>JAULJL010000001.1:2937500-5695000 GCA_030761205.1 Fremontodendron californicum | reverse complement strand
TCTTCACCTGCAAGGCCATGAAAAGTGGGCAAGAGATGTATTAGTCCAGATTTTAATTCAAAAGTAGTAGTAGCATCTAAAGTAGGGAACATTATGCATAAGGGTTATTGATTAAAATCAGGGGCGGCAAGCTCTTTCAAAGTTTGATTTCCAGCCATGACTTCTTCTAAATCAAAATCGCTAGCAAATAGAAAATCAGGAGCCAGATCATTCTCTTCAGAAATTCTCCGAGCTTTCCTCCTTAACCTGCACAAAGTTCTCTCTGTTTTTGGATCATGCTGAAAATCACCTTCGTTAGAAGATCGAGTTACAATCATAAACAATCAAGGGAACTCTAATAAACTATGAAAAACGAATTATAAAAATCTAGAGTAATAAGTAAAAAAATAACTAAAAAAATTCACAAGAAGCACTAAACAAAATCAACTAGAATCACTCCCCGGCAACGGCGCCAAAATTTGGTGTGTTGTCGCAGGCAACCAAAAGTAAAACCTTTACTCCTAAAGTACATGTAGTAGTGCAAGTAAAGATCGTTCCCTCGGAGAGTGTTTAGCCTAGTCTTATGCTATGTGAACAAGGATGGGGGGTGTTTTGTGTATAACTAAAATAATATTAAGAAGAACAACTAAGGAACAATTAATATTTTTTAAAATCAATCAAAAGAACAAACATTGGTCTAAGTCAAAATCCACCATCGGAATTTCACAACTGATCATCGATGCAAGTATATATCAATTCATATTTTGAATATTCACCGTTGGAACTATTTTTCTATCTCTCTTTAGTCGCAGTTAATTAGAAAACAAGTGATCTGATTAACCTTAACTACTAAACAACCCAAACAAGCGCTAAAGGTTTAATCTAGTAGCAACCTTAGGAACTAGAGAAATCGGTGAAGCTAAACAACACAAGCACAAGCGGTTTGCATTTAATTTTGTCGAGCATTCTTCCTAAGACCTAATAATTTCTGACACAGCAAATCATTAAATCTCAGTTGCTTCATAAGTTAGAGGAATCAAACAATTACAGATTTGAAATGTATCTAACTTAGTAGTAGATTGCAACGAATAATAAACTAGTAGGTCTCCTAGTAATTAAACGAGACAGTCATGAAAATAGATTCAGAAGAACATCCGATACTCAAGGCATGAATTGAACAATAAAAACAAATTAGATCTCACAATTTTATTGATTCTGAGGCTTCCGTTTCCTTCGACCACTTATGAAAGTTAGCTGCGCAGGGCCATGATAAAAACTCAAAGGAGAAGAAAAATAAGGAAAAAGAGGAATATGTTAAAGAAGAAAATAGAGGAGTGATAATAATCTGATGACCCCCATTTTATAAAACATTCAGCCCCCCCATCCTTCTTAGAAGCCTATCTCAATCTCCTAAAAATATTCTAAGCATTATCCTAAGATAACAATATAATATCCAAATCTGATTATTTAAATAAAAGATAAAGATAAAGTCCTAATATAACTAGGAAAGTGGTATTATCAGCTGGAATTTTCGTGCACCAAATCTATAAACTTCCGCAAATAAATCCCATCAAATCCGCATATTAGAATTGCATGATAAGGAACGTTCCAACTGAAAACAGTATAGGTACAGTAACTTCAAGCCAAATTTCGACCTTGATGCAGACAGTATCACTGAAAACGCAAAACACGAAAGTTGTAGATCTTTATCTTGGTGTTCCATAGAAGCTTGAATCATCTCAATCAGAGCTTGGATGAAAGATTTATTCCCAAATTACAAAGCAATGTCGAAATTGTCCAAAATTGCCCTATTAGTTTCGTTTTGCATTTGACGCCGCCATTTGCATCCTAAATCAAAATATAAGAATAATGAGTACATTTAGGCACCAAATAAGTATAAAAGATTAAACATTAAGGGAGAAATATATGACATTTTGCATTCTCATCACTTCAGAGCTTATCGAACAGTGAAAGTCTGCTTTATCATAAATCAGTATCTTCTTAGGGTTTTAAAGAGGAGAATTACTATCTTTGAAAGCATGTCAATAGGAGCATTCTGATGCATGTAGTTCTACACACTTTGATGATGAAAGCACTTGTCTCATGTTGACATCTACATGAAATAAATAAATTTTGAATTTAAATGTTTTGTGTTCATTATATTTTAGCAATAATTTGAATTTCCTAAAACAAATGAAACTTTGAGAAAATATGGTAAACAATAATAAGGGGTTTCCACATGAAGTAATGGGTAATCTCAAGAATATTGATGATCATTGTTAGAAATGACCCAATACCCTCCCCCCTCTTTTTTGGGCTTCCTTATGCCTAAATCCCTTGAACCAAGAGCACTTGAAAGACCTAATGCTTCAAGGAATATGAATGTTTGGACTTCATAAACCATTGTCACTAAGCAAAGATATAGATCCTAGTCTAGGCTATGAGCAAAGGAACGGAATTTTTGAAAATTTTTCAAGCTCATTGGAAACTCAAACAAATGAGACATTCTTTCAAGAATCTAGATCATGGTAATTTGATATGTGTCAAGGTTGTGCCAAAACCATTCACATCCTTTTCAAATAACCACCAAACACCAATTGCCCAAACATCACTTCATGATTGACACCTCGGGGCACAATGACCAAACTAGATTATCCCATGTCTCAGGAAAACCTATTTTTGGGTCATATTTTCCTTGTCACTTCAAACAAACCCAAGATTGAAATTCAGCCTTTTCAATAGAGACCTAGACTTGCAATGTTCCTCGTAATGATACAAATTCTCGTGATTAATCAAATTGGGGCATCATATGTGGAAATGATGGATACATGGAGAATAATGATGGAACTAACGCATGAATCATTGGGGCATGCAGGAAAAAAAGAAAAAAAAAAAGAAAAAAGAAAGAAAAATTATGATATCATGCATATGAGAATTAAGATGATTCCAAGTGCAAAATGAAATTCTGATTATCTATCCCCCCTGGGGATTGCTTTTCAATGAGAATATTTGTGCTTGATATGAGAAATGGCCATCTTTAATATCCCTTTCACAAAAAGAAATTATCCATAGTCACCCCTTTTGAACCGAATGAATTCTTTCTTTGAACCCTGATCAAGGATCACCCTCTACACTGGGGGTAAATGCGAGGAAAAGTCTTCTCAAAGATCATGGAGAAATGAGTCCTAACTCAAAGACAGATACAAAGCAAATTGAGCTCTTAAATAAATACGGGCTCACTCTGTCAAAATAAAGATGTAGAAAATATGGCGAAATGAAAGCCAAGAAAAAAAAAGAAGAAAAAACACACACAAAAAAATGTGTGAAAAAGTATGGCAAATGAAAGCCGAGAACAAAGAATAAAATGAGCAAAAGTCAAAAGAATGATAGAAAAGTCCAAAAGGGACAAATGCTTCAAAGGGAATCCTCCTCAAGAAATGATCCTTGATTTGATTACCCTCAAAATTTTGGGTCTATTTATCCTTTCTTTCTGAACCCGAACCTTGGCCTACATTACATGCTTTAAAAGTCCATTTTGATCAAGCATGAATATTTAACTTGAAGGGTTTTTCCTCAGATTTTATCCCATCTCATCAAATTATCATTTCACTATGGAAGAATTTAGAATTCTCAAGTGCATGGTAGAACAAAAATAAAAAAGAAGAAGAAGAAGAAGAAAGAAAAAAATGGAAAGAATGAGACTCTAGGGCGAAAACCCAAAAATGGGCTGTCTAGAGTAAAATGAGAATTTTTGATGCCATCCATGTTAGTGTCGATGCCACAAAAGAGAAGGCCATCTTGAAGAAATCGATGAACATTTAGGAATTCCTGAACCTCCCAAATTGCCAGCTCTCATTTGGAGGATTGACTTCAAAAACTATAACTTTTTCCCTCCAAAATTAACTTTTCACTTTAAATATCCCTGCTAATCTCCACGCTTGTCAAAACGCCATGATTTGGAAACTAAAAAAATATTGAATTGTTTGGTTCTCAACGAATTCATGTTTTATAAAACTTTTTCCATTTGTGAGCCTAGAAGGGACATACATCTTTCTTGTTGTGAAGTTTTCCTGGAACAACCAAAATCCTGTTGTACCAAGCCTTGTCAATTCAAATTGAAAAACCCAAATTGACATTCAAAAAATTTCTAACTATGATCATCAGTCTTCAAGAGATTTGTATATCACACATTATGGGGTTAATATTTTTGGCTCAGAAGTTTTCATTAAATAAACAATTTTTTTTTTCAAAATGGGAAAATAAATAAAAATATTTTTGAAATATCCAATTTTGATGTTGGCATGAGACAAGAGTTTTTCTAACCCAAAGGTATGGGACTACTGAGGTAGATCTTGACTCCTGGACATGTGAAGAAGGTATGAACATTCGGCTTAGACTTCTGTTGATAAGAGTTTGAAAATTGATAGGGCAAAGAGAATAGCCAAAGACTGAAAAGGAAATGATCTCTTATGGGGCATGAGTATTCAAGATACACTCTGATTTGAAAAGAAAGAATGAATTGGAAAGGCCAAACCAAAATCTAAAAAATAATCGGGGGCATTTGCATCATCCATGAACACTTACCTTTTTATTAAGCTTTGCATCTGCACCATGTCAACAAGCATTTGCATCATTTATAGGATCACTGCATCTTCACTATTGTGTGGTAACTGCAATTACACCATTCATGGATCACTCACATGAACACGATTTGAAGGGGCCTCTACATCTTTTCATGAAGCATTTACATCACTATTGATCTTTGCATTTTGCATCGCTTAGAAGCATTTTGCACACTGCTAATCTTTGCATTTGCATTATTCAGAAGCATTTGCAAAATGTTGATCTTTGCATCTGCATCAAGAAGCATTTGCGTCAATCTAAGCCATTTGAATTTGCACCATGAAGCATTTACATCTTCTTCAACATCTGTATCTGTACCAAGAAGCATTTGCATCAATCTAAGCCATTTGCATTTGCACCATGAAGCATTTGCATCTTTTTTAACCTCTTCATCTGTATCAAGAAACATTTGCATCAATCCAAGCCATTTACATTTGCACCATGAAGCATATGCATCTTATTAAAGAAATTTGCATATGCATCATGAAACATGAAACATTTGCATCCTCTCTCAAAGCTTTCGGGTATAATTTTCAACACGTTTTCAAGAACCAATACCCATAGTTTTAAAAATGAACAATTCTTTGGTGGTGATAGCCGAAGCCTCTGGTGGAGATATCCAAGGTTTTACAGTTTTAAAATGAACAAGTCTTTGGTGGTGATAGCCGAAGCCTCTGGTGGAGATATCCAGGGTTTTACAGTTTTAAAATGAACAAGTTTTTGGTAGTGATAGTCGAAGCCTTTGGTAGAGATATCCAGGGTTTTACAGTTTTAAAATGAACAAGTCTTTAGTGGTGATAGCCAAAGCCTCTGGTGGAGATATCCAGAGTTTTACAAATTTAAGAATGAACAAGTCTTTGATGGTGATAGCCAAAGCCTTTGATGGAGATATCCAGAGTTTTACAGTTTTAAAAATGAACAAGTCTTTGGTGGTGATAGCCGAAGCTTCTAGAGGAGATACCCATAATTTTATTAAAAGAAAGAAACCAAGCTTTGGTAGTGATAGACGAAGCTTCCGGAGGAGTTACCCAGAATTTAAACAAATTTTGCACCAGGATAAGATAAAGCCCTGAGACCACCGTCGAGGTATTTTATTTTAAAATTGAACTCGTTCTGCTTCTCAAATGATTCGAACCCCGAGACCCTTGTCGAGGTATTTTGTTTTAAAATCGAACTCGTTCTGCTTCTCAAATGAGTCGAGCCTCGAGACCACCGTCGAGGTATTTTGTTTTAAAATCGAACTCGTTTTGCTTATCAAATGAGTCGAACCCCGAGACCACCGTCAAGGTATTTTGTTTTTAAATCGAACTCGTTCTGCTTCTCAAATGAGTCGAGCCCCAAGACCACCGTCGAGGTATTTTCTTTTGTTTAAATTGAACTTGTTTTTAAAAATGAGTCGAGCCAGAGACCACCGTCGAGGTATTTTCCTTTTCAAATCGAACTTGTTTTCTAAATGAGTCAAACCCAGGATTGACGTTAAGGCATTCCTTTTCTTTTAAATCAAACTCGTACTGCTTCTCAAATGAGTCGAGCCCCGAGACCACCGTCAAGGTATTTTGTTTTAAAAATCGAACTCGTTCTGCTTCTCAAATGAGTCAAACCCCGAGATCACCGTCGAGGTATTTTATTTTTAAATTGAACATGTTTTGCTTTTCAAACGAGTCAAACCCCGAGACCACCGTTGAGGTATTTTCTTTTGTTTAAATTGAACTTGTTTTTAAAAATGAGTCAAGCCCCGAGACCACCGTCGAGGTATTTTGTTTTAAAATCAAACTCGTTCTGCTTCTCAAATGAGTCGAACCCCGAGACCATCGTCGAGGTATTTTCTTTTGTTTAAATTGAACTTGTTTTTTATAATGAATCGAGCCCCGAGAACACCGTCGAGGTATTTTCCTTTTCAAATCGAACTTGTTTTCTAAATGAGTCGAACCTAGGATTGACGTTAAGGCATTCCTTTTGTTTTAAATCAAACTCGTTCTACTTCTCAAATGAGTCGAGTCCCGAGACCACCGTCGAGGTATTTTGTTTTAAAAATCAAACTCGTTCTGCTTCTCAAATGAGTGGAACCCCGAGACCACCGTCGAGGTATTTTGTTTTTAAATCGATCACGTTTTGCTTTTCAAATGGATCGAACCCCGAACCACCATCGAGGTATTTTCTATTTAAACCCAAACACAGCTGACACCAAGACAAGATAAGGCCCCGAGACCACTGTCGAGGTATTTTCTTCTCTTGCAAATTGAACTAAATTTCCTTAAGACGGGTCGAGCCTTGATTAGTCAAGGAACTCGATTTAAGGACAAAAATCTTCTATTTACAGCTTTTTTCAATAAAAAAAACACACAAAAATGATGAAATAAATGGAAATGGAGAATAAAGCAAACTCTTTTTCATTTTTTTTACATGTGATTTCACTAACCGGACAAAATTATTGTCTATCTATCTTTGCCTGATTCCTGATTCTTAGCAATAGCCAAAAAGGGGTAGCTGTAGACACCCCCCTAAACCAGGCAGATAGTTCTTCAAGACTTGTGATTCGAAGTTCAGCATGAAAAGTCAATCCAAAAAAAGTCAACTCTAAAAAAGTCAACCCCAAAAGTCAACAACTAAAAAAGTCAACCCTTAGTCAAAATCAAGATCTGAATTTGAATGGCGAAAGAATTTTGACGATCCGAGATCTACAACGAAAGATATGGAGTTTGGAAGATGGGTTGCGGAAATTCAGTGTAGGGGAAGACCTAATCCGACAAATTTGGGAAAAAGTGCTTAAACGATCAAATTGGTCGAAATTGGAGGTTCCAAATGGAATATAATTAATGACTATGGGTATTGGAAGGGCCAATTGGAAGCAAAACCAAACAATGAGTCAATTTGGAAGAAAAATCGAAAATTAGGGTTCCGATTAAAAAGGGTGAATTTTTGCAAATTTGGGGAAAACTGCAAAGATGGCCCAACTTGGTGAAATTAAAGCCCCCAGTTGATAAAGAATGAGTAAACAAGGATAGCCCAAGGCCCAGTTTGAAGTGAACCCAAAGGAAGAGCCGATTGGAGTAAAAACGAAAAAACGAGGAAATTCCCGATATTGAAAAGGGGAAAACAAAATCGGAGGGGAATTTGTTCATAAAAATTGGGTATTTTCGGACCAACTCAAATTCAAAATAGGAAAAAGGAAGTGGAAAAAGAAAAATCAGGAATCAGAGCTCATTTGAAAAATGGCAAAGTTTAGGTGCACTAAGCAAATATAATTTTGAAAAATTTTGCTATAATTTTTTATAACGTTTGATAGGACTTTGTTAATCTTTGATAATTTTTTTTGGTTTTGGAAACCTTAAAATATTATTTATTTGGCGAGAACAGAACGTGAAGATATAACCAAAGATGATAATTAAGATTAAATTGATAGTATGATGGGACATTTGGATCATAAAATTATGTTAAATTACAATAATATATATTATAATATAAGACATGAATGATTTTTACATAAATATATAATAAGTAACAATAAATAATAATTTTTTATATAATATAATATATATAATAACCTTTGATATGATTTTAGTAACTTTAAATATGATTTTGATAACTTTTGATATGATTTTAATAGCATTTGATATGATTTTGGTAGCCTTTAATATGATTTGAATAACCTTTGATATAATTTTGACAATCTTTAATACTATTTTAGTACCTTTGATATAATATTGGTAACTTTTGATATAATTTCGTAACCTTTGATGTAAGTTTGATAAACTTTGATACAATTTTGATAACCTTTAATATAATTGTGATAACCTTTTATATAATTTTGATAAGTTTTGATATAATTTTTGTTAACCTTTGATAAAATTTTAGGTTTTGAAAACTTTAAAGCAGTATTTACTTGATGAGAATCGAAACTAGAAAATATAATCAAAGCTGATAATTAAAATTAAATTGGTAATATGATAGGACATTTGGATTATAAAATTATGTTAAATTACAATAATATTTATTATCATATGAGATTAGACATGAATGATTTTGACATAAATATATAATTAGTAACAATAAATAACAATCTTTTATATAATATAATATATATAAGGGGTTAAGGGAAAATTTTCCATCATATTATAAGTGGATATTGAAATTTGCCACTATACTTTATTTTGATTGATATATGCTACTGTATTTTTGGGATTAAGGGCAAATTTGTCACTATACTTTAACTCAAGGTTGAATTTTTCCACTGTACTTTTGTTTGATTGAATTTTGCCACAAAATTTTGATATTTGATTGAATATGATTTGAATAACCTTTGATATAATTTTGATAATCTTTAATACTATTTTAGTACCTTTGATATAATATTGGTAACCTTTAATATAATTTCGTAACCTTTGATGTAAGTTTGATAAACTTTGATACAATTTTGGTAACCTTTGATATAATTGTGATAATCTTTTATATAATTTTGATAAGTTTTGATATATTATTTTTAACCTTTGATAAAATTTTAAGTTTTGCAAACTTTAAAACATTATTTACTTGACGAGAATTGAAACGAGAAAATATAACCAAAGATGATAATTAAAATTAAATTGGTAGTATGATAAGACATCTGGACCATAAAATTATGTTAAATTACAATAATATTTATTACCATATGAGATTAGACATGAATGATTTTGACATAAATATATAATTAGTAACAATAAATAATAACCTTTTATATATATATATATATATATATATATATAAGGGTTAAGAGAAAATTTCCCATCATATTATAAGTGGATATTGAAATTTGTCACAATACTTTATTTTGATTTATATTTATTATTGTACTTTTGGGATTAAGGGCAAATTTGTCACTATACTTTAACTCAATGTTGAATTTTTCCACTCTAATTTTGTTTAATTGAATTTTGCCACTAAATTTGATATTTGATTGAATTTTGTTACTAATATTTAATTTTGGATGATTTGAAGACAAAATTTAATAAAAAAATATTCCTTCAAATATTTCATTTTAATAACTAACAATAATAAATTAATAAAGAATGACAAAAAAAAATTTAAGCTTTAGTTTTTTTATAAAATAAAAATTATATGTTAATTTTAAATTTTAAATTTTTTAAAAATTAATTTATTGTTATTAATTATTTAAACGAAATATTTGAAGGGATATATATATATATATATTTTTTTTTTGTTAAATTTGATCTTCAAGTCATCCAAAATCAAAGTTGAGTAGCAAAATTCAATCAAAAATAAAGTTTAGTGGCAAAATTCAAGCAAATAAAAGTATAGAGGAAAATTTGCCTTAATCCCAAAAGTACAATGGCAAATATCAATCAAAGTAAAATATAGTGGCAAATTTCAATATCCACCTATAGTATGGTGACAAATTTACTCTTTAACCCTTTATATAATATAACTTCTTATATTATTTTGATAACCTTTGATATGATATTAATAGCCTTTGATATGGTTTGATAGCCTTTGATATGATTTTAATTACATTTAAAATAATTTTGATAGCCTTTAATATGAATAACCTTTAATGTAATTTTGGTAACCTTTGTACAATTTTGGTAACCTTTGGTATAATATTGGTAACATTGGATGTAATTTTGGTAATGTTTGATGCAATTTTGGTAATCATTGATATAATTTTGATAATCTTTTATATAATTTTGGTAAGTTTTGAAATAATTTTTGATAACATTTTATATGATTTTGTTAACCTTTGATAAATTTTTTGGTTTTGATAACCTTTGATATAATTTTGATAACCTTTTGATAATTTTTAATATAATTTTAATAACTTTTGATATAATTTTGAAAGCATATAATATAATCTTGATATCATTTTGGTAACCTTTGATATAATTTTGACAACTTTGGATAGAATTTTGTTAACCTTTGAAATGATTTTGATAACCTTTGATATGATTTTAATAGTTTTTGATAACCTTTCATATAAGTTTTCGTAACCTTGGATATACTTTTGGTTACCTTTAAAATAATTTTGATAACTTTTGATATGATTTTGATAACCTTTGATATTATTTTAATAATTTTTTATGTAATTTTGATAACTTTTGATATAATTTTGATAATTTTTGATATAATTTTGATATCCTTTAATATAATTTTGACACCTTTTGATATAATTTTGATAACTTTTTATATGATTTTGTTAGCCTTGGCTATAATTTTGGTTTTGGTTATATTTGATATAATATTGATAGCCCTTGATATAATTTTGATAACCTTTTGATAATCTTTGATATGATTTTGGTAAGTTTTGATATAATGTTTGTCGATACATGATCCGTCCGTCGTCGGGGGACCCGTTCGAGTGAGGTGGGAAAAACAACAGACAGAGAAAAAGACGACTTAATTCCTCTTGAAATTAAAATGAGGGTTTGAAAACAACCTCGAAAAAAGAAATGAAGTCGCCACCAATATTTTTTTTTGCTAGGTGTGATCGGCCACCTATTAAAAACCGGTTTTGTAAAACATTTTAAAATTAATTAAAACATTTTTAAAAGCTAATTTTGAAATCTACGCTTTAAATCAGAAAAAATCAAAAAACGGGTTTGAAAGTCGGTTACGCGCGGGAAAGGATTAGCACCCCCGCAACACCCGTGTAAACGGTACCTTGTTAATCATGTGTTATCTTGAGTCTAAGTAAAAATCGATATTAAAATTGGTATTTAAAAATAATTCCCGTTTTAAAGAAAAATAATTCCACTTGACTTGAAAATGATCCGAAATTTATTAATTCAAAATTTTCCTACATTCCCCGGCAAGCCCGACAAAATATAGAAAATTTTATTTATTTGAAAATTTTTCCAAATCATTCTCGTTTTGGAAAAAAAAAGATATTCCGTTATTAATGATAATTGATGATTGCCTCCCCGGCAACCCGGAAGAAAACTCATGAATTATTTCAACTCGTGAATAACTTTATTTTATTGAATCATAATTTTTATTGCATTAAAAAAAACATTTAAAAGAGATAGTTATGAATATGCAAATTACTACTAATGATATGGCGTATGAGTGAATGACATGGCATGCTTGACATGGCAAAATCTAGATGACATGGCATATGAGTGAATGACATGGCATGCTTGACATCGCAAAACCTAGATGACATGGCATCTGAGTGAATGACATGGCATGCTTGACATGGCAAAATCTAGATGGCATGGCATAATCTAAATGACATGGAAGAATGTAAATGACATGGCAAAGATTTAAATATTTAGACAAAAATTAATGACATGATAAAACCTAGATAACATATTAGAAATCTATATGACATAGCAAAAATCTAAATTAAATGGCAAGAATTAATGACATGATAAAACCTAGATGACATATTAGAAATCTATATGACATAACAAAAATCTAAATTAAATGGCAAACATTATCATAGAATATTCATAATTATGCCATAATCAAAATGACAACATAAAATCTAAATCAAAGCCATGACATCACTATGGAATATTCATATATATATGAAATTTACATAATTAAAATAGCAAAAATTAAATGTCATAAAATATGCATGAATATGAAAAATGTAAATGCATGGAAATGTATTTCTCTCACAAAATAAGGATATTCGTATATCTAAAAAGACATCTGACTACCTTTGAAAGAGACCTAAGTTGGATTTTCTAACTCGGATTTTGGACTCGGATTAAAAAAAAATCAAAATTTTTGGATAAAATAACACTTGGCCTAAAACACCCTTTAAAAGGCTAAATTTTCCTAGTTTTGAAACTTGGGGTTGACCAACCTTGACCTGACTCTTAAAAAAATCAAATTTTATGATTAAAATAACTTGGAAATTAAACTAAGACAGCAACTAATGTTTTAAACCAGCCCCTCTTTGTATCCTAACCAAAACAGAAAATTACTATTTCATAAAAATAAATCTGACCAGTTTTGGAAACCAAAACTTTTACCCTTCTAAAAAATTTCAAAAAAATATAAAAAAAATTATGGAACACTTAAAACATGTCTAAATATATGTGAAAAAATTGGCTTAATTTTTAGACTAAGGATGACCTACCCTAAAATTCATGAAAGACAGAATAGTAGGTAAAAAACTGCTTAACCAATAAACATTTTTAAACCTTTGATAAAAACGTCCAAAAATCAAAATAAAAATATTAGAGACTCCTCTAAGGTCCTACAACCATTGGTAAAAATTTCTAAAAATTTGGACAAGGATTGCCTAATGAGAAAAAATCATAAAGTTAGAAAATCCAATTTGACAAATCTTAATTTTCCACACGTCTGCTCATTAAAGCTTGGCTTTGAGCCATTGATTGGCTTAAGTCAAAAATCAAGTGGGAAATGTCAAAATGCATGAAATAAATGACATGGAATATGCATGACCTAATGACTAAATAACATGGAAAATGACATGGAATAATAAAAATGGCCTAGTTCCTAAATGACATGGAAAATAACATGGCTTGCGAAAATGACCTAAAGCTTAAATGACATGGAAAATAAAAATGGCCTAAAACTTAAATGACATGGCATGTGAAAATGACCTAAAGCTTAAATGACATGTAAAATGACATGTAAAATGACATGGAATAATAAAAATAACCTAAATGGCTACATGACATGTAAAATGACATGAAATATCTTCTGGAATTTTTGGAGCTCGTTTGCTATTTTTCCCGGAAATATCTGAAAGTTATCAAAGGTTATCAAAATTGTTTCAAAGTTTACCAAACTTACATCAAAAGTTACCAAAAATATATCAAAGGTTACTAAAATAATATTAAAGATTATCAAAATTATATCAAATGCTATCAAAATCATATCAAAGGCTATTAAAATCATATAAAAGATTATAAAAATCACATTTAAAGTTACTAAAATCATATCAAAGGTTATTATATATATTATATAAAAGGTTATGTATTTATTGTTACTTATTATATATTTATGTGTTTAATCTTATATGTTAATATATATTATTGTAATTTAACATAATTTTATGATCCAAGTGTCCTATCATACTACCAATTTAATTTCAATTATCATGTTTCGGTTATATCTTCATGTTTCAGTTCTTGTCAAATAAATAATACTTTAAGATTTCCAAAACAAATTTTTTTATCAAAAATTAACAAAATCATATCAAATGTTATTAAAAATCATATCAAAATGTACCAAAATTATATAAAATTATATCAAAAGTTACCACAATTGCATCAAAGGTTATCAAAATTACATCAAAAGTTATCAAAATTATATCAAAGATTACTAATATTATATCAAAGGTTACTAAAATTGTACCGAATGTTCCCAAAATTATATTAAAGGTTATCAAAATTATATCAAAGGTTATTAAAATCATATTAAAGGCTATCAAAATCATATCAACTATTATCAAAATTATATCTAAAGTTACTCAAATCATATCAAAGTTATATTGTATATATATCATATTTATATAAAATATTATGTATTTATTGTTACTTATTATATATTAATGTCAAAATCATTCATGTCTAATGTTATATGGTAATATATATTATTGTAATTTAACATATTTTTTTGATCCAATTGTCCTATCATACTACCAATTTAATCTTAGTTGTCATCCTTGGTTATATCTTCATGTTTTAGTTCTCGTCAAGTAAATAATGTTTTAAGGTTTTTCGTGATCTAATATCTAGATAAATAAGATTTTGATTTTTAATTCTAATAAATATTTCTCTAATATTATTTCAATAAATTTGAAAGTGTTCTCATAAAAAATTTTAATAAAAAATTAATAAAATAGATAAACAAAAATTAGTCAATTTTTAATTCAAATAAAAAAATTTATTAATTGAGAAAAAATTACTTTCATAAGGACTTTAATGTTTAAAAAAAATAATAATAGTGAATATTTTATAAATTTAATAAGAAAATCAATAATTAAGGATAAAACAATTTTGAAGACATATATGTCGTTCACTATTTGCACTTTTGGAGTTGATACTTTTATATATAGTATTGATGTTGATATAATGGTTGTCATTTATACATAGATCAGTTAAAATCAGTGTAGTCAGTACCGTATCAGTATCGGTCGTACCGGTCGATACATGCCGTTTTTAAGATAAACGGTAATAGTGTCGTACTATTTCGATTTTGTATTGGTCTGTACCGGTCGTACCATCCTGTAATGGTCAATACCGATCAGATCGGTATGTACCGACCCGTACCGGTTGTTACAATATTTTGATTTTTTTTAATAAAAAAATCACTTATTTGATTTTTTAAACCAATTTAAATATTTTTTATGTCATGATCATTTTTTTTCATAATTACATTTAAAAATGAAATATATTCATTAGATTAAGCTATTGAACATTATTAATAATAATTTACTATTTTTTAATATTTATTTTATTTATTAGATGTTTAAACATTTTGGATATTAAATATTTAAAATTTATATTTGCTTATAAATATATATATATATATGCATGTAATAAAGGTATATTTGCATATTTATATAATATATGTAGACACCTAATTTTGTCTGGGCCCCCTAAACCAGGTAAATTCTTCCTTGTACTTTTTTAAAATGCAGAAAATCTCTTCTCATCTTGCAGATGGTCCTCCAAGACTTGTGATTCGGAGTTCAGTATGAAAAGTCAATCCGAAAAAAGTCTACTCCAAAAAGTCAACCACTAAAAAAGTCAACCTTAGTCAAAATCAAGATTTGAAGTTGACTTGAACAATGGTGAAAGAATTGTGATAATCCAAGGTCTACAACGAAAGATTCAGAAGAGGGATTGCGGAAATTTCAATGAAGATGAAGCCCTAATTCGGCAAATTTGGGGAAAAGTGCTTAAACGATCAAATTGGTCAAAATTGGAGGTTTCAAAGGGAAAATAATTAATGACTGTGGGTATTGAAAGGGCCAATTGGAAGCAGAACCAAAGCAAGAGTCAATTTGGAAGGAAAACCAGAAATTAGGGTTTTGGTTAAAAAGGGTGAATTTTGCAAATTTGGGAAAAACTGCAAAGATGGCCCGATTCGGTAAAATTGAAGCCCCCAATTGATGAAGGATGAATAAAGAAAAATAGCCCAACGCCCAGTTTGAAGTGGATCCCAAAGAAGAGCCGGTGAGAGCAAAAACGAGAAAATTCTCGAGTTTGAAAAGGAAAAAACTAAATAGGAGAGGAATTCGAATGTAAAAATTGGGCGTTTTTGGACCAACTCAAATTCAATATAGGACAAAGGAAGTGGAAAAAGAAAATTTATAAATCGAATCCGTTTTGAGTAAAACCGAGGTTTTGGAGGTTGAAGGGCATTCTCGGAAAATCACAAAGAAAATTTTGGAAAAAATAGCAAACGATCTCGGAAAATATGAAAACTTTCAGATCTGAGTTTCATAATTTTTGGAAGAGATTGGTGAAGAAAAATTCTAAAATGGAGCTCATTTGAAAAATGGCAAAGTTCGAGTGCACTAAGCTGAAATTCCAGAAGATAATTTCGAGAAAAATAGCAAACGAGCTCCAAAAATACATGAAAACTTCCAGATCTGAGTTTCATAATTTTTGGAAGAGATTAGTGAAGAAAAATCCGGAATTGGAGTTCATTTGAAAAATGCCAAGTTCGGGTGCACTAAGCTGAAATTCTAGAAGATAATTCCGGGAAAAATAGCAAACGAGCTCCAAAAATTATGAAAACTTCTAGATCTAAGTTTCATAATTTTTGGAAGAGATTGGTGAAGAAAAATTCGGAATCGAAGCTCATTAGAAAAATGGCAAAGTTCGGGTGCACTAAGCCGAAATTCCAAAAGATAATTCCGGAAAAAATAGCAAACGAGCTTCAAAATTTTTGAAAACTTTCAGATCCCAATTTTTTATTTTTTGTAAGAGTGAATAAAAATCCGGATTCGGATTTCAAATGAAAAAGGTGAATTTTGGGTGCCCTAACCCGAAAAATCCAAGAGAAAATTTCGAAAAAATAGGAAACGAGCTCAAAATTTTTTGAAAATCTCCAGATCTAAATATTATATTTATTTGGATGGATTGGAGAAAAAAATCGGATTGGGGGTCAATTTTCAATAAAATCGAGTTTGGGGACCAAAATGCAATTTTACCGAAGAAACCGAAAAAGGCCAATTTGCAATTAAAAAATATGAAAGATTAAGGAATTGCTGGGATATTCTAGGCCCTTGGCTGGTCCACTCATGAATGAAGGGTGAGATTTGATTAAATTCATCCAATGGTCACTATCAAATTGCAAGATGTCATTTTTAATGTCATGAAAATATCTTGATCTAATGGTTTAGGTTGTAGGAGAAAAGAGGAGCACCTATCATCCAGGGGCTTGGGATGGAGAAAAAAAGGAACACACTCTCTATTACTAGGGGGAGGGCCTTTCAAAACAAGTTCCAAAAGATTTCTTCATGTTTTATCAAATAACCAAGTTTTTCAAAAAATTTCTTACATGTTCCATGCTTGGCCTAATGGTGTATGATGATTTTGTGCTTGTTCTTGCTTGAGACTTCTTGCTTGGTTGGCTGGGTTTATGTTCTTAACTCTTGATTGATTTATGGTAGGATATATCCCCCTATTTGTTGCTTCATGTTCATGCATTCATCTCATCCCCACTTGATTTTTGACTTAAGCCAACCAATGGCTTAAAGCCAAGCTCTCATGACCATGCTTGTGGAAAAATGAAAGGTTGTGCAAGTTGGATTTTCTGATTTTCTGATTTTTCTCACCATGCATTCCTTGTCCAAATTTAAAGATCTTTTAACCACAAGTTTTAGACCATTTAAGGAGCCTCTAGTATTTTTGTTTTGATTTTTGGAGTTTTCTATCAAAGGTTTAAAAAGGGATTTTGACAAAATAGTTTTTAACTCACTGTCTTAATTTTGGGTAAAATTTGGTCATAGTATCCATGCTCCAAAACTTAAGATGATTTTTTCCCATGGATATCAACATGTTCTGAGTATCCCATAATTGTTTCAGATTTTTATGAAATTTTTTAGGAGGTCAAAAAAATAGGTTTTCAAAACTGCCTAATGGATTTTGACAAAACAGTTTTTAACTCACTATCTTGATTTTGGGTAAAAACCGGTCATAGTTTCCATACTCCAAAAATTAAGCTGATTTTTTCTCATAGAGATCGACATGTTCTAGGTCTACCATAATTGTTTCAGATTTTTCTGAATTTTTTTAGAAGGGAAAAAATGGGTTTTCAAAATTGACAGTGAGTGTCAGGTTTGTTTTTTTAGAAATACTAATTTTTTGTTTTGGTTAAGATATTAAGAGGGGGCTAATTTGGGGTATTAGATATTGTCTTAGGTTAATTTCCAAGTCATTTCAATCATAAAATTTGATTTTGTAAAAGTCGGTTCAAGGGTGGTCAACCCGGGTTTCAAAACTAGGAAGATAGGGCTTTTTAAAGGAGGGGGTTCGGCCATGAGGCCATTTTCATCCTAAAAATTTCAATTTTTTTAATATGAGGCTAAAGTCTTTAGATTTTTGAAAATCTGATTTAAGTATCTTCCTATGGTAGTCCGATTCCTTTTTAGAAATACAGATATCCTTACTTCAAGGAAGAAATACATTTTCATGCATTGCATTTTAAAAATGTTATTACTTAACTTGTCATAAAAACGTATTTTTCGGTTCAATAAACATTTGGCGAGAATTAGTTCCCGATCTCTGCTGGGTTTGCCGGGGATGTTAGGAAATTATTCAACGCACGTATTTATCGAATCGAAACATATGGTTTTCATTTTACTCGTAACCATGTAAATATCTTATGAAAGAATTATTTTTCAAGCTTTGCCGGAAAGCACGGTAATATTTTTCGACATATGCTATTTATATGATTTCTCACACGAATAATTCATTTCAAATAATGATTTGTGCATGTGATCATGATGTGATTATGAATATTTTATGATGATGCCATGCCATTCATGATGCCATGTCATCCATATGCCATGTCATTCATTATGCCATGTCATTCATTAGGCCATGTCATCCATATGCCATGTCATTCATATGCCATGTCATTCATATATCGTGCCATTCACCTGCCATGTCATTTTATGTCATGTCACCTATGCCATGTCATCCATGTAACATGTCATGTCATGCCATGTCATTTATAGTTTAGGTGCATTTTCATGCCATGCCATTCATGCCATGTTATATTACATGCTATTCGGCCAAACCATGTCATCTTATGACATGTCACATGCCTTATGCCATGCCATCCATATACCATGTCATCTTGCTTGCTATGTTGATTTCATTCACATACCGTGTCATTTTATGCCATGTCATATGCCATGTCATTTTATGTCATCACTTTATCCCATGTCATTATGTATGTCATGTCGATTTCATTCACATGCCATGTCATTTTATGTCATCCATATGCCATGTCATCTTGCTTGCCATGTCAATTTCATTCACATGCCATGTCATTTTATGCCATGTCACATGCCATGTCATTTTATGCCATATCATCTTGCTTGTCATGTTGATTTCATTCACTTGCCATGTCGTCTCATGTTATGTCATTCACATGCCATGTCATTTTATGCCATGTCATCTTGCTTGTCATGTTGATTTCATTCACATGCCATGTCATTTTATGCCATTCCATATGCCAAGTCATCTTGCTTGCCATGTCGATTTCATTCACATGTCATCATTTCATGCCATATCATATGCCATGTCATTCATTAGGTCATGTCACCCATTAGGCCATGTCATCCATATGCCATGTCATTCATCAGGCTATGTCATCCATATGCCATGTCATTCATATGTCGTGTCATTCACATGCCATGTCATTCATTATGCCATGTCATTTAATGCCACGTAACCTATGCCATGTCATCCATTCACATGTCATCCATCTAGATTAGGCCATGTCATTCATTTGTGCCATTTCATTCATATGCCATGTCATTCATTCACATGTCATGTCATTCATTATGCCATGTCATTCATTATGTCATTACTTCATATGCCATGTCATTCATTCACATGACATTCATTTTTATGCCATGTCATTCATATGCCATGTCATTTTGTTTTCCATGTCGATTTCATTCACATGACATTCACTCTTATACCATGTCATTCGTTTGCCACATCATTTACATGCCACGGCATTCATCCTCATGCTATGTCATTTTCGTGTCATGTCATCTTCTCATGCCATGTCATTCGTATCCCATGCCACTTTGTTTGTCATATCAATTTCACTCACATGACATTCATTCTTATGCCATGTCATTTCGTTTGCCATGTCATTTAGTCCACCAAGCTTAGGTTTGCCATGTCGATTTCGTTCACATGACATTCATTTCTTTATGCTATGTCATAATTTCTTTTACCATGTCATAATAAAATGTTTGTCATGCCATGGTAAATATGCATGCTCATTTAATCTTTATCTTAGTACCATTTTGCATATTCATAACTTTTTTAAAAATGTTTTCCAAAAGATTATGCTTTTTTAAAAAATAAGGATATTCCCGAGTTAACATAATTCATGAGTTCTTTGTCAGATTTTCTAGGGAGGATATCATCAATTATCATTAACAATGGAATATCTTTCTTTCAAAAAATGAGAATGATTTGGAAATTTTCTAAATAAATAAAAAAATTTATGTTTTGTCGGGTTTGCCGGGGAATATAGAAAAATTTTAAGTTAATAAATTTCGTATCATTTTCGACTAAAAATGAGATTATTTTTCTTTAATATGGGAATTATTTTAAAATGCTAGTTTCAAAATTGACTTTTTACCGAGACTCAAGATAACACACAATTAATAAGGTTTCGTTTTATACGGGCGTTATGGGGGTGCTAATCCTTGCCCGCACGTAACTGACTCCCAAACCCGTTTCTTTGATTTCTCTGGTTTTAAAAGCACAGACTTTTGAAATTGGTTTTAAAAAATGTTTTAATTAATTTTAAGATATTTTATAAAAATAGGTTTTAATAGTTGGCCGATCACACCTAGCCAAAAAATATTGGTGGTGACTCCATTTCTATTTTCGAGGTTATTTTCACAACCCTCATCCTTTATTTCAAGAGGAATTAAGTCGTCTTTTCCTCTACCTATTTTGTTTTTCCTCACCTCACTCGAGCGGGTCCCCACGACGGGATCATGTGTCGACAGCTTGGCGACTCCACTGGGTATATTTAGAGAATCAGGCCTAGAATTAGTCGCGTGTTGTCGAAAGTCTTGATTTGTCAGGTTTAATTGGTGTTTAATTATAATTCCCACATTTTTTAAAATAAGGAGAATTTTGAAAATAATAAAATGTTTTAAATATGTTCATATTCGTTCACATGCATTTTATTATTGTTCTCTAGTTATTTAATATTGTATATTATAATTGCTTGTTGATTAATGCGTTACACTATTCTTGAATGTTCTTTTAATAAATTGTTGTGGCATTTAGAATAAGAGGTGTAGAATAAGTGGCAAAAGGTTTTTTGTTCCTCCTCAGACAATACACGTGCATTTGCATATCATGAGCCTTGTACCCAAGTTCCGTCCTTTTAGGTGGAAGCAAACTAGCTAAGCCTTTGTGATTAACAATTTGGATGGGCTAGTGAAATACTTCTGAAGTACTAAAATACCTACGCCTTCGTGATTAACAATCCGCATGGGCTAGGGAAATATACTCTAACGAATTGAACCTGCTTTTATCGAGGTGCCTTACAAACCTTCACCGGCGACAGTGAGAAGCAATTCGGGGCCTTTAGAACCGATTTACCCTCATATAGTGAACCTAGGCGAAGCCATGCCGAATTTTCGTTAGATGCACCGAAGCTAGGAGCACATGGAGGAATGCTTCTGATCCTTTGCTATTTATTTCTACATTCTGAATAAGCATTGTAGGTCGGGCAACGATGAACTTACATCGCCCGTAATAAGTTTAATACCCCGCCCGAAGGCATTGTGATGCCTAAGTGAGTTGATATTGTTGGGACAAGTGTTCACTAACTTTTTGAAATTAAAAATAAAAATTCTTTTTTTCAAACATTTTTGCATTTTTCACATTTCATGCATAAGTGAATAGAGCATTACAATTTTGATTTCACTATGATAATAATCTCATTTGTTAATTGCATAAACATACATTGATTGAATAAAAATTGTAGACCAAATGTTGAATAAACATTTGGACATTGTGCCATAATAAGATCCTCTACCCCAAAATTCTTTAGAAAGATAATATTATTTGGTTTTCGAGGGGAAAACGTCTTTCAAAAAATCATGGATTAAATTTTGGGGCAAATCAAGATTGGTCCCACCATTTTAGTTTATTCTGTATATGTGCCCATGCATTGATTTGTTTATTATTTACATACATCATGTTGACATCGGGTTTCATTCATGGCATATATATTCATCATGATTTCTCTGTATATGTTCATGCATTGATTTGCCTATTCTTTACATGCACCATGTTGGCATCAGGTTGCATTCATGGCAAACATAATCATCATAATTTATCTGGGTATGTTCATGCATTGATTTGTTTATTCTTTACATGCATCATTTTAGCATCAGGTTGCATTCATGACATGCATAATCAGTATGATTTCTCTGTAAATGTTCATGCATTGATTTGTTTATTCTTAACATGCATCATGTTGACATCAGGTTGCATTCATGTCATTCATAATCAGCATGATTTATCTGTGTATGTTCATGCATTAATTTGTTTATTCTTCACATGTATCATGTTGACATCAGGTTGCATTCACGACATACATAATCAGCACGATTTATCTGTGTATGTTCATGCATTGATTTGTTTATTCTTTACATACATCATGTTAGCATCAGGTTGCATTCATGACAAACATAATCAGCATGATTTCTCTGTATATGTTCATGTGTTGATTTGTTTATTCTTTACATGAATCATGTTGCATTCATGATAAACATGGTTAGCATGATTTCTCTGTATATGTTCATGCATTAATTTATTTATTCTTTACGTGCATCATGTTAGCATCAAATTGCATTCATAACATACATAGTCAGCATGATTTCTCTGTATATGTTCATGCATTAATTTGTTCATTTCTTTACATACATCATGTTGACCTCAGGTTGCATTCATGACATACATAGTCATCATGATTTCTCTGTATATACTCATGCATTAATTTGTCATACTGCCATCAGGTTGCATTCATGGCATACATGGTCAGCATGATTTCTTTGTATACACCCTGTGTCAATCATTTATTCTCTACATGCATCATATTGATATCGTGTTGCATTCATAGTATATATGATCATTCATTGGAAAATGCATCGGGACCATACATGGTCATTCATTGCATATATTCATGCATTGATTTTTCTTATTTCTTTACATGCATCATATGGGTACCATGTTGCATTTATAATATACATAGTCAACATGTTTTCACTGTATGTGTCCATACATCACTTTGCATTCATGGCCTATTCATTATGACACACACTTGGGGGGATAAAACATAAGTTGGCTAGTAAAAGTTTTTGAAAAAAAATTTCATCAGAGATATAAGAAGTACTGAGCATCTTTATGATACAGGCCAGAGCTATGGAGAGTGAACAAACTGCCCGAATGAAAAGAATGGAAAGGGCATAGGAAGGATTGTGAGAACAGTTGGCAAAATCTCAAGAAGAATCTAAAGATCAGATGACTAAACTGATGGAGCTGGTGTATGCCACGATCAAAAGAAAGGGATACACTGAAAACTTGGCCGCTAGAGAAGAGTCGGAGGCACAAAATGGTCAGAATGTGGTCAGAATGTTAGATGGCCAGTCTTTTCAAAACACAGTTAATCCTATCAACATATTGAACTTAGATGATCCAACTGAATAGGCAAAATTGAAAATGGCTGAATTGAATGAGGCTGAGTCGGCAGATTCCCAAGGGAAATATCAACTGTTAGATGAAAGGCTCCGGGCATTAGAAAAAACTGATATATTTGGGAGTGTAGATGCGAATGAACGTTGCTTGGTCTTCGACTTAGTCATTCCCCCTAAATTCAAGGTTCCCAATTTTGAGAAATATGATAGGACAATCGATCTGTCAGCCCACATCACTGTGTTCTGTCGAAAGATGACACTGCTTCTAGGACAGCCTTAGCGGGTCCGCAATTAGGTGGTATAGTCAATTGAGCAAGGATCAGATTCGCTCTTGGATTGATTTCGCTAATGCATTTTTAAGCAAATATAAGCATGTGACTGATATGGCACCTGACCGTCTCACCTTGCAAAATATGGAGAAAATGACTACAGAGAGTTTCAAAGAATACGCTTAGAGATGGATGGACATGGCTGCCCAAGTACGACCACCTTTGACACAGAAGAAAGTCACCGTACTTTTTTTGAATACACTACGGGCCCCATACTATGATAGACTCGTCGGAAATGACATAAATAATTTTGCGGATATGGTAATATTAGGGGAGATGATTGAGAATGCTATCAAGAATGAAAAATTGGAAGGAGGTAAGACATCCAATACTGAGAGAAGTCGGGGCCCCAAAAAAAAAAGGAAGATGTCCAACCTATGGGAGATTTCGCCCCATATCCCCAATTCTCCTCGTATCAGCCATTCCACCCTTCCCTAAACAACGTCTCTCAAGGTTCTTATCCTTACCAACCAATGCTTGCAACTGTGGCAACATTTACATATGTCTATCAATCAAACACCCCTGGGGATAATCGAAGAGGCCGTGAAAAGCGAGCAAGAAATCAGGTTGACCTGATTCCTTTGTCATATAATGAGCTGATAATCGAAGAGGCCGTAAAAAGCGAGCAAGAAATCAGGTTGACCTGATTCCTTTGTCATATAATGAGCTACTACTTCAACTCATCCAAAATCACCTTGTTACACCCATGCAATTAGAGCCTCTGAAGCTCCCTTATCTGAGCTGGTATGATGCTAATGAGTGTTGCGATTATCATTCTGGCAATCAAGGTCACTCAACGAAGAACTGCCCCGCTTTGAAGTACAAGGTTAGGGATCTCATCAAGGTTGGTTTGATAAGTTTTGAATATGGGAAAGCCAAGTGCCATAAGAAACATGGTGCATGATCATATTAGGATTTCTAATGCATGTAGTTCTATACACTATGATGATGAAAGCACTTGTCTCATGTTGACATCTAAATGAAATAAATAAATTTTGAATTTAAATGTTTTGTTTTCATCATATTTAATTTATAATTTGAATTTGCAAAAACAAATGAAACTTTGAGAAAATTTGTGGTAAACAATTATAAGGGGTTTTCACATGAAATAATGGACAGTCTCGAAAATATTGATGATCCTTGTTAGAAATGACCTAATACCCTCCCTCTTTATTTTGGGCTTTCCTATGCCTAAATCCCTTGAACTAAGATCACTTGAAAGACCTAATGCTTCAAAGAATATGAATGATTGAACTTCATAAACTATTGTCATTACATAATAAACAAAGATGTAGATTCTAGTCTAGGCTATGAGCAAAGGAACAAACTTTTTGAAAAATTTCGAGCTCCTTGGAAACTCGAACAAATGAGACTTTTTTTCAAGAATAGATTGTGGTAATTTGATGTGTGTCAAGGTTGTGCTAAAACCATTCACATTCTTTCCAATAACCCGAAAACACCAATTGCCCAAATATCACTTTATGATTAACATCTCAGGGCATAATGACCCAAACCAGATTATCCCATGTCCCAGAGAAAACCTGTTTTTGGGTCATATTTCCCTTGTCACTTCAAACAAACCCAAGATTGAAACTCAGCCTTTTCAATATAAACCTAGACTTGCGATGTTCCTCGTAATGATACAAATTCCCAAAGTTGATCAAATTGGGGCATCATATGTGGAAATGATAGATACATGGTGCATAAGGATGGAACTAATGCATGAAACATTGGAGGCATGCGAAAAAAATTGTAATATCATGCATATGAGAATTCGGATAATTCCAAAGTGCAAAATGAAATTCTGATTATCTATTCCCCCTGGGGATTGCTTTTCAATAAGAATATTTGTGCTTGATATGAGAAATGGCCATCTTTCATATCCCTTTCACAAAAAGAAATTATCCATAGTCACCCCTTTTGGGCCGAAAGAATTCTTTCTTCTTTGAACCCTGATCGAGGATCACCCTCTACACTAGGGGCAAATGTGAGGAGAGGTCTTCTCAAAGATCATGGAGAAATGAGTCCTAACACAAAGGCAGATACAAAGCAAATTCGGCGCCAAAATAAATAAGGGCTCACTCTGTTGAAATGAAGAAAAATGGTGAAATGAAAACCAAGAACAAAACAAAAAAAAAAAGAAAAAAAAAACACACACACAAAAAAATATGTGTGTGAAAAAGGATGGTGAAATGAAAGCCAAGAAAAAAGAAGAAAATGAGCAAAAGTCAAAAGAAGAAAAGAAAAGTCCAAAAGGGACAAGTGCTTCAAAAGAGAATCTTCCTCAAGAAATGATCCTTGATCTGATTACCCTCAAACACATATTTTGGGCCTATTTATCCTTTCTTTCTGAACCCCGAACCTTGGCCTACATTACGTGCTTTAAAAGTCCATTTTGATCAAGCATGAATATTTAACTTGAAGGGTTTTTCCTCAGATTTTATCCCATCTCATCGAATTATCATTTCACTATGGAAGAATTTAGAATTCTCAAGTGCATGGTAGAACAATAAAAAAAAATATGGAAAGAATGGGACTCTATGGCGAAAACCTAAAAATAGGCGATCTAGAGTAAAATGGGAATTTTCGATGCCATCTATGTTAGTGCCGATGCCACAAATGAGAAGGTCATCTTTAAGAAGTCGAGGACCATCTAGGAATTCTTGAACCTCCTAAATTGTCGGCTTTCATTTGGAGGATTGACTTCAAAAAAACTGAGACCTTTTTTTCCCTCCAAAATTAACTTTCCAGTTTAAACATCCCGGCCAATCTTGACGCTTGTCAAAACGCCATAATTTGAAAACTAAAAGAAAATTGAATTTGTTTGATTCTCAAGGAATTCGTGTTTTATAAAACCTGTTCCATTTAAGAGCCTAGAAGGGACATACATTTTTGTTGTGAAGTTTTTTCAATCAACCAAAATCCTATTGTACCAAACTTTTTCAATTTAAGTTGGAAAACCCAAATTGACATTCAAAAAATTCCTAACAGTGATCATTAGTCTTCAAGAGATTCGTACATCACACACTGTGGGGTTAATATTTTTGACTCATAAGTTTTCATTAAATTCTTTCTAAAATGGGAAAAAAATAAAAATATATTTGAAATAACCATTTTTGATGTTGAAGAGACAAGGATTTTTCTAACCCACAAGTATGGAGCTACTAGGGTAGATCTTGACTTCCAGATATGAGAAGAAGAAATAGAACCCGATTCAAACTTCTATTGATAAGGGTTTGAAAACTGTTGGGGCAAAGAGATAGCCAAGGATTGGAAAGAAAATGATCTCTTATGGGGCACGAGTATTCAAGATACACTCTGGTTTAGAAAGGAAAGATTAAGCCAAAGTCTAGAAAAATAATCGGGGACATTGGCATCATTCATAAACATTTACCTCTTTATTGAGCTTTGCATCTGTATCGTGTCAGCAAGCATTTGCATCATTTATAGGTACTTGCATTTGCACCATTCCATGAGCATCTGCATTTTACCCTTACATTTACATCCTTCATGGATATTCACATTTTGCGTCATCTCAAGCAATTGCATCATTTCTAGGATCAGTGTATCTTCATTATTGTATGGTAACTGCAATTACACCATTTATAGACCAATCACATGAACACAATTAGTAGAGGCATCTGCATCCTTTCATGAAGCATTTGCATCACTATTGATCTTTGCATTTGCACCATTTAGAAGAATTTTGCACATTGCTAATCTTTGCATCTGCCTCATTCAGAAGCATTTGCACAATATCGATCTTTGCATCTGCATCATACCATGAAGTAGTTGCGTCAATATTGATCTTTGCATTTGCATCATTTAGAAGCATTTGCATAATGTCGATCTCTGCATCTGCATCAGGAAGCATTTGCATTAGTCCAAGACATTTGCATTTGCACCATGAAGCATTTGCATCTTATTCAATATCTGCATCTGCATCAAGAAGCATTTGCATCAATCTAAGACATTTGCATTTGCACCATGAAGCATGTGCATCTTGTTAAACACATCTGCATTTGCATCAAGAAGCATTTGCATCAATCCAAGACATTTCCATTTGCACCATGAAGTATTTGCATCTTACTCAATATTTGCATCTGCACCAAGAAGCATTTGCATCAATCCAAGACATTTGCATTTGCACCATGAGGCAGTTGCAGCTTATTCAATATCTACATCTGTACCCAGAAGCATTTGCATCAATCTAAGCCATTTGCATCAAGAAGCATGTGCATCTTGTAAAGACATTTGCATCTGTATCATGAAGCATTTGCATCCTCTCTAAAGATTTTGGGTATAATTTTTAACACGTTTTCAAGAACCAAAATCCATATTTTTAAAAATGAACAAGTCTTTGGTGGTGATAGCCGAAGCCTCTGGTGGAGATACCCAAAGTTTTACAATTTTAAAAATGAACAAGTCTTTGGTGGTGATAGCCGAAGCCTTTGGTGGTGATATCCAGAGTTTTACGGATTTAAGAATGAACAAGTCTTTGGTGGTGATAGCCGAAGCCTCTGGTGGAGATATCCAGAGTTTTACAGTTTTAAAAATGAACAAGTCTTTAGTGGTGATAACCGAAGCTTCTGGAGGAGATACCCATAATTTTATTAAAAGAAAGAAACCAAGCTTTGGTAGTGATAGCGGAAGCTTCTGGAGGAGATACCCAGAATTTTAAACAAATTTTGCACTAGGATAAATTAAAGCCCCGAGACCACCGTCGAGGTATTTTCCTTTTCAAATCGAACTTGTTTTCTAAATGAGTTGAACCCCGAGACCACCGTCGAGGTATTCTGTTTTTAAATTGAACTCGTTCTGCTTCTCAAATGAGTCGAGCCCCGAAACCACCGTCGAGGTATTTTTTTTAAAATCAAACTCGTTCTGCTTCTCGAATGAGTTCTCAACTAAGTCGAGCCCCGAGACCACCATCGAGGTATTTTGTTTTTAAATCAAACTTGTTCTGCTTCTCAAACCAGTCGAGCCCCGAGACCACCGTCAAGGTATTTTCTTTTGTTTAAATCAAACCGTTAAGGTATTTTCCTTTTCAAATCGAACTTGTTTTCTAAATTAGTCGAACCCAGGATTGACGTTAAGGTATTCCTTTTGTTTTTAAATCAAACTTGTTTTGCTTCTCAAATAAGTCGAGCCCCAAGACCACCGTTGAGGTATTTTTTTCTCTTGCAAATCGAACTCGTTTTCTTAAGACGGGTCAAACCTTGATTAGTCAGGGAACTCAATTTAAGAAAAAAAATTCTATTTACAACTTTTTTCGAAAAAACAAAAAAAATGATGGAATAAATGGAAATGGAGAATAAAGCAAACTCTCTTGCCTTTTCTTTACATGTGATTTCACTAACCGGACAAAATTATTGTCTATTTATCTTTGCCTGATTCCATATTCTCAGCAATAGCTAAAGAGGGGCAGCTATAGACACCTAATTTTGTCCGGGGCCCCCTAAACAGGTAAATTCTTCCTTGTACTTTTTTAGAATGCAGAAAATCTCTTCTCATCTTGCAGATGGTCTTCCAAGACTTGTGATTCGGAGTTCAGTATGAAAAGTCAATCCAAATAAAGTCAACTTTGAAAAGTCAACCCTTAATCAAAATCAAGATTTGAAGTTGACTTGAACAATGGTGAAAGAATTTTGATAATCTGAGGTCTACAACGAAAGATATGGAGTTCGGAAGAGGGATTGCAAAAATTTCAGTGTAGGGGAAGCCCTAATTCGGCAAATTTGGAGAAAAGTGCTTAAACAATCAAATTGGTCAAAATTGAAGGTTCCAAATGGAATATAATTATTGACTACAGGTATTGGAAGGGCCAATTGGAAGCAGAACCAAAGGAAGAGTCAATTTGGAAGGAAAACCGAAAATTAGGGTTTTGGTTAAAAATGGTGAATTTTGCAAATTTGGGAAAAACTGCAAAGATGGCCTGATTTGGTAAAATTGAAGCCCCCAATTGATGAAGAATGAATAAAGAAAAATAGCCCAAGGCCCAGTTTGAAGTGGATCCCAAGGAAGAGCTGGTGAGAGCAAAAACGAAAAAATGAGAAAATTCTCGAGTTTGAAAAGGGGAAAACTAAATCGGAGAGGAATTCGGATGTAAAAATTGGGCATTTTCAGACGAACTAAATTCAATATAGGAAAAAGGAAGTGAAAAAGAAAATCCAAAAATCGGACCCGTTTTGAGTAAAATCGAGGTTTCGGAGGTTGAAGGGCATTCTCGAAAAATCCCAAAGAAAATTATGGAAAAAATAGCAAACGAGCTCAGGAAATTATGAAAACTTCCATATCTGAGTTTCATAATTTTTGGAAGAGATTGGTGAAGAAAAATCTGGAATCGGAGCTCATTTAAAAAATGGAAAAGTTCGGGTGCACTAAGCCGAAATTCCAGAAGATAATTTCGGGAAAAATAGCAAATGAGCTCCAAAAATTATGAAAAAATCCAGATCTAAGTTTCATAATTTTTGGAAGATATTGGAGAAGAAAAATCCAGAATCGGAGCTAATTTGAAAAATGGCAAAGTTCGAGTGCACTAAGCCGAAATTCCATAAGATAATTCCGGAAAAAAATAGCAAACGAGCTCCAAAAATTATGAAAACTTCCAAAACTGAGTTTCATAATTTTTGGAAGAGATTGGTGAAGAAAAATTTGGAATCGGAGCTCATTTGAAAAATGGCAAAGTTCGGCTGCACTAAGCCTAAATTTCAGAAGATAATTTAGAGAAAAATAGCAGACGAGCTCCAAGAATTCTGAAAACTTCCAGATCCCAATTTTTATATTTTTTGGAAGAGATTGGTGAAAAAAAATCTAGAATCGGAGTTCAAATGAAAAAGGTGAATTTTGGGTGCTCTAACCTGAAAAATCCAAGAGAATTTCAGGAAAAATAGGAAACAAGCTCGAAAATTTTTGAAAATCTCCATATCTAAATATTATATTTATTTGGATGGATTAGAGAAAGAAAAACCGGATTTTGGGTCCGTTTGCAATAAAATCAAGTTTGGGGGCCAAAATACAATTTTATCGAAGAAACAAAAAAGGCCAATTTGCAATTAAAAAATATGAAAGATGAAGGAATTGCTGGGATATTCCATGCCCTTGGCTGGTCAGCTCATGAATGAAGGGCGAGATTTGATTAAATTCATCCAATGGTCACTATCAAATTGCAAGATGTCATTTTTAATGTCATGAAAATATCTTGTCCATCCAATGGCCTAGGTGCTTGGTAAAAAGATGAGTACATCCGTCAATAGCAAAGATCAAATTGCAGGATAGCATTTTTATTATAATGAAAATATCTTGATCTAATGGTTTAGGTTGTGGGAGAAAAGAGGAGCACCTATCATCCAACAGCTTAGGATGGAGAAAAAAAGAAACACACTCTCTATTACTAGGGGGAAGGCCAGCCACTATTAGGAAGGAATGGTGGGTTCATTTTTTTTCACTGGGCAGTAGCTAAAAAGGGAAGAAAAAGGGGATAAAAAAAGAGAAGGAAAAAAATAGGGGATTTTTACTACTCTTTGGTATGGAAAGCTAAAGTAAGGTAGCTATTTTCTTTCATGCTCTCCTCCATGCTTTGTTCATATGATTTTTTTTTATTCCTTTATGATTTTCATTTTTATTTTACTTTCTTTCATGAAATAAAATTGTTTTTCAAAACAAGTTCCAAAAGATTTCTTTATGTTTTATCAAATAACCAAGTTTGTCAAAAAATTTCTTACATGTTCCATGCTTGGCCGAATGGTGTATGATGATTTTGTGCTTGTTCTTGCTTGATACTTCTTGCTTGGTTGGTTGTGTTCATATTCTTAACTCTTGATTGATTTGTGGTAGGATAGATCCCCCTATTTGTTGCTTCATGTTCATTCATTCATCTCATCCCCACTTGATTTTTGACTTAAGCCAACCAATGGCTCAAAGCCAAGCTCTCATGAGCATGCTTGTGGAAAAATGAAAGGTTGTGCAAGTTGGATTTTCTAATTTTATGATTTTTCTCACCATGCATTCCTTGTCCAAATTTAAAGATCTTTTAACCACAAGTTTTAGACCATTTAAGGAGCCTCTAGTATTTTTGTTTTGATTTTTGGATTTTTCTATTTAAAGATAGATTTTGACAAAATAGTTTTTAACTCACTGTCTTGATTTTGGGTAAAAATCGGTTATAGTATCCATGCTCCAAAAATTAAGATGATTTTTTCCCATGGATATCAACATGTTCTGAGTCTCCAATAATTTTTTCAGATTTTTATGAAATTTTTTAGGAGGGCAAAAAAATAGGTTTCCAAAACTGCCTAATGGATTTTGACAAAATAGTTTTTAACTCAATGTCTTGATTTTGGGTAAAAACCGATCATAGTATCCATGCTCTAAAAATTAAGCTGATTTTTTTCCATAGATATCAACATGTTCTACGTCTACCATAAGTTTTTCAGATTTTTTTGAATTTTTTTAGAAGGGCAAAAAAAATAGTTTTTCAAAACTGACAGTGTGGGTCAGATTTTTTTTTTTTTAGAAATACTAATTTCCTGTTTTGGTTAAGATATTAAGAGGTGGCTGATTTGGGGCATTAGTAGTCTTAGGTTAATTTCCAAGTCATTTCAATCATAAAATTTTATTTTGTAAAAGTTGGTTCAAGGATGGTCGACTCGGGTTTCAAAACTAGGAAGATAGGGCCTTTTAAAGGAGAGGGGTTCGGCCATGAGGCCATTTTCATCCTAAAATTCTAATTTTTTTTAATCCGAGCCTAAAGTCTTTAGATTTTTGAAAATTCGATTTAAGTATCTTCCTAAGGTAGTCGGATACCTTTTTAGGTATACAGATGTCCTTACTTCAAGGAAGAAATACATTTCCATGCTTTGCATTTTAAAAATGTTTTTACTTGTTATAAAAACGTATTTTTCGGTTTATTAAACATTTTGGCGAGAATTAGTTCCCGATCTCTACTGGGTTTTCTGGGGACGATAGGAAATTATTCAACACACGTGTTTATCAAATCGAAACGTATGGTTTTCATTTTACTCGGAACCATGTAAATATCTTATGAAAAATTATTTTCCAAGCTTTGCGGGGTTTGCCGGGAAGCACGGTAATATTTTTCGACATATGCTATTTATATGATTCCTCACATGAATAATTCATTTCAAATAATGATGTGTGCATGTGATCATGATGTGATTATGAATATTTTATGATGATACCATGTCATTCATTATGCCATGTCATCCATATGCCATGTCATCCATATGCCATGTCATTCATTATGCCATGTCATTCATTAGGCCATGTCATCTGTATGCCATGTCATTCATATGCCATGTTATTCATGTGTCATGTCATTCACATGCCATGTCATTCATTATGCCATGTCATTTTATGCTATGTCACCTATGCCATGTCATCCATGTCATTTGCCATATAGTTTAGGTGCATTTTCATGCCATGCCATTCATGCCATGTTATCATTACATGCCATTCAGCCATCCCTATGTCATCTTATGCCATGTCACATACCTTATGCCATGCCATCCATATGTCATGTCATCTTGCTTGCTACGTCGATTTCATTCACATACCGTGTCATTTTATGCCATGTCATTTTATGTCATCACTTTATCCCATGTCATTATGTATTTCATGTCGATTTCATTCACATGCCATGTCATCTTGCTTGCCATGTCGATTTCATTCACATGCCATGTCAAATTCCATGTCATTTTATATGTCCATATGCCATGTCATCCTGTATACCATGTCGATTTCATTCACATGCCATGTCGTCTCATGTTATGTCATCCACATGCCATGTCATTTTATGCCATGTCATTTTATGACATTCCATATGGCAGGTCATCTTGCTTGCCATGTCGATTTCATTAACATGTCATCATTTCATGCCATATTATATGCCATGTCATTCATGAGGCCATGTCATCCATATGCCATGTCACATGTCATTCATTAGGCCATCTCATTCATATGCCATGTCATTCACATGTCGTGCCATTCACAAGCCATGTCATTTTATGCCACGTCACCTATGCCATGTCATCCATTCACATGCCATCCATCTAGATTAGGCCATGTCATTCGCATGCCATTTCATTCATTTGTTCCATGTCATTCATTATGTCATTACATTCATATGCTATGTCATTCATTTACATGACATTCATTCTCATGCCATGTCATTCATATGCAATGTCATTTTGTTTACCATGTCGATTTCATTCACATAAAATTCACTCTTATGCCATGTCATTCGTTTGCCACATCATTTACAAGCCACGACATTCATTCTCATGCTATGTCATTTTCGTGTCATGCCATCTTCTCATGCCATGTCATTCGTATGCCATGCCACTTTGTTTGCCATGTCGATTTCACTCACATGACATTCATTCTTATGCCATGTCATTTCGTTTGCCATGTTATTTAGTCCGCCAAGCTTAGGTTTGCCATGTCGATTTCGTTCACTTGACATTCATTTCTTTATGCTATGTCATAATTTCTTTTACCATGTCATAATAAAATATTTGTCATACCATGCTAAATATGCATGCTCATTTAATCTTTATCTTAGTACCATTTTGCATATTCATAACTTTTTTAAAAATGTTTTCCAAGAGATTTTTTTTTTTTAAATAAGGATATTCCCAAGTTAAAATAATTTATGAGTTCTCTGTCGGGTTTGCTGGGGAGGATATCATCAATTATCATTAACAATGGAATATCTTTCTTTCAAAAAATGAGAATGATTCGAAAAATTTCTAAATAAATAAAAAATTATATGTTTTGCCGGGTTTGCCGGGAAATATAGGAAATTTTAAGTTAATAAATTCCGGATCATTTTCGACTAAAAATGGGACTATTTTTCTTTAATATGGGAATTATTTTAAAATGCTAGTTTCAAAATTGATTTTTTACCGAGACTCAAGATAACACACGATTAATAAGGTATCATTTTATACGGCGTTGTGGGGGTGCTAATCCTTCCCCGCACATAACCGATTGTCGAACCCGCTTCTTTGATTTCTCTGGTTTTAAAAGCGCAGACTTTCGAAATTGGTTTTAAAAAATATTTTAATTAATTTTAAGATATTTTATAAAAACCGGTTTTAATAGGTGGCCGATCACACCTAGACAAAAAAAAAAATTGATGGCGACTCCATTTCTTTTTCCGAGGTTATTTTCATAATCCTCATCCTTTATTTTCACAATCCTCATCCTTTATTTTCAAGAGAAATTAAGTCGTCTTTTCCTCTGCCTGTTTTGTTTTTCCTCGCCTCACTCGAGCGGGTTCCCGCGACAGGATCACGTGTCGACAATATATATTTTATTAAGGAACTTGAAAATATGCTATATATATATATATGTGAAAAAGATATTTAAAAAATGCCGGTAAATCCAAAACGATACATCGAAATAAAACGATACGCCCATCGATATGATACTGACTACTTTGATTAAAACTAAATAATTATTGACAATATTCTAGTTTGCATCACACGTATATGACTGTCCTTGTTTTCATGTTTTTCAAACTTTATTCGTATATATATTGCATGTTTAATATTTGTTTCACTAAATCTATGTGCAAGAACACACCAGTGATACACGATTGTCCTTGACAACTCCACCTATTTTATATATATATATATATATATATATATATCCAATTCATATGATTAATTACATGCAATCTGTCTGTACTATAAACAAGAGAATTCATTTGTAGCAGCACCTAGTATATTTTGAAAAAACCCTAAACCTTGTAATGTCAGCCTTCTGTAACCTGACACCTTCCTACAAACTAACATTTCTTACTCTTTTAGCCCCAAAAAATTGACAATGTTATATCAACTGAGGTACACAAAAAATCCTCTATAAATAGTTTTTCTTGGTTGGCTTTCAAAACCCACCTCTCTCTCTTCTCCCTTTCAAATCCTATAAGAAATAATATATATTTATCCATCAACATGCAATGCCAATTCTTCTGAGAGCTCATCAACCGCACTGCATCGCCATCAAAGTTAAGGATGGCAAAATCTGATCCGATCGATGAAATTTGCACCAATTCGCTCCGATGGAGAGATTTTTTTTTTTTTTGAAAAGCGGGAGAAGGGTAGAGCGAGGTGGTTTTGATAAATGCTTGCTCCGCTCTGCTTGACTTTTGAAATTACTATCTTACCCCTTAAAATATTTTTATATTTTCCCTTATATTTTAGTATATACTAGGTTTAGCTACACGTGTGTTGCACGTGGGTGATAAATCATGTAATTAATATATATCAAAATAACAATATGTAATTAATGTTAAAAATAATATAATTGTTATCTCTCTAAAAAAGATTCAAATTAAATTAAATTTTATGAAACATATTATTGAAATCTTACTTAAAAATTAAAAAAAAAAAATAATTGAAACCTATTCTTTCTTTATTTTGATTTTACTTTATCCTTTTTTTACCAATTTATTTAATGATAAATCGTACTCTTCATCTTCTTTTTTTGTTTTTTTTTTTAATCCTTTTATTTCTCTTTGATGCATGTCCATCATTTTTTATGAAAATGATTTTTTTCATCTTTTTTTCCTTCTTTCCTCCTTTTTCTATCTTTATGTTTGATATCAAATTAGATTCTTCAAATTTTTTCATTTGTTCTACCACCAGACGTTTTTGAGTTCGTTCAGATTCTTATCTCACATCCATATGCACAAAGAATAGATATTTATTGGCTACACTTGAAATTAAATTATTATAGTAGTCTGGTTCTCCATCTTTTTCTTTTCTTTTCTACATTGAAAAAATAATTTTGTTAGTTTTCAATTATTCATATTTAGATTGAAATCGAAGTTACAAATAATTTTATACTCCAATTATAATGAATTCATATTTAGATTGAAATTAGTTTTTATACATCAGTAACCTTCTTTCTCATATGGAGTAAATAAAGTTGCACATAACCACTCAATTTTTTCTCTCTGTGTAGCTTGATTGTTTAATGTCTTAATAGACTAAATATAGTTGTAAGTTCTATGAATTGTACGACGAATTCTTGTATTTTCTGAAAAATATTTGTAGTACACAATTTAGATGTGTAACAAATATATATAGAATTTTGAATATTAAATAATTAGATAAATATAATAGGATTCGAACCTTGGTTTGTTGACATTATTTCTCCAAAATTATGGATGTGGTTTTTGATTCAATAAATTGGAGTTTCAAATATAAATTATCATAACTAAATTGAACAATAATGAGAATTAATAACTATATAAAATGTAAAAAACAACATTCATAACTATTTTTTAAAAAAATCTAAGATTTATTAAGTAGCAAAGCAAAAGAATCAGCTCACTTAGCTTTAGCAATTGTCATATGACTATGCATAAGAGGAAGTTGACAGAATAAACAATGATTTATATAATCAAGTTAATCATGCAATGGTAGATGCAGCCACCTTATATTTTGAAATTTCCTCTATTAAATAGCTTTTAGAATGCTCAACAATAATTCATGATTTTTCTTATTCCACATCTTTTCTGATGAAACTATTCATATAATAATTAACCACTACCTTATGATCAAATTTTCATAGTGAAATTGGTAATTGATAATATTTCTTTCTAATAACACTAAATTTAAACCTTGCTTGATTACCCAATCGAAGCTTTGCTGAGTATGTGTTAATCGATAAAAAATTGCTCTTAGGAAAGCACCAACCAATGTAATGCACCCACAGTTAGCTAATTTATACGTTTGTGAAGTTATATCCCAAGGCTTAACATTCTTGATGGAGTTGGTAAGAAATTGAGATTTTCATGGATGCAAGTCAGATAGCAAAAGGGGCAAACTATATATTTTAGAGATGTAAATGTATTGAGATTACAATTTATAGCAATAGGCTCTTCTAATACATGCAGTAAATAAAACTTGTTCGAAATCTTGTGCTTAAAATTAGACTAATTCAACTTCTAAATCAACTTATCTTTAATGAAATTAAATTAAAGAAAGCATAAGATGAACTGTTTTCCCCTGATAACACAAACAAACAATTGCATATATTTATATAATATATATATATATTAGTTTCTTAAAAGTTTATGCATCAATTATAAAAGAAGTTTGGGACTTTTTGCACACTTTCAGCTAATTTGTAAATGTTAATCACAAAAAGAAGTCTAAATTTTCAAGCTACGTGTGGTTTGAAAATCAACTTTCCTTTTTATGTCTGTGATTAATATATATGTTCATAAATTATCCATCCATGCAGTACAAATTGGCTAAGAAACATGTCAAAAAAGAAAAATAATGTCTCACTATTTGTTTTTCACTATATGTACTTGTGAACAAAAGAAAACACATATATATCTTTAGCAGGGTTCCATAAAAAAAATATATAATAGGTTGTTACAAATAGGGTTAGAAAATCAATATAAATTTAGATAGATCATAAAAGCAATAGAATCAGTTTATTGTGTAAAAGAAGTATGTTACAAATAAGGCTAAAAATCAGTAGAAATTAAAACTTAGATATAGATCACAAAATCAATAGAATGAGCTTATTGTGTAAAAGAAGCAATACTGCAATATTAGAATGCTACTGCAGACAAAAGTTCACAAAGTAAATTAATCATGCCTTTCATCTTTATATACATAGACATAATTAGGATTTTTCTATTAAGAGCTTTCTCTACTTTGATTAGGATGCAACTAATAATAATAACTAATAAAATAAGTAGGCCTAAAATGGAAGATACAAATAATAATTAGGCCTAAACGAATTAGGATTCAATATTAATTAATGATTTTTTAGTAGCCTTAAAAGAAAAAAGATTTTTTAAAGAAAAATTTAATAAACCATTATCAATGATTAAATAGTTTTTAAAAATTAATAAATCATTATTAAGGATAAAATAATTAAATTTTAGCATTAAGGATAAAATAGTTAATTTTAAAAAGAATAAGGGTATATATGTCGTTCATTATTTGGAGTAGGACATGTCTTTAATGAGTCTAAAACGGAAAGATGCAAATAATAATTAGGCTTAAAATAATGATGATTAATTAATGATTTGTAGTAATCTAAAAAAAATTATATTTTTTATTAAACGAATTAACAAATCATTATTAATGATAAAATTGTTAAAAAAAAAAATTAATAAACCATTATTAATGATTTGTAGTAGCCTATAAGAAAATTAGACTTTTTATTAAAAAATTAATAAATAATTATGAAGGATAAAATAGTTAAAAAATTAATAAATCATTATTAAAGATAAAATAATTAAATTTCAGTATTAAGGATAAAATAGTTAATTTTAAAAATTAGTAAGGGTATATATGTTGTTCATTATTTATAGTAGGATAAGAATTATATAGGCCTAAAACGGAAAGATGCAAATAATAATTAAACTTAATGATTAATTAATGATTTGTAGTAGCCTATAAGAAAATTAGATTTTTTATTAAAAGAATTAACAAATCATTATCAAGGATAAAATTGTTAAAAAATTTAATAAACCATTATTAATGATTTCTAGTAGTCTATAAGAAAATTATGTTTTTTATTAAAAGAATTAACAAATCATTATCAAGGATAAAATTGTTAAAAAAAAAAAAAAAAAACCATTATTAATAATATCTAGAGTAGCCTATAAGAGAATTAGACTTTTTATTAAAAAAATTAATAAATCATTATCAAGGATAAAATAGTTAAAAATTTAATAAATCATTATTAAAGATAAAATAATTAAATTTCAGTATTAAGAACAAAATAGTTAATTTTAAAAATTAGCTAGGGTATATATGTCAAAATAATTAAATTTCAACAATATGGATAAAATAGTTAATTTTAAAAATTAGTTAGGGTATATATGTCATTCACTATTTGTAGTTTTGAAGTTGTTGCTTTTATATATAGTATATAGATATTAGATATATATACTAAAATCATATAGATATTAATATTTTATATATATACTTTTAGTATATATGTGTATATTATATATATTAAAGAATTTTATATACTAAAATTATGTTCATGAATAAATTATAATATATTTTTTATAATATTAAGTTAAAAATAATTAATAAGAATTGAGGTGTAGCGGAATAGAGCACCGAGAACGGATATGGATGTAACCGACATTCATGGAAATGAAAATTTTCAACATCCATGCAAAAGTGAGGCGGAGGTGGATAAGGCAATCCCCGCCCCACCCCCACCCCGCTCCATTGCCATCTCTAATCAAAGCTATAGGGTGAAGTGGTGAAATCCATTTCGTCTTGTCCTTCCATGTGCTCCAAGGCCTCCCATCTTTCAGATGCCATAGGAGGAGAGTAGGAGACCATCAAAATGCGTTAACCGCAAGAAAGGAAGCCATGGCAGGGAAGGATAAATGGTTTCAAGGAACTAGTGAGAGAAACACAAAGCCGATAACAGGGACTGTTGCAAAGATTGCCATTACATTAATTGGCTATGATTGGGATGACCTGACCTGACAGCCCAAGCAGGCTCTAGCTAACACTCATCATCATGTATCAGTGCCGGTTTATGAAGGTGAAAAAGCTGGAGACTCGGTACCATTGACTGAGAGGATCCGTTCAATTATCATTTAGAGCCTCCCTGCTGTAAGGAATTGATGCCATTGGAGCTGTGAATCATCTGTTTCAACGCAGACAAGGAATGGTGATGAAGAGAACAAGACTGAATTAGTAGGTTAAATTAGGGGGAAAATAAGATGTAATAAAGCAATCTGTTTAGCCAGTTATTTCCTTGGTCTTGTCTGTTGTTATTTCCTTTTTTTGTTTTCTCTCTCTATAAAAGAGGCTTAATGTAAATGGTCATGAAGTGGTTGTTTTGAGGAATCTAAAACCTAGTGTTTTCATTTGCTATTCCATTTTTAGATTGTTTTGATCGATGAGTACATTTTGGTGTTTATTATAATCAAATGATTAACATAAGGAGTTGTTAAAGGAATCAACTATGGAAGCATTACTTATAATTCATTCAAAGCCTAATTATCTCATTAGATCAGAACACGCACATGCACATTACACATACACATATATAGTTCACTCCAACTAAATATTTTTACTGACTTGATTAATCAAATCTAAAGTAGTAAATATTTAATTTATCAAGAAGTTCAAATTAAGATTAAGTAACCAAGTAAACAATGAGAAGTATCACATGTGCTTCATTACTTTCAGCGAAAAATAAATAAAAGAGTGCAATTTAAATAAAGATCCGTCCAGCGAAAGGGATGGGGGAAGAGATCCAAGGAAGAACTAAACCATCCTTCCAGCAAAACTGGATGAAACTCAAGTATTTAACTGATGAAAAGCAAACTACACGCTGACATTGAGAGCTTCATTACTTTCAATACTAATATAATAATACACAAAGTGAAGCCTTTCATATACAATGCCCCAATGGGTGAAAAGAAAGGAAGGAGGGAAAGAAAATAACCCAATTAGATACAACAAATTTGAAGAATCAATCGAAAAAAAAAACGAAAGAAAAAAACTCACATGGAATACACAATGGCCCTCCACTTGCAATGCACAACAACATTGTCTAGACACTACTCTCCCAAACCAATTCTAAGCCGAAGCCGAATTATTGTTAGTGGATAATTGAGCCCCCTGAACCATCATTCCTGGACTTCAATCTCACCTCACTGTTTCTCTTATGTTGATTCCGAAACAATGGTATCGACTCGATTGGATTTTTTTAATTTGGCAACAAGAACCCACATGTTTGCAAGTTCGTTTTCCAGATAAGCTTCTCTTTGCTTAGATTCTTCAACCTTTCTTTGAAGCTCGGCCTCTCGTTGATCCTTCTCTACAAGAGCAGCTTCATATGAAAGCTCTCTATCTTTACTCATAGCCAGTTCTCTCTTTAGATCTGAGGGTGATCCAACTTGGTCATGTCGCTTGGTCAAACTCTCTCTTCGGCCATTCCGCAGTGTACTTGTTCGACGTTGTGTGGGAGAATTCTTTGCTGCTGCAAGTTCTGCTACTAGTCTCTCGTTATGATTCATTAGTTTAGCAACTTCTTCTGACAATTCCTTAAGCTCCACAGCAGCAGCTGAGGCTAGCCCTTTGGCATATGAACTCTCCTCTGCCAGTTTCTGGTTCCGCAATTCTAGGTGTTCTTTTGACTCAGTTAGTTCCACAACTTTATGCTTCAGTTCTTCAATCTCGGTCACCTGATTGAGCAAAACCAGGAATTTAGCTCTAATATTGACTTTCATGAAAGTGAAATCAGTAAAAAGTCAGCCCTTAAAGAAAGCGATGCTAAGCTAAGCATACATAAATTGCTGTAATGAATAATCTGGGAATAAAAACATAAAGGCCTTACATAGCATGCTATAAACTTGTATGTTTCATGTTTGAGATTGCTGGCTTTATCGCAAGACACATATAAACAAGATCTAGTCTTCTGGACATATTTCAATTTCTAAAAGTAGGTAGACATGGGAACAAGCGTGAATGACTGAATGGTATGCAATTGCATGACTTGGCCTTAAAAAATGGCACACTCAATTAAGGTACCATATGAGCACTGAAGGCATCAAGTATTTAAAAGCACCTGTGCTTTTATAAGCAAATCTTTATTAGTCTCTTTTGGTGCCGCAACTTCTTTGTCCATTTGCAGGCCATTCATTTCAGCGAATCGTTGAGAATAAGTGGCTATAGGACTGACATTTTGCGATTCTAGTGCATCAGGGAGCTGCTGCTTTAAGGATGCAACTGTTTCTTGCAATCCTTCACATTCACATATCTGATAAAAGAGGTTAAAGTCAGAACTGGCGCTCAGAGTGGGATGCTACTTGTAAAGCATGAGCATGGGACAAATATACTTAAAAACATAGGTTGAGTAGGTATATCTACCTTCTGGTTAAGCTGCTCTTGAATTATCCGATTGTCTGCAGCTTTAACCTGGAAACAGTATTTATAATAGAATACTCGTAAGAGAAAATCAGAAGAATCAAAGGGACAACTGGAAAAAGGCTGAGGAAAGTTTTATAGCATTCTTTGCTTCCTTTGACTGCTGTACTATAGACTCACCTGGCAATCCGTGTATTCTTGTCGTGTTCGTGTTATTTTTGCATGTCATAATCGTGTTTAAGGTGTTATATATTTATATAAATTTCGATGCGTTAATAATTCGTGTTATATAGATTTTGAAACTTTCGTATATTTGTGTCATGTTCGTGTTATTTTTTCGTGTCCTGTCGTGTTTTAGTTATTTTTCTCGTATCGTGTAATCGTGTTGTGTCCAAAATTTTCAGGTCTTCAATCTGGTCACTGCAGCAATTTCTATAGACTCCTGTAATATACAACGTAGGAACTCGTAGTAATGACTGAGTCCACAGTTTGGTTACTGGAACGACATCATATAACCTAATTTAACTTGATTACCTCAACTGCCCTTAGTATACAATGCAAAGACTCATGAGAAGCATTCTAGGTTGAACATATACAGAAAATCCATTACCTCAAGTTCAAAGGACTTCTCATTTAATTGCGCCACCAATTCAGCAATAGACTGTAGCATTATAAAAAAAGAGCGTAAGGATTTGCAGGAAGCGGCAAATGGTCTATGGAACCAATAATGAAAGCTGAACTTACTTGTGATTTTTCTGATTTGTCCATCTTATTGTGTGAAACCATGATGGAATCAGCAATTTGCTTTTCTAGCAAAGCAATTTGTTCATTCTTCCCCCTGATTTCATCACTTAGCTTTTTCATCTTGACCTTAAATACAAAAAGGATAACAAAATTGAGTCTTTAGAAAGACTATAAAGCAAATAACAAGGACAGTACGAAGCCAGTATTTTACTTGAATCTGTTCATTCTGGGGGTTTCTTGCAGCCTCCTCAGACATTCGCTTTAAAGCACTTGAATGAAGTGCCACCTCTCCAGACAAAATCTTCTGGTGCTCCCTTAGTAGATCTATCTGATCAATAGTTTTTATGCTTGTCTGGAAAAAACAAAGCATCAAAATCTACTTACTGAACTATGCATAATACGATCCTCAAAATAAAAATAAATAGATAAATGAGGCAACAGAAAATTCTAAATATAACTGTAGTTAGATAACATTCCTTAACAATGAGCGTATGCCATAATACTTTTTGAAATGTTTAAAGAAGTCAGAGCATGAAAGAGATTAATTGAAGACTAATATGTAGAACAGAAAAAGAAATAAAAACAGATGCGGAAAAAAAAAATGGCATACTAAAGTTGTCTCTTGTCCAAGGTAATTGTTCTCTAGAACCTCTCTATCCTGTCTAGCATCTGAGAGAAGATCCATGGGTGGAGAACTTGCTGTAAATAAGGATTGGGAAAGCCTAGATTCCGCATGGAAGTTATTGCTTCCTGCTTGAGGGGTTGAAGGGGTACTATTAGATTTAATTCCACTTGATTTATCACTGGCACTCGTCATTGTCCCAACACCACTATCACGTTTCTGCACAAGAACCATAGAATAATATAAGCTACCAAGGAAAAAGATCTACTTTTATACATGCTTCATTAGAAAATATTACCGAAACTGACACCAACTAGTTTGGTGTCAATGCTTGCATGATCTTTATTTAGTTGCATGAGCTATTTATCTTTAACCCTTATATTGGGCATCAATTTTGAAATTAAAAAAAAAATGCATTTGCTCATAGCATCTAGACTAAGTTTTCTTCTCTCTTTTCTTCCACTGCAATATTAATAGGTACTTATCAATTTTTACATTAGGATTCACAGAAAGATATAACAGTTACCACATTTTTAGCTGGTAATTATAGGATAGATTAGTCTAGCAAACTCCACCAATAGAGAAGAGCAAAGCCATTAACTTTACAAGGCAATAAATTAAACCTTAATGAGGAAAAAGAATATTAAAGCCAAAAAAAATGCGGCTCAGCTTCTTTATAACTTCATAAGTATATCAACAGAAATTCTGTTAGATAATTGAGACTTTTCCTAGGTACTCTAAGGAAAATATAATTTTTTGTATTGAAGTCGGTATATGAAATCTGACAGTAAAATGTTGTCTGTCAGTATATCTTCTGGTTAGGTAATTATTGGTTCAAATGTCTTGTATTTCCTTACTTCAAGGAAGTGTGGTTTACCAACCTTTCTAAGACTTTTGTATATCTATGTTAAAAGCTGAATGAAGAAGCAGAACTGCTGTATTCTCTTCTCTACTGTTTTAGTTCCTTCATATATTTTTCTGGTTTAAACGACAAATTCTAAGCTCTCACTTAACATGTTGATGACTATTGCAGTTTAGAGCAAATCTCCCATAATAATAGGTGATAAACCAGTGGCAGCACTCGGAATTAATGAAACAAATGCAAACAGTTTGACAAAAGACTCTTTCAGATTATTTGTTTTGGTGTGCTGAGTTGCAAAATTGAATGTAAGACCAGGTGGTGAAAAGAAATTTCATCACTATTCTATCTTAGCTACTTTATCAAGAACCCCAAAGCTCATATTCTTGATATAAAACAATAAACATAGACTTTAAGAAAACAGAGTACTAAAAGTCCAAAACAAACATACTCGGAGCTTAAGCCAGTTTAGCAAGCCATTCTTTCGGGTCTTTTTCTCCTCTTTAAGTGTATCATCTCCAGTTTCAGCATTCCCTTCGAGGGAAACATACAATTCAACATTCTCATCATCCAGGATCAAGTCCCGCCTTCTATGCGGTAGGTATGCAAGCTGTGCATTAGATATAAGTAACTATAATTAGAGACAAACAGATTAAACAAAGTGGAAGTCCTAGTGCGTAAAATTAACTCCAGTCATCCACAAAAACATGAAGAATGCATATATGAGTAAATAACAACAACTATGATACCTCTTCTTCTCCAAATGAATGTCTCCTCCTTGGACCATGGCGTTGGGGTAATCTTGATGATTGTGAAGCTTTTGTGGAGACAAGAATCAATTTTGTCAATCGCTGTATTCTGCTCAATAAAGCAGCTTTCGCTTCTTCTTCCTGCTCCAACCTTGATTGCAGCTTGACTTGACCATCTTCTAGCTTTACAGATCACAACAAAGGAATTGTCAAAGTCAAGATGTGATTCATCTTTCTTTTCCCCTTTAAGATAAAATTAGCAGCTATGATTTATGAACCATTTACATCAACTTAATTAACCTGACACCATGTGACTAAAATGAAACATGAAAATGAAGAATAAAAACCATAATATTACTTTATTTAAAAAGGCAATACAAGGGAGAACTATGTTGCTCCAACTCTTCATTTTTCTTGAAGTACCCGTGTCCGACGCATTTCCGGACATGGGTATGGGGATATAATCCTCCAAGGACCCTCCAAATACATGAAAATCTTTAAAAAAAAATTGAACATACCCGTGTCAGACACCCATACCCGAGTCCGAGTAACATAGGGGAGAAGTAAAAAGAAACATTCCAATAAGACACCAATTCTAGGTTCTTGTTCTTTAAGTTCGCTAGTTATGCCAGAAATATGCCATGCACGCTATCATATGTTTTTGAGTTGAAATCTAAGCTAAATCAATCCAAGTTAACATGACAGGATCCATGAGATAGCATCATTGTGAACTTTGAAAGAGATAATTATCTCGAAGTTGTCTTTCCCCTATGATTTCACATCAGCATCCAATCTCAACTTATCATCTTGGAGTGCAGTATCAAAAGATTGACAGGATAGGAAGGTCGGCAATCAAAAAAAAAAAAATTACCCCTATTTAGAAAGTTATTAGTTTCTCTTTCTACCACAAGCACCTAGAATTGGTATGCTCTTCTCCCCAAGTCTGTATCTAAGGTCACCAAAAGCTTCAAGAACTATGAAGGCTGTGTTAATAGAAATAACCACAAATTGGCAACCAGGGAAGAAGATCAAAATGTCTGGCAACAAGCAAAAGTTTATTTTATTGAAATTGTAGGAAAGCCTGCTGAAGATAAACCATGTAGCGGAAAAAACCTTCTTTAATTTACTTTGAACACATGCTATTAGTTTGCTGAGGAATCAGGTGATCTGGGTCAGTACTTTGTATATGGTAACCAGAAGTAAAAAAAAAAAGTTTACAAGCCTATCTAGAAAATGCATAGAGCAAACCTATTACTTTTTGCATCCTTGGAACTGCTTAAAAGGATCAACACAAATTAGCTAAATCAAATTGACTGATTATTGAGCAAAAAATTACTCAAAATACAGAAGCCTATACTATCCACACGAGTGATAATGTGCTAGGAACGAGATGGCTGATAAGCCTTGGACAATATTTTGCTAGACAGAATCATCCACAGTATAGAAATGAACAGGGGAGCAGAACAACCCATATTATTATTGACAAAACATAACTTCACAACCCACATACCCCACAAATAAATAAACACTACCAGTTAAGCAAGACGAAGCACTGCTAAGATATGTTAAAACTTTAACCACACACTACTACAAGGAATCAGCATTTTTTACTACTGCCTACCTCTCTACAAGCTCAAATCACATAGACATACAAAGACTAATGATATCATGGTTTATAATGGAACTTATGAAGTAGAAAAATTTACCCCTAGAGTAGATTTACAATTAGATCAAAATACAATTAAACATTAAAACTTGTAGCCAACGCAGAACAAATATACCTTCTGCTTTAGGAGTACAATATCATCTTCTCCAATATCTTTTAGTTGAGGAATTGTTACAATACCCTGCTTCAATTGTTCTAACTCTTCCTTCAAAGAGCGTATCTCATTTTGGTATTTTTTGATAAGTGACTTCTCATCAATAATCTGCATTTTTTGACAAAGTAAATAACAAAAATTGAAGAAAAAAAAATATTCCAAAAAATATATATTTGTGCATGTGTGTGTCAACATATACACCTACAATGTACAGACACAGACACATGCGCATGCACACAACACAACACAACACAACACAACACACATATATGTATAAATTAAGTACATACAAATAGAAAATACATGCATACCTTGTTCTGTTCTGCTTGGATTTCAATGTGTTTAGCACGGTGGGCAAATTTCAGTGTATTGTGTGTCTCTTCGGTGTTACTTGATGAAGGAGTGACAGTGCAAATGAGCTGAAATTTTGGACAGAAAAGAAAACAAAAACGAGACCTATAAGCAACTATAACTTTTTCAGAGAGGGATATGGTGCCACATTTACATATTTCTAATATCTTTTTGTTAACCTAGATATATGACATGTTTTTCAACAAAGGTATCCAATTATGCTTACAGAAACGCGTCCATGACCACTTAATGAAGACTGAAGCAGCCTGGTCAGCTTAGAATCCCTATATGGTATATGAGTGGCTCTCCCATCTGTTAATTTAGATATAACCTACAAAAATCAAAAAGTCATATTCTAAGCAAAGTTTATCCCGTATAAAAGACATTTATAATAGTATTGACAAATATGCATAGGACCAAAGAGAAATTACTATTGTTCGACGATCAAGTAAATGGCAATATAATTATTTATTTAGAGAGGGAGAAAGATAGAGAAAGAGAACATGTTATGAAACCATTAGATACAGTAATGGTATGTCTATGTCATCAATTCCAACATACAGTAGCTGTCAGCAGTTATAAGAACAAAGTATTGTCATGTGCTCTAAAATATCATATGCAATTAACATACCACAAAATGTTGAAGAATACATCTCAGAACCACCCTTGTCCAATTAAAAATTCAGAAACGCATAACAATCAACATAAATTTAGCCCAGTCATGTAGCATTTTCTTTTTGTATTTGTTAACTGGTCTATGCGCCATATAACACCACAGAACAAAATGAAAAGTACTAGACACAGAAGCATGAGTTTATCTGTCTATGAGTTTGAAGTATGTGGCTGTTACAGTCTTGTCTTAACAATTTAAGAAACCAACATCTCAGCAAGCATATTTTGAAAGAAGAAAATTAAAATCATACAACAGAGATACTAGTTCCAATCAACACTTACACTAATAACTTAGGAATACTCTTTTGGTGTCTCCCTTTAAATTTTAACAATATTTTAGAGGGGAAAAGATAACCATGCTGAGAATAAATATTAAATAGGAAGTTGGTTTAATGCTATTCTGCTATAGTTATATATATTCTCTCCAAATTCTTGTAAAAGTTACCATAGAATTAAAATCAAGTAGTGTATATGATCCAACTATTGACTTAGAGATTAAAGAGAAAGAACTTAATGAAAAAAAGTTCAATTTCCATCATGACTCGAACAAAAATAATAAATTAGGCTCACAGTTCCTAGAGTTAGCAAGCTTTTGTTGATATAAGATCCTTCTTTTCGTCTAACGCCTATTGTTTCAGCCTTCGAGCTCTCGGAACCTGCCAGATCGATGAGGTTCTGCATGTATAGGTAAAATATGGAAAAGTTAAAATGTTTTCATCAACAGTGGGATAAATAGACACTAAAATCGTAGCTCCTTTCAAAACAGAGAAGAGGATAAACATATATAAAAAAAATAAAAAAAAAGATAAGATAAAACTGGAAATATAAAGAAGTAACCAAAAAAATAACTGAGATTGGTCCTAGGACTAAGGCTGTATAATTTACCAGCTGTGACAGATTTACTGCTTCGCCTTCACTATTTTCACCATACGGGCTGCTCTCTATTGTCTGTAGACAAGGTGGTCACAGGAAATAATCAGTTGTGGCAGTAAATTTGTGAACATGTAAATGATCATCAATTATCAAATACACCATCCAAATCAGAACCATAGCAAAAATGATTAACAGCTTTGACATGTAACAGCAAATCCACACTTCAAAACAGGAGTCAACATTATTTCTCACAAATTCTTAATACCACTAAAATATGAACAGATTGCATTTAATACCACTAAAATAGTATCAGCAAACATCTTTTTCACTTAAAGTGGTAAAACTAAAAAGGGGGAAACGAGGAACTTCTACAAGATGCAGGGTAATAGTGAAAATACCAGTGTAAAAATTGTATGGCTCCTGCTGCTGAGTAAATTGAAATTTGTTGATCCAACATGTCTGTGTTCTGTTTTAAAAGAATGAAATCTAATCACAAAGTATGAAAAAAATCCCATTACTGCTAGCAGAAGGATAAGGACACTGGCCCAAATAACAAACATTGACAAGGTGTGCAATGAAGAGGACAGCCACACACAAACACACATCTACATCAACAAAAGATGTGCATGAACTCCCTCTTTTTTGTGTCTGTAAACAATTTAGTTATTTATCCAACTTAAAAATTGATAGATAATATTAGTTTTGATAACATAAATGATCAGAAGCTCAGGTTCAAAAAGCTCTCTACACAATCTTCCAGTTCTAATTTGGACAACTCGTCTCTGGATATAGCAAAACATGCCAGCAAGCTTTACCTTCTCCAGCAGCTATAAGAGAGAGGGCATGAGCAGGGGATAGTACAACTTCTTCCTTTATTCCTTCAACAAAGGTTCCCTACAGCCATAAACAAAGCAATGGATAAATATACACTATCAAACACATAAAAAAACACTAAGCATACCAATGATAATAACAAAATTGCATACACCCAATAACAATCTATTCAGAAGAAAAACATATATTACGAGAAAATAGCAAAAAAAATCCAAGAATAAAAAAAAAATAAAACCATATGCAGAATTAAAGCCAAAGCAAACTGAATATTCCCTAGTGCACACACACACACACCTGGCCACGGCAAGGAACCACTAGGCAACTTTATAGATGTGTATCCGCTAAATGATCATTCTGGAATCTTTATGATGCTAAGGTTTCGTTTGTTTCACTGAAAACAACTTCTGGAAAATAAAAATTTTCCTAAAAGATATTTTCCAGAGAAAAAAAATCATTTTCCATTGTTTGGATGGTTTTAGAGAAAATCAATTTCTGGTGTTTGTTACAAATGAAAAACAGCCAACATTTTCTTGCTTTCTCTTTCTTCCCTTTCCTTTTTATATCCCATTGTTATCTCTTTCTAACCCGAAACACCACCAAACTCTAACTCCTGTCAACCAAGTTTGTCATCTTCCTATTCAACAAGTTACATTTTCCATTATCCTCAACATTTCATCATGATCTTAAATCCAAATCAAGCAAAATTCTTCAAAATACATGAAATCCATTTCAAATTCATAAAAACCCATAGAATAAACACAGTAAAAGAATCAAATAGCAATATTTGAGTAAAAAAGGGACAATTTATTTTCTGTTCTTGAACTCAATTGGAGGAGTCGAAGGAGAGAGAAAGCTGTCAAAGGAGAGAAAAGCTGTGGAGGAGGAGAAGTCTTTTATGGGGGCTTGAGGTTTTCTTGGTGGGAGCAAAGAGAAACTTACAAGCAGAGGAGGTTGGAGTTCAAAGTGGAAGGATTTTAGTGGTTTTTTTATGTTATAAGGAAAAAGAGAGTGGTGGTCACCGGCTGCTTTTGTGGTGCTCACCGGTTGCTTCAGTGGTGGCCACCGGAGTTGGGTCGTGGATCTGCTAGGTTTGTGATGTGTTATGGATGAAGTTAGGAAATTGTTTTAGGGATCTCAAAAGAAGAAGAGAGAGGAGATGAGCTATGGAAATTGTATTAAGGGCTAAAAATCCGTAAGACAATTTCCCCAAAATGGGCACTATTTGTCTTTGACCAGAAAATCGTTTTCAGTTGACTTGGTTATTTTCTGACAACCAAACACCGGAAAACACTGAAAATAACTTCCGGAAGTCATTTTACGGAGCCTAAGCTGAAATTAAATAGTCATAAACTATAGTTGGTCTCATTTGGATAATTAAACATGATGTTCATGCCAAAATCTCAACATGAATCTCCAATTAACATAATTTCCACATCACTGAAGTCGATCTAGGTTGATATTGAAGCATTACCTAACCATAGAAGAAGAATAAAAAAAGACTACGGAAAATAGCAGAAATCATTTCCAAAGTAGAAAGGTTATAAATGACAAAGATAACATATCAAACAAGGATCATAAATGATAAACAAGTACCTGAGCATCTTCTCGAATTCTCAAATTTTGTCCTGATGGATTTAATAAGTCATTAACAACCTGAAATGATAAAAACCTTGAAGAATAGTATAAAAGCAAATGCAGATTTGATGATAGTTTACCTAAGTTGTCTAGGAAAAGGAGGGTTGTCAAGTAGAGAGAAGAATAGCAGGCTAATAGCTAAGGAAAAAAGGGGAAGAAACTCACCTCATTATAGATCTCCAGGTATGAAATGCGAAGAAGAAATTCCCGGTTTGGTGTCTGCAGCATAAGTGGCCCATTAGTATCCATAAAAAGTACAAGAAATAGAAATTACAAATGTGAACATCTCATATAAGTACCTCCTGTATAATACTAAAAACATCCTTCACCGCTAATGGTATAATTCCAGGTGACCTCTGATCACCCTGCCATTTCAGCAATTAAGATGAAATTAAGCATGTTACTTGTATTTTAAAATACAAATGCATAGTTTGCCTTTTCCTTACATGAAACACTAATCCCAGACCAAAGCATACCCTGTATCACAATATTGCATTTAGAAATTGCACAGTTTTTAAGAAAAAAAAATACATGCTTTTAGTTTTAAAGATGTTGCATATACTCCATAAGGAAACATGAGCATTTGACAATGAAATCTCACATTTTCAGAGATATTTGATAGATATGATGATACAGGATACTAAACCATACCCCTTAATATGACGTAATCATTATCCTTGCTAAAAGCTATATATATGCACTCAAAGCCAACAAATAATGTTTTCCATTAATAGTTCAGAATTAACCATGGTAACCACTTCTCTGAAAATATTATTTGCAAAGATAGAAATAAAAAGTAGCTACGCTCAAATGTTGAAGCAAATCAAATTTATAAGATGCCGATGGACAAAGAGCAGGAAATTGCTGCTTTAGTTAAAAATTACTGCTAGTTCTAAGCATGTCACGAAAGGAAAATACAGAATTAAATAGATTTGACTTAAAGGTCACAGTAATTCGATGCTTGCTGCACTAACTTATAAGCTTAAATAAAAAGTTCAACCCTTCAGACTGAACCATGTAACAGACTTCTCCGAAAATAGAGTTTGCAAAGATAGGAAAAAAAAAAAAAAAAGTAGCTAGGCTCAAATGTGGAAGCAAATCAAATTTATAAGACATAGTAGACGAAGAGCAGGATATTTGCTGCTTTAGTTCAAAAATTACTGCTATTTCTAAGCACGTCACAAGAGAAAGATGCAGAATTAAGTAGATTTGACTTGCTGCACTAACTTATAAGGTTAAATAAAAAGTCCACAAAACTTCAGATATGAACCATGTAACAGACTTCTCCAAAAATAGAATTTGCAGAGATAGAAATAAAAAGTAGCTAGGCTCAAATGTGGAAGCAAATCAAATTTATAAGACGCTAGTAGATGAAGAGCAGGATATTGCTGCTTTAGTTCAAAAATTACTGCTACATCTAAGCACGTCACAAGAGGAAGATGCAGAATTAAATAGATTTGACTTAAAGGTCACAGTAATTTCAATTCTTGCTGCACTAACTTATAAGGTTAAATAACCAGTCCCAACCCCTTCTTGCTCCTATATCCAATAACAAATGATCGTTAACCCAATTCTCTACAAGCGTAGAGTAATTAATAAACCAATTCTTCACTAATGTGTAACAGCAAAAAGAACCGAATGTTTGGTCGCGATAACCCAAATGAAAAACCAACGTACCATCAAATTACAACTTTAGATGAAATTAAAATAGGATAGACCATCCTGGAATGCACAATATACAGACAAAGATAAGGAAAAGATGTAGATAATTATTTAGTCTTACATGCATTGTGTGAGTCTTCCCACTACTTGTCACGCCATAAGCAAAAATGGTGCCTGTGAACAGAATTTAACACTGTACTGTAAGCTATAGAAACAGAAACGCTTTGAGAAAATACAAATTAAATGCCATAACTTTCAGTATCAATCCATCAACTTCTGATGCAAACCGGTGAGTACCTCTACTCAGAGAAGGCAAGGTGGCTTCTAGCCTGAAACAATAATTACCCAAGGAAGCTTACGATACCTTGGCAACAAAACTATTGGTTCCAGAAATATCAAATTGAGTTTTCCATGGTTAAATCCTACAGAGGGATTACAAGGTAGAGTGCTGAAATAGGACCAAATAACAATTAGGTCTCAATCCAGTGCCATGAACACAATTAAACAGCAGTCCCTAACAAATGACATATGCAACAGCACTCTGAAAACCTCTTATACTCTGGAAGCCTACTCAAACGAACTTATAAGCCAAAGTCACCAGATTCATTCTTGCTTAGTAGGAAGCCTTGCAAATATCCTCACATCTTGTTACAAATTCTGAAAGAGTGACCAAAACTATGCAGGTCCACAGCCAGCAACAGCGTTGACTAGTCTATCTCATGGATAAGTACATGCAAGCATTGTGTAACATTCATAATGCCATCAACCCATGTTGCATGAAAATAGCAAACCTATTATGTTTCAAAATAGCCTTAACATAGTTTAATAGGTGGTCATGGAATAATCTCAGTCCTTATCAACTGCTTCATTAACTTTCTTTTGGCCACCGTTGATTATTCAAAAATAATGAATTCCCTTTTCTATTGTCTAGAAAAGTAAAAGCAACATCAAGAAAACAAGGACACTGTATTTCATCAGATAAGGGATAGAATTCAAGCAATCTGTGATGATTTAAGAGGCCAATTTTGCTAAGAAGAGGTATCTTCACAACATACCATTGATGCCTTCCATGGCCCCATTGATAACATGCTGAGCAGAAACATCATAGACATGGCGTGTCGTAGTTGTAGGGCCAAACACTCGATCTAGGAGCATAGGAAATAACACATAAATTAAGTGAGATGTAGACTGCTAAAAAAATTTAGATCAAAAAAAAAAAAAAGGTCCACTGGATAATATATACTTTATGTCATATGAGTTAGATTCCCCTCAAATAAAAATGATAGAAAAGTAAATTTTTCTTAAATTTATATAGAACACAAATAGCACATACTTCTCAAACTTCATACAGCATCACAGTGCTATTTCACGTACACATAAAACCTTAATCGGAACATAATGAAGTTTCTGTACATAATAAAAAATGACAGAAACAAAAACGTGTTCAACTAAAGAATGTCAAATTCACATATAAAACATCGAGAAGAGAAATGTTTCTGAGAAAAAAAAAAGAAAAGAATCCTCAAAAGCTGACATTAAGGGCTAAAGAATAAAACAATTTTAGGGGTTAGAAACAACCTGAAAGCCTATACCAATGTTATGGAAATATGGTTTGAATATATCCAGCTCTCTGGCACTGGAATTCCTCAATATATTTTTATTCTAAGTTTTTCATTAGTTGGTGTCAGTGAACTCTGAGTAAAACCTAAAGGTTTATTCAATCAAGTGCATCAAATGACATGATCATTCAAATTCATTTTAAAAGAAAAAAAACAGTTAGTTGACAAAATCTACAAAACTAACCATATGCATATGCTATCGACGGATTATGTTCATTTCTCACAACAGTCTCCCCATCTGCATACCAAGCAATCTCCTCGCCTTGACGAATTTCTCTCGGACTACATCCACAAACGCCAATCAAAGCCTTCATCAAACAGATAAATGGAACAAATATTCAAACAGAGGCGAAACAAAACAATATACCTGAGAGGACGGAACCGAACGGTGACAGTGACATTTTCTTTGGATCGGTCCGCATCCACATGCAAATTGTCAGCGTAAAAATACTGTGGCTTGCTTCGAGCCGATGAAGATGCCGGTGAGCTAGATGTTTCTAGAAAGTGTTTGGATGATGAAGTTGTTGAAGATGAAGGCGAATTTACAGCTTTTGAGTTGCTTGAACCTAATTTCTTAGATTTCGGTCCTCTTCTCGAGGACATTTTCACCTCACCAATAAATCACTCGCTTCTACACATAACACACTGGGGAAAAAAATCAATGAGAAAAGTAACTCGAAATTAGAAAACATAAAATTCAAGTTAAAAAGGTAGAAATTAGTTCCCAAAATAGCTACATTGTAACAAAATTGATTTCCATAAATAAAAATTTGAAGCAATATTAAAGTTCTTGAGTTTCCTTTAAGTAATCAAATTGTTGAAGAAAAATTCTACTTTTCCAGTCAATTTTGTAGATAAATTCAGTTGACTTTTTACAACGCAAAAAGAAAGAAAAAATTCAACTTCCTTTTATGTCCTCAATTTTCTCACCAATCAAACACAAACATGAGAATTAAAAATTTTGCAGGAAAGTAAAGCAAATAAAATCTTTTTTATTTTTCCCTCAAAAGCTTACCTTGGCAGAATCAGACAAGCATTCTAGATAATAAAAACAGAGAGTTTTTAAGATCCTTTTAAAAGTGAGAGAAAAATAGAATTTATAGATCTAACAGTTAAAAAAATGAGTCTTTGTATACACAAAAAAAAAGAGACTACAAGAAAAACATCATCATCACTTATCAGTAAAACAAGATGAGCAAAAGAAAGAGAAATGCTCTTTTTTTTTTAATTCCTCTCTAATTTTAGTACTAGTAGGAAGAGTAGTTTTTTTTTTGCTTGCCTTGGAAGCGATGCCTAAGCATCAAGGCAAAGAGCATTTTTCAATCGTCCAACCCAACCTTTTTGAGAGGAAAAAAAAATAAAAATAAATGGGTGGTGTAATTTTTGCTTTTGCATGATGATTGAATTTCTTTTATTTTTTATTTTAGCGCGAAATGAGTAATATTATAATGGACAGTAAAAATCGCATATTTAACACTATTCGATCTGATTTTTATATATTTGATATTATTAAAATTTTTAAATTTAAATATTATATTTATTATTAATAGATTCAGATAAAAAAATTGAATATCCGAATTAATTTTGATTCAAAATGTGGGATATCCAAATTCACTTTATAAATTCGTTTCATTTATACAAAAATTTTAATCAAATATTTGTTTATATATTTAATTTTTATCTTATTTTATATTTTATTTTTTTAAAAATAATTTAATAAATTTAAATATCTTAGTATTTTTATTTAAATCAAATATAAATTTAAATAATAATATTTAAATAAATAAATTCAAATATCATATAAATTAAATAAATTCAAATTTAAATATTTCGTAAAATTATAAATATTGAATCTTCTCCCGTACTTAATAACGAGCGTAGAAGACTGGATCACATTCACAGGAGCCGCGCGAGAATGAGGTTAGTAAAAGGAAGGAGGGATAAATGGTGGAGCCCACTTATTGTGGTAGTACACGTGTTCAAATTTGCGATTGTTTAGTCAGCTTTTCCCTAATTGACGAAAATGAAATAAGACAATTTTTTTTCTAAAAATAAAATGTTAATCTGACGACTTCTTTTGTTAAATCAGAATTTTTTTAAAATTGTACGAAAGTTGCGACTTTTATATTATTATATATATATTATAGATTATTATCATGTACACATAACATATTTTCGTAATTTTTCATACAATTTATATTTTTACAAAATAATAGTCAGATTTAATAATATAATCGTACTCATCATGCACGTAAAATTTCTAATCGATCCGATATTCCTATCATATCGATCAAAAATATTGTCTTTTTCAATATATATAACGGTTGAAAGTTTTTTATCTCGAAATAAATAGTTAAACATTTTTAATTTACTCGAAACTGGACGTACATGATCTACACGAATAGAACATGAAATACGACGGTCGGATTAAAAAAATATAAATCGTATGAAAAATTACGAAAATGTATAAACCCTGCTTGTGGAGTTAAAAATATTCACCGTCAGTATACAAGATAATAATCCTATTATTATATATATATTAAATATTTATATTATAATATAATATAATATATATTTTAAATATTAAATAATAAAATTTATGATTGAAATTGCTTAATAAATAATGATTTTTTCACTATTTTATTTAGATGTGAATAACGTATTTTTAAGTAAATTTATGTTAAAATTTTAATAATTTTAAATTAAATATGAAGATAAATAAAAATTTTATTTAAATTATTTTAAATTTAATTAAAAGTGTATTATTCATTCCTGAATAAAGTAGTGAAAACATTCATTTTTTTAACAGTGAAGAAGATTTTTTTTCTTTTCAATTTTGTAGTAATATTTAAATATTAATGTTGTTTAATTAAAATTTAGAAGTTAAAATTCAAAACAAAAAAAAAAAACACTAACTCATATTTTGTTCGGCATGAATTCATTTGAATATTTGATCACTGATATTTATTTTGTTAAATGTATTTTTTAAGATTAATTAATATTTTATATTATTTATAATAATAATTTTCTATTTAATGTAGTAGTTAATAATTTTATTTATAATTTACAATACAGTGAATATATTATTTTATATAATAACTTTTTCCGGCATTCATTAACAACATTTTTAAATTAAATACTCAAATACAATATCTTTATTTCTTTTATTTGGATTTTGTAAGCAAATGTTTTAATGGTAAATTTTAAGGTTAGTTAATATTAAGATGTTTTTCCTTAAATGTGGTAGTTTATAGTCAATGCATTGAAAAAAAATATATTAAGTTTATATTTTCTTTCTCAACATTATTAAGTTAAAAACCCTTTTTCTTTATGAATATTAAGTTAATAAATTCAACATATGGTATGATTTTATTAAAAAACTAACTCACTAATTTACTAAAAAAATTCCATGTAAATTTTAACATAAATTTATGATGAATCCCTTGAATATATATAAATAGTAGTACTAACTAGTTATAATTAATTTACTTGTTATTTTCGATTTTGTAGGCACTTATAAAAAAGACAATTAGAAAAGTTAATATATATATATGTAATTATTATTAGTTTTTATAAAGGATATAGGAAAAAAATATAGAAGCACTTTCCTTTTTTTTTATTTAGAAAGTAATTGTTAATGAATAGATAATTGTTTTTCCTTTTTTAGTTAAGAAGATCAAAAACATGTAAATTCGAGATTTCTTTATTAGAGGTAAACCGTATAAAAATGATTAAACTGTTCTTTTAGCTATATATATATATATATATATATATATATATATATATATATATAGATGAATTAAACTTTAGGATGGAGTCTATTTGTGTATCAATTATATATTCAAGTGGTTTTTTTCTTTTAAAAAAAATAAAAGTGATGTTGAGTTTAAAATTTACTTCAATTTATTCATACAACTATATTTAAAAGATGACATCCAATAAATTTAAGTTCGAATTTCAGCGTTTGTAATCATTTTTTTTCAAATTATGATTTTTTTTATATAAAAAAAAATAAAAGTGGTGTTTGGAATGATAAATGAAATAAACAAGTAAAGTTTGAATAAATGCCAAAAAAATTCTGTTTTTTAATTGAAAACATTTTACTATGTACGATATTTTCTTTTTCCTTTTACAAATTTCCTTTGTCCAATGCTAAGGTATAAATTAACATAATTAGTGTTTGAATCATCATGCTACTTCGATTTTATTGTCATTGATAATACATTAAATACGTTTTTGACAAAAAAAATAACATGAATTTAAAATTAAAATTGAATTATTATGTTAAACTATGTAAAATATCCCAACTCAATGACAACTTTTAAAATAAGATATATAAAATAAACACAAATATAACACGAATACACGAATCAATTTATTTTATGTACATTATATGTAAAAAAAAAAATATTAAGATGGATATCAAAATTTAATTTATTTAGATTATATTGATATCCATCATTTTTATTCATATTAAAAAATAAAAATAATAATAAAATATAAACCTAACAACTATCATACAATAATTAATAACTTATAACATCATTTAACATTAATTTTTTTATTATTTAATCATCATAATATTTTTTTCTTTTGATTCAACACCAAAAATAATAAAAAAAAAAAATTATTTACATCAACTCATCTCATTTAATTTGCTTGAAATGCCAACACAAACACACACATATATATATATATATATAGAGAGAGAGAGAGAGAGAGAGAGAGAGAGAGAGAGAGAGAGAGAGAGAGAGAGAGAGAGAGAGAGGCTTCAGTTATGCACACAAGCACAAGAGTGGTTGATAGACAACTTCTCTGTCTAGTGAAAGCAGCTGTAAAGATGTGTATATTAAAAAATAAATAAATACTAATAATGTATGAAAATTACAATTGAACATTTTGTTCAAATAATTTATGTTACAATTGATACGAAAAAAAATATAAAAAACAATATGTATACATGAATTGTTAAATTTAATTCCGTAATTATCTCTCTATAGCAAATGAAAGTTATAAAAAAAAAAAAAAGTGAAAATAGTAGGAAATCTATTGTCATTGTTCCTAATCTCTTAAAATTAGAGAATCTAATTCAGAAGTCTAAAATTTTTTTACAAATGAATACAAACACCTTTTAAAGGATTCCTTTGCTGCATTGGCACTTCCCATATCTTTTCTTTTGTTTAATTATTTTCTCTTTCAAACCTCAATGGTGATGGTTGGTGGCCATCCAAAAAGATAAAAAGGGCCCTTTTAAAAGAGACAATATAAAAGAGAGAGAGAGACACCAACTTTTCTCATAATTTTCCATTATTGGAACAAGCATTTGTCCCACAGCAATTTTTTTTATTTTTTTTGTATATTTTAATTATATTGATAATTATATTCTATTAATAATGATAATTATAAAATAAGATTAAAGTTTTAAAAAAAAATTAAATATATATTGAAAATAATAAAATACATATTTTGAAAAATAAAATAATTATAGATTTTTTTTTTCTTTTCTTTTCTCTTCTCTCCCATAACCGAATTCAACCAATCACAGTTGAATTGGCCTGAATCGGGCCTGAACTTGCCTGATTTAGCTATGATTGGCCAAATTAGGATGGGGAGGGAAGAACGAAGAGAGAAGAGGAGAGAGATAGAAAGAAAGAAAGAAAAATAATTGGTTTTTTATTTTTTGCAAATAGTTTTTAAAACTTTTTTTTTATTTTTAAAATTTTGGAAAAAAGAAAAATAATCAAAAGTGTCTATTTTTAAATATATATATTTTTTCTTTTTTCAAAATTAAAACTTTATTTTAAAACTTTTTTAATTTATAATTTTAAAATATAAAATTAAATTAATTAACGAATGGCATCATGCCACGTGTTTGCCACATGTATATTTTAAACATTAGAACCAAATTTTGATAGGCTCATTCATGTCATCAGATTTTGCTAAAGGTGTTAGGGGCTAAGGTAACTTGATAGAGAGATTGTAACTTTAGGTATTTAATTGAATATTTTTAAATATAAGTACCACATTATATATTTTCCAAAATTATAAAGGTTAAAGATGACATTGACCCTTTATTTTATTTATTAATTTTGCTTTGATACATATTTCCATTAAATATACCATAAAATTACCAACTGGCTCTGTCAATAATAAGGAAATGAATGAAACATCTGGAAAGCTGAGTACAAATTAAATTAATATATACTACCATTAATCAATATTCTTGAATTAATTATGAAAAAATAAATGAATAATAAACATGGTGAAATTGAAATTTTAGTTAAATGATTTTTAGTTGGGTGATAGGTGTGAATCATTTTATAATATTGTATGATATATACTTTTTGACATTTGCCATCATAATTTAATAATGAATGGTGCAATATTAAGGAAGCACTACTTTTTTGCTTCTTCTAAATGTCCCAACTCTCTGACCATCTTGACCACACTTTATTATTGATATTATTCAGGTAGAAGTAGTTTGCAAATGATTATCACTATCAGAAGGGTTGATGACTTTGTGTAGGATCGAGTTATTCGTCTAATTCGATAAGTTTAATTTAACACAGAATATTAATAAAAAATATTTTTATTTGAATTTAATTATAAAATATATAAATATTGATATAAAATATTTTAAAATTTTATTAATATATTTTGAATAGTAATTCGGGCTTTTCGGGTTAGGTCGGGTTTTGGACAAGTAATTTTTTTTTATTATCCAATCCAATTTGATTCATGAATAGGTCTAAGTAGGTGTGATATAATTAATTATTAGTATCTAATATTGTAGATTAATTAAGTTTCCACTATATTTACATTTTTATATTAAAAGCTCTCTTAATTAGCACTCTTCAAGTATAGGACTAACCTAAAATGAAGAGATCAGAGATGATAGCTTAAGGTTAAAGGAAATAGCAGTAAATTTAAAGTATGGGGGGTTGCTTGCTTGATAATTGCAAATGCATTTAATTACAGCTATATGAATGAAAATGAAAGATAAATCTAACATAGAATTTTGGTATTTGAATTTTACTGTCATTAATTTCTTGTAAAGTTTTATTTCATATTATAGTAAAATAGATAAAGAGATAATTAACTGAAGATTGGCTTCCATTATAAAATAAATAGAAATTTGATTTTTTCATACTTAATTTGATATCCAAAATCTACTTCTTGCTAATTAGTCCACATAATTTTTAAAGGTTTAATTTGTTGAAAGAAAATTAAGCACAAGAGAGTTTTAGGAATTATATAGAAACGAAAATCTAATATAGCGACAATGCTAAGCAAGAATGCAAGATTCATTTACCAAAAAAAAAATAATAATTCAATTCCAAGCAAATATGGTAATAATGATTCCAAACTTATTAATGGCTTGTCTTGATGTTAGGGGTGAGAATTAGATTTGATAATTTGTGTATTCGTATCGTGTTATATATTTTAATATGTTATAATTGTGTTTAAGGAATAATATATTTATATAAATTTTGATACCTTAAAAATTCGTGTCATATAAATTTTGGCACGTTCGTGTATTCGTGTCTTGTTCGTGTTACTTTTTCGTGTTGTGTCATGTTTTGTGTCGTATTTTAATTAATTTTTTCGTATCATATTCGTGTTGTATAACCGTATCATTTTCAAAGTTATTTAATATAGTGAGAATGGTTTTGGTTGGCATTCTTAAAACTAAAATGGTTAAAATATTTAGGAAGTCCTTGTATTATAGTCAAAAGTGCATTTTAGTTACTGTACTATAGAAGTGAGTAATTTAATTATTATACATTTAAAATTGGTGCAAACACTACAAGAGAACGTCGAATTACCGACGAATTTATTGCCGACAGAAATAATCCGTCGGTAATAAATAGAATCATTGACGGAATTCCGTTGGTAATGTTTTTGACTATTATCGACAAAATTTTTGAACATTACCGACGGAAATTTTGTATTACCGACGATATTTATACGACTGAAATTTTTCTTCGGTAATACTTTGACGGGAATCTAATTGGTTCCACCAAAGTATTACCGAATGAATGAGGATTATTACCGACGAAATTATCCGTAAAAAAAAAAACACGGATTTTTATAATTTTAAAAAAAATAAATCGAAAATTAAATTTCGTGGCTAATAAGCTTATTAGCCACAGAATTTTTCGTTGCTAAAAAATATTTTAGACGGAATTTAATTTTCATAATTAATTTAATTTTTTATTCACATAAATCAATTTCAAAATATATATATTTTTCGAAAATTAAATCTCGTCGCTAAAAAGTATTTGCGACGGAATTTAATTTTCGAAAAAAATTATTTCAAAAATCGAGGAACTTTTTTACCGACGGTCCGTTGGTAATGATGGAATTTCTGTCGGTAATGACGGAATTTTCGTCGGTAAAAGTCTCGGGCATAATTTATTATGCTTGAGACTTTCCTTTTCTCTCTTCTTCTTTTTCTTTTCTTTTCTTCTCTTCTCTCTTTCTCCCTCACCGACCTCTCTCCCCCACCGACGGAGTTCCCGACCGAACCCAGGCCACCCCCGTCTTCGTCTGTCGTCCGCCCCTGCTGTTGCCATCGCCGTAAGTCTCTTCTCTCTTATTTTCAATAATTTTATTTTAACAAATTATGGCACATACAAATATAACACATACAAATTTTATTTTAAATTTTTGGCAATTTAAAAATTTCCTAATTTCCAATGATTTTCTCAACCAGACCAAGAATTCTAATGGTTTACTCTGTCCTTGTGCTTAATGCAGTTACTTATTAATCTTGGACCGAACAAATTGGAAAACAAATATTCTTACAGCTTTATTAATCCCATATATCTTATTGTTCAGCATCTTCAAGTAAACCCATTCTCGTAGCTCAAGTATTCTTTCTTCTTTTCAATTTTAATAAATTCCTTGGTTATGCATGGGAGAGGCTGGAAAATGGATTGCTTTTGTTGCCATTGTTTTGCGCTTGTTCTTCCCTAAACGTTTTCCCGGTATAATAATATTGATCTAATTCCTCTATTACTTGGTCATGCTTAAATCACAAGGATTTTTATTTTGCCTTGTCATATTTGAACGATTATGCAGTAAAATGGTATAATTATGTAAAAAAAAATTATATTATTTATATAATTTTATTTTATAAATTGTTTTTTTGCAAATAATTATTTTATATATATATATATTTTTGCAAATAAATAATTACCGACGGAATACTCCATCGGTAATAAAGTATTATCGACGGAGAATTTCGACAGTAATACTCCGTCGGTAATACTATTACCGATGGAAATAGTATCATCAACTTAAGTATCACCGATAGAATTTTCCATCAGTAATACCCTTTACTGACGAAAATGTTACCATATCTATTTTAGGACTATTAGCTGTCTATATAAGCTGAATAATAGGGATTAATTCCCATGTATATAGGCTGAACATTAAGGACTAATTCTCATGTATATAGGCTGAACATTAGGGACTAATTCCCATGTATTTAGGCACAATGATAGGGATTAGATACCAGATATTTAGGCACAATGATAGGGATTACAGTGTAGAGTAATTTATGAGCTTTCCATGTATAGAATACATAGATGTATAAGAAGGGAAGGGGGGGTGACAGTCAGCACACTTTTCCAATTTCTCTCTTGGCATTTTTCTGTTTCTGTTCAGTTTTCTTAGTATATTCTGTTTCTATTCTGTTTCTGTTTCGGCTCTAACATGGTATCAAGAGCAGGTTCGATTTTTTCTTGGGTTTAGTTTCGGTCAGTGGGCATTTTTTTTCTTGGTTTCTGTTCTTCTGTTCAGTTTCAGTCAGTGAGCATATTTTTTTCTTGGGTTTCAGTTCTTCTTGGGAATTTTTTTTCTTGGGTTTCAGTTCTTCTTGGATTTCAGATTCGATCAGTGGGTATTTTTTGGGTTTCTGTCGATATCAACAGTGGGTGTTGATTCGATTTTGTGGCTATTTTTTCTTGGGTATTTTTTCTAGAGGTGTTTTTTTTTGGTGGGATATTTTTTTCTGCATCTTGGTTGCATCATATCATCGGATAAGTTAGAATCGTTTCCTATTAGGTTTACTGGCAAAAATTATTCTGCTTGGGAGTTTCAATTTCGATTATTTGTGAAAGGAAAAGAATTGTGGGGTCATATTGATGGGAGTGCTCCCGCACCTCTAGATGCGGAGGCTTTGTCTAAGTGGAAAATTAAAGATGCTAGGGTTATGACTTGGATCCTTAGCTCGGTTGAGCCTCATCTTGTTCTCAACCTGAAACCTTATAAAACCGCTGCTACTATGTGGAATTATCTCAACACAGTTTACAATCAAGACAACTCCGCTAGGAGATTTCAACTGGAATATGATATGGCTAATTTCACACAGGGAAGTCTCTCAATTGAGGAATATTTTTCTGGTTTTCAAACCCTTTGGGCTGATTATTCGGATATTGTTTATGCTAATGTTCCTGCTGCATCTCTCTCTGCTGTCCAGGCTGTGCATGCAACTAGCAAGCGCGATCAATTCTTGATGAAGCTACGACCTGATTTTGAAATTGCTCGGTCTAATCTGATGAATCGTCATCCTGTACCATCTCTGGATGCCTGTTTGAGTGAACTTCTTCGAGAGGAGCAGCGTTTGGTAACTCAGGCTGCCATGGAACATCGGGCTAATGTTAGTGCACCTGTCTCTATGGCTTATGCAGCACAGGGAAGAAATAAGGGTAGAGATATGCGTGCTGTCCAGTGCTTTAGTTGTAAAGCTTTTGGTCATATTGCTCGGGATTGTCCCAAGAAGTTCTGTAACTACTGCAAGAAACAGGGTCATATCATCTCTGCTTGTCCCATTCGACCTGAACGGAAGCCGGGTACTGCCTATCATGCCTCCACTGGTGCTTCTTGTTCTACTGCATTGCCTGCTGCCTCGCCGGTTGTTCCTATTCCTTCTTCTACAACCTTAGCAAACCCGAACACACTCACTCCTGAAATGGTACAACAGATGATCATTTCTGCTTTTCCTACTTTTGGACTCTCAGGTAATCATAAAGTTTCTTCTAAGCCATGGTATTTTGACTCTGGTGCCTCTAATCATATGACCAATACTGTTGTCCCTCTTTCCAATGTCAGAAATTACGATGGAAATCTGACAATTAACACCGCTGATGGCAGTTCTCTGCCTATCAGTGCTGTTGGTGATCTTTCCTCTTCCTTAACTGATGTTTTTGTGTCTCCTGCCCTCTCCAAAAATCTTATTTCTGTTGGTCAATTGGTTGATAATAATTGTAATGTCCATTTCTCTCGTTCTGGTTGTGTTGTGCAGGATCAAGTGTCAGGGAAGATGATCGCGAAGGGGCCTAAAGTGGGCCGACTCTTTCCTCTTCATGTTTCTCCTTCCACTATTATCCCTAGTTCTCCTTTACTTTCATTTGCATGTAATATTGTTGGTTCTAGAAATAATCTGTGGCATAAACGTCTAGGTCACCCAAACTCTGATGTACTTCGTACTTTGTCACATTCAGGATTATTGGGAAATAAAGCATGTTCTTCTCTTGATCTCTCTTTTGATTGTCCATCATGCAAACTTGGCAAAAGTAAAATTCTACCCTTTCCTCATCATGCATCTCGTGCATCACAATGTTTTGATGTTATTCATAGTGATGTTTGGGGGATTGCACCTATTGTTTCTCATGCGCATTACAAGTATTTTGTTACCTTCATTGATGATTTTAGTCGGTTTACTTGGGTTTACTTCCTTCGGGCAAAGGCCGAAGGTTTTTTAGTCTTTAAGCGCTTTCTTGCACTTATTGAAACTCAATTTTCTACCAGCATCAAAGTATTACGCTCTGATTCGGGCGGTGAATACATGTCTAATGAGTTTCAAAATTTTCTTCAAAGCAAAGGGATCTTCTCTCAGCGTTCTTGTCCTTCGACACCACAACAAAACGGTGTTGCTGAGAGGAAAAATCGACATCTTCTTGATGTGGTAAGAACTATTTTACTTGAATCATCTGTTCCTCCTCGTTTTTGGTGTGAAGCACTTTCTACTGCTGTTCATTTGATCAATCGCTTACCCTCTCTTACGTTAAATCATGTTTCTCCTTTCTTTAAGTTGTTTGGTCATTCTCCTTCCTATTCTGATCTACGTACCTTTGGTTGTGTTTGTTTTGTGCATCTCCCTACTCATGAACGTCATAAACTTACTGCTCAGTCTGTTAAGTGTGTTTTTCTTGGTTATGCTATCTCTCAAAAAGGATATGTTTGTTATGATCCTCAGGCTCGTCGTATAAGAGTTTCTAGGAATGTGATTTTCTTTGAAAATCAATATTTTTTTCCATCTCATGTTGAGCTGCCATCTGCATCTTTATCCCTTCTGCCTAGTTTTTCTGATTCCCCAACACTTGTAGAAAGGTTTAAACCTGGTTTTGTCTATGGACGACGGAGAAGACATGAGTCTGGTTCCACTTCCTCTGTGCCTCCTTCCGATCTTGCCTCGGCACCTGATCCTGCTCATGCTTCCACCACTTCGTCGGTCTACTGGTCTTTCTCGACCCCCTGATCGGTATGGTTTCTTCTCTCCTGTTTCTCTTGTCACTACTTTATCTACTATTTCCATTCCCTCTTGCTACAAACAGGCCATGGAACATGAGTGTTGGCAAAATGCAATGCGAGTAGAACTTCAAGCACTTGAGGAGAATCACACTTGGGATATTGTTCCTTGTCCTCCTACAGTCAAACCTATTGGGAGTAAATGGGTTTTCTCTGTAAAACTTCGTTCTGATGGCTCTTTGGACAGGTACAAAGCTCGCATTGTAGCTCTCGGTAACAAACAGGAATATGGGATTGATTATGAGGAGACATTTGCTCCTGTTGCCAAAATGACCACGGTCCGAACCATCTTAGCTGTTGCTGCTTCACAGTCGTGGCAACTGCATCAAAAGGATGTGAAGAATGCCTTTCTTCATGGTGATCTCCAGGAAGAGATTTACATGAAGCTTCCCTCTGGCATGACTACTTCTTCTCCTCATGATGTCTATAAGCTAAGGCGTTCTTTGTATGGACTCAAGCAAGCACCCCGGGCTTGGTTTGAGAAGTTTGGCAGTACACTTATTTCCTTCAATTTTACACAAAGTCAGTATGATTCTTCTCTCTTCTTGCATACGTCTGCATCGGTATAGTCCTTCTCTTGGTTTATGTGGATGATATTATTATTGCTGTACTGACGGCAATTTGATTACTAAGCTTCAGCAGATGTTACATGCCACTTTTCATATGAAAGATCTTGGCCAGCTTACATACTTCTTAGGATTAGAAGTCCATCATCGGGCCAATGATATTTTTGTAAACCAGCATAAGTATATTCAAGATCTTATTACTTTAGCTGGTTTGGAGGACACTTCTTCTGTTGATACTCCTATGGAGGTAAATGTCAAATACAGGAAAGATGAAGGGAATATTCTCGATGATCCTACTCTCTATCGTCGCCTGGTTGGGAGTCTTATCTACTTGACCACTACGCGACCTGATATCTCCTATGCTGTTCATCAGGTCAGTCAGTTTATGTCTTCTCCTCGGCATCTACATCTTGCTGCAGTTCGACGCATCATTCGCTATCTTCGAGGTTCACCTACTCGTGGGTTGTTCTTCCCTACTGGCTCCTCTCTTCAACTTGTTGCCTATAGTGATGCTGATTGGGCTGGGTGTCCAGATACACGTCGATCTACTACGGGATGGTGTATGTTTTTAGGTGATGCTTTAATTTCTTGGAGGTGTAAGAAACAAGATCGTGTTTCTAAATCATCTACTGAAGCCGAGTATCGTGCAATGTCTACTGCTTGTTCTGAAATTGTATGGTTACGTGGTCTTCTTGAAGAGCTTGGGTTTCCTCAGACTACTTCTACTCCTCTACATGCTGATAACACTAGTGCTATTCAGATTGCCACCAATCCTGTTTTCCATGAACGCACCAAGCACATTGAAGTTGATTGTCATTCTATTCGAGATACCTTGGAAAATCGGGTGATATCTCTTCCTCACATCTCTTCTGATCTCCAAGTGGCTGATGTCTTCACCAAAGCTATGACTCGACAGCGACATCAATTTCTTGTTGGCAAATTGTTGCTGATTGACTTACCAGCATCAATTTGAGGGGGGATGTTACCATATCTATTTTAGGACTATTAGCTGTCTATATAAGCTGAATAATAGGGATTAATTCCCATGTATATAGGCTGAACATTAGGGACTAATTCCCATGTATATAGGCTGAACATTAGGGACTAATTCCCATGTATTTAGGCACAATGATAGGGATTAGATACCAGATATTTAGGCACAATGATAGGGATTACAGTGTAGAGTAATTGATGAGCTTTACATGTATAGAATACATAGATGTATAAGAAGGGAAGGGGGGCTGACAGTCAGCACACTTTTCCAATTTCTCTCTTGGCATTTTTCTGTTTCTGTTCAGTTTTCTTAGTATATTCTGTTTCTATTCTGTTTCTGTTTCGGTTCTAACAGAAAATTGGACTTTTACCCACGAAAAATTTCGTCGATAAAAGTCTGTTCTCTTGTAGTGAAAGAAGTAAAATTGGTAACAATGTTAATGGAAAAACGTCTAAATACTGACGTGGACATGTGAAACTGACAAAATAGATGACTTGAAAAAAAAAATGACGTGTCAAATTTTGTTCTCAAGTGGAATTTAGAAACTGACAGAATAGATGACTTCGAAAAAAATGATGACATGTTTTTACGGGTAAGGAAGGGATTTGGATAAAAAAAATTATGTTTTTTTAAATTCCACTTGAGTAAAAAAAATTGACACGTCATTATTTTTTTTTAAGTCATTTTTTTGTTAGTTTCACATGTCCATATCAACATATAGATGGTTTCCCATTAACACTGTTACCGATTTTACTTCTTTGCACAAATTTCAAACGTATAATGATTAAATTACTCATTTTTATAGTACAAAAATTAAAATATACTTTTAACTATAGTACAAGAACTATTTAAATATTTTAACCAACTAAAATCGTGGAATACCTATACAAGTTAAAAAAATTTGGACCATGAATTGGTCAATGAATCTTTAGGACCACCCCTAAGACCAAGTACCAACCCTATGGTCCGGTGCAGTTCAAGCTCAACCTTAGATTTTAAATATTTTCAAATATAAACAATATTATTTTAATATTATAAATAAAATTACAGTCACATAATAAAATTTCATAAATAGTAGAAATAATTTCAAATATCCACAATTTACTAATCCACGTTATCATTCATTTTTGCAATTAAACATTATAAACTAATATATCAAGTTTATTCTAATGGGAAAACTTTGAATGATCAACAATTAATCATTCAAGTTTATTATATTCATAAAGGTTATAAACATTTTAAGTTAAGAAATTAACTATAAAACTTAATTTAGAGTGAATTCTTGTAACTTACATATTTTGTATATGTATATTTAATCCTAAAATTGGTTTAAAAGTCATTTCAATCCTATGATCCGATTTTTCAATCGATGGGTGGATATGTTACTTAAGACCATTAATCACCTTAAAAGTGTTATTTTAAATAATTTAGACCATGAACTACCTATTAAATCATAAAACCACCCTAAAATCGATCCAAACTCATCGGTCCAATGCGAGTGACCCTAAACCATTGCTCATTCTTACTTGGTGTTGTACTAAAATGTCGGGGATAAAAAAAAATAATAATAAAAGTGATTAGTTGGACATAAAAACATCTATATCTCTGCAATAATTATTAATTTTCAAATTGTATTTTAGCATTTTGATTTGATAAATTATTTTTTAATATTTGAGACAATCGAAAATTGAATTTTGATTATTAAAATTAAAAATTCAACATTTTACCAACAAATCAAACAACATTCCTCTTTCTCCTACCCCAAATTAAAAAAAAAAAAAATAGTAAACAGAAGTCATATTATCAAACTATATATATCCATTACAATCTTATAAAAATTAAAGTACTTAATTACGTATGTAAAGTTACATAAATCATAACGAAAAACACCATCCAATAAAATGGAATAACGTCTATCTTTTATCAAAGACCTAACATCTATCTTAATCAAACAACCTTAATATGCAAAACAAGCACACTCATATGACAACCATCATTCTAACTCTCGTTTACCAGCAGATATATATATATATATATATATATATATATATAATAAGTTTTGGTAGAATGTAAGATTATTATAAAAAAAATTAATTAATGGAGCATCTCAGTCTCAAGCTACTAGACTAATGGGATGTTCCATTTGTGTTAAAAAAAAAACAAAAAACAAAACCTAAAAATGTAGGGATTAGATTTTGTTTTCTAAACATCATTTATTTGATGGCCAAAAAAAAAAGCATCTTTTTTTTTTCCCGTAAGAAATATACCTTCTTGAAAATTCTTTCAATGTTATTTTAATGCCTTCAAGGCTGATGCACCAAATTCTATGGTAGATTTTAAATCGTTTTCTTCATGTTTTTTTTTTTTTTTTCCTTTTCTGTTTGGATCTGTCAAGGATATTATTTTTTACATTAACTTCAAACCAATGTTTTTTTAATATTCAGATGGGAGGTCAAATAGCTTTGATGTTCAATTTCTAATTTAATCAGTCCAACCAATTGATTTAACAGATAGAGAATTTTATATTTTCAAAAATATTTAAAAATTAAAGAAAAAATAAGAAAAATAAGAAAAATTATATATTTTTTTAAAAAAAGGAAAAATATAAAAAAAGAAATAACCTAAAACAGCTAAAAAAACTTAAAACTCAAATTATCTATAAATTTTAAATGATTTAATAATCTTTTGGTTTTACCGAATTTTTCAGTTTAACATTATATATTTCAAAACTGAATTATCTTTCGATTCTTGATTTAACCAGTTCAACTGATTAATCTGATCCGATTTTGATAACATTGCTTCCAACTTAATACTATTTTCACAATCGGTCAATTTTTTGATAAATGTCTGAATTATTAAAATTTATACCGATCACCCGGCCAAAAATATTTGCCTTTAAATTTTAGTTTAAATTTAATTTGGAGATTTTTTTGTTGGATATCAATGATTAATTTAAGTGTATAAATACGAAATACGTAGATTATCGTAAGTAGATACACGGTGTATAATTTATGTACACAATTGATATCATGTTTGAATGAGAAATTAATCTCAAAGGTACCCACTTAAAGAGGAAGAAGTCTGATCATTACATGTTTGTTCGAACCAATTTTATCCCAATGGATGTGTCTGACCGAACCAAAAGGTTCTGTTTGTTTTTTAATAATTGTGTCTGTCCGAACAGTTTTCATTTTTTCTATAAATACCCAAAAGCAGTGCCTATAAAAAATACTTAATTTTTCTCTTCTGCTCTCGATTTTCATATTGTCTTCTGAGAGAGACCGACATCTTTTCTGGTTCGCCGTGTTGCTTCTAGTGTGCTATCGACAGCAACGTTATCGATGAGGCCTGGGAGACGAATTGTAATCGACTGTAAGCATCGTAAGGACAGTCAATAATCGTCTTAAGGTTAAAGGTCCAACCTTGACTCGATATTCTATTTTTTGGTTCTACTAAAACTGTAAGTGTTCGTATTTGAATATTTTGTTCATATTACATATATGAATATGCAGTAATGAAATATTTAATAAGTGCGAATAAGATTCTTACATTTGTTGGCATTTTAGGGAAGCTCTAGATGAAAATGATGAGATATTAAAATATTTGATTATACTATATATATATATATATATGAATGTAATTAATGTATGAAAAATCTTGTTATAAGAAACTTACCATTATAATAATTAGATTTGTTCATGGATCGGATCGGGTTCAAGCAAAGTATTAAGGAGCCATCTAGGTCAAATTTGACTCAAGAATACGAACATAATTTTATGTTTCAAGCCGACTCGGCTATATAAAGATATTGTCCAGATCTGTATAAGTTAGTTTAGATTTTTACACAGAATGATCGATCTCTCTTAAAAAAATGATCCTTCTTAAAAAAAGGATCGATTCCTCTAAAAAATTTATATAACTTATAGTAAAACAAGCCGTATTAGACCTGGACAAAAAATTTATGCCCTAAGCTTGAACCGTTTTTAAAATATATCTCATTTTTTATTTAAATTTATTTTTTAAATTTAATATTTTTTTTCAAATCTTCTCATATATAGAATGAATATTTAAATTTGAAGGATAGCTCCATAAACAGATGTAAAATGATATAACACCAACTACTGTCTAAAAGTATGTGCCAAAAAAGGCCAGCAAATGCAGATGTAAAGACAGTGTATTATTTTTATTTTTTAGCTTTTAGATTAGGAAGTTATCAATCATTCAAAAGTTTGATAGCAATTATTGAAATAAAACCATATTAAGTTTCTGTGGAATAATAAGGCAGCTGCCAAGCCAGTGTACAGGCCTGTAAGGCTTTGGATTTGTAAGATACTGTTGCATTGGTTGGTTGAACTAACATGATAATAAAGCTTAATTTGCTTGGCCCTACTATCTAATACTATTTCTCATTATTAAGATCAGCATTTAATAAGAAAGGGTTTTTCCCCCCCCCCCCTTAAATTCGATAGGAAAATTTAATTAACAAATTCATCATAAAATAGACAAGCAACTAGTATATGACTACAAAAAATTTAAAATTGAGATAAGAGTTCAAGCAATGAAAGAGGTAAAATGAAATTAAGTGATATTGAGATGAATGATTACTATAGATAGATATCCTTCATACATTTTTCACATGTTGAGAAGGAAAATATGTTGAATCATCATTATATATAAAAGTAAAAGCAATAGAGATATAAATGCTTTGTATAGCAAAAAGGAATGTAACTAAGAAGGGGGAAAAAAATGATGATTTAAGCTGTGTTGGTTTGGTTATGATGGGTTACCATGATTGACTTGAGATGAGAGAGTGATCCAAGAGAAAAATTAAAACAATGGGTTTCGACCTTGAACATCAACTGTTACTGACCCAATGTCGTCTTTCATTGATTTATAGCTAAGCTATGGATGAATTTCGATTCATGATTAGACAGACACCCACACCAACTCAACTTCAAACGACACAGATTTATTTGCAACCTAGTTTTCAATGTTCTCATCCCAAAGTCAGAAAACTATTTGGTTGGGGTTTTTTGGGGGAGGGGAGGGGGATTTTGATTGTCTTTATACTAGTTGAACAGAAATTTTTAGTGCAAATAATCACATCCCAATTATTTTTTTTCTGATATGAAAAAGATCGCAATCTGAAAAAAAAAAAAAAAAAAAAAAAAGATTGTAAATGTTGAGATTCAAACCGGACCTGAAAATAAAAGAGATTGCAGATATTGAAATTCCTACACTTTATAGAACTAAAGATTTCAATGTAGATAAGAAACTCTGAGGGGAAATTTGTGATATACTTGGTTAATAACCCATGACAGAAATAATCAGATGGAAGCTTCCCTGAATGAGTAAAAATGTGTAAAATAAAAGAGCACAGCTTTTATTGAGATGCGATCAAAATTAACTAGCAATTACGCGGTTGTCATCTTCTTATTTAGATCTCAAGCAGCTACTGAAGAGTTCATCTCATTGAGAATGTGGTAGTACGTAAAGAAATCTGAAGTGTTTCGAAAGCCAGGAATAAAATCTGAAAAGAATCTCAAAACCGCAGCCAGATGTTGTGAGGTAAATGCTGCTTCAAGAAATAATGAAGGCCGAACAGTAGTGACCTGAACAATTTAAAAATATTTCAAACTTAATCAAAACAATCATCTAGCATTTGGTGAAAAACCATCAAATACCTATCTCTTGCCAGCAATTTCAAACAACTAAAAATTAGGCAACAACCTAACGTTCAAACATGCATAGTCGCACATGGATAACCGGAAAACAAAAACCAACAAACATAAAGCAAATTTTACTAACATTTTGGTGAAATGAAACAAGGTTGCTTGTCCATTTCACGAAAGCCTACAGATCTCAGACAACTTTAATAACCATGCCTGAATGAATAAATATTATGAATCCAGTTCTGGATTCATAAAACTGGCATTTACATAAATAAATTACGTACTAATTTATTTTCCACTGCAATTATCTAATAAAGGATTACCTCATGCTTCTGTGCATAACGTAAAGCTTCAAGATAATATCCATCTTGCACGAGTAACAACGCATAATCATGATACAGAGAGAGCTGTCTTAGCATATCTGAGCCCAGCTTTCTAATTTGAAAATTTTGACGACCCGACTCTAGCAGCTGTAGGGCAACTTCTTTCGAGGGCTCAATAATCTGTAACAGAAGAATTTTAAACTCTTAAAAAAAATTAGAAATAAATTTGAAACATCAATCCAGCCAAAAACATATTAATAATTTTTCATTCTTTTGTATTGTGAAGGTAAAAGAGACTTGAAAACCTTGTTTATGATGAGCAAACCCAGTTCTGCATATTGCTCGCTATGGGCCAATAGTTGAATAGTTAACACATGCAGATTTGGATGCACTTTGACCTTTTCCAAATTAGCGCTGCACAGAGGAAACAAATAAGGTTTCATGGAATAAAGTACAAACAAAACTCACCCCTCTGTTCCCATAAGTGAGTACCATAACCATGCATTCCATCAGTTAATATTTTCTCTTTCAGTTGGTCAATAAGCAAGGTGGTTTGGCTTGGTTGGTATATTTGCTAGATCATGCAGCTAATTTTCTTCTACCTGCTCCTGACACAATTATGCCAAAGTTCTTTTTCTCTTTTCCTTTTCTTTTGTTTTCGAAACATCACTATAACTTATGTAAATCTATTATATACTAACAACTATGTTTTGCTAGAGTATATTTGATAAATCTATTATATACTTCTAAAGACTTGGACAAGGCCGCATAACTTATGCTGCTGCTCAGTTGAAGGGCAGGCCAAGGGCTTCGTCAAGATAACCAGACAATGATTCATATAAGTAACTTATGCTTATATTTACCATATAAGTGGATAACTTGATTAAAAAATAAGTTTGTCCACAATAGGAAGCTTTGTGCATTTATCCAGAATATGGTTCTTTATAAGATTCAAGTCCATTTTAAGAATCCATTAGAATTGTTATGCAGCAGAGTCCTAAACCACTTCCAATAATTAGCATACCTTCGAAAAAACTCAAGAATTATGGCAACCAAATAAGAAGGCTCTCCAACCATCTCTTCCTCAATAGGACCAAAGACAAATTTGTACATCTCATCTGGTGAAATTGCAGGTGAACTGAGCGGAGACTCCTGAAGCTCAGAAACACTAGCGTTTAATGGATTATTACTAGGACCTGGAAGTTGAGATGGGAAGGATGATGGCTGAGCTTCGGTAGTACAACTTTCAGCACCCATATCCACTTTGCCAGCAACAAATCGAGTATCATTTGAGCTGATTTTCAATGGCTCAAAGCTGGAATTATCCTCAGTGTCTGAAGATGAATAAGTTGAAGGCCTACTGACAGATACACTGTTGACTCTGGAAGCAGATTTGCGTTGGATGGATTTTCCAGGTCCACCTGTTCTGCTGGTGAATACATCTATGCTTTGCCCTGGGCCATTCACATTTGACACACTTGAGGGAGTCCTCTCAGTCTTTATTCCCTTGAAATAACTGCCAGTTTTAAGAGAGTGGGAATATGAGGTGACTAATACATCCATTACCTTGGCAACCATGGTGACAGGTCTGCGTTCTAGAATCACTGTTTGTGTAATTGCCAAACATAGTTGTTTAGCCTGAAATAGAAGAAAGAATATATACTTAACATTGGGTAATGATTATATTGCCCTTCATTGTGGAAAGAGAAAGAGAGTTAGCTGAGAATTGACCTTGTTGGCTTCCAAATTTCGTCTTTGCAAGAATTCCCATACTGATGGAACTTCTGAGCTACTAGCAGAAATTGCCTGCATGGAGAAATAGGGGGCAGTCATTACAAGAATTAACCATTACAAAATAACAAAGTATGACCAACAAAACTTGCCTCCAAGTTTAATTGGATCTTCCATAATAGCTTATTAGCAACATCGCAAATAAGATCAGGAACCAAAAAGGTCCAGTCATCTCCATAAATAATTGCTTCATGATCATTTGTATTAGAGGCCTCTGAACTTTCACTTTCTTTGCTGCTCGGTCGAGACGTAGAAATATTGGACCTTGGAAAACCCCTCAACAGTACAGGAAGCGGGGCAGATATGGGAGCCTGAGAATCTGCAAATATGTCATAGAGTATAACAACCTTTGCATCTACTTGGTGCAGAAGTAGTACATTATCAACCACACTCACAGCAACCTTGCTCGAATAAATAGGTAATGAACCCTGCAAAGGGAATGAATATGATTAGGATTCCAAACAAAACCAATTGAATAAAGCCTGCACCTGAAATGAACTAGAGGGTGGTTTTTTTTTTATCATTAACTAGAGGGAGTTTTGAGTAACACTTACCTGTTGGACAATAGCATCACGGTAAAACCGATATGAGTGCAGTACCATTGCAACTCTATCAACTTGCAAGCAGTATATTCTCCCATAGCTGTCAAAGTAGAAAAAGAAGATATTAATATATAAATAATTTAGCAAACAATTTGGTGTATTAGCAAAAACAGATAAAAGAAACATACACGGTGACAATACAGACATCTTCAGAAGCAAGGACAGGCTTGCTGTTAGCTTCAGATTTAGCCATTACCATCTCAAACTTCGGTAATCGAATAATCCCAGCAGATGAAAGCTGTACATAAGAAATAGCAACTTGTCAAATTAATGAAATCGAGGAAAAAAAGGACCACCATCTATCTTTACTGTTCATTAAGGGCTAAAGGAACCACAATAACAGGATTTCTTTACTGTTCACTTTAATGCTACATATTCATGTCCACTTCAGTAGATGAACAAATTCAGTTTTTAGACCATTTTCTCGCATTTTGTCTCCAAGACTAATTTCTAAGATTATTTTCTTGCACAAGCATAGCCTAGCCAAAGTAGAGACTAAATCTAAGAGGGTTTCTAGCAAATTGAGCAAATAGGAAGCTCGTAGCCAACCTGAAATCCATTGAATGTCTTGCACTGCATTCCTGAAGCAAGAAGAACCAATCTGCTCTCGTGTGTGTAGACATACCAAGTAACATTCAATTTATATGTCTCCACCAAGATAAGTGACTTCGAGGCATAATCATAAGCAAACAAGTCTAACCCACTGTGATTAAATTCCATTTCAGTGAATTGAACACATTAAATCTTTGATGCCAACAAAAGTAGAAACATGAAGAGGAAAGATAGAAATAAGTCTATACAACATAACTCAAAAAGGTCAAGAAAGGATGACTATTACTCAAAAACATGGACAACAATGATTGAAATCTTTTGACTTGATGATGTTGGATGTACAATGCATTAAGTTGAGAAATTAAATTTAACAGTATAAAATATAAGGAAGATTGTTGATTCTGGCATTGGGAATTGCTGCTTAATCTGGATCCATGCTAGAGCAGTATCTCCCCAAAAATAAGTTACATACATTGTTCTCCTTCCTGAAGGAACTGATATAAAATGTCTAAAAATGAATACTTCCCGAAATGATAATGGTTTTCAGTGGAAATCTGGAGATATCAGTTGACAAGGATCTTTAAGATTTTCCAGAGATAATGGAAATCTGGAGATATCAGCTGACAAAGATCTTTAGGATTTTTCACAGATATTGGTTGACTAAGATCTCTAGGATTTCGGGTATTAATTATCAAATCTCATTAGCTTAGGTAAGTTTCCTATTTGTAAATATTCTTCCCTAGTTTTTAGGAAATTAGAATCTTAGATTATGGCAATAAGTCTTGAGTAGTTTGTATATAAATACTGATGTACATTCACAACTAAGAAATAGAGAAAAACAGAATTCTCCATTCTTTTAGTTTCTTTCCAGTCTTTATTCTTTCTTCATGGTATCAGAGCCAGGTTCTCGACTAGAACCTCCCTAAGTCAGCCATGGCCAACAGTAGGGAAAACTTAGCCTCAGAGGTAACGTCCAACCCGGGATCCTCTATCTCCAATGTTCCAGCTATACCCGAAAGCAGCATCCTTCCTATCACAGGACACAAACTCAATGGATACAATTTTATCCAATGGTCACACTCCGTGCAAATGTTCATCTGCCGGAAACGCAAAGAGGATTATCTCACGGGAGCGGTAGCACCTCCAAAAGAATAAGGTTCATCCTACAGAAACTATAAACTAGAAAATAGCATGGTAATGTCTTGGTTAATTAATTCCATGACTAATAAAACTGGAGAAAATTTTATGTATTACAGGATCGCCAAGGAAACTTGGGATGCGGTAAGAGAAACTACTCAAACAGTGACAACACATCTGCAATTTTTGAAATCAAAAGCACCCTCCATGATCTTCGTCAAGGAGAGATGACAGAGTACTTCAACATGCTAACTCGTCACTAGCAACAACTTGACATTCTTGAGGACCTGGAGTGGAAGTGTCCGGAGGTTGGCAGGCAATATCGGAAAATTGTAGAAAAAGAACGCATCTACAATTCCTACTTGGCCTGAATAAGAGCCTTGATGAAGTCCGCGGAAGAATTCTAGGCATCAAGCCATTACCAAGCGTGCGAGAAGTTTTTTCAAAAGTCCGAAGAGAAAAAAGCAGGAGAAAAGTAATGTTGGGATCACCAAACAATGCTTCAATCCCAGAGAATTCTGCCCTAGCTACTCGTGGACCTCAATTCTCGAATATTGATAACAGACAAAAGAAGAGACCATGGTGCGAGCATTGTCGGAGGACCGGTCAAACAAAGGACACTTGCTGGAAAATTCATGGCAAGCCAGCAGATTGGAAATCTTCTCGATCACCACTATACAAAGACAACCGTGCCAACCTAGCCAATGCTGAAAACCCTACCGAGACCTCCAAGCATGCTAAGACAAGCCCATTCAGCAAGGAACAGATGGGGTTACTACAGAAGATGTTTCAGCAAACACTGCAAAGTGTTATCACTCCGGTTGGTACAGCCTCTGTAGCACAAAAAGGTAATTATCTGAGTGCCCTAAGTGCTAGATAAGGGAAAACCAACATGTGGATTGTGGATTCTGGGGCATCCGATCATATGACTGGAGATGCCACTGTGTTTCATAAATATAGTCCATGTCATGAAAATGTTTCAGTACAAATTGCTAATGGATCTCTTTCTAAGGAAGCTGGTACAAGTTCAGTTATTATCTCCAAAGATATAACCCTCGATTCAGTTCTATTTGTGCCCAACCTTGATTGTAGTCTGCTATCTATAAGTAAGCTTACCAGAGATACCAATTGTGTTACTAAATTCTTCTCAAATATGTGTGAATTTCAGATCTTGGATTCGGGGAAGACAATTGGCAATGCTAGGATGTGTGCGGGCCTCTACCTTCTCAGAGTTGATGTCCCTGAAAGACAATCTCAACAATCAGCTTGTGTGGCTTCATTATCTAGTAACAATAAGGATAATGCAATCATGTTGTGGCATTATCGATTAGGTCATCCAAACTTCATGTATCTTAGAAAACTTTTCCCCTCATTGTTCAACAACAGTTCAACAAATTTTCAATGTGAGATTTGTCAGTTATCCAAACATGTTCGCAATACCTATCCAAATCAACCATACCAAGCATCCCATCCATTTTCAATGATTCACAGTAATATTTGGGGACCATCTCGAATCAAATATATTTCAGGGTCCAGGTGGTTTGTTACATTTATAGATGATCACACTAGGATTACTTGGGTGTTCCTCATGAAAGAAAAATCAGAAGTGGGTAAAATATTTCAAATTTCAACAACATGATTCATACTCAATTTCAAACCAAAATACAAGTGTTCAGGACAGATAATGAGAGGAATACTTTCACTCAGCCCTTGGAATTTATCTCATGGAGCAAGGGATAATACATCAGAGCTCTTGTGTAGACACCCCACAACAAAATGGAGTTGCTGAAAGAAAAAATCGACACATTCTAGAGGTTGCTAGATCACTAATGCTCTCTACACATGTGCCAAAACACTTCTGGGGGGAAGCAGTACTTACAGCCACCTACTTGATCAACATAATGCCTTCTCGAGTGCTGAAATTCAAAACACCATGTCAAGAACTGCATGCTTCATATCCAAATACCCGAATAATCTCTACCATTCCAGTCAAGGTCTTCGGATGCACAGCATTTGCTCACATCAGCCAACAACACCGAAGCAAGTTGGATCCTAAAGCCACCAAGTGCATCTTCCTAGGATACTCTCCAAATCAGAAAGGCTACAAGTGCTATTCCCCAGAAACGAGAAAATTCTACAACTCCATGGATGTCACATTCTTTGAAAATCAACCATACTATGCCAAAACTGATATTCAGGGGGAGAATCTGATTAATCCGATCACAAGAGAATATCAGTTTTGGGACAGTTTAAGTACCGAGGCCTATCAACCTACTCACGAGTCTGTCACCAAAACACAAGCCCAAGCTCATTCCGAATCACCTCACCCTGAGTCAGAACCATCCAATACCATGAGTGTCCCACCTAATCCCTCTAGCCCGAAGTCCACACAAGTGAAGGAAAAAGAGCTGATTGTCTATTCTCGGAGACAACAAACTCGGGAGAACTTAGGGGAACATACAACATCAAAGCAGACCCAAGGATCTGAACTAAGTCCAGAGAACCTTGATACTCACACAGGTAACACTCTTACTGAACCAAATCCTATTGAGCCTGTAACTGATCTTGTTCAACCTATAGCCTTACGAAAAAGAGTAAGATCATGTACTCAACATCCTATTTATAATTTTATCTCTTACAAAAGGTTGTCCCCTAGCTTTAGAGCTTTTGTCTTTGCTCTAACCGATGTACAGATTCCAAACAACGTACAAGAAGCCCTTGTGCAACCCAAGTGGAAGACTGCTATTTTGGAAGAAATCCAAGCTCTTAAAAAGAACAACACATGGGAGATCACCGAACTACCCAGAGGAAAAAATCCAGTTGGCTGCAAATGGATATTCTCAATCAAATACAATGCAGATGGTAGTGTTAACAGGTACAAAGCTCGTCTCGTTGCAAAGGGATTCACTCAATCCTATGGGATCGACTATGAGGAGACTTTTGCCCCAGTAGCCAAGCTGAATTCTATCCGAGTACTGTTATCGTTGGCAGCAAATTTAGATTAGCCTATTCACCAACTAGATGTTAAGAATGCCTTCCTAAACGGAGACTTGGAGGAGGAAGTCTACATGGAAATTCCCCCAGGATTTGAAACCCAAGGGAACACTGGCAGGGTTTGCAAGCTCCACAAGTCTTTATATGGTCTCAAGCAGTCTCCACGAGCTTGGTTTGAGAGATTAACAAAGGTAGTAAATAAGCAAGGTTTCTTGCAATGCCAGACAGACCATACTATGTTTACCAAATGTTCTCCTGAAGGGAAAAAGGCTATTCTTATCGTCTATGTAGATGATATCATACTGACAGGGGACCATAAAGGAGAAATAGACAATCTAAAGAAACTCCTTGCAGCAGAATTTGAGATCAAGGACTTGGGACAACTCAGATATTTCCTTGGTATGGAGGTAGCAAGATCAAGAAAGGGTATCTCGGTCACTCAACTGAAATATGTTCTTGATCTCCTGAAAGAAACTGGGAGGCTCGGGTGCAAACCAGTTGACACTCCCATGGATTCTACCAGCAAGATGGAAACGGAGGATGGGAGTCCTCTAGTAGACAAAGGGAGATACCAAAGACTTGTTGGGAAATTAATTTACTTAGCTCATACGAGACCAGACATCGGATTTGCTGTAAGTATGGTGAGTCGATTCATGAACAGTCCAACTGAGAAGCATTTGGGAGCTGTGTATCGTATCCTTCAATACCTAAAAGGAAGTCCTGGCAAAAGACTGTACTTCAAGAAAACATCAAACAGAGATGTCGTAGTATACACAGATGCTGATTGGGCTAGCTTCACGACAGACCGAAGATCAACTACGGGTTATTGCACTTACATATAGAGGAACTTGACTACATGGCGAAGTAAGAAGCAGTCTGTTGTAGCCAGAAGTAGTGCAGAAGCTGAATTCAGAGCAATGTCACATTGCATTTGTGAGGGAATCTGGTTAGAAAGGATGCTAAAGGAACTAAAAATATCTACAGGAAACTCCATAAAACTTTTCTAGTGATAATAAAGCAGCTACAAGCATTGCGAAAAATCCTGTTCACCATGATCGAACTAAACATGTGGAGATTGATCGCTACTTCATCAAGGAGAAGATAGAGGAAGGAATCATCAGGCTTGTCTATACACCTACATGTCACGAGACTGCTGACATTCTTACAAAGGCATTTCCTCGAAACATTTTCGAGAACTTGAAGTCCAAGCTGGACATGATAGACATTCACAACATAGCTTGAGGGGGAGTGTGGAAATCTGGAGATATCAGTTGACAAGGATCTTTAGGATTTTCCAGAGATATTGGTTGACTAAGATCTCTAGGATTTCGGGTATTAATTATCAAATCTCATTAGCTTAGGTAAGATTTCTATTTGTAATTATTCTTCCCTAGTTTTAGGAAATTAGAATCTTAGATTATGGCAATAAGTCTTGAGTAGTTTGTATATAAATACTGATGTACATTCACAACTAAGCAATAGAGAAAAACAAAATTCTCCATTCTTTCAGTTTCTTTCCAGTCTTTATTCTTTCTTCATTTTCCTTTCTCTTTTTCATATTTATTGCTTCTGAATTTGGTCATGCAGCAAAGACAGGATAGTTCCATGCATCAATAGGAAAAGAAAATGCACAATGCCATGGCTGAAACAAATCTAAAAATTCTTCACCTAGTAGCATGGGCTGAAAGAGTCTATCCACTGCTAAAATAGGAATTATGGTAGGTTAAAATGATGTGCCTTAGGTGATAATAACATTTTTTTTCATGCATGCTAAATAGTAGGTAACTCCAAAGTTCCCACTCAGGCTTAGTTCGAGTGGTAAAGGTGTGGTGTGATTTGGATAGAGATCCTAAAGTTTTTGTTGTGGTGCTCCTCTTGTAGAAAAAGGAAAAAGTAATTACCAAGTCAGTAGGCTACTCAAAATTTCTTGTAAATATTATAAATGTTGACAAAGTTATTATTTCCTATTTTTTAGGGATTTGTATTCTATTAGGATGTTTTCTAAATAAGGGGATAAGGGAGATTATTTTCTATTATCTCTCTAAATATTTTCTTTCCTTCATTTAAAGGATTGAACCTTAATTTGAGGAATCCTTAAGATTGGCAGACTTGTTGCCAAGTTTCTCTCTATAAGTCTTTCTACCTATTCACATAATATACAAGTGAAATTGAGAAATCTCTCTCTATTTTCTAAATTTCTACATCTATCTTTCTATTCCAAATTTCTACATGGTATCAAAGCCAGGTTCGGCTCTCTTTTTTTAGTTTTCTATGATGGGCAGACCTCCAACGTTTCCCTGGGGAACAGCCATGACTGGCACCAAAGGGAATGATGGCTCGAAAATCTTAGCTCCCTTGCAGCCGACGCTAATGACGGCTGCCACAGTTCAAGTCCTTTACTCGGATAATCCTTCTCTTCAAATCACTTCTCAATTATCCAACCAGAGTCAGTTCACCACCCAAGGTCAGCAGTCACAACCAGCCTCGGGTACCTCACTTTTGGCCCAAAAAGGTACTTTCCTAACTGCTCTAAGTGGTACATCCGAAATGACTCAACCCTAGGTGATAGACTCCGGGGCTACGGATCACATGACAGGTTGTGCAAGCCTTTTTTGTTATTATAAACCTAGTCCGGGGAACTTGAAAATTAAGATTGCAGATGGTTCGCTTGCAACAGTTGCTGGTATCAGTACCATTAATATTAGTCCTCAAATATCTCTCAAAGATACTCTCCATGTTCCAAAGTTATCATGCAATTTATTATCGGTTAGTAAGATTACCAAAGATCTAAATTGTACTGCCCAGTTCTCACATTCTATTTGTAAATTTCAAGATATGACTTAGGGCATGAGGAATGGCAGTGCTAAGGAACACAATGGTCTCTATTACTTTGAGGAAGAGATCTCCAACAATAAACAAGCTTTTACCGCTGATTGTCAATTAATCTCGTTATCCAGAGAACAACAAATAATGTTATGGCACTCTAGGTTAGGTCATCCTAGCTTTCAATAACTAAAACAATTATTTCCTTCACTTTTTCGGAATACAAATTTTTTCAATGTGATGTTTGTCAAATTGCTAAACACCAAAGGTCAGTTTTTCCTTCTCAGCCTTATAAATCTTCCAAACCATTTACACTAATTCATAGTGATATATGGGATCCTTCACGGGTATCGAATGTAACTGAAAAAAAATGGTTTATCACATTTATTGATTATCACACAAGGATTACTTGGGTTTATCTTCTAAAAGAAAAAGGGGAGGCTGAACAAACTTTCAAGCACTTTCACTTGATGGTGAAAAATCAGTACAATGCAAAAATACAAATCTTACGTACTGATAATGGGAGAGAATACTTTAATTCCATTCTAGGGGGTATTTTTTGGAAAATGGCATTATTCACCAAAGCTCATGTGTTGATACTTCTCAACAGAATGGGTGGTTGAAAGAAAAAATAAGCATATCTTAGAAGTAGCTCGCTCTATTATGATGACTAATAATGTTCCTAAATTTTTTTGGGGTGATTCCATTCTTACAGCCTGCTATCTTATCAACCGTCTTCTTACCCGGGTTCTCAACTACAAAGTACCTTATCAGTTCTTTCTTCAATAATACCCGCAAACAAGGTTAATAAGTTCATTACCCCTAAAAGTGTTTGGTTGTAAGTCTTTTGTTCATATTCATGTCCATAATCGAAGCAAACTAGATCCTCGTGCTCTACCTTGCATTTTTGGGTATTCAGCCACTCAAAAAGGCTACCGTTGTTATTCTCCAGAAAAACGTAAATATTTTGTCACTATGGATGTCACTTTCTTTGAAAATCAGCCCTTTTACTACAAAAATTCACTTCAGGGGGAGATCGGGAATGAAGTTCTTTTTTGGGAACCCACACCAAGCCCTATCCTGTCTCTTTCAGACGATCCATCTACTCCTATTGATCCATCACCCACATCAGCCGAGCAAACACAAGAACCCATGTCAACAACAAATGACTTGGAGTCTACCATAAACATTGATAACTCTATAAAAAGGGATGATTTACAACAGCACGCTGAGTTATGTGTTTATTCTCGGAGACATACCTCACGACGAATAGAGAATGTTGTGGACCTGAATCCTTGCCATGAATCAGAACCGAATTCATCACCTGAGGTTACTGATCTTGACTGGCCTATTGCATTGAGAAAAAAAGTTCGTTCTTGTACTCAGCATCCCATTTCCAATTAAATTTCCTACAATCATTTTTCACCTTCTCTCCAAGCTTTTATTACTCACCTGTCAGAAGAGCAGGTTCCTAGAGATATACAAGAAGCTCTGAAAATTCTTAAGTGGTGAAAAGCAGTAACAGAGGAAATGCAAGCCCTTGAGAAGAATCAAACTTGGGTACTCATACAGAAACCTGAAGGAAAAGCTCCGGTTGGGTGTAAATGGGCGTTTACCGTGAAGTATCAATCCGATGGGACAATTGAGAGATACAAAGCAAGGCTGGTTGCAAAAGGCTTCACTCAGACATATGGTATTGATTACAACGAGACTTTTGCCCCAGTTGCCAAACTTAATACAGTCCGAGTTCTTTTATCCATCGCAGCAAACTTGGATTGGGATCTACAACAACTTGACGTAAAAAATGCCTTCCTCAACGGTGACTTGGAAGAGGAAGTCTACATGGATCTTCCACCGGGATTTGATAAAGACAGGGAGAATGGGATGGTCTGCAAGTTAAAAAAGGCACTCTATGGTTTGAAGCAGTCTCCGTGGGCTTGGTTTGACAGGTTCACAAAGGCGATCCTACAACAAGGGTATAGGCAAGCTCATACTGATCATACCCTTTTTTATCGACACAAAGATGGTAAGAGTACAATTCTTATTGTCTATGTGGATGACATAATTTTGACAAGAAATGATGCAATGGAGATGACAAGATTGAAAACTAGTCTAGCGGCGGAATTTGAGATAAAAGATCTTGGATCCTTACGCTACTTTCTTGGTATGGAGGTTGCTAGAAACAAGAAAGGAATATCAGTTACTCCAAGAAAATATATTTTGGATCTATTACAGGAAACAGGGATGCTAGGCTGTAAACCAGTAGACACACCGATGGATCCCATCGCAAAGAGTGTAGACAAGAAGGATGGAACTCCGGTTGATACTGGGAGATACCAGAGATTAGTTGGGAAGCTGATTTATCTCTCCCACACTAGACCAGATATTGCTTTTGCTGTAAGTGTTGTTAGTCAGTACATGCATGCACCCTGCGAAGAACACATGGAAGCTGTACTTCGAATCCTAAAGTACCTCAAAGGATCACCTGGTAAAGGCTTGTTTTTTAGCAGAAATAAGTCCAGGAGTATCGAGGGATTTACTGATGCAGATGGGGCAGGTTCTATTGAAGACGAAGGTCTACTTCAGGGTATTGTACATTCGTATGGGGCAATTTGGTTACTTGGCGAAGCAAGAAACAAACAGTTGTGGTCCGGAGCAGTGCTGAGGCTGAATTCCGAGTTGTGGCTCACGGAATTTGTGAAATGCTATGGCTGAAACTATTGCTTGAAGAATTGGAGATGAAACTAAATCTTCCTCTAAAGATTTACTGCGATAATAAGGCAGCTATAAGTATTTCCCACAATCCAGTCCATCATGATCGGGCAAAACATGTGGAAGTGGATAGACACTTTATCAAAGAAAAAATTAAGAATGGAATACTGTGCATAGCCTATGTGCCTACAGGTGATCAAGTTGCAGATGTACTAACAAAGGCTCTAACAAGGAAGATGTTCGAAAGACAAATTGACAAGCTGGGCATGTTCAATCTTGGAAACCTAGATTAAGAGGGAGTGTTGACAAAGTTATTATTTCCTATTTTTTAGGGATTTGTATTCTATTAGGATGTTTTCTAAATAAGGGGATAAGGGAGATTATTTCTTATTATCTCTCTAAATATTTTCTTTCCTTCATTTAAGGGATTGAACCTTAATTTCTGTAATTAAGGAGAAAGATTGGCAGACTTGTTGACAAGTTCCTCTATATAAGTCTTTCTACCTATTCACATAATATACAAGTGAAATTGAGAAATCTCTCTCTATTTTCTAAATTTCTACATCTCACTTTCTATTCCAAATTTCTACAATAAACACGGAAATTTCAAAGTGAAAGTGAAGTAAGCATTCAGCTGCAGCATATCATTATTATATGAAATTCTATTCCTCGTCAAAAATATCATATCTTGGTTGAAGATGAATTCTTACACAAAATATCAAGGTTTAAGATATTCACAACAACAAAATCATTATCCAATATATATGTAAAATAGACAGGAAGCTTCCCCCTACCTGGTCCTTAGAACTACAATTTCACATGATGGACAATCTGTCCAGAAAAACCCCAGTATACTCTCTAACTCAGACTTGCACCTGTGATTGAAAGTTTCCCCTGTTTCTCTATGCCAAAATTGAATCAAAATGTTGGACCGCTGGACTGCTATAAGCTTTTCATCTAAAGAAAATCGGATGGAGCAGATAGGCCCTTCTCTTATTGAATCAGTGATAGGGGCAGAAAGAGGAGAATACGGAGCAATTTTCCACGAAAAGACCTGTGTAGAAAGGCAAATAAACAAATGTAAAATATGGAACTGCCAAGATCAAACAAAACTCAAGCACACTATTTACTTCATAACTATAAACCTGATCAGACGTAGGAGAGATGAGCAACTTATTTCCATCATCATAATAGAAAACTCTTGATCCAACAAGGTTACAACGTAGAGGGGGATATTGTATGAAAACATGTGACAAAGCACCAGATCCTAAACCACCAAAACTGGCTTGCGAACTTGATGCTTTCCCAGCCATTTTCAGAAGGTTATGTTGAGTTTTTTAACCTCAAAACTCAAATTGCTGGAGAATAATAACACTACTAAAGCATAAAAGGATCATAAGAGTACAGTGGCAGAATGAATCAGAGGTTAAAGACTAGCATCAAAGAATAAAAGGAAAAGTTCATTGGATATACCTATACAAATTTCGAACAACTTCCTCCAAGGCTCCAAATATTAAACCTTTCCCCGTAGCTGTAAACCAAAAAAGTAGTAAACATTAATGTTAATGCAGTTTTTTCAAGAAGGAAAAAGCTAAAATCTTTGCAGCCCAATTATGCAAAACAATATATTTCTTTCTTTTGATGGAAAAAATGTCTCTAAGCAAAATCCTAGAATATGGATACCGTATTCTGCATGCAAGTCTTTAGTGCAAGAAATTCTTTCAAACACATATCACGTTCAACTTCTGGAACTTTGGCTGCAACACAGGCCCCATATTCTTTCGCCTGCAAAGAAGATATTTTAGTGGCAACAAAGCCAAGTACAAGCAGAATTTAACAGCAGGTTCAAGGAAATGTCTTTCTACAATCACATTTTTATTTATTTTCAAACTCAATTACTCATACATATATTTCAAACATAATTCTAATAAAACAGGTCCAAAACTTTAATGGAATAGTACTAAATCGTACTGTAAAACTAAGGCCTTATTGACAAACCTGTGCCGTACAATTCACCAAAATACGCCTAAGTGGAGAGATTGTGTTCTTTTCTTTCATATCCACAGCTCTGAAAAAAAGAAAAAGATATAAATCTCAAAAATTGAAGATTACATGAATTGATAAAATTAGGGTTTTCAATTAAATTGATAAAAAAAAAAATTAAATAAAAAAATCAAATCCAAGAGACGGATTAGCATGAATGGACAAACTAATTAGTAAACCAAAGAGAGAAAAAAGAAAATACCTGGGCAATTTAACATTGTCTTTTTGTGGGATTCCAGGAACAAATTCTACTGCTTTTTTTTTCCTGCTATCGAATCTAAAATTTGGGTTTTAATCGTTGAAGCGAGTTTACTTCTTCATCTACACCTAACGGTCTTTGTCTCTGAAATAGGGGAGGTAAAAGTAAAACAACTCGTCGCAACGGAATTCCTAAGATTTTTTTTTTTTTGGATTATTATTTTATAAATGGAGATTTTAAATTTTATAAATAAATTTATAATGTTAATATTATTATATGAAAAATTATCTTATTCATTTCACTGAAATTTTTATATGATTTGTTCATAGGTCAAATCGTGACTCGATTTGTTCATGGGTCAAAACTTTTTAACTTTTTTATCTAGATTCGATTCTAGATGAATTTGAGTTGACCCATTTTATTATTTAAATAATATTAAATAATTAAAAAAATTATTTTTATATTTTTAATATTTAATTTAAATAAAAAATATTTTTTATTATAAAAAAGTAATTTGGGTCGGATTGGACCGACCTGAATAAAAAAAACTCTATTCAGATCTGATCTAATACGAACTAGACCTGTCAAGCCGGATGAACTATCTAACCCTTGAACAAATCTATATTAAAACCTAGGGATGACAATGTAGCGGGGCGGGGGCGGATATTGTCTTATCCACTTCCACCCCACTCTTGCATGGATGTTGGAAACATCCACATCCATGATGTCGGTTACATCCATAACCGCTCCACGATGCTCCACTCCATTACACCCCAATTTATATTAATTATTTTTAACTTAATATTGTAAAAAATTATATTATAATTTATTCATGAACATAATTTTAGTATATAAAAATCTTTAATATAATATATAATACATATATACTAAAAGTATTAGATATAAAATATTAGTATATATATGATTTTAGTATATATATCTAATATATATTAAAAATATAAGAAAAAATATAAAATATTTTAAAGGATAAAATAGTAATTTCAAAAGTCGGGGCGGGGCGGAGTGGAGTAAGCATTTACCTCCGCTCCACCCCGCTAAAAAAAAAATCTCTCCATTCGGAGCGGATCGGTGCGAAATCCATCGGTCGGATCAGGTTTTGCCATCCCTATTAAAACCTATTTAAAAAAATAAAAAATTAATTTAAAAAATAACATTAGGTAATTTTTTAATTTAACTTATGAAATTAAAAAATTTCAATACTAATATATATCAAAAGACCGACTCAATAATTTTTTAATCTCGTTTACCTAGTTTAAAATTTTCAGCAAATTAACTTCAAAAAGAATTTCACTTTTATATGATTAAAATGCTTAAATATCATCTCCTCGAGATTCACAAATAATCAATAATAATTATGATTTTATTTATAATCAATGGACTATTTTAGCATAACTCAAAAGGTTCTTTAAACATCAACTTTATTCTTAATTGATTGGTATAATTTTGATTAACGTAATATGGAGTATAAGACTATAGTTAAATTTTAAATTTTTATTTTAGAGTTTGGAGGTTTTTATTTAGGGACATAAATAAGTTTATATATTCGTGAGTTATTCGAATTTGACTCAGTTACTATAGAATCAAGTTCAAGTTATTGAGTAATAAAATTCGAATATCTTAATGTCTGATTAGAGTATCTCATAAATTTATTCGTATTATTTTTAATACTATATATAAATAAATATTTTAATTATCTATTTATAATTTTACCTTCATTATATTTATATAAAAAAAAATTAATTTTTTTCTCTGAGCTGGAGAGCATGCACTAAAAACTTAATACTTTATCGAATTAACTTAATACTTTATCGAATTTCGAGTTAAACTTTAAGTACGAGTTAAAAAGTTAATATTCGATTGAATTAGAGTCAAAATTTGAACTACAAGTTTCAAGTCGAGCTTGAATTTTACAATTTCAACTCGACTTAGCTGGATTGCATCTTATTTATCAAGTACTATCTAGAGAAACAAGCTATTATATAGTATTGATAATCGTTTAAATTAGGCTCAAATATTCAATAATTAATTTTAATCAATATTTCCCTTCTTTTTTTTTTTTAACCTACGTTCAGAGAAAAAGTATTTTAAAACTATATCAACAAATTTCTCTAAAAAAAGAAGAAAGAAATCAATTTCGAATTGTTGGCATTGGTGAATTTTTTTGGAAAAACCCAGCGAATGAGATTCCGAATAATAGCCGACATAAAAAGGGGCAGCAAGAAAATGAGATACCAACAGGTTTTCCTTCTTTCACAAAAGAAAAAAAGAAAAGAAAAGGGTGCCTATTTTTCCCTTGTTATGGTGGCAATATCTTAAAAATATTTCTTGGTCAACATACAAAATCTTCCTAACAGTGCTGCTACTCAAGTTGGGAAAGCTAGAATTACATAACAAACACCAAAACTTATGAATGACAGAAATTATTGCAAAACTAAGGTTCCTTTTCATCCAATATAAAAAAAAGCTCCTTGGGAAAAAAACTAGCAAAGAAAACAGACCGACAGGCAACGATTGATCAACGCTTGACCCATTGGAAGCTCTTCCTTGCTTTTGCCTTCCCTGGTTTTTTCCTTTCCACCACACGTGAATCCCTTGTCAAGAAACCAACTGGTAGGACACATGAGTTTTTTTAGTAATACGATCATAAGATAAAAATATAATAACAAAGATTACAAATAAAAAGACCTTGCCAAACCCTAAAGAAGGACTAATGGAGTATAATTGTATAAACAACCAAAGATACAAGTCTGCACAATCGTAAAAGAGTTAATACCGTCTCTGAGTGGAGGACGTAGCTCTGGCTCAAAATTTTGCAATGCCCTACTGATTCCCAACTGAATTGCTCCCACTTGACCTGTCACAGAGCAGATAATCAGCTTTACTTATACGGAAGAAAACTAGAGTCAATTACATTTCGACTTAGGTAAAGGGCTTTAGAGTGTTAAATATATAATTAAGCTAACTAAGGTAATTAAGGCATATATATTAGACGGGTTTCCTTAAGACTGTGGCATAGAAGGACCACTATCCTTGCCCCTCTCTAGATGATGTCTTGAGTGCAAGCAGGGCTCGAGTGGCATCCAGTTTTTAAGATTCAACAGCCTATGGACTCCATAACCTTTCACATGAACTATGAAGACTGAACAAACTGTACCTCATCAGCTCAATAACATGACTAAGTTTAATTATAGTGTATGAGAACTGAGTAGGGTATTATATGAATTTCAATTGGAAGGGTAAGTATTTCTGGAGTGGTAAAACATATGAGAAGGTGGAGCTGCATTCTAGCAAAATAAACGAGGAAAATTGAAGCTTGTTTATTAGCCAAACCTCATTAAGCCTATACTTGCAAACATTAATCAACTTACTAGGAAGGCCTTCAGCTAGTTAACACTTATTGTGCTACGTGTCATTGTGGTGGCAATACCTGTTGCCACCATTTGACATGTGATCATGCAGTGTCAACAAGATATGGCCATTAGTTGTCGATCTTGTAAAGTCAGCAGTAATTTTCAGCTTTTTTAAGTTACACATGTATGCCAAGTCAACACATTTAACTAATCTTTCATTAGATTAACTTATTTGAATAGTTTAATTAATAACTTGAATTATTTCAAATAGTAACTAAGATGTCTACCCTCACTCACAAATTAATTTCCAACACATGTAAAACATAGTTCACTTTTGCAGAAAATAAGTAGCGCAATTGTTATCTATAGAACTTGAGAGGATAAAGCACCTAAATTTATTTGCAAATCACATTTCCTCATGGTTGGTGGCAACAAGTTAAAAAGCTTGAATATATATATATATATATATATATATATATATATATCACAGAAGCCTTCAACATACCTGGCAAATATGTTGATAATAAAATTCAATCACTTGTATTTATTCTGTGCTCAATATGTTGAATGCCTGATCAGTGTGGAATATTACAGACTGCTCTTTTACTATAGGCATAACTTTCCCATGCACAATTTTTACTTAGATCCCACATATCATAATAAACAGGTTTTAGCCACAGGATTTATGATAAGTGAATGCTGAAGTGAAATCTAACGATCAGACCAATTTTTTCTAATTGTCTGCTTGATATTAATAATATTGATGCATAGAAGTAAAACGATAGAATAGGTTCAACCTCAAGTGCCAAACAAAATAAGTGTGAGACTGAGACATTGCTAGTAAAGTTACTGATTTTAAGGTTTAAAGAAAGAATGAAAGGAAGTGTAACTCCAAGGCCTTAAACTTACCAGAAAGACCACCTCCTTTAACAGTGCAGTTGATGTCCCAAAGGCCCAAGGTCTTGGTCTCTGAGAATGGCCGAAGAAGGGCAGCACGATGATCAAGCATTGGGAAATAGACATCAAATTCTTTTTCATTGATGATGAAATTGCCATCACCAGGTTGAACCCAAACACGGGCTATACTACATTTTCTTCTCCCAGTCCCATAAGCCCTTCCTTTATCATCTACTTGCCTTACTCTTGCTTTGGCCAGCTCCTCCAGCTTCTGGCGTTCTATTTCAGCTCTTGTGGATTTTCTTGTATTCTTTTCATAACGCATGTCTTCTATAACACTTAAAGGTGGCAATCCATCAACCCCTTCCAAGTCCTTTAGAGCAATCAAACTGTCAAGCATCACATCTGTGATACCGGATGCTGCAATAAGGTCACCAAATGCACGATTTGGACCTACAAAAGGGTATAATCTTCCTCTTAACCCAAAAAGTTAAAGCAAGGAAAAAAATGTAGCCATCTTGTTGATACACAAACAAGAACACCAAGGCACTAAATTTATAAAATTGTTCCTCTTTTTCTTTTTCTCAGTTCTCATTCTACTAGACAAAGGCCCCATTCAACATTGCTGAATTTCGCAGCAAATGCAATACTAAATAATATAAAATTGGTCAACTAGGATGAGTTTGCTCTCAATATGCATATTCCTACCCTATCCCAATTGCAACTTTTTCTCTGTAATGTTTAATTGCAATGCCAAAATAAGCCTAAATTTAATATTTTCAATCTTATAAAAAAAACAATACCAATAAGAAAACAACAATAAAACTGATATCAAATCTATTTAAAAACATGAAGAGAAAAAAAGCTTGCCTTTGAGTACGGCAGTGAGCTGTTTCTCTTCTTCTTCAAGCTTCTTCCGCTCTTCTTCTTCAAGCTTCCTCCGCTCCTCAACCTCATCAAAACTCAAGGCAATACTAGTTTCATCTCTGGTTTCACCAAAATCCCGTACACCACCTTCTTTTAAATCAAACACGCCATCATCTTTCTCTTCTTCTCCAAAGCTCCACGCTTTATCTTCCTCTCCAACCAACCAATCCCCTTCCCCGCTCTTCTTTCCAGCACCATCGTCTTCCTCACCGGCGGCGGTAGGAGACTCGTAAACGCCGGATATTCCGGGGAGGTTTCCGGACTCATCGGAGAAAAGATTTCCGAAATTTCCGTCACTTTCTTGGGAAAATTTCCACGGATCGGAAAATGAGTGATCTTTCCTATTGTTGTTGTTGTTGTTGTTGTTTTGATTGGTTGAGAGGAAACGGAGGAGGGAAAGTGGAGGGGGTTGAGGGAAGGAGGGATATGGTGGGGATTTGAAGGAAATAAGGGGTAGGAAACGGAAATGGGAAGGTTTGGTGAGAAGACGAGAGAGCATTGTGGAAAAGGAGAGGGTTTTGGGAAGGGTAAGGGAGAAGAAGGAAGGATTTTCATTTTTGCTTTGAGCAGGGTTTTAGAAATTGGGGGAGATTTTAAAACCGACCCGGTCCAATTGGAATGTCCGTGGGCCAACTAAGCCCAAAGATTACTAAAAATTATTTATTTTCAAACAGTTATTATAAATTTATTTTTTATTATAACAAATAAATGAAACTTGATTATGTAATTATTTACATTGAGAAAAATTCTATTAAGTAAATTTGAGATTTTTTTTTTTTTAGTTTGCTAAGGAGGGATTCATACCAACTTTTGAATAGGATGAGATTTATATGATTAACTTCGAAAATAAAATTTTATCTCTGGAAAAAAAAAGACAGTAAAATCGTACTATGTTGATGTGAGAGAATGTGTTTTTACGATCATTCGAGAAGAATTAAACAAAGTTTTAAAATTAATTGGATGGAATAGGGTTACCTCTCATTTTATACAAAAAAAGAAAAAGTTTTCTTATATTAAAAGGTCAATTGTAGTATTTTTGATAAATTATTATTGGTTTACGAAACATTAATTCTAGATTTAAAAATTAATTATAAAGCAATAAGTTTTTTTTGTTTCCAAGACAAGAAGAACAGACCAATTTTGTTTTAGGTTATGAGTTTAGAAATTAGAATCTAGATTGACTAAATATTTAAGTGATTAACATTACCTCTTTGGAGTACTTAGTGGGCTAAGAGGGATGCTAAATTATTCATACTTTGATTGGCCCTTATATAGACTTTTCTTGGGCCGCTACTTTTCCTTTCAATTTCCAAAGAGACTCATGGCCAGTCCAATCACATAACCATATCATATCCAAGAGGTCCAACACTCTATTATCTTTTCTAACTTGTTCATGCTAGCCATGATTTGGATCTGACCATGGGGGACCGGTCCGATTCGAGTTAGATCAAGTTTAGGATATATATTTTTTTAATTTGATTTTATTCGATTCGATTCGATTCGATCCGATTAAAATTATTATTTAATTAATAAAAAAATTTTTTATTTAAATTTAATTATAAAAATATAAATATTAATATAAAAATTATTTTTTTGATATTTTAATATACTAAATAGTAAAATGGGCTTTCAGGTCGAGCTGCACTTGAAAAAATAAGTTTTTTTGCTATTTCGAGTCCAGTCCGACCAATAAAAACCTATAATCATGATGTATATGATCGATGCTTTGAATTAAAATATTAAAAAAGATTTATAAATTCAATTATGTGACTTATAATTAATACATACCATATAATGTATATATAGATAATAGATGTATAAACTTTTTCCTTAAGTTCTTGTTATATGATTAGTTAGTATCTTAGGTTTTTGTTAATAACATTAAACTTCTTTTTTCTCATTATTCCTTTTGATTAAAATTCAAAAAAAAAAATCATGTTTAAGAGCTTGAGACATATATCTAATAGTAAGTGAGACTTACATTTAAAATAAGAGATTTCAGATTAAAATCATATTCTAGCTTTTAATAAAAGAGGATGTTCTTTTATTGCTATAAGACTTTTTTTTTTTTGTTGCAAAAAAGACCGTAACCTGAAGATAAGAGAAGAGGTTATAGATATTGAATACATTTTAAAAGTGACGGTATAAATTAACTAAACTAAACCCTAAATTCATTCCTTTGAGATATTTATGATAAACAAATAGTGGCAAGTCATTCCTGAAAATTAGCAAATTGAAACATGACTAATAATTGATCACTCACTATATCTCTTAAAACAATTTAAGCAAAAATGACCGCATACCAATAATTGGTGGTAAATAGTAGTATAGCTTTTTAGCTTGGCTTCATAAATCTCTCTTGATAAAATAAAATAAAAAGCCTACTTCAAATCCAGCTGTTAAAGCTTATGACAGTTTTGTCAACACTTATTTATTAAATTTTATCTCTAAATAGGGATGACAAAATTTGATCCGACCGATAAATTTTGAACTGATCCGATCCGAATGGAAATGTTTTTTTTTTGAACAATGGAGGCGGAGCGGGGCGGTGCGGTTTTTTTTGTTTGAAAGGCGGGGATGGAGCAGTTGTGGTAATTACCTGCTCCGCGTCGCCCCTCCCCGAATACTGAAATTACAATTTTATCCTTAAATATTTAGCTTTTAAAAAAAATAATATAATTAAACTTACTATTTTTATTTTTCTTTTTAAAAATCTAAACCTAATTTTTTTCTCTTTCTAGATTAGAAACATGTTTATATTGAATTTATATTTAAATTTTTTACAATGCTTTATTATTTGAAAAAAAAAATAATTAATAAATATCAAATGGGTGAAGCGGGGTGGAGCGGTTATGGATGTAACCGACATCCATGGAGGTGGTAGTGGTATTGAAATTTCAACATTTACGACGCAGTGGGGCAAAACAGTGCTAGACGGGACGAGGACGGATACTGCAAAATCCGCTCCCGCCTCGCTCCATTGCCATCCCTACCTGTAAAAGTAACATTTTCTTAAATAAAACCTTCTTTCTTCTTTTCTTTGGACCCAACAAATTCCAATGTGGGTTTTGTGTGTATAGTAAAGGGATCCATTAATAATGAAATCATAAAAATTGGTTAAAATTTTCTAATCAAAGTCTTTGTTTAGGTTATCTTATTACAAATCTAATAGATGCACGAAAAAAAGGTAATAATGATAGAATTTGCTCAACCATAAAACATCAATATCAAAGGGACCCCCATTATAGGCTTTTTTTTCCCTCCCTTGACTTGTGATGGAAGTAGTTCCCTAAGTAGTGATCAAGTTGTGTGTAATGATGACAGTAGAAGATCTTGCAATTTTCATAATTTGCCCATAATCCCAATTCCTTCCCAAATTTTAAAGCAAATTACCAAAAGGAAATTAAGGAGAAAGATCTTTTTCTCCCACCCCACCCCACCCTCCTTCCCCCTTTCAAATCTCAAACCTAAGAAATGCTATATATAATGAGAAAGTGAAAATTACAAACTTAGGTTTATTATCCCCTTTTTTATAATTCTTTTCCCATTTGCTAATGAAAAAAAGGCGAAAAAAGACGAAGAAGTGACTAGCATATATCATTTTTCTTGAATGCGACCATAGGAACTTAATTTCATGGAAATTTAATGTTCGGAAGGAACTTTTTATTTCTTGCAAAACTAATTAATATATGAATTTAAAAAAAATAATAATATATATATGAATTTGTATTTGATGCACTGTTAACGTATAAATTTATATATTGTTAGTGTATAAAATTTTAAAAGTAAAAAATAAATACAGATAACTTTACTTATTTATAGGTGGTATCATTTGGTTAGACTTGTTCAAAGGTTGGGTTACCCGTCCGGTCCGATAGGCTCGACCCGTATTGGGCATAGCCTAAACAAGCATTTTTTAATTCGGACCGGCCCAACTCGAATTATTATTTAACAATAAAAAATATTTTTTATTTAAATTAAATTATAAAATATATAAATATTAATATATATATATTTTTTTAATATTATAATATTTTTAAACAATGATTCGGGCTGGTCCGGGCAGAACTTGGGTAAAGGAAGTGAAAAAAATTCGGGCCGCAGTCTAGTCCGTCTCGACTCATGAACAGATTTATATGTGATTCACTAACAGTATATAAATCTATATATTGATAGTGTATCAAATATAAATCCATAATATATATGATGAGAAGGATTTAAATGAATATCCTAGATATAATAAATTATTCGTAACAAGAACTTGTGTACTTCAGACAAACTTATAAGACTCGAATTTAGAGCTCTATTTTGGGAAAAGATCATAATTGTTAGACACTATGTCTCGATTAAGAGAGTTGTGTACTTTATTATTATTATGTAGCAATTTAGATAATAATAATAAAAAACAAATAAATTAGTCATAAAGGATTTAAACAAATTATATCATTATAAAGATGATGAATTATTGGTAACGAGAATTGTGTACTTTACACATGCACATGTAGTTACTTACGAGTAGACCTGTCCATGAGTCGGGTCGGACAGGGTCGCAGTCCGATTTTTTTTTTTTCTTGTTCAAGCCCATTCGGGCCGATTTCGGATCGGCCCGTATAGATCCGTTTTACTATTAAAAAATTATTTATATATATTTTATAATTAAATTTAAATAAAATAATATTTTTAATTTAATAAATAGTAATTAGGATTGGATCGGACTAATCCGAATTACTAAATACCTTGTCCAAATCTGATCCAATACAGATCAAATCGAGTGAATAATCCGATCTGTGAACAAGTCTATTTACGAGACAATGTCGAGACTCTCGACCAAGTGAATAGTATACTTTATTATGCTCAAACAAATTTGATTTATTTGATGTTTGTAACTGTTATGGTTGCCGATATGCATGCTTTCCTTCAAGTAGTTTCCCTCAAGGGTCCTACCTACATTATTTCATATTGGAAGGAAAAAAGTCAAGAAAGCTTATATATATGTGTGGACTATGGAAAAAGTGGTGCAAACAAGGTTTAAAAAATCATATTAGAGGTTAAATTTATTAGACTTTCGATTTTCGATTTAACCAGTTAGATCAATCGATTTAATAATTTTATTTAAATGTTTTAAAATAATTTTGCTGTTAAATAAATATTAAATATAGTAAATAATTAATAAAAATATGCAATTGACTTTATTGTATGATCTTTAATATAAAATTAAAATATTAAAAGTTTAAATCTCATCAATTATAAATAAAATTTTACAAAATATAAAACAAATTTTTTATCGATTAAACAATTTTTTATCGATTCAATATATTTTTAATTTTATATATCATATCAGACTGAATATATAACCTACTAATTTTTGACTAAACCGATTCGATCAACCGTGTCCAATTTTTTCATTCAAAAAAAAAATAATAGAAAAAAAAATCAAACATAGGTAAAAGTAATTGGTTTTTTTTTTTTTTTTGTTGTTGTTACAAGACATACATATAGGAAGAAAGAGATTACTTGTTTTAGGACCACTTAAGGTTGTGTTGTCGAAAGAGCATTGATTATTATGGCAAAAGTAGGCAAATTTATTTGAATATAACTAATATAATTTTTAAATTATCAATTTTTTTATTTATTTATCAAAATGCTTCGTTTTAAATTTATGAAGGAAAGTCTCCATCTCAAAACAATGAAGAAAAATATATATTTTTTAAAAATTAAACAAAACAATCAGATGACGACTTTCTCACATATATATATTTTTTGTTTTAAATGAAAAGAAGTCGCCACCTATTAATGTTCTTCTTCATGAAATGAAGAACAACATTATATATATATATATATATATTAAATATTAAATAATAAAATTTAAGTAAAAAATTTATAATTTATAATTTTAAAAAATAAAAAATTTTAAAATTTAAATAAAAAATTTATAAAATAACAATTTATAAAAAATTTAAAAATTATATAATTTTTTTATATAAAATTTGTTTATACATTTTCTACATTTTTTTAACTATATGTATACAATATTTTTTTTAACGGCATGTATACAATAATTGTATGTATAACGGTATTATTGTTGATGCGAACTCCTCCCCGATGTACCAAATTGATAAAGATATTTTCGACGGCTATGATCTTTATTGCTGCATAATCCACAATGCTTTGGTTGGTCTTTCTCCCGGAGGTCCATTTCATTACAAATACAAGTTGAACGAATTCGATTTATATTATGATAAATCATCAATATCATTTACATTTTTTGGAAATTGTTATTTTTTTAAATTTTTTATTTAAAATTTATTTTATTTTATTTTATTTTATTTAAAATTATAAATTATATATTTTTTATTAAATTTTATTATTTAATATTTAAAAAAAATGTTGTTCTTCATTTCATGAAGAACAACATTAATGAATTAAATTTTTTTAAATTTTATACAGGAAAGTCGTCATTTGGGATAGCGAATTCCCTTCTGTAAAAAGCAATTTTTTTTTTTTTAATTTACAAGCATTCCGTGCTAATTTTTTTATTAAAAAAAAATTAATTTTTTTTGGAAAGTCGCCACCCGAAATGACGACTTTCCAACGATTTTCAAAACCGACACATTTCGATAATTAAAAAAATAAAAAAATAATATTCAAATAAATTTGCCGCAAAAGTACTATGCCCCCAATTCCCAAGAACAGAGACTTGAATCTTAGATTTTTCTCATCTTATATATTCTGGGTTTTGCTCTTATTACAAGTACCATGGGACAACAACTGCAAACATAAAAAAGTAATGTCAATTCATCACCCCGCTAGTAGGGCTGAGCAAAAATATGAAAAAAATTTGAAAATCTATTCAAATTAGTGTTCGGTTTATTAATTTTTTTTTTTAATTTGGTTTGGATAATAATTAAATTTATTCGATTTGATTCGATTTTTTGATTCATAAATTAAAAAATCGTAATTATTTGAACCGAATTGAATTCTATTTTTAATTATTTTTTAATATATAAAAATAAATATTTTATTTTTAAATTATTGAAAAAAATATAGAAAAAGATAATTTTTAAAAATTTTAAAAACCGATGAATCGAACCAATCCGAATCGATGAAATTCGGTTCGGTTCGGGTCGATTCGATTTTTGATGTTATTCAATTCAATTTTTAAAAAATTAAAATACTAAACATTAATCATAATTTTTTTTTTTTTCAAAATTGAACCGAACTATTATCATCTCTACCTGTCATGTTACACTGCCAATGAAAAAAAATAAAATAAAAGAAGAGAAAAGTGAATACTAAACTTGAAGAAGCCCTTTCTCTCATAGGGTAAAATTTGCTGGCGAAACTGTCGAATACAAACAACATTTGAACATGAATGCCTAGTACTACTATTAGGGACAATTTTGGTTCATTTTGTACTTAATTAAGAAAGATGCCATACAACAATATAATCTTTAGTAATAATCCAAGAAAAAAAAAGATTCTCTTGTCGAGGGCATTTTAATTTTCTCATGTCCGTTATAAAAAAACGAACTTACCCTTTTTTTTAAAGTTGAATTAGATTTGAAAATTTAAAATCCATTTGTTTCGTGAAAATAGTTTTTAAGAAATGATTTTTTCAAAAATTAATTTATTTTCTATAATTTGCTTGATTCTACAAAAAATATTTTTTACTTATTGATTATTTTTTTTGAAAAATACGTTCGAATGCCCATTCTTTTATATGATGTTGGGCATTCGAATGACCGGATTTTTTCACACTTTGAAAAATATTTTACGTTTTAAAAACGTACATTTTTCAAAAAAAATAATTTAATTTTTCGGTTGACTAGATTATTTTTCGTGAAACAATCGTCAAAAAATATAAAAATTAATTTTCATGAAACAAACAAATTTTAAAGTAAAATTTTGTCCAGTTTTAAAAGAAGATGATACAATAACTAGCCTTAATCTTGTATACATTTACGTGTCAAATTAAAAAAATATTAATATCCAAAAAATTAAACTATATATAGGGTAAAATAAAAGAAAAATGGAGGAGAAATGAAAAATCATTGAATACGAAGGGTGTATCTCTCATGTCAACATCATGAATCAAAGATTAAGATGTGGACCAAATATTCAGCAAATGAAGTAAATGGGTGGGGACATTATTCATGTGAACGTCGCTAACTTACAACTACCAAATTCAGATACTATGGTCTACGGCTCCCTACTGCTTTAATGTCCATCTCAAAATAAAACATACCAATTTTATTATATATATATATATATATATATATATGCATCTTTTTCCTTTCTCTTTCTCTCATTATTATGTTGTCATGACCACAACCAAACGTATTTGTCAAATATAAATTTTCTATAATTATGATTTTTGAAAGTTTCGAAGAATTTAAAGTAAACCCAACTTTCAAAATTTGTTGCCACTTTCAAAAAAAAAAAAAAAAAAAAACCAAAATTTCATTTTGGTTATTGTCATGCTATATTACTTTTTTTTTTCTTTGATTTGAGAAAGAAAGTTTTTGAAATCGGACTTAATTCAGTTAGTTCATGCAATTATCTTTAAGAGTTAGCATCCATTAAATTTGAAACTCGAATTTCAACATTTACAACATTTTCTTCTATTTTAAAATTCACCTTTTTTATACAAAAAGAAAAGATTTTTTTTTTTCGAATTTTACTCTTTGAATAAATCATATACATCAATAATTGAATTAAATACTCGAATGCCTCGTATTGTTACTTTTGTATTGCTATTTGTGTTCTTTCTTCTGTATTTTTTTCCCTTATGTAATTGAAATATATTTTATATTTCATTGATAGTTTAATTTAAGAGTTTAAATGGAATTAGGGAGAGAGATTTGAGCTCAGTAAAAGCTAAAAGAAAGTGTAATTAACAACTAAGTAAATTTATAAACATATGATTTTGTTTTACAAGTTTTCATTAATCAAAAGGGCAGTTTTAGATGCTATAAAATATTCTTAATAAGTTTAAATTTATTTCTTTTTTGTCATTTTTTTCTTTCAAATTATATCTACAATGTTGCACTATCATTGTTAGCCATTAATTCAATCATCTACCCACCTTTGGAAGTTTGAAGTAAAAATTTTGAATTTGAATTATAGAATTCTTTTTCACGTAATTTTTTTTTTTTACTTTTGGTTTTCTGCTGCCATAAAGGGGAAAAAGAATTAATGAAAAAAGATATACTACATAATAAATAATTAAAATTTTAAAAAATACATGATATATATATATATATTTTGTATGTGGGGAATTTGCATTTTCATGTACATGTCACAACCCCGTCAATCACTGCTTGATTTTACATCATGAACTACAACTAACTCCATGTATGAAAACTTTCTCCATCTTTTCATTGAATAATAATAAAGCCAATTTTGAAAGGGAAAGAATTGAAGGAGATATGACATTGCAAGTTGTTTACTTCTAATTGATATGATGTTCTCTTCTACGTTTTAATCATGTAGTAGAGATCAATCATGGTATATATAAAATTTTAAACCACATATTTATTTATATTTATCTTTCTTTATCCGTTAATAGAATTATTATGAATCAAATCGGATCAAATTGAAATAATAATAAAAATTTGCTTGCATAATCCGATTTTTAAACAGAACTCAATTCTTAAGTCAGAAAGGACGCCATTCATTATCTATGACTGCAAAATCCATGTAAAATCTAGGGAAAGTGGTAAAATGGGCTTTGATTTTGTTCTTTCAACAAAATTCAATTGGAAGAATGAAATGAGTGTTACATTCATTGGAAATTTTTTTTGGACAATTGTTATTAACAGACACGTGAAACTCTTTCCTATTTCTTTTGATATATCATTTGAAGCCAAATTCACTTCCCAACTCTTGAAAAATTAAACTCTTGATAGTGAGAGCTTTGGTTGCTACATCAATTCTTAAATTAAAATTATTAATGATGGATGTTTTCATGTTCATAATAACTTTTTTTTTTTTGAAAAAAAAAAATTCTCTCTGTCGCAATAATTCTATTTTCATGCTATTTTAAAGAAATTATAAATAGATCATGGTGATGATGGAATGTTTTGATTAAGAAAATTGAATCTAGTTAAAGGACGTTGCTAAGCAATTACTTATACTGACTAATGCTTTCAACATGACATATGTATATATATATATATATTTAATCTATATCTATAATCTATAATATATATAATCTATAATCTATAATATATATATATATAAAAACACGAATGTGAAAAATCTTTTGAACTGACAAAAATAGTCACCGTTGTTCACTATATTTCTAAATTGCCATTATAAATATTTTTTATTATTAATAAGACTAATCTAATTTATAAGTAATCAGTTTAATTTTATTAAAACACTTTCGTTAAATAAATTAATTTGATAATAAATAAAAGATTAAAAATTTATGTAGAATTGCTTTATCTTAAAGTTTTAATTTTTCACTAATCTTAAAAATGAAATTAATTTATTTGATATAAATAAAACGTTAAAATTTACATTAATTTTTTTTGTCTTCATAATTAATTTTGCATTAATATTAAAAATAATATAATAATTTGATATAATTTGTATATGAAACTAATTTTACATGCAAATTTTAATTAATATAATTTTTATTATTTTATTTATTTTTAAAATATATAATTATATATTCAAAAATAACTAAATTAATGAGTATTCACATGCGAATGCATGTGATAACAAATACTAGTATATATTAGTTATAACTTATAAGTTATAACTATTTCCGACTAATTAATTAATACACATTTATTAAATTTTAAGACGGTTATCAAACCCATTTTATATTTATTTCAAATTTAATAGATACATAATTTATTTAAATTAATCAATCAGTTTACCAATATCTTGAATTTAATTATATATATATATATATATATATATGAAAAGAGTTACATCCTTTTGTCACATAAATTATAAGTCAAAAATGAAATTTAGAAAAGAAGAAAACTGTTTACTTTTACTTACATACATGACATAATTAAAGAAGGAAAAATTAGGGACCAAAAAAGAAATCACATAATATAAAGGGAGCCCCCACAAGGTTAATGCAACATCTGAAAAGATGCCCACATATATCTGTGGTCCAATATCCTCAGGTTTGAGACAACAATGATAATACCCACCAAGCTTTTAAGGAGTTCAAAGAGCTATCCTTATATTGCCAGTTAAGGGTCCTTTACATGTAGAAAAAAAACCCATCAATATCATCATTCAGCCCCATGCATAAAATATTATATATATATATATATATATATATATATATCCTAATTTCTAAACACATAAATGGTGGGCTCTCATGTTCTTATCTCTCCCACTAGAATCGGCATTTTGGCATCCACATTCTCTGTTTCTGTTCTCATCTGCCTAAAAGGAAAAAAAAACCCTCTCTTCATTTATGTAAAACCATTAAAATTTGTCTGTCTTTTTTTCTTTAAAAAAAAAAAATTGCAATCTGAAAATAAAGAAAAAGATTATAAATGCTAAAATTCGAATTTCAAACATATTGAATGTCATTTTTTTAAGAATAACTGCATGAACAACTGTGCTGAGTTTTGAGTTCTTAAATTTTGTCTTTCTAAGTTGGTGAGAATGTGATGAAATCACATGTATTAAAAGGGCAGGGGGAGGGGGAATGTCTGCAAAACCTTTTCTTCCAATATCTCATTTCAAACCCTTTCAAATGTATTGGACTTGGAATTAGTTAAATTGCTCAATCTTAGCTATCGCTATCAGGTGATACATGCATAAATATATATATATATATATATATATATATATATAATGCACGCAGATTTAATTCCAAACTATTATAAATTAATTGTTGAGTTTGACTTCAATAAATATTTTAAGATACATTTAAGGCTTAATGTTCGAATTTTCTTTCCTCTTAAACTTTTTCACATGTAAAGAGAAAAACAAATAAGCATGTGACATGTACTAAAAATCAATAACTTTTGTCTTTTGAATTATCATTTGATTATTATCCCTTAATTATTAGTAGTAGGTCAAGATCATGTTCCTTTCTAATTTGTCTAAATATATCCCCAAAACAATATAGAAGAATTAATATAATTAATTACAAGAGTAGAAATACAATTAATTTGTGATCTTGAAAGAAACTACTAGGTGTGCTCAACTTTCTTGTCAATTTATTGTCAAGTGAGAGCATAATTAGCCATATTGTTTCAAATCAAATTGTTATATAATTTTCATATATAAATAAATAATCTTATATTTTGAAAAATGTAGCTTGAGTTGAAGCTTGATTGTTAACTCACTATATATATGATTATTAAAGTGCATCAAGTTGATGAGCTTGAAATTGTTGAGTGTTTCTTGAAGTTAAGTTCATCAAAGAATGAAATTCAATCGATTTCAAAACAAACTCTTTTGTCAGTTTTAAAGTGGAGACAAATTGGATTGCCTCACTCTCTTGGTTCAACTAAATTCAATGACTATATATATATATATATGGTTGGAAACACTTTCTTTCTTTAACAATATCTGATAATTGTAGCAGCTTAAGGGTTCGTTTGAAATCTACTGCAACTCCAATACGGTGGAATTCCAACAAAATTTGTGGGGGATTTCTCCCACTGATATTGAAGACCATTGAGCTGGAGCCTGGAGCTCCAGTCAATACTAGAGCTCCAGGGATCTAATGAACCACTAGACCTCCGGGAAAATTCACCTTTTACCCCTTCACTATTTTTTATTTTATTTTTAATGTATTTTTAATAAAAATATAATTTTAATAATTTTAATTATTATTATTTAATATAAATATAATTTTATTATATATTTTATTATTTAATATAAATATAATTTTAGTAATTTTTATTTTTTATTATTTAATATAAATATAAATATAAATATAAATATAATTTTTAATTATTTATTATATATTATATATATATATATACACATTTTAATCTAATGTCCTTAATGATCATTTTTCTTTCTCACTATAATTCATCTCCCCATCACCGCTGCATTTGAATCCAAACACATTGTAGTAACCTAATTTTGTCTGGGTTAAGTCTAAATCAGGTCCCAAACAAGTCTGAATCAAGTCCAATATTGATTAGGTTCGAATTTAGATTTTGGAACAATAATATATATTTTTAATTTTAATTAATTTGTTAATTAGTTTAATTTTAATAATAATAATAAAAAAAAACAAACAACAAATCAGGGTAGATGGCTGGCAGCTTGCCAGCCACCAGCCCCTACCCTTACCCCCAGTAGGCCACTGTCTACCCTCACCCTCACCCACCAGCTACCTTACATCAACCTCTTTCCCACACTCAACCTCTGACATGGCCCAATTTCACAGCCAAGAATCTGACGAGAATAAAGGCCATTGGCCTTTAAAATGATCACTGATTCATACAACAAAGGGAGGGAAGCAGAAAAAGAACAAAAAGAAAACAGAGAAACCTCTCTGCCGAATCACTACCATTCACAACCCTTTATTGCCCAAAAACCTCACCCACCTCCATCAAAACCACCATACCCGAACCCATCATCACCATCCACTCAGACCACTCCACTCAACACCACCCACAACCAAACACACAAAAAAAATCTCCAGCAAACAACCACACACAAGAAAAAAGAGACGAAAACACAACATCAAAGGCCATAAGGATTTCGGGTTATTAGGGTTCATGGGGTTCGAGGTACTTTATTCAAAAACCAAACGGTGATTAGTTAGAGGATAGGGTGAGGAGGCTTTGGTCCGATTTTGGGCTCCATCCAATGGTGGACCCAGACCAGATTTAAAGTTGTAGTTTCGGGCTTAAGTTGTAGATCTAGAAAAATCTAGTTGTTTTTTGAGAAAACCGAGGCCAAAAACAGAAAGAGGGGTCAAAACAAGGGGTGGTGAAATTTGGCGATGATTGGCCGCCGACGAGCGACGGCCGATGATGGGGCACGACAACCGACGCTGCCAACTGGCGTCGAATTCTGGGTTCTAAAACGGTTGCTGATTTCTGGAATAGGAAAGAGAAAGGGTAGAGATAAGGGAGAGAAAAAAAGAAGAAGAGAGAGAAAAAAAGAAGGAAAATGAGAAGAGAAGAAAAAAATTCGATTTAAATAGGAGGCAAAAAAAAGATCAGGGGACCCGCATGTTGACCCGGACCCGACCCGGGTCCCCGCAGTTTGACTCGGTCTGGGGGGGAAAAAAGGAAAGGAAGGGAAGAAGAAAAGAAAAAGAAAAGAAAGAAAAAGAAAGAAAGAAATGAAGAGAAGAAGAAAAGAAAAAGGAAAAAAAGAAAAGGGAAGAAAAAGAATAAAAGAAAAGAAAAGAAAAGAAAAGAAAGGAAGGGAAGGGAAGAAGAAAAGAAAAAAAGAAAGAAAGAAAAAGAAAAAGAAAAGGAAAGAGAAGAGAATAAATAAAGGAAAAATAAAAGGAAAAAAAATTAAAGAAAAGAAAAATTAAAAAAACATAGATTCTAATTTTTTTTATCAGGAATTAATTCTAGCACCCGAACTACGATTTTTTCGCAATTTTTCAAGGTATGTTTTTATTTTTATTTTTATGTTTATTTTTTATGTTTATTTTATTTTTCTTTGTTATCATCTATGTTATTTCATTTTTATTTACAATTCATGTTAGTTCATATTTTTTTTTTATCTATTTACCTTACTTGTTATAATAGTTACTATTATTATTTTTTATTATTTTCTTAACTTACCTTATTTTATTTTTTTTATTAAATGCATTATTAATCTTTTAAAGAAATAAAGAAATGATATTTTGGTGCATACATAATAAAAGCGAATGAGAATCTCCGACGACAGAAGTCGAGGGACGTCACAGTAGTGATTCCCTAGATATCCCGAGGTGAGAGAATTTCGTTAAATATCACCACAAGTAGTGGGAGTATTTGGCGATATTCTCAATACAAAAAAATCGTATTTGTTTCGAAAATGAAAATGATGAAAATAATGAATAAGTAAAAAAATAAATATGTGCGTGCTTGATATTTTTTCATGCTCGTCTTTGTAAATGATATGCTTCGTATGTTTAATCGTATGACTATGTATTTAATCGAATGTCTTATATGCTTAACCATATGCATTCCATACTTAATTATTTGCATCATATGCATTTAAATAAAAAAAAGCTGTGAATGTAAATTGCCGACGACAGAATTCGAAGGATGTCGCAGTAGTGATTCCTAAGATATCTTGAGGTAAGAAAATCCGCTAAAAGTTACCAAAAATATTGGGATTTTTAATGCGATTTTTCGATACATAAGTTCACATTCACTTTTCTGAATAAAATAATAAAAATGTTTTTTTTTACGAAAAAATAAAAGTTTGGTATTTTTGTCAACAAATAAAAGAGATTAAGGGAATTATTTTTATTTTTAGATACCAGAACTAAAATTATTTTTTTTCAAGATCAAGGATAATGCATAATTGATTGGTACCATTTTTAACGGGCGTCGTGGGCGTGCTAATACCTTTCCCATACGTAATCGTACTTCCGAACCCGTCATGATTTTTTAGATACCATAAAAAAATAAAAAGTTATAAAAATTGATTTTTGAATAAATACATTTGCATTCATGTCATTTCTTTTATTTATGTTGCTTTTATTATTGCTTTAATAAATTGTTTGGGGGCATTTAGAATAACGGTTGTAGAATAGGTAGTGAAATGTTTGCTTGTTCCTCTCCACACATCACACTCACATTTGCATAACATGAAGCCTTTATACCCGAGTTTCCGTCCTTTTAGGTGGAAGTAAAGTAACTACGCTCTCGTGAGGTGATAACCTCTGCATGGGCTAGCGAAACACTTCCGGATTTATAAAGTACCTACCCTTTAGTGAGGTGATAACCTCCGCATAAGCCTGGAAAATATACTCCAACAAATTGAACCCGTTTAAATCGAGGTCCCTTACTAGCCTTCACGGGGACAGTGAGGAGCAATTTGGGCCCTTTTAGAACTCGATTCAACCTCATATAATGAACCATATGAAGCCAACCATAGGTAGAGCCATTCCCGTCTTTTGTAGAAATTATCAAAAATTAAGAACACGAGAGAACTTATTATTCCGAAAACTTGTAGATAAGGCAAATAAAACAGAAAATTAGTATTTTTTTAGAAGTTATTTCAATTTGATTTTGTTTCTTTTCCCCTATTATTTTGAAAAATAAAAAAATCCTTCATACTCATGTCTTTGTTATACATTTTTCAAAAAAAGGGTAAGTTTTTTTAGTTACTTTTCTCTAATAAAAAAAGAGGAAAAAGATTTATTCTTTAAAAAAAAAAAATTGAAAGATGAGTGCAAAAATAATAATAATGAGAAAAGAGAGTTTTTTTTGCTAGAATTGCGAAATAAAAAAAATGGTTCTTTTAGTTTTGACCTTTGAGAAAATATGAAGAAAATACAAAATATGAGAGGAAATAAATTTTAAGGTTCCTGTCCGAGGATTAGGAAAAGAGAATCATTGTGTTCCGTGAAAAAAATAATAGTCAAGCAAAGATGAATAAATTTTGAATGTTTATATGATTCGGTGAAAATCTCAAAAACATTTGTTGTTGAAAAATTCTAGAAAGAAGATAGCTAAATAAAAAATAAAAAAAGTGATGTTAGGATCTTTTTTTCCTTAATCTTTTTGTTGCATTTTGAATAGGATTCATATCATTTGAGGCACTATGAAAATTCATTTCTTCAAGGTGTGGCAACCTAATTTTGTCCGGGTTAAAGCCCAGATCAGGTCTCGAGTCAAGTCCAATACTTATTAGGCCCGAATTTAAATTTTGAAAAAATAATGTTTTTTTAATTTTAATTAATTTATTAATTAGTTATAATTTTAAACAATTAAAAAAAAAGCAACCCCTGCCACACGCCTCCCCTACCCCTGGCTAGCCACCATGACAGGCCACCTTCCCCAATTTTCTTTCTTCCCTTTTTTTCCCTTCTCGGCAAACCCATAATCTCGAAATTTCTGTGATTTCCTTGGGATGGGTCCCTAAAGTTCTACAAAAGAACTCAACAGCTTTGAAGAGGGGGATTGGAAAAAAAAAACCTGAAACCCACCATCACAATCCACTAAGGACTACTCTCCCTCACACCAAACCTCACCATCACCCTCACACAGCCACGATCAAAATCACAACTCAACAACCAACAACAAAATATGAAAAACACAACAACAACAAAAAAATCTAAACCCTTAGGGATTTCAGGTTCCTCATGGTTCATAGGGTTCAGGGTATTTGCTTTCAAAACTGAATGCTGAAAGGGTAGTGAAGACGTTGGGGAGTAACATACTAGAGTTTGAGCCCCATCCAACGGTGGAAGGCGGCCGGATTTACGTTTGAAGCTACGAATTTTTGGAACTTTTGGGTTAGATCTAGGAAAATCGAGAAACTTTTTGGGAAAACCGAGGTCGAAAATAGAAAGAGGAGGCCAAAAGGAATAAATCTGGAATTTTTGGGAATTTTTGGCCATCGACGAACGGTGGCCGGCGATGGCGGCACGACGATGGCACGATGGCTGCCGGCCGGATCTGAGTTGTTCTGAATTTTTTTTCTTTGTTGAATTGAGAGAGTTTTGAGATAGGGGGGAGTGTAGAGAGAGAGAGAGGGAAAGGAAAAAAATGAGTGTTTTAAAAAATTAGGTTTTTATAGTTAGGTAAGTTAATTAATTAATTATTTTTATTTTTATTTTTTTAAAAAAAATCTAAAGACCCGCGGCCTGACCCGGAAGAGATCCGACCCACATGTGACCCGACCTGTATAAAAAAAATAAAAAACAAAAACAAAAGGAAAAAGAAAAAAGAAAAAAGAAAAAAGAAAGAAAAGAAATGAAGAAAAGAGAAGAAAAATAGAAGAGGAGAAAGCTAGCCCACATATCAGCCCGAGCCCACTCAACAAAAAAATTTCTTTGTCATCAGATTTAGGCCAAGAATAAGCTGATTTGGTAATTTCTTTCTTTGGGCATTTAATTATGTATTTACATATATATTCTTAATGTTTATTTTAATTGTTTTAGTGATGTATATGTATATTTTGTTTAAGTGTTTTAAAAATAAAATTTATTTATTGGAGGTTTAAATTGTTGAAATGAAAAATTAATTTTAATAAATAAATTTGAAAATAAAATAAAATTTTGTTTTTAAAAAAAAAAATCTAAAAGGAATTTATTTTTTGGGATGATCGAAGTATCAATCGTTTCTCAAAATAGTCCGAGTAAAAATAGTTATCGAAACATTATCAAAAGTGTCGGGGTGATTCGGGAATTATTTTTATATAGATTTTTTTTCTTTTTTCGAAATTGATTATAAAAGACATTTTCATTGTCCTTTTTCATAATTTCACGAATAAAGTGAATGTAAATTGCCGACGACGGAATTCGAAGGATATCACAGTTGTGATTCCTAAGATATCTTGAGGTGAGAGGATCTCGTTAAATACCACCAAGAGTGTTGGGAATATTTAATGAGTGTTCTCGATAAAAAATTTCTGTTCGCTTTCATTTCAAAAAAAAAAAAAAATAACAATTCTTTTTTTTTTAAATAATAAACATGTTTTCGTAAAGAAATAAAAAGAGAAATAATTTTAAATACCGCTGTTGAGTCCATTAAATCGAGATTTAAGATAACACATGATCAAATGGTACCGTTTTCTAAAAGGGCATTGCGGGGGTGCTAATCCTTCCCGCACGTAACCGACTCCCGAACCCGATTTTAGTTTCTCTCGGGTTTAAAGCACAGACTTCGAAATTGGTTTTAAAAAATGTTTTAATTCATTTCAAATATTTTACTAAAACCGGTTTTAATAGGTGGCCAATTACACCTAAACAAAAAACATTGGTGGCGACTCCATTTGTGTTTTTAAAATCGTCTAGCAGTCAAAAAAATCGTTATGACAGCTTGGTGTCTCCACTGGGATTTTAGAGAGCCGAGCCACAAATTAATCATGTGTTATCTTAAAATCTCGATTCAATGGATTTAATTGATCTTTAATTTTAATTCTCTTATTTTTTATTTTCTTTATTTATTAATTTAGTTATTTGTTTATTATTATTATTATTATTATTATTATTATTCTTCTTCTTTTTATTTTTATTTTATTTTTATTTTTTGCTTACATTTATGTCTTGATATTTGTTAATTCTTTATTCATGTTTTTATTATGTCTTTTATTTATTAATTTTTTTAATGTTATTGTTTCTAATAATTATAGGATGTTTAGAATAAGGGGTCGTAAACAAATAGTCAAAGGTTTGTTTGTTCCTTCTCACACACGAACACATGCATTTCATACATAAGCTTTATGTCCGAGCTATATCCCTTTAGGTAGAAGTAAAGTACCTATGCTCTCGTGAGGTAATAACCTTCGCATGGGCTAGCGAAACACTTCTGGAGTAATAAAGTATCTATGCTTTCGTGAGGTGATAACCTCCGCATAAGCTTGGAAAATATACTCTAACAAGTTGAACTCGCTTTATCGAAGTGCCTCACTAGCCTTCACCGGCAACAGTGAGGAACAATTTGGGGCCTTTAGAACCGAATTCGACCTCATGTAGTGAACCTAGGCGAAGCCATGCCGAATTTTCGTTAGATACACTAAAGTTAGGAACACATGGAGGAACATTTTCAACCTTTTTTCTATTTGCTTTACATTCTACATAAGCATGGTACACCGGGTAAGGATGAACATACATCACCCGTAATAAGTTTAATACTCTGCCCCAAAAATGTCGTGATGCCTGAATAAGTTGATGTTGTGGGGCAAATGTTCATTAATTTTTCCTTTGTGTCGATAATTTTTATTCTTTACTGCCTTGCGTTTCCATACTTGAAATTAGTATTTTTGAGATTTTTGAGAAAAAAATTTATACTTGTACCTTTTTATAAAAAGGAAATAAAAGTTTAAAGGGTTTTTATCCCATGAAAAGAATAAAAAAATATTTCTTCTTTAAGAAAAAAAAGAGAAAAATGAAAAAGTAAAAAAATGAATGAAATGAAAAAAATGAGAATCATAAAAAACTTTGTGATAAAATATTGTTGTGAACAGTAATAAAATTTTTTTAGTTTTGACTTTTTGTGGAAATATGAAAAAAAGAAGAAATGTTGAAAAGAATAGTTGTCGGAAAAGAAAAAAAATCACTCTTTAATTCTTTGTACAGTATGTTCATACTTTTTCTTTTTAACATGCATACATACATTCATTCATAAGTATACATGCAATAAATTGGGGTAAAATAAGATTATGCTTGGCTTTAAGAGCACTCTTAAGAAAGTTCACCCTTAAAACAAACGGTACAAGATTTGAAAGCCAACAATGAACCCAAGATCACTCATTCGGCACTAATACAATACTTGCTCACAAATAAAGCCATGGAAAGTACATAAGCAGCGCAAACGGAACAAATAGAAAGAATGCACAGAGAACTACAAGAACAATTAGCCATATCTCAACAAGAAGCACGGGAACAGATAACAAAATCTCAAGAGGAGTCACGTGAGAAAATACCAAGTCAACAAGGCCAAGGACAATTTCAATTGAACTCGGGATTTCACCCCTCAGACCCAGTTATTGTTCCAAACCAAGATGGTTCACTAGAACAAGAAAAGCTGAAGAAACGTGTGGCAAAGCAAGTGGAAGACACAGAAGTGCAACAAAAGTATGATTCGTTTTAAGAGAGACTCAAAGCCATAGAAGGAATAGACGCTTTCGGGAATATGGATCCGAATGAGCTCAGCTTGGTCCCAGATTTGGTGATTCCGCCAAAATTCAAGGTCCCTGAATTTGAAAAGTATGACGGATCGAAATGTCCATCAATCCACATCACGATGTTTTGTCGAAAAATGGCTGGCTACACCAACAATGACAAGTTGCTAATCCACTGTTTCCAAGACAGTCTAACAGGGTCAGCTGCGAGATGGTACAATTAGTTGGATCGGGGCTGTATCCGTTCTTGGAAAGATCTGGTAAAAGCTTTCAAGACTCAGTATAAGCACATGATTGACATGGCACCGGATAGGTTAACGTTGCAGAATATGAAAAAGAAGCATACTGAAGGTTTTAAGGAATATGCCCAACGATGGAGGGATTTGGCAACACAGGTGCAACCACCACTCACTGAGAAAGAAAATACCGTATTGTTCATCGGTACATTAACGTCACCTTATGATGACAAGATGGTTGGCAATGCCTCAAGAAATTTCGTTGATATGGTTATTTCTGGTGAGATGATTGAAAATACAATCAAAAGCGGGAAAATTAATACGGGAGATACTGCTGCTCCCAAGAAAGAAGGGTTAGCTAAGGAAAAAAATAGAGAAGCACAAGCTATCAGTCTTGAAGATCAAGTACCAGAGAATTTTGCTCTGCACCAACCTTATCCTGGATATCCCCTTTACTATCCGACTATAACAATATTTCCCATAACTCGTATCCTCATCAACCATTTCCTCAGCCTATCTACCCCACAAATTTTCAACCATAAATGAATGCCGTTGTCTCCGCAACCACTTTTGTGCCTACTCCTCGACCATTGAACCGACCAAGAAACTTCGAAAACAATCAAAGAAAACCTAGAGCAGTCCGAGAAAGAGATCAGTTTGATCCACTTCCCTCTTCTTACACTGAATTGTTGTCGCAACTTGTTGAAAAACAACTCCTTACCAAAATTTTAGTGGTACCTCTTCAGCCCCCATATCCGGATTGGTATGATGAGAATGCACATTGTGATTATCATTGTGGAATTCAGGGCCATTCCACAGAAAATTGTCAGTCGTTAAAACGCAAAGTGCAAGCACTCATCAAGGCTGGAAAGTTGGAGTTTTAAACAGGGGTTAAATGTCGAAGGGGACCTCTGCCTATTCATGTTAAGGCAAGCATGAATGCTGACAAAGGAAAGAGAGTCATGCAGGGTTAAGTGAAGCATCGAGGGATTTTTGGACTAAGGAAGAACATGTCGGTCGAGGGAAGTTTTGATGTTGGTAGTTTTATCTTGATAGCATTCATGAGAATGAGAACTCTTGTCACATCTAAAACATTTTCATGAAACGAATCAACTTTAATTTCAAGCATTTTTGTGCCATATCTCATTTATTTGAAAGCATGGAAGTTTTTGAGAATAAGACAACACATAATTGGTGCCCTTGATCGCAAGAAAAGAAAAATGGTTTTCAAAATAGGAGGTGGTAAGGGACTTTGGAAACATTGATCTGAGTTTCACATGGAAAAATTCTTTTGGCAAACAAACACGATACTCTTTAAAAGAATCTAAATTTTGGTAATTTAATCAGTGTCAAGATTGAGCTATAGTTTTCAACATCACCAAATCCAGAATTCTTTGAAATGACCACAAAAAAGTAGACGTCTTCCGTTCTGCCAAGGTAATGCTTGACTCACCTTTTGAGTGAAAAGAATTAACAGAAATCATCTAAAGCCAAAATTCATGCCATAACATTTCCTCTCACTCGGACAGAAAACAGCTCTTTCGACATAACCTTAGGAGTTTGAGTCTGAGATATTTCCAAGAATTTCACTGTCACATGAACTCCTGTTTGGATGGAAAATTAAAATGGGGGCATTATTCGTAAATGCGAAAAAAGAATGGATTGTCATAGAGATCATGGAAAAATGCGACAAAAAAAAAAAAGAAAAAAAAGGAAAAAAAAGAATTTTTTTTAAGTGTAACATTGTGCATTTGAGATGTTCAGAATGTTTCTAAAAAGGGAAAAAGAAAAGAGAACTTCTTTTTCAACAAATTTTTCGAGACTCTTCAAGTTGGGTGACCATGTTTGAGATGATAAGTGGCATTCTTTCATATTCTTTTCACGAATATTGAAAATATCCGCTTGCTACCCCTTTGAGCCTAATGAACTTTTTTTTTCCAAATATACCCTGATCGGGGATCACACCCCACATTGGGGCAAACAGAATGAGAAATATTTTCAAAATTTAGGAATTGTTGAGTTATATTACGAGGACAAGAAAAGAATGCCTCATAACTGAAGGGCGAATTTTTGGATGAATGGAGTATCAAAAAGTTGTTTTAAAAAAAAAAATGATGAGCAAGGCAAAAGCCTAAAGAGAAAAAATGAATAAAAGAAAGAAAAAATGAACAGTAATGAAATGTCAAAATGAAAAAAGAAATTCTTCTCACAATGAAATGATCCCTGGTTTAATCACCCTTAAACAAATACTTTGGGCCTACATTCCCTTTCTTTCATAGCCTTGAACCCTGGACTACGTTTCATACCTCAAAAGTCCACTTTGATCAAACACGGTTATTTGAACTGGAGAGTCTGTACCTTGAGATATGTTCATATTCAAGAGGCTTCAATCATTGCCTCATCGCCAAGATATACTTTTGAGTTATCAAGTTCACGTTGGATGAAATTTTGAATTCTCAAATGCACGATGGAACAATCAACAAAAAAAGAAAGCATAGAAAAGAAAGGTGAGGCTCTAAATTGAAAACTCGAAAAAAGGTAGTCTAGAGTAGAAAGAAGGACTTTTAAAGCCACCCATAGTGCCACCAGTGAGGATACAAGATTGTTAACTATGTTCAAAATTCGAGATTTGTGAGGAAGTTCACATTGAAATTTTTAAAGAACCATTCTCATCTTTCAAAGTGACCTTTCAAAAATCCTGAGTCTGTCAAAGTCAGTCTCGACACCTGTCTAAATGCCACTGTTTGGAGACAAGAAAGAGTGTCTAATTTGTTTGTATTTCGAAACGATTCTTTTTCGTGAGATTCATGTTTTTAAAACTTGACCAGCCCGGACGAAGGGGCATGCACATTTTTATCACAAAACTTTCCTAGATAAAAGTTGAATGTCACATTCTGCGAGAAATTTTTTGGCTTGGGTGTTTTCGGCAGACGAGCACATTTTGGAAAAATCAGTTTTGAAATAAATGAAAAGAATAAAGATTTTGTGGGGCATTTTTCAATATGGGATAATCATTTGGGGAAAGTGAATGACCAATGAAAATTGTTTTGGAAAGAGATAGGAGTTCTCATGATCAAGAAGCTGATAATTATCGGGATAAATCATTATTCTCTGAGACGAAAGAAAAAGACATCTCTTCAAATTTTGATGAGAAACATTTTGTTGAAGAAAAAATTTTGCTAAAAGGAAAGTTGGCACATCCATTTATTGACAAGATAATACAGATAGGTCAAGAAGAAGATGATATGAATAGTGATGAATTGGGAAGAAGATCAGTCGCAGGAATGATAAAGGGTTCTGGCTTGCATTTGAGTCATTCACGAGCATCTGCATCATTCATTGCATTCACATCATTTGTGAGCATCTGCATCGTTCAGTGCACTTGTATCATTCGTGGGCATCTACATCATTTGTATGTATATAACTTGTGCACGTTCGTAAAGCACGTTTACATTTTGATAAGAGTCATTTGTATTTACATTTGCATCATAATATTGGGTTAATCATTACATTGCATCAACAATGTTATAAACATCCAAGGAACTAATGTAAATAGCCAGAGTGATAAGTGATATTCAAAATTATGGATTTTTTTTAAGAGTCAGACTTTGGTTTCGTCCAAGTCACCCTTTCAGATTTTGGGTTTCACCCAAATCACCATAAAAAATTGTCAATTCCAGTCCAGTCTTTGGTTTCGTCCAGGTCACTTTCAGGCTCTGGTTTCATCCAAGTCACTTAAGTCATGAAATTATCTCAGAATTAATCTTGACTTTGGTTTCGCCCAAAGTCACTTTTAGGTGTTGGTTCCGTCCAAGCCACAAAAGTTATGGAATTAATCTTGACTTTGGTTTTACCCAAGTCACCTTCAGGTGTTGGTTCCGTCCAAGCCACAAAAGTTATGGGATAAATCTCGACTTTGGTTCCGCCCAAGCCACCTTCAGGTGTTGGTTTCGTCCAAACCACAAAAGCTATGGAATTAATTATGACACTGGTTTCACCCAGGTCATTATCTGACTTCTGGTTTCGCCCAGGTCATCTTTCGACTTCTGGTTTCGCCCAAGTCATCTTCGACTTCTGGTTTCGCCCAGGTCATTTTCGACTTCTGGTTTCGCCCAGGTCATAGTTTCACCCAGGTCATTATCCAATTTCTGGTTTCGCCTAGGTCATCTTTCGACTGTTGGTTTTGCCCAGATCACTATCTGATTTCTGGTTTCGCCTAGATCACTTTACCAATCCCTGGTTTCATCCAGATCATTTCAGTCAACTTCTGGTTTCGCCCAGATCATTATCTTCAACTTCTGGTTTCATCCAGGTCATCCCCCTGACTTTTGGTTTCACCCAGGTCGTCGTCCGATTTTTGGTTTCGCCCAGGTCACTATCTGATTACTAGTTTCAATCAAACCACTTTACAAATTTCTGGTTTCGTCTAGATCAGTTCAGTCAACTTTTGGTTTCGCCCAGATCATTATCTTCAACTTCTGGTTTCGCCCAGGCCATCTTCAACTTTTGGTTACGCCCAGGTCGCCATCCGATTTTCTGGTTCGCCCAGGTAGTCTTTCGACTGTTGGTTTCGCCTAGGTAGTCTTTCGACTTTTGGTTTCGCCTAGGTCGTCCTCCGACTTTTGGTTTCGCCTAGGTCATCTTTCGATTGCTGGTTTGCCCAGGTCGCTTACCAATTTTTTGGATTCGTCCAGATCATTTCAGTCAACTTTTGGTTTCGCCTAGGTCACTTTACAGATCCCTGGTTTCATCGAGATCATTTCAGTCAATTACTGGTTTCAACCATACCACTCTTCGACTTTGGTTTCGCCCAAGTCACATTTCGATTCCTGGTTTCGTCCAGGTCATTAAATCATTTCCAAAATCAGTTTTAACTTTTTAATTTTATCCAAAAAAAAAAAAAATTCTCTTTATCTTTCCTCAACGGTGAACTTTTGCCAATATAAAAAATCAACCGGACAAAATTAGAGTCCATTGTCTTTGCCCTATTCTTGATTCTCAACAATGTGCAAAGAGGGGCAGCTGTAGCAACCTAATTTTGTCCGGGTTAAAGCCCAGATCAGGTCCCGAATCAAGTCCAATACTTATTAGGCCCGAAACCAAAATTTGAAAAATAATGTTTTTTTTTAAATTTTAATTAATTTATTAATTAGTTATAATTTTAAACAATTAAAAAAAAAAGCAACCCCTGCCACACGCCTCCCCTACCTCTGGCCAGCCACCATGACAAGCCACCTTCCCCAATTTTCTTTCTTTCCCATTTTTTTTCTTCTTGGCAGACCCATAATCCCGAAAATTCTGGGATTTCCTTGGGATGGGTCCCTAAAGTTCCACAAAAGAACTCAACAGCTTTGAGGAGGGGGATTGGAAAAAAAAAAAAACCTGAAACCCACCATCACAATCCACTAAGGACTACTCTCCCTCACACCAAACCTCGACATCACCCTCACACAGCCACAATCAAAATCACAACTCAACAACCAACAACAAAAGATGAAAAACACAAAAAAAAAAATCTAAACCCTTAGGGATTTCGGGTTCCTCATGGTTCATAGGGTTCAGGGTATTTGCTTTTAAAACTGAACGGTGAAAGGGTAGTGAAGACGTTGGGGAGTAACATACTAGAGTTTGAGCCCCATCCAACGATGGACGGCGACCGGATTTACGTTTGAAGCTATGAATTTTTGGAACTTTCGGGTTAGATCTAGGAAAATCGAGAAACTTTTTGGGAAAATCGAGGTCAAAAATAGAAAGAGGAGGCCAAAAGGAATAAATCTGGAATTTTTGGCCATCGACGAACGGTGGTCAGTGGTGGCGGCACGGCGACGGCACGGTGGCTGCCGGGCGGATTTAGGTTGTTCTGAATTTTTTTTCTTTGTTGAATTGAGAGTGTTTTGACAGAGGGGGAGTGTAGAGAGAGAGGGAAAGGAAAAAATGAGTGTTTAAAAAAATTTAGGTTTTTATAGTTAGGTCAGTTATTTATTTATTTTTATTTTTATTTTTTTTTAAAAATCTGAAGACCCGCGGCCCGACCTGGAAGAGATTCGACCCACATGTGACCCGACCTGTATAAAAAAAAAAACAAAAGGAAAACGAAAACGAAAACGAAAGAAAAGAAATGAAGAAAAGAGAAGAAAAATAGAAGAGGAGAAAGCTAGCCCACATATCAGCCCGAGCCCACTCAACAAAAAAAATTCCTTTGTCATCAGATTTGGGCCAAGAATAAGCTGATTTGGTAATTTCTTTCTTTGGGCATTTAATTATGTATTTACATATATATTCTTAATGTTTATTTTAATTGTTTTAGTGATGTATATGTATATTTTGTTTAAGTGTTTTAAAAATAAAATTTATTTATTGGAGGTTTAAATTGTTGAAATGAAAAATTAATTTTAATAAATAAATTTGAAAATAAAATAAAATTTTGTTTTTAAAAAAAAAATCTAAAAGGAATTTATTTTTTGTGATGATCGAAGTATCAATCGTTCCTCAAAATAGTCCGAGTAAAATAGTTATCGAAACATTATAGAAAGTGTCGGGGTGATTCGGGAATTTTTTTTATATAGGTTTTTTTTCTTTTTTCGAAATTGATTATAAAAGACATTTTCATTGTCCTTTTTTATAATTTCACGAATAAAGTGAATGTAAATTGCCGACGACGGAATTCGAAGGATATCACAGTTGTGATTCCTTAGATATCTTGAGGTGAGAGGATCTCGTTAAATACCACCAAGAGTGTTGGGAATATTTAATGAGTGTTCTCGATAAAAAATTTGTGTTCACTTTCATTTCAAAAAAATAATAACAATTTTTTTTTTTTTTATAAATAATAAACATGTTTTCGTAAAGAAATAAAAAGAGAAATAATTTTAAATACCGCTGTTGAGTCCATTAAATCGAGATTTAAGATAACACATGATCAAATGGTACCGTTTTCTAAACGGGCGTCGCAGGGGTGCTAATCCTTCTCCACTCGTAACCGACTCCCGAACCCGATTTTGTTTTCTCTCGGGTTTAAAGCACAGACTTCGAAATTGGTTTTAAAAAATGTTTTAATTCATTTTAAATATTTTACTAAAACCGGTTTTAATAGGTGGCCAATCACACCTAAACAAAAAAGATTGGTGGCGACTCCATTTGTGTTTTTAAAATCGTCTGGCAGTCAAAAAAATCGTTATGACACAAGGATCTTCGCATTTCATATATTTCATTAATCAATCATCATTACATTCATGCATTTGTGAATAGGCCATGCACATTTATCATCATATGTTTGGTTTCATTTCCGTCAATGAATAAAGTGTGATAAAATTGAACTAATTTATTAGTTGCATCAAAGAGGTCCAACATATGGGGGATGGATTAGAGGAACGAATTGATGCTTTGGAGCACAATCAGGAAGAATTTGGACAAGATATACAAGATGTGAAAGAACAACTCTCTAAGTTGATGAAAACGGTTAAAGATCTTTACAAAGCCAAAGGAGAATCCTCTCAAAGGTCTTTATCGCCTTCGGTGCAACCAAGTCTTAAGAAACAATCGAGCCCAAATCGAAGGATCTCTGCTGAATCCTGCATTTGTCAGCGCCATCCATGTAAGGATTTAAGCCCGGAGGAAGTTGTGGATAGTATCGTGCGAATGATAGAATTCGAAGACTCACTGTTCAAGGCAGGATCTCCAAATTCCACCCAACCCTTGCAAACTGTTCCAAATCTGAACTCATGCCCTTGTTCTACTAACATCCAACGTTATTCTAAGACAACCAACGAGAGGCCTTTTGGTCCATCCTTACCATCACAAATTGGCTCAAAATCATACTCGTACCCTCGTCTGGCCAACCTTCAGCCATTTCACCAAGTTACTGGGATAGGGACCTCAAGCGATGTGCAACCTCCGAAAACACCATATCCAAATCCACGCCCTCCCCTTCTTATCATTCGACCACCTTTTCGTCCAACCCTTCCAGTTCAAACCTTCGCACCAAAACCAAATGCCCCAACTCATAGTCGGTGTGTCACCCAGAAACAACCCATAAACTCCTTCCTAGATTGATCCAAGGCCATCTTGTTTCTTGTTTGCCTATAGAACCCTTACGCCCACCATATCCTAAGTGGTACAACCCGAACGCAAGATATGACTATCATGGTGGAGTTACGGGACGTAGAATTGAAAACTGTGAGGCTTTCAAGAACAAAGTGCAATCTTTTATAGATGCCAAATGGTTCGACCCAATGACAGTAATGGATCAAGGACTTGAAAAGGTCATTTAGGATTGGGAGATTGATGGTGATGATGTAGTAGGACTTTAATCTTTTCAGTAGCCAGCTCTTTTAGACTTAGGATAGGAAAAATAAGATGATTGCAAAGACAGTTTTAACCATTTTCGAGGTTTTGTAAATATGGATTATGTCTTTTGAACAATGGCATGGAAATGAATTAATTATGCTTTGAATTTATGAGATGTTGATGATTAAGTTCCTCCGATTCTTATTTTCTCTGTGGCATCTTCCCCTGCATTAGCATTCGATCAATCACTTGTCATACCACGTATCTCATCCATCCATTCATTAACATTATGTTCATTTTGCGCATAAAAATGACTCTATCGATGCCAATGATAGAGAAGTCAATATTGTCATCAATAATTTCTGATCTCTGGAGGCAAATAAAAAGGGAATTTTTCTCAATCCCCTAGAATAAAGAGCCATGGTGAGAATGAATATTGATAGAGTTCATGTATGCTCTCTAAATATAGCTTTGGTTTTCTGTTTCTTCAAGATAACACCAAAAAGTGAAATGGGAAAAGATTCTGCTACCCGATTGGATTAAATGGGACAAAAGCAAAATGAGATAGTTTCGCAGATGATGCGGATGACTCGGGCAAATATTGGAGAACTGATAGAAACTAGGGGAGAACATTTTACACAGAAAAATAATCAACCTTGTTGACAACTAATTTTGTCCGGACCACTAAAACAGGTCAGTTTTCTTCCTTAATTGATGTTTCAAAATGTAAAAAGATTTTTTTATCCTGCAGGTGATACTCCTAGACTTAGTCTAAGAAGGATAGCATAAAAATTCAAACTTGAAAAAATCAACCCCAGAAAAGTCAACCTCGAAAAGTCAAGTATTGAAAAAGTCAATCCACTTTCAAAATCAAGATTTGAAGTTCAATTGAAAAATGGCTAAAGAATTTTGATAATCCGAGGTCTACATTGAAAGATATGGAGTTCGGAAGTTAGGTTACGGAGATTCAGTAGAAAAAAAACCCTAATTCGAGAAATTTGGGGAAAAGTGCTTAAACGATCAAATTGGTCGAAATTGAAGGTTCCAAATGAAAGATAAGCACTGACTACGGGTAATGGAGAAGCTACTTGAAAGAAAAATTGAAAGAAAAGTCAATTCGGAAGAAAACCAGAATTAGGGGTTTTGGTGGATTTCGGTAAAATTTGGAAAAATCACAGAAATGACCCGATTCGGGAAGACTAAAGCCCATAATTGATGAGGAGTGATTAAACAATGATAGCCCAAGGCTCAGTTTGAAGAAAATCTGAAAATCGGACATGTTTTGAGAAAAACCGGGTTTCGAAGGCAAAATGCAAAATTGGAAAATTTGGGAAAAAAAGAAAATGAGCTCCAAAAATCCTGAAAATTTGCATATCTCATTCTTAAATCATTTCGAAGAGATTGGCAAAAGAAAATCCGGATTCGGAGTTCGTTTGCAAAATGGCCAAATCTCGAGTCCCTTATGTAGAAATTTAAAAGGAAAAATCCCGAAAAAATACCAAATGAGCTCCAAAAATTCTGAAAATTTGCAGATCTCTTTCTTAAATTATTTCAAAGAGATTGGCAAAGAAAAATCTAGATTTGGAGTTTGTTTGCAAAATAGCCAAATCCCGGGTCCACTATGTAATAATTCAAGCAGATAAATCCCAAAAAAATAGCAAATGAGCTCCAAAAATTATGAAAACTTCCAGATCACACTTTTAAATTATTTGGAAGAGATTGGTGAAGAAAAATCTGGATTCGGAGCTCTTTTAAAAAATGGTAAAAGTTCGGGTGCACAAAGGGACAATTTTGGAAGAAAAATCCGAAAAATAGCAAATGGGCTCCAAAAATTATGAAAACTTCCATAATTCAATTTTTTGAATTTGGTGTCCGTTTGCTATTTAATTTGGTTTGGGAGTCAAAAAGGTCATTTCACCGAAGAAACCGAAGAAGGCCTTTAAAAAAATGGAGATTGGGCTGGATTTTAAAAGAGCAATCAGCCAAGCCCATAATGGAGAGTGATTTTGTTGAGATTTTATATCAAAGGGCCAAGAGTGAAGAGGAAGGTAGTTATTTTTCTTGATCAAGCCTTTGAAATTATGACACATGGACCAATGGATGGAGAGGGATAATATCATATTTATGGCATCTTATTTATGATATCGTCATGACATCATATTTAGGAGCTGATTATTTCAATCTAATGGTGGGATTTTACATAGAAAGCATCTTGAATTAAAGGTCATTGGATCAAAATTGGTTAGGAAAAAACTACAACATTCTAGAGAATTCTATACACCATTTGGCCAAGGCATTTGGGAAGGGGGAATTCAGATTTTTGCTGGAGCTTGAGAGGCTGAATTGAGGCAGTAGCTAAGAAAAAAAAGATTAAAAAAAAAAGAAAGGAAAAAGAGAGGAGAAAAAAGGAGAAGAAAAAAGAAAGGTTTGGCTTGCTACTTCTTGATTTGGAAAGTTAGAGCAAGGTAGCTATGTTCTTTCATGGTTTTCTCATACTTTGTTGACATGATTTTGATATTTTGATTTTCATTTTATTCTCTTTTATGAAATAAACTTGTTTTTTAAAATAAGTTCTAAGGAGCTTCTACTTTGTTTTTTAAAAGAAATCAAGAAAACAAGTTTTTTTTTCTATTTTTCATCATGGTTGAATAAATCACTTTTGTTAAATGATTTTGTGTTTGATCTTGTTTATGTGGTTTTTTTGTGGTAGGTTAGCTTACTTGTGGTAGATTAGCTTGATTGTGGTAGGTTAGCTTGATTGTGTTAGTTTAGCTATAGACCATGCCATGTGTTTGTGAAAATGTCTAGCTATATTCATGCATTTGCATTATGATTGCTTAGTTTAGCATGTTTCCTTTTTAGTCTTGTATTTAGTATGCCATGTGTTTGTGTTATTGCCATGCATTTTTTAGGTCTAGGTCTCATTTGCATTGCCATGCATTTCATGCATTTTAGACCTAAGTTGCATTAAATGACATGCAAGTTCATTTTAGGTCTGGGTCATTTTATTGATGCCATGCATTTTTCATGTCATTTAGGTTTTAAATCATGCATTTCATGCATCATATTTGCTGTATTTTCATGCATTTCATGTCATTGCCACATGATTTATGACTTAGACCAATCAATGGTTCAAAGTCATGCTCATTTTGAGCATACTTGTGAAAAATTAAAGAGTTGTCAAATTGACTATTCTACCTTTGTGATTTTTTTTATTTAGCTAATTTTTGCCTAACTTTCCAAAAGTGTTAGCTATTATTTGTGAGTCCTTAGGAGAGTCTCTAACATTTTTACTTTGATTTTTAAATGATTCTATCAAAGGCAAAAAAATGTTTTTTGGCAAAACAGTTTTTTCACCCAGTACTCGTACTTTCCCGATTTTTTTGGGCAGTCATCTTTATTCAAAAAATTAAGACGATTTTTTTTAGTGTAGTTTTACATGTCTTGAGTCTCCAGTATTGTTTTTAGATTTTTTTTTTAATTTTTAAAAATAGGGTAAAAAATCGTGCTTTAAAACTGGACAGTAGAGGTAGAATTGAATTTGAAGGAAAATCATTTTTCTGTTTTGGTTAAGTTACTTAGAGGGGGCTGATTAGGAAGTTTAGCTACTGACTTAGGGTAGTTTCTAAGCCTTTTTAAACTCTAAAAATGATTTTTTTTTTAAATCTTGGGTTAAGGGTGGTCAAGTCCGGGATTTTAAACTTAGGAAATTAGAGCCATTTTTAAAGGGTTTGGCTAGGGTTTCAATCTTCATTCAAGTTTCTTTCAAAATTATTTTCAAACAAATCACAAAGTATTTTGATTTTAGAAAACTTAATTTAATATATTTTCCTAAGGTAGCCGGATATCTTTTTAGATATACGGATTTCTTTAATTAAAAGAAATAATACACTTTCATGCATTGCATTTTCCATATTCATGCATTTTATATAATATATGATTTTTGCTATGATAATTTCTATGATGTTGTTATTATTTTTTATTTATATTTTTGATGTTATGTTGTTTATTATATGGTTTTGAATATTTCATGATATCCTATGCTTTTATTTAGTTATTTATTTTTGTCACATAATTTAGCATATACTATGTTCATGCATTATTATTTTTATTTTCATGCATATTATATGATAACATTATTTTATGTTTCATGTCATTTAGATTATATGCCATATCATTTATATTTGCCATGTCATTTAAATCATTTTATTCCATTTAGAATCTATCATGTTACCTAGGTCATTTCATTTCATATAGAATATATTATGTCACTTAGGATATTTCATTTTATATAGAATATATCATGTTACCTAGATTATTTCATTTCATTTAGAATATATCATGTGACTTAGGATATTTCATTTCATTTAGAATATGCTATGACATTTAAATTATATCATACCATTTAGGTTGCATTACATCATCTAGACTTTGCTATGTCATTTTATTTATGTCACACATATTCATATTCATATTTTTTTTAAAAATATTTTGAAAAAGGTAATGATTTTCAATAAAATAAAGATATTCCTGAGTTAAAATTATTCATGAGTTCTCTGCCGGATTTACTGGGGAGGATATCATCAATTATCTTTAATAACGGAATATCTTCTTTAAAATAAGAATGATTTGGAAAGTTTTTCAAACTAATAAAAATTTCTATATTTTTCCATGTTTGTTGGGGAATATAGAAAAATTTTGAATTAATGAATTTCGGATCATTTTCAATAAAAAAATGGAATTATTTTTCTTTAAATTGGGAATTAACTTGAAATACTAAATTAAAAATCGAATTTTTACCGAGATTTGAGATAACACACGATTAATAAGGTACCGTTTTATACGGGCGTTGTGGGGGTGCTAATCCTTCCCCACACGTAACCGAGTCCCGAACTCGCTTCTTTGATTTCTCTGGTTTAAAACGCAGACTTGAAATTGGTTTTAAAAAATGTTTTAATTAATTTTAAAATATTCCATAAAGCCGGTTTTAATAGGTGGCCGATCACACCTAGCCAAAAAAGATTGGTGGTGACTTCATGTCTTTTTCAAGGTTATTTTCAAAACCTTCGTTATTCTAGAGGAATTAAGTCGACTTTTCCTCATTTTTTTTAATGTCACGCTTAATGACTAATAAAGTCTTGCGATGAGACTTGTTATTTTTTAGGTTGTGACAAACCTCAAGAGTGTGACAATTTGGGAAAGATTGTTCAAGACTAGATTTCTGATCAGATTTATTCACAGTCAGTTCAGAGTCAAAAGGCAGAGATACAACCAGAGTATGCCCTATTGGAGGAAAGGATTCGAGCAGTTGAAGGTGGAGATGAATTTAGTGTGGAAGAGTTACTTTTGATTCCCGATATGGTTATCCCGCCGAAATTCAAAGTTCCGAAATTTGAAAAATATGATGGACTTAAGTGCCCTAAAATAGACTTGGCACATATTGTCGTAAGATGGTGGGGTATGCGCATGATGAGAAATTGCTTATCCATGTTTTCCAAGAAAGCCTAATAGGGGCAGCATCTAAGTGGTATTTTTGGCTGGAGAAAGGCCAGGTGCACACATGGAGAGACTTATCTCGGGCATTCTTAAAACAATACAAGCACATGTTGGAAATAGCTCCAGATCGATTGACCCTTCAAAATATGAAGAAGGGGCCCAGTGAGACCTACAAAGAATATGATGTAGCCTCGCAAGTCCAACCACCTCTTACAAATAGAGAAATGAATGCTCTGTTTGTGGATACTCTCCCATATCCTTACTATGACAAGTTGATCGGCAATGCTTTTTCGGAGTTCGCAGACATATTGTTTTCTATGGTTAGGATCGAGGATGATATAAAAAAGGGGAAAATTGTGGATACTGATACAAGAATTGCTATTGAGAAAAAGGATAGTGTTGCCAAAGAGCATGATCAAGTCCTAACTGTCGAAGGCAGAGACAAAAAAAAGTTCAGTGCAACGCAAGAAGATCCTTTCAGTGGTTATCTACATCCCTGACCCTATATTGACCATTGGCCTCAGCACGGTCAACATCATGCTTCAATGTCTTTTATACCACCCCAAGCTTTCACTATGCCGAATGATCGGGAGGTTAATTCAGTCTATTCTTAGGGCAATAAGAGAAAGGCGGCAAAGGTGTACCATTCGCTTCCGGTGACCTACATAAAACTTCTTCCCTTACTTGTCCAAAGCCATATGATCTCCATTGTGCCCGTAAAGCCCAGGAAATCTCCTTTCCCGAAATGGTATGATCCCAATGCCACATGCGAATATCATAATGGGGTTAAAAGGCATTCCAAGGAGAGCTACACTGCATTCAAGGACAAAGTTCAAGCAGTAGTTGATGCAAACCCGGCAAAGTTCAAAGAGTTCATTGATGCTTATCAGAGACGACAGGGCTAAGAGTCATTTGTTCTCAAGATAGCATGCCAATCAGGGGCAATTCTTAACCTTGGTTTAAATTTTGTACATATTTTCACTTTGGTTGGAATGAATGAAATTTAAATTGCAAGCATTGTACATCGTACCTCATTGAAGTTTGGGTTTCTTCTTGAGCCTTGTTTTTAGGATTTTTAAAAGAAAAAAAAAATAACAAAAAACAAAAAAAATTGAAAATAAAAATTCATACGGATAATTTTGTGTTTTGAGAATAAAAAGGACATTTCTTTGAAAAGTGAAAAAAGTTTCGAAAGAATTGGTGATCATTATGAGGAATGAACTAATCCTAGGAAATACCTCATCTCCACATGCACCTAGATCATAGACCAGTCGAATGATTACCCAAAAGTTCCCAAAAAGTAACCTTTATCGAGGCTATGAGTAATGGAAAATTTGGAAAATCCTTTTGTGGAAATCTTTGAAAGATAAGCAAATATGGCACTCTTCCAATTGATCTAGATTTGGTAGTTTAAAACGTGTTAAGATTATACCACACAATTAAGCTTAGCAAAACTTCTCACCAAAACATTATTTCTTTCCCCATTTGTTGGAAAACACCTTTAAGAAATTGAAATCTGAATGAGCTTTTTCAGCAACAAGCTCAAAGATGAAACATGAGATATTCTTTCAGAACAAGATTCTCATAAACCAAAGGATTTTCAATTGAATGGAAAATCAAAATGGGTCATTAGTTGTGGTTGAAGATGAATCACGCTTGAATTTTTGGGGGCATGCAGCAAAAAAAAGAGGAAAAAATATTATGATATCATGCATATGAGAATTTGAATGTTTCCAAGTGCAAAATAAAATTCTTATTATCTATTCCGTTGAGGATTGCTTTTTAATGAGAATATTCATACTTGATATGAGAAATGACCATATTTAATCTCTCTTTCACAAAAAAAAAGTATCTATAGTTATTCCTTTTGAGCCTAAAGAATTCTTTTTTCTTTGAACCTTGATCAAGGATCACCCTCCACACTGGGGGGCAAATGCGAGGAAGGATCTTTTTCAAAGATCATGAAGAAATGAGTCCTAGCTCAAAGACAGATACAAAGCAATTTGAGCTCCCAAATAAGAATAAGCTCACTTTGTCAAAGTGGAAATGCAAAAGAAAAAAAAAGGGAAAAGAAAATTGGAGAAATGAAAGCCAAGGAAAAAATAGAACAAGAAAAACAAAAGCAAGAAAAAGGAAAAGAAATGTGAAAAGAATAGCGAAATGAAAGCCAAGAACAAAATATAGAAGCAAAAGTCAAAAGAAGGAAAAGAAGTCCAGAAGGGACAAATGTTTCGAAGGTAATCCTCCTCATGAAATGATCCTTGATTCGGTTACCCTCAAACACATATTTTGGGCCTATTTAGCCTTTCTTTCTTAACCTTGAACCTTGGCCTACATTACGTGCTTTAAGAGTCCATTTTGATCAATCGTGGATATTTAACTTGAAGAGTTTTTCCTCATATTTTATGCCATCTTTTCGAATTATCATTTCACTATGGAAGAATTTAGAATTCTCAGATGCATGGTGGAACAAAAAAAAGAAAAAGAAAAAAAGGGAAACAATGAGGCTCTAGGGTGAAAACCCAAAAACGGACAGTCTAGAGCATAATAAGAAGAAGTTTTGATGCCATTCATGGTATTTTCGAAGCCATGATGAAAAAAGAAGTCATCTTGAAGAAACGGAGGAACATCGAGGAACTCCTAGATATCCGAAAAGGACAGCCCTTCTTGGAAATTCATTTTGAAAGCTAAACTCATTTTCCATTCAAAATTGACCGCCCAATGTCGAGAATACCATGGCTAAGGTTAACACCTATCGAAATGCCACATTTAGAGATTGGAGGATTGTTGAGATTAAAAACTCTTTTCGAAAAAAGGTTTGCTTTTAAGGAATTCATGTTTTGAGAAAACTTACTCACGAGCTGAGATAAATGACATTCACCTTCTTCTGTTTGTCAAGTTATGAAGCTTCCATAGGAAAAATTTGGACCTTATTGCATTAGTCTATTAACCTTGTTGCGTTAAACCATTCCAATCACTCGAGAAAATGGGGTTGTTTTATCACCTCACTTAGAAATGTCTTTAATGGTGACACCAATTTTTGAAAGATTTCAATTTCACATTTTTTTAAAAATGAAATTGGCATGTTTTGAGGAAAAAAAAAACAAATTGGAATTGCGATATGGATATGGATATGCTTTGGCAAGAAGTAAGAATTCATATTGAACAGGGGCATGAAACTTTGAATAAAGTCTGACTCTGTGTTTTGATCTTGGCCAGGAAATCGAAAAAAAGAATTCGCCGGGGCAAGAAAAATGTTGGAAATACAAAAATCATGTGATTTCTTCGACGGGATGGCAAAGAATGAGGAAACCTCAACAAGACACGAGGAAAAAGGGAGATGATCAACTCTCTCAACATTTGCATTTGCATCTTTGTAGGTTGCATCAATATAGTTGATCATTGCATTTGTTAATTCGGCAAGCATGGAAAAGATGAGAGGAAAAAAAGATATGCTTTTGAAGACGAAGAATTTGAAAGTTGAGGAAAAGAAGAAAGAAAGATGAGAGGCTGGCTCTAGGATTAGAGGAACGAGTCTGTCAAAGTAAAAACAAAGGAAAAAAGGTTGTTCTGAAGAAAAAAAAAATGAGTCATTTTCAAAATGATGAAATGGAAAAGTGTTGAGAATATTTGGATATGACGAAAAGAAAAAATAGAAATGAATATTTCAACGTGTTGAGACTTTTGTGAATGAGAAATTTTTAAAGTTGTGGAGCCTCGAAGGAGGAGTTTTTCAAAAGAATAGGTGAGGTTAAGCCTAATGTAACTGGCAGTTATGGTTTAAGCCCAATGAAGTTGGCATTTTAGATGAGTTTAAGCATAGTGTAGCTGGCATTGAAATGATTTAAGCCCAGTCAAGTTGGCACACTAGATGAGGTTAAGCCCAATGTAACTGGCAGTTATGGTTTAAGCCCAGTGAAGTTGGCATTTTAGACGTTTTTAAGCCCAGTGTAAGCTGGCACAGTTATGGTTTAAGCCCAGTGAAGTTGGCATTTTAGATGAGTATAAGCCCAATGTAAACTGGCACAGATATAGTTTAAGCCCAGTGAAGTTGGCATTTTAGATGTTTTTAAGCTCAATGTAAGCTGTCACAGTTATGGTTTAAGCTTAGTGAAGTTGGCATTTAGATGAGGTTAAGCCCAATGTAACTGACAGTTATGGTTTAAGCCCAGTGAAATTGGCATTTTAGGTGAGTATAAGTCCAATGTAAGCTGGCACAGTTATGGTTTATGCCTAGTGAGGTAAGCATTTAGATGAGGTTAAGCCCAATGTAACTGGCAGTTATGGTTAAAGCCCAGTGAAGTTGGCATTTCAGATGTTATTAATGTAAGCTAGCATAGTTATGGTTTAAGCCCAGTGAAATTGACATTCAGATGAGGTTAAGCACAATATGATCTAGCACCAAGAGGAAGTAAGCCCAGTAAAATTGGCATTTAGATGAGTTCAAGCCTGATGTAGCTGGCATCAAGAGGAAGTAAGCCCAGTAAAGAAGGCACAAGATAAGATTAGGCCCCGAGGCCTCGTCGAGGTATTTTCTTTTCTTGCAAAATCGAACTCGTTTCCTTAAGACGGGTTGAGCGTTGGTAAAATAAATTTAAGGCAAATCTTTTATTGTACAATCTATATATGAAAAAAAATGAAATAATGGAAAAAGGAAGAACGAGCAAAAAAATAAAAAGAAAGACAAAAAAGAGTTTTTGTGCGGATCCATGATCCCGAACAAAATTGTTACTTATGTTTTTGCCCTATTTTTGATTCTAAAAAATGTGCAAAGAGAGGCAACTGTAGTAACCTAATTTTGTCCGGGTTAAGCCTAGATCAGGTCCCGAACAAGTTTGAATCAAGTTCAATATTGATTAGGCCCGAATTCAGATTTTGGAACAATAATATTTTTTTTTTATTTTAATTAATTTGTTATAATTTTAATAAAAATTTTAAAAACAAACAAACAACAAATTTGGGCAGATGGCTGGCAGCTTGCCAGCCACCAGCCCTACCTTTTCCCCCAGTAGATCACTGTCTACCCTCACCCTCCAGCCACCCTTCACCCACCAGCTACCTCACATCAACCCCTTTCCCCATGCAACCCCTTTCCCACACTCAACCTCTGACATGGCCCAATTTCACAACCAAGAATCCAGCGAGAATGAAGGCCATTGGCCTTTAAAATGATCACTGATTCATACAGCAAAGGGGGAGGGGCGAAAGCAGAAAAAGAACAAAAAAAATAGAGTAGCCTCTCTACCGAATCACTACCATCCACAACCATTCACTGCCCAAAAACCTTACCCACCTCCATCAAATCCACCATACCCTAAACCCACCATCATCATCCACTGAAACCACTCCACACCACCCATAACCAAACAGACAAAAAAATCGTCAGCAAACAACCACAAAAAAAAAAATGAAAACACACACACAAAAACACCAAAAGCTATATGGATTTTGGGTTATTAGTGTTCATGGGGTTCGGGGTATTGTCTTTGAAAACCGAACGATGGTTAGTTAGAGGGCAGGGTGGGGAGGCTTTGGTCTGATTTTGGGCTCCATCCAACGGTGGACCACGGCCGGATTTAAAGTTGTAGTTTTGGGCTTAAGTTGTAGATTTAGGAAAATTTAGTCGCTTTTCGGGAAAACCGATGCCAAAAACAAAAGAGTGGGTCGAAAATAGGGGTGGGTGAAATTCGGCGATGATTGAACGTTGACGAGCGACGACCGGCACGGCCAACCGACGTCGAATTCTGGGTTCTAAAGAGGTTGCTGGTTTCTAGAATAGGAGAGAGAAAGGGTAGAGAGAAGGGAGAGAAAAAAAAGAAGGAAAATGAGAAAAGAAGAAAAAAAATTTGGTTTAGATAGGAGGCAAAAAAAAAGAGATGAGGGGACCCACGCGTTGACCCGGACCCAACCCGGGTCCGCGCGGTTTGATTCGGTCTGGGGGGAAAAGAAAGGAAGGGAAGAAGAAAATAAAAAGGAAAGAAAGAAAGAAAATAAAAGAAAAGAAAAAGAAGAAGAAGAAAAGAAAAGAAAAGAAAAGAAAGAAAGGGAAGAAGAAGAGAAAAAGGAAAGAAAAGGAAAGGAAAAGAAAAGAAATGAAGGAGGGGAAGAAGAAAAAAAGAAAAAAAGAAAAGAAAGGAAAAGAAAGGAAAGGGAAAGAAAAAAGAAAAGGAAAGAGAAGAGAAGAGAAGAAAGAAAGGAAAAATAAAAGGAAAATAAAAAAAGAAAAGAAAAATTAAAGAAACATAGATTCTAATTTTTTTTTTCTCTGGAATTAATTCTAGCACCCGAACTACGAATTTTTCGCAATTTTCCAAGGTATGTTTTTATTTTTATGCTTATTTTTTTACTTTATTTTTCTTTGTTATCATCTATGTTATTTCATTTTTATTTACAATTCATGTTAGTTCATCATTTTTTTTAATCTATTTACCCTACTTGTTATAATAGTTACTATTTTTATTTTTTATTATTTTCTTACCTTACCTTATTTTATTTTTATTTTTTTTATTAAATGCATTATTAATGTTTTAAGGAAATAAAAAATGGGTGCATAAATAATAAAAGCGAATGAGAATCTCCGACGACGGAAGTCGAGGGACGTCACAATAGTGATTCCCTAGATATCCCGAGGTGAGAGAATTTCGTTAAATATCACCATAAGTAGTGGGAGTATTTGGCGATATTTTGAATACGAAAAAATCGTATTCATTTCGAAAATAAAAATGATGAAAATAATAAATAAGTAAAAAATTAAATATGTGCGTGCTTGATATTTTGTCATGCTCGTGTTTGTAAATGATATCCTTCGTATGTTTAATCGCATGACTATGTATTTAATCGAATGTCTTATATGCTTAACCATATGCATCCCATACTTAATTATTTGCATCATATGCATTTAAATAAAAAAAAAGGTGAATGTAAATTTTCGACGACGGAATTCGAAGGATGTCACAGTAGTGATTCCTAAGATATCTTGAGGTGAGAAAATCCGCTAAAAGTTACCAAAAGTATTGGGGTTTTTAGTGCGGTTTTTTGATACATAAATTCACATTCACTTTTCTGAATAAAATAATAAAAAATGTTTTTTTACGAAAAAAAAAAGTTCGGCATTTTTGTCAACAAATAAAAGAGATTAATGGAATTATTTTTATTTTTAGATACCAGATTTTTTTTTTCAAGATCAAGGATAACACATAATTGATTGGTACCGTTTTTAACGGGTGTCATGGGGGTGCTAATACCTTCCCCATACGTAACCGTACTCCCGAACTTGTCATGATTTTTCTCTGATTTTCAATGCAGACTTCAAAATTGTCTTTTTAAAAGGTTTTAATTAATTTTAAAATTCTTTTTCAAAGATACATTTTCTTAGGTGGCCAATCACAGCTAACTAAAAAGGATTGGTGGCGACTCCCAATGTTTTTTTTTTTAAAAAAAAAAAATCGTTTAACGGTCGAAAAATCGTTATGACACACATATCCGACCACTGATTTTAATCTCACCGTTACAATAACTAATCTCACCACCACCGCTGTTTTTAATCTCACCGGATCCAATCTCACTGCCCATAAGGCTCTATTTGGATGGGCGGTGAGATTGGCTCCGGTGAGATTAAAAACAGCAGTGGTGGTGAGATTAGTTACTGTAGCGGTGAGATTAAAATCAACGATGGGATATGTGTTTGGATGCAAACGCAGCGGTGACGGTGAGGTGAATTATAGTGAGAAGAGAAAATGACTATTAAGGACATTAGATTAAATGTGTATATAATAAAATTTTATAACATATTTGAGAAGTTAATAAATAATTAAGAATTACTAAAATTAAAATAAATAATATATATTTACATATTTTAAAATAAAAAAATAATTATTAATTAAATATATAAATTGTTTATTTAAAATAATAATTATTAAGTTATTTAAATAGCTTTAAATAAATACAAAATAAACAAAATTAAAATTACAAGTGGTAGGGACATTTTCATCCCTGCATTATAGCATTGAGGGTAAAAAAGAACAAAAAAAGAAAAAGCATGGACAATTTTGTAAATAAACATCTCCAGTGGAGGTGAATTTCTTCACTGGACCCTTAAGGGTCCAGTGAAAAAAAACACCCCCAGTGTGGGGGGAGGTCTCGACTGCCCCGCATTGGGGGTTCAGTTGGTTCTAAATGGAAAGGGTCCATTTGGATGGGCGGTGAGATTGGCTTTTGTGAGATTGAAAACAACGGTGGCGGTGAGTTTAGTTACTGTAGCGGTGAGATTAAAATCAGTGGTGGGATGTGTGTTTGGATTAAAAAGCAACGGTGACAGTAAAGCAAATTATAATGAGAAGAGAAAATGACCATTAAGGACATTAGATTAAAATGTGTATATATAATAAATAATTACAAAATATTAAAATTATATTTATGTTAAATAATAAAATATATATTAAAATTATATTTATGTTATTTATAATAATTAAAATTATATTTATGTAAAAAAAATTAAAAAAATGTATAAAGTTTAAAAAATAATATTTTTTATTTATGTAATTACTTATTTTTAGTAATCATATTAATTATATAACAATAAAATATATGTTTATTAATTTATTATATAATAATAAAAGTTATTAATTATACTAAATTAAAAATTATTTTATTTTTAAATAAAAAATTATAATAAATAAATAAAAGTTAAGTTACAATAAAAAAAAATAGGAACAAAGTTGTCAAATGCCCTCCAGTAGGAGGGCATTGCTATCCGCTGGAGCTTGAAGCTCCAATGAAAAACCAAGGCACCAAAATAGTGAAGTGTCTCGACATTTAAATGGTGAGTGCAATCCAATTAGGATTAAAAAGTGCTCCAATCGGATTGCATGGAGACTTTGTTTCTAAACGAAGCCTAAGTCAATGAAGCTGTCACTAGCGACAATTATGTTTCCCGAAAAGAAAAAAAAATTGGAAGGGGGGTTGGTTGTTGAAATCGATGATATATACTTTCTCTATGAAAATTTGGAATGTATCAACCAGGATTGTCGATACCGTATCGGTATCGGTCGTACCGACCGGTACGTACCGTTTTTAAGGTAAACCGAAACGGTACGAGTGTTGTTCCGTTCCGGTTTTGGTATTGACCCGTAACGATCGTACTGACCTGTACTGATCGTATTGGCCTGTACCAATCTGTATCGGTCAATACCTGTCAGTACCGGTATGTACCAGTCTGTACCGGTTGGTATAAAATTTTGATTTTTTTTAAAATTTTTTTATTTAAATATTCACTTATTTGAATTTTTAAACCAATTTTAATATTTTTATATCATGATCATTTTTATTTTTTTCATAATTACATTTAAATATATATATATATATGTTCATTAAATTAGGTTATTGAACTTTATTAATAATAATTTACTATATTTTTTTAATATTTTAATTTTTATTTTACCTATTTGATGTTTAAAAATTTTAGATATTAAATATTTAAAATTTATATTTGTATTTGTATAAAAACATATATATACATGTAATGGATGTATATTTGTATGTGTATATAATATATTTTTATTAAAAAACTTGAAAATAAACTATACATATAGATATATGAAAAATATTTAAAAAATACCGGTAAACCTGAAACGGTACGCCGAAACACACCGATACCGATACATACCAGTATCAGAACAAAAACGGTACGCCCACCGGTACGGTACTGACTACTTTGATTTCAACATAATTTCCTTAGGGGTTGGAAGCATTATAACTTCTCATCAAGGGTTGGCACATCAAGTTGTTTGCCTTTTCCATGGAACTAGACAGTAGTCAGTGGGCAGATGATAGAAACGGGAATTATTTTTTCACCTATAATTATAACTTGAACTGGTGGTTAAAACTTGAAATTGTTATAGCCCTAAATTTATCTACTGAATTCTCCTTTAGAGAGGAAAAATGGGGAATATGTTCCAGCATTTAGAGGGGAAAAATGGTTTGATTTAAACAACATTTCCATCAAGGAATCATTGGAAATTTATGTTTGGCGTTCCAAAGGAAAATAAAATTCAGATGATTATTTTACCACAATTAATTTTGAAGATCGGTTTCGGGATTTTGGTTTGAACTTTTTGGCGCTGAAATTTGAGTTTTGAAGATTTTTTTAGGTTTTGCTTGATGTTTTCAATGACGGACCCTGGTTCAGGTTTTTTTGTTTTAAAGATTTTGATTTATTATAAATTATAAAATATATTATGTGTAAAAATAATTTATGTTGTAATTTACTTGAAGTTTTTTGTTAAGAAGAATTATAACATACATTTCACGTAAATTATTACAGTAGCATATATCATATTTATGTAATGAAAAAGTTATTATTTTTTTATAACTGTAAAAAGTTTATGTTGGTCAAAATAAAAACAAGTAATTGTAACAATATTTACACACCTATAATAAAAGTTGTAGAAAAACATAATTTCTTAAGAAAAAATGTAAACATAATAAAAGTTGTAATACTATTTTGTATTACCTTATCTTAATAAATTATATAAATAAGTAAAAAAAAATGTAAATATTATAAAATTGGTATTATTGCTTTTTCTTATATTTTGTAAAAATTTATATAATTTAGCAAATAAATTATGTAAACATAATAAAAGTTATTATTATCATATTTTTATCTTCTATAAAAAAATTATGTTATTCATAATAAAATCAAGTAATTATAACAACATTTATTATTTACACCCTATAATAAAAGTTATAAAAAAACATAATTTCTTAAAAAAATTTGTAAACATAATAAAAGTTATAATACTATTTTATATTATCTTATCTTAATAAATTATGTAAAAATTTATGTAAACATAATAAAATTGGTATTATTGCTTTTTCTTATCTCTTGTAAAAATTTATATAATTTAGCAAATAAATTATGTAAACATAATAAAAGTTGTTATTATCATATTTTTTATCTTCTATAAAAAATTTATGTTATTCATAATAAAATCAAGTAATTATAACAACATTTATTATTTACACCCTATAATAAAAGTTATAAAAAAACATAATTTCTTAAAAAAAATGTAAACATAATAAAAGTTGTAATACTATTTTATATTATCTTAATAAATTATGTAAAAATTTATGTAAACATAATAAAATTGGTATTATCACATTTTTTTTAATAAAAAATTTATGTAATTTAACAGATAAATTATGTAAATATAATAAAAATTATAATATTATTTTGTATTATCTTATCATAATATATTATGTAATTATGTAAAAAAATTATGTATTATAATAATATTTAATATTTTATTATTCATAAATAAATCGATTATCAATTATAAATCGATAACTAAAATAATAATGTGACATGATTATTATCATGCCATATCATAAGTTTAGGGGAAATTCGTTATATGGAATTACCCTAGAAACTCCATTCGTTATGTGGCTATGATGATTTTAGCCTATGAAGGTCTAATAAATGCAAGTATTTAGCTGGCCGACTTTTTTGAAAATTTGCTTAGTCGGCAAGCTTCTAATCCTTTTCAAGCTAAATCAATCACATTTCGAGGATTCTAGTCCTAGAACACAAACAAACATGTTAAACCTACGATAGGAATTTGTTAAAGCTGAAAGCATCAATTAATTTACTTAAAAAATGACTAATTATATAATATATATATGAATAAATAATTGCATCTATTAGTTTCATAAGCCCTCACGAACACTTTGTTTTTTCTTTTTCTTTTCTGATACTGCATTCCTTGGCGGTAAGTCAACATTGCATGGGTTTCAATTAGACTTCCACACGGGCAGGGCGGCACGGGCCGGGCAGCCCGCCCGGCTCGATAGGCCCGAACAATATTAAATCGGGTCTGGATAGATTTTTTAGTGATCCGGATCGACCCGGTCCGGTCCGGATCACTATTTATTTAATAAAAAAATAATATTTTTTAAATTTAATTTTAAAAATGTATTAATTTTTTTAATATTATAAACCGTGAATATGGATAGACGGGCCGACCTGGCCCGACCTAGGACCGGGTTTGAGCAAGGAAATAAATAAAAAAAATTCGGGCCGCGGCCCGACCCATGAGCACCTCTATTTTCAATGCAGTGACGGAAAGTTGAAGAGGCTAAGATGAGACACAAGCGTCAAAATTAGATTTGAAAATTCGTATATATATATATATATTGTATTTTATAAGTTTATATGTTAATTGTGTAAATGTAAATATAATATAAATTATTAAATATATTAAAATTTTAATTAAATATGAATACAATACGTGTATTAAACGTTTCGTGTTAATCGTGTTTAAATGTATCATATTTTATTTATTACACTGTTTTCGTATTTATTAAACATATCGTGTTCGTGATGCATTTTCGTATCGTGTCCGTGATGCATTTTCGTATCGTGTCCAAAATAATCAAATCTCAAGTTTTAAAATTTATTAAAATATTTAGGGTTTTGTTAATAGATATCCACGAATACTAATTAAGGGCTTAAAATTTTTTTCATTTAATTAATATATAGTTCCAAAGGTAATATATTTTTATTGTTTTCACTAAAATTAATCAAGGAAAGATTATAACGATTTAAATACAAAATATATATTATTTATAATTATTTGGCTCAAAGGAAACTCAAGGAAAAAAAATCCTTCTAGGCACCACCACTAGCTTGATTATGCTTCCCCATGTTCGAATCTTGATCAAATCAAGTTTCTTTTCTTCTTTCCCTCTTTCCAAATATATTCAATCCTAATTAGGATACTATTCGTCTCAAAATTTTTATCCCAATTATTTGCCTTACCAGATAAGGTAAGATTTTATTAGTTCAACTTTAAACCTGCAGTTGTAAATAGTTATATATATTAATTGGTAGATACATCATCTTGAAAATTATTCGATAAATTTTGTAATATCATATGGGATATATATTTGAAAGTTGGGCCAACTATGTTATTAGGACAAGTAATATTATTCACTTGTTAAATTTTCTCCCAAAGCATTGAAATGGTTACCTAATTAATATTAATTGTTTATTAAATTGATCGTTGACATTTGGATCTTGAGAAAATATAGCATTAGTATTCAGTCATCAATTACATGTTTGTAAAAGTTGAGTTTGATTTTCTCAACAATCAGAATTTAAATTTTGTGAAGACGTTTCAAGAATAAAATTTTAAACATGTTTAAAAGCAGATGTGAGGGAAAGCGCCTTTAAAATTATCCAAGATAAAAAAAAAAATCTAAATTAAAGGTGTTTATGGGTCGGACCGGGTTAGTCCAAATTTAAAATATCTTTATTTAGACTTGACCAATACGAGTCGGTCCCAGGACAGGTTCTAATGTAGATAAAATCTGAAATATCTATGATTGTAGTATAAAAAATAATAATATTGTTGCATATCCAAACAAGACCTTCATCATTTAATGATTAGGATTTTGAAGAAGGCAAAGAAGGCTGTAGTTTGAAAAGCTTTGAACTTAGATCTCTACATATCTAACTTTTGGTCCACATATAGGAACATGTTAGATATACATATACATAGATGTTGCAGCAGATGAGAAAGGATGGCGGAGTGGGAGGTTCAAGACATGAGTTCTGTGAGGCAAGGTTGCTTTCAAGCCACCTAATGGGAAAGAGAGATGAGGGGAACTACGAGAATGCGACCCTTCCCAGTTATGTTCCCAGACCAGACAAATCAACGCGCGGCTAACCTGCCAGGGCAGAGAGAGAAAGAAACGAAAGACCATTAACTCTGCCGAGCCAAGGCTCAAGAGCTACCCACACCCAAAACCAAGACCAGAAAAAAGGAAAAAGAAAAAACTTATTAATTTACTGCTTGTAGAGAACTAGGGTTTCTTAATTAGGATGGTGACTCTTTTGTTTTTGACTTACTAAATTTCTTGCATTGCATGTGGTCTCACATGTCATTTCCTTCATCACCAAAAAAACTAGACATGAACATTTCAATCAAATTTTTTTTTTTTCAAGTAATAATATTTGGAATGTATTGTCTACCAATAATTTACAAAGATATTGGCTACTATTAGACTTGCTCATTGGTTGGGTCGGATCGTGACTTAGATTTTTTTTCACTTTATCCAAGTCCAGCCCGTCGGCTTGTATTACTGTTTATTTAATATTAAAAAAAAATATTTTTATATTAATATTTTTATATTTATAATTAAATTTAAATAAAAAATTCTACTTAGATCTGATTCAATACGGATCAAACCTGTCAGATCGGACGGGTTATCCGATCCTTGAGCAGATCTAATTATTATTGTTGAAATCATAATAACAAAGGATTATTAGTAAAAAAAAAATAATAATTGTGGGATCTTTAATTTACACATTCATATACCCTTGTGAAAAATTTCAAAGTACTTTCTTCCAACAAGAAGTACAAATTATAATGGCAATTGCACCCTTTTGGAATTTGGACCAGCTCAAGGTTGCAAACCGAAGTGCTGTGAGAAAAAACATCTATTCAAGACCAATAAATATAGATTCAAAAAGTAATGTAAAAGTACTCAAAAAAAAAAAAAAAGAAAGAGCTAGCTAGACAGCTTACTACATTGAAATTAATTTCTCTTATATATTTGAAAATTGAAATAGTAATCATTTTCTTGCCTCTCAACAAAATGAATTAATAACTCTAGTAGAAAGCCAGCGGGCACATTTACTTGGATTATAAATTGCACCAATATATCTAGGTCAAAATCTGTCCATTTCTAATTACTATTTTCCAAGTATCATATTTCTTTTTTTTTTTTTAAATAGATGTGAAAATTCATTGGGCTGAAACTATACATCCGGAATTAACCCCTTCCCCACCCTATAAATTTCAACCCTCTTTATCAAGAATGGTACATGAAACTTTCTTGAAATTTTAAAATTTAACTATGAAGGTGCTTTCAACATGCTTGAATGCAACCCACAAAAGTTAATCCATAGTTGGCAGGGGAGGAGTTTTCCTTGTCAATGAGGGTTCAGTTCTTGTGGGAAGAACTTTAAAAGTAAAATATTGAATGCATTATATTATGGATTGTTATGGGGAAATGCATCCTAAAACTCGTTTGAAGAGGAGAAACATATCCCTGATCGTATTATCAAATAAATATATCGAAATACATACATGGACTTTATTGATACCTATATATTACGAATTATTGATCGAAAAAGTAAATAAAGAGATTTCTAATATGGATTGCATATCCAAATGAAACATTATGGTGTATAGAGAGAGAAGGGGGAGGGGTTGGATATCCATCAGATTTTTAGTTTATGAGATAATAAGTGGTGCATTTGCATTGAAGTATTGAACCCCCAAACATTAAAAAAAAAAAAAACAACCAATTTGAAATGGTCCCCCTTCCAAGCCACAACCTCTGCGACTATGACTTTAATGGCAAAGAAGGTGTTTGCATGAATGAAGGGTGGTTGTTGTTAAAAGGGTTAGAAAAGCAAAAACAATTTGTGGGTTTTTAATTAAGAGCATGTTGGGTGGGAGAAAGGGGTCCACACTCCACACTATACATTGACATGGTTCAATCCATCAAAGAAGGGGTACTACTTCCATTAAATTCAAAAACTTAAAATTTTAAAAAATGGGGTTCAGCCACCAAAAGAAAAAAAAGGGTCTAAACAAAGCCCTAGAAATTATGAGAGTGAGAAGAAGGGGGAGAAAAAAACTAAAAAGGAAAACGATAGTGACAGATCTTGGGATGGCAACGAAAGGTAGAATTATGAACGAAGTGAAGGCGGTTGGGGCTTTGATAATAACTTTAAACGAGTCAAGCATGCACGAATAAAGCAGTCTGTTGTTTGCAGAAGTGACTCCAAATAACACAAATAAAATCATTAAATTTACTATTTCAAACAATATACAGCATGCAAAAGCTACGGGTACTACTGAAGAAACCCCCCTTTTCAACTCATTTACTATCTATCTCTCTTTTAAGTATACCTCAACTAGGATAGGATTGGAAGGGAAGGGAAGGGAAACAGCATTTTAAGGTAGCAAACGGTAAAAAAAAGTTGGTATATTTCTTGAAAAAAGGGAAAAAATTAATATGTTGACAGATATATCCCCTTCTTTTTCTATACATGACAAAAATTTTATGTACCTGTTTCTAACTTATAGATTTCCTCCTTTCTTCATTTCTTTTTCTTTTGGTGGAAAGCTTGATATTATATATTCATACATTACCAACGAAGACTTTACGTCCCATTAAATTATCTTTGATATATGATTTTTTTTTTTTTTTAAATTTAAAAACTCCACTAATGAATAAAATATTAATCCATATACTTTTTTAGTTATAATTATTTATAGAAGAGGTAATTAATATCATTATCATTTCAAAAGCATGATTATGAAAGCGCTTCAATGATTTTGTAAACCCTAACTTTTTGGAGCTGGCTTTTAATATTGATGCTTATATTAAAGAAGCCCCGCCCCCCCCCCCCCCCAAAAAAAAAAGAAAAGAAATTAAAGAAAGCTATATATGCTAAATGACTTAGCTTTAATTTGTTGCTCTATATTATTTAGTTTCCATCTTATAATGTTTTAATGAATTGGAATATATGGAGATAGTGAATTAATATCAGCTGGTCTAGAAAGAGTGCCATGGGATGTGAATTTCAAGAAACAATTAAGTGCAAAGTTATTTTTAGTCTTAATTGGATAAATGTTGTAATTAATGTGGTCCAATCACTATACCTACACATAATGATATATATATATATATATATATATATATATATAAAGACAAATATTAGTATTTTTTTTTGGCCAAGTATAAAGACAATAACTTAAACTGTTATTAGCAGGTTATTATAATGTTGATAATGAGAGTTATTGTGTCAAAAACATTGGAAAAAACCAAGAAAAAAATAATTACATGGAATATTCTTGAGAGAGAGAGAGAGAGAAAAAAAGGCTTAAGACCCTTTTAGTTATCTGTGTATATTCATCGAATTAATATACGCAATTTTAATTATATATATATATATATGTCTATGTATAGGTTATTGTTGATCATGTTCTATTTGAAATTTCGAAGAAAAAATCAAAGGGAGTATTAGAGAAAGTTAGTACGAAGTTAGAGGGTTATCACATAGCTGCAGTATAAAATGTTAGTAAGCAGTAGGCAGAGGTGGAAGGCAGAGATTTAAAAGATCGTAACTAGCATCTGTTATATCCACAATCGTAATCACGATAAATGATATATGATTGAAAATGCGTACTTTCTTGTAATTTAAATTTCTAATGAAAGGAGAGGAGGGGAAGGAGAGGAGAGGAGAGGAGATGATTAGAAATGCGTTCTCCATTCGTGTAATTCTGGTTAACAATTTTTGGACCACTTTTTTTTTTTTTTTTTCAGAATGCTGCAGCAGATATAAAACAGCCAACAGCTATATAAAGATTAAAGAACCAACACCAACTAATAGTACCCTCTCTGCTGGTCCTGGAGAGAGAGACAGAGATAATTGTGCTTAATTTGCCAACCTCGATGCCCTTGCCCTTTGCCTTTGCCTTTGCCTCTCTCTCTCTGTTTGTCTCTATTGGTAGCTTGATGAGAAAGAGAGAAAGAAAAGAGAGAGATAAATACTTCCCAACGCAATTGAAAGTTTGGGTCATTTCTCTTTTACAAAGTTACTGATATTGGTGTTGACTGATGGATGGATCACACGTCCTATTAGGGTTTGAGTTTTTTTTACAGAAAAAAAAATTAATTAAAAAGAAATGAGCTATGTCTGCAAATAATAATACTTTCGAAGAGGGTCATCTTTTTGGATATATTCACAGATAATAACAATGACAAGAACATATGGCAATTATGACGATGCTGTTGATGCTGCTGCTCATCATAATTAATTTCGTTATCTCTATTTCCTTTCTCCCTCTTCTTTTCTTTCTATTTTTCTCCTTCAATTACAGATTTTTTTTAATCCAAATATAACAAAAAAAAATTATATATCAAAATATCGTTTTTTTCAGATTAATTCTCAAAATTCGCTCCTTTTTTTCTAGCTGAGAAATCGCTATCTCCCATGACAATTTTCCAGTGTAAAAATTTGAATTTTGGCAAAAAAACAGCAAAGGAAATCGCCATGAGGGGTGGCGATTTCCCTTGTTTTTTTTTTCAAAATTGAAAAAAATACCAAGGGAAATCGCCACCCGCATGGCGATTTCCCTTGGTATTTTTTGCAAATATTGCAAAATTTATCAAGGGAAATCGCCATGGGGGTGGCGATTTCCCTTGATACATATTTTTTATTTTACTTAAATTAAAAAAAAAAATTGTAATTTTTTTTAAAATTTTGTATTTTAATTATAAAATTGTAAATTAAATTAAAAATATTTTCTAGGTTTGGTTATTTATTTTTTTTAAAAATATTTTTTTATTTTTTTAAATATATTAAAAATGTAATTTAATTTATTATTAAAATTTTATAAAAAATAAAATTATATTTCTTATTAAAATTTAAAAAAGAAAGTTATATTTCTTATTAAATTTTTATATCAAAAATTGTATTTCTTATAATTTTTTAATATTATAAAAAGAAAATTTTAATTTATGATTAAAATTTTATAAAAATAAAATTTTATTTCTAATTAAAATTTAAAAAATAAAATTAGATTTCTTATTAAATTTTTATATAAAAAATTTTATTTCTTATTAAAATCAAAAAAAGAAAATTATATTTCTTATTAAATTTTTATATCAAAAATTTTATTTGTTATACTTTTTTAATTTTATAAAAAAATAAAATTTAATTTATTATTAAAAATTTATAAAATATACTATTTTATTGCTTATTAAAATTTTAAAAATAAAATTACATTTCTTATTAAATTTTTATATCAAAAATTTTATTTCTTATACTTTTTTAATTTTATAAAAAATAAAATTTAATTTATTATTTAAAATTTATAAATTATACAATTTTATTGCTTATAAAAATTTAAAAAAGAAAATTATATTTGTTATACAATTTTAATTTTATGATGTAGAAAATATTGGAATTGGATTCCTTCTGCAATTGATGAGACTAATGATTTAGGGTTTGGGAGAGGTTTCAGCTATTTTCCAGTCAATCAAATGCTGTAGAAAATATTGGAATTGGATTCCTTCTGCAATGGATGAGACTGATGGTTTAGAGTTAGGGATAGCTTACAACTATTTTTCAGTCCATCAAATGCTGTAGAAAATATTGGAATTGGATTCCTTCTGCAATGGATGAGACTAATGGTTTAGAGTTAGAAATAGCTTACAACTATTTTCCAGTCTATCAAATGCTGCAGAAAATATTAGAATTGGATTCCTTCTGCAATGGATGAGACTGATGGTTTAGAGTTAGGGATAGGTTTCAGCTATTTTTCAGTTAATCAAATGCTGCAGAAAATATTGGAATTGGATTCTTTCTGCAATGGATGAGATTGATGATTTAGAGTTAGGAATAGGTTTCAGCTATTTTTCAGTCAATCAAATGCTGCAGAAAATATTTGAATTGGATTCTTTCTGCAATGGATGAGACTGATGATTTAGAGTTAGGGATAGGTTTCAGCTATTTTTTAGTCAATCAAATGCTGCAGAAAATATTGGAATTGATTCTTTCTGCAATGGATGAGACTAATGATTTAGGGTTAGGGATAGGTTTCAGCTATTTTCCAGTCAATCAAATGCTGCATAAAATATTGAAATTGGATTCCTTCTACAATGGATGGGACTATTGGACAATCCAGTACAAAGGATGAGATTTATCAATCAGATTTTGCATTGAATAAGTTATCACTTTTTCAGTCAAATAACCCTAGGCAGAATATGAGAATCAGATTCCATCCTATACAAAGGATGGGATTTGTCATCTGGTATAACATAATGAACCATTATAAATTCATAATACTTATGAAGGTTTACAATACCCCCTATAACAGTTTTTCAATCAGATTTTTCCTGAGTGCTAAAACCTCCTCATTCTCATCCTTCTATATTTCTTCTTTCTTTTACGGAGTGATAATACATACATTCTCATCTTTCTTAGTTTCATTACTACACAACATGAGCAATAGAGTGATCGCATTGGTCTACTATAATGGCCAAATTCATAATACTGACGAAGGTGCTACCTTTGATGTGAACGTCCTAAAAGTTTTCTTGTTGAAGAAGACGTCACATTAGAGGAACTGAAGCTGCAAATTCATACAAAAATTAAAGCTGGAAATAGAAAAAGAGTTTCAGAGGTTAAGTATAGGCATCCTCTTTCTATTGGTGAAGGATGTGTTCGATATAGAACATTTCCACTTGAAGATGATGATGATGTCAGATGCATGTTTTATGCTCATGAGACATTTGCAAATGTTGGTGTACTTGAGTTATATGCTGACATAGAGGATGTTGACGATGATTGTGGGCCTTCAAATGTTCACACAACAGAAAACTTTCCCATACAAGATGATGATTTTGGGCCGTTCTATGTTCATACTACATACGACGTTCCCACAGAAGAAGTCGTGCCGTTATCTCAAGCTACAACGCTTCAGACTTCATTAGTCTCACAAACAATTCCTACTACCCTCGAAGATGAGCCAGCTGGTGTTGATCCTGTTTCTCCACGTGGAGTCCATGGTGAATATGTTGGTGAATTTAGTGAGCAGGAAGAGGATGTTGAATTCGCAAGTGATGACAACAGTGATTCTGACCCAGACGTCGTCCCTGCTGAGATCAACACTCATGGAGATCTTCCCCCATATGAGGCTGCATCCCATATGCATACCCTGGATCTGGAGGCAATGCAAGTGCCGGAATTTCCTGAGTATGCTCATACATTAGCTACGCCTCTGACATTTGATCCATCTGCAGTTGATCTGTGTGTTGGGTTACAATTCCCAACGAAAGACACTATAACATCAAAAACTGTGTAGATTATAGAGTAATTGAATCTGAGCGGACCAAATATAATGCCAAGTGCTTAATGTATGGAAATGGGTGTAATTGGAGAATAAGGGCAACTTTTATGAAGAAGAAACAGGCATGGAAGATTAGAAAATATGAAGGGCCTCATACTTGCACATCGGGGAGGATTTCACAAGATCATTGCAAGTTAGATTGTAAAATGATATGTTAATGCATTAGGTCATTGGTCCAAGCGAATCCGGAGATCTCCGTTTCAGTTTTGATCGCTGAGATGCGAATCCGGTATGGATACATCACCTCCTATAAGAAAACATGGAAAGCAAAGTAAAAGGCAATTGTTCGAGTTTTTGGCGATTGGGAAAGATCGTACAATGAGCTACCTAAATGGTTAGGTGCAATGCAACATTTCGTGCCTGGTACAATTGTGGAATTGCAAACGGTACCTACATATCACGGTGATCGACTGGTCCAGGGTAAGAGAATATTCCATCGACTATTTTGGACATTTAAGTCGTGCAATGAAGGGTATCCGTATTGTAAACCTATTGTGCAAATAGACGGTACTTTCTTATATTGAAAATACAAAGGAACATTATTGTTAGCTATTGCACAAGATGGCAACCGAAACATACTGCCAATTGCCTTTGCCATTGTGGAGGGTGAGACAACAGAGGCTTGGTCATTCTTTCTCACTAACTTGCGTACACACATGACAAAACAGCCTGGCATTTACTTGATGTCTGATCGACATGAAGCCATCAAAGTTGCGATTAGACGCGATGGTAATGGATGGAATCCTCCACATGCATATTCAGTGTACTGCATTTGACACATTGCAGCGAACTTTATGGAAAAGTTTAACAATAAGGAATTGCGTCGACACATTGTTAACATGGGTATGGAATCAAATCATAGTTATTTTATCTCTTATATTTCGTTTAGTATATAAAATAATACTGAAATTCACAAGTGTTTTGTTTTAAAATTTATTAGGATACGAGTTGAGGCGACTGAATTTTCATTTCATGTATGACAATCTTCGTGGAGAAAATGCAGAGGCGGCTAATTGGCTTGATAGGATCCCCAAGGAGAAGTGGGCGCAGTCATATGATCAAGGAAGACGTTATGGCCATATGACAACCAACCTAGCTGAATCTATCAATTCGGTGTTGAAGGGAACGCGTCATCTTCCCATTACTACTTTAGTGCAATCAACATATTATAGGTTGGCTGCACTTTTTGTTAAGATGGGGAACAAGCAAATTGCCATGATGGAGGGAGGGCACACATATTGTGAAACAGTCACACAGGCTATGCAAGAAAATCGCAGGAAAGCTAACTCCCACATTGTTCGTAATTTTACGCGAGCAAATCAATCTTTTCTGGTTCAAGAGTTAGTTGATCCACAAGAGGGTGTTTCTGCAATGAAGTACAAAGTCAACCTTAGTGACATGTGGTGTGATTGTGGAAAGTTTCAAGCACAAAGGTTCCCTTGTTCACATGTAGTTGCTGCCTGTGCACATGTCCATGTAGATTGCATGCAATGTGTGGACAAAGTCTATAGACTGGAAACTATATTGAATGTTTATAGACATGAGTTCGAAGCTGTTGGAAATGAAGGTTACTGGCCTCAATATGATGGTCCAGAAGTGTGTCCCAATCAAGAAATGCGGAGAAATCCACATGGTCGGCCAAAATCAAGTCGTATTCGTAATGAAATGGACCTCAGGGAGAAAGGCCAACCAAAACGTTGTGGATTATGTAGAAATGAATGTCATAACCGTCGAAATTGTCCGCATCGATCTGGCACATTGGGGGAGACTTCGCATCAACAATAAATGAATTACATGTTTTCATAACCTGTAATATTTACATATTTTGCCATTAAGGGAAAATGTTATGCAAGTTTTTGTCAACTTATCATGTAATTTGATTTATTATTTTATTTAAAATGAAAAAAAAAATATAAAAATATAACTCAATTATATTTATTTTTACAATTTTATAAATTAAATAACAACATTAAGATTTTAGTTACACATGCTGAATAAAAAAATAAAATATAACAATTAATTTCCCAACAAATTTAAAATAAATAATATGAAATGCAAAACATATAAATTTATATATTAGAAATTTAAAACACATTATTCTCTTTATATTGATAAAAGTATATTTATTCTAATTATTGCGTGGTGTAGAGCAACAGTGTCGAGCTCTTCTAGTGCGTGGTGGTTGCACCCGTCGTTCAACCTCGTCAGTGGCACGTATTCACGGTCGACCACGACCTCCTGCTATAACCGCCACTGGTTCCGGTTGTATGTCATCAGTCATTTCTTCTGTATCAAAAATTTGAAACCCATTGCTGGATGAGCCAACACCTAGTTCACCCATAACGGGAACCTAACTACTAGATGGACCCATAAATGATGTACCACCAAATGCTGACGAAGGGGCTCCAAACTGATACATTGATGTTAGGTATGCTGAACTTGGACTTAGGATGGGGAGCTGGTCATCTAACCTCGTTGTTGGCGGTGATGGTCGGTAACACTCATCAACGTCATATCCGTGGTGACTTACGGAATAACGATGACTGGATGGTACTCCATGATCCCATTCAGGTTCAGGATGATTAAATGACATCCTCGGTGCTGTGAACTCCGATGAGGTCGGTTGACGCGTTCGCCCACGTTGTCGGCTAGGTTTAGGAGCTTCCATATCCTATGTAGGAGGGACTGGAGCTGAAGTTTGTCCGGTAAATGGCATACTCCTAACATCCTCATACATCGACGGTGGACAAACGAAAGGCCGACCTTCATTTTTATACCATCCTATGTAATTATCAGATGGGTTGAAATTATTACCAACAATCGGATAAACTGTCGGAATTCGTTGAAAACGTATATTCCACCAATGGATCCAATGTTCATGCTTCGCAGGCCAGAATTCCTCATGACGACCACGCATTTCGATCTTGTGAAGCTTATCAAGGTTCACCGGGGCTGCAGGAATTGGTTGTTGCATCCCAAATTGTCGCAACACCCTGTCAGTTAGGTGCCACTCTACATATGAAAAGCATATCAATGCTGTGTTTGCTTTCCATATATTACAATTATTGTAGGCATCCGATGGGAGGCATGCCATAATTTCACTTGAGGAATATGGCATCCACAGAAACTGCGAATAATTATTACAAATTATTAGTTTCATATGGATTAAATAAATAAAATAAAAAAACTTGAATGCAACAATCGAAATATTTACTTTATCATATCCTACTCGATCTAGTCGTACTCTTATACTTGCAAGGTCGGTCGGAGTCTCTGTAAAATCTCTACTCCTACTCCTACTCCACCTGTTAAAATGCATATAATATCTTAATGACCTATAAAAATACAAGTTCGTACAAAATTAATAAAATAGTAGAGATTATTACCTGCTTGCAAGGGGGTATACAGTCGAAATATCCACGCGCGGAGCAAGAAATGGTAGCCGATACCAAGCCCATGATTGTAGAAGCACTAAACATCCACTTATGTCATGGCTTTTTGGAACTGTAGCCTGGCAAAGTTCTCTATACAAAACCGCCAAACACGCAGAACCCCAACTATAATTTGCCGCGTGCTCTAAATCACGTAGTAATGGAAGATACATTAAATGTACCTGACTGCTCGATTTGTCAGGCATCAGTAATCCTCCAATCAAACGTAAAATATATGCTCTAGCAGCATATTGTATCTGTTGTTCAGTTGCGTGTAATGGAAGATTTTGAAAGGATTTCAACCAATTTAGTCTCACCGTTGAGCCAGATACATACTCATCTGGAGGTACCGAGCCCAATAGATTTTGACACACTTCATTCCAATATAGCAAGCTTCCGCCTGTAACTTCATCGCCATAGACCGGAAGTCCAAGTTGAAGCGCAACATCTTCTAGAGTTACCGTGCATTCACCAAATGGAAAATGAAAAGTGTGCGTCTCGGGTCTCCATCGTTCGATAAACGCACTGATTAAGTCGGGTTGTATCAAATATCGTCGAATTTGAGTTGCGTGATAAAATCCGGCTCTTCGTAAGTGGTCGATAATAGATGGATGCGGGTCCTCCAATGTAAATTTCCTCGAACGTAACATGATAACTCGTATAATTATATAGTTTTTAGTTATGTTTTATTATTGTTTTGTGTCAAATACGAGTTATTATTGCTTAGTCTACTTGCGTTTATGATCTTTTATATTTTTATGTAATTTGGTGTTTTTCATGAGTTTCTTTGAGTGATTTCAGATTACTAGGTTAAATCAAGAATTAAGGGCAAATCCAATTCAGTTCCAGTTCCGACACCTTTTTCCATATCAGCTATATCTAGAGTTTCACCAAAGCATTAAGGCTGAAATTTTTACAGTGCAAAGTTAAGAGGCATATCTATCTTTTTCATGTTTTACACTTCTTGAAACGGAGTCGTTTTCCCTACCGAAATCAACCATCAAGTTGGCTGATGTGCAATGACATCTGTTCTGCACCGTTTTGGTATTTTGACCATATCTTCCGATCCACATGAGAAAATGATCTGATTCCAATGGCTATGGATCAGTAACTGATAGGGGCATATTTTTCTAGAAGACCATTTGATCAGATAGAGCCTCCAACATTGACAAAATCGACCATCAAGCTGGCTGATCAAAATTGTCATACAACATGACGAAAATTGTTAGAAAAATGCACCCACCTATTATACCTACCTTTGAAATTTATAAAGCTTGTCTCTTGTCATTTAGCTCTCCAAAATGTGTATAAATAGAGGGCCTTGGATGAGTATTAGGATACATTATACATTGGTAGGATATTAGCCATTGTAAAAAAATTCTCTAAGTTTTCTTCTTTTTTCCTTTCTCTAGTTTTCTTTTTCTTTATTTACTTATGCTTCTTACATTTCTTTTCATTTTTAGTATGTGTTGCTAATCATATTGTTGAGGTGGTGAGGTGAAGCTCTTGGTAAATGTTAAGGTTAGTCTCTTAAACATGAGCTAAAATGAATCATCATTTATAAACACTAGTATAGATAATATTTTCTTTTGGTTTAAAAGCATACTTGCAAAGTAGAGATCTTGATTCATTATTGACAATGAAAATGGCACAGTAAATGCTTGGTTTCATAACCTTGATTTGTTGTAGACATATACCTTGGCATAAGGAATGCTTGGACTCTTTTTATGAGTTTTGAGGACACCAAATGAACATAATATCATATGCTATGGACGTTGGACAATTTGGACTGAATTGCTAAACCTTCCGATTGGAACCTCCCTTATGTGTGGATTTCAATTGTGTAATAAAACAAGATTAATCTTAGCATAACACCAAGAGTGGATTCTCTAACCTCAACATCCTTTCTTATTGTTTTTTATATCTTGTTTAATTGCTTTTATGTTATTTTGTTTATTTTGTTCTCTAATATCTTGTTTACTTTCTTTGTTATTGATTCCCTAATATCTTGTTTATTTTCTTTTTCATATATATTTATAAACTTATACTTACTAGTACGCTTCCCTGTGGTTCGACCTCGGACACCCGAGAATTTATTACTTGAACATAACCTGCACTTGGGTTTACAACTCTTAATTGAGTCTCCATCAAGTTTTTGGCGCCGTTGCCGGGGGAGCAATACTAAGTATATAAGTTTATAAGTATATTTATTTTTATTGGCTGGTTATACCGCCTAATTTTCTATATATTTATATTTATATTGTATATTAACTTTGTTTTATTTTTATTGGCTGGTTATACCGCCTAATCTGTATATTAACTTTGTTTTATGCTTGTTTGCCGACGTGATTTTAGATCTCGTCGTTTAGTTAGATTTTATTGTGAAACTTTTTCAGGTAATCTTTCTAATACAACTCCTAACATAGCTGACAATGAAAGTGTTCATGCTGAAGATGAGAACAGACAAGTACGCACCATGCGTGACTACTTGCAACCAACTCGAAGCTCATCACCCTCTTGTTTTATTTTTCCTCTCAATGCAAACAACTTTTGTTTTAAACCAGGTATGATAGCTTTGCTTCCAAATTTCCATGGGTTAGAATCGGAAAGTGCTTACTCATTTCTAAAAGACTTCGAAGATGTATGTGTCACCTTTAATGACCAACAATGTACAAATGAAATTGTCAAGCTAAAATTATTTCCTTTTTCTTTAAAAGATAAAGCAAAAATTTGGCTTCATAATTTAAAACCAAGGTCAATTGGCACATGGCAAGAATTACAAACTGAGTTTCTAAAGAAAATTTTCCCAGCACATAAAACTACTGCTTTGAAAAGACAGATTCAAAATTTCAATCAAAATCAAAATGAAGCATTTTTTCAGTGCTGGGAGCGTTTTAAAGATTTGTTAAGTTCTTGTCCACATCATGGTTTCGAAAAATGGCGTCTTATTAGTTTCTTTTATGAAAGTTTAACTCCCGAAACTAAACAATTTGTTGAAACAATGTGTAACGGTGAGTTTCTAGAAAAAGAACCTGAAGAAGCCTTTGACTACCTAGACCATTTGGCAGATAACTCTCAAGCCTGGCACACAGATAATTCCTTTGAAAGTTCCAATAGATCTGATCTTTTTTCTAACAGAGGTAAATATCATTTTAGTCAAGAAGATGAGATAAAAGCTAAAGTAGCTAATTTGGCTAGAAAGATTGAAGCCATGGAACTTAGAGAAGTAAAAGAAGTCAAAACGGTTAAAAATGAAGAAAGTTGTGGAATTTGTGAAATCATGGGACACCCCACTTCTGAATGTTCAAACATTCCCATTCTTAAAGAAGCGTTGCATGATCAAGTAAATTCCATAAACACATTTAAAAAGCCTTTTCCTTCTCCTTACTCTGAAACGTATAACCCTGAATGGAGAAGTCATCCCAACTTCAGTTGGCGGAATAATAATCATGTTCAGGTACCACAATCTCAAAAGCCGGGCAACACTTTTTCCTATCAACCTTCACGTGTACAAACCTTGGAAGAGACATTGCAAGCATTCATGCAAACACAAGCAAATGTGAATAACCAAACTTCACAGGACATCAATGAGATCAAAAACACCTTGTCCACATTGACAGCTTCATTACGCACTCAAGAAAAAGGTAAGTTTCCTGCTCAACCTCAGCCTAACCCTTCTACTCAATGTTTTGTTTCTTGCTCCAATGAAACTCAACAGGAAAATGCCAGTTCTATCACAACTCTTCGAAGTGGAAAGGCAATTGACAAAAACATTCCATCAAAAGACCAAGATCCTCCTTCCCCTCCGAAAAGTAATGGTAAGGATGATGGTAAGTCTGAACTTCTTGAAAATTTGGACAAAGAAAAAGGTATGCATCCTGCTCCTTTTCCTCAAAGGTTGCAAACAATAAAGAATTTGAATCAAAATGCAGAAATTTATGAACTTTTCAAACAAGTTAAGATTAACATTCCTTTATTGGATGCAATCAAACAAGTTCAATCTTATGCTAAATTTTTGAAGGACATGTGCACAGTTAAAAGGAAACATAATGTACAAAAGAAAGCATTTCTGACGAAAAGTGTGAGCTCAATCATTCAGCACCTTACTCCACCAAAATTCAAAGATCCTGGATGTCCAACAATCTCATGCATCATTGGAAACACTAGAATAGAACGTGCATTGCTTGATCTTGGTGCTAGTGTTAATCTTTTGCCTTTTTCTGTTTATCAACAGTTAGGTTTAGGTGAACTCAAGGAAACACCTGTTACACTTCAACTAGCTGATCGTTCTGTAAAAATTCCTCGAGGGATAGTTGAAGATGTTTTGGTTCAAATTGATAATTTTTACTTCCCTGTTGATTTTATTGTTTTGGACACACATCCTGTTTCAAATCCAAATGTTCAAATTCCTGTTATATTAGGCCGTCCATTTCTTGCAACTTCTAATGCTCTGATAAATTGCAGGAATGGTATGTTGAACATTTCTTTTGGAAATATGACTTTAGAATTAAATGTGTTCAACATTTGCAAGCAACCTGGTGATGATTCAGAAGTACATGAAGTGGATTTCATTGAAGAACTTGTTCATGAACATCTCACCACTACCACATTCCATGATCCTTTAAAAGCTTATTTAATTGAATGTGAGTTTGATAATGCTTCAGAAATTTCACACACTGATTCTTTGTTAAATTCTTTTCAGGATAAGCATTGTTGGAAACAAAAGTTTGAGGAACTTCCATCACTCACAAATGTCACTGTACCATCAACTATTGAACCACCCAAGCTGGATTTAAAACCATTGCCATCCGAGCTAAAATATTCCTTTTTGGGTGAGAATGAAACTTTTCCAGTCATAATTTCTTCACATCTTGATGAACTACAAGAAGGAAAAATTCCTTGTCAATGGAGCCCCCAAGATAAAAGGAAGTTTCTGAATGAGGTAAAAAATTTCTATTGGGATGACCCTTACTTGTTCAAATATTGTCCTAATCAGATTTTTCGAAGATGCATTCCCGACAATGAGGTAAGTAGTGTAATTAAGTTTTGTCATTCCGAGGCATGTGGTGGTCATTTTTCATCAAAGAAAGCTGCTGCAAAAATTTTACAGTGTGGATTTTACTGGCCAACTTTATTCAAAGATGCATATAATTTTTGCAAGTCATGTGAAAGTTGTCAAAAATTAGGTTCCATTTCGAAAAGAAACATGATGCCTTTGAACCTAATTCTTGTAATTGAAATTTTTGACTGTTGGGGTATTGATTTCATGGGACCATTTCCACCAATTTTTGGTTTCTTATACATTTTAGTTGCAATAGATTATGTTTCAAAGTGGATAGAGGCAATTCCATGTCGAAATAATGATCACAAAACAGTGATTAAATTTTTAAAAGAAAATATTTTGAGTCGATTTGGAATTCCTCGATCTATCATAAGTGATGGGGGAACACATTTTTGCAACAAGGTTTTTGAAACATTAATGAAGAAATATGCCATTACACACAAAGTTACAACCCCTTATCACCCGCAGACAAATGGACAGGTAGAATTAGCAAATAGGGAGATTAAACAAATTTTGGAAAAGACGGTTAATCCAAATCGCAAAGATTGGTCTCTTAGACTTAACGATGCATTATGGGCCTATCGAACAGCTTTTAAAACAGCATTGGGCATGTCTCCTTATAGGCTAGTTTATGGAAAACCTTGTCATTTACCTGTGGAACTTGAGCATAAAGCATATTGGGCCATTAAAATGTTCAACTCAAACCTTGATGACGCTTCTAATTTACGGAAATTACAAATAAATGAACTTGAGGAACTCAAAAATGATGCATATGAGAATTCTAAAATTCATAAAGAAAGAACTAAAGCCTTTCATGACAAGTTAATTTCAAGAAAAATATTTGATGTTGGGCAAAAAGTTCTACTTTATAATTCTAGACCTCACATATTTCCTGGTAAATTGAGATCAATGATAACTCTTATAATTATATAGTTTTTAGTTATGTTTTATTATTGTTTTGTGTCAAATACGAGTTATTATTGTTTAGTCTAATTGTGTTTATGATCTTTTATATTTTTATGTAATTTGGTGTTTTTCACAAGTTTCTTTGAGTGATTTCAGATTACTAGAATTAAGGGCAAATCTAGTTCAGTTCCAGTTCCGACACCGTTTGCCATATCAGCTATATCTCGAGTTTCACTGAAGCAATAAGGCTGAAATTTGTAGCTGTGCAAAGCTAAGAGGCATATCTATCTTTTTCATGTTTTACACTTCTTGAAACGGAGTCGTTTTCCCTAGCAAAATCGACCATCAAGTTGGCTGATGTGCAATGACGTCTGTGCTGACCTGTTTTCGTATTTTGCCCATATCTTCTTATCCACATCAGCAAATGAGCTGATTCCAACGGCTATGGATCCGTAACTGATAGGGGTATATTGTTCTAGAAGACAATTTTATCAGATCGAGCCTCCAACATTGACAAAATCGACCATCAAGCTGGCTGATCAGAATTGTCATACAATATGACGAAAATTGTTAGAAAAATGCACCCACCTATTATACCTACGTTTGAAATTTGTAAAGCTTGTCTCTTGTCATTTAGCCCTCCAAAATGTGTATAAATAGAGGGCCTTGGATGAGTATTGGGATACATTATACATTGGTAGGATATTAGCCATTGTAATAAAATTCTTTAAGTTTTCTTCTTCTTTCCTTTCTCTAGTTTTCTTTTTCTTTATTTACCTATGCTTCTTACATTTCTTTTCATTTTATTCATATCTAGTATGTGTTGCTAATCATATTGTTGAGGTGATGAGGTGAAGCTCTTGGTAAATGCTAAGGTTAGTCTCTTAAACATGAGCTAAAATGAATCATCATTTATAAACACTAGTATAGATAATATTTTCTTTTGGTTTAAAATCATACTTGCAAAGTAGAGATCTTGATTCATTATTGACAATGAAAATGGCACAGTAAATGCTTGGTTTCATAACCTTGATTTGTTGTAGACATATACCTTGGCATAAGGAATGCTTGGACTCTTTTTGTGAGTTTTGAGGACACCAAATGAACATAATATCATATGCTATGGACGTTGGACAATTTGGACTGAATTGCTAAACCTTCCGATTGGAATTTTCCTTATGTGTGAATTTCAATTGTGTAATAAAACAAGATTAATCTTAGCATAACACCAAGAGTGGATTCTCTAACCTCAACATCTTTACTTATTGTTTTTTATCTTGTTAATTTCTTTTATGTTATTTTGTTTATTTTGTTTTCTAATATCTTGTTTATCTTGTTTTGTTGTTGATTCCCTAATATCTTGTTCACTTTCTTTTTTTTTTATATATTTATAAACTTATACTTACTAATACGCTTCCCTGTGGTTCGACCTCGGACACCCGAGAATTTATTACTTGAACGTAACCTGCACTTGGGTTTACGACACTTAATTGAGTCACCATCAAGTTTTTGGCGCCGTTGCCGGAGAGGCAATACTAAGTATATAAGTTTATAAGTATTATATTTATTTTTATTGGCTGCTTTATACCGCCTAATTTTCTATATATTTATATTTATATTGTATATTAACTTTGTTTTATTTTTATTGGCTGGTTTATACCGCCTAATTTAGTATATTTATTTTGTTTGGCTGGTTATACCGCCTAATTTGTATATTAACTTTGTTTTATGCTTGTTTGGCGACGTGATTTTAGATCTCGTCGTTTAGTTAGATTTTATTGTGAAACTTTTTCAGGTAATCTTTCTAATACAACTCCTACCATGGCTGACAATGAAAGTGTTCATGCTGAAGATGAGAACAGACAAATACGCACCATGCGTGACTACTTGCAACCAACTCGAAGCTCATCACCCTCTTGTTTTATTTTTCCTCTCAATGCAAACAACTTTCGTTTTAAACCAGGTATGATAGCTTTGCTTCCAAATTTCCATGGGTTAGAATCGGAAAGTGCTTACTCGTTTCTAAAAGACTTCGAAGATGTATGTGTCACCTTTAATGACCAACAATGTACAAATGAAATTGTCAAGCTAAAATTATTTCCTTTTTCTTTAAAAGATAAAGCAAAAATTTGGCTTCATAATTTAAAACCAAGGTCAATTGGCACATGGCAAGAATACAAACTGAGTTTCTAAAGAAATTTTTCCCAGCACATAAAACTACTGCTTTGAAAAGACAGATTCAAAATTTCAATCAAAATCAAAATGAAGCATTTTTCAGTGCTGGGAGCGTTTAAAAGATTTGTTAAGTTCTTGTCCACATCATGGTTTTGAAAAATGGCGTCTTATTAGTTTCTTTTATGAAAGTTTAACTCCGAAACTAAACAATTTGTTGAAACAATGTGTAACGGTGAGTTTCTAGAAAAAGAACCTGAAGAAGCCTTTGACTACCTAGACCATTTGGCAGATAACTCTCAAGCCTGGCACACAGATAATTCTCTGAAAGTTCACTATATCTAATCTTGTTTCTAACAGAGGTAAATATCATTTTAATCAAGAAGATGAGATAAAAGCTAAAGTAGCTAATTTGCTAGAAAGATTGAAGCCATGGAACTTAGAGAAGTAAAAGAAGTCAAAACGGTTAAAAATGAAGAAAGTTGTGGAATTTTGTGAAATCATGGGACACCCCACTTCTGAATGTCCAAACATTCCCATTCTTAAAGAAGCGTTGCATGATCAAGTAAATTCCATAAACACATTTAAAAAGCCTTTTCCTTCTCCTTACTCTGAAACGTATAACCCTGAATGGAGAAATCATCCCAACTTCAGTTGGCGGAATAATAATCATGTTCAGGTACCACAATCTCAAAACCCGGGCAACACTTTTTCCTATCAACCTTCACGTGTACAAACCTTGGAAGAGACATTGCAAGCATTCATGCAAAAACAAGCAAATGTGAATAACCGGACTTCACAGGACATCAATGAGATCAAAAACCACTTGTCCACATTGACAGCTTCATTACGCACTCAAGAAAAAGGTAAGTTTCCTGCTCAACCTCAGCCTAACCCTTCTACTCAATGTCTTGTTTCTTGCTCCAATGAAACTCAACAGGAAAATGCCAGTTCTATCACAACTCTTCGAAGTGGAAAGGCAATTGACAAAAACATTCCATCAAAAGACCAAGATCCTCTTTCCCCTCCGAAAAGTAATGGTAAGGATGATGGTAAGTCTGAACTTCTTGAAAATTTGGACAAAGAAAAAGGTATGCATCCTGCTCCTTTTCCTTAAAGGTTGCAAACAATAAAGAATTTGAATCAAAATGCAGAAATTTATGAACTTTTCAAACAAGTTAAGATTAACGTTCCTTTATTGGATGCAATCAAACAAGTTCCATCTTATGCTAAATTTTGAAGGACATGTGCACAGTTAAAAGGAAACATAATGTACAAAAGAAAGCATTTCTGACGGAAAGTGTGAGCTCAATCATTCAGCACCTTACTCCACCAAAATTCAAAGATCCTGGATGTCCAACAATCTCATGCATCATTGGAAACACTAGAATAGAACGTGCATTGCTTGATCTTGGTGCTAGTGTTAATCTTTTGCCTTTTTCTGTTTATCAATAGTTAGGTTTAGGTGAACTCAAGGAAACACCTGTTACACTTCAACTAGCTGATCGTTCTGTAAAAATTCCTCGAGGGATAGTTGAAGATGTTTTGGTTCAAATTGATAATTTTTACTTCCCTGTTGATTTTATTGTTTTGGACACACATCCTGTTTCAAATCCAAATGTTCAAATTCCTGTTATATTAGGCCGTCCATTTCTTGCAACTTCTAATGCTCTGATAAATTGCAGGAATGGTATGTTGAACATTTCTTTTGGAAATATGACTTTAGAATTAAATGTGTTCAACACTTGCAAGCAACCTAGTGATGATTCAGAAGTACATGAAGTGGATTTCATTGAAGAACTTGTTCATGAACATCTCACCACTACCACATTCCATGATCCTTTAGAAGCTTATTTAATTGAATGTGAGTTTGATAATGCTTCAGAAATTTCACACACTGATTCTTTGTTAAATTCTTTTCAGGTTAAGCATTGTTGGAATCAAAAACTTGAGGAACTCAGAAAAGATGCATATGAGAATTCTAAAATTCATAAAGAAAGAACTAAAGCCTTTCATGACAAGTTAATTTCAAGAAAAATATTTGATGTTGGGCAAAAAGTTCTACTTTATAATTCTAGACTTCACATATTTCCTGGTAAGTTGAGATCAAGATGGACTGGCCCATTTGTGGTTAAGCATGTGTATCATTATGGAGCACTTGACATTGAGAATCCTCAAAATGGTAACGTATTCAAGGTAAATGGACAAAGACTCAAACTCTTTTTGGAAAATCATGTTACTCAAGAAGAGGTTGTTTTTCTTTCTGATCCTTGTTTTGAAAATAACTAGATGTAAATATAATTTTTACTAATTTCCAAAAATAATAATAATAATAATAATACATTTTTTTTAACCCCGGTTAAATGGCGGATAACGGTACTCCGTGATTATTTAAGTCGGTTCCATCAGCTACCCACAAAACTGATATTGTATATAAATTTCTCTTTCAATTTCTCTTTCATTTTTTTATTTTTTTTTTCAGGATGGATGATATTCTCAAAAGATTGCAGAAACGATTCCCTCCTTTTCCTCGAAATATTTTACTGAAACTTTACCAAGTTCGATTTGAAAGATTAAGAATGCTTATGCACAAAGGGATTCCTGAAGACATACGTTGGATAATTGAAGCCAAGGTACGTGAAGATGAATATCTTCCTGTTTTGCATTTACCAGGTACAGGTAGAAGCACTTTTGCAAAGAAGCGACGAGCAAAGCGCATGAGTTCAAATTGCCACAAATGTGCACGATGGACGTGTAACGGTAAATGTCGTTCTATTGGGATTCCGTCCTCTAATCGAGATGATAAAATTGAATTCATTAAGGATGGACTGAGTAAGGAGAATTTGGATAATATCCAACTTTCTCTTGAGACGCATCCTAGTGGAGACGTACAAAGAGAAATTCTTGATTTATGGCCGCAATTCCAAAGGGAATGGCAACATCTTGGGAATCTGATGTTAAAAGACCCTGTTTGCCAGCTTGTAAGAAAACTGGATGGGAAGCATATCCTCGACTCATAGAAGGCGTTTAAGCCGTTTCTGGACGTAAAACCAGAAGAAGATGTGAGCCACAATCACAACTACAATAAATGACTTCTCAGCTTTTGGTTTGATTTGCAATAACTTTATTTCGGTTTAATTTACGTGTTGTTAGATTTGTGTAATTCTTCTCGTTTTTTTTTGTATTGGTCTTTTACGGTTGATTTTTCTTCTCTTTTTGATTTTCTTCCTGAAATCACGCAAAAATCTTTTGTTAGGTTAACATTTTCTTCTGACAGGTCAGATACACTTTCGGCGACATTATTACTCTTGTCTGATTCACTACTCAGTCCTCTATATATTACACCATGTACTCATTCTCTTTCAGGCACTCGAAAAAAAAATGGAAAGTACTTCGTCCCAGCGCATTAAAAAAATTTGTGTCTTTGGAGGTGCTTATCCAGGGAAAAATAACATATTCGCTGATGAAGCCATAAGAGTTGGAGTAATACTTGCCCAACAAAAGATCCAGTTGATTTATGGAGGCGGTAGTATGGGTTTAATGGGAGCAGTCGCTACAGCAGCACACGCCGGAGGAAGTCCAGTTCTAGGAATCGTGCCAAAACTATTCACAGATTTTTGTGGACCTACCGTGGGTAAGGAAATACAAGTCTGGAGTATCCCTGAACGGATGACAATCATGTACCATTCTGCCGATGCATTCATTGCTTTACCAGGAGGTCTGGGTACATTGGAAGAAATAGCTTGCGTGGCTTCTTGGTCATCTTTGGTCACAAATAAGAAACCCATTGGTTTGCTTAATATTAATGGTTATTTTAGTAATTTGCTTTCATATTTAGATAATGCTGTGGATAATGGATTCATGTTTTCAGAGGCAAGGAGAACCATAATTTCTGCTACAACTATTGAAGATTTACTCAAAAAGCTCCAAGCTTATGAGTGTTTATCTGCTACGGTTGTTTCGCAAACGCTCGGAAAAAGAAAAAGAGATATGGACGAGCAAGGAGTGGATTGCACTTTGTCTTTGTGACATTATCTAACATTTTGTTTGTTGTGTCTCAGTTATAATAAGTGGTTAGCAACCTCTGCAGGTAATATCTCCTAAATTCTACCTTTAAAATTTGACATTGGGGACAATGTCATATTTTAGTAGGGGGGTAAGGGACATATTTTGCTAAAAAAAAAAAAAATTGTTGTGTTTTAAGACATTTAGAAGTATTCATTCTGAACAAGGTCTGAGTAAGGGAGACTTGAGACATACCTTGTCAGTTTGATTTAATCTTCTTCTTCAAAAAAACAAAACAAAAAAAAAAAGCATGTTTAGACTTAGTGTGTTTTTTTAGTTACTTTCAATACTATAATGAGATATGAATTGCATAAGTCTAAAACAGATTTATTAGTGAGAAGATTTTCATGAGAATTGAGCTTGATATCAACCTTTTTATGAGCCAATGTTAATATGATATGTGATTGAGAAAGAAGCATGTTTAGACTTAATCTGACTTGTATAATTATCCTTGTGAGTTTTTGAGCCTATAATGATTGATGCATTATACAAATCAATCTAATTTCTTTCTTGAGTGCTCTTATGATTACATGATTCTCTAGAACTTGCTTTAAACCGTTTGATGCTATATTGATACATGTGACAACATGAATATGATAGAGGCATTAGGATTATAACCAGAGCCAAACAGCCATCCCTTATTAATGTTCTAAGAGAACATCCCCACTAGTGAGCCAATTTGAGCCTACATTAAATATGCTGTTTTATTGGTAACCACAACTTACACCTAGCCTAAATATACTTATATCCTTACCCTTGTTCTAAAGATGGATTTGTATATTTTGAGACATATTGCAAATAAAAAAAAAAGGGATCTTTTTAGTTGAAAATTTGGGTTAGAAACAAAAGATAAGTGTGGGGGAAGAAAAGAAAAGAAAAAGTCAAGAGAAAAAGAAAGGGATCATTGTCAAATACATTCCCATATTAAAAAAAAAAAAAAAATCTTCTCTTGAACTTCTAGAAAAAAGATGTTACAAAGTTGGTTAGAATGATGCAAAGGCTCAACATGAATATTTAGCCTATGTTATTATGTGCTTTATAAGAGTTTTGAGAAGTTTTATTTGTATGATCTTATTATGTCTCTAAAATCTATGAACTCTTTGGAACCTTTGTGATATCTTTATCCTTTTGTTCTTTAACCACATTATAACCCTTTGGCCCCATTACAACCTTGAATAAAGACCTCTTGATTTATGAAGTTGTATGATCTAAATAGTGGAGAATAGGTGGAAAAGCAAGCATATGGTAGAAGTGTTTTCATGAGATTGATTGAGTGTAAACACTTTACCACTACTTTAAAGAGTGAAAATCAAGAGAGTATCCCATGTGAGAAGTTGAGATTAAGTTTGAATATACACTATTTTGATTGAAATATGTTATGTTAATATTGGCTTAACTCATTTATTTACATTCAAGCATGATTTTTTGTGAAATTCTTTGAGCTATTGATTAGTTTACAAGACTTGTTCAAAGATTGTCTCTAATTTATATTGAAAGGATTAGGAGTAAATATTTTTAGTGTATGTAGTTTACTTATATTTTAGTTTTTCAATGTTTGTGGGTATCGTTCTAGCAAACCCTCACGAGACTAAACTCGTCCACTAGGGACACCTAGGGGTTTAAAGGCTTGTGTCACATGCTAAGTGCCACCGTGATTTCCTACGAAAATGGATTAGATTAGATTTTCTTATTTTATTTTTATTGAGTCGTTGCTAGGGACTAGCAACAATCTAAGTGTGGGGGTGTGATAACTCGTATAATTATATAGTTTTTAGTTATGTTTTATTATTGTTTTGTGTCAAATACGAGTTATTATTGTTTAGTCTAATTGTGGTTATGATCTTTTATATTTTTATGTAATTTGGTGTTTTTCACAAGTTTCTTTGAGTGATTTCAGATTACTAGAATTAAGGGCAAATCCAGTTCAGTTCCAGTTCCGACACCGTTTGCCATATCAGCTATATCTCGAGTTTCACTGAAGCAATAAGGCTGAAATTTGTAGCCGTGCAAAGCTAAGAGGCATATCTATCTTTTTCATGTTTTACACTTCTTGAAACGGAGTCGTTTTCCCTAGCAAAATCGACCATCAAGTTGGCTGATGTGCAATGACGTCTGTGCTGACCGGTTTCCGTATTTTGCCCATATCTTCTTATCCACATCAGCAAATGAGCTGATTCCAACGGATATGGATCCGTAACTGATAGGGGTATATTTTTATAGAAGACAATTTTATCAGATCGAGCCTCCAACATTGACAAAATCGACCATCAAGCTGGATGATCAGAATTGTCATACAATATGACGAAAATTGTTAGAAAAATGCACCCACCTATTATACCTACCTTTGAAATTTGTAAAGCTTGTCTCTTGTCATTTAGCCCTCCAAAATGTGTATAAATAGAGGGCCTTGGATGAGTATTGGGATACATTATACATTGGTAGGATATTAGCCATTGTAATAAAATTCTTTAAGTTTTCTTCTTCTTTCCTTTCTCTAGTTTTCTTTTTCTTTATTTACCTATGCTATATTGATACATGTGACAACATGAATATGATAGAGACATTAGGATTATAACCAGAGCCAAACAGCCATCCATTATTAATGTTCTAAGAGAACATCCCCACTAGTGAGCCAATTTGAGCCTACATTAAATATGCTATTTTATTGGTAACCAGAACTTACACCTAGCCTAAATATACTTATATCCTTACCCTTGTTCTAAAGATGGATTATATATTTTGAGACATATTGCAAAAACAAGGGATACTTTTTGAAAATTTGGGCTAGAACGAAAGATAAGTGTGGGGGAGGAGAGAGGCAAAAGTCAAGAGAAAAAGAAAGGGATCATTGTCAAATACATTCCCATATTAAAAAAAAAAATCTTCTCTTGAACTTCTAGTTAAAGTAAAGAAAAAGATGTTACAAAGTTGGTTAGAATGAAGCAAAGGCTCAACATGAATATTTAGCCTATGTGACTATGTACTTGTAAAGAGTTTTGAGAAATTTATTTGTATGATCTTATTATGTCTCTAAACTCTATGAACTCTTTGGAACCTTTGTGATATCTTTATCCTTTTGTTCTTTAACCACATTATAACCCTTTGGCCCCATTACAACCTTGAATAAAGATCTCTTGATTTATGAAGTTGTATGATCTAAATAGTGGAGAATAGGTGGACAAGCAAGCATATGGTAGAAGTGTTTTCATGAGATTGATTGAGTGTAAACACTTTACCACTACTTTAAAGAGTGAAAATCATGAGAGTATCCCATGTGAGAGGTTGAGATTAAGTTGAATATGCACTATTTTGATTGAAATATGTTATGTTAATATTGGCTTAACTCATTTATTTACATTCAAGCATGAATTTTTGTGAAATTCTTTGAGCTATTGATTAGTTTATAAGACTTGTTCAAAGATTGTCTCTAATTTATATTGAAAGGATTAGGAGTAAATATTTTTAGTGTATGTAGTTTACTTATATTTTAGTTTTTCAATGTTTGTGGGTATCGTTCTAGCAAACCCTCACGAGACTAAACTCGTCCACTAGGGACACCTAGGGGTTTAAAGGCTTGTGTCACATGCTAAGTGCCACCGTGATTTCCTACGAAAATGGATTAGATTAGATTTTCTTATTTTATTTTTATTGAGTCGTTGCTAGGGACTAGCAACAATCTAAGTGTGGGGGTGTGATAACTCGTATAATTATATAGTTTTTAGTTATGTTTTATTATTGTTTTGTGTCAAATACGAGTTATTATTGTTTAGTCTAATTGTGGTTATGATCTTTTATATTTTTATGTAATTTGGTGTTTTTCACAAGTTTCTTTGAGTGATTTCAGATTACTAGAATTAAGGGCAAATCCAGTTCAGTTCCAGTTCCGACACCGTTTGCCATATCAGCTATATCTCGAGTTTCACTGAAGCAATAAGGCTGAAATTTGTAGCCGTGCAAAGCTAAGAGGCATATCTATCTTTTTCATGTTTTACACTTCTTGAAACGGAGTCGTTTTCCCTAGCAAAATCGACCATCAAGTTGGCTGATGTGCAATGACGTCTGTGCTGACCGGTTTCCGTATTTTGCCCATATCTTCTTATCCACATCAGCAAATGAGCTGATTCCAACGGATATGGATCCGTAACTGATAGGGGTATATTTTTATAGAAGACAATTTTATCAGATCGAGCCTCCAACATTGACAAAATCGACCATCAAGCTGGATGATCAGAATTGTCATACAATATGACGAAAATTGTTAGAAAAATGCACCCACCTATTATACCTACCTTTGAAATTTGTAAAGCTTGTCTCTTGTCATTTAGCCCTCCAAAATGTGTATAAATAGAGGGCCTTGGATGAGTATTGGGATACATTATACATTGGTAGGATATTAGCCATTGTAATAAAATTCTTTAAGTTTTCTTCTTCTTTCCTTTCTCTAGTTTTCTTTTTCTTTATTTACCTATGCTATATTGATACATGTGACAACATGAATATGATAGAGACATTAGGATTATAACCAGAGCCAAACAGCCATCCATTATTAATGTTCTAAGAGAACATCCCCACTAGTGAGCCAATTTGAGCCTACATTAAATATGCTATTTTATTGGTAACCAGAACTTACACCTAGCCTAAATATACTTATATCCTTACCCTTGTTCTAAAGATGGATTATATATTTTGAGACATATTGCAAAAACAAGGGATACTTTTTGAAAATTTGGGCTAGAACGAAAGATAAGTGTGGGGGAGGAGAGAGGCAAAAGTCAAGAGAAAAAGAAAGGGATCATTGTCAAATACATTCCCATATTAAAAAAAAAAATCTTCTCTTGAACTTCTAGTTAAAGTAAAGAAAAAGATGTTACAAAGTTGGTTAGAATGAAGCAAAGGCTCAACATGAATATTTAGCCTATGTGACTATGTACTTGTAAAGAGTTTTGAGAAATTTATTTGTATGATCTTATTATGTCTCTAAACTCTATGAACTCTTTGGAACCTTTGTGATATCTTTATCCTTTTGTTCTTTAACCACATTATAACCCTTTGGCCCCATTACAACCTTGAATAAAGATCTCTTGATTTATGAAGTTGTATGATCTAAATAGTGGAGAATAGGTGGACAAGCAAGCATATGGTAGAAGTGTTTTCATGAGATTGATTGAGTGTAAACACTTTACCACTACTTTAAAGAGTGAAAATCATGAGAGTATCCCATGTGAGAGGTTGAGATTAAGTTGAATATGCACTATTTTGATTGAAATATGTTATGTTAATATTGGCTTAACTCATTTATTTACATTCAAGCATGAATTTTTGTGAAATTCTTTGAGCTATTGATTAGTTTATAAGACTTGTTCAAAGATTGTCTCTAATTTATATTGAAAGGATTAGGAGTAAATATTTTTAGTGTATGTAGTTTACTTATATTTTAGTTTTTCAATGTTTGTGGGTATCGTTCTAGCAAACCCTCACGAGACTAAACTCGTCCACTAGGGACACCTAGGGGTTTAAAGGCTTGTGTCACATGCTAAGTGCCACCGTGATTTCCTACGAAAATGGATTAGATTAGATTTTCTTATTTTATTTTTATTGAGTCGTTGCTAGGGACTAGCAACAATCTAAGTGTGGGGGTGTGATAACTCGTATAATTATATAGTTTTTAGTTATGTTTTATTATTGTTTTGTGTCAAATACGAGTTATTATTGTTTAGTCTAATTGTGGTTATGATCTTTTATATTTTTATGTAATTTGGTGTTTTTCACAAGTTTCTTTGAGTGATTTCAGATTACTAGAATTAAGGGCAAATCCAGTTCAGTTCCAGTTCCGACACCGTTTGCCATATCAGCTATATCTCGAGTTTCACTGAAGCAATAAGGCTGAAATTTGTAGCCGTGCAAAGCTAAGAGGCATATCTATCTTTTTCATGTTTTACACTTCTTGAAACGGAGTCGTTTTCCCTAGCAAAATCGACCATCAAGTTGGCTGATGTGCAATGACGTCTGTGCTGACCGGTTTCCGTATTTTGCCCATATCTTCTTATCCACATCAGCAAATGAGCTGATTCCAACGGATATGGATCCGTAACTGATAGGGGTATATTTTTATAGAAGACAATTTTATCAGATCGAGCCTCCAACATTGACAAAATCGACCATCAAGCTGGATGATCAGAATTGTCATACAATATGACGAAAATTGTTAGAAAAATGCACCCACCTATTATACCTACCTTTGAAATTTGTAAAGCTTGTCTCTTGTCATTTAGCCCTCCAAAATGTGTATAAATAGAGGGCCTTGGATGAGTATTGGGATACATTATACATTGGTAGGATATTAGCCATTGTAATAAAATTCTTTAAGTTTTCTTCTTCTTTCCTTTCTCTAGTTTTCTTTTTCTTTATTTACCTATGCTATATTGATACATGTGACAACATGAATATGATAGAGACATTAGGATTATAACCAGAGCCAAACAGCCATCCATTATTAATGTTCTAAGAGAACATCCCCACTAGTGAGCCAATTTGAGCCTACATTAAATATGCTATTTTATTGGTAACCAGAACTTACACCTAGCCTAAATATACTTATATCCTTACCCTTGTTCTAAAGATGGATTATATATTTTGAGACATATTGCAAAAACAAGGGATACTTTTTGAAAATTTGGGCTAGAACGAAAGATAAGTGTGGGGGAGGAGAGAGGCAAAAGTCAAGAGAAAAAGAAAGGGATCATTGTCAAATACATTCCCATATTAAAAAAAAAAATCTTCTCTTGAACTTCTAGTTAAAGTAAAGAAAAAGATGTTACAAAGTTGGTTAGAATGAAGCAAAGGCTCAACATGAATATTTAGCCTATGTGACTATGTACTTGTAAAGAGTTTTGAGAAATTTATTTGTATGATCTTATTATGTCTCTAAACTCTATGAACTCTTTGGAACCTTTGTGATATCTTTATCCTTTTGTTCTTTAACCACATTATAACCCTTTGGCCCCATTACAACCTTGAATAAAGATCTCTTGATTTATGAAGTTGTATGATCTAAATAGTGGAGAATAGGTGGACAAGCAAGCATATGGTAGAAGTGTTTTCATGAGATTGATTGAGTGTAAACACTTTACCACTACTTTAAAGAGTGAAAATCATGAGAGTATCCCATGTGAGAGGTTGAGATTAAGTTGAATATGCACTATTTTGATTGAAATATGTTATGTTAATATTGGCTTAACTCATTTATTTACATTCAAGCATGAATTTTTGTGAAATTCTTTGAGCTATTGATTAGTTTATAAGACTTGTTCAAAGATTGTCTCTAATTTATATTGAAAGGATTAGGAGTAAATATTTTTAGTGTATGTAGTTTACTTATATTTTAGTTTTTCAATGTTTGTGGGTATCGTTCTAGCAAACCCTCACGAGACTAAACTCGTCCACTAGGGACACCTAGGGGTTTAAAGGCTTGTGTCACATGCTAAGTGCCACCGTGATTTCCTACGAAAATGGATTAGATTAGATTTTCTTATTTTATTTTTATTGAGTCGTTGCTAGGGACTAGCAACAATCTAAGTGTGGGGGTGTGATAACTCGTATAATTATATAGTTTTTAGTTATGTTTTATTATTGTTTTGTGTCAAATACGAGTTATTATTGCTTAGTCTACTTGTGTTTATGATCTTTTATATTTTTATGTAATTTGGTGTTTTTCATGAGTTTCTTTGAGTGATTTCAGATTACTAGGTTAAATCAAGAATTAAGGGCAAATCCAATTCAGTTCCAGTTCCGACACCTTTTGCCATATCAGCTATATCTAGAGTTTCACCGAAGCATTAAGGCTGAAATTTTGACAGTGCAAAGTTAAGAGGCATATCTATCTTTTTCATGTTTTACACTTCTTGAAACGGAGTCGTTTTCCCTACTGAAATCAACCATCAAGTTGGCTGATGTGCAATGACGTCTGTTCTGCACCGTTTTGGTATTTTGACCATATCTTCCGATCCACATGAGAAAATGATCTGATTCCAACGGATATGGATCAGTAACTGATAGGGGCATATTTGATCAGATCGAGCCTCCAACATTGACAAAATCGACCATCAAGCTGGCTGATCAGAATTGTCATACAACATGACGAAAATTGTTAGAAAAATGCACCCACCTATTATACCTACCTTTGAAATTTATAAAGCTTGTCTCTTGTCATTTAGCTCTCCAAAATGTGTATAAATAGAGGGCCTTGGATGAGTATTAGGATACATTATACATTGGTAGGATATTAGCCATTGTAAAAAAATTCTCTAAGTTTTCTTCTTTTTTCCTTTCTCTAGTTTTCTTTTTCTTTATTTACTTATGCTTCTTACATTTCTTTTCATTTTTAGTATGTGTTGCTAATCATATTGTTGAGGTGATGAGGTGAAGCTCTTGGTAAATGCTAAGGTTAGTCTCTTAAACATGAGCTAAAATGAATCATCATTTATAAACACTAGTATAGATAATATTTTCTTTTGGTTTAAAATCATACTTGCAAAGTAGAGATCTTGATTCATTATTGACAATGAAAATGGCACAGTAAATGCTTGGTTTCATAACCTTGATTTGTTGTAGACATATACCTTGGCATAAGGAATGCTTGGACTCTTTTTATGAGTTTTGAGGACACCAAATGAACATAATATCATATGCTATGGACGTTGGACAATTTGGACTGAATTGCTAAACCTTCCGATTGGAACCTCCCTTATGTGTGGATTTCAATTGTGTAATAAAACAAGATTAATCTTAGCATAACACCAAGAGTGGATTCTCTAACCTCAACATCCTTTCTTATTGTTTTTTATATCTTGTTTCATTGCTTTTATGTTATTTTGTTTATTTTGTTCTCTAATATCTTGTTTACTTTCTTTGTTATTGATTCCCTAATATCTTGTTTATTTTCTTTTTCATATATATTTATAAACTTATACTTACTAGTACGCTTCCCTGTGGTTCGACCTCGGACACCCGAGAATTTATTACTTGAACATAACCTGTACTTGGGTTTACAACTCTTAATTGAGTCTCCATCATAACACGCGACGAGTTTCCTGTTATAATAATAAAAATTAATATATTATGAAACTATAACAATTAAAAATTAATAATAAAAAAAACTCTAAAACTATAAAATAACAAAACAATAATAATAAAAAATTTAAATTTTTTATATAATTATTAAATAATTAAATTATATAATAAATAAATAACTATAAAATGAAAAGACAATAATAATTACAAAATTATAAAACAATAATAATACAAAATAATATAATATAAAAATTAAAATTATATAAAACTATAAAATGAAAAAACAATAATAATTAAACAATTATAAAACTATAATAATAAAAAATAATATAATATAAAATTTATAATTATATAAAACTATAAAATGAAAAAACAGTAATAATTACAAAATTATTATTGTATATAATAATAAAAAAAATTATAATTATAAAAATTAAATTTATATAAAACTATAAAATGAAAAAACAAAAATAATTAACAAATTAAATAACTATAATAATAAAAAATTAAACAATATAAAAAATAAATAATTATATAACTATGAAATCAAAAAACAATACTAATTTATAAATGATAAAACTATAATAAGCACTATAACATTAAAAATATAAAAATTATAAAACAATAAAACTATAAATTTACAAAATTCTAATAATTAAAAATTAACTAAAAATTGATAATGTAATACAAATAATATTATAACAATTTACTTACCTCTTTAAATATAACCTCCGATATGTGATTTTCTTTAGTGATGATAAAGTCATTTTTAAATATTGTTTTAGAAAAAAAATATAGTTGTAGAAAAAATAAATTGTTGTAGAAAAAAATTTTGTTGGTAGAAAGAAATTTGATTGTAGAAAGAAGAATGGAAAATGAAGGGGTATTTATAGAAGAGTGGTGTGTGTGTGGGGGGGGGAGGGAGAGGATGGATTTGAAGGCAACGGTCACTTGACCGTTGCCTTCAAAAAAATTTGATTTTTTTTTTTAAAATTTTATATACTACAAATCAATTAAAAAAAATTTTAAAAATATTTCATAAATTTTAAATAAAAAAATATACCTTTGGACTTTTAATTTTTTTTTTAAAATTATTAAAAAAAAATAGTGTGTAAATTTTGGGGGTGGCGATTTCCCAAATATTTTTTTGAAAATTAAATTAAAAATATTTTTTTTATAATTTTAAAAAAAAAATTAAAAGTCCAAAGGTATATTTTTTTATTTAAAATTTATGAAATATTTTTTAAAATTTTTTAATTGATTTGTAGTATATAAAATTTAAAAAAAAAATTCAAATTTTTTTGAAGGCAACGGTCAAGTGACCGTTGCCTTCAAATCCATCCCCTCCCCCCCACACACACCACTCTTCTATAAATGCCCCTTCATTTTCCATTCTTCTTTCTACAATCAAATTTCTTTCTACCAACAAAATTTTTTTCTACAACAATTTATTTTTTCTACAACAATTTATTTTTTCTACAACAATATTTAAAAATGGCTTCATCATCACTATTGAGGTTACAAGAAAATCACATATCGGAGGTTATATTTAAAGAGATAAGTAAATTGTTATAATATTATTTGTATTACATTATCAATTTTTAGTTATTTTTTAATTATTAGAATTTTGTAAATTTATAGTTTTATAGTTTTATAATTTTTTATATTGTTTTTTGAAGAGGTAAGTAAATTGCTTTTTGATTTCATAGTTATATAATTATTTATTTTTTATATTGTTTAATTATTTATTATTATAGTTATTTAATTTGTTAATTATTTTTGTTTTTTCATTTTATAGTTTTATATAAATTTAATTTTTATATTATAACGTTTTTTTATTATTATATACAATAATAATTTTGTAATTATTACTGTTTTTTCATTTTATAGTTTTATATAATTATAATTTTTATATTATATTATTTTTTATTATTATAGTTTTATAGTTGTTTAATTATTATTGTTTTTTCATTTTATAGTTTTATATAATTTTAATTTTTATATTATATTATATTATATTATTATTGTTTTATAATTTTGTAATTATTATTATCTTTTCATTTTATAGTTATTTATTTATTATTTGATTTAATTATTTAATAATTATATAAAAAAAATTTATTATTATTGTTTTGTTATTTTATAGTTTTAGAGTTTTTTTTAATTAATTTTTAATTGTTATAGTTTTATAATATATTAATTTTTATTATTATAACAGAAAACTCATCGCGTGTTACGTTCGAGGAAATTTACATTGGAGGACCCGCATCCATCTATTATCAACCACTTAAGAAGAGCCGGATTTTATCACGCAACTCAAATTCGACGATTTTTTATACAACCCGACTTAATCAGTGCGTTGATCGAACGATGGAGACCCGAGACGCACACTTTTCATTTTTCATTTGGTGAATACACGGTAACTCTAGAAGATGTTGCGCTTCAACTTGGACTTCCGGTCCATGGCGATGCAGTTACATGCGGAAGCTTGCTAGATTGGAATGAAGTGTGTCAAAATCTATTGGGCTCGGTACCTCCAGATGAGTATGTATCTGGCTCAACGGTGAGACTAAATTGGTTGAAATCATTTCAAAATATTTCATTCCACGCAACTAAACAACAGATACAATATGCTGCTAGAGCATATATTTTACGTTTGATTGGAGGATAACTGATGCCTGGCAAATCGAGCAGTCGGGTACATTTAATGTATCTTCCATTACTACGTGATTTAGAGCATGCGGCAAATTATATTTGGGGTTCTGTGTGTTTGGCGGTTTTGTATAGAGAACTTTGCTGGGCTACAGTTCCAAAAAGCCATGACATAGGTGGATGTTTAGTGCTTCTACAATCATGGGCTTGGTATCGGCTACCATTTCTTGCTCCGCGCATGGATATTTCGGCTATATACCCCCTTGCAAGCAGGTAATAATCTTTACTATTTTATTAATTTTGTACGAACTTGTATTTTTATAGGTCATTAAGATGTTATATGCATTTTAACAGGTGGAGTAGGAGTAGGAGTAGAGATTTTACAGAGACTCCGACCGACCTTGCAAGTATAAGAGTACGACTAGATCGAGTAGGATATGATAAGGTAAATATTTCGATTGTTACATTCAAGTTTTTTTTTTTTATTTAATCCATATGAAACTAATAATTTGTAATAATTATTCACAGTTTCTGTGGATGCCATATTCCTCAAGTGAAATTATGGCATGCCTCCCATCGGATGCCTACAATAATTGTAATATATGGAAAGCAAACACAGCATTGATATGCTTTTCATATGTAGAGTGGCACCTAACTGACAGGGTGTTGCGACAATTTAGGATGCAACAACCAATTCCTGCAGCCCCGGTGAACCTTGATAAGCTTCACAAGATCGAAATGCGTGGTCGTCATGAGGAATTCTGGCCTGCGAAGCATGAACATTGGATCCATTGGTGGAACATACGTTTTCAACGAATTCCGACAGGTTATCCGATTATTGGTAATAATTTCAACCCATCTGATGATTACATAGGATGGTATAAAAATGAAGGTCGGCCTTTCGTTTGTCCACCGTCGATGTATGAGGATGTTAGGAGTATGCCATTTACCGGACAAACTTCAGCTCTAGTCCCTCCTACATAGGATATGGAAGCTCCTAAACCTAGCCGACAACGTGGGAGAACGCGTCAACCGACCTCATCGGAGTTCACAGCACCGAGGATGTCATTTAATCATCCTGAACCTGAACGGGATCATGGAGTACCATCCAGTCATCGTTATTCCATAAGTCACCTCGGATATGACGTTGATGAGTGTTACCGACCATCACCGCCAACAACGAGGTTAGATGACCAGCTCCTCATCCTAATTCCAAGTTCAGCATATCTAACATCAATGTATCAGTTTGGAACCCTTTCGTCAGCATTTGATGGTACATCATTTATGGGTCCATCTAGTAGTCAGGTTCCCGTTATGGGTGAACTAGGTGCTGGCTCATCCAGCAATGGGTTTCAAATTTTTGATACGGAAGAAATGACTGATGACATACAACCGGAACGAATGGCGGTTATAGCAGGAGGTCGTGGTCGACCGCGAATACATGCCACTGACGAGGTTGAACGACGGGTGCAACCACCACGCACTAGAAGAGCTCGACACTATTGCTCTACACCACGCAATAATTAGAATAAATGTACTTTTATCAATATAACGAGAATAATGTGTTTTAAATTTCTAATATATAAATTTATATGTTTTGCATTTCATGTTATTTATTTTAAATTTGTTGGGAAATTAATTGTTATATTTTATTTTTTTATTCAGCATGTGTAACTAAAATCTTAATGTTGTTATTTAATTTATAAAACTGTAAAAATAAATATAATTGAGTTATATTTTTATAATTTTTTTTCATTTTAAATAAAATAATAATCCAAATTACATGATAAGTTCACAAAAACTTGCATAACATTTTTCCTTAATGGCAAAATATGTAAATATTACAGGTTATGAAAACATGTAATTCATTTATTGTTGATGCGAAGTCTCCCCCAATGTGCCAGATCGATGCGGACAATTTCGACGGTTATGACCTTCATTTCTACATAATCCACAACGTTTTGGTTGGCCTTTCTCCCTGAGGTCCATTTCATTACGAATACGACTTGATTTTGGCCGACCATGTGGATTTCTCCGCATTTCTTGATTGGGACACACTTCTGGACCATCATATTGAGGCCAGTAACCTTCATTTCCAACAGCTTCGAACTCATGTCTATAAACATTCAATATAGTTTCTAGTCTATAGACTTTGTCCACATTTTGCATGCAATCTACATGGACATGTGCACAAGCAGCAACTACATGTGAACAAGGGAACCTTTGTGCTTGAAACTTTCCACAGTCACACCACATGTCACTAAGCTTCACTTTGTACTTCATTGCAGAAACACCCTCTTGTGGATCAACTAACTCTTCAACCAGAAAAGATTGATTTGCTCGCGTAAAATTACGAACAAAGTGGGAGTTAGCTTTCTTGCGATTTTCTTGCATAGCCTGTGTGACTGTTTCACAGTATGTGTGCCCTCCCTCCATCATTGCAATTTTCTTGTTCCCCATCTTAACAAAAAGTGCAGCCAACCTATAATATGTTGATTGCACTAAAGCAGTAATGGGAAGATGATGCGTTCCCTTCAACACCGAATTGATAGATTCAGCTAGGTTGGTTGTCATATGGCCATAACGTCTTCCTTGATCATATGATTGGGCCGACTTCTCCTTGGGGATCCTATCAAGCCAATTAGCCGCCTCTGCATTTTCTCCACGAAGATTCTCATACATGAAGTGAAAATTCGATCGCCTCGACTCGTATCCTAATAAATTTAAAAACAAAAGACTTGTGAATTTCAGAATTATTTTATATACTAAACGAAATATAAGAGATAAAATAACTATGATTTGATTCCATACCCTGTTAACAATGTGTCGACTCAATTCTTTATTGTTAAACTTTTTCATAAAGTTCGCTGCAATGTGTCGAATGCAGTACACTGAATATGCATGTGGAGGATTCCATCCACTACCATCGCGTCTAATCGCAGCTTTGATGGCTTCATGTCGATCAGACATCAAGCAAATGCCAGGCTGTTTTGTCACGTGTGTACGCAAGTTACTGAGAAAGAATGACCAAGCCTCTGTTGTCTCACCCTCCATAATGGCAAAGGCAATTGGCAGTATGTTTCGGTTGCCATCTTGTGCAATAGCTAACAATAATGTTCCTTTGTATTTTCCATATAAGAAAGTACCGTCTATTTGCACAATAGGTTTACAATACGGATACCTTCAATGCACGACTTAAATATCCAAAATAGTCGATGGAATATTCTCTTACCCTGGACCAGTCGATCACCGTGATATGCAGGTACCGTTTGCAATTCCACAATTGTACCAGGCACGAAATATTGCATTGCACCTAACCATTTAGGTAGCTCATTGTACGATCTTTCCCAATCGCCAAAAACTCGAACAATTGCCTTTTACTTTGCTTTCCACGTTTTCTTGTAGGAGGTGATGTATCCATACCGGATTCGCATCTCAGCGATCAAAACTGAAACGGAGATCTCCGAATTTGCTTGGACCAATGACCTAATGCATTAACAGATCATGTTACAATCTAACTTGCAATGATCTTGTGAAATCCTCCCCGATGTGCAAGTATGAGGCCCTTCATATTTTCTAATCTCCCATGCCTGTTTCTTCTTTATAAAAGTTACCCTTATTCTCCAATTACACCCATTTCCATACATTACGCACTTGGCATAATATTTGGTCCGCTCATATTCAATTACTCTGTAATCTTTAGAGTTTTTGATGTTATAGTGCTTAATAGCTGAAAGCACAGCCTCTTTCGTTGGGAATTGTAACCCAACACACAGATCAAATGCAGATGGATCAAATGTCAGAGGCGTAGCTAATGTATGAGCATATAACTCATGTACACCAACATTTGTAAATGTCTCATGAGCATAAAACATGCATCTGACATCATCATCATCTTCAAGTGGAAATGTTCTATATCGGACACATCCTTCACCAATAGAAAGAGGATGCCTATACTTAACCTCTGAAACTCTTTTTCTATTTCCAGCTTTAATTTTTGTATGAATTTGCAGCTTCAGTTCCTCTAATGTGACGTCTTCTACAACACGAAAACTTTTAGGACGTTCACAATCAAAGGTAGCACCTTCGTCAGTATTATGAATTTGGCCATTATAGTAGACCAATGCGATCACTCTATTGCTCATGTTGTGTAGTAATGAAACTAAGAAAGATGAGAATGTAGGTATTATCACTCCGCAAAAGAAAGAAGAAATATAGAAGGATGAGAATGAGGAGGTTTTAGCACTCAGGAAAAATCTGATTGAAAAACTGTTGTAGGGGGTATTGTAAACCTTCATAAGTATTATGAATTTATAATGGTTCATTATGTTATACTAGATGACAAATCCCATCCTTTGTATAGGATGGAATCTGATTCTCATATTCTGGCTAGGGTTATTTGACTGAAAAAGTGATAACTTATTCAATGCAAAATCTAATTGATAAATCTCATCCTTTGTACTGGACTGTCCAATAGTCCCATTCATTGCAGAAGGAATCCAATTTTGAATATTTTCTGCAGCATTTGATTGATTGGAAAATAGCTGAAACATATCCCTAACCCTAAATCATTAGTCTCATCCATTGCAGAAAGAATCAATTCCAATATTTTCTGCAGCATTTGATTGACTGAAAAATAGCTGAAACCTATCCCTAACTCTAAATCATCAGTCTCATCCATTGCAGAAAAAATCCAATTCCAATATTTTCTGCAGCATTTGATTGACTGGAAAATAGCTGAAACCTATTCCTAACTCTAAATCATCAATCTCATCCATTGCAGAAAGAATCCAATTCCAATATTTTCTGCAGCATTTGATTGACTGAAAAATAGCTGAAACCTATCCCTAACTCTAAACCATCAGTCTCATCCATTGCAGAAGGAATCCAATTCCAATATTTTCTGCAGCATTTGATAGACTAGAAAATAGTTGTAAGCTATCCCTAACTCTAAACCATCAGTCTCATCCATTGCAGAAGGAATCCAATTCCAATATTTTCTGCAACATTTGATGGACTGAAAAATAGTTGTAAGCTATCCCTAACTCTAAACCATCAGTCTCATCCATTGCAGAAGGAATCCAATTCCAATATTTTCTACAGCATTTGATTGACTGGAAAATAGCTGAAACCTCTCCCAAACCCTAAATCATTTGTCCCATCCATTGTAGAAGAAATCCAATTCCAATATTTTCTACATCATAAAATTAAAATTGTATAACAAATATAATTTTCTTTTTTAAATTTTTATAAGCAATAAAATTGTATATTTTATAAATTTTTAAATAATAAATTAAATTTTATTTTTTATAAAATTAAAAAGTATAAGAAATAAATTTTTTGATATAAAAATTTAATAAGAAATATAATTTCATTTTTAAAATTTTAATAAGCAATAAAATAGTATATTTTATAAATTTTTAATAATAAATTAAAATTTATTTTTTATAAAATTAAAAAAGTATAACAAATAAAATTTTTGATATAAAAATTTAATAAGAAATATAATTTTCTTTTTTTAATTTTAATAAGAAATAAAATTTTTTATATAAAAATTTAATAAGAAATCTAATTTTCTTTTTTAAATTTTAGTAAGAAATAAAATTTTATTTTTATAAAATTTTAATCATAAATTAAATTTTACTTTTTATAATATAAAAAATTATAAGAAATAAAATTTTTGATATAAAAATTTAATAAGAAATATAATTTTCTTTTTTAAAATTTAATAAGAAATATAATTTTCTTTTTTATAAAATTTTAATAATAAATTAAATTACATTTTTAATATATATTTAAAAAAATAAACAAATATTTTTTTAAAAAATAAATAACCAAACCTAGAAAATATTTTTAATTTAATTTACAAAATTTAAAATTAAAATACAAAATTTTAAAAAAAATTACAATTTTTTTTTTTAATTTAAGTAAAATATATATATATATGTATCAAGGGAAACCGCCACCCCCCATGGCGATTTCCCTTGATATTTTTTTTTCAATTTTGGAAAAAAACACTAAGGGAAATCGCCACCCCCATGGTGATTTCCCTTGGTGTTTTTTGCCAAAATTCAAATTTTTGCATTGTAAAATCGCCACGGGGGATGGCGATTTCCCAGCTAGAAAAAAAAGGAGCGAATTTTGGGAATTAATCTGAAAAGAACGGTATTTTGGTATATAATTTTTTTTGGCTATATTTGGATAAAAAAACCAAACATTTCACCTAATTTTTTTTTTTCAACAATTGAAATAAGACGTTATCACATAAAATTTTCAATAATGATTAGTAAACAATTTGACAATGTTTCTTGATTCACTTCACTCTTAATTACTCTTTGTTTTGATTGTTCTCATGGCTAATTTTGCCTATGTACAACTAATTATAGAGTTTTTTTTTTTAGATTTCGACTTTTTTATAGAAAAAAGTATGTAAATCATTAATCATTAATTATGAAAATAATAAGATAAATGATCTTATTATATAATTTATTGTGGAGGTATTTATGAAGAGAGTCAAATCAATGGGAAAAAAAACAACAACATATATTTCAAAACCTAAACAATCCACATGAACAATAGGAGTTGATGTATGCTTTTCCACACACAATAAATATCCAAGCTGAAGCTGCCTAGTCTCCAATAAGCTGTCAATTTGTGAATTGATAACTAGCTCTCTTGTTAACATCATAATAAGTACTAAAGGAAGGGAACATGTGTTTCTATGAGATGGAATATGATAAATTAATTAAATCAAGAAAAATACCTGCATTTATAATTTGAAAACAGTATTGACAGCAATATTGTGAATTAATTTATCAACACCCTTTGGTTAGTCAGTAAGTTTTCCTTTCAACTGGATAGGTATATAATTTAAACTTCCTCATGGCTTGGCTTTATACATACTTATTGCTCACGGGATTATTTTGGAACAGTTCCTTTAAAAGGGTTTTTATTTTGCTTTCTAGTGATAATAATCACAAGGGAAATTGGTCAATTAAAAATAGATAAATCATTCCTTAACACCATCTTAAATCTTAATTAGTAATTAATATTGAATTTCTAATTGCCTCAAAATGTACTCAATTAACAAGAAAATATAGTAATACGTATATGTATTACAACAAATAATAATAGATATAGTTCTTTTTTATACATCGGTGGTGAAATTTTTTTTTTTAAATTTTAGAAGTAGGGTTACAAGATTATCACATGTTTTATTTTTTATTTTTTAATAAAACTTAAAAATGTGTCACCTTGTCCGTTTGTGGAGTTAAAAACTCCACTGACAATGGATGAGATGATTTCTCTATTAGATATTCATTAAAAATAAAATAATGGTTCTACAAATAATGTAATTGAATTAGATTTGAAGATGAGATTTAATTAATGATTGGTAATCACACTTTTTTCTAATAGTGAAAACTTATTAAGAGATCAAATTAAAGTAAAGTATATGGCTTGAAAAAATCTAATTCATGTGATCATATTTTTCAAAAATAATGATAAAAGAATAATTCTCTTAAAAATTAGAAACAAAGCCAATATTTTAACAGTAAAATTTAATAATATAAATTTTACTCAAGAAATCAATGAACTAGATCGGTATAAAGGAATTATATATATATATATATACTAATTAAAAATTTGCCTTAATGTTGTTATTGTTATATAATAAAGCCCCCTTAATAAGTGATAAAAAAATTAGATTGGATTAATCGGTCGGATCGGTTGAATCGAGAATCCGTAAACTATTTGGTTTGATATGATATATAAAACCGATAATATCTTAAATCAATAGAGAATCAGTTTAACCAGTAAAAAAACGATTGTATATATATTTTTTAATTTTAAAAATATATATTTATAATCGATGAGATTTGAACTTTTAAACTCTTAATTTTATATTAAAAGCGATACCATTAAATCAAATGCATGTTTTTATTAATTATTAACTATATTTAATATTTAAAAGTATTTTTTAAATATTTAAAAAAATTTATCAAGCCAATTGTTTCAACCGGTTGAATCAATTGGATAAAAAATCGCAGATCTGAACGACTTGATTTTCGATCCGATTTTTTTAACCTTACCATTAATAAATATCTTCTTGGAATATATGTTTACATTCCTCTTTCCAAAAAAAAATAATAATTATAAATAAAAGATAGAAAGAAAGAAAGAAAAGGGAAAGGGAAAGGGAAAGGGAAAAAAAGGGAGGGGGAGGTAACATAAAATTTTCAAGGTGTTAGGAGATGTAGCAGAACTTTCCAAAACAACCCAAAAATTTAAGTGAAAGGAAGCAAAGATAGTACTTTGACAACCCAAACTGCCAAAGCCACTCTCATCTAACCAGAACTTGTGGCCTTCTCGTCAGCCCCTCACTCTCAGATCATTGGTTACCCCCATTTGTCCTTTCTTCTCTCCTTCTTCCCCTCTTTATAGGCCCCACCTCTCCCCCCCTCATAGCTACCTTTCCTTCCCTTCCCTTCCCTTCCCTTCCCTCCCCCCCCCCCCTCTCTCTCTCTCTCCCTCCCTCCGTTCTCTCTTCTTTTCTCTTCTTCATGGAGAAGAATGAAAGGGAAACTCATGAATTCATGAACGTAGAATCTTTCTCTCAGCTTCCCTTTATCCGCCCTCCCCCTATTAAAGAAAAGGGTATTCGTTTATTTGGCAAGGAATTCGGCGGTGACCCAGCTACGGCCAGCAACGAGTCGGACTCAGCTGAGAATTACAACGAAGATACATCCAAGGAGAACGAGAATGGAGATAACACCAGAAGGTTTGAGTGTCACTATTGTTGTAGAAACTTCCCCACTTCCCAAGCTTTAGGTGGTCACCAAAACGCTCACAAAAGGGAACGCCAACATGCCAAACGAGCTCATCTTCAGTCAGCAATGGTGCAAAACTCTTTATCTGATGCCCATATTTATGGGCTTGTTAACTATAGGCTAGGCTCAGCTCCAACAGTACCAGCTATGACGACTTACCCTTCATGGAACAATAGCATTAGCAATAGTAGCAGTAGGTTTTATGGGAACCACCACCGCAGCTCCTTTTCTCAGCCACCGATCAATGGCAGCCCACTGGGGTTATGGAGAATTCCTGCTACGGTTCAAAGTAACTCCAGTATCAATCGTGACCGTTCATCATCGCATCCGTTGCCTTTGTTTGCTGGTGATGAGTTGAAGCCGTCGCAGGTTGTTGGTGGTGGTTCAAGTTCCCAGAGTCGGTACGTTTATGAAACAAAGCCAAGCCTGCAAGACAATGTGAGTTTGGATCTACATCTGTAATAATTTGGTAATAACTTCTGATTTAAACGAGAAAAAAATAACTAAATCTTTGCTGTGCAGGCGATTATATAATTCCTAGCACACCAAATCTTCACTTCTTCTTTTTTAACATCTTGGATTTTACTATTTTAGTATGATTTCATATATGTAAATGAAATGATTTACGATCTCTTCATTGATCTCAAAAAAGCCTATGGTGTAACTTCAAAAACATGAACTGAGATGTGAACGTACCTCAAAAAAAAAAAAAACTCTTTTAATCTCTTCTCTTTTATAGCTAGTTTGCTCTAGGGTATTTCATTTTATTAGAATTTTGGAAACGTTTTCTCTTGCTTTTGAAAACAAAAGGAAAAAAAAAAACAAAAAACAAAAACAAAAATCTGTACTGATTTGGCTATTAAAAGCAAGGAAAACTAATTCCAAATTCCCAAATACTAACAGAAAAAGAATACAAGGTCATCATTTTTTGTTGATCTTTTTCTTTTGGGCCATTGTTTGTTGAAATTTTTTTTTTTTTTTTTCAAGATTTATGAATTTCTTTTTTCAGTTATTCCTTAAGCTATAAAAGATCATGTTACAGTTGCAATCTATATCTTCCCTTATTCCAGAAAATCTTCACACGTGTGAGGAATATTGTTTTTCGAAGTGGCTATCAGTGAGGAGCACATGAATTATATCTCTGTAGCTACTACACACGTGTACATAAATCTATATGTTTGTCTGTCTGAAACTGGTGTAGAGGGTGAGAGAAAGAGAAAGGGAGGGAGAGATTTAGGGTGTGGGTTTTTCTTCAGTACTGCAACAAAGAGAAATATATATATAATCAAAGATGATAATTAGTTTTTTTTTTTCCTCCTGATATATATATATATATATATATATGCCTCTTTTGTCTGCCATGAAAAATTGTTGTTTTAAGAATTGTGATGGGTAGAAAATTAATTTAGCAAAAAATGGTTTCAAGGCGTGTTTAGAGATTTAAAATGCAACCGTGATCACGTTTTTTATTGTGTAATATTTATAGCGGTTGAGGATATCACATACATAATAAGATGGATCACGGTCATCGCAGTAATATAATCTTAATTCAACAACTCTTTTCGACAATTTCACTCTTTAAAAAACTATAATAACATTAAAAATTATTTATAATTTTAAAATCAATGTATAAATCTTGTTAACCTTAAGTTAAAAAAAAAAAATCCCCCTAAGATTTATACTCTCCTTCCCAAGTCCCTACCAATTTTTCTTTCTAAAACTAAATTTTCACACAAACGACAATTAATACATTTCCCCACTTAAATTTTTTTTCTCTCAAAACAATTTTTTTTTAATACAAAAAAAAGCCGCGGCTTGGAAATAGTGAAAAGAGTTAAAAATGTTGGAATTCGAACTATAAACCTTTTAAATGTCATTTTTTTAAAGTAATTATATGAACGAATTGAACTAAGCTCTTGTTCAAAGCAATTTATTTGCTTCCCACTCATTCCCTCCCAAAATTCCACTCGTCCCTCCACTTATTTCTAGCATTTATTTTTACTTATCGGACCCCTAGCCAAAGAACTTCACCTTTCTTTTCTTCATTTATTTTGTATCTTCTTATTGGAACAAGCCCTAGTATTTCATGCCTAACCTTCTTTTATCTCCCTCTAATGGCTTCCGAACTCAATCAATATTGCCAATAATTGACCATCTGCCTTTCTCAAACAATGGTCAAAGAAATTACTCAGCTTTGTCCTCAAACAAGCATCGAGCAGAGAAGAGAAGAGATCCATCTCTCCTCAATTTGTAAATGCAAGTTTCCACCCTTAAAAAATGAATATAAACTACCATTAAACCAAATCTACCGCCAGTACACACTCGCATGTGTATATATAATAATTCTTTTGTTGAAAAGTTTTCGTTTCAAATATTGTTGAGAGATTTAATTTTTTTCTTTTCTCCTTGGAAATTGATAAGAAGAATCTTATGTGTAATGTTCAAAATTAATTGTCTATGGCAATTGTTGAATAATTGTAGATCTAAGGTTGTTTCATTGCGGGTATTAGACTGTTATAAGAAAATTTTTAAACAGACACTGAAACAGGGGGAAAGGGAAAAACCGCGACAAGGATTGGAAAGCGGCCAATGCACTCCGCTATCGTCGCGAGAGACCCCTAAGCCGCTTTATTGTGGTCGTTACATGCCGTTAAGTATGTGATTTAAATTCACACACGAATAGCGGATGCGGAGGCTGGCGCTACTATAAAATAACGACCGTTACACTGCAACATAGCTGTTATTTAAAACAATGGATGTACTGCAAATGTCATTTTTCTTTAGGTTTATTTTGCCCACATCAATAACTGTATGTAAAATGGGTGAATGGAATAACCTTAGGATCAATACAATGAAACCTTGTTTTAACACTTTGTACTAATAAAATCAAACCATTAAACACCTTTGATGATGGGTAAAATATCTTTCTTAGAAAACATATTTTGCAGCAAATAATGTTTACGAGGCTTACTCTTAATTTGTGAAAGCGAGGGAAGAAAAGGAATTAGTTCTAATGTAAAAGTATATTTGAAATAATTTATGAATCCTTTATATATAGAGTATTCAATCAAGAGTTATAACTCTTTAATTGTGTTGTTTTGTTCAACCAATTTAGAACCTTTTATAAGTGAAAGAAAACATGAAAAAAGGTTTAAATTTTGGTCTCAAATGAAACTAGCCTTTATAACAAAGCTGTTTCAAATTTGTACTAGAGTATTTGAATGCTTTGCAAAGGCATTCGAATGCCCCATTGTAATTTTGGTTCGAAGATAATTTCTAGACATAACATTTGAATGCCTTTGTTCGACATCCAAATCTCTTAGTGTAAATTTGAAACATAACCTATTTTTCATTCTGAAAAACATGGATTTGAATCCCTTACTTTTGCATTCGAATGCCTCATGTAAAAAACTTCTCCAATTGATTTGCTTTGTCTTAAATAAGTTTTCTTGGTTTTGGAACCTTTTCAAGCTAATATATAGCTTCTTAAACACTATTTTCTCAATTAATGCATCATGTTTAATCAATTAACATTGTTTCTTTCACTATATTTTGAAAATATTCCAATAATATCCCACCATTTTCAAAATAGAGTAAGTTTGATATTTCTGAAAATCTTATGCATGAGTGAAGGTATCTTGTCGATTTAAAACCTCAATCTTAGTGAAAAGGCGTTGTTGAGCTAATCACAATTGCATGAAAAATCTTAGATCTTTGAACTAACAATTCTATGCTATTAGCCATGCAGTAATTCACACATATCTGTGATCATGTGTCATTTGTCCTTTTTTTTAAGTGCTATAAGAGCCAAGCCTTTTGCTCTTAGAAGTGGCACTACTTCTACTCATATAGGTGAACTCCATCGAAAATGTCACCGTATAAGGCACTTCAACACTTTAATTTACATGTTATGGGTTCATTAAGAGTATTAACTCAACCTCTCTCTTTTAACATACGATTTTAAGCACTTAACTAACTTGAGATATGTTTATTTATTTTAGTGCTTGTAGTCACATTCAAATGATGTACTTGGACTCATTAAAGCTCAAGACTTAATGTCTTATTAATTGTTGAGTAGAGGTTCCATCATGTGTGACTTGATTTAATGAGCTTGAGTCCCATCCCCTTGGAAGTTTTAGGCATCATTTCTCTTGTAAGTCCTTTTGTCAATGGAACCGCCAAGTTTTCACTTAATTTGACAAAATCTATGATGATCACCTCATCAACTATTAGTTGTCTAACATAACTATATCTTAGACAATGTGTCTTGACTTTCCATTGTAAACTTGGCTATAAGTCCTTGATAGTGTAGCTTTGCTATCACAATGTATAGATATAGAGACATTGATTTTGATAATAAATGGATTTCATAAAATAGGTTTCTCAACCATTTCGCTTCCTTACTTACCAATGCTAATGCAACAAATTCCAAAGTCATAATAGAATATGTTATACATGTTTGCTTCTTGGTAGAGTGGCAAATGAGCTGGTTGGAAGGTTTCAGGTTTGAGGAATTCAGGTTCAGATCATTTTAAGGTTCAAATTGTTTCGAGTTTGGGTCATTTCAGATTCGAGTTCTTCAGGTTTGGGCCATTTTGGATTCAAATTCTGTTTGGTCTGTGCTAGGTTCGGGTTTGGACTAGTCATGTCATTTTTTAGATTTAATGGAAGATGTAACCATTTCACATGTTTTTTAAGTTCAGGTCGAGTTCAAGTTCGAGTTTTTGACTTTTTTATCAAATCGGGTTCGTGCTGGTTTAGATTCAGATTTTTTCGACCGATTTTTGGGGTAAGGTTCATTTTTCCACATCTGAATCCCAAAAAATGCACCCCACCAATAAAAAATATCTATCCACTTGTGGATGAATAATCTTTCATGCTTGTTATCCAACTTGCATTGGTGTATTCTTCTAAGGCCGAAGGTTCACCACGATAAGTAATGTCATGGTATTGTATTCTTTAAATATTTTAATACTCTAGAAATGACATTCTAACATAAGTCACTTGAGTTGATAGTATATCTACTAAGCTTGCCAACCTTAAAAGTTATATAAGGTCTTGTGCATGTCATAACATACATAAAAAAATCGATTACCTTTGCATATTCCAATTGTGCAACCATCATGTCTTTATTTGACATTAATTTTAAATTAGGATCATATGATGTTACAACCATTGCACAATCCAAATGATTAAACCTTTTAAGGATATTTTCAATATAGTGAGATCGGGATAAGATTTTTTTTTGCTAAGTGATTCACTACAAGAGAACGGACTTTTACCGACGGAATTTTCCGTCAGTAAAAGTTCAATTTCTGTTGTTAAAGTGTATTACCTGAAGGAATTTTTCGTCGGTGATACTATTTTCGTCGGTGAAAATATTTCCGTCAGTGACACTATTACCGACGAAATTTTCCGTCGGTAATAATTTATTACCGACGGCCAATTTTCGTTGGTAACACAATTACCGACGGAATATTCCATCAGTATATTCCGTCAATAATTGTGTTACCAACGGAACATTCCATCTGTGAAAAACTATTATCGACGAAAAATTTCGTCGGTAATTAACCTTATAATCCATCGGTAATTCCTTATTTACAAAAAATATATATATTTGCAAAATAAATAAATATTTGAAAAAAAATTATAAAAGTAATAGCAAAATTTTAAATAAAATTATAAATAAATAAATAATATTCAAATATAGCTCTCTAAATATAAAACACATGTTGTCTTCAGTAGGTACTGCTGTCATCGACTTCACTGTCATGTCGTCATGAGATTCTCGAGTCTCACGATTGATGTCTGGATTTCTGAAACATCGGACCTCAATGCATTATACTGCTCCTCAATCGGCGCTGCCGACGGCTGCTGTGTAGTACTAGGACCACATGGAGTGTAACTGGCTGCATCTGAACTTTGCTGATTGTCGGGTAAACCGAAAATTTCTCGATTCTTCGGTCTTGTTCCAAACCCATAAACATGCGTTCGCGTAGTCTCAATGGCCCCAATAGCATTAGACCAGGATTGAGGGTCGAAATCGGGATATGAAGACGTATCGTCCCCATATTTTTGCTGCAACGAGGTAGTATAATTTTTCTACAATCAGAAATATTTAAATATATAAACAATTAATATGTGACGTTGTAATGAACACGTACATAAACAATTCAGTAATATAATCAATTAATGTAATATATAAAGAATTGATATAGTTAAATACTTACACTAACAGTTTTAGACTTGTTGTCTACGTAATCCCCATAACCTTTTGCACATTTATAGGTTTTCTTAAACAGCTTTAGGAAAGTCACATTGCGCTACAACTCTTGTGACTATAGATTAAAAGAATTTTTGAAAATTATGTTAATAAAAGAAAATATTCACATAGTTTATAGGATAAAAAATTTAACATATAAATTGCAAAAAAAAAATTAAAAATCTTACGTACCATCTTTTCATCTATAACTAAAAAAGGAACAGATCCACCAGTGTGCTTCGTAATGCTTCCATCATTCTCCGTGTTCCTATTTCCCTTGGCCTTTTAGGACCTATTTTTCCAAACGTCAGTACTCTAGACGATGTCAATAAGTTGATTCCAAATATCGACTGCTATCCAATCACACTTGTAACCCTTGCAGTCTTCTATTCGATTCTTCTTAAACAAGGCATGGCATTGTCCCTCTCAAAATTCAATATATCCTTGAATCGATCCTTGCATGTGGCTTCCCATAATTTCCAACCAGTGGTGTTTGCTCGGGAGACCATTTTCATTTTCCCTACAATGAGACATTATGAATTAATATATACTATTAAACATAATTAAATTATAATAGGACTCTTAACCAAATTATACCTTTAATATAGTCCATATAGACAGTTTCACGTCAGCAGGTATCTTTGACCAAGTAGGCCACGGTCTGTTATAGTGTTGTCTGATCACCGAGGCAATGATCGATTTTACACAACTCCCCATGAAAGTCCTAAAATAAACGATACGTGTTAGTGAAATATAATTTATTTTTTAATCAAATAATGGAATTATCGTAATGTAATTAACTTACGTGTTTTGAACAATTCACAGTCGAAACCTGTCATCCGGATTACTCGGTGTCAGTAATCCTTTCGTCAGACCTTTATCCCGTTTCCTCTGCTCAGTGACAATATCGGGAGACGGCGAAGGATGAGATGCAGGTACCTCTGACTGCTGTCTCGTGCCATCATCCGCGAAATACGTCGATGCTGGGTCATTGTTGAAATACTGCGTAATCTCATCCAGCAGTGGGGTATTACCTGGTACTGCGGGATTAGCCTGAGTCGCCGGATTAGGTGTCGGCCGTGGCAGTGGGGCGAGAGTCGATGTGGACGCACAAACTGCAGAGGGAGCCACTGTGAGCTGAGCCACTATATAGGGACCCAGTGCAGAGGGATCCGGGGGTGATGGAGCTACTGTAGACGGGGTCCGTGGTGATGGAGCTAAATAAGGCGGCAACTGTGTCGATGAAGCCACTAGCGATGGAGCTCGTAGGGAGGGAGATGTCCCAGACGGCAACTGTGGGGTAGAAAGCCCCGAGGACGATTGTGATGATGCTTTGAAAGCATCCCAAATTGAACCCCTGACTTCTTTGCACTACTTTTACGCCCTCATCACATTTTATCTGTAAAATGTTTAATATGAAATTTATTAGTAAATATATATTGTATACATATATAAAATATATTATTTCATAGATCATGCACAACTATGATTCTAATTTATATTTTGTTCCTACATAATTAGTTTTATAATTGGCGTCTTTTGTTTAAGTTTTATATAAGTAACATTTTATAGACAATTATTTAATGTGTTTATTTTGACACAATGTTATTATATTTTATAAATGCACTTGAAATTTATATATTTTACTAGAACATGTAAAATAGTGTTTTAACAATATTTTATAAATCCTCACCAATAATCAAATAATTATAACAAAATAGACAATTTTAACATAAATTTTAACAATATTTTTATAAAAAATAAACTAACACGAATATTACAAAATGGAATAAAATTCAATACTCTGATAGAAGTTTCTAGTTTCCTATCCAGCCTTTCACATTAGGACATCTTCAGGTATATAGTGTTGTTATGGTTCCTATATCAATATCTTTATCTTTGTCAAGTAAGACTTATTTCACAAGGTTTAATGTTCTAAGAGACTTAAGATGTGGCATAAGCTGTGAACAACACTTTCCAGTGAAATCAAAGTTCAGAAACAAACATCCAACTAAAACCCAACTAACAGCATGTCGATATAGTAGCAAAAAACAATTAAGCCATTTCAAAATTCATAAAGCAACAACCCAACAAATACACAGGTGCTATGAAGAAATAATAATATATAAAACCTTATAATTAAAATTGACCAAGAATCAAATGCCCAATACAATCATAACAATGAAATCGCTAAATCTACCAAGAACAATTTGTAAAGAAAATAGAAGAGATACCAGGTGACGATGACGGCGATGGCTCGTTTGGGACGGTCGGAAGACGATGGCGCCCCCGGTCAAAGAAGAGATAAAAGAAATAATACAATAAGAAAATATGTTAAAAAAATCAAGGAACAGTAAAGAAAATAGAAGAGAGAAGAGATACCAAGAGACAACGGTGGCTCGTTGGGGACGGTCAGAAGGCGACGGCGCGACGGTCGAACGACAGGGGGACGTGGTTGGATCTCGGTGGGCGGAGTAGAGGAAAGAAAGAAAGAAAATGGGGAAGAAGAAGTCTCAGGCATTTAGTTATGCCCGAAACTATCACCGACGGAAGCTCACCATTACCGATGAAATTTTTGTCGGTAATACTTTTGGCGGACTTTCAAATTTCATCCATCGGTAATACTTTATTATCGACAAAAATTTCATCGGTATAAGCATATTTCATTGGTAACATATTACCAACAGAGTATCCGTCGATAATGTTTTACCAACGGTATATGCATATCACCGACGGATTATCCGTCGGTATTAGTTTTTGACCGTTCACTTTTTTCCCGTTATTAATTTTGTCATAAATTTGCATTTATTAAATATAAAAATCCGTAAATTTGTATTTTTGACGGAATATCCGTCGGAGATACTCCTATTTCGTCGATAATATATTACCGAAGGAATAGGAGTATTACCGACGGATAATCCGTCGGTAATTTTTTCAGACCGTTTAGTTTTATATATATTTTTAATTTAAATTTGTAATAAATTGGTATTTATTAAATATCAAAATCCGTGTATTTTTTTTTTACCGATGGAACATGTAACTCCGTCAGTAATAATTTGGCGGGAGTCTAAGTTGTTCCCGCCAAAGTATTACCGACGGAAGTTACCAATGGAATTATTCGGTTGTTAGAATTCCATCCGTAATATACTATTTTCGTCAATAATTCTTAAAAAAAATCCGTAGGTAATGCGCAAAAACATTACCGATGGAATTTCGTGAGTAATTCTAAAAATTTCGTCTCTGAAGACATGTTTCTTCGGTGGAAAATTTTTGTCGGTAAAGATTCCGTCGCTAATTAGCCGCCCTCTTGTAGTGATTGGGATAAGATTAAGTTGTCATTTTCTTTATGAATCCTTATTCTCAAAATCACATGCCCAACACTTATGTTTCTTATAGCAAAATTGCTAGATAAGAACCTTTTGATACTCTCTAATTATTCTAAGTCCGTACCAAAAGTTAGCATGTAGTCTACATGTAGACAAATGATGACACATTTACCATTAAAGAATTTGCTATCGACACATTTATCAGATTCATTAATAATGAATTCATTAGCTAGAACTACCTCATCAATTTTTTGCTGTCTAGGATTGTTTAGGCTTATTGCGCCCCACCAATTGTTGGGAATAACATGGCAGCCCACAACAAACATTAACTCACAACATGTACTCTGGAAGAAAAGAGAAAAAGAGAACACAATATTTTTAACGTGGTTCAACCCTTCTTGGCCTACGTCCACGATCCCAATGGGATAATATACTTCACTAGGAAATATTCCAACTTGTAAATTTTGCACGGATAAAGCTACAAACCTTCCTACAAACAAACTTGACTCACCACCTAAAAAGTCTCAATACAACTTCTACTTAAGTGTATAGACTCCCTCTCTTAGGGGATGATGGGTGGTTCTCTTTTAAAAGTCAAAACTCATACTTATAGGTGAGCACCCTCCTTGGCTTGACATAACTACTTATTGTGGGATGACTGCTCTATTTGACTTAACCAAGTTATGAAATGTGGGATGACACTCCCCTTAGCTTAACCAAGTTACTCAATGTGGGACTTGGACTCAATAACCCAACAAATCCTTCCTTGAGTCAAAGTCCCAATTACCTCTTGGCAGGAACTCAGCAACTCTTCTTCCTCGAATAAAGCTTCTCTTCTTGCTCGAACAAGCTCGAACCAAAAACTCTTGGCAGCATCTCTCCTCGCTTGAACCAAAAGCTTCTAGGCAACTCCTCTCTCGAACAAAAAGCTCTGATACCAGTTTTTGGGAATAGCTTGGCCTCACAACAAGCATTAACCCACAACATGCACTCGGGAAGAAAAAGAGAACACAATATTTTTAACGTGGTTTAACCCTTCTTGGCCTACGTCTACGATCCTAAAGGGATAATATACTTCACTAGGAAATATTCCAACTTGTAACTTTTGCACGGATAAAGCTACAAACCTTCTTTACAAATATTGTAGCTTTTGCACGAATAAACTCCCTCTCTTAGTGGGTGGTGGGTGGCTCTCTTCCAAAAGTCAAAGCTCCTACTTATAGGTAAGCACCCTCATTGGCTTGACATAACTACTTAATATGGGATGACTGCTCTACTTGACTTAACCAAGTTAAGCAATGTGGGATGACACTCCCCTTAGCTTAACCAAGTTACTCAATGTGAGACTTGGACTCAATAACCCAACACCAATTACAGTATGCAAAAGGGGTGAATCGAATAGCGAGGATATAATAAAGCCTTATTTGGTAACACTTTGCATTAGTGGAATCAAATCACTATACACCTTTGATGAGGGGCAGAAATATTTTTCTTAGACAAAGTTGTCTACAACAAACAATGTTAATTTGAGAAAGAGAGGGAAGAAAAGGAATAAGTTCTTATGTAAAAGTATATTTGAAATTTTTTTATGGAGTATTCAATCAAAAGTTGTACCTCTTCAATTGTATTGTTTTATTCATGCAATTTGTCTTTTCATTAAGTTTACATCTTTTGAAATTCAATATGTGCAATTTGCAATCTTTTACAAACGAAGGAAAACATGAATAAAGGTTTAAATTTGTATGAAATGAAACCAGTCTTCACAACAAAACTGTTTGAAGGTCATTCGAATGCCCCTTGTAATTTTGATTCCAAGTCAATTTCTAGACATATAAAGCATTCGAATGCTTTTGTTCAGGCATCCGAACGCCTTAGTGTAAATTTGAAACGGAAGTTATTTTTCATTCTGAAACACATGAAATTATAACTCATGCTTTGGCCATTTGAATGTCTCATGTAAAAAGCTTATTCAATCAACTTGCTTTGTCTTAAATAAATTTTTTTAATTTTGGAACCTTGTCAAAACTAATATATAGTTTCTTAAACACTAATTTCTTATTTAATGTACCATGTTTAATTAATTAACATTCATTCTTCTATTATATTTTGAAAATATTCCAATAAAAATATGATTTTTTATGGGTGTAGGATAGGACATAGGTCGCCAAAATTTATTACATGTTACTTTGTTTTTATCTTGCTAGTTAGACCTGTTCACGGGTTGGACTATCTGCTCAGTCCAAATTAGGCAGGACCGAAATAAGAATTTTTGTAATCCGAGCCAGCTTGAATTACTATTCATTTAATAAAAATATTTTTATTAAAACTTAATTATAAAAAAATATTTTTTAATATTTTTTAAATAGTAAAACGGATTTTAGAACCCAGCTCGGTCTAACTTGGATCGGGCTTAAACAAACAAAAATAAATTTTTTCGAATTTAAACTTGATTTGATTCGATCCATGAACACTTTATTGTTTATATATATATATATATATATAATGCAATATAGGCAGAAGATATATATATTTTTTTATATCATTATTATGTTTAGTATGTTTCCAATCAAACTTTAAATGGTGTCTGATGATCTGCAGAAAGATTGCGGTGGAACATCCCGTCATGAGACCAGAAGCTGAGGGAACAAAGGTGCCAATTTTAAGGCCACAGTTATTGAAAAACAAAAACACCCAATACATATATTTATATGAAAGCAGATGAACATCAAAAAAAAAATTTCTCCGTCTGATTTGAATCATATGAATTTTTAGGGGCTAGTCATAGGATGGGACCATTTTTGAAATGCAAAAAAGAAAGAAAAAAAAATCATAGAGCTAGGGTGGTACATAACATTCTTATATAAAGTAAAGTGGTGAATGATTTGTTTGTTGATGGAAAAAATGTAGGGGTTTAGAAGGGGATGGATCATTTCTTTTTTATATTAAAATCTGCAAGCAGAGACAACAGTACAATCCCATCCATCCAAAGCTTTGATGGCTTTTAAAAATGGACCAAACCTTCACCTCACCGTGTCCTTGTCTTGCACTAAGAGATACTTTGATGAAGGGTCTGCCTCTGCCATCTTTATTTTCTCACCTTTTCTTTGTACGTTGGCTTTTATATATGCCTGCAAAAGAGAGACAGAGAAGTTAGGTGGGTTAGTTTTTATGGGTTGCTAGCTACTTGCTAATGTGCATCATTCAATGAATTTCTAAGATCAGAAAGAAAAAAAAGGGCATCCCATTTTTATAAAATTAGTGTATATATATATATATATAAGCTTTGACTCTTCTTCTATTTCATATTGGGATTTGTGTTTGTCTCGCAACCTTTTTGCAAGAGAAAAAAGTGTGCCCTGAAATCATATAAGTATCCAAAATATATATATATATATATATATACTAGTACTATTACTTTTTCTTTGTTTTTTTTATCAGAAAACTGTTGTTTTATTTTTTATTTATCGAATTATCGTTGTTTTTAAATTAATTTTTAAAATTCGTTTCTTTTAAAATCGGCTGGAAAATCGTCATCTCGCATGACGATTTTTCAGCGTAATTTTTTAAAAAAAATTGAAAAAATACCAAGGAAAATCGCCATGGGGGGTGGCGATTTTCCTTGGTTAATTTGAAAAAAAATTCAAAAAATACCAAGGGAAATCGCCACCCCCATGACGATTTTTCTTAGTATTTTTTCAATTTTGTTACAAAATAACCAAGGGAAATCGCCATGAGGGTGGCGATTTCCCTTGGTATATATATATTATAATTTTATTTAAAATTTATAACATAACCATTTAAAAAAAATACTTTTTTTTTAATTTTGTATTTTAAATTTAAAAATTACAAACGGGTATAAAAAAAAATTACCTTCGTTTGTTTATTAAAATAATATAAGAGAATATTATAATTTTTTTATTTTTAAAAAAATAAAATTTATTATTTTAATTTTATAAAAAATAATATTTTATTTCTTATTTAAATTTTTATAAAAAAAATTCTATTTCTTATTAAAATTTTATATAAAAAAATGTATTTCTTATTTAAATTTAAATATAAAAAACATTTTTTTCTTAATTAAATTAGTTATAAATTAAAATTTGATTTCTTATTTAAATTTTATATGTGAGATCTATAACAAACGGGTATAAAAAAATACCTTGGTTTGTTTTTATTTATTTTTAAATATAGATACAAAAGTTTTATATTTTATTTAATTTTATAAAAAGTAAAATATAATTTTTATTGAAATTTTATAAGAAATAAAATTTATTTTATTATTTTAATTTTATATAAAAAAATTTATTTCTTATTAAAATTTTAAAAAAATATATTCTTATTAAAATTGTATATAAAAAATTATTTCTTATTTAAATTTTATATAAAATAAAATGCATTTTTTTTTAAATTTTGTATTTTAAATTTAAAAATTGCAAACGGGTATAAAAAAATTACCTTCTTTTGTTTTTTAAAATAATATAAGAGAATATTATAATTTTTTAATTTAAAAAAAAATTATTATTTTAATTTTATAAAATATAATATTTTATTTCATATTTAAATTTTTATAAAAAATTATATTTCTTATTAAAATTTTATATAAAAAATGTATTTGTTATTTAAATTTAAATATAAAAAACTTTTTTTACTTAATTAAATTAGTTATAAATTAGAATTTGATTTCTTATTTAAATTTTATATGTGAGCTCTATAACAAACGGGTATAAAAAAAATACCTTGGTTTGTTTTTATTTTTTTAAAAATATAGATACAAAAATTTTATGATTTATTTAATTTTATAAAAAGTAAAATATAATTTTTATTGAAATTTTATAAGAAATAAAATTTATTTTATTATTTTAATTTTATATAAAAAATAAAATTTTATTTCTTATTAAATATTTAAAAAATTATTTCTTATTAAAATTGTATATAAAAAATTATTTCTTATTTAAATTTTATATAAAATAAAAATTTATTTCTTAGTAAAATTTTATTTTAAAAAAATGTATTTCTTATTAAAATTTTATAAAAATTAAAATTTTATTTCTTATTAAAATTTTATAAAAATTAAAAATTTATTTCTTATTTAAATTTTATATAAATTAAAATTTGATTTCTTATATTAAATTTATACAAATTAAAAATTAATTTCCTATATTAAATTTATATAATTTTATGCTGCATAAAATATTGAAATTGGATTCCTTCTGCAATGGATGGGACTAATGATTTAGGGTTAGGGTTTCAGCTTTTTTCAGTGAATCAAATGCTGTATAAAATATTAAAATTGGATTCCTTCTGCAATGGATGGGACTAATGATTTAGGGTTAGGGATAGGTTTCAGCTATTTTTCTGTCAATCAAATGCTGAAGAAAATATTGGAATTGGATTGCTTCTGCAATGGATGGGACTAATGATTTAGGGTTAGGGATAGGTTTCAGCTATTTTTCAGTCAATCAAATGCTGCAGAAAATATTGGAATTGGATTCCTTCTGTAATGGATGGGACTAATGATTTAGGGTTAAGGATAGGTTTCAGCTATTTTCCTATCAATCAAATGCTGCAGAAAATATCGAAATTGGATTCCTTCTGCAATGGATGGGACTATTGGACAGTCCGGTACAAAGGATGGGATTTATCATCAGTTTTTGCATTGAATGAGTTATCAGTTTTTCAGTCAATTAACCCTAGCCAAAAAATAGGAATCAGATTCCATCCTGTACAAAGGATGGGATTTGTCATCCCGTACAACACAATGAGCCATTATAAATTCATAAAACTGATGAAGGTTTACAATAACTCCTACAGCAGTTTTTCAATCAGATTTTTTCTGAGTGCTAATACCTCATCATTCTCATACTTCTCTATTTCTTCTTTCTTTTGCTGAGTGATAATACCTCCATTCTCATCCTTCTCAGTTTCATTACTAAACAACATGAGCAACAGAGTGATCACATGGGTCTACTATAATGGCCAAATTCATAATACTAACGAAGGTGCTACCTTTGATTGTGAACATCCTAAAAGATTTTGTGTTGATGAAGACGTCACATTAGAGGAACTGAAGCTGCAAATTCATACAAAAATTAAAACTGGAAATAGCAAAAGAGTTTCAGAGATTAAGTATAGGCATCCTCTTTCTATTGGTGAAGGATGCGTCCGATATAGAACATTTCCACTTGAAGATGGTGATGATGTCAGATGCATGTTTTATGCTCACGAGACATTTGCAAATGTTGGTGTACTTGAGTTATATGCTGACATAAAGGATGTTCACGATGATTGTGGGCCTTCAAATGTTCGCACTACAGAAAACTTTCCCACAGAATATGATAATTCTGGGTCGTTCTATGTTCACTGATAACTCGTATAATTATATAGTTTTTAGTTATGTTTTATTATTGTTTTGTGTCAAATACGAGTTATTATTGTTTAGTCTAATTGTGTTTATGATCTTTTATATTTTTATGTAATTTGGTGTTTTTCACAAGTTTCTTTGAGTGATTTCAGATTACTAGAATTAAGGGCAAATCCAGTTCAGTTTCAGTTCCGACACCGTTTGCCATATCAGCTATATCTCGAGTTTCACTGAAGCAATAAGGCTGAAATTTGTATCCCTGCAAAGCTAAGAGGCATATCTATCTTTTTCATGTTTTACACTTCTTGAAACGGAGTCGTTTTCCCTAGCGAAATCGACCATCAAGTTGGCTGATGTGCAATGATGTCTGTGCTGACCTGTTTTGGTATTTTGACCATATCTTCCGATCCACATGAGCAAATGATCTGATTCCAACGGCTATGGATCCGTAACTGATAGGGGTATATTTTTCTAGAAGACCATTTTATCAGATAGAGCCTCCAACATTGACAAAATCGACCATCAAGCTGGCTGATCAGAATTGTCATACAATATGACGAAAATTGTTGGAAAAATGCACCCACCTATTATACCTACCTTTGAAATTTGTAAAGCTTGTCTCTTGTCATTTAGCCCTCCAAAATGTGTATAAATAGAGGGCCTTGGATGAGTATTGGGATACATTATACATTGGTAGGATATTAGCCATTGTAATAAAATTCTCTAAGTTTTCTTTTTCTTTTTCTTTCCTTTCTCTAGTTTTCTTTTTCTTTATTTACTTATGCTTCTTACATTTCTTTTCATTTTTAGTATGTGTTGCTAATCATATTGTTGAGGTGATGAGGTGAAGCTCTTGGTAAAAGCTAAGGTTAGTCTCTTAAACATGAGCTAAAATGAATCATCATTTATAAACACTAGTATAGATAATATTTTCTTTTGGTTTAAAATCATACTTGCAAAGTAGAGATCTTGATTCATTATTGACAATGAAAATGGCACAGTAAATGCTTGGTTTCATAACCTTGATTTGTTGTAGACATATACCTTGGCATAAGGAATGCTTGGACTCTTTTTATGAGTTTTGAGGACACCAAATGAACATAATATCATATGCTATGGACGTTGGACAATTTGGACTGAATTGCTAAACCTTCCGATTGGAACCTCCTTTATGTGTGGATTTCAATTGTGTAATAAAACAAGATTAATCTTAGCATAACACCAAGAGTGGATTCTCTAACCTCAACATCCTTTCTTATTGTTTTTTTATATCTTGTTTAATTGCTTTTATGTTATTTTGTTTATTTTGTTCTCTAATATCTTGTTTACTTTCTTTGTTATTGATTCCCTAATATCTTGTTTATTTTCTTTTTCATATATATTTATAAACTTATACTTACTAGTACGCTTCCCTGTGGTTCGACCTCGGACACCCGAGAATTTATTACTTGAACATAACCTGCACTTGGGTTTACAACTCTTAATTGAGTCTCCATCAAGTTTTTGGCGCCGTTGCCGGGGAGGCAATACTAAGTATATAAGTTTATAAGTATATTTATTTTTATTTTTATTGGCTGGTTATACCGCCTAATTTTCTATATATTTATATTTATATTGTATATTAACTTTGTTTTATTTTTATTGGCTGGTTATACCGCCTAATCTGTATATTAACTTTGTTTTATGCTTGTTTGGTGACGTGATTTTAGATCTCGTCGTTTAGTTAGATTTTATTGTGAAACTTTTTCAGGTAATCTTTCTAATACAACTCCTACCATGGCTGACAATGAAAGTGTTCATGCTGAAGATGAGAACAGACAAGTACGCACCATGCGTGACTACTTGCAACCAACTCGAAGCTCATCACCCTCTTGTTTTATTTTTCCTCTCAATGCAAACAACTTTCGTTTTAAACCAAGTATGATAGCTTTGCTTCCAAATTTCCATGGGTTAGAATCGGAAAGTGCTTACTCATTTCTAAAAGACTTCGAAGATGTATGTGTCACTTTTAATGACCAACAATGTACAAATGAAATTGTCAAGCTAAAATTATTTCCTTTTTCTTTAAAAGATAAAGCAAAAATTTGGCTTCATAATTTAAAACCAAGGTCAATTGGCACATGACAAGAATTACAAACTGAGTTTCTAAAGAAATTTTTCCCAGCACATAAAACTACTGCTTTGAAAAGACAGATTCAAAATTTCAATCAAAATCAAAATGAAGCATTTTTTCAGTGCTGGGAGCGTTTTAAAGATTTGTTAAGTTCTTGTCCACATCATGGTTTTGAAAAATGGCGTCTTATTAGTTTCTTTTATGAAAGTTTAACTCCCGAAACTAAACAATTTGTTGAAACAATGTGTAACGGTGAGTTTCTAGAAAAAGAACCTGAAGAAGCCTTTGACTACCTAGACCATTTGGCAGATAACTCTCAAGCCTGGCACACAGATAATTCCTCTGAAAGTTCCAATAGATCTAATCTTGTTTCTAACAGAGGTAAATATCATTTTAGTCAAGAAGATGAGATAAAAGCTAAAGTAGCTAATTTGGCTAGAAAGATTGAAGCCATGGAACTTAGAGAAGTAAAAGAAGTCAAAACGGTTAAAAATGAAGAAAGTTGTGAAATTTGTGAAATCATGGGACACCCCACTTCTGAATGTCCAAACATTCCCATTCTTAAAGAAGCGTTGCATGATCAAGTAAATTCCATAAACACATTTAAAAAGCCTTTTCCTTCTCCTTACTCTGAAACGTATAACCCTGAATGGAGAAGTCATCCCAACTTCAGTTGGCGGAATAATAATCATGTTCAGGTACCACAATCTCAAAAGCCGGGCAACACTTTTTCCTATCAACCTTCACGTGTACAAACCTTGGAAGAGACATTGCAAGCATTCATGCAAACACAAGCAAATGTGTATAACCAAACTTCACAGGACATCAATGAGATCAAAAACACCTTGTCCACATTGACAGCTTCATTACGCACTCAAGAAAAAGGTAAGTTTCCTGCTCAACCTCAGCCTAACCCTTATACTCAATGTCTTGTTTCTTGCTCCAATGAAACTCAACAGGAAAATGCCAGTTCTATCACAACTCTTCGAAGTGGAAAGACAATTGACAAAAATATTCCATCAAAAGACCAAGATCCTCCTTCCCCTCCGAAAAGTAATGGTAAGAATGATGGTAAGTCAGAACTTCTTGAAAATTTGGACAAAGAAAAAGGTATGCATCATGCTCCTTTTCCTCAAAGGTTGCAAACAATAAAGAATTTGAATCAAAATGCAGAAATTTATGAACTTTTCAAACAAGTTAAGATTAACATTCCTTTATTGGATGCAATCAAACAAGTTCCATCTTATGCTAAATTTTTGAAGGACATGTGCACAGTTAAAAGGAAACATAATGTACAAAAGAAAGCATTTCTGACGGAAAGTGTGAGCTCAATCATTCAGCACCTTACTCCACCAAAATTCAAAGATCCTGGATATCCAACAATCTCATGCATCATTGGAAACACTAGAATAGAACGTGCATTGTTTGATCTTGGTGCTAGTGTTAATCTTTTGCCTTTTTCTGTTTATCAACAGTTAGGTTTAGGTGAACTCAAGGAAACACCTGTTACACTTCAACTAGCTGAACGTTCTGTAAAAATTTCTCGAGGGATAGTTGAAGATGTTTTGGTTCAAATTGATAATTTTTACTTCCTTGTTGATTTTATTGTTTTGGACACACATCCTGTTTCAAATCCAAATGTTCAAATTCCTGTTATATTAGGCCGTCCATTTCTTGCAACTTCTAATGCTCTGATAAATTGCAGGAATGGTATTTTGAACATTTCTTTTGGAAATATGACTTTAGAATTAAATGTGTTCAACATTTGCAAGCAACCTGGTGATGATTCAGAAGTACATGAAGTGGATTTCATTGAAGAACTTGTTCATGAACATCTCACCACTACCACATTCCATGATCCTTTAGAAGCTTATTTAATTGAATGTGAGTTTGATAATGCTTCAGAAATTTCACACACTGATTCTTTGTTAAATTCTTTTCAGGATAAGCATTGTTGGAAACAAAAGTTTGAGGAACTTCCATCACTCACAAATGTCACTGTACCATCAACTATTGAACCACCCAAGCTGGATTTAAAACCATTGCCATCCGAGCTAAAATATTCCTTTTTGGGTGAGAATGAAACTTTTCCAGTCATAATTTCTTCACATCTTGATGAACTACAAGAAGGTAAGTTGTTACAACTTTTGAAGATGCACAAAAATGCATTAGGATGGACCTTAGCTGACATAAAGGGAATAAGCCCATTAATCTGCACACATAATATTTATTTAGAGGAAAATGCTAAACCCTCTAGACAAATGCAACGAAGGCTTAATCCTAATATGAAAGAAGTAGTGAGAAATGAAGTCATTAAACTTTTAGATAATGGAATCATTTATCCTATCTCTGATAGCAAATGGGTAAGTCCTACTCAAGTCGTACCTAAGAAATCTGGAGTTACTGTAGTTAAAAATGAAAACAATGAATTAATTCCAACTAGGACTGTTACTGGTTGGCGCATGTGCATTGACTATAGGAAACTTAACTCAGTGACGAGGAAAGATCATTTCCCTTTGCCTTTCATGGATCAAATCTTAGAAAGAGTTGCAGGGCATGAGTTTTATTGTTTTCTAGATGGATATTCTGGATATAATCAAATTGCCATTGCACTTGAGGACCAAGAGAAAACCACTTTTACATGTCCTTTTGGTACTTTTGCATATCGTAGAATGCCATTTGGATTATGTAACGCCCCTGCCACATTTCAAAGATGCATGCTTAGTATTTTTAGTGACATGATTGAACGTAATCTTGAGATTTTCATGGATGATTTTTCTGTTTCTGGTGATTCATTTGATGATTGCTTAGCCAATTTGAAAAATGTATTGATTAGGTGTGAAGAAAAAAATCTTGTTCTTAATTGGGAAAAATGTCATTTCATGGTCACTAAAGGTATTGTACTAGGTCACATTGTTTCTGCAAAAGGGATTGAGGTAGACAAGTCAAAAATTGAATTGATTGCTAATCTACCCACACCAAAGACAGTAAAGGACATTAGGTCATTCTTGGGACATGCAGGTTTTTATAGAAGATTCATAAAAGATTTTAGCACGATATCTAAACCTCTATGTAATCTTTTAATGAAAGACACTGCATTTGAATGGACTAAAGATTGTGAAGATGCTTTTGAAAAACTCAAAAATATGCTCACTACTGCTCCTATTATGAGATCTCCTGATTGGTCTTTACCATTTGAAATAATGTGTGATGCTAGTGACTATGCTGTTGGTGCTGTGTTAGGACAAAGGAAAGATAATAAACCACATGTAATTTACTATGCAAGTAAAACTTTAAATAGAGCCCAAATGAATTATTCCACTACAGAAAAGGAATTACTTGCAGTTGTTTTTGCATTGGATAAATTCAGATCTTACCTTGTTGGATCATCAATTGTTGTCTTTAGTGATCACGCAGCTTTAAAATATCTTCTCTCTAAGAAGGATGCAAAACCTAGGTTGCTGAGGTGGATCCTTTTGCTGCAAGAATTTGACATCACCATTCGAGATAAAAAAGAGTAGAAAATGTGGTGGCTGATCATTTATCAAGACTTGTTTGTGATGAATCTTTTGGAACCTCACCAATAAATGATACTTTTCCTGATGAACAACTTCTAATTGTCTCCACGACACCTTGGTTTGCTGACATTGCTAATTTTCTTGCTACAGGAAAAATTCCTTCTCAATGGAGCCCCCAAGATAAAAGGAAGTTTCTGAATGAGGTAAAGAAGTTCTATTGGGATGACCCTTACTTGTTCAAATATTGTCCTGATCAGATTTTTCGAAGATGCATTCCCGACAATGAGGTAAGTAGTGTAATTAAGTTTTGTCATTCTGAGGCATGTGGTGGTCATTTTTCATCAAAGAAAACTGCTGCAAAAATTTTACAGTGTGGATTTTACTGGCCAACTTTATTCAAAGATGCACATAATTTTTGCAAGTCATGTGAAAGTTGTCAAAAATTAGGTTCCATTTCGAAAAGAAACATGATGCCTTTGAACCCAATTCTTGTAATTGAAATTTTTGACTGTTGGGGTATTGATTTCATGGGACCATTTCCACCATCTTTTGGTTTCTTATACATTTTAGTTGCAATAGATTATGTTTCAAAGTGGATAGAGGCAATTCCATGTCGAAATAATGATCACAAAACAGTGATTAAATTTTTAAAAGAAAATATTTTGAGTCGATTTGGAATTCCTCGATCTATCATAAGTGATGGGGGAACACATTTTTGCAACAAGGTTTTTGAAACATTAATGAAGAAATATGCCATTACACACAAAGTTGCAACCCCTTATCACCCGCAGACAAATGGACAGGTAGAATTAGCAAATAGGGAGATTAAACAAATTTTGGAAAAGACGGTTAATCCAAATCGCAAAGATTGGTCCCTTAGACTTAACGATGCATTATGGGCCTATCGAACAGCTTTTAAAACAGCATTGGGCATGTCTCCTTATAGGCTAGTTTATGGAAAACCTTGTCATTTACCTGTGGAACTTGAGCATAAAGCATATTGGGCCATTAAAATGTTCAACTCAAACCTTGATGACGCTTCTAATTTACGGAAATTACAAATAAATGAACTTGAGGAACTCAGAAATGATGCATATGAGAATTCTAAAATTCATAAAGAAAGAACTAAAGCCTTTCATGACAAGTTAATTTCAAGAAAAACATTTGATGTTGGGCAAAAAGTTCTACTTTATAATTCTAGACTTCACATATTTCCTGGTAAGTTGAGATCAAGATGGACTGGCCCATTTGTGGTTAAGCATGTGTATCATTATGGAGCAGTTGACATTGAGAATCCTAAAAATGGTAACGTATTCAAGGTAAATGGACAAAGACTCAAACTCTTTTTGGAAAATCATGTTACTCAAGAAGAGGTTGTTTTTCTTTCTGATCCTTGTTTTGAAAATAACTAGATGTAAATATAATTTTTACTAATCTTCAAAAAAAAAAAAAAAAAATTTGTTGTGTTTTAAGACATTTAGAAGTATTCATTCTGAACAAGGTCTGAGTAAGGGAGACTTGAGACATACCTTGTCAGTTTGATTTTAACCTTTTTATGTTTACTTGTTAATTTTTGTTTAGTATTTTAGGATTATTTAGGTTGCATGAGTTTGTTTTGTTTTGAGTCTTAGTTGTTCCTATTCTTATGTTATTAGTTCTTTTCTCTTACACATGATTCTTTCATTTGGGTTAATAGACTTACATTGAGGACAATGTAAGAATTAAGTGTGGGGGGAATGATTTAGGATTTCTTTTATTTTTGTCTACTATTTTTTTATGAGTCTTTATTATTATTATTATTATTATTTTTAGTGTGTTTTAGTTCCTTTTTAATACAATGATGAGATATGAATTGCATAAGTCTAAAACAGATTTATTAGTGAGAAGATTTTCATGAGAATTGAGCTTGATGTCAACCTTTTTATGAGCCAATGTTAATATGATATGTTGATTGAGAAAGAAGCATGTTTAGACTTAATCTGACTTGTATAATCATCCTTGTGAGTTTTTGAGCCTATAATGATTGATGCATTATACAAATCAATCTAATTTCTTTCTTGAGTGCTCTTATGATTACATGATTCTCTAGAACTTGCTTTAAACCGTTTGATACTATATTGATACATGTGACAACATGAATATGATAGAGGCATTAGGATTATAACCAGAGCCAAACAGCCATCCCTTATTAATGTTCTAAGAGAACATCCCCACTAGTGAGCCAATTTGAGCCTACATTAAATATGCTGTTTTATTGGTAACCACAACTTACACCTAGCCTAAATATACTTATATCCTTACCCTTGTTCTAAAGATGGATTTTTATATTTTGAGACATATTAAAAAAAAAAAAAAAATAAGGGATATTTTTAGTTGAAAATTTGGGTTAGAAACAAAAGATAAGTGTGGGGGAAGAAAAGAAAAGAAAAAGTCAAGAGAAAAAGAAAGGGATCATTGTCAAATACATTCCCATATTAATAAAAAAAAAAAAAAGAATCTTCTCTTGAACTTCTAGAAAAAGATGTTACAAAGTTGGTTAGAATGATGCAAAGGCTCAACATGAATATTTAGCCTATGTTATTATGTGCTTTATAAGAGTTTTGAGAAGTTTTATTTGTATGATCTTATTATGTCTCTAAAATCTATGAACTCTTTGGAACCTTTGTGATATCTTTATCCTTTTGTTCTTTAACCACATTATAACCCTTTGGCCCCATTACAACCTTGAATAAAGACCTCTTGATTTATGAAGTTGTATGATCTAAATAGTGGAGAATAGGTGGACAAGCAAGCATATGGTAGAAGTGTTTTCATGAGATTGATTGAGTGTAAACACTTTACCACTACTTTAAAGAGTGAAAATCAAGAGAGTATCCCATGTGAGAAGTTGAGATTAAGTTTGAATATGCACTATTTTGATTGAAATATGTTATGTTAATATTGGCTTAACTCATTTATTTACATTCAAGCAAGATTTTTTGTGAATTTCTTTAAGCTATTGATTAGTTTTTAAGACTTGTCCAATGATTATCTCTAATTTATATTGGAAGGATTAGTTATAATTATTATTTTTAGTTTTTCTTATGTCTTCAATGTTTGTGGGTATCGTCCTAGCAAACCCTCACGAGACTAAACTCGTCCACTAGGGACACCTAGGGGTTTAAAGGCTTGTGTCACATGCTAAGTGCCACCGTGATTTCCTACGAAAATGGATTAGATTAGATTTTCTTATTTTATTTTTATTGAGTCGTTGCTAGGGACTAGCAACAATCTAAGTGTGGGGGTGTGATAACTCGTATAATTATATAGTTTTTAGTTATGTTTTATTATTGTTTTGTGTCAAATACGAGTTATTATTGTTTAGTCTAATTGTGTTTATGATCTTTTATATTTTTATGTAATTTGGTGTTTTTCACAAGTTTCTTTGAGTGATTTCAGATTACTAGAATTAAGGGCAAATCCAGTTCAGTTTCAGTTCCGACACCATTTACCATATCAGCTATATCTCGAGTTTCACTGAAGCAATAAGGCTGAAATTTGTATCCCTGCAAAGCTAAGAGGCATATCTATCTTTTTCATGTTTTACACTTCTTGAAACGGAGTCGTTTTCCCTAGCGAAATCGACCATCAAGTTGGCTGATGTGCAATGACGTCTGTGCTGACCTATTTTGGTATTTTGACCATATCTTCCGATCCACATGAGCAAATGATCTGATTCCAACGGCTATGGATCCGTAACTGATAGGGGTATATTTTTCTAGAAGACCATTTTATCAGATAGAGCTTCCAACATTGACAAAATCGACCATCAATCTGGCTGATCAGAATTGTCATACAATATGACGAAAATTGTTGGAAAAATGCACCCACCTATTATACCTACCTTTGAAATTTGTAAAGCTTGTCTCTTGTCATTTAGCCCTCCAAAATGTGTATAAATAGAGGGCCTTGGATGAGTATTGGGATACATTATACATTGGTAGGATATTAGCCATTGTAATAAAATTCTCTAAGTTTTCTTTTTCTTTTTCTTTCCTTTCTCTAGTTTTCTTTTTCTTTATTTACTTATGCTTCTTACATTTCTTTTCATTTTTAGTATGTGTTGCTAATCATATTGTTGAGGTGATGAGGTGAAGCTCTTGGTAAATGCTAAGGTTAGTCTCTTAAACATGAGCTAAAATGAATCATCATTTATAAACACTAGTATAGATAATATTTTCTTTTGGTTTAAAATCATACTTGCAAAGTAGAGATCTTGATTCATTATTGACAATGAAAATGGCACAGTAAATGCTTGGTTTCATAACCTTGATTTGTTGTAGACATATACCTTGGCATAAGGAATGCTTGGACTCTTTTTATGAGTTTTGAGGACACCAAATGAACATAATATCATATGCTATGGACGTTGGACAATTTGGACTGAATTGCTAAACCTTCCGATTGGAACCTCCTTTATGTGTGGATTTCAATTGTGTAATAAAACAAGATTAATCTTAGCATAACACCAAGAGTGGATTCTCTAACCTCAACATCCTTTCTTATTGTTTTTTTATATCTTGTTTAATTGCTTTTATGTTATTTTGTTTATTTTGTTCTCTAATATCTTGTTTACTTTCTTTGTTATTGATTCCCTAATATCTTGTTTATTTTCTTTTTCATATATATTTATAAACTTATACTTACTAGTACGCTTCCCTGTGGTTCGACCTCGGACACCCGAGAATTTATTACTTGAACATAACCTGCACTTGGATTTACAACTCTTAATTGAGTCTCCATCATTCACACTACATACGACGTTCCCACAGAAGAAGTCGTTCCGCTATCTCAAGCTACAACGTTTCATAATTCATTAATCTCACAAACAATTCCTACTACCCTCGAAGATGAGAAAGCTGGCTGTCGCAACCTAAAAAAATAACGACGACGAGTCTCATCGCAAGACTTTATTATTCATTAGGCGTGACATTAAAAAAAACCGAGGAAAAGTCGACTTAATTCCTCTAAAAAAATGAAGGTTTTGAAAATGACCTTAAAAGACATGGAGTCGCCACCAATCTTTTTTAGCTAGGTGTGATCGGCCACCTATTAAAACCGGTTTTATAAAATGTTTTAAAAATTAATTAAAACATTTTAAAAACCAATTTCAAGTCTGCGTTTTAAACCAGAGAAATCAAAGAAGCGGGTTCGGGAGTCGGTTACGTGTGGGGAAGGATTAGCACCCCCACAACGCCCGTATAAATCGGTACCTTATTAATCGTGTGTTATCTCAAATCTCGGTAAAAGTTGGTTTTAAATTTAATATTTCAAATTAATTCCCAATTTAAAGAAAAATAATTTCATTTTTTATTGACAATGATCCGAAATTTATAAATTCAAAATTTTCCTATATTCCCCAACAAACGTGGCAAAATATAGAAATTTTTATTAGTTTTAGAAAACTTTCCGAATCATTCTCTTTTTTGAAAGAAAGATATTCCTTTATTAATAATAATTGATGATATTCCCTCCAGCAAACCCGGTAGAGAACTCATGAATTATTTTAAATCGAGAATATCTTTATTTTTATTGAAAACCATTATCTTTTTTGAAAACATTTAAAAGAAATGAATATGTATAGGCATGACATAAATAAAATGACATAGCAAAATCTAAATAATATAATGCAACCTAAATGTCATGACACATAGAAATTATTATGGCAAGAATCACATATTATATAAAATGCATGAATATAAAAATGCAATGCATGAAATGTATTTTTTCCTTTAATTAAGGAAATCCGTATATCTAAAAAGATATCCGGCTACCTTAGGAAAATATGTCAAATTAAATATTCTAAAACCAAAATACTTTGTGATTGTTTGAAAACAATTTTGAAAAGCTTGAATTAAAAATAAAAACTGGGCTAAAATTTTTAAAATGACTCTAATTTCCTAAGTTTAAAAATCCGGACTTTACTACCCTTAACCCGAGACTTTGAAAACCATTTTTAGAGTTTGAAAAGGCTTAGAAACCACCCTAAGTCAGTAGCTAACTCTCCTAATCAGCCCACTCTAAGTAAATTAACCAAAACAGAAAAATGGTTTTTTTTTTTTAAATTCAATTCTGACTCCACAGTCCAGTTTTAATCCACGATTTTTTAACCTATTTTTAAAAATTCCAAAAATTCTAAAAAAAATATTGGAGGCTCAGGGCATGTAAAACTACACGAGAAAAAATCGTCTTAATTTTCTGATCAAAGATGAATTCCCAGAAAAATCAGAGATGCACGAGTTTTTGGAGGAGAAAAAAAAACTGCTTTGTTTTTCTTTAAATTCAATTCTGACTCCACTGTCCAGTTTTAATCCACGATTTTTTACCCTATTTTTAAAAATTCCAAAAATTCTAAAAAAATTATTGGAGACTCAGGACATATAAAAATACACGAGAAAAAATGGGCTTAATTTTCTGATCAAAGATGAATTCCCTGAAAAATCAGAGATGTACGAGTTTTTGGAGGAGAAAAAAAAAACTGCTTTGCCAACACATTTTTGCCTTTGATAAAATCATTTAAAAACCAAAGTAAAAATATTTGAAACTCATAAAATGACTTGAAAGCAGTAGCTAGGACTTTTTGAAAGTTAGATAAAAATTGGCTAAGTAAAAAAAAAATCACAAAGGTAGAATAATCAATTTGACAAACTTAATTTTCCACAAGTGTGCTCAAGAGAGCATGACTTTGAACCATCAATTGGCTCAAGTCATTATTCAAGTGGTATGAACATGAAATGCATGAAACAATGCAGCAAACATAATGTATGAAATGCATGAATCTAAACCTAAATGTAAGGAAAATGCATGACACAAATAATATGGCCTAGACCTAACATGAACTTGCATGACATTTAATGTAACCTAGACCTAAGACATGCATGGCATTTTCACAAACACTTGGTATGCTAGCATGAAAAACTAAGTCATAACACAAAAATCACACAAGCATTTTCACAAACACCTAATATACCAAATCTAAAACATGCTTACTAAGATATAAAACAAGAATCATGCAAAGAATCGCACAAGCATTTTCACAAACACTTAATATGCTAACTCTAAAACATGCTCAAATTTAAACAACATGAAAACAGAAAATTAAAAATGTAAAAACATGATATCTAAGACATAAATGGCAACAAACAAAGCAACCAAATTAAATATAACTTAAGAACATGAAATAACATAATATTTAAAACATCAAAAATAAAGAAAATAGCATAAACAATATGGTAAAATGAATCAAAAATAACAACTTAAAATAAATAATGTAGGCCATTTGGCCATGGTGAGTTTATTGTAAAAACAAAATGTAAGAAAAATATACTTAAGAAAGGAAATGAAGGAAGAACAAGAAACATTATTTTAAAATGAAAACTCACCAAGTAGCTTTTGAACGGATTAAGCTATAAACCCTCAGAGTAGCTTTTGAACGGATTAAGCTACAAACCCTCAGAGTAGCTTTTGAACGGATTAAGCTACAAACCCTCTCACAAGTAGCTTTTGAACGGATTAAGCTATAAACCCTCAGAGTAGCTTTTGAACGGATTAAGCTACAAACCCTCAAAGTAGCTTTTGAACGGATTAAGCTACAAACCCTCTCAACAAAAACACTATGACTCACCACCCGGATAATCCTAATACAAGTGTATAGACTATCTCACAAGGGGTAGTGGGTGGTCTCAACCAAAGGCCAAGACTCCTTATTTATAAGGTGAGCACCTCCTTGGCTTGACATTACAAAGGGATGTGGGATTGGGACTTAGGCTCAAAAATGAAAATCTCTAACTTAACTCTTGATTTTTAATCACTTGATTGAAAAAATCCTAAGCTTCCTCCTTCCTTTTGGCTTGGGCAGGCCAGCACTTCTCTTTTCCAGCCCAGCTCTGATTTTTGAAAGGCCCAAAGAAGCCCTTTTCGGTTGCTTGGGTGAAATGACCATTTTGCCCCCCCGGATGCAAATAAATATCAAACGGACTCCAAATTCAATTTTTCTTTTTTTAATACTTCCAAAATAATAAAATATTGAGTTCTGGAAGTTTTCAAAATTTTCCGAGTCCGTTTGCTATTTATTTGGATTTTTTCTTCCCAAAATGTCCTTTTATGCCCCTACTTTTTACCATTTTTAAACGAGCTCCAAATCAAGATTTTTCTTCACCAATCTCTTCAAAATAATTAAAAAGTGTGATCTGGAAGTTTTCATGATTTTTGGAGCTCATTTGGTATTTTTTCGGGATTTATCGGCTTGAATTACTGCATAAGAAACCCGGGATTTGGCCATTTTGCAAACGAACTCCGAATCAAGATTTTCTTTTACCAATCTCTTTCAAATGATTTAAGAATGAGATTGACAAATTTTTTCAGAATTTTCGGAGTCCATTTGCTATTTTTCCCAAATTTTTCCAATTTTGCCCTTTTACCTCCGAAACCCGGTTTTGCTCAAAACAAATCCGATTTTCAGATTTTCTTCAATCTGAGCCTTGGGCCATCCTTTTTAACCATTCTTCATCCATTGGGGGCTTTGGTCTTACCAAGTCGGGCCATTTCTGTGATTCTTCCCGATTTCACCGAAATCCACTAAAAACCCTAATTCTCGGTTTTCTCCCGGATTGACTTTTCTTTCGATTTTTCTTGCAAGTGACTTCTCCATTACCCGTAGTCAGTGCTTATATTTCTTTTGGAACCTTCAATTTCGACCAGTTTGATCGTTTAAGCACTTTTCCCCAAATTTCTTGGATTAGGGTTTCTTTTCTACTGAATCTCCAAATCCCAACTTCCGAACTCCATATCTTTCAATATATACCTCGGATTATCAAAATTCTTTCGCCATTTTTCAATTGAACTTAAAATCTTGATTTTGAAAGTGGGTTGACTTTTTCAGTAGTTGACTTTTTGGGGTTGACTTTTTCGGGGTTGACTTTTTTTTCAAGTTTGTCTTTTTGTGCTCGCCCTCTTAAACTAAGTCTCGGAGTACCATCTGCAGGATGAAAACAGTCTTTTTATACTCGAAAACATCAATATGGGAAGAAAACATACCTGTTTAGTGGTCCGGACAAAATTAGGTGTCTACAGCTGCCCCTCTTTGGCTATTGCTGAGAATCAGGAATCAGGCAAAGATAAATCAACACTAATTTTGTACGGTTAGTGACATCACATGTGAAGGAAAGGGAAAGGGGTTTTTTTTTTCATTTTCTATTTTTTCATTTTTTTTTCATCATTTTTTTCCCTCTTTTTTTTTCTTTTTTTTTATTTTTTTTTTCTATTTTCTCTTTTTTCATTTTTATTATTATTATTATTTTTTTTTAAAACAATAAATTGAAGGTTTTGTCCTTAAATTGAATTCCCTGCCTAAACAAGGCTCGATTCGTCTTAAGGAAACGAATTCGATTTTCAAAAGAAAAATTTATGCTCGAAGGGCTTTAAAATTGGTGCCCGAAGGTCTTAAAATGGTGCCCGGAGGTCTTAAAAATTGGTGTCCGGAGGTCTTAAAGATGTTGCCCAGAGGTCTTAAAAATGGTGCCCATAGGTCTTACCCCTGAAAAAAAGTTATGCCCGGAGGTCTTAAAGATGTTGCCCGGAGGTCTTACCTGTTATTTGAAAAATTATGCGCTGTATGCGACTTTAGAAATGATGCCCGGAGGTCTTAAGAATGGTGCCCGGAGGCCTTACCTGTGATTTGAAAAAAATGCGCTGTATGCGACTTTAAAAATGATGCCCGGAGGTCTTAAGAATGGTGCCCGGAGGCCTTACCCGTGATTTGGAAGAAATGCGATGTATGCGACTTTAAAAATGATGCCCGGAGGTCTTAAGAATGGTGCCCGGAGGCCTTACCTATAATTTGGAAGAAATGCGCTGCATGCGACTTTAAAAATGATGCCCGGAGGTCTTAAGAATGGTGCCCGGAGGCCTTACCCGTGATTTGAAAAAAATGCGCTGTATGCGACTTTAAAATGATGCCTGGAGGTCTTAAGAATGGTGCCCGGAGGCCTTACCCGTGATTTGGAAGAAATGCACTGTATGCGACTTTAAAATAATGCCCGAAGGTCTTAAGAATGGTGCCCGGAGGCCTTACCCATAATTTGGAAGAAATGCGCTGTATGCTACTTTAAAAATGATGCCCGGAGGTCTTAAGAATGGTGCCCGGAGGCCTTACCCATAATTTGAAAGAAATGCGCTGTATGCGACTTTAAAAATGATGCCCGGAGGTCTTAAGAATGGTGCCCGGAGGCCTTACCCGTGATTTGGAAGAAATGCGCTGTATGCGACTTTAAAATGATGCCCAGAGGTCTTAAGAATGGTGCCCGGAGGCCTTACCCGTGATTTGGAAGAAATGCGCTGTATGCGACTTTAAAAATGATGCCCGGAGGTCTTAAGAATGGTGCTCGGAGGCCTTACCCATAATTTGGAAGAAATGCGCTGTATGCGACTTTAAAAATGATGCCCGAAGGTCTTAAGAATGGTGCCTGGAGGCCTTACCCGTGATTTGGAAGAAATGCGCTGTATGCGACTTTAAAATGATGCTCGGAGGTCTTAAAAATGGTGCCCGGAGGCCTTACCCGTGATTTGGAAGAAATGCGCTGTATGCGACTTTAAAAATGATGCCCGGAGGTCTTAAGAATGGTGCCCGGAGGTCTTACCCATAATTTGGAAGAAATGCGCTGTATGCGACTTTAAAAATGATGCCCAGAGGTCTTAAGAATGGTGCCCGGAGGCCTTACCCATAATTTGGAAGAAATGCGCTGTATGCGACTTTAAAAATGATGCCCGGAGGTCTTAAGAATGGTGCCCGGAGGCCTTACCCATAATTTGGAAGAAATGCGCTGTATGCGACTTTAAAAATGATGCCCGGAGGTCTTAAGAATGGTGCCCGGAGGTCTTACCCATAATTTGGAAAAAATGCGCTGTATGCGACTTTAAAAATGATGCCCGGAGGTCTTAAGAATAGTGCCCGGAGGCCTTACCCCTGAAAAAAGTTATGCCCGGAGGTCTTAAAGATGTTGCCCGGAGGTCTTACCTATGAATTATGCCCGGAGGTCTTAAAAATGGTGCTGAAGAATTTTTGAAAATTAACCTAAAGATTTTGAGAAGATGCGAATGCTTTTTGATGCAAATGCACATGTTGAATAAGATACGAAATGACTTAAACTGGTGCAAATGTCTTTAATGCAAATGTAAATGACTTGGATTGATGCCCATGTTTCATGATGCAGATGCCCCTACTAATTGTGTTCATGTAACTGGTTTATGAATGGTGTAACTACAATTACCACACATTAATGAAAATGCAATGATTCTAGAAATGATGCAATTGTTTGAGATGACACGAATATGAGAAATGTAAATGCAAAGGTAAAATGCAGATGCTTATGGAATAATGACAGTGCAAATACCCATGAATGATGCAAATGCTTGCCGACACTGTGCAGATGTAAAAGCTTGATAGAGAGATGAGTGCTCATGAGTGATGCAAGTGCCCCCGGTTGTTCCTCTAGACTTTGGCTTAGCCTTTCAAATTCATTTTTCCTCTTCAAATCAGAGTATATCTTCAATTCATTTTGGCTATTCTCTTTGCCCCAATAGTTTTTCAAACTTTCATCAACAGAGATCTGAACCGGGTTCTATTTCTTCTTCTCATATCTGGAAGTCAGGACCTATCCTGGCAGTTCTATACCTTTGGGTTAGAAAAACCCTTGTCTCATGTCAACATCAAAAATGGGTATTTCAAAAATATTTTTATTTGTTTTCGCATTTTGAAAACTTCTGAACAAAAAATATTAACCCCACAATGTGTGATGTACAAATCTTTTGAAGACTGATGATCGTTGTTAGAAATTTCTTTAAGTATCAATCTGGTTTTTTTTCAACTGGGATTGGCAAGGCTTGGTATAACAAGATTCTGGCTTTTCCAGGAAAACGTCATGACAAAAATGTATATCCCTTCTAGGCTCACAAATGGAACAGTTTTTATAAATCATGAATTCATTGAGAACCAAGCAAATTCAATATTCTTTTAGTTTCCATATCAAGGCTTTTTGACAAGCGTCAAGATTGGCTGGGATGTTTAAATCGGAAAGTTTGATCTTGGAGGAAAAAAGTTTCAGTTTTTTGAAGACAATCCTCCGAATGAGAGCTGACAATTTGGGGGGTTCAGGAATTCCTAGATGTTCCTCGATGACCACCCTTTTTTAAGATGACCTTCTTTTTTTTTTTTTGGGTATCGGCACAGATGGCATCGAAAATTTCCAAATTTACTCTAGACCGCCCGTTTTTGGGTTTTCGCCCTAGAGTCCCATTCTTTCCATTTTTTTTTTCATTTTTACCATACACTTGAGAATTCTAAATTCTTCCTTAGTGAAATGATAATTCGATGAAATGGGATAAAATCTGAGAAAAAACCTTTCAAATTAAATATTCATGCTTGATCAAAATGGACTTTTAAAGCACGTAACGTAGGCCATGGCTTAGGGTTCAGAAAGAAAGGATAAATAGGCCCAAAATATGTGTTTGAGGGTAATCAGATCAAGGATCTATTTTTTTTTTAGGAGGATTCTCTTTGAAGCATTTGTTCCTTCTTGGACATTTCTTTCCTTTTGACTTTGCTTTTTTTTTTCTTCTTTGCTTTTGGCTTTCAATTTGCCATATCTTTCACACATTTTTCCTTTTTTTCTTTTTTCATTTTTCCCTTCTTCTTTTTCAACGAAGTGAGCCCGTCTTTATTCGGGGCTCCATTTGCTTTGCATCTGTCCTTGAGCTATCACTCATTTCTCAATGATCTTTGAAAAGATCTTTCCTCGCATTTGCCCCCCAGTGTAGAGGGTAATCCTTGATCAAGGTTCAAAGAAGAAAGAATTTTTTTGGCTCAAAAGGGGTGACTACGGATAATTTCTTTTTGTGTGAAAGGGATATGAAAGATGGCCATTTCTCATGTCAAGCACGAATATTCACTTTGAAAAGCAATCCCCAGGGGAAATAGATATTCAGAATTTCATTTTGCACTTTGGAATCATCCGAATTCTCATATGCATGATATCACAAATTTTTTCATTTTTCAATTTTCATCGCATGCCCCAACGATTCATGCGTTTAATCCATCCTTATTCACCATGTATCCATCATTTCCACATATGATGCCCCAATTTGATTAACCTTGAGAATTTGTATCAACGAGGAACATAGCAAGTCTAGGTCTATTTTGAAAAGGCTGAGTTTCCAATCTGAGTTCTTTGAAGAGACAAGGAAAATATGACCCAAAAACGGGTTTTCTCTGGGACAAGGGATAATCTAGTTTAATCATTGTGCCCCAGGATGTCAATCATGATGTTTGGGCAATTAGTGTTTTGTGGTTATTGGGAAAGGTTGTGAATGGTTTTGGGCACAGCCTCGACACACATCAAATTACCATGATCTAGATTCTTGAAAGAATGTCTCATTTGTTTAATTTCAAGGAGTTCGAAAAAATTTCGAAAAGTTTCTTCCTTTGTTCATAGCCTAGACTAGGATCTACATCTTTGCTTATTCTATGACGACAATGGTTTATGAAGTTCAAACATTCATATTCCTCGAAGTATTAGGTCTTTCAAGTGGTCTCGGTTCAAAGGATTTAGGCTTAGGAAAGCCTAAAAGAGAGGGGAGAAAGTATTGGGTCATTTTTAACAAAGATCATCAATATTCTCAAGATTGTTCATTATTTCATGTGAAAACCACTTATTTATTATTTACCACAAATTTTCTCAAAGTTTCATTTGTTTTTGCAAATTCAAATTTATTGCTAAAATAAAATGAACACAAAATATTTAAATTCAAAATTTATTTATTTCATGTAGATGTCATCATGAGACAAGCGCTTTCATCATCAAAGTGTATAGAAAAATATGCATCAGAATGCTCCTATTGACATGCTTTCAAAGATAACAATTTTTATCCTCAAAATTCTTTCAAAACAGATTTCCAATGTTCGATAAGCTCTGGAATCCAAATGCCATCGTGGACAAGACCCTCAATTCTTTCCTTCAGTTTTTTTAGTCAAATGCCCAATTGCCCCAATATGATACTCGCACTTGCTGTTGGGGTCATAGCTTTTAGCTGACGAAGAAAACTCTTCAAAGCTAAGCCAATTTCTATTTCATCTTATTAATGTGTTTCATGATGAATGAGCTATGAATGTCATGAGTGCAATTTGATGCATATGAAGGATAAACAAAGTTATGTGTGGTCATATACAGTGGAAACATGTTGACCATGTATGTTATAAATGCAACACGATGCCAACATGATGCATTTAAAGAATAAGAAAAATCAATGCATGGATATATACAATGAATGACCATGTATGTTCCAAATGCATTTCTCAATGAATGATCATATACACTATGAATGCCACACAATGTCAATTATGATGCATGTGAAGAATAAATGATTAACACAGAGTATATACAAAGAAAATCATGCTGACCGTGTATGTCATGAACGCAACCTGATGCCAATATGACAAATTAATGCATGAGCATATCATGATGACTATGTATGCCATGAATGCACCCTGATGCTAACATGATGCATGTAAAGAAAGAATAAATTGGTATATGAATAGATACAGAAAAATCATGCTGACTATGAATGCATGAATGCAACTTGATGCTACCATGATGCATATAGAGAAAGAATAAATTGATAATGGATATATACAGAAAAATCATGCTGACTATGAATGCATGAATGCAACTGGATGCCAACATGATGCATGTAAAGAAAGAATAAATTGATATATGGATATATACATAAAAAATCATGCTGACTATGAATGCATGAATGCAACTTGATGCCAACATGATGCATGTAAAGAAAGAATAAATTGATACATAAGTATATACAAATAATGACCATGCATGTCATAAACGTATCTTACAATGAATGACCATGCATGCTATGACTATAACATGATGTCAAAATGATACATGCAAAAATAAATGAATTGACACAAAGGTATATACAAAAAAATCAATGATTACACGAAATTGGTGGGACCTAAATCTTGGTTATTCAAAAATCTCATTATGCAAGATTTGCCTCCAATTTTTTTTTTTTTTTTTAAAAACCAATCACATCATTTTCAAAAGAATTTCAGGATGGATCTTACTATGGTACAATATGCAAATGTTCATGTGACACTACCGGTTTTATGAAATCATCAAATTAAATTACCAACTGTTTATTGCAAAGAATGAGATCAATAATACAACCAAAAATGTATATGCCCCATTCACACATGCATGAAATGTGCAACATGCAAAAATGCTTGAAAAAAGATTTTTTTTTTATAAAAAAAACAGCTAATGAACATCTGCCCCAGCAATATCTGCTTATTTAGGCATCACGATGCCATCGAGGCGGAATATCACATTTATTACGGGCGATGTACGTACATCGTTGCCCGATCTACCACACTTATTCGGAGTGTAAAATAGGTAACAAAAAGTTTAGAAATGTCCCTCCATGTGTTCCTATTTTTGGTATGTCTAACGGAAATTCGGCATGGCTTTGCCTAGGTTCACTATATGAGGGTGAATCGGTTCTAAGGCCCCGAATTGTTCCTCACTGTCGCCGGTGAAGGCTAGTAAGGCACCCCGATAAAAGCGGGTTCAATTCGTTAGAGTATATTTTCCTATGCCCATGCGGAGGATCATCACGAAGGCATTAGGTACTTTATACTCCGAAAGTGTTTCACTAGCCCATACGGAGGATCAATCACGAAGGCGTAGTTACTTTACTTCCACTTAAAAGGACGGAACCCGGGTAGAGGATTCATGTTATGCAAATGCACGTGTAGTGTGTGTGGAGGAATATCAAACCTTTCACTACCTATTCTACAAACCTTATTCTAAATGCCCTAGCAATTAAAACATTCAAGAATAGTGTAACGCATTAACCAACAAGCAATTATAATATACAACCTTAAATAACTAGAGAACAAAAATAAAATGCATGCACATGAGTATGAACATATTTAAAAACATTTTATTATTTTCAAAATTCTCCTTATTAAAAAAATGTGGGAATTAAAATTAAATACCAATTAAACCAACAAAAACCGAGACTTTTATAACGCACGACTAATTCTAGGCCTGACTCTCTAATAGTCCCCAGTGGAGTCGCCAAGCTGTCGCAACCTAAAAAAATAACGACGACGAGTCTCATCGCAAGACTTTATTATTCGTTAGGCGTGACATTAAAAAAACTGAGGAAAAGTCGACTTAATTCCTCTAAAAAAATGAAGGTTTTGAAAATGACCTTAAAAGACATGGAGTCGCCACCAATCTTTTTTAGCTAGGTGTGATCGGCCACCTATTAAAACCCGTTTTATAAAATGTTTTAAAAATTAATTAAAACATTTTAAAAACCAATTTCAAGTCTGCGTTTTAAACCAGAGAAATCAAAGAAGCGGGTTCGGGAGTCGGTTACGTGTGGGGAAGGATTAGCACCCCCACAACGCCCGTATAAATCGATACCTTATTAATCGTGTGTTATCTCAAATCTCGGTAAAAGTTGGTTTTAAATTTAATATTTCAAATTAATTCCCAATTTAAAGAAAAATAATTTCATTTTTTATTGACAATGATCCGAAATTTATAAATTCAAAATTTTCCTATATTCCCCAACAAACGTGGCAAAATATAGAAATTTTTATTAGTTTTAGAAAACTTTCCGAATCATTCTCTTTTTTGAAAGAAAGATATTCCTTTATTAATAATAATTGATGATATTCCCTCCAGCAAACCCGGTAGAGAACTCATGAATTATTTTAAATCGGGAATATCTTTATTTTTATTGATAACCATTATCTTTTTTGAAAACATTTAAAAGAAATGAATATGTATAGGCATGACATAAATAAAATGACATAGCAAAATCTAAATAATATAATGCAACCTAAATGTCATGACACATAGAAATTATTATGGCAAGAATCACATATTATATAAAATGCATGAATATAAAAATGCAATGCATGAAATGTATTTTTTCCTTTAATTAAGGAAATCCGTATATCTAAAAAGATATCCGGCTACCTTAGGAAAATATGTCAAATTAAATATTCTAAAACCAAAATACTTTGTGATTGTTTGAAAACAATTTTGAAAAGCTTGAATTAAAAATAAAAACTGGGCTAAAATTTTTAAAATGACTCTAATTTCCTAAGTTTAAAAATCCGGACTTTACTACCCTTAACCCGAGACTTGGAAAACCATTTTTAGAGTTTGAAAAGGCTTAGAAACCACCCTAAGTCAGTAGCTAACTCTCATAATCAGCCCACTCTAAGTAAATTAACCAAAACAGAAAAATGGTTTTTTTTTTTTAAATTCAATTCTGACTCCACAGTCCAGTTTTAATCCACGATTGTTTAACCTATTTTTAAAAATTCCAAAAATTCTAAAAAAAATATTGGAGGCTCAGGGCATGTAAAACTACACGAGAAAAAATCGTCTTAATTTTCTGATCAAAGATGAATTCCCAGAAAAATCAGAGATGCACGAGTTTTTGGAGGAGAAAAAAAAACTGCTTTGTTTTTCTTTAAATTCAATTCTGACTCCACTGTCCAGTTTTAGTCCACGATTTTTTACCCTATTTTTAAAAATTCCAAAAATTCTAAAAAAATTATTGGAGACTCAGGACATATAAAAATACACGAGAAAAAATGGGCTTAATTTTCTGATCAAAGATGAATTCCCTGAAAAATCAGAGATGTACGAGTTTTTGGAGGAGAAAAAAAAAACTGCTTTGCCAACACATTTTTGCCTTTGATAAAATCATTTAAAAACCAAAGTAAAAATATTTGAAACTCATAAAATGACTTGAAAGCAGTAGCTAGGACTTTTTGAAAGTTAGATAAAAATTGGCTAAGTAAAAAAAAAATCACAAAGGTAGAATAATCAATTTGACAAACTTAATTTTCCACAAGTGTGCTCAAGAGAGCATGACTTGAACCATCAATTGGCTCAAGTCATTATTCAAGTGGTATGAACATGAAATGCATGAAACAATGCAGCAAACATAATGTATGAAATGCATGAATCTAAACCTAAATGTAAGGAAAATGCATGACACAAATAATATGGCCTAGACCTAACATGAACTTGCATGACATTTAATGTAACCTAGACCTAAGACATGCATGGCATTTTCACAAACACTTGGTATGCTAGCATGAAAAACTAAGTCATAACACAAAAATCACACAAGCATTTTCACAAACACTTAATATGCTAACTCTAAAACATGCTCAAATTTAAACAACATGAAAACAGAAAATTAAAAATGTAAAAACATGATATCTAAGACATAAATGGCAACAAACAAAGCAACCAAATTAAATATAACTTAAGAACATGAAATAACATAATATTTAAAACATCAAAAATAAAGAAAATAGCATAAACAATATGGTAAAATGAATCAAAAATAACAACTTAAAATAAATAATGTAGGCCATTTGGCCATGGTGAGTTTATTGTAAAAACAAAATGTAAGAAAAATATACTTAAGAAAGGAAATGAAGGAAGAACAAGAAACATTATTTTAAAATGAAAACTCACCAAGTAGCTTTTGAACGGATTAAGCTATAAACCCTCAGAGTAGCTTTTGAACGGATTAAGCTACAAACCCTCAGAGTAGCTTTTGAACGGATTAAGCTACAAACCCTCTCACAAGTAGCTTTTGAACGGATTAAGCTATAAACCCTCAGAGTAGCTTTTGAACGGATTAAGCTACAAACCCTCAAAGTAGCTTTTGAACGGATTAAGCTACAAACCCTCTCAACAAAAACACTATGACTCACCACCCGGATAATCCTAATACAAGTGTATAGACTATCTCACAAGGGGTAGTGGGTGGTCTCAATCAAAGGCCAAGACTCCTTATTTATAAGGTGAGCACCTCCTTGGCTTGACATTACAAAGGGATGTGGGATTGGGACTTAGGCTCAAAAATGAAAATCTCTAACTTAACTCTTGATTTTTAATCACTTGATTGAAAAAATCCTAAGCTTCCTCCTTCCTTTGGGCTTGGGCAGGCCAGCACTTCTCTTTTCCAGCCCAGCTCTGATTTTTGAAAGGCCCAAAGAAGCCCTTTTCGGTTGCTTGGGTGAGATGACCATTTTGCCCCCCCCGGATGCAAATAAATATCAAATGGACTCCAAATTCAATTTTTCTTTTTTTAATACTTCCAAAATAATAAAATATTGAGTTCTGGAAGTTTTCAAAATTTTCCGAGTCCGTTTGCTATTTATTTGGATTTTTTCTTCCCAAAATGTCCTTTTATGCCCCTACTTTTTACCAATTTTTAAACGAGCTCCAAATCAAGATTTTTCTTCACCAATCTCTTCAAAATAATTAAAAAGTGTGATCTGGATGTTTTCATGATTTTTGGAGCTCATTTGGTATTTTTTCGGGATTTATCGGCTTGAATTACTGCATAGGAGGCCCGGGATTTGGCCATTTTGCAAACGAACTCGGAATCAAGATTTTCTTTCGCCAATCTCTTCCAAATAATTTAAAAATGAGATTTGCAAAATTTCAGAATTTTTGGAGTCCATTTGCTATTTTTCTGGGATTTTCCTTTTTGAATTACTGCATAAGAAACCCGGGATTTGGCCATTTTGCAAACGAACTCCGAATCAAGATTTTCTTTTACCAATCTCTTTCAAATGATTTAAGAATGATATTGACAAATTTTTTCAGAATTTCCGGAGTCCATTTGCTATTTTTCCCAAATTTTTCCAATTTTGCCCTTTTACCTCCGAAACCCGGTTTTGCTCAAAACAAATCCGATTTTCAGATTTTCTTCAATCTGAGCCTTGGGCCATCCTTTTTAACCATTCTTCATCCATTGGGGGCTTTGGTCTTACCAAGTCGGGCCCTTTCTGTGATTCTTCCCGATTTCACCGAAATCCACTAAAAACCCTAATTCTCGGTTTTCTCCCGGATTTTTCTTTCGGTTTTTCTTGCAAGTGACTTCTCTGTTACCCGTAGTCAGTGCTTATATTTCATTTGGAACCTTAATTTCGACTAGTTTGATCGTTTAAGCACTTTTCCCCAAATTTCTTGGATTAGGGTTTCTTTTCTACTGAATCTCCAAATCCCAACTTCCGAACTCCATATCTTTCAATGTAGACCTCGGATTATCAAAATTCTTTCGCCATTTTTCAATTGAACTTAAAATCTTGATTTTGAAAGTGGGTTGACTTTTTCAGTAGTTGACTTTTTAGGGTTGACTTTTTCGGGGTTGACTTTTTCGGGGTTGACTTTTTTTTCAAGTTTGTCTTTTTGTGCTCGCCCTCTTAAACTAAGTCTCGGAGTACCATCTGCAGGATGAAAACAGTCTTTTTATACTCGGAAACATCAATATGGGAAGAAAACATACCTGTTTAGTGGTCCGGACAAAATTAGGTGTCTACATTGGCGTTGATCCTATTTCGCCATGTGGAGTCCATGGTGAATATGTTCGAGACTTTAGTGAGCATGAAGAGGATGCTGAATTCGCAAGTGATGACAACAATGATGCTGACCCAGACGTCGTCGCTGCTGAAATCAACACTCATAGAGATCTTCTCCCATATGAGGCTTCATCCCATATGCACACCCTGGATCTGGAGGCAATGCAACTGCCAGAATTTCCTGAGTATGCTCATACATTTGCTACGCCTCTGACTTTTGATCCATCGACAGTTAATCTGTGTGTTGGTTATAATTTCCAACGAAAGAGGCTGTGCTTTCATCTATTAAGTACTATAACTTCAAAAACTCTGTAGATTACAGAGTAATTGAATCTGAGCGGACCAAATATTATGCCAAATGTCTAATGTATGGGAAAGGGTGCAATTGGAGAATAAGGGCAACATTTATGAAGAAGAAACAGGCATGGGAGATTAGAACATATGAAGGGCCTCTACTTGCACATCGGGGAGGATTTCACAAGATCATTGCAAGTTAGATTCTAACTTAATCTGTTCATGCATTTTGTCATTGGTCCAAGCAAATTCGGAGATCTCCGTTTCAGTTTTGATCGCTGAGATGCGAATCCGGTATAGATACATCACCTCCTATAAGAAAGCGTGGAAAGCAAAGCAAAATGCAATTGTTCGAGTTTTTGGCGATTGGGATAGATCATACAATGAGCTATCTAAATGGTTAGGTGCAATGCAACATTTTATTCCTGGTACAATTGTGGAATTGCAAACGGTACCTGCATATCACGGTGATCGACTGGTCTAGAGTAAGAGAATATTCTGTCGACTCTTTTGGACATTCAAATCGTGCATTGAAGGGTATCTGTATTGTAAACTTATTGTGCAAATAGACAGTACTTTCTTGTATGAAAAATACAAAGGAACATTATTGTTAGCTATTGCACAAGATAGCAACCGAAACATACTGCCAATTGCTTTTGCCATTGTGGAGGGTGAGACAACGAAGGCTTGGTCATTCTTTCTCACTAATTTGTGTAGACATGTGACAAAACAGCCTGGTATATGCTTGATGTCTGATCGACATGAAGCCATCAAAGCTGCGATCAGACGTGATGGTAGTGGATGGAATCCTCCACATGCATATTCAGTGTACTACATTCGACACATTGCAACTAACTTTATGAAGAAGTTTAACAATAAAGAATTGCGTCGATACATTGTTAACATGGGTATGGAAAGTTATGATAGTATTTTATCTCTTATATTTTCTTGAGTATATAAAATAATACTGAAATTCACAAGTCTTTTGTTTTTAATTTTATCAGGATATGAGTTAAGGCGATCGAATTTTCATTTCATGTATGAGAATCTTCGTGGAGAAAATACAGAGGCGACTAATTGGCTTGATAGGATCCCCAAGGAGAAGTGGGCCCAATCATATGATCAAGAAAGACGTTATGGCCATATAACAACCAATCTAGCTGAATCTATCAATTCGGTGTTGAAGGGAGCGTGTCATCTTCCTATTACTGCTTTAGTGCAATCAACATATTATAGGTTGGCTGCACTTTTTGTTAAGATGGGGAACAAGCAAATTGCAATGATGGAGGGAGGCCACACATACTGTGAAATAGTCACACATGCTATGCAAGAAAATCACAGGAAAGCTAACTCCCACTTTGTTCGTAATTTTACGCGAGCAAATCAATCTTTTCTAGTTGAAGAGTTAGTTGATCCACAATAGGGTGTTCCTGCAATGAAGTATAGAGTCAAGCTTAGTGACATGTGGTGTAACTATGAGAAGTTTCAAGCATAAAGGTTAACTTGTTCACATGTAGTTGCTGCTTGTGCACATGTCCATTTAGATTGCATGCAATATGTGGACAATGTCTATAGACTAGAAACTATATTGAATGTTTATAGACATGAGTTCCAACCAGTTGGAAATGAAGGTTATTGGCCTCAATATGATGGTCCAGAAGTGTGTCCCAATCAAGAAATGCGGAGAAATCCACATGGTCGGCCAAAATCAAGTCGTATTCGTAATGAAATGAACCTCAGGGAGAAAAGCCAACCAAAATGTTGTGGATTATACAGAAATAAAGGTCAGCCGTCGAAAATGTCTGCATCAATCTGGCACATCGGGGGAGAGTTCGCATCAACAATAAAGGAACTACATTTTTTCATAAACTGTAATATTTACTTCTTATCATGTAATTTGGATTATGCAAGTTTTTTTCCTACTTATCATGTAATTTGGATTATGCAAGTTTTTTTCCTAATTATCATGTAATTTGGATCATGCAATTTTTTTATACTTAACATTTAATTAAGAAAATGTTAAAAACATTTTCAATTTAGTTAGATTGATGCGGACATAAAATTTAAAATAAATAACAAAATTAACATTTTTAAATATATATTCAATAATAAATAACAAAATAAATAAGAAAATTAAAAATAACAATTAATTTCTCAACAAATTTAAAATAAATAACATCAAATGCAAAACATATAAATTTATATATTACAAATTTAAAATACATTATTATCGTTATATTGATAAAAGTACATTTATTCTAATTATTGCGTGGTGTAGAGCAACAGTGTCGAGCTCTCCTAGTGCGTGGTGGTTGGACCTGTCATTCAATCTCGTCAGTGGTAGGTATTAGCAGTCAACCACGACCTCTTGCTGTAACCGCCACTGGTTCTGGTTGTATGTCATCTGCCATTTCTTCTGTATCAAAAATTTGAAATCCACTGCTGGAGGACTCAACACCTAGTTCACCCATAAAGGGAACCTGACTACTAGATGGACCCACAAATGATCTACCATCAAATGCTGATGCAGGGGTTCCAAACTGATACATTGATGTTAAATATGCTGAACTTGGACTTAGGATGGGGAGCTGGTCATCTAACCTCGTCATTGGGGTGATGCTCGATAAAACTCATCAACGTCATATCCGGGGTGACTAACGGAATAACGATGACTGGATGGTACTCCATGATCCCGTTCAGGTTCAGGATGACTAAATGACATCCTCGGTGCAGTGAACTCCGATGAGGCCTGTTGACGTGTCTGTCCACGTTGTCGACTAGGTCTAGGAGCTTCCATATCCTGTGTAGGAGGGACTGGAGTTGAAGTTCGTCCGGTAAATGACATACTCTTAACATCCTCATACACCGACGGTGGACAAACAAAAGACCGACCTTCATTTTTATACCATCCTATGTAATCATCAGATAGGTTGAAATTATTTCCAACAATCAGATAACCTGTCGAAATTCGTTGAGAACGTATATTCCACCAATGGATCCAATGTTCATGTTTCGCAGGCCAGAATTCTTCATGACGCCCACGCATGTCGATCTTGTGAACCTGATCAAGGTTCACCGGTGCTTGCGGAATTGGTTGTTGCATCCCAAATTGTCGCAACACCCTGTCAGTTTGGTGCCACTCTACATATGAAAAGCATATCAATGTTGTGTTTGATTTCCATATATTACAGTTATTGTAGGCATACGATAGGCGGCATGTCATAATTTCACCAGAGGAATATAGCATCCACAGAAACTGCGAAAAATTATTACAAATTATTAGTTTCATATGGATTAAAAAAAATACTTGAATGTAACAATCGAAACATTTACCTTATCATATCCTACTCGATCTAGTCGCAATCTTATACTTGCAAGGTCGGTCGGGTCTCAGTAAGATCCTACTCCTACTCCACCTATTAAAATGCGTATAAAATATTAATAAAACTATAAAAATACAAGTTCGTACAAAATTAATAAAATAATAAAGATCATTACCTGCTTGCAAGGGGTATACAGCCAAAACATCCACGCCGAGCAAGAAATGGCAGCCGATACCAAGCCCATGATTGTAGAAGCACTAAACATCCACCATGTCATGGCTTTTTGGAACTGTAGCCCGGCACAGTTCTCTATACAAAACCGCTAAACACGCATAACCCCAACTATAATTTGCCACATGCTCTAAATCACGTAGTAATGGAACATACATTAAATGTACCCAACTGCTCGATTTGTCAGGCATTAGTAATCCTCCAATCAAACGTAAAATATATGCTGTAGCAGCATATTGTATCTATTCTTCAGTTGTGTGTAATGGAAGATTTTGAAAGGATTTCAACCAATTTAGTCTCACCGTTGAGCCAGATACATACTCATCTAGAGGTACCTCGCCCAATAGATTTTGACATTCTTCATTCCAATCTAGCAAGCTTCCGCCTGTAACTGCATCGCCATGGACCGGAAGTCCAAGTTGAAGCGCAACATCTTCTAGAGTTATCATGCATTCACCAAATGAAAAATGAAAAGTGTGCGTCTCGGGTCTCCATCATTCGATCAACGCACTGATTAAGTCGAGTTGTAGCAAAAATCATCGAATTTGAGTTGCGTGATAAAATCCGATTTTTCTTAAGTGGTCGATAATTTATGGATACGGGTCCTCCAATGTAAATTTCCTCGAACGTAACACGTGACGAGTATCCTGTTGATAATTAATTAAATTAAATAATTATAAAAATTAATATATTATAAAACTATAATAATTAAAAAAAATTAAACAATATAAAAATTCTAAAATTCTAAAACTTTAAAATAACAAAACAATAATACTATAAAATTTTAAAATTATTTATATAATTATTAAAAAAAATTAAACAATATAAAAAATAAAAAACAATAATAATTAAAAAATTATAAAACTATAATAATAAAAAATTAAATAATATAAAAAAAACTATAAAATGAAAAAACAATAATAATTAAAAAAAATTAAAAACCTATAATAATAAAAAATTAAACAATATAAAAAATAAATAATTATAAAACTATAAAATAAAAAAATAATAATTAAAAAATGATAAAACTATAATAATTAAAACATTAAAATTATAAAAATATAAAATGACAAAATAATAATAATTAAAAAATTACTAAAAATTTATAATATAATATAAATAATATTACAACAATTTACTTACCTCTTTAAATATAATCGAGAATATGTGATTTTCTTGCAACATCAGTAGTGATGATGAAGCCATCTTAAAATATTATTGTAAAAAAATATATATATTGTTGGTAGAAAAAAAATTTGTTGTAGAAAGAAGAAAGAAAAGTAAATTAAGTTGTAAAAAAAATGAGGGAGGGTGGGTTTTATTTATAGAAGAGTGATGTGTGTGTGGGAGATTTTTAAAGGTAACGGTCAAGTTACCGTTGACTTCAAAAATTTTGATTTTTTTTTTAAACGGTTATATTATAAATTTTAAATAAAATTATAAAAAAAATACCAAGGGAAATCATCACCCCCCATGAAGATTTTTCTTGGTTATTTTGCAAAAAAATTAAAAAAATACCAAGGGAAATCGCCATGGGGGTAGCGATTTCCCTTGGTATTTTTTGAAAAAATTTTCAAATTAACCAAAAGAAAGCGCCACTCCCCATGGCGAATTATCTTGGTATTTTTTCATTTTTTTAAAAAAAATTACGTTGGGAAATCGCTATGGGGGATGGCGATTTCCCAACTGATTTTAAAATGAACAGATTTTGAAAATTAATTTGAAAACAACGATTTTTCGATAAATAAAAAAAAAAAAGCAATATTCTAATAAAAAGATCCTTTTTCTTTTCTTATGAGAAATATGTTGACTACCTACTTGCATATATTGTTCAATAACCCCAGCTAGGGTTTGATAGGAAAAAACAAAGATATATATATATATATCAATAAAAAAAATCCCATCCAAGACCCAAAACTGATGAAAATTTGGAATTTTAATTTCTAGAGAAGGCCAAGATTGCAATACCAATAACATTAAATGTGAATTTCACCTTAAAGCTAATTCAATTATAAGATGGTGAAGCTGAACTACTAGAGTGACCACAACAGTTGCATGCATCAAAATATGAACATCTAATTTTCTCCTAGAATTAAACCTTCAGGTTTGAAGCCAAATATATATATATATATATATATATATCTCTCCTGTTTATCTTGAGAAAACCACAATAGTTTTATCTGCCTAATAAAAGGTATATACAGCCTAACAGATTCAGCAAAATGACAGAATCGATTAGTGTAACTCACTTCAAAATCGCTGTGTGGTTTGAGTTACGATTTAAAGATTGCATGTCAATTTTACAACTTCAAAGCAACTCCATTATTGAAGCAATTCCTAAAGGTGTTGTTAAGAAAGCCTTTTCAAGCAAGTGTTAACTTATCGACGAAATCTAGTTTTCTAGCACTCTATTTCGAGTCCTGATGGTGATGGCACAAGTTATTCGCGTTGGCTTTTCTCGATCATAGTTAACTCAAAACATTGCTGAAGTTAAAACTTTGCTCATAATTAACTAGATAAGATGCTCATTCAAGAAAACAAAGAGATAATTGTTGTCGATTTTCACTATGTAAGTGCACGTATCGTAACAAGTAATATAGTTTAAAGTAAAGAGTCAAACCCAGAGGAATTGTCACTAGATTTGCTAAGTACTAAAGTAAAACAACCTAATTTTATCTAAACAAATAATTAAATATGATAATCAAACTAATTAAAAGAAACTAATAATAAAAGCAAGTAAATGAAAAAGATGGATTAAATTCAAATGAGAAAATCCTAGGATTACAATTTCCCTCAACACTTCGCTTGAACCTCTCCTACCCTCTTAACTTGATTAATGACCTTGAGTTGTTAACCTAGAGTTCTAATCTATTTATAAGGATCTTCCGATGGTCTTATAAAAATATCTCTCTTAACCAAGTAACTATATTCCTATGATAATTGAATTGAAGAGAAACTCATTAAACTTAGGCTCTAACAATGGTTACAGTATATTTTACCCTACATGCAGATCAATTCATCCTAATAAATGAATATGAAACATGTGTCATTTAATCCATGTCTAACACTAAACTCCTTTTTCCAAGTTGTATTTAGGTTACCACATCAATCTAATTGGTGGCCAGTCAACAGAAGCATTAAGAACAAGATTGAACAAACAACTCAAAAACCATTAAATCAAGCTAGAGAGATAAAATAAATTCAAACTACATGTTGAGTTCCATTGCAATCCTAGAAAGATAAATTTAGTTCATGATAATTAAAGAAAACAAATATCCAAGGAGTTTCACCATCATCAACAACACAAGAAAAATAAAAAAGAGAAAACTAAGAGATGTCGATTCTTGAATCTTCAATCTTCACAAATCTTCCAATTTTCTTGAGAGCTTTTGGTGACAACTATCCTCTTGAGAGAAGTAGGTTTTTAAAACTCAAATCCCCTTTATTTTAACCTAAAAGAGTCCTATTTAAAGTCTCCAAGGATCCCTAGAGTCCGAAACTTCGCACACAAGCAAATAGGTAAGTATAAAAAATTTGCATTTTTTTTCTTCCCGTACAGGCGCTGTGGCGCCAGCTTTGGGGGCCACGGCGCCACTTACACTGACTCTCCCGGCGCCGCGACACCAACCCTTCTGTCTAGTCCCGGGTTGGTTTTCCCATCTTCTCGTACTTCGTCAGCTGTTTTGCATGGGCAAACCTCATCTGATTTTAACAAGTCATATACCGTTGGAAAGCTATGGAAGTCCGCTTCAAAATTCAAGAAGAGAGTTTTCTCAAATGAAGACTTTAAAATCATGTTTTCCTTGAAACAAGCTCCGAAAGTCGAATCTGCCTGCTCGTTGCTTTGCACCGTTTTTCATCGTTTATCACCCCGAAGCTCCGGATCAATTTGGACCTATAAAAACACATAAATAATACTAAATAACTATTTTAAACATGGAATGGATAAATAAAATAAATCTAAAAATATCTAAAACTAATCAAATCCTAATAAAAGCCTCAAGGACTTAACCGATTTAAATGCATAAAAAAATAACTATATTTTCTAGAGCTATCCTACCCCCAAACTTAAGATTTTGCTAGTCCTCGAGCAAAACAAAACAAACTAAATAAATAAAGTGATTCAAACACAACTTAAGATAAATGCACTCAAACAATGATTCCCTTAATTGTCCTCAAAAGTTATCTCAAAATCTCAACTCAAAGTAGAACAAAAACATAATCCAAATCCATGATTCAATTCAATTGTATACTTCATGCTCGAATGGATTTCCAATGTGTGTATGTAAAATCTCTTTGCAAATCAATGCATGCAATTTAAATAAGTTTATATAAATGCAAAATATGAATTATAGTACTAGAATCTCATATGTTTGCTTTTCATCTCTCTCTCCACTAATGTAGACTAACACTTCATCAAGGATCAAGTAGGTCTTTATTAAGCTTGTAATGTAAGGCTAGGGTCAAGGTATGATAAAGGATAAATTACGATTTAAGTCACCCATAGACACTATACATTTTTTTTCAGGATTTTTGAGAGTCATAGTCTTTTCCTCAAATTACATTCTTTATTCTTTGAATACACTTTCCTTTTGCTTCACCAATTTATTCTCTTTCTTTTTTTTTTGTTCTTCGTTTTCGAAGAATCATAACCTTTTTTTCTCTTTTTCTTTTTTACATCACCATTTCACCCAAATTCGACATGGCTCATAATTGTTTCCTATAATATCATCACATGCCTATATAGTGAGGGTTAATCATGGTTTTTCTTATTAGGCTAGGCTAAAAGATGTGGCAAACAAAGAAAAGAGATATATCAATTAGGCACAAAGGGGTACACTAAGGATATTAATAAATAAAGGTAAGCTTGAAAGGCTCGAACGATCCAAAGATGGCCTAAATCATCTCCTCAACTTAGTGCTGTCTAGGATTTCGCCTCGAGAGAGAATCAAACAAATTTTAGGCTCTAGACATAATCGTAATTCACATCAACATAATCAGTCTTTAAATAAGCAATGCAAATCTAAGCAGGAGATTAAGTGCTCAATTCGTGAAAATCGCATCCTAACATGAAACTAACAAAAGAATTTACCACAAATTCTTCTCATGCTTATGTTTTCCCAAAAGTCAAGACAAATCAATAACTAATTCTCATCATTGGATAAGGATTTCATCATACTAAGTGCAAAATATCTCAAGCAAAAAAAAAAAATTAGACTCCTAATAAAATTAGACAATCACACAAACTAAAATAAATCTAAAGACAACACCCCCAAACTTAAAACAAACATTTTTCTCAATATTTAGAAACAAAAAGAGTAAGAACAAGAAAACTCCCCTATTGATGAAAGCAACGTAGGAGAAGCTTTAGTTAAGACTTCATCATGCTTGTCCAAGTTAGGTGAGTAGTCACTACAAAAGAAAATCAAGTAAAAAGAAATTAAGAAAAATATTCTAAAAATTAAAATTGAAAAAGAAAAGAAAAAGTTTAGAACTTGGGTTGCTTCCGAATAAGCACTTGATTTATAGTCATCGGCTTGACTATCTTATGCCCATTAGCCGGCATCCTTCCACTTGAACCATTGCCCCCCCTTTTCTTTTGCTTTATGAGGCCTGGCATTCATAGAATTTTGGCATCCATACATCTTAGAAGTAGAATTTGAAACTGCTTCAAGTGGTTTAGTGAAACAAGTTTCGTTGAATGCTTGTTTGGAGTCATTGTGCACTACTTTGACTGCCAAACGTTCATCAAATTCATTAGGAAACTTCATAGCTTTAAACACTTTAAAAGTTACCTCTTGGTCTAGAACCCTCATGGTAAGTTCTCCTTTTTGCACATTAATGAGAGTTCTACCGGTAACTAGGAATGGTCTCCCAAGAATTCTGGGTATTTCACTATCCTTCTCCATGTCAAGCATAATAAAATCAGCAGGAAAGAAGAATTTGTCAACCTTGACTAGTGCATCTTCAACAATGCCTTTTGGATGTTTGATAGATCTATCGGGTAGTTGCAACATCACTGTAGTGGGTTTTATTTCACCCAAACCAAGTTTGCAATAGATAGAAATAGGCATTAAATTGATACTCGCCCCCAAATCACATAAAGCTTTACCAAAAAATTTATTACCAATGGCGCATGAAATGGCGAAGCTTCCCGAAGCTTTGAGTTTGGGTGGGAGTTTCTTTTGAAGGAGAGCGTTGTACTCTTCATTAAGTGCAACTGTCTCAATCTCATCCAATTTCCTCTTCTTGGATAAAATTTCTTTCATAAACTTGACATATTTAGGTATTTGTTCTAAAGCTTCAGCAAAAGGTATATTAATATGGAGCTTTTTAAATACCTCAGGAAACTTTTGAAACTGCTTGTCAAGTTTTTGCTTTTGAAGTCATTGAGGAAAGGGTGGTGGTGGGTAGACTGGAGCCGTCTTTTCTTCTTCTTGAGCCTTTTCAATTTCTTTTTCCCCCAAATTTTTAGCTTCAAGAGGCTTGGATGGAAATTCTAGCACTTTCTTTTGAAGACGCTGAGGAAAGGGTGGTGGTGGGTAAACTGGAGGCGTCTTTTCTTGAATTTTCTCATTATGCTTCTTGCTACCCACTTCTACTTCTTTTCCACTCCTGAGTGTAATTGCATTGCAATGCTCTTGTCTGTCTTTCCTAGCATTGGTTTCAGTATCACTTGGAAAAGATCCCCTAGGACGATTGTTAATTGCATTTGCAAGCTGGCCCACTTGTGTCTCAAGATTTCTAAGTGACGCTGTTTGACTTTGAATTAATTCAGCTTGACTTTGAAGTTTTGCGGCATGAGTCTGATTTGTCACTTCTTGACTAGCCATGAACTTTGTAAACATCTCTTCCAATGATGTCTTTTCTTGGACAGGAGCTCGGGATTGTGCTTGAAACCCAAGAGGGACTACTTGCTTAGCTTGTGATGATGACCCTTGATTATTGTTCCAGGAAAAGTTTTGCTGATTTCTCCAACCTAGATTATAATGGTTGGGATATGGGTTGTTTTGCTGCCTGTTATAGTTTCCCACATATTGAGCAGATTCAGCCTTTGTTGGGAATCTATCACTTATGTGTTCTTTCCCAATAATTCACATGTTACAAATGGGCTTTGGACTGAATGTACACCCATAGTGTCAAATTTCTTGGACAAAGCAGCCACTTGTGCCGATAAGGCACTTATCCCATCCAACTGATAAACTCTTGTACCTCTCTTTGGAAAACTTCTCTCATTAGACCATTGATAATTATTGGAAGCCATCTTCTCAATTAAATCATAAGCCTCATCAATTTCTTTTCCCATGAGTGCCCCACCTGCTGCAACATCGATAGAACTTCTAGTAGGACCCATTAACCCATTATATAAAGTGTGCACCTGAAGCCATTTAGGTATCCCATGATGAGGACATCGTTGGAGCAGATCTTTGTATCTTTGCCAAGCTTCATATAATGATTTTGAGTCATACTGCATAAAAGATGTGATATCATTCCGCATCTTAGCTGTCTTGGCAGAAGGAAAATATTTGATAAGAAATTTTTAGAAAGGATCATTCTAAGTAGTAATGGAGCCAGCAGGAAGGGAGTACAACCAACTCTTGGCCTCATCTCGAAGTGAGAAAGGGAAGAGTCTCAATCTAATGGCATTTTCAGAAATGTCATTGTGTTTGAAAATATCACAAATTTCCAGAAAATTCACGATGTGAGAATTCAGATCATCATTCGATAAGCCGCCAAACTGAACTGATGTTTGGATCATCTGAATGATGGCTGGTGCTTTATCTCAAAATTATTTGTCTGTATGGCAAGCCTCTGGATACTGGTCTAAAGTTCTTGCATGAGAGGAACCCCAAACTCTCGCAAAGTCTTTGTATCGTTAGCTTCAGCCATTGTACCTGAAAATAAGAAAGAAAAAGAAAGTTTAAATTAAGACTAAGGTTGCTTGGTATTGATATTAACAAATCTAATAAACAATTCTCAGGCAACGACGCCAAAAACTTGTTGTAGGTTTTCACCACGCAAGTGCACGTATTGTAACAAGTAATATAGTTTAAAGTAAAGAGTCGAACCCACGAGGAACTGTCACTAGATTTGCTGGGTACTAAAATTAAAACAACCTAATCTTATCTAAACAAATAATTAAATATGATAATCAAACTAATTAAAAGAAACTAATAATAAAAGCAAGTAAATTAAAAAGATGGATTAAATTCAAATGAGAAAAGCATATGATTACAATTTTCCTCAACACTTTGCTTGAACCTCTCCTACCTTCTTAACTTGATTAATGACCTTGAGTTGTTAACCTAGAGTTCTAATCTATTTATAAGGATCTTCCGATGGTCTTATAAAAATATCTCTCTTAACCAATTAACTATATTCATATGATAATTGAATTGAAGATAAACTCATTAAGTTTAGGCTCTAACAATGGTTACACATGACACGTAAGTATATTTCTACCTTACATGCAGATCAATTCATCCTAATAAATGAATATGAAACATGTATTATTTGATCCATGTCTGACACTAAACTCTTTTTTCCAAGTTGTATTTAGGTTACCACATCAATCTAATTGGTGGCCAGTCAACTAGAAGCATTAAGAACAAGATTGAACAAACAACTCAAAAACCATTAAATCAAGCTAGAGAGAGAAAGTAAATTCAAACTACATGTTGAGTTCCATTGCAATCCTAGAAAGATAAATTTAGTTCATGATAATCAAAGAAAACAAATATCCAATGAGTTTCACCATCATCAACAACACAAGAAAAATAAAAAAGAGAAAATTAAGAGATGTCAATTCTTGAATCTTCAATCTTCACAAATCTTCCAATCTTCTTGAGAGCTTTTGGTGACAACTATCCTCTTGAGAGAATTAGGTTTTTAGAACTCAAATCCCCTTTATTTTAACCTAAAAGAGTCCTATTTAAAGTGTCCAAGGCTTTTGGAGTCTGAAACTTCGCACACAAGCAAACAGGTAAGTATACAAAAATTGTGTTTTTGTCTTCCCTACCGGCGCCGTGACGGCACCTACACTGACTTTCCCAGCACCGTGACGCCAACTCTTCTGTCTGGTCTCGGAAGTTGGTTCTGCTGTTTTCTCGTACTTCGTCAGGTGTTTTTCATGGGCAAACCTCTTCCGATTTTGACGAGTCTATGCTGTTGGAAAGCTATGGAAGCCAGCTTCACAAGTTAAGAAGGGAGTTTTCTCAAATGAAGAATTTAAGATCATGTTTTCTTTGAAACAAGCTCCGAAGGTCGAATCTGTTTGCTCGTTGTTTTGCATCGTTTTTCATCGTTTTGCACTCCGAAGCTCTGGATCACTTTGGACCTATAAAAACACATAAATAATAACTAAATAACTATTTTAAATATGAAATGGATAAATAAAATAAATCTAAAAAATCTTAAACTAATCAAATCCTAATAAAAACCTCAAGGACTTAGCCGATTTAAATGTATAAAAGGTGGTAAAATAACTATATTTTCTAGAGTTATCAATAATCATTCACATACTCGCTCCGGAGAATCTATTTTAGATTGTTTTTCTTATAAACATTGCTTGTTTAGATGCACTAATTCACAGATTTTCAGTTTTGAGTTTTGGTTAGTTTTTAATCTAAAAATCCCAAAAAATTAATAGTTATATGGTATATATATGTAAGTTGCCCTATCAGTATGTTATGGTAGCTCTAGAAGCTAGATTTTTTTTTTACAAAAGATATCATCATATGAGAATAAAAGAAGGGGTTATAGATACTAAAATTCGAATCCAGACTTAATAAATATCATTTTTAAAGATAATTGCATGAATTAATTATTGGTTAAGTTCCGGGTTCTCGTAAAAGCTAGCTTTTTTCCAAGCAGAAGTTAATGAGGACGTGCATCCCTTTCAAAGATATCTTGAAAAGCTCTCAAAAGGAATTACATATCCTAAATCACCATCTCTATGTTCTCTTTTTTACTTGTTTTTTTCTTATTTTTGGAAGGGTATAATGCTAATCTTCAAACATTAAAACAAGTCCCATATCTATAAGATCTGTCTTAGATTGGCCAATGATTGAATATTTACACCTAACAAAATTTTAAGCATTTCTTTGGAACGTATCCATCATTAGTTAACATCCACATCAAACTTTTGCATAACGCAATTTTAATTAAAAGGATTTAACTATACTGAAAAAAAGACTACAAAAATCTGAAAATTGAACTTCAAACAAATTAAGTTTCTAAATTTATCAGCGAAACCTCCATTTGTAAGCAAAGAGGGTATTAATTACCAACATTTGGTTATCGAGATTCGAATCTTAGGAGTCTCCAATGTTAGAAAGGTTTTATCATTACACTCCCGATCCGACAAGAATTAGCCTTCCGTCAACCATAAAATGGGGTAGGAAGACACCCTAAGTTTACACCCAAAAAAATGGTATTAATTACTAATTAAGAAATGAACAAAACAAAGTTTTTGTGAGGCAAAACAGATGCAAAAGCTCTGTAAAGAGCTTACCACGATTTATAGAAACCCTAAAAATTTAGTTATAATTGTTAGGTATCCAACCTATAATCAATCGAGCAAAAAAAAGGAAATTCAACTTATAAATATAAAATCACAGACAATTCAAAATTTAATCGATATAAGATAATATTACTTTAACATGTCTCATTACGTGTAAGCGTAACTAACACATGACAAATTCAGAAGGGATATAAGATAGGAATCACAAAACAAAATCTGAATCCGTTTGATACCATGTTAAATTGGGTGATCAATTATCTCAAAAGTTTAATCTGATGAGAAAGAACTCATCTATTATTTAAATTCTAACAATAATAATATGATTTAACATATCTTTAAAGATCCAAAAAAAAAAATCTTCATCAGTAGACTCTTGAGAAGCAATGGCAAATGGGACATATGATTAATTTCAACTTTACTTAACTACACAAATTCAGTACGAGTTGGGTGGAAGATCAGTTATCCTCAGAAACAGATAAGAGAAATTCTCTCTCCAAGACTCTTTTTCTACTAATGTCTTACTATAAAAAATAAATAAAAATCTTACTATAAGACAATTATGTGATGGTCATCACTCTTTTTCCACCTATGCTTTTCTTTTTCATTTCAATATCTAACAAACCTTTGTAATATATATATGCACCAGTAAATTACATTCTACATTGCCAAGAAAATGCATTTCTCCAAATCCCATGTTGGAAAGGAGGAAATATACCAATAATATCTTACTATTTTTAGAAACAGAATTATGTAAAAGAGATCATAACCTAATTAGAGCTTGATCAGCTGACCTTATACTTAACCCAAGCACCCAGTTAATCTAGTAATATATATATATATATATATATATATATATATATATATATATATATATAAGAACATGATTAAGTATACTTTTTGAGAAAAAGTAAGTGTAACAATGAGGTCTAAATGCACTTTTGGAAGGCATCAATATCAGCCCCTATGTTTAGAGGGAGAAAAAGCAACCCTGATGCTGATGGGTACTCCAAGTTTAGTGTGTGGTAGCAAGTGTCCTACTGATATGATTCAAAAACTCAACCGTTAGCTGATTTTAAAACACAAGAGTTATCATCATTTTTTTTTATATAGGTTGATTGATTTTAAAATAAAGTAAGGTTACTTATAAAAATAATTTTAACATCTACGAAAACAGATTTTGGATCTAAAATACGATTACGAGTAAAGAAAATATTAACACTCTCTCAACACTTGTTCTAAAAACGATATCGATTAATCATATATTATTCTTTTTAACATTGATGAAAGTAGTCTTAATATTTAAAAATGATTCCTTTAGGATTCCATTTATCCTTAACTTCTTAGTTGTTGTTTTTTATTATTATTTATATATTGAAAATTTTTCAGAGGTCTTTCTTAAGCTTGTTGGTGGGACCTAAGAAAAACTATCACCTCATAAATATTCAAGAAAACGCTCATGTAGGCTCCGTTGTCATACACATTTAACATCTTTTAAAAGATTTAATAATTTTCCAACCACAATATAATTTATAATCATAATTCAAATACGCATAATATAACATAAATAATGATTAATTAAAAAACAAAAATCTTTTATTTAAAATTTTTGTGACGATTTTAAATTATCTCAAACAAAATTAAGTATTTAAAGCAAGTAACCAGAAGTCAATAATAAGAATAAGGCTTTTATGGTGGCATTAGGACAAAAAATTGATGAAAGAATGCTTGGAAAGACAATGCATATAAAGACATTGCAACTCACTAATATATCCACTAATTGAAAACTGTAAAAACTACTAGTAATATATATATATATATATATATATATATATTCTTCGCATCTAGTTCAGTAACTTGGATAGGACAGTTCACCGACTTACACGGTATGAGGAAAGACCCTTCTTACCCTAGTATTAAGTTGGATAATCCACTCAACTAGCATGCAACATAAGGGCAAATTGGACCACTCAATAATTGTATTTCAAAATAGGGTGGTGCCTGTGATTTTCTTTTTTTCTTCCTTCTTTGGATGAAAAAATATCACAGGGCAACCCTTAAAAACAGAGTCAATCAACCCCAACTATCTAGGGACCCACAAGTAAATGCAGAAAGAGAGAGCATGTGATGAGTAGGGGTGTTCACTATTCAGGTTTAACCGAATTAATCGATTGAAATTTTTTTTGGTTCAGTTAATCGGTTAACATAATAAAATTCGGTTCGGTTAACGGTTAATGCTTTTGGAATATTTCGGTTATCGGTTAATTCGGTTCGATTAAGCGAAAATAACTGAATTACACGAATTAACCGAACTATAGTAAATCTTATATGTTTAGTTGTTTAGTATGTTTAATTGTTTAGTATGTTTGATGTTTGGATTTTATAATAGTTTTATTATGCTTTGTTTTTGGATTTTGGTTGGTTGGATAGATTATTTGGATATAAAATTATGTATTAAAATACGTTGCAAAATAAATTAGGTAAATATTTCAATTAATTCGAAACTCGATCGAATTAACCGAAATAATTTCGGTTCGGTTAATTAACCGTTTTAACATTTCGGTTCGGTTAACGGTTAATGAAAAAAAATTCGGTTAATTTGGTTAATAGTAATTCGGTTCGGTTATTAATCGAATTTACCGAATGAACACCCCTAATGATGAGAAAAGGAAAAGGATGATAAAAAAAAAAAAAAAAAAAAAAGGCAAATACAAAAAAGATGATTAAGGAGCAAACACATTATCATTATTCATTAGGATTGAGGACCATTTTTTTTCCCTTAAAGACACCTTATAAAATATGACATAACACAAAACCAAAAAAAAAAATATATATTGTACGATACAAATATATAAATATGTTAAAATCTATATAATATAAAATTATTAACGTATCAAAAATTTTATAAACATATAATATTTTAAACACGATTATAAAATAAAAAATAACACAATTACAATACAAATACACGAATTACTAAGCTTAGTTCCTCCTTGCTGTCTATTTTTATACCAGAGAGACCAGTGGAATTTAAAAAATATCGGCTCACAACACCCCTATAAGGTTTGGAAACGAGGTTGACAGTTTATACAGTAGGCCACCTTATGCTAACCTGCGCTACTAGGTGCAAACTGCAAGCCTCTCACACAAGTCAATAACAGAAGAGAGTCCCCCACTTTCATAGTCTCTATGACTATTGGGTGCAGAGTTTGGGAGAGATGTGCACATAGGGTTAGCATTTTGCAACAAATGCCAACAAACTTATAGGCCATGTGGGAGGATCCAGTATTCTTAAGGACGCAATAAGCACTCTAGGCGTTAAAATCTCTACATCGTTTGAGATGCAAGATATAAAAAAAAACGTTCGTCCGAACAAAATAAGACACATATATATAAAAATATATATAATATATCAAATAAAATTTACGTATTATATGTATCTAATAAACTAGATTTTAATATAGTTCATTTTAAAATTTTAAAAGATTGCTTTAAGTCTAACAATTACTTCCATCCGAGATTTTATTATTATTTTCACTTGAAGTAAGAATATTATTTGTCATTTGAACCTTCATGTAACAATTTAAGAAAAAAAAGAACATTATTATAATATAAAAAGATAGCTAAAAAATTATAATAATTTGATATTTTAATATGATATTGAAATAAAAAAATCTATATTCTAAATTCAATTCTGACATGTGCTTAAAGAAAATTACTATATTACTTCATTATTTTTCAACATCAACGGAGATCGTGAATTGAGCCATGTTTGGGGGAAAAAAAATTTTGTGTGAAAGTGGTGTCAAATCTCAATCTCATTGCATTAATTAATATGTGAGAAATTAAGAGATGACCAAATCCCAAGTAATTGAAGTTGTTTAGACTTTTTCCTCCTCGAAACTCAATAAAGGCAACCCAGATTTTTTTTAATTTTCAAATAGGGTTGGGGTGGGTTCGGTGACAACACAATGGCTAACTTTTTCTTCTTTTTTCTTTAACCTTTATGTTGAAATTTAAACTTTCATACTAAATCAGTTACTGATGAATTTCTTAACTTTTATACAATTTCAAAAGAAATTCATTCAATCTCTCATGTTCCACACGAAACCAAAATTGGAAAAAAAAAATAATGAAAAAAAGAACATAATTATGCAAGTAATCTGTTCAAAAACAAATCAAACGTTGCTTTGTTTCTATTTTAAAAAACAAAGTAATGTTTGATCTGTTTTTGAAAACAGAAACAGAGCAAACATTGATCTATTTCTGTGTAAGAAAAGCAAAGTCTTTTAAAAATAAAAAATAAAGAAATAAGAAGAAAATAGGAATAAAAAAAAGGAGTAGAGAGTAAAGGCAAAGAAGAAAAAAAAAATTAAAATATACGACGTACTTTGTAGTCAACACTCAATAGTAAACAACCAAACTTGAACAAGTTTTTTGATGACTTCCAATTGTTTGTTTTAAGTTTGTTTTTAAAGAAAATCGAGATAGAATAAAGTAAGTTTGATTTTCAAAATTTAAAAAAAAAAAAAAAAATTGAAGCTTCACTGAGGCGTGCCTTTTTGGCACCTGGGATTGCAGCGGAAGGCGCACTAAAGCGTAAAAAGCAATTGCCCGTGTGAAGAAACCCCGCTTGGTTCCCTCTGAAGCGAAATACTGTCATGGCGCTGCGCCTTGGCGCCTAGGCGAGCGCCTTGACATCAGGATCCTAAGGCTTTGTTTGGCTACCTAGCTCTATGTACCTGTCAAGGGTGCATTTTATTTAGGGAATTGAAGATAGCTAGGCACATAACTTTTCAAAATCCAAGTCACATCTTCACACCTTTAAAACGGTTTTTTTATTCAAATATAGCAAAAAAAAGTAATTCCCAAAATACCGTTCATTTCAGATTATTTCCCAAAATCCGCTTGTTTTAACACTAGCTGGGAAATCGCCACCCCCCATGGCGATTTCCCAGCGTAAAAAAACACATTTTGGCTAAAAATACCAAGGGAAATCGCCATGGGGGGTAGCGATTTCCCTTCATGTATAATTTTTTTTTTAATTAATAAACAGATTTTAAATTATTTTTTAATTTGTAAACTTTATTTTTTAATTTTAAAAATTATAAATTAAATTAAATTTCTTATTAAATTTAAATATAAAAAAAAATTCTTATAAAAATTAAAAAAAACCAAAATAATATTTCTTCTTAAATTTGTATATCAAAAATTTTATTTGTAAGTTTTGTTTTAATTTTAAAATTTTGTAAGTTTTGTTTTTTAATTTTAAAAATTATAAATTAAATTAAAATAATTTTTTTATAATTTAAAAAAAAAATTCGTAAGGTATATTTTATTATTTAAAATTTATGAACAAATTTTGTAAATTTTGTTAATTGATTTGTATTAGATAAAAACAAAAAACAAAAAAACTTGCATTACATTTTCCCTTATATGTAAAATAATAATCCAAAGTACATGATAAGTTGACAAAAACATGTAATTCATTTATTGTTGATGCGAAGTCTCCCCCAATGTGCCAGATCGATGCGGACAATTTCGACGGTTATGACCTTCATTTCTGCATAATCCACAACGTTTTGGTTGGCCTTTCTCCCTGAGGTCCATTTCATTACGAATACTACTTGATTTTGGCCGACCATGTGGATTTCTCCGCATTTCTTGATTGGGACACACTTCTGGACCATCATATTGAGGCCAGTAACCTTCATTTCCAACAGCTTCGAACTCATGTCTATAAACATTCAATATAGTTTCCAGTCTATAGACTTTGTCCACACATTGCATGCAATCTACATGGACATGTGCACAGGCAGCAACTACATGTGAACAAGGGAACCTTTGTGCTTGAAACTTTCCACAATCACACCACATGTCACTAAGGTTGACTTTGTACTTCATTGCAGAAACACCCTCTTGTGGATCAACTAACTCTTGAACCAGAAAAGATTGATTTGCTCGCGTAAAATTACGAACAATGTGGGAGTTAGCTTTCCTGCGATTTTCTTGCATAGCCTGTGTGACTGTTTCACAATATGTGTGCCCTCCCTCCATCATGGCAATTTGCTTGTTCCCCATCTTAACAAAAAGTGCAGCCAACCTATAATATGTTGATTGCACTAAAGTAGTAATGGGAAGATGACGCGTTCCCTTCAACACCGAATTGATAGATTCAGCTAGGTTGGTTGTCATATGGCCATAACGTCTTCCTTGATCATATGACTGCGCCCACTTCTCCTTGGGGATCCTATCAAGCCAATTAGCCGCCTCTGCATTTTCTCCACGAAGATTGTCATACATGAAATGAAAATTCAGTCGCCTCAACTCGTATCCTAATAAATTTTAAAACAAAAAACTTGTGAATTTCAGTATTATTTTATATGCTAAACGAAATATAAGAGATAAAATAACTATGATTTGATTCCATACCCATGTTAACAATTTGTCGACGCAATTCCTTATTGTTAAACTTTTTCATAAAGTTCGCTGCAATGTGTCGAATGCAATACACTGAATATGCATGTGGAGGATTCCATCCACCATCGCGTCTAATCGCAGCTTTAATGGCTTCATGTCGATCAGACATCAAGCAAATGCCATGCTGTTTTGTCACGTGTCTGCGCAAGTTACTGAGAAAGAATGACCAAGCCTCTGTTGTCTCACCCTCCACAATGGCAAAGGCAATTGGCAGTATGTTTCGGTTGCCATCTTGTGCAATAGCTAACAATAATGTGCCTTTGTATTTTCCATATAAGAAAGTACCGTCTATTTGCACAATAGGTTTACAATACGGATACCCTTCAATGCACGACTTAAATGTCCAAAATAGTCGATGGAATATTCTCTTACCCTGGACCAGTCGATCACCGTGATATGCAGGTACCGTTTGCAATTCCACAATTGTACCAGGCACGAAATGTTGCATTGCACCTAACCATTTAGGTAGCTCATTGTACGATCTTTCCCAATCGCCAAATACTCGAACAATTGCCTTTTGCTTTGCTTGCCATGTTTTCTTGTAGGAAGTGATGTATCCATACCGGATTCGCATCTCAGCGATCAAAACTGAAACGGAAATCTCCGGATTTGCTTGGACCAATGACAAAATGCATGAACAGATCATGTTACAATCTAACTTGCAATGATCTTGTGAAATCCTCCCCGATGTGCAAGTATGAGGCCCTTCATATTTTCTAATCTCCTATAGCTGTTTTTTCTTCATAAAAGTTGCCCTTATTCTCCAATTACACCCATTCCCATACATTACGCACTTGGCATAATATTTCGTCCGCTCAGATTCAATTACTCTGTAATCTACAGAGTTTTTGATGTTATAGTGCTTGATAGCTGAAAGCACAGCCTCTTTCGTTGGAAATTGTAACCCAACACACAGATCAACTGCAGATGGATCAAATGTCAGAGGCGTAGCTAATGTATGAGCATACTCTGGAAATTCCTTCACATGCATTGCCTCCATATCCAGTGTATGCATATGGGATGCAGCCTCATATGGGGGAATATCTCCATGAGTGTTGATATCTCCATGAGTGTTGATCTCAGCAGGGACGACGTCTGGGTCAAAATCAGTATTGTCATCACTTGCGAATTCAGCATTCTCTTCCTGCTCACTAAATTCACCAACATCTTCACCATGGACTCCACGTGGACGAACAGAATCAACACCAGCTGGCTCATCTTCGAGGGTAGTAGGAATTAGGGTTTGTGAGACTAATGAAGTCTGAAAAGTTGTAGCTTGAGATAAGGGCACGACTTCTTCTGTGGGAACGTCGTATGTAGTGTGAACATAGAACGATCCAGAATCATAATCTTCTATGGGAAAATTTTCTGTTGCGCGAACATTTGAAGGGCCGCAATCATCGTCAACATCATCTATGTCAGCATATAACTCAAGTACACCAACATTTGCAAATGTCTCATGAGCATAAAACATGCATCTGACATCATCATCATCTTCAAGTGGAAATGTTCTATATCGGACACATCCTTCACCAATAGAAAGAGGATGCCTGTACTTAACCTCTGAAACTCTTTTTCTATTTCCAGCTTTAATTTTTGTATGAATTTGCAGCTTCAGTTCCTCTAATGTGACGTTGTCTTCAACACGAAAACTTTTTGGACGTTCACAATCAAAGGTAGCACCTTCGTCAGTATTATGAATTTGGCCATTATAGTAGACCAATGCGATCACTCTATTGCTCATGTTGTGTAGTAATGAAACTAAGAAATATGAGAATGTAGGTATTATCACTCCGCAAAAGAAAGAAAAAATATAGAAGGATGAGAATGAGGAGGTTTTAGCACTCAGAAAAAATCTGATTGAAAAACTGTTGTAGGGGGTATTGTAAACCTTCATAAGTATTATGAATTTATAATGGTTCATTATGTTGTACCAGATGACAAATCTCATCCTTTGTATAGGATGAAATCTAATTCTGATATTCTGCCTAGGACTATTTGACTGAAAAAGTTATAACTTATTCAATGCAAAATGTGATTGATAAATCCCATCATTTGTCTCATCCATTGCAGAAAGAATCTAATTCCAATATTTTCTGCAGCATTTGATGGACTGAAAAATAGCTGAAACCTGTCTAAAACCCTAAATCATCAGTCTTATCCATTGCAGAAAGAATCAAATTCCAATATTTTCTGCAGCATTTGATGGACTGAAATATAGCTGAAACCTCTCTAAAACCCTAAATCATCAGTCTTATCCATTGCAGAAAGAATCAAATTCCAATATTTTCTGCAGCATTTGATGGACTGAAATATAGCTGAAACCTCTCTAAAACCCTAAATCATCAGTCTTATCCATTGCAGAAAAAATCCAATTCCAATATTTTCTGCAGCATTTGATGGACTGAAATATAGCTGAAACCTGTCTAAAATCCTAAATCATCAGTCTTATCCATTGCAGAAGGAATCCAATTCCAATATTTTCTGCAGCATTTGATGGACTGAAATATAACTGAAACCTCTCTAAAACCCTAAATCATCAGTCTTATCCATTGCAGAAGGAATCCAATTCCAATATTTTCTGCAGCATTTGATGAACTGAAATAAAATTTTCTTTTTTAAATTTTAATAAGAAATAAAATTGTATTTTTTTAAAATTTTAATTATAAATTAAATTAAAATTATTTTATCAAATATCCAGTTTTAAACTGTAACAATCTATATTATTATTAAAAACAATGATTCAGTCACGAGTTAATCGAATACCAACTCAATAAAAAAAATCAAATTAAAAAAAATTATTTTACGATACCAACTTAAAAATAACTTCTTTATTTAAAAAAGTAACTCGATAAATTTCTTTTAAAAAAAATTTTGTTTACATTTTACATCATTAAAATATTTTTGATATAAATTAAATTTTGCTTTTTATAATATTACAAAATTATAAAAAATACAATTTTTGATATAAATATTTAATAATCAATATAATCTTCTTTTTTAAATTTTAATAAGAAATATATTTTTATTTTTTATAAAAAATTAATAATAAATTAAATTACATTTTTAATATATATTTAAAAAAATTAAATAACCAAACCTAAAAATATTTTAATTTAATTTAAAATTTTAAAAATTAAAAAACAAAATTTACAAATTAAAAAATAAATTTAAAATTTGTTTATTAATTTAAAAAAAAATTATACAAGAAGGGAAATCGCCACCCCCCATGGCGATTTCCCTTCATCTTTTTTGCAAATTTTGTAAAATTAACCAAGGGAAATCGCCATGGGGGTGGCGATTTCCCTTGGTTAATTTTGCAAATTTTGCAAAAAAAAACCAATGGCGATTTCCCTTGGTGTTTTAGCCAAAATGTGTTTTTTTACGCTGAAAAATCGCCATGGGGCGTGACGATTTCCCAGCTAGTGTTAAAACAAGCGGATTTTGAAAAATAATTTGAAATGAACGGTATTTTGGAAATTTTTTTTTTTTTAGCTATATTTGAATAAAAAAAAAAAACCCTTTAAAACAGTTTCAGATAACCAAACATGTTCTCTGATATCTTATTCATTTCACCATATATATATATATATATATATATATATCATCCTTTTAAGAAGGAATGAGATTCTCAGACAAAAGGGATATGTGAGATAACTGCAAAATCAAAAACCCAGAAAAGAGATACAAGGTTTTCAAGAGCTTTCTTTCTACCTTTGCTTTGTTTCTCCTCAACATTGTTTTCAAGAGCTTTCTAAACATCCCAATCTGCAAATGGTATAATACCATAAATTGATTAGGATACATGTTTTTAGGTAACTGTAAACTGTTTTGAGTTTGACCCAATAGTGAAAGCATCTAATTCATAAATTGCACAAGTTTCCCAGTCAATTAGCCTGGAATGCAACATATAAAGGCAATATATAACCAAGTAATCAACATCATAATGAATTAACAGAAAAATGCAGACCTATCTGACATTGCAAGGGCCTCCAACTGTCATTAATGAACTTGTTCCAAGGCATATACCTAACATTAATTAATCATAATAAAAGCCTCAAACCAGCTACAACTATTGCTGATTGTAATAACATCTGAACCAATTAATTTTTGCACTTGCTTATACAACAGAAAAAGCCCCACACATATTACTGTAACAATGAGAAATAAGCAGCAAAGAACTGTGCAAAACAGGTCCAAGCTATCTCTTCTGAATTTTTTACCATTTATCCTCTTTATTTTATTTAGGAAGTGTTCTTAACTTTAAAGCCCAGCCTCCTCAAATTTACTAAACTTGGGAAAATAATGTAAGCCACTTGCCTTGGGTAGCCACTTGCCTTGGGTAAGAGCAATGACTAGATTTTCATATCCAAAAAATGTATGCCTAGCAAGTAGCAAGGTGGGGCCTACAGATCCCTAATAATATCTTTTTATCTAAAATATATATTGCTAGGAACCATTTTATTTAAAAAAAAAACAACAAAAATCTAAACCTAACATGTACAAGAACAAGACCTAGTAAATTGCCTTCACTTCACTCAAAAAGGTTTAAATGCATGAACACCATAAGAAAACTAAGACCAGACAGCTCATTGAATCTGGTCTGGTCCACTGCCAAAACCTGTTGCCAGGCAGCAGGGCAGAAGTAAAATTTTCTACAGCTTCTACATCAATTTTTGTTGTACACCTGATAAGAGTAACTGTAAGTTGTCTGTAAGGACTAGAATCCTAGATGCATTTATAAGATGACTACTATGCAAATAAAGTAACCTCTATGGCTTACACATTCATTTACTATGCAATCCTGACTAATCTGCTGTAAGCTTATACCCAAGTATCTTCTATTTCTATGCACCCCTGATAAACTTGTAACATTACACAAGCATCTTCTATGCTGCCCTGGTAATAAACTTGTAAGTTTACACATGCATCAATTCTGCATTTAGCTGTGGCAGTTTCTTTTTGTACCAATGCACAAGTCAACTCGCATCGACAGAGACTTCTTCACAGTAGTTCAAGTATGTGAACAGTTTTAGATATGGTTAGCAAATTCTAGGGATATAGCCAGCGACAACTGATCCTGACATTGCATTACCATCTCTGAACAACCCTGAAATTTCCCACCAAGACGGCAAAAGAATTAATACATCAATGACCAATCTAGCTAAATGTGAGTTTGGCAGTATGCTCAGTTAACCAATCCTTATGAATTCCCCAAAATTACAGCTCAAAACAGTAATAGATTCAGCCACACTGATTAGCTTTGTTTTTTAGATTTTCTTAAATCTATCTTAAAACATATGGCGGTACAACTAGAGGTGTAAACAAGATACCAGTGCTCGCAAGTTATTTGGGTTCAACTCGAAAAAAACTCGAATTCAGCTTGATCATCGTCAAGCTGAGCTCAAGCTCGAGCAGTTCAAGTTATCAATTGAGCTGAATTCGAGTATCCTAATACTTGACTCGAGTAGACGAGCCTAATCGAGTTTTTTTATTTTTAATATATATATATATATTAATTAATTAATATTAAAACTCAAGCTCGAACTCAAACTCAAACTCGAGCACAAATAATCGAGTTTGAAGTCGAACATGAAAATCGAGCTCATTTTTTACTAGGTAAACGAGCCTAATCGAACGAGTTCGAGCAGTTCGATTTTTATCTTGAATCGAGCTCGAGTTTTAAAAATAAAACTCAATCGAGTTCGAGTCAAGTTTCGAGCTTTGATTTTCGAATCGAGCTCGAGCTTCTTACTACTTGAGTTCGGCTTGGCTTGATTACACCTCTAAGTATAACATACCACCAAATAATGAAAGTGATGGCATCTAGAGTTCTTTAAATAGATATCAATATAGAATTCTTGTTTTTGTTTTAGTCAATGATATGGATACACAAGTAAATTCCTCAAAGATAAGATGTCAGTATGATGTAATTATGATGTCACCCTTCATCACTAACCTCACATAAAAATACCCAACAATGCAACCAAATGAAAAAAAAAAAATCTTAATAAGAAGATACTAGTACTATTATATATTAACTTTAGAAGTATACAAATATGTCACTATGAAGGGAAGAAAGAAATTTTTTAAAAAAACCCCAAAAAAAGCCAATTTCATCCAAAAGTTCTATGCACATAGGTATTATATTGCTTACGGAACTGATGAAGTAGAATCTTTAGTAAGTGCACCAGCAAGAAGTCATCTTAGCCTTTCTTGTTGGCTCTGAGTAGTGTAGGTCTCTTCAATGTGTCGTGTGAGGAGTGAAATTCCATAATGTGAGGCACTTGAGGCAGCGTAATAGGAAGTCACAGTAAGTTGAGCAAACTTTGGAAGTGCATAACCTACAAATTCACATACCAATGGCAAATTAAAGTCTATATAGATCATAAAAACACACACAAAGTGGAAAATTGTTAAAAATATATTCTAGATCTCAAGGTTGGTGCAGAATTAGAATAGTAATGCAAGTGAAATGCACTTGTAAATCCAGTCAAATTGAGTCACTAGAAAAGAAAAATTCCTTAACCACAAGACAAGAAGCTAAAGCCAAGGAGCCTCGTCCTCTCAGATTTGACAAGAAAACAAATTGATAAGTAGGGTGAATCATTCGGAAAGAATAAATGTCTTCCAAAAATCTTAAAGGTCAAAATAGGAGACTGACTTAAGACTAAAGTATTAACCACAAGAAACCACTCGCTAAATGCTTTGACAGACAACAACAGCCCACAACTTATTTAGCTTTTAAACTAAGTAACAACAAGCTGAATTCTTAGACAAACATTAAATTACTTACCAAACATTGCATGTTCTACTTAAGGGCATGATTTGCAACGGAAGTGTACTGGTTAAAAGCGGGTGAGAATAGCAGAGCAATTCATAAAAGAGAAAATGTGATTTACATACTACCAGTGTACCGGTATAATTGAATGATTACCATTTATATTACTTATATGACAAAGGAATTAGAATAATCTTTTGTTGATAGTGAGGATGAAAATTTATTGTACTTTTTTCAAATTATGATTAATGGTTTATCTGTTGTAAATCTTTGATAATTCAAGTAATTGTTTTAAATTAATATTTTTCCAAGTTATCTGCTGTTTTTCTTTCCAACTTGGAGCGGAAGGTAAAACATGACATGAGTATGCAACAGATAGGAACAATTTGACAGCACTGCACCGTTAAACTCGCATATTATCCACTGCAGTAGTACAATGCAAATTTAAGGGGGAAAAAAAACTATATAAGCTTAGATGTGCTAACCATTCAACAATAGCAACCAGCATTCATTAAATTAGAGGACTCCATAAAGAATATGAGGTCCTTTCCTAAAAACCTCGTCTATCACTTTTGATTAGAAGCCGCAGCAGATAGGTTGAAGTCGAAAAGGAAAGAAGTTTGCACAAATAAGATCAAGCTTTGTTATCTGAGCCAAGAATTATCTTACAACTGCTTTACAACTAAAGTGAAAGGACACACTCATACCTCCAAATGCTGCACTTGCGCCTGAAAACATTAGCAGCAGAGGAACCTGTCAACAAAGAAGATAATAGGACTCAATTAAGTGAGCTTTAGAAGATACAAATAAAAGCATTTCTACTACCAGCCATGTAAAGGGGAAAAATGTGTTAGAGAATTGTCGCAGATTGAAAGGATTGGAAATGCAATTTAGAACATAAAAGAGGCATACCCCAGTTACAAAAGGGAGCCACTTTGGTCCCTTAATGTGATTCTGAAGGAATGGGATCCCTGAAATTAGAAAATCATAAGAGATGTTCACGCAAAATCAAAAATCTTATGAAGAAAAAGGAGTCCATCAATACCTGTGTTGAAACCATGTACTGCACTAAGCATTCCCCCAATACCAGAGCCAGCCTATTTGCAAACAAATACAAATTAGTAAAATTAGCTAAGCAGTAAACAAAATTGACCAAAAATAAAACTAAAGTATTTTAAAGAAAAGGTAAATAGAAAAACAAATGCAACACATGTCATAATAAAATACAATCTTTCTGCAAGTACTTAATTCAGGAACAGTCCACCATAAAATGATTGGTGTTTTATGATTATGGTCCACACTATGATGATCTAGAGCAAGAAGCAGCTTAATAGACTAGACTGAAAATAACCATATTTTTCCCACCTTAGAAACATAGATCTTCGAAAAAGATACATTACTGCAATTTTCAATTAATATACATACGTTCTTATTAGAAATAGAATTAAAGGGTTCCATCATAACAAGTCCAAATTTATTGATAATGATATCTAGAAGATAGCACTAAAATGATTCAATTACAGAAACATAAATTTTATTTTCAAATCTCAAAAGGCATGTCACAACTTGCATAGAAACCAACTACTTATCCTCTTTTTTTTTTTTTTTTTTTGTACGTATAAGAAACCATTTGGCTTGAGCTATACATTGGGAGGTAGCGGTCTCACATCCCATAAGCCCCAAACTCCATCTCCTCAAGATTCAAAAATTCCTCTTGACTGAAAATTTAAATTCTAACCATTAAGGAGTATTACCCTTACCGGAAAAAAAAAATCTTGGCTAGTAGAATCATATTAGATATACAAAGTTAAACCACAGTAACACTTTCTAACAGCTAGGAAATAATAGTTATGAAATCTCAGCTAAAATTTAAAGCTTTCCAAGACAAAAACAAAGAACCATGAAAGTTCTGCTAAACAAAAAGACCAATTACACAGGCAAGTAGCCCTACAAATGAGAATATTGGGATTTTAATTTAGTTTTCTACCCTTTTTCCCCTTTCCGTTTGCAAGTAAAACAAAAGCAAAAAGAATTTAGTTAAAAAAAATAAGATGATAAGAGGGAGGAAAAGAACTGACCACTGCAGTGGCATCATGTAAAACTGAAGTAATTGTCCATTCAGCTTTGTCCTGTAAAAAGAATATATATATATATATATATATATATAAATTAATAAAAAAGAATCCAATAGTCAAAGCTTTGAGTTAGGAAACAAAGAGAAAAAAGAAAAAGAGAGAGATGAAGGGATTACAGAATCAGGGTTTAAGAGAGAGAGGCAGCGAGGGCAGCGAGCGGAACCCAAGCCAGGTTTGATGGTTGGATCATGGTATAGATTCCCATTCCTTAGTTTTTCCTCGTACACCTCTCTTGTCCCCATTCTCCCAAAACTCCCATACACTCCTCTTCTCAGAATCTGATTTCTGTCCTGTTTTCTGCTCCGAACTCAAACTCAGCAGCCAGAGACAGATGCCTCCCGATCCTTCTGCTGTGTTTAGAGCCACCTAATTTGGGCAGTAACTGTTTTTATAGAGCATCGTTTATTTAGATCTCCTTGACCCAAATAATTTATCACTAGATTGGGCCATTTCCACACAAAAAAAAATGATCTAACTTCGTTCTTCGTTCTATTACTTTACTGAGGGAGGAGAAAGCTAGCTAGGAAGAAGAGAATGGGCAACATGGGTAGGCCCAATTAGGAGAACCCAAGGCCAGGGTATTTTTTCGGCCTATAAACCCAATGCCCAGGTTAAAACTGTCATTTTCATTAGTGATATAGTTTACTTATGTACTTTGTACAGTAATGATCAAGCTTAGTGCATGATTAATGTTTCTTGATCTGACATTAGATTGGATAATTCGTATATTCGTGTTGTATTCGTATTATTTTTATGTGTTATAATCGTGTTTAAAGTATTATATATTTATATAAATTTTGACACATTAATAATTCATGTTATATAAATTTTGACACATTCGTATATTTGTATCGTATTCATATTATTTTTAATATCATATAATATTTTAATTTTTTTTTGGTATCATATGATTATACTGTATTTAAAATTATCTGATCTATTGACATGCTTGAAAGTTCTTTAAAAAAAGAGGGGGGGGGGGGTGGGGAAGGGTTTAAGTCTTGCTTTAAGTTGTTCCATCGGTTTTTCTTTTTCTAGAGAAAGAAAATTTTGAATATCATTCTTTCATTAGTCGTTTTAATTAACTAAAAAAAAAAAGAATTTGGTTTAGTCGTCTATGGGCCCTATGGATTAAATTAGTTTCAATTACTGTAACAATGGGTTTTTTATTTTGGTATTTATATTGTTGTTAATTTTTTTATTAGATTAATTATTTATTATTATTTTTTGTATTTTTAAATAACAATTGACAATATCATCATTATATACTAAATTGAAAGTAATTTTTGATAAAATGTTAAATCAATTAATGTACAAAAAAAAAAATTAATTAATAAATTGAATATTTCACAATCTATTATTCTCAAAGTGAGGTGGAGGATTTTATAATTCCATCATGTGATAAAAATTGAGTATATATTAATATTTATAGTGGATGAAATTTTAAATTATTATATTTTTAAGTTTACAATATTATTAAATATGAATGCTTGATATTTAATATGTTCTACATTTTTAATTATTAATATTCGTAAAAATTCATAGATATAAAAATGAATACTTTTGAGTTTTTCTCAATACGAAAATTTTACTATAATATCAAAATTTTTGACTAATTTTTTCTTTTATAAATAAAATATCATAAATTACTTTAAAAATCATTTTAAAAAGTTTTTATAATTATAATTATTATATTTTACAATAAGTTGTGATAAAACTGGGGAAAAAATATGATCACGATAGCATTTATTACGTATACAACCGAAATAAACGCGACACGACAAAAAATGTGTTGCGAGTGCAATTTAAATCATGTTGTGGAGTATAATGTTTATGTATTCCATTATTGATGAATTTGTTCTAATAGTTTAATTTAAACACTTTCTTGTAAATGTTTGAGCAATATTCCTTGTAACGCTTTCTTAATTTACTCCCTTTGAGTAGAGGTTTTATTTCTCGACAACATATCAAAAAATTGACTTTTTAGTATTATCAACCTATGAGAGACAATTGATAAAAAAAAAATGTGGTTGAAAATAGTTTTATATATCAATTAAATTTTTTTTGTCATTGATAATATAATTTAGTGACATTTTGTTTCTGATTTGTTACTCAAACATATGAAAAATAATAATAATTTTGTCAACTATCAACTTATTAATAACGACAAGAATTGTTGTTAAAAATATCCTTTAATACACCTTGACTTTTGGTTGATATGGTTTAATCACATTGTTTTCAATTTATCATGTGTAGAGGTTTTATGATTTAATTTAAACACTTGATTGATATCAACTGAAAATGAATTTAACTAGGTCAATAATTAGAGATTTTAAAGTCAATTACTTGTAGATCTTTCATATTTCGAAGAATATGTATATGTATAAACATTATTTTCATCAACTGAAAAATGATAATTTTCTATTTTTTTTATTTGTGAAACGAGGATTTGAATTCAATTTTTTTAATAGTGGGATATATACATGTTTCGTTTCAAAACAATAATGGAAAACAACATCTTTAAACAACATTTTTATATTTTATAAATTTTAACATTTTCTTTCCTTTTCAGTTTCTACTAACTTAGCAGCATATTATAAATAAATAAATATATATATATATATATATATATAATTGCATATCTTTTGACTTCTTTTGCAGGTTGCAGCTTAAAATTTTCTTGCTTTCTTCGTGTCTCTCTCTTTTTGTTGCTTTCAAAGTTAAATTGATTTTGTATCTTTTTATATTATACAACTTGTTTATTTGGTATGTGATAAAGAATATTAAATAAATGTTTTTTTTTTCATTTTCTGTCAACTATTAGCTTTATTACTTGAGCTAGTAATAACAATAAAAAGATAGACATACTTGTTGGACTTTTAACATTCATGATAATCATATTTTTTTTGGTTTCTTACAACTAAAAATTATTGTACTTTCTTTTACTGCTTATTTTGATATTCTAACCAAAAAAAACTTAAATTGATTTTTTATGTTATTTTATAGAAAGATGGCTATAATTGAAATATATATATATATATTATATATAATAAATTATTTTTCTTTTTCTTTTTTTTTACTTTTTAACCAAAACAATGATTATTAAAATTTATTTTATTTATTTTATTAATTTTAGCTATCTAAACAAAAATATATGTATCATTTCTTTTCCTCTAAAAAAATTCCTTTACTTTCATTTCATTTTTTTTTTTACTAATGTTTATCCAAACATAGCATAAGAAAAATTATTTTATTGAAATTTAATTAATCAAATAACACATATCTTTTAAAATATATTATAAAAAAAAACATATAATAATCACGGAACATTTCTTAAAAAATTAAAAAAAAATTATCATCAATATATAAAAAAAAAAAAACAAATTAAAGACACAAGAGTCAAGACTAGACCTGCTCACGGGCCGGGCAGCCCGCCCGGCCCGATAGGCCCGGCCCGTATCGGGCCGGGCCTGGGCAGGATATTTTGTATTCCGGCCCGGAACGGTAATTTTTATTATAATAATATTATTTTATTTAATTTTAATTATAAAAAATAAAAAAAAATATTTTTTTATTCTAATAAACAGTGTTTCGGGCCTAAACGGACGGGCCGGGCCGACCCAAGGCCGGGCCTGGGTAGAAAAAAAAAGAGCCGCGACCCGGTCGAGCCATGAGCAGCTCTAGTCAAGACCCATTACCCACCCAAAGCAAATATTTGCACGTCTATTGCGAACTAGCGGTTTCAAGAAGCGACGTAAGAGACTCGTTATTGCCCCAAATGAGAGGCAAGAAAAAACTCGTCCTTTCAACCCACTGGCCACGGGGAAATGATGGAGGAGATGGCCGGCCGGTCGGGGACCAACAAAATCAAATCTGTACCGTACAAATTAAAGATTTGCACCACTTTCCAAAATTCCTCATTGAACATATTTATACACATGGCTGTCAATTTGGACCGCCATCATCTCATTTTGTATGAGGATATGTTAATTAATTGTTCTAATTTGAAAATGATAAAAAAATAATAATGTTACTAAGTTATAAATTTATAATATACAAATTTCAAGATTGATAAATACTGTTCGCGTGATTTGTTAATAGAGCGTTAAAATCTTAATTTCAATTATAAAAAAATAAATAAAAAATTGATAAAGATTCATTCTCATCCAAATTAATGGTTGATATTTTTTGAACTCTTTAAAGCACATACCATAATTAAATATATTCCAAGCAACCATATTGATATTTCTATACAAGGTTGAAAAAATCAAATCAAAAATCAAATCGATTAAACCTTTGATGTTTGGTTTAACTGGTTGGATCGATAGGTTCAATTAGAAACAATTTAAATATTAAAATATATAATTTAAATATTAATATTAATAAATAATTAATAATTAATAAAAATATATATTTGATTTAATAGTATGATTTTTAATAAAAATTAAGAAGCTTGTCAAATGTTTAAATCTCATCACTTATAAAAAATAAATATCAAACCGATTTTTACTAGTTTTTAACCGATTCCTTATTGTTTCAGTAGAAACCCAATTTTAAGATACGTATTGGACTAAATAGACCACAACTTTTCAATTAAATCGATCCAATTGAACGATTTAATCCGATTTTTTCAACATTGCTTTTATATTTGAGAGAATTCATGGTCTTACTTTTAACATTTTTTTTAAGAATTAATTGATGACTATAGAAGAAGGTAATTTGAAAAAAAAAAAAAAAAAAAAAAATTGGTGTGCATGAAACATGCTTCAAATATATAAAGCAGATAAGATTTTTTACGTACAATTGGGTGTGGAAAATGGCCTTAGTAGTTAGTAATGTGATTTTTTTGGTAATTTAATTCGATCCGTTGAAGATCTTTTGGTTATTAGTTGTAGTTTGTATGACCATGCTTAAATTCACATTTCTTTATTTCTTTTCGGGTAATTATTCAATGACATTCGATTATAATAGTGACAAACTGACAATCATATTAAAATTGGATTTATATTTAGTGAATATATTAACGTCTGATGAATTACAGCTATTTACTAAAGTTTTACCTTAAATAAGAAATTAAATTAAGAACATTTGCAAATATTCAAACTGTTTACACTATATTTTCCTCATCCATTAGATAGTAAACAAAAATAATAGTCACGTTTGTTAGATTAAGCGTAGATTTAAGATTTGTTAGGTTAGACCAGAATTGAATAGTAAAATTTTTGTTTGTCCAAGGCATGATATGATTTGACGGATTCGAAAAGTTTATTTTACTGTTTAAGATTTGGTCAATTCTCAATTAAGGACATAACATTTATTTTGAACCAAATCAAGAGAGAGAGAGAAAAAAAGGATATTAAGGACACATAACATAACATTTCTTTTCAATAAAATCAAAATAGCATTTAATGGACAGATCTGCTAGCACATGACAGCAAGCTACTATTGGTTAATTTTACAAGTGAACATCATTACTTAATGTTTTTTTAAATATAAACATAAAAAGGTCACTCACCAAGCATAATTTGATTTAGACATTAATTAATTTTTAAAAAATAAAATTATCAACAAAATCCGTAGAAAATCCATAGTATCACCTTTTGGTAGCTGTAAAGAAATTCCGGAAAAATAAATTAATTATTGAATAATTAATTATACAGTAAATTACACTACCTCGTTTTGATGAAATTTTGCGTAAAAAAAAAAATAAATTTCGAAAAAAAAAGATTTTTTTCAATAAAAATTTCGAAAAAAAATTTCGTCTAAAATATAAATGATATCGACACATTTGAGATCGTCAAATGTTTAAGAGTTCTTCTATTTAAATATTTTTTTCTTAGAATGTATTGATTTAATCTTATAAACGGGATCACCACTCCATATCATGCTGCCGTTAAAAAAAGGATCTCGTATTTTTTTTAGAAAATCTCTTAATTGTTCTAGAACAGCAAGAAAGAAATTTTTTAATCAAAAAGAATTCAATTCAAATGTAAGATACTTATCTAAAAATTTTTGCAACTCAATTATGTATGATAGAATCATCAAAGATTGACCTTTTCGAACTCTATCTGTAATTCACTATAGGCTCGGGAAAATAAATAATTTTTTGTCGAAAAATGTACTAGTACATTAAGTATATACTTTATTTTATTATTATTTTTTACCCATCAAATCTTGATTCAATGGTAAGGGAAAAAAAATTGTAACTCAAGGTCTCAAGTAACACGTTTCAGTGAGGTTAGTATAACTTTTTATGTAACTATATGGTTTGTTAATTGATTTATCTGTTTGATTGATTTATATGAGATGTGGTATTTCATAAAATAATTATAAAAAAAATAAAAAAAGTATTTGAGTATTTAAAACTGTTTATAATTCCATGAACCACATCTTGGAGATGGGATTTTAATAAAGGCAAGCCAAAAAGGTGAGGTTATTCGAGAAGAAAACAAAAGAGAACATAGGCCAGAAAAGCTGAAGGCATCGATCATCATCATATTATCAATAATGGAAGACATAGACGTTGTACTCCACAACAGCATCCCCAGTTTTAACATCAAATGTGAGAGTCTTTGCCTGAGCATAGCCACGAGCAAATCGGAAAAGGCCGCTACCACCAACAATCGACATCTCCCTCACCGTTGACAACACGGTGTTTCGCCCTAGAACACTAAGGGAGCTACCATTATACTTGCCTTCCATGAAAGCAAAGTTCATTACCATTAAGAAACCGACTTCATCTTGTGCTGCGGAAGCGTAAATTCCTTGTGCTTTTCCCACAAGCTTGGAGTTGCGTTCGGGTGCAGTCGTCAAAGGGTCATCGGCCATCACTACGGCACCGAAACTAGTTCTGGATTTGTTTGTCATAGCTGCGCTGGCTACTCGGACAGCTGTGGGATTTTGTCCGCTGACTATGTCATGGAAGTAGAAGTGAAGGTGGCTAAGTTTCTCTTGCTTCAGGCCTAGCTTTGCTGGAGATAGCATGTTTGAGAAGCCATTAGATTTTGCAGAGGCAAGAGTAATTGAGAAGAAGAGCAGGGTAAACAGAAAAGAGAAGTTGGAGGAGATGAGTAGTTTTGAGAGGGTTTTAGCCATGTTGAAAATTACAGAGTTTTCAGGATTTTGAACTAGGAAATATAAGGAGAACTAAAATGGGGGATGAATATTTTTTTCGTACTTTTATAATGAAACAAAAGTGGGTTTGGTAATAAAATTGAAATAAATGAGTAAAGTTCATGGAAAATAAGTTATTTGGAAGAAAATTACAATTTACAAGCAGGCTTGACAAAGTTAGGCAAAGTTAGGCCGGGGCAGGTGTAAATAAATAGAGCGTTCGGTAAATAGTTTATGAACAGTTTGAAATTCTATTCGATTATGTTTGTTTATCAAGTTAGATAAACGATTATGAACATGATTTTAAGGTTTGTTTATTAAACGAACCGAACATGAACAATGTCTGTTCAGTTCATTTATGTTCATGAACAAGCTCGTTTATGAATCATTTAAAATTCGTTTAATAAATTGTTTAAAACTCATTTAAAGCTCGTTTATTATTTGATTATAATATAATTAATAATATAATTATTTTTATTTTATTTACTTATAATATAATAAATATTATTTAATAACTTAAATTTAATAATTTAAATTTATTTACATTTGTATTTTATTATTTTATATTTAATAATAATTTAAAATTAATTTATTTTTTATTTGTTTGTTTGTTAAAATTGTTTGTTTATTGTTCATGAACATATTTTTAATTATTCGCGAACATGTTCAATTATATGTATAAACATGTTCATTTAATATTCGCGAACAATTTCATTTAATTTAAATGAACGAACAAGAACACACTCAATTTTAAACGAACAGAGCTTGGACACAATTTTAAAATCCTTAACAAACATGAACCGAACACAAACAAGCTCAAAAATAAATAAAAGAACACGAACAGAGACCTGTTCGTTCAAGTTCGATTCATTTACAGTCCTGGGCTGAGGGTGCATTGCCTTTTATGTTGTAGACTAGTTTTAAGCTCGTGCAATGCATGAGTATATAATTATATATAAAAAAAAATTAATTCTAATATGACTAATAAAATTTATTAATTACATTACATTATTTTATTTTATTTTATTTTATTTAATTATGTATTTATAATATTAATTAAAAATTAAAAAAATTAAATGCTACTATTAAAAAGAACAATCTCATCAACTTTGGACTATGTTAAATTCCCAAAAAATGGTGCTATTTGAATTTTCGTTTAACCTAAATTGGTCAATATTTTACAATTATATATCGTTTTAACAATTAATATAAGATCTTGTAAAAGTTATATGTCTTAAGTAATAGTAAACTTTTCTTTGAATGTATATATTTTTAAAATTAATGTTACTCATGATCATATAGTATTCTTTATATAGTTGGTTCCAACAAAAAATAAATTATTCTGAATATAAAATGAAGATCTCAACTCCTTAAAGTATTAAATTGCTATTAACAATCAAGTTTCAAGACTATAAAATTTTCATGCTTAAAACCAAATTAGAACTATTCCTATAAATACTTAAGATTTCACTTCAGTACCTACTAAACAAATAGAGATAGAAATGTTAAAATCTATAAAAAATAAATAATAATAATAATGGATACATATTTTGCTTTATAATAAAATTATTGAATACATATTTTGCTTCATTTTATTTTCTTGATGAAAGTAGAAAGTAAAACTAAGCAAACAACTTTTAATTTGAAAGATAAAAGATAAAAGATTAAAAAAATCTATTTTCTTTTTGAAAAAAAATATATCTCATTTTCCTCATAAAAAATAATTAATAACATAAAATATCATCAAACAAATTTATCCTTTAAAAGAAAGAAATTTCACATTATGATTCTAGAACTACAGCATATAATTCCTCTATTTGTTTGTTAATTACACAAAATTTTCCATCAAACATTGCAAGATTTAAGACATCATCCACCACCGTCATCCCAATTCCCATTGTGAACAATTTTGAATAAAATCAATCTTTTTTTGGGGTAGTCAAAATAACAAGTCAATGGAGTTGTTGACGCTGCTAAGAAAATGAAGCAAGTCAATTGTCAGAGTAGGTTTTTTTTTTTTTTTTTTTTTCTTGCAGTAATTTTCCACAATAAGCACTATAGGAATAATTAATTCTTAATTACCACCATGGGAGGAAAGCAATGTCCAAGCCGTGTGAGCTACGCAAAGACTTAGACAATGGATGCACTTTGATCTTTGGTCAAAAGAATGTGATTCCAAGATATTTTCTTTCTCTTGTAATGCAGTCATATTACATTTCCAATTTTCTATCTCAAGTTAGACTTAATAATTTTAAAGAATATAATACGAAAAAAATAATTAAAACACAATATATAATATTATACGATAAAAAAATTATGAATGTATCACGAATACATAACTGTGTTAAATTATATATAACACAAATTATTAATGTGTCAAAATTTATATAAATTTATAACACTTTAAACACAATTATGATACTAAAAAATAATATAAATACGATAAAAAATATAAAATTTTAAGGACTCGTTTAGTAATGCTTCTGGCTGCCAAAACGCTGTTTTTGGCAGCAAAGCAATGTTAAACAGGCCGCTTATTTTCTTGAAAGCTGTTTTTGACAGCTGCTTTTGAACCAAAGCCAAAAAGCCACAATGTTGGTGCTTCTGTGTTTCCCAAACCATTGGTTTGAAGAGAAATGACTAAATACTCAAAATATATTCATTATTAACACACAAAAAAAAAAAAAAATGGTCTGCATAAGCTAAATTATTTTGTTTCTGCTTCATTATTTTGTTCTTAGGAAAAAATAAATTACTTTGTACTCATCATGCTTCTTATATATATCTAGAAAAGGAGTCAGCAATTAGCAACCCCTCTACTTCCAGCAAAACTAAAGGAAATTTAGAGAGCAATAAAACTATTATTTATTTTTAAACATCATGTCTAAAATAGATATTTTAATTTTTCACAGTATTTTTCACAACTTCAAAAATCTCAAATCACATTTTTTCATAGCAATTTTTCAAGCACACTTTTTTCAAACCGAATTTTTTTAAATCGCAAGCTAAATTAGGCCTAAGTCTTCTCAAGGTTACCCATGAAAAATCGAGGCAATGAATGATAACAAATTGATGTAATTTCAAGATTTCAATAAATAAAAGCCCAAAAAGGAGTAAAAAAAAAATGAGTTAGTTTTGGAAATTTCATAAAAGGAGCAAAAAGAAAAAGGAGTTTCTACCATTTCCAAGTTAAAGCAACCTAGCAACAGTTCAAGTAAACATAGCCTTAAAGAACAGAGAAGGTACTCGTCCTTGAGGAATGAGGAATGAGGAAAGTGTAAAGTGTAAAGGAAGATAGGCAGCTGTCAAGGCCAATTGGCCATTCTCATCGGGCATTTAGACTCTTATACCTTTGAAGAAAGAATCAAAAGGGCATGGCAATGTCCCCACTCCCCAAGTTTAAAAATTGTCCAAAAATCTCTCATGTTTTGAACGAGAGATTTGGGTTAGACATGTTTAAAGATCGAATTATTTGTCTGATTTGATAGGTTCGATTTGAATTGGATCGAATTTAAATAACATTTTTAAAATTTGGATTGGTATTATTTATTAAATAAAAAAATCATTTAAATTTAATTATAAAAAATATATTAATGATTTTTTAATAATTTACAGTAAAACGAGCTCATGGACTGGCCCGGGCTCGACTCGAAACGTGCTTGAGCAAGAAAAAAAAATTTAGGTCCCGACCTGGCCCATAGACAGATCTACATGGGTCAAAGTTACTTTGCTTTCTCTCTTCTATAAGACTATTAATTCGCAATATGTCGTTGGCAAAGCAGCCCAAATTCGATAACTTGTTCGAGTTGATTCGAGATCAAATTCGATCCGATCCGGATAGATTTAAGAAAATAAAGGCTCGAATTTGAAAATATTCAAACTCAAAAAAACTCGAATCTGAAAAAACTCGAAACTAACATAACTCGAAACCCATAAAAATCCGAATCTGCTACGATCTGAACCCAAGATCAATCTGATTCAAAATCCATAAAAAGTCAAATTTATAACCGAAAAAATCTAAACTATAATTCTATGATTTTATTTAAAATAATTAATTAATCAATAGTCAAGGTTGCTTTGCTTTCTCGCTTCTATAAGACTATTAATTCTGGCAATACGTTGCTTTCGTGCCTCCCCAATATGATCAGCTGATGCAAAATCCAGATTTAGGCTGTTAACAACTAGCAATAAAACCCTCTCATATGATTCAGGGGAATGTATATTCTGCTTATAAAAATATATCATAAACACCCGATTTTGTTCGGATATTTAAACGAGTTATTAAGTTTTGGAGTCAAATGGACCGGCTCATGTTATTATTATTATTATTTTATTACTATTATTATTATGATTATTATTGTTTTATTATTATTTTTTTTTTGTTATTATTCATTTCGAAAAAAGTAAAAACAAATTGAAAAAAATCAGAAAAATAAAAAACCAAATCTGTGACAAATCTTGGAGAAGAAAGATGTGATTTTTTTTACTTAGAGCCAAAGACAAATTTGAGATAAAAAAAGTAAATTTGGTATTGAATCATTAAAGAAAAAAAAAATCAGAAAAAAAAAAAAGAAAAGATCGGATTTATCTTGACATATCCAATCCTTGCTTTTCAAGTAAAAACCTTAGTTTTTCTACCATTGAATCTCTATATATAATTAAATATCCACCCCCAACAGAGGAAGGAGGGCGGCAGAAAAGAAGCAAGTTCCTCAAATTTCCATTTGCCACTGCTTAACTCCAAGTTTTTAAGCATTGGTTGGGCTCGATAAATCAAGATCTAAGATATTCAAGATCCAGTTGGGCTGATTTGAAGCAACGAAGTTTTAAGATTAGACTCCATTTGTAGGTTTACCCACCCACTTCTCATATGTTATGGGACCAATACTCGATTACTTTTTCAGTGATAAGATTATTTTCTCTTTGTAAATATAAAAAATCTTGGAATTTTGATTCCTCAATATTCTTTTCAACGGGTCTACAAAGGGAGAATTTGATTGAAATAGAAAGTATGCAAGTCCATATTCTTTTCATATATGTGAAGTCACAGTAAGATGCTTACATGTGCATTTGTTTTGCTTTGATCATGTTTTTTTTTTTATAAATATTTTGTTAATTTATTGTTATTTAGTTTATTTATTTATTTGGATGATTTATTATTATTTTAGTTGTTCCTAATCATTCAAATTTTTTTATTCGCTTACTTTTTTTATTTATTTAGTGTGGTACTTTTATTAGTCTACTGTTAATGTTTAATCTTTTATATATATATATATATATATATTTAGAAAATAATAAAGTGATAAAATTTTGAACATAATAAAACTTATAAAGTTAATACTTTCATTGCATAATAAACTGAAAACAAATCAAGACTTTTCGATGATAAAATTTTAAAAAATTGCGAATGGTCAATTTTTAAAAAAAATTTAAGTGAGTGAAGTTTTAGATGTCTAATCCGAACGATGGAAAGTAACCTAAAAGTTTTTCAATATTTGGAAATATCAAATTTACATATATCCGACTAAGGAGTTTCATAAGAACGAATGGTTTCTATTGAAAACTCCTGAGGTGAGGTGGAATTGCAAACGGTCGATCTTTTAATAAATTTTTATGTGAGAAAAGATTCTCATAAGTTCCTTTTTTCATAAAACATTTAATAAATCCGACGATGGAGCTCTTTAGAGGAACAAATGGTGTCTTTTGAATATTATTGAGGTGATAAGATTTCTTTTTGGGATTCCGCCAATGATGGAGTATACCTTAAATAATTTTTTCAATATTTAAGATATCGAAATTAAAAACCAAAAATTAGATAAAATCTAGGGTAATATTTGACTTATTAGATACTATCCTTTTAGATGGGCGTTGTGGGGTGCTAATATTTCTCCACACATAACAGTACTCTTAAATTTAGTTTTAGTAAAGAAGACTAAGACTTAACCTTTTTATGTGCCTTCGTCAAGCTTAGAATTATTATAAAATGGATAGATTCATTTGGGTGATTAATCACACCTAGCAAAGACGGTTATTAACTATTCCACAATTTATGTCTAACATGTTAAATTGACATTTGACACGTTATGACACGTATAACTGTAAAAATGGAAAAGACTAGAGAGTATATATATGCATGTGCAGTAACAATGCAGTCGATTCATATTAAAAAATAACTTCATTCTCATACATGTTCTGAAAAAATTAGTCCAAGTAAACTACATGGTGCACAAATCACACAATCTCAACTCGGTTAAGGAATCATGTTGAGGAGACTGCAGGATTTGCAATGAAATTTTGATTCTAATATATAATCACCTACTATAATATTCAAAATTTTTATTTTTTTTTAAATATTTGTATTTGATATTTGTTTTCAACTTATATTTGAATATAGGTATAAAAATATGATCCTTCAAATATATAAAAAAATTAATTTTTTTAATATACCCATATCAAATACATATTTATATCTAACACTTATCTTCAAGTCCAAATAATATAGATACCTATACTACTCCCAATTTTTTATGACACTAGCAAGCATGGCAAAGCGACCTCATTGTCAGCAACTTTGGTATAATCAGACCACTAAAAAGAAAATATACTATATATTTGCTCTTTGTAATTGATAAAAGGAGGAAAATATGATATATTGAGTCATCTTAACTAATTTTCTATCACCCTTTATAGAGTGGGAGAGAAAGAGCTACTATTGCAATTAATTCTCTCTTCCTTTTTGTTGATAAAAAAATAAAAGTTAATTTTTTTTTTTTTAGTTTCAGGCTTAAGTAAAAAGTAAAATACTATAATTCACTTTGAGATGAAAACTTAGACCACCAATTTTACTTTATTTTTTCATGTTATATTAAAATAACAAAGAGATAAAGAGAAAAGGTCTAACATTTGTGTAATTTTTTTTATATAAGTTTTAATTTTGTTAATTCAACCGTTAGATTTTATATGTATGGGTTAATTACAACGGATAGTCACTCAATTATTAGAGTTTTTTATTTTAGTCATCCAACCATGAAAAATATCATTTTAATCATTCACGTTATAAAATTTTATTTTTTTGGTCATCCAAGCCGTTAGAGACTAACGGTTGGATGACATGGCATTACCATGTCAACTTCAGATGACACATGGCATTGCCACGTCATCCGACATACCACATGGCATTTATGAATTTTGAAAAAAAAAATTGAAAATTAAAAAAAAAATACATTATATTTTTGATCACTTAACTTTTTGAAAATTTTTATTTTGATCACCCAACTTTGAAAATTATATAATTTGGTCACCAACGTTTTACGTTTATCGAAACTTATTTTATTAATATTTTGGTCTCAATTGTCAATGGTTCGTTGTCAACATGACTTTTATAATGATATGATTACCTATATCAAAATTATTTTATATTTTTGTTATCTATACCAAAATATCTTGAAATAATAATACTAAAATAAGAATTCAAACTTTATAAAAAAAAAAAGAAAAAAGAAATATGCATTCAATCTTTTTTGTTTATGAAAATAAATTTATATTTTAACTTTTTTTTATTGTAATTATACCATTTAAATTTGAAAATTTGATAAATAAATTTAATTGTCAAAACTATTTAAATGCATTACTTGAAGCATTTGATATCCAGTTTATCCATGATAAATTTAAGTAAGTAATTGTTGTTTACTATATCAATCAATTAAGAAAATTTAACCGAAATATGAAAATTTTTCATAACGTCAAGATTCTAATTGTAATGAAAGTTAATAATTTTGATTTCATGCAACCAAATATATAATAAAAATAAAAAATATTTATGAAATTAAATTGCACAAAGTTTGTGATTAAATTGTTATAAAGCCATGTCGACGGTCATATGTTCACAATAGAGACAAAAATATTAATAATTTCACAAACGATGGTGACCAAATTGTAAACTTTTAAAAGTTAGATGACTCAAATAAAAAAAATTTAAAAATTAAGTGATCAAAAGTGTAATTCATCTTTTTTTAAATTTTAATTCATAATGCCACGTGGAAAATACCACGTGGCATGTTAGATGACGTGATAATGCCACGTGGCATCTGACATATGATGTGGCATTGTCACGTCATTCGATCGTTAGTTTCTAACGGTTGGGTGATCAAAAAAAATTAATTTATATAACGTGAGTGACTAAATTGATATTTTTCATAGTTTAGTGATTAAAATAAAAAACCTCTAACAATTGGATGACTATCCGTGTAATTAAACCTTATAAATTATGCATGTAAATTTTTAAATTAATTAAAAATGTTTAATTATTTTTTAATTATATAAAATTTTTAATAGTTAAATTATATTATAAAAGAGAATATTCTCAAGCGATGTAATACATGCATCAAATTGATTTGAAAATTAACTTGCATGATAAATATTAAAATATTATTAAATTCAATAATAGTGTTTCGATTAATAAGTGTTTATGGACACTAGTTAAAAATAGTTAAAATATTATTTAAGAAAAGGTATGTTTAATGGGTGCTTATTAAAACCCAATTAAAAATTATTTCATTACCATCTTAAGAAAGTTTTTTTTTTGCATTTAATCCATTATTTTTATTGAATTAAAAAAGTAATACATTAATTATATTTTTTTATAAATATCACCTTAACTTATGCCTGACAATTCGTGTATTTGTGTCGTGTCATAATCGAAGGTATTTTATATTTATATAAATTTTGATACGTTAATAATTCGTATTATATAGATTTTGAGACATTCGTGTTGTGTTTGTGTTATTTTTTCGTGTCGTATTGTGTTTGTGTCGTGTTTTTAATTTTTTTTCGTCGTGTTCAATATTGTCAGATCTATCTTAATCAGTGTCACTAAACACTGATTAATATTTTCCTTTTAAAAAATATTTTTACATTTAATACACTATTTTCATTAAATTAATTAATTATATATATATATTTTTAAATATCACTTCTTTGACCGTAGCTAACATTTTTCTTATAAAATATTATTTTTACCGAAAGTTATAAAATAATAACTTGATCCAAGAGAGAATATAAAAAAATTTATTTGAACCAGGCCTCTTTTCGGCCTTGAATCATTGTTAAAACCAAGTTAAAAGATCTTAAGGGATTTGCAATAAAAAAAAAATCCAAACTAGTCCACATATTAGACGGGCTTTAATGCCCGGATAGGCTCCAACAATGTGGGATCTGGTCGTTCGTTAACAATCATTCAAAGAAAGACAACCTAAATAGGAAACAAAGCCCAAAGCCACAAACCCAAAAAAAACCGAGAGAAAAAGAAACCAAGGGAAAGTAAAGAAGCGATTATAAAAGGCTCACAATTAGGGTTTTGGTCGTCCATTAGAGCTCAACGCCACACTCTCTTCTACAAGCAGGCGAGAAAAGGAAAACCTGAGAGGGTGAAAAATGCCAGCTGGTCACGGTGTACGCTCTCGGACAAGGGATCTGTTCGCCAGACCCTTCAGAAAGAAGGGTTACATTCCCTTGTCCACTTACCTCAGGACCTACAAGATCGGTGACTATGTTGACGTCAAGGTAAATGGCGCAGTTCACAAGGGTATGCCCCACAAGTTCTACCACGGCCGCACCGGTCGTGTCTGGAACGTCACCAAGCGCGCCATCGGCGTTGAGGTCAACAAGCAGGTACATAAACAATGATGATTTCTTTTCTTTTGGGTGAGAAATGGAGTTTTTATTTGTGGGTTTTTGTTTTATGGGGTATTGATGTATATTTTGTGGGTTTTCTGTTTCATTTTGCTTGATGTATTATGTTGATTTCTAATTTTGTATTTGTGTTTTGATTTATTTTCTGTCTTGCTGCGACTCTCTGTTTCTTTTTTATACTAAATAGTAAGAACAACAATAAGGATTACCAGAAAACACAACAACAATGGCAGAATTGATATGTTAGAAAGATAGAAAAGAGAGAGAGAAAGAAAATTCAGAGAGAGAAGAATAATTTCATTTCATTGTTGAATGATTACGCCTAAAAAATCGCAAGACAGGATATAAAGATGTAACAAACTGCTGACTTAGCCGCTGTACAAAAAACAGATAACTAACTTAACTACTAGCCGTTGCATTGCTGAATTTAAATAAATATAAATAATGGGCTGGATTGGCCCAGTTCTTCCTCCACTACATCCTCTGCTGCATTTAATCTGTAACACATTTCATGTTTCCAAATGTTGATTACAGATAATTGATATGTGGTTTTTCAATAGAAATTGTTTATCTTGTATTAAACAGATAATATAGGGTCTGCTTTTGATAATCTGATTGAATTTGTTTCTTAACTTCTAGACAGATTTTGTTCGCTATGTATATTGTGAAATTCGATTTTGATATATTATGTTCTGCTATTTTAAGGTTAGATTTGCTTGGTTACATGATACTATTTAATGTAAATGCTATTCACCTGCCTTTCAGCTGTAGTTTAGCATTTGTTTAATTTTATTACATGTTGGGGCTGCTGTTGAGAAAGAAAATTTTCTAAATTCACTCTTTAGGATGAGCTTAATTTTTATATTTCAATAAGATGACTTACAATTTCATCATCATTTTGATTGAATGGGCTGCAGTGTGCCAGCATTTCTGGTTGTGATCCTGTTAGCACTATTGCATTCTTTTCACTTTTGCTATAGGGCTTTTTTGATATTCTTGCCTGACTGATTTTTTAAGCTTGTGCCTTACTCTCATGTGAAATCTGCATGCTTCATATATGGGAAATTGTTGCATTAATGTGCTTGTGGATTTCAGGTGGGTAACAGGATTATCAGGAAGAGGATTCATGTGCGAGTCGAGCACGTTCAGCCTTCAAGGTGCACTGAGGAATTCAAGCTCAGGAAGGTGAAGAATGATCAACTCAAGGCAGAGGCTAAGGCAAAGGGTGAGGTCATTAGCACAAAGAGGCAGCCTGAGGGCCCTAAACCCGGTTTCATGGTCGAGGGTGCTACATTGGAAACCTTTACTCCCATCCCATATGATGTTGTTAATGATCTCAAGGGTGGTTACTAGATCGACTCTTGTTTTGTGGTCTTGCTGTTTTGGTTTATTCTTGGCAAACCTAAGTGAACTGGGTTTACTTAATTTGGCTGTGCTGTTTTCATTTAGTAGTTTATTTTGAAGAGTTACTGCACTGCTTCTGCAGAGATTTTAATCTTTTCAATCATTTTAGAGAACAATGGATGCTTTAAATGCGAAGTGTTATATTTGTTTATGCATTGTGTTCAAGTTCCAAAACTTTACCAAATTTTCTCTCGGAGTGCTCAGATAGACGTTTCTTTCCCAATTTACCTGCAATATATATCGAACAACTAATATAGCTTGGCCTAGTGCATGTCATATCTTCTTAGGAAGATTAAGATCTATGTTTCAAAATATCAAAGAATATTGGATTGATTCTATAAAAAGATTCTAATTTCTATATTGCTACTACTGTTCTCATCAATGAAAACAAGCTGCATTTTAAGGCTAAAAGCCTGAGTGTAAGAATTAAGAATGTCCAAGATTTCTGCTATTCCCTTTATCTGCGGCTGCTTTTGGCATTGGAAACTAGTGTGTTTGTATCAGTATTGATCATCAAGACATTTTAAGTGATGTTTATTTTCTACAAACCAACCGTCCTGAACATAGACTTCATGACAGTATGGAAGTAAGAGAAGTAAGCCAAGAGATAAAATTCATGTTGCTTTCGATATCATACCATAAATCTGTTGGGATTCGACCTCATGCTCAAACAATAATTGAATTAAAGAAGAACATGAACACAACAGAATAATAAACAAAGAAATAGTCGAATCTTATAGGATCATGCTTGTAAAATTTTAATGCGATCTTGTAATTATAAAGCATACATATGATCAAGACTCATATCTTAACTTAAAGATCTAGTAATCTTGAGTTTACTAACAGCCCACTCAATCTTGAAAACCAAGCAGTCAATCCGAGACTTCAAGCTACACAAGTGTCTAGCCTCTAACGCTAATCCACATAAGATGATCAAGAAAACCTTCATAAGATAGGAATGGAGTTTTGTCGAAAACGATGCTAGTAGTTTAGGTTTCAAGAAACCTCTCCCCATCTAAATAAACATCCATTGCCGAATGCTTCATAAGAATCAAGAAGAAGAAAACGTTTTTCTTGCTTCTCCGGGTTTGGTGTGCCAACCTCAAAGATTATCTTGATCTTCGTTCTTCTTCACTCTATGCCTTTGCTCTCTTGAAAGAAAACGTTTTTCTCTCTAGCAATCCATGAAGAGGCAAGGAGGAAGTCAAGAAATCAAGAAGACACCAAAGCCTCTAAGCATATCACATATGCGGCTAGGGGGGCATAAGGAGGTCGGCTATCACATGTTTCTTTATATAGGATGCGGCAATCACTCCAAGGTTTGGACTATGGGCAATAACTCTTATGTATTTGCACTTAAGTCCTTTCACTTAATTAAACTATTTAATTAAGTCCCTATTGATTAAAATTTTAAATTAATCAATTAGGCTTTTTCCATTTTAATCTCTTAATTCACCTTTCTGTGTGTGGCCCATTAGGCTTCCAATATGTTGGCAATAATATAAATTAATCTAATTAATTTATACTCATAGATCATGAGCGGACTCTAGCAAGCCATCATGACCACCCAAATACTGGATAGTCAAGTTAGTCTCGACATAACCTTTCGTGTTCAGTCTATCAGTGTAATTGGGTCCTTTCACCAAATATCCCGGAAAGACAATGAGCATGGTGCAGTGTCTACTCATGTTCAATCCATATTAGTTCTTGCAGTTATTAGTTAACTTTGTGAACTTAGAGAAACTATTTCTCCTAAATTCATCATACTCTGGTCAGAGATTCCATCAAGTTAATTTAAGCCAAGAACAGATGAGATATGTCTCCGATGTCACTAGGAGTGGTGAATCCTCTATGGATCACTCATCCATCTTCGTATGGTTCATGTCATACCATAAGCATCACTCTTGTTTGGGACCCGTTCATGATGGAACCAAAGTATGGCATTCCCCATACAAGATGACCTGGTATCACAAGTCAGAGGACTACTTACACGACTGACACGTGAGAATGTTCTCATAGACACTTGAGTGACAATACCAAATGGAGATTTCATAGCGGGTCATGTTTAGTGAACTTGTTCAACAAACAAGCACCTAAATGTTATCCTAAAGTATCTCCTATACTTCAACACGTGAGATCAGTTGCTTACTAAGTAAGTAGGCTTAACATGTACCAGTCTTTGAGCATTGCCAATGCCCCGTCTTGGCAATACGATGACCAGGAACCGTTTTAGGAACATGGCTTTGATGCATAAGGATCTCACAATTATATATAATTCCTTTGCAAGGCCATTATTTTCCATGGGTTTCATCCGATTAGTACTTAATAACTCCTTGTCATAGTACTAACATGAAGGAAAACCTTGTATCACTAAGATATAATGATGGGTTTGCATTATTGGTAGTTTATGTCTGACCAAACCGATTGGCTCTAGGGCATATACCAACAATCTCCCACTTGCACTAAGCTAATCGCTAACGCATCCAATGCCGAACTCTTTCATTAGCAATTGTGTCTCTACTAGGACATAGCTTCAGTACATTTTTGTGAGAATATGCTTCGGTCATATACTTTTGATAATCTCTATTATCATAGTCACAAATACATAACCGGATCACAATGAAACTCGATTCCTTATGGCTCATGTTGTTACTTTAACAATTAGAAATCTTTTAATTAGCGCAGTGAGCTAGAGATCCAAATACACCTTTTCGTAGCCTTAAACAAAAGGTTTGTATTCTGACTTAGAATATAAATAATTCAGTCCTCTCTGATTTGGAACGTTTCCAAATGACTGAATTCATTTACATCATAGCCTTAAGTCACTTATTGGATTCTCTCTATGTTAAACTCATTTAACATTTAATCCAATCATTTGTTGCTAAATCTATTAGATCTTAGCATAACTACCGATTTACCTCTTAATCATCAATGTATCTGATATACATTGTTTGATGAGTAATCTGCATTACTCCCACTAACCCTTAGGTGTGCACAAAAGATATCTCATTCTTTTGATAAATTCAACTCTTGAATGTCACTATCAAAACTGGATATCTCAATCCATTGTCTAACAATGTTCTATTAAGTAGACTCATTTCTGATGAATTATGCATCACTATGCATCCTACTTAACCATTATGTTTAGTAGACTCATCTCGTATGAGTAATGCATCATAATGCATCCTACTAAATCTTTGTGCCTTTATGCATCCTATGCATAAATTTCAGATTTCTACTTATGACCTTTAACTTTTAAATGTCATAAAACTCCTACTGTTTCCTACTTGTGTAAGAACATTCAAAGTAAACTCATTTACTCTCCTATGGGATGTGAATTCAAAACTCTTTTGAATGCACATTTGTAATTATAAAACCAAACATCTCATATCCCATATGAATGTTTGTTTTACAAATACAATTCGAAATCCTCTCTAGGTTAGTGTTTCGGCAATCTTGGCTATTTGGAGCATCATGGACTTTTCTATGTCATCATATAGTAATGTCCATCCAATTCATCTTATTTGAATTCTATTAGATAATCAATCAATTTAATTTCAAGCCATTCTTCATTTAGATCATATCTTAATAAGAATGCTCTTAACTAAATTAGTTTCATAATCTCATTATGAAATTCCTTGAGCTAAAGCTTATTTAGTTGTCAAGTTTTGTATAAGATTTCCTTTGATTCATAATCAAAGAAACTACTAGTATCTATATACTTTAATCTTATACTTTTGGCTTGAACAACCTTTGATTATCTTTTATGCAAGTTTCTTGCTTATTATGAGTGTAATAAGACCATAATATGGAACAAATTCCATATGACCTTCCGGTTCATTCTAGGATGAATGGCCAAGCATCTAATGCTAGCATAACCGAAATATCAATGATAATGTTTCTAAAACATTCATCATGAATAGGTTGGCAAGCTTGATCAAGTATCAACTAGGTTGCCACCTCCTTGGTCTTATTCTTTTTCACTTGTCCTTGTCACTGGTTCCATCTATATGTCATACATATCTTTGAACCAATCTTATAGGTATCATATACCTAAAGGTAGTGAAAACAAACTCATAACAACCATGAAGTAAAACTTCTCAAGTTTCACTTCCCTTCAAGTATCGAATATATTTCTTGCATTTAAGCCTCCAATGCCTTGCATTGCCACAATGATGGTATGTCCTTTTGATCGATATCAATTTATTTCTTCATCTCATCATCCTAACTTTGAAGAACGTTTCTTCGGTTACCTTCCATTGGTGGAAGTAACAAAGTAGATGATCTTCCAGTCTAGTGAGCACATTTAGCAACACCTATCGGTTCATGTTGTCCTACAACACGACTTGCTAATTGCTCCTAGACAGTGAAGAAAAAACTTAGTCTATATTTAGATTATGATCCATAAATCAACCAAGTTTCTCAAACTTGTTGATGCATCCATTAGCACATGATGCCTCATAGGCTACCTTATAATCATCTTTCATTGGAACAATTCCTCGAGATGTTTGAACTTCTCATTGCTAAATACCTCATGGATCATTTAGGACATAGACATTTATTTCATTGATTAGTGAAATCGACTTTGCATCAAGTATGCAATCAAGTGTCTAGTTAACCTGCCATGACAATTTATATCCCATATAAATCAATACATATAATAGTCATTATGCAAATTGCAATCATTAAAACCAGGTTTTAAAGTTTGAATGATTGTTCTCACTATTTTATCAACATAGTAGCCCTCCCCTATTATTCGAGAAATTTAACTTTTAAACTTATTAGTGAGCAAGGACCCCTTTCATCCCACCATGACCTTGAGTGACTCAACAAGCCATGTTGAAACTAATTGAGTAGGTAACTTTGCTTACCAATTGCATCTATATGCAACTCCTTGATCAGTTAGGTGACAACTCTTTGCCTAAATGCATCATATGCATTTCACCTAACCATTGCCTCTAAATGTCATGCGGTCAAGTTTGATGCATCCGAATAACATAACATTTAGTTGAGTAAGACCTACTTTCTATAACTCAAACATATTCGTACAGTAGTTTGACCTTGAGTGACTCAACAAGCCTCCTATTGGAAGAACTCTGGTTATCTTGTTAAGATGGTGGAAGGCAACTTATCATGCGTAACATGGACTCAATATTACTAAGGGATTTCTTTATTCGTCTATTAGGTCTCATTGCTTTTTTTTTTTTGTTGATTGACATGCATAGCATTTATTCATATATATATATATATATCACATAAATAAATTCAAAAATAAATATATCTCATGCAATCTACTAGGATGATTATGAACTTTACTGCTCTAGTTTTCTTGAGCCATTAGAAAACTAGTTTGTCAAAATCCTAGGGATACCATACATAGTCTTCATAAGTCTTGATGGTGATCTCCTTGGTTCTTCTTCTTGGCGCCTTGTCTCCTTACATTTTGGAATTACATAAATTCTAATCTTAGCTTAAATCTAAATCTACAAAAACTATATAACATTTACATATCTTTGATAGAAACCTCGAGTTACATTCGAGAGGAGTTAGATGAGAAGAGAATTTGCAACCCCATAAATGAATAAGAGAAAGCAGGGTTCGCAGACCCTATTTATAAAAATACTAAAAAGAAAATTTAACCATCCATGACCTAAGTCTAAGGTCTAAGTCCATAATCATCCTCATGCTTTCATAATCATATCATAAAGCATAAAATTAAATGCATACATATTTAATGTCACTTAGTAATCTTGTGTGTCATTTAAGGAAAGTAATATTTAAACTCATTTAAATATACTTGCCTCAAATTATCTAGCATTTGTAATTTTAATTCAATTTACTTGAGTCCTAACCCAATTAGGATTCATTGAATTAAATAATTTAATTAGATTTCCTAACACCTTAGGAAGTTCAAGTTTGATTAGGAAACTTTCTCTACAAGAAAAGTTTCATATCTTCTCCTAATTTTTTATGAATCCTTGTTCAACTAGGAAACAATTTCCACAAGGATAGCTTAGGTACATTTCTAACTCTTAGGAATCCAATCTTGACTAGGAAACAATTTCCACAAGTCCAAAATTCCAAAGAATAAGAATTTTCAAAAATAGAAAGTGATGCCCTAACACACAACTTTTGTGTGTAGCCGCCTCCCACTTTTAGTAAGTCACGCAGCCGTAACCTGCAGCCCTTGTTAGGGCAGCGTTTGCCTCAAAGCAGCCGCCTCTTTTGGTGGCTAAGTGGTGAACAATTCACACACAATTCATTCTTTAATTTTTAGCCAATTATACCTACATTTCAAGAATCAAATTCAAGAACTCAAGGCTGTCCAGAAAATTTCAGCAAACATGCAAACTGTTTGCACAAATTTGAGAGGCAGTTTCGGAAATAAATAAAAAAAATAAAAAAATTCACCAAAAATTACAGTATCAAGATAGACATGTTTCGGACTTCTCCTCAAATTTTCAGAATTTTTGGACACCTCTAACTATGTCAAAACCGCAACTTACAGCAAGTGTGCAGAAAAATCCTGCACTTGTGTTCTTCGAAATTCAAGCACCAAAACCAATTCAAATCAAATCCAAACTTATTTCTTTTAACTTCTTTGTGTCATGCAATCATATGGCAAGGTTAAACATTGATCAAATCAATTTTAAACATGTTTTAAACAATTTAAAACACCAAGATCAGATTGCAAACAGAAGCTGTCAGAATTGAAACAAAACAAAGAAAACAATTTTCTTGAAAGAACTTTGCTAGACTGACACACAATTCAATCCAATTGATTATTAGCAAGAATTAAACATGTAAACCACACGAAAACTTACAATCTAGGCTCTGATACCACTATTTGGATTCGATCTCGTGCTCAAACAATAATCGAATTAAAGAAGAATATGAATGCAGCGGAATAATAAACAAAGAAATAGTCGAATCTTATAGGATCATGCTTGTAAAATTTTAATGTGATCTTGTAATTATAAAGCATACATATGATCAAGAATCATACCTTAACTAAAGATCTAGTAATCTTGAGTTTACTAACAGCCCACTCAATCTTGAACACCAAACAGTCAATCCAAGACTTCAAGCCATACAAGTGTCCGACCTCTAACGGTAATCCATACAAAATGTTCAAGAAAACCTTCATAATGTAGAAATGAAGTCTTGTCGAAAACGATGCTAGTAGTTTAGGTTTCAAGAAACCTCTCCCCATCTAAATAACCATCCATGGACGAATACTTCATAAGCATCAAGAAGAAGAAAAAGCTTTTCTTGCTTCTCCGGGTTTGGTGCGCCAACCTCAAGGATTATCTTGATCTTCTTTCTTCTTCACTCTATGCTTTTGCTCTATTGAAAGAAAACGTTTTTCTCTTTAGCAATCCATGAAGAGGCAATGAGGAAGTCAAGAAATCAAGAAGACACCAAAGCCTCTAAGCATATCACATATGCGGCTAGGGGGGCCATAGGGAGGTCTGCTATCACATGTTTTTTTTTATATAGGGGGCGGAAATCACTCCAGGGTTTGGACTATGGGCAATAACTCTTATGTATTTGCACTTAAGTCCTTCCACTTAATTAAACTATTTAATTAAGTCCCTATTGATTAAATTTTCAAATTAATCAATTAGTTTTTTTTCCATTTTAATCTCTTAATTCACCTTTCAGTGTGTGGCCTATTAGGCTTCCAATATGTTGGCAATAAATATAAATTAATTTAATTAATGTATACTCATAGATCATGAACGGACTCTAGCAAGCCATCATGACTATCCAAATACTGGAGAGTCAAGTTAGTATCGACATAACCTTTCGTGTTCAGTCTATCAGTGTAATTCGATCCTTTTTCCAAATATCCCGGAAAGAATATGAGCATGGTGCAGTGTTTACTCATGTTCAATCCATATTGGTTCTTGCAGCTATTAGTTAACTTTGTGAACTTAGAGAAACTATTTCTCCTAAATTCATCATACTCTGGCCAGAGACTCCATCAAGTTAACTTAAGCCAAGAACAGATGAGATATGTCTCCGATGTCACTAGGAGTGGTGAATCCTCTCTGGATCACTTATCCATCTTCGTATGGTTCATGTCATATCCAAAACCATCCTACCATAAGCATCACCTTGTTTGGGACCCGTTTGTGATGGAATCAAAGTATGACATTCCCCATACAAGATGACCTGGTATCACAAGTCAGAGGACTACTTACACGACTGACACGTGAGAACGTTTCCATAGACACTTGAGTGACAATACCAAATGGAGTTCTCACAGCGGGTCATATTCAGTGAACTTGTTCAACAGACAAGCGCCTACATGTTATCCTAAAGTATCTCCTATACTTCAACACGTGAGATCAGTTGCTTACTAAGTAAGTAGGCTTAACATGTACTAGTCTCTGTGCATTGCCAATGTCCCGTCTTGGCAATACGATGTCTAGGAACCATTTTAGGAACATGGCTTTGATGCATAAGGATCTCACAATTATATATAATTCCTTTGCAAGACCATTATGTTCTATGGGCTTCATCCGATTAGTACTTAATAACTCTTTATCATCGTACTAACATGAAAGAAAACCTTGTATCATTAAGATGTAGTGATGGGTTTGCATTATTGGTAGTTTATGTCTGACCAAACCGATTGGCTCTAGGGCATATACCAACAAATCAATGTTTTTGGGTTTCAGAATTGATTCTTGAATGGGATGGGGAAGCTGGCAATGCATCCTCTGAGAGTAATCATAATTCCAAAATGAAGGAGAAACGTAAATGAACACAGCTCTGGAACCTTGCTGAAACTTTGGCCGCTGAAAAGTTTGAAGGTTGCTATATGCCAAATGGCAGTTTTGAGAAGTACTTACAAAGTAAAGAATATGTGCTGAAAGCAAGAAGCTTGTCACAAGTACTACAGAAAGTGACTTGGGGGGGGGGGGGGGGGGGGGTAGAACGACACCAATTTATTCCTTCTTAGAATGAACACTTTCAGTAATGATTGGTATGCTATTTTTTTTTACAAGTTAATCTTGACCATCTTTGTTGGAAGAATCTTTGCCAGTATATATAACAAGCTACTGCCTTGAGGACTCCCAAATCTTGGAGTCTGGGCCACCAGGAAGATTAAAGAAATGAGGATATCCTGGATGTTCTTCTCTCTTTTGATCCTGTTTCTTGCCTCAGGTTGTCTCTTAATTACAGACTAATTATCTTTATTTTGCTTGTCTTCCATCTCTTTCGTTCTCTCCCTGTCAAACCAGTATTTCTGCTCATGTCTTGCACATAAGGAATGTTTGAGCTAAATCTTATTGATTGATCCAAAATTACTTCCCAAAAATGAAAGCTATTAGATTCCTTGGAAAGATTAAACAAACAAGAAATGCATCTAAAATCAGGCAATAAAATGATACACTGAAAGGATTTATACATGTGTCAAGAACTTGCTTGCTTTTATATCAAGAAACAAGTTTAAAGTTCATTACATTAAGCTCAAGTTCTTGTTTCTAGCAAAACTTTCAGAAACATAAGCTGCTATTTGCTTACAGGGGCCCCAAACTGATAATGCAATTTGTTTTTTCTTGAATTTCTCATCTCAACAGCTGAGTTTGCAAGGATCCCAGAGCATACATGTCACAAGGTTATTGAGACAAACACATGCGAGTTGCAGAAATGTATCGAGGAATGTTCAAAGGAACCTGCTGGTATGGGAGATTGCAGAGACAATAATATTTGTTATTGCACATACTACTGTAAGGATCCCCCAATGTGATTCATTTTCTTTCTGCATTTGGCCATTTGTTGCTTTAGAGTTTGTGCTAGACACTAAAAATTTAGAGAGATGGAGGAGCCATTAACAGATTAAAGAGATTCAGGATATTGTTACCACCTATATATACTGTTTTCATTTTTTTTTTTCCATGTTTTAAAAAGATTTATACAAATATATTTGCTCTTATTCATATCATCAACTAGTGATGGGCACAATTAGTAAGTTTGCTTGCTTATCCTGACTTGACTATAATGGGTTTTGGGTTGAAAGCGATAGGGTGATAATGGTTTGATTCGGTTTTGAAAAAAAATTAAGGTTAATGTGTAGTATTTTGATTTTTTAAAAATCAAACCGAATTTCATCGATTTGGATCGTTCGGTTCATCGATTTTTAAAATTTTAAAAAATTATCTTTTTCTTTAGTATTTTTAAGTTTTTTTTCACTAATTTAAAAAATAAAATATTTATTTTTATATTATAATAAAAACTAAAAACTAATTAAAAAATAGAATTCAATTCGGTTCAAATAATTGCGGGTTTTTAACTTATGAACCGAAAATCAAATCAAATCAAACTGAACTGAATATAATACTTAATTATTACCCGAATCGAATTCTATAAAAACTGAACCAAACACTACGGTTTGAATCGGTTCTCGATTTTCTCGATTTTTTGCTCAGCCCTACAAAGCGATGAACATGCTTTGGTGTTCATCAAAGACTGGAAAACTGCGCAGCTCTTTGCTTTGGGTTTGAGGAAGGAGTAGAAGATCCCAAGTCCCAACTACTGCTGCATCAGCCGTCTGTCTGAATACTATTATCTTCACAAGACATACGCCCAGTTAGCCTTAGCCAGCCCCAAGGATTAATCATCCTTTCCAACCTCCTCACCTTTCTTTTTCTTCTACGTTTTTATTTTTATTTTTTAATTTTAATGATTAAGTTAAATTAGAAATTATTAAGACACAAATGTGTTTAATTTGTAAAAATAAAACAAAAGGCTAAGAACATGAGCAAAATTCTAAAACTAGATTCAATTAATGTTGCAAGGCTAAGAACATTATGAATTGAAACAAAAAAAATGCTAATTTGTCCCAAAAATTAACCGGTTAGAACAATAATGATAAAACCTCAAAAAAACACAACCAAGGTTAAGAGCACTTTATCTTTTCGTGTATTCTTATAGATAATATGCACTACCTTTCCTCCTATTTAGGAGCAGTTCCCACAAGTAATTTGCTCATATAGTATAATTTTCTTTTGATGCATGTATTATTGAGTAAATTTGGTAATTTTGAATACGACATAAAAATAATAATTAAAACATGATATGATATAAAAAATTTAACACGAACATGACACGAAAAGATGAATAATATCAACATCTATATAATACGAATTTTTAACGTATCAAAATTTATATAAATATATAACACCTTAAAACACGATTATGACATAAATACACGAATTATCATATATATATATATATATATTATTGAGATACACATAATGGGAGGTAGCTTTCTTCTCCTCTTTATTTCATAGATCCCATTTTATCCACTACAAAATCCGATCTCATAACTTTCAAAATAAAATCTTAAATTCTGAAAAAAACGTAACTGAAAGGGAATGAATATCATTATATATATATATATATATATATATATATATATATATATATATATATATAACGCTCACTAAATACATGAATCATCTACCCAAAAAATTAGATCAAATCCCGAAAAAATATTTGTTTGGAAGTGGATTAATAAGGGAAAGAATTAATTTGGCCTCAAATCAAGGAATTATTGAAAAACATAAATAGTAAAAGATCCGAAAATTTTAAATTAAGATATGAATTCCTTGAATCGCTACAAAATGTCCTGTGCCAGTCTACCCTATAAATACCAACCCCAATCTTGTAAGGATTTTCATTCTTCCATAAAACAAATATCTTGAATTTCTCAAAAATGTTCAAGCTCTCCTGCAACATTTTCTTTGCCATTCTCCTTATTTTCTCTGGTTAATTTGTTATTATTCTTTTAATAATTTATAATTATTGTTTACAAAGATCTCATGACTTTTTGATTTCCCATGTTGTTAAATATTGTTGCAGTTGCTTTGACGATGCATCAAGTCCATGGAGAAGAAACCTGCCATGGCCAAATTCCTGGCGATGGTTCTTGCGATTCTGGAACTTGCAACAGCCAATGTGCTCAGTCCTTCCCAGGAAGCATTGGAACTTGCGTTCAAACTTTTACCAACCGTTTTACTTGTCAATGTTCCTGGAATTGCAGCTAATGAAGAAGAACAACTTCGCTCATGTTCTTAGTTTCTCTAGTTTATTTATGTAATAAAAGGGGCTTTTTTAAATTTTTAAATAATAAATTTTAGTATAATGCTCAAATTGTTATTTTTTCATGCGCTAGCTGTTGATATCTTAAGCATCGAACAGGGTTTTAAATCGAGATGGTAAACGAGTGAGTTTGGATTGTGTCAATTTAAATTTAAATCCTTTTAGATTCGAATTATTTTGAGTTTGGTAATTTAAATCAAATTTATATATTTTTGGACTCAAATTGTTCCGTTTTTTTAGGTTTTGGGTTGGAAGGATTTGGGTTATAATCAAATTGGTAATTAAAATTTATATTTCTGATTATTTTGAATTTGAATTATTTCAAGTTATTTTTGAATTCAAATTCATTTTGTCATCCCTGGTTTAAAAAGAAAAAACAATATTAAATGGTAGTTCAGAGTTTACACAAAATTCTATGATAGTTTAGAGTTACATAAAATTCTAACTTGTGGTATTAGTATATTGCAACACAAAGTTTAACTTCTGGTTGCATTTCATCTTCGATATCCAATCTTATTTTTTCAGTTTAGTTCCTAATTTTAAATACAAAATCCTCTTAATATACAAATTGGAAAAATTGTAAATAATATATCAATTGAAAGCTTATTATACAAGGTTTCTAATGATATATAAATCATGCATAAAAAATCATACGAGACAGAGAGAAAAAAACATCTAGGCTTTGCTATAAATTTTGAGTTTCGAGTCAAAGTCTAAGTTTCATTTTTTCCCCATAGACATGCATCACATAAAACTCAAAATTTATAAATATTATTATTAAGCATATGTAAGTATCATACCACAAAAATTTAGACCTTAATTGCATGCTTTTCTATATCTATCATTAAACATGCCAAAAAAACTTAGAAAAACAAGATTATTAAAAAAAACAGAGGAATAATCAATGATTTTAACAATTTTAGCATGTATGCACGACCAAAACAGCACAAAAACGCTCAAGTGGATTCTGATACAATATAAAATAATTTAAAATTAATCGAATTAAATTACGAAATTAAAAATTTTATTATGATCAAATTTGTTTATCGAATTTTTACCGTTTTCCAGTTTGATGCAGAGTGACTCCAAATTCTTCTAATTTGGATGTTTCACAAATTTTCTGGTCTCCTATCAAAATTCACAGTAAAAAGCAGCTATAAAGGTTAAGCATAATCCACATATTTACAGCGCAAAAGCCTCGTTCTTAGTCATGGAGGGAAAAGAGATTTTTCTCTATGGAAAACAAAGGATAGACTTTTTTTTCCCTTCGAGGGGTGAATAGTTTCACAATACATTTCTCTGGTGTTAGCCGTTAGGCAGATGTATTTCGGTCTATTTCAAGTTTTTTTTTTTTTTTTTTTTCTCTTTATTAGATAATTAATTAGAATTTAATTTCGAATTAAATTATCATGATAAAATTAATAGTCTTATCCATTTGTAGATTTAAGTGTGACTTGATAAACTGAAAAATTAAATATTAAATTTTTTAGTATTGATTTTATAGGAATTAAATTTTTATTATAAAAATTATTTGATATATTATTAAAAGTTAAGTACTGAATATAATAATGCTGTTTGATAACTATAAATATTAAATTTTAAAATTTATTAATTTCATAATTTTAACTTTATTAACATAATATTTTATATTATTCTAGATAGTTCTTGATAAAACTTAAAAGGGTCATTTAAATGTATCATCTTTTGTAATAAAAAAAAAGAAATAATTTAGTTCAAATATAATTTTTGACTTAACATATTTTATGTTAAGTGTCAACACTTTTTTGTTCGAAATTTTCTATTAAAAAACATTTAATATGAGTTATCAAGCACATTGAAAAAAAAATAAACGGTTAATTTTTTTTTTTAAACATTGAAATTTTTTAATGCATTATAAAACACACCTTTAATTAATTTATTGATTTGAGTGAATCATCTCAAAGAGTCCAACATATAGTAGTTAAAGATAATTTAAAACTAATTAATTCTCATAATTGAATATTTGATTTGATAATAAATAAGTTATTTTGTATTTTTATTAAAAAATGGGATTTAAATTCGTTTTTAATAAAAACTAATAATTTTATCCACGCATGCTGCGAGACTTATATATTTTTTAAAATATACATAAGTAATTTTATTAAATTAAAATTATTTTAAAAATAAAAAATTAATATAAATAAATTTAAAATAAAATTGTAATTTTTTTTAAAATTTTTTAAATTTTTTATTATTATACCTTTATATTTTTTAATATTTTTAAGTTTAGTTTGATAAGTATAAAGTGATAAATAAACTACTATAATTATTTTAAATCATATTTTCCACACAAAAAAAATAGATAAGAGAATAATAAAAAATATTAATAATTTTTAATATATAAAATATTAATAAATTTTTTAATATATAAAAGTATAAAATTATGTAATTTTTTTATTAAATATATATATATATATATTTATTTCTGTGAAAATAATAAATTATCAAAAATTAAAACAACAATAATAATAAAAAAAAAAACTACAACTACAACTACAACTTTTTTTTTATTTATTTTCTTTCTATTTTTCCTTTATTCTTCTTAATTATAAAAATTAAAATAACACTAATAAAAAATAAAACTACAATTATTTTTTAAAATTTTTTCTTTTGTCTTTCTTCTTCCTCTTGCAACCAGTTGTCTGAGAAAAATGTAAATATTTTATATTTTTTTATTAAAAAATAAAATAAGTAAAAGGAAAAAGGAAAAAAGAGAAAAGAGAAAAACTTAAAACTTTTTTATAATATAAATGCAAATAAATATTTTTTTTATAAATTATTAATTCTATAAAATTAATTGAAATTATAATATAATTATTATTTATTTTTTGTATTTATTTATAAAGAGGAGAAAAAAAAAAGAAAAATATAATACAGAAATAATAAAAAATTTATAAAATTAATGTAAATAAATATTTTATATTTTATAAATGATTTTAATATAAATTATTATTTATGTTTTAGTTTATTTATAACGAAGATAAAATGAAAAAAAAGAAAGAAAAAAAATTAAAAATAGTTTTTATAAAATTAATTTAAATAAATATTTTATATATTTATAAATAAATTTATTTTTACAAAATTAATTCAAATTATAATATAAATTATTTTTTTTTGTATTTATTTATAAAGAAAATATAAAATTTGAAGAAGAAAAAAAGAATAAAGGGAAAAAAATGACCACATCAACAGATAACTTTTTTGTAATTTACACGTCATATGCTCTTTGTCGTTTAACGCTTATTTTCACGATTGTACTAATAGACGAACCACATTGATATTTAATACAAAACTATGAAATTGAGATCTAATTGTTACGTTTTGAAATTTGAAAACCAATATAAAATATAACCTATATTTTTTGGGAATCATTGATTTAATTATCTCTTTTTATCAAATCATTTAACTTAATTTTTTTTTCATCCATTACAAAAAAAAAAGAAAAATACTTAAAAAAAAATGATAATTGAATCCTCCCACTATCAAACAAAACAAACAACTTTTTTTTTTTTTTTTTAACAAATGACAACCGAGTCCCACTCAATTTTCATAATAGTGTCAAGAAAAGTACTAAGGCAAATGAACATACATGTGTCAAAGAACTAGGATCGCACATTGTTTTTTACCAGTAAAATGAACCTCTTGCTCAATATGGAAGATTTTTTTATTTGGAAAAACGAAGATAAATTTTTTGTTGTAGAAAAAGACCAAAATATTTTTGGTGCTTTATATGAATTATTATTTTTAATTTGCAGTTAAAGAAGTTTATATTGTACCAAAAAATAAAAAATTCAAAGATTTGGTTTCAATTAGATCTATTCACGGGCCAGGTAGCCTGTTCGACTCGGTTGATTCGGTCTGGATAATATTTTTATAATTTGGGTTGGTTCAAATTACTATTTATTAAATAAAAAAAATTTATTTAAAATTTTTTATAATAAAAAATATAAAAATGATTTTATTTAATATTTTTATAATTTATGAATAATAAAACGGACTTACGGATTAGTCCAAAATGGACTTAGGCAAGAGAAAGAAAAAAAAAATTCGGACCACGAACCGGCTCGACCCATAAACACCTCTAGTTCCAACTAGGAGTGTTCATGTCAGTATGGTTAATTTGAACCGAATTAAAAAACAAATTAATTGAATTGTATAATTTTATTTTGATTAACTGAATTGAATTTCTATATTTTAAAATTTAATCGATCCAATTTATTCGGTTAATGCTTTGGTTAATCGAATAAAAAATTGTATTCAAATTAAATTATATTTGAAAGTTTTATTTTTTTCATAATTCAAACAAATTAAATAAAATCATCCAACACAATATTGAAATATCAAAGTATTAAGTTTAAAACTCTAACAACATTAAACTTAAAACATAGTCTAAACTCCAAACAATTTCCTTTTAAAGTATTTCGTATATTTTAATATATTTTCATTTAATTCGGTTAATTTAATTAAACAAATTTTCTAATCGAATTAATCAAAAATAAAAAATCTTTTAAAATTTCTTCTCGATAACCAACCGAAATTAATTAACCGAATTAAATCGATTCGATCAATTTGTTCAATTAAAACCAAAATATGAACACCCTTAATTCCAATCCTCTTATTCTAATAAATAAATAAATAAAAAAGTTTATATATAATTACATTTCAAATCATTAATTTTAGGCCACATTAATATTAAAACATCAAAACCAATCAAACAAAATTCTCTTTTTCCAAACTTATGAACACCTTGAAAATTTACTCTCTTTTTTTCATCATATTCAGACCATTGAGACAAAGAAATTCAATATATCAAAAAAAATGTACATCATGTAGTTAAAAAAAATCATCATCATTCAAAATTACTATATATTATAGAGTATAATTTTTTATACATTTTATTTTATAAATTTCATTCCACCTATTGGGATAAAATCCAAAATCCTAATAGATTAAGGTTCCATTAAAAGGAGTACAGATTTTCAACACAATAATCTATTATCTATTACTAACATTAAAAATTATCCCTAGAATGTGCGAGAGAAGAGAATTAAGGACTTTAAATCTTTACTTAGTTGACAACTAAACATAGGTATTAAAATGGTTGGGGGATTAGTTTGGATATTTTCAAAAAAAAAAATTGATTAAGAATGAAAGAAAGGAAAAAAAAAATGAAAAAATTGTATGTTCGTGTCATTTTTGTGTTCGTGTTATTTTTGTGTGTTCAAAATATAATAAATTTATACAATTTTTACACGTTAATAATTCGTTTTATGTAGATTTGACACGTTCGGATATTAATTCATGTTCATATTATTTTTTGTGTTGCACTCGTGTTATTTTTTCGTATATTCAAAGTATTATAAATTTATATAAATTTTACATATTAATAATTTATTTTTTGTGACTTTTGACACGTTCGTGTATTTGTGTTATGTTCATGTTATTTTCGTGTCGTGACGTATTTTAATTGTTTTTTCTATATGTTCGTGTCATGTTTCAATTCATCAAATTATTTTGCATAGTTTGTTATGATGATTCAATTTAGAAAAAATTGTGTGTCTATTGTCACACCCCAAATTCAGGGCATGTGACCGGCCAGAGACAAGTTATGCCCCTGCCTCCGAAGTCTGAATATGCCCAAGAAACCAAATCAAACAAATTTCGACATAATCTCGCCCTACATGGGAGTTTGCCGCTAAATCATCAATATTTGCAATGTAATAATCATCAACATATGATATCTCGGTTTGGACACCTCCGATGGGGAATAACCAAGATGCCCCGCAGCAGACTCAACCTTTATGACATCTTATATACAAACATACATTTAATTATATCATAACGGCATAAGCATCACCAGATCATACTAGACTTCTGTGGCCGTTATACATCATACATCACTTAGATACATCAGTTTACAAAATATAAAATACATATACATCATACACAAAATGCATATGACCCATGATACCTTAGTGACTGCAAATTGTATCCCACCATCGCCACTGCTTACCACGTCCTGGGTCAATCCGCTTACCACAAGTATACGAGCAGCTAGCTATCCGAAATCTGGAAAGAGCTGGGTCTATCAGGATCTGAAAAAGAATGAAAATAAATAGAGTGAGCCGAAAGACTCAGTGAGCATAAGATAACTAGGAAGAGTACTTGGAAATTTTGTGTTTTCTTTCTTAACTATTAAAGCATAAACATATCAAATATGTTTAATTAACCAAAAAGTAATATTTAAAAATTGTTCCAGGACTTATAAAAATTATTTGTTCCATATGAAATCTTCTATGCTGAATATAAACAGGTCATTGGCCAGCCAAAATCGGTAACCAAAAATATTTAACAATCGATTTTACGTGTATACCTCCACAATTATCATTTAAGAATTTCTCATGTCTATATCATCAAAACATCCCAGACTTATACCAGTCCGTAATATTTGTCATCCTGGACTATCTTGTCCATATCATCCCGGACTCATTCTGTCCGTACAACAATAGCATCCCGGACATCACCTTGTCCGTACAATAATAGCATCCCAGACATCACCTAGATGTTTCTATCCAACATCACAAACAAATATAACATCCGGTAGGGTCCGTAGACTCCTATAAACCGGTAGGGCACGAAGGATCCTACAAAACCGATAGGGCACGAAGGCTCCTACAGAATCGGTAGGGCACGAAGGTTCCTACATAACCAGTAGGGCACAATGGCAGCCTACAAATCCGGTAGGGCACAATGGCAACTTACAAATCCGGTAGGGCACAATGGCAGCATACAAATTCGGTAGGGCACAATGGCAGCATACAAATCCGGTAGGGCACAATGGCAGCCTACAATTTTGGTATAACTTAATATTACAATAAATATGCATCACATAGCATTTAAATAAGCATACTAGCAAGGAACAATGTGGCGCCATACGGTCGACCACTCATACGACAATCCCGGATTATTACATAATCATCACTTGTCCATTCCTTTGATCTTTTTCTCACGTCTTTACGAGAACTCGATATCATAAGGTAATTCTACGTCATATATTCATACAATCACAGTTAGTATGTCATAACATAATCTAACGATCCTACGTCTATCGCTACATGTTTACTCACAATAATTATCATTCAACTCTACAATACTTACCTCATGTAACCATATTAACACCACACTTACGCCATTAATCTGCGTAAGGTTTAAAACTTACCGTTTTCGTGATCCAAGCAATCTTTCGTGTTTCAATATCCGTATCAATCAACAATGCATATAAAATAACATTTACCTCCTAGATTAACCTAAATACTCACAGTGTTGTTTCGAGTATTAAAGCGGCACTTTCTTGACTTTGTCGCGATCCCGGGCGAACTCCACGATATGGGTACCTACGACATCGTCAGGATATTCTGTAAATATTTTACAACTACGGGACACTCAAATTCTCATTATTTATTATAGTTAGCTGCTATCTAAAATTTTTCAGCTTAAGAATTTTTACAAATAAAGTTTTACACTTAGCTCAAATTAAAATTTAAGGCAACAATCAACTAGAAAGTTGCTCATACGATAACATCAAAGCTAACGGTGGCCTCGAACAACCAAGGAAGGTGGCGACACTACCTCATAGGCAAGCTAGGGTTTCGGCCAAACTTGTTTTAGCTCTAAATTTTGATTCAAAGCTATCCGATATTAATTTATGGTTTAAGGAGGCAGTGGAACACCTCTCGTGGCGGAAAAAAATGGTGGCAACATGGTGGTTCACCACCACCAATTTTTAGCCCACATGGTTTCTCATAGTTAAAGGTAAAATCTTCAAAATATAACATCAAAATCAAGCTTAGAACATGAAGTTACCTTTGGGTTTGTGAAATCTTTGAAAATTTTTGTGATTTGCCTAGTAAACGGAGGAGAGAGAAAGCTTGGAAGCAGGCTTCCATGGCTTCCCCTCTTTCTTTCTCTCTTTTCTGGTTTTCACGTGAAAATGGGGGAGGAAGAAGTTTGATTTTCAGACTTAATAAGTGAGCCATGGTCAAATGACCATTTTGCCCCTGTTTTTTCTTTTAGTAACTTAAAGAGGTCAACGTGTAATTTTAACGTTCGGAAGCCCGTTTTCACTTTTCTTGACACGGATATGTTCCAAATATGATAATATACTGATCTGCATGTTTGGGTAATTTTTCGATATCCTGAAACCCAAATCCGGGCCTTGTAGCGCCAACGGGTCAACATTTTGACTTTTTCGGTTTCAGCTTCGATTTTTGTTCTGATTTCACCAGTAGCTTGCTAACATCATTTTATGTCTATATTAATCCATTGATCCATTTAAAACCTTTTTCGGACCTTCCCGCGGTTAGTTCTCGATTTTCATTCCTTTAGGTTACTTAAGGACGTATCCGGTTTCAACTCTGTTTTTTATTTTTCTTGTCATATTCATAATCCTCATATGTTATAACATATGTTCATGTGTTCGGATCAGTTTCGAAAAATCCCGAACCATGTTTTTACGACAATTTATGCCAACATCACTGAATGACGAATTAGACGATTTTAGCTATCGAATTTGATTTTAATGTCCAATTTTTTATCTAAACATCATATTATGATCCTATATGATCAATTAGTCCATTGGTACCATTTACGGACTAAAAACAAAATTTTGGGTAAAATGACCAAAATACCCCTGGTTCATATTTTTTCGATTTTTCTGCTGATTCTTGTTCTAACACTCCCAAATAATGTTATATCACATATCAACACTATGTGAAGTTAAATTATCATATTTTACGGATTTTCCTCTATCCCGACTTTTAGTCAATTTGGGGTTAAATCACTTAATCACTCGATTAAACCCCCAACTCTACAATTTATCATACAACATGTGTACCACATGGTAGCCCATCCTTTCTATAGACATTTAAGAGTTTAAACTTGAGCTATCTGCATGTTATAATTGTCTCGAATTGATCTCGTATTTACGAGGGTCTTACAATTCTCCCCCTTAATAAAATTCGTCCTCGAATTTTGCATAAAGTCAACTTATATAAAAGTACAAATACTATCTGTGGCTGTATCACATGAAAATCGTTTGACATAAATCTCCACATCATAAGTACATGAAACACAGAGTGTACACCACTCATCTCAGGTGGTAAGTCTCACTCAATATCTGAAATGGTCCGGTATACCTCGAACTCAGCTTGGCCCATCCGCCAAAGCTCATAACACTCTTGAATGGTGAAACTTTCAAGAATACTTAGTCACATGCTATCGGCCTAAGACTTCTACCTACTCTAGTAGTTACTAATATATCTTTGATTAACTACACCTTTTTCTAGGTGTACCGTACCATAGCTGAACTGAACAACTAATATCCTCCTGTTTTAAATCAACTGACAGTATATTGGCACATCCAGCCATACAATGTCTCGGTCTTAGTTTTGCAATGATCAACAATAAACAAACTCGGATCGTAATCCTAAATAGTCAATAAGATAAGCCCGAAACTAGACCAAAATACTAGAAAATGTATCATCTGCATACTGTACTGAAAACTGTTAATATATACAAACTCAATCAATGATAGGTATCGATCCCAATTCTCCTCGGAATCTAGTATATTAACACATAACATGTCCTCAAGGACTGATCATCTGTCCGTAAATAAAATACGGTACTAAATCGCAACTGTATTTCAGAGCTACCTGGAATGATCTCCAGAATTTAATTATAAACTTGATGTCTCAATCAAGTACAATAAACACGAAAATTTTCACAAAGACCCAATCTGGTCTAAATGGAGTCTAGCACACTGACTTATGTTATACGTAATTTTACCCGGAATCAAGTGTGTTAATTTAGTCAGTCTATCGACAATCACTTAAATAAAATCACATTCCTTGCCTACCTTAGGCAAGCCTATATCTAGGCCCGATAATGACTTTATCTCAATCCCATTATTAAATAATCGGTACTAGGGCAATATGTCTCAATCACATACAATAACCAGAAAACTCCATATTTCACATAGTCACGAGATTAATGTAATAATTCATGATCAAATCCCTCACATCTAATTCCACGTGCTAGCACATAACCCGGACAAAGTCCGTGTGGTGATGATCTGCCAGGCATAGCCCCTCAAGTCATCTAAGATATATGATGATCTCCGCCTGTTAAGGCCCATCATCTTAAACTCAGAAACTAGTGCGAGAATGAAATCTCAAAACTCCCTGGTGCACAGGGGAAACATAAACATCCACATCCGTATATTTATCTGTCTAGATTACCACTAGGCAACAACAACCATATAATCAATATAACCCGCTTAGAAACTATACTATGTTATCATGACTATACCATCAGTTTTATCTGCCTAGGTACGCTACTAGGCTAGCCACAATAAATATACATCAATCTTACGGCATTGGCATCGATGCCAAATCATATTCTTATCTTGGTTACTTAGGATCTTCCAAGGCTATATATTTTCATTCAAGCATTAAATCAAACACCTTGTAGGCATAATAATCGCCTTCCTCCTAGGCATTTTTTCATAAGCACATTGTGTGTGATTTATAATCCAACTTAAAATATATCCTTTAGCACTCAAACATTATCCAGCCTACAAGTTCAATTTAATATCCAACCACCACCATTTCACAGCATCCTAAACATCAATAACAAATCTCAGAACTAGGTCGAAATATTTCAAAGTTCCTTGAAATACAACTCAATATATAGTGCTCAAATTAAATAAAATCAGTTTGCCAAAACCAGACTAAGGTTATACATGTCACCATGGCAGTAGATGCAAAATCACGGGCTTGTCCTCTATTGCCCATAGTATGTTCTCTGCCCACAGACTGTTGTTCCTTACCTTGGGAACCCTGACCCGTTTGTAGTGCTACTAACCCTGCTGGTTGCCCTGGATATGCTGTAGCTGGATGTGGAGCTCGCTCTGATTGGGATGAACCTGGACCTAATGGGCAATCTCTCCTGAAATGCCCTGGCCTGCCACATCTATAATATACACCAATCGATCTCTTCCTCTTCCTCTTCCTCCGACTACTGACTTCTCTATCCCTCCACATGCATGATTTTAGGGTTGTTCTAACCCTTAGTCCATATGGTCTTGTTTGCCTAGATGTTTGTCTTTCATATCTCACTTTCTCCCGTGACCTATCATCGAATGGTCTTAACCTCTCGTATTCATGAATTCCTAAATCCCTTTCACTTTCTGGTAAAAATTCTCGAAGAAACTCAGCACTAAATTCTGATCACTCGAGGAGAGGGTCATCAATCCACATTTTGGCTACTAAAGAGATATACCATGTATTTGCCTTACCATACAGCTGAAATCTCACTAATTGTATGGCTCTAGTCAGCGAGCACCCTAAGCCTACACACCGTTGGCCATACTCTTCTAAAACCTTCTAGGATCAAAATCGGATCCCACCCCTACAGAACTAGGTGGTAACGTTCCTCCAAAGTAGGTAAGGTTATATGCTGATAGGGTGTATGTTGTCCCAACAGCCACTCATTACTAACAAAACCTGGCTTAAGGAATTTGGTCGAACAGTTGTGTTTGTCATTGTTCTATCACCAGCCCTACCAGGGCCTGAATATATTAATATGTTCTGTTTATCATATCCAACAACTATTCATATGTGTCGTCATCTAATACTACTCCAGCAATCCTATCTATTTCCCTAGTAGCAGACCTGCTACTACCTTCACTCTGGCCTCTAACCTCAAGGCCAATAAAATATTATCCAGGACCTCAGGCTCTCGGTCCCCCGATACGTCTCTATATCTATGAGATCATGATCGTGACAGCATTGTATTTAGAAAATAAATTACTGTCAGTAATTCCACAATTTACTCGACACAATTCTATATGTTAGCTGGCTTATAGATTACCCGACGTAACCGCATGCGACGATGGATATCTATAGGGGCAGTACACTACTTACCAATATCCTAGGATTACCTGTAAGCAATGCACTACTACCCAACCACTTTTGCAGTCACTGACCTCTAGACCATGCTCTGATACCACCTTTGTCACACCCCAAATTCAAGGCACGTGATCGGCCAGAGACAAGGTATGCCCCTATCTTCGAAGCCTGAATATACCCACGAAACCAAATCAAACAAAATTTCCACATAATATCGCCCTACATGGGGATTTGCCGCTCAATCATCAATATTTGCAATGCAATAATCATCAACACATGACATCTCAGTTTGGACACCTCCGATAGGGAGTAACCAAGATGCCTTGCAGCAGACTCAACCTTTATGACATCTTATATACAAACATACATTTTATATTATATCATAAAGGCATAAGCATCACCAGATCATACTAGGCCTACGTGGCCGTTATAAATCATACATCACTTAGATACATCAGTTTACAAAATATAAAGTACATATACATCATACACAAAATGCATAGGACCCATGATACCCTAGTGACTGCAATATGTATCCCACCATCGCCACTGCTTACCACGTCCTGGGTCAATCCGCTTGCCACAAGTATACGAGCAACTAGCTATCCGAAATCTGGGAAGAGCTGGGTCTATCAGGATCTAAAAAAGAATGAAAATAAATGCAGTGAGCTGAAAGACTCAGTGAGCATAAGGTAACTAGGAAGAGTACTTGGAAATTTTGTGCTTCCTTTCTTAACTATTAAAGCATAAACATATCAAGTATGTTTAATTAACCGAAAAGTAATATTTAAAATTTGTTTCAGGACTTATAAAAATTATTTGTCCCATATGAAATCTTCTATGCTGAATATAAACAGGTCATTGGCCAGCCAAAATCGATAACCAAAAATATTTAACAATCGATTTTACGTGTATACCTCCACAATTATCATTTAAGAATTTCTCATGTCTATATCATCAAAACATTCCGGACTTATACCAGTCCGTAATATTTCTCATCCTGGACTATCTTGTCCATATCATCTCGAACTCATCCTGTCCGTACAGCAATAGCATCCCGGACATCACCTTGTCCGTACAATAATAACATCTCAGACATCACCTGGATGCTTCTATCCAACATCACAAACAACTATAAAATTCGGTAGGGTTCGTAGACTCCTACAAACCGATAGGACACGAAGGATCCTACAGAACCGGTAGGGCACGAAGGCTCTTACAGAACCGGTAGGGCACGAAGGCTCCTATATAACCAGTAGGGCACAAAGGCTCCTACATAACCGGTAGAGCACGAAGGTTCCTACATAACCAGTAGGGCACAATGGCAGCCTATAAATCCTGTAGGGCACAATGGCAACCTACAAATCCGGTAGGGCACAATGGCAGCCTACAAATTCGTTAGGGTACAATGGCAGCATACAAATCCGGTAGAGCACAATGACAGCCTACAATTCCGGTATAACTTAATATTACAATAAATATGCATCACATAGCATTTAAATAAGCATACTAGCAAAGAACAGTGTGGCGTCATACAATCGACCACTCATACGACAATCCCAGATTATTACATAATCATCACTTGTCCATTCCTTGGATCTTTTTCTCACGTCTTTACGAGAACTCGATATCATAAGGTAATTCTACGTCATATATTCATACAATCACAGTTAGTATGTCATAACATAATCTAACGATCCTACGTCTATCGCTACATGTTTACTCACAATCATTATCATTCAACTCTACAATACTTACCTCATGTAACCATATTAACACCACACTTACGCCATTAATCTGCGTAAGGTTTAAAAGTTACCGTTTCCGTGATCCGAGCAATCTTTCGTGTTTCAATATCCGTATCAATCAACAATGCATATAAAATAACATCTACCTCCTAGATTAACCTAAATACTCACAGTGTTGTTTCGAGTATTAAAGTGGCACTTTCGTGACTTTGTCGCGATCCCGGGCGAACTCCACGATATGGATACCTACGACATCGTCATGATATTCTGTAAATATTTTACAACTACGGGACACTCAAATTCCCATTATTTATTATAGTTAGCTGCTATCCAAAAATTTTCAGCTTAAGAATTTTTACAAATAAATTTTTACACTTAGCTCGGATTAAAATTTGGAGCAATAATCAACTAGAAAGTTGCTCACACGATGACAGCAAAGCTAACGGTGGCCTCGAACAACCAAGGAAGGTGGCAGCACCACCTCATAGGCAAGCTAGGGTTTCGGCCAAACTTGTTTTAGCCTCTAAATTTTGATTCAAAGCTATCCGATATTAATTTATGGTTTAAGGAGGCGGAGGAACACCTCCCGTGGCGGAAAAAAAATGGTGGCAACATGGTGGTTCACCACCACCAATTTTTATCCCACATGGTTTCTCATAGTTAAAGGCAAAATCTTCAAAATATAACATCAAAATCAAGCTTAGAACATGAAGTTACCTTTGTGTTTGTGAAATCTTTGAAAATTTTGGTGAATTGCCTTGTAAACGGAGGAGAGAGAAAGCTTGGAAGCAAGCTTCCATGGCTTCCCCTCTTTTTTTCTCCCTTTTCTGGTTTTCACGTGAAAATGGGGGAGGAAGAAGTCTGATTTTCAAACTTAATAAGTGAGCCATGGTCAAATGACCATTTTGCCCCTATTTTGTCTTTTAGTATCTTAAAGAGGTCAACGTGTAATTTTAACGTTCGGAAGCCCGTTTTTCACTTTTCTTGACACGGATATGTTCCAAATATGATAATATACTGATCTTCATGTTCAGGTAATTTTTTGATATCCTGAAACCCAAATTCGGGCCTCGGAACGCCTATGGGTCAACATTTTGACTTTTTCGGTTTTAGCTTCGATTTTTGTTCTGATTTCACCAGTAGCTTGCTAACATCATTTTATGTCTATATTAATCCATTGATCCATTTAAAACCTTTTTCGGACCTTCCCGCAGTCAGTTCTCGGTTTTCATTCCTTTAGGTTACTTAAGGACGTATCAGGTTTCAACTCTGTTTTTGATTTTTCTTGTCATATTCATAGTCCTCATATGTTATAACATATGTCCATGTGTTCAGATCAGTTCCAAAAAATTCCGAACCATGTTTTTACGGCAATTTACGCCAACATCACTAAATGACGAATTAGACGATTTTAGCTATTTTAATGTCCAATTTTATTTTTATATTTTTTTTTATCTAAACATCATATTATGATTCTATATGATCACTTAGTCCATTGGTATCATTTACGGACTAGAAACAATTTTTTTGGGTAAAATGACCAAAATATCCCTGATTCACATTTTTATTATTTTTCTGCCGATTCTTGTTCTAACACTCCTAAATAATGTTATATCACATATCAACACTATGTGAAGTTAAATTTTCACATTTTACGGGCTTTCCCCTATCACGGCTTTTAGTCAATTTGGGGTTAAATCACTTAATCACTCGATTAAACCCCAAACTCTACAATTTATCATACAACATGTGTACCACATGGTAGCCCATCCATTCTATAGGCATTTAAGAGTTTAACCTCGAGACATCTGCATGTTATAATTTTCTCGAATTAATCTCGTACTTACGAGGGTCTTATATCTATGTCGTGTCTAGACCTACTCATGGGCCTGGCCGGGCTACGACCTGATTTTTTTTTATTTCTCTACCCAGGGCCAGCCCGTTGGCCCGGGTGAACATTAATTTCTATATAAAAAATAAAATATATATTTTTTTATATATTTTATAATTAAAATTTTAAAAAATATTATTATTTTATTATGTGAATAGTGATCCGAGTCGGGCCTGGCCGGCCCAGATCCTAAATATTCCTGCCCAGTCCGGACGGGCGGGCGGGCTGCCCGGCCCGTGAGCAGGTCTAGTCGTATCCCGATTCATCCCATATTTTGTATAATTTGTCATAATGCTTTACTTTAGAGAAAATTTTGTATGTTCGTAACATGTTTGTGTTATTTTATCGTGTGTTTAAAGTATTATAAATTTATACAAAATTTTACACGTTAATAATTCGTTTTATGTAGATTTTGACACGTTCATATATTTTTGTCGTGTTCATGTTATTTTTCGTGTGGTATTTTAATTATTTTTTTCATGTTGTGTTCGTGTTGTATAATCATACTGTGTCCGAAATTGCCAAGTCTAGTTGATACTATTCAAATAACTCCCAAATTTATGTCGCGCGTCGTCATGTTCGTGTTATTTTTTCTGTTATAATCGTATTCAGGGTATTATATATTTATATAAATTTTGATACGTTAATAATTCATTTTATGTAGATTTTGACACATTCGTGTGTTTGCGTCGTTTTCATATTATTTTTTGTGTCATGTCGTATTTTAATTATTTTTCTCATGTTATGTTTGTATCATATAATTATGTTATGTCTGAAATTGCCAGATCTAATTAATTATATTCAAATAACTCTCAATTTTATATCAAGTATCATATAAGTAGACCTACTCACGAGCAGTGCCTGGGCAGGAATTTTTTGATCCGGGCTTTCCCAGAATAGTGTTTTATGTATTATAATAATATTATTTTATTTAATTTTAATTATAAAAAATAAAAAAATAAATTTTATATATAATGAACAGTAAATTCGGGCTCACGGGCCAGCCCTGGCTCGCCCACGACAGGGCCTGGGCAAAGAAGTTGATAAAAAATCCGACCGCGGCCCGGCCCATGAACACCTCCACATATAAGGATAGAAGTTATTATTTTTCTAAATTATCTTTACTTTTTTTATTTTTTTTATCTTTCAAATTTATTACAAAATATCAATTAATAATAAAAAATAATAATAGTTGTTTGGGAAAATATAAAAAACATGCAGTGCACAGTAGAATTATTGTGAAATGGTATAATGAATAAAAGTTATTTGAAAAAGAGAAATGAATAATTAGAAATTGTTAAAAAGGATATTGTAAAGACAAAATTATCCTTGACAAAAAAACTTTCTCCTCTCTTTTTCTTTTATTTTTTAATTTACTTTTTAATTAAAAAATAAATATTATGAAAATAAAAACTTTTTAATTTTAAAAAATAAATTTTTAAATTTTTTATTTACTTTTTTTAATTAAAAAATTTTAAAAAATAAAAATAATATGCCTAAAATTAATTTTTATTTATTTTTTTAAATTTTTTTAAATTTTTAAAAAAATATATATTTAAATATTTTATTTTTTAAATTTATTTTCAATTAAAATTTTTAAAAAATAATATTTCCTTAATGAAAGAAAAATGAAAAGTAAATTTTTTCATGAAGGGTAATTTTGTCTTTACAATATCCTTTATAATAATTTTTAATTATTCATTTCTCTTTTTCAAATAATTTTTATTCATTATACTATTTTACAATAATTCTACTGTGCACTGCATGTTTTTCATATTTTCCCTAATTGTTTAGCATTCACAATAGAGAGAAGGGAAGATTAGATAATATTTCATTAAATAAAGAGATTAATTATTGTCATTATCAATTACTATAATAAATATAAAATATAAATAAAAGAAAAGAAAAGAAAAGAAAAAAACTGTGACTCCCTTTGCTCGGCCTGTCTTTCTCTTCTTAATATAAAGAGCTGAGCTCCCGAATTGAAAAGGGGAAAACCCAAACAAAGCCACCCTTCCGCTCCACCGCCACCACTCTCACCACGCCAGGCCACCTTCCACTTCCAAAAATAAATCCCTACAATTTATTATTATTATTTTTTCAAACTAATTTCTACTACTAATTTTTATAGTATAAATTTTCTATCTATATATATAAATTAAAGGTTTTCCTTTTCACTTCCTCTGTAAAACCCTAATTGTCATTAGATCTCTTCTTTCCCCTTTTTCTTCTCTCTTAAAAATCCCAAGTTTTTTTTTTTTCATTTTCGAAACCCTAAATTTTGTTACAAGATCTGTTGTAAACTTTGCATTTTTATTTTTGAGATTAAATTAAGAGGTTTTCTAGGGTTTGTTTAATTGGAAAAAGAAAAGGTGATTTCGTGTCAAGGCTGGCGGGTTATCGGCTCAAGTAAATGGCGGATCCGCTTGGACTCCGCCACGATAGGGTTGCTCATCATTTCGAGTTCATTTATTGTTCTGCTGCTGCTGTTAGTGTGGGATTGGATTTGATAGGCTTACAAAGCGGTGACCGTTCCGAACTGTGACAAAGGAAGCCGCAGAAGTTAAAGCATGCTGAGCGTGATACGGGTGCACCTCCCTTCTGATATACCAATTGTTGGCTGTGAGCTCACGCCTTACTTGCTCTTACGCCAACCCGACAAGACTGTTTCCACCGATGATGTGCCGGAGTCGGCCCCTCTTGATGGTCACTTCTTGAGGTACAAGTGGTAAGTGTTTTTAAATCCGTCAAAAGTATTATCTTTTAGCTATTTTATTGATTTTTCTTTTTTTTTTTGGGGGGGGGGGAGGTTTGATCATTAGGGTACTTCTCATTTTATCCAATTCGGGTTTTACCTGATCTTATTTGATTTATTTAGTTGAGTAAATATATGTACTTTTTATGGCTAGTGAGTGCTTGAATTAAAATTTAAAAGTTCTTTTTTCTTTATTATTGATTTTTGGGGTTTTTGTATTTTGGTTAGTTGTCATGTTGGCCAATTGGATTTTTAGCTAGTTTTTTGGGTATGTTGTTATTTGATTGATTTTTAGTAAATATGTAAACTTCTTTTTGTGGGTGGTAAGTGTTTGCACTAAGAAAAGTTCTCAGCTTTTTTATTTTTTTGGTGTTTCGTTTTGGGTAGTCTCATTTTGGCCAATTGGGGTTTGAGCTAGTTTTTTGGGTGTGATATTATATGATTGTTTTTAGTAAATACAGTAAAAGGAACTTCTTTGTTGGGTGGTTATAAATAATTACATAAGGGAATGTGTGGAATTGAGGTTTATAAGTCGAGCCTTTCCGCCTGTGCATTTGGAGATAGTGTGATTGCAATCTGCTTTTTGTTACTTTATGTGCTGGATTTATCTTTTACGTTTGGTGTTGTGGTTTTGTAAATTTTGAAGGCCTAAGAAGTAGTTTCTTGACTCCGGTTATGGCTTTGAGTTTCTCGCCATTTGTTTGGTTTTACTTGGATTTAGTTTGTGCTGCTTTTTTAACTGCAAGAGTTAAAGTTTGCAATCAACCGCTTTGTCATTATCTGCTGTCTTTGCTTAAATTGGAATGACATGTCATAGATATAACATGCGATGATGACTAGGTTCTTTGAGCTAGAATGTTCTGTCACTAATAATAATTGTTACGGGTGTTTTTATTATTGTGGCCACCCTGGCTGTATGTCTGTGAAGCTTGTAAGAATATTTCAACATAGATTGAGAAGTACAACACATAAAATCTTGGTCATACAAAGAAAAGAATCATTCAGCTAAAAGAGTGGACGCATAATAATAACCCAATTTAACTGTTGAAAAGGTACTAATGAGGCATTTAATATGTTACTTACTGCCTATGTCAAGCTTTTGCTTTTGCTATATGAAGTAAATTGTGGGTGGACAAGTAAGTGTAGCTGCAATTTGAAAATTATTAGGGACACCTTATAAGGTAATAGAAAGTTATAGTAGTTTCCATATCTTTCATTACAAAAGATCCTAGAGCTTTATCCTTCGGTTTTGACATCAGTTGTGTAGCAATTAGTAAATATAAAGTTGAATTGATTGATTATTCAGTCCTTGATGGTATTTAGATCTTTTCATGGTAAGACAAAAATCTCTAACCACTATGGGATACTATCTCTGTCAATAATTGAGGTATGCTTTGGGTGCCTTGTAGTTTCTCTAACTTTGAGATGAGGATATTATGCATTCTTATTGTAATTGCTGGATTCTTATTCTGTAAAAGAGATTATGTTGATTGTATCTTGTGCTCCTATTATTGTTTTTTAAGATCTTTTCATTTGGTTGTGTTGTCTGCTTTCTGGATTAGGTGGAAATTTATATAGTAAGTTGATTGTTTCAAAATTCTCCGTTTATATTACCTGTCTAATATATGTTGCTCCTTTCTTGGGTCTGTTTTGCAGGTATCGCATACAAAGTGATAGAAAAGCTGTCTGTAGTGTACATCCCTCTGAGCAAGCCACATTGCAGTGCCTAGGTTGTGTTAAGGCTAAAATACCTGTTGCTAAAAGTTACCATTGCTCTCCAAAGTGCTTCTCAGATGCGTGGCAGCATCACCGTGTTCTGCATGACCTTGCTGCAAGTGCTGTAAACGAAAACGGAAATGAGGATGAAGAGATATTTGGCCGTTTTAATAGCACAGGGTCTGGAGTTATTAGTGCTAGCTTAACTGGTTCAGCATCAAGCACTAGCTTGACAAATGGTTCAACACCTCTGTATCCTGCTGCAGTTACACAGAGGAGTGGTGGTGAAACCTGGTTCGAAGTTGGACGTTCTAAAACATATACACCAACAGCAGATGATATTGGCCATGTTCTCAAGTTTGAGTGTGTTGTCGTTGATGCAGAAACGAAACTACCTGTTGGACATCCCAATACTATTTTGACATCTCGTGTTATTCCTGCACCTTCCCCTAGTCCTCGGCGCTTGATCCCAGTAAGCGGAGCTGATATGATGGGACATCTAGATTCAGATGGTCGCATTTCATCCTCTGGAACTTTTACTGTTCTCTCGTACAACATTTTGTCTGACTCGTATGCCAGCAGTGAGTTATATAGTTATTGCCCTTCATGGGCTCTTTCTTGGCCATATCGCAGACAGAATTTGTTGCGGGAAATCGTTGGTTATCGTGCAGACATTGTTTGTCTTCAAGAGGTAATACTTTCATTATTGTTTAATGAATGATGATAGCTATTCTTTTCAGAAGTTTCATTTTGAACTGAGACATAGCTCTGAAGTTTAGTGCATGACAAAAATTGCTTTTATGTTTTTGATGTTTACATTATATTTTGGGTGGAGATATCTGACCTTTTGCACTTTCATCGGTCGTAATCTAGACGTGGGTTTATGCTCAGCTGTATCCTTTTTGTTTTTTCCTTTTAGATGCAAAGTGTCTTTATATATATATATATATTGCCTAAAAAAGTTTATTTGCCACGATAATTTGTTGATCTAAGAGTGAAAATACTGTATGAGCGATGCTAATAAGGAAATTATTTTACTCTTCCACCAATATTGTTAATAAAGGATAGAGTTCTTAGAAAACAAAGAAGAGACCATATAGTTAAATGAGAAATGATTTTGGATGCCAGAATTTCTTTATCGGTAGATTCTGCTCATCATTAGCCTGAAATCATCTTCAGCCTTTGGGCATCTAGGTGAACATTGATTGTGCCTCAATATCAACTGTTCTCATCTTTTCAGGTGCAAGGTGACCATTTTGAGGAATTTTTTGCCCCTGAGCTGGACAAACATGGTTATCAAGCTGTATACAAGAGGAAGACAAATGAGGTAGCTTAAGAACTCCAAGATTCTCATCTCACTAATTTAGTGATATTACTCTTTTATGAATAATTTATGTTGTTTATAATGCAGGTTTACAGCGGAAATATCCATACAATTGATGGCTGTGCTACATTTTTCCGTAGAGATAGATTTTCCCATGTCAAAAAATATGAGGTTTGGAAGTATTTTAAATGTGGTATATGGATTTATACATGTTTTTGAAATGCTAAAGTAAATCATGTCTTTCGCAGGTTGAATTTAATAAGGCTGCTCAATCCTTGACTGAGGTTGCAGTTCAAACAACTCAGAAGAAAGCTGCTCTAAATCGTTTGGTTAAGGTAATAAATATATTACAACTAATTTGGATCTATATCCATTCTCTTATGGTACATATTTCTCTAATGATATCATGCTAATTCTTCTTTGTCTGCAGGATAATGTTGCACTAATTGTGGTTTTGGAAGCAAAGTTTAGTAATCAGGGAGCTGAAAATCCTGGGAAGCGGCAGCTTCTTTGTGTGGTAAGGATTGTTGATTTTATTCTTCTATGCTATTCTCCCTGGCCTTCTCTATTATGGTCTTCTCTGATTTGCATGATTTTTTACAACATGACATCATATTGCTAGTGGTGATTGTTATTCTGTGATTAGCTTTTTGATCATGGGTTTTTAGTGGGCCAATGGCAAGTAGAACATGATTTAATCATGCTGCAAGCTGTTCTGCTCTGAAATAAATAAAAAAAAGGATGTTTGGGACTATCTTTAGCGTTATAGTCTTGAATCAACTAATGGGCTAAGTTACCTGGGTTTCGTCCTATATAATCTAAAAAAGAATTGCAAAATGGCAAATATGGCACAATTTTTTGCACATGTTGTAAGAGGAGTAATTTTTCTGGGTCTGCCTTGGTTTGAGTAAAGTAGCCTATAGCTGGTTTCATAAAACTGAAAGTGTGTGATTTGTTGCTATCTAGTCCTGTCAATTTTTCTGTAGGCAAGTTGGTTCGTCTAGATACATATAGAGGTGTAAACAGTTCTGTAGGCTGTAGGGTGCAGGCTGCTTGTGATGCAAAAAACTGGTGTAATGTACTCAAAATGGTTAATGAGTGTTCCTATATTTGAATAATAGGATTCTGATCTTTTACTTTGGCCAGCTGGAAAGTTTGCTTGTGAGTAACAATCACATTCTAGCAATTAAAAGTATCAAAATCCCATGAAACTTCCCCATATTTCATTATGACTAACCACATCCTGAATTGGATTAGATTGTTTTGGTTATTTTGTGCTCTCTCTCTCTCTCTTGTATGTGGTTTGCAGTTTGGTTCTCTCCCTGTCCTTACTCCTTTCCATTTTTATTTTTTCAAACATGGCATGGAAATGTTAAACATACTTATCCCTTCTGGAAGTTTGGCTATTCTTTACATTCATGAAAGTTGACTTATCTAAATGACAAAGTTTACTTGTTTATTTATATTCTTTGCAACTCTTTCGTAATTTCCAAGTGCATCGTGTAACTGTTTCCTACTATTCTTGGTTTTTGGAATACAGGCAAACACACATGTAAATGTTCAACAAGAGCTAAAGGATGTCAAAATCTGGCAGGTTCTAGATTTTCTTAATCTGTATAATTATTTATACATGCATCTATAGTTCAAAATAATCACTCATTTTGTGTTTTTTTAATGTTAATTTAGGTGCATACTCTGTTAAAAGGATTGGAGAAAATAGCTGCAAGTGCAGACATTCCAATGTTGGTGTGTGGGGATTTTAATTCAGTTCCTGGAAGGCAAGTCCATTATCCTTTACATAATGTTAGATTATTTAGTGCTTCAGATCCATTTTATTTGCATTAGACTTTTGCTTAATTAAATGTACTGTTGAATTTTGTACAGTGCTCCCCATTCACTTCTTGCTATGGGAAAGGTAGATCCACTGCATCCAGATTTATTGGTAGATCCTCTTGCGATTTTGCGTCCTCACAGCAAGTTGACTCATCAGTTGCCACTGGTGAACTCTCTTTTACTGCTTCAAGAAGTTGCTTATGTTTTTACCCTACCATCACTGTTAACGATGTTTTGATAGGGGTTTTAAGAAAACAAAGGAAACAGGGCGAGGGTAGTATTATACATTATTCAGGGGTTATGTTTGACAAAGCAAGTTTTTTCGAACAGGTTAGTGCTTACTCATCCTTTGCAAGAGGTGTTAGTCTTGGTTTGGAACGACAGAGAAGACGAATGGACCCCACAACTAATGAACCTTTATTCACAAATTGCACAAGAGATTTTATCGGCACCCTAGATTACATATTTTACACAGGTGGGTTAATTTTTTTGAAACGGTTGGCTGGCTGATTGAATACTGCATATACAAATTTTATTTTATCTTGAATGTCGTCGTTTCTCTAGATTTTTGTGTAATTAGATGTTTGATGTGAATTTTAGCTATTGCAGTTGCTTATGAGTAAAATCTGGTTTGTGCTTTCAGCGGACTCTTTAACAGTGGAGTCCTTAGTGGAACTCTTGGATGAGGATAGCTTGAGGAAAGACACAGCCCTTCCTTCTCCTGAGTGGTCCTCTGATCATATAGCACTGTTAGCTGAATTTCGGTGCATGCCCAGGCCTAGACGCTGACACTTTAAGGTATGCGCCCTTGATTTTAAACTATGTTGCTCCGACTTTTCATTTTTCTTGGAGTATCCGTGTTCGACTCATATCCGAACATGGGTATGAGTATATAATCTTCTAAGAACCCTTCAAATACATGAAAATTTTGAAAAAAATTGAACATACCCGTGTCCGATACTTACACCCGAGTCCCGAGTAACATGGATTTTAAATGACACAACATATACAACTGAGCTGGGGATTCTTCAGTGATGAGATAAAATGCACTAGTCTCCATTTATTAGAGCTGTAAACGAACAGAGCGTTCGACGAACCGTTCGTGAACAGTTCGATTTATGTTCGTTTATATTCGTTTATTAAGCTAAATAAACGATTATGAACACAATTTTAATGTTCGTTTATTAAACGAACCGAGTTCGAACAGATGTGTGTTCGGTTCGTTTATGTTCACGAACAAGCTCGTTTATTGTTCATTTAAAACTCGTTTATTAGTTTGTTTAAAGCTCGTTTATGTTCGTTTATTTTATTTTATTTACTTATAATATAATTAATATTATTTAATAATTTAAATTTAATAATTTAATAATAAATTTAATTTAATTTAATTACATTTGTATTTTATTATTTTATATTTAACAATAATAATTTAAAATTGATTTATTTTTTTATTTGTTTGTTAAAATTATTTAGATTTGTTTGTTTATTATTCATGAACATAATTTTAATTGTTCGCGAACATGTTCGATTATATGTTCATGAACATGTTCATTTAATGTTCACGAACAAGTTCATTTAATTTAAATGAACTTGTTCATGAACATTAAATAAACGAACACGAACACTTAATTTTAAACGAACAGAGGTTGAACACAATTTTAAAATCCTTAACGAACACGAACCGAATACGAACAAGCTCAAAAATAAATAAACGAACACGAACATAGGTCTGTTCGTTAAAGTCCGGTTCATTTACAGTCCTACTATTTATGCATATCTGTATCCGTGCCGTTCAAGGTCTGCTGAAAGATTGTTTACTTAAATAACAAGCTGCTACCTGTTGTTTAGGCCTTGGAGGAGATGCCCAAGAAAATGGGCCCAGAGAAGCTGATGGATAACAGATAAAAGTTATTGTAAGAATGGTAGATCATGCTCCCTGTGTTTTTAAGGTATCTCTTTGAGGTATCCTTGCTGTGATCTGCTTTGTAATATGTTACTCACACCTTTGTTTCATAGAAAAATGATTATGCCTTTTTCAATTTCTTTTCGTCTTTTTTTCCAATAGAAATGTCCATCGGCTCAGTATATTTTAGTCAATTGTCCTTTGTACTCTAAATTCTCTGCAAAGCAAGCGATTAGTGGCATGCGATTGCATGCCTTCCTTCCATCTTAAGCTCCATGTTTCATTTTGCCTCTGCAAGGAATAAATAATATTCAATTTCTTTTCTTTTCTTTTTTGGGTTCTTTTTCTTCTCTCGTGCAACCAAAATTTCAATTGGTGAAATTTCGCCTTTCCTTTTTTGTTCGAAGATGATAAGAATTAGATTGGACAATACGGGCGTCGTGTTTTTATTATTTTCACTTATGTATTATATATTTATATAAATTTTGATTTGTAAATATTTAATGTTATATAAAATTTTGACACGTTTATATATTTGTGTCGTGCTTATATTATTTTATCATAATTTTTATGTACTTTAATTTTTTTTATATCGTGTTTAGAGGTGTTCATGGGTTGGGTCGGATTTATGTATGGTATTAACATTATATTTGCTTGCTCAAATTCAGCTCGGTCCGAAATATGGGCTTCAAGTTTGTAAATGGATAGTTTAAGTCTGTTTAGGTCTGTTCATATTTTTTTTAAAATTTTTTTATTTAATCTTTAATAAATTTTTATTTTATTAAATTTCTTAAACATGAATAATTTAACATATTTTTTAATATTTATACTAATATTATATATATATATATATATATTTAATTTTTATATGATATAAATTACATAATATATATAAAAATAAAAATATTATATTATATTATATAATTGAAAAATGGGCTAGGCCGGATCGGTTCAAGTCTTGAATGTTGAAGTTTCATTTTTTGTTCAAATTTATTTTTGGACTTAAATATTTTTATTCAAATCCTTCTAAATATGAGTAGACTTTCGAGTTTGAACAAGTAACTTGATTTTTGAACAGGTTTAAAACATTCGTGATCGCTTCATATCCAAAATATCTTGTCTAATAAGAATGGCTGCCTCATGCCAGCTAGAGGGGAAGAAAATAGGAATACAAGGAAATGACTTGATCTGTTGTACCCAAAAAGGAAAAGAAAAGAGAAAAGAAAAGAAGTAATGAATGACCTATTTAAAAAGGGTTAAGAAACTGGGACGGGTTTACATTTGTCAGAATTGAGAGGTGTAAACTTGTAATTCTCGTTTAAGCAGAAATAATAATCTTGGTTCGGCTCCTCTCTTCTTTTTAAGAAATATTGAAAGACAAACATATATTTTTTTGTTACTATTATTATTTCATGATTTGATTTTTATGCATTACTTGATTTTTGACCAAATTCAATCAAGGGTTTTTAGTAGACTAAGCTGGGATTAAACCCCAAATTTCCATCTTGACTCAAACAATTAATCGTAGGCTAGACTGAGACTGAGATGGGTTTAAACCCAAAATTCCATCTTCACTAGGGGCTTTAATTTCGTCACTCTGAAGCCTGAAGCCCCAAGCTTAAAATGTGGTCAGTGTGTGTTGAAATAGCATGTTTAGACTCCATCTAAACATGGACGCTCTCAAGAAAGAGGTTCCTTTCTTCACTCTCCTTATCTCGTACGAATGCTTAAACAAAGTAATATTTGCCAAGGTTCGGTTGCCAATGACAATCAATGCCTACCATTTTCATTTTTGCAATCAATATTTGTCCAATCATTCTCCATTTAGCAGCCAAAAGTCAAAACCATTTCATAATCACTTACACTGGTTCAAATTTTATTTGATGGCATTCAAACTTGCTAATTTAAGACATCTATCTTTCATTATCCCAAAAAGATAGAAATCAACTTTCAAAATGACTCCTCTTTTTCATTATCCCAAAGAGATAATATTTAACAGGTTTGAGGTTCGAATCCTAACATTTACATCTCCTTCTCTTATCCATAGAATGCGATCTACTTTGTACCAAACAAAAAGTTTGTGTTCTTTGCCATGTATAAAGCCCATCTCATTTCCCTTGGAACTTTGTAACCCATTTCACTTCTCCCCTCTTTCAATAATGGGGATTTTAAGCAGTGATAGAGTAACCCTTTATTGCTTCCTAGTCCTGATATTGCTAAGCTGTGTAAGCTCAGACTTGGCCAAGGACAAAAAGGAATGTTCTAACCAATTAGTTGCTCTCTCAACATGCATCCCTTTCGTAGGTGGAAAGACTAAAGTTCCTGATCCCACATGTTGCACTATCCTCGGAAAACAAATAAACCAGACCAAGAAGTGCTTGTGCCTCCTGGTTGCTGATAGAAACGACCCTGACCTTGGTTTCAAGGTCAATGCCACCCTAGCCTTGAGCCTGCCTTCATTTTGCCACGCCCCATCTAATGCTTCCGAGTGCCCAGGTACCCTTGCACTTTGCTTGCTTTATAGACCAATATGTCTGATAACTGGGGCATGCCATTGCCAACCTTTTCTATAATGTTCCATTTTTTTTTTATCAAATCATGTCCACTAAGGCTATAAATATGTGATTTCATGTCTTAATATTATAGTTTTTCATTGTTTAAGTCGTTTATAAATATCAAAGCAGAAATTTTTTTTAAAAAAATTGCATTCAGTATTAAAAACATCTATCACTTGATTTTATCATTTTACTTCGCTTTTGTTTCCTTTGGATGGCAGAGCTTCTTCACTTGCCTCCGAACTCTACAGATGCTCAGGTTTTTGAGCAATTTGCTGCCACATCCGTGAAGGCTAATAGTAGCGCAGTCGACGGTAATGCTGCCTTACAAGTCATAATATAGTAATACTATTTTTTTTTTTTTTTGTACGAAAGAGGCGGCAAAATGGAGATAGGATAAAAATGATTGCAGATGTTGAAATTCGAATCTCGAACCTGTTGAATGCCAACCTCTTAAAATTGACTACATGAATCAATTGAGTTAAGGCGCGGGTTCATAATAATACTAATTTAGTAGAGTATATGTTTAGAAAACTTTATTAGTTACCGGTACAAAATTATCTCTGATTTTTTTTTTTTTATTGTGTTCGGATGTTTTTCGTTATCCTATATAAATATTGAACATTTTGGAGATCAAAAGAGGTGTCCTCCATTTTTTTTTGGTGAAGAAGAAAAGCTATAAAAGAAAAGAAAGAGAAGAAAGGAAAGAAAAGGAAAAAAAAAAAAAAGAAAGGAAAGGAGAGAGAAAGAAAAATAATTTTTTTTTTGTTTAAAGTATTATAAATTTATATAAAATTTTAAACGTTAATATTTTTTTTTATATAAATTTTTACATGTTCATGTTGTGTTTTAATTATTTTTCCTATGTTATATTTGTATCGTGTCTCAATTCATCACCTATTTTACATAATTTGTCATAATGATTCAATTTAGAGAAAATTTTGTATGTTTGTGACGTGTTCGTGTTATTTTTTTTTGTGTTTTCAAAGTATTATAAATTTATATAAATTTTTACACGTTAATAATTTATATACCCGTATCCAACACTCACATCCGAATCCGAATAACATGAAAAAACTTAAAAATTTGAACATACCCGTATCCAACACTCACATCCGAATCCGAATAACATAGATGTGAAGTTCCAAAATGATTTTATTTTCCCTTCTTATCTCTAAACTCAATTGAGGCCTCACTCAAAAAAGAAAAAAAAAACAAAAAAAAGCAATTCAATTGTCATTGTTACAATTTACATGTCTACAACAAGGCCATGAATTCTCTCTTTAACATGGCAGGCCTATGCTTATTTAACATAACAAATATAACAGCTTTGAAGGAGGCATGGCATTATCACCTTTGATGTGTATGTAACTGTTTCAAACTTAATATACCACCAGATCAGCAGCTATGCAGTTTGAAGCATCTCCGATGAGGGAACAACTCAAGTAAATCATCATGGCTTCGTCTCTGCAACAGACATCAATATTGGTTTAGCAAAAGAATTTGACAGAAATTTATTAGCAAAGCACTGTGCAAGATTGTATTAACTATTAATAATCCTTAGAAAGGAAAATAAGTTTGATTTTGAAGATGTGAAACATCTCGAGGATGCCATGATGTCCGAATAGGCGTCCACTGTAGTAAAGTTTCCAGCAGTGCATATTATGGGGTGCCTTTTCATAGACGTAGCAATTTGTGTATTCTATTGTGTTCGTGTTATTTTTCAGTGTCATAAATTCATAATCGTATTTATTATGTTATATATTTATATAAATTTTGAAATGTTAATAATTTGAGTTATATAAAGTTTGATACACTCGTATATTCGTGTCGTATCATGTTCTTCCGAATCGATTACAACAATAAAAAAAAAAAATTGGGTAGAAAAAAAAAAACTGCAGTTTGACTGTAAACCTGCTCATGGGTCGGGCCTAGGGATGGCAAAACCCGATCCGACCGATGGATTTCGAACCGATCCGATCCGAATGGAGAGGTTTTTTTTTTTTGAACGATGGAGGCGGAACGGGACGGTGCGGTTTTTTTTTGTTTGAAAGGCGGGGATGGAGCAGTTGTGGTAATTGCCTGCTCCGCACCGTCCCGCCCCGAATACTGAAATTACAATTTTACCCTTAAATATTTAGCTTTTAAAAGAATAATAAAATAATATAATTAAACTTATTATTTTTCTTTTTAAAAACTTAAACCTAATACTTTATTTTTTTTTCTTCCTAGATTAGAAACATGTTTATATTGAATTTATATTAAAATTTTTTTATAATGCTTTATTATTTGAAAAAAATAAAAATAATTAATAAATATCAAATGGGGCGGAGCGAGGCGGGGCGGTTATGGATGTAACCGACATCCATGGAGGCGGTAGTGGTATTGAAATTTCAACATCCACGGTGGAGCGGGGCGGGGCAGAGCAGTGCTATGGCGGGGCGGGGGCGGATACTGCAAAATCCGCCCCTGCCCCGCTCCATTGCCATCCCTAGTCGGGCCGGGTCGCAGCCCGTTTTTTTTCAAAATCTTTACCTAGGCCCAGCCCGGATTAAAAATATCCTACCCAGGCCCTGCCCAATACGGGTCGGGCCTGTCGGGCAGGGCGGGCTACACGGCCCATGAGCAGGTCTAAGTTTGAGGATAGGGGAAGAGTTACAAATATTGCGATTCGAATCTCATACTTGTTAGATATCACTTCTTAAAAGTGGTTGTATGAACTAACTAGACTAAATCTTAGGTTCAACAATAAAAGATTTTTGACAAAAAAATAACTGCCATAACTATCCTATAAATAAGCAGAAGAATCCCTGAATAGAGATAAGAAAACAGTTGTTTACATTTAACACCGATACTGATACATCCATTAACATCAAGAGTTGTGATTGTATTTGAATAAAACTTGGAAAGGGCCTCAAGACACTTGTTCAGTTAATTACCCCAACAATCCCAAACAAATTGCAAGGCATCAAAAACTCTTTACATGAGAATAATTTATAGGCTAGAGGGTCAAATTTGCATCATCAGCATTTTCCTTATATTGAGTTTTGTCATGAGACATGACTGACGAGAAAGCTTTATTCCTTTTCTTTTCTTTTTGTAGTTTTCATTGTCGTCAGATGTCAGTCGATTAGCTAGCTTTATACACGAATGCAATTCTCTTGAGCGATCAGACCTGGGGAAAAGTTTCCTGGGGCTTGAGCCTGACGACCAACCAATTTTCTAAAGCTTTTCAGGGTAAACACATTTATCTACTAAAATGGGAAAGAAAAAGAGAAATATTGCAGCAAGCTAATATTCAGTTCCAATTAATACAAGAAAGAATTACATCTCATGGTTTAATTATAACCCCATAAGAAACCCCCCCCCCCCCCAAAAGAAAAAAAAAAAGAAAAAGAAAACCATTGCCTGCTGCCTGGACTTCCCCATGTATGCCACCAAAATTCCTTTATGCTTCTTCCTACATCATCTCCATGCCTTCATTTCATTTCAACTCTTCAAGTATCCAAATTTATAGAGAGCTGGGGAGTGGGGGATGTTTCAAAGAAGCCAAAACTAAGTACTGTTTTAGTCAACCTAATGTTGTACTTGTGATAATTATTATTTTTTCAGTTAAAAAAAATACTGTAACATGAAAATAAATAAAAAAATTATAAATATTAAAATTTGAATTTTAAATCTATTAAATATTATCATAAAATAACTGCATCAAATTCCCTTCTTGCTATAATTGTTATAAAACTATTAGGAGTAAGTCTTTTTTCTGTCCATTTTTGTACAAGCTATGACATCTTCCCAATTAATTACACAGATATGGCAATCTTTCTTTTGGAATGGGGCATTCACCATCAAATCTGGTTAGCAGTACAAAAGTTTTATGAGGAAGAAAAAAAGAAAGGCTAAAGAATAGTCTGCAAGCATTGCTCCAATTTGAATTTTGAAGGACATGTTCTTGTAAAAATCAAGGTGTCCAGTGCATGTGTAGTAAAGTCATATCAAATAAAGGCCACTGTTGTTCTCAATTTCAGTGCCGAAGAGGCCAACTAGTTTACAACAAAAATATGTACGGAAACGGCAGAACTGAGAGGCTGGGATGAGCGTGGTCTTCGTCTTCATGATTGCCTTTCCAGGAAACATTTAAACATTATTTGCTGTCTTAGTTTAAGTTCTTGTCGGCACGGCATAGCCCCCTAACTTTGCTGTAATTCTAATTTCAGGTTCAAACAGTGAAGTTATTCATCAAAATCCTTTTTTAGTTGAACTGAACTGAACTGAGGAGTCAATCGTATGTGAAATTTTGGGTCAAAGGGTATGTGATTTTCGAGCTACTTTATTAATTGGGGTGTTGCTTTAGATTTTGGTTTTCGTTTACCAATTTGCTGATTCCAAGGCTTAAATTTCTTCAGTTTTGTGCTTAAGTCGGTTTGCAGCACTTAATCTTTTGTATCATGGTTCTCCTCAGCATTTCAAGTGAGCAAGCCAGAAGGTATTATTTAAAGGAAAATTAACCATGAAATTTTTAAATTTTATAAACAAAATTAAAAAGTTAGTTTAACACATATCTCCTATTTCTTCCTTAACAAACAATATATATTTGAAAGGTTGAAACCCATAAAATAAACAATTATCTTTTTATTTCTTAGGAGGATCCATTTAGTAAAGCAACATAAAACTAATTTAATTTTTACAACATTTCATATTTTTTATATGATTTATATTTGTTTAAACATATTCTATTCATGTAGATCATACATGTCAAATTTCGAGTTAATTAAAAATATCTAATTATTTATTCGATATAAAAAATTTAAACCGTTAAATATATATTGAAAAAATAATATTCACGATCGATATGATAAAAATATTAAACCCGACAGTCAATTTGTTAAAATATTAATTATATATTAAAATTTTAAAAGAGTGTAAAACTAATTAATTCTACATCAATGTAACTTGATCATTTTCTTTATTTTTATTTTGAATATTCATATTTGATTTGCATGATATTTAAGGAAAAAAAACATTTTAAGTTTATACATTTTATATATAATAAAAATTTAAAATTCTTTATAATAACTGATGGTTGTAAATTTATTGCCAAAAAATAAAAGAAATCAAGAAAAAAAAATATAATCATTAAAAAAATGGACATTTGGCTTTGGGCTAAGAGTGAACCCAATAGGTAAACAGAAAGCAAAACAATTTGGGTTTAGGCTTAAAAAACAATCTACTTTATACTTCGGGCCGCAAGAGCCCACTTAATGCCATCGTCATTACCAAAATGGAAACGAAGAAAAACACTGCTTCAGTTCTTCTCTTTAGGGATGTCAATGGAGCGGGGCGGGAACGAATTTTGCAGTATCCACTCCCGTCCCGTCCCGTTATAGCACTGCTCTATCTTGCTTCCCGTTTCGCTCCGTTGTGAATGTTGAAATTTCAATACCACTATCACCTCCATGGATGTTGGTTATATTCATAACCGTACCGTCCCGCTCCGCCTCATTTGATATTTATTAATTATTTTTATTTTTTTCAAATAATAAAGCATTGTAAAAAAATTTAAATATAAATTCAATATAAACATGTTTCTAATCTAGGAAGAGAAAAAAAATAAAGTATTAGGTTTAGGTTTTTAAAAATAAAAATAATAAGTTTAATTATATTATTTTATTATTTTTTTAAAAGCTAAATATTTAAGAGTAAAATTGTAATTTTAGTATTCGAGGCGGGACGGTGCGGAGCAGGCAATTATCATAACTGCTCAATCCCTATCTTTCAAAAAAAAAAATCGCACTGCTCCGACTCCATTGTTAAAAGAAAAAAACTTCTCCATTTAGATCGAATCGATTCGAAATCCATCGATCGGATCGAATTTTGTCATCCCTACTTCCCTCGACAGGTGAGGCTGAAATGGGTGAAGAACCGGAGCCTTGATCATGTCATCTATACTCAGACTGATCCCAAAGCGATTTGCCTCTTGAAGGATGCTATCAAGCGGTCGCCCACCGATTTTCTTACTGCCAAGTCTTTTACCGATCCCAAAAAATAAGTAGGATGAAAATATGACAACTTTATATATATATATGATTAAACGATATAAAAATAAATAAATATATATGATACGATACGATACGATATAAAATGTCACAGATTGTGACAGTGAAGAACCCAGAAAAGAGAAATAAAGGAAAAGAATAGAGAAGAGAGAAGCAGAGGAGAATTGATTGATATTTTCATTCATGAAAATCTAGCTGTTACAAGAATGACCTATATATGCACGGTCATTGTACAACTAACTGATTTACTGAATTCTAGAACCTGCAGTACAATTATTGACAACTGTCCTATTGCATAATAGCTACTAATATTCTTCCAGCTCAGCTGTAACGGTTACTCTTCCCTTGGCCCTATCTTTCTGTTAGCTCCCAGCTCAGCAGCTTTGTATCCTGCTAATAATTGCCCTTCATCAGCTTCCAGCTCCACTGTCAGCTCACTTATCAGCTCCTTATCAGCTCCAAGCTTAGTCATTAGCTCATTTCCACCCTTGCTCTCTTCTTTGGTCACAAATACTGTTTTATCAGTAGACCCTTCTTCTAAGTTCATTACAATACCTTCCCCTGTAGAGGATCCTTGTCCCCAAGGATCAAAGGATGGAAACTGTGATTGAAGGACTGTATAATCCTCCCATGTAGCATTCTCAGGACCCAAATTAGACCACACCACCAAAAGCTGAGTCACTGCCTGGTTGTGTCTTTTAACGATTCATTTATCCAGCACAGTAGCAGGATAAACCAAGGGCTGACCATCCTGTCCCACCTCTGGAAGAGCTATGCTAGGAACAATTTTAGCTCCAATTTTTTTCTTTAGTAAACTTACATGAAACACTGGGTGGATTTTCGAGTTACTAGGCAGTTGTAACTTATAGGCTACTGCTCCAATTCGTGCTATGACAGGATAGGGTCCATAAAACCTTAAAGAAAGCTTAAGGTTCTTCCTGAGTGCCACTGAAGTCTGCTTATAAGGTTGAAGTTTGAGATAAACCTCATCCCCCAGCTGAAATTCTCTTTCAGTTTGCATTTTATCAGCATAGAACTTCATCCGTTGTTGAGCCTTTTGAAGTTGCTCACTCAACAGCTTGTTCAATTGTTCCCTGTTCTTCAGTATATTCTGCATAGCTGCTACCTTAGTATTGACATCCCAAGCTGGCCCAGGTGGTTGATAACCATATAAAGCTTGAAAAGGTGTCATTCATAAGGATGTGTGATAATTTGTGTTATACCACCATTCAGCTAGTGGAAGCCACTTAGCACAACTGTTAGGTTTCAAAAAACACATACACCTCAAATATTGCTCCACACACTGGTTGAGCCTCTCAGATTGTCCATCTGATTCCGGATGGTAGGCTGTACTGAAATGAGTGGTCGTGCCCAACTGTTTCATCAATTCTTGCCAAAATAAGCTGGTAAAAGTTTTGTCTCTGTCAAATATAACAATCTTTGGTGTCCCATGCAACTTGTACGCCTGGTCTAGATAAGCTCTAGCAATATCAGCTGCTGTATAAGGATGAGAGAGTGGTATAAAGTGTGCATATTTAGTAAACTTATCAATGATAACTAGGATACAGTTGAACTTCATGGATTGAGGCAAGCCTTCTATATAATCCATAGTAATGACTTCCCAAACTTGTTTAGGAATCGGTATAAGTTGTAAGAGGCCATGGTGAGCTACATGTTCATCTTTGTTTCTTTGGCAGACATCACACTGCTGCACATATTCCTGCACTTGAGCTTTCAACTTAGGCCAGAAAAAATAGAGTTTCACTCTATAATAAGTAGCTTGAATCCCTGAATGACCTCCTTGAGGAGAAGCATGAAGTGTCCTCAGCACTTGTTCCCTGAGATCTCCCTGACTTCCCAAGTAAACTCTCCCCTTAAACCTGAGTATTCCACTGGTAAATAAGTAATGAGGCAAAGCTAAAGAGTGTACAGTCAAAGCTGTGATCTTCTCCTGGGCAAAAGTATCCCCAATATAGCTTTTCTCAACTTCCCTTACCCACTCAAGAATGATAGTAGCAGATACCAGACTACATATTTGAGCTTCCTCTTCTTCCTGTTTTCTGGACAGTGCATCAGCGACCAAGTTCATTTTACCCCTTCTATACTGTATTGAATAATCCAGCCCCAATAGCTTGGTCAAACCCTTCTTTTGTATAGCAGTAGTCAACTCCTATTCCAGCAGGTATTTAAAGGCCTCGTGATCGGTTTTTATCACAAAGGGAAATGGCCAAATATTCCTTCTCATAAATGGATAAATCAGTGTGTTGAGGACTCAAAGCTTTACTCAAATATGCAATGGGTCTGCTTTCCTGCGTGAGAACAGCTCTAATGCCTTTTGAACTTGCATCAGTTTCTAAACAAAATGGTTTAGAAAAATCTGGCAAAGCCATTACAGGAGCAGAACACATAGATGCCTTCAATTTTTCAAAAGCTGTAACAGCTTCAGGAGACCAGTGGAACCCTTCCTTTCTCAACATGTCAGTTAAAGGCTTACTAACTTCTCCATAGCCTCTCACGAATTTCCTGTAGTAGCCAGTCAGTCCAAAGAATCCCCTGAGAGACTTCAATGTCTTTGGTAAAGGCCAAGTCTTCATTGCTTCAATCTTAGTTGAATTAGTTGACACACCCTCTGCAGAAATGATGTGTCCAAGGTATTCCACCTGCTACTATCCAAAGAAGCATTTACTCTTTTTGGCAAACAGTTTGTTAGTCCTCAAAACTTCAAACACAGCTTGTAAATGTTGCACATGGCTATCCAAATTAGTGCTATACACTAAGATATCATCAAAGAATACAAGTACAAAGCAAACACGGTATTCATTAATAATTGAAAAGTAGCAAGAGCATTTGTTAAACCAAAAGGCATTACCTTAAACTCATAGTGGCCTTGATGAGTCCTAAATGCTGTCTTTGGTATGTCTTCTTCCTTCACTCTAATTTGCCAATAACCAGACCTTAGATCAATCTTGGAGAAATATTGAGCACCCTTCAATTCATCCAACAAATCCTCAACAACAGGTATAGGAAATTTATCCTTGACAGTCATAGCATTGATCTGTCTATAATCAATGCAAAGTCTCCAAGTGCCATCTTTCTTTCTAACCAACAAGCAAGGAGAAGCAAAAGGGCTTTTGCTAGTTTGAATTACTGATGAGGATAGCATAGAAGAAATTTGTTTTTCCACTTCAACTTTCTGATGATGAGGAAATCTGTATGGTCTAAGATTAACTGGTTGGAATTCAGGTTTAAGTGTGATGGTATGGTCATGAGATCTCACTGGTGGCAGCCCTTGTGGCTCCTCAAAGATGTCTTGGTACTCAGTGAGCAGTGTCTGCAATGCTGGTGGAGTTTCAGTTCCCTCACAATCAACACTGATCATGTATAACTCCCCTAACATCTCAGGATCTCTACCAATTAACTTCTGCAACTTCTCACCAGAGATGATTTTCAAACAAGATTGATGCTGTCCTCCTTTGAGGATGATCTGCTCTCCTTTTTTTTTTAAAGGCCACTGACATTTCATTAAAGTCCATGACCAATGGACTGTATTGTTTCATCCAATCAACCCCTAATACCATGTCACTGCCTCCCATAGGTAAAACTCTCAAGTCATGAGTGAATTGATGGCCCTGCATCATCCACTGCAACTGTTTACATTTAGCTGTACTATACAACTTTTCCTCATTTGCTACTGTTATAGCTAATGGATTAATATGGACCAACTCAACACCATCCTTGGCCCACCTTGGTGTAACAAAACTGTGGGTGCTACCACTATCAATCAACACATTGAGAGGCTTTCCTTTAAGATTACCTTGAATTCTCAAGGTACTATGTCCAATACTACCAGTTAATTGATAGAAATTTCCAACCCTCCTTCCATAACTTCTTGTTCTGCCTGACAATTGGGTTCCTCTTCCTGGTGCTCATGTATTTCCTCAACTGGCTCCTCAGTACCATCCTCAATCATAGAGTTAAGTTGTTTATTTTTGCAAACATGTGTTGGTGAATATTTGTCACCACATTTAAAACACAAGTTCTGAGCTTTTCTCTGCTCCAAAAGGATTTGTCTACTAGTGTTGTGTGTTGTGATGGGTAGGGTTCTTTGTATGTGAGGTATTGGTGAGTAAGGAAGTCTTGGCTGTTGGGTTAATGGGGCGGTGGAAAGTGGTTTGGGAATAAACCTGTGCCTTTTAGACTCAAGTTCTAGGGATAATTCATGGCTTGTCTGTAGGTGGCAGCTAAGGTTTTAGGGTCATTAGCTTTAACCCTTGGTTTCAAGTCCTCTCTCAAGCCACTAATAAAGCTTGAAACAAAATAACTCTCTTCTAGGTGAGGGTTATACTGGAGCTTATAGGGTTTTAGCTCCTCAAACTTTTCTTGATAGTCTTCAACAGAAGCTTTCTGAATCAACTTGTTGAATTCCTCAATAACATCAGTACAGGTCATGTCACAAAACCTGTGGCATAAATCAATAGCAAAGTCTGACCATGTAACCCTATGTCTTTGCATAACATAGCCATCAAACCAGGTTTCGGCTCTACCCGTGAGATACATAGCAGCTAGTTCTAGTTTCTGGTGGTCAGCTATAGCAAATATAGCAAAATACTTCTGACATTTTTTAAGCCAACCTTTTGGGTTACTGCCATCAAATAAGGGTAGCTCTATTTTGGGTCTAGGGGCAAAAGCATTAAGGGAAGCAGCAGCAGAATGATTAGCTGAGCCTTCAATGGATTTTTGTGGGGAAGAACCAGGTTGTTTTAATGGTAAGATACCAGGTTCATCTTGTTTGTATGTGAAATGACCATGTTCATCAACAACAGTAATCAACACAGGAGTCTTACCTTCAGCCTTGGATTGAGACGCTGGAGATTGTTGCACCATACTAGAACTGGTTAGACCTCCATACTCCATTTGCACTTGTTTTTCTCCCTTCTGAGCCAACAACTCTAACACTCGACTAAAGTATCCTTGATTCTCAGCAAACTTAGCCTCAATACTTTTTTTCTGTTCATCCCACCATTTAGGAACAACAGTATCAGCAGTTTTAAGAGATTCCAACTGCGTCTGTAAAGTATGAACTTGCTCTTGCAGTGTATTCAATTGTGTACCCTCTGCCATGCCTTGGACCTTCTTAAGCTTTCCCAGATCTGCAGGTGGACCTTGAAAGCTCTGATACCAAATCTGTCACAGATTGTGACAGTGAAGAACCCAGAAAAAAAAATAAAGGAAAAGAATAGAGAAGAGAGAAGCAGAGGAGAATTGATTGATATTTCATTCATGAAATTCTAGCTGTTACAAGAATGACCTATATATGCACGGTCATTGTACAACTAACTGATTTACTGAATTCTAGAACCTGCATACAATTATTGACAACTGTCCTATTGCATAATAGCTACTAATATTCTTCCAGCTCAGCTGCAACGGTTACTCCTCCCTTGGCCCTATCTTTTTGTTAGCTCAGCAGCTCTGTATCCTGCTAATAACTGCCCTTCATCAGCTTCCAGCTCCACTGTCAGCTCACTTACCAGCTCCTTATCAGCTCCAAGCTCAGTCATTAGCTCATTTCCACCCTTGCTCTCTTCTTTGGTCACAAATACTGCTTTATCGGTAGACCCTTCTTCTAAGTTCATTACATAAAAATATAATATGAATACGACACGAATATATAAATATTTCAAAATTTATATAAATATATATAATATTTTAAATAAAAAAATTACGAACACGATTCCTATTATTAATTATTAAGCCGAAACTAATTTTTAAAAGTCGTAATAATGACAAGCCAATGGGGGTAATAAGGTAATCCCATAAAAATAAAAAAAGTAATTGGAACCCAGATCTGCACCGGACACTCACAGCCTACACGCTCCACGCGCTGCCTTAATTCACGCGCTCTCTCATTTCGTCTTCGTCACAGAAGCAAGAGAGCCAGAAAGAGAGTGTAGAGAGAAAAAACTGAAACGAAAAAAATGAAATTTTAAAACCAAAAAAAAAAAGAAAATTTCCTAATCCAAACTAGGGTTAGGGTTATCCCTGATCCTTATAACGATTTCCACGCTCGATTGTTCTAACTGATAAATCAAAGATGGGCGCTAATCCGTCACCAACAGACCCAACAACCGATCTTGATGAGCAGATCTCGCAGCTCACGCAGTGTAAGCCGCTTTCGGAGCAGCAGGTACCTTTTTTTTTTTCTCACGATCTGTTTGTTTGTCAAGAAAGTAAGGAAAATTTTAAGGAATTAATTCAGTAGTATAATTTTTTTATTTGTTAATAATCGATTAGGCTCTGTTTGGCTGCAAAATGAATATCCAAAATGATTTTCAATTGTGTTTCAAAAAGATAAAAAAAAAATGATTTTCAATTGAATTTGTTTCAGATTTTATCATTGCAATATTTAGTACTATTTTTTTTTTTTTGCTGTTTAAATTTTAATGTAGAGTTAATGAATAAAAAGTGTAACTTTTCGTTTTCTTCATTTCAAAGCAGAAAAAGAAAATGATTGTTTTGATTTATTTTGATAGGTAATTTCGAAAGTACTCGGGTATTTGCACCGAAAATTGTTGTGTTTTTAAACTGCTCTTGCTACCAGATTTTTCTTCGTTTTATTTTAATTATGTTGTTCTCAGTTTGATCAGTGGAAGTCCTTCTTTTTCGTCCCTGTTTCGTGTTGGGGGAATATAACTTTTAGTAACTGTATTTGTTTTCGTGTTGCCTTGTTTAGGTCAGAGCATTGTGCGACAAGGCAAAGGAAATATTGATGGAAGAAAGCAATGTTCAGGTTTATTATTTTAGTCTTGCTTGCTTTTAGCCTCTAATTCCAGGCCCATTTCTACATGTGTTTATTTAATGATGTATTTTTGGAGATGTTGAGATCCTCATCCTTATATTGGGAAAACATTGATTTCTTTTGTTTTTATTTTTTTATCACAGCCTGTGAAAAGCCCTGTGACAATTTGTGGCGATATTCATGGGCAGTTTCATGATCTTGCAGAACTTTTTCGAATTGGAGGGAAGGTACTTGCTCTGACTGACTTTTTTTTTTTTTGTGTATTCAGTTCTGTTTCAGCTGAGGGAATCTGTAAAATAATTAGTTGAGACCTCAATGTTTTGAAGATTGGAGCTCTGCTGAGGTATCTTGATTGAGCAAATGTCACTGTAGTGAGGATATTTTTAATTTGTGTTCTTTTGAATACGTTAGACATGTAAGCTTTTTGTCTCTGGCACTTTCATGCATAAGAGTTCTGTTTTGATAAAAAAATTCTGCTTAATGTTTTGCTTCTTTTAATCATTAGATAATGACCTTACAGTGTGATTCAGGCATTCTTAGGGTGTATTATTTATGTTACCGAGACTCGGGATTGAATGTCTGATACGGTATGTGTCTGACATGAGTATACTCAATTTTTTCTAAGTTTTTCATATATTAGGAAGATCATATCCTCATACCCATGTCTGAATATGTGTCGGCCAAAGGTGTCGGACACTGATACTTTAAGGAAAATGAAGAGTCCGGGCAACATAGTGTATTACTACTTATCATATGCTTGGTTTCCCTTATCAGTTACACAATTTTCCTTTGTTTTCTCCCGTGCTCATGATTAGCCTTTCCATTGAGCCTATGCCTTACAGTTGGTTTTATCCTGATTGACAGTGTCCGGATACAAACTACTTGTTTATGGGAGATTATGTGGATCGTGGGTACTATTCTGTTGAAACCGTTACGGTATGTACATGTTAAATTACAAAATGCCTTTTCCTACCCTTGTGATGAAAATTTGGTTTTAATTTCTGCTAAAGTATGGTCTAGAGGCAGAAACAACATATTATGAAGAAATTTGAATAAGACTTTTAGGGTTCTGGCTGCTAGCTGTGTGAATGAGTTTTGGACAGATCCTCCTATCAGCACCAGGGAAAAAAAAAACACCTGACCTGGTCTGATATCAATGGCCTTTAACACTATCAGTTTGAGATGCCTTTGCCTTTTGGAAGATTTCCCTCTGGATATGGAGTTTTGGGTTTAGACTTACTGCATTTTCTCTTATTTAGCACTTTTGGTTCTCTAACTAGAGGAAGCACTTTAAATTCAATGTACTTCAGGAGGAACATGATGGAAACTTTTTGTCTAGTGGTATTTATCACTACTTTCCATTTCAATGAGAGTATAATCCATGCTAGATTGATGCTAAATATGTCTTAAAACACTGGAGTCAAATGATGTTGCCTACTGTTTTCCTGTTCATAAAGATGCATATTAAGTTATGTTCACAGACAATTTTGCATTTGCTAGCATAATCTTTGTAAATTGAGATCAACAACTTTGGAGATCAATAGCAAATTTAAAGCCATATATGCATTCCATTTGGATGATACTGATTCTATGATGCTGATTTTTTGCTCTTTCAGCTATTGGTGGCTTTAAAAGTCCGTTATCCACAGCGGATTACCATTCTCAGGGGAAATCATGAAAGCCGGCAGGTACGAAGTCTGCATCTTCTTCTGGGCTTCCCTCTGTGTCCAAACACATATGTGCACACACAAGCACAGAAATTTGACATTTATGGTGTTATATTTTGTGTATCTGAGTCTTTACTCAAGAGTTTGATACGAACTTTTGACCAACTATCTAATTCTTGAGTCATTCCTTTTTTTTTTTGGCAGATCACTCAAGTTTATGGGTTTTATGACGAATGTCTGCGAAAGTGAGTTCTACCACAACCTTCATTTCAAAGGCTGTAGTACTATGAGCCATAGATCTACTAGCTTCACTAAATGTCTTCTTATTTTTAAACTTTTTTTCTTTTCAATGCTATTTTTTAAACTACTCTTTTTCCAGTTAAGAAGAAAAACTGGTATTGTATTTGCTTCAGTTGATGTGGTATATAAAACTGGTAGATTTGAGTTGGAGGTATACCCCTCAGATATGTGGAGACAATATAGTTGTTTCTTCCTCTTGCAAATCCGTTATAATTTTCTGGTGATTTACTTACAGGTATGGCAATGCTAACGTTTGGAAGATCTTTACAGACCTTTTTGACTATTTTCCATTAACTGCTTTGGTGAGTAGAACTAATACAAGGTGCATACTATTTTGATTTCGAGTGATAGCAATGTAAAATCAGAGAAAGAAAGAACTAAGGACATACATATCGGCCTTAGTCTTTTTGGTTATTGACAAGTATGTTTAGTGGCCTTGTATTTCATTTGGCTTTGCAGTCGGCTACTATTTTTGTCCTCAATACATTTTATTGTTGTAATACTAGTATTTTATTATCTTAGTTTAAAATATTTATTCCGGTTTCAGTTTTGGAGTTTGAATGACTCATTTTGTCTTTTTGGTTGGGCAAGAAAAAGTTGGGATTTATAGCTTGCTATCTCATTGTAAAATATAGAGATCATTTAAGCAGAAACTAGAAATCTCTTAGTTCCAATCTTAAAAAATGGCATCAAATCTTTCTAGAATGTCATGGAAGCAATTGGCTGTTTCTTGTGTTTATGTTTAAGCTAGATTAAAGACGCTGCTAAAAAAATTTCACAATATGGTTTTCACAGCACAAGAAGATTAATTATTTAATGAAGATAACCAACTTTATTACTATATTGTTTTAGTCCTGGATAAAGAGATATACAACCTTTATTATGTTCACACGTTACCTTTGTACCTCCTAGAACTTTAGTAGAAATGATGGTAGCTAAAATGATTTTGGTGTTTCCATTCACTGATGTAGTGCCGATTTCTTCATTTTAGGTTGAGTCAGAAATATTTTGTCTGCATGGTGGATTGTCCCCTTCAATTGAAACCCTGGATAATATAAGAAGCTTTGATCGTGTTCAAGAGGTTCCTCACGAAGGGCCCATGTGTGATTTGTTGTGGTCTGATCCAGATGATCGATGCGGTTGGGGTATCTCACCACGTGGTGCTGGATATACTTTTGGCCAGGTAACTAATGTTCAGTGTGACCATTCTTTGATGATTTTGTGGTTGCCTTACCTTTTATTTCTTTTTTTAATATCAAAATGTTGCATTCTTTTCTGCAGGATATATCTGAACAATTCAATCACACAAACAGCTTAAAATTGATTGCTAGAGCTCATCAGCTGGTTATGGATGGATATAACTGGGCACATGTAATCATGATTCTCAGAAGTTAAATTATTATTATTATTTTTGCTTGTATGCTGAGTATAAAGTGCTTCTGGTTTTTGAATTGAAAATTATTTCCTTGGAACAGGAACAGAAGGTGGTTACTATATTTAGTGCCCCTAATTATTGTTATCGCTGTGGGAACATGGCTTCTATCTTGGAAGTTGATGATTGCAAGAGTCACACATTCATCCAGGTCTCTGTCTCTCTTTCCTCTCCCCCTTGTAATTTTTCTTCCTTCCTTTCCTTCCTCTTTTCCTTTTATTATCCGAGCATGCACACATGTACACAAATAAAGGTAATAAAGGTAAAAGAGCAACAGCTAAACTTTCGAAATTGAATTCTTGGATGCCTTTTTTGTGTGTTTGTAAAATTGTTAAGTTCATCTTGCTGCAGTTTGAGCCAGCTCCAAGGAGAGGGGAACCTGATGTTACTCGTAGAACGCCTGATTACTTCCTCTGAAGCGGCTATGCCATTCAAGATACTCTCCGTTTCGTCCACTCCTCCCTCCCCTTACATAGTCAGGTAGTTGCCGATCCTTTGCAGAAATCTGTTGCATCTACTACCTGCCAGTTCTTACATGCCATGGTTTTTTGGTGATTGTGAACACCAAAAGCATGTATACTTGGCTAGGAACATAGCCTTTAATCTATCTTACGCATGGATATTCTGTCAAAGAAATTGCATAGCTGATGAAAGACTTGACACTATCAGAATGTATTAATTACTTGGATTTTTGTGTTTGTTTTGATTTTCTGTTTTCCCTTTCCTTTTTTTTTGGGTTCATCCTGTCTTTTTGGGCTCTGTACCGGAGATGAAAAGTTAAATATATTTAGTGGGTGTTTTACCTTTGCCTATTCTGGTTTTTATCTTTTATACCTCAGCTGGATTAATTTGAATCATGATTCTATTTCCTGCTTCGAGTTCGGGCATGAAAAAAGCTATTTAAATATCAGTTCTGGAGGAGGTGTTTAGGATTCCTATTTGGTACAAAGCTGTTTACGTACCCTTGGGGACCATTTCATTTAACATAAAAAAGAAAATGGAGAATTCAGTACTAAACAATCAAAAAAAATTGTGATTTACAAATTAGCTGCTTGCCACACTAAAACAGGCTAATCAAGTAGCAGTGGCAAGGACAAGCATCATCACAAGCTGAGGTGAGAGAAGAGGGATGGGACGAGATCTACGACTGACCATGCAAGGCCTGCGTATTGAAGGAAGCGAATACCGGTGTCTACATCGAATAAAGCTTGGCGAGTGAAAAATAACATCTTGTGGATATAACTTGACTGCTTAATCTCACTGGATTTCTTCTCAGTAGCTGAAACATTAAGCATTGGGATGTAGCTGCTTGATTTTATTGGGATACCCAATGTATTTGATACTACAGGAAGAATCCATTTCGCAAGAGCCTTGCTACAGAACTTGACAATCAGGATTGTTGGTATCCCGACAAGCATTCTTCCCAAAAAAGCAGGGATTGTAAGTTGCGAGGTAAATATTCGTGGAACGGCTTCATGGTGGAACTGGTGGTATGTCTGTTGAATCCCAGTCACCTGCTCAACATTAACACTTTAGGTTAAATGGCTAAGAATGTGAATGCATAACCTTTTTATCCCTGTTGGGTGCAGTGCAGTTGAATGGGAGGATCTATAGATTTTGTTTGGTAATGCAAATGCAAATCATGTACATTTTTGTTTCCATATATGACATTTATTAAACATTTATATTATCTCAATGAATGATGCTCACTTATCAAGTAACATGCTATGAATAATTTTGAGTTCATATAAACTATGTTACCCGAACTCTTCATTTTCTTTAAAATACCCGTGTCCGATACATATTCGGACATGGGTATAAGGGTAAGATCCTCCAAATATACGTGTCGGACACATACCCGTATCCGACACTCATCCCCAAGTCCAGGTAACATAGCCTATAAATACAAGGCTTAAAGCAAAGGACTTGGTTATGGTACTAGTAGAGTAGTTGATCTGTTTCATCTGCAGGGTAGGGTGCCTAACTGCCTATGCAATGGAAGAACTGAACCCAATACCACTAGGATGAAGGGGACATTCCTCAGTCACTAGATGTAAAGATATCACACTAGGTTGAATAGGAAGCATTTCAAAGCAACAATGAATGCTATCTCCATAACCATATTCTATACCAACAATAAGGCACCGAATTTTACTCCGGGTAAATTTCCAAGCATGAGGTAATTTACTATTATAATGGTACCAAAAACCATGAGGTATGTTTGAAAAGCACCAAACAAATCACTTTCATAACTTCTTAGATATTTTTCCTCTACCCAATGCATTTGCTCCATCTTTTTTTGTGTTGGCATATATGTCGATATCTATTTATTCATACTAATAATATTTGTCAAAATGCAGAACCCTAGCTTATTATTACTCTTGATGCATCTTCTAAATGATCCAACAGCTTCAGAAATTTTCTTTGACACAACAACCGGCATTTCCCCTACTGCAGTCAGGAATGCAATAAAATTGTGAGAAATTTTGATTGGCTATCTAACCATAGGCTTTTCGGAGGGAAACAAAGGGAAATTCTCTTTGGTGTGCTAAATCATGCAAATCCTAAGTTACCAAAAGAACTTGACAAACCAAAGCTAATTTTTATCGTACTCAATAGATAAGAGTCTAATATGGTAATTCCATAAGCTATCATATACCATAAAACCAGCCCTATAAAATCTAGTAATCACCTCTAAATTATGTTACTCGGACTCGGGGGTAAGTGTCGGATACGGGTATGTGTCCGACACGAGTATGCTCAATTTTTTTTTAAGTTTTTCCACATATTTGGAGAATCATACCCAAATACGATTGTCCGAATATGTGTAGGACATAAGTGTCGGACACGGGTACTTCAGAGAAAATGAAGAGTCGGAGTAACATAGCCTCTAAATATCTCTAATTCTAACCATAGATGTCAAGGTACCAGTTGGTTGTCAAGCATGAAGTTTGTACTAGCAAATGATGCGACACAAAACAGTACAGACCAACTTTGACATTTTCAAGGCACAAGCACCTTCAGCTATCTTAAAACAGGATAATATGGTGTTTGCCCCAGAGAAAGTTAATTTTTCCTTTTTTTAAATGAAAACAATGCATCTCATAAATACCAATTCCTTGTTTCTGCACCTATGATCTTAACTTTTTGCATTCAATAATGTTAATTAACTTTTAGAGACAGTAATTTGTCAAAGATGCATTCCCTACAATAATTCTGGTGATAAGTGACAGAAAGTAGCTAAGAATTGTTTCAATGCTATACGGATGATCAATTACTTACAATTCCAAATGCAACACCGTTGAAGGCAGTATGATACTCAAAACTTGGAGTTGGAAGATCAGGAGTGGGATAAGCAAAAAGTAAGAGGAAGCTCAGGGCAGCCCAAAAGGATGTAACTACAACAGGAAAAGTAAGCATAAAAAATATAGAAAATATGTATTATAGTTCAACATTCAAATATTCAACTAGAACCAGGAGCTATGTTACTCGGACTCGGATGCGAGTGTCGAACACAAGTATGTTTACGGTACGGGTATGTTTGATTTATGCTAAGTTTTCATGTATTTGAAGAGTCCTTATGGGATCATATCTCCATACCTATGTCCAAATATGCATCGGACACGGGTGTCGGATATGGATACTTCAAGAAAAATGAAGCGTCAGAGCAACATAGACCAGGAGTATAAATCATGTTTCAAGCATTAGATTACCAATCATACTTTGTAAGTTAAAAAGCCACTGGTCATTATAATCAACAGAACTGAGGGCAGGGAAATAGAAGACGGACTTAACTATCCCTAAAAGTTCCAATCTTTACAGGAACTACAAGCTAACCTCCGCTATGGCACAACATGTCTCCTCTTTCTACAGATATCACTCTATCAAATGGAGTTCTTATCCCTACCACAAAAAATCTATTCTTGGTTTAGATCCCTATTCATCTAATTGGATTGATAACAATTCAACCTACTCAAACAGACTCTTTCAGCTTATGAAAGCACAAATGTGCTGAATATAGGCTTACTTACCATTTTGTCCAGAGACAATAAAGCCATCCACATATTCATGGACTGTTAGCCACATTGCAAGAATCACCAATCCAATAGCAAGACCACCAATGATATCAATCAAGCTGTGCATGCCAAGGTAGATCCTTCCTACCAATGAAATAAAACTCGGTTGAATATTTGCAACAAGGAAAGCTAAGAATAACATCAAGAACTTTTGAAGAAAATTAACCTACCAAAACCAATGAGGCCCACAAGCAAGCAAGCAAGGGTGACTGCAGCAAGTTTCACACAAGCATCTTCACTCTGTGTGTAGGATAGAACATAGTATACAAGGAATCTGGATGCATAAGCATAGCAATTCAGTTATAATTTCAATTCTCAAGAAAATACCAACTGATAAATTGACAAGTAAATATAGAAGAGTGCTTAATTTATTGTATAGGATTGGCAACCCATCAGACCCATGGCTTTTCTTTTAGTTTTCGCCTTGTTTTCCATCCTACCAACACATGAGAATTATGAAGTTGCCAACAATATGTATGCTATGTTCCCAAATTCTTGAGGCATATGACTTTCAAGGTGTTTTGAAAAATATTGAAGGGTAATAAGCAATTCATACTCACACCTTGTAGATATCCTCGCACTTCCTACACGGCTTAATATTTGTGTCTAAATAACTAATTTCTCAAAGTCATTAAGTGAACAACTTATTGATAAGATGTGAACTATATAGGCTAGAACAGCTGCCAAATCAAAAGGTTTACGTAAATAGGAAACTTCCATACCCTGATAAGCATACTGTATTGAGAGTATGAGAAGAAGGCAACCCATATTCCAAGGCATTATCTTCTTCATCTTTTGTGGCTGTTATCCTTCTAACAGGCGGGCAACTGGGTCTAGGAGCTGATACCGTATCCTAAAAACACAAACCATCAAGCAAAAACCAAATAGAATGTTAACTTTATGACTTCATTCAACACTGTAGATACTTGATTTTGGCTTCTAATTTATTATCTCTTCTCAGAGACTAATAAAGTTGTTTTACAGGAAATTACACTTTCATGTACAACAGCAAAGGTAATCCAAAACAAGTAAGAAGGTCGCTTCACTAGAGGTTGCTTTACTGAAAGTTCTTTCACTGGAAAGCTCTTGTTCAGAACAGCTCATGTTCTTAACAACACTTTCACGGAAGAACACCTTTATAGAACAACACATTCATGGAACAACTCACTCACAAAATAACACCTTCATGGAAAACATCTTCATTGAGAATTTTTTTACAAAAGATGTTTCACCTAATACTACTTCAGCGAAGCAAAAGAAGTGGAAATAACCTCGATATATGACGGGGTTCTTGGGTTAATTTCACTATTGGGATGTTCTGGAAAGTTTGGCTAAATGGATCAGATACGGAGATAGTTAAAAGATCTCTCCTCTTAAACTTTCCCTGAAGTGTGAGTGTTTCTTCTTTCCTTTCAGAAACATATAGTAGACTCTTATTCACTACTCATTATTACCAATAGCAATCTAACTCCCATCAAATAAAGCATTAATACTTTAGTAACGGACAATTTCTATCATTGTTCCTATCCAATGCTTATGATATGTAACTCTTATTCTTGACACCTATAAATAGGAGCTCCCACAACTCATTGGAGGACTTTTGGCATTTGGCAATCTTTCTCTCTAGAACTCTCTATGCAATTCTCTCTTCTCTAATTTTTCTTTTCAATCTTATTCTCCTCCTTGCGCAGCTTTTCTCCACCGTCTACCACCACCTGCCGCAGCACTCAATACTTCAAGGTTTGCTCCAATCTTCCTCTACGCCATCTCTTGACACAACCCATTTCACTTGTTACTCTCCCTACCAAAAAACCCTCTACAAGCACATTACCAAAAAGAAATGATAAAACCATACTAAGCAGGAAAAAAGAATAAAACCTTTATGCAGTTTCCTAAATAATCACAGAAAGCCATCAACAGGGTCATCTGCCTAGCCAATTTTCCATGCCCACTCTGAAAACATCATAAAAAGAAATACCCAATGAGAACAATTACAAATCAAAACTAACCACAAAGAGAAAGCTAAACATACCCAGAAAAGCAAAGGAAGAAACGCAGTGTAGAAGGGTACAGAAACTACACAGGACAACCCAGAAAAGAGAGCATCCCAGAATTTATGCTGATGTTTCTGCCAAAAGAATAAAAAAATAAAACCCCATCAAACCAAAAACAATTAAAATTACCACAAAAGCTAAAAAAAACAACAGAGAAGCAAAAACACAGATGATCAAACAAAAAAATGACAATCTGGGTATTGTTTATTGTGGTCCAAACCTGGATCTTGAGGATGACAGAAGTGCCTGTTACAACATAGTGAGACACCCAAGGTTGCAGAAAAGATCTAATCTTTCTGGTTACGTTGAAATATGAAGTTATTACGATCCATGAAAAAATTCCAGATAAAGCCAACCCTTGCCGCACTGCAACACTCTCCATTCAATCTCTCTCTCTCTCTCTCTCTCTCTCTCTCTCTCTCTCCCTCCCTCTCTTTCTTTTTCCCTTCTTTTCCCTCCTGCAAGTGGGGGATCAGAAGAAGAAACAATCGAAAAAGAAGAAAAGAAAACCACCACAACAGTCTTTCAAATTATTAAAAAGACTTGGACTTGGGGAGGAAACTTAGGAGGAAATTGCTAATTTTGTTGTTCATTTTTTTCTTTTTTTAATAATTTGGTTATTTTTTTCTTTTTCTTTTTTAAAATTGATATTTTTTGGGTCCATGGCCTTGTTGGACTTTGGCTGGCAGTAAGAAGTGTCAGCAACAACACGGGTTAGAACTTGAAACATTCTAAACAAATAAAAATTAAAACCATGCATTGGAGCTTTGCATCAAGTTGCTGCTGCTTCACTTTTTTTCAGGTTCCCATTTAATGAACTAACCTTAAAGACAACTCCCATGTGCTTTGTTTCCGAATGTGTTGATGTTGTTTGCTTTTGCTTGTGTTAGTAATGGCATTTGGATTTCTTTTTAAACTCTTTCTTAAGAACTCAATTTGATTAAAATGTTTTTAATTTTGAAGCTTATTTATGTTAAGAGTCATAATCTTTCATTTCAAACGGTTAAAACACACACTCTTTTTTCTAAAGGGCGGAAAACATAAAACATAATAGAATGAAAGAATGCGTCATATGGAACTTCTGGTTGTGGAATTGCAACTCTCTTTATTTATGGAATTCTTTTATTTTTATAAAAAATAAATAAATTTTAGAGTGCATGATTTATGCTTAGAAAAGAGTAATGCTATTTGACCTTATACTTTTGTCTACCATGATGTGACAATTTTTCTTAGATTTGATTTATCGTATCTCTCATGTACCAAAAAGAAAAATAAATAAGATAATGTTAAGATTGGATTTGTTTAAGGGGTAGATTATTAGATTGATTTGATAGATGTAAATCAAATTGAATCGAATTTGAAATATGAAAATTTTAATTTGGATTGATCTAGTTCGATCTGAATTATTATTTAAGCAATATTTAAATTTAATTATAAATATATATAATATTAATATAAAAATATATATATTTTTAATATTTTTAAATAATAAAATAGGTTTTTCAAACCCGTCGCATTGAACAAGTAAAAATTTTTGTTATCTAGATTAACCTAACTCAACTCATGAACATATACTATTATTGTCTCACTTTATTAATATTTATGTTACAACAATGTTTTCCAATTTAGTTAAGCTTGATTTTTTTTTGGGCCAAATTTAAGCTTGATTATTAAATAATAATATGGTGGATTTTTTTTTTTGTTGAGAAAAAGTATGGTGGATTGTTGAATACTATTTATGATTATTAATAGCATTTATCATGGTAGCTAGCTAGGTTAAAGAGTTTCAACGACTTTGCCTTCTTTTAATTAGTATATATTTGAATAGATTTGTAGGTTGCTTTATTGAAGTCTAGCCTAATTTTCTACCCAAAAAAAATACTACACTAATTTTAGGCTAAAGTTGTAGATATATTGTAGGTAATGAGAAAAATTATATAAAATAGTTATTTTATGTTAACATATATTATTTTTATTTAAATCACATCGTGTAATTATATTTTTTTTAAAAATTAATTGTTTATTATAAAAATCATTAATGAGTTTGTTTGAATAAATGTTTATTATTTAAATATAACATATGATGTGTAATAAATAATAATTCAAAAAAAAAATGTGATTACATGACATGAATTGAATGAAAGTGAATATGTTAACGTAGAGTAATCGATACATATAATCTATTTTTGCAAATAATAAAATGGGTCCATTAACGGATTGTATATAGACACTAATTATGAATTATTTAATTACTATTTTTAAAATATATGCATTTAGTACATTACTTTTATTAAATTAAAAAAACATTAATTATACTTTTTTTATAAATATTATTTTAACTAATTCCACTAGATATTGATTAACATATTTATGAATGATATAAAGTGAAATTTACAATCAGTGAGAATTGAAACCTAAGCATCTTATGACAATGCCTCTTTATAAAGAATGGTATGTAGTGGTGAACCATTCCATGAGTATTACTGTAAATCTCATTTTTCTTTAGTTATATTTTTGAAGCATTTTGGTTTAGGTGTTTGATGCACATTATTTCAGATCAAGTTTCTCATTGACATAATTGGTATATGACCTTAACCAGCTAACCTTAACCAAAATTGCAAGTCAGCATTTTTTTTTAATTTTTATTGAGATTTGATGTCATTTTATTATTAAAAAAAGAAGAAAAAATGAAAAATAATATACATACTAAATAAATAAATAAAATGATCTCAAAAAGTATTTAGGTTGAGCTTGGGTAAAGATTTGGAGTCCAATTGAAATAGTTTGTGGAATTTTTCAATACATACCAAAGTAAGCAATGGGATATAACATACAATAATAATAACAATTACGGGAGATTTTTTTTTTTTCATCTAAAACTTAGTTTATGTAATCTTGATTTTGACATCCGGTTTTTAAAAATGAGTATTTTTTTTTTTTTTAATTTTGGTTTCATTCAAGTTTTTGGAATCTGATAATTAGGCTATTAATTACATTTACATGAAGCCAGACTTGTCAATTTCAGTTTGAATATGACATAATCTGGCAGTTTCTTCACTAACTCTATTTATATACTACTAAGTCTACTATAATAACTATAGTATTCGGTCTTGGAGTCTAAGAGTAAGAACTAAGGGTTAACACAGTTGCTTGTTTTTCTAGAAAAATCGGATTACTCCAGTTCTTTTATATTGAAATATATTAGTAAAACTAAAAATTAGGTAAGTTGCTTCAACTTTTGGGTTAGACACAAATATTGAAAATTATATATTATTATTGAAGTAGCATTAAAACAAGTCATTAGTAGTCCATAATAATTTTTTTGTCATTTAGTAGTCCATAATTGATTAGACCTACTACCACAATGATAATATTAATAAAGATAGATAATAATTTTTTTTTTTTTAATTTTATCATTTTATCTAAACAAGTTTTGTATATTTTTATGTACCCAAATAAGTCTTAATCATTAATTTGCATCCAAATAAATTTTTAATTTGCACCTAAATAAACTTTTAATCTTTAATTTGTGTCCAAATGAACTCTTAACTTATAATTTGTACTCAAATAAACCTTAACATGAACTAATTTTTCGTTTGAAATAAAAATTTATTTGGATATAAATCAAATGATTAGAGTTTATTTGAGTACAATAAAAATCTAAAAAGTACTTTACTTAAAAAAATATTTCAAAGACTTTTCTAATAATTTAACCATTAATAAATTTAATTACATACATCAAATAAAAACAAATGCAAGCAAGCAAACAAATTACACTACCACCACCAACAATAATAATAATAATATGTACATTTTCGATGTAATCCTTCTACTCTACACTTTCAACATCTCAATGTCTCATCCAAACTTCTCCTTTTGGATATGCTTTTAATCAATCCCTTGGATATTGTTATCATCAACCCTATGGGTTGAGTAGTTCATCCAGTCCGTTAGATTCGACCCTATTAGATAGGATATTTTATGTTTTGGACTGACCCGTCTCGGCTTAGAACAGTATTTTTTTATTATAATAATAATATTTTATTTAATTTTAATTATAAAAAAATATATATATATATAAAAAAATAATTCAATGAACAGTGTATTCGGGCCTACCGGGCCGGGCCTGGACAAAGAAAATGAAAAAAAACTGGACAGCGGCCCGGCCCGGTCCATAAGCAGATCTACTTGCGGGCAGTTATTTATAAATTATATATAGTATGTTGCAATTTTTTTTTTTCTTTTGGTTTCAGCATAGTATTTTGTAATTAAGAAAATCAAAATATAAGCCACAGAGTAAATGGAAAAAGTACCAACTAAAATTTAGTACGAGTGAAACTATAAGCTTTAGTTTGAAAAGGGATTAAATAACGAAAAGCAACATGAAGAGTAAAAAATTATGGTAGCTAGCTAGGTTAAAGAGTTTCAACAACTTTGCCTTCTTTTTAATTAGTATTTCAATAGATTTGTAGGTTGCTTTATTAAGACTAGCCTAATTTTGTGCCAAAAAGCTAGACTTTTTCACAAGCTCATCGGATTTGATCTAAATTAATCGAATTTGGGATAGATTTTTTATAATCCGAATTAACCCGATCGAATCAAATTATTATTTAAATAATAAAAATATTTTATTTAAATTTAATTATAAAAATATATAAATATAAATATAAATATAATTTTTTAATATATTTTTAAATAAACCTTCCAATCGAGGGTTTTTTTATTATAATATAGCCAAAAAAAAAAAATTCAAATTACCGTTGGTTTCGGATTAATTCTCTTTTTTTTCCTAGCTGGGAAATCGCCATCCCCCATGGCGATTTCCCAGCGTTATTTTTAGCAAAATTTGCTAAAAACATGAAGGGAAATCGCCATGGGGGTGGCGATTTCCCTTCATGTATATATATATATTTTTTAATTAATAAACAAAAATTAAATTTAAACAAAAATTAAATTAAATTTGATAAATTTATTTTTTAATTTTAAAAATTATAAATTAAATTAAAATATTTTTTTTATAATTTAAAAAAAAAATCGTAAAGTATATTTTAGGTTTTTTTTTATAATTTAATATTTTGAAATTTGTTTTTTAAATTTTAAATTTGAAATTAGAAAAAACAAATTAGAAAAAAAAAATTAAATTTGAAAGGGGGGGCAACGGTCCGTTGCCCCCCCTCCCCCCCACACCCCTCACCCACTAATTTTATCTATAAATACCCCCTCCTCTCCTTCAAATTTTCATTCCTCTCATTCAAATTTTCATTCTTCTTTCAACAATTTTTCATTCTTCTACCAAAAAAATATCTTTCTACAACAATTTTTTTTTCTACAACAATATTTTGAAATGGCTTCACTGTTGAGGTTACAAGAAAATCACATCTCGGAGGTTATATTTAACGAGGTAAGTAAATTGTTATATTATTATTGTTTTTTATATTATTATTATTTTTTATATTATTATTGTTTTTTATATTATTATTGTTTTATATTATATTATATTATTATTGTTTATATTATATTATATTATTATTGTTTATATTATATTATATTATTATTGTTTTTTATATTATTATTGTTTTATATTATATTATTATTGTTTTTTATATTATTATTGTTTTATATTATATTACATTATTATTGTTTATATTATATTATATTATATTATTATTGTTTTATATTATATTATTCGAATATTGTTTATATTATATTATATTATATTATATTATATTATTATTGTTTTGTTATTTTATAGTTTTATTTATTAATTTTTAATTGTTATAGTTTTATAATATATTAATTTTTATTATTATAACAGGAAACTCGTCGCGTGTTACGTGCGAGGAAATTTACATTGGAGGACCCGCATCCATCTATTATCAACCACTTAAGAAGAGCCGGATTTTATCACGCAAGTCAAATTCGACGACTTGTGATACAACCCGATTTAATCAGTGCGTTGGTCGAACGATGGAGACCCGAGACGCACACTTTTCATTTTCCATGTGGTGAATGCACGGTCACTCTCGAAGATGTTGCGCTGCAACTTGCACTTCCGATCCATGGCGATGCAGTTACAGGCGGAAGCCTGCTAGATTGGAATGAAGTGTGTCAAGATCTATTGGGTGAGGTACCTCCAGAAGAGTATGTATCTGGCTCAACGGTGAGACTAACTTGGTTGAAATCGTTCAAAATCTGCCATTACATGCAACCGAACAACAAATACAATATGCTGCTAGAGCATATATTTTACGTTTGATTGGAGGATTACTGATGCCTGACAAATCGAGCAGTCGGGTACATTTAATGTATCTTCCATTGCTACGTGATTTAGAGCGTGCGGCAAATTATAGTTGGGGTTCTGCGTGTTTGGCGGTTTTGTATAGAGAACTTTGCCGAGCTACAGTTCCAAAAATCCATGACATAGGTGGATGTTTAGTGCTTCTACAATCATGGGCTTGGTATCGGCTACCATTTCTTGCTCCGCGCGTGGATATTTCGGCTGTATACCCCCTTGCAAGCAGGTAATAATCTTTACTATTTTATTAATTTTGTACGAACTTGTATTTTTATAGGTCATTAAGATATTATATGCATTTTAATAGGTGGAGTAGGAGTACGAGTAGAGATTTTACAGAGACTCCGAGCGATCTTGCAAGTATAAGAGTACGACTAGATCGACTAGAATATGATAAGGTAAATATTTCGATTGTTACATTGAAGTTTTTTTTTATTTAATCCATATGAAACTAATAATTTGTAATAATTATTCGCAGTTTCTGTGGATGCCATATTCCTCGCGTGAAATTATGGCATGCCTCCCATCGGATGCCTACAATAATTTCAATATATGGAAAGCAAACACAGCATTGATATGCTTTTCATATGTAGAGTGGCACCAAACTGACCGGGTGTTGCGACAATTTGGGATGCAACAACCAATTCCTGCAGCCCCGGTGAACCTTGATAAGCTTCACAAGGTCGACATGCGTGGTCGTAATGATGAATTCTGGCCTGCGAAGCATGAACATTGGATCCAATAGTGGAACATATGTTTTCAACGAATTCCGACAGGTTACCCGATTGTTGGTAATAATTTCAACCCATCTGCTGATTACATAAGATGGTATAGAAATGAAGGTCGACCTTTCGTTTGTCCACCGTCGATGCATGAGGATGTTAGGAGTATGCCATTTACCGGACAAACTTCAGCTCCAGTCCCTCCTACACAGGATATGGATGCTCCTAGACCTCGCCGACAACGTGGGCGAACGCGTCAACCGACCTCATCGGAGTTCACAGCACTGAGGATGTCATTTGATCATCCTGAACCTGAACGGGATCATGGAGTACCATCCAGCCATCGTTATTCCGTAAGTCACCCCGGATATGACGTTGATGCGTGTTACCGACCATCACTGCCAAGAACGAGGTTAGATGACCAGCTCCCCATCCTAAGTCCAGCATATCTAACATCCATGTATCAGTTTGGAACCCCTTCGTCAGCATTTGATGCTACATCATTTATGGGTGCATCTAGTAGTCAGGTTCCCGTTATGGGTGAACTAGATGTTGGCTCATCCAGCAGTGAGTTTCAAATTTTTGATACGGATGAAAGGACTGATGACATACAACCGGAACCAGTGGCGGTTATAGCAAGAGGTCGTGGTTGACCGCGAAAACGTGCCACTGACGAGGTTGAACGACGGGTGCAACCACCATGCACTAGAAGAGCTCGACACTGTTGCTCTACACCACGCAATAATTAGAATAATTGTAATGTGTTTTAAATTTCTAATATAAATTTATATGTTTTGCATTTCATGTTATTTATTTTAAATTTGTTCGGAAATTAATTGTTATATTTTATTTTAATTTATATCTTAATATTGTTATTTAATTTTAATATAATAATCCAAACTACATGATAAATTGATGTCACGAGTTAATCGAATACCAACTCAAAAAAACTAATCAAATTAAAAAAATTATTTTACGATACCAACTTAAAAATAACTTCTTTATTTAAAAAAGTGACTCGATAAATTTCTTTAAAAAAAATTTTTATTTACATTTTACATCATTAAATTATTTTTGATATAAATTAAATTTTCCTTTTTATAATATTACAAAATTATAAAAAATACAATTTTTGATATAAAAATTTAATAAAAAATATAATCTTCTTTTTAAATTTTAATAAGAAATATATTTTTTATAAAATTGTAATAATAAATTAAATTACATTTTTAATATATATTTTAAAAAAATAAATAACCAAACCTATAAAAAAATAATTTAATTTAATTTATAATTTTTAAAATTAAAAAATAAATTTATCAAATTAAATTAAATTTTTGTTTAAATTTAATTTTTGTTTATTAATTAAAAAAAAATATATATATACATGAAGGGAAATCGCCACCCCCATGGCGATTTCCCTTTATATTTTTAGCAAATTTTCAAAAAATAACGCTGGGAAATCGCCATGGGGGATGGCGATTTCCCAGCTAGAAAAAAAAATGACCGTATTTTGGGAATTAATCCGAAACCAACGGTAATTTGGGAATTTTTTTTTTGGCTATATTATAATAAAAAAACCTCCAACCGAGTCGATCCCAAAATAAACCTTTTTTTTTTTTTTTTTTTTTTCTATTAAGATTTAGCCCGATCCGACCATGGCCATTTCTACAAAAATGAACTAGCCTATAGCTAATTTTACACCAGGTACCAACTATGAAATCAGATATGTATATTTTGGGCCTAATACTACAAACTAAATTTGATAAGCCCAATAGTTTAGACTTGTTTTATAAGCCCAATTGTCTAGTCTTGTAATCTTTGTATACAGAATTTTTAACTCTTGTAATTCAACAATCTTTCAGATTTCTACTCCATATTCTATCATGGTATCAAGAGCTAGGTTAGAAATTCATTGGTTGGCTGAAATCTTTCTTATCATCTTCCGGATTTGTTGACTTGCTTGGTGATTTATTTGGAGTATTGGTGTGGGTTATGGATCCAATAGACTTTAGGTGTAATTTTTATATTGATTCTTACAGTAAATTAGTGTTGAGGGTATTCATTATTTTGGTTTTTATTTGGAAGTTATATTTATTTTGGGTTTTTTATATTTGATATATATATTTTTAAAAAGTTTAATAGCAAAGCTGTTGAATACAAAATTATTGTATTGATAAAAAGTTGATGAAAATTAATTATTAAATATTAATGTGGATTGATGTACATTACAAAATAAAAAATTTTTAGGGACGAGTAAAGGGGACGAATTAAAAATATGTCTCCTATATCTTAAATTTAATATTAGTTAAGACGTTTTTTAGTTTCATCCCCAATTCCTATGATAATAGGTTTGGGGACGATTGAATTCAAAAAAATTATCTAGTTAAGTTCAATCCAAAAATTTTATCTTTAAAGTTTATTAAAAACCAGCCCATTTTAATCGTAGAGGTCATTAAAGAAAAGCCCATTCTAACTAAAACAATCATTTTCAACAATAAACGAAAAGAAGATAAATTCTCGATCTCTCGGTTAGAAAAAAAAAACCCCAAATTTCTTAATTCCTATCGATACTTTCCACCATCCCACAGTCATCTCCAAATCCCTCGCCACCGTCGTCTCCATATCACTCGTCACCGTCGCCCTCAAATCTCTCGTCACCATCACCGTTGTCTACTTGTTGAAGGCCAAACTCTGTGGCTCTTTCCACGATCTGTTTTCCAAGCTTGGAATTGGCATTGATGCCTATATCATCCCTTCTCATGATGCTCATCAGGTTCAATTCTCTTTCTTTTCTATACTTTTTAATGCTCAAAAAGACATAATCTGATTTTCTTTTTTATGCGATTGTCGGTTGGCCCTGGAATTCAAACTTAGGCACGAATCAAACTTCTTGTGCTGTCTATTTCTTATCAGGTTTCTTTAGTTCTAGGATTTCTCTCTCTGACACATTTTCTTTTTTGACTTCAGATTTTGATTTAATTTGATCTTCCCTCGTTTTGTTTTGCAGTTGATTTGTTTAAAGCAATAGTTCCTTTGAATTTTTTTCAATTAGCACTTGGATCTGGAGAGCAAGAGCATTGTGGAGGATTTGAATTAGCACTTGGATTTGGAGGATTTGAAGGCTGAGGCTGAGAAATTCGAAGTCACGGACAACGCAAACAATAAGAAGGTAAAAATGCTTTTTCATCATTACTATCTATATTTCGAAGTCTTCTAATCCGGCTATTTTTTTAGCGAATCCATTTTGCTGTGTGTTCTATTGTGTTTGCTATCAATCCGTTTTTGTTTACTTGCACTGTCATATTTTAATATTTAATTATAAAATATATAATTAAATAGTTGGTTCAACTTCACTAAATAATAATAAAATTGATGCACTCGAGAGAATATATCTTATTTAACCTTGCACTAAAAATAATCAATTGTAAAGTATAGCAATAAGCAAGGGTCGAATCCATAAGGATTGGTGTTTAGTTTAAAAATTATTAATTTATACTTAAATTCAAGAAAAATAAAATAAAAGGGAGGTTTTTAAAATCAGTTTAAACTAAAGCAAATAATCAAAAGAAGAAAACAAGTAAATAGGAAGTAATCAAATATGAAAAAAGTATGGTTAAGGTTTCATTCTCCACCACTAGACATCATTAAGAATCAATAATCAGATTTATCAACATCAATTAACTATCAAAATTATCAACTGTAGATAACAACAAGCTCTGTTACCCAATCTTTCCTTAGTTCGTCGTTAAATAGAACAAGCTCTCTATTTAATCTCTAACCACTAGACAACCTAGAATAAGCTTTCTAGATTTAATGTAATGGCAGCTTTATGATAAGAAAGATAGGTTGATTTAGGCAACAAACACATAAGCTCGGATTGTTTAACCTATGTTATGTTGCACTTTGCAATTAGCGAAAACTTGCTGTGTGTTCTATTGTGTTTGCTATCAATCCGTTTTTGTTTACTTGCACTGTCATATTTTAATATTTAATTATAAAATATATAATTAAATAGTTGGTTCAACTTCACTAAATAATAATAAAATTGATGCACTCGAGAGAATATATCTTATTTAACCTTGCACTAAAAATAATCAATTGTAAAGTATAGCAATAAGCAAGGGTCGAATCCATAGGGATTGGTGTTTAGTTTAAAAATTATTAATTTATACTTAAATTCAAGAAAAATAAAATAAAAGGGAGGTTTTTAAAATCAGTTTAAACTAAAGCAAATAATCAAAAGAAGAAAACAAGTAAATAGGAAGTAATCAAATATGAAAAAAGTATGGTTAAGGTTTCATTCTCCACCACTAGACATCATTAAGAATCAATAATCAGATTTATCAACATCAATTAACTATCAAAATTATCAACTGTAGATAACAACAAGCTCTGTTACCCAATCTTTCCTTAGTTCGTCGTTAAATAGAACAAGCTCTCTATTTAATCTCTAACCACTAGACAACCTAGAATAAGCTTTCTAGATTTAATGTAATGGCAGCTTTATGATAAGAAAGATAGGTTGATTTAGGCAACAAACACATAAGCTCGGATTGTTTAACCTATGTTATGTTGCACTTTGCAATTAGCGAAAACTTGACCACAATCATTAATCACAAATTGCCACTTATGAATAGGAAATCAAGACAATTACATGGATCAAGACTCCTAAACTAGCAATAGACAATTATTAAGATCTATCTAGTTCGCGACCTAAACAAATCAAGACAATATCATGAACAATTTTTATGGAAGAACATAATCAACTTTGATAGAAAACTAATGATAGATAAATCTAAAAATCAATTACACAACTTGTCTAGGGCTTTGAAATCATCCTTAACCAAATAAAAGTTTAGCCTTGCATAACATGAATATTCAAAAGAAACTAAAAAGAAAAATAAAATAAAACTTGAGAAATTAAAGGAGAAGAAGATGATTCATAAATAATCAAAATCATGACTTTGGTGGCTCAAAAGATGATATTTATAGAGCTTTAAAGTCTTGGAAACCCTTTCTTGCTCTTCAAGGAAGCTAGGAGTCAAAATATGGCAAGTTTGGACTTTTTGCGTATTTTTGCGGTTTTGGAATTTTTTCCCGGATTTGGACGGATTTGGAGGTCAGAAACTCGGCGCCGCGACCCCAACCTGCTGTCTTGTCCGTTTTTGCTTTCTTACTTCGCTTTCACGACTGATGCACTGTATCGCACTTCATCGGCTGATTTGGATGACCATCCGTTGTTTGATTTAGGCGTGTAAACTATCGTTGGAAAGATATTCAAGTCAAATTTAAAAGTTAAGAAGGAAGTTTCTTCAAATAATGTCTTTAACATAATGATTTCCTTGCAACAAGCTCCGGAGGTCAAATCTGGCTGATCATCTAGCACTAGGAATTTGATCTTTTTGACTCCCAAGTCTTCTTACATCTTATGATTGTGACTTTATAAGCACTTTATCATCATAATTGACATGTTTTGACTTCATCTCATTTAAAATAACTATAATTCATAAAAATATAATAATTTGTCAAGGAACTTAAGAATTAAAGCACAAAGTATAAGGAAATAATACATGAAAATGTATGCAATTAAGCACTTATCAAAAATTATTATTAATATTTCGACCAAAAGAAAAGGAATATGTTGCTAGGAATATAATTAATGTTGTTGCATGTTCAATTTTTTGTATCTTTAACAAACTGTTGTTAGGTTTATTTTATGTTTATACAAAAGTATTTTTGATATGGGAATATATTATTGACTGCCAACTTAATAGGTATGGCCTGGCATATGTGTAATTGGTTTTATCTTTTCCTAATTAATTTCGGTTCATTGGTTTACATTTGAGAATAATTTTCATATACTAGTACTAAACATGCTATATATAAAATTTTTAATGCAACAAATCTATATGTGAGAATATATTCTTAAACTTGTCTTAAAAGAGAATTGGGATTTGTTTATCCTTTTTACGAGAAGTATACCAAGAGTAAAGTTCTTGAATTTCATTTTTTGCTTTTACTTACTAGCAATGCCTTTGTCTTCGGTTTGAAATAGTCTCGGCTTGCATCAATAATTTACTGTGTCCTTAAGCTTTATTTATTTTTATTTTTTATATTTGTAGTTATTTGAATAGCGATTTGGATCTAAGACATGGCTATTGACAAGAGTTGGATGGTAATTGAGGATAGAAAGGACATTAATTATATAAATGGGGTAGATGATTTTCTTGAGTTTGCTTTTGAAAACTTAACAATTGGAGAAACAATTCGTTGCCCTTGTTTGAAGTGTAGAAATGTCACTTATAAACAAAGATCTGAAGTTAAATATCACTTGATTAAGTATGGGATTGTTAAGAGTTATACTTTATGAAACTTTCATGGAGAAAAATGGGTTGAGCTTATAGATTCAGACAATGATAATGATTTTGGTGATCATGAGGCCCCTTGTGATGATATGATTGGAATGTTTAATAGTATTTTTAATGTCTCAAATGTGTCTGCTACTATGCCTGTTGAGTCTAGCAACATTAATTCAAATGAGACAATTGAAGAACCTAATGACGAAGCTGCAAAGTTATATGATTGTTGAATGAAGCTAAGGAAAAAATATATCCCGGTTGTAAGCACTCAAAGCTAGCAGTTATCGTCAAATTACTTCACCCCAAGAGTCGTAGCTGTTGGACTAATAGGTCATTTGATGGTTTGCTTGGTATTTTGAGGGGTTTGATTCCTAATGGGAAGCAAGTTTTGCCCGAGTCATATAGTAGTGCTAAAAAATATATTGTGGAATTAGGACTTGGTTATGTGAAGTATGATGTTTGTTTGAACAATTGCACATTATATTGGGGTTAACATGCGGAGGCAACATCTTGTCCAGTTTATGGTGTGCCTAGGTGGAGATTTGGTAATAGAAATGATGATTGGATCAGAAAATGATAAAAAAATTTCTCATAAGGTGTTGCATTATTTTCCCCTTAAACCTAGATTGCAAAGAATGTTTATGGCTACTAAGGTAGCTATGGATATGAGGTGGCATAAAGAAAAACATGTAGATGACCCCAGCATGTGGCATCCAGTTGATACTCCAGCTTGGAAGTCATTTGATGAGAAACATATCTTATTTGCTAGTGATCCTTGAAATGTTAGGTTGGGTTTAGCCACTGATGGATTCCAACCTTTTGGCAATATGAGCTCCCAACATAGTATTTGGCCTGTGGTCCTAATTCCTTACAGTCTACCCCCTTGGCTTTGTATGAAGGAGTCATACTTTATATTGTCAATGCTTATACCTGGTGAGCATAGTCCTGGAATGAGTATCGATGTATTCTTGCAACCATTAGTTGAAGAGTTGAAGGAATTGTGGGAGGTTGGAGTAGAAACATTTGATGCTCATTCAAAACAGAATTTTAGAATGCATGCAGCTGTTTTGTGGACTATTAGTGATTTTCCAGCATATGGAGATGTTTCAAGGTGGTCAACCAAAGGTTACAAGGCTTGCCCTTCTTGTCACAAGCATACAAAATCATATTTTTTAAGGGGTTCAAGAAAAAATTGTTACTTGGGAAGTAGGCAATTTTTACCTCTTAATCATAAATGGCGTAAAAATGCTAAAGCATTTGATGGGACTACTGAAATGACAGGAAGGCCAATACCATTATCAGGGGAAGAAGTTTTGATGGAGCTTTCTAAATTAAGTTGAAGGCCATTTGGTAGGGTTACTAAAAGGAAGTATGATGCTTCTAATAGTGTTGACAATTGGAGGAAGAAAAGTATATTTTTCGAATTGCCTTACTGGAAAACTCTTTTCATTCGACACATTTTGGATGTTATGCATATTGAGAAAATGTGTGTGACAATGTATTGGGGACTGTGATGAATATAAAAGGCAAGACGAAAGATATAATAAATAGTCGTTATGACTTGGTTAGAATGGGAATTAGACCTGAACTTCATCCATTTCCAAATGGAAATAATGTCTGTTTCAGTTACACGTTACGTGCTATCTGATAAAAAAAAGAAGCATTATGTCACATGTTGGCTAATTTGAAGACTCCAGATAGGTATCTTTCGAAAAGATCTCGGTGTGTAAATATTAAAGAACGTGAAGTTTTCAGGATGAAGAGTCATGATTGCCACATCTTTTTACAACGCCTTTTGCCTATTGCAATACGAGGATTCTTGCCTAAAGATGTATGTGAACCTTTGGTTGAGTTAAGTGCTTTTTTCAAAGGCTTGTGTTGTAAGTCTTTAAATACAAATGATTTAAATAATCTTGAAAATCAAGTTGCATTAACACTATGCAAACTCGAGATGATTTTTCCACCGTCTTTCTTTGATGTAATGGTGCACGTGGTATTGCATTTAGCTGATGAAGCTAGGATTGCTGGACCGGTGCATTATAGGTGGATGTATCCACTAGAGAGATATTTCCGCACACTCAAGTATATATGCGTAACAAAGCCCAACCAGAGGGTTTAATTGCTGAAGCTTATATTGTTGATGAGTGTTTAACATTTTGCTCAAGATATTTGGAACGCGTTGATACCAAATTCAATCAACCCCCTCGTAATGATGAGTACTATGATGATTGTGGTAGTAGTGGTAGCTTGGGAGTGTTCACAAAAGCTAGTCATCCTCTTGGTAAAGCTGATTATAAGTGGTTGAATCTTGAATTAAAACAAAAGGCTCATATCTATGTCCTTAAAAATTGTGAAGAAGTGTGGCCTTTCATTGAGTAAGTATTCTTTTTTATTTTTTTTGATATCCTTAGAATGTATTTAAAATGTCATTTTTTACTCATCAATACCTGAACTATTTTATAGGCAATACAAAAACTCATTGCCAAGATTGGTTTGATGTTCAGAATAGAGGATTGGGCTACAAAATAGATGATTATTCAATCACGAGTATCAATGCTAATCGTCGTCTAAAGACGAATGAGCCGTTTATATTTGCTTGTCAAGCAGAACAAGTTTTTTATGTTGAGGATCCAAAAAAATTCAAATTGGCTTGTAGTAATGAAGACACATCCTCGAGATATGTACATTCTGCCATTTCTATTAACGAGGATGTTTTAGAGTGTGATGAAATTGATGATAATGAAGTGTTTCAATAAGAAAATCATGACACTTATGACCATGCAACAACATCGATGGATCTTGATGATGAAATTGTAAACTTAAACAGGATTGATATTGATGTTGAAAATGTGTCTCTTGACGTTGTACTCCAAATTGAGAAACAAATTCGAGTTGAATCTTCCTCATATCAAGACTTGGATGATAATGATGGAAGTGAAGAGTACAACAATGTATCTGACCATAATGAAGATGACTATGATCCTGATATGTCTGATGGTATTTTTCATTGCAGATCATAGCCAGAAGCAAAGGTAGGGGCAAATCTAGAATTGTACCACCTGCATTGAGAATGCACGAAGATAATGAAGGTACATCCTTTCAAGAGCAATCTTATAGGACACCTGCTATTTCAGCTGGATTATCTACTGCGAGACAGACTGCAAACTTGCGAATTCAACAAAGTAATAAATCTTGTTCTTTGTTTTTTTTATCATTTATATTGTGAAGTTGGATGAATGTGAAATATATAACATAAATATGATTAATTTTAGGAGAACAAATAGAGGTGTCTTCTTAAGTTCCTAATGTTGGCTCTATGATTTGTCATAGCACGCAATCTGCTTCCATTTTAAGTATATTAATATTCTCTTTCTTTGTTATTCTATTTAATTGTCTCAAAATTGCTTTACCTATTTTATAGGTACATACAAGCTTGGTGGTAGAGGATTATATAACGGCATAGAATTAGACAAGTTAACTCATGAAAAACGACATAAGTTGGTGATTTCCATACCACCCGGATCATATTTTCGTCCTGTTGGTGATAATGTGTCACATTTGACTTCTTGGACTGGTTATTGTGTGAGGTCTACCACAAGAGCACCTATATATAAATGGGAGCGGGTTCAAGCTCAGCATGGGCAACACATGGTAAGTTTTTCTATATATTGTCTTTGTTTTATACTTTTATTACTTATTTTCAAAAACATAATGTAATAAATTAATATATGTAGGATTATTTTGAAGTAAGTGATGAAAGTCCTCCAAATTGGAAAAAAAAGAGAGAAGATTCTGGTCTTGAACAACCTAATACATTTGAGGGGGAAAAAGAGAAGTTTGAGTACTTTTGTTTTTGGAGATGAAGACATTATATCGCAAGTGGAAGAATTCTCTTCATGAAAAATATCTCAAGCACTCAATTGATGTGGAACGCATGCAAGATATTCCTGATGGCTAACAATAGAGAATTGGAAGGCTATGTTAGGCTTATTTGCAGCTACAGATTTTCAGGTTATAGCTCTAATTTTGTTATTGGTTCTTGTGTTGTTGTTATTAATCTTTACTTTCTCCTAACTTGTTGAGACAGTTTAAGTTCATTTTTTTCTCATATATAATAAGGTGTTATATTTATTAATATGTTTTGACAAACATGTAGGAAAAGAGTGAGATAAATGCAAAATGTTGGGAACACTTACAAATGGTATCTTCCACAGGCTCACGAGCATTTGCACAAGTGGAGTACAACATGGTTACAAACATTTATGGATATTATAAAAGATTTTTTTTATTATTTTAATAATTTTTGTTCATTATTTTAATATTTATGTATTTTGTTTAATGTTTAGATGGATCCTGAGATTGGTGATATGCCGCTTACCTCTGATCTTTGGATGGCACAACATGGATTCACTAAGGAAGAAGGCAAGAAAAAGTGGCATGACTCAAATTCCAAGGAGGTTTATGTACGTGCTATAATGATTTAATGTTATAATCTAAATATTTTTATTTCATATAAGTAACAAACTACATTTCTATTTTTAGGAAAAGATAAAGACTGTTGAAGAATGTGATGAAAGTGAAGGTTTATGTACGTGCTATAATGATTTAATGTTATAATCTAAATATTTTTATTTCATATAAGTAACAAACTACATTTCTATTTTTAGGAAAAGATAAAGACTGTTGAAGAATGTGATGAAAGTGAAGGTCAAAAAGTGAAGTTCAGAAATGATCCTGAATGAGATTCTTGGGGCTAAATCAGGTCATGTTGCTAGAAAAGGCACCACATCCACTTCTCATTCAGAGTTGGTTACTCAATTACAAACTAGAGTAATTGAGTAAACTGATCAATTGAAGGATAACCAAGCTCAATTGAAGGATAATCAAGCTCTCTTGAAAAAGAACCAAGAGAAGATGGCATGGATGATGGAACAAATTCAAGTGTTACAAAGACAAGTCCAAGTGCGACAAATTGAAAGAAGAGATGTTTTGCATTAGATTTGCTTCTATTGAGAGTAAGCCTTTTCTGTTACCTTAGTTGCTTCTTGCAGTTGCAGTTGCACTTGCTATTGCATTTTTATTGTTTATTTGTACTTGATGTTCTAATTATAATGTTTTATAATGAGTTGTATGTATGTGTATGTCTACTCTACTCCTTATTGTTCTTTTTAGAAAGTTAGAATATAGACTAGAATAGATCATGTAGAAATCAAATCAAGGATAGGAGGATTTTTTTGTCTAGTTTATTACGGCAAGTTTTAAAAGTCTTTATTTGATTTTGATGTGAACTTTAATGGGAACTTGAAGTATAGTGGAGAGTGGAATGTCCTTGTGATGCAGCATCTTAAGGCTCTTAAAATTCTAATACTAATAGGTTTCAATTTAGGGTATTCAAGATAGTAATCTGACTTGCATATAGGAAATTGCTTTGAAGTCTTGGATATGCCAAGATAACCTTTGCTAAACTAACTAAAGGAAAAGTAAATAAGATAACCTATAGGAAGAGTGATAAAAAGAGACTCAATAACTAGAAAAAGACAAAATGCATTGTAATATTATCAAAGTAGTGATAGAGTCTTGATTGCAATTCCTAGAACTGGATGGTTTCCCTGCCATTGTGTAAATTCTACTCATAGCATAGAAAGCAATATAGCATAGGTAATGGTGTTTAGTTTCACTTAATTTGATGCTAAAACATTGAATTATATGATTCTTTTGGTACATTAATATGAGGAAGTCCTACGGTGTATGGAGAACTCGAAACTTGGGTGTTAGCCCTTGTAAGGGGGGAGTAACAACTAGTAAGCCAAGCCTGGGTTGTTACATTGAATTATAAGATGATTGGCAGAGTTCTGTTTGCTCTTTGATATTTGATTCATGGCTTCAGTTGATTGGAAACATGTGCATTAAATTTGAGGAATGAGGATAAACTGAATAGATGTTCTGTTCTGTCAAAACCCTATGTTTGACATGTGCATTAAATTTGGAAACATGGCTTCAGTTGATTGGAAACATGTGCATTAAATTTGATGAAAAACCTTTGCAGTATTATAGAAACAAATTGCACTATTTATCAGCAGCTAGCAATCTATATTTTTCATTCAGTTTACTTAATTCCCTTTTACATTGTTGTTCACCTTTCTGCTGGATAGATACTTAGGGTGGTAATGTTCACTTGGAGAACATGAGCAGCCTCTAATTACTAGGTGGAAACCACCCATACTATGGTTTCCCTGCCATTGTGTAAATTCTTAGAACTGAATGGTTTCCCTGCCATTCTTAGATGTATATAATAGTGTTGATTACAATTCTTAGAACTGAATCTCCATTGTAGTAGGTATTAAATTGGATCTGCAATACTATATACCTGTAATATGTATATATATATATTTTCCTTTTTCAACTGCTAATGTGGTCCATAGTAGTAGGTATTAAATTGGATCTGATTTCATATTTGTATAGTTATACTATCTCTTGGAAAATTGCTTGGGGGTAATGTGGTTCATGGTGGTTGAAAATGTTCCAGGCTGGCTGACTTTCGGCAGGGGCTCTCAAGTCAACAGGCAACAGGCTTCATTCGTCTGAGTTTTGTCATACAAGCTTCTTTTTCCTGCAAACTTGTTTTCTTTGTTATGGCTTAATTTGCTCACTTTCGGCAGGGGAAAGATGGTTCTTGGTTGTTGACGTGGACTCTCATTCATCTGAGTTTTGTCATACAAGCTTCTTTTTCCTGCAAACTTGTTTGCTTTGTTATGACTTAATTTGCTTCATGTTTCACTTTCAGAAGATTTTATGACATTCAGTAAAATTGAATTGCTTGTTGAACCAAGTTAGAAAAACTATTATGAATAGTTGTAATAATATTTTAAATTTTAATAGAATTTAATATTGTAGTTTTTATGGATTTTAGTTTATGTTTATTATCTTATTATTTTAAATGAAAATAATTATAGACATCTAATTTTGTTCGGGTCTTTTAAACAAAGTGATTTTCGACTTTTCGAAATGCAAAGAATCTTTTCTCATTTTGCTAATGGGTCAACTCCGAAAATGTCAACCTCGAAAAGTCAATCACTGAAAAAGTCAATTCTCAGTTAAAATCAAGATTCGAAGTTGAATTGAACAATGGTGAAAATTTTTTGATAATAAAAGGACTACAACGAAATATAGAGAGCTTGAAAGACAGATTGTAAAATTTCAGCGAAAGAAAAAAATATAATTTCGCAAATTTGGAAAAAACAGTAAAGATGGTCCGATTCGGTGAAATTGAAGTGCTCAATTGATAAAGAATAAATAAATAAAAATATCTCCAGTCTCAATTTGAAATGGATCCCAAAGAAGAGCCGGTTGGAGAAAAAATAAAAAAATTTCCAATATTGAGAAAAGGGGAAAGTTAAATCGGAGAGGAATTCAGATGTAAAAATTAGGCGTTTTGGACCAACTCCAATTCAATATATAAAAAAGACAGTGGAAAAAGAAAATCCGAAAATCGGGCATGTTTTGAGTAAAATCGAGTTTTCGAGGGTTAAAGGGCAATTTTGGAAAATTCGGGAAAATAGAATCTAAGCTCGAAAATTTATGAAAACTTTCAGAACTGAGTTTTATACTTGATGGAAGGGATTGAAGAAGGAAAATCCAAAATCGGAGCTCAAATGGAAAAAAAGCAAAGTTCGGGTTCATTAATCCAAAATTCCAAAAGAAAATTCCGAAAAAAATAGGAAACGAGCTCGAAAAATTATGAAAACTTCCAGATCTGAATTTCATATTTTATGGAAGGGATTGGAGAAGAAAAATCCGGAATCAGAGCTCAAATGAAAAAAGGCAAAGTTCAGGTGTACTAATCCGAAATTCCAAGAGAAAATTTTGGGAAAAATAGAAAACGAGCTCCTAAAATTATGAAAACTTCCAGATTTGAATTTTATATTTTATGGAAGGGATTGGAGAATAAAAATCCGGAATCAGAGCTCAAATGAAAAAAGACAAAGTTTGGGAGACACTAAACCGAAACTTAAAAAAAAAATCCTGAAAAAATAGAATCCGAGCTCAAAAAAATATGAAAACTTTCAGAATTGAGTTTTATATTGGATGAGATGAATTAGAAAAGAAAAATTCGAAATTAGGGTCCATTTGCAATTAAATTAAGTTTGGGGGCCAAAATATAATTTTACTAAAGAAACCGAAAATGGCCATTTTACAAATTAAAAAAAAAGATAAATGTCCTGGAAATTTTCAGGCCATTTTCAATCAGCCTTTAGATGAAGGTGGGTGTGTGATCATCTTGAATCAAATGGCCAAGGTTGAATAGCAAAATGACATTTTTAAGAGGATAAGATTCTCCACTACTTTGCCTACATGGCATTTTGCCAATGGGAGGCCTCCAAATTGCAAAGCTATGTGAAGGCCATGTGAGGAGCATGTGAAGGCTATGAGATGATGCCAAGTAGGATTAAAAATGCCACCTAGAAAGATATTTTAAGAGTAAGCCATATGATCATGACAAGTAGCTTAGATATTTTGAAGAGATAGGAGATAAGAATAATCTAGGTGGCATTGTTAGCCAATGAGAGGCTAGAATACCCTTAATTTAAGGGAATCATCAAGCAAATAGGGGATAAGAGGCCTAAATTTAAGAAAAGCATCATGCAAGCAGGAAACAATTTTTAGCCACTTGGCAAAGATGTTGGAGGAAGCATGCAAAACATGACGAAGGGCAAAAAAATAAAAGACACACCAAGGGTAATATGAAAGGCCGGCCAAGGAGATATCAAAAGAGGGAGGAATTAATTTTTTCTTATGGCATTTCACTAGACTCTTGAGAGAAAAAAATGAAAAAAAAAAGAAAAGAGAGGAGGAAAATTGAGAGAGCTTGATTTGGAAAGCAATAGCTAGGTAGCTATCACCACCCTTCTTCTTCTTTAATATTTTTCTTTGATATTATGATCATTTTTATAAGTGCTTAATTTCATACATTTTCATGTATTATTTTCTTATACTTTGTGCTTTAATTCTTAAGTTCTTTGACATTTTATTATATTTTTGTGAATTATAGGTATTATGGATGAGATAAAGTCAAAACATGTCAAATATGATGTTAAAGAGCTTATAAAGTCACAATCATAAGATGGAAGAAGACTTGGGAATCAAAAAGATCAAATTCTTAGTTCTAAGTGATTAGGTAGATCTGACCTCCGGAGCTTGTTGCTAAGAAATCATTATGTTAAAGTCATTATTTGAATAAACTTCCTTCTTGAATTTTTAATCTGACTTGAATACCTTTCCAACGATAGTTTACATGTCCAAATCGGACAAGAAATGGTTATCCAAATCAGCCGACGAAATACGAGACAATGCAGCAGCCATGAAATCAAAGGCAGCGAGCAAAAACATGCAAGTTAGCCCACTCGGCGTCGCGGCACCGACCCTACTGTCCTCAAATCTGAAAAAAAAAAACTGTAAAACTCGTAAAACTTGCCTATTTTGCACTCCTTTGCCTTCTAGCTTCTTTGATCAGCAAGAAAGGGCTTCAAGACTTTAAAGCTCTATAAATACCATTTTTTAAGTCACCAACTATTACATGCTTTTGATTATTTATCAATCTTCTTCTTCTTCTTCTTCTTCTTCTTCTTCTTCTTCTTTAATCTCTTAAGTTTTATTTTATTTTTCTTTTTAGTTTCTTTTGAATATTCATGTTTATGTTAACTATGCCTATGAAAGACTAAACTTTTATTTGGTTAAGGATGATTTCAAAGCCCTAGACAAGTTGTATAATTGATTTTCAGATTTATCTATCATTAGTTTTCTATCAAAGTTGATTATGTTCTTCCATAAAAATTGTTCATGATATTGTCTTGATTTGTTTAGGTTGTGAACAAGATAGATCTTGATAATTATCTATTGCTAGTTTAGGAGTCTTGATCCGTGTAATTGTTTTGATTTCCTAATCATAAGTGGCAATTTGTGATTAGTGATTATGGTCAAGTTTTCGCTAATTGCAAAGTAAAACATAACATAGGTTAAACAATCCGAGCTTATGTGTCTGTTAACTAGATCAACCTATCTTTCTCATCATAAAGCTGCCATTACATTAAATTTAGAGAGCTTATTCTGGGTTGTCTAGTGGTTAGAGATTAAATAGATTGCTTGTTCTATTTAACGACGAACTAAGAAAAGATTGGGGTAACAGAGCTTGTTGTTATCTACGGTTGATAATTTTGATAGTTAATTGATGTTGATAAATCTGATTATTGATTCTCAATGATGTCTAGTGGTGGAGAATGAAACCTTAACCATATTTTTCTCATATTTGATTACTCCTTATTTACTCGCTTTCTTCTTTTGATTGTTTGTTTTAGTTTAAACTAATTTAAAAACCTCCCCTTTTATTTTGTTTTCTTTGAATTTAAGTATAAATTAATAATTTTTAACTAAACACCAATCCCTGTGGACTCGACCCTTACTTATTACTATATTTTACAATTGATATTTTTAGTGTAAGGATTAAATAAGATATACTCTTTTGAGTGCATCACTTTTCCCTCTTGTTTCTATGTGATTTGTTAACTTTTTGTTGAATAAAAAGGTTTTCAAAAATAAATTTTAAAGGTTTTCTATCCTTTATTCTTCATTCTTTATCAAATAACCAAGTTTGACAAATTTTTCTACATATTCTTGTGCTAGCCGAAACCTAGCTAGTTGTTTTTGAGCTTGTTCTTGCTTGATCATATTTTCTTGTTTGCTTGTTCATATTTTTAACTCATGGTTGATTCATTGTCATATGATTGTAGGCTGTAAAATCATGCATTTCATGACATTTTCAACTAGGATTTTGGTCAAGATCAACCAATGATCTCAAGCCAAAAATCCCTTACTTATACTAGTTGAAAGAGTGATAGTTTATATTGGGTATTCTGGCTTTGGGATTTTTTTCACTACTCATCTTTGGTCAAAATAAAATTATTATTTTTACCATATGCAGTAGACATTTAGAGGATGCCATGGTATTTTTTTTAAAAAGATTTTTAGATTTTTTTATCATGGTTGAAAAAATGGCTTTTGACAAAGCAATTTTTAGCTCATTGTTCTGACTTTGGTGAAAATTTAGTCATGGTGTCCTTGGTCCAAAAATTAAGCTGATTTTTCCCCATGGAGTCTGCACTAATTTTTTCAGAATTTTTTGAAATCTTTTAGAAGGGTGAAAAAAATAGGTTTTCAAAACTGGTTGTGGGAGTCAAACTTGTTTTTAAGAACTAATAATTTTATGTTTTTATTAGTATACAAAGATGGGGCTTATTTGGGACATTGGTTACTGTCTTAGGTGGATTTCCATGTCATTCCAAGAATAAAATTTGATTTTATAAAAATCGGGTCAAGAGTGGTCAACCCAGGTTTCAAACTAGGAAAATTAGAGTATTTTTTTAAGGGGTATTCGGCCATGGTTTATTTCCATAAAAAAATCCAATTATTTTTAAACCCGAGCCTAAAGTCTTCCGATTTTTGAAAATCCATTTTAAGTTTCTTCCAAAGGTAGTCGGATACCTTTTTAGGTATATGGATGTCCTTACTTCAAGGGAGAAATACATCTTCATGCATTGCATATTTAAATTTTTTTTACTTAATTTGGCATAAAAATGTATTTTTCGATTTCCTAAACATTTGGGGAGAATTAGTTCCCAATCTTTGCCGGGTTTGCCGGGGAGGTTAAGAAATTATTCAACGCACGTGTTTATGGAATCGAAACGTATGGTTTTCGTTTTACTCGGAATCATGTAAATGTCATATGAAAGAATTATTTTCCAAGCTTTGCCAGGTTTGCCGGGGAGTACGGTAATATTTTTTCGACATATGCCATTATGTGATTCCTCGCATGAAAAATCAATTTCAAAATGATGATGTATGCATATTCCATGATATCTACATTTGTCATCTTAATTATGAGAAATCTATGTTCATGAATATTCCATGTTGATGTCATTTTATATTCATGTTGCTAGTATGATTATGATGTGATTATGAATATTTTATGATGATGTCATTTTGTGATTTTTGTCATGTCAAGCATGCTATGTCATTAATTCTATGCCATGTCATTCATACATATGCTATGTCATTTAGATTTTGCCATGTCAAGCATGTCATGTCATTCATACATATGCTATGTCATTTAGATCTTGCCATGTCAAGCATGCCATGTCATTCATACATATGCTGTGCCATTTAGATCTTGCCATGTCAAGCATGCCATGTCATTCATACATATGCTATGTCATTTAGATTTTGCCATGTCAAGCATGCCACGTCATTCATTCATGTGCCATGTCATTTGGATTTTGCCATGTCAAGCATGTCATGTCATTCATATGCCATGTCATTCATTCATGTGCCATGTCATCTAGGTTACGCTTTGTCAGGGTAAATATGCATGTTGCTTCATTTTTGTCTTAGTAATATTTTTGCATATTCATGATCATTTTTTTTTTTATAATTTCAAAATACATGAAAAATAAATTTTGTTTTCATGAAACAAGATTATTCCCAAGTTAAAATAATTCATGAGTTTTTTACTAGGTATGTTGGAGAGAATATCATCAATTATCATTAACGACGGAATATCTTTTTTTAAAAAAAACGAGGGTGATTCTGAGAATTTCAAAACCAAAAAAAAATTCCATGTTTTGCCGAGTTTGTCGGGAAACATGGAAAATTTTATGTTAATAAATTCCGAATTATTTTCGAATAAAATATGATTGTTTTTAAGGGAATTATATATAAACACCAAATTTAAAACCAACTTTCACCGAGATTTGAGATAACACATGACTGATAAGGTACCGTTTTATACGGGCGTTGTGGGGGCCTAATCCTTTCCCGCACGTAAACGACTCCCGAACCCGCACTTGTTTTCTCTGTTTCAATACGCATACTTTAAAATTGGTTTTAAAGAATGTTTTAATTAATTTTAAAATATTTTATAAAAATCGGTTTTAATAGGTGGCCGATCACACCTAACCAAAAAAGATTGGTGGCGACTCCATTTCTTATTCGAGGTTGTTTCCAAACCCTCCATTTCATTTAAGAGGAATTAAGTCTTCTTTTCTTCTATTTTTTCCAATGTCACACTTTAACGAGCGACGTCTCGCGATGGGCATTTGACTTTTTAATGGTTGCGACAATAATTATTTTTCTTTTTTTATGGATTTTATTATTAGATTTCAAATAATAATCCTTTTTAATAAATCTCATTTTAATTACTTATAATTTGGGACGTCCGTCGTCCTTAAAAATAAATTTCTATGTTACACTTTTATTTTTGGGGACATTTATCATCCCCAAAATTCAGTATGGGACGCCAGTCGTCCTCAAATAATACTAATTTAGAGATGAAAATTGTCCCTAAAAAGTTTTGACATCTTTTATGAGTTTAAGGATGATTTTCGTCCCCAAAATTTTGGGGACGAATGTCGTCCTTAATTATGGGGATGATTTGTGCGCGTTCGTCCTCAAAACTTTTTAGAGACATGATATCAAAGGATGATTGTTGGAGACGGCCTAGATCGTCCTTAAAAGTTTTGGGGACGATTTCGTTCGTCTCCAATGCCTCTAAATTTTGTAGTGGTATGAGAGATTTTTTTAACTTTAGTTGTTACATAAAAAATATTTATTATGAATGCTAAATATTGAAAAAAGTAAATAAATTAAATGATGTTACTTATGGGTTAGTTGTTGAATTTATATTTTTATTATTTTTTTACATTAATTTAATTATGGTATGAATATTAAACACAATTTAAAAGAATTAAATTTGATTTTTTTTTTACATATAAAACCTTTCAAAGAATTTTATATAAGATTTATATTTGATACATTGTCAGTGTATAAATCTATACATAAACCTGTTAAAAGTTTAGTTATAGGGTTACGGTTAGAGTTAGTGGTTGGTGGTTAGTGATTAGAGTTAGTTTTTTAATGAGGTGTCATTATAAGATTTATTATCAATATATAGACCTATATACTGACAGTGCATCAAATACAAACCCTTTTATATATTGCAAATAAATATATCTGAATCTCAAATACTATTTACAATTAACTGTATTATCCTCTACATTGGTTCCTACGACAAGGGAGTGCCGTATATATGTTGAAGCCATGGTCAAGGGTTGCTTATTCTGATTATATTGCGCAAACAGAACTAGAGTCACTGAACTAGTTGCTTCCATGCCAAAGCTTTTGCAGTATTCCAACTTCAACGTCAACCCAAATAGCTACTCAAGTAAACATCTTTGATTGTGGTGGAATAGCAATAGCTTTGTCTGGTTCCCATGAGGTCGTGGATGCAATAACTGAGTCTGCTTTCTTCAAAAGTTGGGCAGCTTTTAATCGAGGCTCTAATGGTGAAATACCTAAGGCAGGGTCACGGTTGTTTCCTCCACTGGAGTCGATTCCTCAAAATTACTTATCTTTAATAGAAAGCCTTTGGTTCCAAGAAGGGTGGCTCACGATGACAAGGAGATTTGTGTTTGATGACTGTTAATGTATTAATTTTATCATTAAACTCTAATTAGGTTATTATAGTAATATTAGGGATTATGATTCAGATTACGATTATGATTATGATATTGTAATTATTACTGTAGTTATTTTTTCATTCGAGTTGTTGAGAATCTTCATGTATAAATAGGACATTCTTATATAGACTATTACACAATTCAATATACAAAAACTCTTTGGCTTGTATCAATGACTATGCAATAGCCACTCTATATCTCAAAGCAAAAGGCAAACGTTTGGAGCATCCTACCCGAACCGTAGCTCTCACTGCATTTCTATGGAAATATATATGCCATGTTGGCTTCTAGATCAGCCATCAGGACTTTCAAAACCATCTATCTTAAGTCTTAACCTAATCAGTGAATTTACGACCAAGAATGAAGCCAAGATTACCAGACCTATTCAACCGGGAACCTGTATTGCTCCGCAATTTCCACATATATACTCAGTTGCGAAAGACATAGAGTTACATCACATGGCCTATTTGATGAGAGAAGCAATGGAGATTTTAAACGATCAACTGCGCCCCTTTTGCAAGGTGGAGAAGCGTTGAAATTTTTGACTGATCAAGACAATCAGGTTGCAGATATTGCTCCACAAGGGGACGTAGAAATCTTTGATTGCACCAGTTGGTTGAATACTCTTGACGCAAATGAAGCTGATTTTGGATGGGGACAGCCAACTTCGTCAAGTCTGGGGTGGAGTGAGAGTCGTTATTATTCGTTTGCCAATGCCATTGTTTTAAAAGCGATTGAGCATGATAAAGCCATAGAAGCCGTGATTACTTTAGACGCAAAAGCAATGGATATATTGGGAACATGATTCTGACTTCCTCGCATTTGCTTCTCCAATTTCAAGTCCTTACTACAACAAAAGTAGGATTTAAAAAATTCTAATCATTTCTTTCTATTAAATTGGTCCGTCGTGTGAGTTTTCCTCTAAATAAATTGTTTGATATCTGCTTATTTGCTTGAATTAACCTTTGTATAGTATTTGTGTTGCAGACTGATATGGGTTATTCTTGTAAATTAAAGAAAATCCTGTTTATTTGTAATTGAAAAGTGGGATTAATTCATGGTTGTAATGGGTTATACGTTACTTATTTCTTTAGATTGTTGTTTCAGTTTCGTTGCTTATTTTGTTGGGATGGATAATGGTTTGTCAATCTTCTTATTTTACTAGTATATTAAATTCTTAGAATTCTCAAATAAAAAATTTCTTAAAATACTTTATCCAAAAAAAAAAAAAAAAAAACCCATAAAACACAAGATATTGATCATGTCTTGCTTGCAATATCTAATCAAACATTGAGTTCTTATAGTATTTTTTTTTTGGAACACTTGTTACTCTTATTTTTTTTATACGTCAAATTTATTGTTCATGATCATTTTATTTTACCTTTTGGCATTTAAAACCATGGAACATGCTTAGCTCACATAAGTTTAAGGGAATCAAAAGGGCAGTTGTATGGGTTAAACTCAAACTTTTTTATTAATTGATTTTGATATATATAAAATATATTTTTTTTGAAAGGCTAAAATATTCTTTATTAAAATTAGTAAAAGAGAGTGTTAATGGTTTTTAAGAGGCCAAGTTATTGGAGTTTTTTTCCATAGAGAGATACTTTAAAATCTTTTTTCCCTAATAAGAGTAGATTTAAATTTACTTTTTTTAAAAGAGGTACTCAGATTTTTTTTAAAATAAATATTTAAATTTTAGAAAGTAATACTTTTAAGAATTGAAACACTGTATGTTTAACGATTTTTTTACTAAACCGTAATCTCTTGTAAACCTTAAACACTATTTTCCTCTACGGGTTGCTTCTATATCATCAAACCAGCATGTTAGCCTTTGGCGAACTCCATGCCTTTAACCAAAAACCAAATCAATATATGTTACTGTTATGCTTGGTAGCAATATGGTAAGCTAGAGGGGGAAAAAATGAACGAAATTTACTGATTAATTTGCTTACCAGTGGATTGAAATTTTGTATGGAGTAAGATTGGTGACCTTGACTACCACCCTATCGTCTTCCTGAGCATAAATGGTAGGTCAAAGATACATCCCATTAACAGTGACAAGTTAAATCAAATTTCCAACAAAAGTTATAATTTGCAACTAACGAAATAACAAATCCTCAAAAAAAAAAAAAAAAAAAATTGGTGGTGAAAAGATGGAAAACTGGTTTACTTGCAGTTCGCAAAGGAAACTATTTTTTCATGTATTAGTTTTGCAACCAGTAAATATCCAAAAAAGATTCATGTGAATTTCTAGTTTCTAGGTTGAAAAATTATAAATTAACTACTTGTAAGTTTTTATTAGTTTTCAAATTAATTTCTTTGAAGATTTTTAAAATAAAATATGATAGAAATAAAAGATTTGAAACCAAAACAGAGACTGAAGTGCTCTGTTCTCTTATCTATCTCCAAAACTATTTAATAAGAAATAAAATTTATAAATTAATTTCTTTGAAGATTTAAAAAAAAAAAAAAAATTGGGTCCTTAAATTTTCAACGACAGAGTTGTGTTGTGTATTGTTATGTCACTTCTTCTCCAAGATTTAATACTCAAACTTACTCCAGGCATATCTTACTCTTTTAAACTCTCTAGTTGCTTTTTTGTTTTTTTTACTGTTTTCTTTTCTTTTTTAATTTTACCTTCTATTTCTTATTTGGTATCAACCAAATCTCTCTCTCTCTCTCTCTATATCTCTGTTAATGTTACTAAAATATTTTCCTGAGATAGATCTTTATACCACAATTCAACACTATAACTACAGGACTTAGGATGCTTACTGAATTGGGAATTTTTGTGTGATAAAAAACAACACGTTTTCAATATGCCAATATAATGCCCTTTGCAAACTTCTCTGCTCAATAAATTAATGAATTATAATTTCTATCCATTCATACTAAAAAGTTAAAACCATATTTTTCTCTCAATAGTAGGATGGGTCTTTTTCCAAATTTAATGGAATTATTGGCTAGTATTTCGGTGATGATAAAACAAAATTTAATGGTAATGATTGTAATTAATATTGCCAGCCAAGTGTTAGAGATTTAAGTTAGGATTCTCAAATTTTTAACCTTAAAAAATTAAAGTATTTTTTATTCTTACAATGAATTGGTTTCAGGAAAAAGAATGAAGGAGGGAGGAGATTCTCGTTTTCTTTTGTGTTTTGTTTTTTTTGTGAATATCCCATTTAGAGATTTTGATATTTTGAGAATGGAGAAAGAAAACAACTGTATTGTATTGCAACCAACTTTCAAAGATTCAGAGGATGGAAGAACCGAAGAAGAAGAAACCTACGTGGATTAAAATGTGGAAGCTTATTAAGTCAAAGTACCTTTGAATTGGAATTAAGTTTAAAAGTATTCTGATTAGGGAATTAAGATTAATATATACTTTGTTTTGGGAAAAAACTCAAAGTTATTGAGCCTACAAGAGGGAGAATGGTCATAGGGATGTCAGAATTGATATTTCGGAATCTGCTCCAATACTTAAGTCTGTAATGTAGAAGAATGAGGAGAGATAACAAGAGAAAATAACGGCTAAAATACTTAAGTCTGTAATGTAAAAGAATGAGGAGAGATAACAAGAGAAAATAACGATTAAGTGAAACGATGTTAAAATAGAATACTCCAAATGTCACCCAAAATTTAATGTTCTTATCTCAATTTTTTTTATGGGTTTTGCTAACGAGTGTCTTTAAGACATTCTTTAAGGTTAGTTAATATACTATTTATAGTAATAATATTGTATTAAATGCAACAATTGATAATTTTATTCATTATTTTTAATGCATTAAATGAAGATATTATTATATACGATAACTTTAAAGATTACCCGTTAACAATTTTTTTTTTTTATATATGAGATTCTCTGTGAGAGACAATGATTTGAATTTGCTCCCTTTTAATATGTGGACTCCGCCTGTCTGATAACTAGACTTATTTTAAGTCTCTGATCCATTTATTTAGTGAGCATAACAACTCACAAACAGTAAAACCTGATTGGAAGAACACCGACCACTATGCAAATTGTAAAGAAACTTTAGCATTTAACAATGCATTGTTTCTTCTAGTTTGCAAATTAAAAATAAATATTCCTGCCCTTCATAGCTTATGCTCCCTGGTTTAATTATGTTGTAAGACTGTTACGAACTTTTTTTGTTCCGTTTGGCAGGAAAAGATTGTAAATATTAGAATTCGAATTTTAAACTTGTAAGATATTACCTTTTAAAGGTGGCAATATGAATCAATTGGACTAAGCCACCTCTTAATGTTTTTGTACTTGCTATATACTTAAACATAAAAATGATTACGTGAATAAACTCGAGCTTAACTTAGTTGATTCAAGCAGTCACCTTAAAAAGTGTCTTCTAGTAAGTTTGAGATTCAAATCTTAATGCCTTTCTCTTATCCCAAGATATATTCTCTTTTGTAAAAAAAAAAAAAAAAATGATTACGCGAATTGCATTAAATGAGATGAACTTTACTGATAAAACCCTCATGAGAGTTAAATTACATCACAAATAAGAAGGCAAGACTTCTCTGCCTTCTTAGGTTTTTGTAACATAAAGAAAATGTATAAACCATTTATTGCATACATAATTATTTGTAAAATCTAGCTAATAGGTGAAGAACACATCCCTCTGCCCTTCATAACATGCCTCCTTAAACCAGGGATGTGGACATTTTTTATATAATCTTTCCAATCTATGCTTTCCACATCAAATCCAAAGTTCCTCTTCTCTTCTTCAGACATGGTCTCCATTAGTCTCTTGGTGTTGCTGTTGTCAAACCTGACAGTTGTTTGATTTCATATTTTTCTATGTCAGTTTTTATTTATTTATTTTTTTTCATAATGAAACAAATCCAAACAAGTATATAAAATAAAAGTTGTTGACTAAACAAGATATAAGTCAACAATGATTGGTTTAGGCAATTTCTGATCTAAATTAATGAAATCGTTTTGAATTTTTGATCAAATTGTAAATTTGTTGTTCCCCAGCATCCAAGGCTCAGAAATCAGAAGTGACTAAGATTTGAAGATTACAGGCAATGTGAAATCCTATGCTACTCGGACTCGGGTGTGAGTGTTGGACACGGGTATGTATCCGACACGGGTACGTTTGATTTATTCTAAGTTTTTTCATGTATTTTTTTTGTGAATCATATCTCCATAACCATGTCCGGATATATGTCGGACATGGGTATTTCAAGAAAAATGAAGAGTCAGAGCAACATAGGTGAAATCCATGGCTGAACAGAGATTTAATGCAACAAGTGACTACCTTCCACCATAGAATGTGTATGGCTCGTATATATTAGCCAAGTACTTTGCTTGCTCCACTGACTTCCTGCATATTGCTTCAAGTTTCTGAGACAGCTTTCCACTCCAAGATGCCACTGCTGCCAATCCAGTTCTGCGCATAGCATCTCTCCAGATGTGAGCAGAGAAATCCTCCATGGAGTTGAACAGCTTCATTGATGGAACATGGATTGGCCTACCCTTTGAGTCCAGAATAGGTGAGGAATTGTAGTGTTCATGGAGCATTTTGGCTAAATCCTGGAAAACCAGTGGATTTACAACTGATGATGCAATGTGATAGATGTTAATATCTGGTTTTTGGGTCATTCCATGTCTTGCAATGGCTGCCAAGGTTGCATTGACAACCATGTCTGCTGGAACCTGTAATCCGCCATGGTAAGAATGCAATAAGCCTTCATGAGGAGGTTTTTTTCCAATGTTAATTCATCAAACAACAATAGTACTAATAATTGATGTATAAATCAGACAACAATAACTTACAACATCAAGTACTCCATTGGGATCAACCAGGAAACCTGTTAGCTGCCCCTTCCCATAGCATAATACTATTGGATCCATCATCCTAACATAGAAAGAAAAGGGTAATCTCAAATTTTATCCGAAAAAATTTGCATCATATAAAAAACTTAAACAAGAGAATACCTATTTCCTTCCATCCATCCAGGAAATGGTTCTTTGCAGGTGCTCTCAATGACACTAGGTCGAATTATCACTACTGGTATTTCTCCTCTCATGTTATTGATCATCATTTCTCCCATAGCCTTCGTGAACACATACGTGTCTTGCCATCCGTATTTTCTAGCCCTGATCAGGTGTTAATCATCATGTCAATACTTGAAGAAACAGAAAAGTTATATTAATCACAGAGGAACAGAAAGTAAATGATTTGTATATTACTCTTTCTAAAAAGTGTGTATAAAATTATGAGTATGATTCTAAATGTTCATTAATATATAGTCTTCCTTCTCAAGCTTAAACCAGTATGCAAAGAAGAGAATGAGAAATCTCACCTTTCTAAACCCAATTCTTTCATTTTCTGAGCCACTTCACTTTCATGACAACCTTCCTTGGTATTTCGAGCCAATACGAACTCATCTTCAATATCTAATTCAGGTATGGATCTTGGTGTGGTTTCAGAAATTAAATTTTCCCTTGCAATACAATCTCCCATGTCAAATGGCTTTTCCATAACTCTTCCTTGTCTTTGACCATTAACATATGCTGCACATGAAATAGAAAAAAAAAATCTGCTTATCAGCAAAAAGTTAGATGCCCTTAAGTTTATATATAGATTCCCTCCAAATTGACACTAGAAATCAGTTATTCTTGAAGAAATTTGCTCATCTCTCATGAGTTTCCATATTTTTGGCTTTGATTACTTGCCTGTTGATACTTGCAAAAAGAGTTTAAGTTTCTTGCACTTCTTGGCAAAACCCATGAGATGGCATGCTCCTCTTGTATTTATATCCATGGCAACATCATATCTGCTATTCAATAATGACAACTATTTTAATTAAATTTTCTGTGGCAATGATCTTAATCTTAACAGTTCCACAATCTTAGAGACAAGATAAAAAAAAAACCCATAACCTTTCATCAAAAGTTGTATTAGCTGCAGAATTCACAATTATGTCGACTTCTTTTGCAATCACATCAGCTAAATCACCATCCAATCCAAGATCAGATTCACATACATTTCCTACCACAGGGACTAGTTTGCTCAACATGAAACTTTGGTAACTATTCCCATATGTTTGTTGTAGACTCTTGAAAAGCTCTGCATTTATGATCTAAAACAAAACAAAAAACTAAAGTTTGATTCAATAGCAGGAAAAAAACAATCGTTCAAACATGTGAGAATCAAACAGCACAAGCAAGAAAAGACAAAATTATTTATACATAACATACTTCACTTTTCAATCTTTCCATTGCAGCTTCTTTGTTTTTAGCCTTGACCAAGAGAAATATCTTCCCAACATCAGGCACAGTTCGTAAAATCTTCTCAATAAGAACTGCATATAATTAATATAATAAGAATATTGCATGAATAAAAATGCTTTCTTGAAAAGATTATAGTATATACTTTTTTGGTAAAAATCTCAAGTAAGAATGTGAAGCTACGGAAGTAAAATGCAAATGGTGAGTAGAAAAAACCTATGAGGGTATGATCCTCCAAATATATAGAAAAAATTGTGTCGGACAAATACCCGTATCCGAGTCTCAGCCTCGAGTCCGAGTAACATAGGAAAAAACATACCTTTGGCAAGAAATCCAGTTGAACCAGTAATGAACAACTCCTTCCCTTTAAGAAACTTAACAATGCCAATGCCCTCTTGCAGCTCCACTAGAGTAGTTGATCCTCCATAAGGCACCAAATCTTTAACTGCAATATCTGCCTGACTATTCCCATTAGGATTTGGTGACACAATTAAGTTTCCTGCATCCATAATAGCTGCACTACGATCAGCATTAACCATTTTCGATCTTTCTCTCACAACTGAAGAAACCCCACTAGTCTTCATGGCATTGCCACTTCCTTGGCAATGCACAAAATTGTTGTTCTTCTTCCTCCAGGAGTTAAATTTATTGGAAACTCTTGTATGTTTGCTTGGTGCAACAGAGAAGCAATTGAGGAACAAGGCCCCCATCAAGTTCCAAGAAAAAGGAGAAGTTGAGAAGAAAGAAAAGTATGATCAACAAATTAAAGCATTTTTGGTAGTTAAAAGAAAAATGGTTGGCTTAACAACTCTGCACTAGTAAACTAACTGTGGCCTATAAGGGAAAAAAAAGAAGATGATAAAAATAGTTGGGTTTTGAATCATAAAAAGAGATTGAAAGGAGTATTATAAAGAGCAAGCAGAATGGGGTGAATTTAAGGGGAGAAGGAGATGAGAATTAGGTATAGTTTAATATTTATTTGATGTTATTTAAAGAGAGTTTTCATGCAAAGGCTCTCTTTATGCCATTTCTTTCAAAAATCACACTTCTCGTCAGGGGCTAATAAGATGGCGGGAGTTCTTTATTTCTCGATCTTCTTTGATTATATATCTTTGGGTGAATTATACTTGACTAATATTTGGTATAGTTTGGATTTAAAAATGTTAGGAAAGAAAGGGTGTGGGAATGGAGATTAGGTGAGTAGGCAAGCATAAATTGGGGTTTGGCTGTAGTGATTTAGCTTATAGATCCCATATATATATATATATATATATATATATATATATATATATTTCTAAGTCAATTTGATTTTATTAATAATAATAAAAGGGTGTGGGAATGGAGATTAGGCAAGCATATATTAGGGTTTGGCCGTAGTGATTTAGCTTATAGATCCCTATATATATATATATATATATATATATATATATATATATATATATATATATATATATTAGAAAGAAAGGATGTGGGAATGGAGATTAGGCAAGCATAGATTGGGGTTTGGCCGTAGTGATTTAGCTTATATATATATATATATATATATATATATATATATATATATATATATATATATATTAGAAAGAAAGGGTGTGGGAATGGAGATTAGGCAAGCATAGATTGGGGTTTGGCCGTAGTGATTTAGCTTATAGATCCCTATATATATATATTAGAAAGAAAGGGTGTGGGAATGGAGATTAGACAAGCATAGATTGGGGTTTGGCCGTAGTGATTTAGCTTATAGATCCCATATATATATATATATATATATATTTCTAAGTCAATTTGATTTTATTAATAATAATAAAAGGGTATGGGAATGGAGATTAGGCAAGCATAGATTAGGGTTTGACCGTAGTGATTTAGCTTATAGATCCCTATATATATATATATATATATATATATATATATATATATATATATATATTAGAAAGAAAGGATGTGGGAATGGAGATTAGGCAAGCATAGATTGGGGTTTGGCCGTAGTGATTTAGCTTATAGATCCCTATATAAATATATATATATATATATATATATATTAGAAAGAAAGGGTGTGGGAATGGAGATTAGGCAAGCATAGATTGGGGTTTGGCCGTAGTGGTTTAGCTTATAGATCCCTATATATATATATATATATATATATATATATATATTTCTAAGTCAATTTGATTTTATTAATAATAATAAAAGGTAAAAGAGCTAGTAACAGCACAAGCAAAAACAAGAACGGAAAAATAGTTCTGTTAAAAACAGAACTTCCAGGAACAAACACCAAGCAAACTAATCATCTTAAAATCAAACTTAAAGCACAACAATCTATAGATCTGGACATCATGTAAACAGGGAATCCAAACTCCCTATATGCTTTGCTAAAATACTAATATGAGAATCCGAACTAAGTTCAGTTGGTTTATGTAATCACCCTTAAAAAGGTAGTATCTAGCAAGTTTGAAGTTCGAATCCATGCATTTTCAATCTCTCGCCAGACTGATATAAAAAAAATAAAAGAATAGATGATAAAATTTTTTACTTAGGAGGTGCTTCCTCATCAATTCACTTTGTGATATTCTCTCTGGATAATATTGTTGGAACTGGAAGAATTCTCTTGCTATCTTTTCTAATCAAATGCAGTTACTTATACACACTAATCAAACATGATTACAAACGAAATAGCGAATAAGATTTAAACAACTTTTCTCTCATTTAATAATAAAAAACAAAAACAAAAACAAACAAGAACAAGAACAACAAGATTGAATTACACTCCTCCCTTATACCTCTCAATCTCATATGTACCAAACAAAAAAATAAGTGCCCCACAACTTTGTTACATGCTAATTAGGACTATGATATAGTACCAACATTAAGATTCCCACAACTTTGTTACATGCAGGGTCTTTTAGCAGTATAGGAAAATGAGCAGAATCTCCATTAAAACATCCAAATGTCTAAGCATCTGCAGTTTGGATCATTTTCCTTCCAAGCAATAGAACTGGGTTCGTCTCCCAGCAGCCTAGATAAATAAGGATCGGGGCCGGAAAATAAGGAAGGATCAGAACTGCAGCAGTTTCCAACCTGGAAAACCATTGCAATTCCAATTCCCTTTTACACAATGAAGAAAAAGGGACTATTCACAGCAACCTGAATAATGAATTCGAATTCCACCATTTTCTTTTGTTTGAAACTTGCATATAATTATATATACATATAAATTGTTTCAATTTAGGTGCCCCTAAGAAACTCTTAGAATACAAGCAGCCTTCTAGAAGAACACGCGAAAATCAGAGTACATTCTTTTGCCCTAACTTCTTACTAAGTCAAAGAAACAACTAACATACAAGTAGAGTACATCCTTCTAAAGCTTACTGAGGAAACACAAAAACAGCAATTAGGTGAGAGGTAAAGATCATACGCCCCTTAATCACCAGACAAGCATCTCAGACAATTGCACTTGAAACCAAAACCTTGAGACAAGAGACTTTGTCTAGCATCACAACTCATACTGGCATCAATATAACATATCCGAAGCTCTTCACCTACAATATTTTTCAAGAAGAAATGTCATTCATAAAATCAGGATACCTTTGGTGCAGTCTTTGGTGCCAATAGTAAAGACAGCCAAACAACTTCCAAATGGAATCAGACCAGGATAGAAAGAAGTATGTAAAGCCAGCAGTAGAAGGCATACCTTCATCAATGTCACGCAGCGCCTTCAATTTTGCATCAGCATTCTCTATCCATATGATGTGTGTGTTGGGATCTGTAATTCAATATTAGCAAATCTTGTTTTTAAACACATCTATCTCACAACAACAATATGCTTCATTCTGTTTCACATAGCACATATAAGGTATTTTATTTGTTTTTAGTCAACTTTTAAAGTGGCTTCATATTCATGATCCCAAGCTCTTTTTCCCCTTTTTTTAAGTCAAGTTGGGAAGCAGGATTTTGAACTTAGGACCTCCTTCTAGAAGAGATGTGGCTACTGATTGGTTTGAACTGTTGAAGTGGTCAGAGTTAAGGTATCCACATTTCATAAAAATTCAACTGGCACAATCAAGGTTATGGTTGACAAAGTAATACTTACATTGACAAATTACTATCCCTATCGGTAGACATTATGTTTTTCCTTAAAAAAAGTGAAAAAGCTCTTCCTTACTTCTATAAGTAATCATGGAAAAGATGTACAATGAACCACATATAAAACAATAATCACTAGTAGAGAAACAAGAAAACTTACCACAATCATGGTTGTAAAAGGATGGAAGCATGTAAATAGCATTTCCAACTGCAGCTTCAGCTTCGATGGTGGCTGCAGCTAACGAAAGAAGATCTTCATATACACCTGCAGCCAATTCAATACGGAATGCATTGATACGAATTCGTGCAAGCACAGCAGTGTACCAGTGTTTTGTTAAGACTTTCTGCTGTCAAAGAAAACAATCAGCATAGGACCATGAAAATAAAAGCATACAGGAAAAGATACTCATGTATTTCTTATAAGTGAAGGATACAAGATGTATGTTCATCTCCGATATTTGCCTTTGTCAAAGTATTTTTTAGCAAACAGAATCCCTCTTCCATCTGAAATTATCACCATACACATGAAAAATTAGTACATACCTATTAACCATATGTTGTATGAAAACGGTAGGAAAAAAAAAAGTATTTTTCGCAATGAAGTTGGAAATAACTGAGATGGCAGGAAAGATGTAAAGATCAGAATCTCCTTGAAGGATGAATGCAATGGAAGCACTTACAAATAGAAAAAGCAACACGGATAATTTGGTTGTTTACGAGGAAAGAACAATAGTTATTCAAAGCCATATTACTCATTGTGATGTAGACTATAATCAGATACCATATATGCTACTCTAGTTGATATGCCAGTAATATGAATGTCATTTGAAGAATCAATAAAATCACTATTGGTCCAAAATAGATGGATGGTTTTCACCTTTAAAATCATCCCTTGAGTTAAGCTAGCTGGTTGAAGTATGTCAACAATGTCAGCAGGTGCAGCTCCTGATATGACCATACAAGCTAACCGCTTTACCAAAAGGGGATATTTCAGACCTTGGGTCCTTAACAAAGAGAAAATTGGAAGTAAGAAAGTAATTGCTACGAAATATCATGTAATGCTTTAGGGTTTATCTCCAGCATGAATAGCAGGGTTCTAAGGAACAACAGAAAAGAAAATACTTAACAAAAGAAATAGATTGTAGGCACATTTATTTGTCTAATCACTTTCTAAATGGAACTTTTTTTTAGAAAAAAATCTAAAAGACCTTTTAAGAGAAGAAAGTGCTGAAACAGCCCACCTAAATAAATTTACTGTAGAATATGTATCATCATATGTAAAATTTTGTGTCCTCAAAAACGATACTACCATCTTTTAATGTTGCATTTTAAGCAATAGAACTATTATTAGAAGGGGGGCAGAGCTGGATGCTCAAAAGACGCCATGTGGGAAATTCTTTTTCTTTATGGTAGAAGGTAGCACACATATATAGTAAATTGTTGCATGGAATGATCGTAGAGCAGATTTCAATAATCAGCCTGAAACCTCTTTGTGGTGGCCATTTGGGATGAAAAATTATGGAATTTAGGGCATTGAATTTAAGAGAGAGGAATGAAAAACAAATCAAGGCAAGAATATCTTGCACTCTCTCACTCAATCACCCTAATTCTATCCAAGCCTAAACACCTTGTACCAATCCACAGACATCACCACATTTTTCCCTTTTAATACCATTCATAACAAGAATCTTGCTGTAATCAACTCCCCATCAGATGTCGCTAGTTTGCTAATTTATTAAAATCCTTAAAGCCCAACCCCAGTCTTCTATAAACCTAATATTCTCAACTTTTCATGGCCTAAGCCCCAGCAAAGTGATTACTGAAAAATTATTCAATCTATCCGAAAACATGGAAGAACAAAGAAATGAAGCATAAAATGCAGATACAAATGAAGGAAATCAAAGTGACGCTCTAGTAAAAGGCTTCTAAGCAAACTTTCTTACCTGCAATAATCATCAAAAGCTAGCCAATCTGCTTTCTTCTCAACATCATAAAAAACCTAAAACCAATGTCAAGTAAACCCCAAATTAATAGTATAAGACCCAAAAAAAACTCATCATTAATTTTTTTTGGGATAAATCATTATTAAATTTCATACTTGAAAGTTTAAAACAAAATAAAAAATAGTACCATTTGATTTTTTTTTTCAGTGACTTCTTTTTCCAATTAGCTTTCATTTATAATGGCTTGAAGTTAAATAATCAAACATTTGGTAGGTTCCCTAGCTCAAAAGACTTGGCCAAACTCAATTTTCAACTAATTGGTTACTATACCAAAAACCCACATAAGAACAATAATAAGAAAAGTAAACCCATTTAACCTTGGAGCTTTCTTTGCACTTTTCACAGCAAAATGAAACGCCTTGAGGTTGAGACCCAGTAACAGTTTTCATCTTTTTGAGGCAAAAGTAACAGACAGTGTTAATGGCAGAGAGAGAAGGATGAGATAAAATGGGTTTAGCAGTGTGGATGGTGTCTCCGGCACCGATTCTCCGAGTGGCGAACACGCCTCGACCTGCTGGCTCGGTGAGTGCGACTCGGATCGGAGGCGGAGCGGGTCCACTGGACGGATTCTCATTTTTGTTAGGTGGGGTAATGGTGGTGGCGGTGGCGGTGGAGGTGGAGGTGGAGGTGGAAGAGAATAAAACGAGTGCGTTGTGAGAATGAAGGGTTCTGAAGCGGGATCGCCAACGTCTATAACAGCTCAAAGTCGAAGCCAAAGGTGACATTCTTATGTTATTTGAACCTTGAAGACAGAGATGAAAAGAAATGCCAATTATTTAAGAGGAAACTTTAAATTAAACAAATAAATAATTGAATTTAAAAAGAAATGTGGAATCACAATGTTTATTTTGTAAATAAATAAATAGTTGGCGTACACGCAGGTAATGTATCTGTAAACAATCTCCTTTCTAATTATATTGCTTCTTTTCTCAACGCCATGGCTATGGCTTCCATTGACCAAACCAAATAACCTTCAACCTACTTTCTGTACCAACTGTAACCACGCAAACTTTACTTTTCGTTCTCTCAAGTTTTTAGTTTGTGAATTTACAAGCAAGAAAAAAAACATGATGAGTTAAGTTGATGGGAGTTAAAAGGATAGATTAAAAAATTTTAAAAAGAAAAAACAATGAAAATTTTCCAACAAAATTTAAATGAATCAAAAATATTTTAATAGTTAAAAAATATTATTAAAATTAATATAAAATAAGTTATTACAAATATATATATGAGTCTGTTTAATTTGTTATGATTAAGTATTATTTAATTATTATTTATTTTTTCTTTGAATTTAACACATTATTTTTTTAATTTAAAAAAATAATTTATTAAATATATTTTACAATATATATATATGATTTTTTTATCCTAATATTTCTTTTTATTTTATTAATTATCAAATTACCTATCTTTTGTATTTATATACCAAAATGCGTTTTTTTTTTAACGTTGAAAAGTTGCCATATGATATGACGACTTTTCAGTGTAATTTTTTTTTTTAGGTGTTGGGAAGTCCTCATATAATATGACGACTTCCCAACACCTTTTTTCTAAAAATTATTTAATTTAATAATTAATTATTTAATTTAATAATTAATTATTTAATTATATAATTTAATTTAAAAATATATATATATTTTTAAATTATATTTAAAAGCCTAAATAATATATTTTTATAATATTATTATTTTTATATATAATTAATTAAATATTTAAAAATGATAAATAAGAATGTAATGATAAATAAGAATAAATCAACATATAACAAGAAATGTGAAATATGTAAATATTACGAAATATGTAAATATTACAGGTGCAGAACATGTAATTGGTTCATTGTTGATGCGAACTCTCCCTCGATGTGTTAGATAGATAAGGACATTTTCGACGGCTATGACCTTCATTTCTGCATAATCCACAGCGTTTTGGTTGGCAATTCTCCCTAAGGTCCATTTCATTACGAATACGACTTGATTTTGGCCGATCATGTGGATCTCTTCGCGTTTCTGGATTGGGACACACTTCTGGTTCATTATATTGAGGCAATAACCTTCATTTGCAATTGTTTCAAACTCATGCCTATAAACATTGAATATAGTGTCAAGTTTATAGACATTGTTCACATATTGCATGCAATCTACATGGACATGTGCACAAGCAACAACTACATGTGAATAAGGGAACCTTTGTGCTTGAAACTTCCCACAGTCACACCACATCTCACTAAGATTTACTTTGTACTTCATTGTAGCAACTCTCTCTTGTGGGTCAAGTAACTCCTCAATAAAAAAATAAAAAAATTGATTTACGCGCGTAAAATTACGAACCGAGTGGGAGTTAGCTTTCCTACGATTTTCTTGCATTGCCATTGTGACTGTTTCACAGTATTGTGCCTTCCCTCGATCATTCTTTGTTGCTTATTGCCCACTTTAACAAATAGTTCAGCCAACCTATAATATGTTGCATGCACCAAAACAGTAACGGGAAGATGACGCATCTCTTTCAACACAAATTGATAGATTCAGCTAGATTGGTTGTCATATGCCCATAGTGTCTTCCTTCTTCATATGATTAGGCCCACTTCTCCTTGGAAATCCTATCAAGCCAATTAGCCGCCTCTGCGTTTTCTTGACAAAGAATCTCATACATCAAATGAAAATGGGGTCGCCCTAACTCGTATCCTGATAAAATGTTAAAAAAAAAATTGTTAATTTCAATATTATTTTATATATTAAAGGAAATATAAGAGATAAAATAACTATGATCCGATTCCATACCCATGTTGACAATTTGTCGATGCAATTCCTTATTGTTAAACCTCTTCATGAAGTTAGCTGCAATATGTCGAATGCAGTACACAGAGTATGCATTTGGAGGATTACATCCACTACCATGGCGTCTGATTGCAGCTTTGATGGATTCATGTCGATCAGACATTAAGTATATGCCAGGTTGTGTTGTTACATGTGCAAATTAATGAGAAGAATGACCAAGCCTCCGTTGTCTCACCCTCCACAATGGCAAAGGCAATTGGTAGTATATTTCGGTTGTCATCTTGTGCAATAGCTAATAACAATGTTCCTTTGTATTTTCCATATAAGAATGTACCGTCTATTTGCACAATAGGTTTGCAAACGAAAACCCTTCAATGCACGACTTAAATGTCCAAAAGAGTCGATGGAATTTTCTCTTACCCTGGACCATTCGATCACCGTGATATGCAGGTACTGTTTGCAATTCCACAATTGTACCAGAAAAGAAATGTTGCATTGCACTAAACCATTTAGGTAGATCATTGTACGATCTATCCCAATCGCCAAAGACTTGAATAATTGCCTTTTGCTTTGCTTTCCATGCTTTCCTATAAGAAGTGATGTATCCAAACTGGATTCGCATCTCAGCGATCAAAACTGAAACGAAAATCTCCGGATTTGCTTGGACCAATGACAGAATGCATGAACAGATCATGTTGGAATCTAATTTGCAATGATCCTATGAAATTCTTCCCGATGTGCAAGTATGAGCCCCATTATATTTTCTAATCTCCCATACTTGTTTCTTCTTCATGAATGTTGCCCTTATTCTCCAATTGCACCCTTACCCATACATTGGACACTTGCCATGATATTCGGTTGGCTCCGATTCAATAACTCTGTAATCTATAGAGTTTTTGATGTTGTAGTGCTTAATAGCTGAAAGCACAGCCTCTTTCGTTGGAAATTGTAATCCAACATAAAGATCAACTGTATATGGATTCCAACTCAGAGGTGCAGTAAATGTATTACCATATTCAAGAAATTCTGGCACTTGCATTGCATCCAGATCCAGGGTGCGCATATGGGATGCAAGATTATAAGGGGGAAGAACTCCATAAGTGTTGATATCAGGGCCAACATCTCGGTCAGAATCATTGCTCTCATCACTGTCATTTGCAAATTCAGCATACTCTTCTTCTTGCTCACTAAAGTCACCAATATATTCACTATGGGCTCCACATGACTGAACAGGATCATCACCTGTTGGCACATCATCTGGCACATCATCCAGGGCAGTAGGAATTGTTGGTGAGAAAAATGAATTATGAAACGTTGTAGCTTGCGATGACACTTCTTCTGAGGGAACGTTGTACGAAGTGGGAACATAATAAACGGTTGAGAATCATCATCTTCTGGAAGCCCACAATCCTCAATGTCAGCATATAACTCAAGTACACCAACATTTTCAAATGTCTCGTGAGCATGAAACATTCCTCTCACATCATCATCATCTTTTAGTGGATAAGTCATTTATCGGACACATCCTTCACCAATAGAAAGATGAAGCCTATACTTAATCTCTGAAACTCTTTCTGTATTTTCAGCTTTGATTTTTGTATGAATTATTACCTTCGGTTCCTCTAATGTGACGTCTTCACCAACACGAAAGCTTTTAGGACGTTCACAGTCAAAGGTAGCATCTTCATCAGTATTATGAGTTTGACCATTATAGTAGACCAATGCAACCACTCTGTTGCTCATGTTGTGTAGTAATGAAAGTGAGAATGATGAGAACGAATTTATTATCACTCAGCAAAAGAAATAAAAAATAAAGAAGGATGAGAATAACAAGGTATTATCACTAACACCAGAAAATAACAACTAAGATTGAGAATGAGGAAAAAAATATCATATTTATAATGGTTTATTGAGTAAAATATGGTAAAAAAATTGTTGAATTTGATTTCAATTTTTCAGCTGATAAGGCTCATCCTTTGAAACTGTTCTCATTTTTTTGCTGACAAATCCCATCCTTTGAAACTGTTGAATCTGATTCTTATTTTTCTGCTGATAAATAAAATCATGATGAAAAATTGTTGATTCTAATTTTTATTTTTTTTTGCTCATAAATCCCGTTAGAAAAATTATTGAATCTAATATTTTTCGGAACGTGCAGGAAGAGGCTTTGTAGTATGAAAAACATACTTGGCTTTTCTGGGTTCAAACACGGACGTTTGAACATCAATTATATAAATTTTTTAATCCAACGCCACAAAACCAGGGGCAACAGGAGAACTTTTTTGGTTGAATCGGAGGAGAGGTTCCGACAGCGGCTTGGTCTGCTCATTCTCTGCACCAGCAATCTCTAAGGCATAAAGAGAGTAAGAGACGGTTGGTGGTGATCGTACCTCCCGACTAGAAACATCTCGTTTTCGCCCACATGCGACCAACATCTCTTCGTTCAGTATCGGGGCCTGTGTTCGGGAAGGTGGGAAAATAAAGGAAAAACAACTTGATGAAAATATGGATACAAATCTGTAAGAGGGATTTCACCGTCTGTTTCTTCAAGGTCCTCTCCGAAACTCCATAACATCAACACCAAAAAGAATCAAGTTGTTGACACACTCTTTCTCTTTCAGTACTACCACGATCGAAATCACAATTAAATTTGGTTTCCGTAAGTAGAGGTTGAGAGTTCAAAGTTTGAGCTAAAGTCGGCTGGAAGTTTATAAAAAAGTTATAAATAGCAATTCTATTTAGGGTTTTTTTCTTCTTTTCTTTTATTATTATTATTGCTATAATAATATGTCCGCGCAACTTCACTTCCCCCAAATTTATTTTTATTTTAATATGTAAATACATAAATATTTATTTTTACTTTAAGATGTAAATTAAATTCATAAATTAAATGATATAGTGGACTCGCTCCGCATCCGATCCGAGTCAGCAGGTCGAGGCGTGTTCGCCACTCGGAGAATCGGTGCCGGAGACACCATCCACACTGCTAAACCCATTTTATCTCATCCTTCTCTCTCTGCCATTAACACTGTCTGTTACTTTTGCCTCAAAAAGATGAAAACTGACACTGTTACTGGGTCTCAACCTCAAGGCGTTTCCTTTTGCTGTGAAAAGTGCAAAGAAAGCTCCAAGGTTAAATGGGTTTACTTTTCTTATTATTGTTCTTATAATCTTATGTGTGTTTTTTATATAGTAACCAATTAGTTGAAAATTGAGTTTGGCCAAGTCTTTTGAGCTAGGGAACCTACCAAATGTTTGATTATTTAACTTCAAGCCATTATAAATGAAAGCTAATTGGAAATTAAAGAAGTCACTGAAAAAAAAAAAAAATCAAATGGTACTATTTTTATTTTGTTTTAAACTTTGAAGTATGAAATTTAATAATGATTTATCCCAAAAAAAGTTAATGTTGAGTTTTTTTTTTTTATCTTATACTATTAATTTGGGGTTTGCTTGACATTGGTTTTAGGTCTTTTATGATGTTGAGAAGAAAGCAGATTGGCTAGCTTTTGATGATTATTGCAGGAAAGAAAGTTCGCTTAGAAGCCTTTTACTAGAGCGTCACTTTGATTTCCTTCATTTGTATCTGCATTGTATGCTTCATTTCTTTGTTCTTCCATGTTTTCTGATGGATTGAATAATTTTCCAGTAATCACTTTGCTGGGGCTTAGGCCATGAAAAGTTGAGAAAATTAGGATTATAGAAGACTGGGGTTTGGATTTAAGGATTTTAATAAATTAACAAACTAGCGACGTCTGATGAGGAGTTGATTACAGCAAGATTCTTGTTATGAATGGGATTAAAAGGGAAAAATGTGGTGATGTCTGTGGATTGGTACAAGGTGTTTAGGATTTGATAGAATTAGGGTGGCTGAGGGAGAGAGTGCAAGATATTCTTGCCTTGATTTGTTTTTCGTGCCTCTCTTAAGTATTTTCTTTTCTGTTGTGCATTAGAACTCTGCTATTCATGCTGGAGATAACCCTAAAGCATTACATGATATTTCGTACTTACTTCCAATTTTCTCTTTGTTAAGGACTCAAGGTCTGAAATATCCCTTTTGATAAAACGGTTAGCTTGTATGGTCATATCAGGAGCTGCACCTGTTGACGTTGTTGACATATTTCAACCAGCTAGCTTAACTCAAGGGATGATTTTGAAGGTGAAAACCATCCATCTATTTTGGACCAATAGTGATTTTATTGATTCTCCAAATAACAAGCATATTACTGGCCGATCAACTAGAGTAGCATATTTGGTATCTGATTATACTATCTACAACACAAAGTAAAATGGCTTTGAAACACTATTGTTCTTTCCTTTATAAACAACCAAGTTATCCGTGTTTTTTTTTTTCTATTTGTAAGTGCTTCCTTTGCCTTCATCCTTCAAGGAGATTCTGATCTTTACATCTTTCCTGCCTTCTCAGTTGTTTCCAACTTCATTGTGAAAAAGACTCGTTTTGGTCTTCCTACCCTTTTCATGATCATTATATACAACATAATGGTTAATAGGTATGTACTAATTTTTCATGCGTATGGTGATAATTTCAGATGGAAGAGGGATTCTTTTTGCTAAGAAATGCTTTGACAAAGGCAAATAGCGGACATGAACATACATCTTGTATCCGCCACTTATAAGAATACATGGGTATCTTTTCCTGTATGTTTTTATTTTCATGGTCCTATGCTGATTGTTTTTTGGAAAACAGTTTTCTTTGACAGCAGAAAGTCTTAACAAAACAATGGTACACTGCTGTGCTTGCACGAATTTATATCAATGCATTCCGTATTGAATTGGCTGCAGGTGTATATGAAGATCTTCTTTCATTAGCTGCAGCCTCCATCGAAGCTGAAGCTGCAGTTTGGAAATGCTATTTACATGCTTCCATCCTTTTACAACCATGACTGTGGTAAGTTTTCTTGTTTCTCTACTAGTGATTATTGTTTTATATGTGGCTCATTGTACATCTTTTACCATGATTATTATAGAAAGTAGGGAAGAGCTTTTTTTACCTTTCTTTTTTAAGGAAAAAATAATGTCTACTGATAGGGATGGATAATTTGTCAATATAAGAATTACTTTGTCAACCATAACATTGATTGTGCCAGTTGAATCTTTATGAAATGTGGATACCTTAACTTTGACCACTTCAACAGTTCAAACTAATCAGTAGCCACATCACTTCTAGAAGGAGGTCCTAAGTTCAAAAACCTGCTTCCCAGCTTCACGATCAAAAAGGGGAAAAAGAGATTGGGATCATGAATATGTAGATGAGGTCATATAAATTGAAATGAAGCTGCTTCAAAAGTTTATTAAAAACAAATTAAATACCTTATATATGCTACATGAATCATATTCTTGTTGTGAGATAGATAATTTTGTTTAAAAAACAAGATGATTTGCTAATATTGAATTACAAATCCCAACACACACACATCATATGGATAGAGAATGCCGTTGCAAAATTGAAGGCACTCCGTGACTTTGATGAAGGTATGTCTTCTACTGCTGGCTTTACAAAGTTATTTATACTATCCTGGTCTGATTCCATTTGGAAGTTGTTTGGCTGTCTTTACTATTGGCATCGAAAACCGCACCAAAGCTATCCTGATTTTATGAATGACATTTCTTCTTGGGATATGTTATATTGATGCCAGTATGAGTTTTGATGCTAGACAAAGTCTCTTGTCTCATGGTTTTGGTTTTGGTTTCAACTTTCAAGTGCAATTGTCTGAGATGCTTGTCTGGTGATTAAGGGGCGTATGATCTTTACCTCTCACCTAATTACTGTTTTTGTGTTTGCTCAGTAAGTTTTAGAAGTATGTTCTTTACTTGTATGTCAGTTGTTTCTTTGACTTAGTAAGAGGTTAGGGTAAAAGGATGAACTCTGTTTTTCGTGTGTTCTGCTAGAAGGCTGCCTGTATTCTAAGTTTTTCTTAGGAGCACCTAAATTGAAACAATTTATATGTATAATGCAAGTTTCAAACAAAAGAAAATGGTGGAATATGAATTCATTATTCAGGTTGCTGTGGATAATCCCTTTTTCTTTTTTGTGATATTTTCTTCATTGTGTAAAAGGGAATTGAAATTGCAGTGGTTTTCCATGTTGGAAACTGCTGCAGTTCTGATCCTTATTTTCCGGCCCTGGTCCTTATTTATCTAGGCTGCTGGGAGACTAAGAACCCACTTCTATTGCTTGGAAGGAAAATTATCCAAACTGCAGATGCTTAGACATTTGGACGTTTTAATAGAGATTGTGCTCATTTTCCTGTACTGCTAAAAGACCCTGCATGTAACAAAGTTGTGGAAATCTTAATGTAGGTACTTGGTAATATATCATAGTCCTAATTAGCATCTTCATAAAAGACGACAACATTAGCTTTGTTGCGAGAATTTCATGCAGGACACTTATTTTTTTTGTTTGGTACATATGAGACTGAGAGGTACATATGAAATGGATGCTTTTCATGCTCAAATTTCCTAGTAGATGAATGAATAAGGATATGGGCTTTATAGCTTATGTTATCTGGACTTGTGTGAGTTTGTGACTTATATAGATATATTCAATTTTTTTTTTTTAAATATATATTTAAAAGATCGTATTCCTATACTCATATCTAAATATATTCGGACACGATGAAAAATGAAGACTATGGATGAAGACATTGATTAGGAATAACTTTTGTCCAGAAATATCAAAGAGTTTATTTTGTTTAATATCCATATTTTTCTGTTGGGGGTCTGATATCTAGATGTCTCTTAACAGTTTATATAGGAGAAATTGTCACGTAGAAATTGATTGAAACGTTAAAATTGCTATGACTTTTGACAATCCTAGAGTCTTTTATTTTCTTTTTTCCTAATGGAATTATTACTCAGGAAAAGTTAGTCAATCTTTTTGTTCTTGTTTCTTTTTTATTAAATGAAAGAAAAGTTGTTTAAATCTTATTTGCTATTTCGTTTGTAATCATGTTTGATTAGTATGTATAACTGCATTTGTTTACAAAAGACATGATGTTACTATGTATTAATTATTTTAATAGAGCTATATAAACGTTACTATAATTATTAAGCTATTTAATTACATTAATTGATTTTTGAATAATTTTTAAAATATAGATTTTCAATTATGAAAGTTTTTAAAATATAGATTTCAAATTATATTTGTTTATATTGTTTACATCATTAAGAACACCAAAAAAAATTTAAAACTAAATAAAATATATATTATTTGTTGAAATAAACACCAAAAAATAAAACCTAAAAAATAAATTATAGGATATGGATTGAAAATAATTAAAAAGATTATGAAGATAAGACATTATTCCAAAAATTTAAAAAATAAAACAAAGTGGAGATAAACAATCGGGTTTAATTTTTGGAAATATAGATAATTTAAAAGCCACTAATACAACTTTAAAATACATAACTAGATTGATCGTCTTAATTATATTCATAACCTTATAAGAATTATCTAATGAACACAACTAATGTGCCCTTCCAAAGTTAGTATATTTATTAGACAAATATATATTGCTGCATTAAATTAAAATGCAATTAGAACATATTTTTGAGTTAATTAAGGTATGATTATTGTCTTCTTATAATGTTATTATTATATATTTGATTTAACTGTGTGTTTTAAACCTTACTTTATATATCTCTCTTAGAGGTGTCTATAGATCGAGTCGGGTTGGATTTTGGTTGGATATAAGTATGGTATCAATATCATATTTGTTTGCTCAAACTCGATTAGGACCTTAAATTTGCTCTATCCCGTCCACGTTTGTAAATAAGTAGTCAGGCCCAACCGCCCTGTCCATATTATTATTATTTTTTTAAATATATTTTTTACTTAATCTTTAATAATTTTATATTTAATCTTTAGTAATTTTATACTGAGATTACAACAAAGTGTGTAACAAAATAAGTTCGCTTCATGCAAAAAAAATTTTCTTTTTTGGTATAAAATCTTTTTTATTTGCGTTTACGATCAGCAAGCTGTAAATTTATTATGTTTAGAAAAGTTTTTTTTTAATTTAAAATCTTTTATTTTATGAATTTATTATAATTTGCATTATTAGTTAATTTGTTAATACAATATGCAAATATTCCAATATATGCATATTTTAATTTTTTTTTAAAATGAATTATATTTGTTATTGTGATTAAATTTAAATGAATAAAAAAAAATTAATAGTTAAAAAGTATTATTAAATTAATATAAAATAGGTTATTGCATATATATATATCTAAACATACTTTATCACTTAATTTAAGAAAATTAAAATAAATATAAATATTTATAAATAAAAAATCTTAGCATCAGTTGCTTGTAATAAGTAAATCGACCGAACTGATTACATTTGATTAATTCGAGTCAGTTTGATCGATTTTAAGTATTAATAAACTAATTCGATCAATTATCGGGTTTTGAATTTGTTAGCTGAACTAGTCGAACAAATCGACTATAATTAAAAAATCAAGTTCAAAGGGATCGATCTCTCGTCTTTGACTTGAAAATTTTGTGCATAAGGATGGATCCTTTAACTTTTTGAAATGAAAATTTTGATTTGACATGCATAAGGATCGATCCTCTTAAAAAGGATTGATCCATTTTCATATAGAAAATTTCTTTTAGGTTATGATGCTCAAAGGGATCTATTCATTTAAAAAGAGAATGAATCCCTACATTAACCTACCGAAATGACAGACTTATTTTGGTTCAATTATTTTCAATACTCCATACGATCGGTCAGTTCGGTCGATTATTTATATATGATTTATTTATTTAATTTTTAAAATTTTAGATCGAACCGGCAGAATGCTTTCTCTCTCTAGACTTGTCAATGGGCTGAGCTGAGCCCAAAAAATTATTTTTCCTTATCCAAGTCAGGGTCGGGTCAAACCCAAAAATCTGTTTTACTATTTTAAAAAATTATTTTTATAATTAAATTTAATTAAAAATATTTTTTTATTAAATAAATAATAATCTAGAGTGATTCAAATTATAAAAATTCATGTTAGATCCAACCCAATTTCGACTAGGCTTAGCGGGCCGGTTAGGTAGTCCACAGAACCAGTTCTCCCGTAACTGCCGGACATATTTTACTACTAATAAAATAAAATAAAAAGGTCAAAATCCCAAACAAAATTGCTCTTTACTTATTTAAACTTCGGCCGACTGCTCTCTTAGTTAAAGCTATGAAATTCTTTGACAGAAGCTGCAACTCTCAACCTCTACTATCCCAACGTAATAGAGCCTATCTACGGAAACCAAATTTGATATTGATTTCGGTCGTGGTAGACTGAAACAGACGGTGAAAACCCTCTGCTTTCCTCACTTTTATTACAGATTTTCACCCATATTTTCATCAAATTGTTTTTCACCGTTGTTTTCCCACCTTACCAAACACCATAAAATTCAATCCAGGCCCCGATACTCAGCGAAGAGATGCTGGTCGCATGTGGCCGTAAACGAGATGGTTCTAGTCGGGAGGCTCGACCACCACCACCCGTCTACTTTGTTTATTACCACGAAGATAGTAAGCTTTACTCTCACTCTCTTTATGTCTTAGAGATTGCTGGTGCAGAGAATGAGCAGACCAAGCCGCTGCCGGAACCTCTCTTCCGATTCAACCATAAAACTTTTCCTGTTGCCCCAGGTTTTGTGGCGTTGGATTCAAAAATTTATGTAATTGGTGGGCAAACGTCCGCGTTTGGACCCAGTAAAGACAAGTATTCTTTAGACACTTATGTGTTTGATACGACAAAGCCTCTTCCTGCACGTTCCGAAGATGATGATCCAATAGATTTTTTGATCAAAGGTCCTCGGTTGAATGGTCCCAAATTTGGTCCCATTTTAGTCATCTTTGATGGAAGAATCTATGCCTTTCCACGTTGTTTTAGCCGTCACAGCCCTACTACGCCCAAATGTGAGATGCTTGATCTTAAAGTTGGGTCATGGGTTCCTCTTCCTGACCCTCCTTTACTTGACCAGCATGTAAAGGATCGGCCTAGAAGAAATTACGAAGTAGAAGGTTATGCTGTTCATGATGGTACTTTTGTTGCATCAACACCTAAAGGAATATATTGTCTTAATTTGAAAATTCCTACTGAGTGGAGGCATATTCAGCTATTGGGAGGTGTTAACCGATTACCCTTCATTGAAGAAGCAATTTGTATTAATGAAGAATACTTTGCAATTGTCAGAAATGGACACAAGCATGTATTATGCAAATATGACAAGGGATTGGCTGAAGAGAAAGATTTGGTTAACCTTCAGTCAACAGACAGATATTTAAAATGTTATGGGCATCAACGTATGGTCCATTTAGGGGATAATATGTTATGTCTTATTAGAAGTGCTCTAGATAGGCCTCCCAAATCGTTTCCTCCCTATGGAAGTCGTAACTTCATATGTTTTGATATCTATCAAGTTAAGGAGCATCAAAAGAAGAAGAAGAATCAATCAGGACTTGCTCACTTTGCTTCTTCCACATTCACCATGGATGACAATCCCGGGACTCATGGAGGCTCCATGGGGTGCTTCCCTAAGCAAGTAACTCCTTTTACTAAAATACAAATTGTCTTTATTGTTTTTCCTAGATTTTACTTGAAGTTGAATTGTCATTATTCATTTTTCGTGGCATTTAAAAGTACATATATAAATGTAGAAGCATAACTAATCACTTTTGTAAAAGGGCTAATTGATGTCAATATCTTTTCTAATGACAAATGGAGCATATGATTCTGGGATTTAATAATGTAACTATACATGATTCAAAAGCAGTAAAAACTAAGCTTATATACTCACAAAGTTTAGCGGTCACCTTTATGAGCACCCGTGTATTAGTATTAACCGCTATCCTATTTATTAAAGTTGTTATCTGAGACTTAATTCGACTGGAATTTAGGGTTAACAATTTGAGTAAGGACCAGGAGACAAGTTAGTGCCTAGATAACAATTTGAGTAATCTATTCAACAATGACTTAATATAGTGTAGTTTTAGAAATCAACATTGCTTTTCTGAATGTTAATTATTGGGTGGGGGAGATATTAAAATAACTTTAAAGTATTGTTAAATACATGGAAACTGTGTCCCTAAGTAAAGATGTTTTAGCACTATAGTATTACTTCTTTTGAGTGCACCTCTAACTTTGTTCTTTTAGGGCATAAATACATTGTGGATGTCCTTTAAGAAGCCAATAGTTATTTTAGAGGAAGCAATTTTTGAGCTTACTTGGGGCTATTGCATGAAATGAATGTGATACTTGATTGACCACATGCCTTTGGCCTTGTTGTCACCAAACCTCACTTAAAGATGGATATTGGCAGATACTCCGTTCTTTGACCAAGGGTGTTTGAGTGTGCATGTGCGTTTACATGGCTTTGCTCATGCATTTGTGTTTATATATGAATTTATATCGGGTATGTATGAATTTATTTGTATCATGTATGTATGTGTTTATATGTTTATTTGTGTATTGTGTGATTGTAGAAATTATTTTATTGAGTTTACTAGCTGACTGTAAAAGTTAGGTCCATTAAGCATGTCTTCTTTGAGTTTCGGCAACTATATTAGTTTTTTATTGCACTTTTATTTATATTTAGTATTTTTATTCCTTCTATTCATTTTCGGCTAAGGCAGATTTGTATTATATATTCATTGGGCTGCATTTGCCTCTGTTGGTACCTTTGACCCCTTCCTGCTCCATGCACACAGTCAGAACAAGAAAAATGAAAGTAGGACAAAGTGACGAAGCCAGAACAAATGCTAAAATTGGTGTAATATCGAAGTAGGAACAAGATAACAAGGGTTTAGGGTTGTAGAACCTCTAACAGAAAATATGCCAATATAGTAAAGCTGCCTAATGTGTCTAAAAGACTATTTATACTAGGTTTACCACTGCTTTTAATCCTAACCCTTGGATACACAAACTCAATCAAATCCTTGCCACTCGAACTCATTAAAAGGTCACATGCTAATCACATGATCACTTAAATAAAATAAAAACATAATTAGGGAAGTAAAACAGTAAATATTAAAGAACTCATCGAGACAACTATTTAAATAAGTTCTGGAATGCTCCTACACCACAAAGAAAAAGATGGGGATGTAGTTTTGTTACTACAATGTTTTCTTATTAAGTTCTATCACGAGCATTGTATCACCATTTTTTACTGATAAGTTTAGCATTGAGTAGATTAACATTCTTTTACCCAGCACTCAGCATATAGAGTTGCTGGGTAAGACAAGATTTCTCTGAGAGTTTTTTTCTTTTTAATAATAAAAAAAACTTGTTTACTTCCAATAGTTGATCAGATAATCCTGTTGGACCAGATTGCAAAAATAATCCTTGAAGTGTCATGGTGCTAATACACTCTGTTTATAATCAAGTAATTCAACTTATTCAACGCCCAGAACTTTTATTGTTACCTCATGCTTGTATCCTACATGATGATTGCCATACTAGTGTACATTTCTGGCCATAAAAACTTTTATCAGTAAATGGCTGCCTCCACCTTAACATCCCGTCGCAGAAAAACTTTAAAAGTCGTGTTTATTTTTGTGCTTTGGGTGATGTAAGGGTCTTGGTGCCCCCACTACCCTGTGCCTTTGATGACATTGGACTGAAATTTTTTGTGGAGGATGCTTATTCTCCAGCAGCACTTAGTGAAGAGTCAGTTGACTGTTTTTCAGAGTCAATCTTAATTTTAGATTTACCATGAGACGTGTTTCTGATTGGCTTTTTTATGGCAATAAGGAACCTGTTGCTTGTTTCGGGTTCTCTGGCATTAATGCTTGATCTGAGTTTTTTAAGCTTGTAGATTTCAATAAAATTTTTACTTTCAGGAAAAGCTTATTTCTCTTTACCTATGCCTTGTCTAACATGGGGACTTTGGTTGCATCCCTTGACATTCTCCCCACCTTACCCCCCACCCTAACAAACCAAAAAGTAAAGAGAGATAGAGAGAGTATTTGTTTGATATATAGCATTTTTTTTGTATTTTATTTTCAATCAGTCTTTTATGCTTATGCAGGGTGGATGGAGCTGACTAGAGTGACAGTCACTGGTAGAGATGGACTTTCGTCTACTCAGGGCACACTTCTGATTAATATTTGTTGGATGATCGTTATCTAATTTAAGTTAAATATTTACAATCTTATTTAGTAGGTATTGCTTCAGAAAGATTGTTATCTAATTCAAGTTAATATAGACAATCTTTTTTAGAAGGTAGACATTGGCTGTATAATATTTTGCTCTCTCTTGTTGCGAGAGCTATTGCTTCGAATGGCTCTGAGAATATATTTTATCTAGAAAAATTATGTACTGAGAAGCTCAAACCTCCTACATGTAACTGAAAGCAGAAACCATCAAGTCATTTGAATCAATGTTAGGTTATTTATAGGCAGGGAGGATTATAATAGGAGTCAGAGGGGCCTTGCCCCCTTCAAAAAAATTTATTATTTTTTAGTATATATATTAAATAGATTTAAATGGCTCTTTTAAATTAAAATTGTTAATTTTGTTTATTTATGTGATTTTTTATTTAATTTTATGTATTGCAATTTTAAGATGGTTAAAATCACATTAATATTTATCTATTTGTTATACTAATTAATTATAACTAACAAATTCTTAAGCCTATGTTTGGATTCAGGTTGGGGGAGAGAAAGGAAAAGAAAGTAAAGCAGGGAAAATGGAATTATTTTTTTTTTGCTTTTTCTTATTTGGATATAAAAAAAAATAATATCCTTCTTCTTTTTCTAAATGTTTAATTTTTTTTAATTACCCCAAATTGGGGGAAATGATAGGGAAAGAAAATGGTTAAAATATTTTTACTTATAAAATGACTTTTATATCCTTAATGTTTTCTTTTTCAATTTTCAAAGATCATTATAATTCATTACCTTTTTAATTCATTCAACAATTTTTTTTGTCTTTATTTTATACTTGGAGCTTTTTAAAACTATAATAAAATACTAATAATACTTATATAAATTTATAATAAATTTCATCCTAATAAATTTCAGTCATACATTTTTTTTATAAATAATTTTGATATTTTATATTTTTTTTATTTTAGTTTATAAATAATTTTGATATTATATGTTATTTTATAAAAAGGTTATAATTGAAAAGTTTTATTATAATAATTTTTTTTCCTCTTTAACCAAATAATTTAAGATCCGAATTGGATCCGCTTAGAAAAAAAAGAAACAAACGAATTTGCTGCTAACCTATATGAGAAAATCAATCCCATAAAAGAATAAAATACAAGCCATAATTTTATTTTTTTTTATTTATTATTTTTTACTCTTATGAATAAAAATATACCACATACAATAAAGTTTAAATATTTTTAAGTATATATAGAAATAATATTTGAAAATATATTTATATTACGTAATTTATAAATAAATAATTTTCATAAATTTAATTTTCATAATTAACAAAATATAATTATATTATTATTATTAAAATTTAAAAATAATTAATTAATTATTGTTTAATAAAATTAAATTTTTTATTATTAATGAATTTAAAAAAATTATATAAAAAATTAAAAATATCCCGGAAGAACGTGGTCTTTTTTTCTAGTTAAATTTTATTTTGTAGTCCGACTATCAGATTTCTGGGGAGACTTGAGAGAGAGCATGGGGAACAAATATATACTTATATATAGTCGAAAGTAGAAAGAAAAACAAAAAGAGGAGTGGGCTGCATCAAAGCTATCTGGTCCAAACATACATTTTCAAGACCAAACTGAGTGGTAAAGCCCAAAATCAGCCTGAGGAAGAAGGGAAAAACAAAAGAATTCAAAAAGGTCTTCCCACTCTATAGGTGTAAGATTCTTGTCCTGTCCCATCTCTTCTTTTGCTTGCATAATCTAAGTTTAGTTTCATAAGTAGTACTTTAATTTTGTTTATTGCTTGGATATTAACAAAATATAAATCTCTTTAAAAATGATGAAGTTGTTCATCTCTGTGCTTTCATAATAAAACCACTAATTTCTTAGCAAAAGATTTCAAAGGGTAGATGCAAATTCACATTGAAACAGAAATTACACTATTACTAGTTTTATGCCTGGGTGTCCAGTTATATATACTAAAATTCAATTATATTATTATTAATAAATTTTATATAATAATATAAAATTTTAAATGTAAAATAAGTATTGAAAAAATAAATATTGAAGATCAATATGTAGCTACGATAAAGTTTAAAGAAAGATGTGTTTGTATCATATTTCATCAAATATTGATACTAAAATAAATTCAATAATGTTTGATTCCAAAAAGTTAAAATTTCCTACAAGAAAAATCAATGTTATGTAAAAAAAAAAAAATTCATACTCCTTTTGTGATAAATTATTCTATAACTTGTTTTTTTTTAATCAAACATGAAATATAATTTTCATTACTATAACTTGATTATGATATAAATGTTTTATACTTTTTATGGGAAATTATTTTATAAACTTTAAATATAAATTTTACCATTTTGAAATCATTTTTTTTGTCATCAAATCATATCATTCAAAAATAAAATTATCTTTATTTGAAGCTCATATAACTTTCTTTTGATTGTCATCAAATCATATCATTCAAAAATAAAATTATCTTTATTTGAAGCTCATATAACTTTCTTTTGATAAATCAAATGTGTAATTTTTTAAAAAGAAAATTGTTAAAATTTAGTTAGAAAAATAACATTATATAGGTATGCAAAACAAAAGTTTTCTTGGTGTGAAAACCTAGTAAAAATCTAAAACCATGTATAATATGGGATCTACATTATAAAGGTATAAATGGAACAAAAATCGTTTGTACTTTTTGTTCAATTTTAATTTTTAATTATTTTCAAAAGTATATAGTAATAATTATTTAATTTAGTACTCGAAAAATTCCATTCATCAAGTCATTTTTAGGCATGTTTTTTTTAAGAAAAACTAGTCAAAATAAAATTAAATATGGAACAACATAAAAATATAAATATAAAATGAAAACTATAAGAAAACAAAAGTTGAAAATTTAATCTCTATAGCGTTTGAAATAATTATCAAAATAAGAGATTATGAGAAAAGTATATATATATATTTTTTTTTTATCAATTTAGTATTTTATGTCATTTAAACTTAGATAGATATTGATTACATTAAGTAAGTTATATAGGTTTCTAATTTAACAAATAAAATTAATAACATTGGCAAATAAAAAATAATAAAATAATCCATGGATTTACAAATAATACCACTTGCAAAGGAGGGAAAGAATTTCCAAAAAACTTTTTTAATGTAATAAGAACATTTACTAATATCATCAATTAATAACGCATGTAAAGGAGGGAAAGAATCCTTTAACATAGATTAATCTAGTAAGAGCAAAAAATTATTAAACCAAATTCATAATACATTAATGGTTTTTCATAAAATAAAAAAAAAAATTAGTTTGAATTGATTTAGTGTCACATTTAAAAAAATATTAAGAATTAAATAGGTTTTCCATTCAATAAATTTGAATTTTGCATTGAAGATGGTAAAAGAAATATGTAGAACATATGTATTGTAGACTCCCGATTTTGTTCGTGGTCTTTTAATTCGAGATTGGATTTAATTTTTGCAAAATTAATAGTTATCGAATTTTTATTCGACCTTGGAGTCCAATGGACCGGCTCTTGTGATTATTACTAATTTTATTGTTATTATTATTAGTCTTATTATTATCGGTGATTAAAAAATCGAACCAACCGATCGAATCGATTAAATTGAGAATCTGTAGCCTGTTCGATCCGAAAGGTTATTAAGATTTTCATTAAACCGATAAAGAATCGATTCAACCGATTAAAAATCGATAAAAACCAATTCTAAATATATATTTTTTTCTTTTCAAATTTTTATTTGTAATTAATGAGATTTGGATTTTTAACGTCTTAGTATTATATTAAAGATCATCTATACGATTATAAAAGGAATGACTAAGTTAGTGTCACTGAGTCAAGTGACATCAACTCAATTGGTGAAAATACCAAAAAAAAAATCATTAAATGTAAAAAAATAAAGAAATTAAATAAAGATAATTATGTATTTTGATATTTTATATTAAAAAAACTACTTATTTACTTCTAAAAAAACTATCTATTTCCCAAAAAAACTACCCACTTACAAAAACTATCCATTTTTTTACATTTTTTTTAAAATATATATATTTTCATTAATCCAAATGTATATTTTTGTTAATTATTAATTATATTTAATATAATTTAATATTTAAATATTAAGAAAAAAGTTTGATCAAACCGATCGGATCATAAATTGAAAATTTGACCGGTTCGACTTTCTTGTTTTTTTAACCTTAATTATTATTATTATTATTACTAATTTTACTTATTATTATTTATTTTTATTCTTGCTTTATTCATTTTGAAAGAAAAAAATAGAAAACCGAATTTGTGTAGGATAAATTGCAAAAAGAAATTCTGATTTTTCCTTTTATTTTTCTTTCCAAAAAACAGAATTCTTGAATCTCAAATAAAAATCCTAAGCTTCCTACCCTTGAATCCCTATATATACCCACCCCTTTGCACACACAAAGGATCCAGCAAGCATCCACAATACACAGAACAGAATACAAGCACAAGCACCTAGCTTTACTAAGGAAAAAGCAAAGGTGAAAAGATTTTTTCCTTTCTTCCCCTTTTTGTTTAGGAGACAACACAATCACAAAAGTTTTTAGCTTTTCTGAAGTTTCGATTTTTAAGGGAAAAATAGAGGTCAAAAACATTTTCTTTTCTTTTTCTTCTTGACCACTTCCGTTTCTGTAAAAAAAAAAAAAAAAAAAAAATCTAAGGAAGTTTGTTTTGTTTATTTTAAAGAATTTTTGTAGAAGAAGGTTAGGCCAAGAGTTTTGAAAGAGAGTTTATTTTAAAATCAATTTCGAATTTTTAAGAAAATTTTTATAAAAAAGAAAAAGAAAAAGAAAGAAAGGAAAATCTGGAAAATTTCCAGTTCCCGGCGACGAAAACTGGAAAAAGATGATGTTTTCGGCGCCGGGAATTGGATTATTTCTTAAAGGCCAGAGAGTGTTATTTTCTTTTCTTTTTCTTTTTCTTCTTGATTTTCGTTTCTGTCAACAAAAAAAAAAAATCTAAGGAAGTTTGTTTTGTTTTTTTTAAGATTTTTTGTAGAAGAAGGTTAGGCCAAGAGTTTGAAAGAGGATTTATTTTAAAATCAGTTTCGAATTTTTAAGATTTTTTTAAAAAATAAAAGAAAGGAAAATCTGGAAAATTTCCAGTATCCATCGTCGAAAACTGGAAAAAGATTATGTTTCCAGCACCGGTAAAATCCCCGACGCCGGAAATTTGGTTTTTTCTTAAAAGGTCAGAGAGTGTTTTTGGAGGGAAAAACATTTTTTTTTAAAAGAGGAGAAAAAATGAATATAAAAAAAAAAATTATTTTTAAAGATTTGGGGCCGGGTCCCGCCCGACCCGCGCGGGTTCACGCGGTTCCTGACCCCAAGTGTTGAACTTTAACTTTCTTTTATATATATTTGTTTTCTTTTTATATTTTATTTTGATTTCTTCTAAATTCTGTTATATATACTTAGTTATTTTAATCAATTTATTCTAAAATATTTTATGCATTCTATTTAATAATTATTTTAATTAATTACCTTTAAATTAATTTTTTGGTATAAATTTTATTATTTTATTGATTGGTTATTTGTTTATGCTTACTATTGATTTTATTATTAATTGATTATTTATTTTTTATACCCAAATCTTTTGTTCCAATAGGAGATTCCTTAACCTTGCACATAAAACATTTGAGTCAAGTAAAAGAACCTAGAATAGGTTATGAAATAACAAATAAAGATCATTTATTTACCTGCATATGTTGTAAAGAGAACTTAGAATCGATAAAGTTTTTTTTATTACATAAAGCGATATATGCAAAGCATATTACAACAATTATATAATTGGAGAACAGAAAGTTGAAACTGTAATTTCATGAAAAAAATGAATTGTGATATTTCACTCGTAAACAAAGAAGTTACAACAAACTATTTACACTAAATTTGATGAAAAAAATCAAATTTGAGGAAAATACAATAAAAATCATTATACTTTTAAATGATTAAATTAAAAATTCAAATTGAAAATCAATCTCATGAAATACTTGAGATTTTTTCAATAAGTATGACCAAACAAATAGAGACAAAAAGGGTAAAAATAAAATAAAATTAGTGAACATGTCAGATTTAGCTTCATAGAATTACAAATTAAATCTAATCAAAGCTCTTGTAATTTGCAATACAAATTATTGGAAGAAAAAAACCAAATTAGATCTGATGGATGAAGCATGAAACTTACCTTGATCCGAATCTAATGCATTTGGAGAGTAGCCTCCGTATTTGGAACCGTTCAAAAGTGGGATGATTGTTTCCCATCCTAACAGTCTTCGTGCTTATACCTTAGAAGCAGGAAATATACAATATGAACGCTTTGACTGCACTTTGAAAGAATGGATGGTCGAATTAGAATTTCATGGGATCAAGCCCACTGTTAGACACCATTTCGTTAACATGCCTAATGATATGGATGTTGTTACGGATGAATACAAAAACATAATAAAGTAAGTAAGAAATTTGAACTTTTAATTATTGTTGTTTTATTTTTATAATTTAAATTAATATATTTTTTTTTTGTATTTGATTTATCAAGGTCGATGATACTCTTCATCCAGCACAACCATAATAAAGGATTCTGCATCGATGGAATAATCATGGAAAACGTGGTGGTGTTAGATGGCAAAATAAAATTCTGGCACTATTTGTTGTCCGATTACACTGAAGAATTGGCAACAAGAGACTACAAATGCTTGCGGAAGCTCTTGGAAGAAGATATTTTCAAGAACGAAAGGGTGCCATATGATTTGTGGAAATTTTTTGAACTACTGGATTGTGGCGGGTAAGATATTATAAAGTTTTATAATTACAATAACTTTTATTTTCATATTATACTTGTTTATACTAATAAAGCGTTTGTTACAGATCATATCCGCTCTTAGTTCGCAATCATGTGGTTTTGATGAAATTGAAAAAATTAAGAAATTTCATCCGAAATCTTTGGTATAAAATGGATTATCTTCCTGTTGATAGACTGTCTCAATCATTTCGCAAAGCTGTTGCTAAAGTTGATATTCTCTGTGAAGAATTTCCATCTTGGGATACAGAAATCCCTCAATGTACTGTCTTGGAAGCCATTTTTAATCACAAAGGGAAGTATGATGTTACAAACAATATGGATATTCTTAAATTTTTAAGAAATGCCATAGAACATATGGGAAAGCATTCTGATCACGTACGTAAAATAATTGTTTAGATTTTACATTTTTTTAAATGATATTTAAAATTGAGTTTTTAATTTAGATTTTTCTTTGCTTACAGGGTGAAGAATTTAATGAAGATCAAGCTATATTACAATTAATGATGGTCTACCCATTTCAAAAAATGGTAGTTGATTTGCAAGAAAAACTGGCTGATGAGGAGATACTAGAAGAATACGTGTAATAACTTTTTTTGTCCATTGTATTTTCTCTTTAGAGTGTAATAGTTACAACTTTTTGACCATTACCATTAATGCAATGGTAAAAAGAAAATTTTGTTACTTTACCCATAAATTTATCAAATGCACAAGGTCAGGTAGTGCAAACACGTTTTTATCTTTTCTCGTCAATTTATGCAACCATAAAACTAACTGCTGATGAATGCTGGGAATATTTAATTAATAGGATTTACAATTTTTTCAAAGCTAAAGTTTAGCATTCAGAGTTTGTGTTCCTATTTATTAATTATAGCTTTAGATAAATCATTAGAATTAATTGATAATGACAACCACAAAGGCACTCTTGTCAGTGCTGAGTGCTGCTTCTGTCACTGTGATTGCTGGCAAACAGCCTAGTATGATGCCCTCTTCTGAACCACAATGAAATGTAACTGGAGGTTGGTAAGTGGGTTCGAGTAATGCACAGGCCTGTACACTAACACAGTATAAACACCTAGGAAAAACATAGTAAATAGGCATCAAATGTCTTTATGTCAGCCAACCTTCCGTATGATGTCAAGTTCATATAGTAGAACCTCGTAGAATTGGCCTTCACTGACACCTTCTCTATACAAATTTTGGACATCAGAAAACCTTGAACAACTAGAGTAGCTCTATTCCTTAAGAGAAATAAGCTTTTGACTAAAAAGAAGGGAAAAATAATCTCAATTAGCATATTCCAATGAAAGCACATGTTTAGAACACACAACATTCTTTAATCATCGCTCAACCGGCAAACTACTGTAGTTTTATGAATTAGGTTTTATATTTGTATTCAAAGCACTAAGTAAGCTCTACAAGTTACTTCCATTTGAAGAACAAAATAATGGAATACTTAAAAGAGTCAACACTTAAACCTAAGTGCAGTAGGTCCACAACCATAAATCCTGTAAACTTATGGACTGGTCCTCTTGTCTTGTCTAAATGCTACTTGTTAAGAATAGGCTTTTTGAGCGTAATTTTAAACAATATTAGTATACATGTGACCCCCTTCCTTTCTTCAAATTGAACAAAGTTGGTCTCAATATCCTATATTAATTTAGTCACAACAAGCAAAGTTATATTAATGTACGAGGACATCTACCCTTAGATGTCTTTATGATAAACCTAACTAACTAATTATATGCTTCAAATATTCATTCCCTACCAAGGCATTAAATTGCACAGACATACCCAGATAAGCCTTATATGCAACGTACAGTTGAACATTAAGGAAATTTTAAGACGGTTTATCTGGCCTTCAAACATTAAGGACAATGTATCTGTGTACAACCAAATCATCTAAAAGGTCATTTATCAGCAAAATCTCCTCTAAAATCAAAATTAAAAAAAAAAAAAAAAAGAAGAAGAAGCTAAAAACATCACTTACAACACAAACTCTTCTTGAGTTGAAAGAGCTTTTAAAGTATACCTAAAACTCCAAAGAAAAGGAAGATCTTCCAAGGGCAAATAAGAAGGAAAAAAAAAGACTATAAAAGCAAGCCCATACCAAAGCCTACAAATAAGGGTATTAATGCCAGAGAACCCAAAACACACAACAGATTCCTTATTATCATCAAAAAGTCAATCAGAAACGTATCAAGGTAAATCTAAAACTAAGTCAACTGACTCTTCACTAAATGCTGCTGGAGAATAAGCATCCTTAACAAAAAATAAAATAATTCCAGTCCAATGCCGTCAAAGGCACAGGGCACTTGAGGCACCAAGACCCTTACATCACCCAACACAAAAGGCATAAAAAGGTGCTCACCCATGTGAAGTAAGCTACTAATTTTCAAAGATACCTAATACATATACGACAAAGTAAATTCAATGTGTTATATTTGATAAGCTTAAAATATGTGATTCGTAAATAAAATATTATAGAGTTTACTTTATTAAATTGTCTAAGGAGCTATAAAGGTCAAGAATTGTCATAATTAATTACAAGTTGTCAATAAACAAAACTCAACAGTTTCCTTCACTTCAATCTTCAACAAGATATTGTGCATGGGTTGAGAGATTTTAAGGCATACATCATAATGCAACTGAGTTTGTCTAAATATTTTCATTATAGATGTTTATTTATTCTGAAATGAAGTGGTGTGATCAGGACCATGACTTAGTCCTCACCGGTTTAACACCTACTCAAGAGAAGCAAAATCCATAAAATGTTTCTTGCCAGCTTCCAATTTCAAAAATATTTCGTCCTTCTATACGCCACATCTAACCTTCTGATCTATAATCATTAACAATTGCTTACTACTAGAACCACATTTCCTTTGTCATACAATCTATAACATTATTGCTTCATAGATTTACTGGTTCAACTTTTTTCAATTAATAAAAAAAAATGACTTTTAATGCTGATAGATAAATTATCATTCATTTTCTCTTTATAAGTTTTAACTTTCTTCAGGTGAAACAATATACAATCTGAACAGTAGCCATAATTGTCGGTGTGTAGAACCAATGCACCATCCTTTTTCCTAGTATAAATAGTCTTTTAGACACACTAGGAACCTTTATTATATTGGGATATTTTCTGTTAGAGGTTCTACTCTGATATTACACCAATTTTAGCATTTGTTTTGGCTTCATCAGTTTGTCCTATTTTCGTTTTTCTTGTTCTGACTGTGTGCCAAGAGAGACAAATGCAGCCCAATGAATATATAACAGAAATCTACCTTAGCCAAAAATGAAAAGAAGGAATAAAAATACTAAATAAAAATAAATGTTTAATAAAAAACAAACATAGTTGTTGAAACTCAAAGAAAACATGCTAAATTGACCTAACTTTAATAGTCAGCTAGTAAGCTCAATAGAATAATTTCTACAATCACGTACAATTCACAAATAAACATATAAACACATACATAGATGATACAAATTCATTTATACATACCCGATATGTATTCATACATAAACACAAATGTTTGAGCAAAGTCATGTAAATGCACATGCACACTCAAACACCCTTGGTCAGAGAAAAGAGTATTTTCTGCCAATATCCATCCTTTAAGTGAGGTTCGGTGACAACAAGCCCAAAATGCATGTGGTCAATCAAGTATCACATTCACTGCATGCAATAGCCCTAAGTAAGCTCTAAAATTGCTTCCTCTAAAATAACTGCTGGCTTTTAAAGGTCATCGATGATATATCTAAACCCTAAAAGAACAAGGGCTAGAGGTGCACTCAAAAGAAGTAATACTATAGTGCTAAAACACAACCAGATTACATCATATTGTTAAGGCCAGTGTCTGGTGTGAGGTGCACGTCTTTACTTAGGGGCATACTTTCCATGTTGTAAGTATCTATATCCTAAATCCCAGCGGAATCAACGTCTCAGGTAACAATTTCAAAATTTTCCATACATAGGATAGCGGTTAATACTAATACATGGTGCTCTCAAACGTAACCACTAAACTTTGTAAGTATATAAGCTTAGCTTTTACTACTTTTTAATCATGTATAGTTACATGATAAAATCCAAGAATCATATGCTACGTTTATGTCATTATATAAGATATTGGCATCAATTAGTCCTTTTACAAAAGTGATGTGTTATGCTTCTACATTTATATAGTATTAGTATTTTAAATGTAAAAAAAAAAAAAAAAAATTGAATGCTTTTACTAAATAAGACAATTCAACTTCAAGTAAAATATAAGCAAAAGACAATTTATATTTTAGTAAAAGGAGTTACTTGCGGAAGCATCCAATGGGCATCCATGACTCGGTGAATGTGGAGGAAGCGAGATGAGCAAGCCATGATTGATTCTTCTTCTGCTTTTGATGCTCACTTACTTGAAAGATACCAAAACATATGAAATTACGGGTCCGGGCGCAAAGGTGCTATCATGAACAGCAAACGTAGACAGGCTGTGACTGCTGAACCAACGTGGAAACGCATAGATTCTTCCATCAAAGATAACTAAAATGGGACCAAATTTGAGAGCATTCAACCGAGAACCTTTGATCAAAAAATCTTTTGGATCATCATCTTCGGAACGTGCAGGAAGAGGCTTTGTAGTATGAAAAACATAAGTGTCTAATGAATACTTGGCTTTTCTGGGTTCAAACACGGACGTTTGAACATCAATTATATAAATTTTTTAATCCAACGCCACAAAACCAGGGGCAACAGGAGAACTTTTTTGGTTGAATTGGAGGAGAGGTTCCGACAGCGGCTTGGTCTGCTCATTCTCTGCACCAGCAATCTCTAAGGCATAAAGAGAGTAAGAGACGGTTGGTGGTGGTCGTACCTCCCGACTAGAAACATCTCGTTTTCGTCCACATGCGACCAACATCTCTTCGTTCAGTATCGGGGCCTGTGTTCGGGAAGGTGGGAAAATAAAGGAAAAACAACTTGATGAAAATATGGATACAAATCTGTAAGAGGGATTTCACCGTCTGTTTCTTCAAGGTCCTCTCCGAAACTCCATAACATCAACACCAAAAAGAATCAAGTTGTTGACACACTCTTTCTCTTTCAGTACTACCACGATCGAAATCACAATTAAGTTTGGTTTCCGTAGGTAGAGGTTGAGAGTTCAAAGTTTGAGCTAAAGTCGGCTGGAAGTTTATAAAAAAGTTATAAATAGCAATTCTATTTAGGGTTTTTTTCTTCTTTTCTTTTATTATTATTATTACTATAATAATATGTCCGCGCAACTTCACTTCCCCCAAATTTATTTTTATTTTAATATGTAAATACATAAATATTTATTTTTACTTTAAGATGTAAATTAAATTCATAAATTAAATGATATAGTGGACTCGCTCCGCATCCGATCCGAGTCAGCAGGTCGAGGCGTGTTCGCCACTCGGAGAATCGGTGCCGGAGACACCATCCACACTGCTAAACCCATTTTATCTCATCCTTCTCTCTCTGCCATTAACACTGTCTGTTACTTTTGCCTCAAAAAGATGAAAACTGACACTGTTACTGGGTCTCAACCTCAAGGCGTTTCCTTTTGCTGTGAAAAGTGCAAAGAAAGCTCCAAGGTTAAATGGGTTTACTTTTCTTATTATTGTTCTTATAATCTTATGTGTGTTTTTTATATAGTAACCAATTAGTTGAAAATTGAGTTTGGCCAAGTCTTTTGAGCTAGGGAACCTACCAAATGTTTGATTATTTAACTTCAAGCCATTATAAATGAAAGCTAATTGGAAATTAAAGAAGTCACTGAAAAAAAAAAAATCAAATGGTACTATTTTTTATTTTGTTTTAAACTTTGAAGTATGAAATTTAATAATGATTTATCCCAAAAAAAGTTAATGTTGAGTTTTTTTTTTTTTTTTTTTATCTTATACTATTAATTTGGGGTTTGCTTGACATTGGTTTTAGGTCTTTTATGATGTTGAGAAGAAAGCAGATTGGCTAGCTTTTGATGATTATTGCAGGAAAGAAAGTTCGCTTAGAAGCCTTTTACTAGAGCGTCACTTTGATTTCCTTCATTTGTATCTGCATTGTATGCTTCATTTCTTTGTTCTTCCATGTTTTCTGATGGATTGAATAATTTTCCAGTAATCACTTTGCTGGGGCTTAGGCCATGAAAAGTTGAGAAAATTAGGATTATAGAAGACTGGGGTTTGGATTTAAGGATTTTAATAAATTAACAAACTAGCGACGTCTGATGAGGAGTTGATTACAGCAAGATTCTTGTTATGAATGGGATTAAAAGGGAAAAATGTGGTGATGTCTGTGGATTGGTACAAGGTGTTTAGGATTTGATAGAATTAGGGTGGCTGAGGGAGAGAGTGCAAGATATTCTTGCCTTGATTTGTTTTTCGTGCCTCTCTTAAGTATTTTCTTTTCTGTTGTGCATTAGAACTCTGCTATTCATGCTGGAGATAACCCTAAAGCATTACATGATATTTCGTACTTACTTCCAATTTTCTCTTTGTTAAGGACTCAAGGTCTGAAATATCCCTTTTGATAAAACGGTTAGCTTGTATGGTCATATCAGGAGCTGCACCTGTTGACGTTGTTGACATATTTCAACCAGCTAGCTTAACTCAAGGGATGATTTTGAAGGTGAAAACCATCCATCTATTTTGGACCAATAGTGATTTTATTGATTCTCCAAATAACAAGCATATTACTGGCCGATCAACTAGAGTAGCATATTTGGTATCTGATTATACTATCTACAACACAAAGTAAAATGGCTTTGAAACACTATTGTTCTTTCCTTTATAAACAACCAAGTTATCCGTGTTTTTTTTTTTTCTATTTGTAAGTGCTTCCTTTGCCTTCATCCTTCAAGGAGATTCTGATCTTTACATCTTTCCTGCCTTCTCAGTTGTTTCCAACTTCATTGTGAAAAAGACTCGTTTTGGTCTTCCTACCCTTTTCATGATCATTATATACAACATAATGGTTAATAGGTATGTACTAATTTTTCATGCGTATGGTGATAATTTCAGATGGAAGAGGGATTCTTTTTGCTAAGAAATGCTTTGACAAAGGCAAATAGCGGACATGAACATACATCTTGTATCCGCCACTTATAAGAATACATGGGTATCTTTTCCTGTATGTTTTTATTTTCATGGTCCTATGCTGATTGTTTTTTGGAAAACAGTTTTCTTTGACAGCAGAAAGTCTTAACAAAACAATGGTACACTGCTGTGCTTGCACGAATTTATATCAATGCATTCCGTATTGAATTGGCTGCAGGTGTATATGAAGATCTTCTTTCATTAGCTGCAGCCTCCATCGAAGCTGAAGCTGCGGTTTGAAAATGCTATTTACATGCTTCCATCCTTTTACAACCATGACTGTGGTAAGTTTTCTTGTTTCTCTACTAGTGATTATTGTTTTATATGTGGCTCATTGTACATCTTTTACCATGATTATTATAGAAAGTAGGGAAGAGCTTTTTTTACCTTTTTTTTTTTTAAGGAAAAAATAATGTCTACTGATAGGGATGGATAATTTGTCAATATAAGAATTACTTTGTCAACCATAACATTGATTGTGCCAGTTGAATCTTTATGAAATGTGGATACCTTAACTTTGACCACTTCAACAGTTCAAACTAATCAGTAGCCACATCACTTCTAGAAGGAGGTCCTAAGTTCAAAAACCTGCTTCCCAGCTTCACGATCAAAAAGGGGAAAAAGAGATTGGGATCATGAATATGTAGATGAGGTCATATAAATTGAAATGAAGCTGCTTCAAAAGTTTATTAAAAACAAATAAAATACCTTATATATGCTACATGAATCATATTCTTGTTGTGAGATAGATAATTTTGTTTAAAAAACAAGATGATTTGCTAATATTGAATTACAAATCCCAACACACACACATCATATGGATAGAGAATGCCGTTGCAAAATTGAAGGCACTCCGTGACTTTGATGAAGGTATGTCTTCTACTGCTGGCTTTACAAAGTTATTTATACTATCCTGGTCTGATTCCATTTGGAAGTTGTTTGGCTGTCTTTACTATTGGCATCGAAAACCGCACCAAAGCTATCCTGATTTTATGAATGACATTTCTTCTTGGGATATGTTATATTGATGCCAGTATGAGTTTTGATGCTAGACAAAGTCTCTTGTCTCATGGTTTTGGTTTTGGTTTTGGTTTCAACTTTCAAGTGCAATTGTCTGAGATGCTTGTCTGGTGATTAAGGGGCGTATGATCTTTACCTCTCACCTAATTACTGTTTTTGTGTTTGCTCAGTAAGTTTTAGAAGTATGTTCTTTACTTGTATGTCAGTTGTTTCTTTGACTTAGTAAGAGGTTAGGGTAAAAGGATGAACTCTGTTTTCGTGTGTTCTGCTAGAAGGCTGCCTGTATTCTAAGTTTTTCTTAGGAGCACCTAAATTGAAACAATTTATATGTATAATGCAAGTTTCAAACAAAAGAAAATGGTGGAATATGAATTCATTATTCAGGTTGCTGTGGATAATCCCTTTTTCTTTTTTGTGATATTTTCTTCATTGTGTAAAAGGGAATTGAAATTGCAGTGGTTTTCCATGTTGGAAACTGCTGCAGTTCTGATCCTTATTTTCCGGCCCTGGTCCTTATTTATCTAGGCTGCTGGGAGACTAAGAACCCAGTTCTATTGCTTGGAAGGAAAATTATCCAAACTGCAGATGCTTAGACATTTGGACGTTTTAATAGAGATTGTGCTCATTTTCCTGTACTGCTAAAAGACCCTGCATGTAACAAAGTTGTGGAAATCTTAATGTAGGTACTTGGTAATATATCATAGTCCAGCCAACAAGCTCTTGGCTAAGTGGCTAAGAGTCTTGGGGGCATGAAGTCTTGGGTTCAAACCCAAGCAACCCCTCCCCTTACCCAATTATCAAAAAAAATATATATATATATATCATAGTCCTAATTAGCATCTTCATAAAAGACGACAACATTAGCTTTGTTGCGAGAATTTCATGCAGGACACTTATTTTTTTTGTTTGGTACATATGAGACTGAGAGGTACAAGGGAGGAGCGTAATTCCAATCTTGGATCTCAATCCTCGTAAAAGAGGTACATTGTAGATGAAGTGGATGCTTTTCATGCTCAAATTTCCTAGTAGATGAATGAATAAGGATATGGGCTTTATAGCTTATGTTATCTGGACTTGTGTGAGTTTGTGACTTATATAGATATATTCAAATTTTTTTTTTTAAAATATATATTTAAAAGATCGTATTCCTATACTCATATCTAAATATTTTCGGACACGATGAAAAATGAAGACTACGGATGAAGACATTGATTAGGAATAATTTTTGTCCAGAAATATCAAAGAGTTTATTTTGTTTAATATCCATATTTTTCTGTTGGGGGTCTGATATCTAGATGTCTCTTAACAGTTTATATAGGAGAAATTGTCACGTAGAAATTGATTGAAACGTTAAAATTGCTATGACTTTTGACAATCCTAGAGTCTTTTATTTTCTTTTTTCCTAATGGAATTATTACTCAGGAAAAGTTAGTCAATCTTTTTGTTCTTGTTTCTTTTTTATTAAATGAAAGAAAAGTTGTTTAAATCTTATTTGCTATTTCGTTTGTAATCATGTTTGATTAGTATGTATAACTGCATTTGTTTACAAAAGACATGATGTTACTATGTATTAATTACTTTAATAGAGCTATATAAACGTTACTATAATTATTAAGCTATTTAATTACATTAATTGATTTTTGAATAATTTTTAAAATATAGATTTTCAATTATGAAAGTTTTTAAAATATAGATTTCAAATTATATTTGTTTATATTGTTTACATCATTAAGAACACCAAAAAAAATTTAAAACTAAATAAAATATATATTATTTGTTGAAATAAACACCAAAAAATAAAACCTAAAAAATAAATTATAGGATATGGATTGAAAATAATTAAAAAGATTATGAAGATAATACATTATTCCAAAAATTTAAAAAATAAAACAAAGTGGAGATAAACAATCGGGTTTAATTTTTGGAAATATAGATAATTTAAAAGCCACTAATACAACTTTAAAATACATAACTAGATTGATCGTCTTAATTATATTCATAACCTTATAAGAATTATCTAATGAACACAACTAATGTGCCCTTCCAAAGTTAGTATATTTATTAGACAAATATATATTGCTGCATTAAATTAAAATGCAATTAGAACATATTTTTGAGTTAATTAAGGTATGATTATTGTCTTCTTATAATGTTATTATTATATATTTGATTTAACTGTGTGTTTTAAACCTTACTTTATATATTTCTCTTAGAGGTGTTTATAGATCGAGTCGGGTTGGATTTTGGTTGGATATAAGTATGGTATCAATATCATATTTGTTTGCTCAAACTCGATTAGGACCTTAAATTTTGCTCTATCCCGTCCACGTTTGTAAATAAGTAGTCAGACCCAACCGCCCTGTCCATATTATTATTATTTTTTTAAATATATTTTTTACGTAATCTTTAATAATTTTATATTTAATCTTTAGTAATTTTATACTGAGATTACAACAAAGTGTGTAACAAAATAAGTTCGCTTCATGCAAATTTTTTTTTTTCTTTTTTGGTATAAAATCTTTTTTATTTGCGTTTACGATCGTTAAAAGCAAGCTGTAAATTTATTATGTTTAGAAAAGTTTTTTTTTTTAATTTAAAATCTTTTATTTTATGAATTTATTATAATTTGCATTATTAGTTAATTTGTTAATACAATATGCAAATATTCCAATATATGCATATTTTAATTTTTTTTTTAAAAATGAATTATATTTGTTATTGTGATTAAATTTAAATGAATAAAAAAAGTTAATAGTTAAAAAGTATTATTAAATTAATATAAAATAGGTTATTGCATATATATTTCTAAATATACTTTATCACTTAATTTAAGAAAATTAAAATAAATATAAATATTTATAAATAAAAAATCTTAGCATCATTTGCTTGTAATAAGTAAATCGACCGAACTGATTACATTTGATTAATTCGAGTCAGTTTGATCGATTTTAAGTATTAATCAACTAATTCGATCAATTATCGGGTTTTGAATTTGTTAGCTGAACTAGTCGAACAAATCGACTATAATTAAAAAATCAAGTTCAAAGGGATCGATCTCTCGTCTTTGACTTGAAAATTTTGTGCATAAGGATCGATCCTTTAACTTTTTGAAATGAAAATTTTGATTTGACATGCATAAGGATCGATCCTCTTAAAAAGGATTGATCCATTTTCATATAGAAAATTTCTTTTTGGTTATGATGCTCAAAGGGATCTATTCATTTAAAAAGAGAATGAATCCCTACATTAACCTACCGAAATGACAGACTTATTTTGGTTCAATTATTTTCAATACTCCATACGATCGGTCAGTTCGATCGATTATTTATATATGATTTATTTATTTAATTTTTAAAATTTTAGATCGAATCGACAGAATGCTCTCTCTCTAGACTTGTCAATGGGCTGAGCTGAGCCCAAAAAATTATTTTTCCTTATCCAAGTCAGGGTCGGGTCAAACCCAAAAATATGTTTTACTATTTTAAAAAATTATTTTTATAATTAAATTTAAATAAAAATATTTTTTTATTAAATAAATAATAATCTAGAGTGATTCAAATTATAAAAATTCATGTTAGATCCAACCCAATTTCGACTAGGCTTAGCGGGCCGGTTAGGTAGTCCACAGAACCAGTTCTCCCGTAACTGCCGGACATATTTTACTACTAATAAAATAAAATAAAAAGGTCAAAATCCCAAACAAAATTGCTCTTTACTTATTTAAACTTCGGCCGACTGCTCTCTTAGTTAAAGCTATGAAATTCTTTGACAGAAGCTGCAACTCTCAACCTCTACTATCCCAACGTAATAGAGCCTATCTACGGAAACCAAATTTGATATTGATTTCGGTCGTGGTAGACTGAAACAGACGGTGAAAACCCTCTGCTTTCCTCACTTTTATTACAGATTTTCACCCATATTTTCATCAAATTGTTTTTCACCGTTGTTTTCCCACCTTACCAAACACCATAAAATTCAATCCAGGCCCCGATACTCAGCGAAGAGATGCTGGTCGCATGTGGCCGTAAACGAGATGGTTCTAGTCGGGAGGCTCGACCACCACCACCCGTCTACTTTGTTTATTACCACGAAGATAGTAAGCTTTACTCTCACTCTCTTTATGTCTTAGAGATTGCTGGTGCAGAGAATGAGCAGACCAAGCCGCTGCCGGAACCTCTCTTCCGATTCAACCATAAAACTTTTCCTGTTGCCCCAGGTTTTGTGGGGTTGGATTCAAAAATTTATGTAATTGGTGGGCAAACGTCCGCGTTTGGACCCAGTAAAGAAAAGTATTCTTTAGACACTTATGTGTTTGATACGACAAAGCCTCTTCCTGCACGTTCCGAAGATGATGATCCAATAGATTTTTTGATCAAAGGTCCTCGGTTGAATGGTCCCAAATTTGGTCCCATTTTAGTCACCTTTGATGGAAGAATCTATGCCTTTCCACGTTGTTTTAGCCGTCACAGCCCTACTACGCCCAAATGTGAGATGCTTGATCTTAAAGTTGGGTCATGGGTTCCTCTTCCTGACCCTCCTTTACTTGACCAGCATGTAAAGGATCGGCCTAGAAGAAATTACGAAGTAGAAGGTTATGCTGTTCATGATGGTACTTTTGTTGCATCAACACCTAAAGGAATATATTGTCTTAATTTGAAAATTCCTACTGAGTGGAGGCATATTCAGCTATTGGGAGGTGTTAACCGATTACCCTTCATTGAAGAAGCAATTTGTATTAATGAAGAATACTTTGCAATTGTCAGAAATGGACACAAGCATGTATTATGCAAATATGACAAGGGATTGGCTGAAGAGAAAGATTTGGTTAACCTTCAGTCAACAGACAGATATTTAAAATGTTATGGGCATCAACGTATGGTCCATTTAGGGGATAATATGTTATGTGTTATTAGAAGTGCTCTAGATAGGCCTCCCAAATCGTTTCCTCCCTATGAAAGTCGTAACTTCATATGTTTTGATATCTATCAAGTTAAGGAGCATTAAAAGAAGAAGAAGAATCAATCAGGACTTGCTCACTTTGCTTCTTCCACATTCACCATGGATGACAATCCCAGGACTCATGGAGGCTCCATGGGGTGCTTCCCTAAGCAAGTAACTCCTTTTACTAAAATACAAATTGTCTTTATTGTTTTTCCTAGATTTTACTTGAAGTTGAATTGTCATTATTCATTTTTCGTGGCATTTAAAAGTACATATATAAATGTAGAAGCATAACTAATCACTTTTGTAAAAGTGCTAATTGATGTCAATATCTTTTCTAATGACAAATGGAGCATATGATTCTGGGATTTAATAATGTAACTATACATGATTCAAAAGCTGTAAAAACTAAGCTTATATACTCACAAAGTTTAGTGGTCACCTTTATGAGCACCCGTGTATTAGTATTAACCGCTATCCTATTTATTAAAGTTGTTATCTGAGACTTAATTCGACTGGAATTTTGGGTTAACAATTTGAGTAAGGACCAGGAGACAAGTTAGTGCCTAGATAACAATTTGAGTAATCTATTCAACAATGACTTAATATAGTGTAGTTTTAGAAATCAACATTGCTTTTCTGAATGTTAATTATTGGGTGGGGGAGATATTAAAATAACTTTAAAGTATTGTTAAATACATGGAAACTGTGTCCCTAAGTAAAGATGTTTTAGCACTATAGTATTACTTCTTTTAGTGCACCTCTAACTTTGTTCTTTTAGGGCATAAATACATTGTGGATGTCCTTTAAGAAGCCAATAGTTATTTTAGAGGAAGCAATTTTTGAGCTTACTTGGGGCTATTGCATGAAATGAATGTGATACTTGATTGACCACATGTCTTTGGCCTTGTTGTCACCAAACCTCACTTAAAGATGGATATTGGCAGATACTCCGTTCTTTGACCAAGGGTGTTTGATTGTGCATGTGCGTTTACATGGCTTTGCTCATGCATTTGTGTTTATATATGAATTTATATCGGGTATGTATGAATTTATTTGTATCATGTATGTATGTGTTTATATGTTTATTTGTGTATTGTGTGATTGTAGAAATTATTTTATTGAGTTTACTAGCTGACTATAAAAGTTAGGTCCATTAAGCATGTCTTCTTTGAGTTTCGGCAACTATATTAGTTTTTTATTGCACTTTTATTTATATTTAGTATTTTTATTCAATCTATTCATTTTCGGCTAAGGCAGATTTGTATTATATATTCATTGGGCTGCATTTGCCTCTGTTGGTACCTTTAACCCCTTCCTGCTCCATGCACACAGTCAGAACAAGAAAAATGAAAGTAGGACAAAGTGACGAAGCCAGAACAAATGCTAAAATTGGTGTAATATCGAAGTAGGAACAAGATAACAAGGGTTTAGGGTTGTAAAACCTTTAACAGAAAATATGCCAATATAATAAAGCTGCCTAATGTGTCTAAAAGACTATTTATACTAGGTTTACCACTGCTTTTAATCCTAACCCTTGGATACACAAACTCAATCAAATCCTTGCCACTCGAACTCATTAAAAGGTCACATGCTAATCACATGATCACTTAAATAAAATAAAAACATAATTAGGGAAGTAAAACAGTAAATATTAAAGAACTCATCGAGACAACTATTTAAATAAGTTCTGGAATGCTTCTACACCACAAAGAAAAAGATAGGGATGTAGTTTTGTTACTACAATGTTTTCTTATTAAGTTCTATCACGAGCATTGTATCACCATTTTTTACTGATAAGTTTAGCATTGAGTAGATTAGCATTCTTTTACCCAGCACTCAGCATATAGAGTTGCTGGGTAAGACAAGATTTCTCTTGAGAGTTTTTTTTCTTTTTAATAATAAAAAAACTTGTTTACTTCCAATAGTTGATCAGATAATCCTGTTGGACCAGATTGTAAAAATAATCCTTGAAGTGTCATGGTGCTAATACACTCTGTTTATAATCAAGTAATTCAACTTATTCAACGACCAGAACTTTTATTGTTACCTCATGCTTGTATCGTACATGATGATTGCCATACTAGTGTACATCTCTGGCCATAAAAACTTTTATCAGTAAATGGCTGCCTCCACCTTAACATCCCGTCGCAGAAAAACTTTTAAAGTCGTGTTTTTTTTCTTTTTGTGCCTTGGGTGATGTAAGAGTCTTGGTGCCCCCACTGCCCTGTGCCTTTGATGACATTGGACTGAAATTTTTTGTTGAGGATGCTTATTCTCCAGCAGCACTTAGTGAAGAGTCAGTAGACTGTTTTTCAGAGTCAATCTTAATTTTAGATTTACCATGAGACGTGTTTCTGATTGGCTTTTTGATGGCAATAAGGAATCTGTTGCTTGTTTCGGGTTCTCTGGCATTAATACTTTATTTGAGCTTCTAAGCTTGTAGATTTCAATAAAATTTTTACTTTCAGGAAAAGCTTATTTCTCTTTACCTATGCCTTGTCTAACATGGGGACTTTGGTTGCATCCCTTGACATTCTCCCCACCTTACCCCCCACCCTAACAAACCAAAAAGTAAAGAGAGATAGAGAGAGTATTTGTTTGATATATAGCATTTTTTTTGTAATTTATTTTCAATCAGTCTTCTATGCTTATGCAGGGTGGATGGAGCTGACTAGAGTGACAGTCACTGGTAGAGATGGACTTTCGTCTACTCAGGGCACACTTCTGATTAATATTTGTTGGATGATCGTTATCTAATTTAAGTTAAATATTTACAATCTTATTTAGTAGGTATTGCTTCAGAAAGATTGTTATCTAATTTAAGTTAATATAGACAATCTTTTTTAGAAGGTAGACATTGGCTGTATAATATTTTGCTCTCTCTTGTTGCGAGAGCTATTGATTCGAATGGCTCTGAGAATATATTTTATCTAGAAAAATTATGTACTGAGAAGCTCAAACCTCCTACATGTAACTGAAAACAGAAACCATCAAGTCATTTGAATCAATGTTAGGTTATTTATAGGCAGGGAGGATCATAATAGGAGTCAGAGGGGCCTTCCCCCCTTCAAAAAAAAATTATTATTTTTTGTATATATATATTAAATAGATTTAAATGGCTCTTTTAAATTAAAATTGTTAATTTTGTTAATTTATGTGATTTTTTATTTAATTTTATGTATTGCAATTTAAGATGGTTAAAATCACATTAATATTTATCTATTTGTTATACTAATTAATTATAACTAACAAATTCTTAAGCCTATGTTTGGATTGTGGTAGGGGGAGAGAAAGGAAAGTAAAGTAAGGGAAAATGGGGAAAAAAAATTTCTCTCTTATTTGGGTATAAAAAAAATTAATAAAGAAAAGTGTGAGGAGTTGAGCATCCTTCTTTTTTTTTTCAAATGTTTAATTTTTTAATTACCCCAAATTGGGGGAAATGATAGGGAAAGGAAAGGGTTAAAATATTTTTACTTATAAAATGACTTTTATATACTTAATTTTTTCTTTTTCAATTTTCAAAGATCATTATAATTCATTACCTTTTTAATTCATTCAACAATTTTTTTTTTGTCTTTATTTTATACTTGGAGCTTTTTAAAACTATAATAAAATTCTAATAATACTTATATAAATTTATAATAAATTTCATCCTAATAAATTTCAGTCATACATTTTTTATAAATAATTTTGATATTTGATATTATTTTTTTATTTTAGTTTATAAATAATTTTGATATTATATGTTATTTTATAAAAAGGTTATAATTGGAAATTTTTATTATAATAATTTTTTTCCCTCTTTAACCAAACAATGATTGTTAGATTTTTTTTCATTAATTTTAACTATCTAAACAAGAGGTACATGTAGTTTTTCTTTCCTCAATCTTCTTCTCTTTTACTTTCTTTTCCTTTCTTTTATTATTGTGTATCCAAACAGTGCATAAAATCAAAAAATTTGTCTCAAGAATTAAAATCACAATTATGTCAATTAACAAATTTTAAATTGACTTTCTAACTTCTTCAATAAGATTTTAAGTTTTCAACCAAGTACTAAGCATGTTTTTTTTAGTTGACTACAAATTTTTTTCATATAATTTCTTACTTTTAATTTTATCCTAAATTTTTTTCTCTTGTTATCATGCAACTTTTTATTAACACAAAAGTCATATTGGAGTCGCCTTATAAAAGATTATACAAATATCCTAATTTCTAATTTCTTAACTCAAACTTTTAATTTTATTCTTTTAATAAAATATATATATTTTTTGTTTTGATGAAAAGTATATTATTTAACAGTTGATATATTTATATATTTTTTAACAAGAAAGTTGTTTACAATTTTACATAAGATTATTTATTTGATATGTTATGAATAAAATTATTTGTTTGATATATTATGTTTTTTTTATACATTTTTCATGAATTGATAAAATTTATAATTTTGAAAACTTAATTTTTTTTGTTAGTATATTGCTTGTGTATATTTATATTAATATAATAAGATACATTTTATGAAAAAATTAAGATCTAGTAGAGTATTAATTGACACCCCCAAAATCAATGTCAAGATTCGCCACTGTTTATAGAACTGTAAGTGAACAAAGTGTTTGACTAATGGTTCGTTAATAGTTTGATTTTTGTTCGTTTATATTTGTTTATCAAGCTAAATAAACAATTATTAACAAGATTTTAAAGTTGGTTTATTAAACGAATTGAATTCGAACAAAATATGTTAAGTTCATTTATGTTCACAAATAAGCTCGTTTATGAATCATTTAAAATTCATTTAATAAATCATTTAAAATTTATTTATTGTTCAATTATAATATAATTATTGTTTGTATTTTTTTATTTATAATATAATTAATAATATTTATGTTTTATTGTTTTATATTTATAATATTTATATTTATAATAACTTAAATTTGATTTTTTTGTTTGTTTAAATTTGTTTTTGTTCATAAACAGATTTTTATTTGTTTGCAAACATGTTTGATTATATGTTCAGTACCATGTTCGTTTAATGTTCACAAACAATTTCATTTATTTTAAACGAATCAATCTTGAACACACCCAATTTTAAATGAACAGAGCTCGAACACAATTTTAAAATCCTTAACGAACACGAATCGAACATAAATAAACTCTTCTTACAATTGTATTTAATGACACTCAATATACTCGAAATTTTAAAAAATAAAATCATAAATAAACAATAAAAATACAATTACAGTGATACAATCGCTGGAAGAAGATCAAAAATACAATTATTAAATTTTATATAAATTTATAACACTTTAAATATAATTATAACACGAACACAAAATATCATATCACTTCTGCCAGAAAATTTAATTGCAGACGATAGTAATATAAACAGTAAAATGGTTGGTCATATCACCTTTGCAAGTTGCAACTTATATAATTGCAACATATTCCTCAAGGACCTTAATGATATGAGGATACATAACAAGCTGGGCAGCAATTCTCAAAGTTTAACAACAAAAAGAAAGTAGAAATAACAGGTTTACTAGCACTCTCTTGAGCCCTTCTCCTTTTTTATGTCTCCTCAAGCCTAGCTAGATGTTAGAGTGTCCTAATATGGCTTGCTTAGTTATTCTGCTTTATTGAATTTGTAATATAGTCTTCAAATGCATAGGAGGGAAGCATGTGCTTTTTCCAAAGTTTTCAATGAGGAGAGAAGACAGCAGCTTATCTGGAGGCATCAAGATTCATAGATTAAAATTTCCAGTGTTCTGAAGTCTACTTATACTGTTACATAGTGGAGATTACAGAAGAAAAATTTAAATATATATATATATATATATATATATTGAGAAGATGACAGCTTTTTGTCAATTGGTGCACCACTCTTTAAACTCAAAAGAAACAAGAAAAAAGAAACTTAAATTATTATGATATTGTCATTAGAGTTTGTTAGGCACTGGATTGTCAGTAGATTCACCAAATGCATGTTAAATTTTTCAGTTCAAATCATCCTTACCTACTCTAAGTAAAATATTATAAAACAATAGCAAATACTAGTACTGAATCCAAAGCTTAATTCAGTTGATTCATGCGGTAATCTTTACGAGATGGCATTTAATAAATTTGAAATTTAAATCCCAACATTTGTAACCTCTTTTCCTATCTTCATACTACGATTTTTTTTGTATAAAAAAAATACTAATGCTAGAATTTAACCCCCAAGAAAACAATGAAAACTCGAAATCTATGCTTTCCTTAGATCTAAGCTCTTTTTCCGAAAATTTAATTATAGAGGAGAACATAATACAGTGAAATGGGGAGTAACATACAAAGACGTATATACAACATATATTCCTTGATACAGTTTAAGGCTACAAAACAATAGAGTATTACTTCTCAAAATTTTCAAAGATCTGAAGATCAGCAAAGCTAGTATGAATTGCAGAAATATGCTATTTAAGTGATACAAAATGATTCCAGAATCAGTTAAATGAATATGAAAGCCTTCTATAGTTCTAAACACTGGGACTCAAAAATATATAATGTGTTTTTATATACACATGCCAATAGATGAGTGGCTACTCCAGTCAAAAGTTAATGACATCGAATGCTTTTTTATTGAAGCAATTAGCACCAAAGTAATATCAGCCATTATCATCGATGCAAAGGTGATCGCCAATCCAAATTCTCCTCTGGGTAATCTTGCTGAACTTCTTTGGGAGGAATGAAGCAATCGAGGGAAAGGCCAGGGACATTGAATGCAACATCATCAATGGTCCATATCTCCTCCATGCGAGTAATGGAGAGGCCTGCCTTTAAATTGTCCCCAAATCTTGTGATGATAACACTTGATTGACCAGAATGTGCAACCATGACGCCTTCCACTATCCGATAATCCTCGATTTTCGTAGCCATTGTGGTTTCCCAATATGTAGGGTATGTTCCAGGTGATTGAATCCTGGTCAAGTAAGAGTCCTCTAGAAACACCAGCAGCCCACTTCTTTGGCTGAAGTAGCCAAATATAACATGCTTGATCATCTCTGCAGTGTTATCACTCCTATCAGCCAAGTCCACTTGATCAGCAGACAGTTTCAATACAAAGCAATCAGTGCTCGAGATTCGTTTCTCTCCCATGTACTGAGCTGAGGAAAATACAGCTGATATTGCCATAGGATCTAGTCCCTACATGAATTATTTGATATTGATCATATAAAACGGGACCATCTCCAAAAGAAACATTTAGGTACTGGTTGTTGGTAGTCAAAAAGTACTTTTTTCTACTTTCAAAGCAAAATGTGTTTTGATTTTTCATAATTGGAAGCTGGAAAAATATTGTTCAATGTCTGAGGAAATGCCAGGAATACAATGGGGTAATAACCAATTCTAATCTCACACATTCAACTTTAATCTATGTTGCTCGGATTCGATAGTGAGTGTCGGATACGAGTATGTGTCTGACATGGATATACTCAATTTTTTTTTTTTTTTAAGTTTTTCTTATATTTGGAGGATCATATCCCATACCCATTGTCCGAATATGTGTAGGACACGGATACTTTAAGGAAAATGAAGAGTCCGGATAACATAAATTTAACAGTTTCACTCCAAGAAATAGATTGCCGTCCTTTCCTTTACCTATTCACAGCCTATAACCATCCCTAATTAGTCAACTGAAAAGGAAATTTTGGCAACCTACCACACAAATGTTTTCACAACTAGTAGCATCCTCAATTAAGTGAAATGTGAATGAATAATAAAATTAAGTTCTTTTTTCTAAAAATGGCAGAAAGATTCAACTGATTTCATATCCTAGAATGTGTCAGAGAAACAAGATCCGATATCTTGGGTTGTTGGATCTGTTTTAAGGTATATCACATCTGTTTTAAGGTAAGATCCATTACAGTATAAACAGGAATAGGTTGGCCTTCTATATGGAAAACACAACTCCAAAAGTGAATTCTCTCTTTTATGTAAAAGAAAAAGTTTTCACAAGTTAACATCCCAGCATATAAGAACAAATTAGACAGTAACAAAGACCAAACATCTTATGCAATTTGTTGCTCCGATTTTTTATTTTTCTTGAAGTATCCGTATCCGACACTCGTGTCCGATACATATTCGGATATGGGTATGGAGATATGACCCTCTAAATACATGAAAAAACTTTTAAGAAATTGAACATACTCGTGTCGGACACATATCCGACACTCACACCCGAATCCGAGTAACATAGTTTGCTACCATGAATTCAACACTCATACTTTACAGGAGGATCTATAATATTAGACTTTCAGTTTAGTGGAAATATGTTAAGTCATCGAAATATCATCAATAAACTGATCTCATGCATATTAATCCACCCACACCCTCAAAAGAAATAAATAAACAACTCAAAATTATTTTCATTTTGAGAGTTCATCCGATAATTACATGTAAAGCAGTTGTCACACTACACCTAAATAGTCACAAATCAAGATAGCATAGATCTAAGTTAGCTCAGAAATTATTAAAAAGTAAGGAAACGTGCCCCAATAATTGTTTATACCAACAAATGGGACCAATGATAGTTTAAACTAAGAAATGGGACCACTAGCCATGAGAAAAGAACATGAAATTATAACAATGATTCGCAGATAACTAAATCAAACAAAGATTACTTGCCTGAAGAGCCCGACGTAGAGGACGAACACCACCTTTGGCTGCGTGCGCTCCTAGCCATGGCGTGCGGCGCCAAGCCACATTGCCATCACTACCTGCTACAACCTTGTGACCACCCACAACCAATTCAATTAGCCATTTATTAGGTATCATTTGCCACATAACAAAACAGCCTTTTTGCGCAACTCCAGCAGCTCCAGCCACTGAGCCTGCTGTGGCACCTATCTCATCTACCATTGCCATTGTTACTTTTCCAGTCACAAAAATGTTCTTTACCGTCCCTTCCAATTTCCGGCATCCTGTTGCTGCTGTAAAATGTTGTATAATGTATTGTGCTGAGGAAGATACCTGCTATGCAAAACAGTTTTGATTCTTAATTAAAGATGATTGTTTGAGTTGAATCTGAAAATTCCTTCAATAATTTCAATTTCAAGTTATTGAGAAACATGAACTGTCTGCTATATGGAGTATTAGATTCAATTAATACCAACCTAAAAAAAAAAAGCAAAAATCCAATCAGTTATCAGTACTGCATTGTTTTTCATTTTCTTTGGCCCTACAACTTTGGAACCTTGTTATTCATTACATCTTCAAACAAAATATACTTGAAAGTCTACACTCTATCAGACCATCTAACATAACAACTCAATGGGTCCATCCATAAAAAGAAAGCAATTAATTAGAGGAAGCCAAAGGCCTTTGGATGCTACTATACAATGGTTCCTTGGTAAACATCTTTTAATAGATGATTGAAAGGATCAAGATCCAACCAATTGATATAAGTAATTCCATCTTGAGTCTGTTCATTTTGAGGAAAAGAAAAGGGGAAAAAAACAATAAGGACTTTCTAATTAATTAAATCACCTAGCTTTCTACACAAACTCAACTTGTGATATATAAAAATGGACCCACAAAAAATGTTACTTTTTTTGTGGATGCTTTCATGGTGGGATGCCAGTAGGGAATTCAGGCCATATCAGTGGAGAGGCACTAAAGAAACCAACCCAATCTTGTTCTCGTTGCCAGTAACACTTTATCACAAAGCCATTGGTTACTTTTCATAGATTCCAAATTAAAAAATATATATATATACTTCTTTTTAACTTTTCGTTTTAAAGAACAAGGAAAAAGGATCCAGAAAAATAAGCTCCAATGAGTCTAAACCTTAATACATGAATCTAATATCAAGTGATCGAAATACCAATAAACTTCATGCACAAGAAATAGTTAGTAAACAAAACAAAGAAGATATTGATCAGCTTTCAAGCAATAGCAAAATGCTAAAAAAAAAAAAGCATTACATTTGGTTTACCTCGTTGATGGGTGGCTTATAAAGGACTGAAACAGGGAAAAGAGGACAACCCAAAACGCTTAAGAGGATCTTAAGGTCAGACTTCTTGTTAAAAACAAGAGAGAAATGAGTTTTGAGCCAGTTTTTCCATGACAAGCCTTTCTTCGAACAGTTTGCTGAGTCTTCATCGTTTATGGGTTCTTCTGATAATGGTGCCAGACGACTCATCTGCCTGTTTTTGTCTCTATTTTCAGACAAAGAGAAAGAGAAAGAAGAACAAGTGAAGTAATGATATTAGCAGCGGCAGCAGAGGAAAGAAAATGAGAGAGAGTACTTAAAGGAACTTGCTTTTGGTTATCAACTTTGTGCACACGCAGTTTCAGTGCGTGCGGTCAACTTTCTTTTTCCTTTCTTTGTTTTTATATAAAATAGATGTTTCTTACCGACATTTGATTGTTTTTATATAAAAAAATAGATGTTTCTTTAAGTGGTTAAGGGCTTCTAACCCTAGATAAAAAATAAAATTCGAATTTTGTGAGTCTCTAATATTGAGAGGATATCATTTATTTTTGGTTCGACAGAAATTAATTTTTCATCAATCATAAAATAAAAGTGGAAGGATACCTTGAATTTACATAAAAAAAAAATAGATGTTTATTTTTTTTATTTTTTTATTGTATGGTTTCAGTTGAATTTTTGTTAAAAAAAATTATATTATTTGCTCCCTTTTCAGGATTTGATTCTTAATTGAGAAAAGAAAAAAGAAACTAAAAGTGTGAGTTAAAGATATTTGTTAGGATTAATTAAATTTTTATTTTAAAATTTTTCATTTAATATATTTTTTACTTATACGTTTAGCTCAAATATTTAGTAATAATTGTTTTTCTTCTTCCATAAAACTTTTTGTTTTGTTGTGTTGTTTGTAAAGAGATATTTTAGCTAAATTTGATAATTTTGGATACGAATGATTATACAATATGAAAAAAATAATTAAAATACGATAAAAAATAATATAATATGAAAAAATAGCATTAATACGACACAAATATATGAATATCTCAATACTAACATGTCAAAATTTATATAAATATAGAACACCTTAAAAGCTTAAACATGAGTACCAACAAAAACTCTTATTTTTTATTGAATCAATTTTATATTCTCTTTATTTATTGTTTTCAAAATACAATACCAATTATCAAATTAATAGTTTTTATTGTAATTTTATAAGATCATCTTAAGAATACATTCTTTTACATTATTTTAATACTTTTAATTTCGAGATGTTTTTTAGAACAATTGAATCCTAATCGACAAATTAAAAAATTCTTTTACTTGCCAATTTGATTAACCTTTGTGGATAATCCTATATCTATATGACATGCAAAAATAAAAAAATGAAATTTAATTGTTTTTTTAATTAAAAAAAAAACTAAAAATTGATTAGAATGACCACATTTTTTGCAATTTGTTTGGGATCTAAAAGACCAATATAGCTGAAAAGGATGAGTTAGTGAATGTATTTGGAATAGCATAGCTTTTAGAAGATTGCGACAGCCGGTATTTCGAGTTGCCTATGTAATTAGTTGTGCTGTCTGCTATTTTGTGTTCCTTCTAAACTACTCTTAAAAATGTATATTGGTGAAACCTTAAGTTAATGACGTGGTTCCAAGTAGTATTATTTGTTTGTTACACTATTTTCTTAATCATTTTCAAACTTTGTTGATATTCATTCGTGAATGCATTATTTATTAATAGTAGGTCATGAAATAAGAGTTAAATTCAAACATTATATATATATATATATGAATTTTGCTAACTGACTTCTCTAAAAACATTTTTAATATTACTATATATAATAATATTTTCACCTAATACATTAAAATTAATAAAAAATTATCAATTATTGAATTTAATATAATAATATCACTATAAATAGTATATTAATTAACTTTAAAAAAATATATTCTAAAGTTATTTATTTATATTTATTTATTTGTATATTCACTAAATTATACTTTGGATTTGTTATTTTTTATATGTTAGTTTTTAATGTATTTTTAATCACAATTCATAGACACCACGTATAAATTATGATAATAAATATATTAAAAAACAAAGTAATCAAAACCAAATGATAAAATTCTCCTATAAACAGAACAAGAAGTCAAAACCATCTACTGAAATAACATTCAGTAACATATTAAGGATCATATATACATAGAATCATTTCCTTCCTAATAAAGAATAATCATTTTTCTCTCAATCAATGATAATATAGGTTGCAAAACTTTAATTAGGTCATAAATTAATTTATATAATATATATAAGTATATAAATAGAAATTGGGTTAATTTTTTTCCTCGCCTACTAGACAAGTTGTAAGGGGGGTAATTATGAGATGGTAACCTCATAGCAGATTTTGCTTTATTTTCCCATTTGTTCATTAGCTTTACCTCTACAAAGTCCAAATTATAGCAAAATACATACACAAAGTAAAAGTAACCATAATTTATTTTTTTTAAAAACAAATAATACTTGTAATAATTTAAAAGTCAAGAACACCAACAAAAATCATTTTAAAAGTTTTCATTTAATTATAGAAAAATGGAACCTTAAACTAGTAACTAAAAAGAAAATAATTCTTCTTAATTACATGACATTGATAGTGTAAAGATTTTACTCTTTCTTTTAATATAAAATTTAATTCAGTTACTTCATATAATCACTTTTATGATGTGACATTATGTAAGTTTAGAGTTCGAATTTTAACATTACAATCTTTTCCCTTTTTCATATTACGATCTTGTTTATATAAAAAAATTAGTTTTTTGCCAAAATAATTTCACTAATTATTCATATATATATTTTAATATGACATTTAACATATTACATATTTCAACTCCATAATATATTATATGTTTCAAGTTTCTTTTATTAAAAAAGTATGTGATAAAAAATTAATTTGAAACCAGTTTATTTTGATAAAAAAAAAGACTAAAATACTAACATAAGAAAAATATTACGGGGGAGATTGGCGCGTGGGGAGGTAGTAGTATGTAGTTATGTAGGCATGTAACAATCGGTTGGGATTACAAAAGGAGGTGCTTTTAAGGGAGGAAAGGCAGGTGACGTGTCCACATCTATTCTCATTAGCAGTTAAGGCTTTTCTGGTAGTTTGGTTACATTGCTACGACTGTTGGTATTTGGAGACCCTCTCTTGCTTTAATTGCCTTTCATTTGGTTAGGAATTTCTGGCACAAGTTATAAATAGACTAAAATAATAAATAAAAAACCCTTAAATTTTATCATTTTATTTAAATAAAATTTCATACTTTTATTATATTTAAATATCTCTTAACTTTTAATTTGTATAAAAAAAATTTAAAATTTTAATTTGTATTCAAATAAGTCTCTAACTTTTCATTTATATTTAAATAAATTCTTAACATAAAATAATATTTCATTTGAAATAAAAGTTTATTTTGATATAAATCAAAGGATAAAGGTTTATTTGAATACAATAAAAATATAAAGATTTATTTAAGAAAAATAAAATAGTTTAGGGGCTTATAAATAATATATGAATTTTGCTAACAAATAATTCAAGGTATTTTGTAAGATTATTATATAATCATATTTTTAAATTTAATAATTTTGAATACAATATAAAAACACAATACAAACATGATACCTTTAATAAACATGATACGATATTTTTAAACACGATTAACACAATTAATACTATACATTAAATACACATATCGTATTCGTATTTAAAATTTTAACACATTTAATAATTTCCGTCGTGTTCATGTTTACACAATTGACCAAAAAAAAAAATGAGATACGACATGCAAACTCGAATTATCAAATCCAATATTTTTATTTAATATTAAAAAAAATATCAATTATTACATTTAATACAATATCTATCTACTATAATTATTTTTGAGTCATAAGAGACTAAAAGACTTTTTGTAAATTGTCAAAGGTAATTTTCTCCTACCATGAAAAAAGCTAATGGGTTTGCTTGCTTTTTTTTTCTTAAGTTTTTTTTTCTTTTTAGTTTTAATTTTTTTAAATAATGTATTTAAAGGAGTTGATCTGCACAATAACTTACAAGTCGATTTAAGATCCGTACCTGATTCATTTGGAAAAACAAATTAAAAAAATGTATTTTTTTTAAATGATGTATTTAAAGGGATTGATCCTCACGATGACTTGTGAGTCGATTTAGAATTCGTACCGGACCTATACAAATTATTTTATTTTTAAATGATGATTTAAACGGGTTGGTCCGCATGTCGACTCGCGGGTCAATTTATGATCTATACCCGATCTGCTCAGGAAAAAAATAAAAGAGAAATATATTTTATTAAATTTATTTTAATTTTTTTTTTAGTTTTTTTTAAATGATGTATTTAAAGGGGTTGATCTGCACATTGACTCGCGGGTCGGTTTAAGATCTGTACCCGAACCGCTCGAGGGAATTTATTAATATAAGAAATTTATTTTATTAATTAATTTTATTTTAATTTTAAATGGTGTATTTAAAGGGTTGATCTATTCGTTCACTCATGGGTCGATTTAGGATCCGTAATCGACCCACTTGAAACAAAATAAAAACATAAATTTATTTTATTAATTATTTTATTTTTAAATGATGTATTTAAAGGGGTTAGTCTATACATTGACTCACGGGTCGATTTAGGATCCATACCCAACTGGCTTGAGGGAAAATTAAAAATAAATTATTTTAATTTTAAATGATGTATTTAAAGGTGTAGGTCCGCACGTTGAGTCGCGGGTCAATTTTGAATCCGTACCCGTCTGTTTGGGAAAAAAAAAAAGAACTCGCTGCTAACCTATGTGAAAAAATCGATCCTACGAGAGAATAAAATACAAACCACAATTTTATTTTCTTATTTTTTACCTCCTATAAATAAAAATATACAATATACAATAAAGTCTAAATATTTTTAAATATATATAAATAACATTTGAAAATGAATTTATATTACGTAATTTATAAATAAACAATTATCATAAATTTAATTTTTATAATTAACAAAATATAATTATATTAATAGTATTACAATTTAAAAATAAAATAAAAAATTATTATTTAATAAAATATAATTTAAAATAAATTTATCATTATTAATTAATTAAAAAAATTTAAAAATACCTTGACGAAGCGGGATCTTTTTCTAGTTATTATGATTTTTGAGTCCTTAGGAAGCTAAGTGACTTTTTTCAAATAGGTTAAGGGCAATTTTGTCTTACCATGAACAAAATCTAATGGCTTTTTTTTTAGTTTTTTTTTTTCTTTTAAATTTTTAGTTTTAAGTTGTTTTTTTATAAAAAAGTTATTTTTAAATGATGTATTTAAAAGGGTTAATTTGCACGATAACTCACAAATCGATTTAAAATTCGTACCCAATCCGTTTGGGAAAAAAATTAAAAAATATATTTTGTTAATTATTTTTAGTTTTTTAAAATGATGTATTTAAATGGGTTGGTCTGCACGTTGACTCGCGAGTCGATTTAGGATTCGTACTCGACCCGCACGGAAAAAAAGTTAAAAAAAAAAAATTATTAATTATTTTATTTTAAATGATGTATTTAAAGGAGTTGATCTACATGTTGATTCGTGAGTCAATTTAGGATCCATACCCGACCTGCTAGGAAAAAAAAAACAACAAATTTATTTTATTAATTATTTTTAGTTATTTTATTTTTAAATGATTTATTTACAGAGATTGATCTGCACGTTAACTCGCGGATCGATTTAGGATATGTATCTAAATTGCTCGAGAAAAAAAGTTAAAATAAGAAAATTATTTTATTAATTACTTTTATTTTAATTTTAAATGGTGTATTTAAAGGGTTGACCCATACGTTTACTCACGGATCGATTTAGGATCTATAATCGACCCGCTTGGAAAAAAATTAAAAAAGAAATTTATTTTATTTTTTATTTTATTTTTAAATGATGTATTTGAAGGGGTTGGTCTCTACGTTGACTCTCAGGTCGATTTAAGATCCGTACTAGACCGGTTCAGGGAAAAGTTAAAAGTTAATTATTTTTATTTTAAATGATGTGTTTAAAGGCGTAGGTCCGCATGTTGAGTCGTGGGTCAATTTAAGATCCGACCCGATCCACTCGGAAAAAAAAAAGTAAAAAAAAGGAAAAAACGAACTCGCTGTTAACTTACGTCAAAACATCGATCCTACGAGAGAATAAAATACAAAACATAATTTTATTTATTATTTTTTATCTCCTATAAATAAAAATATACAGTACATAATAAAGCTTAAATATTTTTAAATATATATAAATAACATTTAAAAATATATTTATATTACGTAATTTATAGATAAATAATTATTATAAATTTAATTCTTTAATTAACAAAATATAATTATATTAATATAATTATAATTTTAAAATAAAATATTTTTATTTAATAAAATATAATTTAAAATTTATTTATTATTATTAATTTATTAAAAAAATTATTAAAAAAATTAAAAATATCCGAACGGTCTTTTTTCTAGTTATTAATATAACTCAGTTCCCATGCTTGTTTTATTTGTACACCATTTTTGGGTTTTGTTGGTTCCATTGGTTACTAGTGTTTAGTAACCAAAGCTAGAAAAATCACTTTGATGAAATTTGTTGAGAGTTGGTTTGGGAAAATTAAACTTTTTCTCCGTCACTTGATTCAAGCCTTTGTTCTAACCATTCTGTATCAATGCATCATCCTCCAAGCAATACATAATAATAAGTAGATAAACATACAAATAAATAAAATATTTCAAATTCTTATTCGTTTATTTAAAATTTAATAAATATCCACAAATACAACTTTTATCTTACATTATATTGTATTATTGGATTTTAAATTGAGAGTGGTAATTCGTGAAATCACGAGTCTGAGTTTTTTTTTTGAAAAAGATTATATACACATAACTTCATAAATTTCATATACATAAAAAAAAATGGCAATATAATAACTAAATTGAAAAAAAAAAAAAATCATATGTGTACACTTTATGTGTATGTAGCATTGCTTTTTTTTTTTTTTTTAATGGAAAATAGAATCTTAATTCAAACTTAGTTGTTAAATACTTAAATTAATCTAAATTAAAATAAGCATAAATGTGAAGCGCAAGGAAATCTCCAGAACAAAATTAGGTATGTAAAATGAATACTTTTTTATATATTTTTTTTCAATTTTATAATTTATTTTTAACAAAGCAAAACTAATCCTAAAATTTTAAACAGTGGTAAGTAAAGTTTTTTATTTTTAAAATTTTAAAAAAATGGTTCAAGTCTTCAAGATATTCTTATCAAAAAAAGTTTTCAAGATATGAATCTAAATTTGGGCCATTCAATAATTTAAATTAGAATTTATAAAAGTGAACTTAAATAAATTATGAGGTCCAAAAGAGACCATCTTGGACTTGGAATTAGAACCTCAGCAAAGTCCTGGATAAGCCTGCTGTCTACTTAAAATGTTATCAAAAGCCGATCAGGCCCAATTTTGGTATTGAAGTGTGAGATTAGACGTTAGGTTAGATTAGATTAGAGTTATAAAAGGAAATTATATCATTATCCGTTGAATTTTTAGATTTTACAAACAAGATTAATAGAATAACACATATTTTTTTATGATATATTTATAAAACAAAATATATGACAGTCTATTAATTTCGTTTGTGAAATTAAAAAACTTCATTATTAATGTATAAAAATGAACACGAGTGATCAAATGAAATTACAATAATATCTACATTATTTATAACTAGCTTTATGCACACCTACTATTTGGGTATCAATTTTTTTTTCTTTTGATAAAAACTAAAAGGATAAAAAAGAAAGGCTTTATAGTTATTTTAAAATGTAAGAGAAAAAATAAAATAATTATACTTATATGTTTTTAAGATGGAAAAAATAGGGAAAATTTTAAAAAAGGTTTCTTAATATGAGCTTTTGGTAGGCTTCAAGAAATCTGGACCGTTAGATAAAAAATAATTAATCTAAACCGTTGAAAAAAAGAAAAGAAAAAACAATACATTTTACCTGTTAACCTGGTGTAAGATGAAAAAAACCCATATCCTGCCTCTCTCCCTTTCAAAATCATCGAATCAGTTCTTCCTTAAAAAAAGCCAAACCCTAAAATTGCAAAATCCTCATCCCGATTTTTCTTTTTGAACAACCCAAACCCCAAATTTGAGAAAACCCTTACCCCGATTGTGAGAGATGCGGAGGAAAAGAGCAAGACCCCGATTGTGAGAGAGCAAGACCCCGATTGTGAGAGCTGCGGAGGAGAAGAGCAAGACCCCGATTGTGAGAGCTACGGAGGAGAAGAGCAAGAAGAAGGTAAACACCCAACCCCGACTCTCTCCCTCTCAAAATCATCAAACCCAGATTGACATTTTTTTTGTTTGATCATCTGGTATTTTGTTTCTTTGTTGGTTTCTAAGCTTTTTTTCTAGGTTAATGTAATTGTTTTTTGTTTGAGAATTTTATTTTTAAATATCAACATAAATTCTGGGATGCTCTCTTTTCTAGGTTGTCCTATGTAGTTTTTATGTCCTTTTACACTGCGTTTCTTTTTTTCTAGGTATGTTTATATCTCTTTTTCTCTCTGTGGGATGATGATTTGGAGGCCTGTCGTCGACCCCACTGGTGGTATTTATGCTCAGCCTCCTTCGCAAGCTTGGCAGAGTGTTTGGCAGACAACGGGGCTGAGGATGGGTTGTATGGGAGTGGAGGTAGCAGAGGTCAGGGGTATTTGACGGACAAGGGTGTTTTTGCGAATGGTGTTTTTAAGCTAATTGATAATCCAGTTAATGTAGTTTTTAGATAACCCATTGCTTTGGAAGGATTTGAATTGGTTTACATTTTAATATTTGGAGTTTGGACCATGGTTAATGTGGCTGTGGTTATATAATTTGTTATTCTCTTTGGTTGATTAGTTTGAGAATACAATTGGAAACATGATCTTGTTTTTGTTGTCGTAGACTCGTAGTGGGCATGATAATATAGCAATTTGTTATATGGCATTCTTTGTGTTTATAATAGAATTTTTGTTGTACTTAATATGTTTAATTGTTCAAAGTGAAGCACTTTGTTATTGTTCAATAGTGTTGGCACTTGGAAGAGCATGAAGAAACATCTTAGGCCATGTAATACGGAGTGTGCTTAGGTACAACAAAGCAATTACGAGCTTAGAAGAGGATCGATAAGGATTGCAAGTAGATGGATATTCAAATTGTTGTTTGTGTATATCTTGATGTTTAATTGATAGTTTATAGTTAAGTATAATCAAGGTTGTTGTTTGGATATATATATCCCTGTGCAAATGGCTTATAACTTATATTACTTCTATTCTTAATTTTCCTTGAAATATCAGTGTCCGACATTCGGACATAGATATAAGAGTACAATTTTTCAATATATGGATAAACTTTTAAAAAATTGAGTATACTTGTTTAGATTATTGGGTTTGCATTCATTATTGGTGAAGAATTTGAATGTTCAGCCTATTCTATCCTTGAACCAATCATGTAAATGAGTGAATTCTTCTACAAGTGATTGAATTAGTTAGGGAATTCCCACCATTGTGTTTCAGCTTAGATGTTTTTCAAGTTTTAGTGTTTTGAGTTATATATGATTATATTTATATGACTGCTAATTGCTGATATATGGTCATTTTTTCATTTCAGGTTTTAGTGTTTTGAGTTATATTCGTCATCAGAGATCGTCGATAAATCTCTCTTTTTAGACAAATCGGTAAGTTTCTCTCTTCAAATCCTTTACATTTGTTGATAGTCATTTGATTTCAGACGAAAGTTGATAATGTTGGCAAATTCATCATCCAAATCTGGTCAAGTTGATTGGATATTTGCAAGTAATGTTTTTTTTTTTTTTTATAACTTAGAAACTGATTTTGTATTATAAATTATAACTTTTTGTATGTCTAAAGTTGAGAAATTTGCAAACGTTTGTTTCATTTTATTAAAGATTCAAAGACATGGACAAAGTTGATGAAGATGTGCAGCTGAAACAGACTGAATCGAGCATGAAGATTGTCAAACCGAGGGGTTCATTTTTGAATTACTAGTAAGTAACTATACTTGGTGGTTCTAAGTTGAATTCATTAGACATGCTATGTTGTTGCATTTGGATTTAAAGAGTGCAAGTTACAGATTTTATGTTAATCGCTTTATACAGCATAAGTGAATGCAACGAAGATGGAGAAGAAAAAGTGAAAATGACATTGAAGGTGAGTAATCTTTTATGTATCTGGTTTTTTTATTGAGAATTTGATGTTTAATTATTTTGCTTATAAAGTCGAAGTGTTGGACAGTATAGACATATTATTGCTTTTCTTTGTTGGTACATAGAAACCATATAAATGCTTATCTTTTGTGTGGACACTAAGTTATACAGTGTTACTAAAATCATGGTTTTTTGATGAGTATGTGAATTAATTTGAATTGTTTTTTTCATAGGCTCGTAGAGAGCTGGCAGCAAAATGGAAAGTACTGCCTACATAGGAGAAGCAACCGTTTATAGAGTAGACAGTTGCTCAAAAAGAGCAGTACAAAAATGAAGTGCAACAGTTGAAAAGACAGAAATTAGATGTTGATGAAAAAAAGAAGGTAATAATTCAATAAGAAAATGTTATATTGAAGAAATAATAGTTAAAAATTAAGTATGATGTTATATTGCTATGTATATTTAATGAATGTACTTTATGTATAGGGCTTGGTTGCGACACGCTGTAGCCCGTTTAATTTGTGCAAGCTGTTTAAGCAATTGAAGGAAAAAAAATTAAAGGTGCAGTGGAAAGCATCGGGTTCGGTCCCTTGCTACTCTTGAAAGGTGGAAAGCTTCGAAGAGAACTGTGTGAATATTTGGTTCACAACTTTGATGTTGCAACTAGCTCCATGCAAGTTGATGGCCAAAGTATCCCTTTCACAATAGAGGATGTTGAAGGTATTCTAGGTTTAGAAAACGAGGGAATAGAGGTATCAAGTGTAATTGAAAGAGAAGAAGGTGAAGTCCTGTGTAATAAGTATAATATTCCAACTCATCGAAAGATGAGTTTTGTTAGGCTAGAGAAAGAAATTATGGAGTTCGAGGCCGACTGTGAAGATCTAAAGGCCAGGCTCCTCTTATATATCGTTGGACGGTTTTTGTGTCCAACGACTGAAGGGGGGCCATCGAAAGAGTATTATTCTTATTTGAATGAGGATGGCCTTAATGGGAAATTGAATTGGGAAAAACATGTTCATGACAAGCTTATTCTCGGTATTAGAAGTTTTCATGCAAGGAAGATGAAATCATCAAAAGTCTTCTTAACCGGTTGCCTGCTATTATTGGTGGTAAGTTTAAGATTTGTTCTTCGTGTACTAATGCAATCTTGATTTGAATTAAGTTGGAATGGAATTAAATTAGAAGTATAAGTTATTAATTGTTGATATTGACTAAATTGTAATTATTTGAGTAGATTAGGTTCTATGACTATATTTGCGGAGTTCGGAGTACCAAGGAGGCAATGTCAACTTTTGTTCCTCGCATTAGTGCTTGGGGAACGGATGAGGTTGCAAATTCAATTTCCCATTCAAAAGACTTCCGTGTTGGATTGAAATCCAAGGTGACACCAGTTATCTAAGTTGTATTAATTTATTGTTAGTGACTATAACTTATATATGAATTATGTAGTTTGATTAACTTATGATTTCATGGAAATAAGGGTATTAATATCACCGAGCAACATCATACTCAGCGAACGATAGAAGAGGAGCAAAAGCTGTATCATACTGAGTTACAGGTAAGTCATTAAGATCTTCATGTCTAATTCATAGAGAATGCAAGAAATCTAAAAATTATGTATATACTTCACGGATTGCATTAACTCTATATAGTCATAATATGTTTATTCGTAATTATTTTTCAGGCTTTAAGAGAGTCGTTAAAAAGTCTGAAAGCAAATGTGACAGAAAAAATGAATAGAATGTCGGAAAACATGAAGTCGATTGAGGATTCTGTTAATGCTCTTTTATCGAAATCGGTCTAAGTGAAAACTGGCTGTGAAACCAGTTTGAAAAAAACGGATGAGGAAAGAGGCATCTTTGAGGTCGATGGGCAGAGCACCGACCTGAAAACACCAGCTGGTGAGTTGGAGTCCTCGATTGAGATCATTAAGCGTAAAGCGAAAGAGGGAGATGTAGATTTAAGTACACCAATGAGAACCGATATTAACAATCCAAGCTCAAGTTGTCCTGCCCCACAGAAAAAGAAGGTATATATATTTACTTATTTATAATTCAATAATACTTAGATAGATAAAATAACTAATTTGTTTATGGAATTTTATATGATTACATATTATAGGGTCAATCTGGCTAGAAAATCGAAATTGTTAGGTCAAGGTCAACATTTGCTTCTGGTGTTAGTCGGATAGTTACGCGAGCCATATCAATTTTGTTGTGATATTCGCACTCCTGTCCGCAGGACTGTTTATGTCCGTTGACAGAATAGATCAATCATGCATGTAGCCATGATATGCTTATAGAACATATATTTGTTTCGCCTTTCATTGCAATCTTTCTGAATGCATACACTTAATATATATTGATATTGAGACAATTTATATATGTTTAAGTATATACAGTTATTACATAAGTCTGATATGTATAATTACTAATTAGCAGTACCATATGCCGTATCTTTGTATAAATAAATATTTCAAGGTTACCGCGAAGAGGGCCCTTGTCAAAATTCTGAAGGAATTAGATGAACTTGAAAGTGCAATATGCAATTATGTATGGAACAGTAATATCGATGAAAGGTAAGTTGATGATATATTTTGATTTAAAGATATATTTTGATTTAAAATTCATATGGATTTCGATATTTTATTTATTTTTTATATGAGTTTATGTTGTAGTGAAGTTGTTGTCCAATTCGGTGCAACATTTGCATCAATCGATGAATTTGGCTCGTTGCGCCCAAAACAATGGGTTACTTCAGTTGTAAGTCTAATATATTGTTTCATCGAACTTCATGATTGTCTTTGTAGTAGTGAAATGTGTTTAATGAGTTGTTCCTGCCCTAGATTATTGACCTTGTGGGTGAGTTAATGGCGTACTATTGTAAAGCTTCGACTATTTCAACAAGGAGATTATATTTTCTGGCCTCATTTTCTGTGAGTATATTTTAAGTTGGTTTGTTTTTTGCATATAGTTTAAAAAATTTCAAGAAAGATGTACCTTATGTTAATTCTTTGCAGAGTCATATCTTGTCAAAAGAATGCAATGCGAAAGAGCTCATTAAGTTTTTTAAAGGACAATTCATTCATATGGGATCATTGAGTGACTGTTACAAGGTTAGGACATGGAAATATTTTATATGCGTACTATCGAAAATATGTTATATAACGTAATAACCTGCTAACAATGATTATGTAATTTCGTTGCAGATCTTTATACCAATGAATGAGATGAACACGCATTGGTATTTGTGTGTGATAGATATGCTAGAGAAGGAAGCCAAAGTGTTGGATACACTGCCGCGAAATGTTGTAAATCAAAAAAGAGTTGCAGATGTCACTCGTGTGGTAAGATAAATACATGTTCTACTCAATTATTTAGTTGGCACTTGCGAACATTTTTTAATTCATGATTTTGGTTTACGACGAGACATTTAAAATTTTGTCAAATTTCACTTCGAACAGATATCCGCATGTGCGAAATTGTTTAAGGACCCTCTTATGACATCATTGGTTGGTACTCCAATGGTGCCATTTCATGAGTTGGAAATTATTGTTCCAGAGAGGGTTCCTCTGCAAAGCAACGGGTAGAATAACTCTCTCACTATTTGAAAACCTTGTTTTCCATTATGTAACTGAACAATAAAAGCCAGTATTCTTGAAAATGCATACAGTTATGATTACGGAATGTGGGTTGCTGCTTTCATGCAAAATCTACATGTCACTGACTATAAATTTGTGGTATGCTATTCTCATTGCTGTGAGTTATTTCAATATTTGGTCATATGTTGGCTCATTGCAAAGTTTGATTCCCTTTGTATGTATTCGTATGTAGCGTTTAAACGTGTGGGACATATTTATATTAGTCTCTGAGCTCATAAACCATGAGGAGAACACTTTACGAAAAATGGTATGTGATGCTGCTCTTAACCTCCATAAATCTAGGATATCTCCTCGTACAAAGCTGTCGCAGAAGTCAGTTGGCAAGTTGAAGCTGTGAAATAGGTAATTTCATTCAATAAATCATCTAATTTGACACGAACCTTTCTCAGTATATACACACTGTTATATGAGTTTATTGCGAGTATCCTGTATTGGTGAAAGGTTAATTAAGTTGGTGCTGCTGCCTTGCCAATGTTGTTTAGGGAGTTCTATATTGATTTGATTAAATTTAGCTAATTGAACTATTTTTGATAAAACCCTAAAAGGAGAGCTAACTATTGTTGATAATGCTATTGCAGTTTTTTTCATAGAATGAAAGTTTTTGTTGGAGAAAATGTAGGATATATGTAGAGCAATGTACAGAAATGTTTTTGTTGGAGAATGAAAGCTTTTGTTGGACAAAGATATCAGTTTCTGTAGAATGGATAAGTAATAAATACATCTACAAAATATACATTCTTAGGTTTGTTGGTTGACATTTGGTTTACTGTTAACTGTTCAGAATGTTAATGATTTTATTATTGTTTTTTTTTATTATGCTGCAACATGATTTTACCTGATAATATTTATTTGTATCAGCTTTCATTATAGCTGAGAGAATTTTGGATCTGCCACTGTGCTATTGTACTTATCTTACAATGTTATTTGAATTGTGAGTATTTTAACTTGGTGAAAGGTTAATTTAATATGAGAAAATAACAGTATACATTATTTATTCTTTAGTCCTTAGGCAATTTCTTATCTGTGAATTGTGATCTCCACAGATTTCAACCACGGCATGGGACAGTCTTCACGTAGAGCTGAAAGCAATAATTTGCTTGAACATGGATAAGTTAGTTGAATCTACCTGTTGGCATGAATAGAAAGGGGATAAAACTTAACTGACTAATTTTGTAATACTAACATCAATGGAAGGAGGCAATTAAATTCCTGATAATATGTAAATTATTATGTAAATTATGCAAATTATTATGTAAATTATGCAATATGTAAATTATTATATAACCAAAAAAGCATCTCACGTTTAATTAAAAAAAAGTGAAAGAGTATGTCTCACAAGAAATCCAAATGACCTCCAAAGGAAACGTATTGTTTGCATATAACAAGCATATATTGTTTGCATACAATACTCACTGTCGCAACCTAAAAAATAACGAGTCTCATCGCAAGACTTTATTATTCATTAAGCGTGACATTTAAAAAAACCGAGGAAAAGTCGACTTAATTCCTCTAAAAAAATGAAGGTTTTGAAAATGACCTTGAAAAAGACATGGAGTCGCCACCAATCTTTTTTAGCTAGGTGTGATCGGCCATCTATTAAAACCGGTTTTATAAAATATTTTAAAATTAATTAAAACATTTTAAAAAACCAATTTCAAGTCTGCGTTTTAAACTAGAGAAATCAAAGAAAAGAGTTCGGGAGTCGGTTACGTGTGGGAAAGGATTAGCACCCCCACAACGCCCGTATAAATCGGTACCTTATTAATCGTGTGTTATCTTAAGTCTCGGTAAAAATTGGTTTTAAATTTAGTATTTCAAGTCAATTCCCAATTTAAAGAAAAATAATTCCCTTTTTAATTGATAATGATCCGGAATTTATAAATTCAAAATTTTCCTATATTTCCCAACAAACGTGGCAAAATATAGAAATTTATTAGTTTTGGAAAACTTTCCGAATCATTCTCGTTTTTTGAAAGAAAGATATTCCTTTATTAATGATAATTGATGATATTCCCTCCAGCAAACCCAGTAGAGAACTCATGAATTATTTTAACTCGGGAATATCTTTATTTTTATTGAAAACCATTATCTTTTTTTGAAAAACATTTAAAAGAAATGAATATGTATATGCATGACATAAATAAAATGACATAGCAAAATCTAAATAATATAATGCAACCTAAATGACATGATATGATTTGAATGCCTTAACATATTCTAAATGAAATGAAATATCCTTAGCATATTCTAAATGAAATAAAATATTCTAAGTTATATAACATAAAATGAAATGACCTAGATAACATAGTATATTCTATATGAGATGCAATATCCTAAGTCATATGATATATTCTAAATGAAATAAAATAACCTAAGTAACATAACATAATTTATATGAAATGAAATAACCTAAGTCACATGATATTTTCTAAATGAAATAAAATAACCTAAGTAACATAACATATTCTATATGAAATGAAATAATTTAAATGACATGGCAAACATGAATGATATGGCATATAAATTAAATGAGATGGAATATGAAATAATGCTATCATATAATATGCCTGAAAATAAAAATGAAAGTAATAATGCATAAACATAGTATATGCTAAATAATATGACAAAAAAATAACTAAATAAAAAGCATAGGATATCATGAAATAGTCCAAATCATATAATAAACAATATAACATAACTCAAAATCATAACAATATCATAGAAATTATCATGGCAAGAATCACATATTATATAAAATGCATGAATATGGAAAATGCAATGCATGAAATGTATTTTTTCCTTTAATTAAGGAAATCCGTATATCTAAAAAGATATCCGGCTACCTTAGGAAAATATGTCAAATTAAATATTCTAAAACCAAAATACTTTGTGATTGTTTGAAAACAATTTTGAAAAGCTTGAATTAAAAATAAAAATTGGGCTAATTTCTTTAAAATGGCTCTAATTTTCCAAGTTTAAAAATCCAGACTTGACTACCCTTAACCCGAGACTTGAAAAACCATTTTTAGAGTTTAAAAAAGCTTATAAACTACCCTAAGTCAGTAGCTAACCCTCCTAATCAGCCCACTCTAAGTAACTTAACCAAAACAGAAAAATGCTTTTTTTTTTTTAAAATTCAATTCTGACTACACTGTCCAGTTTTAAGCCACAATTTTTTATACTATTTTTAAAAATTCAAAAAATTCTGAAAAAATTACTGGAGACTCAGGACATGTAAAACTAAAAGATAAAAAATCGACTTAATTTTCTGATTAAATAAGAATGCCCAGAAAAATCGGAGATCTATGAGTTTTGGATGAAAAAAAACTGCTTTGCCAAAACACATTTTTGCCTTTGATAAAATTATTTAAAAATCAAAGTAAAAATATTTGAAACTCATAAAATGACTTACAAACAGTAGCTAGGACTTTTTGAAAGTTAGATAAAAATTGGCTAAGTAAAAAAAATCACAAAGGTAATTAATTTGACAAACTTAATTTTCCACAAGTGTGCTCAAGAGAGCATGACTTTGAACCATTAATTGGCTCAAGTCATTATTCAAGTGGCATGAACATGAAATGCATGAAACAATGCAGCAAACATAATGCATGAAATGCATGGATTTAAACCTAAATGTCATGAAAAAATGCATGGCATTCATAAAGTGACCTAGAGCTAAATGAACTTGCATGGCATTTAATGCAACCTAGACCTAAAATGCATGATCATGCATGGAAAATAAAACTAGCTTAATAAATAAATATGCATGGCATTTTCACAAACACAAAGCATGCTTAATCCAAAAACTCAATCAAATATCATGCAAATGCTAACTATCAACTAACATGGCAAGAATGCACAAAAAATGCAAAAATTCCAAGAGGGCCGAATAGCATAATGTAACAAGCAAACATGGCATTTTCACAAACACTTGGTATACTAGCATGCAAAACTAAATCAAATGACATGCAAATGCAAAAACCTACCAACTAACATGACAAAAATGCAATCACATAATGCAAAACACATGGAGTAGCCAAATGGCCTCAAGCTCCAACAAGCATGGCATTTTCACAAACACTTGTTATACTAACATGCTCAACTAAAATATAACACTTAAATCATGCAAAAATCACACAAGCATTTTCACAAACACTTAATATACTAAATCTAAAACATGCTCAACTAAGATATAAAACAAAAATCATGCAAAGACCACACAAGCATTTTTACAAACACTTGATATACTAAATCTAAAACATGCTCAAATTTAAACAACATGAAAACAGAAAATTAAAAATGCAAAAACATGATATTTAAAACATAAATGGCAACAAACAAAGCAACCAAATTAAAATATAACTCAAGAATATGAAGTAACATAACATTTAAAACATCAAAATCAAAGAAAATAACATAAACAATATGGTAAAATAAATCAAAACAGCAACTTAAAATAAATAATGTATGCCATTTGGCCATGGTGAGTTTATTGTAAAAATAAAATGTAAAAATATACTTAAGAAAGAGATGAAGGAAGAAATTAAAAGAACAATAAAAAAAACATTTATTTAAAATAGAAACTCACCAAATAGAGATCAAAATAGCAAAAATAAGAATAGAAAATCAAGAAAGTGAAAGAGTTGGTGCTCAAGAGCAACCTCAAGAAGCTATCTTTCAAGCTTTATCTCTTCAAACTTTTTTTTTCTAAACTTTTCTTTTTTGCTCTCAACTAAGAAGAAAAAACCTAAGTAAAAAACTCTAAGAACTCAGAAAAATGAAGATGAAAAAATGAAATTCTAACCTCCAACAAAGAGCTGGCCGAATGGGACTTAATATGGCTCAAGGATGTTGTCATTTTTTTGTAACCAATTTTCCATCAAATGCCTAATAATTCAAGGTGAAAAATCATGAAATTACCACCTTTAGATTGGCATCTCATCTCTCTCAAATTACAGATGTTAAAGAATAATGTTGACATCTTTCTTGGCCTATGTGGCTTAATCACCATGGCTTGATCAAAGAGAATCTCTAACTAACTCTTGATTTCTAGCCATTTGATTGAAAAATCAGAAGCTTCCTCCTTCCTTTGGGCTTGGGCAGGCCAACACTTCTCTTTTACAGCCCAACTCTGATTTTTTGAAAGGCCCAAAGAAGCCATTTTCGGTTGCTTGGGTGAAATGACCATTTTGCCCCCCGGATGCAAATAAATATCAAACGGACTCCAAATTAAATTTTTATTTTTTTAATACTTCCAAAATAATAAAATATTGAGTTCTGGAAGTTTCAAAATTATCCGAGTCCTTTTGCTATTTATTTGGATTTTTTCTTCCCAAAATGCCCTTTTATGTCCCTATATTTTACCATTTTTTAAACGAGCTCCAAATCAAGATTTTTCTTCACCAATCTCTTCAAAATAATTAAAAAGTGTGATCTGGAAGTTTTCATAATTTTTGGAGCTCATTTGGTATTTTTTCGGGATTTATCGGCTTGAATTACTGCATAGGAGGCCCGGGATTTGGCCATTTCGCAAACAAACTCCGAATCAAGATTTTCTTTCACTAATCTCTTCCAAATAATTTAAAAAAGAGATTTGCCAAATTTCAGAATTTTTGGAGTCCATTTACTATTTTTCTGGGATTTATCTTTTTGAATTATTGCATAAGAGGCCTGGGATTTGGCCATTTTGCAAACGAACTCCGAATCAAGATTTTCTTTCTCCAATCTCTTCCAAATAATTTAAAAATGAGATTTGCAAAATTTCAAAAGATTTGGAGCTCATTTGCTATTTTTTCGGGATTTTCCTTTTTGAATTACTGCATAGGAGGCCTCAGATTTGGCCATTTTGCAAACGAACTCCGAATCAAGATTTTATTTCGCCAATCTCTTCCAAATAATTTAAAAATGAGATTTGAAAAATTTCAAAAGATTTGGAGCTCATTTGCTATTTTTTCCGGGATTTTCCTTTTTGAATTACTGCATAGGAGGCCCGGGATTTGGCCATACTGCAAACGAACTCCGAATCAAGATTTTATTTTGCCAATATCTTCCAAATAATTTAAAAATGAGATCTGCAAAATTTCAAAAGATTTGGAGCTCATTTGCTATTTTTTCGGGATTTGCCTTTTTGAATTACTGCATAGGAGGCCCAGGATTTGGCTATTTTGCAAACGAACTCCGAATCAAGATTTTCTTTCGCCAATATCTTCCAAATAATTTAAGAATGAGATTGACAATTTTTCAGAATTTTCGGAGTCCATTTGCTATTTTTTCCCAAATTTTCCAATTTTGCTCTTTTGCCTCCGAAACCCTGTTTTGCTCAAAACAAGTCTGATTTTCAGATTTTCTTCAATCTGAGCCTTGGGCTATCCTTTTTAATCATTCTTCATCCATTGGGGGCTTTGGTCTTACCAAGTCGGGCCATTTCTGCGATTCTTCCCGATTTCACCGAAATCCACTAAAAACCCTAATTCTTGGTTTTCTCCTGGATTGACTTTTCTTTCGGTTTTTCTTGCAAGTGACTTCTCCAATTCCCGTAGTCAGTGCTTATCTTTCATTTGGAACCTTCAATTTCGACCAATTTGATCGATTAAGCACTTTTCCCCAAATTTCTCGGATTAAGGTTTCCTTTCTACTGAATCTCCAAATCCCAACTTCCGAACTCCATATCTTTCAATGTAGACCTCGGATTATCAAAATTCTTTTGCCATTTTTCAATTGAACTTAAAATCTTGATTTTGAAAGTGGGTTGACTTTTTTCAGTAGTTGACTTTTTGAGGTTGACTTTTTTTGGGGTTGACTTTTTTCAAGTTTGACTTTTTATGATCACCCTCTTAAACTAAGTCTCGGAGTACCACCTGCAGGATGAAAACAATCTTTTTACACTCGGAAACATCAATTTAGGAAGAAATCATACCTGTTTTAGTGGTCCGGACAAAATTAGGTGTCTACAGCTGCCCCTCTTTGGCTATTGCTGAGAATCAGGAATCAGGCAAAGATAAACCGACACTAATTTTGTACGGTCAGTGAAATCACATGTGAAGGAAAGGGAAAGGGGTTTTCTTTTTCATTCTTCTATCATTTTTTCATTTTTTTTTAAATTTTTTCCTTTTTTCTATTTTTTTCTCTTTTTTCCTTTTTTTTTAACAGGAAATTGAAGATTTTGTCCTTAAATTGAATTCCCTGCCTAAACAAGGCGCGACCCGTCTTAAGGAAATGAATTCGATTTGCAAGAAAGGAAATGACCTCGACGATGGTCTCGGGGCCTTAACCTGTCTTGTTCTCAGCTGTGTTTAAAATTCTGGATATCTCCTCCAAAAGCTTCGGCTATCACCACCAAAGTCTTGCTCATTTTTAAAACTGTAAAAAAAATTCTGGGTATCACCTCCAGAAGCTTCAGCTATCACCACCGAAGACTTTTTACCTTTTCAAAGGATTTCAAAACTCTGGATATCTCCACCAGAGGCTTCAGCTATCACCACCGAAGACTTGTTCATAATAAAAAAAAAGTACCTCGACGATGATCTCGGGGCTCGACTCGTCTTAAGGAAACAAATTCGATTTGTAAGAAAAGAAATGACCTCGATGATGGTCTCGGGGCCTTAACCTGTCTTGTTCTCAGCTGTGTTTAAAATTCTGGATATCTCCTCCAGAAGCTTTGGCTTCTACCACCAAAATCTTGCTCATTTTTAAAACTGTAAAAAAAATTCTGGGTATCACCTCTAGAAGCTTCAGCTATCACCACCGAAGACTTTTTACCTTTTCAAAGGATTTTAAAACTCTGGATATCTCCACCAGAGGCTTCGGCCATCACCACCGAAGACTTGTTCATAATAAAAAAAATTACCTCGACGATGATCTCGGGGCTCGACTCGTCTTAAGGAAACGAATTCGATTTGCAAGAAAGGAAATGACCTCGACGATGGTCTCGGGGCCTTAACCTGTCTTGTTCTCAGCTGTGTTTAAAATTTTGGGTATCTAGAAGTTTCGGCTATCACCACCAAAGTTTTGCTCATTTTTAAAACTGTAAAAATTCTGGGTATCACCTCCAGAAGCTTCAGCTATCACCACCGAAGACTTTTTACCTTTTCAAACGATTTTAAATCTCTGGATATCTCCACCAGAGGCTTCAGCTATCATCACCGAAGACTTGTTCATAATATATAAAAAAAAGTACCTCGACGATGATCTCGGGGCTTGAATCATTTGAGAAGCAAGACGAGTTCGATTCTACCTAACAGCTTTAAGAGATGATGCAAATGCTTCATGATGCAAATGCAAATGTCTTTAGTTGATGCAAACGTTTCTTGATGTAGATGCAAATGACTTAGATTGGTGCAAATGTCTTTGATGCAAATGTAAATGACTTGATTTGATGCAAACTTTCTTGATGCAGATTCAACTAACTTAGATTGATGCAAATGCTTCTTGATGTAGATGCACATGTTGAATAAAATTCTGGATAACTCCTCCAAAAGAAGATTTTTCATTTTTCAAAATTATAAAACCCTGGATATCTCTACCAGATGCTTCAGCTATCACCACTGAAGACTTCTTCACTTTTAAAACTGTAAAATTCTGGATATCCCCACTAGAAGCTTTGGCTATCACCACCAAAGACTTGCTCATTGTAAAATTCTGGGTAACTCCTTCAGAAGAAGATTTCTCATGTTTCAAAATTATGAAACCCTGGATATCTCCACCAGAGGCTTCAGCTATCACCACCGAAGACTTGTTCTTTTAAAACTATAAAATTCTGGATATCCCCACCAGAAGCTTTGGCTATCACCACCAAAGACTTGCTCATTGTAAAATTCTGGGTAACTCTTCTAGAAGAAGATTTCTCATTTTTCAAAATTATAAAACCCTGGATATCTCCACCAGAGGCTTCAGCTATCACCACCGAAGACTTCTTCACTTTTAAAACTGTAAAATTCTGGATATCCCCACCAGAAGCTTTGAGAAATGATGCAGATGCACATGTCTTTTAACAAGGAGCTCATGCTTCATGGTGCAAATGTAAAATATTTCTTAGTGCAAATGCAAATGGCCTGGATTGATGCCCATGTTTCATGATGTAGATGCCCCTACTAATTGTTTTCATGTAACTGGTTTATGAATGGTGTAACTACAATTACCACACAATAATGAAAATGCAATGATTCTAGAAATGATGCAATTTCTTGAGATGACACAAATACGAATTCCATTAAGAATGTAAATGTAAAGGTAAAATGCAGATGCTTATGGAATAATGCCAATGCAAATGCCCATGAATGATGCAAATGCTTGCCGACACTGTGCAGATGCAAAAGCTCGATAAAGAGATGAGTGCTCATGAGTGATGCAAATGCCCCCGGTTGTTTTTCTAGACTTTGTCTTAGCCTTTCAAATTCATTTTTCCTCTTCAAATCAGAGTATATCTTCAATTCATTTTGGCTATTCTCTTTGCCCCAACAGTTTTCAAACTTTCATCAACAGAGATTTGAACCGGGTTTTATTTCTTCTTCTCATATCTGGAAGTCAGGACCTATCTTGGTAGTTCTACACCTTTGAGTTAGAAAAATCCTTGTCTCATGTCAACATCAAAATGGGTATTTCAAAAAAATCTCTTTATTTGTTTTCGCATTTTGAAAACTTCAGAACAAAAAATATTAACCCCACAATGTGTGATGTACAAATCTTTTGAAGACTGATGATCATTGTTAGAAATTTCTCTAAGTATCAATCTGGGTTTTTCCAACTGGGATTGGCAAGGCTTGGTATAACAAGATTCTGGCTTTTCCAGGAAAACTTCATGACAAAAATGTATATCCCTTCTAGGCTCACAAATGGAACAGGTTTTATAAATCATGAATTCATTGAGAACCAAGCAAATTCAACATTCTTTTAGTTTCCATATCAAGGCATTTTGACAAGCGTCAAGATTGGCTGGGATGTTTAAATCGGAAAGTTTAATCTTGGAGGAAAAAAAAAGATTCAATTTTTGAAGACAATCCTCCGAATGAGAGCTGACAATTTGGGGGGTTCAGGAATTCCTAGATGTTCCTCGATGACCACTCCTTTAATAAGATATTTTCTTTTAGGGTATCGGCACTATCATAGATGGCATCGAAAATTTCCAAATTTACTCTAGACCGCCCATTTTTGGGTTTTCGCCCTAGAGTCCCATTCTTTCCATTTTCTTTTTTTTTTTCCACCATACACTTGAGAATTCTAAATTCTTCCTTAGTGAAATGATAATTCGATGAAATGGGATAAAATCTGAGGAAAAACCTTTCAAATTAAATATTCATGCTTGATCAAAATGGACTTTTAAAGCACGTAATGTAGGCCATGGCTCAGGGTTCAGAAAGAAAGGATAAATAGGCCCAAAATATGTGTTTGAGGGCAATTAGATCAAGGATCATTTCTTGAGGAGGATTCTCTTTGAAGCATTTGTCCCTTCTTGGACATTTCTTTCCTTTTGACTTTTGTGTCTTTCTTTCCTCGTTATTGGCTTTCAATTTGCCATGCCTTTCACACATTTTGTTTTTTTTATTGTGTTTTTTGTTTTTCTTGGCTTTCATTTCGCCATCTTTTCCTCTTCTTTTTTCTTTGACAAAGTACGCCCGTATTTATTCGGGGCTCCATTTTCTTTGTGTCTGTCCTTGAGCTGTCACTCGCTTCTCAATGATCTTTGAAAAGATCTTTCCTCGCATTTGCCCCCCAGTGTAGAGGGTAATCCTTGATCAGGGTTCCAAGAAGAAAGAATTCTTTTGGCTCAAAAGGGGTGACTATGGATAATAATTTTTCTTGTGAAAGGGATATGAAAGATGGCCATTGATCATATCAAGCCCAAATATTCTCATTGAAAAGCAATCCTTAGGGGAAATAGATAATCAAAATTTCATTTTGCACTTTGGAATCATCCGAATTCTCATATGCATGATATCATAAAAAATTTCTTCTCTTTTTTCATCGCATGCCCCAATGATTTATGCGTTAGCCCATCCTTCTTCACTATGTATCCATCATTTCCACATATGATGCCTCAATTTGATTAACCATGCAAATTTGTATCAACGAGGAACATGGCAAGTCTAGGTCTATTTTGAAAAGGCTGAGTTTCCAATCTGAGTTCTTTGAAGAGATAAGGAAAATATGACCCAAAAACAGGTTTTCTCTGGGATAAGGGATAATCTAGTTTAATCATTGTGCCCCAGGGTGTCAATCATGAAGTGATGTTAGGGCAATTAGTGTTTTGTGTCATTGGGAAAGGTCATGAATGGTTTTAGCACAATCTTGACACACATCAAATTATCAAAATCTAGATTCTTGAAAGAATGTCTCATTTGTTTGAATTTCAAGGAATTTGAAAATTTTCAAAAAGTTCGTTCCTTTGTTCATAGCCTAGACTAAGATCTACGTCTTTTCTTATTCTGTGATGACAATGGTTTTATGAAGTTCAATCATTCATATTCCTTGAAGCATTAGGTCTTTCAAGTGTTCTTGATTCAAAGTTTAGGCATAGAGAAACCCAAAAAAGAGGGAGAAGGGTGTTGGGTCATTTGTAACACTGATCATCAATCTTCTTGAGACTATCCATTATTAAAAATTCCTTAATGCTTGTTTTTGCAAATTCAAGTTATTGTTAAAACACAATAAACACAAAGCATCTAAAATTCAAAATTCATTTAATTCATGTAGATGTTAACATGAGACAAGTGCTTTCATCATCACAGTGTATAGAACTACATGCGTCAAAAACCTAATATGATCATGCACAATGTTTCTTATGACACTTGGCTTCCCTATCTTCAAAACTTATCGAACCAGCCTTGATGAGATCCCTGACCTTGTATTTCAGAGCGGGGCAGTTCTCTGTTGAGTGACCTTGATTGCCAGAATGGTACCCGCAACACTCATTAGCATCATACTAGCTTGGATAAGGGGGCTTCAGAGGCTCTATTTGCATGGGTGTCACAAGGTGATTCTGGATGAGTTGAGGTAGTAGCTCACTGTATGTCACAGGAATCGGGTCAACCTGATTTCTTTTTCGCTTTTTATGCCCCCTTCGATTATTCCCAAGGGTGTTCGATTGATAGACAGATGTAAATTATGGTGTAGTTGCAGTCATTGGTTGGTAAGGATAAAAACCTTGAGAGACATTGTTCAGGGTAGAGTAAAATGGCTGATACGAGGAGAATTGGGGAGGTGGGGCAAAGTCTTCCACGAATTGGGTATCTTCATTTTTCTTTCAGATGCCCCTTTTTTCTTGGTATTGGATGTTCTTTCTCCTTCAATTTTCCCATCCTTGATAGCATTCTCAATCATCTCCCCTGAAATTACCATGTCTGAAAAATTCTTCGTGGTGTTGCCTACAAGTCTATCGTAGTACGGGGCCTGCAGTGTATCCATAAAAATGACAGTGGTTTCCTTCTGAGTTAAGGATGGTTGTACTTGGATGGCCAGGCTCATCCACCGTTGCGCATATTCTTTGAAGCTCTCAGTAGCTCTTTTCTTAATATTTTGCAAGGTGAGACGGTCAGGCGCCATGTCGGTCATATGCTTGTACTGGTTTAGAAAAACCCTAGCCAAATCATTCCAAGAGCGAATCTGATCCTTGCTCAACTGACTATACCACCTAATTGCGGATCCACTGAGGCTATCCTGAAAGCAGTGAATCAAAAGCTTATCATTATCTATATGACTTGTCATCTTCCGGCAGAACATAGTGATGTGGGCTGATGGATCAGTTGTCCCGTCATATTTCACAAAGTCAGGGATCTTGAACTTAGGAGGAATGACTAAATCGAAGACCAAACATCGTTCTTTCACATCTAAACTCCCAAATACATATGTATTTTCTACTACCCGGAGCCTTTCATCTAGCAACTGATATTTCCCTTGGGAATCTGCCAACTCAACCTCATTTACTGCAACAATTTTCAACTTTGCCTGTTCAGCTGGATCATCTGAGTTTAGGACATTGACGGGGTTAACAGTGTTCTGGGCATCACTTATTATGACCTCATCTTGGCCCTTTTGTGCCCCTAACCCTTCTCCGGTGACAAAGTTTTCGGTGTATCCTTTTCCCTTGATTACGGAAGACATCAAGTCCATCAATTTAGTAATCTGATCCTTAGATTCTGCTTGAGACTTTGCTAGCTGTTCTCGCAATTCTCTCTATTCCCTTTCCATTTTTTTCATTCGGGCAACTTGTTCATCCTCCATAGCACCAGCCTGTATTAAAAGTGTACTTAGTACTTCTTCTGATTTGAAATGGAAATTCTTTCAAAGACTCCTAAAGCCAAGCCAACTTATGTTTTATTTCCCCCAAATGTATGTCATGATGAATGAGCCATGATTGTCATTTGATGCATATGAAGCCTAAACAATATGATGTATGTACATGTACAATGGAAACATGCTGACCATATATGTAATAAATGCAATCACAATGCCAACATGTTGTAAACAAAGAATAAACAAATCAACACATGGATATATGCCATGAATAATCATACATCCTATGAATGCAACACGGTGTCAATTATGATACATGCAAACAATGAATGATTGATACAGAGTATATACAAAGAAAATCATGCTAATCATGTGTGTCATGAATGCATCCTGATGTTAATATGACAGATTAATGCATAAGCATATACGAAAAAATCATGTTGACTATGTTTGTCATGAATGCAACCCCAAAGCCGACATGATGCATGTAAAGAATAAACAAATTAATACATGGATATATACAGAAAAATCATGCTGATTATGAATGCATGAATGCAACCTGATGCTAACATGATACATGTATGAATGTATGGTATGACCACTAATTGATCGGATGCAAAATGCGAAAGGGCAAGATATCACGGAGGAAATAAGAATCGGAGGAACTTAATCATCAACCTCCCATAAATTTGAAACATAATCAATTCATTCCCATATCAACGTTCAGAATGGTATAAACCATGTTTTACAAAATTTGAACAATGGTTAAAACTGTCCTTACAAGCACTTTATTCTTCCTAGCATCCTAAGGCTATAAGAGCCGGCTACTGAAAAAGTGAAATCCTATTACATCATATAAGACCGAAGTTTTTCCATCTTAATGCTGTAAATCTCCCAATCCTAATGACGCTTTCCCACTTCTCTATCAATCAGTGTCGTTGGATCCAACCACTTGGCATTTATAAGAGTTTGCACTTTCTTTTTGAATGCCATACAGTCTTCAACGTTATGGCCAACAATTCCACAGTGATAATCACATCTTGCATTTGGATTATACCCATTTGGATATGGTGGTAACAGGGGTTTCAATGGGATACAGGCAACCATGTGATTTTGGATCAGTATAGGGAGAAGCTCTCGGTAGCTGATTGGAATGGGATCAAAAGGCATTTGGGTCTTCTCCTGGGGTCATTTTTTAGTCACACATGGCCTAGGAGTTGGGGCACTTGGTGGTGGCACTAAGGTTCGAACCGGAGCGTTTACATGGAGATGTGGCGGAACAGCATGGTAAGGGTATGGATTTGGACACGGGGCCTTTGGAGGTTGTACATAGCTCAAGGTTCCTATCCCAGATACTGGATAAGGTAATTGATGAGGGAAATAGTATGAACTGGCAGTTGTTGGTGATGGAGTGGGATTCAGGAATCCCGTAGTGGTCATCCCAATGGACGACTGGACCATAGTAGGGTGGGGATACTGGTTTGGACCTAGAATAGTTTGTAGGTATGGTACTGGATCCGAGGTTTCTATCTTTGGTATCAGGCTCTCAGGTTTAATAATTTTCATGATTTTGTCCATAATTTCATCAGGATTGTAACCTTTGTGGCATTGACAAGTGCAGGATCCAGCAAGGATTGTATGTTCTGGACCTAATGGTTTTGGTTGATCCGAAGGCAATGCAGAGCCCTGAGAAAGTTCCTTTTTACTTTTACCCATATCCTCAACCATTTTCAGCAATTTGGCAAGTTGTTCTTTCACTTCCCGGATTTCATGTCCACATTCCTCTTGGTTGCATTCCAAAACACCCAATCGTTCCTCCGATTCATTCCTCATATCTCGAAACCCTTTCATGCAAATGAAAATGTCATGAGATTAAGAATACAATTATGAATGTACATGCTCTATTCCTATGTGCATGAATATACTGATGATTAATGCATGAACATATACAGAGAAATTATGATGACTATGTATGCTATGGATGCAATCTAATGCCAACATGATGGATTTGAAAAACATGAATAAATTGATGCACAAGTATATACAAATAATGACTATGCATGTATTCTACAATGAATGATCATGCATGCTATGATGTCAAAATGATACATGCTAAGACTAAATGAATTAACACAAAGGTAGGTACAAAGAATGACCATGTATATCACAAATGTATTCTACAATGAATAACCATGCATGCTATGATGTCAAAATGATACAAATAAAGAATAAATGAATTAACACCAAGGTATATACAAAGAAATCAATGATTACACGAAATTTGTGGGACCTAAATCTTGATTATTCAACAATCTCATTATGCAAGATTTGCCTCCAAATTTATGATTTTTTTGAAACATGTTTTTTTTTTCTATGAAAAACCACACATTATTATTTTCAAAAGAATTCCGGGGTAGTGGATCTTACTATGGTACAATGTCTAAATGTTCATGCAACACTACCGGTTTTATGAAATCATCAAATGAGATTATTATTTCCAACTGATTATTGCAAAGAATGAGATCAATAATACAACCAAAAATGTACATGCTTTTATTCACACATGTATGAAATGTGCAAAATGCAAAAATGCTTGAAAAAGGATTTTTATTTTTTATTTCAAACAGTTAATGAATATTTGCCTCAACAATATCTGTTTATTTAGGCATCACGATGCCTTCGAGGTGGATTAACACATTTATTACGGGCGATGTACGTATATCGTTGCCCTATCTACAAAACTTCTTCAGAATGTAAAATAGGTAACAAAAGGTTTAGAAATGTCCCTCCATGTGTTCCTATTTTAGGTATATCTAACGGAAATCCGGCATGGCTTCGCCTAGGTTCACTATATGAGGGTGAATCAGATCTAAAGGCCCCGAATTGCTCCTCACTGTCGCCGGTGAAGGCTAGTAAGGCACCTCGATAAAAGCGGGTTCAATTCGTTAGAGTCTATTTCCCTAGCCCACGCGGATTGTTAATCACGAAGGCTTAGGTAATTTAGTACTCCGGAAGTGTTTCACTAGCCCAAGCAGATTGTTAATCACGAAGGCATAGTTACTTTGCTCCCACCTAAAAGGACGGAACCCGGGTATAGGGCTCATGATATGCAAATGCACGTGTAGTGTGTGTGGAGGAATAACAAACCTTTCACCACCTATTCTACAAACCTTATTCTAAATGCCCTAGCAATTAAAACATTCAAGAATAGTGTAACACATTAACCAACAAGCAATTATAATATACAACCTTAAATAACTAGAGAACAATAATAAAATGCATGCACATGAGAATGAACATATTTAAAAACATTTTATTATTTTCAAAATTCGCCTTGTTAAAAAAAATGCGGGAATTAAAATTAATTACCAATTAAACCAACAAAATCGAGACTTTGATAACACACGACTAATTCTAGGCCTGACTCTCTAATAGTCCCCAGCGGAGTCGCCAAGCTATCGCAACCTAAAAAATAAAGAGTCTCATCGCAAGACTTTATTATTCATTAAGCGTGACATTTAAAAGAACCGAGGAAAAGTCGACTTAATTCCTCTAGAAAAATGAAGGTTTTGAAAATGACCTTGAAAAAGACATGGAATCGCCACCAATCTTTTTTAGCTAGGTGTGATCGGCCACCTATTAAAACCGGTTTTATAAAATATTTTAAAATTAATTAAAACATTTTAAAAAACCAATTTCAAGTCTGCGTTTTAAACTAGAGAAATCAAAGAAACGGGTTCGGGAGTCGGTTATGTGTGGGGAAGGATTAGCACCCCCACAACGCCCGTATAAATCGGTACCTTATTAATCGTGTGTTATCTCAAGTCTCGGTAAAAATTGGTTTTAAATTTAGTATTTCAAGTCAATTCCCAATTTAAAGAAAAATAATTCCCTTTATTATTGAAAATGATTCGGAATTTATAAATTCAAAATTTTCCTATATTCCCCAACAAACGTGGCAAAATATAGAAATTTTTATTAGTTTTGGAAAACTTTCCGAATCATTCTCGTTTTTTGAAAGAAAGATATTCCTTTATTAATGATAATTGATGATATTCCCTCCAGCAAACCCGGTAGAGAACTCATGAATTATTTTAACTCGAGAATATCTTTATTTTTATTGAAAACCATTATCTTTTTTTGAAAAACATTTAAAAGAAAAGAATATGTATATGCATGACATAAATAAAATGACATAGCAAAATCTAAATAATATAATGCAACCTAAATGACATGATATGATTTGAATGCCTTAACATATTCTAAATGAAATGAAATATCCTTAGCATATTCTAAATGAAATAAAATATCTTAAGTTATATAACATAAAATGAAATGACCTAGATAACATAGTATATTCTATATGAGATGCAATATCCTAAGTCATATGATATATTCTAAATGAAATAAAATAACCTAAGTAACATAACATAATTTATATGAAATGAAATAACCTAAGTCACATGATATTTTCTAAATGAAATAAAATAACCTAAGTAACATAACATATTCTATATGAAATGAAATAATTTAAATGACATGGCAAACATGAATGATATGGCATATAAATTAAATGAGATGGAATATGAAATAATGCTATCATATAATATGCATGAAAATAAAAATGAAAGTAATAATGCATGAACATAGTATATGCTAAATAATATGATAAAAAAATAACTAAATAAAAAGCATAGGATATCATGAAATAGTCCAAATCATATAATAAACAATATAACATAACTCAAAATCATAACAATATCATAGAAATTATCATGGCAAGAATCACATATTATATAAAATGCATGAATATGGAAAATGCAATGCATGAAATGTATTTTTTCCTTTAATTAAGGAAATTCGTATATCTAAAAAGATATCCGGCTACCTTAGGAAAATATGTCAAATTAAATATTCTAAAACCAAAATACTTTGTGATTGTTTGAAAACAATTTTGAAAAGCTTGAATTAAAAATAAAAACTGGGCTAATTTCTTTAAAATGGCTCTAATTTTCCTAGTTTAAAAATCCGGACTTGACTACCCTTAACCCGAGACTTGAAAAACCATTTTTAGAGTGTAAAAAAGCTTAGAAACTACCCTAAGTCAGTAGCTAATCCTCCTAATCAGCCCACTCTAAGTAACTTAACAAAAACAGAAAAATGATTTTTCTTTAAATTCAATTATGACTCCACTGTCCAGTTTTAAGCCACGATTTTTTATCCTATTTTTAAAAATTCAAAAATTCTGAAAGAAATACTGGAGACTCAGGACATGTAAAACTACACGAGAAAAAATCGGCTTAATTTTCTGATTAAAGACGAATGCCCAGAAAAATCGGAGATGTATTTGGATGAAAAAAACTGCTTTGCCAAAACACATTTTTGCCTTTAATAAAATTATTTAAAAATCAAAGTAAAAATATTTGAAACTCATAAAATGAGTTACAAACAGTAGTTAGGACTTTTTGAAAGTTAGATAAAAATTGGCTAAGTAAAAAAAATCACAAAGGTAATTAATTTGACAAACTTAATTTTCCACAAGTGTGCTCAAGAGAGCATGACTTTGAACCATTAATTGGCTCAAGTCATTATTCAAGTGGCATGAACATGAAATGCATGAAACAATGCAGCAAACATAATGCATGAAATGCATGGATTTAAACCTAAATGTCATGAAAAAATGCATGGCATTCATAAAGTGACCTAGAGCTAAATGAACTTGCATGGCATTTAATGCAACCTAGACCTAAAATGCATGATCATGCATGGAAAATAAAATGCAATCACATAATGCAAAACACATGGAGTAGCCAAATGGCCTCAAGCTCCAACAAGCATGGCATTTTCACAAACACTTGGTATACTAACATGCTCAACTAAAATATAACACTTAAATCATGCAAAAATCACACAAGCATTTTCACAAACACTTAATATACTAAATCTAAAACATGCTCAACTAAGATATAAAACAAAAATCATGCAAAGACCACACAAGCATTTTCACAAACACTTGATATACTAAATCTAAAACATGCTCAAATCTAAACAACATGAAAACAGAAAATTAAAAATGCAAAAACATGATATTTAAAACATAAATGGCAACAAACAAAGCAACCAAATTAAAATATAACTCAAGAATATGAAGTAACATAACATTTAAAACATCAAAATCAAAGAAAATAACATAAACAATATGGTAAAATAAATCAAAACAGCAACTTAAAATAAATAATGTAGGCCATTTGGCCATGGTGAGTTTATTGTAAAAATAAAATGTAAAAATATACTTAAGAAAGAGATGAAGGAAGAACTTAAAAGAACAATAAAAAAAACATTTATTTAAAATAGAAACTCACCAAATAGAGATCAAAATAGCAAAAATAAGAATAGAAAATCAAGAAAGTGCAAGAGTTGGTGCTCAAGAGCAACCTCAAGAAGCTATCTTTCAAGCTTTATCTCTTCAAACTTTTTTTTTTTTTTCTAAACTTTTCTTTTTTGCTCTCAACCAAGAAGAAAAAACCTAAGTAAAAAACTCTAAGAACTCAGCAAAATGAAGATGAAAAAAATGAAATTCTGACCTCCAACAAAGGGCTGGCCGAATGGGACTTAATATGGCTCAAGGATGTTGTCATTTTTTTGTAACCAATTTTCCATCAAATGCCTAATAATTCAAGGTGAAAATCATGAAATTACCACCTTTAGATTAGCATCTCAGCTCTCTCAAATTACAGCTGTTAAAGAATAATGTTGACATCTTTCTTGGCCTATGTGGCTTAATCACCATGGCTTGATCAAAGAGAATCTCTAACTAACTCTTGATTTCTAGCCATTTGATTGAAAAATCAGAAGCTTCCTCCTTCCTTTGGGATTGGGCAGGCCAGTACTTCTCTTTTCCAGCCCAACTCTGATTTTTTGAAAGGCCCAAAGAAGCCCTTTTCGGTTGCTTGGGTGAAATGACTATTTTGCCCCCCGGATGCAAATAAATATCAAACGGACTCCAAATTAAATTTTTATTTTTTTAATACTTCCAAAATAATAAAATATTGAGTTCTGGAAGTTTTCAAAATTATCCGAGTCCGTTTGCTATTTATTTGGATTTTTTCTTCCCAAAATGCCCTTTTATGTCCCTATATTTTACCATTTTTTAAACGAGCTCCAAATCAAGATTTTTCTTCACCAATCTCTTCAAAATAATTAAAAAGTGTGATCTGGAAGTTTTCATAATTTTTGGAACTCATTTGGTATTTTTTCGGGATTTATCGGCTTGAATTACTGCATAGGAGGCCCGGGATTTGGCCATTTTGCAAACGAACTCCGAATCAAGATTTTATTTCGGAAATCTCTTCCAAATAATTTAAAAATGAGATTTTCCAAATTTCAGAATTTTTGGAGTCCATTTACTATTTTTTCGGGATTTATCTTTTTGAATTATTGCATAAGAGACCTGGATTTGGCCATTTTGCAAATGAACTCCGAATCAAGATTTTATTTCGCCAATCTCTTCCAAATAATTTAAAAATGATATTTGCAAAATTTCAAAAGATTTGGAGCTCATTTGCTATTTTTCCGGGATTTTCCTTTTTGAATTACTACATAAGAGGCCCGGGATTTGGCCATTTTGCAAACGAACTCCGAATCAAGATTTTCTTTCGCCAATCTCTTCCAGATAATTTAAAAATGAGATTTGCAAAATTTCAAAAGATTTGGAGCTCATTTGCTATTTTTCCGGGATTTTCCTTTTTGAATTACTGCATAAGAGGCCCGTGATTTGGCCATTTTGCAAACGAACTCCGACTCAAGATTTTCTTTCGCCAATCTCTTCCAAATAATTTAAAAATGATATCTGCAAAATTTCAAAAGATTTGGAGCTCATTTGCTATTTTTCCGGGATTTGCCTTTTTGAATTACTGCATAAGAGGCCCAAGATTTGGCCATTTTTGCAAACGAACTCCGAATCAAGATTTTCTTTCGCCAATCTTTTTCAAATAATTTAAGAATGATATTGACAAATTTTTCAGAATTTTCGGAGTCCATTTGCTATTTTTCCCAAATTTTCCAATTTTGCCATTTTGCCTCCGAAACCCGGTTTTGCTCAAAACAAGTTCGATTTTCAGATTTTCTTCAATCTGAGCCTTGGGCTATCCTTTTTAATCATTCTTCATCCATTGGGGGCTTTGGTCTTACCAAGTCGGGCCATTTCTGTGATTCTTCCCGATTTTACCGAAATCCACTAAAAACCCTAATTCTCGGTTTTCTCCTGGATTGACTTTTCTTTCGGTTTTTCTTGCAAGTGACTTCTCCATTACCCGTAGTCAGTGCTTATCGTTCATTTGGAACCTTCAATTTTGACCAATTTGATCGATTAAGCACTTTTCCTCAAATTTCTCGGATTAGGGTTTCCTTTCTACTGAATCTCCAAATCCCAACTTCCGAACTCCATATCTTTCAATGTAGACCTCGGATTATCAAAATTCTTTCGCCATTTTTCAATTGAACTTAAAATCTTGATTTTGAAAGTGGGTTGACTTTTTCAATAGTTGACTTTTTGGGGTTGACTTTTTCGGGGTTGACTTTTTTTGAGGTTGACTTTTTCAAGTTTGACTTTTTATGCTCACCCTCTTAAACTAAGTCTCGGAGTACCACCTGCAGGATGAAAACAGTCTTTTTACACTCGGAAACATCAATTTAGGAAGAAATCATACCTGTTTTAGTGGTCCGGACAAAATTAGGTGTCTACACTCACGACACTTAACTAACAGTTACCTAAACTCAGTTTGGAATAACCTCAAAAAAAAAATTTCATTGTGGTATCCAAAGAGATAGATGATTTCTGTTTCACTTCTTAAGTATTTATCCTATACACATTACAGGAAGTAGATGCAACCTAAAGTTGAAAATTTTCACTTATGAAAATTTTCACTTATGAAAACATCAGCAGATTGAAGTCTCAAAATTGTATCATAGACTTCACCTATCAACTTGGTGATCTAAACCAGCCAGAGAAGTTTGATTGTTTAGCTTCATTAGATCTTTCTTCGTAATTGCTGAATGAAAATGAGTCGTCCTAAAAATATTAATTATAACGTTAGTCATATGCTCAACAATTAATTATTTGATGGTGCGCAATACCCGAAACCAATTAAAGCGTAGAAGAAACAAAATTAAACTTTACCTGCATCTTGTTGTTCTCTTCAGCATGCATAGTTGGGAAAAAGGCTTCAGTCTCCACTTCATTTTCTCCCTACGAGGATATAAGGTAATTAATCAACCAACATCATAATGTTAAAACTTTAAAAACACCAATTATAAGTAATGTAAATCTCACATCATCAGAAGTTAACTTTGTATATGGGTTTCCCCAGCACCCAACCCCAGGTTGTACTGAATATTGTAACTCATTGTCACTATTACAAGTAAGGTTGTCGACACCAGAACTTTGCATTCCAATTTTCAAAAGTGGGCAAGTAACTTTAGTATGTCCTTCCATTCTGCAGTACCCACACTTTCTAACTTTGAACGATGTTTGCTTTTTCCCTACTTCTTTCCCTTTAGCCCGTCTAGTAATAGGGTCTCGTACTTTTGCTATCTTTGACATCTCAGCTACGGGATCATTCAGCTCACACAATTCCTCTATTTCAACACTCAATCTATTAATTTCACTTCTTGCTTTATTAAACGACTCAGTTGTTTTGGATGCTATATAGCACATTCGGTTACAACTAGAACTTAGTGATGCATACCGCACCATTTGCATCATCTCGGGTGGAACATCGTTCTGCACAAACGATGGGGCACACAGTTTGGCATTTTTCGTCCATCGATGCATAATCAAAGATGTAGGAAGATGAGACATATCTTCAAGCTTCATCACATGAATTTGATGCCTACAAGGCAAACCAACTGTCTCAAATTTTCAGCAAGAACATTCAATAGTTTGCGCAGCTGCATCAAAGACAACTGCAACCTTTCGGTGAGGTTCCCTGTACTTGCCTAAATAATAGATCCGCGTTAATTCATTTTCTACAATTGGTTCACGGATATGATACAACGTCTCCTGCTGAAGCTCCTTTTGAAAAAGAGAGAATGATTCCCTTGTGTACATAGTTGCCGCATGACCTTCAATGTCATCTAACTTGCTTAAATGGTATGGCCTTATCTCCTTACTGAAGTAATAAGCCTCCACTTCGTTGGTCTGTATTCTACTCACCCCTTGATCAATTGAACGAACAAAGTCAAGATATGTTTTTTTCGACTTCAAGTATATAGCAAGCGAAGCATTCAAGGACTCACACCTTTGTGTGGTTCGTAATATCCCAAAAAATTGTCCTCTAATATATGCTTGTGCCCACATATCCCTAGTTCTATCTTTTTCGACTATCCAAGGGTGCTTTTCAACATTAAATTGTCTGATCATTACAGTCCACTCACGATCAAAATCATTTGGTGTCCACCATGAAGTCAAGCATCTACAAAATGCCTGAGCAAATAATGGATCACTGATATTTGCCTGTGCATTGCGAGCTAGGTGCCACGTACAAAGTCTGTGTCTAGCATCGGGAAAAACAGTTCTAATTTCTCTTTGCATTGCCCTATCCCCGTCAGTAACAAATGAATTAGGACGTTTGTTATGCATTGCTTCTAGGAAATTTCTCAAAACCCACACAAAGGTATCAGTTGTCTCATCAGCAAGTATAGAAACTCCAAAAACAATTGTTTGATGATGGTGATTCACACCGACTATAGGCATCAGAGGCCTATCATAAGCATTCTTCTTATACGTGGTGTCGAACGCTATAACATCCCTAAAGCATGCATAGTCCGAAAGTGAAGTAGTATCTACCCAAAAGAGATTATGCAATCGCGTATCATCATCAGTGCTATATTTCATATAAAAACCAATATCCAATCCTTCTTAATTTCAAAGTAAGAAATAACAGCATTCAAATCACCATCCGCTATTTCAGCTTTACTGCAGGCATGTAGCGCATTGTAAAGGTCTTTTGCAACAAAACCAACATTTTCGAATCCACCAGCTTGTTGAACAAGGTAGTTCATTATCTGTGATGTACAGATCCCAACGGATTTCATAGCTTTAGCTTCAGCTAAATCTGATTCTTTAATTTCTCGATGTGACCTAATAAAAGATTTATGAGATGAATCACACATATCATGATTATGATCCTCTTCACAATATGTGATTACCCACTTCCCTGAACCCTGCATGTTGACACGTACACTAGCCTTACATCCGGTTCTAGACAACGGTCTAGCACTTCTTTTACGATTGCAGTGTTCTATTTTGTCAATCTTGAATCCTTCTTTTGAACAACAAAATTTTTGACCTACAAGATTACCAGTATCATTATGTCTTGTAGTTCCCCGACGAACACCAAAATCCTTCTGAAAAGCGTATGCCGTGTAAAATTCCCATGCAGCATCCACTGAATCAAAACTCCTACCAATTATCTCTTCTCTACATAATCTACTCAAACCCTTATTATTATGAGAAATTGAACCTTGAAATTCAACAACATTAGGAGATTCTGAATTCAAAGGATGATCCTCAGAATCGAAAAACATGTTCGTTTCCTCATCAAAATTTAGTGTTCTACAATCCATTAAAATTCTGAAAAAAAAACATATATCTTGTAAAGGCAAAAAATAAAATTCTATTACTTAAATATTAGATATTTTATAACAAGTAAAATAATCGGTTCCATGAAAATTTTATTACTTAAACATTCTATTTACTAACCCATGAAAATATTTATGAATATTAGACATTTTATAACAAGTAAAATAACTGATTCCATGAAAATTCTATTACTTAAACATTGTATACTAACCTTTGTATGGAATATTTGCTTCAATAATGTGCTTCAAAAAACCGCCCAAAAAATCACAAGTTTTTAACTAATAAGCTTGTGCTAAAACTAAACACCGTCTGTTGCTTTTTGCTACAAAAAAAAAAAAAAAATTCTCAGCTAACATATTTGAAGTAACAAAAAAATATCTCAGCTAAAACTAAAGTTGTTGAGAATTAAACATTGCATTTAATATAGACAACACATATTTAAAGTATGTAATTAATTATCTTCAGCTAACATATTTTACTTGTTAACTATTTACACGACATGGGTGAAGCAATATTTTCCCATTTAATATGTCTATTTAAGTTCAAATAAAGTGATTTTATCAATAAATAATTTATGCATGCATTATATTAATGTTAAGTGATAAAAACAAAATTGCTAAACATATTACATATCTTGTAATATGTAATATGTAATTTATCATAGTTATATTTAATTTAGCACGTTTATATGTAATTTGTCATCTTTTACATATAAAGATGACAAATTACATATAAACATGACCAAATGACAAATTACATATAAACTTGACAAATTACATATAAACTTCATGAATTACATATAAACTTGACGGAATTACATATAAGTATGAACAAATGATAAATTAAATATAAAGATGACAAATTACATATAAATATGAGAAATTACATATAAATATAACAAATTACATCAAAACATGACCAAATGACAAATTTCATATAAAAATGACAAATTACATATAAACATGACAAATTTGTCATGTTTATATGTAATGTGTCATGTTTATATGTAATTTATCATTTGATCATGTTTATATGTAATTAGTCATATTTATATGTAATTTCTCATGTTTATATGTAATTTGTCATGTTTATATGTAATTTATCATGTTGTCATATTATTATGTAATTTGTCATGTTTATATGTAATTTGTCATTTGGTCATGTTTATATGTAATTTGTCATCTTCATATGTAATTTTTCATCTTCATATGTAATTTTTTATTTGGTAATGTTTTTATATAATTATTCAAGTTTATATGAAATTTATCATATTTATCTGTAATTTCTCATGTTTGTCATGTTTATATGTAATTTGTCATGTTTATATGTAATTTCTCATCTTGATATGTAATTTGTCATTTGATCATGTTCATATGTAATTTGTCATGTTTATATGTAATTTGTCATGTTTATATGTAATTTGTCATCTTGATATGTAATTTGTCATTTGATCATGTTTATATGTAATTTGTCATGTTTATATGTAATTTGTCATGTTTATAAGTAATTTGTCATCTTCATATGTAATTTGTCATTTCATCATGTTTATATGTAATTTGTCATCTTCATATGTAATTTGTCATTTCATCATGTTTATATGTAATTTGTCATGTTTATATGTAATTCGTCAAGTTTATATGTAATTTGTCATGTTTATATGTAATTCGTCAAGTTTATATGTTTATATGTAATTTCTCATGTTTATATGTAATTTCTCATGTTTATAAGTAATTTGTCATTTCGTCATGTTTATATGTAATTTGTTATTTCGTCATGTTTATATGTAATTTGTCATATTTATATGTAATTATTCAAGTTTATATGTAATTTGTCTTATTTATATGTAATTTCTCATGTTTGTCATGTTTATATGTAATTTGTCATGTTTATATGTAATTTCTCATCTTTATATGTAATTTGTCATCTTCATATGTAATTGTCATTTGGTAATGTTTATATGTAATTCATCAAGTTTATATGTAATTCGTCATGTTTATATGTAATTCATCAAATTTATATGTTTATATGTAATTTCTCATGTTTATATGTAATTTGTCATCTTCATATGTAATTTGTTATTTCGTTATGTTTATATGTAATTGGTCATTTTTATATGTAATGCTTCAAGTTTATATGTAATTTGTCATATTTATATGTAATTTCTTATGTTTGTCATGTTTATATGTAATTTGTCATGTTTATATGTAATTGCTCACGTTTATATGTAATTTGTCATCTTGATATGTAATTTGTCATTTAGTAACGTTTATATGTAATTTATCATGTTTATATGTAATTCGTCAAGTTTATATGTAATTTTTCATGTCTGTATGTAATTTTTCATGTTTATATGTAATTTCTCATGTTTATATGCAATTTGTCATGTTTATATGTAATATGTTATTTGTCATGTTTATATGTAATTTAACATGTTTATATGTAATTTGTTATGTTTATATGTAATTTATCATGTTTATATGTAATTTATCATATGTAATTTGTCATGTTTATATGTAATTTTTCATGTTTATATGTAATTTCTCATGTTTGTCATGTTTATATGTAATTTCTCATGTTCATATGTAATTTCAGTTATGTTTATATGTAAAAATTGGTGACCTAGTAACCTGCTACTCAGGTTTACTAATTTTGGAGCCTACCAAAAACCTATTTTAAGGAGCTCATGCTAGGACCCCCAAAAAAATAGAGAAGTGGATTTTAAAATCTCAACTTTCGTACTACTTCTAAAGAAAATTAAATACCATTATAACCTTATTAATATATATTTTTGTTTTACAATTTGTCTTTTTTGGTCAATTTTCTAATTGAATTGGTGTTATATGATTAGTAACACTAACTCATAGAGGTTTTAATAATTTATTAGTTTTACATACGCTCACTATGTAGGTGAAAAAGAAAAAATATTAAAAAAAATTACCTCATGAAAAGAAAATTACTTAATGAGTTGAGTGGAGTTTTTTAAAAATACATATGAAAAAAAATCTTTATTTATATATTTTAATATGATTTCATTTTGATTTTTAAATAATTTCATCAACTGAGTTAGTATAACTTGACTTGTGACACCAACTTAATTAGATAACTATTATTAAAAACAAGTTGAGAATTAATAAAAAAGACAAGTTATACAATAAAGAATATATATTAATAAGATCATATTTTCTTTTACTTTAAAAGTATAGTTAGAATTCATATTTTAAAATTCAATTATTATCTTCTTTTTATTTCCATTTTAAAAACATGTATATGTAGTTATATTTAGTTACTTTTTTCTGTTACATTTTAAGATAGCTATAAAATATTTTATTTTTTAATCTTTTAATTTTTATCTAAATAAAAAAAAAATCTAATTATTTCACCCATAATATGATGTGCATATGGCTAATCTATACTGTTTAGCTTTGAATTGATCTCAATTTTGAAATAACAAAATCTTAAGCTTAATTAGCTTGATAATTAATGTTTTCAATTTAGCATTTTTCTTTTAATTATTTGAAAAATATTTTGGAAAATGCTAAATATTTTGAACTCCTTATCTTTCTCAAAAATACATGTTCTTAAATGTATATCTATGATCAAAACATTTTTGAGACAAATTAACCTCTTTTCAAAGCCAAAGAAAATATTTTTTTGAGATTTTTTGAAGAGAGGATCGATCCCCTAAGATAGAGGATTGATCCTCTAGTGAAGATTTTTGGCTGGATCGATCCCGGATCGATTCTATGCAAGTCAGAGGCGCTTTTCACTTTCTATAGCAGTAGGGGATTGATCCCCTAAAGGAGAGGATCGATCCCTCATGATCCAACGGTCATATTTTGGGTTGGAACAAGTAAGGGATTGATCCCCTCATGTAGAGGATTGATCCCTTGCCTGCTGGGCAGTTTTTCAAGTACGATTTTTTGAAGCTCCAACGGCTTTTTTCCATCCCAATCAATTCCAAACGGTTATAAATCATATCTAAGGTACTAAAGGGACTCTCTAACACTTCCAAGAGCAAGAGACATCAAGAGAGAAAGATCAAAGTCATATTTTTCATTTCTCTCAAGCTTTCAAGTGTTTTTCAATGTTCTAAGCTTAATCCTTCCATTTTTCTTGTATTCCTTTGTAAAAGCACCATTGTATAGTCTCTAATTTTTGTGCTAAACCTTGTAAACACCTAGCCTACTACAGGTTCATCTTGTTTACACAAAATCTTTTGTAAAATGGGAGGTTTCTACTTTAACCTTTAAAAGGTAGAAAGGTTCTATCTAACCCTTGAAAAGATAGGGAGAAGAGGTTGCTATCTAAGCCTACCTAAAAGATAAGGATTGTGAAGGTTATACCTTGTCCTTGAAAAGGTAGCAATTCAAGTTAGTGAATTGGGAACTCCTTGGCAAGTGAGGCTGAGGGAGAGGACGTAGGCACAAGGCCGAACCTTTATAAATCGATTGTGTTTGATCTTCTTTCCCTACTCTTTTTATTTGCATATTTACTTGCCAAATTAAGTATATTGTTTAAATTTCTTAATTTCATTACTTATGCTTTAATTACTTAATTAATTTTTAAGAAATCAATACACACCCTCTTGATTTAATCACCACTTGAGCTAACAATTGGTATCAGAGCTTTGGTCTCTTTTGTAGGTCTAACAACCTTGAGAAAAGATTCTTATCAAAGCTCAAAGAAGATGCAAAGTGGTGATAAGCCCCCCAAGGCTCCAAAGCTAGTAAAACACCCATTTTGGGCATGGAAATTGAAAATGAAGATGTTCATTATGGCTCATGATGTGGGAGCTTGGTTAATGGTTCAAAATGGTTTTGGAGCATATTCAAATGATGAAGAATTCATGAAGAAACTACAAGATGATGCAAAGGTCATTGATTTTCTATATGAGGCACTTGATGATTGCAATTTGAAGTTGGTTTCTACTTATGCCACCTCCAAGGAAATATGGAAAAAATTTGAAGAGGTTTATGGAGAAAAGAAAGAGGAAGATGTCCAACACTGTGGCTACTCCAATTGGTCAAGAAGGGCATTCTACTGTGAGACCTTCACTTTCAATGGTGATGACTACTTTTATTGGAAAACTAGGATGAAACTTTTTGTCCAAGCAAATGATTATGAGGTTTGGAGAATAATCATGAACAGTCCACTTATCCCAATGAAGAAAGTTGGTAATGAGTAAATGCCTAAGGAAGAAGAGGAATGGAATGCACAAGATACAAAGATGGCTCAACTCAATGCCAAGGCTATGCACACTCTATTTCGTGCCTTGGGTCCTAATGAGTACAATAGAGTATTCCCTTGTGACAATGCCAAACAAGTATGGGATAAATTGGCCACCACTCATGAATGAACAAGCCAAGTCAAGGAATCAAAGATTGGCTTGCTCACGCTTGACTATGAGTTTTTCAAGATGAAATCCGATCAAAGCATCAAGGATATGTCCTATAGATTTACGGATATCATTAATGGGTTGAAGGCCCTAGGGAAGAGATATCCAAATAAAGAGATGGTCAAGAAATTGTTGAATAGTCTCTCAAAATCTTGGGAAGCTAAAGTGACAGCTATTGAAGAATCTAAGGATCTTAACTTTCTCTCATTGGATGAACTTATTGGTTCTCTCCTTACTTATGAAATGAAGATGAAGCATGGACAAGAGCAACCAAAGAAGGATAGTGTTGCCTTAAAATCAACCATCAAAGAAAGAGAGAATGATGATGATGATGATGATGAAGATGAAGATGATGGTGAAGATGAAGATAAAGAGAAGGCCATTGTCGCAACCTTTTAAAAAGTCGAGAATTGCCCCATCGTGGGACATCGGCTCGCTAATGTGTGACATTGAAAAAATAGAGGAAAAGACAACTTAATTCCTCTTGAAATAAAGGTTGAGGGTTTGGAAACAACCTCGAAAAATAAATGGAGTCGCAACCAATCTTTTTTGGCTAGGTGTGATCGGCCACCTATTAAAACTGATTTTTATAAAATATTTTAAAATTAATTAAAACATTTTAAAAATCAAATTTGAAGTCTGCGCTTTGAACCAGAGAAAATAAGTGCGGGTTCGGGAGTCGGTCACGTGCGGGGAAGGATTAGCACTCCTACAACACCCGTATAAAACGGTACCTTATTAGTCATATGTTATCTCAAGTCTCGGTGAAAGTCGATTTTAAATTTGGTTTTCAAAAATAATTCCTTTAAAAAAATAATCATATTTAAATTTGAAAATGATCTGGAATTTATTAACATAAAAATTTTTCATGTTTCCCGACAAACTCGGCAAAACATGAAATTTTTTCTTAATTTTGAAGTTCTCCGAATCACCATCATTTTTTGAAAAAAGATTTTTCGTCGTTAATTATAATTGATGATATTCTCCCCGGCAGACCCAGCAGAAAACTCATAAATTATTTTAACTCGGGAGTAATCTTGTTTTATAAAAACAATATTTATTTTTCATGTATTTTGAAATCATAAATAATAAAAAAATGATCATGAATATGCAAATGTATTACTAAGACAAAAATTAAAAAACATGCATATTTATCCTGACATGGCGTAATCTAGATGACATGGCATATGAATGAATGATATGACATGCTTCACATGGCAAAATCCAAATGACATGGCACATGAATGAGTGACGTGGCATGCTTGACATGGCAAAAATTTGAATGACATGGCATATGAATGAATGACATGACATGCTTGACATTGCAAAACCTAAATGACATAGCATATGTATGAATGACATGGTATGCTTGACATGACAAAATCTAAATGACATAGCATATCTATAAATGACATGGCAAGATCTAAATGACATAGCATATGTATAAATGACATGGGATGCTTGACATGGCAAAATCCAAATGACATAGCATATGTATGAATGACATGACATGCTTGACATGGCAAAATCCAAATGAAATAGCATATGTATGAATGACATGACATGCTTGACATGGCAAAATCTAAATGACATAGCATATGTATGAATGACATGACATGCTTGACATGGCAAAATCTAAATGACATAGCTTATGTATAAATGATATGACATAGAATAAATGACATAGCATGCTTGATATGGCAAAAATCATAAGACATCATCATAAAATATTCATAATCACATCATAATCACACTAGCAACATGGATATAAAATGACATCAACATGGAATATTCATGAACATAGAATTTTCATAATTAAGATGACAAATATAGATATCATGGAATATGCATGATCATGGAATGTGCACACATCATCATAAATTGATTTTTCATGTGAGGAATCACATAAATGGCATATGTCGGAAAAATATTATCGTACTCCCTCGCAAATCCTGCAAAGTTTGGAAAATAATTCTTTCATATGACATTTACATGATTTCGAGTAAAACAAAAATCATACGTTTCGATTCCATAAACACGTGCATTGAATAATTTCCTAACATCCCCGGCAAACGCGACAAAAATTGGAAACTAATTCTTGCCAAATGCTTAGGAAATCAAAAAATACGTTTTTATACCAAATTAAGTAAAAGCATTTTTAAATATGCAATGCATGAAGATGTATTTCTCCATTGAAGTAAGGACATCCGCATACCTAAAAAGGTATCCGATTACCTTTATATATATAAATGATATGACATAGAATAAATGACATAGCAAGCTTGACATGGCAAAAATCACAAAATGACATCATCATAAAATATTCATAATCACATCATAATCACACTAGCAACATGGATATAAAATGACATCAACATGGAATATTCATGAACATAGAATTTTCATAATTAAGATGACAAATGTAGATATCATGGAATATGCATGATCATGGAATGTGCACACATCATAAATTGATTTTTCATGTGAGGAATCACATAAATGACATATGTCGGAAAAATATTACCGTACTCCCCGACAAATCCGGCAAAGCTTGAAAAATATTCTTTCATATGACATTTACATGATTCCGAGTAAAACGAAAATCATACGTTTCGATTCCATAAACACGTGCGTTGAATAATTTCCTAACCTCCTTGGCAAACCCGACAAAGATTGGAAACTAATTCTCGCCAAATGTTTAGGAAACCGAAAAATACGTTTTTATACCAAATTAAGTAAAAGCATTTTAAAATATGCAATACATGAAGATGTATTTCTCCATTAAAGTAAGGACATCCGCATACCTAAAAAAGGTATCCGATTACCTTTGGAAGAAACTTAAATTGGATTTTCAAAAACCGAAAGACTTTGGGCTCGGATTTGAAAAAATTGAAATTTTTGGGATGAAAAAAAAATCATGGCCGAATACCCTTTAGAAAAAGGCTTTAGTTTCCCTAGTTTTGAAACCCGGGTTGACCACCCTTGACCCGACTTTTATAAAATCGAATTTTATTCTTGAAATGACATGGAAATCACCCTAATACAGTAACCAATGTCCCAAATCAACCCCCTCTTCGTATACTAATAAAAACAAAAAATTATTAGTTCTTAAAATTAATTCTGACTCCCACAACCAGTTTTGAATAACTATTTTTTACCCTTCTAAAAAAATTCAAACAATTATGGGAAAATTAGTGTAGACCTATAACATGTTGATATCAATGGGAAAAAGTCAGCTTAATTTTTAGACCAAGGATACCATGACCTAATTTTCACCAAAGTCAAAACAGTGAGCTAAAAACTGCTTTATCAAAAACCATTTTTTTGACCATGATTAAAAAAATCTAAAAATCTTTAAAATAAAATATCATGGCATACTATAAATGTCTACTGCATATGGTAAAAAAATCATTTTATTTTGACCAAAGATGAGTAGTGAAAAAAAAATCCCAAAGTCGGAATACCCAATCTAAACTATCACTCTTTCAACTAGTATATGCAAGGGATTTTTGGCTTGAGATCATTGGTTGATCTTGGCAAAAAACCTAGTTGAAAATGTCATGAAATGCATGATTTTACAGCCCACAATCATATGACTATGAACCAACCATGAGTTAAAAATATGAACAAACAAACAAGTAAGAATGATCAAGCAAGAACAAGCACAAAAACAACTAGCTAGGTTTCGGCTAGCACAAGAATATGTAAATTTTTTTGTCAAACTTGGTGATTTGATAAAGAATGATAGAAAACTTTTAAAATTTATTTTTGAAAACCTTTTTATTCAACAAAAAGTTAACAAATCACATAGAAACAAGAGGAAAAAGGATCATAATATCAATGAAAAATATTAAAGAAGAAGAAGGGAGGTGATAACTACCTAGCTTTCCAAATCAAGCTCTCTCAATTTTCCTCCTCTCTTTTCTTTTTCTTCCTTCTTTTCTCTCAAGAGTCTATTGAAATGCCTTAAGAAAAAAATGAATTCCCTCCCCCTTTGATGCTTGGCCGACCACCTCTATTTGAGAGAGTGTGTGTGTTTTATATTTTTTACCCTTGTCATGCTTTACATGCTCTCCCAACATCCCTTGCCACATGGCTAAAAATATCTCCTTCTTGCATGATGCTTTCCTTAAATTAAGGGTGCTTGTCCCATATTTGCATGATACTTCCCTTAAATTAAGGGTATTCTAGCCTCTCATTGGCCAACAATGCCACCTAGATTATTCTTGTCTCCTATCTCTTCAAAATATCTAAGCCACTTGTCATAATCATATGGCTTACTATTAAAATATCTTCTTACGTGGCATTTTTAATCCTACTTGGCATCATCTCATAGCCTTGACATGCTCTTCACATGGCTTTGCAATTTGGAGACCTCTCATTGGCTTAAAATGCCATGTAGGCAAAGTAGTGGAGAATCTTGTCCTCTTAAAAATGTCATCTTGTTATTCAACCTTGGCCATTTGATTCAAGATGATCACACACCCACCTTCATCCAAGGGTTGACCGAAAATGGCTTGGAAAATTCCAGGCCATTCCTTTTTTTTTTTTATTTGCAAATTAGCCCTTTTTGATTTCTTTGGTAAAATTATATTTTGGCTCCCAAACTTAATTTATTTGCAAATAGACCCCAATTTTGGATTTTTCTTTTCCAATTCATCCCATACAATATAAAACTCAGTTCTAGAGGTTTTCATATTTTTCCGAGCTCGGATTCTATTTTTCACGAATTTTTCTTTAAAGTTTCGGTTTAGTGCCTCCCAAACTTTGTCTTTTTCTATTTGAGCTCCGATTGGATTTTTATTATCCAATCCCTTCAATAAAATATAAAATTAAGACCTGAAAGTTTTTATAATTTTTCGAGCTCGTTTTCTATTTTTCCAGAATTTTCTCTTGGAATTTAGGATTAGTGCACCCGAACTTTGTCTTTTTTCATTTGAGCTCCCATTTAGGAATTTTCTTCTCCAATCCCTTCCATAAAATATAAAATTCAGATCTAGAAGTTTTCATAATTTTCCGAGTTCGTTTCCTATTTTTCTTGAAATTTTCTCTTGGAATTTCGGATTAATGCACCCGAACTTTGCTTTTTTTCATTTGAGCTCCGATTTTGGATTTTTTTCTCCAATCTCTTCCATAAAATATAAAATTCAGATATGAAAGTTTTTATATTTTTTCGAGCTCGGATTCTATTTTTTTCAGATTTTCCAAAATTACTTTTTAACCCTCGAAACCTCGATTTTACTCAAAACGGGTCTAATTTCCGGATTTTCTTTTTCCACTGCCTTTGTTATATATTGAATTGGAGTTGGTCCAAAAATGCCCAATTTTTACATTCGAATTCCTTTCCGATTTTGTTTTTCCCTTTTCTCAATATTGGGAATTTTCTCGTTTTTTCATTTTTCCTCCAACCGGCTCTTCCTTGGGATCCACTTCGAATTGGGACTTGGGATTTTTTATTTATTTATCTTTTATCAACTGGGGGCTTGAATTTCACCAAATCGGGCCATCTCTGCAGTTTTTCCCAAATTTTGTGAATTTTCTATTTATTGATTAAGTCCTTATTTTCCTTTTTTCTCTTCAAACCAATTTTTCCTTCAACTCCGCTTCAAAAATGGACCTTCAAATATCCATATTTATTGATTTTATTCCATTTGAGACCTCCAATTTCGTACAATTTGATCGTTTACGCACTTTTTCCCAATTTTGCAAAATTAGGTATTTTTCCTACACTGAATTTTTGCAATCTGTCTTTCAAACTCTCTATTTTCGTTGTAGACCTCTGATTATCAAAATTCTTTCACCATTGTTCAATTCAACTTCAAATCTTGATTTTGACTAAAAGTTGACTTTTTTTGAGTTGACTTTTTCGCTTTGACCTTCGAATCAAAGTCTTGGAGACCCATTAGCAGAATGAAGGAAGATTCTTTGCATTCCGGGAAGTCGAAAAGAGAAAATCTCCTTGTTTTAGGGGGTCCAGACAAAATTAGATGTCTACAGCCATGTTTGTCAAGAGGTTCAAGAAGTTCATCAAGATGAACAAGGGCAAAAGATCTCAAAATGGCAAGGTAGATAAAGTTGTGTGCTATGTGTGCAAGAAACCGGGCTATGTTAAGTATGATCGTCCTTTATGGAAGAATCAAAAGGCCAAGAAGAAAGCAATGATAGCCACATGGAGTGGAAGTGATACTTCGGATGATGATTATGACTCAAATGATGATGAAATGCACAACCTATGCTTCATGGCTCTTGAAGAGCCCAAGTTAACTTCTAACTCTTGTGATTCCAATTTTTATACATTTGATGAATTGCAAGATGCATTTGATGAGTTAACCATAGAATTTGAAGAAATAAATTAAAATACAAGATGATGATTTCTAAACTAAAAGTTGAAAAATGAATTTTTGGTAAAAACAAAGGATGATTTGGAAAGGCAAAATGAGACTTTGAAAAAGAATTTTGACTCTTGCCAAAAGAGAAATGAGATTTTGCAAAAAGAGAATTTTGATTTGAAAATGAAACTTGAAAACTTGATAATTGAAAAACAATTAGTTTTTGAAAAATCTTTACACTCTACCATGACCAAATGTGCTTATTGTGATTATCATGGTTGTCGCAACCTAAAAAATAACAAGTCTCATCACGAGATTTTATATTCGTTAAGCGTGACATTAAAAAAATCCGAGGAAAAATCGACTTAATTCCTCTTGAAAAATGAAGGTTTTGAAAATGACCTTGAAAAAGACATGGAGTCGCCACCAATCTTTTTTAGCTAGGTGTGATCGGCCAACTATTAAAACCGATTTTGTAAAACATTTTAAAATTAATTAAAACATTTTTTAAAATCAATTTCAAGTCTCAATTATGAACCAGAGAAAATCGAAAAATTGGGTTCGGGATTCGGTTACGTGCGGGGAAGGATTAGCATCCCACAACGCCCTTATAAAACAATACCTTATTAATCGTGTGTTATCTCAAGTCTCGGTAAAAATCGATTTTAAATTTGGTATTTTAAATTAAGTCCCAATTTAAAGAAAAATAATTCTATTTTTTAATTGAAAATAATCCGGAATTTATTAATTCAAATTTTTCCTATATTTCCCGACAAACGTGGCAAAATATAGAAATTTTTATTACTTTGGAAAATTTTTCGAATCATTCTGGTTTTAAAGAAGATATTCTGTTATTAATGATAATTGATGATATCCTCCCCAGCAAAGCCGACAGAGAACTCATGAATTATTTTAACTCGAGAATATCTTTATTTTATTGAAAATCATTATCTTTTTCAAAATCTATGAACATGAATATGTGTGACATAGTAAAGATGATATAACAAAGTCTAGATAATATAATGCAACCTAAATGAGATGATAAAATTTAAATGGCATAGCATATTCTAAATGAAATGAAATATCCTAAGTAACATGATATATTCTAAATGAAATGAAATATCTTAAGTGACATAATATATTCTAAATGAAATATCCTAAGTAACATGATATATTCTAATGTAATTATATGATTTAAATGACATAGCAAATTTAAATGACATGACATATTTTAAATAATATAATCTATATGACATGGAACATAATCTAAGTGACAAGAAATGATATGAAACATAAAATAATGTTATCATGAAATATGCATGAAAATAAACATAATAATGTATGAACATAGTATATGCTAAATAATGTGACAAAAATAAATGACTTAAATAAAAAGCATAGGATAGCATGAAATATTCAAAACCATATGACAAACAATATAACATTATAAAATATAAATCAAAATAATAACAGTGCCATAGAAATTATCATAGCAAAAAAATCATATATTATATAATATGCATGAATATGAAAAATGCAATGCATGAAAGTGTATTTCTTCATTTCAATAAGGAAATCCGTATATCTAAAAAGATAATCGGCTACCTTAGAAAAATATATCAAATTAAATCTCCTAAAATCAAAATACTTTGTGATTGATTGAAAACAATTTTGAAAAAACTTGAATGAAAATTCTACCATGCATTTGAGAATTCTAAATGCTTCCAAGGTAAAAAAATGTCAATTCAAAAGATGCGATGAATTCTGAAGAAAACCTTCCAAATTAAATATCCATGATTGATCAAAATGGACTTTTAAAGCACGTAATGTAGGCCAAGGTTCGGGTTTAAAAAGAAAGGATAAATAGGCCCAAAGTGTGTTTAAGGGTGATTGGATCAAGGATCATTTCCTGAGGAAAATTCATTCTTGAATCATTTGTCCTTTTTTTGGACTTTCTTTTTTCTTTTTCAATCTTTTTTCTTTCATTGTTGGCTTTCATTTGCCATTCTTTGATTTCACATTTTCCAATGGCTATCTTTTTTGCCATGATTTTGATTATTTTTCCACGCATATGCCCTCTAGTGTAGAAGGTGATCTTTGATCAAGGTTTAAAGAAAGAAATAATTCATAAGGCTCAAAGGGGTGACTAGGGATAATTTCTTCTTAGTGAAGGGAATATGAAAGATGGCCATTCATCATATCAAGCATGAATATTCTCATTGAAAAGCAATTCTCAGGGGAGATAGATATATAGAATTTCAATTTTTACACTTGGAATCATTTGAATTTCTATGTGTATAGCATCACACTTTTTCTTTTTCTTTTTTCCTCAAGCATAATACTTCTTCAATTCATCTGCATTCACAGGATTTCTCAAATCATCCCTGTCCATTCGAGTTAGAATCAATGCTCCTCTAGAAAAAGCTCTTTTTACCACATAAGGTCCTTCCCAATTTGGAGCCTATTTCCCTTGCGGATCCTTCACGATAGGGATAATTTTCCTTAGTACCAACTCCCCTTCTCGAAACTGTCTGGGACAAACCTTCTTGTTGTGGGCTCGAATCATCCTTTTCTGATACAACTGTCCATGACAAATTGCTTTCAATCTTTTATCCTCTATGAGATTCAGCTGTTCATAACGAGCTCTAACCCATTCAGCCTCTTCTAGGCCAACCTCTATCAAAACCCGAAGTAAAGAGATTTCAACTTCAATAGGTAGCACTGCTTCCATCCCGTATACCAAAGAAAATGACGTTGCCCCTGTAGATGTGTGAACCGAGGTACGGTATGCATGAAGAGCAAAAGGCAAGATCTCATTCCAATCCTTGTACACGTCAGTCATCTTCTCGACAATCTTCTTGATGTTTTTGTAGGCTGCTTCTACTGCCGCATTCATCTTCGGAAGATAAGGTGCCGAATTGTGATGCATGATCTTCAACTGAGTACACACTTCTCTCATCATCTTATTATTCAGATTGAGAGCATTATCTGAAATAATTCTTGCTTGCAATCCATATCGACATATGATTTTCTTCTTAACAAATCTGCACACCACCGACTTTGTTACATTCGTATAAGAAGTAGCTTCCACCCACTTTGTGAAATAATCTATGGCCACCAGGATGAAACGATGTCCATTTGAAGCTTTCGGGGTAATAGGCCCAATCATATCTATTCCCCATATTGAGAATGGCCATGGTGCGGTCATGACATGCAATGGCAATGGCGGCACATGGATCTTATCTGTATATATCTTGCATTTATGGCACTTTCAGGAATAACTGATACAATCTCCTTCCATCGTCAGCCAATAATATCATGCCCTCATAATCTGCTTAGCAAGCACATGACCATTGGCATGGGTGCCACATATTTCTTCATGGACTTCCTCTATGATTATCCGAGTTTTAGCAGATCCGACACATCTCAATAAGACTTGGTCTTTTTTCTTATAGAGAAACTCACCATCTAGAACAAAACCCATTGCTAACCTTCTCAGAGTCCTCTTGTCATTTTCTGTTGCTCGTTCTGGATACTATTGACTCTTGATGTACTTTAAGATGTCGTTATACCAAGGGAGACCATCTGGTTCTTCTTCGATACTCAAGCAGTGGACAGAAGACTCATATATGCTCATCTTGATCGGCACAACTTTAGCCCCTTCATTCACTTTAAACATTGATGACAAAGTAGTCAGAGCATCCGCCATTCAATTTTCTTCTCGGAGGAAGTAATTGAAATTTACTTCTTCAAATTCCTCTAACAAACTCAGTATGAGCTCTCGATATCGGATTAACTTTGCATCTCGAGTTTCCCATTCTTCGCACAATTGATATATCACTAAAGCTGAGTCTCCCAAAACATCAAGTTTTTTTTTATCTTTCTGTCTATGGCAACACGAAGGCCCATAGTACATGCCTCATATTTTGCAGTATTGTTTGTACAATTAAAATCCAATATGTTAGTGAAAGGATAATAATCTTCTTCTGGGAATATGAGGAATGCACCAATTTCGTGCCCCATGGCATTGGATGACCCATCAAAGTACATCTTCCATATTTTCTTCTTTTTAGAGGGAATCTCATCTTCTCGCGAGACGCGCATCAAGTCTTCATCCGGGAAATCAAAGTTCAGAGGCTCATAATCTTTCACTGCCCAACTTGCTAAGAACTCGGCTACTGCACTGCCTTTATAGCTTTCTGACTTACATATACAATGTCGTACTTTGACAACAAAACTTGCCATTTTGCTGTCCTCCCTCACAAAAAAGGTGCTTCCAACATGTACTTGATTGGATCTAGCTTGGCAATCAACCACGTCGTGTGGTACAACATGTATTGTCTGAGCCTCCGAGCAGTCCAAGCTAAGGCACAGCACAACTTTTCTACCGGCCAATATTTCAGCTCATAATCTGTAAACTTCTTGCTGAGGTAGTAGATCGCTTGTTCTTTCTTCCCAGTTTCATCATTTTTCCCAAAGACATAACCCAAGGATCTCTCAAATACTGATAAGTACAGTATCATTGGTTTATCCAAAACATGTGGCATTAATACTGGTGGGTTTGATAGATAATGCTTAACCTTTTCAAAAGCGATCTGACACCCTTCATCCCATTCTCCTAGATCACGTTTTTGAAGTAGCTTAAATATTGGATCACATTTGTCGATTAACTGAGAAATAAATCGAGCAATGTAATTCAATCTTCCTAGAAAGCCTCTTACTTCCTTTTGAGTACGAGGTGGTGGCAAATTCTGGATGGCCTTCACTTTATCTCGATCAATCTCAATTCCCCTTTTGCTAACAACAAAACCCAACAATTTCCCCGCAGTGACTCCAAAAGTGCATTTTGCGGGGTTTAGCTTGAGTCAAAACTTTCTTAGTCTTTCAAAAAGTTTTTTAAGATTCGCAATATGCTCTTCATCTCCTTGTGACTTTGCAACCATATCATCAACATAGACCTCAATTCCCTTATGCATCATATCATGAAACAAGGTTACCATGGCTCTCTGATATGTTGCCCTAGCATTCTTCAATCCAAACGGCATTACCTTGTAGCAGAATGTTTCCCACATTGTAACAAATGCGATTTTCTCCATACCTTTCGGTGCCATCTTAATCTAATTGTATCCCGAGAATTATCCATGAAAGAAAACAAAGAACTCTTCGCCGTATTATCCACTAAAGTATCGATGTGAGGCAAAGGGAAATTATCTTTGGGACTGGCACTATTCAGATCTCGGTAATCAACGCACATCAGCACCTTGCCATCCTTCTTTGGTACTGGAATAATGTTTTCCACCCATTCCAGGTATTTTGCCACCTCTAAGAACCCAGCATCAAACTGCTTCTTCACCTCCTCTTTTATCTTTTATAGCATGTCAGGACTCATTCTTCTCAATTTTTGCTGAACTGGCTTGCACTCTGGTCTTAAAGGGAGCTTATGAACCACAATATCTGGATCTAAACCCGACATGTCTTGGTATGACCTTGCAAATACATCTACATATTTTCGGAGCAAGGCTATCAATTCACCCTTTATTGATGATGACAATGTGGTCCCAATTTTAACCTCCTTTATCTCCTCACCACTTCCTAAATTTATCATTTCCAATAGCTCCTTATGAGAAAGTACTTCTCTTATTGTTCTATTTTCCTTAACAAGTCCCGAGGTAGACCATAATCCTCAGTATCTTCGTTGGCCTCAAAATCACCCGTGCAAATGGGTCTTTCAAAATCAATTTCAGAACTACTGACAGGAAGGCCCTCATATTCCGCATTCGTACACCTATAAATAGGTGGGGAAGAAAGAATATAGGAAAATATATATACAATGAAAGAAAAAATAAATAGCATAAATGAAAGAATATAGACACATCAATCTGAAGAAAAATGCATCGTACTTGTTATTTATTGAATGAAAATGTTTAAACAAAAGCCCCATTACAGAAAAAATTCTTAATATGCTTGGGCAAAGATACTTAAGATTGTTTTAAAGTATTACTTTGGAATATACCTAAAGACTATGGGCAGCTTGGTCGCACTCCAATTGGTCAGTCTATATCCTGGTGGACAAGGTCGCACCATCCAGTTTGCATTCTTACTCTCAATTCCTTTGTCCCCAGTCATGCAGATCATCATATTCCGTATCTGCTCACCCTTATCGATATGGAACTTCTCAAAAGCTTGCTCAATCATTATCAACACATCATTCGAATCTTTTTCCCCGAACAGAAAACCTGCTGAGCAGAAGCTGTGAAGGATTGATGGGAAGGTCATAGGTTCCCACTCAATATCCATACCCGCGAGACGGGCCATCCTCCTTTGTCGGTTCTTCTCCACTTGTTTTCTCTTCTCTTGAGCCTTCGAAAGATATCCTAGACCAAATCGGTCCTTCTTTCCAACCATTTCAATTGCTCGGGCCATTTCCTGAAGATACTTTCCAAAACCTTTCCAGCCTTGCAGCCCTTTCCCACGGTAGTCTTTACTCCCAACCTTGTATTCTTGGACAACTTTGGTTTTGGAATTTTTCGTCCCTCAGTGACGAATACTGCATTTACAAACTCCAAAGATCGGAAGAAGTATTCCACAACATCTTTGTTTGGCTCAATGTAAGGGGAACCAGTAGATGCAAAGGCTATGATGTCCTCTTCTCCCGATATAGTGACCAAACGTCCCTCCATCATAAATTTCAGCTTTTGGTGGAGAGATGAGGGTACAGCCCCTACTGAATGTAGGCCTTCCCAACAAGAAATTGTAGGACGGGGTAATATCCATGACTTGGAAGTTCACTTTATAGGTACAAGGACCTATCTCCATCGGGACCTCGATAGTTCCCATTACCTCCCATCTAGTTCCATCAAAAGCTCTAACCAACGTGCAACTTGGCAGCATATAAGAAATATCAACTGGCAATTTGGATAGGGTTGCCAAGGGCATCACATTTAATGAAGATCCGTTATCCAAAAGCACCCTTGGTAGTATGTGCCCCTTGCAAGTGGTTGTTATGTGAAGAGCCTTTGTTGATCCAATACCATTGGGTGGTATTTCATCATAACTGAAATATATGTGATCGTCTGCTACAATATTTCCCACCAGTCTATCTAGTTTCTCCACCGATATGTTATTGGCTACATATGCTTGATTTAGAACTCTTAACAAGGCATTTCTGTGTGGCTTCTAATTCAGCAGCAATGATAGGATCGAAATCCTTGCTGGTTGACACTGTAATTGCTCGACCACGCTATACTCACTATGCTTTATGAATTTTAAAAACTCGCAAGCCTCATTTTTGTTCACCGGCTCTTTTATCTTGTTAACCGAGGCTGACCCCCTCTCTACTTCTTTTGACAAATCCATCTCAATATGGATTGGTTCAGCTGCCTTCTTCCTTTTACCCATTCCTCCATCCTTTCTCGTTGATCCTTGTTCAACAACCTCAAGGGCATAACACCTTCCACTTCGTGTCAAGTGCCCCACTCCTGTAATATCTTGCTGACTTGAAGACCCTGGTATAACCATACTGCAGTCATGCTTCCACAGTGCAGCTTTGTTTTCCTTGTATGAAAAGGAAGAAGGCAATTCTATGATTAACTTAGGCGCAATTTCCTCAACAACCGGCATAACTTTCTCCTTTGGTTCATCGTTATAGATGATCAAAAGTCTTCCTACCACGTAGCCAGCTGCATTCTCAATAACCTATACTTCCTCCTTTATTTCCTCGTAAAATTGGGCCTCGCCCTCATCCATTATCTTTTGGACTTTAAGATGAAAGCCCCTGCATTCCTGTATGATATGACCTTTACATCTATGGAACGTGCACCAATTCTCCACCCTATTTGCAACCATTTTTGAACTGTCTACATCCTCCACCATTCCTGCTTTAACCATTTTGACCTATACTTTTATCATTGGAGTCTTGACTTCATTGACATAACTTTTTACCCTTCTGACTTCCCCTGTCAATATTGCATTTACTTCATTCTCAGCATGATCGGGCAATGGATTTCCCGCTACATTTGCCCCATTCTTTGACCTGAATTTCACAACCCCAGAGTTGATCAGACTTTGGACTTTTCTTTTAAAAGCAATGCAATCCTCGGTTGAATGCCCCTGAATCCCCGCGTGATACGCGCAGTTAGCATTCGCGTTGTACCACCTTAGGTAAGGCGGTGTCAAAGGTTTAAGGTATACAGGTGCAACAAGTTGACCCTGTAACAATTTGGAATATAGTTCGCCATAAGTGGTAGGAATTGGGTTAAATGGATTTTTTGATCATTCCTTGGTGAATGTTGGTCATTGCGCATGATACCCTGGGTGTTTGGGACAGTGTTTCGGGGAAGGTTTATCTGTGGAGACACGCCTGTTGGAAAAGGCTATTGTGATATATTGGTATAAGGAAATGGATTTTAAGTAAAGTGGTTCACATTGGGGCAGTAAGGATTATACCCCAGGTAAGGTGTGTAGGGTGTAGGAGATACATAGGATGTAGAAGGAGTATAGGGCCTGGGAGGTGTATTTGGTGTAGGAGGTGCATATGGATACTGGTTGATGCTAACTAAGTGAGTTTTCTCTTTCTTCTTAGCAGGAAATACCTTCTTCAGAGTGGCAGACTCACCTCCTTCCATTTTTGCCTTTTTGATGGCAGTTTCAATCATTTTGCCGGATATAACCATATCCGCAAAATTCTTAGTGGCACTCCCCACCAATTTGTCATAATACGATGCCTTTAAAGTATTGATAAAAAGCACTGTTGTTTCTTTGCTGGTTAAAGGGGGTTGCACTTGAGTGGCCAGGTCCCTCCACCTTTGAGAGTATTCCTTGAAACTCTCAGTAGTCTTCTTTTCCATGTTCTGCAGTGACAACTTGTCAGGTACCATATCAGATACATGCTTATAATGCTCCATAAAGGCCCTGGCTAAATCCATCCAAGAACGGATCTTATTCCGAGTCAGTTGATTATACCATTGGGTTGCAGACCCCATCAAGCTATCCTGAAAGTAGTGGATAAGCAGTTTTTCATCATCATCATGCCCTGTCATTTTTCTGCAGTACATGGTCAGGTGTGCTGATGGGTTGGTAGTCTCATTATATTTCTCAAATTCGAGTACTTTAAACTTGGGAGGAATCACCAAGCCATGTACCAAGCTCATTTCTTTGGCATCCAGACTGCCAAATAACTTTGCTCCCTCTATTTCTCTTAATCTCTCTTCCAGCAATTGATACTTCTTCTTGGATTCTGTAGTTTCCATCTTTTTCAGCTCAGCCAACCTTGCCTTTTCTTTCTCAGCCAGTTCCTCAAAGTCCGAAACATCAATGATATCACTTGGGTCAGCCCCAATGTTACCTTTTCCAGGAGCATAATTTTGTGCTTCAGCTACTGGTTGGATATAAACATAGGAGGCTACCCCAGTTGGTAGCTCATTTCCCACATGCTAGGATGCTTGGCTCTTTTGCTGCACGATTTCAGGTTGATCTTCTTCATTTACCACCCTTTTTCCTGTGATCGAATTCTCCTCTGGCCCTTTTTGTCTCATCACCGTGTTCATTATTTCCATGAGTTTAGCCATTTTTCCCTTGATTCCTCCTGAGACTTAACCAGCTATTCCTGTAGTTCCCTTTGAACCCATTCCACCCTCTCAATACGAGCAAGATGATCATTCTCCATGATCCTAGCTTGAGATCTAGTGTTGTAGCGAAGTCGCAAATCCGTTTATTTTGGAGTGCGCCCGATTTTACCTTAAGTTTTTAAAAAATCATGGATTAGAATTTATTGACACATTTTTTTATATTTTATTAAAAATGAATGAATGACTAAATGTGAATGAATGAACAAATAAAATGAATAAATAAATGACTAAGTATATGAATATGAAAGAATAAATGAATGAACAAGTAAAATAAATAAATAAGTGGCTAATTATATGAATATGAATGAATAATCATAAAAAAATGAATGATTATAACTATGAATAAATGTATGAATGAACAAACAAAATATATAAAAAATATGAATGCATTTGAAAGTATTGGCCCCGGGATAATTCCAACCTAACGGTCTTTCATTGATTTCCTGGAACTAAATACATCAAAGATAAAATAAAAAGATCACTGCCTAAGACAAGTCCATAATTCACCTATCTACTTCAAAGTGCTGTTACAAAATATTAGTCCTATAGTAACTCTCTCAGATCTTGGGCTTGCTTTCATAGTCTCCTTTTGATTGCCTTGCTTTTCAATCTGACCCCTACTTGTTCATGGCTCCTTGACATGTCAGCAGAAACATCACTGTGTAAACTTTCTTTAGCTTGCTTCTCAAGCGGATTGGCTTGGGTTTCTTCATGCCTAGCTCTTTTTTTCCAATAGTTACTCTCTTTCTTGAGGTTTTTGACTTCTTGCTCCCATTCCCCGAAAGTCTTGAGGGTCCCTTCAAATCTGAGCTCGAAACGATACCTTTTGTTTTCCAAATGTAATTCCTGAAGATCGCCCTTGGCAGTGTCTCTTTCTCTCTTAATCCTTTCCATTTCTTTTTCCCGAGCTGATTCCCTATTTTTCATGTCCTTAATCTCTTCTCGAAGTTGGGCAATCTCTTTGCTCATTTGGGCCTTTTCTTGTTCAAATTTTCGACTTTGCAATTTCTAACTTCGATGGTGCTTCCTTAGGTGACGAATTCATGAACTGGACCTCTTCCCCGTCTGATGTCAACAACTTATCATTAACCCTCAATTCCCTCCATACCAGGTAATCAGGTGTGACAATGTCGGCATATCTAGCTACCTCCACCCGATGAGTTTTCTTCCATGCTACTACAACCTCACGTATCTTTCCCGAGTACCCAGCTTCTCCATAAGCAAATTCTAAACCACTAAGGTCATTGGTCATAGGAGTAAACTGACGGGATTCCGATTGTCTTAGTACCAGCAGTGGTGCGTAGCTCACTCCTCCCCATACTCCTAATAATGGAACAGAAGCTTTATCTACACACTTGTACAATGTCGGCATAGGAGCTATCCATGGAGCCCTCCAAATTATCATCTCAGCCCTGATATTCCAGAATATGTTGATCCATTGTTCCTCGGTCCTATTTTCAGGCCAATTCCTTTTAAGAAATTCACCAATTGGTGCAAAAGACTTCCAATATGAGTGAAGAGGGAAATTCTCCTGTTTACAAAAATAGCTCTAAACCCATATGTAAAGAAGCTGTATACAACCTATAAAACGCCCTTTCCCTTCCCGTCTACAGAAATTCAGAGATCGGATTATTTTTGCTACGATTGTCGGGGCTGGGTTTATCCTCTGCTCAAGCCTCTCAAAAATATCGAAGACCTTCACATCCACATATCCTAATGTCTTTGGGAAGATAACTAAACCATAGATAGCCAAAGCAAAAATATTTCTGTCTCCTTACTTGAATGACTATGGATTAAGGTCCATAAAATATCCCATGAGATACAGTGACTTACCCCTTTCCGGACAACATGGTTTTCGGCTCAATTTCTTTCCACTCCCAGAATATTAGACACCTTTTTCTTGAAACCCGACGTCTTTGTATATTTCAAATAAATATGGTCGGGAATAACGTTCTCAATATGCAGCAGGGCTGAATATTCCTCTATGGTTGGAGTCATATCTTCTATGTTGAAAGTAAAACATTGATAAACGTGATTCCAGAATTGCACTACAGCCTGAATTACCTCACCACAGACCTTAACTTGAACTAACAGTGCTGTGTCCCCATAAGTCTGAGTGAAGGCTTCTTTTTCTAATATGTTCCATTGATTCCATATACCGATCAATTCTCGGAGATCATTTTGCCTGATAGTAAGATCAACCTCGGTTGGCAATATTGACACATATCCCATTTTCAAACAATCCCCATTATCCTGCTGACCTTTCTCGGACTGTTTCCTACCCTCTAAATGCTTCTCGACCACTGAGACACTCTGACCTTCCATGGAAGCCCTTTTGGTTGAATATTATCCCGAGACCAATTACCTTCCATGTGCAAAAATGATGGCAAGAATGCGAAAATAAAAATAAAAAAAATAAAATAAATTAGTAACGGGAATAAATTCGAATAATACAAAAAAACATATAATTCAAATCAATAATTATCCCTGAGGATGCCAACAAAATTTTGGCATTATAACACCCCTGGGACAAAAAACCAACACTTATTACGGGCATTGTGATGTACGTTCATCATTGTCCGATTTACAAAAATAAACTTATTCGAGAAGTAGAATAGAAGATAAAAGGATTGGAAACATTCCTCCATCTGTTCTTAACTTCGGGATATCTAATCGAAAATCTGGCATGGTTTCGCCTAGGTTTACTAGATGAAGGTGAGTCAGTTCTAAAAGCCCCAAATTGTTCCTCACTGTCGCCGGTGAAGGCTAGTAAGGCACCCCAATAAAAGTGGGTTCAATTCGTTAGACTTTATTTCCCTAGCCCATGCGGATTATTAATCACGAAGGCTTAGGTAATTTAGTACTCCGGAAGTGTTTCACTAGTCCATGCGGATTGTTAATCACGAAGGCTTAGTTACTTTCCTCCCACCTAAAAGGATGGAACCCGGGTATAGGGCTCATGATATGTAAATGCACGTGTAGTGTGTGAGGAGAAATAACAAACCTTTCACACCTATTCTACACCCCTTGTTCTAAATGCCCCAACAAGATTAAACAATGTAAAGTATAAATTAAGCAAGGAATAACTATATGCAACAAAATAACCAGAGAACAATAATAATATGTATGCACATGAATACGAACATATTTAAAACATTTTATTACTTTCAAAATTCTCCTTATTTATGAAAAATATGGGAATTAAAATTAAATAGCAAATAAAAACCAACAAAATCGAGACTTTGATAACACACAATTAATTCTAGGCCTGACTCTCTAAATTTTCCAGTGGAATCGCCAAGCTGTCGTAACCTAAAAAATAACAAGTCTCATCGCTAGACTTTGTATTCGTTAAGCGTGACATTAAAAAAACCGAGAAAAAGTCGACTTAATTCCTCTTGAAAAATGAAGGTTTTGAAAATGACCTTGAAAGCCGCCACCAATCTTTTTTAGGTAGGTGTGCCGGCCACCTATTAAAACTAATTTTGTAAAACATTTTAAAATTAATTAAAATATTTTTTAAAACCAATTTCAAGTCTGCATTATAAACCAGAGAAAATCGAAGAATCGGGTTCGGGACTCGGTTACGTGCGGGGAAGGATTAGCACCCCCACAACGCCCGTATAAAACGGTACCTTATTAATCGTGTGTTATCTCAAGTCTCGGTAAAAATTCGGTTTTAAATTTGGTATTTTAAATTAATTCCCAATTTAAAGAAAAATAATTCCATTTTTTAATTGAAAATAATCTGAAATTTATTAATTCAAAATTTTCCTATATTTCCTGACAAACGTGGAAAAATATAAAAATTTTATTAATTTGGAAAATTTTTCGAATCATTCTCGTTTTAAATAAGATATTCCGTTATTAATGATAATTGATGATATCCTCCCCAGCAAACCCGACAGAGAACTCATGAATTATTTTAACTCGAGAATATCTTTATTTTATTGAAAATCATTATCTTTTTCAAAACATTTTAAAAAAATATATGAACATGAATATGCGTGACATAGTAAAGATGATATAACAAAGTCTAGATAATATAATGCAACCTAAATGAGATGATATAATTTAAATGGCATAGCATATTATAAATGAAATGAAATATCCTAAGTAACATGATATATTCTAAATGAAATATCCTAAGTGACATGATATATTCTAAATGAAATATCCTAAGTAACATGATATATTCTAATGAAATGATATGATTTAAATGACATAGCAAATTTAAATGACATGACATATTTTAAATAATGTAATCTATACGACATGGAACATAATCTAAGTGACAAGAAATGATATGAAACATAAAATAATATTATCATGAAATATGCATGAAAATAAACATAATAATGTATGAACATAGTATATGCTAAATGATGTGACAAAAATAAATGACTTAAATAAAAAGCATAGGATAGCATGAAATATTTAAAACCATATGAAAAATAATATAACATCATAAAATATAAATAAAAATAATAACAATGCCATAGAAATTATCATAGCAAAAAAAATCATATATTATATAATATGCATGAATATGGAAAATGCAATGCATGAAAGTGTATTTCTTCCTTTCAATAAGGAAATCCATATATCTAAAAAGATATACGGCTACCTTAGGAAAATATATCAAATTAAATCTCCTAAAATCAAAATACTTTGTGATTGATTGAAAACAATTTGAAAAAACTTGAATGAAAATTAAAACCCTAGCCGAAACACCCTTTTAAAATGGCTCTAATTTCCTAAGTTTGAAATCCCGGACTTGACCACCCTTAACCCGAGCTTTATAAAATTATTTTTAAAGATTAAAATAGTCTAAAAACCAAGCTAGGACAGTAGCTAAAGTTCCTAACCAACCCTCTTTAAATGCCTTATCCAAATTCAGCAATTGTTTTTCTTTTGAATTCAAATCTGTCTTTATTGTCCAGTTTTAAATCATGATTTTTTAACCTATTTTTAAAAATTAAAAAAATATATAAAAAAAAATAATGGAGACTCAAAACATGTAAAACTACACGTAAAAAATTGGCTTAATTTTTTAATTAAAGATAACTTTCCAGAAAAATCGGGAAAGTCAGAATACTGGGTGAAAACTGTTTTGCCAAAACACATTTTTTTGCCTTTGATAAAATCATTTTAAAAAACAAAGTAAAAATATTGAAGACTCTCTTAAGGACCTACAAACAGTAGCTAAAACTTCTAAAAACTTGGACAAAAATTGGTTAAGTAAAAAAAAACCACAAAGATAGAATAATCAATTTGACAACTCTTTAATTTTCCACAAGTATGCTCAAGTTTGAGCATGACTTTGAGCCATTGATTGGCCTAAGTCATAAATAATGAGGCATGACATGAGATGCATGAACGTACAGCAAATTGAATGCGTGTAATGCATGATTTAAAACCGAAATGACATGAAAAATGCATGGCATAGAGAATATGGTCTAGACCTAAAATGAACTTGCATGGCAATAAATGCAACCTAGGTCTAAACATGCATGAAATGCATGGCAATGCAAATGAAACCTAGACCTAAAGAATACATGGAAATAACACAAACACATAGTATGCTAAATCAAAATACACAAAGTCAAGGCATCGAAATGCAAACCTATCATCTAGCATGATGAAAATGCACATAGGAAGCATAAAAAAATGAAGTATCCGAATGGTCTATGGCTCAAAATAGTCATGGCATTTTCACAAACACATGGCACACTAAATCAAAACACATAAAATCATAGCATGGAAATGCAAACCTATCAACTAGCATGATGAAAATGCACATGCAAAGCAAGGAAAATGGAAGTAGCCAAATGGTCATGAGCTCCAAATGATGATATTCTATCATGGCATTTTCACAAACACATGACATACTAAAATACAAGGCTAAAAAGAAACATGCTAAAACATGCAAATATGAAGTAAAGGCATGAACACAACTAGACATTTTCACAAACACATAGAATAGTAAAATACAAATCATGAACAAACTCAAACATTTTGAAAACAGAAAATTAAAAAATGTAAACAAGGAAATTAAACATGAATACAAGATGAAATAATTAAAAAAAAAAGGTCAGTAAGTAGAAAGATCAAAACAAACTCCATGCTTTAGTTATTTTTAGATAAAAAATAGAACATCAAAACATGCTAAGCATCACAAGCAACATGAAGTAAAAGCAAACATCAACCATTTAAAAAAAACAAGGCCATTCGTCCACTTCTAAAAACATTGAGAAAATTTGTTTTTCAAAGTTTTTTCAAGAAAGTATAAAAGAAGAACTTGAAGAAGAAGCTTAAAAACACTTATTAAAAAACTAAAATCAATAGAAACTCACCAAATATAAAATGAAAACAGCTAATCAAGGATGGAAATGCAAAAAAAAGTGCAAGAGTATGGTGCTTTTAGCTACCTCTAAAAGCTATATTGCAAGCTTTTCTTCTTCTTACTTTCTTTGCCTTTCTAAACTTTCTTTTTGATTTTCAAAAATGGAGAGAAATCAGCCAGGAAAGAGTGAAAAAAATGAAAGAGAGACCCCTTCCCTTAGTGTGGCCGGTTGGCATATGGAAGAGTGTAGGAAGTTCTAGAATTTTTTAGCCAAATTTGATCCAATGGTCTTCAATCCAAGATGCTTTCTATGTAGAATTCTCACCCTTAGATTGGAATAATCAGCTCCTAAATATGATATCATGAAGATGATGTCATAAATAGGATCCTAAATATGACATCATCCATCTCCATCCATTGGTCCATGTGTTGCAAATTCAAAGGCTTGATCACAAAAATAAATACCTTCCTCTTCACTCTTGGCCCTTTGATCTAAAAAATTAGAAAATATCCATCCTCCATGGGCCTTGGCCGGCTGCCCCTTCACCTTTTCAGCCCACACTTTATTTTTTTAAATTGCAAGTAAAGGCCCTTTTCGGTTTCTTCGGTAAAATGACCTTTTTAATCCTCGAACCTAAATAAATAGAAAACAGATTCCAAATTCAGATTTTATTTTTTCAATACTTCCGAAATGATAAAAAATTGAATTCTGGAAGTTTTCAAAATTTTCTGAGCCCATTTTCTATTTTTTTTTTAATTTTTCTTCCAAAATTGCCTTTTTGTGCACCCGAACTTTTACCATTTTTTAAACGAGCTCCGAATCTAGATTTTTCTTCACCAATATCTTCCAAATAATTTGAAAGTGTGATCTGGAAGTTTTCATGAACTCATTTTCTATTTTTTGAGATTTATCTGCTAGAATTTTTGCATAGTGGGCTCGAGATTTGCCATTTTGCAATCAAACTCCGAATCAAGATTTTCTTTCACCAATCTCTTCCAAATAATTTAAGAATGAGATCTGCAAATTTTTAGAATTTTTGGAACTCATTTGCTATTTTTTCGGGATTTTCCTTCTAGAATTTTCAGCGTAGTGGGCCCGAAATTTGACATTTTGCTCCGATTCTGGATTTTCTTTCGTCAATCTCTTTTAAATAATTTAAGAATGAGATCTGCAAATTTTGGGAATTTTTGGAGCTCATTTGCTATTTTTTCTGAATTTTTCAATTTTGCCCTTTTGTCTTCAAAGCCCGATTTTTCTCAAAACAAGTCTGATTTCCATATTTTCTTTTTCTGTGCCTTTGTCATATATTTAATTGAATTTGATCCAAAAAGCCCAATTTTTACGATCAAATTTCCTTCCGTTTTGATTTTTTCCTCTTTTCAGTATCGGGAATTTTTTCATTTCCCCTCCAATCGGCTCTTTTCTCAGAATTACTTCAAACTGAGCCTTGGGCTATCCTTGTTTACTCATTCCTTATCAATTAGGGGCTTCAATTTTATCGAATCGGGCCATTTCTGTAATTTTTCCCAATTTCACCAACATCCACCAAAAACCCTAATTCTCGATTTTCTTTCAAATTGACTTTTACTGCAGTTTTTCTTCCAAGTAGCCTCTCCATTACTCGTAGTCAGTGCTTATCTTTCATTTGGAACCACCAATTTCGACCAATTTGATCGTTTAAGCACTTTTCCCTAACTTTTGAACTAGGGTTTTTTTCCTACTAAATCTCCATAACCTAACTTTCGAACTCCATATCTTTCATTGTAGACCTCGGCTTATCAAAATTCTTTCACCATTTTTCAATTGAACTTTGAATCTTGATTTTGAAAGTGGGTTGACGTTTTAGTAGTTGACTTTTTGGGTTTGACTTTTGCAAGGTTGACTTTTTCAAGTTTGACTTTTTATGCCCGGTTTCTTAAACTAAGCCTTGGAGTACCATCTACAAGATGAGAAAAGCCTTTTTGCATTCTGAAACATCACTTTAGGAAGAAAACATACATGATTTAGTGGTCCGGATAAAATTAGGTGTCTACAATGGTCATACTACACCTACTTGTCCTATTAAGAGAAAAAATCCATATAGATTTAGGCAAGTATGGGTTCCAAAAGGAACAAGAGATTTGGTGACTAACTTGCAAGGACCCAAAGCAGTTTGGATACAAGAATCCAAATGATTGTCTCTTGTAGGTGTGTTAGGGCAAGGAGGAACAAAGTACTTTGATTGGATGCTCTAGACACAAGACTGGATATGGGTAACCTCTAAGCCTAAATCGTTTTGGATGAGAAAATTGGTTGCCTATGTTTGGTTAATTACTTGAGTGCTTTATGTTTATATTTCTTTGATTGGTGAAATTGATATTGTGCTTAATTTCTTGAGATAATGTTATTGGAGCATGAGCTTAAGCATGACTTTATGCACAAATATTTGAATTTGATGGTATCATGCTTTGAAGAATTATGTTGTATGCTTGAATGATTAAGTTGTATTTATACACATCTTTAGGGGGAGCATACAAAAGCTTAATGATTTTGAGATTTCAAGTTTTACATTGAAAATCATTTTTGCAAAAATAAAATCTTTAAATGTGAAAATTTGTTTTAGCAAGTTCTTAATGTTTTTTAATATCTTGAGTTCATTGTCTCAAACTTGCTCAAACAAAGAAGTTTATTGTCTCCAGTTCTTTTTAAGGAAATATGGGGTTTGAAGAGTTGACTTTTTGATTTCCTTGTTTCTAAGGTCAAATGATCACTTGAACAATTTTGTTTTATCATTTGAAACTTGTTGGAAAGGTTCAAGTTGGTTAAAAATGAGATTAACAAGTTTTGACTATTTTTCAAGTCATTTTTCCAAGCAAGAATGGGGTTTTAATGTACCAAAAATCAAAATCTTGAATATGTTAAGCTTTGATTGATCTATTCTATCATGTTGTGTATTATAAACTATCTTGAGTGAGTTTGATGCCATGAACATGTTTTAACAAACTTTATACCTCTTGAATGCTATATGGTTATTTTGCTTATATGAGGATTATAGAGTTTACTTATGAAATTGTGTTCATATGAACATGCTTTTATTGCTTGAACAAGTTTGGTAAACATTGGATGTGCTTATGAACTTGTGTATGTGTCTTTTGAATGAAAAATCTCTTGTTCAATGCTTCAAGGTTGCATGATGAATTATTTGCAAAATCTTTTCAAAAGTTGTTTTAAAAGTTGTTTTGAATCAAACTTCATGTTCTTACAAGTCTCAAATGATGTTTTTAATATATTACAAGTCTTACTTTTGATTTAAAAACATCACACATCCTTAATTGGTATCAAAAATAAAAAAATTACAAAATTGCATTAATTTTGGTTGGAAAACAGGGGAAGGATCGATCCCTCATTCATAGAGGATCAATCCCTCCTTCATAGAGGATCAATCCCCTAGGCCAATTTTGGGCCAAAAATGTTGCTTTCCTCATTTTTAATGGGATCTTGCTCTGTATGCTTTAATTTTATGATTTTCCAATCATGATTGACATTATTTCTTGAATCATCATGTGCTTATATGTATGAATTAACTCTTGATGAATAATTTTACAAATCAAATGGCATGATTATAGAAAAAATCTTGATATATAATGACTCTTGTGCTTTATTGGTAATTCAAGATAAAATTCATAACTTATGCTTGTAAATTTGTGCATAATGAACTCCTTGATCTTCATGAAATACATTGATTGTTGGTTCATCTATTGTTTTGGTCAAGATATATATTATATGTTTATTGTTTTAGCTTGACCTTATATGCTTAAAATTTCCTTTGTTAAGTTAAATGCTTAATGGTTTTCATTGAATACTATTTCTTAAAATTGGTATCATTTGAGCTTAATGAATATACTTTCATAACATTTGATATCTTGGTGCTACTAATTAATATATTTTCCAAGATTTCTCTAAGTCTATGCAAGGTAAAATGGTGATAAAGATTACATTCTTTTTTGGAGACTTATACTTGCATTTCAAACACAAGCAAACAAAGCATTACATCTTCATCAAAATCAAGCCTAGTACATCAGGACTTGCTCAAACATTTGGTATGAAGGATTCAAAGTCAAATGAGCATATCAACAAAGCTTGGTAAGGATGGAGGTAAATGCTAATCTTATGCTATACAAGCTCATATCTATTGGTATTAGGTTTGATAACATGCATGAGTTGAATGACACTTGGTATCTCTTTATGTCATGTATGCTTGAAAAGTTTGTCTTGTATTAATCTTTGAGTTAAACCATTTCTTTTAACAACAATTAGAATCACACCTTGTGCTTACATGCTTGCATATATTTGAATTGGTCATATTGGTATATTTTTAACCTTTTGTGTTAACAATTGGCATGAAAATTTTAATAATTGGTATAGTGTTGATACTAACAATTGGTATGATGGTTTTCTTTTTAATTACTCAATTGATTTTCATGTTTATTTCATAAGTGAGCTTATACTTTTCATATGTACGATTTTTTTTTGGGTGTTTAAATGACTTCCATATGTATGATTGTTTGATTGTGAGTATTATGCAAAAAGATAACAATTGGTATTTGTTTTAATAACAATTGGTATTTTTTTACTCATGATCTTGAGACTTTGTGCTTTGTGATACCAGGTCATCTTGTATGGGGAGTGTCATACTTTGATTCCATCGTGAACAAGTCCCAAACAAGAGTGATGCTTATGATAGGGTGATTTTGGGTATGACATGAACCATACGAAGATGGATGAGTGATTCAGAGAGGATTCACCACTCCAAGTGACATCGGAGACATATCTCATATGTTCTTGGCTTAAGTTAACTTGATGGAATCTCTGGCTAGAGTATGATGAATTTAGGAGAAATAGTTTCTCTAAGTTCACAAAGTTAATGAATAGCTGCAAGAACTAATATGGATTGAACATGAGTAGACACTGCACCATGCTCATGCTCTTTCCGGGATATTTGGTGAAAGGACCGAATTACACTGATAGACTGAACATGAAAGGTTATGTCTAGACTAACTTGACTCTCCAGCATTTGGGTGGTCATGATGGCTTGCTAGAGTCCGCTCATGATCTATGAATGTAAATTAATTAGATTAATTTATATTCATTGCCAACATATTGGAAGCCTAATGGGTCACACACAGAAAGGTGAATTAAGAGATTAAAATGGAAAGAGCCTAATTGATTAATTTGAGAATTTAATCAATAGGGACTTAATTAAATAGTTTAATTAAGTGGAAGGACTTAAGAGCAAATACATAAAAGTTATGTTGTAGCCCTTAGTTAAACCCTGGAGTCTTGTCGCCCCCTATAGAAAGAAACATGATGTAGCCGATCTCCCTAAAAGGGCTAGCCGCATATTGTATGCTTGGCTTTGGTGTATTCTTCTTGATTTGTTTCTTCCTCCTTGCGTCTTCATGGATTGCTAGAGAGAAAAATGTTTTCTTTCAAGAGAGCAAAGGCATAGAGTGAAAAAGAAAGAAGATCAAGATAATCCTTATGGTTGGAGCACCAAACCTTATAGAAGTAGAAAAGTGTTTTCTTCTTCTTGATGCTTATGAAGCATTCGGCCATGGATGTTTAGATGGAGAGAGGTTTCTTGAAACCTAAACCACTAGCATGGTTTTCGGCAGGACTCCATTCCTACCTTATGGAGGTTCTCTTGATCATCTTGTGTGGATCACCGTTAGAGGCCAGACACTTGTGTGGCTTGAAGTCTCGGATTAACTGCTTGGTATTCAAGATTGAGTGGGCTGTTTGTAAACTCATGATTACTAGATCTTTGAGTTAAGTTATGAATCTTAATCAGATGTATGCTTTATAATTACAAGATCACATTAAAATTATACAAGCATGATCCTGTAAGATTCAACTATCTCTTTGTTTATTTTTCCGTTGCGTCCATGTTCTTCTTTAATTCAGTTATTGTTTGAGCATGAGGTCGAATCCTAACAGTGGTATCAGAGCCTAGCTTGTAAGTTTTCTTGTGATTTACATGTTTAATTCTTGGTAATATTCAATTGGATTGAATTGTGTGTCAATCTAGCAAAGTTCCTTCAAGAAAAATGTTTTTTGCTTTGTTTCGATTCTGGACAGCTTCTGTTTACAATTTGATCTTGGTGTTTTAAATTGTTTAAAACATGTTTAAATTTGATTTGATCAAATTTAAACCTTTCCACGTGATTGCATGACACAAAGAAGTTAAAATAAACAAGTTTGAATTTGTTTTGGATTAGTTTTGGTGCTTGAATTTCGAAGTACACAGTGCAGGATTTTTTCTGCAGACCTGCTGTAAGTTATGGTTTTGACATGGTTAGAGGTGTCCAAAAATTCTGAAATTTTAAGGAGAAGTCCAAAACATGTCTATCTTGATGCTGTAATTTTTGGTGAATTTTTTTATTTCTCCTGATTGCTGAAACTGCCTCTCAAAGTTGTGCAAACAGTTTGCATGGTTGTTGGAATTTTCTGGGCAGCCTTGAGTTCTTATATTTGATTCTTGAATTTTAGGTATAATTGGCTGAAAATCAAAAGATGAAGTGTGTGTGAATTGTTCACCACATTAGCCACCATAAGAGGCGGTTGCTTAAGGCAAACGTTGCCCCAACAAGAGCTGCCGAATGCGGCAACAGTACTTACTAAGAATGGGAGGCGACTGCACACAAAAGTTGTGTGTTAGGGCATCACCTTTTATTTTTGGAAATTATGATTCTTTAGGAATTTGGACTTGTGAAAATTGTTTCCTATTCAAGATTGGATTCCTAACAGTTAGGAGTCCTAGTTAGATAAGGACTCCTAAAAGTTAGGAGAGAATATAAAACTTTCCTTGTAGAGATTGTTTTCCTTGTCAAACTTGGACTTCCTAAGGTGTTAGAAAATCTAATTAAATTGTTTAAATAGATGAAATATTTTAATTCAAAGAATCCTAAATAGATTAGGACTCAAGTAAATTGAATTAAAATTAAAATTGCTAGATAATTTGAGCCGAGTATATTTAAATGAGTTTAAATATTACTTTCCTTAAATGACACACAAGATTACTAAGTGACATTAAATATGTATGCATTTAACTTTATGCTTTATGATGTGATTATGAAAGCATGAGGGTGATTATGGACTTAGACCTTAGACTTAGGTCGTGGATGGTTAAATTTTCTTTTTGGTATTTTTATAAATAGCGTATGCGAACCCTGCCTTCTCTTTTTCATTTCCAGTGTTGTAAATTCTCTTCTCACCTAACTCCCCTCGAATGTAACTCGAGGTTTCTACCAAAGATATTTAAATGTTATATAGGCTTGTAGATTTAGATTTAGGCTAAGATTAGAATTTATGTAATTCCCAAATGTAAGGAGATAAGGAGCCAAGAAGAAGGACCAAGGAGATCACCATCAAGACTTATGAAGACTATGTATGGTATCCCTAGGAATTTAACCAACTAGTTTTCTAATGGCTCAAGCAAACTAGAAAGTAAAGTCCATAATCATCCAAGCAGATTGCATGAGATAGATTTATTTTTTGAATTTATATGTGATATATATTTGAATAAATGCTATGCATGTCAATCAACAAAGAAAAGCAATGAGACCTAATTTTGAAATAAAGAAATCCCTCATTAAATTATATTGAGTTCATTTTACGCATGATAAATTGCCTTCCACCATTTTAACAAGATAACCAGAGTTACTCCAGTAGGAGACTTGTTGAGTCACTCAAGGTCAAACTACTGTACGAATATGTTTGAGTTATAGAAGGTGGGTTTTACTCAACTAAATGTTATGTTATCCGGATGCGTCAAACTTGATCGCATGACATTTAGAGGCAAGGTTAGGCGAAATACATATGATGCATTTAGACAAAGAGTTGTCACCTAACTGATCAAGGAGTTGCATAGAGATGCAATTGGTAAGCAAAGTTACCTACTCAATTAGTTTCAACATGGCTTGTTGAGTCACTCAAGGTCATGGTGGGATGAAAGGGGTCCTTGCTCACTAAGTTTAAAAGTTAATTTTCTCGAATAGTAGAAGAGGGCTACTATGTTGATAAAATAGTGAGAACAATCATTTAAACTCTAAAATCTAGTTTTAATGATTGCAATTTTCATAATGACTATTATATGCATTGGTTTATATGGGAAATAAATTGTCATGGCAGGTTAACTAGTCACTTGATTGCATACTTGATGCAAATTATTTAAAGTTGATTTCACTAATCAATTTGGATATGAAATGAATGTCTATGTCCTTAGTGATCCATGACCTTAAATAATTGTTATATAAGGTATTTAGCAATGATAAGTTCAACATCTCAAGGAATTGTTCCAATGAAAGATGTTAGAAGGTAGCCTATGAGGCATCATGTGCTAATGGATGCATCAACAAGTTTGAGAAACTTGGTTGATTTATGGATCATAATCTAAGTATGGACTTAGTTCTTTCTTCATTGTCTAAGAGCAATTTGCAAGTCGTATTGTATTACAACATGAACCGATTGGTGTTGCTAAATGTGCTCATTAGACTAGAAGATCATCCACTTTGTTACTTCCACCAAGGGAAGCTAACCGAAGAAACGTTCTTCAAAGTTAGGATGATGAGATGAAGAAAGAAATTGATATTGATAAAGGGACATACCATAATTGTGGCAATGTAAGGCATTGGAGGCTTAAATGCAAGAAGTATATTTGATAGTTGAAGCGAAGTGAAACTTGAGAAGTTTTACTTCATGGTTATTATGAGTTTGTTTTCACTACCTTTAGGTATATGATACCTATTAGATTAGTTCAAAGATATGTATGACATATTGATGGAACTAATAGTAAGGACAAGTGAAAAAGAATAAGACTAAGGAGGTGGCAACCTTAGCTGATACTTGATCAAGCTTGCCAACCTATTCATGATGAATGTTTTAGAAACATTATCATTGATATTTCGGTTTTGCTAGCATTAGATGCTTGGCCATTCATCCTAGAATGAACCGAAAGGTCATATTGAATTTGTTCCATATCATGGTCTTATTACACTCATAATAAGCTAGAAACTTGCATAAAAGATAATCAAAGATTGTTCAAGTCAGAAGTACAAGATCAAAAGTATATAGATACTAGTACTTTCTTTGATTATGAATCAAAGGAAATCTTATACAAAACTTGATAATTAGATGAGCTTTGGCTCAAGGAATTTCATAATGAGATTATGAAACTAATTTAGTTAAAGAGCATTCTTATTAAGATATGATCTAAATGAAGAATGACTTGAAACTAAATTGATTGATTATCTAATAGAATTCATATCAGATGAATTGGATGGACATTACTATGTGATGACATAGAAAAGTCCATGATGCTCCATATAGCCAAGATTGCCGAGACACTAACCTATAAAGGATTTCAAGTTGTAATGCTAAAACAAACATTCATATGCGATATGAGATGTTTAGTTTTAAGATGACAAATATGCATTCAAAAGAGTTTTGAATTCACATCCCATAGGAAAATAAATGAGTTTACTTTGAATGTTTCTACACAAGTAGGAAACAGTGGGGGCATTATGACATTTAAAAGTTAAAGGTCATAAGTAGAAATCTGAAGATTATGCATAAAGGCACAAAAAGTTTAGTATGATGCATTATGATGCATTACTCATACGAGATTAGTCTACTAAACATAATGATTAAGTTGGATGCATTGTGATACATAACTCATAAGAGATAAGTCTACTTAATAGAACATTGTTAGATAATGGATTGAGATATCCAGTTTTGATAGTGACATTCAAGAGTTGAATTTATCAAAAAGGATGAGATATCTTTTGTGCACACCTAAGGGTTAGTGGAAGTAATATTGATTAAACAATGTATATCAGATACATTGAAGATTAAAAGGTGAATCGACTAGTAATGCTAAGATCTAACAGATTTAGCAACAGATGATTGGATTAAATGTTAAATAAGTTTAACATAGAGAGAATCCAACAAGTGACTTAATGCTATGATGTAAATAAATTCAGTCATTTGGAAACATTCAAAATCAGAGTGGACTGAATTATTTATATTCTAAGTCAGAATACAAACCTTTCGTTTAAGGCTATAAGAAGGTGTATTTGGATCATAGCTCACTGGGCTAATTAAAATATTCCTAGTTGTTAAAGTAACAACATGAGCCATAAGGAATCGAGTTTCATTGTGATTTGGATATGTATTGCGACTATGATAATAGAGATTATCAAAAGTATATGACTGAAGCATATGCTCACAGTAAAGTACTGAAGCTATGTCCTAGTAGAGACATAATTGCTAATCGAAAGAGTTTGGCATTGGATGCGTTAGCGATTGACTTAGTGCAAGTGGAAGATTGTTGGTATATGCCCTAGAGCCAATCGGTTTGGTCAAACATAAACTACCACTAATGCAAACCCATCACTATATCTTAGTGATACAAGGTTTTCCTTCATGTTAGTACGATGATAAAGAGTTATTAAGTACTAATCGAATGAAGCCCATGGAACATAATGGCCTTGCAAAGGAATTATATATAATTGTGAGATCCTTATGCGTCAAAGCCATGTTCCTATAAAGGTTCCTGATCATCGTATTGCCAAGACAGGGTATTGACAATGCTCAAAGACTGGTACATATTAAGCCTACTTACTTAGTAAGCAACTGATCTCACGTGTTGAAGTATAATAGATACTTTAGGATAACATGTAGGTGCTTGTCTGTTGAATAAATTCACTGAAAATGGCCCTCTGTGAGAACTCCATTTGGTATTGTCACTCAAGTGTCTATGGAAACGTTCTCACGTGTTAGTCGTGTAAATAGTCCTCTGACTTGTGATACCAAGTCATCTTGTATGGGGAGTGTCATACTTTGATTCCATCATGAACGGGTCCCAAACAAGAGTGATGCTTATGGCAGGGTGGTTTTGGGTATGACAAGAACCATACGAAGATAGATGAGTGATCCAGAGAGGATTCACCACTCCAAGTGACATCGGAGACATACCTCATCTGTTCTTGGCTTAAGTTAACTTGAAGGAATCTCTGGCCAAAGTATGATGAATTTAGGAGAAATAGTTTCTCTAAGTTCACAAAGTTAACGAATAGCTGCAAATACTAATATGGATTGAATATGAGTAGACACTGCACAATGCTCATGCTCTTTCCGGGATATTTGATGAAATGACTGAATTACACTGATCGATTGAACACGAAAGGTTATATCGAGACTAACTTGACTCCCCAGTATTTGGGTGGTCATGATGGCTTGCTAGAGCCTGGTCATGATCTATGAATGTAAATTAATTAGATTAATTTATATTCATTGCCAACATATTGGAAGCCTAATGGGTCACAAACAGAAAGGTGAATTAAGAGATTAAAATGGAAAGAGCCTAATTGACTAATTTGAGAATTTAATCAATAGGGACTTAATTAAATAGTTTAATTAAGTGGAAGGACTTAAGAGCAAATACATAAAAGTTATGTTGTAGCCCTTAGTTAAACCCTGGAGTCTTGTCGCCCCCTATAGAAAGAAACATGATGTAGCCGATCTCCCTAAAAGGGCTAGCCGCATATTGTATGCTTGGCTTTGGTGTATTCTTCTTGATTTGTTTCTTCCTCCTTGCGTCTTCATGGATTGCTAGAGAGAAAAATGTTTTCTTTCAAGAGAGCAAAGGCATAGAGTGAAGAAGAAAGAAGATCAAGATAATCCTTATGGTTGGAGCACCAAACCTTATAGAAGTAGAAAAGTGTTTTCTTCTTCTTGATGCTTATGAAGTATTCGGCCATAGATGTTTAGATGGGGAGAGGTTTCTTGAAACCAAAACCACTAGCATGGTTTTCGGTAGGACTCCATTCCTACCTTATGAAGGTTCTCTTGATCATCTTGTGTGGATCACCGTTAGAGGCCAGACACTTGTATAGCTTGAAGTCTCGGATTGACTGCTTGGTGTTCAAGATTGAGTGGGCTGTTTGTAAACTCAAGATTACTAGATCTTTGAGTTAAGGTATGAATATTAATTAGATGTATGCTTTATACTTACAAGATCGCATTAAAATTATACAAGCATGATCCTGTAAGATTCGACTATCTCTTTGTTTATTTTTTTGTTGCGTTCATGTTCTTCTTTCATTCGATTATTGTTTGAGCATGAGGTCGAATCCCAATAAGTCAGAGGCGTTTTTCACTTTCTAGAGCAGTAGGGGATCGATCCCCTCATGTAGAGGATCGATCCCTTGCCTGTTGGGCAATTTTTTCAAGTACGATTTTTTGAAGCTCCAACGGCTCTTTTCCAATCCCAATCAACTCCAAACGGTCATAAATCATATCCAAGGTATTAAAGGGACTCTCTAACACTTCCAAGAGCAAGAGACACCAAGAGAGAAAGATCAAAGTCATATTTTTCATCTCTCTCAAGCTTTCAATTGTTTTTCAATGTTCTAAGCTTAATCCTTCCATTTTTCTTGTATTCCTTTGTAAAAGCACCATTATATTTTTTTTTGGACAAAAAAAATCACCATTGTGTAGTCTCTAATTTTTGTGCTAAACTTTGTAAACACCTAGTTTACTAAAGGTTCATCTTGTTACACAAAATCCTTTGTAAAAGAGGAGCTTTCTACTTTAGCCTTTAAAAGGTATAGAGGTTCTATCTAAGCCTTGAAAAGATATGGGAAAGAGGTTGCTATCTAAGTGTACCTAAAAGATAGGGATTGTGAATACTATACATTGGCCTTGAAAAGGTAGCAATTCAAGTTAGTGAATTGGAAACTCCTTGGCAAGTGAGGCTAAGGGAAAGGACATAGGCACAAGGCCGAACCTCTATAAATCGATTGTGCTTGATCTTATTTCCCTGCTCTTTTTATTTGCATATTTACTTGCCAAATTAAGTATATTGTTTAAATTTCTTAATTTCATTACTTATGTTTTAATTCCTTAATTAATTTTTAAGAAATCAATTCAACCTCCCTCTTGATTTAATCACCACTTGAGCTAACATATCCTATTATAAAATGAGTGACTAAGTTGGTGTAACGAGTGACACCAACTCAGTTGGTGAAATTACAAAACAATCAAATCAAATTATAAAATCAAAAAATCAAATAAGGATAAATTATATTTTTTAATATTTTATATTATATCTTTAATAATAAAAAAGTTATCTATTTACTTTTAAAAAATCATGTAATATTATAAAACTACCCACTTTAAAAAATTACCCATTTTTTATATTTAATTTTTTAAACACAATTTACTTTTTTTTTTTAAATGTATTTTCACTCATAGAGTGAGTGTCTGAAATTCTAGTAGTATAAATGTATTTGGTGTCAAAAAATTTATTTAAAAGGTTAAAATAAAATTACAATAAACAAAATATAAATTAGAAAATATATATCTTTATTTTTTTTAAAAGAAACAAACTATTTTTCATATGATTATCCACTACACCTGTTCATGGGTCGGGTAGCCCGCCCGACTTAGCGGGTCGAGCCTGAACAAGGATTTTGATGATCTGAGCTGGCCCGATCTTATCTGGATTATTGTTCATATATTAAAATATTAATTTTTATTTAAATTTAATTATAATAATATAAAAATAATAATATAAAAATAATTTTTTATTAATAAATGAACAATAATCTTAGGTAAATAAAAATAAAAGTTTCGAACTGCAATCTGACTCGGTCCATGAGTAGATTTATTATCCAGCCATCAAATAACTTTTTTATTTCAAAAAACAATTATTTACTTTTTTAATTTATCATTTTTTTTCCAATAATCAATTACATAATGAGTATGTCAAAATCTAGTAAAATATAACGATAGTCTAGTCGTTTAGTAAAAATAACATAACAATATACTACAAATACATAATGATTATTTAAGGCACCGATTGCTTATTTTAACAAATAATTAGGTCTTTTTTAGTCGTACTTTGCACGATTATTTAAGGCACCGATTGCTTATTTTAATAAATAATTAGGTCTTTTTTACTCGTACTTTGCACGATTATTTTTTTTAAAGTACTTAAATAATTTAAAGTGTTTTTCATAGAATTAGTGGGAGAGTCGTAAAAATTATTCTAGCGCACAAGTTAAATATCAAACAATTATAATGAGAAATATAGAAAAAATAGAAATAACAAATCTTAAATAAAGTGAAATATGAACAAAAAATAAACGAAAATTAATTGAATAATTTAAATTTTGTATCACTATATATTTTTGCGTGATATGCATTTAATTATACAAGTAAATGAAAATTCTTCTCTTACGTAAATGTCTAAATGACATGATAGAATTTCAAAAAAATTGTAATTGCAAAATATCTTGAAAATGGAAATTCTTAGGTGAAGAGATATTCTTAAAATTCCATCAATAATTAGGAAAAATTTAGAAAAAAATTCAAAATAAAGATTTTAATTTATTATTAAATTAAATCGACAAGTGTTCACCATAAGAAGCGGAGAGAACAAAAAAAGCATAAATTAAAATTATTTAATATATTTTAAAATATATATAATACATAAAATATGAAAATAGTACAATTACATTTGAATTGTTGATGATAATTCATTATATTTTACTTTATTCTAATATTTTTATAATTAAAGGATATAGAAATTGACCCATACAAAGCGGGTCAAATAGTTAGTATTAATAAAAAAAAATTAATTTATCTAATGTTAGTAAAATTTTTAAATTTCACAAACAGTAGTAAAAAAATATACATATTTTTTAAATATATTTAATAAAAAATTAATTAATAAATAAATAAAATATATAATAATTTTTTAATTTATTTGTAAAATTAAAAAAATTTATTGTATAGATAAGTTTAGAGTTTTTTTTTGGATAAGTAAGTGTTTTATTTATCCAGAAAGCAGTTAAACTGCTACATCCAACATCATGTGCAACATGTACTTAAAGCTATACATACTTAAACAATACTTGAACAAAACTTAAGACCACTAATCAATCAGGGAACAATAGCAACATACTTCAGCAATACTTAAAGCTATTCCAGAATGGACAAAGATCCTAGGAAAAAAGTGACAGTCCCCAATCTGCATCCAATCTTCGGTTCACTTCATCAGGACTAATGTTCTTGAGCCCCAACAATCGCATTCTGATGATCTCTTTTATCTGCTCAATGATGGCTCCTTGTGTGGATTGAAGGCGATTAAAACACCTATTATTTCTCTCCCTCCAGATCGAGTAAAGAAAGGCACTCCATGATAAACGCAAAATAACAGAAATGAGAGTTTTTCCTCTGATTCTGTTTACTGCCCATTGCAGCTCTGCTTGCCAGCTCCTTATGCTTCTATGAAGTTGACATAAGCATAGTATATGCCCCCAGATTTCCTTTGAATAGTCACATTCAAAAAATATATGATTCCGGGTTTCTTGCTCAGTTTGACATAGCTCACATTTGCCATCCACCTCCATGCCCCATGACATCAATCTGTTCTTTGTAGGCAGTTTGTCCAATATAGCCATCCAAGCTACCAGTGCATGTTTAGGAATATGAAATGGAAACCAGATCAGTTTATCCCACTCCACCTTGTCCTGCCTAGGCCTGAGATCATTCCAGACTTTAGCCACCATAAATCTGTTCCCAGGGAACTTTCAAGTTAGAGCACCATTCTGGTTGGAGGTGAATCTCAAAGCCAAAGCCCTCAGCTGAAGCATTTTACGCCATGTCCAGCGATAAGTTTAGAGTTGCTTTCGCCAAATAGGTGATAAAAAAGTGTTAAAAAAGTAGTAACTGATTCTAGAAGCATGCCATTGCCATCCAACAATATGATAAGAGAATGCCTTCAAAGCCAACCCAATCACAACTCAATGTAGTTTGATTATGACGTCCAACCCAATCATCTTTTCTTTTCTTTTTTTTTCTTTTTTTTTTTTCATTTAAACACTTTTCTTGGACTCTATTTGACATGTGAATAAAAAAACTGAAAAAAAAAAAATAAAAGAAAAGAACTGACAATTTTACTGAAAATCGACAATTTAATTTTTAATTATTTTTTCTCTTTGAAGTAATTCAAAAAAGAAAAAAAAAATTAAGGTTAAAATATTTTTTGTTATTTGATTTTTTTAAAAATATATATATATATTTGTATAAAAAAATTGTTTTTATTTTTATTTTTATTTTGCTTCAGTTTTCATAAAAGTAATCGGTTCTAAAACTTAGTAGATCAATTTTTTTTTTTAATGTCTCAACCTCAGTTTCCATAAGAAGATATGGATCCGTACTTACGAGATCAATTCTTTTTTTTTGTTTCACATTTCATAAAATATCTTTCTCTTTAAATAAAAAAAAAAAACTTTTTCTGTTGACCAAAAAAAATCATTGACCAAAGCTTTTTCATAAAATAAATGTCTAAAAAAACGAAAATCATTTTTTCGGAAACTGTTTTGAATGAAAGAAATGGATCCTAAAGCATTACTTCGAGTTCTAAATGGTAATTTAATTTTCTTTAAAAAAATGTTTTCAGTTTCTACTAATTTCACCGACAGGAAATACGTTGTGTAATAATATATGTGTTCATCAATTTGCAGAGATCCCTCAAAAATAAAATAGAAATATTTATGTGTGAATTATAAAAATGTAAGAGCTTATCTTATCTACTATATCTGACTCATCAATCAACTTCCTAAATATGTCGAGCCTTATCATTAAGCATGAGCCAGCTCAGCAATGTACATTATGTATGTTCCGATTTGGGCTTTCCTCGGGGACCCACCAACCAACCATTGTCCCACTTCCACGTGTTTAGCCAACTCTTCTCTTCTCTTCTCTTATCCATATCCGTCTCAGTCAACTCCTTTGCTTAGCTGTCCTTCCTATTTATTCACTCATTTCTTTACTTTGGATAATGTTTTCCCCTTAAAAAAAGAAAACAATAACTTTATTTATCGTCAATATAAATTTTAATTTTTATAAATGAATTAATAGGATAATATATATTATTTAAAGTATATTAAAAATAATAAAAATTAATTTAAAAACGAAATGAGATATGTAATAATTTTTTAATTTCACTTGTGAAATTAAAATATTTTATTATTAATGTATAAAAAATGATTTTTTTAAAAAAAATCATTTTATTCAATATTATATTTTTTGTTTTTTTTTTATATCTCAATAATGGACCAATTATGATCCTCAAAGGACACCCTAACATTTAGAATTTGAGTTCTCAGAGTTTAATTTTAATTTGAAAATCTCAATTCAATTCTTACAACAAAAAAACAAGTAAAATTTACGAGAAACGAGAGAATTACCTCTTCGAGATTAATTAGATCTCCTACATTATTTTTAATAAGTAATTATTTCCTCTAGTACATGTGTATAATCCAATCATAATTTTTTACACTTGTGAATAATGGTTAAAAAGTGTAAAGGTAATATAAAAAAAAGAAGAAAAAAAAAAAGACCATTTATTTCAAGGAGGGTATCCTCAAATTTTAAGATTTCAAGTTCAAGTTTCATTGTAGATGAATTTGATCCATTTTTTTTTTGTGTTAAATTTATCTAAATATTTTTATTGATTTATCTATTTAATTTATTAATAAGATTTAATATTTGATTATAATTATAATTTTTATTTACACATGTAATCTCATAAAATAAAGAAAAAGTAGAGTTGAATTCTATCTAATTTTATATAATTCAAAATCAAATATAAAAAAGACTAATTACAATAATTCAAAATAAAAGTGTAATGAAAAGTTGAACATGTCAAGTTAAAAAAAAAAGATTTAAGAAGATTGGAAATATTTAATTGCAATTTGCACCGATTTTTCTAAATAATTGATGTATGGTACGTAATACAAGACCCAGGGTTATACGTATGCATACTAATTTAGGAAGCAATTGTCTCTATTGATTATATCAGTGTGGAGTTCTAGGGTAAGCTCTCTTATGGTGAGCTTAAAATATGTTTTATTACATATAAATTTGACAAATTACATAAAATTGTCATGTTCATATGTAAATTTTTGTTACATATAAATATGACAAAATTACATATAAACTTGACAAATTGCATAAAATTGTCATGTTCATATGTAAATTTTTTTTACATATAAACATGACAAATTACATATATACATGACAAATTACATATAAATATGACAAATTACATATAACATGACAATATAAACATGATAAATTATATATGTAATGGAGCCTACGAAAAGTTCACCATAAGGAGCTTTCCTTAAAAAAATTTCGTGTTATTTATTTAAATGTTTAAAATGCATTAAACACAAGGTTAAAAAAAAAAAGATTGGAAGTTAAATTAATGAGATTTTCGATAACTGGTTGATTTAATTAAAATAATTTTAATATAAAAAATTAATAAATATTATAAATAAGTAATAAAAATATGTTTTTAATTACTTGAACGGTAGGATATTTAATATAAAACTAAAATATTAAAATTTGAAATCTGATCATTTACAAAAATTAAAAAAAATTAAAAAAAAAAAACAATTTTTTTATCAATTTAATTTAAATTTTTTATCGATTGAATCAATTTTTATCGATTCAATGAATTAATAATTTTATGCATCATATCAAATCAAATAAATTTTCGATTTTTGATTAAATCGGTCCAACGACCGATCCGATTTGTTTTTAAGTCCATGACTAAACATTATCTATACATGCAGTGTAGAGGTGGTCATGGGCCGGGCCGCGGCCCGATTTTTTTTTTCCTCTGCCCAGGCCCGGCCCTGGGTAGCCCAAGCCCGCCCGTTTAGGCCCGAAACATTGTTCATTGGAATAAAAATATATTTTTTTATTTTTTTTATAATTAAAATTAAATAAAATAATATTATTATAATAAAAATCATTGTTCCGGGCTGGGTCGGCCCGAAACATAAAATATCCTGCCCAGGCCCGGCCCGATACGGGCCGAGCCGGACGGGCTGCCCGGTCCGTGAGCAGGTCTAATGCAGTGTACAAAAGTAAATTACCAAAATGTCTCCAAAACCATTCATGGCTAGTTCCCTCAAAAGTTGAGGGAAAATTAGGAAAAAAGTTAAAGAAATAGATTGAAAAAGAGGGCAAAAGATAAAATACAAAATAATTTTAAATACAAAATTAAAAAATAGGGCAAGAAAATAAAATAAAAAGGGTTTTGGTTTTTGGATATTTTCTAATTTTCTTTTATTCTTTATTTTTTGGTTATTTGGATATTTTAGAATTTTAAAAAATGATATGTTTCGAATTGTTCATGCATTTACGTTTCTTAAAAAAGCTTTGGACCTTTTTCTTAGTAAATTTTTTTAGATTTTTGTTTGTAAAAAAAAAATAGGGAAAAAAGAAAAAAGAAATAAAAAATAAAAAAATATGAAACTTTTAACATTATCTTTTCCTCTTTTATTTTGGGTTTTTCCTTATTTATTTGTTTTATCTTAAATGCTTTCTTTAAAATTTTTATAATTTAATATGATTTGTACAAAAATTATCAAATTTTTAAATAACAAAAATGAACGTATGTTAATGCTTAAAAGTATATAATTTTTAAAAAAAAAATTATATCCATAACCTTTTGAATCTATTCAATTAAATTACATCAAAGATTGGGACAAAAGGAGTGACTTCATACAATTAATTTTGTTTTTGGAATCAAAATTCTTTTGTTGGTTTGTGTTTACATTCTTTTAAAGCATCCTTTAAACTCATTATGTTTAGAAATTTGTATTTTCTATTAAAATATAGATATTTAAAATTATTATAATTCATATTATGAATTAATTTGTCAATACAATCCTACAAATATTCAAACGTATGCATATTTCGATTTTTTTTTTTTTAAATTATATGTTAGATTAAATTTGTGACTATGAAATAATCAGTTTTAATTATTAAATTAATAAAAAAATTTAATCATTAAAATATCATTGAATTAATATGAAATAAATTATTGTAAATAAATATTTATTTATAATTCAATTTATATATGTTAAAATATAAAATAAATATTCATAAATAAAATAATTATTTTTGCATCACACAGATTTCAAACTAATTTTATTAGATAAAATAAACATCTAATTTCTCTAAAAATTTTATTAGATTAATTTTTTTCTCAAAAAAAATGATTACTTAATTAAAAAAAAAAATTCTTGTTAAACAAGTTAAAATTTCAGATCTTTAGACTCTTATTTAAAAGAGAGAATAAATCTCAATAAACAAAATTCAATCATAATATGATCCGAACAGATAGGCCATTTAGATTTCAGATCAACAAACTTCTTGTAATAAAATCAATTAAAAATATATTTTCAAATTATTTCGGATCGAAGATGGTTTTTTTTTTTTTTTTTTTCAGTGTAAATACACAGTATCCCCCACCCCATTTCATGGTTGACGAAAAACTAATTTATGTCAAACCCAAAGTGTAATGGTAAAATCCTTCCAACATTATAGACTCTCAAGATTCGAACCTTGGTGCAAATTATACACACTTTTTCTTTAAAAAAATTATACCAATGTCGTAAGGAATATTGTTTTTATCTTGATATTGATACGTATCTATATTGATATATTTTGACGTATCATTTAAGATTTATCAAATTTTTTTAAAAAATTTTAAACTTTTTAATAAAATATATATTATATATACATGTAAATATACTTCAATTACATACATTTATATATTTATATATATAAATGTAAAATTTCAAAATTATAAATATTTAATATTCAAAAATTTTAAATATCAAATAAATAAAATATAAAAAATTATTATTAATCAAATTTAAAATCTAATTTAATAAATATATTTTATTTTTGAATAAAATTAAAAAAATAAAAATGATTGTAAGAAAAAAGTTTATTCATTATCGTAAGAAAAAAAATATTAAAAATTTGTTAAAAAAATTTAAAAAATTAAAAAAAATAGAAATTTTTTTTATACCGATTGATATAGAATGATATCAATCATACAAATCAAATATAAAACCGAAATAATACATAATATCCTATCAACTTTTTTGAAAAAATTATACATACCTGATACCATCAGTATCTTTTTTCTGCATAAATGAAATTTATATTCTTAAAAAAAAAAATTTGTTATATAATGTATTCAAGGTATAACGTATCAATATTAAGAATACCATCCAAGAATACCATCGGTATCAATATTATAATTACACCCACTTGAAAAAAATAAATAATAAATTATCGACCGAAAGAACAAAAAGTAAAAAGTATCCCCAATTCCCCAACTTAATAATTACAACCTCGAAAAATCTTGAACCGCAGACAGCATCCAGTCTAGAATCCGATAGATAAAATAAAAAACTAAAAAACAAAGAAAACGACAAGAAAAACCATGTTCGCTTACGTGGTACAAACGGATTTGCTGTCTTCACTGCACATTCTTTCGTAGTTCCCCTTTTCTTTCTAATTATATATAGCCATCCTTTATCATCCATATTTTAAGAGTCCGGAAACTGAAAACAAGAAATAGAAAAAGAAAAATGGTTTCTATTGAGTTATTACCGGAGCTGATTTCGGGTTTACCTGAGGAAATTGGACTCGAGTGTTTGACTCGGTTTCATTTTTCTACTCACCGAATCGCAGCTCGAGTTTGCCGACGATGGCAAGAGCTTCTCCAAAGCAGAGAGTTTTACTATCACAGGAAGCAAACCGGATATACCCAGAAAGCGGCTTGCTTAGTTCAATTACTCAGTAGTGGCTCCGGTTCTGATGGGTCAAAACCGATTGGTCCACCCAGATACGGGATCACCGTGTTTGATCCCGTGAGTGGAATCTGGGATCGAGTTGACCCGGTTCCTAAGTACCCTGACGGGCTTCCTTTGTTTTGTCAGATAACAAGCTCTGAAGGAAAGCTTGTGGTGATGGGCGGATGGCACCCGACAAGTTATGACCCAGTGAGGGACGTGTTCATATACGAGTTCACAACTCAGAGGTGGAGACAAGGCAAGCAGATGCCGGAAACTCGATCGTTCTTCGCGGCTGGTGAGTTCGATGGACGCGTTATCGTGGCGGGTGGTCATGACGAGAACAAGAACGCTTTAAGTACAGCGTGGGAGTATGATGTAAGTCGGGATGAGTGGGCCGAGTTGACTCGGATGAGTCAGGAGCGAGATGAGTGTCAAGGGATGGTGATTGGGTCAGAATTCTGGGCGGTGAGTGGATATAGAACGGATAATCAAGGAGGATTTGAGGGGAGCGCTGAGTTGATGGATTTGAAGACAGGCCAATGGAGTCTAGTTGAGGAAGCTTGGAAGGCGAGTCAGTGTCCTAGATCTTGTGTGGGAGTTGGGAAAGAGAAGAAACTCTTCTGCTGGGCCGATTGTGATTCGACGATTCGAGTTGGAGCATGTGCGGTCCCCTTGGGAGAATGGACATTCGTATCCGGATCAGCTTACCAGGGTGGTCCACAAGGGTTCTTTTTGGTGGATGGACAGAGTGGAAAATTTAAGAGCATAGATGTTCCAATCGAGTTTTCTGGGTTTGTACAATCTGGTTGTTGCGTGGATATCTAATCTAAACCTAAACCTAAACCTGTAAGTTATAGCATTCCATTGAGAATGCGGAGCTGCCGTGTTCAGTCGCCCTCCTCCCTAATTCACGGTCGCATGATGATGTAGTAATACTTAGATTATGCAGGATAACATTTGTTATCTTCAATGCAGCCAGGGATGTTGAGAGTGTATCTGTAAAATCTAGCAGCATCAAGAAGAGTATATGTATATCTGTGTAATAGATTTTGTAATATAATGTACATTACCCATACTTTGTCTGCAGATGTTTTCTCCTTTCAGTCTTTGGTTTTGTAATCCACAAGTTCAATGGACCTCAAAGCAGTCAAATAGCTGCTTTGTTGAGGATCCAATCCCTAACTCCACGGCTAACAGAAACAGCAGTTACAACATGGTTTGAGGGCAACCCATTTACCCACGTCAACATATAAGCACAGCAGATTTTGGGATATAAACAAAGAAAGAAAGCCTATCCATAGACACTATGAAAAGGGACTATCCTAATCATAACATTAGACCTAGTAATTTTGAATGCGACACAATTACACGATATGAACACATGAGAAAAATAACTAAAACGCGACATGACATAAAAGATAGCACGAACATGTCAAAATTTATATAACATGAATTATTAACGTTTCAAAATTTCTATAAATATATAACACACTAAACACAACTATGATATGAAAAAATAACACAAACATGACACGAATACACAGATAATACACAGATTGCCGAATCTACCTAACACCCGGTCTCTTTAACCCTTATGTAACAATCTTTCACAAGTGCTTGAATGTGGCAACAAAATCTATTAAAAAGAACAATAAAGAGATCAACTGTGTAACATAGAGATCAAATCAAGGGAGGAATTCCGCCACAAAAAGGCATCTACTTACCCATGCAAGAAACAACAACAACGATGAGCGAAAAATGTTCAAAAAGATCATTTAAGGATGTAAATCATAGTCAACATAGAAGATTCAGACCAGCATGTATGTTGAACATTATTACTAGCCATAACCAGCACTAGAAACTAAATAATCAACTTTGTTGTCAGTCATATAATGCTGAAGCAAGGCTAAACTAATTATCCAGACAATTACATAGAGATATATCTCCTGACACATACACATACACATACTAACCCATACACCTTCAAATCAGTCGCCTAGAATAGTCCAGACTTTGGCTCCTGCTCCTGCTCCTGCTCCTACTAAAGCTCCTATCTCTGGGTGAAATTGACCTATACAAAATCAGAAGGCAACATTAATAAGACCATTCACAAACCATAAATGATTAAAACAACAATAATGAACAGCTTACCTTGAGTAACGTCTTTTCCTAGGAGGAGAATAATAGTCTGGACTGTGGGAGTAACTTCGTTCATATCGTGGTGGTCGAGAATAACGAAGTGGAGAACGACTATATGTCCGGCTCCTGTCATTAATATCAAGAACATATGTAACACATGTAATCAACATTACCATTGTTCAATTAACACCTTTAATTTCTCTAACCAGAAATCCTTAACAAATAAAAGTCTCCTGTCTTCCTACAAAACTAGAACATCAACTAAGAACAGGAGCTAATTTGAAAAAATAGTAGTGGGGTAAAATATGGGCATGCATCACAAAAGAACCCATGCGCTTACCTTCCGCGTTCTCTTTCCCTCATTTCTGAAGGCTTCTTCCTGTTTTCCTCAGCAAATACAACAGTAAGTTCTCGGCCAAGAAGAACATAACCATCCATATGATATTTTGCATCAGCAGCATCAGCAGGATCTAGATACTGGACAAATCCAAAACCACGTGGTTCCCTGCATCACGAATAAGGTAGCTCTCATAAACATAGCATAAATATAAAAGGTACAGATTATACTTCATAAGCCACATATGCTCATTGATTTTCAAAATCACAAACATGATCTTGACTCCAGAATAACATGGAAGATCATGATAGCAAGCTGATGCTTCATACAGTTCAAGTAAATGACTGCTAACCTTGTGGGAGCCAAATTTTAATTGAAATGATATTCTTCAAGACTTTCCATTCTTCACAATGAATTCAAAACCAACTTCCTTCCAACCTTGATGTAAATTAAGGTCATCTTGAACAGTACTCACTACTTGAAAGTGTCTTCAACAGAGTACTTTTATACTTCATTGGTGTCTTCAACATAGTACTCTTATTACTTCATTGGTGTCTTCAAAACTTTCAATAAAAACAACCAAATTCCCATAAACCAATGTACATGACAAAAAAACAATCCCATGACCCAAACCCTCACGTGGGGCAGGATGAAGACAGACAAGTTGATATTATCAGACACACACACTGAGTTACCATTTCTCAGGAATCAACGAGTATTATACTTACCCAGTATAATAATCTCGAGGCAGGTAGATGTCCTTGAGGCGACCAAATTGCCCAAAAGGTCCACGGAGATCTTCTGGCCTGAACATGAAGCACAATTAGAAATTTATTGGCTCTAAGAAAACACTTTGATCGATAAGACTAAAATTTGACTTGTATTAGGACAATCATTTTTTTTTCCCTTACAAAAGACAAACGGACAAAAGCTGCTTTGTAATGTTTGAATGGGCAAGCAACAAAAACAAATGATAACAAAAATGCAAAATGTTTGTGTCTCCCCAAAAAGCTTTGCATATACTTATACCATGAATTATATGTGGAACACAACCACTAGCATGAAAACTAAAAACAAATACAGCTATCAAACAACTGACACCAATCGAGAGGAGACAGTACAAACCTGCAGCCATGGCGAAGGTTGCGAACAAGAAGACTGGTGGGAAGATCTCTACTACGACCTTCATATCGACCCCTAGGGCTAGGGCTGCGATGCCTCCTACCATAAGCCCTTGGTGGTGAGGGACTGTAACTATAACTTCTACCCCTCATTTGCAACAAACCTAACACATTCAATAGTTATAAAATTGCTTTTAACCATGATAAAACTGGAAAAACTGTGTGCACGTATTGCAAACTAAAGAAAGAGAGAAAAAACCTGCCAACCCTACAGCTCAAATGCCATGAAGAAACAAGATATTTAAAATTTCAGCAAAATGCATGATTTCACTTTTCTATGGAACAACCATGTTTGAATTAACACTGCATTTCAACAATTTCATCATGTTTAATCAAATAAAAGCTTGTTTTCTGTGATTAGCTTTTTCTTTATAGACATTAAAAAAAACAAAAGTAACAATTAAATGGAGCCTAAATTTACCAAATAAATCAACATTCATATTATTGTTTCCCCCTTAAATTTGGAAGCGAAGTCCCTACTTAACTTTTCCGCCAAGAAAATATTTCTTCTCTAAAATAAAAGATAAAATCTCACAAAATCATTTCCTGAGCAAACAAAAAAAATCTCGACATCGGGACTAAATACGCAACATAAATGACATAATACATGCAAACAGAAAGAAAAAAAAAAAGAAAAAAGAAAGTAAAATTACTGAACGTATAAAAATATAATTACAGAATTTTGAAGAAAATAAAATCTAATTACGCCATTAGAAAACTAAAATATAGAATCTTAATGAAACAAAAAAGAGATTTACGAACCGGAAATTTAAAGAAAAATACAAAGAAGGAAGAGAGATGAAACTGAGAAACTCAACTGTTTCGCGAGAAAGACAAGGAAAATCCCAAGCTTTCTATTGTTGAGAGAATTTTAGGCGTTTGGATGGTTGTTAATCACGCGTTTCTTTAGAATTTCACCTACCCCCTAAATTGAAACTCCAGAAGCTTCCTGCTACTAACCTCTCTCAGCAAACTAACCGTCCACGTGTATTCCAACAAGAAAATCAACGGTGGAACATCATTTAAGTTGGCTTGGCTGAATCCATCATGGACCTTGATCCAACTAGAACAGAGCTGAGGCCTGAGGGCTCTCGTTTAAATGGTACACAAAATAAAAAGCCTTTTTTAAACAAATTGGATCAATCATGGACATTGATCCAAAGAGGCCCATACTTAAAAACCCGACCCGACATTGCGAGCCCTAGCGTCTGCCGTTCTCCAAATAAAAGGTTGCTCTTAAGTCTTTAAAACCTCTCTAAACCCTTGTCTCCTACTCGTTTCAAGTTAGCTCCCAAAAAAATACTCAAAATTTTCAAAAATTCAATACCTTTTCTTTTCTTAATCGAAGCCCGTTCCTTTTTAAATTTTAATTAGGGTTTCGGATTTTCCTTTTTTAAGGGAAAAATGGCAGCTTCTTCAAAGAAATTTCAGAAGAAAAAATCCAATGAAGGGAAACCAAAGTTCAATAAAGCGTCCAAGAAACAGTTCAAAACAAAGAAGGATTCGAACGACGCCGTTAAGCCTGAGGCTGTAGCTTTGCAGCTTGAAGACGATGTCCCCGACTTCCCTAGAGGTTTTTCTTATCCTTCAACTTTCTCTTTGGTTTCGTAGAAAATTTAAGTTCTTAACAAAACAGAATGAATGGAGATGAGTCCTGAGTGATTGTTATAAAAAGTGATAGATTGTAATTGAATTGAATAAAAATGATTAAATTGAAAAATGACTGTTATTTTGGTTTAACAAAGCGGTTACTAAATGGGAATTTGACAGGCGGGGGGAGTTCCTTGAGCAAATATGAACGTGATGAAATTCGAGCCGAAGTAGATGCGGAATTCGAGGCAGAGGAACTGGCATTAAAGAAGAATAAGAGGAAGAAGCTGCAGAAGAAGAGCCAGGTCATGCCGGATGACTTGGGTTCACTTTTTGGTGATGGCATTACCGGCAAGCTACCTAGATATGCGAATAAAATAACTTTGAAGGTATAGAGTCCAAAAGAAACCTTATGCCAAGCAAGTTTATTTTTTTTTATCTTTTGTATTAAGTTGTTATCATCAAAGCATAAAGCTACTGTGATTTTATATGAAATTGTTCTATTAGTGCTCTTTATGAAAATGGAATTCCTTAATTTGTGATTTTATACAATTTTGTCTGCTCAAAGTGATTCTTCTTAACTTGTTGTCCTTATGATGGTCATACATATTTTTGAAGGTGGATGTACTGGCTTTTTTAATGGTCCGGATTTGCATAAATTAGAATATAATTGGATTCAAAGTAGTTTAGTTTAATTTAGAACTTTTTATTGTTCCATTCTTATGCTTACCTGAGTTGAATGTAAAAATTTCGTGTGCCATTTTTTCTTTTAAACTTTCTATTGCCTTTTCCCCATACATCAGCATTTTCTGTTCTTCTTTGGATGTTCAGTCGTGTTACTTTAGTAGGAAATGTGGTGCCATATGATCATTTAAATCTAACTAGTTTTCTTTTCTTGCTTTTCTGTAAAATTCAGCTCTGATTAGTTTATATATGTTAGGGTCTTTTCTAAACTTCATAAATGAACTTAGTTTTTTTGTGTGTGCATATAGAATATTTCTCCTGGAATGAAGGTCTGGGGAGTTGTCGCTGAAGTAAATGAGAAGGACCTTGTAATTAGTCTTCCAGGGGGATTACGTGGTTTAGTTCGTGCTGGTGATGCACTTGATTCTGTTCTCAGTAACGAAGTTGAGGTACACCTGCATATAAACCTGTTTCTCAGGGGATATATTGTTGTCGTTACTTTGTTTTTTTTTCATTATAGTTATCTTCCCATTTTTTCTTAGCAAGTCATGCATGCAATTGTGGCATATCGAGTTTATTAGGGAATGAAATTTTTCTTGACCAGAATAATGAAGGGGATTTCCTCAAAAATCTATTCTACACCGGACAGCTGGTTTCTTGCATTGTGCTGCAGTTGGCTGATGATAAGAAGGAGACTGGCAAAAGAAAGATATGGCTTTCCTTGCGTCTCTCTTTGTTGCACAAGGGCTTCACCTTGGATGCTGTTCAAGAAGGGATGGTATGTCAATTAATCTTTAGAGAATTGAATAATCTTGGCAATCTTTGTATTTCTTCCTCTCATAGGCTGGATGCTTAAATCCATATCATAGGCCATTAAATAATTCTTGTAATTGAAAAGCAGCTTTACTTTAAGGAATTAGACAAAAATTATATGATTCTCTTTTTCATATTGCATGTGTTCTTGCAAAAATTATTCTCACTAAGTTAACTATGATGAAACAAAGTTTTTGTTCTTTAAAAAAATTGTCCTCTATGCTGGATGCTTAAGTTCATATGGTAAGCTATCAACTAATTCTTCTATTTGGAAAGCAACTTTTTCTTTAGTTAATCGAACAAAAATTAGTTCATTCTCTTTATTGGTATTGCATTTTTCTTCACGAAAATTATCTTGTCTAAGGTGAATATGGTAGAACCAACAATAAGAAATATCAATGAGCAAGTTTGCCTTATCCTATTATCCACTTGAATAGTGAAAAAAGGTTAACCGAATAAATTATTTTCTTAGAACACCTATGAAAGTGCGTAGATATTAATATTAAGAAGTTCCTGAAAAATTCGTTTATTAGTAAATATTGAATGGATTTAGATGCTAATTATTATGAACTATTGTTATTTGTACTTTGTAGTATTAATTATACTGACTCTTGTTGAACTATGTGGAGCTTTTCATTGTAACATGGATTAAAGGAAATAAGGTACAATTCTTCCCTGTTATGGTGGAAATTATTGTAGGTTGGACAGTACTTTTGGTGGCATCATTTAGTAGGAAGAGATGCTCAGGGAGCTTTTTCTGGTGCATCATTTTTTTATATCAGATTGACCATAAAGGCTTTTTAGCAGTTTGCATGTGTATCAGACTGATCATGAAGGCCTTTTATAATGTTGTGTTGAAACTTGTGCAGTTTTGTGCCTTATTTTAAGGTTGTTCCCTACAGTCTACAATAGGAAATTGCTTAGAACTGATGCATTATGTACAATGTTTAAACTTTTGATTAAAATATGGATGGTTTACCATCATTATTAGAAGTTTTAGGTTGTCCTGATAACAAGCCTGCACCACTTTCTACAAGAAAATAATTTAATCTTATTTGATTGAGGTACAGGTTTTCGGTGAGGTATTTTCCGAATTATTGTTTTTATCTGATGTACAATGATGTATCCCACATCTCATGTCCCAGTTTCCCTCTTATACTCCCTTTCTTCAGTTCCTCTGCCATGCATTTTGTTACCCTTTAAGTTGCTGATTTTGACATAGGTTTTCCAAATTCGAACTAGATGTTTGTTTCACTGTGTCGTTTTATAATACCCACTTGATGATGATGTTGGTTTGGTATATGCTGTAGATCTAGTGACTTTTCCCCTAACTGTGTATGATCACAGGTTCTCACTGGATACGTAAAAAGCATTGAAGATCATGGTTATATTCTTCACTTTGGATTGTCTTCATTCATGGGGTTTTTACCGAAAGATGGCCATGTTGGTATATATTGCAACTTCTTCTATTCTTGTTACTTCTCATTCATCAATTGTCTTTTTCCCCTGTATTATTATTGACCAAAGTAATTTTTTTCTTTTTTTATGATTTTTGTAAAGTTCTTATATATATATATATATATATATATATATATATATATATATATATATATATATATATATATATATGCTCATTTCTGAAACTAATGAAGTTAGGAATTTGAAACTTTGTTTTAAATCTTGGAAGAGGTTGTAAGAATGTGAGGGAACACATGATGACTATCTGTGGGAGTTTGGGGCGACATCTTAGTTGAGAGACATTTATTCCATATTATGACCACTTTAGATCTTTTCCAATCACGAAAATTTAAGAAAAGATATGCACTGCTAGTTGTTTGCAATCAGCAAAATAATGTTCATTTTGGTTTTGGTTTTGATTATCATCTTTCTCTTAAGTGGGGGCGTGTGAACGAGTTTATGTTCTATCCAAGGTGGATCTGCAATTGCCAAAACTCACGCTTTTTGATCCACAATAAGAAAATATAGCTATAGTGAAGAATCCATATACTAGTTCATGAAAGTTTCCCGGGTTTATGTAACCAAAAAGAGTTTCTTGGGTTTCAAAAACTTATAATTGCGGTTGTTGTTATGTAGTAGTTTACTTAAAATATACAAAAGCAAGAGGCTTAGAGTTGGTTTTGGGATATAAGTTGGAACCACTGATTTTTTCATGTTTCTGAAACTTTTGGCATGCTTAGAAGGGTGCTATATGTTTTTTATCGAATTATTTTCGTGCCAACTTCTATTCTTTAGTAGATTAACTTATCTTATAAGTTATAATCCCTTTACCATGTCTCTCTAAACACATAAATATTATATCCATACATTTTTTTTGGTTAACTCTTTCTTTTTTAGTAAATTCTTTCCATGTTTTTGAAACATTTTGACATGGTTAAGAATAATGCTATATGTTTCTTACTGAACCATTTTCATGCCAAGTTCTATTTTTAGTAGATTATCTTGTAACCCCTTTACTCTGTGCTTCTCATAAGCATATATAAATATGATATCTATACATTTGTTTTGTAGAACTCTTTCATGTTTTTGTAAATTCTTTCCTGTTTTCTTTTTGTCTACTTTTCAGAAAGCAGGGACATTGAAGTAAGGACTGGACAATTTTTACAAGGGGTTATTAGGCGCATTGATAAAACTCGCAAAGTTGTTTATTTGAGTTCTGACCCAGATACTGTGTCTAAATATGTAGTATGAATCTCTCCTGCCAATTTTTTTTATGGTCTAGTTGGCGTTTCTTTTGTTTACACCCTGACTCAACATTCTTTTGGTTGTGTTCTTATGCAGACCAAGGATCTTAAGGGCATTTCGATTGATCTTCTTATTCCTGGCATGTTGGTTAATGCTTCAGTGCGGTCTATCCTTGAGAACGGGATCATGTTGTCATTCCTTACATACTTTACTGGAACAGTAAGTTTGCTGATTCTCATTAGAAAACTATCTGTAGGATGTTGATTGAATTGAGAACTAAGTTTGTTTTGTACAGGGTTACAGGCTATAATATTTTCCTACTTGTTTAATTTATACAGGTTGATATGTTCCATTTACAAAATAAATTCCCAAATAAGAACTGGAAGGATGATTACAATCAAAATAAGAAGGTATTTCTATTTTGCTTGCTAACTTTTGTTGATATTAACACCATTCTCTTTTCTAATTATCGTGATTAATTTTCACTTTGTGTCCTTGAATCAATTCCAAATATCTCTCTAAAATTAATATATGATCTTTTACACTGTTATATAGATCATGTATTTTAACTTTGTCATCTCAAATGAAACAATATAACCTAATTCAGTATTATGGTATGATAAGATAATAATAGATCAATTTTCATGATTCATGGTTTGTCTATTCTTAAATTTAAATTTGTAGAACGGTGTAGAATGAAATGCAGGTTAGATGACAATTAAATTTGAGATGACATTGCCATCGGTTGACTAAACTATTTCACCTCTATTTAGTGCAGAATATAACTTTGTTTTGAATTTGTTATTTGGTAATTCCTCGGGTTGCATATTAGGCATTAGTCTTCAAAAATTCTAGTTTACTGACATGACTTTGTTCTTTTAATGATTATTTCCTGGATTGTTTTTGCTAAACTACATTCTCATACACCCAAGACATGTTTTCCTGGTTACATTAATAACCACTTCTTTTTTGTTTGACATTATGTTATTTCATGAAAATTCAAAAATCATCATTCTTAAACTTATGCTCATATCTTTTATTTTGTTCAGGTTAACGCTCGGATATTGTTTATTGATCCCTCAACTAGAGCAGTTGGGTTGACCCTGAATCCTCATCTTGTTCATAACAAAGCTCCTCCTTCGGTATGATAACTGAGGATATATGATACCTTTATGCTTATCCTATTATTAATTCTGAGAATGGGAAGTTTGCTGTCATAACTCATAGGTTATCTTATAATATCTACTCGGCATGTGCTGTCACACTTATGATGAAAAGTTGTTTTCTGAACCGAATGCAATTTTTATTTATTTTGTATAAGGAAATTGTGGTTCTCCAGCTTGATTTGTTGCCTATAATTGTTCGGTTTTCAAGCTCACAAATTCATTTATCATTCAAATTTATTGTTGCCGACTTTGAGACTGGGCTAGAAGTGTCTTTCATCATTTGTCACCCTACAGCATAGACATGCTATTGATAACTTACTTACATTTCTTATATTTGTTGTGTTATTATGGTCATTGAATTTTCTCCTGAGAATAAATCTCATTTCTTTTTGGTTATGTGTCATGCCTGTTCTGGACTAATAACCTGTCATGCCTGTTCTGGACTAATGTATTTTGGGTGTATATGCAGCATGTTAACATTGGAGATATTTTTGACCAGTCAAAAGTGGTCAGGGTTGATAGAGGGTTCGGTCTTCTGCTTGACATCCCTTCTAAACCAGTGTCAACTCCAGCCTATGTGAATGTGTGTTTGGTTTCTGCTTCAGTTGTGTTTTTCATTGATATATTTACATTTGCATCCTAGTTGGTAATTCAGCATCGGTTTCAGGTATCTGATGTGGCTGAAGAGGAAGTCCACAAGCTAGAAAAGAAGTTTAAGGAAGGTAGCCAAGTTCGTGTTCGGATTCTTGGATTCAGGCACTTGGAAGGGCTTGCGACTGGTATTTTAAAGGTTGCTTTTTGCTTGATAATAACTTTTGAGTGTACAATTGTTGGTAATAGGAAAATTTCTGCTCCAGTTGAGATGCTTTCTCTTGTTGATTTGTCAGTAGATATAGCATCATACTTTTTTTTTTGCCCTTCTGTTTCCGCAAGCAGGCCAGTGCATTTGAAGGACCAGTGTTCACTCACTCAGATGTGAAGCCTGGGATGGTGATAAAAGCTAAAGTCATTGCAGTTGACAGCTTCGGTGCCATTGTGCAATTTCCTGGTGGTGTGAAGGCACTATGTCCCACACGGCATATGTCTGAATTTGAAATTGCAAAACCTGGAAAGAAGTTTAAGGTCATTTTAAATGGTCTATTTTGTTTTTATTCTTTTGAGTTGTTAATGCTGAATCACAAAGCTCTGTGTTTCGTTGGCATTTTTGGCTTTGCAGGTTGGAGCTGAATTAGTCTTCCGAGTGCTTGGTTGCAAGTCTAAGAGAATAACTGTTACTTACAAGAAAACTCTAGTATGTTCCTGTTTTGCTTATACTAGTGCCATTTGAATTTCGCATTTGTTCTGCTCCTGTCGCAATTTTAGATAAGATAGCTATATGGTTAATTTTGAGCTACTCAGATTTCTATAACTTAGTGGAATAGTCTTTTTGAATGGCTCAATTTCTTTTGCCATTCCTCTGGATGGGGGATTTGTATACTGATAGACTCGTAATTGCAATTTTATCTTATTATTGCTGCTTGTAGGTGGAATTCTCAATAGAACCATCTATTTCTCTTCTTCTGCTTCTGTGACTGCCAGTTTTATGGTGGATCCTTTTTGAATACTTATTTGCTGTTATGAACAATAATAACTGCAACTATATTGTCCACAAAGATGGACTCTATTTGGGATTGAGACTGCCCATATTGGGAACGTCTGTTGGTGTTAATCTTCAAGAGCCAATCTGTTGCACCTTTCTTGACTGCTTTTAAGTTTTTCCTGGTTGTCAGGCCATGTTAGATTGTCCATGTAGGATAGGTCTTCCTCTTCCCTTAAGGTTTTAGCATTTTGATTTTTTACTTTCTCACTGTTATTAGCTAATTTTTACCTGTGCTTGTGTCTCTAATAGGATCTTATCACTTAAGTTGGACTTTGACAAATATATATTTTATATTTTCAAATTAAATAGCACAATATTAGTATTAGCTCTGTCTCTTTCTTTCTTTCTTTTTTTTTGCCAATAGTGACATTAGCTCTTAATGTTTTTTTTTTTTTTTTTTTTTTTTTTCGTAAAAAACAAATTTGTATGTTCATGTGTCATCCTTCATGAACTCTCTAGTTTTAGCAATCCATGTTCGTTAATTTTTTATTGATTCTGAATAATACTCTGCTAATGGGTGCTTTTGCAGGTGAAATCAAAACTTGGTATTATTAGTTCTTATGCTGATGCAACTGAGGGACTAATAACTCATGGATGGATAACTAAAATTGAAAAGCATGGATGCTTCGTCCGGTTTTACAGTGGAGTGCAAGGATTTGCACCCAGGTTAGTTCTCTAACCATCAAGATTACAGTTCCTATAATCAGTTCTTGTGTCACTGAGTATTTTCTATTCTTTTATTCCTTTCATCGTCACTATCTTGCGGGCTTGGTTACAATGCAGTTTATTGACATTAAATGTTTACTTTTGCATTCCTTGTTGATGATATTTCATGGTATATGTGGTTTGCTAATTATTTGTCATCTATCGATGAATGTTTGGAAATTAAGCAACATCTTGAGGTAATAAGTCTTAAAATAAGTTCTGATGGATGCAAGGCAACTTTTGAAGTGATGACTCCAGGTTATGAAGGGAATTGATGGTATTGATAAGTAGAACCCCCCCCCCCCCCCTTTTTGAAATTAAATATGTAGAGTAATGATCTTATCTCTACTTGCTGGATACGTCTGTCTCTCATTTGTTGCAACTATACCTGTGTAAGGGATTTTAGCTACAAGATGAGGACAGATAAAAATTTCCAGCTTGTTCAAAGTATTTAATAAATGCAAGATGCAGGAATGTTAGGCATCTCACTTTTCTTTTCTTTTTTTTTTTTGATAATTGGGTAAGGGGAGGGGTTGCTTGGGTTTGAACCCAAGACTTCATGCCCCAAGTCTCTTGGCCACTCAACCAAGAGCTTGTTGGCATCTCACTTTTCTTTTCCCCCTCTGCTTTTTATATATTTTGCTGAAAATTAAATTTGCAATAGATCTCATATGAAAGAATGCAAATTGCTCAAAACTGGGCGCTGAACAGTGCTTTAAACTTTTTCAGTGGGGGAAAGTACTGTGGAGTGCCTTTTGTGAGAATCTGAAATCACACTTTATTTCCTTGCCTTAATGTATCTTCTAACACCCCCTCCCCATCCCTGACATTTCCTTGCTATTTATCCATGATTTTCTATATATGTTGGGCAATTCTTATCCTTTTCCTTGGTAATCTTTATTGATAATTGATTATTCATTGTTATAAAATCAGATTTGAACTTGGCTTAGAACCAGGACATGATCCAAGTTCAATGTATCATGTGGGACAAGTTGTTAAATGCAGAGTAACCGGTTCTACCCCTGCTTCAAGGCGTTTCAATCTTAGTTTGCAGATGAAGCCTGTGAGGTTTGTATCTATGAGTATCTGGTATATCGGGTTTATATGAATATACATCTTTTCAGTTAGCAAACTTACTGGTGAACACATACCTTCCTCCCTGTCTCTCTCACTTGTTTCTCACTGAAATCTTGACTGGTAAATGGCTGAGACCACTTAAGGCTGGAATAACCTTATTAGCAATTTCTTTATATCTAGTGACATTCAGCCTAAAAAATGATTTGCTGATATATAACTATGTGAAAGTGTTTTTTTCCCCTGCAAGGTTTTATGGTGATACTATTCTACTTTTGCTTGAAATTTTGAATGGCAGGATTTCTGAAGATGATATGGTCAAGTTGGGTAGTATTGTTTCGGGAGTTGTTGAGGGGTTAACCCCCTCTGCAGTAGTTATACATGTTAACTCGAAAGCACATTTGAAGGGTACAATTTCTAATGAACATTTGGCAGATCATCATGGTATGCTTTTCTTTGCCTTCATAAACTTTTCCTTTTGTATTGTCTTGTATTGGCTTTTTCTCAGGTTGTCTGGTTTTGCAGAGCGTGCTGCCTTGTTGAAGTCAATCCTGAAGCCTGGATACAAGTTTGATCAACTGTTGGTTCTAGGTAATCTTGTTTATGGCTGCTTCTTGTTGATGTTTGATTTGATTTTTCCCTCCCTCTTCCAATTTTTCATCATCTCATTTTCTATCTGAAATGTTTATATTTAAGGTAGTTCTTGTTGACTAATAAATAATGGTACTTTAATAGTAGGGAAATCTATAAAAATGGATGAAACATAGGCAAAACAGATATACGTAACATAGGAAAAACATGTATTGCACAAAGGAAAAATATGGATTTTTCAAGGAGGGTGACTGAAACTGTATGTGGTTCCTTGGGTAGGATTTGTATTCTGCTAAGAAGCTATTACGACTTAATCCTCTTGGAAAACATTCCAATCATAAAAAAAGGGAATGGTGTTTATGTTGAATTTATTGGCATAGAATTGTATCTGGAATCATCCTTGTTGGTCTTTCTCGTGAAAGTTCTTTCACTGTTTGCAGATACATTGTATTATTTTATTAATTAGATGCAGAGGATTTATTTGAATAAAGCTTTAATCAAAGTAATTCACAGCAAGACAAGAAATTTGACCTTTTAAAATGCTTCCTGCTTTGTTATCCAGTGGATTATTGACTTATTGTCAATGATAATCTCTTAAGGGACTTCTTATTTTTGGTTAGTTCCATATTTATTATTTATTAAGGAAATCAAATCAATTTAAAGGTAATTGAACCCCTATTTTTCTCACCCTGCAAGATCAGGCACTAGTCCTGTCATAGAACCTTCTTCTTTGCAAAGGAAAAGCCATGTATTTCTTTAACTTGCCGTGCTCTTTTCTTTCTAGCGTACTTCTAAATTTGTGTCTGACTTGCATTTATGTGCTTCTTTTTGTGCGTGCGTGTTTGATGCTTCATGGACCTCCTTAACTTCTCTACTTTCTATCTGTTTCAACCCCCATCTCCAAGAAAGGAAGATTCTAAGTTCTTTAATACTTTGCTCCTTTCTTCTTGCAATGCTGATTTTTCCGTTACTGGTGCTTTTTTTTTCCTTCTGTATTTCTTTTTCCAATTTCTGTTTCTTGAACTTTCTCATGTTATTTAGATATCGAGGGCAACAACATTTTACTCTCTGCAAAATACTCTCTCGTAAATTCGGCTGAACAACTGCCTTCTGATATCAGTCAGATCCGACCTAACTCAGTGGTCCATGTAAGTAACTTTGCTACTTACTTTTTTTACTAGGACTCGTGTTTTTTGCTTGCGGATGCTCTATTTTTTTGAAATATTTTTTAATGCTATCATCAGCTAAACTATACTTCAGTTTGATTTACTGCTTTGAAATATGTTTATTCATTATTATGAACCAGGGTTATGTTTGTAATTTAATTGAAACTGGCTGCTTTGTCCGCTTTCTTGGGCGTTTGACTGGTTTCTCACCTCGAAGCAAGGTAAATTATTTCTTTTAGTTTCTGTTATATCTGTTTCAGCAAGTATATGCACATGTACACGTCACCTGACCTCCTTTATTCCTTATACATATTTTGAAGGCAATGGATGACCATAAAGCTGATCTCTCAGGAACCTTTTACATTGGTCAATCTGTTCGCAGTAATATACTCGATGTCAGTGAACTATTTGAAACTGAATTCTTTAATTTACTTTAGATATTTGAAGTATTTAGTAACCTGATTTTTGTTGTTCCACACTCCCACCCCTTCTTTCAGGTAAATAGTGAAACAACAAGAATAACACTTTCTTTGAAGCAATCATCTTGTTCTTCAACGGATGCAACCTTTATTCAAGAGTACTTTATTTTAGAGGAGAAGGTATATTCATGGGCATAATAAGAACTTCATTTTTGTGATTCATATTCAAGGATACTTATTTCTATTTATTACTACCTCATAATCGCAAAGCATGCTTTCTGAAATACCCTTGTGGTGATTCTCTTTGAGTCTGAAGTTTGGCTTTATTATGTCTGGTTAAGTACTTTAGACTGTTTTCTTATAATCAAATTGAAATCTCAGGAGAGTATACTGAAAATTACTTATCGCGGTATTCATATTTCTAGTTGTAATTTTGCAATTATAACTATATTTTCATGGGATAACCTAAAATACATAAATAGTATAAATGACCAAGCTTCCTTTATGTTCTAATAATGCACATTTATGTATATGGATGTTTTACTCCTACATCATGCAACAAGTTCCTGATTGTTTACCCTTGCAAATAGTTCTTACAAATCTAGAGTGATTTCAACCTATATTGGTGGCTGATGCTGGTGTAAAGACAAAAACGAGCAGTATTCCTTTGAGAAAATATGGAATGTCCTTTAGGTGGCTAAATTTCTGCACAATGGATTTCGACCAAATTATGTTGTGAATATTTGAACTAAATAAACTTGCTGCCTTTTCACCACGATTTATTTGTCTACATCAGCATGGTATTGCTATTGTTTGTTCAAGGTTCATTTAGATGCCTCTTTATTAATTGACTTATTGACTGAAAAGGCAGCAGTACCTTTTAACTTTCTGGTATTAGCATTGATCTTTTCATCTTAAGTTATTGAGAGGTAGATGTTTGTTACTGGATTCTGCTATATTTTGACAATAAACTTTGCATGTCTTTGTTGAATTTAGATTGCTAAGCTGCAATCATTGGACTCTGATGGATCTGAGTTGAAGTGGGTTGAAGGATTTAATATTGGCAGTGTCATTGAGGGAAAAATTGGAGAGGCAAAGGATATTGGAGTAGTCGTCAGCTTTGACAAATATAACGATGTTTTAGGCTTTATCACACACTATCAATGTATGTATATTCTCTTGAATTTTTGTTATCTTTAATATTTGTTGTTTTCCTTGCAACGAGTGACATCCGGTGTGGTAATATTTTCAGTAGGTGGACGGACTTTGGAAACAGGATCTGTTGTTCAAGCTGCAGTTCTTGATGTTGCCAAGGCAGAACGCCTTGTTGATTTATCCTTAAAACCTGAGTTTGTTGAGAAATCTCAAGAGGGAAGTTCTAAAGGCCAAACACACAAGAAGGTTAAGCCCTATTTCCTACTCTATTTCTGTGCAGCCTTGACGAGTATCTATCAGATGAAAAAACTTTGGAATCAGTGTTTCTTTCTGTCTTATGTGTTTGACACATTGACCTTTTTCCCTTTACAGAGGTTTTTGTGTTAAATTTTGTTTTGAGCCTAACTTGAACTTTCTTGATCCCAGAAGCGCAAAAGAGAAGCTTCCAAGGACTTGGAGCTGCACCAGACAGTAAATGCAGTTGTGGAGATTGTGAAAGAACATTACTTGGTAAGTAGTCAATGCTGTTCAATTTGTTGTTAGCTTACTGCAATTGTCTCATATACTTCTGAAAATGTTATATTAGGTTCTTGCGATTCCAGAGTATAACTATGCCATAGGGTATGTATCAATAGCAGATTACAATACACAGAAGCTTCCTCAGAAACAATTTGTGAATGGGCAGAGGTGAGATTGATTTTAGTGACCTATCTTTTTTTTGCTTTATTTTTCCTTATTGGTATGTAAGTTGGTGCAATGATCTTTACAATTTTTGTTGGAGTTAATATCCTCCGTTGTTTAATTGCATCCTATTGCTTCATTAGCTGCTTGTATAGTTGTATTCTTCTCTTACAGATAAGATGTCATTTTCATTTTTGTTCGGTTTCTTTTCAAGTCCAGTGGTTTTCTTGAATGATAATTATGGATGCGTTACAAATGCCTAGCAACCTTAAATAGACTCAAAATGGTTGATACAGGGTTATTGCCACTGTTATGGCTCTTCCAAGTCCTGCAACATCAGGGAGGTTGCTTTTGCTCCTTAATTCTATTAGTGAGGTCACTGAGACATCCAGTTCAAAAAGGGCCAAAAAGAAGTCTAGTTATAATGTGGGATTGTTGGTTTCGGCGGAGGTAAACAATTGTAGTTATTTCATTTCCTTTTTATTTTGTTGTTAAAATTTATAAAATTTAGTTTGTTGGATCTTTTAGAACTTTGTTTTTCTCTGGTTCGTCGTGCCTGTTTGTTTCAAAATATTTCTATAGAATTTTGATCTTGACAAGGAATACTTATATGTGCATAAATGCTTCACAGGTTACTGAAATAATGCCCCTTGAGTTGAGATTGAAATTTGGAATTGGTTTCCGTGGACGCGTTCATATAACAGAGGTGAAATATAAGTTTCAATATTATTGGTTACTACATATTTATGTAATAACCTTCAATGCATGTTTTTATATCGTTTTTGATATTATTAAAAGGTATGTTCAATATTAACTTGTCTCACCCGCAGGTAAATGATGATAATGTTCTTGAAAAACCATTTGGGAACTTCAAAGTTGGGCAGACAATCACTGCAAGGATTGTGGGAAAGGCTAATCAGAAGGGACACCTATGGGATTTGTCAATTAAACCCACAATGCTTGCTGGTAAGACAATTTCTTGGAAACTTCAGTTGGTCTAGTTTGCTCCTGTACTGTCTTGGTAACCTCTTTAATTTGTTACTTCAGAAGCTGTATGATACTTTTCCAAATTTTATTGTGAATGGTTGAGCTGGCTGCATAATCCCTTCTTGTTCTTAGATATTTTACCCTGTCAGCATTTCAATTTCCGTCAAACCTCTTTCTATCAATTCTTTCCTTTTCTAAGCTTAGCAAGTCTTTGCGCTTTGCGCTTTGCGCTTTGCACTTTGCACTTTGTTCTTTTTATTTTTTCTTTTAGTTTTTTATACACTCGGAATATGTTATTTTTTCCGGTGCAGTCTTTTCAATTAGTTTGCATGAAAATATATCTTGATTCATCTCCTTTCAATGGCATTGTCCTGAGGTTTTCACAAAATTATGTAGTTCCAGTTGCCAGTCTTTATTTGTCTTGCCTGCCATTAGTTCCTGTTATGTTTGAGAACTGCAGAGAAGAATTAATCCGGCCATCATTTTTGTCTTTTCGAAGCTAGTACACAGCTTTTTTATTTGCTTCCATCGCCTCCTCTACATATGAGCTGGAAAGAGTTCTATTGATTTTATTTTTTCTCTAGGCACCATGAATATGCCTCCTCTATTTGTTCAAATCGCAATCTACTTAATATCATGGTTATAAGGTTTAGTTGTTGCCATCAGTAACTTGTTGGATGCTTCCAGACATTTGGTGGTCACTACAGATTTTTCTTCATCACTTCTTTCTCTTGGCTGGTTTTCTGCACATAACTATGAAAACTTAAACTAGAGAATTTTGATGGCCTCTCAAACAAGGAAATAGATTATTTCAGTCGAGGGGGCTGTCAAGCCAAGCCACGCTGAACTTTAGCAAGCTCAAACTTGTTTCAACATGGAATTTCTAGCTTATCTTTGTCTCTGCTCAATTTTTTTTTACAGTATCAACTTATTTGAATGTGAGGTGAACTCAAATTCAAGCCACAATAATCATAATAAAGTAATAATAAAAATTTATACTATTATAACATTTTATTTTATTATATTTAAAATAATAACTACCAGGACAGATTACTTTCAGTTATACTTTTGTAATTAATTATGCAATAACATATTTATTAATAGTTAATTGTTAACTGAGCTTGGCTTGCCAACTTTCGAGCTGAATGGTATAAGACTCAAGGTTGACTCATTTAAATAAAGCATGCTCAAAGTCAAAATCAAGATTAGTTCATTTGTCTATTCCTTCTTTCTGCTATATTTCACAATTAAGCCGATTCAACCCAAACTGTTAGCAAGCATCTCTGCTCATTATGTCCCCAGAATAACTGTATCTATCTTATTTGAGTGGACAAATCTATCAAAACATTATTTGCTTTCTTTACTTGTTTATCAAAAATTTCCGTGTGATAGTCGGTGAAACTGTCAAGATTGCTACGCATTGCTTCAGTAATTTCTAGTCACTGGTGCTCTTACGAAATATCTATACCAAAAGTTTTACCCATAAATCTGTATGCTTGATAGTGGTTGTTTGGTCTTACTGCAGCAGTCTAAATTGTGATTCTTATCCAGGTCCTGGTGAAATAGGTGTCAAGTCTACACCGGATGAGTTTGATTTTAAAACTGGACAACTTGTCACGGGTTATGTCTACAAAGTGAACGGTGAATGGGCGTGGTTGACCATATCTCGTCATGTGAAAGCTCAACTATTTATTCTTGATAGTGCATGTGAACCTAATGAACTGCAGCAATTCCAGGAACGCTTCAAAGTTGGGAAGCCTGTTTCTGGTCATGTTTTAAATGTTAAGGACAAAAAGCTGTTACGATTGGTGCGACATCCTCTAGTTGCTCTTTCTATTAGAAATGTTGATGGTGAAGATAAAAGAAGAGGTGAATCGGATAATAACATTTCAGATGAGAGTGTGACAGCTCATATACATGAAGGAGACATTCTAGGTGGTAGAATTTCCAAAATACTTCCTGGTGTAGGAGGATTGCTGGTGCAAGTAGGTCCTAATATTTATGGCAGGGTTCATTTTACTGAACTGAAGGATGTATGGGAATCAGACCCACTATCTGGATATTATGAGGGGCAATTTGTTAAGTGCAAAGTCCTAGAAGTCAGCCACTCAGTCAAGGGAACTATTCACATTGATTTATCATTACGTTTATCTTTGGATGGCATGCTTCCCAAGAATCCTTCAGAACTTGGCAGTGATGTGTAAGTTATTTTCTTCTGGGTACGATACAAGTTGACATGTTAGAATCTAGATTTGTTCTGGTATCTTGTTCTGTGAGTGTGTGTGTGTTTCTTTTTCCTTTTTTATTTCTTTCAATTGTTTTGGATATATTATGTGATGAAGTGTTTTGCATATTGACATTTGTATGACCCAGTAAAGGAAGTCACAAACTCACAATTGCTAATCATTCATATGAACAGATATTTTACAAATGTTATATGTGGATATATTGTTCCTTGAGAAGTGAGAAATTCAGAGTAGCTTAATGATCCAAACAGTTTACTGCTCTTCTAAAAAGAAAAATTGTAAGGAAATTGTTGTTCAAGTGCATAGTTCTATCATAACTTTCTTTTCCTCATTTTGATAATATAGAATGTTTAATGGCCAATTATGATTTTTGTTGTTTCTTCCTGCAGCAAGTTGAGAGCTATTTTACTGTGCCTTTTTATAGGCAGTCTCTAGTAGTTCTTTTAGCTAATAAGAGTTTCTGATTGAATTAGTTCAGTTTCATTCTAGGATTACCCTGATAATAAGCCTAAGAGTAGTACAATGTATGGAAAAATATTCTTTTTCCTCCCATTTGTTTTGCTAGAGCTCGGTTTCTTTCAAGCATCAATAAAACTAATCATACACTTAGTCTCACTCTTAATTGATAGTATTGAACAGTCAGAATCTGCGAGAAATATGTGATTGTATTGTTGAGGAACGAATAGCCATATAGCTTATTAATGAGCCATACAGAGCTTTGTTCAAAATTTCTGCTGACATTGTCATTGCTGACATGACGTTTATCTTTTGGTTACTTACAAAACTAAAATGTTTCTGTACAGGGATTCTACAAGCAAGCGCGCAGAAAAAATTGAGGATCTTTATCCCAATATGGCTGTACAGGTATGACTTTGTACTTTTGCCCAAAAAAATGGAAATGGTTTTCTATTTCCAATTTTTTTCTTTTTAGAAATGCCTAATCACTAACCTGTATAAGAAAAACAATCATGTAATTCTTTTTTTCACATTGACTCTAGAGCATTGATTTCAATGAGGTCTTACATTGCAAATATGTAACATTTCTCAACCTCCTTTATGCTAAGGAGGATCATTTTCCTTTTAATGGATGGGTATCTATAATAGAGATGGTTGCATTTTAAATTCTTGCAATTTCAATCACTCCAATGTGCTTTAAGACTGATTTCCCTGGTTGAAAAATCTGTATCATTTCCTCCCAAAGGGCTATAATATACTCTCTTTTTTTGTGTAGGCATTATGGCAGCCATTTCTGGCACCAATAATTTAAATGTTCTAAAATTGTTCTTTTGTTTTAGCCAATAAGCTGTGTAGCTTTTTACTTTTTTGTTTTGATCCTTAGTTGAATAATTTGACTCTGAGTTTGAATTTATACCCTTTAGCTCATGTTAGTTTCTTGGATTGACAGGGTTATGTTAAAAATGTTATCCCAAAAGGATGCTTTATTCTGCTCTCAAGGAAGCTAGATGCGAAAATTCTACTGTCAAATTTATCTGATGGCTATATTGATGACCCGAAAGAGGAATTCCCCATTGGAAAGCTTGTAGCTGGAAGGTAATTGTTTTAATCTTATTTCGCTTTTAGGTTGTTACTTACTAACCAAAAGATAGTGGTGCTTATAAATCATGGCAATGCTGCAGGGTATTAGCAGTTGAGCCTTTGTCAAAGCGAGTAGAAGTTACCTTGAAAAAATCAAATACTAAGGGCGCATCAAAATCTGAAATTAATGATTTTAGTAGTCTGCATGTTGGAGATATAGTTTCAGGCAGGATCAGGCGTGTGGAGTCATTTGGTTTGTTTATTGCACTTGACCACACAAACATGGTAAGGAATGAGTTGTGCAATTTGTTGCCAAATTTGTACATATCAATAGAATTCTTTTATAACCACTTTTTGGACAAGCATTTTATCTTTAGCAGGCTATGGACTTGTGAAGTCAACTTCATAATATCTGTCTCTCCTTTGCCCTCCTCATATCTCTCTCCATTATAGTTGGTTTGTTTCCTTGTTTAACTGTTTATGTCTATGCTTGTTTTCTGGCCAGGTTGGACTTTGCCATGTCTCAGAGCTTTCAGATGATCATATTGAGAACATCCAAACTAAATATGGAGCAGGGGAGAAGGTTACAGCGAAGATATTAAAGGTTATTTACGTGTTTATATATTCACATAAACAATCATAATTTTAGAGTACACAAAATTTTAGTACTCATTCGCATAAATCATCAAATGAACTAATTAATACTTACATATTAGTTCAATTGGCTTTATAAATCTAACAGTATAATTGATTATTTTCACTTAATAATTTAACTTATGAAAAGAGTTTACATTAATAAAGTGGTAAATTATTGTACCAAAAAGTTGTGAATAAATAATGCAGAAAAAAAAAAAGAATAAAGAACTAAAAACAGAAAAATAAAAACAAAAACAAAAAGAAGGTACCCTGTTAAAACAACAGTGTTCCGTGAGAGGGACTGTCACTATAATGGCAACAGTGACTCCAGACCGATTCTTTAGATATATTCTATAATGCTATGGTTTGTTAAATTATAAAATTAGATAGTGCTGGCTAAGGTTAAATATTTAACATATAATTTGTTCTAGATCATCTAATAGCGTCATTCAAAGTCGGTGTAAACTTGGGTACTTACTTTCCTCTTTTCTTTAAACCTTTTTGTCAGTTGGATGAGGAAAGACACCGGATTTCCCTTGGTATGAAAAATTCATATTTTACTGATGATATTGACATCCAAATACCCACAAAAGAAGAGTCTGATGAAGACATTGAAGAAACTGGTGTCATGGATGATGTAAGATCAATAAGGTTGACAGACAGCGCTCATGTGATGGATATTGAGTATGAAAAGGGAGCAAGCTCTGTTCTTGCTCAAGCAGAATCAAGAGCTTCAATTCCTCCACTTGAGGTCACTCTTGATGACATTGAGTACTCTGATATGGATATTTTAATTAGTCAAAATCAAGCAAATAGTAACGAGGCAATCACCATTGATGAGAAGAGCAAGAGACGGGAAAAGAAGAAAGCAAAGGAAGAGAGGTCATTTATATCCCTTATTCATTTTTACGTCTGCCAGTCTAGGGATAGTTGTCCAGACTTTTAACTTTCTGTTCAACTCTTGAAAACTATCCTTTGTAGGGAGCGAGAAATTAGAGCTGCTGAGGAAAGACAATTGGAGAAGGATGTACCAAGAACTGCTGATGAATTTGAGAAACTTGTTAGGAGCTCTCCTAATAGCAGTTTTGTCTGGATTAAATACATGGCTTTCATGCTTAATTCAGCTGATATCGAGAAAGCCCGTGCTATTTCTGAGAGGTATAATTTTGACTTAAAACATTAGTTGTTTAATATAAGTTGGAAAGTGAGATGCTGATTCTTTTTCGTAGTAAGTCTTATGTAGGATTTCTAGATTTTTCCGACAACCAAACAAAGTCATAAAACTACTTGGTTTAAATTAGATTATCCACATTAACATGTTCATTTGAAAATATAGAAAATGGGGGACAAAAAGGAATATTGACTTGTTGTACTGGTTTATTTGGCTAGTTGGTAGCTCGTCAGCCAATATTCTTTAGACTCAAATAGTTATAGGTTTGCTTGCCTGGATGATGTATAGCATCTTTCATGATCAAAGTTTGTATTTTAGCGTATTGGTTATGGTTCATTGTGGTCTGACTGAAAGTCATATTTCCAATGAATTTCTTTGTATCCTGAAGCCTCATTTTCCCACGTGTAAATATTCGTAATTTCAGGTTTTAGATTGTTTTTCCAACTTTTTTTTCTTTGCATGTGACTTTATTTATTTCATCAATTTCTGGGGCTCATTTAAAGGTTTTAATGCTTATCAGTATCTTAACATATATTAAGCTGCTTTTTTTTTCTGGTTTGCCACGTTGCTATATAGTAAACTAGTTGAACATCAGAATATATTGAAGTTATAAAAGTGGCAGTCCCAAATTAGAGATGCATATCCACTGTAGGACACTGTTATTTTCTAATTGTTTGTTATATAAACTTTATCTTCAACATTATTCTTTTCTTTCAAGGGCTTTGAGAACAATAAACATTCGAGAAGAAAGTGAGAAGCTAAATATCTGGGTGGCTTACTTTAATCTGGAGAATCAGTATGGGAATCCTCCAGAGGTAACATTGAATCTGCAATGCATCTTTCAATTGAGTATGAGTGTTTGTTCCAAAATTAGTACATATAAACGTAACTTCAATTGAGATGTTATTTCAGGAAGCTGTGCAAAAAGTATTTCAAAGGGCATTGCAGTATTGTGATCCAAAAAAGGTACATTTTGCACTTTTGGGCATGTATGAGAGGACAGAGCAACATAAATTGGCTGATGAGCTACTTGACAAAATGACCAAGAAGTTTAAGCACTCAAGCAAGGTGTTTGATGAATTCCTCTATCAGTTTTTCTTTTCAGAAATTTGATAAAATCATGTTTTAACATAGTAAGAAATTTCAGGTTTGGTTGAGGCGGGTGCAGATGCTGTTGATGCAACAGCAGGATGGGGTTCAACCCGTTGTAAACCGTGCTTTACTATGCCTTCCACGCCATAAGCACATCAAGTTCATTTCGCAGGCAGCTATACTTGAGTTCAAATCTGGGGTTCCTGATAGAGGAAGATCTATGTTTGAGGGAATTTTGCGGGAGTACCCAAAGAGAACAGATTTGTGGAGCATTTATCTTGATCAAGTGAGGCCTTTTTACTAGTTGATTTTTGGTTCTATTATTATTAATATTTAGTTGTGCATTATGTTACATTTTTCAATCAAACTTGACAGGAGATTCGACTTGGAGATGAAGATCTGATTCGAGCTCTGTTTGAGAGGGCAACTAGTTTGAGCTTACCACCCAAAAAAATGAAAGTGCGTATACTTTTGCTTTCGACCTTTCCTTCAAATGTTTCTGGATAAAGCAGTTCCTGTTAGTCCTTATGCATCTGTTAAATTTGCAGTTTTTATTCAAGAAGTATCTCGATTACGAGAAGTCTCGTAGTGATGAGGAAAGAATCGAATCTGTCAAACAGAAGGCGATGGATTATGTTGAAAGTACACTAACTTGAAGTCATTGAGACTCTGGAATATCCAAAGTACATTGGCAGAGTGAGCAAGGGCATCTTATTAAGCATCAAAATAACATTATTTTAGCTAAAACCATTACAGAATCCTTAGATTAATCTATGGTTTCTTCTATTCCTTGATTTGAAGAGCCTCTTTTAAAACCTTAAATAGTGAATTATATGCTGTTAGATGGGGGAAATGGCCTTCTGTTTTTAGTATGTTTACCTTGGCATCACCACCAACCTTGTTTTTCATGTAAAATGCTACGCATTGAGGAACAACATAATCTTTTTCGGACTGAGTTATTGTGCAAGGCACCATAACTTGAGGCAGCTTCTTTCTCAAGTCACTTGAGAACACAGTTTTAGCAACACTCAGTGCTATATCTGGTTTCATCCTCCCCAAGCTTTTACCAAATTCAGCTATGGCGGCTGTATTGTTCACTCCCACAACTTTTGGTGTAAAATTTTTAACCCAACCCAAGAAATTTTCATCTATATTTTGGTAGATATCATCGATTTCTGAACTCTCAAAGCCTCCCTTGTATCCTTCATCATTTATGTACCTACACCAATCATTAAACTAATAATTAGGAACAATCAAATTCAAAGCTTTGTCAAAAAAATGAACGAGGAAATAAAAGGTTAAAATATTAAAAAAGTTCATGAATTATTTTATTTTATTTTTTGATTTGTACTCACATACGTTCTTATTTTAAATAAAATGTTGATTTATGTTAAAGATTTATTTAAGTACAAATTAAAGGTTAAAGATTTATTTGAGTGTAAATTAAAGGTTAATAATTTATTTTGGTGTAATACAAGTATATTGACTTATCTTAAGATAAAGAGGTAAAGTTTAAGGGTATTTTTTTTTTTGTTATTTTAGCCGAAATAAAACAAATAATTTTGCAAGCTCTTATGCATGGATGGGATGGGGGATTGAAGAAAGAGAGAAAGGAGAGCACCTTGGCGAGCCACTGAGGAGGATAAGATGGGTAAAAAGATGAGGCCTCTGGATTGAAGCCAAGCATCCAACCATGGCAGACATGGAGTGACCTAAATAAATAGTGTTGTTCACATGGAGCTGATCAAGAAGGCACACCAAGTCATCTGCATACCCATTGAAATTATAAAGATACCTTTCTGGTTCATAAAGCTTTGGATTAACGTTTGGGGAGAAGACCATGTCGAAAACCACCACCTTGAAGTAGTAAGCAAGCAAAGGGACGAGGAAATGCCAAACACTCTGGTCTTCACCAAAGCCATGAGACAGAACCAGGGTTTCACTCCCATTTCCATATATGTTTACGTTCAAAGCTTCTACAATACCTCCATTCTCACACAACATATCCATAGTTTCTTTAATTGCTTGTTTTTATGTAACAGGCTGCTGAATTAGTGTTTAGCTTCAGTTTCTTGGGTTCTATAAATAGGGTTTTTTTTTTCTTTCTTTTGAATCTGAAATGTTAAATAAAATAAGGTAGGGTGGAGTCAAGAATTTTATTCAGTAAAATCAATAAATTAATATTATAATTTAAAATTTTAGTACCAAATTTCAGATTCGAAAGTAACATAGACCTGAATAAACATGATATAGTAATTAAACGATAAGCTACATTATTATTAATATTTTTGGTAAAGGGGTCCATTAAATTTAACAAAATGGTATACTTTTGTGTTTCAAAGAGAAATAAAGTGTGCAAAGTTTCTCCATTTTTTTTTTTTTTGCCCAATTCTCCAGTTGAATATATAGAATGAATATGATGCATGCGTCAATTTGTAGAGGCATGACATAATAAAGGTAACAAACTTACGTATTGAAATCATTTTCTTACGTGTACAAGTGCATGCATGCATATGTAAATATGGGCAAAGTTATCATCAATATATATATGGGCAAAGTTAAAAAAAAAAAAAATTGGATTAGAGGTTGAATTGGTGTGATATCCGATTCTCGATTCAATCAGTTGGATGACCGATTCATTTTAACAAGATTTTAAATATTTTTAAAATAATTTTAATATTAAATAATTAATAAAAATATGCATTTGATTTAGTGATACAATCTTTAGTCTAACTCTAAGAAATCATGAGTTCAAATCTTATCATTATAAAATTATTTTTTTTTTAAATAATTTAAAAATAAAAACGATTTTTTCTCAATTTTTTGGGATTTTTTATCAATTTTTTACCGATTGAACCTTAGATCTTTTCAAATAATTTTTTATTTTTTATATAGATCGAACTGAGCAAATCTCCGATTCCTAATTGAACCAATCCGATTTTTCCATCCATGAATATGGGTATCAGACATGCATGTGAATCATTGGAGTTAATTTGGATGTGAAACATGATGCATGATACATGGATATTGTCGTGGAGGATATGTAAAGATGCATGCATGCATGCATACATGAAGAATATGGAAGATCGACCATATATAATTGCGGTCCAACAAACCTGCCGTCCCAAAGTTTAAATGTTAGTTGTAAGCTTTTTGAATTGAATGAATGAAAGGCTTTCATATGCTATACCTAACCTAATCCTATTCCATACCACCAGCCATCATCATCCTCATTTATTATATGGGTTATGTCTGCTGAACCAAAACTTCATACTTTAGACTAACCTTTGCATTTATTTCTAGCGGCCAACCCTCCCACCTAGATTTAGTAATTTTAAAGAAAAATACGATAGAAACATAACATGTTTAATAAACATAAAAATAATATATTTAATATACATATCATATTTGTATTTAAAATTTTAATACATTTAATAATTTTTGTTACATATGTTTACATTTATATGACTTACACCAGAAAAAAAAAAAAAACAAAAAAACAAAAAAACAAAACAAAACAAAACAAAACAAAACAAAACAAAACAGATACACATACACATACACATACACATACACATACACGAATTGTCAAGTCTATCTCACATTTTAATTTTTATTTTATTTTTTTAGATAAAACCATAATTCTATCTGTAAACTAAAAAACAAATTGTGTAATTTGTTGTTAAAGTGTTTCATTCGTAGTATAATAATCAAAATTCAAATCTCGACGATTTCAAATAAAAAAACAAATTGATATTTGCTAAAATTCTTCAAAACATATATAATTATAGATCATGGACTCTTATCTAATTATAGTATGAAGTGGTTTTTAAACCCTAAATCCTGATATGAATTTTTTTCCGTCTAAAACCAATAGATAATAAATAGTATTTTCCCCTCAAATTGAGGGCAATAATAAGTTTGCTTAGGAATTTGGATCAGTAATCATTTCGAGACTCCAACAAGGAAAGAAATAATACCCTAAATAAGATTGTCACTAGAGGTGTTCATGACAACGACTCGAAAAAATATATATATCAAAATGTTTCAAGTTGATCCGTAAATTCATTTTATTATTTATAAATCATTAAAATATTATAAAATTATTTTTATATTAAAAAATATATATTATAATTAAATTTAAATAAAAATTATTTTTTATTTAATAAATAATAATTCAGATCAAACCAGATCGATTCAAATTATAAAAAATATTATTCAAACTCAATCCAATACAAATCAAACAGGTTACCCAATCCGTACAGAATCTAGTTGTGACTTTCTCTTATCATTTCATCTTATCTTCAACTGTCTTCCAATATGCCTTTTTGTATTTAATTTATTTGTCATGACAATAACTGCCCAATTTCTATTTCGCTGTCCAAAACCTGTCATCTTCTATTTTATTTTTTTTATTTTTTTTTTCTCCTTCATCAATCATCACCATATATCTCAATTCTTTCTCTATTTTTTCTTTGTTTATTTCATTTAGAATACGTATTGCTAACGAATATACATTTTTAAAATAAACTTTAAAGATGCTTTTTAAAGTTATTTTTCATTTAACTATAAAGGGTTTTGCTAACGAGTGCCCTTAGGGCACTTGTTAAGGTTAGTTAATATACTATTTATAGTAATAATATTGTATTAAATACAAAAGTTGACAACTTTATTCATCATTTCCGATGTATTGGATGAAGATATTACTATATATAGTAACCTATATATAGTAATAAGGGCACTTGTTAGCAAAATCCAACTATAAATCTATTTGGAAATAGCATATTCGAGCAATTGTTTTGTTAGTATTTGTTCGTTAATGTATTATAGATATTTTTTTTGGTCATCTATGTATTATATAATTATGATTTTCAAAAGTGTATAATAAGAAATGTAATTGTGAACACAAAATAAAGTTTGGATTCGAATCCACCAGGTTGCTGAATTGCAGGCGATGGAGTCGCATGCTAGTTAGTGAGATCATTTTATCTGACTGAAATTTTAAAAGTTCTTAGAATATTTGTAGTGTTAAAGTCATAATTAATTTAGGAGAATCACTTAATTCTACTGAAATTTTAAATTCATCTCACTAACTCGAAAATATTAAGATCAATATATAATATTAAAAATTTAAGAAAAAGTTTCTCTTGTATTTTTCATATTGCATTTTTTATATTCGATTAATATCCAGTTCATTACTTTTTGTCTATTATTTTTTAATACATTTATCATCGTTATTCACATGTGTAGGATACACTTATTAATTGTGAAAGTCATATTTGTGAATGATGATTAAAAATGTATCGGAAAATAATGGAAGAAATCAGACCCTTCTATATCATCAACTTGTTAAGAAAGTAGAACATAATTACTTAACAAAAACCAAAGAGAAAAAGCAAACAGAAAGAGAGAAATGCAAAAAAATGCAAAAACATTTGCTGCTTGTAATCCTCCATAAACCATAAAAAGAAAAGGTAAAGTCAAGAAAAAGATAAAGGTGTGAACATTTATTTTCGGTGCATTTAGATAAGGTCAGACGGAGGGGAGAATTCTACATTTGAGGTGTGTGCAAAATTTTCAAACCTTAATTTAAAATTTTTATAGTAATAATTCCTAAAATAATAATTTAAAATGTTGATTTTTTTTATTTTACTTAAGTTTTATTTATATTAAATGATATAATTCAATATTTTATATTAAATGTTGGGTGCTTGTTAGATTTTTAGATGAATTGAATGTTTGTGAGTATAGTAATTTAATTACATTAGATTGTTGATGAATGAAATGTTTATTAGGTTGTTAGATGAATTAAGTTAGTTATTTTGCCTTTTAAAAAAATACTAATTGTTAAGAAAAAATAGAAAATATACTTATAGACTAGTATTGTTATTTTGTAATTTAATTACAATTAAAATATTTTAAATTTTAAAAAAATTGTTTTTTTTATTTATTTTAGCTAATGAAAAATACTTCAAAAATATATATATTAGAATAATTAAATTTAACTAAAAAATTAATCATCGTGACAAATATTCAATAACATTCAAAGTAAACTCATATAAAATTGATTTTTAAAAAAAAATCTATTTTGTCGATTTAAAATTTCTTACTAAAATTTTAAATTATAATATTAATTTATTGATTTATTGAACAAAATTTCTGATTTCGCCCGGCTGAATTATGTACCAGCTCTAGTGATAACCAGAATACAAGGCTACCATGTTGGGCCAAATTTTGCTCAAGTATTTAATTCGAATTGGGATTTTGAAAAAAGAGTAAGAATTTGCAACTTGACTTCTATGTTAATTTTTGTAAAGGAAAATGAAAAAAAAAAAAAAAATCAATCTAATAATTTAAATTCATAAGAATATCTAAATATGTATTATTATTTTATAACTCAACCATTAAATTAAAAATTAGAAAATTTTCTTTCCTTATTCCTTTCCTTTTTTTTTTCTTTTCTTCTTATGAGAAGCTCAGCAAGCAAGCATGGAGAGATCATTCATCATGTATTCCTCCCAACTATTAAATAACTGCCAAAAGGTTTACACTAATAATTTTAAGCTTAATTTCTTCAACAAACAAGAAAAAAAAATGAACATAAAAAAAAAAAGGAAAAAGAAAATCAATAAGCTCTGACCTAATGCCACGGAATCCAACTGCACAGAACAGCACAATTTTTTTTTTAGGTACAAAGAAGATCGCAAATTTGAGAAAAAATATATATATTGTAAATGCTCAGATTCAAATCCAAACTTACTAGATACCACTTCTTAAAAGCGACTGCGTGAACTAAGCTGAGAGTTCAAAGCAGCACAAGTTTTCGCTAACCTGAAAAGAGTTTCCAAGTGCATAATTATTACAGGAAAATGTTGATGACTTGAGCTTGAGAAGAATTCTTCAATATTGACGTTGATCAGGTCAGCAGGAAATCGGTTCTTTCTTGGCCTGTCGAACCGTCATGATAAAAGATATTTCTACCATACTAACAAGCAACCAGCTATTACCATAGAGACATAAAGTCTGCTAAAGAATTATAGCTTGTTTCCTGTTCAGAACCTCAACATCTTAGGAGAGGAAATCACTAATGAAAGAAATATTGCACTTGATAGAGCTTTCGAACAAAAGAAGAAGAACATGAAATGTTTTTGCAGATCAATAATGCACAGAGTATTACAAGGAAAAATGGCCTAAAGAGGGGCAGAAGAAAACCCAATTCAATTGCTTTCCAGGCCTTTCAATTTTCATTTGAAACACCCTATACAACGTATTACTTACAATGAAAGGATAGGCAGCAACTTTACCCATACTTCAAATCTTTATTCCCCTGCAAACTCTGTAATGTATATAAACTTCGGGAAGATATGCATGATTCCAGCCGTGAGGTATCGGCAGCCTTTTGATGGTCCTGGAGCAGCACTTCAATATCAAGTGAGAATACCACCACAAAGCCATTTGTCTCTTGTTCTTCTTAGTCGAATGCATCAAGGTTGTCTCTTTGACTTTGTGATAAAATATCAGACGAAAAATAGGAAGCTGTGATTAATTCAAGGCATAATGGACCCGCTCAAGGAGTTGCACGACCTTGTTGACGGGGATAGGTGAAGGTGATGTTTTTGAACTCAACTTCGGTGTATCGGGAGAAACAATGGGAAACGATAATACAGCCTCTTGTTGCATGCTTGTAAGCTCCAAGAATTGAGCTAGCATGTCACCGTCAAGTATCTTCGGGATTCCAACCTTTATCAGACAAACACACACAAAAGAAGAGTTAGAAAAGAGGCATGCTTTTCCGAATACCTGAATTAACACATAATAGCAGACAAAAGCAGCCTGGAAAGACCATATCATACAACCCCATCCCAAGGCCCCACCCACAAACTAATTGCACCGTTCACCAAACGACGGAAGAAGAAGCATAACATCTGAAAAGAAGAGGTTGATTGGCACCAAAAAAAAAGGGAAAACAGAGCACAGCAAACAGCTAATATTGAGACTCAATTGCTCCTAGATTTCAATAATTCTTTTGCTGAATAAAACTAGAAGCATTAAATTTTCATCACCATCCACGAGGTTAATAATTAAAGTAACTAGTGCCTACTGCTCAGATCAAGTCACCTTGAGAATGAGAACTCTTTCTTACCGGGTTTTCACGGCTACGGTACTCATTATGATCATTGCCTAGTACAGGAGCAGTCAATGGATGAACAATGAGTCTAGCTTGGACAGCTTCCAACAGTTCATGTTCCTCCCTACAAAAGCATGCAATTTATCAAACATAATACCCCATATCCAGACATAAATTAACATATTAGACCATATGAGAGCCTATGCAGCACTAAAGACCAACCACATTTATTGACTGACATTAACCTTGGCTCATAATTGAAATCGGTACACCCAGTTTGGCATGCTTATCCAGTTCTATGCACAATTAAATGATCCAACAGTTCGATGGTATAGATATTATTTTCCTTGTACCAAAAAGAAAGTTCTATTACTGTAAAATCATTTCACTTCTCTCCAATCGCAACAAAGAGAGAGAGAAATTTTTTTACTTGAAATCAATTCTCTCTTTTGATTTACCTTCTCCATATCCAAACACATTTTTTACCTCAATAAAGTGCCCTTCCAACAAATTTTCATAAATAGATAAAATCCATGAGTGTTAAACATAACAGTCATCAAGAATAATCATACCAAATAACAATTTTGGCTAAACAGATAAAATCTTCGAACAACCGCCCAAAGAAAAGGCAATAACAAGTAACAACTGCAACAATTCTATAATGCTAACAATTCTAACTGCAACATTAATCCATACCCTGATATAGGAATGAAGATCATTATGCTTCCTAGGAGCGTGCTGACCATTATAGCACTGTGTGAAGGATCAACACTTGCATTAAGACCCTCATAGCTGTTTAACATATCATCAGCTGGAAGTTTGTAAATAAATGAACCCTACAAGAAATTATATAGAATATCATCAGGAGCTAGCTAAAATGGATAAATCATGTCCCAAAAATAACAATGTAAATTATTTGCCCAAAGAAGATGCAAAAAGCAACATAACCATGGGTATACTGTTTAGCATTTAAGCACAAAATGAAATCTCTATAGAATGCAGGAAAATAAGAATTCAGCATATTAGTCTCACCTATCAAAAAGGGTATGCCACAAATCAAGAACATATTTCCAGTTCGATCAATCTATTTGAGAAAAAAATGTAGCAGACTAGAAATTTTCGTTTACCAGATAAAATCTGCTAGGTCAAAAGAGCTACTCCAGTTTTTTTCTCCTAATGAATACTCCAGAGAAATCCAGCAACTAATTATAAAGACAATGTCTACCTTTTTCCTCAATCAATTGAAAGCAAACTTCCACAACACCACAGCAAGATTATTTCAAAATCACAACACATAACAGGTGATTCTACACCAAGAATATATATATATATATATATATAGTTGCTAACTAGTCAAAACAATAGATTCTAGCATATTTTGACTTCAGAACAACTTAAATAATCCAAGTTCAATGATTGGACTTAATACTGCATAAACTCAGGATAATTTCGAAAGAACTCCATACTAGAAGAAATTGAATCTAGCTGCTGCTCAGGACACAATACGGGGTCCCATGAATTATATAGTGCATGGGGTATATGAAGCCAGAAAACAGCAATACCTCTACCATCAATCTTGAGTCGCTATAGTAGATTTTCATTATAGTAACTCTTGTTCACCCCATTCTCACCATCCTCGTTATTTCTTTCCTATAAGCACTAAGTTCCCATGCAAGACTTCTCTAATTAGACCAATGAAACACCAATTTAATGCACATATTTCCTGTGAAAGCAGCAGTTTTAGGTAGAGCCTGGAATTTACATCATCCTTTACAATTTCACTGATGATACTTAACAGAATAATGTTGATAACGCCACCAAGGCTAGCAGGATATCATAAAACCTAAGGCACATTACAATGTCAGTGATAATCATGAGGTGCAACAACTTACCTTCCTGATGCTCATGGCAATCTCACCCATATAGTATGCACAAGTCAGTGTCAAGTTGCGTTCAGGACTTGCATTATCTGGGACATAAAAAGAATAATAAATACAGAAAGTAAGTTATCCCAGCCAGAAACATAAGCATACCAGCAGCTAAAATACAAGTTAATAAATTAGATTATCACACATTCATTATTTATTTCCTCTCTCTCTCTCTCTCTCTCTCTCTCTCTCTCTTTGATTGTTTGGCTGAAGGGTTAATCTCCATTATTTCCTCGACACAGGCTGATAGGCTATGTTAACATTCATACAAAAAGATCTAGTCACCACTGGTTCCAGCTCCAGGTGATACCAAGCAACAATGCCCTCCCGCCCCACCTTAAAAAAAAAGGTAGCATCTAATGTAACTAAAAGATCTTGATACTGATCCTAAAAGAGTACTCACCCTCACATTTGTATTATCTAGGAACTAACTCATCTGTTTCTCCTTGAATGCTTCATGCTTTCTACTTTGTCTGTTTCCAAGGTTTGGGCCCTTTTTTGAGCTATTTTACTGTCTTGAAGGTAGTTGCTAGTTGGGGGTTCCAGTTTTCCACATTCTCTCCCTTTGCGTTACACCTCCAATATTATTTTTCTTTTTGTTACTAAAATATCTTGCCTTTGGTATATAGTTCAATGAGAAAATTAAAATATGTAATGCTGAAAATTTTGAGTATAATGAAAGAAAAAACCAGAGGGAGAAAACCAATAGGGATAAAACAAGTCCATTTAAGCAGTGAATGATTAAAAAACTAGAGGCTTCACGATTCATTGAATACTATTACCACTGCTATGTATACAAGGTCAAAGCATATATCATGTTTCAATGATAACATCTAAGCTGTATTTTAATGTAGTTCTATCAATTAATTAAATATAAAATTGTTATTGTTTAAGAAAATTTCAAAAGAAATGCTTTGCTTATCTAATTATGTTCCACAAAAGCATAAATTACTAAATACTAACATTTTATTACATCATCTGATTAATAATACTTTTAGCTCACTAATCATATATACTGTTAAACTATTATAAAACTGTTTTACATAAAAAATATATATATAATAAATTTAACAAGCAGGTTAATAAGGCTTGTGGTAAATAAATAAATTCCTAAAGACAAAATTGTTTTCTTCCTTTGCACAATATGAGTCTATTTCCACAACATTGAAGCCATAACCTTTAGCCAACTGTAGCAATAGCTATTAAGAGAACTTGAAGCACAAAAGTGGCCTCTAAAGAACTTGAAGAATAAATAAAGAAATATATATACATATAACCATACACTATAAAAAGAGTTATGGTTTCACATAAACGTTCACACAGAACTTACCTTCAAGACGATCTGAACAAGACAAGACAGCAATGCTGCCCTTACGATCTGAAACAACAGCGGTATCAACATCTGTAAGAACACAATCAGCAACTAACCTCTGTGATGGGTCACAATATGTTTGATCCAGTTTCTTGGTGTCCTAGCATATGAGAAAGCACAGTTAGTTCAGAACTATCAAAGACAATATTTACTAATGCCTACAACGATACAATTGGTGAGGGTGTTGTGGATAGATACAAAACAATTGCTTACACTATGGTGGTGTGTGGTATGGAGTGATCACCCCAAAATCCATGGTGATCTACACATGGGGATTAGATCACCGTGTTGGTAGGAACTCAATGATCTTCCATGGCAATGATCTCTTGGAGGGTGATCTAATTCTCATCCTTATTACCAAGGTGAAGTGATATATAAAATTAACTATACTCAATGTAACCTTTTATTGTTTTAGTTAAAAACTTGCTCCCTCTCAAAATTGTAATTGTTTTATATTATAATTTTTTTACCTTTTCAAAATAATATCAATTACCAAACTTAAAAATAAATTGCATGTTTTTTTTAACTTTTGTAAATGCTATATATATATATATATATATATATATATATATATATAATAAATATTTTTTGTTTTCATTCTATTATAATTTTAATAGATCTAATTCAAATTCTTACCTAATTTATTTTATAAAAGTTAGTTTATCTATCAATATATATATATTTTTATATTTGCTAATTTAACAGTTTAGTTATATTAATGATTGTTAACCAGAGATGGTGATTCCAAATCACGACTGATAAAATCACCATAGTTATTAGATTACCATGGTGATCCTGAAAATGATACAAACGCTACCAATAAGCATTAAAGGACATGGTTGACATCGGAAACAAATTTACCATTAACAGTCAGCAATTTTTTCTCACCTCATTATATGAATAGAATAGAATGCCATCACGACAATCGCCTACAGCAATTCTAGTAAAATATGCAGTCAATGACGTTATCATAAATCGTGTCCTCGCTATTGCAAATCTTCTCACCCTTTGAGGATTATCACTTGGAAAAGCACATACATAAAACTGGAAAAAAAAAAAAAAAAGGATCAACATCTTCATAAGCTAATTAACAGCATGACTATGGCATCTTAAAGGAATACAAAATGATTTGTAACTTACAGCATTACCAGCAGAGGCCAAGAAGTAACGGTCTAGATATGGACATATAGCAAGTACCATTCCAGGCCAAGTGGTTGTGTAAGCTAGCCGGAACTGCCATGCTTCAGTTTCTTCCAGTTTTATTCCATCACAGCTAGTATCATCTGGGCTACTGCAGATACTACCGCTTGATAGTTGTTCAGTGGCATGGCCAACAATTTCACGAAATGGTGAGTTTCGTTGAGAAGATGACCCAGCCATAGAAGAGAACGTCATTGAACCGCTATCTGAATTTTGCACATGTTCAATGCAGAGGACAATTAGACGGCCCTTGGTGCTGTAGCAATAATATCCAGTTATTATCTGGAATTGAAAGCATAAAATATGCAGAAACTTTAAAAGGAAAAGGAGAAAAAATTGTTGTCAATTATAGGGATTCCCAAGCACTCTTCTGGGAAAATAATTATCCAGTATTAGTCACCACGCTTCTAGCAATGATACAAACTTCAGCACTTCAATAGCGAAAAATATGAAAAATAGGGATAACAAAGTAAATGAACCTTTCAGCTTCACCACTAGGCATTATTGCTGGACCAGGAGACAGGCTAGTCCCAACAACCAGAACCTGTTCATTTCCAGCCCTAACTAGCTCCATGCATTTTCCGGTTTCTCCAAGTTCGAGTTTAAAAGATGCCATCACAGACCCACTGAGGGGGTCTACACAACAAATTTCAGAAGAACATGTGTCGTTACTTAGCTCAGTCCTCATCACAATTAAAAGCTTACTTTCACTATGATACAGGACCTTCCGTGGAGTGCCTCCAAGATGAAACTTCTGCACATTAAGCCTCTTACTGTGCACCATCTCCACCTAAAACAGCATGTAATTGATCATATACATGAACCCAAAAAGGAAAATAAAAGAAGCATTTGAAAGCAACGCTTCGAAATTAGAAAAACTAGTGACTTTGAGCCAATCATTCACCAGTTTGAAATTGAGCTGTTCTTATAATAAATAAGAAACCACAATCTTCCAAGAAATGCAGCTCTTATTAATCATGGTTTCTTTCCTGAGAAGACAAAGGATCCAATAATATCAATTAAGTCATGTAAGACCACCTTTACTAAATTACCACAACTGCCCATCACTCCACCTACGTCAATCAACCACTCACAGTTCCCTCATGACCCCACCTGTTCATTCCTACAGCTCTCATGACACCATCCACCAGCAGCCGAGATCAACTAAAGTTTCACATACATTGCACTAATACAAAGTTAATAGTTTCAATTGATCAAACAATATTTACATGCAGACAACAGTTTACCGTATTTGTGATTCAATTGCCTTTATCGAGCTATCAAACCATGTGCTTGGATTTCCTTACATGAAAAATAGGTTCAGCATATGCAATACATATATATATATTAAAAACCTATTCCAAAACACATAGACACAGGAAAATATCCAATTATTTGGCAATTAATTCAAACGTTAGGAACAGATTATGGATGCATGAGAAACATCCAGTAAGACGCAGGATGGATAAGCATCATAATAGGAATAAGAACAATGCATCCCTACTTTTGTAAAAGGGAACCCACTAGTTTAGAACTTAGAACTCTGCAAGTTTATTTGTCATTTTGAACAGTTAACCAGCTTTATTTGAGTCCATTTGGATATAGTGTAGGTATGGAAGTGCTGAAATCAAGTGCAGCCCATGCTATGCACTCATTCAGATAGGAAAATGAGTGCTCCAACTTGGGAAGGAATGGCAAGATGCCATTTAATTCGACACTAATGACAGCTCTACAGAGTTGAAGTTCCACAATAATATGTAGACCACCTAATTTTCCAACCTGATTTTGTGATACTATATCCCAAAGACCATATAATCACACCAGAAAGCATTTAAATTCAATAATCTCATGAGCAGTACTAAATTCAATATATCCATATCATCTTATATCTGTTACTAGGCAGACAGACAAATCTGACAGTATTTAGGGAAGAGGGAAAGAAAAACTCTGATAAAAATATATGAACCTAAAAGCTTTAGACATCAATACAATGCCAAAAACATCATGGACAAATAGTTCATATCTAGGTTTACTTCAGAGCATTTATTCCCAACAGTCCCAATAAGTCAAAAAGCTAGTGTTCAAGGCTGGAAATAAAAAATGAGTATCCTATTCCTCAACAGAATGATAGTTAAACAACCACAGCATTCAATGATCTAAAGATAATGATTCTTACCAAATGTAAACTGTTTTCTGCAACAAATAAAATTCCTTTGGGGCATTCAACAGAACATACAGGGGTTGCATGCGTGGAAGGTTGAAATGATATAGAAGTATAAGAAAGGCTGTGCCTAGCCGTATGCAATAACCAAGGCCTGTCACTGAGAGCTATAATATCTGCATCAAGTGAATCACTCAGGGGAACCAGGAAAACTGGGGTAATGCCAATTCTACGAGTCGCGATCAATTGAAGAGTAACAGGAAGGTCATCTTTCTCACTCATATTAACAGCACGTGTTTCTGAACCAAACAAATTTGCAATTTTTGTATTCAATAAAAAACTCTCAACCTTTCCTGGCAAAGGACAAGAAGAACTGCGTCCGTATAATTCTGATGAAGTAGCGAAGGCAGAAGGCCACTCAAATCGAAGCAGCATTCCATTCCTCAATCCTGACAGAACATAAAACTGATCAACTAGCACTAGCCTTACATCTTGAGGAATGCAACCGCTAATAGCAGTTTCCATAGTAGTTGTTAGTGAAATTGTTCCAGTAGCAAGAACTCTTAGACCTTGAGGTGTAAAAGACAGAATTTCCACTGAAGGCTTATGGGTACCAATAACAAAGGTGATACCCATGCCAACTCCAACAGGAAGAAAAACTCTGCCAATATCATCCACCGGGTTTAAACGAGAGCTTAAATGCCTCATCTCAAAATGCTTTTGAGGTATTGATATGCACGATAACTCATACTGCAGTCTCACATGCTGTAATTCATATATTTCATAATTATATGCCGATAGTGATCTGACCCCAAGAATAAAAAGAAAATATGGATTAGAAGTGGAGACAATTATCAAATTTTGCCCAACTGCCCCCAAACTGATACTTGTGTTATATGGGGACCAAGTTGTGCAAACTGGAGAAGACAAAGGGATACCTTCAGGATGGGCAGCTTTTGTAGGCAAACAAAGCCTAATAGCATTTTGGTGAATCTGGACAAGCTGGCCATCAGCCACAAGACCACATGCCAAAGTACAGACATCAGGTTGGAAACCAACTGAATCAGTAACATCAGTAAAGCTTAATCCAACTGATAGTACCCTGGTCTCTTCAACAAATGATAGCACAAGAAAAGAATGATAAGAATTTGTTACTTTCATCTGAACTGTCCAAGTTCCACTTATGCCTTGGTAAATAGGGGCAGTTCTTAGAAGCTTTTCTACGCTAATACCACTTCGTATGATTCTTAATGATCCCTCTGGTGCAACACCACAACATGCAAACATTTTATCACGTTTCTCCCCATGGTAATCCACTATTGACATGTCCAAGATTGGAGCTATATTTTGAACAGGACTTGTGTATATTAGCCTCTCATTTTCTACCTTAAGGACCAGACCATCCCCCATTTCTACAATTGCCACCAGGAACCCACCATCGACCCACAAAAGGGACTTGCAAGGTTGACTTCTGTAGAGGCAATCAGATATATTGACTTTAGGACCATCAGAATCAAATGAAATATCAATCATGTAAAATTCTCCGGTATCAAGACAAAAGATCATCCTCGGACTTCTATCACTTTTCGGTTCCCAACTAAAAGAGCATACATGTTTGCAGGTTGTTTTTCCACTTCCACTTTCGCCATCTATACACATTGGATCATAATCACTTAGCTGCAGTAAAGCGCATGCAGCAACATTAAATAAGCCATCATCATCAAATTCATGAGCTGTACATAACTCTTCAACACAAATATGTTCTTCTGGTGTATGGACTGAAAAGTCTAAGGTTGTTCTATAAACACAATGGGGATTGTGTGCATCTCTAAGATCCATCAAGAGAGCATCACCAACCCTCAACAGGAATGCATATCCACAGGAATGAGGAACTTCAACAATGCTATGTGCTAGTGGTCCAGCTTCAAGATACTGTGAAAGGACGTAAACTGCATGTTCTGTAATATTCCATCCCAACAAAACCAGTTCATTCAGGGTATTTCCTTTCCTGCAGTAACAAAAAGTGGCCCTTTCTTAGACTAGCCTAAGCAAATATATATATATATAAATTTATCCCATGGGAACACAAATAAACTATAAATGTGACTATTTCCTAGATGGTCATTATACATTCAGTTCTTACCTATTCAGAACAATGGCTAAAACAGGATTATGCTCATTTGTTTGGACAGAATCTTTTGAAACAAAGCACATGCTCCATATTGTACCACGTATACTAGTTCTTTGGGCATTTCTGGTAGAACTACCACTGCTTTCATTCTCAGGAGGGTAAAATATTTTCTGAAATACTCACAGATAAGATCTCATAATTCCATATACACAGTAAAACAAAAGTCATAAAATGCTGCCAGAACATTAAATCCAGTCTGAAAATTACAATACCTTATCAATAATATCATCTCCAGCAGACATTGAAAGGGAAAAAAGAGCTAATCGGTCTTCATAAGCACTAGTAGCAATGAAACAGCCACTGTAAAAGGAAAGCAGGGAAGTTAGGGCAATCCATTGCATTGCTAGATGCAATATTTCTTCAGTTTTTTTTAATGAATCCGGTTTCCACATGCACAGAGAGATAAGAAAATAACAAGCACACAGCTTAATCTTTGGCATAATTGGACTTACGTGGAATCAACAGCTAGCATTCTTCCTAGTTGATGCCTTGAGTTTCCAGGATCAGAAAGGTGAACATGGTCCACGGGAAAGAACCTATCTCAAAAAAAAAAATGTATCGTCACAGTAGAAGTAAACATAACAAAATGTCAACAGTAGAGCAATTAAGCATGTTCACTTTCAACATGAAAACTGAACTGCAGGATAGAAAATAAAACCTGTGCATCTCATTGCAAAATGTGAGAAATGATAGCTTTCCAGAATCAGAAATAACAACCAACAGGTCTTTCCCACGCATCTAAATAAAGAAAAATATGAAAATTAATTTAATTTAAAATTATATTATAATTGTATTACAAGAAACTGCTTCAAATCATATTAGCTTTTCTCCACTCTAGAAAATTTAATATTAAAAAATAAAGCCAGAAATCACTTCACTCTGACAAATGAAAATCAAGAGAATATATCCGACAATGCTTCCACTATAAGTTTTGATATAGACCTGTGGATTTCGTGCATAGACCTTCTCATTCCAAGGTAGAATGGCAAGATCCTTTATCGTACCAAAGACAGTCTGCTCACAGACAGATGTTGCAATACCATCTTCACCAATTATTACCAACTCTATGGACGTCTCCTGAATAAAACACCACCAAACAATCAGTTTGATTAGCTATCTTTTTACAGAAACGTCATAAATTCACTGTAGTTTCAGAAGTAAGAATTTCCTCCGATACAACAAAGAGTCACACTCAAAGCAGAGCAAACTAGACAGCTCTCTTGGGGGATAAGATCAACGATCCAAAAAACCTAATCCATAACCCTTTATTCTTTTAATCTAAACCTATGTGAGTATGGTTTTCGATTGGAAAAAGTTTTTTATATTTATTTGTTATTTATATCCCATTTTTAGAAAACCAATTCCAACCCAATTCCAATATTGCTCATGATGCCACTATTCCACAACAATAAAGACCCTCTCTTTTTTTCTTTAAGATTGCTTTCCCAAGACAACTCTAAACTGCAGTTGTTTCTGCACAAAATTGAGCTTCTAGCACAGATTGAAATGAATGATAGCCACCTAATTGGTTACTAAAACTTTTCCTCTTCATGAGTATGCCCATCTCAGCTATTGCATTGAGTCACTGACCGAGTCGACTTGTGAAATCAACATGATCTTTTGACTTAGTGATCTCCAAGAATTAAATTACTATAATATCCTTATATAAACTGTTTTATTAACGTAATTTAAATTTGTTTCTTTTCAACATTATTCTCTCTCCATTATCTACAGTTCTCCCAATTTTCTAAGGTAATTTTTTACAGTAAATAATTGAAAAGTGTTTGCAAATGCATAATGTGCGCGTCTGTTTGCAAGTAAGCAGGTGTGTGTTGATATGATTTCTTAATACGGCATCGAAGGAATTTATGATCCGAATTTCATAAGATTAAAGTATCACCGTCCATTATCAATAACGAGTTGGACGTTAAATAGGATGATAAAACTAAATACAAATAACTAAGTGGCTATAGATTCAAAGCGAGGCATAGGAAATTAAAAGTCCAAGATATAATTTACACTAAAAATTTTAGAAAGGACCATTTTTGAGCATGAGGATTGGGGACTTAAAGAAGAGATAAATCTATCATTACGAAAATGCTATAGGAAGGGTTAATGGCAGCACAAGGGCTTGGATGAACCACGTAAATATCAGTTTGAATGTCAGTAATTTCTAGTTCATATATAGAACTAAACACTTAGGCGAAAGTGAAAACAATATAAAAAAGGATTAAAAAAAATAAATTGATAAGGAATATTTCAACTCTTTTCCTATTAGAATTTATCTCTTAAAATTAAGATTAAACCACACATAGGGTAGTTTAAGTATTAAATTTAAAGCCTAACCAAACAGAAACTAATTACAACAAAAAATGGAAATGCGGTCTAAATGCAAGTTGATTACTGTTTATACTAAGTCAGTAAATTGATCGAATTCCATGACTAAAAGCTAAAATTAATTGAAAACAAGGAAAAAGAAGAAGGACCTTGCCGAAAACGACGTCGAAGGAAGAAGGAGAGCGGAGGTGACCGTAAGCGACCTGGAGGATAACGCTTCCTCGGAGGACACACTTGGCAAGGTAGTTAACGCCTTGGGAAGAAGCAGTCGCCGACGACGATGACGGTGAAGAGGAAGATGCCTTTGCCGTTGAGCACTCTTCCTCCGAGAGCGCCATTTTCCTCTTTTTTTTGGGTAGTGGAGTGAAAGAGCTAGGGTTTTTCTTTTTTTCCTGATCGAGGGATTTTTTTTTTTATTTAATTCCGTTTACTGTTTATGGAGAAGAGAAGGATTTTAATTTTGATTTTGATTTTTTAGGTTAAGGTTGGAGAGGAAGGTTTTGTTCGCAGAGTGGTTCCATGCGGTGCGAAATGAAGAAACATAAGAGGTGTTCTTTCTTTCTTTCTCTTTCTGGAGTCTGCCATTTTTCTTTTATTTTTTAATTTATTGGAATCACTCTGATTTAGACAGGCAGGTTAAAGTGGGGGAGTCACTGGATAAACTCCAATTTTAATAAATATGATAAAATTATATATAAATATGATAAATTATATAAAATTATTATGTTTGTATGTAAAAAAAAAATTTACATGTAATTTTTTTTTATATATAAACATAATAAAAATTACATATAAATATAAAAAATTATATATATATATATAATGGAGCTTAAAAAATTCATTTTAAAAAATTTTTCCTTAAAATTTTCCGGTTAAATTATAAGATGACATACCAAAAACTTTTTTGTGTATTTTAAGAAAGGATTATTATCCTATTGGCATGAAGTTTTTTAATTTCAAAAATAAGTTCACATATTTTTAGATTATATTTAAAAAAAAAAAAAATGAGATATGTGATATGTGATATATGATATATGATATCTGATAAATTTTTAATTTTATTTGTAAAATTAAAAGATTATATTTAAAAAGTAAAAAATAATAAATGAGATATGTGATAATTTTTTAATTTTATTTGTAAAATTAAAAAACCCTATTATTAGTACAAAATAATAATCCTTTTAATAATAGTATTTTTTTTTTATATGAAAATCATTTCATTAATTCACCAAATCAAAATTACAAAGAGAGTTTGGTAAAGATTTCAATCAGACTTTTTGGGATCTGACTAAGCAGTCAAGCTTAACAAAACTCATGAGCAAGCTTATTAAAATTCCTGCTAACATGGTTAAATATAATCTTATTACAATCTTTAACTAGCTCTCAGATATTTAGTGTCATGTTATCCCACTCTCAAAGTGTATCTTATTTTCGCTCCATCTCTTGAATAACTAACTTGGAGTTTGATTCCATTACAATACTACTAAAGCCCAATTCGATTGTTAGCGCCAATCCCATCATAATTGCTTTCACATTTGCAACCAAAGAAGAAAACAATTTTAATCCTAAATGTGACCGATGCTAAAACAACTTCTCATGCATCCCTCATTACCATCACAAAACCTGTAAATTTCTCTCTCATGTTAATAGAGGCATCGACATTAACTTTGATGAAATCATTAAATGGAGCCCTCCAAGTCACAACCTATGGTCCCCTCACACTTTGTATCAGACTAGTGAAAACTCGCGCTTCGCCGCGGGCGGTAAAATTTTTTAATTTATTTTTTTTTTGTTTTGGTGTATTACAGCATTTCAGAAAAAATAATAAGTATAATGTCATATGCTGATTCAAATACATGCATCAGACATCACGATCACAATAACGAATACCTTAAATAGAGATGAAATCATGAAAAATGTAAATGGTAAGAAGAGAGCATTTCACAAACACAGCAAAGGTCAAACGAGCTGGAAAAGTTCTTAAATACAAAGTTTCAGACGGTTGATTTACTGAGTACAACAATTCAAAAATAACTTGCATAGTCTTAGGGCAAAGAATACTGCACCTTTTGAACTCTGTATCCAATTCAGTTCAAATAATCAATTGAAAAGAGCACACATGACAAGTTCAGGCAAATTAACCAGGGCCAACTTTAGGAATGTCATAATGCTCAGTTAGATTAGCCAAATATTGGTTAAATTCCTGAATGCGATCACGGTGTGATTTCCTTGCCATCTTTGCCAGTCTTTAAAGCTCAAGTTCGTGTGTCTGCTGTAGGAATTTTCGTTCAGCTGGAGTAAGATGATCCTCAAAAGCATTAGCTTCGTTGCCATATTTTTCAGCCTCATGGTTGTCCTCAGTCGGATCTGTTGACAACCCTGTGTTTTCACCTGTCAACCTCAAAAATGATGAACACAATAACAGTGTAAGTGAAGACTGAAGACATCAGATAAGCAAAAATGAAGGACAAATGCACTTAATAAGCAAATCGAGAAGCAGAACCATGATCAGAAACTCAATAAAGTCATAATTAAAGAAGATTATTTCCTTCAGAGGCCATTGCTAGCTTTCTATATATCCGATCTAAAAAAGACCAAGATCTCTAGTTTGCATTGAGTTAGCAGCTGACTTGGAAGGGAAAACAGAACAAACTCCAATCTTCCAAAGGTCATGATGGAAGGTCATAATAATTTGCGCATGAAGCAGGAAGAAAGCTCAATAATGATTTACTGAGGATCAGAAGTTCCTAAACAGTTGTTACTGACCAAAAATATCATGCTAACTGGGATTGCATGACGTGCTCTTGGAGGATCAGAAGGTCCTTCTGACCAATTATCAACAGCTTCCCGAGAGCCATCCTCACTCCAAGCCCTCTGGGCTCCCTGTGGATGACTTTCTTCTCCATTTACATTTCTAGGATTTTCTTGGCGATACTCACTAACAGGGGAAGCAAACTCTACTGCAAATTAAAAGTAAAAGGAAAAGTAAAAGGAAAGCCAGCTCCTCATAATAAATAAAATCCATATTTCAGAAGAAGTAACCGTAGAGCTCGAGGAAGCAAATGCAGAAGTTCCAGGGGTTAGAAGCATTTGTGGTTGGAGTTGGTGCGATGAGTAAAACCCTGAAGAATCTAAACGGAAGCAGAGCATTCGGTCCAGTTACAGGCCATGATGCAAACTGACTGGGCTTGCACATTGTTTGCTCATTCTCGTGTACTCTCAAATCTATCCAACTCCTTCCATCCGCTGAACCCTGCCAAAATCCACCACAATAATTTCAGCTATCATTCACTAATCTAAGAAAATTAGAAACATTTCAGTTAACTTATTAATCTCTTCTTTACCTGAAATTTCCAACACCTTATGTAGGCTCCGGAGCCATCCTGTCTCAATGTGTAGTAGTTGCACATAAGCTGCATTAATCACATTTGTTCATTAGACATGAAAACTCAATTGCAGCTGAAACTTCTTCGTGATTGAAGTCATACACCTTATTTTCTTCCAAAGACACTTCAAACTTGAATGCATATGATGCTGAATTGCTGATGAATGCATTACTTACGTTTACTGACAACTTAACCAAATTAAAAGTTTTTTTTTAAGTATGACAGATACATTAGTAGGGAGTACAGAGCAGAAACCTGATGATCTTGGCCAATGTCAACCATCCACCATGCATATATATGTTTGTCTTCCATACGAGGCCCAGCAAAACACGTTCCCTGACACGGGTCACATCATTTCATTCTCATTTATTCACCTAATAATGCATTATACTTCATTTTAGACAACTTTAAAAGGGTTTGAATTTGATTCATCATTCATACCTGGTAAGTTCTTGATACCAAAACCTTGGGATCAGTGTATCTTGAAGCAGGGCTGCTAGCTGTAATAGCAATTCTCTGAAGCATGTAGTTAAAGGGAGGTAAGGAACAATAACTGGACTATGAATGAAAAAATAAAGAGGATTAAGAATTTCACCTTAGACAGAACAGGGTTAACCCATGGATGTTCACCGTATGATGTCCCAGCGAAGTACAGAACTCCATTGCTATCCCTATCACATATATAATGGAGCTCCTTATAACTGGAACGTCTATGTTGAAATCTTACAAACAAAATAGAAACCAATATTAGTCAATTCATTGCTCAACAACACTACACGTAAGCCATGGTGCAATGGCTCTTTGGAAATTCTTTTCTAAAAGTCTTCCATAACAAGTCTAGCATCAATAAGCAAGCTCTTTAGAAAATAAAATCATGAACTTTGCAACTAAATAATAATAAAAGAAACACTTTTTTCACTTACCAATAAATTATACGGCCGCTAAGATCAAATATATGAACAGATTGTCCCATAGCCTGTAATATATTTAAATATTGGCTGTCAGTGAAATTAGCGGCAGCTGGCCCTATATTCCCGGTTTTTCCTCCTCCTTCTTCTCCGCTGCCGTTGTTGCCGCCATTTATGGTGTCACAGCTTCTGCTCTCTCTTTGCAACGGAAACGAAGGACGAAACGAACCCGAACCTTTCTTCCAAGTAGCAGCAGCCGCCGCTGCGTTCCCCGGGAATCGCGGGCGTTGAGGGGAAGTACAGTGGGATCTTTGATGAGTTGAATCGGGCTTTGACTCACCACCGGATTGTTTAAACCTTGACATTTCTTGCTTGAGATGCGCATGTCCCACTTCCAATTCTTGGATATTCCTCAAAAGCTCCTCCGCTGGAGGCGTTTCCATTTTGCATAACTAACGCGTAGAGAAGAAAACACTCTTTATTTCCTCCAACGCGTGAAATAAAGAGGGCATTAAAAGTTACAGATGAGAATGCAGAGCAGCTGTCTGTATTAAATGCATAATAGCTGTTATAACGCGCAAAACAATAAATGCTCAGCGAATTCGAGAATGTGAAATAAACGTCCAAAAGTAATAGAAATAGACATGAAACGATACCGTTTTGCATAACTAGCTATGTAAAAACGAAAGACGCCAAGCAATAGGGTGTTGACAGATGTCAACACCACGCTCATTACTTATTATATATTTAATAATAATTTAAAATTGACTTATTTTTTATTTGTTTGTTTGTTAAAATTGTTTAGATTTGTTTGTTTATTGTTCATAAACATATTTTTAATTGTTCGCGAATATGTTCGATTATATGTTCATGAACATGTTCATTTAATGTTCACGAACAAGTTCATTTAAATGAACTTATTCGTGAACATTAAATGAACGAACACGAACATCCTCAATTTTAAACGAATAGAGCTTGAACACAATTTTAAAATTCTTAACGAACACGAACCGAACACAAACAAGTTCAAAAATAAATAAACGAACACGAACAGAAGTATGTTCGTTCAAGCCCGATTCATTTACAGCCCTAAATGCAAGTAGAGTTAAAGGCCAGACGCGTAGAAGATAAATGCTGACCGACTTAACTGGACAGCTGGTTTACGCATAGTTATTTAATGCTCAATTAAATGCTCAACTTGAATTCTTATTTCAGTTAACGCGTAAAGATTTAAAAAAAAAAAAAAAGTAAACTCGTAAGAGACAAAGAAATTTGAATACTCACTTCAGTTAACGCGTAAACAAAACCATATTAAATGCTCATGTTGCATCAGACGCGTGAACTTAAGAGTTGAGGTTGAAAATGAATTCTTGAAGCTGCAATTGGCTTATGGTTGAACATTTAATACATCAAAGTGAATATTCAAAGTGAATATTTAATGCATAGAGTATACAATATTTAATGATAAAGCATTTAATTAATGATTACATCGACAGAGAGGTTAGACATCCCTTTAAAAAATAAAATAAAAGATTGAAATGGCTTCGTATCGTATAACGCCATTTGCAATAATAAATCCCATGAATTCTATCTTTAAAAAAAACGCTTAAATAGCCTTAATTAATTTAAATTTAATGATTAAGCATTTAATTAATCAGTATAAGGTATGCAAAAAGCAAAAGAATCATTAAACCAAAAGACAGACGACGTCGTTTGCGAGGGGTAAATCGACAAAAGAATTAATTTAATTTTTAATTTAAAAATAAAAAATAAAAAATTTGAAACTATTATTTTTTTGAAATTTAAAACATAAATTTTAATTTTCTTATTTAGTTTTTTCAATTGAAAAAATTAAAAGAATAACAATAATATTCCTAAAATTAATTTTGCTTTATTTTTAATTTTGCTTTATTTTCAAATCGGCAAAAGGATTCTCAGCCCTTGTTGACAAATTAATGCTGGCTGAGTTAATTTAATGCTAGCCAAGTTAATTTGCTTTATTTTCAAATCGGCAAAAGGATTCTCAACCCTTTGTTGACAAATTAATGTTGGCTGAGTTAATTTAATGCTAGCCAAGTTAATTTAATGGCTTAGGAGAGAATATTTAAGTTCAGAAAACCCATTAAAAACTATGAAAGCATTTATTTGCAGCTGTTTGCATTTAATGACAAAGCATTTAATGTGCTGATAAGCATTAATGATTGGAGTTGAGTAATTGAGTTAAAGACAAGGAAAATTAAATGGAAGGCTAATTAGAAAGAAAGCCAAAAAAATTCGGTAGCATTTATTTGCAGCTATTTGCATTTAATGACAAAGCATTTAATGTGCTGATAAGCATTAATGAAACGCGTAGAGCATTTAATAGCTTAAAAATTAAATGCTAGCCAAGTTAATTGGCAGGACATGTTAAATGCGCAAAGAATTTAATGACTTATGCGTAAAAGATATAAAAAAATATTGTAAAGATAAAATTACCATAAAAATTTTACCAAAGGATTTTTTAAAAATTTTAATTGAAAATATATTTAAAAACAAAATATTTAAATATTTATTTTTTAAATTTAAAAAACAAAGCAAAATTAATTTTAGAAATATTATTGTTATTCTTTTAATTTTTGTAATTAAAACCGTGTTAAAATCTTACGCGTTAAAATCTGATGCGTTACAAATCATGGAGAGAGAACATGCTTCGGACCGCTGGACAGAGAACACCCTTCAGACCGCTGGACAAAAAAAAACATATATGTTGAAAGATTTTAACGCGTCAAGAGGGTAACTATTAATGATTTTAGGGTAAATATGAAAAACATGCTTTGAATAGAAAAATTATTTCTAAATAGTGTAATAAATAAAAGTTATTTGAAAAAGAGATATGAATATTTTAAAATTATTATAAATGATATTATAAAGACAAAATTACCCTGAATGAAAAAAGTACTTTTCCTTTCTCTTTCATTAAAGATTTTTTTTTTAATTTTAATTGGAAATATATATATATTTAAAATATTTAAGTATTTTTTTTAAATTTAAAAAAAAAATAAAATAAAAATAAAGCAAAATTAATTTTAGGAAAATTATTGTTATTCTTTTACTTTTTTTTATTAGAAAAACTAAATAAGAAAATTAAAATTTATGTTTTAAATTTACAGAACTTTGATTTTCAGATTTTTTATTTTTAAATTAGAAATCGTGTAATGGATCTTGTAATGTGTTTAGGGAAAATGTTATTTTTTAAAAAAGTTCAATTTAAAATTTAAAATAAAGTTAAAACATAAGATAATTAAAGATTTTAGGGGAAAAAATAAAATTAAAAAAAGTAAAGGGAAAAAAATTTAGGGAAAGAAATATTTTTAAAGAGCTTAATTTAAAAGAGTAAATAATAAAAAAATTTAAGTGTAAACAAAATTTGTAGACGATAAATAGTGGGGGAAGAGGTGTGAAAATGGGGCAACGACTAAAAAAATTATTTTAACTTATTATATTATTTAACAATAATTTGATTACTCACAGCACGTTTTTAAATTTTTTTTTTTTCAACAGTAAATGAGCAAAAATGGTAACCAAGAGCATCGACGCAAGACGGCGTCGTTTCACAGGGCAGATGCTTCGAAAGTTGGAAAAAGTGAACAGTACGGGGACAGGTGTCAATATGGGGCAACCTACTTCAAAAATTATTTTAACTCATTATACTATTTAACAATAATTTGATTATTTACAATATGTTTTTAAAATTGTTTCCAACATTAATGATTTTAGGGCAAATATGAAAAACATGCTTTGAGTAGGCAAATTATTTCTAAATAGTGTAATGAGTAAAAGTTATTTGAAAAAAAAAATTAATAATAAAAAATGATTATAAAAGATATTGTAAAGACAAAATTACCCTTAATACAAAATTTACTTTTCCTTTCTCTTTCATTAAAGAGATATTTTTCTTTTAAAATTTTAATTGAAAATAAATTTTAAGAACAAAATATTTAGATATTTATTTTTTAAAATTTAAAAAATAAAGCAAAATTAATTTTAGGAATATTATTGTTATTCTTTTAATTTTTTTAATTAAAAAAACTAAATAAGAAAATTAAAATTTATGTTTTAAATTAAAAAAAAATTATTTTCAGTTTTTTTTTTTATTTTTAAATTAAAAATTAAATTAATTCTTTTAAATTCAAAAAAAAGGAAATAATTTTTAGAGGAAAGAATGTTATTTTTTAAAAGTTTAATTTTGAAAAATTAATAGCAAAAATTAAATGTAAAAAAGTATTTTTAAATAAAAAATCATTTATATATATATATATTATTTTTATTTTTGTAAAAAATAATAAAGTAAGAGAAAAAGAAAGGAGAAAGGAGAAAGTTGTTATATCAAGGTAATTGTGTCTTTACAAATGCCTTTGTAATAATTTTTTTTTCCTAAAATTATTTTTACTCATTATACCATTTAACAATAATTTGATTATTTAGAGCATGTTTTTCAAATTTGTCCAAAACGACACCACCAGCTGTCAAAATGGGGCAAGCTAGTTGAAAAATTATTTTAACTCAATATACCATTTGACAATAATTTTATTATTCACAGCATGTTTTTCAAATTTTTTTCAACAATAAATACGCACCAACGGAAACAAAGAATATTGAAGCAAAACGACGTCGTTTCACGGGACAGAGTGAATAGTGCGGGACAGGTGTCAACATGGAGCTCATTACTTGAGCTTTAATATAGATGAATAAATTACCTTGCTCACACACAGAGTTCATTTCTTCCTCCAAAGCTCTCACCTTTATTCCCAAACTAGTAGGTAAAATACATATTCTATTAGGGATGGCAATGGAGCGGGGCGGGGTCGGATTTCACAATATCCGCCCCCGCCCCGCCAGTGACCTACTCTGCCCCGCCCCCCGCCCCGCTCCACCGTGGATGTTGAATTTTCAATACCACTACCACCTCCATGGATGTCGGTTACATCCATCACTGCCCCGCCCCGCCCCGCCCCATCCGATTTTTATTAGTTATTTCTAATTTCCTAGATGTAATCAATCTCTTCATCGTCAAAAACAGAAATTATTGGAAAGATTTTAAACTTTTCAATTTGTAGGAAGTAGAAATGGGTATTGGAAGCTCAGTAGTATGATGTGTTAGACTTGTTTTACTTGTGATTCTGAGTTTCTAATCTTAAACACACTCAGAATTTCAAATCAAGAAACTTAGAATCTTCTCCAGAAGATTTGAAAGCTCTCTATCTGGGCACGTTGGTGGCAACTTGATCTTAAACAAACTTAAAACTTAAACAAATTTAAAACTTAAAACTTAAACAAATTTAAAACTTACTGAAACTTAAACAAACAAACAAACAGGATAGGTAAACAAATTTAAAACTTAAACAAATTTAAAACTTAGTGAAATTTAAAATAAAAAATGGGTAAACAAATTTAAATACAGCAAAATCGAAAACTTACTGAAATTTTGAACCAATTGGAGTGATATCTCCTTCTTCTGTCGAATGGGTAAACAAATTTTGAAGGTAGAAAAGCTTCAATGTGATAGATGAAGTCGTGAAGAAGAAGTAGAAGGGAGAACTAAGGGTTGGTTTGAGAGAAAAGGGGAAAGTAATTAGGTTATTAACGAGTTGGAGAGAAAAGGGGAAAGTAGAAGGAATTTTGATTCACGAGAAGAAGTAGAGGGGAGAGTTTGAGTGCTAGGCTAGCGGCAGTGGAGTTGTAGAGAAGAAGTAATTAGGTTAGGTTTTTAGAGAAGGGTAAAATAGTAATTTTACTAGTCGGGTCGGGGCGGTGCGGATCAGGTAAATACTGCAATTGCTCCATCCCCGCCTTTCAAACAAAAAAAAACCGCCCCGCCCCGCATCCATTGTTCAAAAAAAAAAAAAAAAACCTCTCCATTCGGATCGGATCGGTTCGAAATCCATCGGGCAGTTCGGGTTTTGCCATCCCTATATTCTATCATGATAGCTTCTATTTCGGTTCCACCGGATAAGCCACAAGATGGTCATGCAACGTTCAGTGTTTCCTATTGTTCTAAGCCCAGTGCAAAAAATCTGACCAAAATTATGAATCTGGGCTATTTATAGTCGTCTCCGTGATCATTCTTGACCAAATAATAGTATATTTGATATATACACACTATTACATTAACGAAAGAGAAAAATATTATATGAAAAAAACATTAATAAAAGTTATTTATCGTTAAATTTAAAAAAAAAATAGTTCTTTTAAAAAAGAAATTAACAATTTTTTTTAAATATATATTATAAATTGAAAGGTGTGATATTATTATTATTGTACAATTTGATATTATAATTCTTTTTTTATATTTTTTTTCAACTATCATATTATATATATATATTATTGACTACACAAAAACCCCACACACTTACACGTATCAACTTTTTTTTGGGGCTAAAAAAAAAAAAGAAATGAAAGAAAGAGAAAAAGAGAAAAAATTATGTATTCGTGTTATTTTTTCGTATGTTTAAAGTATTATAAATTTATATTTTTTTTACACGTTAATAATTTATTTTATGTATATTTTGACATATTCGTGTATTCATGTAGCGTTCAAGTTATTTTTCATGTCGTGTTTTAATTATTTTTCTTATGCTGTGTTCGTGTCGTGTCTTAATTTATTTCATATTTTGCATAGTTTGTCATTGTGATTCAATTTAGAGAAAAATTTGTATGCTTGTGACGTATTCGTGTTATTTTTATGTGTGTTTAAAGTATTATAAATTTATATAAATTTTTACACATTAATAATTTGTTTTTTATAGATTTTGACACGTTAGTGTATTCGTGTCGTGTTCACGTTATTTTTTGTGTCGTATTGTGTTTTAATTATTTCTTCATATTGTGTTTGTGTCGTGTCTCAATTTATTCCATATTTTATACGAGCTATTTTTTCGTATGTTTAAAGTATTATAAATATATATAAATTTGTACGCATTAATAGTTCGTTTTATTTATATTTTGACACGTTCATGTATTTGTTTAGTGTTCATGTTATTTTTCGTGTAGTATTTTAATTATTTTTTCTATATTGTGTTTGTGTCATGTTTCAATTCATTTTATATTTTGCATAGTTTGTCATTGTGATTCAATTGAGAGAAAAATTGTGTTAGTGTCGTGTCTCAATTCATGAAATATTTTGAATAATTTTTAATAGTGATTTAATTTAGAGAAAAATTTGTGTGTTCGTGTTATTTTATGGTGTTTTCAAAGTATTATAAATTTATGTAATTTTTTACGCATTAATAATTCGTTTTATATAGATTTTGACATATTCGTGTATTCGTGTTTATGTTATTTTTCGTGTCGTATTTTAATTATTTTTCATGTTATGTTGTATCGTGTCTCAATTCATCTCATATTATGTATAATTTTTTATAATGATTCGATTTTAACTCTAAATTCGTTTATTTAAAATATTAAAACATACAAAATTATTTAAATAAATAATAATTATATAATACAATTCAATTTAAATTTAATTGTGATTATCAATTTAATTAAAATTTTATAAATATTAAAAAAAATCCCCCAGCAAAGCAAGGAGAATTTATAGTTTCACTTATAATATGAAATCAATTAAAAATTTTATTTAAAAAGTTTACTATTAATATAAATATTATCAGTTTGCGTGGACAAAAATATTATTTTTTACTTTTAAAAACAATAAATTATATTAGAATTTGACATATCTATACTAGATTTGCTCAAGGGTCGGGCTATCCGTCCAAGCCCGAAGGTCAACCCATATTTTGGAGGATTTTGACAAAAATATTAGGCCCGAAATATGAGTCTAGGAAAAAAAATGAGGTCCATTTAGAAAATGAGTCGGGCCTTGGCTCCAACAATCAAGGCCTGAATCAGGCCCAGCCTGGCCCGTTGTTCATTTATATAATATATTATTTTTATATTTTATATATTATATAATTTATATCATATAAAAAATAAATATATATAATATTATAGTGTAAACATTTAAAAATATGCTAAGTTATCCATGTTTTAGAACTTAATAAAAGAAATAAAAGAAAAAAAAAGATAAAATTACTAAAATTAAATAATAATAAAATATCTATTTAAATTTTTTTAGAAAAAAAAATATGGGCGGGTCTAAACGGGTTTGAACTATCCATTTACAAATATGGGTGGGATTGGGCAGAATTTGAGGCCCATATTTCGGGTCGGGTCGAGCTTGGGTAAGTATATATGGTTTTGATATCATAGTTAAGCCCGACCCGAATTCGACCCGGCCCGGCCCATAAGCACCTCTAATCTATACGTGAGTGAGAAAATATTTACCTTTTAATTTGTTTTTTGAAAAAAAAAATAATGTATTAAAAAAGGTTGATAGTTTTTTTGTTGAAATAAAAAGATGAGTAATTTTTTAAAAAAATTGAATAATTAATTACTTTTAAAGTGAAAAGAAGTAAATATTTTTAATTTCATATTTATTAAAATAATTTTATTTTTTAATTCATGATATCAATTCAGTCAGAATATTAATATTAATATGATAATATAATTATTAAATATTACATTTTTAAAAAATATTTAAATAAATGAAAAAAAAATGAGGAAAAATCAACAAAAAAAAAAAAGAATGTTATTCTTTTGTTTCCTCCCTTATTATTTCTAATTTCTTAGAAAATGAATGGACTAAAAAATAAATAAACTAGAAAAAAGACCCCGCTTTATCATGGTACTTTTAATTTATATTTTATCAAATAATAATAATTTATTTAAATGTTTTATTTTTAAATTATAATAATATTAATATAATAATATTTGTTTAATTATGAAAATTAAATTTATGATCATTGTTTATTTATAAATTATATAATATAAATGCATTTTCAAATGTTATTTATATGTATTTTTGAAAAATATTTAGACCTTATTATACACTATATATTTTTATTTATAGGAACTAAAAAATAATAAATAAAAAAATAAAATTATGGTTTGTATTTTATTCTTTCGTATGATTGATTTTCTCGGTTAGCAGCAAGGTTGTTTTTTCTTTTCTTTTTTTAACTTTTTTCCCCAGCTAATCGGGTACGGATTCTAAATCGACCCGTTAGTCAAAGTGCGGATCAACCACTTTAAATTTATCATTTAAAATAAAAATAATTAGCAAAATATTTTTTTAAAAAAACTTTTCCCTGAGCGGGTCGAGTATGGATCCTAAATCGACCTGCGAGTTAACATGCAAGGTAACCCCTTTAAATACATCATTTAAAATAAAAATAATTAATAAAATATATTTTTTAACTTTTTTTTCGAGCGAGTCGGATACGGATCCTAAATCGACCCGCGAGTCAACATGCGGATCAACCACTCTAAATTCATCATTTAGAATTAAAATAATTAGTAAAATAATTTTTTAACTTTTTCCCCGAGAGAGTCGAATACGAATCCTATATCGATCCGTAAGTCTACGTGCGGACTAACCCCTTTAAATACATCATTGAAAATAAAAATAATTAATAAAATAAATTTTTTATTTTACTTTTCTCCCGAACAGGTCGGGTACGAATCCTAAATCGACCTAAAAAATAAAAAGATTTTTTTGGAATATATATTTATTAATTTTTTGCCCCAAAAAGAGATATTTTTGTCCCAAATAAAAGACAAATAGGACAAATAAATTTTGAACATTTGAAAAAATACCCCTTAGTCTCTAAAAATTCTTTATGAAAAGTAAAAAATACCTATAGAAGATGATAAAATAGGATAACAAAATCCTTTAACTAAATTCAAAAATACCGAATGAATCCCTAAAGACTCAATTTTTATTATAGTAGATATGGTCCAAGTGCACTTTGAAATCCATATCTTCTTTCTTTTTTTCCTTATTGTTTATATTATATATTGATTTTTTCCCTATGCTTAAAAACTACGTCGTTTATATACAACCCTAAAAAAAAAAGTCCTCGTCTTCGCCCTTATTCTTTTAACTCCAGCCACCCCCTACTTCTCCCATCTCTTTTAGCTTGTCTCCCCTTCTATCAACTCTGTCACCTTGTTTTTGGCGGCGTTCTATAGTCGAAATCATATCGTTTTCTCCCTTTTTTATTTCTTTGTTCCTCTCTCTCTCTCTCTCCTTATTTCGCTTTTTTCTTTTCTTTCTTTTTCACCCAGCTCTCTAACCAAATCTTTTTTTTTTCTGCCCTCAAAATCACCATTGCCTCTGCCTTGGCTCTCCATTCATTCATTTCCTTTAGTTCGAACTGTGTATAGGGATGACAATGAAACGAGATGAGTCAGGAATTGCTTTATCCACCTTTGTCTCACTCACTCTCGTATGAATGTTTTTTTATGGATTTCGGTTACCTTCATAACTGCTCCAATAATTTTTTATTAATTATTTTTAATTTAATATTAAAAAATTATATTATAATTTATTTATAAACATAATTTTTTAATATATACTAGATAATGTTTGTATTACTCTGCAGAATATTATCGGATTTGAATTAATATTTTGTAATAAATTTGAAAGATAGAAAAGTAAGAGTAGTAAAGATAATAATTTAGAAAAATAATAATTTTTATTCTTATACGACACATGGCATAAAATTGAAAGTTATTTGAATATGATCAATTACATCCGATAATTTCAGATACAACATAATTATACGATACGAACATAACATGAAAAACATAATTAAAACACGACATGATGCAAAAAATAACATGAACATGAACACGACACAAATATACGAACATGTCCAGATCTACATAAAACAAATTATTAACGTGTCAGATTTTATATAAATATATAATACCTTGAATACAATTATAACATGAAAAATAAAACGAATATGATGACGCGAGACACAAATTTGTGAGTTATTTGAATAGTGTCAATTAGACTCGGCAATTTCGGACACAACATGATTATACGACTAGAACACAACATGAAAAAAATAATTAAAATACGACACAAAAAATAACATAAACACGACACAAATACACGAACGTGTCAAAATCGACATAAAATGAATTATTAACGTGTAAAAATTTATATAAATTTATAATATTTTAAACACACAATAAAATAACACGAACACACAAAATTAAATCATTATAACAAATTCTGCAAAATATGGGATGAATTGAGACAAGATACAGACACACAAAATTTTCTCTTAATTGGATCACCATGACAAACTATGCAAAATATTTGGATGAATTGAAACACGATACGAACATATAGAAAAAATAATTAAAATACGACACTACACGAAAATAACATGAACACAACACAAATACACGAACTTGTCAAAATTTACATAAAATAAATTATTAACATGTAGAAATTTATAATACTTTGAACATAAAAAAATACGAACATGAAAAAATACGAACACGACACGAACGCAAAAATCTTTCTCTCTTTTTTTCTCTTTCCTTCTTCTTTCCTTTCCTTCATTCCTTCCATTCTTTCTTTCTCTCCCCCCCAAAAAAAGCAAAATGAAGCAATTCCCCCAACTAGATCAGTAATTGGGGGATTGCTTTTATAGTATATTAGATAATGTCCGCGCTTCGCTGCGGAATGTTATTGGATTTGAATTAACATTTTGTAAAAAATTTAAAAGATAAAAAAGAAAGAGTAGTAAAGATAATAATTTAGAAAAGTAATAATTCTTATTCTTATACGACACCTGGTATAAAATTGAAAGTTATTTGAATATAGTCAATTTCATCCTGCAATTTCAGACACAACATAATTATACGATACGAACATAATATGAAAAAAATAATTAAAACACGACATGACACAAAAATAATATGAACATGAAACAAATACACGAAGGTGTTAAAATCTACATAAAAAGAATTATTAACGTGTCAGAATTTATATAAATATATAATACATTGAATAAGATTATAACAAGAAAAATAACACGAACATGATGACGCGTGACACAAATTTGTGAGTTATTTGAATAGTGTTAGTTAGACTTGGCAATTTCGGACACAACATGATTATACGACTCGAACACAACATGAAAAAAATAATTAAAATACGACACAAAAAATAGCATGAACACGACACAAATACACGAACGTGTCAAAATCTACATAAAACGAATTATTAACATGTAAAAATTTATATAAATTTATAATATTTAAAACCATGATAAAATAACACGAACATATTGCGGACATACAATTTTCTCTAAATTGAATCATTATAACAAATTATGCAAATATGTGATGAATTGAGACACGACACGAACACACAAAATTTTCTCTAAATTGGATCACCATGACAAACTATGCAAAATATTTGAAGATACGACACGAACACACATCTCTAAATTGGATCACCGTGACAAACTATGCAAAATATTAGGATGAATTGAAACACAACACGAACACATGAAAAAAATAATTAAAATACGGCACGAACGAAAATAACATGAACACAACACAAATACACGAACGTGTCAAAATCTACATAAAAAGAATTATTAACATGTAAAAATTTATATAAATTTATAATAATTTGAACACACACAAAAATAACACGAACACAAAAAATAATAAGAACACGAACGAATATCTGAATGTGTCAAAATCTACATAAAATGAGTTATTAACATGTAAAAATTATATAAATTTATAATATTTTGAATAGATAAAAAAATAACACGAACACGACACGAATATGCGAACGTGTCAAAATCTACATAAAACGAATTATCAACGTGTAAAAAATTATATAAATTTATAATATTTTGAACACAAAAAAATAACACGAACACATAATTTTTTTTCCATTTTTTTTCCTTTCCTTTCTTTTCTTTTTTTTTCTTTTCTTTTCTTTCTTTCTTTCTTTTTCCTTTCTTTTCTTTCTTTCCTTCCTAATCAAAAATAATAATAAAAATACTCAAACTAACCCCCCAATCCCTTTAATTCCTATGCTTACTTGTCAACTAACCCTTAATCTAAAATCCTTAATTCTCTTATCTCATTAAATTTAGGGATAGTTTTTAGGGATAATGACCCTAAAAGTCCTTGAAGTTTATCAAATCTTCTATTGTGATCCATGTACTTTAAAAATGTCTATTTGAGTACTTAAACTTTCATTCCTTTTATTAATATAATATATGTCATTAACATCATAAAAAATTTTAAATTTCGTGGCTTCTGTTCAATCTTGACGTGACACGTGGTATATTAATTCAATGTCATATTAACAAGTCATCACCTTATTTTCCCACATTTCCAATGTAAAAAAAAAAAAACCAAAATTAAAACCTAAACAATTTTATTAACCCGTTTAAAAAGAAAAAAAGACACATTAAATTAATAATAATCTTAACCCAATCAAATTATCCCCAAATTCACATGAAACCCTCAGCTATGGAACAAACCCATGACTCATCTTCTAAAATTTTCTTCAGCTCTGATTGTCTTCATATCCAAAAAAAACCATAAGTTATGAAAAGAAACCTTTAATCCTCTTTTAAACTGTTCTTCCTCCATTGTTTTCTCTTCTTCCTCTTACTAATATTAAGCTCCGAAAATGGCTGAAACAAAATATGCAGAGTCACATTCAACTCGCAAATTATGTTATTCAAGCTCACATTCAAGCTCAAAAAGTCAGGCAAGAGACATAAAATGTTTATGTGGTGTGAGGGCTCCAATCCATGTGTCAAATACATATAAAAACCCAAGAAGAAAATTCTATGGCTGCAGAAAATATCTAGAGGTAACATGTTTATTTGTTTTATTTTATGTTGGAAATTGATATATTTAATGGGTAATACGTTTGTTTTGTAGGGTGTTGGTTGTGAATTTTTTCAATGGGTTGAATCGGCAGAGCACTCTGAAATTCAATGTGTAAATGATACTGAAGATTTGAAAAGTGAGAACAAAATATTGTTGGCTGAAAATAGAGATTTAAGGATTGAGAATAGTCTTTTGAAGCAAAATGGAAATGGTGAAGAAGTTAGCAAGCTTATCAAAGAGGTGAAAAAGTTGCAACTTCAAAAGAAAGCATATAAGGATATGGTTGCCAAAAATAGCAAGGTGATTAGATTGTACAGGATTGGATTGTGGTTGTCTTGGATGGCATTCTTAATTGTAATTTTTTACGCAATTTGTTAGGGAGAAAGCAAACTAGTTATGTACCTTGAGCAGTTGTGTGAATTATCTTGCTGGAAATCAATGAATAAATGTGGATTGTGTTCATGTGGAATTTGTTTATATTCTTAACTGTAACCTTTGATGCATTTGCTTAAGGAAAAAACAAATCAATGAATATGATTCTGCTTTTATAACCTGTAAGCTTACTGTGAGCTTGCTAGAATCATGGTTATATGTTATTTATAACCTGTAAGGTTGCTGGGATTGACAATGCATATATAAGAAGCATAAAAAACTTGTTTAGGGTTAAAAAAAAAACCATAATAAACAAATAAAATTATAACTTGGAACATTTCATATATAGGAAGCATCCATCAGTTGAGATTACAACAAGTACCAAAAAGTACATAGAAACAACAACCTCAAATTGACATAGAACAAAGTTTAAAGTTTTCATTTGAGGAAGTTACAAACATAAAAAGTTACAAGTTTACTTCTTTGACTTGGGGTTGGGATTGTTTGCTTTGAAGTTCTTTAGCTTTTTACTCCCATTCTTGCTTTCTTGTGTCCCCTAGATTTCATGTTGAATGCTTACAATCTCATCATCTAGACCTCTGTTTGGTCTTTTCCTCTTTAGTCCCAACAAGTCATCTCTTAGGTCCTAAAGTGAAAAAAGAAATTGGATCAACCATAACTAACTTGTTTCTAATGATTTACAATGAACTCAGTTTCTAATTATAATCTCACCTTGAAAAAGTCAGTTGGTCCATCTATATAACCTGTAAAAGCATCAAATTCAACAGCTGAAGTGTTGACAGAGGCAATAGTTGCTGCATTTGAACTTACTGTGCTCTTTGTGTTTTTTTAGCAGAAATCAACTGCATTCCTTTCACTCCAGGCTGAATTTGATGAAAAAAAAAATTAAAATCATAATTAACACAATTTAAGTAGTTTTAACAGGTTAAGACTTACATTTAAAATTTGCAGACCAGTCTTTTCATTAACATATATCCTCATTCCTTGCATTATTTTTCTCCCTCTTGTTCTAGGTGCACATATATTTTTGAAGACCTTCTCTTTTCCTTTCCCTTTTGTGGTTGTTGCTTCTGGGACACTTGTTGTTGGTGCTTCTGGGACACTTGTTGTTGGTGGGACACTTGCTGCTGTTGGGACAGTTGTTGTTGGTGGAACAACTTTTGGTGGTGGATCAATAGTTGCTGAAGTAGTTGTTCTTTTTGGAACAGCTGGTTTGGAAGTTGTTCTTTTTGGAACAGCTGGTTTGGAAGTTGTTCTTGGAGGAACAGCTGGTTTGGAAGTAGTTCTTGGAGGAACAGCTGGTTTGGAAGTAGTTCTTAGAGGAACAGCTGGTTTGGAAGTAGTTCTTGGAGGAACAACTGCTTTGTCAGTTGATCTAAACCTTTTTTAGGCATAAGGTCCAATAGTTTATGTCTGTTGTATTGGTATATCAAAAAAAAAAATTCCTGAAATATTATTTAAAAAGTTTAAATTATGATACATCTTGATAAATAAATCCTAAAATAAAAATAAGCAAGCTTTTTACCTGAACTTCAGAATCAAATTGTTGTGGAACTTGAGATTGCACAGATTCTTGGGTTACAGATTGACTTGCATCTTCATTACTGTCAAACTGTAGTTGCATATTTTTATTACAATATAGTAAACTCAGAAGAAACCATATTTGAACAAAGTTTAAAGCTATTAAATACTTACATTATGTTTATGTTTTTCTGGACATTTCCTAGAATTGTGGCCTAGCTTGAAACATAGTTGACACCTCATTTTCCTACCTTTTCTTGACAAATTTGTATCATTGCATTCACCCTTCTATCTAAGTATGTTCTTTTTTGGTCTTCCAGATAGTTTTCTAGGCAGTGGTGGCTCAATATTGCCCATATTTGTAGCAGGCCAGAATTTATCTCCAACAACTGGTGGCAGCACATAACTATAGCATTTCTCATAAACTTATTTCTTGTACACATGTGCCACATAGTCTTCAACCCTCTCTGTCCTAAATAAGATAACACATATAGCATGTGGGCAGGGTATGCCAGAAGATCCCAAAACCTGCATGTGCACTTTCTTCCATTTATGTCAACCACAAATCTATCCCTATGACATTGCACCTCGTATCCCTCTGCACCATTCCATGCAACATGACAAAAAGCATTAAGTTCCTTAAGCTCTTCAACTTTCTCACAAATTTTGGGACAAATTACTTTTGTCCAATGAAGACAAACACTCTTATTATTCACAATTCTTTGCATAACATAATGCCTAATTTCCTCAAACATTGAAATTATGGACATATGTCTAGCATGAATAATCCTAGCATTAAATGCCTCAGCTATTTTATTATCTACCACATCATATAAACATCTAGTGCTAAAAAATGCCTTACTCCAATGTCTTGGATTTTTCCTTAGCATATCCACTAGTGTTGTTCCCTTCATGTCACCAAGTTCAGTTGCCCTCTTCCTAAATTCAGCCTCTGTTGTTGCTTTACTGCACATCCAGAATTGCTTGTGCAGGTTTGAGGTTCTATGACTTTTCTTCCAAATTGCAAACCAATATCTGGCATAGAATCTATGCTCAGCTTTTGGAACCACACTACTTACAACATCACATAAACCCTGCAGAATAAATACATAGTCATCATTAAATCTCAAACCAGGTTAGCATTACTAAAAAACAAAGAAAGAAAAGGAAACACATACCTTCTGCATGTCACTCATGATAGTGAATCTCTCACCATCCATCATCTGAAGATCTTTTTTCAAATTTTCTAGAAACCATCCCCATGAATACTTATTCTCTACCTCCACCAATGCCCATGCAACAGGATACATTTGATTATTGGCATCTCTTCCAACCACAACTAACAATTCACCTTTCAATGGTCCCTTCAAAAAACAACCATCTAAATAAACAAAAGGCCTACAATATTTGACAAACCCTTCCTGCAGTGCAATAAAACAAACATAAAACCTTAAAAATCTAGGCTTATGCATTGGAGTAGGTCTTTCAACCATCAAATCTACATTCCCATGTTCATCTGCCTCCCTCAAAGCATTAGCATAGTCAAATAATTTTTTAAACTCATAATGATACCTACCAGTAATCTGTTCTTGAGCTATAATCCTAGCTCTCCTACACACACCCATAGAATCATCAACTTTCAACTCCTCTTTGAAAAGTCTTACCATCTCAACCAACTCCAAATCAAGTATTATCTTAAGCTTAGAAAGAAAATGTTCTGCCAAGAACTTATAATTTGCCCTTGAGTTCTTGAATGTAATTGTGCAGTTATGCTCATTCCTCAATGTTTTTATCTTAAACAAGCCATCTTGATTATCTACTCCAGCAAAAATTACAAATGGACAACCCTCACATTTGCAAACAGCCCTTGTTCTCTTCTTCTTATTCCTAAGCAGCTTAAAATCAAATCTTTTAGCAATTGCATACTTGTTCAATGCATCCTTGAATTGTCTTGGACCTTCAAAAATCAAACCAAGCTGAAATCTAGGCACCGGATCTGAAGCGTCAAAATAACTCTTCTTACTATTCTTACATATCACCTCCCCATCCTCATCACTCTCATAACTGCTAGACTCACCTAGACTCGCCTAAATAAGAAGAATCTATGCAATCAGTTTCATTCCCATCTTTAGTATTCTTCCCTACCCCACTAGACTCACCTAGATTTGTTTTCTTCAAAGCTGCCATTCTTTTCTTGATCTCTTGGACTAGACCCTCAAACTCCAACTCAGGTGGGATTTCAATATGGTTCAGATTTCTTTCTTGTTTTTTCTCTTTAAACTTTCTAAAGTGTGTACTATTCTGTTCTATCTCTTCATCCTCCTTATCTGACACCCATTCAAAATCCCCTAAGATCTCATTATCACTATTTTCAAAGTTACCCTCACAACCATCAACTTCTACTTCCTCATCTTCACTGTTATTGCCAGAGAACCCACCAAAGTTAATATCGTCTAACCCCTCATTACTGCCATCCACATTTGAAGTGGTTTTTACATTATTGTCCTTATGAGAACTAGTTTGCATATTACACTCACTAACTTCTACATTGCTATTTTGTTCCCCTCCCTGATTATTTTCCTGACATGGCAATCCAATAAGATTCTCAACCACCTCTGGAACATCAATCCCATGTTCCACATAAACATGTATCTCTCTCCCTCTGCCCTCATATATTCTATCATTCTCAAAAAAGAGGCATTATCATAACAAAACACTAACCCTTCATCAAACTCAAAACCTGGTGTCAAATAATAAAAACTTTTAACAGACCCATACCCTGCTTCTTCAACCATATCACATAATATCCCATATGATACCACATCCCATACATCAACATCCCCACCAACATAAGATACTTTTGGATTTTCCACAAAAGTTCCACCCAAATGCATGTGCAAAGGCAACTTTATAAAAGCCATTTTATGCTGCACGATGACAATAAAAATAAAAATATATTAAACCTATAAGATGATAGAAGGACAAAGGACTGATGAAACATAAAGAAAACTGAAAAAGGTTGATATAAGATGCTCATCTTGGAAACCAACCCTAAAGCCAACAGTTTCTGATAAAATTTGTATAAAATAACATATTCAAAATGTACACAAACTAAGCTAGAACGGTAACATTTCAAATAAACAAATTTGACAAGAAATACAAAAAAAAAAATAATACATTGTATATTATAAAAAAACTAAAAAGCAGCATTTCTCAAAAATCAAGAAGTTCAAACAAACATATGTGCTTACCAAGATCCCACGAATTTCACTTTTCAAAAACCCAGTTCAGTCGTTGACGATTCCCACCAGATTCTCCTAGTGCCGACGATAACAACCCAATCGATTTACTTGACCCAATCGATTTACTGGACTATTTCGAATCAACTTTGCATTTTCATTGTTAGGTATTCGGGTTTGTTTCAATTTCAGAATTTGGGAATTTCAATTTTTTTCTCACAGGAGTGTTTTTTTCTTTTTCTTCAAATGGGTTAAGGAAGGCATAAATACAAATTTGGCCCTCGAAGTATGTAGCTTAAATCATTTTGGCCCTTATTTTTTTTTAGTCAATTTGGCCATCAATCATTTTGGCCCTTATTTAACGAAAACTGATAACGTGCGAGTATGAAACTAACAATTTAGTTAAATTTAGTCTAATTTTATAAGAAATAGATAATAAAAAAAATTGACAAAAAAGTTAACGTTTTCATTAAATTTAGGCTAAATTGACTGAAAATAATAGTATGAGGGCTAAAGTGATCCAAATAAAAGAATAAGGATCAAAATTATTTAAGTTGTATACTTCGAGGGTCAAATTTGTATTTATGCCGTTAATAAAATTGTTTAGGGTTTAATTTTTTTTTTTACATTGGGAACGTGGGAAAATATGGTGATGACCTGTTAATATGACATGGAATTAATATACCACGTGTCACGTCGGGATTGGATAGAAGCCACGAAATTTAAAAAATTTCATGGTGTTAATGACAGGTACTATATTAATAAACGGAATGAAAGTTTAAGTACTCAAATAGACATTTTTAAAGTATCACAATAGAATATTTGATAAATTTCAGAGGTTATTGGGGTCATTATCCCTAGTTTTTATAATAGGTATAGAATATAGATATCTAATATATATAAAAAAATATATAAAATATTTTAAGGAGTAAAATAATAATTTTAAAAAATAAATGGAACGGAACAAGTATTTATCAAAATCATTTTATTTTTTATTTGGAACGAATCAATTTTCACTTTTCAAAAAAAAAAAAAACTTTTTCATTCGAAACAGATCGATGCAAAATTCGTAAAACGAATCGGATTTTATCATCTCTAACTATGTAATTTCGCATGAATTCAATAAGCAAGTAATTTCGCATAAATTCAATAAGCCCGGCGTAGATAAGCCTGCTTGAACCGGATTGGGGAGGGGATGTACTGGGCGAAGTCCAAGAACCCTTACCGCTCAACCAAAAATGTATTAGATTAGAATTTAGATGTTAGATTTTAGTAATGTATATAAGTATTTTTTTTTTTTTGTATCAGACTTTGTAATTAACGATTAATCTTTGGCCATGAAAAATTACTACAACTAATTCTTTCCCATCTTCTCTTACAAATTTGTACCAAGATTCCAGATTGAGCTCCTAACGGGGTTTTTTTTGACAAAAATCTCCTGTTTTCTTTTAAACGTGAAAATATTTAATATGAAGATAAATGAAAATAACTCAAACTAAGTACGAATTTTTTTTATACATGTAATGTTAAATTACACAACTGAATATAATTCTTTTTCATTTCATGAATTTTGCTACTAATCCCAGGATTCAAACTTAATACCTCCAATAAATTAGGTACTTACACAGCCCCAGAGTGATTTGAAATCAAAATTAATTGAATTATCCACACAAAAAAAAAAAAAAATCAAAATTAATTGGTAAAATAACTTAAATGCTGAAAGAAATGAAAATTGTACTTGATAAAATGAATTCTTAATTTCAGTGATAAGATTCTATTATCTTATCCACCTAAGTGAGAAGATTCTATTATCTTATCCACCTAAGGATGACAATGAAACGAGACGAAAATTATCTTATCCACCCTCGTCCCTGCATGGATGTTGAAAACCTTCACCTTCATGGATTTCGATTACATTCATAACCGTTCCACGGTGCTCCATTCCGTTATACCCCAATTTTTATTAATTATTTCTAACTTAATATTATAAAAAATTATATTATAATTTATTTATTAACATAATTTGAATATATAAAATTCTTTAATATACATAATATATACTAAAAGTATATATATAAAATATTAGCATATATATATATATATATATATATATATATATATATATGAAAATATAAGGGAGAATATAAAATATTAACGGGGTAAGGTAGTAATTTTAAAAGTCAAGACGGGACAAAACGGAACAAGCATTTATCAAAACCATCCCGCTTCACCCTGTCCCCGCTTTTCCAAAAAAAAAAAGCTCTCCATTCGGAACGAATCGATACGAAATCCATCAGTCGGATCAGATTTTGCCATCCCTATCCAAACCCTCGCCTACCCAAAAAAAAAAAAGTACGTGAATCCCAGATAATTTTACAGTCTGCAACTGCAAGTGATTTCAATACATAAACCGGTATCTAAAAATGAAAACTGCCACAAGTTGAGAGCATCTCAAGCTTTAAACTACACTTGATCTATTTCAGACTCCAAAGATTCCAGGGAAACATCAACTTTTTTATGGAATCTACATCATGAAAGAAGCGATTATTCAGCACAAGCTCAAACTCAGTGTGCCTATTGTCCATCTAAGGTCCCAAGTGACTCCTTGAGCAGTCTTTGTGCTTCTTCTCGCCTCCTGGATGAGCAAAGAAACCGTCAGAACTAAGCAAATGAATTTGGTCATTTGGTAATGGAACCGGTAGATGTAATAAATAGTAGGCAAGTACTTGCCAGCTATTGGCACAACCAAACCACCAGCCAACTCTGGCCCCATAACAACATGACTTCATAGACAAGAAACTCCAGCCATATGCCTAAACCAGTTCGGTTGATATTTGAGAAGGGCATTTAGTAAAGCAGTGATGGCATTGTTAAGATCTCATGACCTCAGAATTATGTGGGGAATGTCCGCCTCTGGCGAAGGGGAAATGCAATTAAGTTGATAAACAACATGAGGATAGTAACTCTTCTACATTCTCAGAGTAAAATTGCCCCTAGTAATGAGTGAACAGGGGGAAAATGGCACACAAGAAGATTCAATCCTATGCCGTTAAACGGTTTTTATAGTACGTTTAACAAGGCATTACCAGTGTTGTCAAGGGAATAAAGCACAGCACTCTAGGTGCTAGAACTATTATATTACCTACGGTGCAAGGCGTAAAAAAAAATGTTTGCATAAATAAAATAAGATGCAATATGTGTGTTTGTGTATATATATATATATATATATATATATATATATATATAAAATAAGCTTAAGATATATAATTTTGATAATAAACTCTAAAAAAAGGTCCAGTTTATTCTACAAAACATGCAAAATTTTCTTTTTCTTTTGTCGGCCAATGTGCATGATTTCCTTACGGTCACATGTTTGTTGTTGAATGCTCATTGAGAAGTAGAGAATTTGATATTGTCCCCCTTTTTTTAAAATAAAAGGTACAGTTAATGAAAAAATTAAAAAATTAAAAAGAACTTAAATCAGGCGGGTTTTTTTGTGCCTACTACTACCTTACAAAAAAGCATGCCTAAGCGCACCATGCATGCGTTTGATCAAATATGCCTCACCTGAAAAGGTCTGAGACGCTTTTGTTGTTTTGTACTAAAACGCAGCAGCTAGACGCACGCCTTAACAACACTGGGCATTACCATAATCTTCATAATGATAGGAAAATTCAAATTGCTATAAATGATCTTATTCTATATAAACCTTCTAAGCAACTATTTATTAAAAGCAGGTTCAAAGAACAAATCAAACTCTTTTGGAAGAAAATTTAGTTTGGAGAAGTCTCTAAACATTTAAAGAAACATACCTCTTAATATCCTCCAGGGCCTGTTTACGGCGCTGTATCTGAAGTTCTAGAATGTGAATCAGTGTTGCTCTAGCCTGCATAAACAAAATACAAACATAGAACCAAATGAAATCAAAAGCATTTATCAACCAAAAAAAAAAAAAGAATTTCCAGATAACCCAACAATGTTTCACCTGATGAGGACGCAATGAGTTAAGCAAGTGGTGCAAGTTCTTGAATATGAGAGATATCTCCTCCACTCGTCTTGCATACTGTGATGGTCTCTCAACAAGAACATCAGCAAGCTCCAAAATATGTAGCTGCAATTCTCTGTTAAGCGACCTCAATTCCTTCTTGAAATCTAGAAATGGTCATAATGTTCATCAATAAGTTATAAGTCCTTTCTCATTATCAACTATCCGCCAAACAATCAGCAAAAAAACATTAGCTTAGCCTAATTAAACCTAAAAAAATCACCTACAACCACAAGTGGAAAACTAATACCAGTAGCAACCAGGATTCAATGATTTCACAAAATCAAAGACACAAAAATGAAAAAGCAAGAAATAGAAATTACCAATATTAGGTCCTTTGGGATAGAGTTGCCGAACCCCTTGATCTTCCAAGCTTGGAAGCACATCATCAGTCTACACCCAAATTAAGTATATAAATAATTCAGACCCGATCAAGATTAATAATTTTAGTAAGTAATTCGCAGATAAAAGAAAACTCACGGTGTAGTTGCCGCCAAAGCAAACGTAGGTGCCTTCGATTGGCGGCGGAGGCTCCGGTGCCGACTTAGGGTTTTGTAAGTAATCTTTGTAGAGCCTGTAATACGGCGGTGGTGGCGGGTACGTAGCTGTTGCCATCGCTAGTAAGCCTGACACTAACCAATTCTTTTAAAAGATTTATATTAATTTCAAATAAATAAACAGAGTTTTGTTTGGTCGCTGAGAAAACGCTAGAAAAGTGGAAAAATGAAGAAGATGAAAAACATTCGAAATTGAATAAATGCGCCCAAAAACAATGGTTATATTCAGGGCCTAACTTGATTAAAAGCCCATGCGCCCGGAATGGGATAATTCTGCAAACCAAACAAGGGATAAAGATGTCTGGTTAAAAAATAATAATAATAGTCTTTAAAATTTATTAAATTTGTTAATATAATATTTATATTTTAAAAATATTCAATATGGTATTTATATTATTAAATCGTATATTAATATGATATTTTGATTTAACATCATTAAATATAAATGATGATGTGATATTGATTAATCAAGTAATGACACGTGACAACACTTATTTTTTTAGAAATTAATATATGAATTTTTGTAAAAAAAAAGAAAAAAATATTTAAATATTTAAAATTATATTTTTAAAAATTAATATATATTTAAAAAAATTTATATTAAAAATATAAAAAATTTAAAATCATATTTTTAAAAATTAAATATGTTTTTTCTTAAAAAATTATTTTAAAAATTAAAAAATTAAAATATTTAATTGAAATTATTTTTAAAATATATAATATTTTAAAATTACTTGTTAAAAAATTTATAATATCTTAATTTTTAAAAAAGTATTTTTAAAAATTACAAAAATCAAAATATAAAATTATTTTAATTTATTGTTTTAATTTTTGTTAAAAATATTTATTAAAATTAAAAAGTGGAGAGTTTAAAAAAAATTAAAATAATAAATTTTTTTATTATTACACATGACATCACTATCTGATGCTACGTGTAAAGAAAATAATATAATTTTTAATTTTAACTTAAAATAATAAAAAAAATTGATAATACACTCGACATTATTATATGATGTCACATATCAAATTTTTATTAGATATAAAAATCACATTATTAACATTTAACAATGTTACTGATAAATACTATAATAATACACAAAATAAAAATATTAAATATAAAAATAAATATTTTTAAAATACAAATATCATATTAATAAATTTCAAAAATTTTAAAAATTATTTATGACATTATCCCTGTAAAAACGGGGCAGACTTTTTTTCGGTCAACGTAAAAGCCAAAAGATCGTTAAACAGTTAAATATTTATAATGAAAAGAAGAGCTACACTAATTTTAGCTTTAGCTTTTTTAGGTTTTCTTTTTTTCTCTTTTTAAGAGAACGAGAACGGTAAAAATAAAAATTAAAGCCAATTTTGAAAGTTAGATCCTTGAATTTTTTTTTACCTTCAATAAACATTTTTTTCTTAATTAAACTTGCTTTTCAATTTTCAAGGTTCTGTTAGCGGATTTTTTTTCTTTGGTCACATCTCTGAACTCTTCAGCATTCGAAAATGATGGAGGTATTTCTCTCTTTCTTTCTTTTTTATTTTTCGTGCTACATTTGATTTATGGAATAATTAGAATATGGTTCTTCAATTATGATCCTTTAAGATTAGGAATTTAATACTTTTCTAGGTTTTTGTTTTATTTCATCGCCGGGGAATTGGGACTGCTTATATTGAAAGTTTTGGTGATTGCATTTTTAGAAAATTAATTGAGATTTGGTCAATATTGAATTAAGCACAAAGAATGAGCTAAGAGATTAAAGCAATTGAAAATTTGTGATTAGTTAGGTTGTAAAACATTCTTTTTAAAATTTTGAATAATTTTTATATAATTGGACCTGCAAATCATTGAATTTATGACATAATATAGCCACTTGTTATAGAAATTAAAAAAATTTGTTGCAGTCTATCTTGTTGCCATATGAAATTCAAGTCTATTTGAAATAATTTGTGAAGAATTTTTTAATTTTTTTTTTCTGTAGAGTTAAATTTTAAAGAGAGAATAATAATTATTTGCTGGAGTTTCCTTTTCTTTTCTTTTCTTTTTTTTTTTATGTGATTTTGAGTTTGGCTGATTTGGGTGAAGGTCTCCAGGGGTAGAAATGGCGATGGCAGTGATAATTTTACATGGATTTTTCAGGGGATACTTTGTAACTAAAGTATTTCACACAGTTAATTGGGTGTTAGAAATATTTCTTAATTTTGTTTAACCCCTTTAATAGTCAAATAGCTAGCTGAATATATTTCACAGATAAACATATCAAAGTTTTTATTTTGATGATAGGCAATGCTTTCAGAGAAATCTGCTTACCTATATAAGATGTCGACCTGTTTTTGTTTTGTTTTTTTTGGCACAAAAGAGGCCGTAGCTTGAGTATAAGGGAAGGGATTGTAGGTGTAAAGATTTGAACTCTAGACCTGCTGGAGGTCACCTCTTAAGGGTGACTATATAAACCAACTGGATTAAACTTCGGGTTCTTGTCTTTGTTTTTGTAGTAGAAGCTTGATCGATATGTTTCCTCGTTGCTGATAGGCTATTGGGTTTAATAGATTTTAAGTCTGCTACTACTTTTGGTTGCCAAGTAGTTTTTTATCAAACCAGGTAATGATATGTTGCAGCTAATATCATTTTGTAGGCATGTCCAAGTGCGGATCTTCCTGCAAGTGATGTAGAACTTGTACCAGAGAAGGTGAAAGATGCAAAAGAGGGAGGTCCTACATTTCACTGTGACCTTTGTGATACAGAACTAGTTTACAAGATATCTCAAGCATTTCTCCCAGGGTTAGCTACAGCTTGTGTCGACAATACAACAGGTGACGTTTTCAGGTCCCCTGGTTCAGTAGCGGCTGAAATTAGAAAAGAAATGGTGGAGTATCTAATGCAAAGAACTGAAACTTTTGTGGCCGAATCTGTTGTCTTGGATGGTGGTCCAGAGGCAGAAGCATCTGACCATCCTTATGATATCATTGGTTACTTGATAGATGACTTTGCAAGTTCAAAGAGGAATTTGTTTAGTCGAGTTTCGGGATGGTTACTAAGTGATAAGAGAGAAGACAAGATAGATGATTTTGTACAAGAAATGGAAATTAACGGGTTTTGGTCGATAGACAAGATAGAAGCAATTGTACAAACTTTGCTGAAGAATGTTGACTTCAAGAATGAATTTCACTGTGACATGAAATTTGATTCAGCAGATGAACTTGCTCTGCATGTGCCAACTTGCAAATATAGATCAATGAACTGCCAAAGTGAAGGGTGTGATGCCAGATTTTCAACTAATCAAACAGAGAAGCATGATTCAGTTTGCCCTTTCAAGATAATTCCTTGTGAACAAAAGTGCTCGGATAGCATCATGAGACGTGAGATGGACAGACACTGCATAACTGTCTGTCCGATGAAGCTTGTGAACTGCCCTTTCTATTCAGTGGGTTGCAAATCAGCCATACCCCAATGTAAGCTTGAAGAACATCGTTCCTCAGACCTCCATTCTCACTTGCTATATATTCTTCAAGGCATACACAAGGAAGCATCTGTAGAGGTTCTAAGAGAACGGGTGGAGCAACTACAAAAGGTGAGTTAAGATATGATTGAGAATTTCTTGCTCCAAATACGTATTTATTTTTCTTTTTTGCTTCTGAAGGCAACCAGTTTCTAAATATCAAATGAGATATAAATTACTATTTAAGCAGTGGATATCTTTCTTTGTCGTTTGTTTGCAAAGCCATTCCATGAAACATCATGATGAAGGACATTATAGAATCATCTAACATCATAACTTTTATGACTAACTCCAATTTCTCACTCAAAACAATCATACTAGGAGAAAGCTTTACTAAACCAATGTTGTGAACCAATTCAGTTGGTTTGTACTTATATTATTGAACTGCAACTTTGGAAGCAGAGAATAAATGTTAATGGAAGTCATATAAAAGATGCCTGCAAGATTTAGGATATCAAGATCAATATGAAATTAGGATGAGTTGCTAATGCACATACATTTAGCTTGAATAAATGTTCATCATGTAATCATAATGACATTGGAATGTATGAAAGTCTAGGGTGAAGCTCAACTCCAAATTTCCAGCATAAACCATACATGGTGGAGTAGGAATGAAATGAAAATCATCATTTTTTAATTATCCAAAAAAAAAAGTCGTTTCTGACATAAATTTCCATGCTGCTATGCTGTTCTGATCCTCTTTTGTTAACCTCTAGATGACAAATTTCTTGTCTCTTTTAATCAAAGCTACATTTTTCTTTTCACTACAGACATCTTCTGGTAAGCTAGGAAACATCCGAGATGTAAGATCTCTAACATACAAACTCAAGTATCTTGATGCACAGCTTGGGCCGTTGGAAGTTGGTGTAGCAAACAAATTTGATGAAGAAGACACAAAGACCGAGGCAAAGCTTGAACCTCTGGAAGCTAGTGACACCAACAAGGTTACTGAAAAAGCTGCGGAAACCCAAGTCATAGATTCTGAAGCAGAGCCTCAGTCATTAGAAGTTAACCCAACAAAGAAAGATAGTGAAGAAGCTGCAAAAACTGAAATCAATGATTCTGAAGCAAAGCTGCAATCATTAGAAGTTGCACCATTAAACAAAGATAGTGAAGAAGCTTTAAAAACTGAAGCCAAGAATGCTGAAGCAAAGCCGCAGTCATTAGAAAATACTACAACAAACAAAGATAGTGAAGAAGCTCTAGAAACGACGATAAATCATTATGAAGCAAGGCCTTCATCCTTAGAAGTTATTCCAACTAAAATAGTTAGTGAAGCAACAATGGAGAATTCAGTGAAGGATGTTGAAGGAAAGGTTCAGCCTTCGGAAGTTAGCACAACAGAGAAAACTAGTGAAGATGGTAATGGGACTTCAAACCATGTTCCTAACAAAGTAGAAAGCTAAGGTCCAACATGAAATGAAGAAATCTTCTGCTTCTCCGATATATAACTGTATGTGGATTTTTCTCTATATTCTTTCTTTTGTTGCACTTTGGGGTTATATTATATGCCCTTAACCTTTTTGTTAGCTTTCATTCCTTTTTTAGCATAGTTTTCTTTACAATTTTGAGAGATTAAACAGGAAACTTGGTTATTCTCTTCCATGTAAGCTTGCGTTTGAAAACTTAAATTTCAAAAAATGGATTTTGATTTTAAAAATAGTGCAAATTGTGAATAAAACACATGTACAAGTAACATTGATTATTATGTTTCAAATCCATGGATTTTTTGGATGCCTATTTAGTGATGAATTTGAAATACTTATAGTTATTTGTGAATTTGAAATTCATGTTTTTATATCTTTCAAATATATAATCATATTGAGTCTTAATTATTTTATACATAATGTATGTATTTGATTCTCACAATTTATATAGCAAATGAAATCCAAATTCAAATTTTCAAATTCATGTTCCCAAACATAGCATAAAGGAATTTCATAGGGGAGAACGAACTTGGACATCCATTTATACAAAGTATCTATGGAATTTTATTTATTTATTTTTTTTCTTTCAATTATATGTAAGGAAGATGGAGAAGGAAAAATAAAATGTGAAAAATAGAATTTTGTAACTTTCTTTTAATTTAGGAAAAAGAAATAAAAAGATGAGAGGAAATGGATAAGAAAAAGAAAAAAATGGAGACGATAAATAAAATTTGGATATTTTATGTTCAAAATCTTATTTTCCTTTTATTATCGAAAAGAACAAATGAAAAAACTATTAAAACAATAGAAATGTTTACTTCTTGTATGTTATTTTCCAATTTTTTTTTCTTTGGTAGCAACCACCTATATACAGGCAGCGTATGGGAGGTGTCTTGGCCAATGTTTTATCCTTTCAGATAGTTGAAACAAATTAAAACAATGGTTTAGATACCAGTTAAGAAACATTCAATATATCTAATGAAATCAGGCCAGCATAGAAAAATGCCACAATAAGTACAATGGCTCTCGAATAGTCGCGCATCCATAGATGGAAAAATACAAAATCCAGTAATCAAAGTTCAACATCCTTCTAAAATTTCTGGAGGTAAATAACTTATCAATAAAACAAAATTAGATTCAAGATTACTGCTGAGAATTAAACACGAACCCCCCGGTTGAGACTGACCATGCGAGCTGAAGCGTCCATCTGGGAACCTCTCATTCCTGAGCCTGTCCTCCCGGAATATCCACCTGTTCCTCGTGACTGACCTGACCGATCCCTTGAATAACCAGCTCCTGCAGCCTGTCCTAATGCAAATGGTCTACCACCGCCACTATATCCAGAACGTCCGGAACTACCTTGCCGACCCTGATTGAAGGACAAGTCTGGCCACCTACCACCACCAGCAGCTGTCCCAGAAGCATATTCCTGGTTATCTCGCCGCCTTTGTGGCAGATCCAATCCACCACCTCCAATTCTTGCCTCTACTGCCCTTTCATTACTGTCAGCAAGTATTGAAAGCTTCTCCGTCAACTGGAATGCCAAAGCCTGTAACCTTGAGTGCTCAACATCATGGAAGACAAGGCACTGCGTTGGCTGGTCCCAACTTGCATGGAGTTCTTCATTTATCATCATCTTGCTAACTATGCTATGAGTCTGGGCATCTAAGAGGTCAAACATTTTGGTGAGCTGGTCCAAGCTTAGTGTATCATAGGATGAGCAGTAAGTAAAAAGGTAACTTCTCAAAGCCTCTTCCTTGATCTTGGCTTTCAGCATTTCAAGCACATTCTCTCGATTTCTAAGGAGTTTCCAAACATCAAGAGAATTAATGACATCGAAGGCCTTCTGGAAATCTCCCTTGCAAAGGGCCCTGGTGGCAGCCATTACATGGTCCCGCACATTTTCAGGGGGGCCCGTAAATGTCTGCCTCTCACTCACCTCAAGCAATCGCCTGAATGTCCTACTTATAACCTTGCGTTTGGCATCAAGGGTGTTGGCCGCCATGTTAGGCACCTCAAGCAGCATGGCACATATCAAATGCACAGCCTCCAGAAGCTCAAGGTTTATGTGCATATGGTAGGGCATCTGACGCCTCCTTTCCAACCTTTCCTGATAGAATCCAAAGTTTCACGTGTGTAAGTCCTCAAACAATTATATAATAGCATGGAAGAGCTCATAATATCACAATGTTAAGTTGTTTACAAATGAAGGGTATAATTTTACATGCATTTAAGGCCCGTCAGTAGCCACATAAGGGTTCGTAGAAGTCAACATTAACTATCACAATTTTTCCTTACAATTATGCCAATGCTTCGATATCTAGTAATTATTTCCAAAATAAAAAAACTGGCAGGTGGCAAACATACTTCAACAACTAGATTTACATATGAGTTTGTCGTCTTGTTTATGCTACTACATTTGTTTCAATAACTTAAACATTCAAATGCCTAATACAAACATCATATAGAAAAGAAATATCCATTCAACCCCATTGGAATAATACCATCTAACCAACTAATCACAAACTATTTACTAAAACTTCAACCCAATAAAAAGTTAGCATGAAAAAAATCAAATACAAACAGTAAAAAAACAACAATACTGTACAGACTCTAAGATTATCAGTTAAAGCTATTGTGGATTATAATCTGCCAAGGAATTATATGATGATCAGTACCTGTTCTGGGGTTTTCTCATGATATCGACTTTGTGAAACACCTTGTGCAAGCAATTCCCTCACTCTCCCACCAGAATACAGTTCGGAAAGGCAGCCATGTCCTTCAGCAATTAGTCCAACACGGAAGGCACAAAGTCCAACCTGTGCCATTGCCCGGTTAAAAAGTATTTGTGTTGAAATATCCATATGCTGAATATTGTCCTGCAAATGACTCATCAGCAGCAAATCACGAGCTATTGAAAACTCATCGAAAAGGGCATGGTGATAAATATCACAAAGCATGGCACGGGCTTTGGTCCTCTCATCTCCATTTTTGTATATGAGCGACACTAGGATATCCATCAATGCTCTGCTATTCTCAGGGAATGTGGGCTTCCGAGAAACAAGCTCTGGAGTTACAACAAATGCGGATGGACCCCGACTTTCCTCCACTTTAGGCTCATCACCATCTTTTTCTCCATCTTCCGATAGCTCAGCCAGTTTCCTCATAGCATCATATACCTCTTGAGGCTTATAATAGACAAGTTCAACACGCCTTAGAGCAACCTTAGCAGCAGACTTCAAATCACCAATACGCTCTACATACTCCTGAACATTTTGAGCAAGGACCAAAAACATAGGTTCATCTCTCAGTCTTTCAACATACTCACGAGTGTGTGGATCAATGCACTGCAAGCTCTTGAAGAACTCATTATCTATTCTCTCAAGGAAAGCCACCAAATTTCCCCAAACACGGATTGTGCCATCATAGTCTGCTCCCTTCTGGGTTTCATTCTCATCAGGCTCAACCATATCATCGACCACAATGTTCGGGTGCTGAACAAGAATGTCCAATATGACAAGCATATTCTGTACACACTTCTTCCATACATTTATAGGCATGTGTCCACTAAGACCTGGATTAACATCAAACTGCGCAGATATAACACTGAAAAGGATCTCCAGCTTCTGCGCAGGAGTCTTGGCAACCTTTGTCAAGAAGGTAAGCTGCTCAACCTGTTCAAATTTTCCAGTTCCCTTCCTTCCCCTAGCAGACACAACCTCTTTAAACTTCTTGTTAACCGTATCCCAGGTGATCTCACTAGGGTCCTTCTTAAACTCCCGATCCATCAGCTTATCTTTCTTGCTCAGTTTCTTCTCCCAAGCCCCATCAGCAGCATCATCCTCCGGTTCTTCCCCCTCATCATCCTCATCACTAGACTCAGCAATCTGTAATGGGTCCTCAAACTCAGACCCGGATCCATCAGATTCCTCATCTTCATCCTCGTCGTCAATCTTCTCCTCACTCTCAGGATTCTCCCTATACTTATTAATCAATTCCTCATACTGCTTATTATTCTTCTTCAGCTTTTGTTTCATCGAATTCAAAGCCTTGTGATTACTACTACTCATTTTCTTTTTTGCTTCCTTATTAGCCAAAGCTTCTGCTAAGAAATCCTCCAACATAACAAGACACTTAACATAAAGATTCGGAACTCTGTCGGACTCAGTAACTCGCATAACCTTCTCCAGCTGTTTATTGATCTTATCAAAACTCTCTTGCAAGCTAACCCAGTCATTGATTTTCATTGCATTCTTCATCTGATCAACCGTACCTGCCATCTCCTCAAACCGCTTATCTTTAGCGGATCTAACCACCCTCTTTTGCCCATCAGAATCATCGCTATCACTAGCATTCCCTTGTAGATATCTGCTTCCTGCCGCAGTGGCCATGGTTTCTCCAGCTCCCCCATTCTCAATTTCGTCCTCGATATCAGTCTCCTCTTCCTCGGTGTCACTACCACCCTATTGTAAATTGGGTAAAGTTATCAGAATTCAGAAAAAATATCTAACCTTCTCACTAGCATATTAGGTAAAGACTATATATTTTAAATTCATACGTCCAAAAATATATTTTTTAAAAAAACAAACCTGAGTCCAGAATTTGGATGCCATCGGCTTTTCCTTTTTCAAGTTCAATTAGTTGAGAGCTGCAAAAAGAAAAAAAAAAAAAAGAAAAAAAGATTTTCAAAATAAATAAAATTATACGAGAGGCTGGGTCGAACAAATAATGAGCTTAAAATTAGCAATAATCAAAATTTGAATTTATTAATTCCATAGTTCAATTCAGGAAAATTATTCAATTTTTTTAGAATTCACATTGGAAAAGATATCTTTTTTTCTATTTTAAGTTAATTTATTTATCAACAACAACAACAAAAAATTACTGCTCTAAAAAAATCTATAAACGCCTATGAAAGAAACGGCATCGACAGCAGAAAAATCAAAATCAAAAACAAAATAAAATGAATAAAATAGGGATACTGCCGCCGTCAACGGCTGAAGCAATAAGATTTACCTGGATGCTGAAGGTGCGACGGCGTTTCAATGGAGGGTTTATTGATCTTTAAATCGGAAATTTCTGGGAGTAGCGGAGGGCGGGTTCTGAAAGATAAGGAAGGTGAGTAAGTCGGCTAGGTTTGGATGCTTAACAAGTAAAGTAATAACAACAACAAAAGAGAAAATAGGAACGATAAGTTGGACTGGGTCTAATAAATTTTAATTTTATTGGGCCCATTTTGTAAATTTTGGAAAATTAGGGCCCATTTAATAGCAGATTGTTTTAATTGATTAAAAGCCCCAAATTTGAAGGGCTAATCTATTTTGTAATTCAGCTTACAGGACAATTGGCCCAATTTAAAACTATTTAGGTTTAATGAATTGGGTTTTAGAAGGTTTTTTTGGCCACTAGGATTTTATAAGGTTTAATTTAATTCGTAATTGGTACTTATATTCGATATGAGATAAAAAAAAAAAAGTGAACAAAAAAGGTAAAATACTAAAAGATATTGTGATTTTTTATTAATTATAAAATTAATCATGTCTTATAAATTGAAAAGTTAGGGAATAATAAAAACAAAGAGATATGGATAATAACTACATATTTGTGATTTTTTTTGTGTCGCTAAACTAAGTATTTATGATAATTACTTACTCCAATTACTAAAAAAAAGGGAAGAGAAAAGTATTATTTACTCCAAGTCCGATATAATATAATTTTTCAAGATTGGTTTTTTGATACTTGCTTTACAAACCTCCAAATATCTACTTCTTTATATACTTAAATAATTTCGGATTTTTGGTGAATATCCAAGTACTTATCTAGTCAACTGAGAGGCAAGTAGTGTTAATATATGTTACCCGAATTCTTCATTTTTCTTAAAGTATTTGTGTTTAATACCTATGTCCAACACATATTTAGACATGGGAATTTGATTCTTCAAAAATATGAAAAAAACTTAAATTTTTTTGAATATATTCATGTCGAATATATATATCCATATCCGACATTCACATCAAATCCGAGTAAAATAAGTGTTAATAAGCAACCATATTGCAACTTATTAACTTTATTTTCTTTTACTAAATAGAAACTTAATAAATTGATCTACTTATTTTGAACACTGATATATATAATCATGCAGCTGCAACCATCATATCTACACCATTTAGTGCTTAACAGATGCCTTAATCTCATGATGCATGCAGCATGTAGAACACTCAAGGCCGGGATAACTAAGAGTAAGAGGTTCTTGCCGTTGAAGTACAACATTTTAAAGCTAAAATAAGATCAAACTATTTGTTTTCTTATTTCTTTGCATAAGAACTGATACAAGATAGTGTTGTTACAAGATACAATGAACACTAGATGGGAAAATCATGTAGATATTTACATAACTACTCTCCCTCTGTGAAAATAAAAATTTGGGAAACAAAATTATGAAGAGTAAAGATTAGTCTTCTACACGAAGGGGAAAATGGCATACTCTGTGTAGAAAAGATTCCATATGAAGCGATAGAACCCTGAGATTGCTTCCTGCAAATTGCAATCAAACTTTAAAATCAGGCGTTGACATCCTGTAAAACCCTCACATATGAAGGATTTATTGCAGTTTGAAGTTATAATTAAATTAATAAAAGAAAAAGGTTTGCCAAGCCTGCAAATTTGTAGAATCTTACAATCATTAGCCATTTGACTTCTAGAATGTTCAAACATCAGGCAGTTGTTAACAATGAAAATATGAGAGCTGAGTGACTGAAATAGATCAATAGACTGTTTGCTGCTATAGGTTGCCAAACATCTCATGTAGTCATGCAGACATGACCATTTATTTCAGATAGTTATAAAAAGAAGTCCCTACACTCTACAGCACATACAGGAATATGGAAGGATGCTTTGGGCCGTTGAATCTGTAAGTAATTTAGGATTTGCAGAAGGACAGACCGTATAGGCTTTCTTCATATTGTCTCAGTGGTATATGGTAATATACATGGTAACCATCTGTCCATCTCTAAGACTCCCACTGTGCTGCACCACGGCTATGTTGCTCCAACTCTTCATTTTTCTTGAAGTACCCGTGTCTGACGCATATTTGGACATGGATACATATGATCCCCCAAGAACCCTCCAAATACATGGAAAAACTTATAATAAATCAAACATACCCGTGTCGGATACATACCCGTTTCCGACACTCACACCCGAGTCCCGAGTAACATAGCACCACGGTGCCAAAGGGCACCTAAATCTTTTTACAGAACTAAACAACTAGTGCGTATCCCACATGTCGAAAGTTTCTGACTGAAATGTATCTATGTACTTAGCCAAAACTATTACGGTCTTGCTTAGAATATCAGCCAGTGGTAGGCCTTCCGTAATAATAACTGGCAGAGATGTAGTCACTAGACTGTAGTTCGAGAATACAACAGTACCAATGGAATATAAATATAAGTAGTAGTATTTTCAATATACAATTGAAACTAAATATGATCATATTTATTAAATCCATAATTTGATTCAAAGATGATCATTCTATATGCTTCAAAATCCAACAAGTTTATATGTTGAACAAACAAGTATGCTAAGTTTCGATTTCTAAAATGTCAGTTTGTACCAAGTGTTTAGTCATTTATTCAAATTAAATTGCTAAAGATGATTATCAAAACACCATAACTCCAGTAGGATTGTATTTGTGAGCCTTGATAACCATTTGCCATGTGGTCATCCATTAATTGCTGAAATTGAAAATTTCATTCAACTAGAGTATATAACAGGTCAAATGTGCTAATGTGGTATGATCTACATGAAGTTAGGCATTACCTTGGTGTAATTTGCTTGTTCCAACACCCATGCCTGAAGCAATATTAAAATGAAATTTTGTATCAGAGACCATAATTGAGAAAGAAACAACAATCAGTGGCATACTGAACGGACGCTATGAAGTTAAAATAATACTCCAAGGATTAGGTTTCTCATAAAGGAGCAATTGTTATTGAAACACAGATTCTTTCAAGAATGTCCATTTCTGGAAGCAAATAACAAAGAACAAATCATATGATTCCTGGTTATTATTGTATTCGGAAAAGTCGTAAATCCAAGAAACGCACCTGGAAAATCAAGCACAACGCCAAGAAGATATGAGCAGGTATCATTAAACTACGCCTGAAAGCCTGTAACATATGCAATTGAAGAATTTATTATTTTAGGATAATCTCCATTGAAGATAAATGTAAAGAAATCCAAAAAAAGGCTCAACTGCTTCCATGAGTTTCACAAATTAATCACTGAATTCAGGCACAAAAAGTAGGGAACGAGAAGACAGGCTTTGAGAACTACTTGTTCACCTGAGGCATGTATATTGCGGCCAACACAGCAGCAACATAATTCACCAGTAGAAGTCCGGAACCTAGAAATGCAATATTTCTAACTCCAAGCTTTGTTGCTAATGTTGATATTTGAAATCTGTATATGATTGTACAAACAGATCTCAGATATTGATATAGAAAAATTAAGTGACAAAGACAGTAGGATAGGTTTAAATTGAATAAAGAGGAGAAACTTTCAAAGCAAGACGGAGATTGAGGCTCAAGGGAACATTAAGACAAATAGCTATAGTTTGAACAAACACATACAAAAATTAATTAATACTTCACAACTCATGAAGGAAACTTGACCGGGGGACATATGGAAATTTGATATCAACAATGTCAAATGGAGAAGAACAAAAATAAACAATATATGTTAAATAGGTTCCATTACTTACTTGCGATCTCCTTCTACATCAGGAAGATCTTTTGTTATGGCGATAACCAGCGCAAACAATGTTACAAAAGTTGTGATAAATGCCACAGGTGCACTGCAGGCAGAATACGAATCAAGGACATGTTTAGTTCTCTCAACAGTTTTCAAACATGTGTACATAAAGCTAAACTTCAAATGTACAAGGCAAATGAAATTCCTAAATACAAAGTGGAACCTTAATCAATGATGTATTCATGTATAAAAGTACAGTGCAAATCTTAGGAGTTGTAATTAGATGGATGAATGTACAGGAAAGGTTCCACTGCACTCAATGATGGCAAAGAACTCAGAGGTACTTCATGGATGATCAGGGTCAAGTTAATGAACCATACCTTTATAAAGACACACCACTAAGTTTGAAATACAATTTGTGGTCAAGGATCTATGTATCGTGTCAATTTGTTGAGCCAAAATCACGATAGCTGATTAGCAGATTTTTTACCTTTTTCTTTTCCAATACAAGAATTTTTTCAATTATCCAAACCAAAAAACAGAGGGAATAGAGTTCTTCAATAACACTTCAAATAAACCGCATCATGCTGTTTCTCTGAAAACCTTGGGGCTGAAATCTGAGACAATAAAGTTTTATAACTAGTGGAGAGCTGTTTCGCCTTAAGTAAATTACCAACCAAATCAGAAGGTGAAGATTGATAGTAAGGCAGGCAATCTGTTTGAATATTGCATAAAGATATGTGAAGAATTACATAGCTTCATCATATTCACCAATATTAAGAAGTCAAGTGCATTGAATGGTAACCCACCTCCACTGAAATGGAAGTCCAAGAGCAGCTCTTGTGGCATAATACACCCCAAAATTGAGAAGGAAGCCCCGCACCTGCAAATGTCAATTCTTAATTTTTCTCTAATAAAGAGACTTTAGAAGCAAACATGAAAAATGTTTTGAGTAGTAAATTATGGTGCCAATTAATGCAAAAGGGTGCCATTTCCATATAGCTTGCGATAATTATTACATAGCCAACAACTATTAAGATCTGAGTACTAAGCTGGTCCAGTGACTGATCATACTTTTTTTTCTTCCATTTTTCAACCAATTCTGAAACCAAATCAATCAACATTTATGCTGCATAACATTCAATTAACTGATGTACCAGACACAAGGATAGAAATATGATATATAATTCATCTAAAATTCTCTATGATGACTTCTGCAATGAGTTGCTTCATTTTCTACTATCGAGAAGAATCTTTTGTCCACACTTAACATGTGATCAGTTTAGATTTTGAGTGAGAACAGGCAACCCCTATTGTCCGCTTGAGAGTTCAGTCCAGATTAAATAAACAATATGTGCTTCACAAAAAAATACCGTGGCAATTATGAGAAATGCCGCAACAGGAAATCTCTTCATTCTAAATGGAGGAACTGAATAGATGGTTCCCAGGAAAAGACCAAGAGAGTAAAGAGAAGTGATAAATGGGCCAAAGTTGTATCCAACAATCAGAAGGCCAGTCACTGCAAAAAATATCACCAAGAACCATGCAGATTGAACTGAGAGATCCCCTGCAGCTATGGGTAAGTAGGGTTTATTTACCCTGCAAATTGGAGAAAAAAGGTTAATTGATAATATTTTACATTCTCATCTCTTAAAGTTACTAGTAAATACCCAATAAGAAGAATCTTGAAATCTCAAATTTTCTTTAAGAAGCTATGCACTTTTACAGTTTACCTGCATGATCTAGAATCCAATATCAAAACTAGAACACAGTTATACAATAAATAAAAAAAAATTAATATAGCTCAAAAATTCAAAAAGAAAAATAACATGTTGAATAATAAAAATATATCCGGGAGTTTTCTAAGTAATGATCCATTCTAGATAACAGCCTCTCTTTCTGCTGAGTATTAAACCACATAAATGTGCATTACCTCTAGTTGAGTTACTTGGCAGCTCAGATTTAAATTTCAAGAATGTTAAATAAGTCGGGACCTAAATTTTCACTTGAGCACTAAACTGTTTTTACAGAGACGTGCTACATACTTGTCAATGCCGATATCATAGATCTGATTGATGCCAACTATATAACCATTTCCACATATTAGAGCTATAAGACCGGAGAACGCCTTCAGCAGCAGAGACCACTTTATCAAATTTGAGTTCTCAATTATTGCTCTTGCCACCAAAGCACTGTCAATAGAATTGACAACAAACTTCACTTAAAGTAAACCAGAACGCAATCAATTAACTCACCATATTTAACCAGTGTTTCAGTCATAAGTTCTTACGCTGATCCTAGAGCTGTTCCACGTATTGTATGAGGCCTTAAAAACCTCCAGCACGCATCTTTAAAAGTTGAAATTTTGTTCAGCATTGGATCAGACCCAGCAGCTCCAACTTGACTGCAAGCCTGGTATAATCCACATTCACATTGCATTAATGCCACAGATAGACTCATTGATTCTCATAGATCATAGTGAACAAGAATAACTATGCAATAATTGTTTCATTAAGTACGGCACGGGGAGGGGTGAATTCGGAAGCAGTCCTAACTCTATTAACTTTGATAAATTGACCAACCAGTGTTTTGAGCTTGCAAGCTCAAGACTTTTACTATTGAACCACTAGTCAATCAAAAAGGGTTCTAAATCTTGTAAAAAGAAAGTCAATAACAGCATCAATGGACTTCAAATTAAAATTCTCAGTTTAATGAAATTAGGTATCTCTTGGTTGTTCCTTTTTGTTTCCAAAAGCAAAAAGTAAAAGATGTGTTTGAAAACAAAGAACATATTTTAAAAAAATAAAATAAAGAGTGAAAATGTAACCTTTTGAATTTTAATTTTAATCAATTATTATTTTGCTTTTTACCAGTTGCTTTTGATTTATATTTAACTTCTTAGGTAACAATACAAACAAACAAATAGCAAAAGCAAGTACCAAAAATAATATACGGAATGATTAATGGAAAATTTACAGCAAGATTATTCTCGAAGATAAATTGATAATTCCAAGAAGTTCAAGTCATTAAACAGAACCCAATTCTCAATTATCATTCAAAATTTGGATTCTCAATCCCAGCCATGACCAAACAAGAAACCCAAAAAAACAAAAGAACTTGAACTAAGAGTTTGGAAAAGCAAGACATACCCAGATTGGATTACGCCTGAATTGCCTAGTTGGAACATGTTTTGAGCAACTTGAATGATTGTAATGCCCAACTGAGACCCCATTTTTGGAGCATTTCAAAGACAAGTCAAAATGCTTGGCATTGAGCTTACTGGGTATTGCCTTTGGCTGACAAGATGAGGCCTTGCAATGAGGATTTACAGCTGAAATTCCAAGGGAAGAACAGTGGGAGAGTGAGAGCTCCATACAGAGGAAAAAAGAAAGAAAGCAAAGCTATGTAGAGAGTGAAGAAAATAAAGGGTGGAAAATAAAGTTTGGACTTAGGACAACCAAGAATTAAATTTCTGGTCTTTAAAGGTTCATGATTTTGCAGTTGTACCCTTGTTACACTTTCCACTTATTTTCTTTTCTAACCTTCGAATTTTTATAATTTACACATATCAGTATTAGATTGTATACTCTTTGCAGTGATCTGTTTTTATAATATTTGAGAACTATTCATTTTCCTTAATTCATTCACAAATTTCCATCTTTATTACATTGCTTATGCAGTGCTCTTTGAAATGAGTAATATTTTGGTAGGGACTCATTCTAATAGAAGATAGTACTATCATTTTGAGTTAAACATTAGTAGAAATTTCTAGGTTTTTTTACTATAATATAGCAAAAAAAAAAAAAATTTACCAAATTACTGTTGGTTTCTGATTATTTCCCTTTTTTTTTCTAGCTGGGAAATCGCCATCCCCATGGCGATTTCACAGCGTTATTTTTTGAAAATTTGTAAAAAACACCAAGGGAAATCTCCATGGGGGATGGCGATTTTTTTTGGTGTTTTTTGCAAATTTTGCTAAAAATACCAAGGGAAATCGCCACCCCCCATGGCGATTTCCCTTGGTAATTTTAGCAAAATTTGCTAAAATCATGAAGGGAAATCGGCATGGGGGATGGCGATTTCCCTTCATGTATATTTTTTTTTTTTAATTAATAAACAAAAATTAATATAATATATTATATTATATTATTATTGTTTATATTATATTATATTATATTATATTATATTATTATTGTTTTTTATATTATTATTGTTTTATATTATATTATATTATTATTGTTTATATTATATTATATTATATTATTACTGTTTATATTATATTATATTATTATTGTTTTATATTATATTATATTATTATTGTTTATATTATATTATATTATTATTGTTTATATTATATTATATTATTATTGTTTTATATTATATTATATTATATTATATTATTATTATTTTGTTATTTTATAGTTTTATTTATTAATTTTTAATTGTTATAGTTTTATAATATATTATTTTTTATTATTATAACAGGAAACTCGTCGCGTGTTACGTGCGAGGAAATTTACATTGGAGGACCCGCATCCATCTATTATCGACCACTTAAGAAGAGCCGGATTTTATCACGCAAGTCAAATTCGACGACTTGTGATACAACCCGATTTAATCAGTGCGTTGGTCGAACGATGGAGACCCGAGACGCACACTTTTCATTTTCCATGTGGTGAATGCACGGTCACTCTCGAAGATGTTGCGCTGCAACTTGGACTTCCGATCCATGGCGATGCAGTTACAGGCGGAAGCCTGCTAGATTGGAATGAAGTGTGTCAAGATCTATTGGGTGAGGTACCTCCAGAAGACTATGTATCTGGCTCAACGGTGAGACTAACTTGGTTGAAATCGTTTCAAAATCTGCCATTACATGCAACCGAACAACAAATACAATATGCTGCTAGAGCATATATTTTACGTTTGATTGGAGGATTACTGATGCCTGACAAATCGAGCAGTCGGGTACATTTAATGTATCTTCCATTGCTACGTGATTTAGAGCAAGCAGCAAATTATAGTTGGGATTCTGCGTGTTTGGCAGTTTTGTATAGAGAACTTTGCCGAGCTACAGTTCCAAAAATCCATGACATAGGTGGATGTTTAGTGCTTCTACAATCATGGGCTTGGTATCGGCTATCATTTCTTGCTTCGCGCGTGGATATTTCGGCTGTATACCCCCTTGCAAGCAAGTAATAATCTTTACTATTTTATTAAATTTGTACGAACTTGTATTTTTATAGGTCATTAAGATATTATATGCATTTTAATAGGTGGAGTAGGAGTACGAGTAGAGATTTTACAGAGACTCCGAGCGATCTTGCAAGTATAAGACTACGACTAGATCGACTAGGATATGATAAGGTAAATATTTCGATTGTTACATTGAAGCTTTTTTTTATTTAATCCATATGAAACTAATAATTTGTAATAATTATTCGCAGTTTCTGTGGATGCCATATTCCTCGAGTGAAATTATGGCATGCCTCCCATCAGATGCCTACAATAATTTCAATATATGGAAAGCAAACACAGCATTGATATGCTTTTCATATGTAGAGTGGCACCAAACTGACCGGGTGTTGCGACAATTTGGGATGCAACAACCAATTCCTGCAGCCCCGGTGAACCTTTATAAGCTTCACAAGGTCGACATGCGTGGTCGTAATGATGAATTCTGGCCTGCGAAGCATGAACATTGGATCCAATGGTGGAACATACGTTTTCAACGAATTCCGACAGGTTATCCGATTGTTGGTAATAATTTCAACCCATCTGCTGATTACATAAGATGGTATAGAAATGAAGGTCGGTCTTTCGTTTGTCCACCGTCGATGCACGAGGATGTTAGGAGTATGCCATTTACCGGACAAACTTCAGCTCCAGTCCCTCCTACACAGGATATGGATGCTCCTAGACCTCGCCGACAACGTGGGCGAACGCGTCAACCGACCTCATCGGAGTTCACAGCACCGAGGATGTCATTTGATCATCCTGAACCTGAACGGGATCATGGAGTACCATCCAGCCATCATTATTCCGTAAGTCACCCCGGATATGACGTTGATGAGTGTTACCGACCATCACCGCCAAGAACGAGGTTAGATGACCAGCTCCCCATCCTAAGTCCAAGTTCAGCATATTTAACATCCATGTATCAGTTTGGAACCCCTTCGTCAGCATTTGATGCTACATCATTTATGGGTGCATCTAGTAGTCAGGTTCCCGTTATGGGTGAACTAGGTGTTGGCTCATCCAGCAGTGGGTTTCAAATTTTTGATACGGATGAAACGACTAATGACATACAACCAGAACCAGTGGCGGTTATAGCAAGAGGTCGTGGTGGACCGTGAATACGTGCCACTGACGAGGTTGAACGACGGGTGCAACCACCACGCACTAGAAGAGCTCGACACTGTTGCTCTACACCACGCAATAATTAGAATAATTGTAATGTGTTTTAAATTTCTAATATAAATTTATATGTTTTGCATTTCATGTTATTTATTTTAAATTAAATTTTAATAAGAAATATATTTTTATTTTTTATAAAATTGTAATAATAAATTAAATTACATTTTTAATATATATTTTAAAAAAATAAATAACCAAACCTATAAAAAAATATTTTAATTTAATTTATAATTTTTAAAAATAAATTTATCAAATTTAATTTAATTTTTGTTTAAATTTAATTTTTGTTTATTAATTAAAAAAAATATATATACATGAAGGGAAATCGCCACCCCCATGGCGATTTCCCTTCATGTTTTTAGCAAATTTTCAAAAAATAACGCTGGGAAATCGCCATGGGGGATGGCGATTTCCCAGCTAGAAAAAAAAGACCGTATTTTGGGAAATAATCTAAAACCAACGGTAATTTGGGAATTTTTTTTTTGCTATATTGTAATAAAAAAACCGAAATTTCTACATTCACGTTTTGGTGGAAGAAAAACACTTATAATTTTTTTTTTTTGTGAGTAGTTTTTTAAGAAATTGATAGTTTTTTTTTTAGTTATTTATGAAGTAGGTAGTTTTTTTTAAGAAAAAATTAGTTATTTTAAAAAATAAAATAAAAGATATAAGTTTTTTATTATATAATTTGATATTATTATTTATTTGATTTTTGAATTGTGATATCAAATTCAGTAAAAAAAATTTTATAATAATAGAGATGCATAGAGGCTTTGCTTCTTTTAAAAGGCTTTGTTTCAATCTTCATTGAAGGTTTTGTATCAAGTGACATGTGCTAAATGGGTTTTATTTATGTAAAGACATACACTTTTTTTTTTTTGTGAATGATATTTTGACTTTACAATTTTGTGTTTACTATTTATCATGTGACAAATTTTCATTGGATGATTTAAAAGTGGAATTTATCAAATTATATAGATTAACTAAATCATAAATAAATATGATAATGTTCAAAATTGAATTAATTCATTTTTAGGAATAAACATATGAGATCAAGAAGCATTTTTCTAAAGAAGAAATCTAAAAAGTTGTGAAACAAAATTTAAAAAATACATAAATTTTGGAATTCAGAAGTATGATAATCCGACGGTCTCAACATGCCAAATCAAGGCCGTACCAGTCAGCAACCATGGACCTCACCTACACCCACGCACAAGTTCCAAAGCCCTCAGTCAAATCCAAAATGACCATAATACCCCAAGTTATAATCATTCCAAAAACGTTGTCTATATAAACTCTAATTCTAGGGCTTTTTATTTCCCTCACCCTGAAAATCGCAAGAGAAGCAGCCGCTCCCCTGTCGTTCTCCTCGCACCTTCGTCTTCTCTTAGCCAAGGTTAGGTCGGTTTTATATCTTCTTTTACAGTTTTTCGTAGTTTCCTTTAGGTATGTTTAACGTTAGATCTGCTGTCGTTTCGCTGTTTATAATTTTGTTCTGTTTTTCTTTTCGTTTTATTTTCTTTGTTTACTTTGGATCTGCTTTATGGAGGAAGTAAGTTGTTTTTTTATTAAATTGAATCAGCAATAGTCCTGTTTAAGCTGTTTTTAAGAGTGGATTACTTGATTATCTGTTGAAATATGCTGTTAAGTTACTAAAATAGAAGTTGTGGATCTTAATGAACCATTGCTGCTTTGCTGGAGTGTTTTACTATGAACATTGTTAAATTGATGAAATGGGTTTTCGAATTTATGATCAATAATCATGTTTAAGGTACCCTTTTCGATTTAGTAGCTAGATTGGCTTTGGACTAAAAATCTGAGTTTCGACCCTAATTGTTTTCCCCTTTTGTTTAAAAAGATGTAGTTTTCGGGCTATGGGGTTAAAAAATGTGGTTTGGTTGTTTGGCTTTGCAGAATGGATTCCCAAATTAAGTATGCTGTGGTGGTGAAAGTTATGGGAAGGACCGGATCAAGAGGTCAGGTGACTCAAGTGAGAGTCAAGTTTTTGGATGATCAGAATCGTTTCATTATGAGGAATGTGAAGGGACCGGTTAGGGAGGGAGATATTCTCACCTTGCTTGAGTCTGAGAGAGAAGCTAGGAGGCTTCGTTGATCGGTTTTATCTTTGTTTTGTTACATTATGGATGTTTATGTTGCATTAGCTAGTTATTATCTGCTGAGTTTTGTTACTTCTAAAAGGTGTCCAAATTTTCATATCAAGACTTCGATTTTTGGAGAATGGTTTACATGGATGAATTGTTTTAAAGCTTAATTATGATGCTGAAATGAACTAAGTTGGTTTTGAGATGATGAATCCTTGTCTCCCATTAATCTTTGTTGTGTTTAACTGTTTCTTAAGAAATTTTAGAATATCTGATTGGTGCCCTTTTTACTTTTCTTAAGAAATTTATCTTTGTTTTGTTACATTATTGATGTTATGTTGCATTAGTTAGTTATGTTATCTGCTGAGTTTGGTTATTTTTAAAAGGTGTCCAATTTTTCATATCAAGTCTTGGATTTTAGGAGAATGGTTTACATGGATGAACTGTTTTAAAGCTTGAGGCTACTGCTATTTTCTTTTTTGAGGGTTGATAACTTGATAGTTGATATAGGTATGTTGTTTAACCTATTTAATTGAAGGATTTTGTTAACGAATGTTTTTAAGGCACTCCTTAAGGTTAGTTAATATACTATTTATAATAATAATATTGTATTAAATGAAAAAATTGATAATTTTATTCATCATTTTCAATGTATTGATTGAAGATATTATTATATTTAGTAATCTTAAAGAGTGTCTTTAGGTAGTTAGCAAAATCCTTAATTGAATAGGTAGAAAAAAAGTTGTTTTAACATGATTATAGAACAATTTTTTTGGTTACAAATTATAAACCATTTGAAGTAAGCTAATTTCATTAAATTAGTTGTTTTTAAATTATTGTTTATTAGTTACTTATCCTCTTTAAAATATATATATTTTTTTATTTGAAGGAAAGGAAGAATTTCATTCAGTTTTTTGATTGAGGGATTCATTTATTTATCACGAAATCAAATGCTCAGTTGAAAAAAATTCGGATTGATCGGTTGGATTGATTAAATCGAAGATTTATTCGATTTGGTATGTTTTATAAAATGGGGTTTTATTGAATCGGTAAATCATATATTTAGTTTTAATATTTTTTTAATTTAATCTGTAATTTAATCGATAATCGAAGTTTTTATCAATTTAATTTTTGATTATTTTTTTTTATTTCTCGACTCCCGTGTCTTTTTATAATTATACTTAGTATTATTTATTCATTAGATTAAATCAAATGGCTTTCTGCAAACAAAATGATTAATGGGCTATTATATTTGTTAAAGTGTAATAATTAATAAATAAATAAATAGGTCAATTAGACGTTAATGAAGGATGGATCAATTGGGTTAATTTAGATCTGATTTTAACTTGTCCATTTCGAGTTGATTCCAGTTTGGGCAGTATTGGCTTTGCGTTGATTTCAAACATGTTATTTTTAGAACTTTGGAATTTATAATTACCTAAGCATTGAGAAATTTTGAGAATTTTCAAAGGCTGTCTAATTCAGTAATTCTAATATGCTTTGGTAATTAAAAAAAAAAAAAGTTTAAATAATTAATAAGGTAACAATAACTGTTTTTCCAACCCTTTGCCTTTGGTTCCAACTTCCATCTGTCACTTTAAACTTCAAATTTTAAGAGGTGACATTTGGCTCTATCATAAATAAATTAACTCATTTTTCTAATTTAAGTTATTATTATTAAGAAGCATCTTCATAAAAAAAGAAAGTTTATTAGTGATTAGCATTTTTTTGGACAAAACACTTTATTGTATATATAATATCATATTTTCTTACTATATTTTCACTATTCATATAATAGAATATTTGCTTTTACTATTTTTTAAGTGCGTTTGATGAAGAATTTTGAAAATTTTAAATCTTTTGAAATTAGAGCATTTTAAAATACTAATATTTGTAATTAATTTGTTTGGATAAATATTTTATAAGAAAATTGATAAGATAAAAGATTAATTATAAAAAAGAATAATGATATTAAAAATAAATAAATTTACAATATAAATATCATTAAATTTATAAAAACATATAAATATTATATGCAAAAGCTTCAATAACGATTGGACAATAGTAAAAAATCATAACAAATCCTATAATTACTCGCACCAATTCTTCCTAAATAATAAAATAACGAATCGAAGTATCTAAGAGATGCATGTACTTATGAAAAAGTAATTTAATCAAAATGCTTCAATTTTGAGTAATTTAATTTTTATATTTTTAAATCAAGAGTAAATAAAGATAATAGATAACATCATCCATTTTCATAGTTTGGGTTTCTAAACCAAAGTCTGTCAAAGAATAATTGGGCCGTTAAAGGTGATTATTTTGGGTTGGATCATGGCAACAATCGAATCCATTCTATTTCTCTTCATTATCTTCTCTTTTATTTTAGCCTAAAATTGACACAATGAAAAGCCCAAAACCCGAAGCCACTAAAAACCCTAGTCAGCAAATCAGTATTTATTCGTAAGACTAGGGTTTTTTCATTTCCTCATCCCCTGCTGCTACCTGCGAAAGAGACACTCTTTTCTCGCCGCTCCTTCTCTCTTTCTCTCTAATCACAGGTGTTTGTTTATGCCTTTTCCTCTCAATTCGAATCTCTCTTTCTTCAAAATCTGTTCTTAATTTTTGAACTACTTGTTTTCTTTCGTAGGTATGGCGACAGACGTGGCAGCCCCCGCGACCACCGCACCGCAAGACCCAACCGAACCTCACTTCGAAGTCAAGCTCTTCAACCGCTGGAGCTTTGAGGAAGTTCAGGTATTTCTTTTTCTTTCTTTTTTTTCTCTTTTCCGTCTCTGTTTATTTGTACTTGTAGATCTGTTTTGTCTTTCTTCTGGCTTTGTTGTTTTTGAGTTTTTTTTTTTTAATGTTAAATTTCTCATTTTAATCTTCATGTTTTCTTTTTGGTTATTGCTTTTGTTTCTTAATAAAGATTATACAAGTTGAACTGAAAAGATTTTCTTGGTCTTTTCAAGTAAACTGGATCTAGTTGAATTAGAGAATTGTAATAAAGGAATTTGATTTCATAGGGAATATTTATTCATGTGAAGGAGATGCTGATTTATTCTTTTCTACAGCTTCTGATTATGGTTTTATTAATGGTTTTAATTTATGTTTTGAACTTGTCAATCCATATCTTGCATCATACTGATAGATGGGATATCAATGCCTGTTTTCTTTCGATATTATTTATCTCTGATTTGACCATAGTTGTTTGTTGTCTTTGCTGTTAAAAGATAGTGCAGGGTGAGAATTTTGGTTTTCCTAGAAACTTATCTTGATTTCTCTTGTCATATTGTAAATTTTGGTGAGCAATTGTTTCTTTTGTAGGTTAGATTAATCAGATAAGAATCATTGTGTTAGATTGTCTTTCCCAGTGTCTTTAAGACTCTTGATTGGAAAGAATTATCGTCCTCAACTTCCTGTCCCCTTTGATAATTTCAATTCTTGTTGGCCTTGATCCTTGACATGATTGATTTGCCTATTTTAGGTTGCTGATATCTCTTTGAGTGATTACATTGGTGTCCAATCTTCCAAGCATGCGACCTATGTGCCACACACTGCTGGAAGGTACTCAGTTAAACGTTTCAGAAAGGCTCAGTGCCCAATTGTTGAAAGGCTTACAAACTCACTGATGATGCATGGCCGAAACAATGGGAAGAAACTTATGGCAGTCAGGATTGTGAAGCATGCCATGGAAATTATTTATCTCCTGACTGATCTGAACCCAATTCAAGTCATTGTTGATGCTATTATCAACAGGTAGCCTATATGACCTTAAGTTTAGTGAAAAATTTCTCTTTCAAATGTATCACTGGCTAATGTGAACTTGTCAAGTAGCAGATGATGTTAATTAATACATCTGTTGATTTTGGGATATCTTAATTAGATTAATCTTTGATGTAACAGTGGACCTCGTGAAGATGCTACTCGTATTGGTTCTGCTGGTGTTGTCAGGCGTCAGGCTGTTGATATTTCTCCTCTTCGTCGTGTGAATCAGGCCATCTATCTCCTGACCACTGGTGCCCGTGAGTCTGCATTCAGAAACATTAAAACCATCGCAGAATGCTTGGCTGATGAGCTTATTAATGCTGCAAAGGGATCATCTAACAGGTAAACCCGGGATTTTCTGTATTATCTCCTTGTTTTGCTTTGATATTAGGAACTGCTTTCTCATGTGTATTTTTTGATATTCCAATTTCATTCCTGCTCCCTTTTGAATCATTGCTTTCGTCATTTCTGTTGATATTGACAATAGTCCTCTTTGTGCAGCTATGCCATCAAGAAGAAGGACGAAATTGAGAGAGTTGCCAAGGCCAACCGTTGACGAATTGGAAGAAGATTACGCCATGTCAGTCGAGAATTTTGTTGCCTTAATCAGTACTTTATAAGTTGTTTTGTCTCCTGGACATGCTATGAATGTCTTGTTTTTTATTTAAGTTGACAAGTTAGTTTCTGGTTAAAAGGGAGTTTTCAGTAGATATTATTCAAGAAAGCATTTTTGCTTATTGATTTAATGAGATGCATTTTCGTTGAATGAAAAATTTGATTGACTTTGGTTGTGATTTCCCCTTCCTGGTTAAAATTATTATGTAATTACGTTGGTAGTCCTTGTTTCTCATTGCCAGTCATTTGCTATCTGGTGATCTATTTCGGATTGTCAGCTTACCTTCAATCAGAAATCAAACAAAACTGAAATTAACCAAAATTTTATTTTTTCTTTCCCCCAAACAGAGTTTTTGACTTGGATAGTAATAACGTTTCTAAATATTTTTTTTTGCGAATAAGGAAATGTTTAGAGAGATACAGTAATCCACAATTCCTAGACCCAAAGCCCAGAGTCCCCAATCTTTCAAACCTGTAAAAAGTATAAAACCTAATCATTTCCCTGCAAAAGATCATTTTCAGAAAACAACTTCAGGCACTTCTGAAACTTGTTTATTGGAGTTTGAGCCTTTAACAATATGTTAAAACCCTTCACAAACAGGATAATATTAAAGTGGGGAAACCTAATTTTATGTAATGGTATTATTTTGTATTGGCATTGCTCCGGGAGAATGAAATGGAAAAGGCAGTTGAAGCAATGAAGGAAGCCATATTGATTAATGAACCTTGGTGGAAAGCCTAGTGAGGAAAGTTTGGCTGCCTGTCTAAAGTACTTGAAAGGGGAAGGAGATAAGGATGAAGCAGAGAAATTCATAAAATTGCTAGGAGATAGGGCTATTATCTCCTGAGGGCTTCAAGGTGAGTTATTATGTAAAATATGAAAATGGGGAATCAAAGTCGGACTCTTTATACCAACATTTGGTTGGTTAGAGTGATAACCACAATATGAGAATCAAGATTCGAATCTTGGGAGTCGTCATCAACGTTGGGAGGACTTTACCATTACACTTCCGGCCCGATAGAGATTAATCTTCCATCAAATCATAAAATGGGGATGGTAAACACCCCATTTAGACAAAAAAAAAAAAAAAGTCGGACCTTTATGCTAGCTCGTGGTGCTTCTCATGGAAGTGGAAGTTCATTTGATGAAATTCTCCCGTTATGGTGATTAGAGGACACGTGATTTTTCTTGTTGGGACAATGGAAACAAAAATCACCACTTATATCACAAGTCAAGATGGGCAAAGGGAACGCGATAAATTTGTCCAGGGTAACCAGCCATGTCAGATGTTCATTCTTGAGGTATAATGTAAGGGCCTTGAAGAACAAATTTCTTTTTGCTTAGAAGCAACAACTGGGAAGGATATTTGCTTAGTGATGCTTGGAATTCAGGAGATCTATGTTATCCGGACTTGGGACTTAAAGGTGAATGTCGAATACGAATATGTGTCTGACATGGGTATGTGCATTTTTTTAAAATTTTTTTTTATATATCTGAAAGATCATACTCTCATATTTATATCCAAACTTATGTCGGATACAAATACTTTTAAAAAAATAAAGAATTCGAATAACATAGCAGGAGACTAAGAAGTATGAAAATATGAAATAAGCGGATAGAAATAGAGATGGCAATGGATAGTGCGGATTCGGATATCTGCAATTATCCGATCTGTTTTTTGCGGATTAAAATTTGAATTCGGGTATTATAATTAATATCTACAATGGATTTGAAGCGAATGTGAATATGAAATCTCGGATATCCATTATCCGAATTCGCATTACTTATACGGATAACAGATTCAGATATCCGAATTTGCTATCTGAATCCACATTACTTCTGCGGATTAGAATATCTGAATCCGAATTCATAAAGTTTTGACTTACTGAATTCGGATATTCGATGGATAATGTTATTTAATTTGGATTGGAATAGTAATATTCGGATTTAATGCGAATAATAAACGAATTCGAATTTTAAAATAATTATGCGAATTTAAATTCGAATATTGCAAAAAAAAAAAAAAAAAATATTTGATCTACTGTTTTCTCTAGATAAAATTTGTAAATGCTTTCAGAATTTAGGTCCCATGTTATGTAGTGGCGTTAAGGCTGAATTTTAACTTTCAAAGTAAATTATATCAGTTACATGTGGTGTATATGTTGTTTGTTGAACCAATTGAGTATCTACTTCTTTCTATCAATATTCAGTTAAATGAACCCCGATTAAATTTAATCATTAATTTAAACTAAAGGCCCTAACACTTATTGGATAAGAAACAAACAAAGAACGGAATATCATATTCCAAGATATAATTCCAAACAGATCCCACTAAAAGAAACCCTCTCTGAGTAGATTCGTTTTTCTTTTCACTGCCCCAGCCCAACCAAAGCCGCAGCTGAAAAATGGAAGAAGAGCTCCGAACTCTAAAAAACGACGTCGTTGACGACACTGACGACGATGACCCACCAGCCCTGAGCTCTCATGCACTAGCAGCTCTCAAAGAGTTCCTCGAAGAACAAAGCCAATCTCTTGCTAACCACGAAACTGAAGAAACCGGAGGGGGAGGAACTGGACCGGAGAGTGAAGTGGCTTTAGTAACAGAAGATTGGAGACTGAGCCAATTCTGGTACGACCCAGAAACAGCCCGGACCGTTTCCCAAGAAGTTCTTTTTCTTTGCAGCGAATCCAATTATAAAGTAGCTTGTATTGCTTGCCCAACCCTCTATGCCTATCTTAAGGTGATTTTATCAAATCCTTTGTCTATTCAAAAAAAAAAAAAAATACTTCTAGTTTTGGTAAGAATGATTAGCAAAGAGTAAATAGTTCTGGAAATTGATTAAAGGGTAATCAAGTTTGTTGATTAACTTTATACCATTTTAGTCTCAGTTATTGGCTTAGTGGGGTTTTGGTGTTAAGCCAGATTGATCATCAGTAGAATTAGTTAGAATAGAAATGTAACTCTTGAGTTCAAAATCTAATTGTATCATTGGAAGAACTGCAAGAAAAGGGGACAGTGGTTTGACTCCGGTCCGACTCTTAAATTATCAAGTTAGTAAGGTTTTGAGAAAAATAAGAGAGGAAGGAGAGAGAGAGAGAGAAACTCTATAGTACTAAACTCATCGAGACAAGCTTACCATATATTCTTCACCCGAGATAGTAAGGGTGAAAGTTGTCGTCCGAGGAGTCAAAGAAAGGATAAGGAATCAGGGAGATTGGTGTTTTGAATACTTTAATTAGAGAAAGAACTTGATTCCTTGAATTGAGATATAGTGCCTGGTTAAGGATGAATGAGAAAATTTAGCGGCCAGGGTTTAAGCTTACATCATTTGTGTTGATGTCGTCGTTTGCTTTGGAGATTCTACTGCTTAGCTCCACTTTAGACTCACAAGATATGGTCAGTTACTAGTTAGGGTGGTTGAACTTGGCTCCTGTGTGAACCTTTGGATGATTAAGTCCTTTTCTCTGCCAGAGAGAGAGAGTAACAAATAACTAAGACATAAAAGTGTTTGGAATATACCTAATACCTTTCACAGTGAGGGTAGGATGGATTATTGAAATGCTCTTAAACACAATGGAGGCTATGTGCTCTAACTCTAGGGTCTAGTACATGTGGTTAAATCCAAATGATTCGTTATATTTTACATATAACATTTTGGATGAAGGAACTAATTTTGGATGAAGGAACTAGCTTTTGGCCTGTTAACGTTATTATCTGATTTTCTATAAAGGGTTGACTAAGGCAAATTGATGCAGGGTAAGATCAAAATAGCAAATAAAGAGAAAGAGATAGCAACCCTAATTGAGAGGACAAGATAATTAGGTTTAAATTCTGCTAAACCTTTATTGAAAAGAGTTATACTCTGAAAAATAACATAAGCTGCGGCTACTAACCCTTATTAGGGTATTTATAATAGCTCTCCTAATTAAAAGTCACATGTCAGTCACATGACCTAATTAAATATTAAAAGCATAAAACATCAACTTAAAATACTAACTAAATAAGATAGGCAATAACTAAATAAAATAAGCATAGTAAAATAATCCTAAGTCTATGCTCCTGCATCAATCTCCCCAGGTTAAAAGATAGCTGACTCTGTTGAAAAAGCTTTGGCTACTTCTGCATAAACTTCAAGATCAATATTCCCATGTTCCAATTCCTTTGTCACATTAACAAAAGCATCTAAATCAGGAGTAGGTTTCCCGTTAACTTCAACAATCCATTGTAAAGCATATAACCCATATCTATGAGCTGGACTACCATGACACCACCGTGCCAAATAAACACCATGCCCTTCTTCAGGAAGAAATCCAAGAGCACGCACGGCTGAATGAAGATCCTGAACCATACACCCATACCAAGTAATCACTCGTGTTCTGTCATTCCCATCCCTCACATCTGTCCCCACAAGAAGATCAATTTCACATCCCTGTCGAAAAATGGTCATGCTAAGGTTCCCACTGTTGTCACCATTGTTTAATGCTTGACAAACATTTTTTATGTCTCGAAAGCAAGTAACTGGCTCTTTATTTACAGCTAAAACCATGTCACCTTGTTCTAATAAATTCTCAGCTCTTGATCCCGCCAAACAACCTTTAATACGCAAAACTTGACGACGAACTGGATCTTTCTTGACTAGAGCTTGAATCTAGTCATCTCTCAATCCAAAGCTTCTGGCCTTTGAAAGCAAAGTAGGATAAAGTTCAACCTCTAAGATCCTAACAAGTGGCATCAGCCTTTTGACACCATTTATGAGAAGAGGCGGTCTATCAGCACCAGATATGATCTTGTCAAGAACTTGGCTTATTGCATAAACTAGGATACATCTCACAAATTGATGATCCTTTGATATATTGCAACCAAGCTTCAGCTGTGTTGAAAAGCTTCCCAAAATTGCTTGAACCCTTCCATGCTCATCGGTTAGCACACCTGAAAATGTACTACCAAAATCAGTATCAAGCTCAATTATTTCCATATTTGTTGCTCTGTACCGTGGACAGTCAGCAGACCCAATGTTAAGTGCAGCACTTGGATTGGTCACAACTGATTTCCTACATGTTACTTGTAAGCTTATACTTAAACCCACAAGATAGATTGAATCCCCACGACGTAATGCAGGCTCAGGAAATAGTTCCGCAACACGAACCACAAAAGCACCAATAGTCCCTAGAGCCAAGGGGTCATATGCAACTAGAGCATAATTGTGAACAGGGTGAAGAAAAACACCCTTTCCAGGAATTTCAATTGGATAAGTAGCAAAGGACATCATCACATCCGACGCAGAAATTGCAACTGTATTCTTGTCAACAGCAACCAAACCCATACTACGAGAATGTTGTGAATGGACGCCATCAAGCATGCATGATGATGGCACATGAACCTCAAACATTACAAGAGTAGGCTCTATTACTCGTTCAGCAATTGAAGCATTAGTTGTTGCACCTTGATAGTCCCTTAACACAACATTTTTTGTGGCAGTTTTGTTCTCCAACTTAACTTCAGCAGTTTCATTTAAGGAACAGTCAGTAACAACTCCATCAAAAGACACATCCTCTTCTACTCGTCTTTTTTTTTATCCAATACCTTTTTCATCCTGAGAATGCAATCCCGCAGAAGCATGCTCACAACTGGTTTCCATACTAGTGAAACCATCAGTCAACTCTTGGTGGTTATCTTGATGTATGTGTTCCATATGAGTAGCCTCGCCATTAACACTAGATGATGGCAGCATGGACTCTGGTTGAAAGGCGGGCTTTGCTGTCCATAAACTTGAGTTGTCATCACGAGTGTATATCTGCGGGGGTGCATACCATTCATGGCGATCAACCGTGACCAAGACAGACTTTCTCCGATGACGATCCATGTAGCTTTTATATTCTAAAGGCGCCCGAGCACCCCAAGACAGCTTAGATAGAACAGAGATTAAATCCTCAAGTTTTGATATCTCCTCACCAGCTAACTTCTTAATGATGGCAAGTCGAGGAACTCCAGCTTCCTTGCCTTTATCCTCAAACTCTTCAACTGTTAGAAACCCATTCAATTTCCTAGTTTCGAATGTTGTTGCCAGCACCCTCCTAACTATCAATGATTCTCCTTGTGCTGGATAGATATCTACGTCATCACCCTCGTCATTATATTCATCATAGATAGGATCCGGCAATTCCTTGCCTCCCTCATCAAGTTCATCCTCAAGACCACCTTCCGGCATGTCAAAAGGGTTGTGGTCACCTTCCGGAATCTCCATTCGGGCTCCCACATGTCCCTGTCGTTGTAAGGCTTGTACAGCCCGCGACAATTCGTCAATCATACACCACATCTCAGTCAATTCTGTTTGTTGACCTTGATCCCCTCTTCCACGGCCTCTAACACGTCCAACCATGGCTAAATTTGAATCCAGAAACAAAACTAGGATATGTTTGGCTCTGATACCAATTTGATGCAGAGTAAGATCAAAATAGCAAATAAAGAGAAAGAGATAGCAACCCTAATTGAGAGGACAAGATAATTAGGTTTAAATTCTGCTAAACCTTTATTGAAAAGAGTTATACTCTGAAAAATAACATAAGTTGCGGCTACTAACCCTTATTAGGGTATTTATAATAGCTCTCCTAATTAAAAGTCACATGTTAGTCACATGACCTAATTAAATATTAAAAGCATAAAACATCAACTTAAAATACTAACTAAATAAGATAGGCAATAACTAAATAAAATAAGCATAGTAAAATAATCCTAAGTCTATGCTCCTGCATCACAAATAGACTCAGATTGACATAAGGAAGAAATTTGGTTGATGAATCTTGTTTCATTTGCTTGATCCTACTGGTGCTTTGGGGTTCATTACTTTTTGCTTTTGTATGATTTTCAGAAAATTGATCCTAACATCTCTGCGCAACTTTTGGAGTATGATAAGCGTTTTGAGCAATATGGAAGTGATTTTACATTTTATGATTACAACCAACCCGAAGACTTGCCGTTGGAACTAAAGCATACTTACCAAGTTATAATTGCTGATCCTCCTTATCTGGTAAGATAAGACATTTTTGTCAATTTTTTTTTAATTTACTTATTGTTTCTTTAAGCATCCACTTCAACTGCTATAAGGGGTTCATTCCTTTTGCTGGTGTCAGTTGAAGAGACAAGCTCTTTTATGCTGTGTCGTTTTCATTCTTACCCTTAATTGTGTGAGTCTTGTCCCATATGCAAAACCTTCCTGCTTGCAACCAATCTTGCGGTAACTGCTAAGGGTAGAACCTATTCCACTTGTCTATTTAACACTAAATTATTCTGACTTTTTTTTAACTAGTATTTACATACCAATATTTTGAATATGTTGTTTCTTTTAATTGATTCCAGGTTTTTGAAATTGAGGATGAATTTGCTTCAATGCTTGTTTATCTTGTGATCATTAATATGTTCTTTTCTTTGTGATGAAAACGAAATCAAAGACTTTGAATCAGTTTATACCAGTGATTTTCTACCACTTCACCTTGATTTAAAATTCCTCCCTTGATACTTCTAAGTCTGGGAAATCTGTAATCCTACTGATCTGCTTTATAGTGCTATGTTAAATATAGTATTGTAGAATGTGAAGGTTTAGACACATTTCTTCACAAGATGGTAAACCACTATTTTGGTTTAAGTCTAACATGGAACATTTAGGATTAGAGCATCAGTTTCTACTTTTCTCATTATCTCGACTGAGCAGATATTTATATGGGGGCAACTGTTTCTTTTAACCGTGCCATGGCTGTATTGCTTTTCACTTGAGTTCGTGTTTGGAGAAAATTTCGACCGTATAATACATACGATGTATATGGTTGCAGAGCAAGGAGTGTTTGGAGAAAGTTACTCAAACAATATCTCTTCTTGCACAACCACAAGAATCTTACTTGCTTTTGCTTACAGGTAAAGTTTTTGCTTCCTCTCCAACTTAACATAGCTTGTGATAGAGGCTATCAGTTAGTCATCTTTCCTACATTGCATGTATAACTTTAATGTAGCGCAGAATACAGTGTGGATGTCAATTGTTGTTTAAGTGGGCTTTTAATAGTAAATCTAAGAGAATGTACTTTGATGGCTTGCAGGAGAGGTGCAGAGGGATAGAGCTGCTGAGCTTTTGGGTTTGCATCCATGCAATTTTCGGCCACGACACTCTAGCAAACTTGGAAACGAGTTTCGGCTATACACAAACTATGACCCTGGGGAGCGATTTGGAGGCTGGGAGCAAGAAAAATAGGTGCCTTTTTGTTGCCACCATTTACATGGACCTTACTTTGTATTAATTATGAAGTTCATACAACGTAATTTGTATTAATTATCAAGGCTTTTCCATTGCTGCCAACACTTACTCTTGGAAGTAACCGATGAAAAATAACCTGGCTTTTCTGCTCATTTTCCCTATCAGAAAACATGCAGATAAGCCTTCTTTATTGCTAAGATTCTGCAGTCAAAACCCTGCACTGCCTTTCTCCTCGCATAATATTTTTCCTTTTGTCTGATGATTTTAGATTCCAGATCTCAAGGAATAGCTGAGGCCCATCATTTTATATGGCGTACTTTGTCTCCACAGATTGATGCCGAGCTCATTGTTAGTGCAAAGAAAGAGAATGCTTATCCTGGTTGTCTTTCATACAAGGAGCACATTTTTCAGCTTTCCAGTCTCCAGTTTGTAGTGAGAAATTATTTATGGGTTTTCAACTTTGAATTTACACCTTTTTGTTTTGACATGTCGCATTAGAATATATGGCCATCTATCTCTTTGGATCTCATGAGTAATTGAGTATGATTTGGGTGACAAATTTGATTCCAAAAAGAAAACATGGGGCAATGAAAGAAAATTTGTAAAATTTCCTTCATCAATTTAATTCTTTACTCTCTCGTTCTACTGAATATGTAAATTGGGTTTATAAGTATGTACTATGTAGTAGTAGTAGCAGTTATTTTATAAATTGAGTTTGTTTTTTATGTACTAATAGTGTAATTTTTTAATTTATTTACTGATATTGTAATTTTTTAAATTTTACAAACAGGATAACAAATTGTTATATGTTTTTTTTTTTTTTATAAAAATTTTAAATTTTTAATATACTCGTATGCATATTTTGTTAATCTCGCTTGCTTATATAATCTAAAAATTTTATTGACGATATATGAGATAATTTATTTTTGAGGAGGGATTTATTTACACTAGTGTAAAATTAAAGTTGTTTTATATACTTTCATAATTTTTTATACGATTTATATTTGTTTAATCTGACTGTTGGATTTAACAATATAATTGTACTTGTCGTGCACGTAAAGTTTCGAATCGATCTGATATATATTGTCTTTTGCAATATATATTTAACGGTTGAAAGTTTTTTATGTCGAATAAATAGTTAGACAATTTTAATTTACTCGAAACTTGACGTGCATGATCTACGTGAATAGAACATGAAATACGACGGTCGGATTAAACAAATATGAATCGTATAAAAAGTTATGAAAGTGTGTAAAACAATTTTAGTTTTACACTTGTATAAGTGGATCTTTTATCTTTATTTTTATGATATATATATATGGTATTATTAAAAAGGAAAATTAAATTATTATTTTTTTCCATTAATTAAGAGATCAAATGCAATTACTTAATATAATATAAACATAATCTTGCTTTCTTCTCAAATATAGTGTTGTATTTATATCCATACATTAGATAAATTTTACATTTTTTAAGCAAAGTTAGGCTATCCACGTCTTCAACTTTTTTTTTTTTTTTCTCAAGGAAAGAGAGAAAGAAAGAAAGGGAGAGAGAGAGAAAAAAAAAATTGTGTTCATATTATTTTTTTTATTTAAAATATTATAAATTTTTACATATTAATACTTTGTTTTATGTATATTTTTAAACGTTCGTGTATCCGTATCGTGTTTGTGTTATTTTTCGTGTTGTGTTTTAATTATTTTTCTTATGTTGTGTTCGTGACGTGTAACGTGTTTGTTTTATTTTTTATTTTTTTTGTTTTTGTTTTTTAAAATATTATAAATTTATATAAATATTTACACGTTAATAATTCGTTTTATGTTTATTTTAACACATTCGTATTTTCGAGTCATGTTCATGTTATTTTTCGTATTGTGTTTTAATTATTTTTTCAATTTTGTGTTCGTGTCGTGTCTTAATTAATCTCATATTTTACATAGTTTGTTATTGTGATTCAATTTAGAGAAAATTTTGTGTGTTCGTGTCGTGTCTCAATTTATGACATCTTTTACATAATTTATCATAGTAATTCAATTTAATGAAAAAATTATGTTCGTGACATGTTCATATTAATTTTTTTTTGTATTTTCGAAGTATTATAAATTTATATAATTTTTTACACGTTAATAATTAGTTTTATACGTTAATAACTCATATAAACTATTATAAATTTATAAAAAAAATTACACGTTAATAATTCGTTTTATGTATATTTTTACACATTCGTGTATTCGTGTATTCGTGTTGTGTTTTAATTATTTTTCGTGTTGTGTTCGTGTCATGTCTCAATTCATGACATATTTTTCATAACTTATCATAGTTATTCAATTTAGAGAAATTTTTGTGTGTTCGTGTTCGTGTTTGTGTTATTTTTTGTGTTTTTAAAGTATTAAAATTTATATAAATTTTTACATGTTAATAATTTATATAAAGTATTATAAATTTTTACACGTTCGTGTATTCGTGTCGTATTCATGTTATTTTTCGTGTTGTATTTTAATTATTTTTTCTATGTTGTGTTCGTGTCGTGTCTCAATCATTTCATATTTTACATAGTTTGTCAATGTGATTTAATTTAGAGAAAAATTTATGTGTTTGTGTCGTGTCTCAATTCATGATACATTTTGTATAATTTTTCAGAGTGATTCAATTTTAAAAAAAAAATTATGCTTTCGTAACGTTTTAGTGTTATTTTTTTTCTTTTTTCAATATAAATTTATATAAATTTTTTCACGTTAATAATTAATTTTATACGTTATTAATTTATGTGTTCATAACATTATTATCATTATTATTACAAAAATAAAAAATGAATTGTTTCACTTGTAGCATAGCTTGGGGTTTTTTTTAGTATATTATTAATTACTGATAATTTGAAATAGAAAATTTTCAGAAATAAAGAAAAAAGAAATAAAGAAAGGATAAGAGATTTGCCGTTTTCTAGACAACACCTAATAAAAACGAGGGAAAAAACGATAGATCCGGATTCATAAACAAACATCCAAACACGCCCTTAAATCGGTTGGTTGAAAGTTACTAATACGGATTCGGATCAACCCAAGATCCGAGCCCGAATTTCAAAAAAGGAAAGACTCGATCTCGAAACTCCAAAGCGTCCTATTTGCTACCAGTTGGTAGTTTCAAGAAGCTTAATTTGTTTTTGTTTTCTTTCTTTTTTGTCAAACAAAGTCATCAGTCTCACAAAGGAAGAATTTTCAACTTGTTTTTTACGCCAAAAAGAAAAATGAGACCTAACATTGTTTCAGAGGTAAGCTCAGATCCACATTACTTCCATTTTCTGTCTCTCTTTCTTAGGGTTTTGTTTTCAATATTTTGATAAACCTGTCTTTGCTTTTCTTTTCTTTTCTTTTCTTTTCTCTTCTTTTTTTCTTTTCTTTTCTTTCTGTTTGGTTGCTAAGAAATTTTCAGAAACAGAAAAGAATTTGGAAAAGTTTAATGAATCTGAGAAAGTTCCATTGAATTCAGTTGACCGCCGTTAATTCTACTTAGTTCAGTTGAGCTTGCTGCTATTTTTGGGCTCTTTGTTTCGTTTCAGAAACAAAACATAGGATTTAATTTTTAATGATAGTTTATTAAATGCAAAAATGAAGTGGTTTTTATTAGGTGAATAATTAATTTAATCTGGTATCTACAATTAGCTTCTTATTCTTGTTTTTGTTGCTTTTAAAAAAAAAAAAAAGAATTAAAACCAAAGAAGGATTTTTTGTGAATTAATTGGGTTCAAAATTAGGCGGTTGCTTTAGAATGCTGGATTTATGGACTTTATTTTTATTTTGTTTAGTTTCCGTGATTAGTAAAAAAGAGTGTATTTTTAATTCGTTGCATGAGTTTTATGTTATCGAATTTTATTTTGGTTACCATTTTGGTGTACAGGCAGGACTGCAAACTAGAGCAGGGCAATGGTGGGATAGTATTCCATTCCTTACATCAGCCGTGGTTATTGTTTGTGGGGTTATTTACTTGATTTGCCTTTTGGTTGGATATGACTCTTTTTATGAAATATGCTTCTTGCCGGAGGCTATTGTATCACATTTTCAAGGTATGTTCTTTTAATCTATGTTACCTGGACTCTTCATTTTTCCTAAAGTATCCGTGTCCAACACATATTCGGACATGGGTATGGGAGTATGATCCTCCAAATATATGGAAGAACTTAGAAAAAAATTGAGCATACCCGTGTCGTATCTGACACTCACCCTCTAGTCCGGGTAACATAGCTTTTAATGTGATTCAATTTTTGTGGCAGATAAGTATATAGGATGTGTATTACATTTACGAGCTTCCCTGTTTATTGTGCTGAGAATATCTTTTGATGTAGTATTTACTTTCATTTTCCTGATTCTGCATTTGAAACATCTTTGAGATGTAGTATCATACTAATTTAAAATTCAAGAATCAAGAGTAAATGCCTTGGAGCAATGTATTAGTTGGTCTTGACAAATTTTATGAGTCCACTAGAAAGCTGTGCTCGCTGACTCCCTGAACCTGCCATGATTTACAAGAAGCTTGTCCTAGTCTTGCTGAAATTGGTGTTTAGCACCTACATGATGGGCCTGAGAGGACCTCTGTTAATTAGCATTCTTTTCAGCAGTCTTGTCTAGGCTGCATCTTTGCCTATAGATAGGCCTTACATTCCAGAATGCATGGATGCTCATTTGGTCTTTTCTAATTGTATTTATATTTAATTTGGGTTCCCAATCTGAGATATTCATGGCAGCAATTCATTGACTAATTAAAAAAGAAATATGTTTCATTTGTTTTTTCTTTGATGCCGCTATATTTGATGTTTATCCTCTCTTTTCTGAAAAAGTTATAATTCTTAATTTATTCTTTCTTGTTGCAGTTTACAGGATATACACTTCCATTATTTTCCATGGTTCGCTGTTACATGTTTTGTTCAACATGTTAGCTTTGGTTCCTTTGGGCTCCGAACTGGAGAGAATCATGGGATCTATTCGATTGTTATACACGATAGTTTTGCTAGCAACAAGCAATGCTATTTTTCATCTCATTATTGCATTGGTGGTAGCCCATAATCCTTTCCACCCTTATCAGTATCTCATGAATGAGTGTGCAATAGGCTTCTCTGGAATCTTATTTTCTATGATTGTTATAGAGACAAGTCTGAGTGGAGTTCAGTCTAGGAGGTTAGTTTCTTCACAACCACCGTGGAACAATTTTTCCTGACAAGTTTTGTTATTCTTCACTTCTGCTTTTTTTTTTTTTTTTTTTTTTTGTCATTTTCATTTTTAAACTTTTTATTGGAAAATTATGTTGACTTTACTGCCTACTCTTGAGACATGGTAGTGTACATGCAAGCAAGACGAACTATGCGCTTGATGCACGTGCATGAGAAGTAGTTTGTTCCTACATACTGAGAATCTTGCTGCATTTACATGCAATGCATGATCAACTATGTGCATGATGCAGATGAATGTTAAATACTTGTCTCTTGCATCTTCAGAATCTTTGTGCTAAGGTTTCGTTTGTTTGTTTCAATACAATGGTTCTTTGACTGATTCGTGACTTCCTTTTCCTTGCAGTGTGTTTGGTCTTTTTAATGTTCCTGCAAAATGGTAAATGCAGTCACTTGCTTCTGTAATGTTTGGTATCTCCCATTTTCCTTTTAAGTTCTGTGCTATCTATATAACGGAATATTTGTTTCAGGTATGCATTTATCTTATTGGTAGTATTCCAGCTGCTTATGACAAATGTCTCATTACTTGGACACCTCTGTGGCATTTTGTCTGGCTTTGCATGTATGTCTCCTCATTTATTTTTGAAAATTTACCTTTCATTCATTGTACTTTCTGCAAATCATGTGATAAATTTGGTTGAAGCTTGACAATTTTTACGGTTGTCAACTTTTTCAGATACCTATGGCTTATTCAACTTCCTCATTCCTGGACCATCTTTTTACGCTGCCATTGAGTCCTCATCATGGCTTGTAAGTATTTTGATTGAACTGGCTGGTAATCTATGTTACTCGGACTCGGGTGTGAGTGTCGGATACGGGTATGTGTCCGACACGGGTATGTTCAATTTTTTCTAAGTTTTTTCACGTATTTTGAGGGTACTTGGAGGGTCATATCCCCATACCCATGTCCGGATATGCATCGGATATGGGTGTCGGAAGCGGATACTTCTAGAAAAATGAAGAGTTGGAGCAACATAGCTGGTAATAACAATTTGTTTTTCTTTACTATGCCTTTTGAATTGCTTCTCTGCATTTAGCTTTTAGTCGGATTAGGATCTCATTAATCCTATCTGACATAAAATGATGTGCTTTTCAACTCAATGTTGAACTGATATTATCTTGCTGATGGTCAATGACTCAATGGTGATATCCTTATACTAGGTAGTCAATTGCTTTGTACTATTAGCCTTAACAGGTGTATGTGATGCCTTAGTCATTGGGCAAGGTTGAATACCTCTTCAAAGTGAAATTTGCATGTTTCTCCCACTTAGCATTATTGATTTAATATTAAGACCTTACAACTTTTAATTTTTTGCAACTCACTTTGTGGCACACAGCCTCACACATGCACACAAATTATTGTTAGAAACTTGCTAGTTTAGTTTTGTATATTTAGTCATCTTTATATAAGAAGAAATCATTCTAGTTTAGTAAATCCGGTATTAGTTATGGCTAAGTTTATACTATTGGCAAGAGGTATATAATGGAGCTGATGTACTATGTGAGCATGCATTTATGCCTGTATGCATGTGTATCTCTGTCAGAGAAGCCTTGTATTGGAATTCTTGGAGTTAGTTACTCAAATCCTCTTCACCATCTAATTTGATGGTCAAATGTTTTACCACTATCTTTCCTGATCCCTATAAAATTATTTGAAGCCATCCTGATAATAAAAATTATTTTCTAGTATGCTACGTTACCAAGATAATGTGGCCTTTCTTCTCTCAGTTCCTTTTTTTAGATAAGGTTTCTTTCTTTTCTTTTTTATTCTTACAGTCAGAAACTGTTAAAGTTTTCAGATGAGCTACTGGTAAGGAATTATGAAATGTTAATTATTTTTCCTTGTTAGGCGATCTTCTGCAACACCATTTAGATATTTACATAAACATGATGATTGGAATATTTGCTTCTTTTTTTCAAAAATGATTTTATGATTAATATAATCTAAGGCTGTGCAAATCCTATTCAGGCGAGCTGTGTGAGGCGGCCTAAATTTATTTTGTGCAGTGGTGGAAATCCTTCAGCCTACATCCCCACTTACTCTGTTCAAAATTCACCCTCCAGGTATATTTTTCTTACCTTGATCAAATCTGCTTTCCTCCCCTCTTATGAGATCTTCATCTGATAATTATTGTTAAACAGTGGACTATTTTCTGGAAACATTTGGAGAAACTTGTCTTCCTGGATGCCACAGAGGGAGACAGCTGCTCAGGTTTTGATTCAATCCTCCTTGGATGATTTTTGATATTGTTCTTTTTCTTGGCCAAGAACTTTGTGCTCTATATTATATTTTCATGCAGTGGCTGCTTTTATGTTTTAATCCATACAGTGCCTGTCTTTCGCCATGTAACTGACAGCTTTAGAATTTTGATGAAAGGAATCTTCCTATTTCTTTATCATGAGTCTGAATCCCATGCATTTGTTGGAGTGAATGTCTTTAAGCATGTATCGTGAAATCATTTCATATTGGAAGACAACTTTGAAGAAAATGAAACAAAGATCTTGTATTCCCGATTTAGTTTTGTGCTTTATCTTGACTGTGGCGCCCTTGAGCCCTATAGTTTCAAAAGCCTGGTCAAAGATAAATTGATGTGAGCATTCTCAATAACATGCAGTCAACACAAGATGATCCCAGATTTCCTGGGAGAGGCAGAAGTCTTGGTTCTGGTCAAAATACTGCTGTCAATTCAGATTTAACCCTACAAGCTAGACTTTTGGATAATAGTAGCCCCAACAATCCATCAGATATTGCAGCGGCTGGTGCTGGGGAGAGGCTTTCAAATGAAAGGTATCAGGAAGTGTTTTTCTCAATCATATTGTTTTTCATTTCGATTACTGTTCTCAATTTGGCTTAGTTTGAAAAGACACTAGTCTTTTCTTTTCTTATTCCTCTTTAGTTTGAAAGTTGGCAAATATCAATCTGGCTTATGTCATGCATTTCTGGTTTAGAAATCTTAGCATCCATTCCAGGAACTTGATATGGTCGTAGTGATTTCTTTTAGTTATAACTTATAAGATCTTATTGGGTCTTTTAATCGTCTCCAAACCCCCATCCCACCACTAGTGGCCTTGCCTAAGAAGCTGCTGATGGAACATTATTTGCTGTTTATTGTGTCAATGAACCTTCTTCAGATTATATAAATTTATTTTTAATATTTGCTGAAATCCTAATGCAACTCCATGGAGTTTTAAAAGGACTTTTGCGATTAGAAGTTTTTCTCTTAACAAGCCTTGTTTTTCCAAGCATTTTTTATCATTCTGTTCTATGTTACCCCCAATTTTCTCCAAGTTACTTTTAGTTTTAGGCATGCTTTTCTAAACATTATGGCTGGTTTGTATTTTAACAAATATTTAGATTGAAGTGTCCAGTTCTGAAGTTTATCGCAATTGGTTCTAATCCAACTCCCTTTGGTTTTAATTTGGTAGATATTATGAAATGAGCAAACCATGTTTTGCTAAGGGCGGTGTATTGATTTCACATTTTAGGCCACTCTAGTTGGATGTAATCAAGTTTGTCATTTACTTTCTATATGATTGAAAGTTCATTTCATGTTTCTTGTTCATCTTTCAGGCTGTCACAGGTGAATGATGTAGTTGCAGCTGGTGCTGGAGGTTATCCACTTCCTCAGGTTTCTTTCTTTTATTTAAGAATCGTTTTTAATTCTGTTTAGAATTTGTTTTAAGGTTAACAAGGTCCTTAATCAATTGTTTTGTTTTCATGTCTGCCAGATGCAGCAGGGTTCAATTGCTTCTGAGGAACAAATCCAGAAACTTGTATCAATGGGTTTTGAAAGGGTAACAGTTAGATCCCTTTCATTTTGCATGCTTTTGTAATTGTACTATAAGATGTTTGTTTTATCTGACTTGCATGTATTATATGATGTTCCTTTTGCATGGCTTTGATGGTTGCCGATAGAATTTGTGCAGCATATCCATAGGTTACTTTTTTGAGGAACATAGCAATAAATAATAATTTTATTATTATTTTTGGACTTTTTTTAACCCAATTGGTTACAAATTAAAAGGCCCAAAAATTAGGCTAAAACAAAACATAATAAATTATATTATTTATTTGTGTTTTTTTAATAAAAAAAATTTAGAATTCTTCCTGATTTTTCTTGATTTTTTTTTTTCTGATTTTTTTTTTTGAATTATTTTGAATTTCTTTATTATTTTTTTTTGCTATAGTTGAACCGGCTGATTGAATCGAAATCGGAGGTCCGACCGGTTCGACCTCCGGTCCGGTTTTTTATTCCTTGGAACATAGTTTTGTAATTCAGCAATCATGTGATGGCTACATATTCTATGACACACACTTGCATATAAAAAAATTAAGCCGGTTAAGTTAATGCACATTGACACACTCACAAAACACACCATCATACCTTTGCACTCACTTCTGTTTCAACATGGAGAGTGATGAAAATGCCTTGGGATTGTTTCAGACACAAGTAGAAGTAGCAATAGCAGCAGGCGATGGAGATCTTAACGTGGCTGTTGAAATTCTTATGAGCCAGCAGGTACATCCTTTGACAGCTGCGACTCTTTAAAGTTATCGGTCTTTCTTGTTCTTATTCCGGTGATTTTGGTACAGGGCTGACCTGCAAAGATGTAATCTCTATTGATTTTTAAACAACCATACCTCAAGCTTGATTCAAGCGGCTTAGTTCCTGCGCCTTCGTCTCCATATTGTATTTGGTCTTGTGGCTAGTATATAGCATTTCCGACACCAGCCAACAAAGCAAAGCAAAGAAACCATTATGAACTGGAGTAATTGTACTAACTTTTGTTTGCACTTTACTGAAATCATAGTCTCTGTCTTCAGAATTTTGCCAGATTTTTATTATACATTTGCGTTCTTTTCGTTTTTCCTGCAGACGACTGATATATTTTGGACAGGAGGTCAAAGTATTTGAGAGGTCTTTGTTTTATATCATCTAGTGTAAATTAGTTATTCTACTATAAAATTGAGTAATTTAAGTTTTATTTTTTTAAAATTGAAGAAAAAGGTAAAATCATTAAATAAATCGTTTAAAAAGCTGATGTGATATTTAATCTTTGTTTAATTGATAGCGTGGATGTTAAATGCTGACGTGATATCAATAAAATATATTATTTTAAGATGATGTGGATAAAATAAATAATATATTTTTAACATTTGATATGGTATTTTTAACAATTTGATTATTTATTTTTTCTACATCATCTTAAGATAATATATTTTATTAATGTCATGTCAGTATTTGATATCCACATTATCAATTAAACACAAGTTAAATGTCATGTCAGTTTTTTTAACGTTTACTTAATGTTTTTATCTTTTTATTTCAATTTTAAAAGAATAAGGATTAATTTATTTAGTTTTATAGTTGAGGGATTAATTTGCATTAAATAATAAAGTACAAGATCTCTCAAATACTTTGACCATTTTAGACACTGCAATGCATAACCATGCAAAGACTTATTTGACATACTGCATATAATTCTTCCCTGTTTAAAAAAAAAAAATCTTTTTAGTAAATTGTTTTTCAGACAAGCAGGAAAAGGCAATTCAGCTTGGCATTTATTCAGTAAGGATTGTAACAAATCATCCAACAGGCCTTATGTACTGGACAAATTAAATGGAAAGGAGGTGGCATTTCATCAAAGCCAATTTTTTTTTTTTTTTATGTTTTTCAAGTTTACAGGTTTTTGAGATTCTTTAAGAACATGAATATCTCGTCTACAGAAAAAGTTTGAAAGAAAAAAAAAAAAAAAAAAAAGAAGAAGCATGCTGGCTGATATATTTTAGGGAACTTTATACTACAATAATTACTTCAATAATCCCAGTCCTAATTCTACTTGTGTTATTTATTATGTTTAGGCTTCAAATTTGACTTTTGATAAATGCTGGTATTTGCCCCGTAGATGGCGATAAATAGTAAACAATCAAATATCTGACATTATTCAATTTGATTTTACGGATTCGGATAATTTTCAAATTCAGATATTGTATTTACTATTCATAGTGAATTCGGATAGAAATTTTTGGATATTTTATATCCGAATCCACTTTGGTTTGGATTCGGATTGTGTCAAATATCCGAATTCGATATTCGAATATACTTTATTTATACGGATAACGGATTCATATATCCGAATCTAATATCCATTTACATATTTAATTTTGTTTAATTTTAAATTTTTATCTTTAAAAAAATATATATTTAATGAATTCGGATATTTAACAGATTCAGATATCCGATGAATATTGCTATCTAAATCGGATGCGGATTCGGATAATAATATTCGGATAGTAAGCGAATAATAAACATATTCAGATATCATGTAAATTAAATGGATTTAAATTCGAATATTTAGAAAATGATAAATATCCTATTCGTTACTGTTCTTATTTATTCTCAGATAAAATAGAGGTTTAGTAGGCGTAAACTTTGTCTGCAATCAAAATCCATGGCCTCTCAACACATATGGAAGAGGGAAATTTTCTAATGTGATCTGATAGAAATTGATAATCATGGTTTAAGACAGAGATCCCACTATTTTCACTCAGAAAAAATGAAGGAAAATCTATCAAGAATGAACAAATATCTGAATTCAATTTCTATTGCACACAGCAATAACTGCTGCTCTGGCAATATTCGGTATTAAGTACAAGGATCTGATAAACAAACAAGAGCTGCCCTATGGTTTCATAAATCATGCTAAAATCATAAACTGAACAATTAAAAGAAAAAAAAAAATTTGAAAAATCTATTTATTGAAGACTAATTGTTACAGGTATGGAATTTTAATTATAGACTAAAGGTGTTGTATGGTTGCAGTTTCACATTCTGCTGGATCTTGGCTGCATATCCCTCAGAATATATTCCTTCTACCAAACTTGGCTAGCTTCAATCTGCATATACCTCAGGGATGGATAAGTACATAAAAAGGCTGAAAATTGCAACTGTGACATTGTGCCTTGATTCTCCTTTAGAGCAGGTTAGTGAAAGGTTAATCATAACTCCACCTTTATTGATCAAAATTAATGATTAGTCTTCCTCGTATTTCGCCCTTGGCGTCCTTGGCATTGTTTTGAGGTTCACAATTAGGAGGTGCAGAATTAGAGCCCAGTGATATTCTCATTTTGGCCTGAACTCTCCTAGCATGCTGCAAATGATCCATTGAGAACAGTTTCTTTTCATTATTTGATGACATGGATGAACAGTTTCTTTGTTTCCATGAGTGTTTCCATGCACATATGAACTTGCAAACTATGTTACCTGGTCTCGAGATAAGTGTCGGATACGTGTATGTGTCCGACACGGGTATACTTAATGTTTTAAAAGTTTTTCCATATATTTTTGGAGGATCATACTTCCATACCCATATCCAAATATGTACCGGACACAGATGTCGGACATGGACACTTTAGGGAAAATAAAGAGTCCGGGTAACGTAGCTTGCAAACAAGGCACGCATACATACACACACACACAGAGGGAGTTAAACTTAAGGTTCTTCAAAACAAACCTCTTCCTAGAAAGAGTGCAAGTTCTTGCAAAATGACCTTCCTCTCTGCATCTGTAGCATAAAGCAGGGGATTTTGAGCCTCCAGCCACTTTGGGACACTTTGAACATTCCTAGTAGAATAAACACCATAAGATATAATAAATATGTTTGTAACACATACATAAATTAAACTACAAACTAGTAGAAAAAATATGACTTACAGATCCCAAATGGCCAGACTGGCCGCAATTGTAGCAAGAAACTTCTGTTGGACTTGTATCCAGAAGTTTGACACAGCTGAGATGACCAAAATCGTTGCAAATGTAACATCGAATTTTCTGTTTGCAACAGAACAAGTATTATAATCAATTTGCAATTTGCAATTTGCAATTTGGATTTCCAGTTCTCATTTAATATTAGGTGTGGGGATGATGAGGCCAGATTCGAATCCCCCCTTCCCCAATCAAAATGGAAACAAAAGATTAGTAACAATATTCATTGATAGAAAGGGGTGATCCGAAAAAGCATATCGAATAACGAAGACCTTGAGATCATCAGGAGAATAGTCACTTCTACATCGAAACATATCATGTCCAGAATCTCCACATCTTAAACAAATAATATAATTCAAGTTGTTTTCTTCTTGTTTCTCTGGACAATCATTGGCTTGGTGGCCTGTTCTTCTGCAGACAAAGCAATATTGGCCCTGCTGGAATATCAAGGTTGCATCTATTAAAAGTAAACTAAAGAAACCCTCATAAAGATGAACATCATGTACCAAGATTCAACAGGGAAAGATTGGAAGGAAAAAAAAAAAAAATTTGAAGAGAAAGCAGTATGGTAAATACACTAATGTTAAAACATGAACAATGTTGTTTCAGTCACCTAAGATCCTCTATCTCTGAAACCAACAATTAGATTTTCAATATCAACCCAGAGATCTTATCAAAGAACACTTGTTAAAGCAATTAAGCATTTAACTTTGTTATAGGTAGTACTCATGCTTAGATGCCAATTTCGGAACTGAGAATTCGAAAACTATAATCGCAACAGTTTAATCTAATTCATTTGTTGTTGGTTATTATAGAGTTGTAACCTCTATGCATTATCGTTCTTATACTGGTTCGTGATTATATCAGATTAGAGACTGTATGAGAGATGGTACATTTAAAGTACTAACAAATTCTTCTAACACCACCTGCAATCAGTCAAAAGGCTCCAAAGGGAAGAACAAGTTGATGGGGATTTTTAAGGTAAATACTACCAAAAGCTGTATGCAATGCTTCATTTTAATTCTGAGATGGGGATTTTTTAAAGGTAAATACTACAAAACCTGTGAACAATGTTTCCCAACATGCTGAAGACTCCCGCAGAGGAAGCATGCTTTCACTGGCTTTCGCAATGTACAGTCTGCTTTTACCGGATGATCTTCTTCTCCACAACTGAAACACGTGGCCCAGCTGCCATTTGGCAGATCAAAGTATCTTGGTTTCCGCTAGAAAAAGCAATGAATGATCAAATAAGAACTTATCATGACAGAACAACATCTTTCAAAGCTGCAAGCAATTTATTACACTTTCATGAACCCCAAACACTTTAAAACCAGTATTTTTAGATACAGATCTTCAACTCACAAGAAGCTTGCGAAGCACAGTGTTCTCAGCTGAAATTTCTGGTGATTTTACAATTTCTACACATTTATCTTTGCCTGCAAGCATTTCCTTTATTCCAGCAGCATCAGCCTAAAAGCAGAGAAATCCCAAACTATCATCTTGATAAATAGAAAGCTCCAGTTTTTTCATCATTTCTATCCCTGGGAAGAGACTGATGCTTTCATGGTGAATCAAGGTTTAAAGAAAGGACAAAAAAGCTCACCAATAATATAAGGTTTAAAAGCTAATCCACTTACAGTTTCTTCTGCTACTTCACCATCCTCATTCATTGTAGCCTCCGCTGACACCATTTCTCTAGTGCTTTTTCTGAAGGTAATATTTGAGATCAACCCATCATCCTCTGAAGACGAGGAACAAAGATCAATGGCCTCCTTAGGGCTAGCTTCATCACCATTGCCTTCAGTTCTACTTTTTACTGCTTGTACAGTTTCTATCACCTTATTTTCCTTAACAACAGTATCAACCTGAAGCCCACAAATTTAGAAAAGTTTTAATTATAATTTACTGTTGATTCTGATAAGTTGAGTGATCAATTATTCAAAATCTTAAGTCGACCAACTATTATATTTAAGTTTTTAACACATTTTTTTAAGTACAAATCGGATAAATGATCAATGCGCTTATATATGAACTCAAATGTAAAATAACGATGCAAGTTGAAAAAGGATTAAAATGATTAATGGGCTTGCACATTAATCCTAGAAGAAATATGCAAACTAAAGAAGGATTTAAACAGTAATGCATAGCCTAATGAGCAATAAATTATTGGATGAAAAAAAAATAAAGGGAGAAAATATTATTAGGATTCAAATTTAAAAACTCTTGATATTTTAGAAGAAATATCTAACTGAAGAAGAATTTAAACAGTAATGCATAGCTTGATGAGCAATAAATTATTGGGTGAAAAAAATTAAAGGGAGAAAAGATTATTAAGATTCAAACTCAAAAACTCTTGATATATCATATTAAGTTGAGTGATCAATTATCTAAAAAAAAACTTAAGAAAATGCATTCTTTAATTCTACATTTCCAATCTAACAAACATCAAAAAGAAAAAGAAAAGCTGAACTGACAGCAAGCTTCTGTGATACATCATCGTCTGATATTTCAATCAAGTCCCATTTTGATACTTCCACTGTTCTTACAGCTACATCTCTGCCAGCCTGCTCTCTGTCAATTTCAGGCTTTTCAGCTTCCACCTAAATTCGTCTATACTTATAAGTGAAAGACAAACAGTCCTTAAAAAGACTCAATGAAAAAAAAAAAGGAGGAAACAAAAAAGAAAGAGAATTTCAGATTATACAATACCTGCAAATTCAACTAGAAACAAGACAAGCTAAACTAAAATCATTTTACCCCATCATTTTTCTCTTTCTTTTCTCTACCAAAAACAAATTAAAAAAAAAAAAAATCAATTCAACAACATGCACATATCTTTAAGCCCAGGGAAGGAAAAAAAAAGAAGAAGACAAATTAACCTACTTACAGGAACTAATTGCTCAGCATCAAACTGAGACTCATTGTTGTTGTTCTTTCTTTTTCTCTTTCTTCTTCTTTTCCTTCTTTTCACAGTAGCTTCTCCTTCCATCATAGCTCTCAAGTTATCATAACCAGTAAGATTAGAAATCATTTCATACTCTTCAGCTTTGGATCTCCATTGAATATCTTCTCTTCTCTTTGCTGCTGCTGCTTCTGCTTCTCGACCTTCATTTCTTATTATTGTGGTTTTTTCCATGTTGTGTTAGTTTTAATTAGTTATCCAATGTTCAATTTCTCTGGGTTCTTTTCTCTCCTCAAAACAACTGCAAGAACAAATAGCTGTTTGATTTATTTAGCTCTGTCATAATAATCTATTCATGTTTCTGATTCCTTTCTTTCTAACTTCAACTTCGCTTTTTGTCTCTACAATACATACACTCTAGTCTAGCGGTATCTTTATTATGCCCGAAAGCTGAAACTGTTCAACCTGACCTGACCTGACCTTAATTACCTTACCTACTCTACCCGAAAGGGTGGTAAATGACCAGATTCTGTTTTTCTAGTTAAATAAAGGCATAAATATCAATTTGACATCCGAAATATGCAATTTAAATTATTTTTATTTTTATTTTTTTTATTTCGATCATTTTAGTTTTCATGTTATTATTTTCAGTTAATTTAACTTGAAATTAATGAAAACGTTAAATTTTTTATAAATTTTTTGTTTATTTATGATTATTTTTTTATCAATTTCTTATAAAAATAACTTAAATTTAACGAAATTATTAGTCTCATACTCACACGTTATTAATTTTCATTAAATTTATACAATATCGACAAAAATAATAGATTGAGAGTCAAATTGACAAAAAAAATAATAATAAGGACCAAAATGATTTAAGTTGCATACTTCGAGGGTCAAATTTATATTTATGTCTTAAATAAAATATTATGAATAAAATTTTAAGATTCGTTTATTAAATGAATTGAACACAATATATATATGTTCAGATCATTTATGTTCACGAATAAATTTATTTATGAATTATTTAAATTTCGTTTAATATATCGTTTAAAACTCGTTTATTGTTTAATTATAATATTATTATTTGTACTTTATTTTATTTATTTATAATATTTATAACATTATATAATATAGACTATATGAAAGCACCCAGTGCTAACATGTGTCAATTTAGTTTTTTTTTTTTTTTTAAGTTGAAAACAAAAAAGGAGGAAAGGAAAGAGAAAAGAGAGAAAATTTTGTGTATTCGTGTTCGTGTTATTTTTTTGTGTGTTTAAAGTATTATAAATATAATTTTTTACATGTTAATAATTCGTTTTATATATTTTTTGACACGTACGTGTATTCGAGTAGTGTTCATGTTATTTTTCGTGTTGTGTTTTAATTACTTTTCCTATGTTGTGTTCATGTCGTGTCTCAATTCATTTCATATTTTGCATAGTTTGTCATTGTGATTCAATTTAGAGAAAATTTTGTGTGTTCATGTCGTGTCCCAATTCATGATATATTTTATATAATTTGTCATAATGATTCAATTTAGAAAAAAAAATTTGTATGTTTGTGAAGTGTTCGTATTATTTTTGTGTGTTCAAAGTATTATAAATTTTTACACATTAATAATTCGTTTGATATAGATTTTGACACATTCGTGTATTCGTGTCGTGTCATGTTTTAATTATTTTTCCATGTTGTGTTTGTGTCGTGTCTCAATTTATCTCATATTTTGTTCGTGTTATTTTGTTCGTGTGTTTAAAGTATTATAAATTTATATAATTTTTATGCTAATAATTCGTTTTATTTATATTTTAACACGTTCATGTATTCGTGTCATGTTCATGTTATTTTCCGTGTTATGTTTTAATTATTTTTCATATGTTAGGTTTGTGTTGTGTCTCAACTCATTTCATATTTTGCATAGTTTGTCATTTTGATTCAATTTAGAGAAATTTTTTGTATTTTCGTGTTGTGTCTCAATTCATGACATATTTTGCATAATTTGTCATAGTAATTCAATTTAAAGAAAAAATTGTGTGTTCGTGAGATGTTCGTTTTTGTGTTATTTTTTTGTGTTTTCAAAATATTATAAATTTTTACGCGTTTATAATTCATTTTATATAGATTTTGACATGTTCCTGTATTCGTGTCATGTTCATATTATTTTTTGTGTTGTGTTTTAATTATTTTTCATATGTTGTGTTTGTGTCGTGTCTCAACTCATTTCATATTTTGTATAGTTTGTCATTGTTATTCAATTTAGAGAAAATTTTGTGTGTTTGTATCGTGTCTCAATTTATGACATATTTAGCATATTTTTTCACAGTGATTCAATTTAGAGAAAAAATTATGCGTTCGCAACGTGCTCGTATTGTTTTTTGGCATTTCAAAATATTATAAAATTTAAAATTTATATAAATTTTTACGCGTTAATAATTTGTTTTATATACATTTTGACACGTTCATCTATTCGTGTCGTGTTCATATTATTTTTCATGTTGTATTTTAATTATTTTTTCTATGTTGTGTTCGTGTTATGTCTCAACTCATTTCATATTTTGCGTAGTTTGTCATTATGATTCAATTTAGAGAAAATTTTGTGTGTTCGTGTCATTCTTAATGACATATTTTGCATAATTTGTTATAGTGATTCAATTTAGAAAAAAAATTATGTGTTTGTAATGTGTTATTTTTTGGTGTTTTCAAAGTATTATAAATTTATATAAATTTTTACGCGTTAAAAATTCGTTTTATATAGATTTTGACACGTTCGTGTATTCAAGTCGTGTTCATGTTATTTTTTGTGTCGTGTTTTAATTATTTTTTCATGTTGTGTTGTATCGTGTCTTAATTCATCCCATATTTTGCATAGTTTATCATAGTGATTCAATTTTAACTCTAAATTCATTTATTTAAGATATTATAAAACATAAAATTTATTTAAATAAATAATAGTTTAAAAAATATGATTCAACTTAAATTTATTTGTGATTGTTAACTTAATTAAAATTTATAAATATTAAAAAAAATCCCCCAGCGAGCGGGGGTAAGAATTCTAGTTATTAATAATATTTGTGTTTTATTACTTTATATTTAATAATAACTTAAAATTGATTTATTTGTTTAAATTTATTTGTTTATTATTCATAAACAGATTTTATTATTCGTGAACATATTCGATTATATGTTCATTAACATCTTCGTTTAATGTTCATGAATAAATTTATTTAATTTAAACAAATCAAACTCGAACAAACCCAATTTAAAATGAACAACGTTTGAACACAATTTTAAAATTCTTAAAGAATATGAACTGAAAACAAACAGACTCAAAAATAAACAAATGAAATGAACAAAAATTTGTTCGTTCAAGCCCGATTCATTTACAACCCTACTCTTTGGACTCAATCTTCTATTTTTGGGTTCCAGCTCTCATTATTTTTGCTATATTAAGAATTAAAAAACATCTTTGATAAAAAAAATTACTTTGTGAAAGAAAAAAAAATACAAATTATGCTAATGAGGATATAAGTTATTGATTTTTTTCCCGATTAATGGGTATTTATAGGCACCACTTAAGAATGATTTAATTATCATTTTAAGAAATTTTTTACATCTAATACATTACTTTTACTGAATTTAAAAATAAATAATATATTAATTACACTTTTTTTTAAATATCACTGTAACTAGATACCGATAAAAAATTTCTTACTTTTTAAGATAAAATTACTATTAGTTTTTAATGAGATGGATTAACATATTTTCCAAACAACTTTTTAAGACAACTCCTAACGTATTTCTTATTTTTGTTATGTTTGGAAATATGAATTTGAAAATTTGGATTTAGATTTCATTTGCTATATAAATTGTGAGAATGAAATGCATATATTATGTATAAATTAGTTAAGATTCAATATGATCATATATTTGAAATGTATAAAAACATGAATTTCAAATTCACAAATAACTATAGATATTTCAAATTCACCTTTACATAGGCATCTAACAAATCTATGGATTTGAAAAATAATTATCAATGTTACATTTACATGTGTTTTTTTTACACAATTTACATTATTTTTGAAATCCAAATTCATCTTTTGAAATCTAAGTTTTCAAACGCAACCTTTATGAATTAACTAGTACGGATAATCTTTAAGGTTAATTAAATTATTATTTAAATTTTTTATTAAATGAAATAATTGATTGTTAATTTAGTAAAATTTTAATTTATTTAGTATGATAATTTTAAAGAGTTTCTTTAAAATATTCATTAACAAAACTCTTGATTTATTTATAAAAAGGAGGGATTCACTTTACATTACATTAATGTAAAATTAAATTAATTTTACACATTTTCATAACTTTCTATATGATTTATATTTGTTTAATCCGACCGTCGTATGTCATGCTTTATTCACGTAGATCATGCACATCGAGTTTCGAGTAAATTAAAAATGTCTAACTATTTATTCGATATAAAAAACTTTCAACCGTTAAATATATATTAAAAAAATAGTATTCTCGATCAATATGCTAGAGATATCGGATCGATTCGAAACTTTACGTGCACTACGAGTACAATTATATTGTTAAATTCAACGGTCGATTTGTTAAAATATAAATCGTATAAAAAATTAAGAAAATATGTAAAATTAATTTAGTTTTACACTAGTGTAAGTGGAACCTTCTTCATTTATAAATATCAATAAATATTTTATTAATATATAAAATTTTTCTATCAATATATATTTTTAAAAGTTTTGTGAGTAATATATTAAATGAAAAAAAAAATGTTAAAACAGATTTTAGTAATTGTCCTTATGTATTTGATAGTAAAATCCTTGAGAAACATATTATTGGTATATGAATTGTGACTTGTAAGTGGTTATGAAGAATGACAAACTTTGTATTTGATTTTCGATGTACATTGATAATTTATTTGAACTCAAGTTTTGAGTCAATTGATTTATATAAGTAACATCCAATAAATTGAAATTCGAATCCCAAACTTACATTTTTTTTTTTTTTTTGCAAGTTGCAACCTCCATTATATATATATATATAATCTTAAATTGAAACGTTGATATTAAATTATGAATTTTTTAAACAAATAATATTCAAGTATTTATCCAAAATATATATATATATATATATATTCAAGTGAGAATTGAATGCATTAAATTCCTAAATTAGAGATTAATTTATATATATTGATTATATTTAGTAAATCAAGACAGTGCATGATTTTTTTTTTTTTTAAATTTAAGAGTTTGATGCAAACAATTCTAATAACATATTTTTAAGAGAAAATAAATTTCTTAAAGTTATCAAGAAAATTAGGTTATCAAGAAAATCATTTTTGAGAATCTTTATAATCATTCCTTACTAATTTGCTTTTTTTTTTTTTGCATCAAATTAATAATAATCAAATTGAAACTTATAGGCAGGAATAATAGATATTTTTAAGGAGATAGAAGTAATTATTTTCCAAAAATTTATAGTTTGAAAAAGAACATACACAATTTTAAATTGTTAACTTGTATAAATGTGGGCAAAGTTAAGCAAAAATGTTGATGCACTAATAAATAAATAAAACTTGAAGAATAAAAATATTAAAGAATTGAATCAAACAAAAACATAAAAAAAAAAAACTAATTAATCATTCTAAAATATAATTAAAAAATAATAACAAAAAGAAAAAAAATAAAGAAATACAAAACATAAACTTGAATTTAGACGTAAATTTGAAGAAACAAACAAATGTAGCCAATAAAAAAATGAAATAAAATCTAGAAAAAATAAAAAGAAATTGGATTCAATTAAACAAACCAAATTTAAATAGTTGGTCGAAAAAAAATTCAAATTGATCAAAGTATAGAAGAAAATGTCAACCCCTTAACATATTAAATTACTATGAAAAATCAAACTATAAAATCTTCATGCTTGGAAGCTTTATACAAAAGTACACAATTAGAGATAGAAAAATTAAAATTTTATACAAAAGTATATCATTGGATACATATTTTTGCTTCTCTCTAATATATTTAATTAGATTTTTTAATTAACAACGCGAAAGTGTTCATAGTAAAGACTAATTTCAAGAAGAACCAAAAATCATAATAAAGCAAAATGCTAATTTCATCAAACTAAAGTAATTAGCCCCTAATAAAAGAAAAAGAAATAGGAGCCTTAAAACTTGACTTGATAAATTGGGGTTTTTGGTTTTTACTCAAATTGTATTCCATAAAAAAAAAGTGTATCAGATTGAAAAAGAAAACAAGAGCTGAAAATAGAATTTCAATTTTTGAAGACAATGAAAAGTGACTGCCATGGCAGAGCAGTCGATTGATTTTTTTTTTTAATTTTTTATTATATGGAAAAAAGAAAGGAATATAAATAAAATTAAAAATAAAATTAATTCTCATGGGCTTACTCTTTCATTTGATCCAAATTTAAATCCATGATCCAATAATATTTCCACTAAAACGAGCTCAAATAGGTCCAACTAAAATAGGCTAAAAATAAATCTAATTAAAACAAGCCAAATCAGATATGTCCAAAATAAAAATAAGAATTCGCATTTCAGTTTAGAGTAACCTAATTATTCCAGAAAAAATTAGGTTTGTATAATTATAGCATAAACACGATATGTATACACGGATTATCAAATCTAGTTTTGTAGTTAAATGGTTAGAGTTATGGTGAAAGAGAAGAGAGAAGGGTTGAAAATAAAAACAAGAAAGGGGAGAAAGGGAAATAGGCTTAGACATGACAATTTGGAAACGATACGATTATATGACACGAACACGATACGAGAAAATAATTAAAATATGACACAAAAAATAACACGAATACGATACGAATACACAAATGTATCAAAATTTATATAACACGAATTATTAATGTATCAAGATATATATAAATATATAATATCTTAAACACGTTTATGATATATAAAAATATAAAAACACAACACGAATATTAAAAAAGCTACCTGCTCCAAATACACATTTTCAGACCAAACTGAGCGGTAAGCCCAAAATCAGGTTGAAAAAGAAGAGAAAAACAAAAGGTCACATATGTTATTTTGCTTGTAAATCTTCTGTTATATAAACTGTGTGATCTTGCTTTTGATGATATTTTTGATGTCTATATTTTGTTTCACCGTACTCTTTGGATAAGAAGTATAATTTAATATGAATTACCTTTAAATTTTATGTGAAATTTGTTGGATATCAATGTATTATTTTGAGTATATATATACGAAATACGTATATCAATACGTAAGTTATCGTAACTACATACACAGTGTATAATTAAAAATACACAATTGATATAAAAAATTGAATGAGAAATTAATCTCATTAAACACCCATTTGAAGAGAAAAAATGTTGATTGAAAGTAGACCTATCCATGGGCTGGATAACCAGCCCGACCCGTATTAGGGCAGGCCTGGATATGGTTTTTCATGATCTGGGCCGGTCAGGCCCGTATCACAATTTAAGTATTAAAATATTATTTTTATATTTAAATTTCATTATAAAAATATATAAATATTAATAAAAAATAAAATTTTAAAATTTTTATTAATAAATGAATAGTAAATCAGGTCCGCCCAGGGCCGGGCCTGGGCAAGAGTTTGAAATTCTTTTAGGGTCGCGGCCCGACCCGTGGACAGATCTAGTTGAAAGTGTGGTTGGTTGTTAATCTCGGTTTAAGTACCCACATAGTCTCTATACTTTAGTGAAAAGAGTAAATTAGTTCATGTACTGTTAAAGTGAGTGATTTAGTTCTTGTACAATTGAAATAGGTGCAAATAAGTAAAATTGATAATGGTTTTAATGAAAAACTGTTAAAATGCTGACGTGGACTTTTAAAATCTAACAGATTTAGATATATTTCAAGTCATATTTTATTACAAGTCATTAATTCTGTTAGATTTTACGAGTCCACATCAGCATTTTAACGGTTTTTCATTAACAGCGTTAACAATTTTACTTATTTGCACCTATTTCTATTGTACAGGTACTAAATTACTCACTTTTACAATACAGGGACTAAATTATTCTTTTCACTACAGTACAAGAATTATGTGGGTATTTAAACCTGTCAATATCATATAGAACTAAGAATGACTTTAGCTTATAGTATTTATAAGCTAGTGTTCCATATTGAGTTGGCCCTCAAGGGGCACCCAAGTTTTGTGGTGGGTGAGGACCTACACAACTTGGGATGAACCACACATGCGTCGCCGAGCAAGGCCGGGCTTGGGCTGGGTCTGATCGGACCGAACCAGTTAGGTCTACATATTGGTCGTCTTTTTTCGGAATTAGTCATGCCGGTTCGGTGCATGATCGAACCGGTTCGTCTCTTGGGACATGTCTGTTCTGACCGAACAGACTCCTCCCAACTGGTGCACCCTTTCCGAACAAACGTCTGTCCCTCTATAAATTCAGACTTCCAAAGTCTGTTTAACACACACAAATTCACTACATTATTTTTCTGATTGAGAGAAAATCTAACATTTTTCGATTCGCAGACTTGCTTCGAGTGTGCCCTCTAGAGCAACGTTATCGAGGAAGCCTGAGATACGATTTGCATACAATATGCAGGCACCTTAGAGGCAGGCAAAATTCGTCTTAAGGTCAGAGATCCAACCTTGACTCGATATTGATTTTTTCAAATCAATTTATGTAAGTGTCTTTATATTCGATACATGCAAGTATGGATATATATTAAGTCTCTTTATCTATTTTATATTTATTTTCTATTTTTATATAGTATATAGCAAATATCTTCTTACAAAATTAGATTATATTTTTTTATAAAAACTTTTCTTTTTTTAGTTTTGGAAGATGAAAATTGATAACCATTAAGCTGTATTTGATGAGTATGAATACTAATCCTTCTTCCCATAAGATAGGGAGCAAAATTGCTTCAGTTAATAAGTAATGTTTATACGTAAAACGAAATGTTACTAATATATTATATTTAGTGACAATTTTATACTAATTATTGAAATGCTTATTCTTTTCGCATATTAAACCCATCTTTTGAATATTATTCTTGATAACGAAAGAAAACTTTTATTATTCATTAATCTTGTTACCATAGTTTATATACTATATTAGTAGGAGTCTAATATAAATTCTAATATATTATATGAATTATTATGTATATTATAATATAATTTCTTGTCATTTATTAATCTTACAAATAAAATTTTATATTCATTACTCATTTTTTTCTAAATTTTATTTTTTCTAAATTATTTATATTTATACCTCATTCAACTTTCATACGTATGTATCCTATAATTTTCAACCATAAAAATTATAAGTAACTTAGTCAACACGTCACAGTGTCACACCTTTATCATTTATCAATAACTTTAAAAAAAAAAAACCTCGTTCGCCACGTATTTTTAATTTTTTATACAAAATTTTTAATTAATTAATAATAATAAATTAATTTAAAATTATATTTTATTAAATAATAATTTTTATTTAATTTTTTTATTTTAAAATTATAATAATATTAATATAATAATATTTTGTTAATTATAAAAATTATTTATTTATAAATTACGTAATATAAATGTATTGTATTTTCAAATGTTATTTATATATATATATTTAAAAATATTTAAATTTTATTGTATGCTATATATTTTATTTATAGAAAGTAAAAAAAATAAGAAATAAGAAAATAAAATTGTGGTTTGTATTTTATTCTCTCATAGAATCGATCTTCTCTTATAGATTAGCAGTAAGTTCGTTTTTTTTCTTTTTCTTTTTTCCCGAGCGGATCGGTTACGTTTCCTAAATTGATCCACGACTCAACGTGCGAACATAGTCTTTTAAATACATCATTTAAAATTAAAATAATTAATAAAATAATTTTTTTAAAACTTTTTCCCTGAACCAGTCAGGTACGAATCCTATATCGATTCGAGAGTCAACATATGAACCAACACCTTTAAATATATCATTTAAAATTAAATAAAAATAATTAATAAAATTATTTTTTAAAACTTTTTTCCCGAGCTGATCTGGTACGGATCTTAAATCGACCCGCGAGTCAACGTACTGACTAACCCTTTTAAATACATTATTTAAAAATAAAATAAAAAACTAATTAATAAGATAAATTTATTTTTTTAACTTTTTTTTTCGTGCGGGTCGGGTACGGATCCTAAACCAACCCGAAAGTCAATGTACGAATCAACCCCTTTAAATACATCATTTAAAAAATAAAAATAAAAAACTAAAAATAATTAATAAAATATATTTTTTTCTCAATCAGGTCTGGTATGGATCCTAGATCGACATGCGAGTCAACATACGAACCAACCCCTTTAAATACATAATTTAAAATTTTTAAAAAAATAATTAATAATTTTTTTTTTTTTTTTTAACTTTTTTTTCTTGCTGGTCGGGAAGAAATCCTAAATCGACATGCGAGTCAACATGCGGATCAACCCCTTTAAATACATCATTTAAAAATAAAAATAAAAAAATAAATTTATTTTTTAATTTTTTCTCGAGCGGGTCGAGTACGGATCTTAAATCGACCCGCGAATCAACATGCAGACTAACCCTTTAAATACATGATTTAAAAATAAAAAACTAAAAAAAAAACTTAAAATAATTAATTAATTTAATTTAATTTAATTTAATTTTTTCTCGAAACGAATCAAGTATATATTCGATTAATCGATACGCAAGTGAACGTACGAACCAACCCTTTTAAATATATTATTTAAAAATAAAATAAAAAACTTAAATCTATTTTTTATGTTATAAAAGAGGACAAAATTGTCCTTAGTTTATATCAAAAATACTCCTCGAGTCCGATGGACTCAAAAATAATTATAGTATATTATATTTGAATATTAGATAGTATATTTACTATAAAAATAATAATCAAAAATGCTACTTTCATCGAACTAAAGTAATTAGACCCCAATAATAATAAGAAAAAGAAAAAGAAAAGAAATAAGCACCTTATACTCAAAGCATCATTAAGTCAAGTTCAAAAATTTTTAGTTATTTCTGAACTCAGTTTAACTTTGTTTTATTCTTAGTTTACACCATTTTAATTTAGAGTAATTATTAGGTATATTGATAGTAATTTTTTTTAATTTTATAAATAAATTAAAAAATTATCATATGTTTTATTTTTTTAATTAATTAATTTTTTTATTATATTTTAAAAGTATATATTATTTTATTAATTCTATTTATAAAATTTAAAAATTTTACTGAAAATGTATCGGATAATAATCCTTCTGTCCCAAAACAAGAAACAAGAAGAAGAAAAATAAACAGACAGAAAAATTGAATAGTAAGGAAGAAACAAAATGAAAAAATTTCCATTTTGAAATCTTCTGTAAAAGCAAGATTTCTTTCACATCAGTTAATCCTCTATTTATGATTGACAGTTGATTATGATTAAAGTGTGAATAAATTAAAGGAATATAAATTTTTCCGTGCTAAAGGAATATAAATTTTAATCAAACATGAAAGATCGACTAATAATCTGAATTTATAGTGATTCACGATTGACAATTGATTATAATTAAAGTGTGAATAATTTAAAAGTATTTGATTTCAGAATTCATGTAATAATAATGTCAATAAATTAAATTATATACAAATCTGGTTTAAACAATACAAAAAACAATTTATTTTATAAAACAAAATCGACCTACTTACCTAAATTCTTTCCAAAAATATGTCAATACAATTTCCATTAAAGAAGTATTGTATTATTTCAAAAATGAATAATGGGAGTTTTTATCCCAATATATATATATATATATTTTTAAATCTCAAAATATCGATATTTTAAAATTATTTATCGAAATTCATTTTTTTTAAACCCGTTGAGAAATCACCATGACTATGACGATTTTCTAACGGATTTTCAATCAAGGAAAATCACTATCATTTTTATAAAAAAAATTATATTTCAAGAAGAGAAATCGCCACTAGGAGTGACGATTTTCCTTCCCTTCCCTTCCCTTCTTTTTTTTTCTTTTTTTTTAATTATTAAATAATAAATTTTATATAATTTATAATTTTAAAAAATAAAATTTACAAAAATTTTAAAAATTATATTCGTAATATCAATCTGATTTTTTTTCAACTTCTATTCGTAATAAATGAACCTCTAGGAGAAAAGACAACCAAAGCGTGTAAATTTTGTAAGAATGAAGGTCATAGCTAAACCTATCCATGGGCTGGTAAGCCCGGATCTGTCCCGATGTAACAGACTGATAAGGACATTTTCGACGATTATGATTAGAGATGTCCATGGGTCGGGTTGGACTGAAGCCCGAAATTTTTTATTTCCCTTTCCCAAGCCCGAAAACAAAAATGATATAATATATAATTTTAAAAAAATTAAAAATTATAAATTTAAATAATAACAATTTAAAAAAGTTTAAAAATTATTTAAATTATTTAATTTTTACATTTATATATTTTATAATTAAAGTTAAATAAAAAATATTTTTTATTTAATAAATAATAATTCATCGACCTGAATTACAAAAACACTTGTCCAAGCTCAGCCCAAATACGATCCGGGCTTCCCGAGCAGGGCGGGCTACCCGACCCGTGGATAGGCTTAACTATGACCTTCATTCTTGCATAATCCACAACACTTTGGTTGACCTTTCTCCCGGAGGTCTATTTATTACGAATACAAGTTGAAAAAATCCATTTGACATTACGAATATAATTTTTAAAATTTTTTAAAATGGTTTTTTTTAACCCAAATACGATCCGGGCTTACCGAGCAGGGCAGGCTACCCGACCCGTGGATAGGTTTAGCTATGACCTTCATTCTTGCATAATCCACAACACTTTGGTTGACCTTTCTCCCGGAAGTCTATTTATTACGAATACAAGTTGAAAAAATCCGTTTGACATTACGAATATAATTTTTAAAATTTTTTAAAATGGTTTTTTTTTATTTTGTTATTTAAATTTTTTTAATTTTTTATTTTTTAAAAAATAAATTATATAATTTTTATTATTTAATAATTTAAAAAAAGAATATATTTCCTTTCTTGAAATATATATTTTTTAAATATATTAAATTTAAATTTGTACATCAGTACGAGACACATGGCATCAAAAGAGAATACCTGCATGTTAAAAAGTTAAGCTATTCATGTATGAAAATTGTTTTTTTTTTTTTTTTTTTAATGCTAAAAAGCTTTGGTTTTTATGTATGGGTTTTTGTTGGTTTTTTTATATAAATATAGCCACAAAAAAAATTCTAAAATACCGATGCTTTTAGATTAATTCCCAAAATACGTTGGTTTTAACATTAGCTGGGAAATCGCCAGCCCCCATGGCGATTTCCCAGCATCAAAATATTGATTTTGGCTAAAAATACCAAGGGAAATCGTCATGGGAGGTGGCAATTTCTCTTGGTATTTTTTTTCAAATTTTGATAAAAATACCAGAGAAATCGCCACCCCCATGGCGATTTCCCTTGATATTTTTAACCAAATTTGTAAAAAGGATGAAGGGAAATCACCATGGGGGGTGGCGATTTCCCTTCATGTAATTTTTTTTTAATTAATAAACAAATTTTAATTTTTTTTTAATTTGTAAATTTATTTTTTAATTTTAAAAATTATAAATTAAATTAAATTTCTTATTAAATTAAAATATGGAAAATTTTGTTTCTTATAAAAATTAAAAAAACAAAATAATATTTCTTCTTAAATTTGTATATCAAAAATTATATTTGTAAGTTTTGTTTTAATTTTAAAAATTTGTAAGTTTTGTTTTTTAATTTTAAAATTTATAAATTAAATTAAAATAATTTTTTTATAATTTTAAAAATAAAGAAATTTCGTAAGGTATATTTTATTATTTAAAATTTATGAACAAATTTTTTTAATTTTTGTTAATTGATTTGTATTAGATAAAAACAAAAAACAAACAAAAAAACTTGCATTACATTTTCCCTTATAATCCAAAGTACATGATAAGTTGAGAAAAACATGTAATTCATTTATTGTTGATGCGAAGTCTCCCCCAATGTGCCAAATCGATGCGGACAATTTCGACGGTTATGACCTTCGTTTCTGCATAATCCACAACGTTTTGGTTGGCCTTTCTCCCTGAGGTCCATTTCATTACGAATACGACTTAATTTTGGCCGACCATGTGGATTTCTCCGCATTTCTTGATTGGGACACACTTCTGGACCATCATATTGAGGCCAGTAACTTTCATTTCCAACAGCTTCGAACTCATGTCTATAAACATTCAATATAGTTTCCAGTCTATAGACTTTGTCCACATATTGCATGCAATCTACATGGACATGTGCACAGACAGCAACTACATGTGAGCAAGAGAACCTTTGTGCTTGAAACTTTCCACAATCACACCACATGTCACTGAGGTTGACTTTGTACTTCATTGCAGAAACACCCTCTTGTGGAGAAACTAACTCTTCAACCAGAAAAGATTGATTTGTTCGCGTAAAATTACGAACAATGTGGGAGTTAGCTTTCCTGCGATTTTCTTGCATAGCTTGTGTGACTGTTTCACAATATGTGTTCCCTCCCTCCATCATGGCAATTTGCTTGTTCCCCATCTTAACAAAAAGTGCAGCCAACCTATAATATGTTGATTGCACTAAAGCAGTAATGGGAAGATGACGCGTTTCCTTCAACACCGAATTGATAGATTCAGCTAGGTTGGTTGTCATATGGCCATAACGCCTTCCTTGATCATATGACTGAGCCCACTTCTCCTTGGGGATCCTATCAAGCCAATTAACCGCCTCTGCATTTTCTCCACGAAGATTGTCATACATGAAATGAAAATTCGGTCGCCTCAACTCGTATCCTAATAAATTTTAAAACAAAAAACTTGTAAATTTCAATATTATTTTATATGCTAAACGAAATATAAGAGATAAAATAACTATGATTTGATTCCATACCCATGTTAACAATTTGTCGACGCAATTCCTTATTGTTAAACTTTTTCATAAAGTTCGCTGTAATGTGTCGAATGCAGTACACTGAATATGCATGTGGAGGATTCCATCCACCATCGCGTCTAATCGCAGCTTTGATGGCTTCATGTCGATCAGACATCAAGCAAATGCCAGACTGTTTTGTCACGTGTCTGCGCAAGTTACTGAGAAAAAATGACCAAGCCTCTGTTGTCTCACCCTCCACAATGGCAAAGGCAATTGGCAGTATGTTTCGGTTGCCATCTTGTGCAATAGCTAACAATAATGTGCCTTTGTATTTTTCATATAAGAAAGTACCGTCTATTTGCACAATAGGTTTACAATACGGATACCCTTCAATGCACGATTTAAATGTCCAAAATAGTCGATGGAATATTCTCTTATCCTGGACCAGTCGATCACCGTGATATGCAGGTACCGTTTGCAATTCCACAATTGTACCAGGCACGAAATGTTGCATTGCACCTAACCATTTAGGTAGCTCATTGTACGATCTTTCCTAATCGCCAAATACTCGAACAATTGCCTTTTGCTTTGCTTGCCATGTTTTCTTGTAGGAGGTGATGTATCCATACCGAATTCGCATCTCAGCGATCAAAACTGAAACGAAAATCTCCGAATTTGCTTGGACCAATGACAAAATGCATGAACAGATCATGTTACAATCTAACTTGCAATGATCTTGTGAAATCCTCCCCGATGTGCAAGTATGAGGCCCTTCATATTTTCTAATCTCCCATAGATGTTTCTTCTTCATAAAAGTTGCCCTTATTCTCCAATTACACCCATTCCCATACATTACGCACTTGGCATAATATTTCATCGGCTCAGATTCAATTACTCTGTAATCTACAAAGTTTTTGATGTTATAGTGTTTGATAGTTGAAAGCACAGCCTCTTTCGTTGGGAATTGTAACCCAACACACAGATCAACTGCAGATGGATCAAATGTCAGAGGCATAGCTAATGTATGAGCATACTCTGGAAATTCCGGCACATGCATTGCCTCCAGATCCAGTGTATGAATATGGAATGCAGCCTGATATGGGGGAATATCTCGATGAGTGTTGATATCTCCATGAGTGTTGATATCTCCATGAGTGTTGATCTCAGCAGGGACGACGTCTGGGTCAGAATCAGTATTGTCATCACTTGCGAATTCAGCATCCTCTTCCTGCTCACTAAATTCACCAACATCTTCACCATGGACTCCACGTGGACGAACAGGATCAACACCAGCTGGCTCATCTTCGAGGGTAGTAGGAATTAGGGTTTGTGAGACTAATGAAGTCTGAAAAGTTGTAGCTTGAGATAAGGGCACGACTTCTTCTGTGGGAACGTCGTATGTAGTGTGAGCATAGAACGACCCAGAATCATAATCTTCTATGGGAAAATTTTCTGTTGTGCGAACATTTGAAGGGCCGCAATCATCGTCAACATCATCTATGTCAGCATATAACTCAAGGACACCAACATTTGCAAATGTCTCATGAGCATAAAACATGCATCTGACATCATCATCATCTTCAAGTGGAAATGTTCTATATCGGACACATCATTCACCAATAGAAAGAGGATGCCTGTACTTAACCTCTGAAACTCTTTTTCTAGTTCCAACTTTAATTTTTGAATGAATTTGCAGCTTCAGTTCCTCTAATGTGACGTCGTCTTCAACACGAAAACTTTTTGGACGTTCACAATCAAAGGTAGCACCTTCGTCAGTATTATGAATTTGGCCATTATAGTAGACCAATGCGATCACTCTATTGCTCATGTTGTGTAGTAATGAAACTAAGAAAGATGAGAATGTAAGTATTTTCACTCCGCAAAAGAAAAAAGAAATATAGAAGGATGAGAATGAGGAGGTTTTAGCACTCAGAAAAAATCTGATTGAAAAACTGTTGTAAGGGGTATTGTAAACCTTCATAAGTATTATGAATTTATAATGATTCATTATGTTGTACCAGATGACAAATCCCATCAGTCTTATCCATTGCAGAAAAAATCAAGTTCCAATATTTTCTACAGCATGGACTGAAATATAGCTGAAACCTGTCTAAAACCCTAAATCATCAGTCTTATCCATTGCAGAAAAAATCAAGTTCCAATATTTTCTGCAGCATGGACTGAAATATAGCTGAAACCTGTCTAAAACCATAAATCATCAGTCTTATCTATTGCAGAAAAAATCAAGTTCCAATATTTTCTGCAACATGGACTGAAATATAGCTGAAACCTGTCTAAAACCCTAAATCATCAGTCTTATCCATTGCAGAAAAAATCAAGTTCCAATATTTTCTGCAGCATTTGATGGACTGGAAAATAGCTGAAACCAGTCTAAAAACCTATATCATCAGTCTTATCCATTGCAGAAAGAATCAAGTTCCAATATTTTCTGAAGCATGGACTGAAACATAGCTGAAACCTGTCTAAAACCCTAAATCATCAGTCTTATCCATTGCAGAAGGAATCCAATTTCAATATTTTCTGCAGCATTTGATTGACTGAAATAAAATTTTCTTTTTTAAATTTTAATAAGAAATAAAATTGTATTTTTTTAAAATTTTAATCATAAATTAAATTAAAATTATTTTATCAAATATCCAGTTTTAAACTGTAAGAATCTATACTATTATTAAAAATAATGATTAAATTGATGTCACGAGTTAATCGAATCTATACTATTATTAAAATATTTTTGATATAAATTAAATTTTGCTTTTTATAATATTACAAAATTATAAAAAATACAATTTTTTATATAAATTTTTAATAATCAATATAATCTTCTTTTTTAAATTTTAATAAGAAATATATTTTTATTTTTTATAAAAATTTAATAATAAATTAAATTACATTTCTAATATATATTTAAAAAAATTAAATAACCAAACCTAAAAAATATTATAATTTAATTTATAATTTTTAAAATTAAAAAATAAAATTTACAAATTAAAAAATATTAAAATTTGTTTATTAATTAAAAAAAATATTTACATGAAGAGAAATCGCCACCCCCTTTTTACAAATTTGGTTAAAAATACCAAGGGAAATTGCCATGGGGGGTGGCGATTTCCCTTGGTATTTTTATCAAAATTTGAAAAAAACACCAAGGGAAATCGCCACCCCCATGGCAATTTCCTTTGGTATTTTTAGCCAAAATCAATATTTTGATGCTGGAAAATCGCCATGGGGGCTGGCGATTTCCCAGCTAGTGTTAAAACCAGCGTATTTCGGGAATTAATCTAAAAGCATCGGTATTTTGAGAATTTTTTGTTGTTGCTATATTTATATAAAAAAACCGGTTTTTGTTAATAAGTTTCTTATATCTTATTAGGTAAATTATAATTTTAAATATATTAAAATTATTAAATTAATTATCAATTATTATATTTAATATAAATATATTAATATAAGTAATAATTTAATTAATTTTATCAAATACCCATAAAACACTCGTTGAAAAAATCCTTTATATATTTATTATTATATTAAATGTCACAAGCAAACAAAATGTTCTTAGCCTTAGTCTTATAATTAGGATTCAATTATAAAATAAAACCTTGGATATAGATATAGTTGAGTGGCTCTCACCACACTCCCAAATGGAGTATTAAAACTAATGCTCACTACTTGTCGCTGGCTTCCTTTGGTGGTTTCAAAATTAGGATTGGACATTTTGCATGGTGCGCGCTCAGTAATCACTTACACTTCCTAAGAAAGCTCTGCAATCACCAACAAACTAAATTAATATTATTAGCAATCAAAACCCAATTATTATTATTTTATATAAAAATATATGATACAAAATTAACTTCAAAACTATCGCCAATTATGAATTTATGATCGAAGAACAAGAACTACCATACTAAAACTAAAGCTACCAAGAAATGTATTGTATGATCAAAATCACCTTTTAATCTTTCCAAGGCCACGGCTTCCAGCAATAAGGAGGTCAACATTCATTTTCTCACTAATTTCACGTATCATAACCTTGGGGTTCCCCTCAAGAATCAGAGTTTCTGCTTTGATCTGCACAAAGTTCAATATTTTTGGTGACTAATTATATATCCATCCCCATTTGCCTCCATTGACGCTTATGATCATTAATTGTTTCTTTCATTTTATCAATGTTCAAATGGTACAATCCTGCTAATTAAAGGGCAAAAATACAAGTTCTAGAGTGAGTTTACCATCTTATTTTGGCAAATCTGTAATGCACGGGAGAGTATACCAGCAGAAATTTGTTCTTGGGATTTCCTTACAGAATCCAATACTGTAGTTGATGGATAAAATGCTGCATGTAAAATAGAGAAAAAGGAAAATCATACTAGTAGTATAGTATATGTTGTATCCAGCCAGTACCCATTTGTCTATATTGCTCCGACTTTTCTTTGACTTTTCATTTTTTTTTAAGTACCCGTGTTCGACCCCGTATCCGATGCATATTCGGATATGGATATGGAGATATAACCCTCCAAAAACCCTCCAAATACATGAAAATTTTTTAAAAAATAAACATACCTATATCGAATATATATCCGTATCCACTCAAGTCCGAGTAACATAGCCATTTGTTACATTAGATGAATTTGCTCTTCTATTCATATCTCTATTCTCATATAAAATTAACCAACGATCAATATATTATATGTATATATGTGTGTGTGTGAGCAAATTATTCAACTTCAACTGGTTTGGTAGTTCCAGGTGCTTAGCTCTGGTTTAACCCTGAAGCAGGGCAGCCCTTGATGTCCTTTTTCAATTGTGTTAAGGCAATGGAATTCAATCTTGTTTTAAGTGAGCCTGACCTGAAAACTATACTATATTTTAGAGAATTCTCAGTTTTGAAACCCCTAGTCTTTACTCTTTGCTTTGGTCAATGTTTTCTATAAAAAAAAAAATCTTACCACAAGCAGCTATCTTGTTGAGTATCATTTAAGGGCCTAACCTAATTTACCAAAATAAAGTATAATTGTATCAAGAAATTAATCAGATATGAAAACCAGATTTATGAATTATAACAAATTATGATAATGAATAGTTTTATTTACCTGCAACTCCTGGTCTAGCTCCAGGGAAGCCATAGGGCTGGAAAGGTTGGTGTACATGAACCAACGTGAGCAAGCCGGCCGCCGCCCTCTCGCCAGCCACAGGTGGTGGAGAAAGGCCACTGAAAAGGTTATCGAGGACCCATTGAAGCGCGTAGAAACTGTCATCACTATCATCAATTCCCACCATAGCTCTCATCCTCTGTCCTTGCAACCCAACGATCGATACAATCTTTTAATTTGGTGGATTCTAAATGCTTCAGAAGAGAAGAAAATTCAATGTTTTTGCTGTTTATATCTTGATTGCCAACTTGGATAAATGGAACTGATCTGCAATGTATATATATATATATATATATATATATATATATATATATATATATATATATATAGAGAGAGAGAGAGAGAGAGAGAGAGAGAGAGAGAGAGAGAGAGAGAGAGAGAGAGAGAGAGAGAGAGAGAAGGAGACGTGGCATACATTTGGCTAAAAATTCCAATTCTAGCATGCAAAATGAGTCTGTTTTAGTGTAGAGTACCCACGTACGTAGTTAGCTTGCCGCATGTCAATTTTAGTGTTGACATTTGGAATTTTTTTTTTTTATGTTTAAATATTAAAATAAAAAAATGAGTACTATTAAATATTATTTTTATTGTTCTTTTACATTTTTATTCATATAAAAAATTTGTAAAAACATATATTTGCTGAACAGTAATAAAAAATTATGTATTAAAGAGTTTTATCAAATTACTTTATAAGATAAGAATAAAAAATAAATAAAATAATTAATTTAATAACTTAAATTTTATTATTTAAAATTTTAAAAATCAATATTTTAAAATAATTTTAATTATCATTTTTTTATTAATAATATTATTATGTTTATGATATTATTTAATTTAATATTTTTATAAAATAAAATATAAAAAAATTCCCTGGGAATCATTCTAGTATTGAATCAAGAAGGAGAACAGAAAAAAGGTAGCCCATTTTGCAACCTGAAGAGGGGGAACCAGGGATCAAAAAAACCGGTGCTGAAGAAGAGTGTCGATTTTTAGTGGTTTTGGTTTCGAAAACTCTAAATAATTGGCGCCGCGGCTATAGTCCGAACTCTGAAACGAAGATGAAGGTGAAATAGCCCTGAGAGTGGTAAAACACATGCAGTACTAGAACAAAAACAATATCTTCCTTTCTGCTTAATTATGGGTCACAAGAATTGTTTTTTGATCCAATCCATCATGCTGTCATGTCAAGGGAGAACTGATCGATTCTGAGCAACAGGTTGGAACTGAACCAGGCTTCCCTGGCAAAATCACAAAAGAGACAGTCCACAGTTTTCTCATTTATGTACACATGTTGAGGGGTGTTGATGTCTTTGAGGAGGTGATGAGCAAGATCTGTTAAATACGAGAAAAGGTCAGCGAGACGTCGGAGTTTGAGTTTTCGAAACGCATTACATGTATGTTTTAAAGAATTTTGAGTACAAGACAGAAAGAATATTGCATGAATATTAGAGTGTCTGGCTTACTTACTTGAATCAGATTTTACCTACCTTTATATATTTGATTGTTATGTGCATGTAAATTTAACAAAGTGCTGAAAAAAGTGAGCCAAATGTCCTACATGCAGAGGTTTATACAGCTCTGAGCATAACAAGGAACAATAGATTTCGGCTCTGACAAGAATATATATATATATATATATATATATATATATCTTAGTGCACAAATCCTAACGAAATTGATAATCTTGAAGGGGAGCTTAATCTTCCATAATCTGTTCCAGGCCTTTACTACTACTAAGAAAGATTCCAATGTTTCTTGATTATGTATTAGTATCCTGATAATCACCCACTTATGGTGGTACTTCAAATGAGTTAATCACTACATGACTCATGGATGGCTGATCTGAAATTTTCTCTTCTAAGCTCTTCCTACCCATACCATTTTCCTGATACTTTTATCAGGAGGGGAACTAAACAGAGATTTTGGGAAAATACCTTGCTTGAGAATGGTGCCAGCAAACTGTTTGAAAGAAGAAAAAAAATATTCCAGGCCTGTTTGGCAAATATGGTTTTCCATTAAGCTTTTCCCCTTTGCTTCTAGGATGACTGAGGGCCTCCCATTTTAAGAAGTGAATTCTTCTCTTATAATCCAGGCAAAAAGCATCAATCAGATTGCATATGCCAAAAAAAAAAAAAAAAACTCAAGCAATATTGAGGCTTTCACTTCCTCTGTGTTGAAGGATTTTTCAAACCATTGCTTGGTGAAATAACATTTCGGTAAAGATGTTCTTTTTCTCGAAAATATTTTCATTCATTCATGTACTGAACAAATATAGAGTTTACAAGCGAACATATACTAAGTATATATAGATGCCATTGGAAAGACAAATTCCAAGGAAGCTTTTTTTGTTGTTGTTAAGAGGTCGTAACATGGAGATAAAGAAAATATCGTAAATACTGAGTTGAATCCCAAAGAAGCCTTTAGTCCTTGCTTTTACTTGCTGGACTCCTTTGGTGGCTTCACAATCAGGACTGGACATTTTGCATGGTGTGCACAATAATCACTCACACTTCCTAAGAAAGCTCTGCAATCACCAACAAATTTAATTATATTAGCAACCAAATCTACCAGAAAAGCCACAAAAGGTTTCAAACATATATTGGTCTAATTATTTAAAACATGCTCTTTGATTCTAATATTTGCTCTTGCTCTAATACTATTAGATTTATTGTTAATTTACTTCTTGATATGCTTAGAGTTTCTCTATGTTTTCTTTACCTTTTGTTGTAGATGATTGGGAAATTTTTCATAAGTAAATGATGACAAAGAAAAACTATTGAATTAAAAGAAATAGCAGAGCAGAACCAATTAAAAGACAAATTTCTATCACAGAACAAAAATAACTAAAGCTGCTAAGAAATGTATGATGATTAAAATCACCTTTGAATCTTTCCAAGGCCACGGTTGCCAACAATAAGGAGGTCAACATTCATTTGCTCGCTAATTTCACATAACATATCATTAGGATCTCCCTCAACAATCAGAGTTTCTGCTTTGATCTGCAATACCATTATCCAATCAATTTGCCTTCGCATCTTTTTTCTTCTCCTTTTTTTTTTTTCTTTCAGTTTTCAAATTATATATATGCATAATAATAAACATTGCAAAGAAAAATTATATATATGCATAATATTATATCCAAATATATGCCGGATATAGATATCCGACATGAATACTTTAAAAAATAATAAAAAATGGGGATAAAATAAATATAGATAGTTAATTAGATTAAAAAATCCTGCAAAAAGGGCAGAAAATAAAAGTTTATCGAGTTACCACCTTGTTGTTGCACATCTCTAAAGCACGGGAGAGTATACCAGCTGAAATTTGTTCTTGGGATTTCCTTACTGAATCCACCAGTGCAGTTGATGGATAAGCTGCTTATTAGAAGAGAAACTGGGGCTCAGAAATTCTTGATTAATTGGAAATTAGCAAATGCAAGTAGCTAGCAAGATTTTAATGTAACAGATAGCATTTGCATTATAGAATAGGATTAGGTGAAGAAATTAGCTAGATAACAAGAGTAACCGAACCTACAACTCCTGGTCCAGCAGGGAAGGCAGAAGGTGCGACGCCATAGTGCTTGGAAGGTTGGTGAACATGAACCAAGGTGAGCAAGCTAGGTTCCCCACCGCCAGCTACACCTGGTGCAGGTGCTGCACTGATCAACCCATTGAAAAGGTTATTCACTACCCATTTGAGAGCATAGAAACTCTCATCACTCTCATCAATACCCACCATAAATCTCATGTTTTTTTTTTCTGCCCTTCTGATCTTTTCTAGCAAGCAATGGATAATCGTTTTTGTTTATAGAAACCAACTTTTTTTTCTTCATATATATATAAATATGCCAAAGAGGAGATTGTTATTATTATTATTATTATTATTATTATTATTATTATTGAATGTGCTGTTTGAATCTTGATTGCACACTTGGAAACAAGTATGGGAGACGTGGAAGTTTAGGATGACATGTATTCAAAGAGCTGGCATCATCCATTTGGATAATTTTTTTTTTCCAATTTCTGCATGCAACATACTGCTATTATGTTGTTCTATATATTTTAATGGCCAAAATAAAAAGTTGTTGTATTTCACGCCAAGGCAACTTTCTCTTTCTCTTTCACTTTCACACATTTATATTTAGGTAACAAGTAGATATCGAATTTTATATATGCGTGCCATGTTTTATAATTTTTTTTTTTTGGTATTAGTTGTTTTAAATATATATATATATATTGCTAAATGTATCAAATCATAAATATAAATACAATATTTGTATAAAACGTATTATGTTAATCATGTTTAAACGTATTATGTCATATTTATTGTATTGTTTTCGTGTTTATTAAACATGTTCTGTTTTAATGATCAAAATTACAAATTTAATATCAAGTGATAATCTTCACAGGGAAGATATACTCGGGATCCCAATTATCAGTTGCATTTTCATTCCTAAATTTAAAAAAAAAAAAAAAAATTAAGAAAATAAGAAAAGAAAACTTAATGATAATTAATGCTTGTGGATTAGTTCTGTTCATTCTCAGCTGATTTTGTAACTAGTAAACCATTTTAGCATGAATGTTTTGATTTTGAATTATTAGAATGATTTTTTTTTTCTTTTGAAATTGTATTAGAATATTTCAAAATTGACATTTAGGGAATAATTTAGAAGTGTCAAAAATACACTTTTTCTTAAAGTCTGCAACCAATAATTATATTCTGGTCAATATTATCAACATGAAATATTTAAAACAGTATTATTTATTATCAAAAGGTTAAAAGTACTTATTCTATTAAAGTAGTAATATTTGTACATTGAAAATATTTATTTTTGAATCATAAAAAAGCATTGTTTATTCATATTTATGATTAAAATAATAATATAAAAACATTTTGACATTAAAATGTTAAAAATACTATATATTTTAAATATAAAAATATTAGTAAATGATTAAAAAATATTATTAAAAATATTATATTAAATAATATTCGTTATTAAAATAAAAAAATTATTTACTTTAAAATTAAAATAATAATATATATATTAAAATATTAAAAATAATTATGTTTAATGATACTAAAAATATAAATATTTAAAATTAAAACATTAAAAGACTTTTCAGATTACTATTTTAAAATATTTGAATTAAAAATAAATAAAAAACTTTTTATTAAAATAATAATATTTCAAGTGGTCAAGTAAGTCTGAACCTAAAAAGTTATGTCCAAAGTCCGGTTCAAGTTGAACTAAAGTCACGAGCTTGATATACCTTATATGTAAACAACTTATTTTCCAAAATCCTTTTCAAAAGTATAAGGCAAATTTTAGAAGAAAAAAATATTTATTCTTTGTTAACCAATAAATAATTTTTTATTGATCAATCAATTTTTTGTCAAATAAATATAAAAATTATGAATTTTTTTTTAAAAAAAAAAAATCAATTTCTACAAAACAAATGAATCTACAAATAAAAAAATTCAAGGCGCGCCTTCACCGCAATGTGTAGTTCAAATTCAAGATCACATGTACAAAAAATAATTAATGTCAAAAACTTTGATTTGTTTAAAAAAAAAAAAAAAACTTAAGACTTCTATTTCTAGTTATAATGAATTAGTGATAGAAATAAATTTTAAACAAAAACAGAATAATGCTAAGAGATTAAAGAAAAAAATATGATCAAAATCCTGAATTTCATCTTTATCTTTTAATAGTGTCAACATAACTAAAAAAATAAATAAAATGCAATATCAGATGAATGAAATAATCCAAAGAGTATCCCACATCCTTAATAAAAACCTGTTCTTTAAATAAGACGATAGTGAAACTTTAAATTGCCGGACTTTGTAGCACAAGTTTGTAACCTAAGCGGGCCACTAAGTTGGTCGAAAGATTGCTAAATGGATGGTCCGGATGGAATACTTGCGACAGTTAAAAAAAAAAAAAAAAATTTGGGGAAGAGAGAGGATAAATAGAGCTTGTTTCTCGCAACGCTCAGTCTCTACCAATTGCGGTGCGTGCTGGCTTCTCAGAGCAGCTCGGCTTCTCTAGTCCCTACATACGCGGGGTGATTATCGAAGAATTTGTCTGCCCTTCCAACATCGTAATCTGACGGCTTTCTTTTTTGCGGCATCAATATTCATGATATTTGTAAAATATATTTATTTTCATTGGTAATTTTCTGCGTTTATCCCGGTTCTAAATATAATAGATGTTATTAAAAGTCAATTGCGGTAAATCGCATTGTGATCAGTATTTTAAATCTTTTAACTGGGAAGTTCTACCGTAAGTTCGTTACGATAAGTTTTTGGTAAGCTCCAAATTAGGAAACCTGAGTAGCAGGTTACCAGGTCACCATTTTTTATATATGAACATGACAAATTACATATCAACTTGACGAATTACATATAAAACATGACAAATTACATATAAACTTGACAAATTGAAAAATTACATATGAACATGACAAATTACATATTAACTTGACGAATTACATATAAACATGACAAATTACATATAAACTAGACAAATTGAAAAATTACATATGAACATGACAAATTACATATCAACTTGACAAATTACATATGAAAAATTACATATGAACATGACAAATTACATATGAACTTGACGAATTACATATGAACATGACAAATTACGTATCAACTTAACAAATTCACGAATTACATATGAACATGACAAATTACATATCAACTTGACGAATTACATATCAACTTGACAAATTACATATGAACTTGACAAATTAACGAATTACATATGAACATGACAAATTACATATGAACTTGACGAATTACATATCAACTTGACAAATTCACGAATTACATATGAACATGACAAATTACATATGACCTTGACAAATTACATATAAACATGAGAAATCACATAACAACTTGACAAATTCACGAATTACATATGAACATGACAAATTACATATGAACTTGACGAATTACATATAAACATGACAAATTACATATGAACTTGACAAATTCACGAATTACATATGAACATGACAAATTACATATGAACTTGACGAATTACATATAAACATGACAAATTACATATCAACTTGACAAATTCACGAATTACATATGAACATGACAAATTACATATGAACTTGACGAATTACATATAAACATGACAAATTACATATCAACTTGACAAATTCACGAATTACATATGAACATGACAAATTACATATGAATTTGACGAATTACATATAAACATGACAAATTACATATCAACTTGACAAATTCACGAATTACATATGAACATGACAAATTACATATGAACTTGACGAATTACATATAAACATGACAAATTACATATCAACTTGACAAATTCACGAATTACATATGAACATGACAAATTACATATGAACTTGACGAATTACATATAAACATGACAAATCACATATCAACTTGACAAATTCACGAATTACATATGAACATGACAAATTACATATGAACTTGACGAATTACATATAAACATGACAAATCACATATCAACTTGACAAATTCACGAATTACATATGAACATGACAAATTACATATGAACTTGACGAATTAAATATAAACATGACAAATTACATATCAACTTGACAAATTCACGAATTACATATGAACATGACAAATTACATATGAACTTGACGAATTACATATAAACATGACAAATTACATATCAACTTGACAAATTCACGAATTACATATGAACATGACAAATTACATATGAACTTGACGAATTACATATAAACATGACAAATTACATATCAACTTGACAAATTCACGAATTACATATGAACATGACAAATTACATATGAACTTGACGAATTACATATAAACATGACAAATTACATATCAACTTGACAAATTCACGAATTACATATGAACATGACAAATTACATATGAACTTGACGAATTACATATAAACATGACAAATTACATATCAACTTGACAAATTCACGAATTACATATGAACATGACAAATTACATATGAACTTGACGAATTACATATAAACATAATAAATTACATATCAACTTGACAAATTCACGAATTACATATGAACATGACAAATTACATATAAACATGACGAATTGTTGCTTGATGTTCCTTTCACTTATCACAAGTCAAATAATGATCGAGTATAATCGTTTTCTCTTTAGATGGTTGGGTAAATCTTCCCTTAGGGTGGTCAGGCAAAGCCCTTGATTGGGTGATCGGGCAATTCTCCTTGGAGTGGTCGAGGAAGGCCTTGCACCCCAAACTTGCCTTTTTTTTTTTATTTCAACTGGATTCTCAAATGATATTGTTAGAAATCCTTGTCCCTTTTCGATTTCACCTTGAATCGAAATCCTAGAGAAACCCATAACACTTGTCCACAATTTCCTTGACATAAAAAATAATAATTTTTTGTGTGTTTCTCAGGGTGGTCAGGGTTTACGGTTGTGAATGGAGAATAATTTCAAAAATAAAATCAAATGGGTTAAGTTTTTTGGGTGACTTTGGGGTTTAATTAGTTCTCTGAAAAAAAAATACAGACCCTTATTTTTTTTGGAAGCTCTTGTGTGCTTCTTGATTGGTTCTAAATTTGGGATTAATTTCCGGGTTAAGATTTATTTTGCCAACCCAATAATTAATAATGACCACATGTGCAAAAAATTACATGTTAGCATCATATGTTAAGATATCACGTCATTTGATTGTATGTGTTATGCACTTCAGTGTTTTTGTCAAAAATTAAAGCAATTATTTGAGTAATCGTGCAAATTTTTGGTCTTAATTTGGACCAAATAAAACATTTGGTCATTGATTGAGAATCACCCTAAAAGTTTATCTTAAGTTGAGCATTTAGTCAAAAGGATATATATTGTCCTGTACATTGGTGGTAGACCTGCTCATGGGTCGGGTCGACCCGGATCACGGCCCCATTTCTTTTTCAAATTCTTTGTCTAGGCCCAGCCCTAGGTCAGGCCCGGCCGGCTCGGTAGGCTCGAATTCACTGTTCATCAGATTAAAAAAATATTTTTTTTATTTTTTTATATTTTTATAATTACTAGTATATATAAAAACACGAATGTAGAGAATCTTTTGAATTGACGAAAATAGACATATATGTTTATTATATTTCTAAATTTCCATTTTAAATAAATACTAATAATATTTATCTAATTTATAAATAAAAATCTACTTTCATTAAATAAATATATTTGATGAATAAAAATGAGTTAAGATTTACATTACATTTTTTTAGTTTTAATTTTAAATTAATACTAAAAGTAATAAATTTATGTTAATTAACATATGATATATTAATATACATGAAAAAAAATTACTTGTTAATATGCACTTTATTAATTTAATTAATTATTTTTAAAATGTTAATTTTATATTAACATTAAATTTGTTTACTCGGATGTGAGTGTCGGACATGGGTATGTGTCCGACACGGGTATGTTCAATTTTTTCTAAGATTTTCATGTATTTGGAGGGTCCTTGAAGGGTCATATCCCCATACCCATGTCCGAATATGAGTCAGACACGGGTGTCGGACACGGATACTTCAAGAAAAATGAAGAGTAGGAGCAACATAGACTATAGGAATCACATTTCCACATCATTTTTACGAAGCAAAAACAAACAATGCAAGTCAGAAAAATCCAGTTGTATTGACACAGAGCTCTAAGTATCCAATAAGCCAGATTCAAAAATTGAATAGATACTGGATTGAACAAGGCATTGTCTTCAAATTCATTAAAGAGAGAGCAAAAAGAAAGTAGCCGTAAATCTTGGTACAAAGTGCAGGTAGCTCAAATATTCTAATGCCCATTATAATCAAAACAGAACAAGGGATAAACTTTAAAAGCGTGCATTTTTATATGAATGCAAATCATAATTCAAAATTTTCTGCTTTCAAAACCCAAACCTATTTTTCAGGATTCCATTCATAACCCAGAGCCAAAAAGAATAATAATAAATGGCCCAAAATGATATCTTTTACAGTAAGGAAAAGGAAATGATAACAACAATTACAACTTGCTTAAAAAGGAAAGTACTGCTCAACTAACAGAAACAAGAAAGTAATCAAACGTAACCTGCTGCCAGTATCAAAGGAAGCTGCAAACCAAGAAAAGCCAGGAAACCGAACAGTGCCTTTGCATAGACCAGCATGGTAGACCAGGAAAGAACTTTATTTTTCAAGTTTTTCCCAAAGAAACTATCCTGCTTATATTGTTAAGCACAAGGAATTCCAATTATGTCAAAACAATTTGAAACAGGCAACACTCAATGCCATTTAGAAAACTGCAATAACTAATAAGAATCATATAGAAGAAGAAAAAGATCTCATATCTCATAGAACAAAATTGCAACATAAAAACTGATCTCAATTTGTTTATGCAAAGTCAATCATCACTTCCTCATGAATAACATTACAAAAGAATAAACTATAATGCTTTCAGCCAGTAACTAAAAAGAAACCACAAAAAATTTTACCTCACGCATGTGAACCATGACCATTGACAACCAATTCCACAATAGCTGCCTTTTCATTCCTCAAGAGATCTTCTTCTTTAATCTCATCATCAAGATCATCATCAGAATCCAAAGTGAAATTCCCCACATTATTATCCATCTACTGCATTTCTAGTCCTAATGGCCTATACCGCAGACCATCCCCCGAAACACCAACACCATTTCTTTTACCCACAATCGACAACATCCCAACAACCAAAATCACAAGCAAAGCAAGATGGCAATTAAATTGCAAAGTTGCGATAGCTCTCCCTCTATGATACTCAGGGTGACCTTTGCACTTAATAGTATAATTCCCTATACTTTTTTCGTGTAAACTACATCCATGAACCATCAAATTAGTGTAAAACGAAAATCCCATTTGCAAAATCCATGTTCCTTGTAAAATCAACCCAATGCCTCATCCCAATTTCGAGTAAACCAACCTTTTTGACCTCAATTCTAGCATTGTAGAAACCACACAAATTGCTATTGGAACACATAAAAGATCAAAATATCTATTCTCAATCCCACTTCTATCCTTCCTTTGCAAGTAATACAACAAAAACTCTTCAATAAAAGCTAAAAGAAAAACTAATTCAAGAACAGAATCAGGCCAAAAATATGAACTTTTTTTTTTTTTGATAATTGGGTAAGGGAAGGGGTTGCTTGGGTTTGAACCCAAGACTTCATGCCCCATGCTCTTTAGCCACTTGGCCAAGAGCTGGTTGGCAAAAATATGAACTTTTCTTATTACTTAAAAGACCCAAAGCAGAGTAAAGCAAGAAAAGCAGAGCAATTGAGAGTACTTGTAATTGGAGCACTGTTTCGACCCGATCCTTTGAACTGAAAGCATCAAAGATTGAAACCATAGAATTCAAGAAGATCAAAAAGGAAAATATTGATACAAAGATGAAGGATGATGAAAAGGTAAATGGGTTTTCTTTAGTTTTTGAAATAGCTGTAGATTTGATCTGGTTGAAAGTGAAGAAGATGGAGTTTGATTCGGGTTTCGGGTAGTTCAATCTTGACTGTTGAGGCTCCTGAGAAGGTGATACAAAAAAAAAGAAGCAATCAACAACTTTAATCGGAACTGTCCAAAAAACCCCAACAACAACTGGAAGGAAAAATTAAAGCGAATAGATCTAGATCTGGAAGATAATATACAAACCTTGGACGATAGGAGAGGCGAAGAGGAGCCTCAACCCTAAACGATACAAGCCTTCTCATACTCTGCCTTGATCTCAGCAGCTTTATGCATTAGGATCTTTGCCCTTCTTCGATTTCTTCAGCATTTTCGAATTCTTCAGATCAAGATTTTTTTCTAGAGAGAAATTGATTTTTCAAGGACTTTGTTTCAATAGAGGTTAGGGTTTCAATTTTTTCTTTTTCATTTTTGTTTTACCGAGTTAACCGGTTATTTCATTTTTTATTTTTATTTTTTGCTTCAACGGTTCAGATGAACTAAATTTTATCTAAAGGTCAGAATTTCTTAAAGCTTATGGGAAGCCTACCTTAAGAAACGTTTTTTAGAATTTTCCCTTTTAACTGCTAAAAGTGATTAGTGCCTGACCAGCCTCCTCGTTAGCATCAATAATCATGTTATTTTCACTATATATAGCTAGGTAAGAGTGATTAGCAGAACAGCCTCCTCGTTAGCTTCAGGACTGGTGCAGTGATGCGATGAAAAAGGTTATAAAGGGTCCATTGGAGTGCATGGAAACTCTCATCACTCTCGTCAATACCCCACCATTGCTCTCCAGATGATTACTTTTCACCCCCTGCCGTTGCCTCAACGGCTGCAGCTTTCCCTGTCGTCGTTTCCATCACCAAAATGTCCCTCTCTTGTACACCGATCGAGTACACTCAGTAATATTATAACAGAGTTTATCTTCATATAAAAATAACCAAGGGGAGGGAGGGATGGATCTACTTGCTTATAGATATTGCTGATTTTAAACAAAGTTGATACAAAATTGAACGTGGAAGTTTGCAATCATGACGATCGACAAAGAAGGAAACGTGGCAAGCATGGCGCATGGACAAGAAATTTCCGAATTTGAATTTTAAAAAAATAGATTTGGATTTCAAAAATAATATAAATTGTGTAATAAAACACATGTAAATATAATATTGATGATTATTTTTCAAATCCATGAATTTGTTGGATGCCTATTTAGTAGTGAATTTGAAATACCTATAGTTATTTGTGAATTAGAAATTCATGTTTTTATACCTTTCAAATATATAATCATATTGAATTTAAACTATTTTATACATAATGTATGTATTTCATTCTCACAATTTATATAACAAATGAAATTCAAATTCAAATTTTCAAATTCATGTTTCCAAACATAACACTAAGAAAATGCAAAGGGAGTTTGTCATCAGGATATGAGGATGAGTGTTAGCTTTTATGGTAATCAAATCAAGAGGGGCGTGGATTGATTTCTCAAAAATAATTACGGAATTTAAAGTACAAATAATAATATTAAGAAATTTAAACAATATACTCAAATTGGCAAGTAGATAAATAAATAAAGCAAGTAAATGAGTAGGGAAAGAAGATCAAACACAATCGATTTATAGAGGTTTGGTCTCGTGCCTACGTCCTCTCCCTTAACCTCACTTGCCAAGGAGTTCCCAATCCACTAACTTAAATTGCTACCTTTTCAAGGACATGGTATAACCTTCACAATCCTTATCTTTTATATAAGCTTAGATAGAAACGTCTTCCCCTATCTTTTCAAGGCTTAGATAGAACCTCTCTACATTTAAGGCTAAAATAGAAACCTCCCCTTTTACAAAGAATTTTGTGTAAACAAGATGAACCTCTAGTAGGCTAAGTGTTTACAAGGTTAAGCTCAACAAATAGAGACTATACAATGGTGCTTTTACAAAAGAATACAAGAAATATTGAAAGGATTAAGCTTAGAACAACAAAAAAAAAAAACTACTTGAAAGCTTGAGAGAGATGAAATATATGGTTTTGATCTTTTTATACTTGGTGTCTCTTGCTCTTGAAAGTGTTAGAGAGTCTCTTTAATACCTTGAATATGATTTATGACCATTTGGAGTTGATTGGGATGGAAAAGAGCCGTTGGAGCTTCAAAAATCGTACTTGAAAAACTGTCCTGCAAGCATGGGATCGATCCCTTACATTAGGGGATCGATCCCCTACTTGTTCCAACTCAACATATGACCGTTGGAGGCCATGGGATCGATCCTCACCTTGGGGGGATCGATCCCCTACTGTCCTGCAAAGCTCAAAACTCTACTGACTCTCATGGGATCGATCCTGAAGAAATTTTTCACCATGGGATCGATCCCTTACTATAGGGGATCGATCCCCTCTTCATTAAAAGTTTTCTTTGTTTTTGAAGAGAGGTCAATTTGTCTCAAAAATATTTAAAACATATACATATATTTAAGACCATGTATTTTTTAGAAAATTAAAGAGTTTAAAGTATTTTAACATTTTCCAAAATATTTTCAAAATGATTCAACGAAAAATGCTAAATTGAAAATAATTAATCTCAAGCTAATTAAGCTTAAGAGTTTGTCATTTCAAAATTAAGATCAATTCAAAGATAATATAGCTAACAATGAGCTTTGTTACTCAACAATATACATGTTCAATACCTACTGCCAGTGGCTAACATCGATGTTTCTTGGTCGAATATAGGGGAATTCTTTTATCATATGACCATGCTTAATTAGTGGGTAGGCCTGCTCAGGTCTGGCAATCTGTTCAATTTAACAAGTTCGGTTTGAATTAGGTCGAGTTTGGGTAAGGATTTTGATAATTCAGGTTGGCCTAGCTCGAATTACTATTTATTAAATATTTTTTTAATTTTTAAATTTAATTATAAAAAATATAAATATTTTAATATTTTTTTAACATTAAAATGAATTTTCGGACTGATCTAAAAGGACTTGGATAAAGAAAAAAAATTTGAACCGCAGCTCGACCCGACTCATGAGTGGTCTACTAATGGGGTGGGACTAAAAATTTCATCATCTTTATCAAATTATCATGCCATTTTTTGCTATTGACTTCATTGTCATCTATATTAGCATTAATTTTTTTTTTTTTATTGTATTAGTGTCACGAGAGAAGTGATACTAAAGGTTCATTTGGATTTCAGCGAAAGGCATCCACAGATCTAAATGAACCCTAACTTAGTTGAAAAATTGACCAGAAAAAAATCATAAAATAAAAAATATATATTAACAACAATGTTATAATAGTAATTTACTTTCTTAAAAAGTATAATTTATTTTGAAATATCCACTTCTATCTATTTTTTTTCTCAATTTTAAAAATCTTACATGTCATTATCTATTTTTTTCTCTCTTTTAAATTTTGAGATAATTTTAATTTTTAATTTTTATCTAAATAATTAATTTTTCTATTTATTTCATTCACAAAGTGAGTGTGCCTATAAGCATAGAACTAGTTTTTCCTTAATACATTTGATAACATCCAATTGGTAATAAGAGAGATTTTTGGATTTTAATCTATAATCTATAACTTGTATCTATAATAATATCTATCTGTAATCTTTAATAAAAGTACGGATATAATTTTTTTTTTAATTGACGAAAATAATTATTATTGTTAATTATATTTCTAAATTAGCATTAAAATATTATTATTATTACTAAGATTTATCCAATTTATAAAGAAATTTTTTAATTTTGTTAAAAGACTTTCGTTAAATGCATTTATTTTATGCTAAAAGAGTTAAAATTTCATTAAATTTTATTTGATAAATAAAAAGGATAATTTTAATTTTACATTAACATTTAAAATAATAAAATATAATTTAATTTAATATAATATAATATGCACAAAAAACAAATTTTACATATTAATATAAATTTTGATTAATATACACTTTTTTATTATTATTATTTTTGTAAAATATATATTATATGTTTAAAAATAAATAAAATAACAAATATTCACATGTGATACATGTAAAAATAAATACTAATCTTTGCAAGAATGATTAACATCCAAATAATCTCTGAACTATTCTACCGACTTGTCTCATATGATTAATGTAATGATAAGAATTGTATAAAAGAAAACAGAGTTTAAGAGCTCAATTACAATAAAATTACAAAACAAATTAAATTAGGGACTTACAAGCACTTAAATCAGCATATACATGCCTCTTTCTTTTATTTCTTTGGATTATGATTGAATGTGCAAAAAAAAAAAAAAATGCAAAACGTTTATTTAAAATAATACTTCTTTAATAGTTTAACAATTAGCTTTTATTCTCATGCTCCTCTACGTAGAACTTGATATAGTGGTATTTTTAAAAGATCAAAATCAATTTATATACTGTAAATTAATTAATTTTACTCACTTTTATAATTTCATATACGAATAATATTTTAATAAATTAATCGTTGGTAGCAATATAATCGTACTCGTCGTACACGTAAAATTTCAAATCAATTCTATATCTCTATTATATCGGTCGAAAATATTACTCTATATATATATGAGGGGGATCCACTTACATTAGTATAAAACTAAATTAGTTTTACATTTTTATAATTTTTTATACGATTTATATTTTTACAATCCGACTGTTGGATTTAACAATATAATTGTACTCGTTGTGCACGTAAAGTTTCGAATCGATCTGATATCTCTATCATATCGATTGAGGATACTGTCTTTTTCAATATATATTTAACGGTTGAAAGTTTTTTTACATAAAACAAATAGTTAGACATTTTTAATTTTCTCGAAACTCGACATGCATGATCTACGTGAATAGAACATGAAATACGACGGTCGGATTAAACAAATATAAATCATATAAAAAGTTATGAAAACGTGTAAAACTAATTTAGTTTTAGACTAATGTAAGTGGATCCTTCCTCTCTCTATATATATATATATATGTTTAACGATTGAAATTTTTATATCAAATAAATAATTAGACATTTATAATTTACTCGAATTTGACGTGTATGATCTATATGAATAGAGTATAAAATATAATAATCAAATTAAACAAATATAAATCGTATAAAAATTTATAAAAAATATATAAAATTGAATTAATTTTACACTAATACAAGTTGATAGCTTAACTAATTGGAGTAATATTTTTGCATTTTACTTGCATACACTAATAAAAAGCTAATGCACTTTAACGTACAATATTAGCACTTTTGTTTTAAAATTTCACAACCCTAATCTATAAATAGCTAATTGGAGTTGTTTTTTATACATTGATTCTGAAATTTTTTAATTTTATAAGAGCCTACCACATGTTTTAGTTTTTTTAATTATTTTTTTATTTTAATTATTATATCTTAAGAGTTATATGTCATCCTATTAACTTTGTTTGTGGAGTCTAAAAATTTAACTATAAATATAATATTTAATGAATTTTTCATTTGAAATAAGATTTTTTTTAATACAAGAATTAAATTTAATTAAAAAATAAAATAAAATAATTTTTTTAATATTTTAAGTAAAAGAAAAGGATAAGGTTGTACAACATTAACTAACCAAAAAATCAAAATGAGTTTTGAAATTCAAAAGTTCAAGATTTTACAACAATCAAATCTATTAGCAAATCTTAAATTCTTAATTTACAAAAAAGAAAAAAAATGCATCGATATTTAACATCATATTTTACTCGCATATTTTCCAAGATTCGTGAAAAAATAAGAGTTAGGCTGCATTTGGATTTTCCCGAACCTCCAGTGCAGGAAATCCGATGCATCAAACGGAATTGAATGCACCGCAAGGTGCATTTGGATAGCACCCTGCGGTACAAATATTTTAATTTCTCCTCCACTTAGTAATTGGAGGAGGCAGGGTCCAATGAAAGTCACATGATCTTGCTTAGGGGTTACCTCTTTTTTCTTTTCAATTTCTTTTTTTTAATATTTTTTATTTTAAAATTTGTAATTATTTAATAAAAATATATTTTTTATTTTATTTTATTTAATATAATATAATATAATAAATAAATTTATATAATTATATAATAATTAGATAATTAATTAAAATATTTGAATAAATATATAAAATAACATGTATTAAAATTTTAAATATTAATATTATTAAAATATATATAAAAATAATTTATCAATATACTCTTACATCAATGTCCTTAATGGTCATTTTTATTCTTATTTTACAGTCATCGTTGCTTTTGCGTCCAAACACATATTTTCACCACTGATTTTAATCTCACCGCTACAGTACCCAATCTGATCGCTACAGTAATTAATCTCACCGCCACCGCTATTTTTAATTTCACCGAAGCCAATCTCACCGTCCATCCAAATGAACCCTTAACCAGATGAACATAGGAAAAAAGTTATTTTAATTACGGTCTTTATCTTCTTTTGCTGTGTACTTTAATTATATTATTATTATTATTAAAAAAAATCTTATTTTTTTTATTTACTTTATATTTTATTTTTTTAAAAAATAGTAAAAATATTAATCCAATGAATCTTAATTGATGATTAATTAAATGGTTAAAGCCGTGATTAAAATGTATACTATTATCATTAGGCCGTAAATGAACAGACGTCCATTCGTGAACATTTTTTATTTTTGTTTATTTATATTCGTTTACTTAGTTAAATAAATAATTCTGATAAAGATTTTAAATTTTATTTATTAAATAAGTCAAATTTAAATAAAATGTATTCAATTTATTTATGTTCGAACAAATTCGTTTATAAAATTGTGTAAAACTCAATTAAAATTGTTTATTGTTCGAATAAAGTATAATTAATAAAATTAATATATTTTAGTATTATTCTATTTATTTATTAATATATCTATTAATATCTATTTATTATTTTGTTTAAATTTATTTATTATTTATGATCATATTTTTAATTATTCACGAATAAATTTATTTAATTTAAATGATGGAATCTAAGCACATTCAATTTTAAAATGAACCGAATTTGAATCATTTTAAAAGACGAAAATCAAACACAAATAAATTCAAAAATAAACAAATAATTTACTCATTTAAACTCAATTCATATACAATTTAACTATCATTAAAGAAAATTTTAAAAAATAAATATGAATAAAAAAAGTGAGGTATCATCGTACTTAAAAAATAGATCAAGGAAAGAGAGAAGCGAGCACAGATTTTGTCAGCCACGCGCATATAACTCCACAACCTGCAATTTTCACTAATTCGTACATCTTTCTACTCACTTTTCCACATGTCTTCTTCTTATTTATTGGTCACTATCACCGCATCCCATCTCGATTTCCGCATTCTCAAAAACACCCCGCTCCATTTTTAAAATGTCAGCAATGCCCTCCCTTTGAAGTAAAACTCGTATAACCTTTTCTTTGCATCAGTCTTTCTTTCTCGCTTCGCACTGCCCGCTTCTTCCCTTCCCCTTCCCCGAATCAAAATTCACTGTTCATTTTTTTATTTAACTTTTCCTCTCTGATTTTTTAGTTTTCCTTTTAATTTCTCCGATTTCTGATCGGACGGTTCACATCTCTCTCCACGCATGACTATGATGACTACTCCGCCGTTAGAGGTACATACCACTCTTCCCTCCCTTCACTCTCGATAAATACTGTTAATATTTTTCTTTGATCTTTTTTTTTCTGGTGGAAGTGCTTGAAGGATTTTGTTTTTTGTTATCTGAAGTTTTATTCATTTTTTTAATTGAGAAGTGATTAATTAGACGTGATTTTCGTGGAATTAGTTTTTTTTTTCTTTTTCTTTTTCTTAATGCATTAAGTGTGTGATAATTAGGGTTTTGATTGAGAGAGTTAGGGTTAGGTTTTGGTTGATCAGAGCTTTGATTTTTTGGAAGTTTGGATTTTGAAACAGCAAGAAGACGAGGAGATGCTTGTGCCGCATTCGGATATAGTCCAAGGACCTCAGCCAATGGAAGGTTTATCTTTTTATAGAATTTTTACTTTGCTCTAATTCACATTATTGTTTTGATAATCTTAGGTTGATCCAAAATATTGTTTTTTTTTTTTTTGTTGCAATTATGGTGTGATTTAGTATGTAATAATTTGATTACTTAGGTTGTTAGGGTTTTGAGATTTTTTGTTGATTTTTATGATTTTGATTAATTTTAGTTGCTCAAGTTGAGCCGGCTAGTACGGTTGAGAATCAGCAAGTGGAGGAGCCTCCATCAATGAAATTCACTTGGACAATTGACAATTTTTCAAGGCTCAACACCAAGAAGCACTATTCAGATATATTTGCTGTTGGTGGTTATAAATGGTAAAGGGGGACTTTTCTTTGTTTTGTTATTATTGGAATATGTTTGATTTGGTCTCCTGCAAAGTGTCATGTCATTGATTTTTGGATGTGGGTTTGATTCTTCTGTGCAGGCGGATACTAATTTTTCCAAAGGGAAACAATGTGGATCACTTGTCAATGTACCTAGATGTTGCGGATTCTTCTTCATTGCCATATGGTTGGAGTAGATATGCTCAATTTAGCTTGGCGGTGGTTAATCAAATCCATCACAAATATTCAATAAGAAAGGGTATTTCTTACTGTTACTAAGTTTGTCATGTTGTTTTAAGTAATACTTTATGACAACAGTGTTATTGGGAAAATCCTACACATTTCATTCCTATATATATATATATGGAGGCTTCAATTTAATGCAATCTTGCATTGCCTGGAAAGAATTTGTTTCTTGCACTTGTCGCCAGTGCTTGATTGTGTCTTTTGTTATGTTTTCATTCATTGGCCTTGTCACAGTAAGTAATGGTTTATCCTTTGAACTTGTTTCAGTTACAACTATGCTCTTTTCAAGGTGGGGGATTAGGAACAATAATGAGAGATTCAAGTTTTGATTTCATCTATTTATTTATTTATATATAATTTATTTCACTTGGATGTTCAGAGGATTTGACTAGAAAAAAATAGGATGTGAAGGAGAATCTGTTGTAGGATTTATAAAATTCCAAAATTAGAGAGATTTTGATGATAATGAAAATTTCGTGGTGCTCAAAACTATCTTATTGCTCAAGATATTAGGATCTTCCTTTTGATGATAATGAAAATTTAGTGGTACTCAAACCTGTCTTGTTTCTCAATAGATTAGCATCTTCCTTTTTGCATTCTATCTATGCAACTGTTTATTGAATTATGTTTAGATTTTTCAGACAGCAAGTTATTAACAGGATTTTATCTGTATTTGTTTGTGTCCTTTTTCCTTATTAATTTTCTCCCACAAGCTTTCTGTTCCAAATGGAGCGATAACAAGATTTTTCATGTAACATTGCCTTGTTCTATATTTTTATCCTTTCTGTTTTCAAGGTGGGTTGCTTTGGAGTTGAGTTTTTAGTGACAATTCTAGTAATATGTTTGGCCGGCTTTTGCTTATATTCTAGTTTTTGCCACAGCTGTTTTATTTTTGTTGACAATCTATTTTATGTTCCAATTGTGTTTTGAACAACCAACAAATTCCTGTCATTCCTATTTTATGACGACAGTAATATTGCAAAACTTTTAAAAATGAAATTAGTATGAAAGGGTTATAATATTGAAATGTTTTCCAAAATTGATAACTTGTTCCAGGATAGGGTAATGTTTAGACTCTTTCCCCTCTTGATTGGATCATTTTTTGTTATGTTTATTGCAAGTAGTCTGGTGTTTAGTGGTAGGTAGTTGATATATAGTGGGGAATAAAGGAACCTTTGTGATAGTGTAGATTCTTTCTCGTCCTTATTATATGGCGACCAAGTGTTCAATATTAAAGTTCATCTGAAACTTATTTAGTGCCTTTGCAGATACTCAACACCAGTTCAATGCTAGAGAAAGCGATTGGGGTTTCACATCATTTATGCCTCTCAGTGATCTTTATGACCCTAGTAGAGGATATCTTGTGAATGATACTGTTGTTATTGAAGCTGAGGTTGCTGTTCGTAAGATACTGGATTATTGGTCATATGACTCAAAGAAAGAGACTGGTTATGTTGGACTTAAGAACCAAGGAGCAACTTGTTACATGAACTCACTCCTACAGACTCTGTACCATATACCATACTTCAAAAAGGTGTGGGTTCTGTCTCATTTTTTATTCCTTTCGGCTTGCTCTTATGACTTTATGACTTTAATTGGAGTGAAACGTCTCATTTTTTAATGTTCTACTCAGGCTGTGTACCACATGCCAACAACTGAAAATGACATGCCTGTAGGAAGTATTCCTTTGGCTCTGCAGAGTTTATTTTATAAGCTTCAATATAATGACACTAGTGTTGCAACAAAGGGGCTGACGAAATCTTTTGGATGGGATACATATGATTCTTTCATGCAACATGATGTGCAAGAGCTCAATAGGGTCCTGTGTGAAAAGCTTGAAGATAAAATGAAGGTACTAATCTTATTTTATCTCTCTCTTGGTGTTTGCATATTAAATATGTTATTGATTGTTCCCCTTTTCATTTTACAGGGAACTGTTGTAGAGGGGACAATACAGCAGTTGTTTGAGGGTCATCATATGAATTATATTGAATGCATCAACGTGGATTACAAGTCTACAAGAAAGGAATCATTTTATGGTATTTATTCTTTACTGATGTGTATACCAATATTAGTTTGGAAAACTGAAACGTATTCCTTAAAAGCAAAAAGTGAATGTGCAAATTATGTGGCAGACCTTCAGCTTGATGTCAAAGGTTGTCGGGATGTTTATGCTTCTTTTGACAAGTATGTGGAAGTTGAGCGCCTTGAGGGTGACAACAAATATCATGCTGAAGAGCATGGCTTACAGGTTAGTTACTTTTTTAGTTTTTTTGAGGTGATAAGCACTGGCAGAAATGTTGTTTCAATAAAGACCATCTAGGATTAGAATAATACATAGACAAGGCTATGTTTGACAATTTATTCTATGGTTAGACTTTATCTGTGAATTTTTATTTTTTGGTTTGAAATGTGGACTGAAGGTTTGACTCACCAAAATCAACTTAAGAACATTCTGTTGGTACAAACAATGCTAAAACTGATTAGTTTAAGTTCAAATGACATTTCTTAATTATGTGCTGAAATTCTGTTGTTCATTTCAGGATGCTAAGAAAGGTGTCTTATTTATTGACTTCCCCCCCGTTCTTCAACTTCAGCTAAAGCGGTTTGAATATGATTTTATGCGGGATATGATGGTGAAGGTCAGTGTTGGAAATCAGTATATTGCCAAGTGCGTTGGATAATTGGATTGCTTTTTTTACTCACATTTTAGTATATTTTGTAATTTCAAGGCTTCAGACTCTTATGTGATATGCGAGAAAAACACTTCTAATGTTTCCTTTCCTGCTGCACCAAATCCGATCTATATATTCAAATTCTAATTCTCTTATATAAGTTAAACATTTCTTTTTCCTTGTCAAGTTTCCTTTTATACCCTTTCGCCAATATTGATTAAACATGTTGTGAGGTTTTTCAGAAAACATTGATAAACTCTTCTCTTTATGTAAAAAAAAAAAACATGCAACAATTATATTGCTGCTAGCAATGAGAGAAAGTATATAAATAGCTATATTTCCTTTCACAATTTTTTTATATTGATGATGCTTATTCTATCTTTTCTTTGTGTGGTTGAATCCGCTATTACTGCCTGATCTTGTTTAATGTTCTGCCAAATAGGTCTCTTTTATGAACCTGATTTCCTGTGATCAGTTTTTAGTTTTTCTCTTTCAGAGTGATAAGCATCCTTAATATCTTTTCAACAGTGGGAATGAAACTGTTTCTTTAAGCGGGCATTGTTGAGTTTTTCATGTGAATTTAGATACTATGCATGTTAGCATTGGCTATTTGTATTAATAGTTGCTCTCATTTTGTAGATAAATGACCGCTATGAATTTCCTCTTCAACTTGACCTTGATAGAGAAAATGGGAAGTATTTATCGCCTGAAGCGGATAGGAGTGTTCGCAACCTTTACACACTTCACAGGTATTACTTGTCTCAGGATTGTTCTATAATTCGTATCACTAACTTATACTTTTAATCTGTTCTTAAGTGATGCATGTTGGTAAGACACTGTACTAGTTGTTTCCCTGCTTTACTAACCTTGCTTAACAGGAATTTTTTTTTGCATGTCCTGTTTTCTCTTACAGTGTCTTAGTTCATAGCGGAGGAGTGCATGGTGGACATTACTATGCTTTTATCAGGCCAACCCTTTCTGACCAGTGGTGAGCAACATTTTTGAATTGATAGTTGAATAATTCAATTACAATCTCACTGCACTTGTATATATTTCTCTTTTTTTCTTGAACTGTAAGAAGATTTTTAAGAATAGTGTGATTGACTTAAGAATATGTTTTCTCCATGATTACTTTTTACTATTTTATTTCCTTTTTTTTGCAATTTCAGCGCTTTTTTTTCCAGGAATATTGAAATAACAGCAGTATCATACTCTCGAGTTGTTTAAGAAATTGAAGTTCTTTTGAGACTTATGTTTGAAATTTTGTGGGGTTTAACTCAGGCACATCTTAGTTGATCAGATTAGTATTATCTTCAGATGATACATCTTATGGAGTATTAATTGTTGTCTTTCATTGTTAATCTTATTGTATTGTGTGCTATCATTTCTGAAGATATTTTGGCATTTAGTGTCGGGTGCTTTTCGTTTTAATGTTGGCTTTAATTAATGTTTATGTTAAAATGGGGAAAAAGTCATGTTGGAACCTTCAAAAGATCTCGTTTTGTCAGGTATAAATTTGATGATGAACGGGTAACAAAAGAAGATATCAAGAGGGCATTGGAAGAGCAGTATGGTGGTGAGGAAGAGGTAATGTTTCTATGTTCTACTTAATAAACCTTGTCTATTTGTGTACAGTATGTAAAATTTAATTCACTTTGTTGCCTTGTTCTGTTATATTCAACAGTTGCCACAGACCAATCCTGGCTTCAATAACACGCCTTTCAAATTTACAAAATACTCAAATGCATACATGCTTGTCTATATACGTGAAAGTGATAAGGACAAAATAATTTGCAATGTTGATGAGAAGGACATTGCTGAACACTTGAGGGTAATTTCTTCATTTACTTGAAACTGATTTGAAACATCTAACTGTTGGCTTTATGCTCTTTTAACTCTGTTGATCTAGACTAATGTATTCAACGTCTGATATCAGATAAGGTTAAAGAAAGAACAAGAAGAGAAGGAAGACAGAAGGAGATATAAAGCACAGGCCCACCTTTATACCATTATAAAGGTATCTCTATCTATTACAATCAAGGTTATGAGATTTTCAGATTTTTTTTTTCATGTTCGCATTAGTGAATATCATTAATGCATTTAGGTTGCAAGAGATGAAGATCTTCTAGAACAGATCGGAAAGGACATATATTTTGATCTTGTGGATCATGACAAAGTTAGGAGTTTCCGCATTCAGAAGCAGACCCCCTTCCATGTTTTTAAGGTACCGTTTACGATTGTTTTTGCTTGTTTGCGTGTGTAGTATTTAAAATACAATTGAATCAAAATATCTAATATGATTATTGTGGTTGATGACATTTATAGTTGTTAATTTGTAATCAAAGCCTAACATCATACTTCTGATTGTCTGTCTTGAACTTCAGTTTTTCTTTGTTTACTCTTATTGTCTAACAGCATATTCTGAAATCTGTATTGAAATCTGAGAATATGCAGTTGAGTTATCTTGATAGCTTTTGGGGGATGGTGGTGTTGCGAGGGGAATTTTTGTGGAGCTTGACATTTAAATATTAGTCATGTTGATGACCAGATGGCATTTGATGGTACTAAGAGTTGGAATGCTTAATAACAAGATGTTAATCAAAGAGAGTTTCACTTGTAAAATATATTATTGCAATCTGAAGTCAATGTTTGAAAGCTTACACTGAATGCCTAATTGTTTAGCATTCCATAATAATAGTATTAAGTAATATGTCTGCTATGATTCTTAATTTTTAGTACTATACTAATAAACAAATGACTTTGTTTCTGTCTTTGGGATTTGTTATTATGAGTTTAGTGATGTTACCATTTTCTTTTAAATGTGTAATTCTGAGCTGGTTCACAGGAGGAAGTTGCCAAAGAGTTTGGCGTACCAGTGCAGTGTCAGCGTTTTTGGATTTGGGCAAAGCGGCAGAACCATACATATCGTCCAAATCGACCATTGACCCCTCAGGAGGAGGCTCAATCTGTAAGTAGTTCTACTTTCTAGTCTTCCTGTTTTGCATCCAGTCTTTCTCATTGTTATGTGTAAGATACACTTTCTGAACTTTCTGCTCGTCACTACTGAGATATCTAATCGAGGGGGATCCAGTGCTGGCGTTTTCCATGGGAATGAAATAATAGACATAGTTTCCAATTCTTTTGGGCTGAATTTAAAGAATGTATGATGACTTAAATGATAGTACATGTTTGTCCCTTATCAATGGTACTCTTTTTTCTTTTAGCAATTATTTATTGTTTAGAAAAGTTTATAATAGGAATTTTATTTAGACGCATTCAATTAAATGAAGATGGAACACTGTTATAGGATTCAGTAGTTGGTGAGGAGCACTGTTTGTTCTAATTTTTTGGCCTTTTATTAATCCAGTGAGTTAATGCTTTCTGTTTGGTTATTTTAGGTTGGGCAGTTGAGGGAGGTGTCAAATAAAGCACAGAATGCAGAACTAAAACTGTTCTTGGAAGTTGAGCGTGGACAGGTAATGTTGCTCTATTAATTATTGTTTTGAGTTTTTTAAAAAGTAATTCTTTTTTGTTGTCTTATCATATTCCTTTACCGGTTTTGTGTGATAACTTTAGGGTTTACGTCCTCTTCCCCCACCTGATAAAACAAGGGAAGATATTCTGCTTTTCTTCAAGCTTTATGATCCGGAGAAAGGAGAATTACGGTATCTAACTTTTCCTTTTTATCTTGTATATCCTGTGTTTCCTCATACTTCCTGACATGCACTTTGTTCTTTTGCAGTTATGTTGGTAGGCTCTTGGTAAAACTTTCTGGTAAGCCAATAGAATATATAGCGAAGCTAAATCAAATGGCTGACTTTGCTCCTGATGAAGAAATAGAACTTTACGAGGTTTGTTACTGCTCAACTGTGTGTTTGCATACACGCTGCAAGAATTTTTTTTTAATCACATTCTCTTACCTGATGATTTTGCAACTTTTAGGAAATAAAGTTTGAGCCTTGTGTGATGTGTGAGCACCTTGATAAGAGATGCTCATTCCGGTCAAGTCAGGTATATTTTGCTTTAGAATGTGACCTTTTTTTAATGTAAATTGCCAATGACACTGTCTTTGCTTGCAGATTGAAGATGGGGATATCATATGCTTTCAGAAGTCTCCAATTGAAAGTGTAGAAGCATGCCGGTATCCATATGTGCCTTCATTTCTGGAATATGTGCACAACCGCCAGGTACAGTTGACTGAAGCCTATTAGTCTGTGGTAACTTGCTGAATCTTTTATTGATATTTTGCAGTTTTTTGTTAACTGATTTTATTCTGGTTCATATTATACCCTCTGTCCTCATTTGTGTGAAGCAATAGAAATCCTCCATTTCCTGGTATTAATTTTATAAAACCGTACATAAAAGTTTAGAATCTAGTGCCTGAGAAGGTATCTATACTGAGTTCCTGTAATATTCTCTTCATTGACATGAAACCTTTCATTCTTTTAGGGTGTTAATCGATTGTTGGATCTTAAAAGGAAAATAAGGTCTAGCATATTGAGAATTGTTCATATTTAATTTAATCAGCTGGTTACCAAGAAAGCTATCATCATTTTGATTTGTTCAAGACAAGAAACTGCAATTTAACCTAACAACATAGCCTCCATTAGGCAAAAGGTTTTAGATTGTTTTTGGAGAATTGCCAGTCATTCTTGATTCTTCTCTCCTAAGAAGCATTTCCCTTATTTTCATTAGGTTTAGTTCAGTTTTTGCTTGGATTCTTTTAACTCAATTAAGTTGCTTCTATGATTTGATGTTTCTTAGATTGTTCGCTTTCGATCTCTGGAGAGACCAAAGGAAGATGATTTTTGTCTAGAATTGTAAGAACTTCTAATGCAAACTATTGTTCAGATAGAATTATTAGTTATTGTTGTCAGATACTTATAGTCCAGTTTCCTCTATAACATGCAAGATCAAAGATGCATACTTATGATGATGTTGTGGAAAGAGTTGCTCGCAAAATTGGTCTGGATGATCCATCCAAAATCAGGCTCACATCTCACAACTGTTACTCTCAACAGCCTAAGCCTCAACCTATTAAATATCGAGGAGTAGAGCATCTGTCAGAAATGTTGATCCACTATAACCAGGTAGCCCATATGGGTTTGACATCTTGCTGTTTGTTCCATTTATGCAAAATATACTTTGCCTGAATATTTTTGTGTTTCTTCATTTACAGACTTCTGACATTTTGTATTATGAAGTTTTGGATATCCCTTTGCCAGAATTGCAAGGTCTGAAGAACCTGAAAGTTGCTTTCCATCATGCTACTAAGGACGAAGTAAGTAAAGAATCTCCAGTTACTCCTCCACAATTCCCTCTTTCTTTTTAGGATCATTTGATGCTTATGGGCCTTCCTGTAATAATGTTTAATATGATTTTTAGGTGGTAATTCACAATATTAGATTGCCTAAACAGAGCACTGTAGGAGATGTAATTGATGAACTTAAGACAAAGGTAAGTTTGTGCTACATCTATTTTATATTATAAATACTTGTAGCTAAGAAGAGATGGATAGTATTATTCATGATGAGGGACTTCCACGGTTCTGTTTTCACAATGACTGTTCTCTCTTCTTGTTTTTTCTTTGACAAAATCATTTTCTAGCTTTTATTATAGGAAAAGTAATTATTGTTTGAATATGCATTTGAGAACCAACCAGAATCTTGCACATATTTCCTTGTCATAAGTTTGATGGACCCTAACACTGAAATATTCTGTTTTTAGTGTGTTAATGCATAATCTCCCATCTGAGGATTTCATCTTTGGCAGTATTTTCTTTATTGACTTGTCATAGAAATTGAAGTTCATAGTAAATTACAGTTTTGCTTTTCAATACTGCACTATGAAACAGGTGGAATTATCACATCCAACTGCAGAGCTTAGACTGCTTGAAGTCTTCTATCACAAGATCTATAAGGTAGAAATTGGTTAATATTTGATTGATAGTTGTTGCAATTTCAATTGTATATAAATATATTCTAGACAATCGAATTTTTAAATGTCCTATTGGAATGACAGATACAGTACGCTTTCTTATGTGACTCATTGTTATTCTGTCTCTTGTTTTTTCAGATCTTTCCACCCAGTGAAAAGATTGAGAACATAAATGACCAGTATTGGACATTGCGTGCAGAAGAGGCAAGTTTTCCTTTTTCCATGATGTTGAAGCTGAAATTTCACGGCTAAAACTTCAGACAATGTTACTTTTCAAGTACATATGTGGGAAGAACTGTTCTTTATTGGAATTATAGGGGAATAGCTTTGGAAATGGTTCATCAAAAGAGGGGTCATAAGTAACACATTCTATTGTTTGTACCTGAGTAGATGCAACTGGCGGTCTATAATCTTCTTACCTATATTCTAAAGAGAAACCTGTAGAGTTTTTTGTATGTGTATGTGTATGTGTATCCGGATGTGACATGAGACTTACAGTGGAATGTTTTGATGCTCGACATTGATGAAGAAAAGTGACCTGCATATTGGACCAAGTGCTGGTTACTAAAGCTTGATATATTAGATAGGAAGTATGACATCCTACAAATCTGTATTTTGTCGTTATAACTACTTTCCTTGTCTATATTGTTTTTTCGGACTATTTTCATCTAGCTATGGTGCTGAGCCTGATTTCTTAAGAGTTTGTTCATGATAGAGTCAGCATCTCTGATCTTTTGTTATAGATGTCTGCAACATCTACTAAAATAACTAACCTTTTTCATTTTATCAAATCTCAGATCCCAGAAGAAGAGAAGAATCTCGGTCCCCATGATCGATTGATTCATGTCTACCACTTTACCAAAGAGACTGCCCAGAATCAGATGGTAGTCAATATGAATGAATTGATAAATATTCATGATCTGTTTTGACTTTTGAGATATTTGGTGGAAAATGACTATCTATTTAACACAATTTGGATGTTCTAAGAATTTATGTTTTGTTTTTCTTTTTCAACAGCAAGTACAAAATTTTGGTGAGCCCTTTTTCTTGGTCATTCATGAAGGTGAAACTCTGGCTGAAGTTAAAGTGCGGATACAAACGAAATTGCAGGTTCCTGATGAAGAGTTCTCCAAGGTATTTTCATGCTTATCTTTACTCATCTATGCTATTCCTTTCTTTCTTTCTTTTTTCCTTTTCCCCCTTAACTTACAAATTTAGCATTTTTATTCTTACTTGCACTACTTTCATGCATGTACACACTGTTATGTATATGGAATCCTGAAATCAGTTTTTGACTTCCCTCTCCTGATGTTTTTCCCATCTCTTTGTTCAGTGGAAGTTTGCATTTTTGTCTTTGGGTCGACCAGAGTACCTACAGGACTCTGACATTGTGTTCAATCGTTTTCAGGTGTGTCTTGGTTTCTTCACTGTGTTTCTGTCCTCACATTTGATCACTATTTTTTTTTTTCAAATGCAAAATGGTGTTTTAATTTATTTTTGTGTACTCTTCAGAGAAGAGATGTTTATGGTGCCTGGGAGCAATACCTTGGGTTAGAGCATTCTGATAACACTCCGAAGAGAGCTTATGTAAACCAGGTATGTTGACTACAGTTGGTCCCCGTACGTGTCATGCAAATTAACGCATTTTTTATATTCTCCCTACCGCAGTTCTAATTGTAAATTGCATGTAACTATTGCAGAACCGTCACACATTTGAGAAACCCGTTAAAATATACAACTAGTAGAAAGCTAGTTATCCATTAGCATATTAGTTGATGTGGAGATCCTTCATATGATGGCATTGTAGTAGATATGGAGAAAATTCTAAGGAGTGACACACATTTAAGGAAACAGTTGAAGCTTGCTTAGAGAGAATTTATTATGTAGGGCTCAATTATTGCTTTGTAGGATATCTTTGATGTAGTGTTTTTGACATTGTTGATACAACCTATTGTGAGCTGTTATTTGCCTTTGTATGTTTCTGGCCTTTACCTTTAGGAAGGCACCTCCTCGATCGATCTTTGAGAGGTTGCTGTCCCTCCTCGATCGATCTTGAGAGGTTGCTGTCTTTCCGTATACAGCTCTCGTGTAATTTAGCAGTACATACGAAGATTTTGACAGCATGTATACCGGGTATAGTTGGTTGCAGATGACATTCTTTTTCCTTTCTTTTTCACCTCCTTTTTTTTGGGTTTATTTCATGTCCTAGAGGAGAGTTTGTGGTTAATTTCTGGGATTTAAGTGTACAAGAAATGTACTGCTCCTGCAGTATCATCTCTTTTTGAGCTTATATAATATTTTTTTTTATGAAATATTGATTATCTTCTCTGCCTCTCTCTTTCAAGCTAGTTTGAATAAAATTTCAAAGCTCAAAGTGAAGCACTGTATGTAGCTTGTGGATTGGAGGTATGCATATATACCTTTAACTTAGCATAGCATACTCTGAATGTTTTGCTGATAAAGTTTGAAAATGTTAAAAAAAAAATGGTTAGAAAAATCCCAGGAATAAATTCTTTGTAAAAAAGAAATATTTAGCAGCATAAATAATAATAAAAAAGATCTTCCTACTAGAGATTATAAATTAACTTTGCTACTACTTGTTACTAGTAGGATTTGATCAAATGAGGCAAAAAATTACTGGTCTAAATCTTTAATCTTTGTCTCTTTGAATTAAAAGTAAAACAATAATAATAATGGAGAATCCGATACTATAATAAATTTTTTTATGTTGCACAAAAAGCAGATTAGCCTTTTGGTTGTCTACTTTTATTATCCAGCCCATTGGTACTATGATGAGTCATAACAAATTTGTACTTTTGATCTTATGTCCTAAGTGTTGTGCGGAACTAAATCGAGATTAGTAAAACCGATAAAAACACACTGAAAAAACACAGATGTTTTACGTGGTTCAGCAAGTGTGCTTACATCCACGAGAGGAGGAGCTTGAAAGCTTTGTATTAATAGAGATGGAGTACAAACATAAACCGAATTCAAGGTGCTATGCTTGCACTGAACTCATAACTCACACAATACCAGAAAACTCTATAAATTTAGAGAATTTGCTCAACTCTAACTCTCACACATTTTTTCTCTCTTTCTCTACATAGTTTTTTATAGGCAAACACTATTGGTGAGAACACATTTAATGTGGCAGTCAAAGTATCCACCATCCAGCAGCCATGGTAGCAAAAGTCATGGAAGCTTCCATGATTTTGGTGGATAAGCTTTCATTCTTGACTTTGGTGGCTTTGGTGGAAGCTTCTATGGTTGGTAGATAAGCCTCCATTGATGACTTTGAATCAATATTCAACACTAAGCACATAGCACATCTATCGAAACAAATTGGAAATGAGAAGCTTCAAATAACAATTTTACTAATGTACAAAATAAAGTAGTTATATTCGTCATCTTAAGATTCATCCAGATGAGTCGTGCCTATCTAAAAATGTTAGATAGCAGAGATGGACAGTGCCTTATTAATCTACAAAAGTTAAACTGCCAGTTCAATTGACATGTACCATTATTGGTTAGAATGACTTGAAATGAAAGAGATTTTGCAACAAAAAAAAAAAAAAATCAATTAATATTTGTAGAAAAGAAAAAAGAATTTGGCAACTAAAATTTTAAGAAAAATAGTGAAACCAAAACTGGATTTAATACATGGAATTGACATATATATATATATATATATATATATATATATTACTTGCTCTTTCAAGTTGTACTCAATTTTTTATTTTCATGATGAAACTCGAGCATTCAATTTAGTTTGCTTCTCGTTTTCATCGACAAGGAAAGCATCTTTCATGACCAAATACATGTAATATATTCAAACATCAATAACCAAAAAACAAAAATGAATAATACATGTAATATATGCAATCAATATCCGTACACTCCTAATGCTAAATTTGATTGTACAATTCTAAAAAACAAAAATACAACGGATGAAGTAATTAAGATGAAATCTTATACAAAAAAAAACTCAGTTTATAAATTCTATAAAATCAAAAATTAAAAATGATTAGATTTTAGTTTCAATCAAATCAATTAAAAATCAAATACACAAAACTTCAGATAAATTAATAATTTAAGAATTAAGAATTTTTTTTATAAATTTATAAACGAACTAATCTTTATAAATAATTTTCAAAACAACAAGGGAATAAATTAAAACCAATTTAAGAAAACTAAGCTGTTGTATAGTAGAAACCAAATTGAAATTAAGAGAACATTTGATATACAAAAAAAATTTGCATAATAACTCAAGAATAAAGTGTAATCAAAACTAATAATAATCAAGATAAAAAGAAGTAATTAAAATTTGAGATGAAACGGATCGTCTCATCCTTCAACATAGTGGTTTCTCTAATTCTTCTTCAGACCACCCAATGGTATATTTAACTTAAATGGCAAGAGGAAATTGTTGGCCTCCTTAAAATGAGGCCCCCCCACAGATGATACCAAACTTGCCTAGATCCAGTGACAGAAAACACTGTAAAAGTGAAAAGTTACATACATACTCAACAATTGCCCTTCTTTTTATTTGAGTCAAAAGGTTCTTTGAAATCAAATAAAATGTTCTATTTCTAAATTTTGATAATAAAATCAAACTAAAACATTACAATGGCTTTGGTTTACAATTTGATTTGAGTTCCATTTTGGGTTTTCTCATCAATGGTTCCAATTCTATTTTTGAGCCCAATTTTAATTTAAACATATATTTTTAATATTATAATATACATATATATTATGACAATTAATGCATCTCATATAATTCTGATGAGAAATTACGGATTTAAGTTTTATTACCTGAATCTTGGCTTTCTTAGGATTAGAGTATTTCAATTTGTTAATAGGTTCAAAGAGTTTAATCTTTAGAATTCACATCAAATTCTAAATATATTTTTTGGATACATAGCCAGCTCTATTTTTTTCATAAAAAGTTACATATATTTGCATTTGAAAGAACTTCAATATCTTTCATTAAAATAAATTATACTTTTATCTTTTTGTTTGAAGAAAACAAATATACTTATGCTTAGATTTTATTGTGGAATAACAAAATAAAAAAAGAAAAGTAAAAGAAAAGCCATTTAAGAAGCATTAATTGCCAAATTAATCCACTAATAATAGCATTATAATTATTGTGTTTTTTAGATGAGAATGATAACATATTAGCATTATTATTAGTAACAAATTAAGAAAAGATTTTTAATTTTATCTCTAAAAATTATTAATATATAATCTTTGAAGAAAAATCATCTCATATACTATTAATTAATAAATTTTATTGGTAGAGTTATATGATTATCACTTAATCTATTAAGATATAAATTTTTATCAGTTATTAAGGTATAATTAAAATGATTAATAAAATATATAACAATACTTAATTTGTTTTTAAAATTACTTAAAATAATAATATATAATAATATTTTATTTGTTTGTAAAATAATTTAAAATTTTCAAGGATAGTAATAATCCAACCCACTAATAAGTAATAAGCCATGCTTTGTTTGTTGTAAATAAATAAATAAATAAATCATACATGTCATGTCATGTCTTTTAAGATAATAAGATCAAAATGGAAATATAAAAAAATGTTAATACCGACCATTTCAACGAACCGCTCTGACAAAAAGCCGGTCCAAGAAAACTGGTTCAGAGGAATTGCTTATAAAATTAATTTTCCTTACATTCCCTCATTTTCTTCCCCATCTTTCTTATCTTTTGTCACAAATTTTTTGTCGGGAAAAAGAATTTTCTCACAGTTTCTAAGCTGGTAAGAAGAAAAAGAATAAGAGGCCCAACCTCCGCTCCGATCTGATTCGGCTCCGGAATGGACTCTGAATCTGTAAATTCCCCGACTATGAAAATAAAAAATGCAAAATGAGGGATAAAAAATAATCAATAAAAATTACAAAATTACTCAATAAGCAAAACTCACATGAATAAAGATTTGAGACGTCCACATTATCTTCAATTGGTCTCCACTACAGTTCAAAAACTGAAAATGAACAAATCAAACAAAAAAACAATAACTTCATCAAAAAGAACGAAAACAAATCTTAAATAATAGTTAGATGAATGAACCAATTTGTGTAGATCTTGTAAAAAGAAAAGGGAATTTTATGAGTTTAGGGAGTTTTGAGAGGTAATAGCAAAAAAGAGTGAGAGGAAATAATTTATAAGAGATGAAATGAAGCAATTTTTAAATGTAAAGTAAAAGTGAAAAACGTTATATACATTAATTATCAATGTTATTATGGGTAATTATGGTTATTGAGTAATTAAGGATAAAGAATGCTACAGGAATTAAACGTCAACTCTAATATTTAGTAATTTAGGAAGTTGATAGGCTTAGAAATAATTTTATTTAATCAAAATGTCAAATATCACACACTTAATTATTCCCTAAATTAATTTAATTAGAAATATCTAATTTGCAATTATCAACTTTATTATTGGGTAATTGTGATTATTGAGTAATTAAAGATAGAGAATGTTACATAAATTAAATGTCAGCTTTAATATTTAGTAATTAGGAATTTGATAAGTTTAGAAATAATTTTATTTAATTAAATGTCAAAGAGTAACCGAAATCATTTAAGAATTTAATTGAAAATAGAAAAGAGTTACAATTTCCATTATCCAAGCATTAAATCAAGAAACAAAAATTTTAATTGGTTATTTATTATTTAACCTTAAAAAAATGAGAGTAAAATTGGGAGATTTAATCTCATATGTTAATAGTGGGAGATTTAATCTCATATGTTAATAGTGAATAATAATTAGGATAATTAAATATTCAGTGAGAGAATGAATAACATCAAATTAGAATAAATTAATTCTAAATAATTGAAAAGACACCAAAAAAAAAAATACATGAAAATAAAAGATAAAAAGGAAAAGGTCTATTTTGACCTTATTTACTCCTATAGGAGTGGGAAATATAGAATATATAGATATAGATTATTATTTAATCTGAAAAAAGGAGAGTAAAATTTGAAGATTTAATCTCATATGTTAATAGTGAATAATAATTAGGATAGTTAAATATTCAGTGAGAGAATGAATAACATCATATTATAATTAATTAATTCTTAATAATTGAAAAGACACAAAAAATATATATGAAAATAAAAGATAAAAAGGAAAAGGAAAAGGTCTATTTTGACCTTATTTACTCCTATAAGAGTGAGAAATATAGTAATTAGGAAGTTGATAAGTTTAGAAAAAATTAATTAAATGTCAAAGAGTAACCGAAATCATTTAAAATTTTAATTGAAAATAGAAAAGAGTTAGAATTTCCATATCCAAGCATTAAATCAAGAAACCAAAATTTTAATTGGTATTTATTATTTAACCTTAAAAAAAGAGAGTAAAATTGGGAGATTTAATCTCATATATATGTTAATAGTGAATAATAGTTAGGGTAATTAAATATTCAGTGAGAGAATGAATAACATCAAATTAGAATTAATTAATTTTAAATAATTGAAAAGACAAAAAAAAAAAATATACATGAAAATAAAAGATAAAAAGGAAAATGTCTATTTTAACTTTATTTACTCCTATAAGAGTGGGAAATATAGAATAATTAGGAATACTTTCGCGCGATGCGCGGATCTAACTTTAAAATAATTTTAAATTTATTTCAAATAATAATAATAGGAGGAATATAAATAATAATTGTTAAAAGGTTAAAATATTAAAAAGGAATATGTTTTCTTTTTAATTGTGTGGGGTTGCCAATTATTTTCTCCTTTAATTAGTTTGTATCGTAAGTTGTACAAAGGAATTTTTATGGAAGCAAACGTAAAATTCTTCTAAACAGGTAAACTGTGGTTGTCATAGAACAATGATCAAAATGTTTTGTAAAGGAGAGCTTGCAGTAATTGTTGATTTTTGACTCTCGGTATCAATTGTAGTTTTGTGCTACAGTACCGATTTGCTACAGTAACTTTATCTCGGGATGCTACAGTAACTTCCGAAAAACAACTTTTTTTATTAATATGAGAAAAGACCAAATATACACTAGACACACTCTTTTAATATGCACTCACAACTTCACTCTTTCACTCTCTTTTTCTTCATTTTTCTCTCTACTCACCACTCTTCATCTAACAACTTACATCCCACCCTATTTATAGCTTTCTATGTTGGTTACTAAACCAACCTAGAATGTTCTAGTGTGTTGGTTTAATATTCTAGAGAAAGAACAATAAAAAATCTAGAGAGAACTCTAGAAAGAAGACTTAAGAAAATTTTAGAAAAACCTAGAGAAATAATAAAGTTTGGAGAGAATTCTAGATGAGAGAATTCTAGAGGAGTTGTTGACTTTAACACTCCCCCTCAACAACTACTCTCTTGATGTCGGTTTGGTTGTCATTCCAGACTGTCTTCTGGGCTTATCAAATCTTGCATCAAATATCTTCTCTTTTTCTTTCTCTTCTTAAAATTCATCAGCATCATTAGTTCTGCTTCATCTTTCGTTGATTGCTCTCTTCTCTTTTGATTCTTGATTTTGTTCACTTCCGTCTTTGCTTCAACACTATTTCTATCTTCGTTCTTCTTGATTCTCTCTGCTAGCCTGTCTCTGACTTTGGCATACTCGACTTTGTCAACTACTATTAATTTGTTGACTCCACAATCGATCTTCATATCTTTCACGCCTTTGTAAGTCTTAACAGTGTCGATGACCTCGTTGTCATCTTTCTCAATGTTGACATCAGCTGCAAGCTTCTTCTCGACTTCTAGAAATAACCTTTCTTCTTCAAACATATTTTCTGGTGGCTGAAATAGAGACTCGTTCCCTTCCTTTGATGTTTCTTCTGTTACCTATTTTTTCTTCTAACTCGGTGGTGCAACCAGATACGAGTTCTTCGCATTCTTCAATAGTAAATGCTGTCTCAAAATCCCATTCTTCTTCGCTATTATTCTCTTCTCGTGACGAGGTTGCCGCGTTGCCTTGGACTTGCTTAAACCGACAGTCTCGAGCAAAGTGACCAGATTTTCCACAGTTGTAACACTGATTGTTTTGACGACGATACCTATTTTCATTTTTGTCTCTTTCTCGAACATGCTGGGCTCCCTCTTGCCGAAAGCTCCTTCCCCCTTGCTTTGGCCATGTTTCTTGCCTTCGAAATTTATTTTCTTCCACGCCTGGCTTTGTAACAACTTTGCTTCTTTTATTAAAGCCTCTTTTATTACTAAAGAGTGCTTTCTCGTCATCTTTTATCGAGACTTTAGACATTTGTTTATCTAAAGTCTCTTGATTGGCTAGGATATTTTCCAACTCAGTTAAAGTTGGTTCTTTGCTCCATCCACGAGTTGCAGTAACAATCCCGTTGTATTCAGGTCGCAAGCCATTGATGATAATTCTTCTCATCCTCGTTTCGGTAATGGCATTTTCTGGATCTAATTTTGAAATTTCATCACAAAGAGTTTTAACTTTAGAGAAATATTCGCTTACCGGCATATTTTGCTGCGAGATTGACAGGAGTTCATTCTCTAATTGTTGGAGCCTAGCATCATTTTTCCTCGCGAACAACATTGTGAGTGTGTCCCAAGCTTCCTTCGGTGTCTTTGCATCCTTGATGCGTTGTAATAAACCATCCTCAATGGTGACTGATAACACGTACATGGCCTTACCGGCTTTGATCTTCCATTTTCTTAGTTCTCCGGCATCAGTTACCGGCTTTGATCTTCCATGTTCTATTCACGTAAATCATGCACGTCGAGTTTCGAGTAAATTAAAAATGTCTAACTATTTATTCGAAATAAAAAATTTCAACTGTTAAATATATATTGAAAAAGACAATATTATCAATCGATATGATAAAGATATCGAATCGATTCGAAACTTTACATGCACGACGAATACAATTATTTTATTAAATCCAACGGCCGATTTGTTAAAATATAAATCGTATAAAGAATTACATAAATGTGTAAAACTCTAGTTTTACACTAATGTAAGTAAATCCCTCCTCTATATAGAATATATAGATTAAATGAACATGCAATATAAACATTCATATTGTTGACTCAAACTTTCAATGCTATTGGATAAGTTTGATAGCTAAGAAAAAGATCCATAAAATTTTCTCTTTGCTTCAGATTCCATAGAAAAGAAACTAAAATGAAAGCTTTCTATATTCATAATTTAAGGCAAAAGCTAGGACATGGCTACCGAGTTAAGATTGAAGAAGGAAAAGAAGAGAAATTAAAATATACTCATATATGTACAACTTTATGCCTCCCCTATCCTGTCCTTTTTTTTTTTTTTTTCTAATTTCATGTTTGAGTGTTGCAGGATCAGTTAGTTTCAGGTGAGTTCTCCTTTGAGTGCAGCAGCAGCTCTTTGAATGGCTCTAGCAACTCTCCAGATTTCATGCTGAATTGCTGCATGTCCATCCCTTCTTCCGCTCATTCTCATCGATTCAGCAATGGCATCTGATATTCCAGGGAAGAATGCCAATTTTCTATCATGGTTGCTGCCAGGTCCATAAATCTGAAAGACCAAAATTGATGCTATTCATGTGCACTACACTAGTTTATTCACAATCAAAACTTTTATGTACCCATTTTGCAAACTGAATATTCGAGCTATATGAATCAGCACTATACAGACTTACATAAGCGCGCCATAAGTCAATAGATTATGTTGCTCCGACTCTTTATTTTTTTTGAGATACCTATGGGTATGAGAATATGATCCTCCAAGAACCCTCCAAATATATCGAAAAGTTTTAAAAAAATTGAACATACCCGTGTCGGACACATACTCGTATCTGATACTCACACCCGAGTCCGAGTAACATAAGTTATAGAAGCAAATCGTATTACTGTATCGGTATGTTAAACTCTGTCCTAATAGCAATTTTCAAAAAGAAAACACTTACAAGATGCTTGAACCACTCCCTTCCTTTAATTCCATCTGTATCTAAGAAGCCTCTTTCAGCAAGCATCAGCCTGTCGTTCAATGCTCGTATCTTCAAAGCTAAAATATCATCAGTAACTTCTCGCTCCATTAGTTTCTGCACTCCAGAAATGGAAGATGCCACATCATTAGTTGATAAATAAGAAATGACAACTTGAAATACCTTTCCCCCTTAATATTCATTAAAATTCCAATAAACTTTCTTGCCTTTTACCTTTGCTTCATCATTAGCTCGTTTAGCTGCGGATGCGAGTTCTTGAATTGATGTGGCTAGGGGAGTGAGGGATATGCTAGCATCCAAAAATCTGCTCAAGGCATCTTTATGCTCCTACATGAGATGGTCAGAAAAATAGTTTCAGAATCTAGCTTGCAAAACATAAAGCCAAATCTTTAAGTCAGACAAAAGTTGCTATCAGCAAATAGTGATGCACTATAAAATATTATTGCTTCTTCTACTTCAGTATTCCTCCTCTTTCCTGTTTTCATTATAGTTTTTCTTCCTTCCTAAATAGAATAAAGCCAGGAGCTAGCATTGAAGAAAGTTGATAGCGCTCATTTCATTTGACTTGGAGACTGTCATTTAAATCTATGTTGCTCCGACTCTTCAATTTTTCTTGAAGTACCCGTGTCTGGTGCATATTCAGACATAGGTATGATGAGTATATGACTCTCCAAAGACCTTCCAAATACATGGAAAAACTTAGAAAAAATTGAACATACCCGTGTTTGACACAAACCAGTATCCGACACTCACACCCGAGTCCAAGTAACATAGATTTAAATTGTCAGACACCAGTTTTGATTCCTAGCCATATCACATCTGTACACATACAAACTTCTTTTTCCCCCCCATGTGTTCATAGACTCATTAGACTAATTCTATGCTGTGAGGTGTGGGCATGGTTCTTCGGTGAGAAAAAAGGAGCAAAGGAAAAGGAGAGAGGAGGTCATTAACTCATTAATCAAATCACAGAAACCCATCTTGAAGAAAGCATATCTTCTTAATGTTCAATGCTTTCAAATGCAGACAGGTGGATCGATATTTTTAACGAGGTACTTTGAGGAACAATATTCCAGTCACCAGGGTCCAATTTTAAGTTATTTTAAACCGACAGCTATGAGCTAACATCTCAACTCAACAGAACCCCAGAAAGCCTTGACAACATTATCTTATTAACCAGGGTACCTCTAACAATCAACAGCCCACCAAAACTTTGTAAGAGAAAAGTAACAGTAGAAACGAGAAAGAGGAAACACTCGGCAATATGCACAAACATAACGAGAGAATAACTTCACACCTGCAACTGTTCAGCATAGGAGAGGTAATCGAGAGGTAGAACTGGATCATCAGCAAGGTGAAGGCCTAGAAGACCCCAAACTCCAGCCACTAACATGTAGAACAAAAAAAGTAGTGTTATCTTGACAAGTTGATAAAAACTTTTAGAGTTTCATTATCAAGTGAGAGTTCCAAATCCATCAAGGGATATGTTGGAGGAAAAGAAAGCTAACCAGCCACATGACGCCAAAAGAATGGATCTGCATAGTTTATCATCCAGTTGAAGGAATCAAAGGCAGTATGATATACAGGAAAATCTGGATAAAAGAAAGAAGATTCATACATTACAAATTGTAGCACTATAGATTTATGAACTGCTAGAGATGCATCATGGTTAAACTTTCAACCGAAAGACTGTTAATATAGGGATAAGGATGTACCTCTTCCATAGTATATGTCGACAGAAGGAACCCCGGCATGTTGCAAGAAGGGTGCAAAATCAGAATCCACTCCACTGAGTCTTTCAATCTGCCAAACAGCCAAGACAATATCAATTAAACTGTTATGACACCTTTAATTTTATATCAGAGGACACATAAATGAAGTACAATCGCATTGAAAAAGTGATTGGTCTCAAGGAAATAGATAGCAGCATTTTCCTTTTTACTAGGTCACTTTTGTGTCATTCTAAATTTATATAGGAGCAAACATAAGGACTATCTATCACAAAGAAAAAGGTAACCAGCTGAAGTGGGCATCTGGTTTTGCTTATAATCAATCCTAGATCACATCAGAATAACAAAGTGTTTCTCAGGTAAATTGTCTCTGGTAGAGTTGCCGTTCATACTCCATCAATAATGAAAATCATCATCATTCAATTGGCCAAGCATAAATGCATGCCAGTTGGCTTTTTGCGCTGATGCATAAAATGTCCACCAATGTCTAGCACTGGGGAACCTAACATTTGTCCCTACCAAATCAACTAAACCAACTGAACCAAAAACATGAAAATAACAGAAGCTTGCCACATGATAAGGTACGAGCAAGTTTATCAGAATATACATGCAATTCCCGAGAGAGAAATACATTATCAAAAATTAAACTCGTGTGGATGGTAAAGGACAGTCTATATGTACGGATTCAATGTATAAAATATTGTATTTACAAGCTAAATAAATGAATTCAACATTTAGAAAGATAAAGATTGTGTGGCCCTACATTGCTGATTCCATTCATGGTTGTCCACTTGTCATATATCATAGCAACCTCTGAATCCGGATCCTTGACCTGAAATTAGTTTGAATATCAGTTGAAAGATATAATAAACCAAGTCTTAACAAGTAATTCACTCTTTTTTGCATCTCTCTTCTGTCTACCTTCTTTGTGACCTCAAAAATAAGATTATCTAGCTGAGGAGTTGCCCCAGCAAAGAATCCAGGCCCTTGCACTGCACAATCTACATTAAGATACGCCACAGCTTTTGCACCAAGATTCACAAGGTTCTGCTCAACCCACTCTGTGGAACCGATCTGAAAACAAAATAGCAACAGATAAAAATAACTTTGTAGAATCAATGGACAAAATTATTATAAAACCTAAGCTTTATCAAGTTGATGACTCTCAAAACCATGTTAACGTATGTTGCAAAAAGCCTACTCTCAAAACGCAGAATGCTATATGCATCACATTTACATTTAACCAAATGATTTTCCCTTATGTAACCATATCTCATCGGAAAACAGATAATTTGGAAGATGGATTATCATTCTATACAACGGCAGTGGAATTTTTAAACTCCGCAAGTAGGGTTAAATGGTTTCCATATATCAGTTTAATAATTAATTTATTTATTAATTTTCATAAATATGCCCTAGTGGGACATATGTTAATCCTATAACCCAGCTTTTGGAGTTTAAAACTTCATCTCCAGCGAATAGAATAATTTTCCTTTGGTCTAGATTCAGTGTTCAATGCCCCAATTCACTCCGCATGCATAGCACTTTTCAAACCAGTGTTAAACAAAGATGGAACATTAACTACCATTCCAAACTCTTCAGCATCCCAACTGCAAAAGATAATTGTCCTTCGAGGGTTCCAACCCTTTTGCATCAAAAGGGCATATCTTCGAGCAATATCAAGAAGTGCTGCAGTCCCACTATTGGGGTCAACGGCACCATATGTCCATGCATCTCTATGATTCCCCAGAAGCACATAACGATCAGGCTCTTCCAACCCTCTTATGACAGCGAATACATTATAAATTGTAGCCAACTTTTTCTCCCCCTAGAAGAATAGACCAAAAGGTAAGAACCACGAAATATATAGATGTAAAAGAGCTTTTTAGAGAATAAAATTTAAAAGGTAACTATCTTTCTGCTTTCCACAAAAAATAATAATAATAATAAATATATAAATAAAAAATAGCTAAATAACATGCATAACCGGAATTGACTTCAGCTATAGCCAGAAATGAAATAAGTAAAAACATCTCTCATACGCATGGATGTCCTATCATGCAATATTTATTCTGTCTAGTTATGCATTAATGACCTTTTCTGCCGTCTAACAAAAACAGACCAGAAAGAAAAGTAACCTTAACCCCAACGACTTCAGATTCTAGTTAAGGAAAAGCATATAATTAGGTTGCAAATACCATACAACTACTAGATAAAAACAGAAAAGTTTATTTAATTAGTGATCATGTGACCTCGATGGGCTGCATGCAAACATAGCAAAGATATGCCAGTTACAGTTGAGCAGTGTGTTTTCTCAGGCCAAAGGAGAATGAACCAGTTCCAATAGTGGGAAGTCCACAGTGAGGCATCAAAAAAGCACGTTGAAACCGTCCCAAGTATTTTCTCTTCTAGAAACAAACCATAATCCAAATGCTCAAGAACATAACAAAGATGATTACAGGTTCAAATTTCAGCTTAATGATGATAACTTGAGCTGATTGATCTCAATTCATTGCATATAACATATAATAACTTTTTTTTTTCAGTCAATTATTACTATCTTCCTTGGCAAAAGAGAAAGAAAAAGATACGAAAACCCCCAGACAGAAAAAACATGCAAGTGGTGGTGGACAGTGGACACTCATACACCATGTAAAGACAAACCAAACTCCGGCCCAACCAATGCAAATTTCCTTCACTTACCAAATGTGCACAAATGACTAGATATTCAATAAAAGTCATGAATTACAGGGCTATTCACTTGGCAGTGATTTGAATTGAAACTTGTCAAAATTAGACCATTCCTACTTCTTAAAAAAGCATCAATAACCACCCTAATTTACCAAACTAGCTTTTTGACTAAAAATTGCAGCTCAAGATAATACTATCCAGCAAAAGAAACTCTGTTTTCAGTCAAATTTAACATCGAAATCAATACAAATCCAATTTGACCAACTTTTAACACTAACATCAAGCACCAAAGTCAACCACTTTCCCATTGTAGATAGCATATCCAGAAACAAAATAAACAAAAGTATGCAGTAACAACAAATAAAGCAAATAAAATTAGCATAAAAAATCTACCAGCCAGCCAACCAACCTGGTAAGTAAAATTCACCATAACCTGACCCGGTCCAATCCGGGACAAATTAGACCGACCGGAATCACTCCATTCCTGAGGCGCCAAAGGACCCCCAAGAGACTCTAAAATAAGCTGAGCACTCTCAAAAGACAAGGGCAGGGATGGAATTCCAGGAAACCTCTCCAAAACCTTATTGTCCTCTAACTCCAACCTCTCCCCATCTTCAACCCCAGCCCATCCAGGACTTAAAGGGTCCCCAACTCCCTTCATAACTGTCCCTCTTTCAACTCCAAACCCAAAGCTACCCCTTGAAACATCCCCTTCAGCATACATTAGCACCCCCAAAGCACCTTTTTTTTCAGCTATTTCCACAACGGCCCCTCTACTCAAACTACCACCTTTTTTAACTATCACTATGCAGCCACTAACGTTTACCCCCATCATTCCCAGCGTACGATAGTCATCTTCCCTCCCATGGTTCACAAAAACAATCTTACCCTGCGCCGTTCCAGATGGAGAATATGCATGGTAAGGTTGTATCAAGCCTGAAGATACATAACTAGCAATACCCATTTCGTTTAAAGGCAAGTTTAACACGGTGCCGTTGTTGAAATGCATTGAAACCGAAGCATGAACAGGGTAAGACAAAAGGGTCTTAAACGGCACCGTATGGGTTTCCAAGCCAAGGTTTTGAAAGTGGGTTTTAACGTAGTGGATGGTATCAAGGGAAGGTTTTGTGCCGGCGAGATGAGGGTGGGAAGTTAGGGAACGGAGGTAGGAGGAGATGGTGTAGTTGGTGGCAGAAGAGAGGAATATTTGCTGGAAAAGAAGGGCATTTTTGGGATTTCTTGGTGGGTAATGGAAAGTGTAGAAACCTATAATGCAGAGGATTATGAGGAAGAGAAAAGTACAGAGCGGGGATGGTTTTGAAGTGAAGCTGTTGTTTGGTTTTGTAAGATTTTGAGACATTTTCTTTAGGTTCTGTTTTTCTTTCTCTTGGCTATGAATAATTGAATTGAAGGCAGCTTTTTTTAAGGGTTTTTTTGTTGAGTGTTTAGCAAAGGTGGCTGGCTGAAGAAGTTTTTTTGTTTTGTTTTGTTTTTGAAAGAGAAAGAGGTTCCACCCCAGGCAGCTGTTACAAACAACTTATAATAAAGCTTTAAAGTACTAGTCTACCAGACATTGAACTATATTAATGTTTTTTTTTTTTTTTTTATTTTGGAACATATTACATAAGAATTAGTCTACTATAGTACTAATTATTTATTTATTTATCTATTTTATACATTTAAATAAGGTGAGATGTATTTTTTTATAAACATGTGAGTGGGTGATGTGATGGTGAGAGCAGTTTCACTTCATGCATGAAATGAAACTGAACTGATCTGATCTGGATTCTGGGACTCACGACTCTGCTTTGGTGGGTCTGGTTTCATTTTCACAAGGCGGGGCAGGGCCAGGGAAAGAGAGGGGACCACATAACAACAGTGTTTTCTTTTCTTATCTTTTTTCCTTACAAAAGAAATTGCAGGAACCCAAAATTGAGCAGGAAATGAGAATTTCTTCTCTCTTTTTGGGTTGAGAAAGGTAAAGATTTGAGTTGAGTGTGTGTGTGTGTGGGGGCAAAGGAAATGCGAGTGAAATGAGAGAGTGAAGGGGAATAGGAGTGAATCAATCAATGTTTGGGCTTTGGGGGTGGGGTATAAGCCTTTTTATGGTCCCACCCTGCTGTTTAGAGATAAAATGGGGAATTGGGAATTTGGATTTGGGACATTCCATGCATTAAGGCGGTTTGGTGTTCTTTTGGGTTGTTTCAAGGTTTACTAATTACTAGCATATGACCCCAGTTTACCTTCGGGAAGATTTGACGATTCCTGTCTTATCGTGTTATTTTACGTATAATTATAATTATATTTAAAATAATATATAATTTTTAAAATATTAATAATTTTTAATATATTTATATATTTATATTGTGTTTATATTATTTTTTTATATATATTTATATTCGTGTTATTTTTTTATTATATTGTATTTTATGTAGTGTTTTTTTTTTTTTTTTTATAAATTACATTGTTAGTCATTATATATAATTATTTTTATTTCATTTTGGTTAGGTTATTTCCTTTTTTTTTTTGTTTTATGATTAGAAATAATTTGTAGCATTCCAATGTATCAACATAAAGTTTCGACCAAAAATAAGACTTTATCAATTATAGGGAAAAAAATTAAATATTTTATCCACCCATCTAGGGATGGCAATGGAGCGGGGCAGGGGCGGATTTTGCAGTATCCGCCCCCGCCCCGCCATAGTACTGTTCTGCCCCGCCCCGCTCCATCATGGATGTTGAAATTTCAATACCACTACCACCTCCATGGATGTCGGTTACATCCATAACCGCCCCGCTCCGCCCCATTTGATATTTATTAATTATTTTTATTTTTTTTAAATAATAAAGCATTTAAATTTTTTTAAATATAAATTAAATATAAACATGTTTCTAATATAGGAGGAGAAAAAAAATAAAGTATTAGGTTTAAGTTTTTAAAAATAAAAACAAAAATAATAAGTTTAATTATATTATTTTATTATTCATTTAAAAGCTAAATATGTAAGGGTAAAATTGTAATTTCAGTATTCGGGGTGGGGCGGAGCAGGCAATTACCACAACTGCTCCATCCCCGCCTTTCAAACAAAAAAAACCGCACCGCCCCGCTCCGCCTCCATTGTTCAAAAAAAAAAAACCTCTCCATTCGGATCGGATCGATTCGAAATCCATCGGTCGGATCGGGTTTTACCATCCCTACACCCATCTATAAAATCTATATATCTATACCATCTATTATCCCCAATTACAAAGCAATTCTTTCAAATTGGCTTGCCACGTCAGCAAGCCATTTTTTTAGGGAAAAAAAAAAGAAAAAAAAAGAGAGAAAATCTTGTACATTCGTGTCATATTCGTATTTTTTTATGTTCGTGTTTTTTTTTGTTCAAAGTATTATATTATTATATAAATTTTTATATATTAATAATTTATTTTATATAAATTTTTAAACGTTCGTATGTTTATGTTGTATTCATGTTATTTTTGTGTAGGGTCGTGTTTTAATTTTTTTTATGTGTTCGTGTCGTGTTCCAATTCATCCAATTATTTTGCATAATTTGTCAATGTCATCCAATTAAGAGAAAATTTTGTGTGTCCATATCGTGTCTCAATTCATCCCATATTTTATATAATTTATTATAATGATTCAATTTTGGGTGTTCGTGTTATTTTATTGTATGTTTAAAATATTATAAATTTATATAAATCTTTACACGTTAATAATTCGTTTAATTCGATTTTGACACATTTGTGTACTTGTGTCGTGTTCATGTTATTTTTCGTGTCGTGTTTTAATTACTTTTTTCATGTTATGTTCGAGTCGTATAATCATGCTGTGTCCACAATTGCCGAGTCTAATTGACATTATTCAAATAATTCACAAATTTGTGTCGCGCGTCATCATGTTCGTGATATTTTTTCAGTTATAATTGTATTCAAAGTATTATATATGTATATAAAATTTGACACGTTAATAATTTGTTTTATGTAGATTTGGACACGTTCGTGTATTTGTGTCATATACATATTATTTTTTGTGTCATGTCGTGTTTTAATTATTTTTTTCATGTTATGTTCGTATCGTATAATTATGTTGTATCTGAAATTACTGGATGTAATTGATCATATTCAAATAACTCTTAATTTTATACCATATGTTGTATAAGAATAATAATTATTATTTTTCTAAATTATTATCTTTAATACTCTTACTTTTTTATCTTTCAAATTTATTACAAAATATTAATTCAAAATATTAATATTACAAAATATTAATACAAAATATTAATTTATTACAAATTATTATCAAAATATCTTTTTATTAACACGTTAATATATTTGTATCATATTCATTTTATTTTTTGTGTTATGTCGTGTTTTAATTATTTTATCATGTTATATTTGTATTGTATAATTATGTTTTATCCAAAATTACCGGATCTAATTGACCATATCAAATAGCTCTCAATTTTATATCAGGTGTCGTATAATGATAGAAGTTATTGTTTTTCTAAATTATCTGCACTTCTCTTGCTTTTTTATTTTTCAAATTTTTTACAAATTATCAATTCAAATTCGATAACATATCCGCAACGAAGCGCGACTATTTTCTAGTACTATATTAAAAGTTGTCCCCAACCCATGAGGCTCTTCAATTTAAAATCTTGGGATATTAGTTTTAGGACAATTAAATTTTCTCTTAAATTTGTATTTGGGGTTAATTTGGGCAAACAATTATAAAACTTGGGTTGGTTTTGTCTATGCATTAGGGTTTTAAGGTTAAAAAGGTCATTTAGTTTAATTAAAATCATCATTATCACTGTATTAAAATTATCCATTTTCTTTTTTTATTTACTTTATTTAATTCTACATACATATTTAAAATTTTAAAAATAAATACATGTTTTAATTAGATAATTATAAATATAAATTTTTTATTATAATTATTTTATCACTTAATTTTAATAACTTATATCAATAACACTTTATTAAAGTTGTCCCAAAATCAATGTGAAGCTTGAATTTGGAAAATTAGAAGCATGATTTGTGACCAATTAAGCAATGGCTTAAATTATGATTTTAGGGTTATTTAAAGTATTTAAATAATTATTTTTAGGTTATTTAGATAATTTAAAGTATGATTGGTGGCCAACTAAGCAATGAGTTGAATTAGGCATTCCACTTACGATTATTTGGGTATTTAATTATTTTAATGAAATTTGAGATATATTTATTCAATTTAATAAAATTTATTTTGTTTAGACATTAAAATTATGTTTTTTACTTAATCTTCTATACATATAATTAAAACTATTTATAATCAATCTAATGCTTTCATTTAAAAAACTAAAGCATAATTTTTTGACAGTTAACAAATGTCAAACATCACAATTTTTTGAAAATTAATCTATAATCGATATATAACAATACTTAAAAGTTGTCCCCAAGCAAAGAGAATGCGCAATTTTAATTTTGGATGCTCTTGTTTGGGGAGAACTAAGCTTGGGTATTAAGGGGGTTGGGGATTAGTTAGGGTATTTCTTTTAAGGTTTTTTAAGGGTTTTTTTTTTTATTTAATGAAGAAGGAAATATAGAAAAGAAAAGAAAAAGAGAAGAAAGGGAAGATAAAAAATTGTGTGTTCGTGTTTTTTTTTTTTGTTCAAAATATTATAAATTTATATAATTTTTACATGTTAATAATTCGTTTTACGTAGATTTTAACACGTTCGTGTATTCGTGTCGTGTTCATGTTCATGTTATTTTTTGTGTGTTTAAAGTGTTGGATATCATAGCTTATAATTTTGTGTATACATATGAAATACATAGGTTGTCGTAACTAGATACACGGTGTATAATTAACGTACACAATTGATATCAAAATTGAATGAGAAATTGATCTCATTAACATCCACTTGAAGAGGAAAATAATTGGTTGAAGTTGTGTATGATAGTCAATCCCACATAGAACAAAGTATCGCTTTTGCTTGTTGTTTATATAGGCTTTGTTTCAATGTGGGGTTGGGTCCCAAGGGGCACCCAAGTTTTGTGGTAGGTGAGGACCTACACAAACTGGGATGGACCACAAGCGAGCCGCCGAGCCGAGCTGGGCTGGGTCGGGTCGGGTCAAACCGGGCCTGGGCTTGGGTCAGCAATAATCTTTTTGCTGCCCAGCCGTACCAACCAACTTAATAACTGTCCGATTAATCCAAGCCAAGTTCTTACGAGAGGAGGCTCTGACTCTCAAAGAGGGGGAGACGGATACTACGATTGTAGCTTTGGTGGAAGCATGGAAGCACTCTGACTTCCTATGCAAGAACTACATCCTCAACGGTTTAGACAATACATTATACAATGTGTATAGTCCGATAAAGACAGCGAGAGAGCTGTGGGAGTCCTTAGAGAGAAAGTACAGAACTGAGGATGCTGGTACAAAGAAATTTGTGGTTGGCCGGTTTCTGGATTTCAAAATGGTGGACTTGAAAACTGTGATAAGTCAAGTCCAAGAGTATCAATTGCTCCTCCATGAGATTACTGCCGAAGGAATAATTCTTAGTGAATCATTTGAGACGGCGGCTTTGATAGAGAAATTACCACCTTCGTGGAAGGATTTCAATAACTATCTAAAGCACAAAAGAAAGGAGATGGCTTTAGAGGACTTGATCGTTCGATTAAGGATCGAGGAGGATAATCGTGGTTCAGAGAAGAGGGTCAAGGTTCAGACCATGGAAGCCAAGGCGAATGTTGTTGAACATTTGAAGAAGACCAACAAGAGGAAATACGTTGGTTCAAGTTTTTCCCAAGCTTATAAAGGAACGGATTTCAAGAAGTTCACGGGAACTTGTTTTGTGTGCAACAAGCCCGGACATCGTGCAAAGGACTGCCGACAGAATAAGAAAAAGAAAGCTCAAGCCAACTTGGTTGATGATTATGAGATTGAGCTGTCTACTGTTGTATCACAAGTAAACTGGATGGAAAACCCTAAGATATGGTGGGTTGATACCGGGGCCACTTGTCATGTTTGTTCTGAAAGGAAGAGTTTCACTGAGTACAAAGAAGCTGCTAATGATGACCAACTGTTTATGGGAAACTCTATGGCTTGCAAGGTACTAGGCCATGGGAAGGTTGTACTCAAGATGACTTCTGGGAAAGAACTTACTTTGAATAATATAGTTCATGCTCCTGAAATTCGAAAGAATTTGGTTTCTGACTCTCTGTTGAGCAAAAACGGTTTTAGGCTTGTATTCGAGTATGATAAATTTATACTCACTAAAAGTGGGATGTTTGTGGATAGAGAATATTTATGTGATGGGCTTTTTAAGCTCAATGTAATGACCATTGTACCAAAGAACAAGAATATAATAATATTGTTTATTCTGTTTACTTGGTTGAGTCCTCTACATTATGGTATGGTAGATTAGGTCATGTAAATTACAAGACCTTGAAAAGAATCAGCAATTTGGGTTTGCTTCCTAAAATTGTCATTGAAAAAAACCACAAATGTGAAATTTGTGTGGAACCCAAATTAGTTAAGGCTCATTTCTATTCAATAGAAAGAAGTAGTGAACCTCTAGATTTAATTCACACTGATATATGTGACTTAAAATTTGTGCAAATTATAGGCGGTAAAAAGTATTTCATTATTTTTATAGATGATTGCACAAGATATTGTTATGTCTATTTGCTAAGCAAAGACGAGGCCTTGGAAGCTTTTAAGCTATTTAAAAATGAGGTCGAAAATCAACTAAGCAAGAAAATTAAGATAATAAGGAGTGATAGAGGTGGTGAATATGATTCATTGTTTAACGAATTTTGTTCAGAAAATGGTATCGTCCATCAAACCACTGCTCCTTATTCACCTCAACAAAATGGTATTGCAGAACGCAAGAACCAAACGTTGAAAGAAATGATGAACGCTTTGTTGATAAGTTCAGGGTTACCTCAGAACTTATGAGGGAGGCTATTTTATCAGCTAATTATATTTTAAATAAAATACCCCACAAGAAGTTAGACAAGGCACCGTATGAATTGTGGAAGGATCGAAGACCGTCTTACAAATACATAAGTGTGGTGGTGTCTTGCTAAGGTAGCTATTCATCCACATAAAAAGGTGAAAATAGAACCTAAAACTGTTGATTGTGTATTCATTGGATATACAAACAATAGTGCTGGTTACCATTTTTTTGTGTTCAAGTCGGACATTCTCGATATTCATATCAATACGATAATTGAATCAAGGAATGCTTCGTTCTTTGAAGATGTACTTCCTTACAAGGAAATACAAGAAAATAAGACTACTAAGAGAACTCATGAGTCCTCGAGTAGTGATCCACATATGGATGAAGAGGAACAAGAGAAACCTAGAAGAAGCAAACGGGCTAAAGTACCGACTACTTATGGTCCAGATTTTTTAACATATTTATTAGAAAATGAACCTCAAACCTTTAACGAGGCTATGTCATCTCCAGAAACACAATTCTGGAAAGAGGCCCTTAACAATGAAATAGAATCCATCATGCAAAATCATACATGGGAACTGGTGGATCTTCCTCACGAGCATAAGCCTTTAGGATCCAAATGGATATTTAAGAGGAAAATGAAAGCAGATGGATCGATTGATAAATATAAAACCCGACTTGTAATAAAAGGTTATAAACAAAAAGAAGGGCTTGATTATTTTGATACGTACTCACCAGTTACGAGAATAACATCCATTCGAATGTTAATAGCTATAGCAGCTCTTAACAATCTCGAAATACACCAAATGGATGTTAAGACAACTTTCCTGAATGAAGATTTAGACGAGAAAACTGTATGGAACAACCCAAAGGGTTCAAAGTTTCGGGACAGGAAAGGAATGTGTGTAAGCTTGTTAAATCATTATATGGTTTAAAACAAACACCTAAACAATGGCATCAAAAATTTGACAATACAATGTTGTCAAATGGTTTTCATATTAATGAATGCGATAAATGCGTATACGTAAAGAATACGAATTAGAGATTTGTCATTGTTTGTCTATACGTAGACGATATGTTGATCTTAGGCAGTAAAGATGAGATCATTAAAGCTACCAAAGCATGGTTGACCAGTAAGTTTGATATGAAAGATATGGGTGTAGCTGATGTGGTTTTAGGAATTAAAATTTCTAAAACACAAGATGACATGGTAATATCTCAAGATCATTATGTAACTAATATTCTTGAGAAATTCAATAACAATGATACCAATATAGCCAAAACACCTGTAGATGTTAATTTACATATAAAGAAAAATACTGGTGACGCAATATCTCAAATTGAATATTCACGGATAATTGGTAGTCTTATGTATCTCATGAACTGTACAAGACCAGACATAGCTACTCAGTTAGCAAACTGAGTAGATTCACAAGTAATCCTGGAATGGATCACTAGAAGGCTATTGTGAGAGTACTCAGATATTTGAGATACACCTCAAGATATGGACTGCATTATACAAGATATCTAGCTGTGCCTGAAGGGTACAGTAATGCAAACTGTATATCCGATACTAAAGATTCAAAATCCACTAGCGGATTTATCTTTACTATTGGAGGAGCTGCAGTGTCATGGAAATCTTCTAAACAAACATGTATTGCCAGATCCACTATGGAATCTGAGTTTATAGCTTTAGATAAAGCTGGAGAAGAAGCAGAATAGCTTTGGAATTTTTTAGAAGATATTTCATGTTGGTCGAAACCTGTGCCTGCAATTTGTATACATTGCAATAGCCAATCTGCAATTGGGAGGGCACAGAGTAGTTTGTATAACGGTAAATCTTGACACATTTATCGAAGACACGATATCATTAGACAGTTGCTCTCAAGTGGGATTATCTCTATTGATTATGTAAAATCAAAGGATAATACTGCGGATCCGCTAACGAAATGTTTAACAAGAGAGGAAGTAAATATATCATCGAGGGGAATGGGTCTTAAGCCTATAAATTAAAGTTACATAATGGCAACCCAACCTAGCTGACTAGAGATCCCAAGGTTTAGGTTCAAAGGGACAACTGAGTTATGTTAACTTAGTGTAAGCACTAAAGGAGTTAAACACTCTTATCCATTCCTATGATGAACTAGTGCTGCCTGCAAAGGAGTTAGGATAAGCTATGCTTTTAATGATTCTTGTAGCTTGATAAAATCAAGTGGGGTATTGCAAGATACTCTAGATAAGAAATCACCTATTATGAGTAAGAAACGTGGCCACTTCTATGAGAATTGATCAGGCTAAATTCTCTAGAGTACTTATAGAAACCAGGACGTGTTCGGGGCCAAAATGGGCACAACCGTGAGAACCGAAGATGTTCGAAGAGGAATTGTGTGACACCTATTGTTTGAGTTTACACGAAAGGCTGAATAGTTCAAGACATCATGTTCACTAGTTAGCCGAGTAAATCCGATAGTTGTCACTATGGAAGGTTCAAAGCTAAAAGCTACCTATCTTGATGTAATTACTTTTCAAAGTTAGTCTCTCTCTCATACTCCGAGTCAGTTCGTCATTTTAATCAGACAATTTCCATTCATGTGGGGGATTGTTGGATATCATAGCTTATAATTTATGTATACATATGAAATACGTATTATAATACATAGGTTGTCGTAACTAGATACACAGTGTATAATTAACGTACACAATTGATATCAAAATTGAATGGGAAATTGGTCTCATTAACACCCACTTGAAGAGGAAGATAGTTGGTTGAAGTTGTGTATGGTAGTCAATCCCACATAAAACAAAGTATGACTTTTGCTTATTGTTTATATAGGCTTTGTTTCAATGAGGGGTTGGGTCCCAAGGGGCACCCAAGTTTTGTGGTGGGTGATAACCAACACAAACTGGGCTGGATCACATGGGCGCGCGTCGTCGAGTCGGGCTGGGCTGGGTCGGACCGGACTGGGCTTGGTCGGATCGGACCGGACCGGGCTTGGATCAACAATAATCTTTTTGCTGCCCAGCCGGACCAACAAGCTTAATGATTGTCCGATTAATTCAAGCCTGTTCGGTCCTGGACCGAACCGGTTCATGTTTTTTCAAAATCTTTCTTTTCGGTAAAGACATGCCAGTTCGGCTTCCTACCTGACCGAATCGGTTCGTCACCAATGGGTGTGCCTGTTATGATCAAACAAGTTTCTTCCATGTGGTGTGTCTTTATCGAACACGCAGATTGACTGCTATAAATACAGACATCCTATGTCTGTTTTTAATCACTAATTCACTAAATAATTTTGCCTTTTTCGAGTTCTGTATTTGAGAGAGACTCTGCATTCTTTTTGGTTCGCCGAGTTGCTTTGAAGTGTGCTCTCCATAGCAACGTTATCGAGAAGGCCTAGGAGACGATTCGTATACAATCTGCAAGCACTTTAGAGGCAAGCAAAATTTGTCTTTAAGGTCAGAGGTCCAACCTTGACTCGATATTGATTTTTTCAAATCAATTTCTGTAAGTGTATTTATATTCAGTTTTGTGTAATTTGTTATTACAAGTACGTGTGTGTATATATATATATATATATATTTATATATATATATATCAAGTTCCAATTTCTTTAATATATCTTCTATTCATATTATAGTATATAGCAAATATTTTCCAACACAAAGTATTCGTGTTCGTTTTACTTTTTTTATGTGTTCAAAGTATTATAATTTTATATATTTTTTACAAGATAATAATTTGTTTTATGTAGATTTTGACACATTCGTGTCGTGTTCATGTTCTTTTTTATGTAGTGTCCGTGTTTTTTTTCATGTGTTTAAAATATTATAAATTTATATAAATTTTTAATAATTCGTTTTATGTAGATTTTGGCACGTCGTGTATTTATTTTGTGTTCATGTTATTTTTCATGTCGTATTTACTTATTTTTTTTCATGTTGTGTTCGTGTTGTGTTTCAATTCATCCAAATATTTTGCATAGTTTATCATGGTGATTCAATTTAGAAAAAATCTTGTGTGTTCGTGTCCTATCTCAATTCATCCCATATTTTGCATAATTTATCATAATGGTTCAATTTAAAGAAAAAATTGTATGTCCGTAACGTATTCGTGTTATTTTATCGTGTGTTTAAAGTATTATAAATTTTTACAAGTTAATAATTAGTTTTATGTAGATTTTAACACGTTCGTGTATTTGTGTCGTGTTCATGTTTTTTTTTTGTCGTGTCTTAATTATTTTTTCATATTGTGTTTGTGTCATAGGTCTAATTGACACTATTCAAATAAATCTTAGTTTTTGTCACGTGTCTTCGTGTTATTTTTTCTGTCATATCGTATTCAAAGTATTATATATTTATATAAATCTTGACACGTTAATAATTTTTTTTATGTAGATTTTGACACGTTCGTATATTTGTGTCGTGTTCATATTATTTTTCGTGTCGTGTCGTATTTTAATTATTTTTCACATGTTATGTTTGTAGCGTAAAATTATGTTGTGTCCGAAATTATCGTATCTAATTGATCATATTCAAATAACTCTCAATTTTATATAAATATCGTATAATGATAAAAATTATTATTACTTTAAATTATTTTTATTTTTTTTTATTTTTTAAATTTATTATAAAATATCAATTCAACTCTAATAACATGTCAACAGCAAAACGGGAGCATCTATCTAGTTGTATAAAAAGTGGTAGCAAGAAGTAGTGGAGCTGGCCTTTCTAAAGTTTGGGGGCTTTAAAACTTGTATAAATTGTATTATATTCAATTGAGATTTTGGCAATTGAATTAATTAGATGAATTAAAATTTAATTTTAATTAAGTGAGTTATCTTATTCTTTATCAATATAATTTTTAGAATTTATAAATCCCATTAGCAAGATGATATATATTTTAAAAAAATTAACATAAAAAATAAAGTATATGAAAATCTCTTAATTTCATTTACGAAATTAAGAAACCCGGTTATCAATATATCGAAAAACGAATTCTTTAATTAAGTCTTATTTGTATTCTGACCAGCTGCCAAAGAATTAATACTATAATGAAATTTGACAAAGCCGGCCAACTCAACTGCTTAAAGCTCTAATCATCGCTACAACAGTAATAAAATAAAAACCAGGTCAAAGGAATAGGAAGATGTCGAAAACTTGTCCTTTTTAAAGACATTGCTTTATTGTTTTTAATCAAATTGAATGCGAATGATGTTTATTGAGAATAGTAAAAAACCAGGTCAAAAGAATAGGAAGATGTCGAAAACTTGTCATTTTTAAAGACATTCTTTATTGTTTTTAATCAAATTGAAGGCTGATGATGTTTATTCAGAATAGTAAATAAAGTTTTGTGGTCCTTTTCATTTCGACTTGCTAACGTTTAGCCAGTGAATTCTTTCTTTTGGACTGATTAACCCATTAGCCGTTCGATTCTTTATTCTTGAATTGCTCCAAATTGCTGTCCTGCAGTACCACTCATGATTTTGATATTTGCATTACTCTAGCCACAGCCTTGAAACTCTTCTTTTCTGCGGTTTTTTTTTTAAGCCCCATTTGAGTCATGATTTTTCTCTGCAGATCAATGATTGGGACTGTATGCAAATGGCCTAAGCCTCTTCCTTTCATCTTTGTAATCTCTAGTAGAAACTGGAATCGACCCAAAGTTCTTTTGCACAAGAATGATCAGAAAACTTCACTAGGTAAGTTAGTTAGTTAGTTAACACCATCAATCAATTAGACCAGATAATTTTGGATACGAAATAAAAACACGTCTAATATATGTATCATATTCGTGTTTAAGATTTTGACACATTTAATAACTTGTGTTGTGTTTATATTTATATGATTGACATAAAAAAAACGAAACATGACACGTATAGACAAAAATTGGCAGGAATTTTTCAGCTAGATTGCATTCTAGCAATTGGGATAAGGCATAAATGTGAAAGGGACTGCATCAATGTCCATACTAGGCAGAGAGATGGGGGGTTATGAGTTAATGGTGTACTATATGTCCCAACCAGAAATGTACCAAAAGAAAAAAAGATGTCCCAACTATGAGCAAATGTCATCTAAAATCCTGATATAATCATCTAAAATACATAGTGCAAAACCATTCCCCACATGAATATCTTTGTTTCAGTGAAATATCTTTATAAAGATACTAAGAATAACCCAACTTGTGGCCATAAATGAACAAAAAAAGGAGTTTGTCATGGCTTTGTTTATGAAAGAGACTTGAGCTTTTAATTCATCTGTTTGTAGTGTAAAAAAAAGAAGTAGAATGAGAATCAATTTCCCCCTTCTCCTTTCACTTTCACTTTGGTGATCTGAACTTTGCCAAAAAAGCAAGTCGCTTTCTCCATGAAGTGGATGCCCCATGCTTGGTTGAGTGGGGAGAGCAATAGCCTTTGCTGCAGTCCAAAAAATGTCCCTCACCTGAAAAAGATATATACCAACATATAAATAATGCAATCATGGAAGATGCCCTTGCTTTTTTTGCAGAGGGACCTCTTTTGTGGTGCTGAAAAACAATTTCAATGTCCAATCCCAATGATCCATGTAGCTATGAAAACTTTCTGATCAATGGAAAGGAACAAGATTTCCTCACCTCATGGTATGTTGCTTCCATTTTTTATTTTTCTTGAAATATCCGTATTCGACATCTGTTTTCGATACATATCCAGACATAAGTATGAGGATATGATCCTCCAAAGACTCTCCAAATACATTGAAATCTTGAAAAAAAAAAATGAATATACCCGTGTCTGGCATTCACATTCGAGTCCGAGTAACATAGCTCTGATGTCCATCCTACGCCCACTCTCTTGTACCATGGTCCCCCGGCCCCTGCCTTTACAGCTTTTATAAAAAAAAATGTACTAAGAGACATGTTCTTCATTTTTAGTTTTGCTTTCCCAAGGAAAGCCAAAATAGACATTTGCAGAGCCAAACCACAATTTACAGGGATAGTTCGGCAAAATTTGGATGGAGCTTGAAATTTATGCGTTAGGTGAGACAAGCATATATTCAATATATATAAGTTTGAGAGCACCATGAATTTATTCAAACCACAAATTTATGGTATGCGAGTTCGAGAATTCTGCTAAATTTTTACAGGAAAAAAAAAAAAAAAGAGAAAAGAGAAAATGGGGAATATTTGCTTTGCTTGTTGATCACTATTGAACACATTCACAGACATTGAAAATTCATAACAGGGATAGGTCTGCCAAAAATGCCATATAGCAGTACTTTGTCTAGCTCAAGTTAACCTGTCAAGTGCCAATAAAGTTTCCATTCCCAGCTAGCAAGGATTGATTGGTGGGCCAATTCAATTTTTCATGGGAATTACGACCTGAAATTGATATCTTAGAGCTGTAAAACACCTTTGTTTTTTAAACACCATAGGGGATAAATTCTTGATAAACAACATGAAATAGTAACTATGTTGTCCGATGCATATTTGGATATGAATATAGGGATATGATCCCCAAACTTTCTAAATATATGAAAAAACTTAAAATAAATCGAATATACTTGTACCGGACACATATCCGTGTCCGAAACTTACACCCGAATCCGAGTAACATAGAACAGTAAAACTTGATGATGAAGTTTGCATATAGAGCATTCAGATTTTATATCTCTCGTGAAATATCTACATGGTAGGAGAAAAACAAAAGGAAATAATAAAGAATTCAATCATTGGCATTACAATTTGCATTGAAAGCAAAAAGAATGTATGAAAATAGTAGAATCTATTTTTCTAGATATTATTCTATTTTTCTTTTTTCTGATTATACGGCTAAGGGTACTCCCAAGGCTTTGCCGAACCCAATTCTCTCTCCCGACCATCTTAAAGGCGCATTCTCCCACATCGAAATCTGCATAATTATTCTTGTCTATTGATATAATTGAACAACTGATTTCATTTGAATTCTACTGAAACAAGATTTTTGCAGACTCCAACTATGGTTTTATGAGTTCCATAAGGCTTCAAAAGGCAATCCGCCTGACAAAATGGCAAACTCCAACATATTTCAGACAACTTCACAAGTCTGTTGCTGTCCATTAATCTAGTTGAAGAACTGATTTTTTCGATTGGAAATCTACCGAAACCAAGATCTTTTTTCAGACTCCAGCTATGGTGTTATATGTACCATAAGCTGCAAAAATCAATCCGCACAACAAAATGAAAACATCCAAGGCTTTCTGCCAGAAACTCAAAGATGAACCTAACAATGTTAGGTGAAATAAGGCTGGCAAAACAAACGAGATCAGTGCACATACAGTGCTCCCAACAAGCGAGGCAAATACACCAAATCCTGGAACGAATGACGCCAAGACTGCCAAACCAATTACCAGAACCGCTCTACTGATGTATGTTCCTAACTTTCCTAATCTTGTAATTGAACTTTCAGCATCATTGTTGTGGAGCTTTGGAAACCAAATATTTTTCTTCAACTTCCCCTCCAAAATTTCATTAACAGGGTGTACCATGATTGGGAATGTAAATACTAGCCCCAGGCACAAGCCAATCTGTTGCCAAGGAGCACAAATTCAGTATATGTAATTGCAGCAGCAAATGTAGTATTAAAGAGGGTCTAAATGTTGTATGCATTAAAAGTTGAAGTAAATTAAACAAAAGTTTTGTTTAATTCAAAGCCCTGGAAGCAGGACACATGAGAAATGGAGGGCAATCTATGACATCAATGTTTTGACCATTTTTACAGGTAACTGGAAAGGACCTAGAAGCAACCTGAATTGATCTCCAAGTCACCAATGCAACTGCCAGGTCTTATCTCGAACAAGAACACAAAAGATTAAGTGCTAATCCATGATGCTAAAGTCTAAAAAAATATAATCTAAATGATATGCTAAGCTTAAGATCTTTGTTTAGCAATAAATATTGCAATACTTGACAAAATCCTTATGGTAGTAATAAAGATCTAGAACTGCATATTGTTTTTTTTAATTCTCTGCTCTCTGATTAAACTGGCAGTGCCTATTAAGATGATCCACTAAATCTTTATATTAATATCACATCCTCTAGAATAAGATAATTACATGCAAAAGACAAGCATACTACAACTTCCAATACCAGCAGTACCTAAAAATAATGGGGACAATGACAAAGTAGACAGATAAGCAGGGCAGTTTATTATGTGTAGCAACAGCTGATGAGAACTACTTATAATTTCTTAAGATTTCCCTAAGGAATAAATTAAGCTTCTTGAATTGAGGGTGGGGGGGACAATAGGGCCTTTTACATTATAAAAAAGTGAGTATGAATATTTAAGCTATATAAGTTTCTAAGCTCTAAATTTGTGCCTGAGAAGCTATGTCATTCAGACTCGGGTGTGAGTGCAGGATACGGGTATGTTCATTTTGTTCTAAGATTTCCATGTATTTGGAGGGTCCTTGGAGGATCATATCCCAATACTCATATCTGGATATACGAGGACACGTGTCCGACACAGGTACTTCAAAAAAAAGTGAAGAGTCAGAGCAACATAACTGAAAAGTAAATGTGAACAGCTACAAGAACAAATGCGAAGCAGAATCAGCAATGCTAAAGATTTGTGCATTTATTACCTGGACTGCAATGGCTGTCCAATTCTTGGGAAGATTTAGCGTTATAATATCTTTTGTTTCATCACCAAAAGCCATGTAGCCAAAAATCCCAAACAAAACATACACAAGTGTGATCCATGTAAAAGACATGGCTAACACCTTAGGAAATGTCTTCCTCTCTCTCATAGATTGCTCCAGAGCCAGTGTCATCCCAAACCCCTCAAAACAGAACACTGCCATCCCTCCTGCGAATGGCAACCCTCCTAAGTTATCAGTGATGGCTTTCCTATCTCTAAATGAAAAATCTCCCCCAATTGCCTGTTGTATATCTTCTTTAACAACAAAACCCATTGCTAAGACATTGCATATATCGGCGAAAATGCTGAATGGTGCAAAGGCTGAGAGGGACCCAATCCATGACAATGCAATTTCAATTGGGACTAACAAGAATATGTAAGATGCAATAGTGAGGCTATGACCTTTGAAAACTGATGCAAGGTTTTGGCCAATGAATACCAAGTATGCTACGGATCCTCCACATTGGGAGATGAAAATGAGAAATTCTGTCAGGTAACGGCCTGGTCTTCCTATGCACCTGTAACCTAAGTCACCATATGTTGTTGTTGTTGTCTCCTGTAATTCTTTTTCTGATGCTAATTTATCCCTGCACTGAATCTGTGGACCAAAGTTAAAAGCAACTTTTCAATAAGAAAAGGAAGAATAAAAAGAAGAGTAAAAAAAACCCAATTATTGTATCAATCTATGTTTCTCGGACTCAAGTGTGAGTGCCGGATACATGTATATATCCAAATATATATATGTATATTTGGAGGGTCCTTCATGTCATCATATACATGTCCAAATATACGTTAGGACACGGATACTTCAAGAAAATTGAAGAGTCGGAGCAAATAAATATCAATATAAGCTCACCACTCAGACCACCAGCAAAAGCCTGACTGACTCGTTCAACTTTTATATCTCTAAAAATCTTATGTTCAGGGTTCTATACAAAGTCAATTTATAGAGACAAGATTCCTTGTTGGCACTCAATATCTTTCCCCAAGAGAAAATTAACCTAATTTCCAGGTAAAATGTTCTTGAAACAATGAAGTTCTTACATCCTGAGAATGTTTTGAAAGATATATAAACACCAGTTTCACCAAGTAAAAAAACAAAGCAATATCGAAGAAGGATAGAATTGATTACTAACAAGGAGGAGCATGCAGTAGAAAGTAGCCAAGCCAGCAATGATAACACCGAGTGATCCGGCAAGCCAACCGGCGACTCGAAACGCAAAAGGAAGGCCTAAAACGCCGGTTCCAACTATTGAAACTATGATGTTCCCTATAGTTTGAAGTTTGGATGCAGTTCCTTCTGTTGCTGTCGATGGAGATGGGTTGATCAAAGGGATTCTATCAGAACTTCTCTCCTCCATTTTTTCTTTGAATCTTTGTAGTTTGACAGCAACTGCCTGGTTTCTTTGGGTCCGTTTAACAGTTTCTGAAAAAGATAGACAGCTAACAGGCTTCAATTTTCAACCAGTTCCGTCGCACACCAGGAGATCTATGTCACTCTGGCTTGGACTGTTTAATGCCACGTTGCTATTCTGAAGCTGTAAAGAACTTACAGTTTCATATTGAAAGATGAAAGATCGAGACCTATCCTTCAAGGTTTCAACTAATTAGGATGAGATTTTGGATGGATGTCTAATGAGACAAAAGTGGGGGTAGATCTAAGGAGTAAGGAATCTTACCATTATTTTACACAGTATTTCTAAATTTCATGCAGCTATTTTGGTAAGCTGGTTGGCTGACTTTGTCAACTAAATCCATGATAGAGTTTTGATTCTTTTTGGAACTGATATCAAATGCATAATGAAAGGGAGAAAGGGAAACAAGGAAAATGAAAATGTGATTTGTAGGTATTTGCTTTTGTGCTACTAAAAAATTTACAAGATAATTAAGGTTCCCTATTTAGATATGAACGGCTTAAATTGTACAAATGTGTTATTTTTAGAAACTAGAAAAACTGAATTCTGAAAATTAGAAAAGAAAAAAAATTGTTTTGACACAACTGGCACAGCTGAGAAGTGCCATTAACAATGTCTTATTACCATGGAGACTAGGATGAGTTTGACTTCGATTTTAACCCTACCAACCAAAGAAATTGGCGATGTTTAAGGACCTATGGCTGTCCGAGAAAGTATTGCTATTAATGGAGTTAGAATTAGAATAGATAGGACAGGTAATAACAACAGAAACCTTATAAAAAATTTCGTGAGTTTGTATGTTCGGTCCTTGACAGGTTAAATAGAGACTTTTCCTAGGTACTTTAAGGATAACATGATTTTTTGTGCTAAGTTAGTATATCAAATCTGACAGCAAATGTATTGTGTCAGTATATCTTTGAGTTAGGTGATGTTAGCTCAAAATATGATGTAATTCCTTTTTTCAAGGATGTTTGGTTCAGTCATCTTTACCTAAGGTTACCTAAGGTTGATTTTGTAAAAAATATATATATGAATGAAAGCAGAAGACAGCAGTATGCTGCTCATGTTCTTTCCTCAATATCTGTTTTCTTCTTTTCTGTTATAAAACAACACTAAGATATTTAAAAATCTTAATTCCCAAAGTAAGGTACTTTTATTTTTATTTCTCAATATAAGGTATTTTTTTACAATGTAATCACTTAATCTCCACATCAGTTATTGACTTCTCCCTTGACCTTTATTTCCTTTCTCTTTCTCTTTCAATTCTTTCTTTTTTTCAACTGCTTCTTTACACAATCACGATCAACCAGTAAGGCAGTAACTGAAAGTAGAAGCAGCAAAAAGCATCAGAAGACACAGGGCAAGGGTCTGCACCAAAAGGTCCCAAGCTTGGTGGCGGAAGCGCTGAGTTGCTAGTTTATTATCTGTTTTTCCCTAGCCAGAGAAATAGGTAGTATATATGTTCATTTTGAAGTCATTGTATGGACTTAATGGCCTTGTTGGCCATGTTGTTTTTTGTTTTGCTTTTATGCTTATCCTATGCCATGAACTCAGTGTTAAAGTTGAGTGATCAAGTATTTTATGGATTTTGCCATAAATCCCAAAAGAGGAACTTCAAACCTGACTGCCATTCTATACTAACAATCATCAGGGAGAATAGATCATTGATTTTTGACCCAGTTTCCAGAATTTCTATCAAATTAATTGGTAGAACCACTTGCTGGCAGACTTAGACTTAATTGCTTTTTCCATTACCATTTTGCCTCTAGAAGCATGTTCAAGAATAATTCTAAGCATGTTGCAGATTGAATGCAAGAGATTAAAAAAACCACTAAGTTGAGCCCAACATGGAGACTCTGAATCTTCATTAAACAGGATATCTAAAACGATAAAACTAGAAAAGTGCCCATATGTTTGTAAACCATGCAACTTAAAAAAAAGTTTCAAACCATTTCAAGCGCATTGTGCATTCTAAAGTCAATACAGGGAAGAACGGCTCCTTCGGATGTAGCCTTTCTTTTGAGTAATTTAACAAGTAAATAATAGATAAGGCTTATTATTTTCTTAGACTAACACTAGGAAAATGACAAGATCCGTAATATAACTTCTTCAGCCATAATTTGAAGTTACAGACAAGGGAAAGAATGTGGCTTGCTAGACCTGAACTGTAAAAAGAAAAAAAGATAAATCTGTAAACCTGGATAGGACCGCGGTATGTTTTAAGTTCAAATCTTAACATCTAGCAATAATAAAATAGAAATAGAAACAGTGGTGCCATAGAAAATTCTTGTCCACTTATCAAAGCCTATGGTACAATATTACATTAATTGAATAAAAGCAAAATGCATAACTCTTATCACAGTATGCCTTGACGACATTCCTGCACTTTCTATTAACAATTAGCCAACAGAAAAGGCAAGAGAAGAGTTCAACTAGAACTTAAGCTTTAACATTATCCAACTTGCAAATAGCAAGCTACTAAACCAGTTAACAGTTCTTTGCTTTAGAAATTCTAGACAAACCAGAACATTTCTCAGTTCACCAACGGTGATTTGACTACTTATTAAACTAGCCTAAACCCTAAACCCTGACCCAGTGAAGTGGTAGAACACAAGCATAGCCATGATCAAAAAGCTTGCACAGAACTGCAAAAGTTGGAAATCTGTCAACATTTTCTTCCATTTCGGGCGCATCCCGAGGGTGCACATCAAGTAGTAGGTGTACATTGCAACATGCATTGTGCAATTGGTAACCAGCACCACAGGGAAGGAAGATTGAACACTGTCTAAGCACATATAACACATGATCACGATCACTGAATGATGGTATACGTGAAGAAAAGATAGCCTTCCATGGAGTTTTTGAGGATGATCAAAAGGGTGTCCATGAATTCAACAATCTTCGACATGTAAAATATATAGGCCCAGAAAAAGAGAGGTCCGGATGGTGATGTTCCCCTATTCATTTATATATTGTTGTTTCATTAACTTCATGATTTTTTTTTTTTTTTGCTCAATCAAGAAACCGATTCCATAAACAGATGGTCGAACGACCAACAACAATATACTGGTTCATAGATCCAAGTATAAATAAAAAACTACCCTCCTCCAAGACCAGAAGCATCAAACTCAAACAAAAATTCAAAACAGAGCATCGAAACAACACTTCAAAGCCACCAAACAAGCGTCCACAACTCCTACCAACAAAGCGAACATGACACCATATCACCACCATGCCATAAGACACTGATGTCGTTCAACCCCTGCCTTGGCAAGCGAGTCGACAATCACGTTTGATTCTCTGTAGATGTTGATCAAACTCACATTGCCAATTTCGCCAAATCAGAGAATCTATTTTACAGCAAAGATCCCAAAATATCCAAGGTCTTGAGTCAACCTACTTACACCATGATACTGCGTTTTTGGAATCCGATTTGATAATGAGTTGAAATATTCCATCCTTTTTAATGGTAGCTCCAAACCAAATTAATTGTGGTTGGACAAAAAAATATTAAGATTTTGAGAAAAGAAAGAAAGAATTGAAGGAGATCAAAGAAAACCAAAAGAAAACAAAGGTTAGGGGAGAAGTGAAGGCCTATGTTACTCGGACTCGAGAGTGAAGGTCGGATATGGATATGTGTCCGACACGGGAATGTTTAATGTTTTTTTAAGTTTTTCCATAATTTGGAGGATCATACACCCATACCCTTGTCCGAATATATGTCCGACATGGGTGTCGGACACGGGACTTCAGGAAAATTGAAGAGTCGGAGTAACATAAGTGAAGGCTGACGTTGTGGGTAAGTGCTTACATGACAAAAAATATATATATATATATTATATTTTGAGAAATAAAAATATCTTCTTTTGAGAATAATTTTTTTTAAGTATATGGGAAAAAATTCAGTCATGTAGTATTTAACTGTTTATTTCCTCTACACGAAAAAAGATTGTATAAAACGATTACTCTCATTCAAATCATTCCATGTAATCAGATTTTTAGAAAAAAATCAATTATTTATTACAAAAATCATTAATAAATTATTGAAATAAATATTTATCATTTAATTATTATCTATAAACCCTTTTGATTTGGTCTTGGTTCATGTACATATTACTTGCTAGTATTAAATTTTGGAATAAAACTGCGTAATCTAATATAAAGTCATAATTTCCCACCTGTTTGTATGATATTAACCCAAGTAATCTTCTTAAAATACATGCAGCCGTTAGAGGGTAGCAGCAATCTGAGACCTCACTCACTTGTGTCAAATTGCTGTTGTCACAAATTGAATATCTACAACAAAAATTGAACCTGCTCCATTCTTCAATTTCTCCCTTCTAATCCAGGAATATTTATAAGGCCTCAAAGCGAAAACGGCTGACAGACACAGTCAATAGTTTGGATCAGCTTTCTCCTGGGACCAACTGCATCTGCACCCATATCCTTAAGCTTTTGCATATTTAGATTCACTAGCTGAAGTTTATTGATACTTTTGGCCTGAAAAATCCTTACAAACTGACCTAATCCTAGATATGTCAGCCACCTGCTCAACCCACCAGCTTGCTGAAGCTTCCTCTCGAGATTTGACACCCTCAGCCTTCGATTCATGCTCCCAGAAACAGGGACATTAGGGCAATGCATTGATCTTGGTCTCTTGGTAGTTTTTGAGGCTTCAGGCACTCCATGTATTTTATGAGATTTTAAAGTAACGACCCGAACTGGATTCTCTGGCTCCACTCTAAGACCTAGAGCTGGAGACTTGGCTAAAGTTGAAATGTGCTTAGCAGGAGACCTTCTAGCAATTTCAGTACCCTTTTTATGAGCCAATGAAGTGGACTTCTCTCGTCCAGTCTCAGATGGCAACTCGGGAGACATTTGAACAGAGATTCTTGATTGGTCTTCCACATTTTTTCTAGGCTTGGCTTATAATCAACGTGGTGTCCCTGGTTTGCCCTTTTTGATTTCCTAGACACATGTAATGGAGGTAGAAGAATGGTGACTCTGCTTTTTAACTATAATCCAACCATTTTCTCCAAGTAGGTGCAACTCAATGTTGGGGTTTGAAGAGTCCAAGAGGCCACCTTGAGTATTTTTCTTCTTTGAATGCTTTGCTGCTAACTGCCTTTGCTTTGATTTCACCATTGGTGCACACCTGTTTGATATATATCAGGCAATAGGCTAGAAACATTCAATATCAGAAGTAAAATGTCAATCACTTGGACAGAAAAGAAAAAAGAAAGAAAAACTAAAATGTTTATAAGATCAAAAACAATAAGACATATAATGCCAGCACAAAATCAATTTTGAGGACCAACAAAGACTTCTTTATTTATTTATTTATTTATTTTTCTTCATCTTTAATCATGAACCAAAATTACATTGTAAAGAACATGGATGCAATGCGAAAAAATAAAGTAATTAAGAATTTCATAACTAAATATTAAATTGTGTCATTTGACATAGATTACCAACTTCACGTTCCATTACTTGGGTCTTGGAGCACATATAGAACACTTCAACCATAATTTCATATTCATGTGGTGCAAAGATATATATAATATATTATCCCATTGTTTTTAAATTTTCATTTTTCTTCTTTCACCATATTAATTTTTATTTCAACATATAATTTCCCCATACATCAAGTATGTATCAAACTTAAATGAAAATTTTCTTTTATACTGTCAATAATTGTTAAAAAATAAAATGTCATACAAGAAACAGAATCTATCTGGAGTATAAGTAGGTTGAGAAATGAGATTCTAGATCATGACCTACTCTTTCATTAGTAAAACAAGTACAACTAATTCTAGTCCTCCACCAGGTAAATTTTGCAGAGAAGGATACCTTCAAAAGGAAACCCTACCATATGAAATATATTTACTGAAAGTAATAAATCATTCCAACATTAAGAAAATCCAGGTTCATTGCAGCTATAAAAGCACATAATTAGTGTAAAAAAAAATACACAGGTAGGCAACTTTATTGTTTTCCATGAATGCATTCAACTTCCCGGCCCGGCCCAACTTTATTGTTTTCCATGAATACAGATGGGATTGTTCCAAACTAAAAAATAAATTATATTTGTTTGTCAAAGCCTGGCCCGGCCCGATCAGAAATATGAGTCTCAAATTTTGTTCAAATCCGTCCATATTTGTAAATAGATAGACCAAGTCCGTTTAGATCCGTCCATATTAATTTTTAAAAAAATATATATTTTTATTATCTAATCTTTAATAATTTTATATATATTTCTTTTATTAAGTTCTTAAACATTGACAATTTAACATATTTTTTAATATTTACACTATAATATTATATATATTTAATTTTTATATGACATATTATTTTATGTATAAATAAAAATAATATATTATTTAATTAAAAAAGAGGCCGGACTCGAGTCTTGAATGTTGGAGTCAAGACCCGGCTCATTTTTTAAACGGGCCTTATTTTTTGCCCAAACTCATTTTTCGAGCCTAATATTTTTGTCCAAATCCTTCCAAATATGGACGGGCTTTCGAGCTTGAGCGAGTAGTCCCGCCCTTAAACAGGTATGTTCCAAACCATGCCTCAAACATATTTAAGAATATATAAATTGGATACCCCAAATACCAAACTCAATAAAAACCCCTCCAAAAACTTAAAAGAAACAGAAACATAACCAGCTATGAACATTGGTAAACAAAAATGGCACTGAGAATAATGGGATTTTGGCATTAAACAGAAGGAACAAAAAAAAAAAAGAGGCAATAAAACATCTACCAGAAATATAATAAGTATTTGGTTTCTTACCTGGGCTTTTATTTAAGAGAAAGTCTATTGATTGGAGAATGGGAATTTATTTTTAAATTTTATTTCGTTTTATTTTGCAGAGAAACAGGGGAAAGAGAAGAACAGGATAGAATTTTTTTCATTTTATTGAATAGGCTGGCCTAGTTCAGGAATTGAGGCCTTTTTTCTTCCTTACTGGATCAGCCCGGTAAGCAATGTATGATGGGCTTCAATTTTATATTTTTATTCGCAACATTAAAATAATAAAAAAATCATTTAATATATTATCAGTAGAGTTTAAAAATCTCAACAGCAGATTAACCAAGTGACACATGTTCTTGTAAGATATATTTAAAAATATTTAAAATATTAATATAATAAAAAAATATACTTATCAATTTTTTTAATCCACTTATGAAATTTTAAAACTTCAACAAAAATTTATAAAAAATGAACTTTAATATTATTAAAATAAAATGTTGACCCTTTAACAAAAATGAAAGTGCAGATAGTATACAGATACAGGAGAAATAACAAGGTTATATATATATATATATATATATATATATATATATGAGTTTAAAAGAAAATTTTATGTACATATCTTCTAATCTGTGTATTTAGTTATGTTGTATTCGTGTTATTTTTTATATCATAATCGTATTTAAAGTATTATATTTATAATTTTTGACACGTTAACAATTCATGTTATATAGATTTTGACACGTTCGTGTATCCCTGTCGTATAGTGTTTTAGTTATTTTTTTCAAATGTAATGTTTGTATCGTATAATCATGTCGTGTCTAAAATTATCAAACTTAAGCAAACACTGTTTTTATAACAAAAATTATTTTTGAGTTGTGATTAAATGTAATTTTGCTTCTTTGCCTCTTCGGCCAAAAAAAATGTAATTTTGATTCAAATTTGATGTTAATTCAAGACTTAAAAAAATTTGATAATCTGATAATTCTTGTATTTGTATCGCATTCATATTATTTTTATATGTCATAATCATATTTAAAGTAGTATATATATTTATAAAAATTTTGATATATTAATTTGTGTTATATAAATTTTGACACATTTATATCACAAAATCGTATCGTATTTAAATTTATCAAATTATGAAAGTTTGATATATTAACTCCGTGAAATAAAATTTCAAACCCTTAAAAATTGACTGAAAAATAATTTACAAAAATAATCAAAAAATTATTTTCAAAACCAAAATCTTCACCAATAAGAAAAGTTCAAGAGAAGAGGATAATTGAAAGGAGGAAAGTTCAATGGGAGCCAGGTGGTAAAAGATCAGGATTTGATTTTAAATTAGAGATAAAGTGTAAAATATAAAATAAAAAAAAAAACTTATTTTGTGATTAAAGACGAAATAAATATGTTTTTTTATGACCTTAAAAGAGATTGATTTTTTTATTAATTTTAAAGTTAAAACTTTTTTTTTTCTTTTGTTTTCTTTTGATATGTAAATTAACAAAGAAACCACAAAGTGATATAGGTGTCACTTTTTAGCCAATGAAACATTGTTTCAATAGTAAGAGGTCTTCAAATTTTTAGGTTTCAATTCAAATTTCTTCAAGTATGCATATAATTATATGTTGATTTAGTTTGTTTATTGATCTTTTTCTTTTTAATATATATTAAATATTATTTGGTTATGATTTATAGATTTATAAAAAGAAGTGTCAATTTTTTTAATATTAAAGATAAATTTATTTGACCCCTAGTCACAATATATCTTTATCTATACTATATTTAAATTTTTTTATTGAAATAATGTTACAAGTCAAGTGACAAACTCAATTAGAAAATTGACCAAAAAAATCAAATAAATTCATTTTAACAAATATAAAATTAAAAATATTTTTATCTTTTCACTTACAAAATAATTAACTATCCATTTTTTTACTTGAAAAAAACTACCTATCTTTTTTATGCATTACTTTTTTAAAAGACAAATTTAAAAAAAAAAAAAAACTTTTTTTCACCCACAAATTGAGTGTGTAAAATTATAGTTATACTCCTATCATGAATTAAATTACACTAATTCAATTAAAAAAATTATTTAAAGATCAAATAATAAAATATAAAAAAAAATTAGATATATTTTAATTTTTTTTTTTTTTTAAAAAGTAAAAGTTGAATTCAAATATTTTAAAACTTATTATAGTCTTTTTTTTTCTTCTTCTCAATTTAAAAGTATGAAATATGTGTAGTTGTTATGTGATATAATTTTTTTTCTTAATTTTAACCTTTATATATATATATATATATATATATATATATATATATATCCTTATATAAGTTAATCAATCTAAGATTTCTTCTCGAGACAAGCCTTGGCTAGTTTATCAATGATTACAGGCATGGAAGATCTTGCCTCTGCTGAGGCCATAGAAAGAGTGAGGGAGTTCATGTTAACCCTTCCTACAGATAATGGGTGGAGAGCCTTCCAGCCTCTTTGCTTATATCAAGGCTTTTGGACCTTCCCTTATTTCCTAGAAGGCATCATATTAGCTCAACAATGTTTCAAGCCTAACCCAGGAGATATCTTTGTTTGCAGCGCTCCAAAAAGCGGCACTACTTGGCTCAAGGCTCTGAGTTTTGCCATTGTCACTCGCAACCTTTTCGACAATTCCAATAGCCCTTTGCTCAACAAGGGTCCCCACCATTGTGTGCCAAATTTGGTTGGTTTTGATCAGAAGCCGGATATACGTGAGCCAGGAATCCCACTCATAGCCACCCATGCCCCCTACCATTCCTTGCCCAAATCTGTTTTGGATTCCGATCATGCTAAGATTGTTTACATCTGTCGAGACCCAAAGGATGCATTCATTTCCATGTTTCACTTCGCAGCCAAGCGGAGGCCCAAGGAAAACGAATCCATTTCCCTGGAGGAGGCTTTTAATCTGTTCTGCGAAGGTAGGTCTGTTTTTGGACCCGCTTGGGACAATATTTTAGGGTACTGGAAAGCTAGCCAAGAACGGCCGGAGAAGGTAATGTTCCTGAAATATGAAGACGTGATGAACGATTCTGAGTTCCATGTGAAAAAATTGGCAGAGTTTATGGGGTACCCTTTCAGCTTGGAGGAACAACAAGCTGGGGCAGTGCAGAAAATAATAGATTTGTGCAGTTTTGAGAATCTGAGCAATCTGGAGGTAAACAAGAAAGGAAAGCGGCATGAGGGTGATGCTGAGGCAACAAACAAGTCTTTCTTTAGGAAAGGCAAGGTTGGAGATTGGCAGAACTATCTTACTCCTGAGATGGCAGATCGTCTGGACAAGATAATGGAGCAGAAACTGAGTGGATCCGGCTTGACTTTCAAGTTCATCAATGGATCCATCCTGATCAACTAAAGGCTCAACCCATTTATCTTTCAAGGTTTATTGTTAGTCGTAATAATTGTCGGTTAATTTGCAACTGAATAAGACCTTGTAACTATATAAGGTGTGTGTTGATGGGGATTTTGAACTTCTTGTTCAAAGCTCTAAGCCTGTTAAAAAACAGGTGTTTGAATTTGTAACCGACTTCTGTGGCGTTTAATGAATTTCGTTGTTAAAAAAAATGTTTGGAATAAGTTTCACTTACAGTTGATTATATACGAGAAAAATAATTAACACAAAACATAATATAATATAAAAAAATAATATAAATTTAACATAAATATATAAATATATTAAAATTTATATAAATATATAATAATATTATAAACATGACACGATTATCATATATGAAAAAAAAATTATATAAAAATGAAAAATAAAAAATCGATGCAGACCAGCCAAAAAGTTTCCATTCCACTAGATGTTGTTTGGATCAATTGGCCCTCCACCTTTGCACCGGAGGGCCATTGCTCCACCGGATCTTAAGAGTCCAGTGGAGAGAAAAACCTCCCACCAGAGGTTTTTATCTTTTTTATTTTATAATTTTGTAGTTATTTTAAAATAAATTTATATATATTATTATGATTTTTTGTTGTTTTTTAATTTTCATTTTTATTTAAAAAATTTAAAAATAACTTTGATAATTTAATATAATAAATATATTTTATAATTATTTAATAATAAATAAAATTTATCATTATATAGTAAGTAATATAATAAATTCTTAAATATTTATTAATTATATAAATATCAAATAATTTTAAATTTTTATTATATACAAATTTAAATTTAATATCTTTAATAATTTTTTTTCTTATTACATACAAATATATATCCGTTTAATTGGTTTAATCAATTGATCCAATTTTAAAAAATCTGTAATATTAAATATAATAAATAATTAATAAAAATATATTTAACTTAATAATATGATATTTATTATAAAATTAAGACTTTAAAATTTCAAATCTCACTACTTACAAATAATTTTTGAATACTAAAAAAATAAAATAAATTTAAAACTAATTTATATATCAATTTAAATTTTTTTTACCAATTCAAGAGGGTTTTGATTGATTCGACGAAAATCTGATTTAGGCTCCATTTGTTTTACAGTAATTGATTTTTAGAATATGATTTCTGTATTTTTTTTTATATTTGTTTGAAAAAAAATTATATGATGAATGAAAAATGATTTTTAGTAGGTAAGGTTATAAATAAGATGATCGATAAATCAAGGAAATTTTATCTTCAAAAGATTTTTAATTTAAAATCTTTCATTTAATTGGTTTTTAAATAAGTTATCAAACATTTAAAAATGTAAAAAAAAAATAATATATATTTAGTCACCGTCAATATTTTCCAATCATTTAAAAGTTGATAATGATTTATTTTTATAATTATCAAACATTAATATTGCAGACTGGTAGGTAAGGTTATAAACACGTGTTACTATCACTGTGTGCAGGCAGTTGATAAGATTTTGCACGCGCAATGATTTCACTGTTTCATATCAGCACTGCACATGCATTTAGATTTGATAATTTATATAATATTTATATATATATTTTTATACTATACTCGTATTTAATATATTTTATATTTATATAAATTTTAATATAGTAATAATTTATATTATATAAATTTTGATATATTTATATATTTATTTTTTATTTATTTTTTTCATATCAAATTATATTTTTATGTTCATATAATCATATAATTATCTCGTATCTAATATTATTAAATCTAAATACATCATGGCCTACTGGGCAGGGGATTTGATTCCTGCAACCATATCACAAGAGCATTACCTTACTGTCCCATCCCCATCCGATGCATGCATACATACCACTCGGTTTAGCTAACTCGGTTTAGCTAACTTTTTTTTAATGTTTTTCTTTTTCCAAATAATTAAATACAATAGGAGCACCACGATTTTTTTATTCAAATATAGCTAAAAAAAAATATCAAAATATCATTGTTTTCGGATTAATTCTCAAAATTTGTTTTTTTTTTCTAGTTGGGAAATCGCCATCCCACATGGCGATTTCCCAGTGTAAAAATTTCAAATTTTGCAAAAAACACCAAGGGAAATCGCCATGGGAGGTGGCGATTTCCCTTGGTGTTTTTTGCAAAATTTGCAAAATTAACCAAGGGAAATCGCCACCCCCCATGGCGATTTCCCTTGGTTAAATTTGTAAAATTTGCAAATTCAATGAAGAGAAATCGCCATGGGGGTGGCGGTTTCCCTTCATGTATTTTTTTTTACTTAAATTAATAAACAAATTTTAAATTTATTTTTTAATTTGTAAATTTTGTTTTTTAATTTTAAAAATTATAAATTAAATTAAATTTTTTTTTATAATTTTAAGGAAAAAAAATTCGTAAGGTATATTTTATAATTTTAAATTTATGAAATTTTTTTTGTAAATTTTGTTAAAATATAAAAACAAATTAGATAAAAACAAAAAATAAAATAAAATAAATTTTAAATTTTTTTGAAGGCAACGGTCATATGACCATTGCCTTCACCCGTCCCCCCTCCCCCCACCCCCCCACACACACCACTCTTCTCTATAAATACCTCCATCCCTTCCTTCATTTTTCATTCTTCTTTCAACAATTAAATTTCTTTCTACCAACAAAATTTCTTTCTACAACAATTTTTTTTTTCTACAACAATATTTAGAAATGGCTTCATCATCACTATTGAGGTTACAAGAAAATCACATATCGGAGGTTATATTTAACGAGGTAAGTAAATTGTTATAATATTATTTGTATTACATTATACATTTTTAGTTATTTTTTATTGATTAGAATTTTATAAATTTATAGTTTTATAGTTTTATAATTTTTATATTTTTAATGTTATAGTTTTCAATTATAGTTTTATCATTTATTAATTACTATTGTTTTTTGATTTCATAATTATATAATTTTTTATTTTTTATATTGTTTAATTTTTTTTATTATTATAGTTATTTAATTTGTTAATTAATTTTGTTTTTTCATTTTATAGTTTTATATAATTTTAATTTTTATATTATAATGGTCTTTTTATTATTATAGAGAATAATAATTTTGTAATTATTACTATTTTTTTATTTCATAGTTTTATATAATTATAAATTTTATATTATATTATTTTGTATTATTATAGTTTTATAATTGTTTAATTAATATTATTTTTTTCATTTTATAGTTTTATATAATTTTAAATTTTATATTATATTATATTATTATTGTTTTATAATTTTGTAATTATTATTGTCTTTTAATTTTAATTTTATAGTTATTTATTTATTATATAATTGAATTATTTAATAATTATATAAAAAAAATTGAAATTTTTTATTATTATTGTTTTGTTATTTTATAGATTTATAGTTTTATTTATTAATTTTTAATTATTATAGTTTTATAATATATTAATTATTATTATTATAACAGGAAACTCGTCGCGTGTTACGTTCGAGGAAATTTACATTGGAGAACCCGCATCCATCTATTATCGACCACTTAAGAAGAGCCGGATTTTATCACGAAAGTCAAATTCGACGATTTTTGATACAACCCGACTTAATGAGTGCGTTGGTCGAACGATGGAGACCCGAGACGCACACTTTTCATTTTCCATTTGGTGAATGCACGGTAACTCTCGAAGATGTTGCGCTGCAACTTGGACTTCCGATCCATGGCGATGCAGTTACAGGCGGAAGCCTGCTAGATTGGAATGAAGTGTGTCAAGATCTATTGGGCTCGGTACCTCTAGATGAGTATGTATCTGGCTCAACGGTGAGACTAAATTGGTTGAAATCGTTTCAAAATCTTCCATTACATGCAACTGAACAACAGATACAATATGCTGCTAGAGCATATATTTTACGTTTGATTGGAGGATTACTGATGCCTGACAAATCGAGCAGTCGGGTACATTTAATGTATCTTCCATTACTACGTGATTTAGAGCATGCGGCAAATTATAGTTGGGATTCTGCGTGTTTGGCGGTTTTGTATAGAGAACTTTGTCGGGCTACAGTTCCAAAAAGCCATGACATAGGTGGATGTTTAGTGCTTCTACAATTATGGGCTTGGTATCGGCTACCATTTCTTGCTCCGCACGTGGATATTTCGGCTGTATACCCCCTTGCAAGCAGGTAATAATCTTTACTATTTTATTAATTTTGTACGAACTTGTATTTTTATAGGTCATTAAGATATTATATGCATTTTAATAGGTGGAGTAGGAGTACGGGTAGAGATTTTACTGAGACTCCGACCGATCTTGCAAGTATAAGACTACGACTAGATCGACTAGGATATGATAAGATAAATATTTCGATTGTTACATTGAAGTTTTTTTTATTTATTTAATCCATATGAAACTAATAATTTGTAATAATTATTCGCAGTTTCTGTGGATGCCATATTCCTCGCGTGAAATTATGGCATGCCTCCCATCGGATGCCTACAATAATTTCAATATATGGAAAGCAAACACAACATTGATATGCTTTTCATATGTAGAGTGGCACCAAACTGACAGGGTGTTGCGACAATTTGGGATGCAACAACCAATTCTTGCAGCCCCGGTGAACCTTGATAAGCTTCACAAGGTCGACATGCGTGGTCGTCATGAGGAATTCTGGCCTGCGAAGCATGAACATTGGATCCATTGGTGGAATATACGTTTTCAACGAATTCCGACAGGTTACCCGATTGTTGGTAATAATTTCAACCCATCTGATGATTACATAGGATGGTATAGAAATGAAGGTCGGCCTTTCGTTTGTCCACCGTCGATGTATGAGGATGTTAGGAGTATGCCATTTACCGGACAAACTTCAGCTCTAGTCCCTCCTACAAGGATATGGATGCTCCTAGACCTCGCCGACAACGTGGGCGAACGCGTCAACCGACCTCATCGGAGTTCACAGCACCGAAGATGTCATTTGATCATCCTGAACCTGAACGGGATCATGGAGTACCATCCAGTCATCGTTATTCCGTAAGTCACCCCGGATATGACGTTGATGAGTGTTACCGACCATCACCGCCAAGAACGAGGTTAGATGACCAGCTCCCCATCCTAAGTCCAAGTTTAGCATATCTAACATCAATGTATCAGTTTGGAACCCCTTCGTCAGCATTTGATGGTACATCATTTATGGGTGCATCTAGTAGTCAGGTTCCCATTATGGGTGAACTAGGTGTTGGCTCATCCAGCAGTGGATTTCAAATTTTTGATACGGAAGAAATGACTGATGACATACAACCGGAACCAGTGGCGGTTATAGCAAGAGGTCGTGGTGGACCGCGAATACGTGCCACTGACGAGGTTGAACGACGGGTGCAACCAGCACGCACTAGAAGAGCTCGACACTGTTGCTCTACACCACGCAATAATTAGAATAAATGTACTTTTTTAATATAACGAGAATAATGTGTTTTAAATTTCTAATATATAAATTTATATGTTTTACATTTCATGTTATTTATTTTAAATTTGTTCGAAAATTAATTGTTATATTTTATTTTAATTTATATCTTAATGTTGTTATTTAATTTTAATATAATAATCCAAATTACATGATAAGTTGATTTTCTTTTTTTCATTTTAATTTAATTTAATTTTTTAAATTTTAATAAGAAATAAAATTTTAATCATAAATTAAATTAAAATTATTTTATCAAATATTCAGTTTTAAACTGTAACAATCTATACTATTATTAAAAACAATGATTGAATTGATGTCACGAGTTAATCGAATACCAACTCAAAAAATAATAATCAAATTAAAAAAATTATTTTACGATACCAACTTAAAAATAACTTCTTTATTTAAAAAAGTTACTCGATAAATTTCTTTAAAAAAAAATTTTATTTACATTTTACATCATTAAATTATTTTTGATATAAATTAAAATTTGCTTTTTATAATATTACAAAATTATAAAAAATACAATTTTTGATATAAAAATTTAATAAAAATATAATCTTCTTTTTAAATTTTAATAAGAAATATATTTTTATTTTTTATAAAATTTTAATAATAAATTAAATTACATTTTTAATATATATTTAAGAAAAAAAATAACCAAACCTAAAAAAAATTTTAATTTAATTTATAATTTTTAAAATTAAAAAACAAAATTTACAAATTTAAAATAAATTTAAAATTTGTTTATTAATTTAAGTAAAAAAAAAATACATGAAGGGAAATCGCCACCCTCCATGGCGATTTCCCTTCATTGAATTTGCAAATTTTGCAAATTTAACCAAGGGAAACCGCCATGAGGGGTGGCGATTTCCCTTGGTTAAATTTACAAATTTTGCAAAAAATACCAAGGGAAATCGCCATGGGGGATGGCGATTTCCCAGCTAGAAAAAAAAAGCGGATTTTGGGAATTAATCCAAAATCAACGATATTTTGGTATATATTTTTTTTGGCTATATCTGAATAAAAAAACCGAGCACCACACATCTTTCAACTTTTGCAGCTTTAATCATTTTGGATTTTGGTTGTTGTGTTTTTTTTTTTTTTTTTAATGAGATTGGTAGATCATTCTTTGTTTTCGTCTCTGATTTTTTAAACAATAAAAATATTAATTAATGTTATTGATTAAGGTAATATAATTTATAAAAAAAATTTATTAATGATTGTTTTTTTTAAATTAATTAATATATTATTTATTAAAAAAATATTATATTAAATACAGTATTTATTAATTGTATTCATTATTTTTAATATTTTGAATAAAAATATTATCATATATAATAATTTTAAAAAGTGTCCTTAGAACACTTGTTAGCAAAAAAAAAAAAATTTGTTTAACCCGTGCCTATAGACAATAATTAAGGATTATTTAATTACCAGTTCAATTTTTTTTTTTTTTTTGCATTTAATGCATTAATTTGACTGAATTAAAAAAAAAATCATTAATTATACTTTTCTTTTTATATATATCACTTTTAACAAATGTCTAATTGCACTGTTTAACATTTCCTTACTTTTATTGAATTAAAAAAATATATATTAATTACACTTATTTTTTTATGTATATCACTTTAACTAATATTATTAAGAAAAATATTAATCAGTATCTAGTGACACTAGTTAAGGTAATATATATAAAAACAAAAATATAATTAATGTAGTATTCTTTTTTGAATTCAGTAAAAGTAATATATTAAATATAAAATATTCTCTTAAAATAAATCTTAATCAGTACCTATAGATACAAGTTAAACGAACCTTATTATTAAACACCAATTAATATTTTACTATTACCTATAAACTATAAAATAAGGGTGAGCGTTCGATCTAATCGAGTGAAAAAAATTCGGATTAGTAGAGTTGACGAGTCCTATTTTGTCAACCAAACTCAATTTGAAATTTTAGCGAATTGAGTCGAGTTAAAACAAATTTGAGTCGAGTCGAGTCAAATATTTATTCGAGTTAAAATGTTATCTTGTAAATGTTGATTGACTAAATCATGTTACTGTTATCTTGTAAATGCATGTATATCTATAATTTTGAAATTTAGTTCTCTGCAATTACAAATATAGATTTTTTTGTTCTATCTTTTCTTATAAATATAACTATCAAATACTTGTCATATTAAATAAATAGCCTACTATTGACTTTTAAGAAAAGAGAATTAATTATCTTTTGAATTTCATCGTTTGATTAGCTTGGTGATGTGCATGATATCAACCAAAAGCTTCAATCTTTAACTGAATGAAGCATTGAGTGATAGCCTTCTCCTTTTGAAACCCAAAAAATTCAATGTAAACTTTCAATCTAGACCTGTCAACTTCAAAGGAAAAAAAAAAATGAATGATAAAACATTAAGACAATAAGTATGCAGTTAACAGCTCATATGAATTTATTTTTTTATTGAATGGTGACAAACAATAAAAATAAATGACTCAACAAAAATGGGCTAAAGAGTAAAAAGGGAAGACGAAATAAGGAAAACGCAAAACTCAAGCTTAGTATAAAACTCATGAGTAAAACGACGTCATATAAAAATATCTTATTCGGATTTTTGAGTTATTCGAGTTGTATAAATCAAATCCTAACTAAACTATATAACTCAAGTTACTTAGTCGAGTTGATCCGAAAATCCGAATAACTCTAATAAATCGAACTATTTAATTCAAAATTTGAAATTTTTTTCGATTTTTTCGAGTTGAGTCGGATTTTACTTAGAGGTGGCAATTGGGCGGGTTCGGGCGGGTTCGGGTCGGGTTCATTCGGGTTCGGGCTCATTCGGGTTCGGGCTCATTCGGGCTCGGGCTCATTCGGGTTCGGGTCCATCCGGGTTTGGGCTCATTCGGGTTCGGGTCCATTCAGGTTCGGGCTCATTCGGGTTCGGGCTCATTCGGGTTCGGGCCCATTCGGGTTCGGGCTCATTCGGGTTCGGGCCCATTCGGGTTCGGGCCCATTCGAGTTCGGGTTCGGGTTCGGTCTGGGTTCGGGTTCGGTCTGGATTCAGGTATGTTTTACATCATTTTATTTTATATTAGATGTAATTATTTTTACGTAATTTAAATATTTATATCTAAAAATAAATTATTAATTTATTATTATTTTTATACTTTTGCTATTATATGATATTTTTAATTATATTTATTTTTTAAAATTAATATTTGTTAGCACCAAAAGAATAAGAAATTAATTTGTTATATAAAATCAAATTTTGAAATAATTTATTATAAAAAATATGATATATTATAAATTAATCATATTGATATTTAAAATAATTGATTTGATGAACTCGAATTTCAAAATATAAATACATTATAATTTATATTCACTATAAAATAAAAAACTTTTAAAAATAAATTCTGGCCTTCATCTATTCGTTTATATACTTATAAAATGCAAAAATTTTATGCTTATAGTCAAGATATATATATATATATATATATATAGAGTACTTATATTTTTTCATCAGTATAAAGTATAAAGTATAAAGTAGTACTAAAAAAATATAATTTATATTTAAATTATACGTAATAAATATATAATTAATATGATTATTTATTAATATATAATAAATATACCCAAAACCAAAAGGCCATAAAACCCAAAACCCCATTAAACTCACCCTCTAAAATAAAATCCCATGAAAGCCATAATCCAATTAAACCCACTCTAACCTAATCGTATAAGTATAACCCAAAAGGCCAAAATAATTGAATTATTGTCAAATTTTTTTACCCTTAAAGAATAATTGAATTATTGTCAATTTTTTTTTTTTCACATCTCTAAAATTTTCAAGAATTTAAAATATTTAGATTGTAAATTCATTATGATATGAGACGTTAAAGTTATAACTTATAAGTAGAGGTGGTCATGGGCCGGGCCGCGGCCCGGTTTTTTTTTTCCTCTGTCCAGGCCCGACCCTGGGTAGTCTAAGCCCGCCCGTTTAGGCCCGAATCACTGTTCATTGGAATAAAAAATAGTTTTTTTTAAAAATTTTTTTATAATTAAAATTAAATAAAATAATATTATTATAATAAAAATCACTGTTCCAGGCCGGGCCGGCCCGGAACATAAATTATCCTGCCCAGGCCCGGCCCGTATTGGGCCGGGCGGGCTGCTCGGCCCGTGAGCAGGTCTACTTATAAGTACAAAATATAATTTACTTTTTGATAAAATTATTATTTCATCATCATATATATATTTTAAATTTTAATTAAATTATTTAAAAAAATTAGAATAAAATTAATAATTAAAGTTATTGCTTTGTAAAAAAAAAAATTAATTAATTGCAATTTGATTATTTTTATTTTTAGTATTAAATTCGGGTTCGGGTTCGGGCCGATTTCGGGTTCGGGTTCATTCGGGTTCGGGCTCATTCGGGTTCGGGCTCATTCGGGTTCGGGCCCATTCGGGTTCGGGTCCATTCGGGTTCGGGTCCATTCGGGTTCGAGCCCATTCGGGTTCGGGTTTTTTCGGGTTCGGGTTTTTGACTTTTTGGTCAAATCGGGTTTGGGCGGGTTCGAGTTCGGATTTTTCTGGACGAGTTTTCGGGTTCGGGTTCATTTTGCCACCTCTAATTTTGCTCACCCTTACTTTAAAGTATAAAACATTAGTTAATTAGACCCTTTAAGCCATCTCTATTCTCATCCCAACCCCACAATACGTACGGAGAATTCTTGTTACCCGTTATTTTTATTACAAAAAAAAATTGAGATATTCAATATATTAATTTTTCATGTACAAACGTAAACAACAACAATTTTAAAATACATGAAAAAATTAAGATAATATACAAATACAATAAAAAAATACAAATCTAAATTACAAAAATTCAGCAAATAAAAATTAATTAATGACACATCAATGATATCAAGTAACATGTTGAAAATTATATAGTACTAAAAAATATTTATCATTATTAAAAAAGTGGAGTTTCAAGGGCTTTTTTATACTAATATAGCCAAAAAAAAATTAAACCCCAAATTACCTATACTTTTAGATTATTTCCCAAAATATGCTTGTTTTAAAATTAGCTGGGAAATCGCCACCCCCCATGGCGATTTCCCAGCATGAAAATATTGATTTCCCTTGGTATTTTTAACCAAATTTGTAAAAAGAATGAAGGGAAATCGTCATGGGGGGTGGCGATTTCCCTTCATGTAATTTTTTTTTTTTTAATAAATCAACAAATTTTAATTTTTTTTAATTTGTAAATTTTATTTTTTAAATTTAAAAATTATAAATTAAATTAAGTTTCTTATTAAATTTAAATATGGAAAATTTTATTTCTTATAAAAATGAAAAAAACAAAATAATATTTCTTCTTAAATTAAAAAAATCAAAAATTATATTTGTAAGTTTTGTTTAAATTTTAAAATTTTGTAAGTTTTAAAATTTTGTAAGTTTTGTTTTTTAATTTTAAATTTTATAAATTAAATTAAAATAATTTTTTATAATTAAAAAAAAAAATTCGTAAGGTAAATTTTATTATTTAAAATTTATGAACAAATTTTTTTAAATTTTGTTAATTGATTTGTATTAGATAAAAACAAAAAACAAACAAAAAAAACTTGCATTACATTTTCCCTTATAATCCAAAGTACATGATAAGTTGAGAAAAACATGTAATTCATTTATTGTTGATGCGAAGTCTCCCCCAATGTGCCAAATCGTTGCGGACAATTTCGACGGTTATGACCTCCGTTTCTGCATAATCCACAACGTTTTGGTTGGCCTTTCTCTCTGAGGTCCATTTCATTACGAATACGACTTGATTTTGGCTGACCATGTGGATTTCTCCGCATTTCTTGATTGGGACACACTTCTGGACCATCATATTGAGGCCAGTAACCTTCATTTCCAACAGCTTCGAACTCATGTCTATAAACATTCAATATATTTTCCAGTTTATAGACTTTGTCCACATATTGCATGCAATCTACATGGACATGTGCACAGGCAGCAACTACATGTGAACAAGGGAACCTTTGTGCTTGAAACTTTCCACAATCACACCACATGTCACTGAGGTTGACTTTGTACTTCATTGCAGAAACACCCTCTTGTGGAGCAACTAACTCTTCAACCAGAAAAGATTGATTTGCTCGCGTAAAATTACGAACAATGTGGGAGTTAGCTTTCGTGCGATTTTCTTGCATAGCTTGTGTGACTGTTTCACAATATGTGTGCCCTCCCTCCATCATGGCAATTTGTTTATTCCCCATCTTAACAAAAAGTGCAGCCAACCTATAATATGTTGATTGCACTAAAGCAGTAATGGGAAGATGACGCGTTCCCTTCAACACCGAATTGATAGATTCAGCTAGGTTGGTTGTCATATGGCCATAACGCCTTCCTTGATCATATGACTGCGCCCACTTCTCCTTGGGGATCCTATCAAGCCAGTTAGCCGCCTCTGCATTTTCTCCACGAAGATTGTCATACATGAAATGAAAATTCGGTCGCCTCAACTCGTATCCTAATAAATTTAAAAACAAAAAACTTTTGAATTTCAATATTATTTTATATGCTAAACGAAATATAAGAGATAAAATAACTATGATTTGATTCCATACCCATGTTAACAATTTGTCGACGCAATTCCTTATTGTTAAACTTTTTCATAAAGTTCGCTGCAATGTGTCGAATGCAGTACACTGAATATGCATGTGGAGGATTCCATCCACCATTGCGTCTAATCGCAGCTTTGATGGCTTCATGTCGATCAGACAGCAAGCAAATGCCAGGCTGTTTTGTCACGTGTCTGCCAAGTTACTGAGAAAGAATGACCAAGCCTCTGTTGTCTCACCCTCCACAATGGCAAAGGCAATTGGCAGTATGTTTCGATTGCCATCTTGTGCAATAGCTAACAATAATGTGCCTTTGTATTTTCCATATAAGAAAGTACCGTCTATTTGCACAATTGGTTTACAATACGGATACCCTTCAATGCACGACTTAAATATCCAAAATAGTCGATGGAATATTCTCTTACCTTGGACCAATCGATCACCGTGATATGCAGGTATCGTTTGCAATTCCACAATTGTACCAGGCACGAAATGTTGCATTGCACCTAACCATTTAGGTAGCTCATTGTACGATCTTTCCCAATCGCCAAATACTCGAACAATTGCCTTTTGCTTTGCTTGCCATGTTTTCTTGTAGGAGGTCATGTATCCATACCGGATTCGCATCTCAGCGATCAAAACTGAAACGGAAATCTCCGGATTTGCTTGGACCAATGACAAAATGCATGAGCAGATCATGTTACAATCTAACTTGCAATGATCTTGTGAAATCCTCGCCGATGTGCAAGTATGAGGCCCTTCATATTTTCTAATCTCCCATAGATGTTTCTTCTTCATAAAAGTTGCCCTTATTCTCCAATTACACCCATTCCCATACATTAAGCACTTGGCATAATATTTCGTCGGCTCAGATTCAATTACTCTGTAATCTACAGAGTTTTTGATGTTATAGTGCTTGATAGCTGAAAGCACAGCCTCTTTCGTTGGGAATTGTAACCCAACACACAGATCAAGTGCAGATGGATCAAATGTCAGAGGCGTAGCTAATGTATGAACATACTCTGGAAATTCCGGCACATGCATTGCCTCCAGATCCAGTGTATGCATATGGGATGCAGCCTGATATGGGGGAATATCTCGATGAGTGTTGATATCTCCATGAGTGTTGATCTCAGCAGGGACGACGTCTGGGTCAGAATCAGTATTGTCATCACTTGCGAATTCAGCATCCTCTTCTTGCTCACTAAATTCACCAACATCTTCACCATGGACTCCACGTGGACGAACAGGATCAACACCAGCTGGCTCATCTTCGAGGGTAGTAGGAATTAGGGTTTGTGAGACTAATGAAGTCTGAAAAGTTGTAGCTTGAGATAAGGGCACGACTTCTTCTGTGGGAACGTCGTATGTAGTGTGAACATAGAACGACCCAGAATCATAATCTTCTATGGGAAAGTTTTCTGTTGTGCGAACATTTGAAGGGCCGCAATCATCGTCAACATCATCTATGTCAGCATATAACTCAAGGACACCAACATTTGCAAATGTCTCATGAGCATAAAACATGCATCTGACATCATCATCATCTTCAAGTGGAAATGTTCTATATCGGACACATCCTTCACCAATAGAAAGAGGATGCCTGTACTTAACCTCTGAAACTCTTTTTCTAGTTCCAGCTTTAATTTTTGTATGAATTTGCAGCTTCAGTTCCTCTAATGTGACGTCGTCTTCAACACGAAAACTTTTTGGACGTTCACAATCAAAGGTAGCACCTTCGTCAGTATTATGAATTTGGCCATTATAGTAGACCAATGCGATCACTCTATTGCTCATGTTGTGTAGCAAAAGAAAGAAGAAATATAGAAGGATGAGAATGAGAATGAGGAGGTTTTAGCACTCAGGAAAAATCTGATTGAAAAACTGTTGTATGGGGGTATTGTAAACCTTCATAAGTATTATGAATTTATAATGGTTCATTATGTTGTACCAGATAACAAATCCCATCCTTTGACTATTTGACTGAAAAAGTTATAACTTATTCAATGCAAAATGTCATTGATAAATCCCATCATTTGTCTCATCCATTGCAGAAAGAATCAAGTTCCAATATTTTCTCCAGCATTTGATGGACTGGAAAATAGCTGAAACCTGTCTAAAAACCTATATCATCAGTCTTATCCATTGCAGAAAGAATCAAGTTCCAATATTTTCTCCAGCATTTGATGGACTGGAAAATAGCTGAAACCTGTCTAAAAACCTATATCATCAGTCTTATCCATTGCAGAAAGAATCAAGTTCCAATATTTTCTCCAGCATTTGATGGACTGGAAAATAGCTGAAACCTGTCTAAAAACCTATATCATCAGTCTTATCCATTGCAGAAAGAATCAAGTTCCAATATTTTCTCCAGCATTTGATGGACTGGAAAATAGCTGAAACCTGTCTAAAAACCTATATCATCAGTCTTATCCATTGCAGAAAAAATCAAGTTCCAATATTTTCTCCAGCATTTGATGGACTGGAAAATAGCTGAAACCTGTCTAAAAACCTATATCATCAGTCTTATCCATTGCAGAAAGAATCAAGTTCCAATATTTTCTCCAGCATTTGATGGACATGAAAATGTCATGCAAGTTTTTTTGTTTGTTTTTTGTTTTTATCTAATACAAATCAATTAACAAAATTTAAAAAAATTTGTTCATAAATTTTAAATAATAAAATTTACCTTACGATTTTTTTTTTAATTATAAAAAATTATTTTAATTTAATTTATAAAATTTAAAATTAAAAAACAAAACTTACAAAATTTTAAAACTTACAAAATTTTAAAATTTAAACAAAACTTACAAATATAATTTTTGATTTTTTTAATTTAAGAAGAAATATTATTTTGTTTTTTTCATTTTTATAAGAAATAAAATTTTCCATATTTAAATTTAATAAGAAACTTAATTTAATTTATAATTTTTAAATTTAAAAAATAAAATTTACAAATTAAAAAAAAATTAAAATTTGTTGATTTATTAAAAAAAAAAAAAATTACATGAAGGGAAATCGCCACCCCCCATGGCGATTTCCCTTCATTCTTTTTACAAATTTGGTTAAAAATACCAAGGGAAATCGCCATGGGGGGTGGCGATTTCCCTTGGTATTTTTATCAAATTTTGAAAAAAATACCAAGGGAAATCGCCACCCCCCATGGCGATTTCCCTTGGTATTTTTAGCCAAAATCAATATTTTCATGCTGGGAAATCGCCATGGGGGGTGGCGATTTCCCAGCTAATTTTAAAACAAGCGTATTTTGGGAAATAATCTAAAAGTATAGGTACTTTGGGGTTTAATTTTTTTTTTTGGCTATATTAGTATAAAAAAACCCGAGTTTCAAGAGTTATTGTTAAATATTTATAACCCATTACCCTAGAAATTTATAATATAAACATCTATTTATTAAATATATATAAGTACACTGTATATATATTGGGTACAATGACGGGGCGGGTTAATCGTCTCTGTACCCAATGGGTATTTCAAAATCATACACATTCTCATCCTCATTTTCAAAGTTTTTTACTCACATCCATCCCTAGATGGAACACTTATGATAATTGCCTGTTCTGACCGTCTAGTCCCGAATACTGAAATTATAATTTTACTCTTAAATATTTAACTTTTAAAAAGATAATAAAATAATATAATTAAACTTATTATCATTTTTTTTTAAAAACCTAAACCTAATTCTTTACTTTTTTCTCTTCCTAGATTAGAAACATGTTTATATTGAATTTATATTTAAATTTTTTTATAATGCTTTATTATTTGAAAAAAATAAAAAATAATTAATAAATACTGAATGGGGCGGAGCGGGGCGGTTATAAATGTAACCGACATCCATGAAGGCGGTAGTGGTATTAAAATTTCAACATCCACGACAGAGCAGAGCGGGGGGTGGACAGAACAGTGCTATGGCGGAGCGGAGACAGATACTGCAAAATCCGCCCCCACCTCGCTCCATTGCCAATCTCTAATCTCTATTCGGGTAAAAATCGATTTTTTCATTGGGTTCGAGTGAAATTGACATCCCTTCTCCCTTTGTACTAGTTTATGGATGTAACTTTGTTTTTTGTTTTTTTTATGAAATTGAATTTTCATTATTTGTAAATATCAAATGATTTACACACAAAAATTAGTCCAAGGTGAGGAAAAGAAGTCTTTTTCTTTTATCAACTAAGATTAGATTTGTATGAGAAGCACTTTTTTTTTTTTATTTAATTTTCTTATGAGAAGCATTTTGTGGCTAAAATCTTGAATTAATCAAATTAATGTGAGAGAATACGTCTTTAAAATCATTCGAGAAAAAATTAAATTAAAAAAAAAAAAGAATATCCATGATTATATTATTAAAAAGATATAAAATGATTTATTTGTAATTGATCAAGAGTTGGGTTATTCTTTCGATTCGATGGTCAGGTCAAATCCGGATCGAGTTTAAATTTGGATCTGGTCCGGTTTGAATTATTATTTATTTAATTAATAATTTTTTTTAAAATTTAATTATAAAATATATAAATATTAATATAAATATTATTTTTTACTATTTTAATATATTTTGAATATGGAAAAGAATTTTTCAAACCCAACAAGTCATATCGAGCTTTGAACAAGTAAATTTTTTATTATCCAAATCTAACCCGATTAGGGATGTCAATGGATAGTGCGGATTCGGATATTTGGAATTATCCGATCCATTTTTTGAGGAGTTGGATATTGCGGATTCGAATAAAATTCGGATTCAGATATTATAATTATTATCCACAACGGATTCAAAACGGATAAAGATATGAAATCTCGGATATCCATTATCCGAATCCGCATTACTTATACGGATAACGGATTCAGATATCCGAATCCTCTAACTTCTGCAGATTCGGATATCCGAATTCGAATCTGTTATCCATTTATTTGAATTTAAAATTAATTTTTTTTTACTTACTGATTTCGGATATTTAACGGATTCAGATATCCAACGGATAATGTTATTTAATTCGGATTTGGATAGTAATATTCGAATTTAATGCGGATAATAAACATATTCAAATTTTAAAATAAATTTGTATATTCGGATTCAGATATTACAAAAAAAAATAGATATCCGATCCGTTGCCATATCTAAACCTGATCCATAGACATCTTATATCTATAATTCTCATAGATTTAATCTCTACAGGATAGTCCATTCCCATAGATATAAAAAATTAATTCTTATTATAGTTGAACAGTATTGGCTAAATATAAGTAAATAGATTCAGACGTAGGACAAAAAAGCTTGGATATCATGGCCTTTAAAAAAAAGTGCAAACATATCCTGATTTCAATATGAATGGAGGTAATGGGGTACGTTATGCCGACGGGCATTATTAATTCCGAGCAAAAGCTTAAGAAAGAAAAGATCCCAAACAACTTGATCACACACATATATATAAATTATTAAAATCTTGTCAGTTTTTCCTTTTTTTTTCAAGTTGTGTAGAGAAATAAAAGGAAAAAAAAGGAAAAAGACGAGTAAAAAATTTGTTTTTCAATTTATTAATTAAGAAAAATAAATCTTTAATTATTTGTCTTCTCATACTGAAAATATTAAAATGTAAATCTATAATCTACAATTTATATCTATAATTATATATATATATATATCTATAATCTATCTAAAAATATAAATGTGTAATACTTTTGATCGACAAAAATGCACATATGTGTTCATTTTATATTTCAATTATCATTTTAATTAAGTATAAAAAGAGTTGATAAACATTTTCAAAAACTAAACTTTTTAGTTACTTTTCCAAAACAAACAAACTTTGCACTGTGCAAACACAATATAAAGGTGCAATACTGCCATGCTAGCTAGTAGGATTTATCCAAACAAGTCATTCTTTGCACACCCTATGCATATTTTATTTGTAATTTTTTATTATAATTTTATAATTATTCTATCATATATAATCAAGTATTATGTATAAGTCGTCATTTATAAGTGTTGATTTCACAAAATATTTTAGTGACTCATGCATAATTTTGAATTCTAATGGGTTAATTGTAATATAATTATTGTAGGTGATATGAATAAGAATATGAAATTTTTACAACTTATCATGGTTAAAGTGGGTATTTTTTTTTTAATGCAAGAGTTTAGGCAAATAATGTTTTCTTCTCAAAAACCAAAACATAACTATATATATTGTTAAGCTTGTCAACCCCGTTAGGCCTGTCAGGTCTATCAATCAAATTCATCAGGCTTAACAATTCAGACCGGCATTTATGAGGATATGTGACCGCCCATCAATCCTTCACTTTTCACGTCATTTGACATTTCAATGATCACGTGAAATTTCTCATCAGGACGAAATCGTTCATATCATTGATCATTAAATTTTAACCAAAAATAAATGCGTGGTAAATATCAGATTGTCCAAAGAAATATAAATAATCCTTACAAAACTAACTAATAGTACACACTCTAAATACTTTCATTACCATTATCTTATTTTCTCTCTCCTTCATATACTGATTTAAACATCAAAATCTTCGAAAATCAAACTTCGACGCCTTCTAACATTTTTTTCCTCTTCTACAAAACCTCGTACCAACAAAAAAAAAAACCACATCCCCTCAAAGAACATCACAATGGAAAACATCAAGGAAACAATAGCAAACCTCCCTAAAGATGATGGCTGGAAATCTGGGTATCCACTCTACCAGTACCAAGGTTTTTGGTGCAGCCCCAACTTCCTAGAAGATATAATCTTATCTCAAGAAGGCTTCAAAGCTGAACCAAGTGATATCTTTGTCTGCAGTGCCCCCAAAAGTGGCACCACTTGGCTCAAGGCTCTCACCTTTGCCATCGTTACCAGAACCCGTTATGACACTTCCACAAGCCCTTTGCTCAGCAAGGTCTCCCATGATTGCATTCCCACCTTATCCAATTTCGCCAAAAAGCTAGATATCCGTGAGCCAGGACTCCCTCTCATTGGCACACACATACCTTACCATGCCTTGCCAAAATCTGTCCTGGATTCTGACTGCAAAGTTGTTTACATTTGTAGGGAGCCAAAGGATGCATTCGTTTCCCTCTATCATTTTCTTGCCAAGCGGGCTCCCAAGAAAGATGATGAATTCATTTCCCTGGAGAAAGCTTTTGATCTTTTCTGTGAAGGGAAGTCTTTTTATGGACCCTATTTGGACCATGTTTTGGGGTTCTGGAAAGCTAGTCAGGAAAAACCAGAGAAGGTGTTGTTCCTGAAATATGAAGAAATGATGAAAGACACTGCGCCATATGTGAAGAGATTGGCAGAGTTCATGGGGTACCCTTTTTCCTTAGAGGAAGAACAAGCAGGAGCAGTGAAGAAAATAGTAGAGCTGTGCAGTTTTGAGAATCTGAGCAACTTGGTGGTAAACAAGACGGGATTAAGGCAACCAAATACGATCAAAGTTGAAAACAATTTCTACTTCAGGAAAGGCAAGGTTGGGGATTGGAAGAATTATCTTACACCTGAAATGGCAAAGCGTTTAGACAAGACCATGGACCAAAAGTTTGCTGGAACTGGCTTCTCATGTTAGAGAGAAGCCAGCATTCCATTGCAGCAAGCTGAGTATATTATAGCTTGCTGTGAAAATAAGTAAGTGAATAATTAATGTTGAAGAATTGCTGCGCTGCTGGAGCTTTGATCTTTTATTGAGATTTGCATTTTCTTCACTTGTTTGTTTTATCTTCAATGTATCTTTGGCAAAAAATATATGGTTGTGTTGTTTGCTTGCTGCATTTTCAATGTATCGTTGAAAATGTGTCGATTGTGTTAACTGTTAAGTAACTATAATAATAATGTGAGAATTTTCTTATCTTGAATCAATCAGTGATTACCAATAAGGCTGAATGGACTCTCCCTTCTATCAATATTTCCCCATTTTCTTAACATTATTCCTAGCGAGACTGGATTTTTCTGAAGATATTTGATATTAAGAGGAGGCGTTCAAAGCTAGCAATATTGAAAAGCCAGAAGCACCAATCAATCCACAAATGCCCCACAAAACTGCAAAAGCAGAAAAAGAAGAAAAAGAAATAAATCAGATGAGAAATCTACACAACCAAAATATGGGATCTGTTCATACCAAATATTGCAAGATAGTCAGCAAAACAATAAGTTCGTTTCCCTTTAGGAATTATCCAAATTGATCAGTGCTTAATAATACCTAATTAAGCACCATGCTAAACATTGAGTTTATCATTAGAAGAGTCACTTCCAACAATGAGAAATTAATAGAGCTTCCTGAATTATGCTAATTTTTATTATTTTCCCAATGTTTGAATCTGCAATCGCATGCATAGAGAAGAAGTATAGGAGTAGAAATATACGGCTGTGATCCCTAATAATGGCACCGATCCTAGCTGACCCCCAGGTTTGTCGGCCGTATAGTGGAGTCATGAACTTATTTTTGTTGTATTTTTATCAGGATTAAGTGCTCATTTTAAGATTCAATTATTTTAATCTTTTCATTAACTAATTTTTTCACAACTTTGATTTTTTAAATTTGATGATTTATATATGTGTGTTATTTTTCGATAAATAAAATTTTAAACTTAACAAATCTGGTTTTAAACAAATAAAACTTTTTACTATTGGGATGAGATCTGATCTAATTAACTGATGAACAGTCCATACGATCTTTTTAGATCTTATAATATTAAACACGACACGAATATTATATAAAAAATAATTAAAACACGATATAATACGAAAAAAAATACAAACACAATATGAATATGTCAAAATTTTTATAACACAAATTATTAACACATCAAAATTTATATTAATATAAAACATCTTAAATATGATTATAATACAAAAAAATATATAAACATAATATAAATACACGAATTATCAAATCTATGATCCTTTCCCTGTCAATCCAACTCACCCTAGCTTTTGACCAGGTCTGCTAAATAATGGAGTCATTGACATTATTATTGCTGTACGTACTGGTGTCTGGTGCTTTCACTCACAATGAAAATAAATGTAGGCTCCTTTTTTTGTGTTATTATTTCTATGTTATATATGCATGTGAACTTTCTTACAAGGGTCAGGGAAATCTAAAGAAGGGTAAATAATATTCGAAAGTGTGACAATAAAGAAGGAAAAATAAAACAACAACAATAAACACTGTTAATAAAATACCATCATTTTTTTTCCCTTTTTTAACCATTTTTTTCAACCACTTTTTTTATCATTAAACATTTTTTAAAATTATGGTAATTAGTTCATTTTAAATAAAAATAACATATAATTAATTGAATTAGAAATCAATTTAAAATATTTAACATGTATTAAAAATAGAAATAATATATAATTTAATTGTAATTTAAGGATTTTGTTAACGAATGTCCTAAAAGCATTCTTTAAAATTATTAAATATATATAATAATATTTTCAATCGCAATATAGTGAAATGATTAAGAAAATTATCAATTTTTACATTTAATACAATATTATTATTATAAATAATATATTAAGTAATCTTAAAGATTATTCTAAGAGCACTCGTTAGCAAAATTTATAATTTAAATAGTAATTAAAAATAATTTAGAACTAATTAAAAAGAGAAGGAAAAGAAAAATAAATAGAGAAATCATTAATTAATAATTAATAAAAGATTGTCTTTTCATTTAAAATTAATTTAATAAATACTTTTGAAGAGATCCGTGTATTTTTCGTCAAATATAAAAAGATAAGAAAGCATTTTTTAAACTAAATGTATTTTCTATAAAATTTCAAAAAATAAATGTCTTTTACCCTTAGAGATTTGAAAGTTTTAAAAGGTAAATACACAAGACCTTTTTACTATTTAAGTAGGAAAAAAAATCCTTAAAAAAGTTCATATTTTTGAATTTCTCTTTCCTGCAACTTTTAGCTCAAACAATGAAAAGAAAAAGACTCCAAAATTATATAATTCAGATAAATGGTTAATTAAAAAACTTTGATCCAAAAAGATTTGTGGCTAAAAGTGAAATTTGTTGTTGAAGGAGAAGGACCATAAATTCGGAAATTTAAGACTATATCCTTTTTCTGACATTGAAATGACAGTGTCAGCAATTATTTCCCTTACGGCTAAAACCACACCATTGACATCTGGGCTGGCTGGCTGTGGCTGGTGATTGGGCCTAAAGCGACGTATATAACAAATGCAGCCATTAATCCCACCTACCTTTAAAATTAGAGGTGGAAACGGGCTGATTCGGGCTGGCTCTAATCGCGTTTTTATCGGATTTGAGTTATTTTGAATTCGAATTTATTTTGAGTTCGGATCATTTTAGATTTGGATATTTTTAGATTCGGATAATTTTGAATTCGGACTTTTCGAGTTTGGATAACTTCGGATTCGGGCTTTTCCGGGCTCGAACTATTTCGTATACGGGTTTTTTCGGATTCGGATTATTTCAGATTAGGATCGGTTTGAGTTCGGACCAGCTTAGACGGATTCAAATGATTTTGAAATTTTATAAGTTATAAATATTTTTTTAATTTTGAATGTAATAATTAATTTTACTTTTTACTTAGTGACAAAAATAATAAAATATTTATATAAATATAAAAATATATAATAATTTTATTTATACATTGAGTATCAATATTTTGTTTTTGAATATTATCCATTATTTTTGGTACAATATCTTTTAAGTTCAAATAAAAGCTAAATATATAAGTTTGATATATCTACTATAGTATGAATAAAAAGGCTTTTTTATTGGAATATAGCCAAAAAAAAAAAATTATCAAATTACCGTTACTTTTTGATTATTTCCCAAAGTACGCCTTTTTTTTTTCAGCTGGGAAATCGCCATCCCCCATGGCGATTTCCCAGCCTGTTTTTTTGCAAATTTGCAAAAAAATACCAAGGGAAATCGCCACCCCCCATGGCGATTTCCCTTGGTAATTTTAGCCAATTTTGCTAAAACCATGAAGGGAAATCGCCATGGGGGGTGGCGATTTCCCTTCATGTATATATTTTTTTTAATTAATAAACAAAAATTATATTAAAACAATATTTTATTTTAATTTGATAAATTTATTTTTAAAAATTATAAATTAAATTAAAATATTTTTTATAGGTTTGGTTATTTATTTTTTTAAAATATATATTAAAAATGTAATTTAATTTATTATTACAATTTTATAAAAAATAAAAATATATTTCTTATTAAAATTTAAAAAGAAGATTATATAATTTGGATTAAAACTGGATATTTGATAAAAAAAATTTAATTTAATTTCTGATTAAATTTTTTTTTCTTATTATAATTTAAAAAGAAAATTAAATTAAAATGAAAAAAAGAAAAGCAACTTATCATGTAATTTGGATTATTATATTAAAATTAAATAACAACATTAAGATATAAATTAAAATAAAATATAACAATGAATTTCCGAACAAATTACATGAAATGCAAAACATATAAATTTATATTAGAAATTTAAAACACATTACAATTATTCTAATTATTGCGTGGTGTAGAGCAACAGTGTCGAGTTCTTCTAGTGCGTGGTGGTTGCACCCGTCGTTCAACCTCGTCAGTGGCACGTATTCGCGGTCCACCACGACCTCTTGCTATAACCGCCACTTGTTCCGGTTGTATGTCATCAGTCGTTTCATCCGTATCAAAAATTTGAAACCCACTGCTGGATGAGCCAACACCTAGTTCACCCATAACGGGAACCTGACTAGTAGATGCACCCATAAATGATGTAGCATCAAATGCTGACGAATGGGTTCCAAACTGATACATGGATGTTAAATATGCTGAACTTGGACTTAGGACGGGGAGCTGGTCATCTAACCTCGTTCTTGGCGGTGATGGTCGGTAACACTCATCAACGTCATATCCGGGGTGACTTACGGAATAACGATGGCTGGATGGTACTCCATGATCCCGTTCAGGTTCAGGATGATCAAATGACATCCTCGGTGCTGTGAACTCCGATGAGGTCGGTTGACGCCTTCGCCCACGTTGTCGGCGAGGTCTAGGAGCATCCATATCCTGTGTAGGAGGGACTGGAGCTGAAGTTTGTCCGGTAAATGGCATACTCCTAACATCCTCGTGCATCGACGGTGGACAAACGAAAGGCCGACCTTCATTTCTATACCATCTTATGTAATCAGCAGACGGGTTGAAATTATTACCAACAATCGGGTAACCTGTCGGAATTCGTTCAAAACGTATGTTCCACCATTGGATCCAACGTTCATGCTTTGCAGGCCAGAATTCATCATTACGACCACGCATGTCGACCTTGTGAAGCTTATCAAGGTTCATCGGGGCTGCAGGAATTGGTTGTTGCATCCCAAATTATCGCAACACCCGGTCAGTTTGGTGCCACTCTACATATGAAAAGCATATCAATGCTGTGTTTGCTTTCCATATATTGAAATTATTGTAGGCATCCGATGGGAGGCATGCCATAATTTCACTCGAGGAATATGGCATCCACAGAAACTGCGAATAATTATTACAAATTATTAGTTTCATAAGGATTAAATAAAAAAAAAACTTCAATGTAACAATCGAAATATTTACCTTATCATATCCTAGTCGATCTAGTCGTAGTCTTATACTTGCAAGATCGCTCGGAGTCTCTGTAAAATCTCTACCCGTACTCCTACTCCACCTATTAAAATGCATATAATATCTTAATGACCTATAAAAATACAATTTCGTACAAAATTAATAAAATAGTAAAGATTATTACCTGCTTGCAAGGGGGTATACAGCCGAAATATCCACGCGCGGAGCAAGAAATGGTAGCCGATACCAAGCCCATGATTGTAGAAGCACTAGACATCCACCTATGTCATGGTTTTTTGGAACTGTAGCTCGGCAAAGTTCTCTATACAAAACTGCCAAACACGCAGAACCCCAACTATAATTTGCTGCTTCCTCTAAATCACGTAGCAATGGAAGATACATTAAATGTACCCGACTGCTCGATTTGTCAGGCATCAGTAATCCTCCAATCAAACGTAAAATATATGCTCTAGCAGCATATTGTATTTGTTGTTCGGTTGCATGTAATGGCAGATTTTGAAACGTTTTCAACCAAGTCAGTCTCACCGTTGAGCCAGATACGACGTCTTCTGGAGGTACCTCACCCAATAGATCTTCACACAGTTCATTCCAATCTAGCAGGCTTCCGCCTGTAACTGCATCGCCATGGATCGGAAGTCCAAGTTGCAGCGCAACATCTTCGAGACTGACCGTGCATTCACCACATGGAAAATGAAAAGTGTGCGTCTCGGGTCTCCATCGTTCGACCAACGCAGAGATTAAATCGGGTTGTATCACAAGTCCTCGGGGGGACGTGGGGGGATGGGGGCAACGGTCATATGACCGTTGCCCCTTTGAATATTTTTTTTTTTTTTTTCATTTGAAATTTAAAATTTAAAAAAAAAAATTCAAAATATTAAATTATAAAAAAATATAAAATATATTTTACGAATTTTTAAATTTTTTTAAATTATAAAAAAAATATTTTAATTTAATTTATAATTTTTAAAAATAAATTTATCAAATTAAAATAAAATATTGTATTAATATAATTTTTTTTTATTAATTAAAAAAAAATATATACATGAAGGGAAATCGCCACCCCCCATGGCGATTTCCCTTCATGGTTTTAGCAAATTTTGCTAAAATTACCAAGGGAAATCGCCATGGGGGGTGGCGATTTCCCTTGGTATTTTTTTGCAAATTTGCAAAAAAACACGCTGGGAAATCGCCATGGGGGATGGCGATTTCCCAGCTGAAAAAAAAAAAAGCGTATTTTGGGAAATAATCAAAAAGTAACGGTAATTTGATAATTTTTTTTTTTTGGCTATATTGCAATAAAAAAGCCTGAATAAAAAATAATTTATACATTTTGATATTTATTATTATTTTACAATAATTATATACTTGTATATTTTTATTTTTATGTTATTTAGTACTGAATAATTAATATAATTATAATTAATAATTATATAAGATTTTTATTTTTATTTTACAAGTGAGCTAAAATAAATATAAAATAACACTATAAAAGTAATAATAAAAAATCATTGGGCAATATTTTTAAAAAATCATTAGAATGAAACAAGTTATAAATAAAACTCACTTAACATTTATATAAATGACTTTTTACTTTTAACCACTCATTGAGCCTAGTCACTTAGTCCAACAAATCATAATATTTAAAATGATTTAATATAAAATTAATAATAATATATTAATTTTAGTTTGTTTAAAAAATAAGATATTTAAATTAATTGTATTAAAATTATTAGTAATATAATATACCTATAAATTATACTTAATTTAATATTAATAATTAATTTATTTTTTTAATAAAATATTAATAAATCAATTCAATCAAAATAAATATTAATAAATCAATTCAACTAAATAAAATTATATAAAATTTAGATTTAAATGTGGAATAAGTAAAATGAAGATGAAGTTCAATTATATGTTGAAATTATATGATATTTTTATATATTTGAATTATTATTATATTAAAATTTAGATTTAAATATGGAATAAGTATAATAATATATTGTAAATGATTATTTATAATAGAATAAAATGTCAAATTAATAATATTATTTTTTATTTTTTATATTTAATTATTGAAATATAATAAGGATAGTATTAAAAGATATTTGATATATTTATAGTTAATGTGTTTCAAGTTAAATCCAATTTAAAGATATACTATTAATTATTTTTGTTAATAATACATTATTGATATAATTGTATAATAACTATAAATATACTTTTACAAATTTAAATTTTTTTATTTAAATTTTTTATCATTTATATATTTTTTATTTTAATTAAAATCATATAATTATAATTATAGTTTAATTTTTTTTTTCAATTATAAATTTGGTTTTTTACGAGTTTCGGATCGGATTGATCTCAGGCTCGGATCGTAGCGGATTCGGGCTTTTTCGGATTCTGGTTTTCTCAGGTTCAGGCTTTTTCTGTTTTGGATTCGGGCCTTTGACTTTTTTAGTCAATTTGGATCAAATCGAATTCGGTCTCAGATCGGCTCGAGCGTGTTCTCGGATTCGGACCTGTTTTGCCAACTCTATTTAAAATGTTCTAAAATTAATTTTTATCACTTTTTTGTTTTTTAAAATTATTTTTATAGTAATTTAAAAAAAATTAAACATGTCCATGAACTGAATTTGCTAGCCAAACTCACAGGCTAAGTTAGGGTGGGGTCTGGATAAGTATTTTAAGATTTAAAACGGGTCTGTATTATTATTTTATTAATAAAAATATTTTTATTTAAGTTAAACTAATTAAATATATTTAAAATATTTATATAAATTTTTTGAACATTAAAACAAACTTATTGCAACGTTTATGGATGGGTCAGGTGACAAGATTTTGAAAGTGGTAATTGAGTTTGGCTTGACCTAAATTAATTCATGAACGCCTCTATTAAAAATTATGGTACATTAATTCTATAAAATAAAATAAAATTTTAATATAAAAGACGCTAAAATTAAAGTTATTTTTTTTTATTAAACTCTTATAAAATTCAAAGAAAAATAAGTAAAACGGAAAAAATAGTAAATTATAACTTAATTATATTCATTCAACCATAGACAAAAAAAATAATATATCATTGACGTTTATAAAAATTCAGAAATCTTTAGAATTTTGATACTTTGATTCCTTGCCTTCTTTTTCACTTTTGATTCATACATTTCTTAAAAATATATAAATTTTGCAACAATTTAAAAAAATTTATCATATGATCTTAAAATTTCAAAATACCCTTTAATTCTTGTTATGTGTTTTTAAAAAATGTATGAATTATTTTCCAAATATTTGTATCATCAAAATTTGCTTACATTATTGATTTGAAAAATAAGATCTTATATATAATTAAGTGACAATTTTGGACGAGATTAAGAAGGAACTTCACACATCCGGAATTTCTATACCAAGTGCCAAAGGAATTAGCTTCAATATTTCTAGTGGTCACCAATTATATATATATTACTCGAGTTCAAGTGTGAGTGTCGGACATGGGTTTTTTTTCAAGATTTTCATGTATTTGAAGGGTTCTTAGGAGATCATAACCCCATTCGAATATGCGTTCAACATGAATACTTCAAGAAAATGAAGAATCGTTCTTTATAGTTCATAACAAAGTTATTTTAATATAACATATAAGGCTGAACCAAGTGATATCTTGGTCTGCATGCAGACTGCAGCTAGTCTCCCAAAAGCGGCACCACCTGGCTTAAGGCTCTCACACTTGCCATTGTTACTAGAAGCAGCTATATGACAATATCACATGCCCTTTGCTCAATAAGCTGCCCCATCATTGTGTACACTTCTTATTGATAATTTGATATACTTGAGCCAGGACTGCCGCTCATCAACCCTGGATTCTCTTTGCAAAGTTGTTTATATCTAATTAGGGACCCAAAGGATGCATTTCTTTCTCTTTATCATTGTGGGAATCGGGAAATGTCTTTGGGTAAGACCTTTGATCTGTTCCGTGAAGGGAAGTCTTTATATGAACCTTATCGGGACTGTTAGAAGATATATAAAAAAACATTGATACTATGTTATAAAAGAATACATGAAAAGATTCAAAAGGCTAAATTGTGATATTATGAATTGTTTTTAGTTTGTACAAGAGTATTCTATTTATATAAAAAATTCTTACCAATTTAGGAAAGAACCAAACTATAATATCGTATCGTAATATTTAATTTATGAGATTGATGCACCCAAAAAAGTATATTTTATTTAATCCTTGCACTAAAAATATCAGTTGTGTAAAATATAGCAATAAGCAAGGGTCGAGTCCACAGGGATTAGTGTTTAGTTTAATAATTATTAATTTATACTTAAATTCAAAGAAAACAAAATAAAATGGGAGGTTTTTAGAATCAATTTAAACTAAAGCAAACAATCAAAAGAAGAAAGCGAATAAATAGGAAATAATCAAATATGAGAAAAGTATGGTTAAGGTTCATTCTCCACTACTAGACATCATTAAGATCCAATCAAATTCAGATCTATCAACATCAATTAGCTATCAAAGTTAACAACCGTAGATAACAACATCCTGTGTTACCCCAATCCTTTCTTAGTTCGTCGTTAAGCAGGACGAACGCCACTACTTAATCTCTAACTATCAAATAACCTAAGATAAACATCATTAGATTCAAAGTGATATCAGCTTTATGATAAGAAAGATAGGTTGATCTAAGCAACAAACACATAAACATGGATTCATTCAACTTATCTTATGTTCCACTTCATAATTCCTGAAAACCCAACATAATCATGAATTACAAATTGCCACTATTGAATAGAAATCAAGACAATTACACGGATCAAGATTCCTAAACTAGCATTAGATAATTATCAAGATCTATCTAATTGGCCACCTAAACAAATCAAGACAATATCATGAACAATTCTTGTAGAAGAACATAAACAACTTTGATAGAAAATTAATGATAGATAGAATCTGAAAATTAATTATAAAACATGTATAGGGCTTTGAAATCACCCTTAACCAAATAAAAGTTTAGCCTTGCATAGGCATTGTCAACATAAACATGAATATTTAAAAGAAACTAAGAACAAAAATAAAATAAAACTAAGAGAAAAATAATAATAAGAAGAAGATTGATAAATAATAAAAAGCATGTCATAGTTGGTGGCTCAAAAGATGATATTTATAAAGCTTTAAAGTCTTGAAAACCCTTTCTTGCTAATCAAGGAAGCTAGGAGTCAAAAGAGTGCAAAATAGGCAAGTTTTACGAGTTTTGCGATTTTTCTCGGTTTTGGAGGCAGTAAGGTTAGCGCCGCGGCGCCAAGTGGGCTGTCTTGGTCAATTTTGCTTGCTGACTTCGGTTTCGCCACTGATGCACTGTCTCACACTTCATCAGCTGATTTGGATGACCATCCGTTGTCCGATTTAGGCGTGTAAACTATCGTTGGAAATTTATTTAAGTCATCTTCAAAAGTTAAGAAGGAAGTTTCTTTAAATAATGTCTTTAAGATAATGATTTCCTTGTAACAAGCTCCGGAGGTCAAATCTACCTAATCATCTAGCATTAAGAATTTGATCTTTTTGACTCTCAAGTCTTTTTTCATCTTATGATTGTGACTTTATAAGCTCTTTATCATTATAATTGACATGTTTTGACTTCATCTCATCTAAAATATCTATAATTCATAAAATAAAATAAAAAATTGCCAAGGAACTTAAGAATTAAAACACAAAGTATAAGAAAATAATACATGAAAATGTATGCAATTACGCACTTATCAGAGATGAATTAACACGATACTAACATAACATAAGAAAATAATTAAAACACAACACGAAAAATAACATGAACACGACATGAATACACGAACGTGCCAAAATATACATAAAACTAATTATTAAATAGACCTGGCAATATTGGATACGACACGATTACACGACAAGGAAAAAATAACTAAAAACAAGACACGAACACGACAGGAAAAAATAACACGAATATACAAATACAACCAGGTAAAACTTCCTTGACGCATCAACTACTGTAGGGCAGGAAGAGTTCTATTAGACAACCCGTGCTTTTTTCTTTCTTTTTTTCACAAATGGAAAGTTTCGGATACAATTCGGATATCAGACAGATTACCATATATAACACAAAATTTCTCCATCGATTCCTTCTAGTCGAGCCTCCCGGTCTGTAATTATACCCCGAGAAGTAGAAAGAATTACAATCCCCATCCCGCCTAAAATTTTAGAAATTTGTTGATAGTTAGAATAGATTCGTAGACCGGGTCGACAATGTCTCAAAATCTATATAATACGAATTATTAACGTATCAAAGTTTATATAAATATAAAATACCTTAAATACGATCATGACACGAAAAAATATACGAACACGACATGGATACACGAATTGCCAGATCTATTATTAGCGTGTAAAAATTTATAATATTTTAAACACACAAAAAAATAACATGAATACAAATACACAAATAAAATTTATCTTTTTTCTCTTTTTTTTTTTGTTTCCTTTTTTTTTCTTGTTCACCTCAACAAAAAAAAAAAATAATAAATAAGCGTAAGCATCTACACAATTTATATTAATGTTAGATAATATAAATATTGTAGATTTCAAGCGTATTCTTAAGTAGCTTACTTTACATGGGGCAGAAATTCGTAGTGTTATTCTAGTTGCTAGCCAGCTTTTAACTCGTACTATTCTTCTGAATTCTCAATTAAATCTCTTTGGCTTAGCAAAGAAAAAAAAAAGGGGGGGGGGGGGAATAAGTAGAATCACCAATGAAAGTATAAATTTTTTCTTTGTACCAGATTGAAGTTAAAAGTAAAAGAAAAAGAATTACAAAATGGGGCAATAGTTGATAATATTTTAAGTATATTATTATGAAAGAAAATAATTATTAGGAAAGAAATAAAAGTTTGATAAATTTATTTTCTTTAATTTTTTTTGCATATTAATTCATATCCATCTTTGACTTGTTATATTCATGTAAAGCTAACTTTTAAACAATTTTATATTTTTTATATTTTTTCCAGATTACATCTATTAGGTAGCAATCCAAATAATTAAATTTATTCTTATTTTGTCAATAAGTGATAGTGTAAAAGTCATAATATATATTATATTAAATTTAACAATTTATGCTAATGTTATTGGCTTACGGCTCTCACTTTTGCCATCGTTACTACAAAGTGCCCCATGATTGTGTACTCTGCTTATTTCGTATGTCAAAGAAACTTGACATGCATGAGCCAGTTCCGCTCAAACACGCACGTCCCATATACTTTCTTACCAAAATCAGCTATGGGTTCTGATTGCAAAGTTGTTTACATTTGTAGGGAGCCAAAGGCTTTTGATCTGTACATTTGTGAAGGGAAGTCTTTATATGGACCTTATTGGGACCATGTTTTAGGGTTCTGGAAAGCAAGTCAAGAAAGGCAGAAGAAGGTTTATTTGTTCCTGAAATACGAAGATATGATGAAAGACACTGCAATCCATGTGAAGAGATCATTGGCAGAGTTTTATGAGGAAGAAAAAACAATTGAAAACAGGCATTTTTTTTTTCGGAAAGGTAAGGCCAACATTAATGAAACAGCGTTTTGACAAGATAATGGAACCGCAGTTGGATTGATATGGCTTGACATTCCATATCCCAAGTTAGTCATGGATAACAGTATGGCCAACATTAATAATTCATAAATTGATTTGATTCATGTTGTTTTTGAGGGGATTTTGATTCATAAATGGATAACAAGATAATGGAACAGAAGGCATTTTTTGATCTGTTTTGTGAAGGAAAGTCTCATTTATATGAATCCTATTGGGACTATGTTTTAGGGTACTGGAAATTAAGCAAGTCAAGAAAGGCCAGAGAAGGTGTTGTTCCTGAAATATGAAGATATGATGAAATTAAGACACTGCAATCCATGTGAAGAGATTAGCAGAGTTTATGGGGTACCCTTTTTCCTATGCAGCATTGAGAATATGAGGAATTTGGAAGTAAACAAAGCTGGACTCTGGAAAACAAATTCAATCAAAGTTGAAAACAAGTTTTACTTCAGGAAAAGGTAAGTTCGGGGATTGGAGGAATTATCTTACATCCGAGAGTCTTGACAAGATAATGGAAGAAAAGTTGAGGACATTCCTATACCATGTTAGTAAGTAATAATCGAAAGAATAACATTCAATATTTTTGCTTTTTTCAATGTGTATTTTTGTTAGCGTTTTAAGTTAATATAATAAAGATGATGTTTGAAGGCTCAAACATTCAATATCGAAGTTTAGGCCTGTAAGCAATTACCTATTTACTTGTCTTTTGGGGGGCTGAAGAGCTTTGATCGAATCCCCATTGTCGATCTTTGAAAATTTTCCGGAAACATTGGTGTTGCATGCAGATTCTAATCTTGCTGAAGCTGAATTATATCAGGCATTCAGGAAGCTGTTTATCTCTTTACCATGTCGGAGAATGAATGACAGATATGCAGCAAATCTTGCTGCGGAAAATGATTCAAGAATTAAATCCTAGCTAATCCCAGGCCTTGAAAATACATATGTTACATACGGTCTGTAACCTGAAATAAAAGGAGTTGTAAATACTGATATTCGAACCTAAATTTCTGTTTATATATTTTATTTGATAATCATCCTTGATCATTTCTTACTTGAGTTTTAGTTTTGAATGGTAACTAATGTTTTTCATATCAAAATTTAAAGCTATAAAAATAAACCATATAAAAGAATGAGGCAGTACTTGCATAAGAAGAGTGGTGCTTAGTAATTAATAATTACAGATATATTGCAAAGAGTCTTTACATGATGAAAAATAGCAAATTTGCATGATTATATTCTAGAAAAATCAACCGATCATTTCTTATAAAAAAGGGAAATTAACAGATTTTGATTGCTGGAAATGGACTACAAATTAAGTGATAGCATTTTATGCATGTTTTCAATGCTCTTCGGCGGCTGTGCTTGGTACAATAGGCTAGTAGGCTTGTAAAACAGCTACTACTAATTAAGTGGCCTTAAGGCCCACTTTTGGTGCTTAGAATTTGGTTATGCATAGCCCTAATTTCTAAGTTGTTCTTCAATTCTTTTAATTTGCTATATATATATATAAATAATTTTTTTTATATGAATTTTAGAAATAGGTTTGTGTGATATTGCAGGTCTATATTCTTAAATTAATATAAATAAATTTTTTTCTTAAATTTTATATTTTATATGAATTTTAAGTAGTATATGTTAATATTAATATTAATTGTAACAATACTTTCCAGAAATAAAATGATTATCATAATATAATAATATTTTATTTTAATTAATAAACAACTCGCTTGTTGCATTATATTTCAATTAATTTTAATAAAAAATCAAATTAATCTTAACATTTTTAAGACTTGAAATCAATAAATTAACTGATACTCTTTACTTAAATAATCAATAACATAATCGAATTATAACTTGAAATTTACAAATATATCATAAAATTAAATATTTTCAATTCATTAATATATAATTTTTTAATTTAAAAAAATATTTAAATATTCAACTTCAATCTAATGATACTAAAATATCTCTTAAATGGATGTAAATCTAAAAAACACAAAAGAAAAATAAAAACTATCATATATCAATTTCGTATGTGATGATATCGATGATAGTAAAATTTGACATTCATAAGTATTAAAATTTATAGCAACTATTATTATTATTTAAATTAATATCTTTTAACTTTTCTCATTTTTTTTTATCTTTTCATGGCATTAATTGCTTCTTTATATTTCTTTTCTTTTTTTTCAATATTTTTTACTTTTTTTACTATGATATTTATTATTATTTGAATTAATTGTTCGGTAAGGCAGTTAATTTCCACTTTCCAGTATGGTTGGGTTAAGATCCAGTTACCCAATCACACCAGATTTTTTTTTTTTTTTCAATTTTATGTTAGAATTTATTTTTTTGGTCTTTTTTACCTTCTATGTTGTAGTTGAATGACAAATATATCCCTATACAATAAACACACTTTTTTTTTCTACAATAATTTTTTGATTTTAATTAATATTTATTATTTTTTAATTTAATAGACAAATATACATAATTAATTATGTAATACATATAAATATAAATTATTAAGTAAATAAATATCATTACTAATGTATAATTATTTGCTATGAACATTATTTTATTAACTTTCATTAGTTGTATAAATGTGAAATATGTTATAAAATTATATAATATACCAACTTATATTTATATTCTTAATGATTCTTTTTTTTCTTTTTACTACAATGTTACCGTTGTTTTTATTGAACATATTTTATTTTATTTCTGATTTTAATCTCATAAAAATCAATTTCACCGTTCGAATGAAACTTATCTCTCACTTTGAATGATCTTATTGGATTGAGGTGTGTTTAGGTCTTCTTAATTTTTCTTTTCTTTTCCTTCCCTTATTTACTTCTAGCATGAAAATGGTAGAAATGGTCACCTAATTAATGGACTGCTCAAGGAGGAAATAAATGTCATTAGAATTTACATTTCTTTCTAGTTTTTGTATGGTCGTGCATGCATGAGAATACTTGCTATTGTTCATTAATTAGGATATTAAAATCATATCAAATAAAAAAAATATGTCAAAGGATGAAATATTATAAGCATAATAATATATGGGTCTATATAATCTTTAATTAATAGATTCTATTCATGTGGATTTTGGACCCACCAAAATCTTCTTTAAAATGAAAAAGCCATTGAAAAATCTTTTACTTAACACTTACTGAAAGGGGATTTGACTAAGCAGAAGTAATTATGTTTTGATCACTGTGTAGTATAAAAAGAGGAAATTGACAAATTAAAATTTGATTTTTGTGGTTAAACAATATTTGCAAGTGTTCATAAACTATGAACTCTTGAGGCATCTTTTAGGCACAATAATAATATCAATCAATCTCTACTTAGACTTATCCATAGATCGATTATTCACTCGATTTGATAAATTCGATTCGAATTAAATCGAATCTAGATAAAGATTTTCATAATTCGGATCGGTTCGATTCAAATTACTATTTATTAAATAAAAAAAATTTATTTAAATTTAATTATAAATTATATAAAAAAATAATTTTTTAAAATATTTTAATAATTTATGAACAATGAAACGGATTTTCGAGCTAACCCGACCCGAAACGAATTTGGATAAAAAAAAATATTTTTTGGACCGCGAGTCAATCCGACTAATGAACAGGTCTAATCTCCACTTATATAATAATTATTATTATTATTTAATATTATATATTCGAAAGAGTACTTAATTATAATCGATAACTGAGATTATGGTGTCCAATCTAACATCATTGGAGAGATTTAAAAAAAAAAAAAAAATAGGATCCTAATGCAGTGCACTATGAAAGAAATTTGTCTTCTCATTTGCTTGTGTCATTCACAAGATCTAATAATGTATTCAAAGGGATACATGTGCTTTGTCGGACAAAAGATATCCTTTAAAGACATATCGAGGATGTTTCCATCACCAACCAACAATTCTATCTTCATCTCGTAATTTTAGGGGTGTTTATAGATCGAATTGAGTTAGGTTAAATTTAAATAGTAAAAAATTATTTTCTTAATTTAATTTGAAAATTTATTTCATTGTTTGAAATATATATTAAAACACTAATATAAAAATTAAAAAATAATATTTTTTATTAATTAAATAATAATATTGATCAGACCGGACCGACCTAAATTTTAAAATCCTATTCAAATTTATTCAATTCAGATCGAACGTGTCAATCAGGTAACTCAATTTGGAAATAAATCTAGAATTTCTACTTAACACTTATCTAGTAATTATAAGTATTTTTATTTGGTTGATTTGCTTATAAATATTGATTCTTTTTTGGTATAAAATAGTTATTTTATTTATATAAACTAATATTATTATTTTTCAATTGAAAGCATGATACTAATTAAGCATTTTAAAAAAAAAAAATCAAATTACTTATGGAACATCACAATATGAGTGAAATTTTATTTTATCAATACTCATTAATGATAATTGAAAAGAAATTAAGCTGCTTTTGTTTGAAAATATGCCTATATGTCATGATTTGAGTATATATATATATATATATTAGTGTTAGAAGATAAGTTGAAACTTATCTCTTCAGTGCTGATATAATAAATGAGATGGTGCACATTTATAAATTCAGCTTTTTCTGTATGATCCTCACTAATTAAAAGTCTTCTTTTCACTTATCCAAAAAAAAAAAAAAAATTCTTCTCTCTCTCTCTCTCTCTCTCAATTAGGGTTTTGGGTTATATTTAAGGAAAAAAAAATGTTGTTACTGCAAATGATATACAATTATATGCAAAGGATAAATATATATTGCCATTTACATTGGATATTATTTAGGTGCTTAAATTAAAGAAGCAAATTGCTAGATTATCATGTACCCAAAAAAAATTTGCTAGATTATCATCATCATTTGTAGTACATATCTGGTAATATTGGACACGACACTATTACACGACACGGAAAAAATAACTAAACTAAATATACGACACGAAAAAATAACATGAACACGACACGAATACACGAATTGTCAGGTCTAATATATATGGTCATACACTCATACTCATACATGTTGATTAATTTGGAGAGATACACCATTAGCTCAATGGAAAAAATATATATGTTGAAGAAAAAAACGATCTCACATTTATTAATCAAATATTAAACTGTGATTTTATAAAATAAAATCATCTTTCTCATATCGAATTTTTTTTTTCAAATGATAAAACCGTAAAATAAATCCCGAATCAAAACGTACAAAGAATGCAGTCTCAATAATCTTTGAATTAACAATATATACCTAAATTTTTTACAAAGCTTGATTGCACAAAAGATCATTACAAATATCATTATTTTATAAGGATCAACGAATGGTTTAGACATGCCAATTAAAAAAAAAAAAGAGGATCATGGTTTAGAGATCATTACAGATATAATTAATTTTTCCCTTAAAATCGATCTCTTGGTGCTATATTTTTTTTTTAAGATTAGTTAACATTGAAACTGTTTCTTTCATATCAAAAAAAAAAAAAAAATCGAAGTTTAATTCAGTTGGTTCATGCAGTTATCTTTAGAAGGTGATATTTAATAGATTTGAAATTCGAATCTCAACATCTGTAACCCCTTTTTTTATCTCTAAATTTATAAAAAAAAAAAAAAAAAATTAACAGCCTGAATATTTTATTACTCAATAATAACATCAGACTCTTGCACACACACACACACACACAAAAAAAGTTACTACTATAAATATTTCCTATATACATGCAATATTTTCTAGTAATCTAATTTCTAGGAATACCACCCGAAAAAGAAAAGAAAAATCTACATCCAAATAGCTACTTAGCTATTTATAAAAGTTTGCAAATCTGAACCATCTCAAGCAGAGTTGTCAGACATAAATGTTCTGAGAAGTTGCAGGGTTTGATTTGCAGCATCAGAGTATGGATCATAATTGAAATAACCATGCTCTTTTCCTTCAAACTCAACGTACTCAATTTTCTTTCCCATGTCTTTTAATCGTCTTGCGTAATCCTCAGCCCTGTCTTTCAATAACTCACTGCCGCCTACAATGACCAAGAAAGGGTCAAGTTTCACTGCTTCAAGGCTAGGGCTCAACGGACCAAATGGATTTGCCAAAGGGTGGTCTCTTGTCTCTCCAATTGGCATTGACAGCCTCCAAAATCTGGTTCATTAGGTTAGAGAAAAAAAAAAAAAAAAAAGAATTAGAGGTAAAACAAAACAAAAAAATAGTTTGTAACAAAATATTTCACTCTAATGGCTGAAACTTTTAGGTTGTATCATATTTATTTTGGTTGGATGATTATACATATATATATATATATATAATTTGTATAGAAATATTTATATGAAAATGGGGCTAGATTCTTGATTTTTCACACTTGAGCATTATATTCAATAATAGATATAAGTAGTTTAGAGACTGCGATTTTTTTTTTTAAATAATAGATATAAGTAATTTTTTTTTCACTTAAAAAAAGTTGGATTAGAATTCTTGTGTATCCTAAATAAAAGAAAATGTTGATTTTTCATTGAACAGCAAAGAGCCATAACATGAAGATTGTGGCAAAATCAACAACTGAACAGTATTTTGATGGGATTTTTCATGACATCAGTGCCAAGGAATGAATCAAATGAACCAAGCACAAACGAGTAAAATCATAGCAAACTCCAAATTGTCAAGCTGAGAAGTTTCCAAAAAATATTGGATTAGTATAAAGTTTTTGATAACTATCATCCAAAACAAAAACAAAAAAAAAGTTTATGATAGCTCTGGAAAGATCCTTTTGAAAGATAGGTATGGAAGAACCTTTTTCAAAGATAAGGACAGAGAGAGATTGATGAAATTAGATAAGGCACTATCTCATATGTTCTGGGGAGTGCTGCTGAGGAATTTAAGCACTATCTTTATTATTCTATCATTGTTTGGAAATAGGGTAATTAGCTATATATATATATATAATCATCTCTATAATTGATGAATTTTTTGTTCAAAATCTGTTTTTCAAATTTAATATTTTTATTTAAATTTTTTCAAATAAAAAAAAAATTAAACTTGAATGAATAATTCGATATTTGAACAGGTCTACTATAAAATATAGCTAAAGAAAATATCTTGAGACCTTTAGATCCAAATTTAAACTTGTTTTGTAGATATTGTTTAATTTTTGTTAAATTCTCTCTAGTTATTGTTTATATATATATATATACTGTTTTTTTATATTTGTACATGTATGTCATATATGTCAAGAATTCTTAATTTGTGATTATAATTTTTAGTTATACATACGTTGTTATTATTAAGAGAAAAAATGGTCTGTCCAAGAGTATATATTAAAGAGCTAAAAGAAGAGAGCTAATTACTTTGAAGAAAATGTTATCTTTTTCTATTGACCTGAAAAACAAATAAATTTAATGATATATTTATAAATCGTCATTCATTAATTATTTGAGTGAAAATTGTTAATTAATAAATCCATTTCGAAGCTTGAAAAATGTTAACATTAATTTTATTTTTTAAAATTAATTGAAATCTATTTCAACACATAAATTGTACATTGATTAATTAAAAAAAATGCTTTCAACGTCATATTTATAGTAATTTATTTTTTATACATTGATTATCACTAATATATACTTGTTTAAAGATAATCTTAATAACCCAATTAAGAGAATCAATCTAAAATGTTAAATAAGTGGATAGATCACACGTCAAAAGTTGATTGATAATTTGATATTTTGTGGTGTAGGTGTAAGTGAGATTGCCTTGCCTTTTTATTGATAATAACCCGCACCAATATGCTTTTTCTTGCCCAATGTTTGGATTAGAACTTTTTATGCCCGGGTTGGATTAGGTTTCAAATTTTTTTTTTTTATTTAAGTCTGAATCGTGAGTTCGATTTATTGTTCATAAATATTAAAATAATATTTTTATATTTTATAGTTAAATTTAAATGAATTTATTTTTATGAATGAACAGTAATTCGAGCTAAATTGGGCCGACCGAATTGAAAAAGAAATCATGTCCAATCGGCTCGGCCCTTGAAAAGGTCTAGTTTGGATAGCCATCTTTGATGCATACAAGAATTTAGGGGTTTTATTTTTTGTGGTCATAACATATATACTAAGTATAAAGATTAAGATTTCCTTTGATTGACTTTTTTTGTATTTATTTTTTGTTTTTAAAAATAATAAATCAAAAAGGTTTTTTAATACAAAATAAATATATATATATATATTTTTAGAATTATACACAAAATATGTGCTTAATATTTATAAATGAAAAATACATGATTCTACTTTTATATAAATTAATTAAGTTATAATTAATATTGTTACATCTTAAGTATTTATCCATTGTAAATCAATTATTATATTACTTTTATTTTCCTATTACTTTAGATTTACAGCATTTTCTTGCAACAAAAAAAAAAAAAAAAGTAATACAAGAATCAAACATTAATTGAATTAAAATGTGAATTAAACTTTTTTTAACAAGTTCATTTTTTATACAATTGGTAGTGAAGTTTTTTGATTTTACAAGTGAATAGTCACATATCTTATTTTTTAAAATTATTTTTTTATTTTTTTAAATATACCCTAAAAAATATGTTATCATATTAACTCTACTTACTCCGAATAAAATAATTTGTCTTTAACATATATACTAAATCAAGTTTCAAACATAGTATAAGAAAAAAAAATTAATTACTTCTGTATAAAGCGAGTTTTAGTATAAATAAATTGAACCTAAAATTTAAAAAAAAAAATGTTGAAATAACCAAGTATTGTACTGTTTCCCTCACATTGGATTATCATTTATTTTGGAATATCAACTTAATTGCTTGTAAATAAAAATGAATTACACTATGAGAGCTGGCAAAGTGTATCATATAATGGGTAACCAAGACTATCCAACTTGTTTAAGACTTTAAATGAGCATATAAAGGGTCAGGATCCTCCATTATTATTTAATATAATTTTAATCACTATTTATAAGAATGACTTTCATATTTATAGGTGTGTCTTAAACATATGAATGATATTGATAAATATATTAAAAAATAATGAACAAAAAAGTGAAGGAGAAGAGTTAACGCCATCATATAAATGGGTATCCAACATTACCCGATTGTCGATAATTAGTTTTTTAATATTTATTATTTTTTTAGTGTTTGTATTACTTATAATTGATAAATTATTTATTACATTTTTTAAATTATCTAAACATAAAATTTATTTATTTAATTTTAATTAATAAAATGCTTAAAAATAATTAAAATTTTATTTTTTCTTATTAAATTTGACCTGATTCTTGATCAAGTATCTACATTTTAATCAAATAAATTAACGGGTCCAAGTTTTAATTAAGTTATAATAGGGTATTAGTATTACTTATTGGGTTCATATCCTTTGTATTACATTTTATAATCGAATTCATGTGCAAATGCCTTCAAAAGTAGCTGATATTCTACCCATTACCATTCCTAGACACTATACCAAAAAACGAAAGCATGACATTTAATAAGAAAGAATGAAAAATATCCAACAATTAGTAGAGATTTGATTCTTAAAGATTAAACTAAATAATTTTATTTATAAAAAAAAAAAAAAATCAATTTCAACATTTTAAATAAAAGATACATAAGTACTGTATGTTGAGTTTTTTTTAAGATAATGTATGTCAAGTCAATTACTCAAATTCAAGTAAATTATTAGAGAAAAAAAATGAGAAATAATCACAACAGTTAAATTATTAGACTTCCCTAGAAGATTTAGCAAGATGATACATACCTTTATAGTATAATAAAAAAATAATAAATAAAAATAAAACATGTGACAACTCCTTCAATTTTGACATGCTCAAGGATTGGGTAGCCCGCCCGGCCCGACAAGCCCGGCCTGGCCAACCCGAATTACTATTCAACAATTAAAAAATATTTTTTATTTAAATTTAATTGTAATATATATATAAATATTAATATAAAAATAATTTTTTAATATTTTAATAATTTATGAATAGTGAAATAGGCTTATGGGCCTGGTTCGATACGAGCTTGAGCAAAGAAAAATATTTTTTTCCTGATCTAAGTCCGGCCGGCCATGAGCACCTCTATCCTTCATCCACTTGTAAAATTTAATTCAAAATATAAAAATGAACTCAAAAAAAAAAACCCTTTGGGTTATTGAAAGAGAAAAGTGGTCAATTCAAGGACCAAGGGTGCAAAAGATGAGAGATGTAAATCACTAAAAAATGGGGATGGTGGCGGGTGGTGTTTATAAGGTGGAAATTAAATTTAGTAATTCGTGTGTTCTGTCGTGTTTATATATTTTTATGTATTATAATTATGTTTAAGTTATTATATATTTATATAAATTTTGATTCATGTTATATAGATTTTAAATATTCGTATATTTGTTTTATTTTTTTGTGTCTTAATATTTTTTTGTATTGTATTATAATTATTTTTTTCATATCGTATTCGTGTTATGTCTAAAGTTAACAGATTTAGTGAAAATGGCCCAACGGGGTGGCCATTTTCAAGAGAGTAAGGTCATGAATCAAGTTGCACCACCATTATGTACGGCCTTAGAGCCGACACTCTCAATCGCTTTGTTAAATTTCATGTGGTCCAATAGAATCTACAAAATGTTAAACACAACAGTCCCAAAAGAGAATGCAAAAAAAAAAAAACCCAAGACTCTGTCCTCCAATGATTATCTCATCTATCTTTTTTCTAAAAGAAAAAAACTTTTGTTCCTTGCAAATCCCATTGTAATTAAATTATCTAAATCATTGTTTACAATTTTATGTCAATTGTAATTGGCCTTAGATTTAGTTTAAGTAATAAAAGTGAAAAGAAGCATCGATGAATATTTTAAATTCAACTCATAATGCTTTCTGCAAAAAAAAAAAAAATTGATACAAAATTTTTAAATCACTTGTTATACATAGATTTTGTTTCATTCAATATATATATATATATATATATATATAGAATATTTAATTAGTTGAAAACAATACATTTAGAACTGTTTAAGGATTGGATAACCCGTCCAGTCTGGTCTGAATTGGGTTGGGTTTAAGTATAAATTTTGGTAATTCGAGTCGGCCCAACCCGAATTAATATTCATTAAATAAAAAATTTATTTAAATTTAATTATAAAATATATAAATATTAATATAACTTTTTAAACAGTGAAACGAGATTGAGTAAGAAAAAAAATTTGAACCGCGACTCAATCTGGCAACAGGTCTAAATGTATTCATAAAATAGTTCTTTGAACAACAATCATATATCTTTATGTTTTAACAAATGTCTTGAAAGATGATATTTTATATATATATATATATATATATATTGCATGAAATAATTGTTAGAATTTTTATTATAATTTTTATTTGGATTTCTTATACAATAATTGAAAATCTAAATTAACTTAATAATCAATTCAAGAAAATTTTAAAATTTGATAAATCTCAAGGGGAACAAAAGTATATATATATATATATATATATATATTTTCATTAAAATTTCTAATATTTTTAAGTTTAAGGAGACAATGAATATTTTTATTAGAGTTATAAATTTTTTTTTTATAATGTTAACAAATTTTCAACAGTTATTTATGAATATGCATGCAAATACTTAATTTGAGATCTAAGTTTAAGAAATGAAGAATATTAATTAAGACCAAAAAAAAATATGAGTAACTAAATTCTGTTATTGTCAGAATTGAGTAATTAAGGAACCATCACTGTACCTGTCAAGTATCTCAAGATTCAACAAAGCCTCGCCAGGTCCCGCCTCTGACTTTGTCCTGATCACCCCACCAAAAAATGGTGCCAACAGCACATAACCTCGTACTCGAACCGGAGCCAGCTCGTTCGAACCAGCACCGAACCTAACTGCCAAATGGTGCGCAATATTGCCACCGGACGAGTCACCCAAGACAAAAACCTTGTCAAAGTCAACCTCGCCACTGTTCAACCATGCATCAGTACTACTACTATTTTCACTCAAAGCTTGAGTTTGCAACCACTTCATGGCACTGGCTGCATCATCCATAGCTGCCGGCAGCCTATGCTCCGGTGCCAACCTGTAGTCCGGCGCGACGACGAGCGCTTCGAGCCCCGACGCTAGGCGTAGGCAGGAATTGTGACAGGTAGGCCACATACGAGAGCCTAGGCAAAAGCCACCACCATGAATGAAAATGATGATGGGGAGCTTATGAATATGATCACTATTGCCTGGAAAATTAGATGCTGATTTGGGCTTGTAAATTCGGAGATGGAGGTTATGGTTTTTGTCAAACATGACATCTTTGAAATCAACAGAGTTTTCATCGATGACAGGCATGTTGAATTGTATGTTTTCGGACCTGAAAATGGTGCCATCACTCAACACTTGGAGGACTCCCATGCAGTCTTCCACTATGTGAGGAAATGAACCCATGATTTTTTTTTTTTTTGGTTGTCACTTTGTTGGGTGAAGATGGTTGGCAATGGTGGGGTTTATATAGAGAAAGAGGGGGGAGGAGGAGAAAGTGGAGAAACTGTAGAATGGAAATTAAGGATGATAGTGTAAATTCAATGGATATTAATGGGGGGCTGGTTCCACATGATTTCATGGTCATTGATTCATCTTATTGTTTTTTGAATATGGACCATAGATAATTATAGCTTGGGTGGCTCTGGTAATGTTTATTTGAAAGGGAATTTTGTCATCTTGTTTGATAGCTAGTAAAACCTGTCAATATTGGTTTAAAGGTTTTTTTTTTAGGGACTATATATATAATTCTATCATAAAGTTTATAATAAAAAATTGTTATACGAATTTTTTATTTTTTTTAAATATTTGTGTTCGATACATATTCGGTCATAAATATAAGATATAATCTTTCAAATTATAAAATAAAAAAAATAAAATTAATTGAGTATATCCATATTAGATACATAAAAAAAATAAAATTAGTTGAGGGTCGAGGCATGCACTTGTGTTTCGAGTATCTATGACATGTTGCATCAATTAAATTTTAAACTTTAAAGTAAAAAATTTCTAACATCTCAGAATCTAAGGTTTATATTTGCGATCCTTTTATTATGTTCCTTTCTACCTAAACATGTGCTACTGCTGCTCGTAAATCGAATTCTTTCATGTTTATCTCATATATATACTATGCAAGCGAAAGGCATATTTTCATGCACGAAGAGAGGCCGTAGTTTAAACTGACAGCATGTTTTAAGTTAATTACAGTTTCTTCTTTGGCAAACTTACTTCTCTTAATTAACAGCAAGGATAGAGAGACAGTTACCTGTCATTTAGCCCGGTTAATAGACCAAAGGATTTTATTTTTCTTAACAAGTAGACAGATTTTAAGCTTAAAAAAAATTTTAAAAAAAATTGCTGACGAGTGTACTAAGGTTACAAAATAACCTTAAAGAGTGCTTAGCAAAACCAAAAATTTTTTTTTTAATGTTAAGCTTTTAATTTTAGTGATTAAGGTTTAACTTTTGATAATCTCCGTTATTAAAAAAATAAAAACAACTCTGATAATCTTTTGATAATCTCAATTATTAAGGTTTAACTTTTAATTTTGATAATCTTCATAATAAATTCTGGGTTTATGAATTCAACTTCTGATAATCTCAATTATTAAAAAAAAAAAAAAAAAAAACAAAAGCAACTCTCTTTTAATATCTAATAAATTTTAGGTTTGTGTTTGTTGTGTTGTCAGTGTATAAATTTATACATTGTTAGTGAATCATATGATAATTAGAACTGTAAATAAATAGAACGTTTGATGAACGGTTTGTGAACAGTTCAATTTTTGTTCGTTTATCAAGCTAAATAAACGATTATGAACAAAATTTTAAGGTTCGTTTATTAAATGAACCGAACTCGAACAAAATATGTTCAAATCATTTGTGTTCACGAACAAACTCGTTTATAAATTATTTAAAAGTCCTTTAATAAATCGTCTAAATTTCATTTTAAACTAGTTTATTGTTGAATTATAATATTATTATTATTATTTTATTTATATATAATTAATAATATTTGTTTTTTATTGTTTTATATTTAATAATAACTTAAATTTAATAATATTTACATTTTATTATTATATATTTAATAATAACTTAAATTTGACTTATTTTGTTTTATTTGTTAGTTTGTTTAGATTTGCTTAGATTTATTGGTTTATTATTCATGAACAGATTTCTAATTGTTCACGAACATATTTGATTATATGTTCACTAACATGTTCGTTTAATATTCGTGAACAAATTCATTTAATTTAAACAAATCAAGCTCGAACACACTCAATTTTAAACAAACAGAGTTCGATCACAATTTTAAAATCTTTAACGAACACAAACCAAACACAAACAGGCTTCAAAATAAATAAACAAACACGAACAAAAATCTATTCGTTCAAACTCAATTCATTTACCGTCTTAATGATAACATCAAATGATTCAATAATTGTATAATTTTATATACTGAAAATGTATCAAATAAAGTTAGTGCCCATAAAATTCGGAGAACATATGCCTAGTTGCTTCCTACGCGAATGCTTATAGCAAAGTTCACTTCCCTAGCCAACGTAGGTTACTTCAATTGGTTGAATACTCATTAGCATCTTGAAAAGTACCAAAATTCGAGTTTCATCAGTAGTCTTACTTATTGGGTGATCTGTAAGTATCACTGTTAACATTTTTTAAGACTTGTGACATACTCTGATCCTTTGACTGGGATAACCTTCCCTCACTTAAACTTTTATGTATATAAAAAAAAAAAAAAAAAAAAAAAATCACTTCCCTATATTTAATACTCAACAACATGGATAAGGTTTGAATGGCACCGCCAATGATCGCTCCTCAACGTTTGGTGTTTCCTTGCACGTTGGCCAAACAATGTAATTGGAAATCAAACAGTAAAAAAAAAAATTGTAAGTGGTATTTGTGGGCCATAAAACATATATAATTCTACGAAGAATCAACATAAGAATTTTTTTAATTACACAATTAAAAAAAGATAATCTTCTTACATATCTTAAACATTAAGTTATATTCTAAAAATTCCAACTTCGGAAATTTCAAAATAAAGTCCGAAGTTCTAAACCGCTCTTAAAAACGTATGAAAGTCTAGATGATTAACATAGTAATTACTAGTTACTAGTCAGAGTTAGAGCTATCTTAAGGCAAATTAGGGGACTAGAAATTTTTAAATTTCTTGAGTTTCTTGAGTCTTATATGCCAGAATTACCTCTTTGTATGATGGAAACATTTGTCGCGAAAGTGTGGTAATTGATGAAATGTCAATGGTTTTGTTGCCGCCGATCATCGACCGAGAATACGACTCTTTTTCATTACTTTTCAATTCATTATTTTTAATATATCTTTAATCACAATTTATAAATATGACTTTCACGATTAATAAATAAATTCTACGCATATCAATAATAATTATATGTATTGAAAAAAAAGGGTAAAAAATAATAAACTGGATCTTAAGTCATAACCCTTGGTTGGGATAGGGATGAAGGCTTGAAATGATGGAGATAGGGATTGCCATTAGCTGAGGCTGAAAATGGACTTGAAATTGTAGAGTAATACTGTGGACAAGGAGTAGAAGTCTAGAAGATATGCATGTTTTTCGGCTGTGTAAATTGAATCATTAGATAACCATGAATCGATGGGAGGTTTAGAAAGCCTAGGATTTAGGGTTACTGCTTCTGTCATTGTATCAATCTTTTTGTTTGTTTTTCCTTTTTATTTGTTCCGGTCTATGAGAACATGGCATCAATCACTAGGCTGCCAAATCAATCCAGCAAAATTTCGAATTCAACTTAGGAATCAATTTGGTTCTTTGGGTCAGAAAACAATCTTGAAGATTTTACCTTTCTAAACAAAAACAAAAAACTTTTTAAAAGCTCCACTGGAAAAATCTAAGGGTTCTAATTTGTCGGATACTTGTTTTTGTCATTTTCCCTCCATTGACTTCAATAGTAATTGAAGTTTGATCCTCTATCCTTGCAATTTAGTGCGGGGGGGTTGGAGCTGGAGATATAGGGAAGAGTGCAGTCAACATTATTTTTATTGATATGGACAACCCCCGTATAGCCTTTAGAATAGGGTTTTGTGCAGTCGGGAGAGGAACAAGGAAATGGGATAGTTTTAAGCTATGTTGTTCAGATTCTTCATTTTTTCTTGAAGTATTCGTGTTGACACTTATGTCCAACATATAACTGGACATGGATATGGAAATATAACCCTGCAAGGATTCTCCAAATATTTGAAAAAACTTAGAAAATTTTGAAAATATTCATATCAGACACATACCCGTATCCGATACTCATTCGAGTCCGAGTAACATAGGTTCTAAGTGCTACCTCATACCAAACTCTCCGAAAATGAAATGAGAGAAACAGAGTTATCAAATCTAAGCTGACCTGAGCTTGCATTGAGGTGCAACCAGATGTAGACCAACAGCAAGGGCAGGCCCTGCTAATATTAGCTCGTATACTTTGCACCCTGTAGTGCGTATAGCATGCACAGTGGGGATACTGGGACAAGAAGCTACTGGCCTACTGCACATGCAAAGCAAGGAGTAAAATTCTTGACAAAACTACAAAGTAGGAAAAAAGCTAAAGGAACAATGGTTTAATGTCCACACAAAAAAAAAAAAAAAAAAAAAAAAAAAAAAAAAAAAACCCATAATCTTATTATTTTCATGTGCTAATTTATTGTTAGTTTACAAAGAGTTTTCTTACTCCAAGGAACAAAGGACAGAGACATTGGCATGTAGCCATGGATAGTTCATGAACAGAAATGAAGGATGACAGCTACATTACTGCTCACTCGTATTCAGACAGTCGAAACTGACTCTCCGGTTGGTACAACGAGGAAAAACGACTTCAACATGATAAGCAAGAAACAGCTACTGAATAGTATGCATGCATATACCAGCAACAACAGATGACTAGTGCTCTTAGAAACAAACATGAGGAGGAATTAGCTTTCCTGGATTCATGATGTTGTTAGGATCTAAAGCTGCTTTGATTCGTTTCATCGTCTGCAAAGCCTCTATTCCAAGTTCCTTTTCGAGATACTGAAAACATAAAGCAAAATATTAATAACTATGTTTTCATGAACATAGACAAGAAACCCAGTTTTAAGAACTGGATAAACAAACCCTGAACATTGACACCTTAAATGTTCATCTTTTGACAGCATAACCTGTGTGAATATTGGACGATGAAAGTCATGCAGTACCTATACTGCACAACTGAATTACCATGAGGAAACTTCTCCATTTTCTCTCTGAGTTGTCTCATGAAATACCATATGAAGCATCACAATTCACATATAGTACTAATAAATATTATATACGGTGTAAAATTTAGAGCATTTATTCTTATTGGTACTAATGAATAACAAGTCTTGGCTGTGGTGGTGACTTTGTTGTAGAAACCTATGTTGCTCCGACTCTTCATTTTTTCTTGAAGTACTCGTGTCCGACACATATCCAGACATGGTTATGGGGATATGATCCTCTAAGGACCCTCCAAATACATGGAAAACTTAGAAAAAATTGAACATACCCGTGTCGGACATATACCCATATCCGACGCTCACACCCGAGTCCGAGTAACATAGGTAGAAACCACCGAAAAAGTGGCATCTTGGCAGCCTAAATCAAACTATTTGAAATCCAATAAAACATAGAGATATACCTTCATTTTCCCAGTGCCAACGCCATGTTCACCGGTGCATGTTCCTGCCCATTTATAAGATCATAGAAATTAAGTTTAGCATTAGAATTGATTCAGCAATACCACAGTATGCATGAACACAAGTATTATCATATCCCTTTACTCTGTAAACCAAAGATAATTCTGAAGCTAACAAAAGTATTCTAATTACAAATATCTGCATATTATGAGCAGAATTAGCTTCAATCATTCATTGTCTGAAATAAACTGATATAGCGCCAAGAAGAGAGTACGCACCTTCCATTGACAAAGCTGTATAAACCATAAATTGATTTAGCCTTTCAGCTTCCCTCCTCTGCTCTTCTTGGTTAGGATCAAAGAGAATAACAGTGTGAAAGTTCCCATCACCAGCATGGGCAATAACTGTACTGTAATTATGAAAAAGAAAAGCATCAGTGCATTATGGGAATCAGGTCACCTGAACACACAAAACACTAACCATGCAACTCCCAAATAGAAAATCCCATGAGATAATATAGTTTGAATATACCAAACCAGTGGTGATGCATCCAGCTCTTGCTTGGACCTTGATATTAATTCTGCAAGGTGTGATAGGGGAACACAAACATCCTAAATGAAGAGAAAACAGAAATTTGGTGAATGGGCCCCTACCAACCTTGGAAATCGGGCAATGGCAATTCAATAATTTTAGATCAGATTACTTTGCATCCATTTAAACTAATTCTTGTATTTTAACTTACAGAAATCATTGCTTCAAAATTGGGTTCCATTGCAAAGCATGCCCATAGTGCTTCCTTCCTAATCTGCACGGAACCAAATATATTACAGAAGATAGAGTAACTAAATGGCATAGATGTATTTGGATGAAGTATATGACCCAATACCTTATTTACAATAATGAAATTAATAACTATATAAAAAAAGAATTGTCGTAAAATATAGAAGTTTGGGGGAGGGGATGATTTAAGTCAGTAAAAGCAAGTACCGACTTATTACATAACATGAAAGTCCAGTCAGTCTTGAGATGTTTCAGGAATAATTCAGTACAGAGTTGGAAACTATATGCAACCGTTTTCCTCCTTTCTAATTCTACTTTCTATATGAGCATATAATACTATCCTTGGCATAAGTTATTGCATCTTTATCTAGTCTTTCCCACTGACATAAAAGTAAATCTGCTTGTCCATAACAAACAACTGTACAAGTAGTTTCCTTCTCGTAAAACACATATTATGATCGGGACAATGATAGAAACTGAAATTGCATGATCAGCTACCCGTCTTAGGTGTAGCCACCCACCTAAGTAAAATGAACATGATAGAAACTGAAATTGCATGATCAGCTACCCGTCTTAGGTGTAGCCACCCACCTAAGTAAAATGAACATGGTGCACTGAGCCACACAATTAACTAAATCAGGTCATTTCTCTACCTTCAATAATACTCTCGGCCTGGTTCTTCAATATATGCCTAAATGTCATACATACTCAGGCACTCAATCAAATTTAAATGTGTAAGTCAACTGGGTTCTAGCAGAAAGAAGTCCTTCATCCTTCTTTCAAATATGAAGTGTGCTCCACACTTGCTCTTGTCAAATGGCATGGAATGACCAAAAGAGTTGGCTAAAATAGTCTCACTTCTACTCTGGTTTGCTTCTACTGACTTGTAAATCAAGAGGTTTTTCACCAGGATTCAAAATATCATCAAAAATATTTTCATAAAAGAATTACTGATAAAGATGCTTTAAGATGTCAAACCAAGTTATAGAACACATAACTGAATACAAATCAAATTTCATCTTTTACATAATAAATACCAAAATGAAGCAGATGATAAGCCTTACAAAGGAAAAGAGAACTTGCAAAACATACAAAAGAAGGTATCAGCCAAAAAATTACAACTAAAGTGCCAAATACTTTGCAGGAATTAAGTTATGTTACCTTCCAAAGTTCTTTTTTAGCTTGGGGATCTTCTGCAAAAATAAAATCTGAGCCATTGTGCTCAGAAACAATTCTTTGAACAATTTGCGTTTGCTCACGAGAGTATGCCTCTAACAAACAGTAATAAACATTTTAGCATCCGTGACAAGTAACAAGGAAAAAGATTAAATATGATAAAATGATTGAGCCTGGCTGACTCAGCTTTGGCTCAAACAGGCGAGGCTTCTACTCTTTTCTGGCAAAATCAGAAGTGCATGTACTCCTTAGTCTTCTGTTCTTTTATATTTCTTGCTATATGACAAATATCATGGACGTACTAAGATCCTTAGAAAAGCAAATATAAAGATCATCACTTAGGAAACCTTCCAGTACCAATAATTAAGACTAGAACCCCACGTCATAATAGGGCACCAAATGCCAAATTCATAGTCAATTTGCCAGTACGAAAAGGTTCAAATGAAGTAGTAAGGCTAAATTATTCTATCCAAAGTGCTTAGCAATGGAATTCTCCCCAACTTGACATTAAAGAAGAAATTAAAGGAAAAAATTCAAAAAGAAAAAGGGAGCAATCCTGCCACTCACCAGTGCCAATAAATTCAAACATCAGAGTTGGAACTTCAGGCAAATTCTTCCCGTTAGCAATATTGACAGCCCTTATTTGGACCTCATCCAATAATTCAACCCTTGAAACCTAAAGAACATGGAAACAAATTCTAAGAAATTGAATAAGTGCAAAAACTTTACAGGTATAACCCTACCTGTATACCAGACAACATGGTGGCAATAGCAACATCTGCAGCATCCTTAACTGTGGGGAAGTTGCACATTGCAACCTGTAACATCATCAAATCAGTCCAAAGAAAATGCATAAACATTAAGATCTCAAATATGATATAAGAAAAAGTAACCCAAAAAAAAGAAGAGAAATTATAATAGTACAAACACAAGAGCAAGAGTCAATAGGTTGTCAATGACAATTCCAGTTGAGAAGTATTACTAAGAGGAGCAGATTGAGAGTGGTTGCACTCCTCAAGCAATTCAAAATTTGCTTGTCATCAATTCATTTAAATTCAATGAAATAACTCTTTTCTTTTTATTTATTTTTTTGGAGTATATGAAGAAACCATCAGTTGAAGATAATGACAAGTACAAAAATGAGAGAATCACCACTTTGATAGATAGCTCTTTCCAAGCTATCCTTTGATTCTGTGAGGAAAGAGTGGAAGAAAAAGTGGGGCAACGTGTTTATGACAATGAAAAGAATGCCAACTCAATGAAAGAAAAGCCAATCATCCTGCAATAGCCAATATTTATAAATGATATCTATGGAGAAAATGCACCGTTAGACCTGACTCATCTAGCTAACCAATATTTGACCGGTCGCCCAAAAAAGAAACAGATCTTACTCCCATGAGAGAGGATAATAGAGTTAAATAAACCTGAACATGAATGGAACAGAGGGACTAATTCCAATTTCAAATATTTGGACATCATAAACTTTCGTTTATACTTTAGAATTTTCAAGTAAAAAAGTTGTTCCAAAAATTCAAAGAAGCACCAATATGGAATCTGGATTCTAATAGCAAACATGATTTCAAAAAGCAAAATAGAAGTACCCTGTCTCATTAAAGAAGAAAGACACGTATATCATTTCTCATTAATTAGGGAAAGCACTTGATACTAGTGACATCCAGAAATATAAAAAATAAAAAAAAATAAAAACGTTTTTCCGTAACATTATAAAACTTTTCAAGAGATTTTTCTTGTTCATGCATTCTTGCTCATTCTAAAATTTTCTGATTTTTGTTTAAACTCAAGTTTCACCACCTCTTTCTAGCATTCTTGCATTCCTAATCTTTTTGCTAATATAATGAAAATCATAAGTAATAGTAGCATATAACATTATAACTCACGAGTCAAGCTTGTGGAATATCGAATAGCTTGGATAGATAAAATTATATTCTTTTGAAGCCAAGGGCTAAGTTCTCGAGTTCTTCAACATATAATAAGTCCTTTTGGCCCAAAGTATCATTGGTACTTATCAAATCATCGCTCTAATCGTTCATTAACTTAACAGGGTTCTAATGTCCAATGGATACTTTTGGTTATTTTCTAGCTTGAGAGGATGAGCCTTAATTAAGGTCCATCGGATCTTATCTTAGACCTAGTCCAATGGATACTTTAGTTTATTTGAGTTGGGGTTTTTTCCTGAATCTAATAATTTTTAAATTGGATCCTTCCTAAATCTTTGTAATTTAAGAAGTTGATTTTAAGTATTTGAATCATTGATAAGTTGTTGGAGTTTTCTAACAGAATGATAGGCTATTTTGTCTCTTTCTTCTACTTGCTTGCACTTCTAACTCTTATGCATCTATAGTAACTCTGAAGTTCACAGTAAACTAGTAGTTCCACGAAACTTGATTTCTTCCTTATTGAAGCCAATCTCAAACTTGCTTTCTTGAACTCTCCAACCTTAAATCCTACAAATTTCATGACGAACTACTATTTTGTCTCTTTCTTCTTCTTGAAACTAGTAGTTCCCCGAAACTTGATTTCTTCCTTATTGAAGTCAATCTCAAACTTGCTTTCTTGAACTCTCCAACCTTAAATCCTACAAATTCCTGACGAACTACAATGAATTCAACTTTCCAAATACTTCATTAAAACCTTATCTTGCTGCTATAAGAAAACAGTACCATAGTTTTCAGTTTCCAACCATTCTTTGTAACCAGATTCAATTCAATTAAACCATATCTTTTCGCAGCCAAAAGAAAACACCACCAACAACAAAACAATTAAATAAAACGCCAACTGTCTCATAATCATTCATTTACGTAGAACACTCAAATGTGTCCTATGTGATAAGTATCTATGGACAAATTAAATGTTTCACTCGCAGAACAGTAAGGATTAGAGTTGAGTGACTTTAAAAGAGCCAAATCATTGTACATTTTATATCCCATTATCAAAGGAAACAGGTTTAAATTGCAAAAGAAATGCCTTCAAGCAGAGAAAGGTCAATTTACCACTGAATGCTCTGGAATTTTCTGAAGCCGTAGAGTGACTTCTGTTACTACACCCAGGGTTCCCTCACTTCCAATCATCAGGCGAGTCAAATCATACCTAAGATAACCAAATCCAATGAGAATAACAGCATGAAAAAATTTGAGGATAAATAAACAAAAACATGCATAATTTGTGTTGCAGAAAAAGAAAAATACATCAGAAGAAAATGCTGATAAAGTAATCTTTTGCATGTAAAACTACTATATCATGCTAGCTTGACTCGAGCAGTAAAAACTTGGATTAAGAATGGTGAATTGTTACTGAACAGATAAAGAATAAGACTTAAAAAAACAAAAACAAAAAAAGTAAAAGTAAAAGATAAACTTAAAGACTGCAAGAGTGAGTATACATGATTAGAGCAACGAGACTTCAAACCATGCTTGATAAGAAAATTAGATTTGTTACTTATACAACCAAGCCCAGCTTCAACCTGTGTTACATGGACTCGCCGGTTATGGCTGCCGTACCGGTGTCAACACGACATGACACCCATTTGGACACCGAATATGCATCCGACACATCATAAATTTTTGGATGCAGTCTCTTGGGCTGTAAGAAGGCAGAAGAAGAAGCTGTGGCGTCTTTGATGCTGAAGAAATAGGGTCTAGAAGGAATGAAGGAGGGTTCTCAGAAAAAGAAAAAGAAAAAAAAAGAAAAAAAAGAGAAAGAAGGAAGAAGAAGCTGTGGATTTGTCACAGAAAAAAAAAAAGAAAAACAAAGATAAATTAAGGCATAATTAGGCTTTCATTAAAGTGGGCTTGAAAAATATGCTAATATTTGGGCTGTATTTTATTTCTAGGCTCTTGCATAATTGATGGAATAAAACTATTTAAAATTAAATAAATTTGATAAATGAGGCATTTTCAAAGAAAAATATTTTATTGCTTTTGAAAAAGAAAACCTAAAAAGAATCTTATTTATATAATGCATTATATATATATATATATTTTTTTTTAAATATTTAATATGACGTATCCACGTATCCATATCTTATTTTTGGAAATTCTTTAACTGAACCCACTAGTCCAAAAATTTGAACAAATGACGAGTCAGACACTTAGACATATATCGGACACTGGTACCTGAGTCCAGGTAACATAGGCTTCAACTTAAAGTTAGTTTACATTTCTCTCCTTCATTCTAACGCTCTAGAACTCATAGACAACTTCATCAACCAGAAAAACAAAGGACTGCTTAAAATACCTCCAAGAATGCAAAGAAAAGTCTCTTGGACTCCCAAAAGTTTCAGGAGCCTGTAACAAATGCAAAATAGATGACTGCTAGAAATATAAGCACATGTCCAGGTTAAAAAGAGAGAGAGATGGTTGAAGGACATAGGTGTTGAAAAACAGATTTGCAGTAAATGTTGACTGCAGTATCTACTGACTGTTAGCAGTAAATGCTGACTGTCAGATTTGCAGTAAATGTTGACTGCAGTATCTGCTGACTGTTAGCAGTAAATGCTGACTGCAGTAACTGCTGATTCTTAGGCAGATATTGCTGCTGATTTTTAGGAGAATATTTTATTGTTGTGCTTGATTTATTCCCTAATTACAGGGATTGTTTTTTTCTGGTTTAATTTAGCTTATAAAAGGCCTTCTGATGTACATAAAACAGATAAGAAATACAGATTTACTATTTCTTCTTTTCCTTCAACATGGTATCAGAGCTTTAGGTATTCTTTAAATCATTTCTCTTTGTGGCAGCCTTTATCCTCGGTTCCTCAAATTTTTTTTTTGGTTCTTTTCCTATTTTTTTAGAATGTCAGAAGTTTCACAAATCACCCATTCTGAAGAGACTGCAGTAAGTCAGATTCATGGGGAATTACAAAATATCCAAGCGACGTACAGGTTGAATGGAAAAAATTATTTGAAGTGGTCGCAATTTGTAAAAACCTTTCTTAAAGGAAAAGGGAAACTCAACCACATTCTCGGAACTGGACCTGAATTGGGAGATCCGAAATTTGCTGCTTGGGATGAAGAAGATTCCATGGTCATGTCTTGGCTGTGGAATGCCATGGTGCCCGAAATAAGTGACACCTGTATGTTCTTAACCACTGCCAAAGAGATATGGGATGCTATTCGTCAAACATATTCAAAGAAGCATGATGCTGCACAAATCTTTGAGATCAAAACAAAAATCTCTACTACAAAACAAGGAAATCAATCAGTCACGGAGTATGCCAATCTTTTGAAGAATTTATGGCAGGAGATGAATCATTACCGGTGCATTGAAATGAAGAACAGTGAGGATGTGGTCATTTTAAAAAATTTCATAGAAAAGGATAGAACCTATGATTTCTTGGCTGGCCTCAATGCTGAGTTTGATCTAGTTCGGGTACAAATCTTAGGAAAGGAAGATATGCCTTCATTGAATGAAGCAATATCTATTATCCGGGCTGAAGAAAGCAGGAGGGGAGTCATGCTTGCTGTTCAACCAGTAGAAGGATCAGCGTTGCTCACAACTGAATTGGTTTCAGGAAAATCTGCTGCAGCAAATGCGGACAGCAGAAAATCAGATTCAAGAAACATGAGTAAAGGGAATTTGATGTGTAACCACTGCAAGAAGCCTGGACACACAAGGGAAAACTGCTGGAAACTTCATGGGAGGCCACAGAACTCTAACCGAAAATGGCAACAGAGGGGACAAGCACATTCTGCTCAAGCCAACATCACCAGTAATCTCACTGATCAGACTACTCCAAGTGATAGAGAATTCAATAAAGATGATATTGATCGACTGAGATTGCTCCTTGACTCACTAGAAAAAACTTCAGGTGCATGTTCATTAGCACTCTCAGGTAAGTTTCCTCCTCCATGTGCTCTTAGTGTCTCAAAACCTAACTCACTTGACTCTTGGATCATTGACTCCGGAGCAACCGACCACATGACCTACTCCTCCCACAATTTTTCCACTTACAACCCATGTCCTAGCAATAAAAAAATTACTATAGCTAATGGTTCCTTAGTAACAGTAGCTGGCCAAGGAGACATTCATATAGGACAATCCTTAATCTTAAAAAATGTGTTACATGTGCCAAAACTATCTACCAACCTTGTATCTGTCAAACAAATTACAAAAGATCTAAATTGTAACTTGTTTTTTTTGCCTACACATTGTGTGTTTCAGGACCAAGTTACGGGGAAGACGATTGGGCGTGCTAAGGAAAGCAATGGACTTTACTATCTTGAGTTCCCAGATGGCTATGTGAACACTGGGGCTGGTTACTCATCCATGCTCATGTCTGAAACAAGTACTCAAAATAAAGACCAAATTTGGCTTCGACATTTTCAACTTGGTCACCCACCTTTTAGAGTTCTTAGGATGATGTTTCCTTCTCTATTCAGAAATATTGATATCCAACAGTTTCATTGTGATATTTGTGAGTTTGCTAAACACAAAAGAATTTCCTTTCCTTTGAACAATAAAAAATCTTCATTTCCTTTTCAATTGATTCACAGTGACATTTGGGGTCCATCAAGGGTAGCTAATATTTCTGGGGCTCGGTGGTTTGTTACATTCATTGACGATTGTACTCGTCTATCGTGGGTCTTTCTCTTGAAACAAAAATCTGATGTGATTAAAGTTTTTCAAAATTTTCACAACATGATAACAAATCAATTTGGTGTGAGGATAAAAAGATTGCGAACTGATAATGCTAGGGAATATTTTAATCAAGTGTTATCCCCATTTCTTCAAAAGGAAGGAATTATTCATGAATCCTCCTGTGTTGATACACCCCAACAAAATGGAGTGGCAGAAAGGAAAAATGGTCACCTTCTTGACACAGTCCGTGCCCTCCTTTTCCAGAGAAAAGTTCCAAAACAATTTTGGGGAGAAGCTGTACTTACAGCCACTCATCTCATTAATAGAGTTCCCTCTCGGGTTTTAGGCTTTAAGAGTCCTTGGGAAGTGTTCTCAAATTTTTTTCCAGATTTTCCTATTCCTAATCGCCTGAATCCTCGTGTTTTTGGGTGTGTCTCATTTGTCCATGTTCATGCTCATAATCGAAGCAAGCTTGATCCTAGAGCAACCAAATGTGTGTTTGTGGGATATTCTTCCACTCAAAAGGGGTATAAGTGCTATCATCCTCCGACCCGTAAAACATATGTCTCCATCGATGTCACATTTGTGGAGTCTGAGAGTTACTTTCATCCTTCTCTTCAGGGGGAGACACCTACTCATGAAGAGAAGGATGATTTCCTTCATCTACCTAGTCTTATTACCCATTCACCTATGCCCGACTCCATGCCTAATTCTGCCATGCCTAATTCTGCCCAAAACAGTAACCCCAAACCTGCCCAAAACAGTGAAACCAAACCTGATCATGCCACAGACAGCCAAGAGGATCCAGTATTCACAAAGCCATTGCAAGTTTACTCAAGAAAGAAAGGATCCATTGCTAATCCAGAACATGTCCAAAGGTCAGAACCAATGCTTGGAAGTGAAGCAAATTGTGAGGTAAATACTTCTACTGATGTTACTTTTAATAATGATCTACATCTACCCATTGCAGTAAGAAAAGCTACTAGAAAATGCACACAACATCCAATTTCTCACTTTGTGTCTTTTGAAAAAACCTCACCTTCACATAAGGCCTTCCTCACTCACCTAAATTCCATAGCCATCCCTCAAACCCTATCTGAGGCACTAAATAGTGAAGAATGGAAACAAGCAATGAGAGTGGAGATGGATGCACTTGAGAAAAACAAAACATGGGAGATTGTTGAATTACCAAAAGAAAAGAAACCCGTGGGATGTAGATGGATTTTTTCAGTGAAATATAATGCAGATGGGTCCCTTGAACGATATAAGGCAAGATTGGTGGCCAAGGGGTATACACAAACTTATGGTGTGGACTATCAAGAAACCTTCGCACCAGTAGCAAAGATGAATACTGTAAGGGTACTACTGAGTCTTGCAGCAAAATTTGACTGGACACTACAGCAGTTTGATGTAAAAAATGCTTTTTTGCATGGTGATCTTGAAGAAGAAATTTACATGGAAATTCCTCCAGGATTTAATGCAGACATAAATGGTAGGGTGTGTCGACTGAAGAAAGCATTATATGGGTTGAAACAATCTCCAAGAGCATGGTTTGGACGGTTTACTAAGGTCATGTTAGCTCTGAAGTATAAACAGAGCCAAGGAGATCACACCTTGTTTATTAAGCACTCTGCATCAGGGGGAGTTACTGCACTCATTGTGTACGTTGATGATATTATTGTCACTGATAATGATCACCAAGAACGAGAAGCTCTTAAAGCTAAGTTAGCAAAAGAGTTTGAAATATCTTGGCAAGCTAAAATACTTCTTGGGTATTGAAGTGGCTAGGTCAAAAAGGGGAATCTTTATCTCACAGCAGAAGTATGTAACAGATTTACTTAAGGAGACAGGGAAGACTGGTTGTAAACCTGCAGAGACACCCATAGATCAGAATCACAAACTGGGAGATGCAGCTAAAGATGAACCTGTGGATAAGGGAATGTATCAAAGACTAGTTGGGAGGTTGATTTATCTATCACACACTAGACCTGACATAGCATATGCAGTGAGTGTAGTAAGTCAATTTATGCATGATCCAAAAGAAGCCCATCTCCAGGCAGTATATCGAATATTGCAGTACTTAAAGGCTAACATAGGTAGAGGAATTCTCTTCAGGAAAAGTTCAAGTCTGTGTTTGGAAGTATATACAGATGCAGATTATGCAGGCTCAGTCATAGATAGGAGATCAACTTCTGGCTATTGCACTTTTCTGGGAGGCAATTTGGTTACTTGGAGAAGCAAAAAACAACCAGTAGTGGCTAGATCGAGTGCAGAAGCAGAGTTTCGAGCCATGGCACTAGGAGTGTGTGAACTACTATGGCTAAAAATGATCATAAATGATTTGAAGATTACAATAGAGAGTCCGATGAAGTTATATTGTGACAACAAGTCAGCTATCAACATTGCTCATAATCCAGTGCAACATGATCGCACCAAACATGTGGAAGTAGATCGACACTTCATAAAGGAGAAGATTGAGAGTGGGTTGATATGTACACCTTATGTCCCTACTGGAGATCAATTAGCAGATTTCCTAACAAAGGGATTAACTAGTCCTACATTTCAAAGACTTGTGAGCAAGCTAGGAATGGAAAATATTTACTTCCCAGCTTGAGGGGGAGTGTTGAAAAACAGATTTGCAGTAAATGTTGACTGCAGTATCTACTGACTGTTAGCAGTAAATGCTGACTGTCAGATTTGCAGTAAATGTTGACTGCAGTATCTGCTGACTGTTAGCAGTAAATGCTGACTGCAGTAACTGCTGATTCTTAGGCAGATATTGCTGCTGATTTTTAGGAGAATATTTTATTGTTGTGCTTGATTTATTCCCTAATTACAGGGATTGTTTTTTTCTGGTTTAATTTAGCTTATAAAATGCCTTCTGATGTACATAAAACAGATAAGAAATACAGATTTAATATTTCTTCTTTTCCTTCAACAATAGGTGATAGGACAACATACCCAGCAGCACTCTTCCGAGCACGAGAAGCTGTCTTGACAATATCTCCATTGGCAAGGACCACCTGGTATGTACAATGTGTAAGAAATACCTCACTGATGAACAAGTTAATCCATCAGAAGAGTAATTAACAAACCTTGAGACTGATTACATTGTCACGCATAGTGCCATACCTACACGCTAAAAGCAAAATCATTAAATCCAATAAACAATGAAAACCATTTAAGCATTATATACATTTAACAAAGTAATATACATTTAACAAAGTAACACGTGCAACTAAGGGATCATCCGCTTAATGCAAGTGTTAATGAATTTCTTTTCTTTTCTATAAAGCACAATTATTAATGATTGTTTTATCAAAAAGAAAGCAATTAAAGCAGAGAAAAGATTACAAGCGGACATCCACGTGTGACCATCCTTTTACCAACATATGCATATATAAAGAATATTTACCCATTTTAGAGCAGCATTCTTGTTTGTGGCATCTTGAAATCTCAGGAATAGACAAAACAAGGGACTTAAATTTTTAAGGTAAAAAGTCCTTTGGTTCAAGGATCCTCGAGTCCCTTTAGAATAAGGAATCTCCAAGGTGTTAATATTTTAAATCTCAATATTTCCATATCCGACAATAAAATCCCACCAAAGTATCATATTCATAAGAAAACATTAACCAATCTCTTGCATAGTGTTCAATTCTAAAAGATGATAATCAACAAAAAGCAAATACAGCCTTCATTGATGGTTTTCTTAAAATAAATAAGGTATTATTGCATGATATTTGCACCTCACAGAATGGTGAAATCGAGATGCTATTATCAATATTCACTTTCCAGCCTTGCAATGCATCAGCACTGGTGCTGTGATCCAAAAGATGGAGGTTATAATAGCTAGAGGCCATTTAGATGACAGCTATGTGCAGAATAATAATGAAATTTTCTTCTGGAAACCAATGGAATCCAACTTACCAAGCCAAGAAACGGTATCAATATCATGTATAATGCTCATACATGCATTTTACAATGCAATGTCACAATACTTTAACAGTTTCCCTCAAAGTGATGAAAGGTTAAATCACTACTATTCTGCTGAAAAAAGGTCACTAATAACACTAGCTGACTCTTCAGTATGTGACTTGCAGGCGTTTATACATTTTTAATGTTGATTTTCTTTATCAAAAGGGACACAAAGGCCTGTAAGAACTGTCTAACATTGTTTAACCCCTAATGGAACCAAAAACATGCACTATATAGGAATTGAAGATATATGTGTCTAAATTCATAAAATGTTTTTAGTAAGGAATCAAAGCCTATTCATTTCTTTCAGAAGCTTAAACACAATCCTGAAGCAAATTCTAAACCCTTTTGTCTATGTCAGGCTCCATCTACATGCACAACAGAGATATACATGTTCCAGGAGAAATAACATCCATCATTTCAAATCTGAATACACTTGCTAGACACACTAAATTGCTTAAATGAAAATTATACACACCTCAGTAGGAGAGATTTCAGACGTAATTTTTCAAAAGACCAAGGGGACAACTAGGAAAGGCAAAGAAAGAGAGGGTACATCAAGTAATTAATAGTCATACAAAAGATAACTTTTTTGCTTTGCTATCAGGGAGCAGATTCACATGTAACATAATGTCAACACCAGCTGAGATAAAATCAGTAGCAGAGTAGTGACTACCTCACAGCTAAAGATCCAGAGCAACGTGTTGCACACATGCCTCCTATTGTTGCACCAGGCCCTGCAGGTCAACATGGTTTAAGATGATAAACTACACCAAGTCAATAAATAATAGATATATTAGGTGCTTTTATCAAGGAGTGTAGCAGAATGTTGTAATAAGTTATTTTTGCATTAAAAAAAAGAAATGCTGCAAGGATAACATATAGCAAACTGACCTGGGTCAAGAGGAAAAAATAAACCATAATGCTCCAAGTATTCATTAAGTTCCATCCATCCAATTCCAGGCTCAACAACAACATCCATGTCCTGAATATGCAACGCTTTAACTCTCTACAAATTTAAACAATCACTGCTATTATTGCAAATTAAAAAATGAAAAGGAAAGAATTGCAAATTCAATTTATAAGATAAGCAACATTGATGATTTCTGCCACAAAATTAATTTCAAATTCAAGTCAAATAATTGTCAAAAGAGTGTTACAATAAAGTTTCAGCTCAAATTCTACAAAAAAAAGGTCTAGAATGAGTACTACAATGACTAGATGCTAATAAAGCCCATGCCACAGGACAAGCTTCAGTTAGATGCAACTACTATTAGCAAGAGTATATTGCACCTAAATAGAATAGGAAGCACACTTAACAGTATTGGTAAAATGCATGGTATAAAATCAAAAGGAGATTATTTCAATCTTTTTTTTTTTGAATTTATCCAGGAAATGAGATTAAATATACCTTCATTAAGGTCATGTCAATGCAAACACCTCCATTAGGAGATAAAGTGTGCCCCTCAATGGATGTAGCTCCACCATATGGTACTATAGGGACCTGATTACAAACATAAATAAACAATTAAAATTTTATACTTGCTCAAGAAGAACCAAGACATTTTTATTATACCCTGGCAAAGTTCATACTCTAGACGATACAATGTCTGTCACCTGTACTAAGAGACATTGTAGTCATTAACCAATACCATACCAAGCATAGGTACCAAATCATATATCCAGGACCATTCAATTAAAAGAGAATATCAAATATTTAATCGAAAATAATCCACATGACAAGTTGTACTTAAAATAGAAAACGAAAGAGAAGTGCATCATTAATAAACTTATACACAAAGAAAGAAACAAACCTTATATTTGTTACAAGATTTGACAATCTGGGAAACTTCCTCCTCAGACCTGTGCATATGAATTGTGAATTGTTGTTGACAAAAAAAAAGAAATACAGATAAAGATTGCACATATATGGTGAACTGTTCTCTAACTTCGTCGGGTGACTCAAGTCTCATGCACTTCACGTTTTTTATAAAAAGCACCATGATCAATGCATTTCATCTATTCAAACTAAAAGGTTTGTGTTAGAATTATCAAAGACATAATTTCTCACTTAACATTTACCAGATATATCTGAGAAAAAACACCTGATTCTGGAAGTAGAGAAATAATTTTAGTTATAGCTTAAATCATGTTATAAAATAACATGACTGACTCCGCAAATGGTTCTCCTTAAAATACTACTAGAAGACAACCTATGTAAGAAGAAAAACTCCAATTTTGCTACATGTTCAAGTTCAACATACTCCTAGTACCATGACATTATGAAACATCTGACTCGAATGTGACATGCATTACATGTCAAGTGTACAATCAGAAGAGCTCTTTACAAAAGAACCACGAGGCAAAGCCCACCCTGATTCTGGTCTGTAATGGCAGTTCTTACATGGATGATGCAGACATAAATAGTTACACATGCCTGAAATATGCATGTCCAATTCAAAGATTTTATTAAATGATATCCAAAGTCTAAAATATGCCAATTGCTTCAGGGGTTTCTTAGACATTCTAACCAATGTTGCATTCATCTGTTTCAGCAGCATCCTTGCATTTTTTACTCAACTTCCAAACAAGCTGTGTGGCTTTACAAGTACATCCACCTTAATTAACAACTAATACTGCAATTATCATGCATACTTCCACTTCTGCAGCCTACAACTAATAAGAGGGGCTCTCAAACCCATAAAATTAAATTTATTAGGACTATTACGTCTATTTTATTTTTAATTATTGGTCTGAATAAAAGCGTTGTGTTCACAAAGAAAAGCAAACTGATGTTTTCTTTACAAAAAAAAGAAAAAAAAATAAGTGCTCAAACGCTGAACCCCAAAGATCAAGAATCAGTCTCACCTAGGGAAAACAACCACATCAGGAATATTTACTGCTTCATGGAAGCTGTTCTGTGGCTTTCCATGGTAGAATCTTTCATCATAATCCAAAGTCATATTATCCTGTCAAATTTCCAAAATTTCGCTTATTTTACCAACTCTTTCCTAAAGAAAACATTTAAACACCCAAAAAAGATTAAAAGAAGGTAAAATACTTGACAAATAGCCTTCAATTCATCAATAAGCTCTTGTGGAACTTCTTTACGAATGCCCTTGACCACAAACTCTGTGCTTGCCTTCCCACCAATGGTCACTTTCCTGAAAAGCAAAAGAAACCCAGAAAAAAAACCATTTCTTCGGGTGATTTCTTTGTTTCCCAAGAAAAACAGAAGGGCATAAAAGAAAAGTTAAAATTTTCTTCTGTAACAAAAGTTGAAACTCACATTTTATTCAATCAGAAATGACAAAATAAAACCCAAAAAAAAAAAAAAAAAGAACAAACCGGGAATCCAGATTAGTGGGTTCGCAGAGAGAAGGCTGAATGTTCTGGGATTGAAAAGCAAGGGACCCAGCTGAAACAGCGAGAGCCAAAGGAAGCAAAGAGCTGGACCATGAAAAAAACTGGGTTTTGGTTTTCTCAGCTATGATGGATGGTAAGTTCTTCTGAGAAGTACTAAACTGAAATTTGTCATGGTAAGAAGAGTCCCGGAAAGCATTGGAGAAAGCAGATTTCTTCGAACAAGAACGCAAACGAGCGAGCCAAAACGAGAAAGCCATGCTTGGAACTTGTCAGTCGATAGAGTCAAAACAGGTAGTAAACTTGGGTTTGGTTTGTTGCATTTATAATCTAAGATTCTCATGGATGCATAAGACAAGGGTGAAATTATTGCGTTATTTTCTTGGATTTTTTCTTCCTGTGCTTTAAAATTTTGATTTATGGTAAGTGTTTTGAAGACTTTTTTTATCTTAATATTAATATAGCAAAAAAAAAGATTCTCATTTTTAAATTAAGTTGAGAAATTGTAATGAATCATGATGATTTTTTAACTAAAAATTTAAATTTTTAACTTTGAAAATCCCGTGGCGATTTTCCAAAGCAATTCTTCATACTTTATGAAGAATTCTTTGGTTTTTTTATTTTTTAATTTTTTTTTAATTATTAAATAATAAAATTTAAATAAAAATTATATAATTTATAATTTTAAAAAATAAAAATAAAAGTTTAATAATTTTTATATATAATTTTTATCCCATGATGATAAATTCGATCCGGTAAACCCGGATCGTATTTATATAATTTTTAAAAATTTAAAAATTGTTATTATTTAAATTTTATAATTTATTAATTTCTTAAAATTATAAATTATATAATTTTTATTTTCGGGTTTAAGTAAAGGAAATAAAAAAAAAATCGGATCTCAGCCTAGCCCAGTAAAATATGAATTTTTAAAAATGATGAATTTATTTCCTTCTTAAAATATGAATATTTTTTATAAATGATCAAGGAAAATCTTTAAAATTATATAAATACGATCCGGGTTTACCGAGCTTACCACCATGAGATAAAAAATATATAAATATATAAATTTTATTTTTTAAAATTATAAATTATTTAAAATTTATTATTTAATAATTAAAAAAATAAAAAAGTGGAAAATCGCTATCCCATGGTGGTAAGCCCGGCCCGATAAACCAGGATCGTATTTATATAATTTTTAAAATTTTGTAAATTGTTATTATTTAAATTTTACAATTTATTAATTTTTAATTTTTATAAATTATATAATATTTATTTCCGAGCTTAGATAAATAAATTTAAAAAAATCGAGCCTCAGCCCGGCCCATTAAAATATGAATTTTTATAAATGATAAATTTATTTCCTTCTTAAAATATGATTTTTTTTATAAATGATCAAGGGAAATCGACATGGCTTACCGGGCTGGGCTGAGGCCCGCCATTTTTTTATTTCCTTTGCCTAAGCCCGAAAATAAAAATTATATAATTTATAATTTTAAATAAAAAATTTAAATAATAACAATTTTAAAAATTATACAAATACGATCCGGGTTTACCGGGTCGGGCTTACCACCATGGGATAAAAATTATAAAAATTATTAATTTTTTATTTTTAAAATTATAAATTATAAATTTTATAAATTTTATTATTTAATAATTAAAAAAATAAAAAATAAGGTGGGAAATCATCAGGGTTTTTTATCTTAATATAGCTGTTTTTTTTTTTTACCGAAATACCATTGTTTTCAAATTATTTCTCAAAATCCGTTTTTTTAATCAGTTGAAAAATCACCATGCCCCATAGCGATTTTTCAACTGAAAATTTTAATTTTTTTTAAAAGACCAGTTGAGAAATCGCCAGGGCCCATGGCGATTTCTCAACTGATATTTAAAAAAAATAATAATTTTAAATCGTCACGGACCATGATGATTTCCCAACTCATATTTAAAATAAAATAAAAAATAGTTGGGAAGCGATTTCCCAACAACATTTCTTCATTTCAAAATGAAGAAATGTTGTTCCAATTTTTCTTTTTTTTAATAATATAATTTAAATAAAATTTAAATAATTTACAATTTTAAAAAATAAAAATATAATAAAATATAATATTTAAATAACAAAATTAAAAAATAATAATAATTTACAAAAAAATTAAAAATTATATTCGTAATGTCAATCATATTTTTTTCAACTTGTATTCGCAATAAATGGACTTCCGGGAAAAAGACCAACCAAATCGTTGTGGATTATGCAGGAATGAAGGTCATAACTAGACCTATGCACGGGCCAGATAGCCTGCCCGGCCCGGTAAGCCCGAATCGTATTGGGCCGAGCTTGGTCAAGTGTATTTTGTAATTCGGGCCGGCCGACCTAACATGAATTATTATTTATTAAATAAAAATATTTTTTATTTAACTGTAATTAAAAAATATATAAAAATATAAAAATATAAAAATGCATTTTTAATATTTATATAAAAATTTATATAATTTTGTAAATTTTGTAAATTGTTAATATTTAAATTTTACAATTTATTAATTTTTAATTTTTTAAATTATAAATTATATAATTTTTATATTCGAGATTGGGCAAGGGAAATAAAAAAAATTTGGGTCTCAACCCAGTCCAACCCATGGACACCTCTGGTCATAGTCGTCGAAAATATCCTTATCAATATGATACATCAGGATAGAACCGGGCTTACCGGGCCGGGCTAGCTATTCGACCCGTGGATAGGTCTAGCTATGATCGTCATTCCTGTATAATCAACAACGCTTTGGTTGGCCTTTCTCCAGGAAGTCCATTTATTATGAATACAAGTTGAAAAAATATGATTGACATTACGAATATAATTTTTAAAATTTTTGTAAATTATTATTATTTTTTAATTTTGTTATTTAAATATTATATTTTATTATTTTGTTATTTTTTAAAATTAAATTTTATTATTTAAAGAAATTTAAAAAAATATAATAAGTTGGGAACATTTCTTCATTTTGATATGAAGAAATGTTCTGGTGACTATTTCCCAACTAAGAAATTTTTTTTTTTTTAAATATGAGTTGGGAAATCGCCATGTGCCATGGCGATTTTTCAACTGATTTAAAAAAAAAAAAAACGGATTTTGGTACTTAAAAAAAAGTAGCGGTATTTTGAGAATTAAAATTTTTTTTGGCTATATTAAGATAAATTTGCCGAAATCATCACCCATGGTGGCGATTTTCGAAGATAAAATTTAAATTTTTTTAAATTTTTAGTTGAGAAATAGCCATGACTCATGACGAATGGCAATTTTTCAACTTAGTTTTAAAATAAAAAGAAAATTATCATTGAAAAATAGTTATGGGCCATGGCGATTTTTTCATCTGATTAAAAAATGATTTTTGGATAATAATTTAAAAATATCGATATTTAAATAAATAAATAAAATTTTATCAATATTCCGGAAAAAAAAAAACCGTGTTTTGAATTTGGATAAGGTTTAAATTTCATTACTGTGTCAATTACTACCATTTCCCAACACAAAACTGAACAGGCTAAGTTATGAAAATTTGTTTTCTTTAATTATTTAAATGCTGATTTATGGTATGATTGAAAATTTAAGAATTATAATAGCAGTTGATTAAGGTGATATTTTTTAAAAATTTTATAATTAATGTTTTTTTAATTTAATGAAAATATTGCATAATTAATGTTTTTTTTTAATTTAATGAAAATATTGCATAATTTTTTTTTCTTAAAGGGATATTTTAATTATCTTTAATTGATACTTATTAAAATGTTTGGAAATATCCACACACACAAAAAAAAATCACATTTAATTATAATCAAGTTTAATTGTATTATAGTTTTTAGGAAGTAGATATATATATTTATAGGGTTTTGCTAACGGTTACGTTAATATACTATTTATATAAATAATTTTATTTTTAAATGTAATAGTTGATAACTTTATTCATCATTTTTAATGCATTAAATGAAGATATTACTATATGTAATAATCTTAAAAAGTGTTATTACGTCGTTCGTTAGCAAAATTCATATTTATATAATTCAACCTTATTTTCATTTTATTGATCAAAATTCAATTAATTTGAGTGGTCAAATTCAATTCAATAATGATAGTTTTATTTTTCTGAAAATAAAGAATGATTACTCAAGGTCGAGGGATTAAAGGAGAAAAATGGTCAGTTCTTATGGAAAGATGGATACTAGTACTATTACTATGGATATAACCTTAAATATTTAATTTTTTTTTTTAAGATTTTACTAACGAGTTCCTTTAAAATATTATTTAAAATTAATTAATATACTATTTATAATAAAAATAATAATAATATTCATAATTTTAGGTAAAGATATTACAAAATATGTCATTAATGCACTTATAAAAATTGATAATTTTATTCATAATTTTCAATACATTTGATATTACAAAATATGTCATTAATGTACTCATAAAAGTTAATAATTTTATTCATAATTTTCAATACATTTGATAAAAATATCAAAATATCAATCTTAAAGAGTACCGTTAGTGCACAAAATCCCTTTTTTTTTTTTTTCTTTTCTTTCTAAAATGAAGTTAAAGTGGTGAGGGTGAAGTAGAGTGAAGCAAGTGCAAGTGTGCAACTGAGTGTGTCCAGTCGAGAACTAAGTTAAAAACCAATAACGTATTTGGTTTGGGATTCCCAGTACTCCTTAGACTGTTTCACCATCTCAGCTCGTTCCGCAATCACCCTCTCTTTCCAATAATCTTTGTTCCTGTAAGCAGTTTTTATAATCAGAATCACACAGAAACCAGTGATTCAATGAATAAAGGGTTTATCGAATAATCACTACAGGAATTGTTCACCTTCTTTTGATTAGGTGATGTAGCTGCACCATGTGTACCGCATTAGCATATACTCCAGCCTGCACATCACACCAGAAAAAACAAACGATTTAAGACAAAACATCCTCTGCAACATATTATAAGGAAGAAATCATATTCTGAAATAGCTATGAAACCAACAGCACCATTTGAGTAAAGTTTCTCTGGTTCTATCTCTTCTCCTGTTGTTCCCTTTTTAATGTTACACCAATTAGAAATGGAACGTAAACCACTAAGGAAGAATAACTTTTTGGATCTTCATCCAATCAAGAAATAAAATCAGCCAGACAGCGGCAACCGTTAAACAAAGAAGGCATGCAATGAACCACCCTTTTCCTCCCCTAGATTCCACATATAACAAATAAAGAAGGCATGCAATGAAGCAACTTCAATGGTTACTACTTAAAGATGGCACTTATGGCTTTATTCCCTGAAGCAAATTCTTAGGCACATGGGTGAAGATTTAGCAAAATAAAACATTGAATTCATCAATTAGCAAGTATGCACATAGACTTAAACAATAGTAAGGTTCTTGTTGAGTGCGGAAAAGTTGGAGCCAACATTTCCATATATGTTCATAAGGGAGAAAGCATAAAATAACAAATTAAATTGATCTGTATATAAACATTGGGAAAGAAAATTATCTGCGAAAATTATGAGGAAGAAAAGAATTGCATCACTTAAGATAAGAGAAGAGAAATGGCTAATTATCAAAGAAAAAGAAGAAAAATGGCTTTCCATAAGGAAGATGAGAGATGGGTGTCTCTTTAATAAGCCAAGCCAAACAGACGGTAAGGAAACATACTTTAAAATTTCACATGGAAAAGGATTGAATACTCAAGAAGAAGCCGAATGTGTTCGTACGACAGTAAACCAATTAGTTCAAAGCTAAATGCAAACCTCTCTACAAATTGGGCACTTTGAATCTGGACTTGAAGCTTTAAGTCCTTGAAAGATCATCACAGAAGCAGCTGAGCAAGCACATGACTTGCAGAAAAGATGACCGCAACTCAACGCATATGGATTGAAAACAGTTTCCTATGAGATAAGAAACGAGAACATCGTTATGCATATAGAATGCAAATTACATTTCCTTGGAATGTACTGAAGTTAAGAGCTTACCAAGCAAATAGCACATTTTAGATCATATTCTAGCTTTATTGAATTCGGAAGCATCAGTGTCATCAGAGGTTCTGTTGCATTGAGATCACAAGCAAAAGAACCAGAAAACTGAATGAACTTCCCGCCATCTGATCCATTAAAATTCAAGTAAAATGCTCCCAATTCTATCAGCCAAGGTGATTGCAAAAGCTCCAGATGTTCAGCCCTCATCTTGGATTTGAAATTCTTCCCATTTACAGAGCTATGTACCTAAAACAGAATATAAGTTAAATCATCTTAGAATCTTCGTCTAAACACAAGGTGATCGAAAGAATAGCGTAAATGATATTAAATAAAAGGTTACTGCATACTTTATCATACTTCTTCAGGATTTTACGGATAGCAATTGCGTTCATTGTAATATATTCCATTAACATCCGCCCTTCTTGTACCAAGGCTTGCCGATCATTTTTGAAACATTGACGTAACAGCAATACATATCTCTGCATTCCATTAGCAACATGAAGATGGAGGAGATGTCTGACTCTGGAACTAAAGCATCCGGCAATATCCGTAGCTTCCCTCATTAATTCAGTAAAGAACATCTGATCACACACTAAAAGATGCACAAGCTCATTAACAGATCAACTTTACATCAGCAACAAGAGCTCTATTATCCAATTACCTTGCATCAGAATAATAGGAAAAGAAAACCATAAATTTTGCCCCCAAAAGCTGTCAAAGAAATTTTACAAATAGGCCTTCAAAAGCCTGTAAGCTGTTCTCAGGGAAAGAAAGAACTAAAGTTCTTAAAATTGGAAATTACCAATATCTGATAGGAAAAGACAACAGAGTGTTGCTTCAACTCCTTTTTGCTTTCAAAAGTCTTGAAAATGGGAATCTGAGCATGGGAAACCAGAAATTCCTCTTCCTCTATTGTTTAATTAACATTCTACAGCTAAAATCATGATGAAAAGAAAATGCCAATAAAATAACTGAATAATTAAATGCTATATATTCCATTATCCTATCTTTTTTTTCTCTAAATGGGAATTTTGGAATCTATAAACTAATAAATAAATAAATATCATCTTAACCCATTATTCCATCAGGTTTTGACAGTTCATTGTGATAAAATTGATTAATACTAAGATAATACAGCAGAGGTGGAGATAATCAATAAAAAAGAACTCACCTGGGCAAGATTGGCATTGACAGAATTGTGACAATGTGGGATTCTCATCATCATCATCTGTTTGTTCATTTTTTTTGTTAGAGTCATGTAATGCTTGACAGGTTCTGCAGCTTTTTAGAACTTTCTTAAGCCTTTTATACTCAACATGAGAAAACTTATCTAAAAACCATTCCTGATCTCCATGCAGATACTCCTTAAAAGTCTCTCCAAACTTCATCTTCCCAATATATCAATCACAATTAAATCACAAGAAATAAAAATACAAACCCACAGATCCAATGAAAATTTAATATATTTAAAAACAAAAAACAAAAAAGTTAAAATCTTTTGATCTGACCACCAAAGATCTAAAATAAAAAAAACCCAATAGGCCAATACTTGAAAAAAGAAGAGTTATTTGCCTCCAACAAAAACAGGGTCAAAACAGTAGTCTTAGCCTAAAAGACAAGAAGCAGGACTCTGGCTGAGGGTTTTATAATTAGACATGAGAGTTGAGAGATTCGAGTTTTGTTCTTTGTTTTGTTTGTTGAGATTTTCAATAATGAGAGAAAAGGTGGGATGTTCAAGTGGAAAAGAGAAATAAAAAAAAAAAAAAAGGGAATTTGTGTTTGTTTTCGTAAACGAAGTTGAAGCCTCCAACAACGAACGGTGAGAATGCAACGCGCGCTCTTCTCGGGATTAATATTGGCAGACATTTGGCCCCCATGCACTCTGCCCTCTGCTGGTTTGTAGATTAAGCTTTTTGCCTTTTTGTTGTCAACGACTGTGACACCACCTCTTTGGTCAAACAAACGAATGGTTTATCCTCAACTAAGTTTGACAATTTGTATTTTTTATTTTTTTTATATAAAATATATTATAAATTATTAAAAATTTTAAGTATAAATATAATATATATTAACTATGTTGTATAATTATATTGTATTTTTATTATATTATTTTTATATTTATTAAATATACTATATTTACATTATTTTTTATAATTTTATATATTATATCCAAAATTATCCTATCTAATTTCTACTCTACTCTTTCATGGCTCGAATAATGTTTGGATTTAGACCTATTATTATTCTTTGCATAAAGTGAACATAGCCCATTATTATTTAAGAAATGGGATAAATTTATTTTTATGAGTTTTGCTAGAGCCCTTAAAATTAAAATATTATATAAAATAATATTTTTTTCAATACATTAAAAATTATTATATTAATTTTCAATTGTCATATTTAATGAAATAATTAATCTTGAAAAATAAACACTTACTAACAAGATCTTTATTTTATGTATACTATCAAATTCTAATCATAAAAGGATTGCCACATTTTATTTGATATATTTAAAAATTAATAAATAAAATAAGATGCGAAAATATTTTGATCATGTTTAAGAAGTCTAAAAAACTCATAAATAGTGAGTCTAAAAATTGTATAGACAATATATAGAATAGTAGTTATATATATATATATATATATATATATATATATATATATAAAATAGTTGCCAACAACCCAGACTGAGTGTCAAGAAGAGTAGTTTTTTTTTTTGGATAAACAAAGTTTTTATTTATCCAAAAGCAGCATGCACTGCTACATCAAAACAACTAGCATAGCTGGCAAACAAATGTACTATTTTACAATGTCTTCTTTACATAGCTAAGAACCAATTATGCTATCAGTGAGCTTTTTAACCCCCATACTACATGCAAATCTCTATTAACAGTATCATCCTTTATGGTTTTCATCCCCCCTAGTCTATAGCTAACCTCCTCCTTGATTTTCTCAAGCATTTGCATACATTGCTGAGATTGTTTACCAGACCTGCGGTTATTCCTCTCCCTCCATACATGAAATATTGCTGAGATTGTCAAGAAGAGTAGTTATGAGACACTAAGTATCCAGATTTAGAGGTGAGTATGAAATATTGGTATATTTAATTTTTTAATAAAGATTTATAAATTTGAAAGATTATATCCTCATACTTATATCCAAATATGTATCGGATATAAGTATCAAATATGAATATTTAAAAAAAATAATTCAAATAACATAAGTGAGGCATGTAGGTTTGGATTCGACTCCAAACAATCCATCTCCGATATTAGGAAAAAAAAAAAAAAAGATTTGATTAGTTTGTGAAGTGGTTAGTACCCAGAAAAAATTAGTAACATGCATGCAATTTCAATTCTTCGAGCACAATTTTGAAAGATAAAGAAAAAAAGTTAGTGAAATCTAGATTGGAATTTAAACAGATTCAGCAGCCGAAAGAAAATATGGTGACCATCAATTTTGACTTTTGCAATTAAAACTTGAAGAAAATGCCCTAATTTCATAAAAAGTTGCAAGCTCACACAACCTTTTTCTTTTCTTCATGAAATATGATTATTATTTTTGTCACAACCGGATAAAACATTACTTTTACGATCATACTTTTTATGACATCAGTAAACAAATTTAGTGACGTTATTGGTATTTTTTTTATAAAATAATTGAATTATTTCTATTTTTATAAGTATAAGCTACAAATTTATCACTTTATTTTTGTGAGTGGTTTAAATTTATCATTACTTTTTAAATTGGTGTAATTTTATCATTATACTTTTAATATTGGAGCAAATTTATCATTATACTTCAAACTTTTAAAGCAATTAAAAAATATTCAATACAAAATTTTATTAGAAAATTTACCTCTGTTGATAAATTTGTTCTAAAAATAAAAGTATGATGATAAAATTGTACCAATTAAAATATTGATGATAAATTTGAACCATAAAATAAGTATAATGGCTTGGCCAAAAAAAAAAATAAGTATAATGGTAAATTTATATCTTATATAATATTTATTTAATTATTGGTATTATCCTTAGTTGGAATTTGAAACAAATTCATTATTTTACTCCACTTAATAAAAACTAAATAAATAATTTAAATTCTTAAAGAAATATTTTTAGTTTAGATGAAATTTTCTATTTTCATCCATAGATAGAATTGGAAAAAAAACCCACGACAAATTTGATCAATTCCTTAAGGTTGCGTTTGGAAATTTGGATTTCAAAAGATGAATTTGAATTTCAAAAATAGTGTAAATTTTGTAATAAAACACATGTAAATGTTACATTTATTATTATTTTTTAAATCCATGGATTTGTTGGATGCTTATTTAGAGGTGAATTTGAAATACCTATAGTTATTTGTGAATTTAAAATTCATGATTTTATACCTTTCAAATATACGATCATATTGAATTTTAACTAAGTTATACATAATGTATGCATTTCATTCTCACAATTTATATAACAAATGAAATCCAAATCCAAAATTTTAAATTCATATTTTCCAACACAGCCAATTGAAAATTGAGCATGACATGTTTCCACTCCAATTAGGGTCTAATTTTTTTATTAAAAGAGTATATTTTTTTATTTTTCATTTAAAAAAATAATATTTATTTTGTGCTATGTTTCAATACATGTTAATACTGAATTGTTCATGTAATCAAGTAATCTAACTAGAATATAAAGTTAACTACACAAAAGTGCCATGTGCTGACACGTGGCACTTTTGTGTAGTTATTATTATTTTTTTTTAGAAGAAGAGAAAAAAAAATTTATCTGTTCGTATTCGTGTTATTTTTTTATTTATTTAAAATATTATAAATTTATATAAATTTTTACACGTTAATAATTCGTTTTATGTATATTTTAACACGTTTGTTTTATTCGTGTAGTGTTCATTTTATTTTTCTTATGCTGTATTCGTATCGTGTCTTAATTCATTTTCTATTTTGCATAGTTTGTCATTGTGATTCAATTTTAAAAAAAAATTGTGTATTCGTATTGTGTTTAAATTCATGACATTTTTTGCATAATTTGTTATAGTGATTCAATTTAGAAAATAAATTCTGTGTATTCATATTCGTGTTCTTTTTTTGTGTGTTTAAAGTATTATAAATTTATATACGTTAATAATTCGTTTTATATAGATTTTGACACGTTCGTGTATTCGTGTTGTGTTCATGTTATTTTTCGTGTTGTGTCGTTTTTAATTATTTTTTCATGTTGTGTTTATGTCGTATCTCAATTTATCCCATATTTTCTCATGTTGTGATTCTATTTTAACTCTAAATTCATTTACTTCTGATATTAAAATATAAAAAAAAAATATTTAAATAAATAATAATTATTGAATAGGATTTAATTTATATTTATGGATGATTGTTAATTTAATTAAAATTCTATAAATATTATAAAAATTTCCAACGAAAGAGGGGATGAATTCTAGTTTTATTTATAAAAGTTAACACTTTTTTTACTCAATTTAAAAAAATATATATTTATCTTTCAAAATTGAAAATCTTAAGATACATTATATCTCGAAGTCAAAATCTTTAATTATGATTATGCAATTGGAAAATCAAATTTCAATTATAAACATAACATTAAAATTAACTTATTTGTATAAATATGTATTATTCAATTAGTCAAAAAATTTCTATAAAAAAGTATTAATGAAATTAACATTTAAAGTCATTGCTTTTGCTTCCTCAATTGGACATCTCAGTAGAACTCCAACTTAAAAAATCAGCTTTCTTCCTCTCCTTTTGCTTCTACATCCAAAACAATTTACTATTTGATTATCATTTTATGATTTATGATTTTTTTTATTCTATAAATACAATTTTACAAAATATAAATTCATACGCTTATTAAATGTGTTTAATTGAATCATGAATAATCTTAAGCAAAGATTGATTGCCAAAAGATTTAAATTGTCATATCAATAAGCTTATAAAAAGAAAAAAGAAAAAAAACCTAAACTAAACTAAACAAAACAAAATGATATATTTTCCTTTTCTTTTATCAGATTGAGAAATACAAAACCCATAAATGATATAACAAATACGCAAATAAAGTATCCACAAAATCTAAAATGGTTTTTGACCCCCAAAAAAATGCATACACTTGATGAAAAAAATAAAAAGAGAAATGCACATTTATTAATTAACATTTATTTTAGAATTCATTGATTAAAGATTATTTAATTAATATTTTAAGATTTTTTTATATTTAATGCATTATTTTTATTAAATTAAAAAATATTTTATTATTAATATATATATTTTAAATATTATCTTAACCAACGATTAACATTTTTCTTCATTTTATAGGTCATTACAAACAAAATAACCATATTTGCACTATTTCATAGCTTGAAAAATGAAACCTTACAATAGGTACATAGAAGCCAAGTTTCAATTATATCTTATTTTTATTTATGAAAAAGCAACATAATTATTGAAGACTTCCCAAAATATATTTTCATATCTAAGTTCTAAGATTAGGTCATAGAGATAATTCCTCTTTTATTATTGTAAATATTTGCAAAATCTACATGAAAACAACAGTTTAGATTCTTCAAAAATATAAGCAATAAATCACAGGATCCATCGTCAATTGTTATCCTTATATAATTCCATACAACCCAACCAAAAGTTAATCAAATTTGCTTTCATAATCCTTTTTTTTTCCTTTCCCTCATTTGCTAGACTTTTTTTTTTTTGGGTATCGAAGAAATCGTAGTCTAAGAATAGGAGATGGAGTTACAGATGTTGGGATTCGAATTTCAGACCTGTTAGATGCCACCTCTTAAAAATGATTGTATAAATCAATTGAATTAAATTTCGAATTCGACCTTATTATTTCAACATCAAATTTCCTTAAAAGTTTAGTTTGATTGATCAATGGGACCAATTTAATCTACTAAGACTCAGACTTTTTCTTTTTGGCAAATCAAAATAATAATAATAATAATAAAAAAGCTGAGTTTTCCTTTTAATCTTTTAAGGAGATGAGAGGGGAAAATATCCTACCCTGATGATGAGATCTTTTTAGAAAAAGGAACAACTATTAGGTTAAATCCAAATTGTCTGATTATAATTGTTTATCAAATTATTATGATTAAGAGGTAATTAGTCAGAGTGCATTAACCAAGTTTTTGTTTAATTTGATATTAATGAATAGGAAATTAAAATTTATTTTTAAAGTATGAATTTTGATTAAAGAATGCTTTAAAATACTCTTAAAAATAATCATATTAGACAAATTATATTTTTAATGCATTAAAATTCATTAAATTAACTATTAATTATTGTTCTAATATAAAATATTATTATAAATAACAACTTAATTAACTTTCAAAAATCCTAAAAATAATGATTGCAAAATACTTAAAATGTTAATTTAGTAATTCGGTTTTGATATACTAAGCAATTTTTAACTCCACGAATTAAATTAAAAAACTGTCACACATTTTTTTTTAATTATCTTAAAAGTATATATTATCATATTAATTCAATTTGTAAAATCTAAATATTATATTAATGACGTGTATGAGATAATTTTTTTTAATTTAGTATATAAAGATTTAGTAAAACCAACATTTTTGACCCATGTTGGTCAAATACATTAGCCAAATTTAGCTAAGAGTAAAAACAAGCTAACCCTACCGGCAAACAACGCGGGTTTAACGATATGCTCCGATAAACCGCCATTTTCCAACTAATCAGGTTGTCTCAAAATCATCCGAATCTCAACGGATTTAATCATCGACCGTCGATTTTCATTTATGGGGAAAATCAACCGTCCATTTGTTTTACGTTTACCTTTTCTTTTAATAATTTTTATCTTTCCAAATAATGCTTACCTCATTTTCGCTTTTGGTCGATACGGAGATCGAGAAAAACCTTAAAAACCAAAAAAGCTGAATAAAAACAAACAAATTCCCCCCCAAAATATTTAGGGGTTCCACTTTCCACTTTCCGATTTTTTATTTTATTTTTCATCTTTTTCCCTCCTGATTTTCCTTCCCTCCAAACACCATTGCGATTGTTACCATTTTCCCTCTTGGAGAATTTTGTTTTCCTCTTTGCTTGGTGACAGGCGATTGATTTTCTTTCAAAGAAGAAGTTTAATGGAATTAAAAATAAAAAGGGATTGATTTTTCTTCTCTGGAGGTTAATTTTCCCGGGAAAATTTGCCTCCTTTTCCAGCTTTCTCTCTCTCTCAGCTTCCACGGTTAGTGGCATTTTTTCCTTCTCTCTTCTTCATTTCTCTTTCTCTCCTCTGTTTCCTAGAAATTTTATTTTTCGGTGTTATTTTCTCGAGAAATGTTTTAATTTGAAATTATTTTTCCTCTAAAAAAGGGAACTTTTAGTTACATATCTTTCATTAATTTTCTTGTTTTCTTGTTTATTTCAGGAACTTCTATTCTTGATTGATTGATCCAGGAGGAATTTATATAGCTCGTGATTGGAGTTAATAAAGGAAGGAGGGAAAATTTCATTTGGAGGATCTAAGATTCAAGAGAGAGAGAGAACTTTAATTTCTTTTCATTATTTTGTGCAGATTTTTTTGTTTTATTTGGTAGTAAATAATTAGATTGCTTGAGTTTGAATGCATATATTGATATATGGAGTCAGAAATATTTTCACCTCCAAGAGATTTGGTCAAATGTTGTGATTGCGCTTGTACTACTTGTTCTTTGATTGGTAATCCTTCCAGTACTTGGTTTCGGTCTGTGAAACGAAAATATGATGAGTTTGAGACTGGAAATCGGTTTTATGTTCCGGGTTTTGATCTTTATTCCAATGCTAGAGTCCAAATTGAGAATGAATGTGCTGCTTTGCGGGAGACGGTTAGCAGCCAACAAGCATCAATACAGGATTTGTATACAGAATTGGAGGAAGAGAGAAATGCCTCATCGTCAGCTGCAACTGAGGCCATGTCGATGATATTGAAGTTGCAGAGACAGAAGGCAGAGATCCAAATGGAGGCAAGTCAATTCAAGCGATTTGCTGAGGAGAAAATGGCACATGACCAGCAGGAGATAATGGCCTTGGAGGATCTTTTGTATAAGAGAGAGCAGGCTGTTCAAGCTCTTACTTGTGAAGCGCTGGCTTACAAGCATAGGATGATGAGTTATGGGCTTACGGAGGCAGAGGCTGAAGGTGAGAAGGATGGAGAGATTCGGTATCTGAGTGTGGCTGAGAGCTTTGGTGCCCAAGTTGATCTTCCTGCATATGATTATCCACCTCTAAAGTGCAATTTGAATGAGAATCCTGGTGATGATGTTGAAGATGTTGAGAAATATGCATTCGGAGAGACCCCTCGTGTCCTTGAACACTTGAGGAATCTGGAACAAAGGATCAGCCAAGTGGAGAGGAATCCCAGCAGCAGTCAGCTGGATGGAGGTTTTCCTGGAACAAAGAATGTTTTGGAGAAGGTGATAGTTGGTCACTCTCCTAGGCGATCAAGACATTTAAGAAGGTTTTCAACTGATAGTTCAAATTCGTTCCTGGCTAAAGAGATGGGTTCAGAGTTTACAAGTGATTCTCCTAGGTTTAACATTGGTTCTCCCAGGTTCAATGCTAGCTTCAAGAAGATGGAGTTTGTTTCAGAAATGGATGAGATTTCCAGCTCAAGAAGAATGGATAATGCTTCAGAAGTTGGAGATGATATGAGTGACAGAGTTTATACGATTGATTCCGTCCATAATGGGGTGGCATATAACGGAACCCTCGAACCCAAACCTGCAGTTGGAATTTTTGATGATTATACATCCACTCCAAGGGGGACATTTAATCTGCCTGATGTTTATGATCCTGATATCAAGAAGCTCTACACGAGGCTTCATGCCCTTGAGGCTGACAGGGAATCAATGAGACAAGCATTAATATCAATGCGAACTGACAAAGCACAGTTAGCATTATTGAAAGAAATAGCTCAACATTTGTCCAAGGAAATGCCATCAGATAGACAAGTGACTGTGAAGAAACCATCTATTCTTGGAAGCTTTCCGTTCATGTCAGTCTTCAAGGTAATCTTCGTTTGCATAAAGTGCCTTTTTGTATATATTTTTTACCACCTAGTTCTGTTATTGACATTCTGATATCTGTATATTTTGCATTGTTCAATTTCATGTGGCTTTGTTATTGAAATTTTACAATATAATTTGGCTGCAACTCTCTCTCTCTCAATGTATGTGTGAGTACTCAGTGCTCTCTGTATTAGCTTTTTATTTTTATTTGTAATGTTCTCTATGACGATTGAAATAGCAGAAATATACTGGCCTAACGGTGTTTTCCAAGATGAATTGCATATTTAGGAGACTAATTAACAACGTCTTAAAGCTTCCTACCTATAGAAGGCTATGCAGAAATAAGCTACATATATAATTACTTTGCTTACATGATGAACGAAATAATGAAGGTCATCATCTGGTTGTATCTTGTCTATTGGTCATTTTTCCCCCATAATCTTTCATCCTTTGTTGCATCAAAAGCCTGCCCCTTCCATTTACTACTCATATCTGTATTCTGTACTCATTGACTATGTTTTTACCATTTTCTTATTTCATTCCTTTACTCGTTTTGTCCACTGAACTCTGGTATTAATTTAGTTCCTGTATAGCAATCATCTGTTGAAGATTCAAATTTGGGTTGTAACGTAGCTACTTTTAATGTTTGTCCAAGTTTGACATAATAGCAGTTGAATGGAGCAAGCTTTCATGAACAAGTTCCTTTCTTTTATTTATTTAATATCAACTTTCTTCCTCTTGGTTTCTTGAATTTTCTTATCTGAAACCCCTCATTTGAATGTTGCTCTTTACTTGTTGGAAGCATCATGAACATGTGTTAATGTTTAATCAATAGAGCTATTCTATGTTTTCCATAATCTGAACATCCTTGTATTTCTTTTGATGTATTTCCTCAGTGCCACTCAAAGTTTATTGTCCTTTGATTTTTTTTTCAGTGGATCGTGTCCTTCGCTTTCTGGAGGCGGAAAGCTCGTCGAAGCAAGTAAGTAGAATATGTGCTATACAGTATATATACATAGCTACTGTTGGGTTTGACCTATGTTTTAAAACTAACATATTTTGGTTTCTCTTTTTATTTTATTTTATCTCTATTAATAATTTTTCTAACGGCAAGCATTATTAGGTTAAAAGTAATCAACTTATTATTGCATTTTTCAGCACAGCAAAACCAAAATCAATCATTCTAGTTCAATATGCAAAGAGAAAAGAAATTGCAGTCCCCTAACATCTATCATTTAAGGCGGTAGCATTTAGTAGTTGGCCCTGAAATAATAGAGATACAGGTGTAGGGAGGGAGCATGCACTTAGATACATAATTTTATATATTTTCGTGTAATCTGTTTAATTATTATATTTTATATTGGGAATTGACATTGAAGTTTATAAGCATATTATATCCTAGAGAAATGTTAATGCTGGTGTTTGATTCGTTTTTGTTCATGTTTCTTCTTTGATTTTATAGGTACCTGTATGGATTGTCACCAAACAATGTTGGCTTGCTAATGCTTTTAGACAAGGGCCCTCGACTAAGGCAGTGGAGATGCCTTTCAAGCACGCAAGTGTGAAAATGATTCTCACTGCCATGTCCCGATGAAGACTATAATCGTAACTGTGAATGCTGAATGGGTTTTGATCAAGCTATGATGTATAGACTTTGCATCCATTTTTGTATGAATTCCTTGGTGCAGAATTTGGTATATTGTGCAGTATTCTTTTATTTTACCTTCTTTTTTTGTGCGGTTGAATACATTGGGCTGCTTGATCAGCAAAACACGGATGCATGTGAGCATTTACTCGCTCGTAAGTTTGTTGGATTTCAGCTCGAGGTATGTGTCTATTGGCGATCTTCTCCTGTATATTTCAGATTCTTGTATTTTTCTCATTCAAGTAATGCAGTGTTTCTAATTCAAGCAATGGTTAGTTCACAAGAGTTATTGATGCTTGTCTCATCAAATTTCTTGGTTTAGTTGCTGTATTTCGCCGTTTATCTCTCTTATTAAAGCCCTAATCTTTCTAAAACTTGTTTATGTTAATTTGAACAACAACCGATTAACTTCTGTAGGATGTAGGATACTGTTCGATTTTACTGCCTGGTTAATTTGTATCCAAGTAAAGCAGGCTCCTCCAATAAAAACCTAACCCCTCCTTGTAGCCTCTTAACTTTGCCTCGATGTCATATAGATGTGCTAGTTTTTGGACCATGTCTTATTTGACACATTCGATGCCATTGAATAATTGCTCATGCTTTTATGTATGGTCCCGACTAGATCCGATAATTTTGGACATGATATGAAAAAATAACACGAACACGATACGAATATATGAATGTGTAAAAATTTATATAACATGAATTATTAATATATCAAAATTTATATTAACATATAACATCTTAAATACAATTATGATACAAAAACATAACATGGATACGATAAGAATACGTGGATTGTTAGATTTAGTTCTGACTCTTGGGACCAAAGCAAAAGCTTTTACATGGTAAGAACAAGAAATTGTAAGGTCAGGAAACATCTTAATTCAGTTGTTAGGACATTAGTTAGCTGCTTCTAACTTGGCTGTCTGAATTTTGTCCGTGTTAGAACTTTGCAATGTGTTTTCTTCGTCCTTTTTTGTACTTATAAATTTTGGATTTGTGCTTTTTGTTTTGATTGTGGGGCACTTTCGTTGCCCCCAAAACCAGCCAAATTACGAATACACGAGGAAACTGCCCAAATCATAGCCAAAATCAATGACCCTTTTAAAGTAATACTAAAAATAATAGCATTGAAGCCTCATTCAAACTTGTCAGCAAATCAAAATAGTCAGCTTAGATTAGATGCTATGGGACCAATACAGTTTAGGTTTACTTTGGAAGGTTCCATGTTTAACAAGTTATTTACTTTATTTTTGTTATTTTGGTTACCGTCTTCTATTCTATCAGACAAATAAACTTTTAGAATAAATAATTAAATGTGCAACTAATTCCTCTTTCTCAACTACATGGATAAGAACAACTGAAAACGAGCCAAGACCAGCCCCCCCCCCCCCCCCCCAAGCAAAAAGGGAGGAAGGAGGAAGAGGGGGAATGGAAATAATTTAACTTTCTTGACAACTTTGTTAATTCAGTGAGAAGAAAATGACTTGCATTTCTCTTTTCTTATCCAAAATGTGGAAGGAAAAGAGTATAAAGAACCCAAACTCATTTAAAAAAAAAAATATAAAATTCAACTGATTGGATCGATTATAATTAGCTTGAAGTCCAATTGATCATAAAAAAACATTCAATTTGCTTAAATACAAAACAACCCAAAACCTAAATAAAAATCTCAAAATTAGTCAATAATCATGTGATCTATTAATAAAATGCTGAATTAATTTCAATTTTAAAATTCAAATCGTGGTAATCTTAAATATATAAATATATATATATATATATATATATATATATAAAACCGTCAAAATCCGAAATGATAATGTTCAAAACTTGGTCCAACTTGCTTTATTCTCAAAGAATTTTATTAAAGATTTTTTTATAATAATCCAAGCAAATGTTCTCACTCCAAGTTGAGATTTATTAACATTTTCTTTAAGTTGCATGCTGCACATATTCATGTTTAATGCTCAGCTATAAATCTTTGTCTTGTTCAATATTTCTGACTTTTCAACCCTTCTGTACAACGTGCATCATGAGATTTACAAGCTTTGGATAATTAGAATATACACAAAATTAATTGTTTCAAAATAGATTACACATAGACCTGTCCATAGGTTGAATTATTTGTCTAACTCGCCTAAATTGAATCGAATCTGGATAGGATTTTTTTTTTTTAATTCGATTTGGTTCGAATTACTGTTTATTTAATAAAATATCATTTTTATTTAAATTTAATTATAAAATATATAAAAATTTATAATTTTTTAATACTTTAATATTTATAAACAGTAACTTGGATTTACGGGCCGACTCTAACCCAAACCGGACTTAGGTAAAAAAAAAGAAAAAAAAAATTCGAGTCGCGGTCTAACCCATAAATAAGTCTAATTATTTACACAGAAAGCTGTATTTGTTTAAAAAAAAATTGGGTTGTCATCAATTTTATAAATAAGTTTTTAAAAGAATGTATTATAGTTTGTGAAGAATATTTCACACTCAAATAAGAAGTGATAGGCACTATGATAAAGTCTAAGAAAGTCTAAGAGGGAAGCATTACAACTTAAATATAACTACTTTTTATTTTCTTTTCTTTTCCAAATATCTTTCATCTCAAGTATTGGATTACAGTTTTTTTTTTTGGCCAAGGGCACTATGAATGATAAAGTCTAAGAGGGAGGCATTACAAATTAAATTATGGCATAGAGTTTCCTTTGAAAAATGAAATTTTGGCCGAATATTTTCAGACTCCAAATGAGTCTTGGTAGCTGGGCTAAGTCTATAGAAGCGAACTGTCCTAAAGGAAATTTCTGTAATAGTCAAATGTTTTTTCCTCAAAAATCGTTTTTCTACAACTAACAGTAACAGAGCAAGCCCCAAGAACAAAAACCTTAAACAATGCTAAGCTGTAGCAGAAGCTTACTGTCCCAAACCATAAAAAGAAAAAGAAAAACAAAAACTAAGAACAAAACCAACAAAAATGTTTCTAGAAAACAAAAAATCATTGCCAAAAACCAGCAAGCTTGAAGATAATGAAGAAGTAGGATTCAAACTCAAATCCTCAGCAACTTGAAGAAAATGAAGAACAAGAAGAAGGATTCAACCTTTTTTTGGGGGGTGGCCGGGGCTTGGGATAGGGCATAGGGGATACCTGATTATAAATGGATTCAACCATGAGCACATTTAGATATAAATAAGAGTTCAGTAAGAAATTAGTTATGTGGTCTAGTGGTCCATGAGAGTTCTTGATACATAACAAAATCCAGGATTCAATAACAACAGGCTTATAGAGTCAATATATTACAGGTTCTGGGATATACCATCCGGCAATCCCTATCTAATTAAGAACTTCAAGATATAAAGTTCGGGGCAAAGCAAAACATTAATTATACATATCAAAATCAGATCCCATGGTGGTCACGTTCTTAGCAAGGATGTCTGCACAGGTATTCCTTCAGGTATTCCTTCATGATAGACGTGCCTCACCACTTGGACTTGCAGCTAGTTCATGGGGCCTCTGCAATCATCCAACAAAACAGCAAACGGGTTTTTTAGAATATTGGAAGACTTCAACCGATGGATAACCATCTGTGAATCTGTTTCAAGGAGGCTTAGAAAGCCCAATTTGGGCAGCTGTAGTTAGACCATTTCTAATGCCCCTTAGCACTGCACAGATGATAGTATTTATGCCCTATTTATCCGGACTCAGGATGAGTGTCGGATACGGGTATGTGTATATTCAATAAAGATCATACTCCCATACCCATGTCCGAATATTTGTTGACATAGGTGTTGACATAGGTGCATGATACGGATACTTTAGAAAAAAATGAAAAGTCGGGGTAACATAGTTTATGCTAGCAATGAACCTTCCCTCATCATCATAGATGAGGCTACATTATCTTTAAACAACTTGTATATGGTTTGTATGGGTCAGTACTTATTAGAGATCATTATTATATGGACATTTTGAGTTCTTTGTTTTGGGCTGTTCTCTGTGCTGTCTTAAACTTTAAAGTTGATAATAATTCAACAGCATTATTCTAACAATAGTTTGAATTTTGTGGCACAACAAGAAAATTTTGTCTTTCTGGGATTCAGTGACTGATTCGAAGATGGTTGCTTTCAAGTTTTCTTTCTAAAGGAACCACCCTCAAGGCCACCATAGAATGACAAGAGACTGTAATTGTCATAATATCTTAAAAAATATTGAAGTGTTTCAAGTAATCAGAACCAGATGATAAAGTTACAATCTGGTTCTGATTACTTGAAACACTTCAATATTTTTTAAGAACACATTCTGAATGGACAGAGTTGTCACAATATGCACAATGGTAGAACCAATGCTTTGGGTCTCTTTCTTCCTCACATATATCGCAATAAACTTGATTCGGATCTGAATCATCGCGATAAGTTAGAGTGAGAGGGTGTTTGTCATACTTGTACGAAGCCATTTGCGGTAGCGTGAGACATGAAAAATCTAAGATGAATTCACAACCACGCATACATCTGAACGGCAGTGAAGGTTTCCAAGAATATGCTTCAATTTTCTTGCTACAACCATTGCAGTTCCCTTCATAGTTGTGATCCAGAAAAAGTGGGTGCTCGTGACTTGGATGCCTTAAGGTATCTGTGTCTGCTAGTAAACTACATTGAATATCAATCTTGAATTGATAACAAGCTCCTTTGTAGCAGTTGTAGCTAAATCCATGGTGTTTGCGATGGCAAGCATCACAATAGCAAGCATAATATACAAAGTTTTTATCCGCCAGGGTGAGTAGGTGCTTGTGACTCGGATGTCGCTTGTTTCTGGGCAATTCAGCACAACTTTTATGGAGCAAAAATCCGCAAAATTGCTTACAACCATAGTAAGGAGCTGAAATAGGCCTCATACACCCATCACAGTTGCTATCATCTTTGGCATCACCACCATAATTTAGAACTAAATTATGGTTGTGGTAGGCATGTTTGATCTCTATCGCCGTTGCATTTTCCCCCAGACATGTTGTTCTAAAAACGTCAGTGATCAACTTCATAGATTCTCCCTTGGACTCCTCATCTTCTTCTACCATAGTTGATCCATCCCAAATATTTTCATGAGTTGCACAATTCACATGAGCAATATAATTACAACTAGAATCAGAACAATAATAACTTCCAAATCCTATATCCACTTCTCTGTGACAAATTCTGCATTCCCACTCTTCAGATTGATTTTCTCGAAGAGAATAGACGTGAGAAATCGGATGGTAATGTCGCATTATCCTGATGGTGCGTGGCAATGAAATGCATTTCTTATGAACAATAAGGTCACATGTAGTGCATAGATAGGGAGTTCGATCTCCAGCAGTGCCACAAAAATCACAAGTGAATGAGATTGGTCTTGACAGAAGAGTAAATGGGTGTTCATGACTCTCATCTGCAATTATGCGCGATGATGAGACCTCTTCAAGCGTAAGGCCGAACTTGCAAACAAGGCAGTAGTACACAAATCCCTTCCATTCTATTTCGCACAAATTGCAAGAACATCTCTCTGGATGGTCATCAGTTGGTGGATTGCGCAAGAGAGTAAGAGGATGTTTACGGTCATAAGGGTGATCAATCTCGAGAGGTAGTTCAGCACATTCCTTATGAAGGTGAAAGTAATTGCAATCATAACATTTGTAAATCGGACCTGATAACTTTTTCATACATCCCAAGCAATCACCTAGGATAGTCTTGATATGCTTTTCAATGAAGATCAATGGATGCACATGGGCAAAATGTTTAAGTTTAGGAAAACTTGCAGCAATAGATAGTTGATGCAAAGCACAATCGACGTCCATCTTGAAGTTACATGAATCACAGAAATAAACAAATCCCGAACAAATCGAGCCGCAGGAATAACAGATAAGCATGGACAAAGATGGTAATTTTGTTTGAAGAATAAGAGGGTGTCGAGGGTGTAAGGGATGATTAATCTCAAGGGGTAGCTCAGTACATTCTTTATGAAGGTCAAAATTGCAATCTAAACATCTGTAAATCGGAGTAGAACCAAAAAGTTCTTTCCTACATGCTTGGCAATAACCATCGACTCTCTTATTATACTTTTCATTGAAGATCAATGGATGCTTGTGGCTAAAATGTTCAAGTTTATCAAAGTTTCCAGCAATGGATAGTTGAAGCAAAGCACAATCCATGTCTAGATCGAAATGACAAGAAGAACAGCGATAAACCAATCCCCTAGAAAGCCTGTGATAAAACTTGCATGAATAATGACCAGAATGAGGCGATCTTGGTAGAAGAATAAGAGGGTGTGGAGGATGGAAGGGAAGATAAAACTTGCAACCATTGCAGCAGTAGCTTGGACCCTTTACTCGTTCCTAGAGGTGGCAATTGGGCGGGTTCGGGCGGGTTCGGGTCGGGTTCATTCGGGTTCGGGTTTATTCGGGTTCGGGCTCATTCGGGTTCGGGCTCATTCGGGTTCGGGTCCATCCGGGTTCGGGTCCATTCGGGTTCGGGTCCATTCGGGTTCGGGCTCATTCGGGTTCGGGCCCATTCGGGTTCGGGCCCATTCGGGTTCGGGCTCATTCGGGTTCGGGCCCATTCGGGTTCGGGTTCGGTCTGGGTTCGGGTTCGATCTGGGTACGGGTATGTTTTACATTATTTTATTTTATATTAGATGTAATCATTTTTACGTAATTTAAATATTTATATCTAAAAACAAATTATTAATTTATTATTATTATTATTTTTATTATTATTTTTATTTTTATACTTTTGCTATTATATGATATTTTTAATTATATTTATTTTTATACTTTTGCTAAAAACAACAGGACGAAGAAGACAAAAATAATATAATAATTTGTTCTAATTTGTATATGAAACAAATTTTAATTAATATGCATTTTATTATTTTTATTTATTTTTAAAATACACAATTATATGTTCAAAAATAAATAAACCAACAAGTATTCACATGCGAATGCATGTGATAACAAATACTAATTTGTATTAAATATTTAAATTAATATTTAAATTGGTAATTTAAGTTACTTTTAGGATAAAAAAATATTTGTTAATAAATAAATTTTCGAAATTACTCTCATATAGTTGAAAAGTTAAAAGACTGAATACAAATTAAATATTATTTAAATATTTCAACGATATTTATTATTAACAAATATTTGTACTAAATATTTAAAAAAGATATTTTAATTGATAATTTTAAATCAAATAAAAAGAAGGATATGTCATAATGGTTTTTCGACCGTTAGACGATTTTGAAAACAAAGATGGAGTCGCCACCAATCTGTTTTATTAGGTGTGATTGGCCACCTAAGAAATCTTATCATTTTAATAAATTTTAAATTTATTAAAATTTCTTAAAAGATATTTTTTTTTGGTCTGCTAAAATCAAAATTTGAGTTCGGGAACTCGGTTACGCGTGGGGAAGGTAATTAGCACCCCATGACTCCTGTTTTAAAAACGGTACGAATTGATCATGTGTTATTCTAAACCTCGATTTAATGGACTCAAAAACGGTATTTAAAATTAATTCTCTTTTTATTTTTATTTTTATTTTTCCAAAATATGTTTATTAATCGAAAAAATGAATTGTCATTATTTTCTAAAAATGAAAGTGAACATAAATCTTTTATCGAGAACACTCATTAAATATTCCCAATACCTTTGATGGTATTTAACAAAATCCTCTCACCTCAGAACATCTTAGGAATCACTACTATGACGTCCTTCAAAATTCGTCGTCTGCAATTCCCATTCACTCTTTTTTATTATTATTTAAATGCATATAATGCAAATATTTAAGCATGAGATGCACATGATTAAGTATATAAGACATGTGATTAAATACATAATCATACAATTAAACATACGAAGCATATCATTTGTAAACATGAACATGGCAAAAAATAAAACACGTACTTATTCATTTTTTACTTATTTATTGTTTTCATCATTTTTATTTTCAAAATAAATACGATTTTTTTGTATTAAGAATATCGCCAAATATTTCTACTAGTTATGGTGAAATTTAGCGAAATTCCCTCACATCGGGATATCTAGAAAATCACTACTGTAATGTCCCTCGAATTTCATCGTCGGAAGATTCGTGTCCACTTTTTTATTATTGTACGAGTGTGCATGGTGCGAATTCTTTTTTGTTCTTTAAAAAGGAATGCATGTGGATTAAAAAAATCTCTAGTAGATTATGTTTCCCTTTTTTTTTTTTTAAACAAAAATAAACAAATGCATATGTTAACATTGATATATAAAAAAAACATCTATATAAAAAAAATGGTAATAATAATAATAATTTTTTTTTTTTTGGTGTGAAAATTTTTTTGGTGGCATTCCGATATTCTTGGCAAATGTCTCATTAACTAACTTTACCCGGAATATATTTAGGAAAAATTAATACTTTCCATAAGAATAAATTCCTGTATAAAGACTTTTTATTTTATTTTATTTTATAGAAATTACCATTTTAATCCAAGACTCACTTTCAAATAAAAATATTTTTCTTATATATTTTTTTAAAGTTAAATTTTCCTAAAAAAACAATATATTTATTTATGGAAAATTTGAAAATAAATTATGAATACATTTAAATAAGCAATAATAATTATAAATAAAGGTATGAACAATTAAATAGCACCATATATATATATATATATATATATATATATAAAGAATTATACCAAAGACTCTTGGGCTTGACCCAAATAAGGGATGCACTTGGGTCTAGATCTGTCCACGGGCCGGGTAGCCCACCCGGCCCGGTTCGTATTGGGCCGGGCTTGGATAAAGTATTTAGTAATTCGGGCCTGCCCGGCCCAAATTACTATTTATTAAATAAAAAATATTATTTTATTTTATTTCAATTTAATTATAAATATATATTAATATTAATATAAAAATGAATTTTTAATATTTTAATATTTTTGAATAATGAAACGGGCCTATACGGGCCAGCCCGGGCTCGGCCCGAATGGGCTTGGGCAAGAGAAAAATATATTTTCCGGGCCGCGGCCCATGGACAGGTCTACTTGGGTCCAGAGGTGGGCAAGTGGGCCGGGGGCAGGGTTGGTGTAAGGGGGTCGGGTCGGGTCTGGTTGGGCGTGGGTCAGGTCGGCGGTTTGCCTTTTTTTTTGGGACCGAGTTACATACGGGTCGGGTTTGCTCCGGGTCAGCTGTTTTTTTATTTATTTATAAAAGCTCAACTTTCTCTCTCTTCCTTTATTTTTTCAATTTTCTTTCTCTCTCTGCCTTCCCAGCCTCTATCTTCTATTCATCCAAGCTCGTCGAAAAACTAATAAATGCTAGAGACAAACAATAAATTTATCCCTTTAAACAATAGCACCATAGCATTATCAAAATATCCCGCCCCCTAAACAATTACAATGAACTCAATTATACTCATAACAGATAATCAAAACCGAAGTGGCAAATCGCAACAATGCTAGTATAAGCTAGAGTGAAAAAAAAAAAGAAAAAAAAAAGCAATACTCTGAGTTCCGAAGGGGTCTTCCTTTTAACTGTTGGAGTTGGACCAACTTTGAGGGCATCCCCGCCAATTTGTAGCGAAGCAGAAGTGAATGCACCATGGGCAGCTACCTTCGCCATATTCGAGAGTCCTCTCGAACAATAACCGCGACTCCTTTACCTAAAAATAGCTATAGCAATACCAGCAATTATGCCTTTTTTTCAATTATTAAAAAAAAAAAAGAAACAAATCATCGAACAGAATACGCGCATTTTGCTGAACTTCAAAATCTAAGGAAAAAAATTGCTGACGAAATCAATTAGATTTCATATAAAATTCAGATTCAAATTAACGTCATACCTTGGTGAAGAAAAAGTCGCGGAGAAATGCATCAACAAAAGAGCCGAGATAATCTGGGCGTGCCCTAATGGGGTATTAATCTAGGGTTTTAGAAAAGAATTTTGCGTTGCCCCGGTGAATGAAACTTTTAGGACAAATCATGGAAAGGAGGAAGAAGGGAGAGAGAGGGAAAGAGCCGAAGAGGCTGAGAAATTGCAGTAAAGTGGAGAGTGAAATTTTTTGGGTTTTTTTGGTTTTTGAACAATTGGATTTCCCTCCTGCAATTGACGGCGTTATTCGACCTTTTTTAATGTAGCGGAGTGCCGTCACTGTTAAAGTCACTGGTGCGGTGCCTAGTGGCTTTGGTTTGCTCTCGTTTAACATTGCTTTTGACACAGTTTTTGAGGTCAAAAGTTGCTTTTCACTGCAAACGCAATGCTAAACAGATAAAAAAAATTGGCTTCTGCTGTTGAAACCATGGTTTGAAAAGCCAAACCAAAAAGCCAAAAAATATAACTTTTGAGCTTTAAAAGCTGGCTTTTGGATAAAATGACTTTATTATCCTCACATCTCTACACTTTTCTTATTTTAAACATATCTTTTTTTGACATTTCAATTTTCTACAACACTTTTTCACAGTAATACTAAACACTTAAAAGTTTTTAAACCACACTTTTTTACCACACTTTATAAACACACTTTTTCTAACTCAAGCTTTTTCCAACCCAAGCTTTTTCCAACAGCAATACTAAACTAGCCCTTAAAGATGTCACGTGGCTCGCTTTGCCTATTTTGTGCGCTGTTTTTTTTGCGATTTAAAACCTTGTATGAAATTCCCGAGGACTTAGGGCCCACTTTGGAATTTATTGGGCGTTTATTTTGAATTTCAAGGCCCAACAGTTTTATGTTTTTTTTTTTTTTTTAGCAATTTCTCCCTAAGATCACGTTAGAGTTTAGACTATGGATAATTGGATTTTATGGTTGGATTAAACGTTATAATAATTTGAAAATCATAATGAAAAATTATTTTAAAAAATAAAACTTAATTTCAATTAGCATCTTTTGTTATTTTTCATATTGTGATTAAATCATAATATATAACGAGAAAATCTTGCACTCGTAATATTTTGTTATTATTTCAATATTCTTATTTTTTTTTAAATATACAATTTTTTATATAATAGGTACTAATATGAATTTAAATTAATTAGTTAATTATTTAACTTATTAATATTAATCATATTACTGTTGATGATAAAAATTTATTTTACTTTTTGAATGAAAAACGAAATTAGCATTTGGTATTTCGTTTGATGATAAATGTATCAATGTTGATATCATAATTATCAAAATCGAATCGAAGATTGATTCCCTTAAAGCTTTGAGTCTTGAATCAAATGGTTCAATCATCGGATCATTTAGATCAATGTCGAGTTATTATAAATAAATTATAATCAATTATATAACTATTTTTTTAATTGTATAAACTAATTCAAAATTATGATATAAGAATTAAAAATATTCATTATCATTTTAAAAATTACAAAGAAAACTAAGCTTACAAATATTTTTTAAAATTTTTAGTTTTCTAAAATGTTTTATTTTTTATTTTTAATCTTTTAAAATAAAATTAATTTTTTTAATAAAAATATAAGAATCAATAATTAGTATGCAAAAGCATCATTTCAAAAATCATTTTTAATTTTTTAATATTATAAGTGAATTAAGGAATTTAATTTTTTTTAAAACTATTTTTTAACATAATCTAAAAGATATATTTTATCTATTAACCCGTGGAATGTAAAAACTTCATAGTAATGGTTAGATAATTTATGTTCTTTTTGTAATTAATTTTCTGTTTGGAAGGAATTAATTTTCCTTATTTTTTTAGATCGCACTGAATTTTCGATTCAATGGGATCCATGAAGGAAAAAAATTTAACTACATGAAGGAAAAAAAATTAACTACATCGTAGGGTGCATTTGGATAGCATCTTATGATACAGTTGAAGCTATTGCCCCTCCAATGAGACACTGGAGGGGAAAGGGTCCAATTAAAATTTGGACCTTCTAATGAAAAATAATGTTTAATATTTCCTTTAAAATATTTAAATAAATATATCAAATAATATTTTTAAAATAAATTTAAATGTTAAATATTATTAAAATATATAAGTAATTTATTAATATATTTTTACATTAATATCTTTAATGGTTATTTTCATTTTCATCTCACCGCAACAGTTGTTTTTACATCCAAACACATATCATAACATTGATTTTAATCTCACCGTTACAATATCCAATACCATCGTTACATTAATTAATTAATTTCACCTTATTTTTAATATCACCACCAAAATCAATACACCGCCCGTTGAGATCCAAATGTAATAAATCAGAAGTTGTAAGTTGTAACCAATCCATGGAAACACTTTTCTTTTTAATGATAAAATTCCAATAATATGTTTTTTTTTTAATTATGAATTTTTAACCATCATTTTGTTTTTCTTTTTCTTTACCTAATAACCTGGATATTGAATCTCCTGCACTTTGTTCGAAGAGAAAAGGCAGGACTTTGGGGTTCGTTCAAGGCCCGTGAATCTGTTCTCACAGCTTGAATTTTGATTGTTTTTTTGCACTTTAATGGAATTATCAAGAACCCATTTTGATGTTGGAATTCATAAGAGAGAGTTGATAATAAGGACCTGAGGATTGGGAAATTTTGATGGGGAACACATGTGTAGGACCAAATAATGTTGGTACTGGTGGTGGATTCTTGCAATCTGTTACACAGGCGGTTTGGAGGCAAAGGCCACGAGAGGACCGGTTACCTGCACCACCTAATGAAGATAACAGCAACAAAAAAGGTCAGGAAAATGCAGGTTCTGCTGAATCTAAATCAAAGAGCTCTGATGGTTCCGTTGCAATCCAGAATACACCCCCTGAACCAGTCAAGATCATGAATGAGGAATCAGGTAAACAAGAGATTAAGGAGGAAGGCAATAAGGCTCAGGGTGATTCCAAACCCAACAAGCCACATCATATGAAAAGGGTCGCAAGTGCGGGGCTGCAACTTGAGTCAGTGCTAGGAAGGAAAACTGGGAATATGAAGGAGATATATAGCTTGGGGCGGAAGCTAGGGCAAGGACAATTTGGAACAACATTTTTGTGTGTGGAGAAAGGAACTGGAAAAGAGTTTGCCTGCAAATCCATTGCCAAGAGGAAGTTGACCACAAAAGAGGATGTGGAGGATGTTAGGAGGGAGATTCACATAATGCACCATTTAGCCGGTCACCCCAATGTGATACAAATCATAGGTGCTTATGAGGATGCTGTTTCTGTTCATCTTGTTATGGAAATTTGTGCAGGTGGGGAGCTTTTTGATAGAATTATTCAGAGAGGGCATTATACTGAGAGAAAAGCAGCTGCTCTTGCAAGGATAATAGTTGGTGTTATCGAAGCATGCCATTCTCTGGGTGTTATGCATCGCGACCTAAAGCCTGAAAATTTCCTATTCATTAACCATGAAGAGGAGTCACCTCTTAAAACAATTGACTTTGGACTCTCAATGTTCTTTAAGTCAGGTATTCCCAAGTGATCACTTTTTTTTTGGTTCATATTGAAAAATCTTATAGTCATTAGAATTAGGAACTTTCAATTGAATACCTCCCAGATGGAACCATTTGATAATTTATGCCACTTTGCTGTCATGAACATAGTTAACACTTGTTAGAGATATTTTTTTAGGCACATGAACAGCTGCTGGATAAATGAGGGATTGAACATCTTATTACCTTCTTGGACAGTTGGACTATGAAATTATTGAGTGCAATGATTCCTACTTCTTATTTTATAGTATTATACATGATAATTCTTCCTTGTGGTTGATTGTGGAACATAAAATTTCTCACTCTAGTACAAGGAAATCAGAATTCCCAATTGCTAGAATAAAATGTCCTGTAAATCCTTTCCTCGTGAAATTGAAGTTCAAAACTTATCTAAGATTACAAATTCTATCTTGAGAAGCCTTATAATTGCCCATTATGATGGGCCACTGATATTGTGATGACTGTTTCACTGGTTTTTGTTCGATCTTAGATTAAAGCACGAATTCCATTATATTCATGCTGCTAATAAATCTTAATTACTACAGAGAAGTCTGTCTTTAATCACTATGTGCAATTACGGAGATTGTGTGTAAATAAATTAGTTTTAGATCCAAGTGGGGGAGAACAACATCAGGAATCCTTGTGGAGACTCTACCAGTTACAGACTGAGAAAGATCTAATTATCTGACTAGGCTTGATATGCACGTCACATTGACCTTTCAGTTTCTTTCTTGCAGCAAAGAAAGAAAAGAGGGGAAGAAAGGGGAGGGCGTAAGGAGGGGAAAGATCAATAAGTGCGATGCCTCCATCATCTTTCTTGGCTATATGGAAGTATTTATATAGATTACTCCAACAAATATAGCAATATAACCATTGCTCATCTTTAGAGTATGGGCATGTCTAGCCAACTCATAGTCTGATCATTGCCTTCGTTTGCTTCAAGCCAGTCATCATTATAGTGGATTTCATTAAACTTTTATTATGTCAAGTCTACTCTACTGTCTGGGAACTAATTCTTTTTCCTCTAGGTGAAACATTCAATGACGTGGTTGGAAGTCCCTATTATGTGGCTCCAGAAGTGCTGCAGAAGCATTATGGTCCAGAATGTGATGTTTGGAGTGCTGGAGTTATCATCTATATTTTACTTAGTGGCGTTCCCCCATTCTGGGATGGTGAGTGTTTTGCTGCTTGTGGCTTCATTGCTTCCTGGTATGTTTGATTACATCTAATTTATTTGGTATGGATGTTATTTTTTTTTCATTAGAATCGGAGCAAGGAATATTTGAGCAGGTTTTGAAAGGTCAACTTGACTTTATGTCAGAGCCATGGCCTAGTATCTCTGACACTGCAAAGGATTTGGTTCGACGAATGCTTGTAAGGGACCCTAAAAAGAGGTTGACCGCCCATGAAGTTCTTTGTGAGTATGCATATCTCTCTCCCTCTCTAAATTATACTGTTATTAAGAACAAATGGTCAACTTGGATATTATTTTATTTGAGAAGCCTTGAATGTTATTCTGTCTATTTCAACCGAATGTTCATCTTTTGCAGCATCACGTAGTGCAGAATTATCTTGGATATACTTTTCAGAAACAGTTTTGATTTGGCTAAAAATGAATACATTTAGTGGAATACATGGTGTCATGCCATCATTCTATTGTCGTTATATAGAAGTTAGTTATGGCCTTATGGGACAGTGGGAATGGAAGAATAATTGTTTGTTTAGAGATGATTATTTAAGAAATACCTAGTTTTAGTGATCTTAGAAGCTAGTGTCTTATATTGCTTAGACAAGAAAAAAAATTGTCTGGTTTATCTTGTAAATTCAATTTGAAATTACATATTGCTACTTCTATTGGCAGTTGTAACAGGGATTATTATCTAAATTTGTCCTTTGTGGCTGCTTCTTTCCACCAACGTGATATGACCTGCATGAGTACCATTTTCAACAATCTCTTTTTATACCTATTGGAGTGGCAGAGGAAGGCAGGGTACTCTGTAACCTGAGATTCAAGATGATAGACTTTGAAGCAATTTTAAGACAAGTTGGAGACAATTTGATGTTATCCTGCGGTAGATGAGGCTGCAAATGTCTAAGCTGAACTTTCTGACATTCTGCTATATGTTCCTGGCACTAGCCCTCTTTGTTTTGTGCTTGATGGGCTGAGTCTTTAAAATTTGTCTCATTTGATTGTTTCAGGATTAGTTCTGACAAGTTGGATAGTAATTATTCTAGACAATTTTTTGGATCATGAATTAATGATTGGTCAGTACTGTGAGTGATTACATATTAAAAAGCAGAATCCAATTTAGTGGACAGGGATGCATTCCATCAAATCTTGTTGTGCATGAAATTGTAGGTTTAAGTATTTATATGATCAATCGTTAATTTAATGAATTTATGAAAAGGCTTAACTGAATTAAGTAGCTATGATGTAACAGTTTGCTCATTCAGATGGTTTATGATTTGGAATTCCACCTTTTCTTTTAAGAAAAAGGAAGTTTTCCCTGAATATTGAAAATTAGACAATAGTTTTGACCATGTAAATTGGAAGAGACCTGTTAACCAGTAGAGCTACCTTTTCACACATTTCTGAGTTTCTTCACTCAGTTGCTTCGTGTTATAGTGTGTAGATTGCAAAAAGTTTGTATTCCTCCTTTGAGTGAACATCCTTGTGAATGTTGTAAAAAATGTAGCCAAACAAGTGCTACAGCAAAGATTATCAATTAGTTGCTGCTCTTGGACCTTAGGACTTCCTGATGTGCACTGTTTACTTGAAGTTTCAATTAACAACTTCATAGGTGTTCAAAACTTTTATTGTCTAATAGGCACTAAACCTATTCTGAAACACGAGGAATTTGGATGACAGGAAGAGTTTCATTTCAGTTACTTAAATGCAAGAAGAAGAACTGCCATTCATGTTTTGATTGGCGTTTCCTTTCTGCAACATCAACCAAGGACTTTGAACACTTGGATTTATCACGTGCTTTGAGACTTTTATCAGAAGGAATTTGCTTTCTTGAGAACTAAACCAATAGTTTATCAAACTTAGTATACGTCTAGAAGTCCAATTATATTGTCTATGTCAAAGCATTTTATCATTGTTCAAAAAAACTCAAGACAGAAATATTGCTTTCAGTGTCTGTTTATGGTTGAAGCATTTCAGTTACAGAGCAACTTTATTTTCTGAATTTATTCTATTTATCAAAAAGGGTTATTTACTTTCTTATTTCTTGGCAGCTCACCCTTGGGTTCAGGTGGATGGTATTGCTCCAGATAAGCCTCTTGATTCTGCTGTCCTATCTCGTTTGAAGCAATTTTCTGCAATGAACAAGCTGAAGAAAATTGCCATCAGAGTTAGTATCGAGATCATGTCAACTCTGAAGTTCATAGTACTTGTAGAGAATTTTCAAATTAAACTGTGTTGTTTCCCCAATAATATGCATGAATGAAGCATGTTGAATGCACTAAGCAAACTTTTAACTTAATGGTAAAGAGTAAGAATCTTTATCAAATTAGATGCGTAATGCACTCATATATATCAGGCAGTTCTGACAAGTTGTCATCTAGTTTTTTTGGGGCCATGACTTGATTTCTTTTATATATATTTCTTATTAGAAGTTGTGTTTTTCTATTTAGGTCATTGCTGATAGCCTGTCGGAAGAGGAAATTGCAGGCCTGAAAGAAATGTTTAAGATGATAGATGCAGATAATAGTGGGCAGATCACTCTTGAGGAACTGAAAACTGGTTTGGAAAAAGTTGGTTCTAATCTCAAGGATTCTGAGATTAGTGGGTTAATGCAAGCGGTAAGCCTTGGTTTCAAATTCACATCATATATTCTTCCTGTGTCTTTTTACTGAACAAATCTCAGCCTTGCTGTGCTGTAGTATGAAGCTGGCTTTTCCTGTTTTGCTAGAAAGTGCTAGCAGGGGAGGTTAATAGGTTCAGTGTTAAAAGAGGCAGGGGGGTATTCATAGGTGTTTTATATGTTGTAAAGTGTTCTGTGAATTTTTGAAGTTACAAAAACACTGACTGAAACGAAATAGGAGAATATACTGAAGCTGTTCAAAGAATAAGTTTTTGCTACTTTTAAATCTACTCAATTGTCCAATCATCATCACTTTTAAAACCGTGTTTAAATGCAAGATCAACCGGCATAACAGTGGTGTAAAAATGGGCAGCCAGGCACCCTAGGCTCTAACATAGTTGCTGATTTTGTATCGTTTTCTGTTAAAAACTTCAGGCAGATATTGATAACAGTGGTACTATAGACTATAGTGAGTTCATAGCGGCCATGCTTCACCTAAACAAGATCCAGAAAGAAGATCATCTTTTTGCAGCTTTCTCCTACTTTGACAAAGATGGGAGTGGGTACATCACTCAAGATGAGCTCCAACAGGCCTGTGAGCAGTTTGGCTTGCAGGATGTTCACTTAGAAGATATAATACGTGAAGTTGACCAGGATAATGTAAAGAACTTGCAAGCTAACTTTAACTTTTATTTCTCCGTAAATATTATCTTGGTTAAAGATGCTGTTGGTTTTACATACTTATATCAATTATCTTGATGTGTTTCTCTTTAGGATGGGCGTATTGATTATAGTGAGTTTGTGGCTATGATGGAAGACACGGGCTTAGCCATACGGCACAAAACATTTAAGAATTGATGGTATGCTGAGACTGCATAATCCATAGTTAAACTGTATGATCTAACTGTTATTTTCTCTTTTATAATTTAAATTAAAACTGGAATCCAGATTGTTGTATAGATTGTCCAGGCTTCAGAGAGAGAGAGCACGTTGCTTTCCTTTTTAGCTTGTTTATTGTTGTATTTACCTTTCAGTCTTCTGTTAGGTATTCCAAGTTAATTAGATGTCAAAATTTTCATTGAGAGAATTTGCCTACTGTTGTGATTTTACTTTATTCGTCTTGTGTCCTGTGTAAATAAAGGGAATTTGAAATTTGATGATGGAAAGTGTTTTCTCAAGTCTTAACCCTTCTCTGGCATTTGCTTTTTGCTATTTGGAAGCTCTCTTCTTTGAAACTAATTACCATGAAAAATGGATTATGTAACCATTCATTCAGGCTCAGACAGCTCTTTATTTATATCTGAATATAATTTTGATTATATAAGATGAGATCTTTGAGGCAATCCCTGCTGTAATCTATCAAATTAGACAGTGATTTCCATTATCTGTCATGCTGTTAGTACTGAAGTTTTGTTAAAATTGTTTGCACTTATCAGTTCACTGTACCGAGTCTTCACAGATATTTACGACAATGTGTCAAACGTCTCATATTTAATGCATGAATTGCCTGCATTATCATTTTGGCCCCAGGCTTCTTGATGTTAAATTCATTCATCAGTCCATTCGTTTCCCCTGCACGCCAAAATGCGAGTTAAGGTTTATGTAGCAATCATCAATCATTTTGGCCGCCAGATTTCTTGATGTTAAATTCATTCATCAGTCCGATTCATTTGCCCTCAGCTGAAAACATGAAGGTTAAGCTTTGTTTCTAGCATCAGATGTCATCTAATGCATGTTTAACCATTTATGTCTTGACTTGCATGATTGATTCTAAATTGACAGGTACTTGGTGGTAGCCATGTCTAACACGAATCCTATCCAGCAGCTCGGTTAGAAATGTATCTTGTTCGATCCTCTGTCTGGTAGCGATGCTCGTGACCAGTAAGGTCAACTCAATCGTACGGTACGTAACCTTGCTATCATATGTACGACACACTACTAGCATTTATGTTGCTACTTTGCCTAAGGTTTTGTCATATCAATCAAGGCCACTATATCTAGATTCTCAGAAGCTTATGCGAAATGGTATAAATAGCATGTGATTTTGCTGGTGAGATTTGGCTTGTTGACAATGAGCGCACATGGCCGAGGGGGAAAGCTATATGAATGCATATTTCTGCACCAACTCCATGGCGTGCTTGGCAGGTTTTCCCTGCCTTGAAGAGTTTCTATAAAAAATGCTCTGAATATTTTGCAGAAAACGGACCACTTGTTTTATTTTACTTGTCCCTCATTGGACCATGGCAACAAGAACTATGAAATTAGTTGGTGATTTCAACCTTTTAACTTTTACCATCACAGCAAAGGTAAAATATAATTGAAGATAATTCCTTTTGAATGCGAGTTTTGATAACAGATTCTCATTTACAACCACAAATATTATATAAACAACTTAATTAGTCAAGACAACTTTTTTTTTTTTTTGTGCAAAGGAAGTCGTAATATGGGATAAGAAGTTGTAGATGTTGAAGTTTAAATCATAGATTTGGTAAAAATAATCTTTTAAAAATAATTGTATAAATTAATTGGATTAAATTTCAGATATATTAAAACAACTTTAACGAGCCGAAGAAGATGGATTTCATAACATTTATGCAGAAAAGAATGATAATGACAACCTCTTGATTTCTTACCTCACAAGGGCCATAAAAATACAAAGAGAAAACAAGATCAAGAAAAGGGTTTTTATTTTTTTAGCTTAAATTCAAAAAGAAAAGTCAGAAACGGGGTTTTCAAGTCCTACATGTAATTTGCTATACCATTTTCCATGAAATTACTAACCTAGTATGCCTTTTCTTTTCTTTTTTTCATTTCACCCATTCACCAAAGGCCATCAAAGCACATGACACCAAACCTAACACAAAAGTCCTTTTCAATTCATCAAAACTTGCTTCTTCTTTCTTCTTTTTAAACCAAAACTTTCCAAGACCCTTTTTAAAAAAAATTTCAGCCTTCATTTTCAAGCTTTTATGGGACTAAAGATATGAGAAGGAAAAAAGGTGGGGGAGTTAATTAGTTCCCCACCATTTTTGACACTTAGTAATCATCATCGTAATCTGCTGTCAAATATCAATTTCAGCTTTTGCGGACAATCTTGTTTTTTTCTTCTTTTTTACATTTTAACAAATATCTTAATATATTGTAGAAAACAGAAAGGAGACAGGCTGGGGTTGGGATGAAGCTCAGCTACACCTTTTTCCTGATTGCTCCCTCCTGATATGGCACATCATAGCTAGAGGACACCATGCAGATAATGCCAACCACTCCTATTCTTTCTTTTTTTCTTACTTACTTTTTTTTTTATTTAAAATTTTATTAATGAGTATTTTAAAATATTTTTAAAAATTAATTAATACTTTTTTTATAATAATATTATTATATAAATACAGTAATTAATAATTTTATTTATAATTTTTGATACATTAAATAAAAATATTATTATATATAATAATTTAAAAAATACCCTAAAAACACTAATCAATAAAATCCTTTTTCTTATTTTGATATTATGACTAGTCTATAGGTCGTTGTTTGTCCTTTCTCTATTTATGCCATCATTTATTTTATTTACTTATCTATTTATGGTATCGAAACTAACCTCAATTTTGTTTTAAAAAAATTAAAATATAGTAATTTTTACATATATATATATATATTTACTATTATAAAAAAGTGATTGAGTTGGTATTACGAATCAAGTGACACCAATTTAATTGATGAAATTATAAAATAACCAAATAAAATTATAAAATCAAAAAGTTAAATAAAAAATAAAAAACTATCTATTTACTTTTAAAAGACCACCCTATCTTCTAAAAAACGACTCACTTAAACAAATTACCAATTTTTTATCAATTTAAAAAATAAAAAAAAAACTATCCACTTAAAATATTAGTCATTTTTTATATTTAACTTTTTAAACACAATTTATTTATCTTTAAAAATATATATATATTCACTTACTGAGCGTATGGAATTCTCTAATTAACAAGTACATTCCATATAGTAATTTAAGAATATATGAAAGAAAAATTTAAACTTCTAGGTGACAATTTTCACTTTATTCCAAATAATTTAAAGAAAAGAGTTATACTCGTATATTTATGAGTCTACCATCAATGAAAATCTTAGATTTTACAAACAGAGTTAGTAAGATAACACATATTCTTTAAAATATATTAAAAATTTTAAAAAAATTAAGTAAAAATAAAATAAAATATATGATAATTTTTTAATTTCGTTTATAATATTACAATTTTTTATTACCAATGTATCAAATATGAACTCTATATTTATTTATAAAATACACATCACTTGGAAATGGTTAAATGCTTAAATTTAAGCTATAAAGTTTTACAATGGTTTTTGAGTTATATATAGTAATATTTATCACACCCACAAAAGTTTATGAAAATTGTTTTTCTAAATAAGTGAGAATTGATTTTATATATGATTTGGTCATTAAATATTGCTATGACTATGGTTAGTGGAAAATATTTAGCATCATGAAATACAATGGAAGAGCACATTGGTGAGAGATAAATATACAATGGTAGACAAGATAATTTGGTAGGGGCTTCAAAAAAAAAAGGATTATTGTGTCATTTCAATTAGCAAGGAAGTAATTTATTTTATTTTTTAAAATATAATTAATAAATTAAAAACAAGAATTAACATTTGTTAATTACATTTATATATTTGATAATATGTGTATATATATTCAATTATTAATTATAAACATAACATAAATTATTATATATATTAAAATTTTAAATATAAATACAATTCATACATTAAATATTTTATATTTGTATCGTATTTTTATATAATTTGAAAATTATCAATTTAATCAGAAAGTGAATTAATAAAAAGAAAATTAAATAGATAAAATGACACGTGGTGGATGGTGGTGGACCAACTATCCACCCAGCAGAGACAGACGGCTCCTTCTCAGAAACCACCAAATATGTCCTTTTGCGGCCACCTTTTTATGTCCACAACCATTTCCGAGCCAAGTGCCACGTGCCAACTATATTAGCCACTCCTCTCCCCTTTACAAACTCACGCCATTTGCATTTACATTTCTACCCTTCACTCATCACTCAAATTTTATTTTTGTACCTATGATGGTGATCACTGGCATGTGATGTTTGGACATAGAAAACACTTCGACCTGTCATTGGTCGAACCAGATCTGTATAAGTCATTTTATTATTTAAAAATATTAAAATATTATTTTTATATTAATATTAATATATATTATAATTAAATTTAAATAATTTTTTTTATCTAATAAATAATAATTCGGATCAGATTGAATTACAAAATATTTTGTTCAAACTCGATCCAATACGGGTCGGGCGAGCTACCAGATCCGTGGACAGGTCTAGACTTATACTTATATATATGTGTCGTGTCTGTTTTGTATTTTTGTTCAGATAAGATACAAATATACGGAATATAAATACTAAATAAATTTTTAAATATAGTAAAATCTCAAAACACGTATATGATATGTTTATTATATATGTTACATGCGACATGACACAATTAACACATTTAAAATTAATATGCTTAAATTTTATACGACAAATATATTTAGATACGATTAATATGAATAATCTAAATTATATGAATAACACGATTATTAATCTATTTAAACCAAAATTTAATATTAATTAATCATAACTACATTTGGAATAATTTATAAAATAAATATAACAAAATAATAACGTCTACATTAGACCTGCTCATGGGTCGGACTGCGATCCTGATTTTTTTTACCTTATCTAAGCCCGTATTTCGACGGGCTCGAACAGACCCGATGGCTCGGGTTACTGTTCACTATATTAATAAAAAATTCTAAAAATATTTTTACAAATTAAATTTTAAAAAAAAATTATTCTGTGAACAGTTATCCGAGCCGGACCAGCTCGGATCACAAAAATTCTATCAAATCCTAACCTAATACGGACCGAATTTGTTGAGTCGGACGGGCTGTCCGATCCATCAACAGGTCTAGTCCACAATCCACACTCCATAACATACATTTAAAATTAAAATCTTCGAACATTGTATAAGAACAATTCAACATAATAAACTATAATAAATTAAAATAATCTTCCATCAACATTAAACACAAACTATCAACATAGTAAAAAAACATTAAATGTGATGAAATTCCTTCATATATATGTATATATATATCATAAAACTAAACCTTATATGAAAATGTAACATAAATTTAAATTATGAATATGAAACATATAAAAATAAAATAAAGCAAGTAAGCACATTTATAAAAAAGAATGAATTAAGGATCTTTGTTTCATTTTTATTACTAATAAAACATGTTTCATTAAAAAGAAAAAAACACTTATTCATCACTGCGTGTATTTGATTTTAAACTAAAGTATAATATGCATGTTATTCCTCAATTTATTATTCTTAAAGTATTTAATTTAAATCTAAAGCACATTATTCATTCTTCCTCATGATCAAGGGCTTTGGTCCTTTTTTATATCAAAAAAATAAATATTATAAATTGATTAAAAATAGATAAATACTTTAGATATAACATACAAGCTAATCGACTAATTTATATAGTATTTACAAGTAAAACCTTATATTTTGTTATTATATATATAATTTTTATACTTTATCTATATTAAGTTTTTAACAAAAAAAATATAAATTTGTACATTATTCTATTTGTTTGTAGGTGTAGTACTACAAAATTTAAAATAATAAGCTAAATTCGTACTAATATTATATTATAATTATTAGTAGTATAAAAAAATAATTGCATATTAAATAGGTATAAACATTAAATGCTTAAAATAATCTTTATGGGTTTATATTTAATTAATAAGTAATTAGATATCATAATTAAAAATTTTAAATATTTTTTATCTGCTTATATTATATTTAAATGGGTATAAAAATATGTTAGACGTGTCTTATACATGTTAAAGGTTTTTCGTTTTATATATACGGATAACTTAAACATGTGTAAAACATGAAAATTGTTGTATTATAATTTGTGTCGAAACGCTTAAACATGAGACACATTTTTATCAAATCCAAATTTTCTGGTATAGCTTTCTTATACTCAAAATTATCAAATCTAATTATACTTTACATTGAAAAACTTTCATGTAATTATTCCAACTCTTATCTTTATGTCTAGCTTTTTATTTTATTTATTTTATTCAACACTTATCATTTCTAATGTAATTATTTTATTTTGGTACATATACATGATATATATATATATATATAAAATCTAAGAAAAATAGAGATGATGTAAACTTTGGATGTAAAATATATATCAAGCATGAATTTCGTCAGTGTCACACAATGAGTGATTAAATTTCTAATGTTAATATATTTAAGTCATTAATATATACAGTTCCTTTAACAATTCTTAAAAAAATAGAAATATTTGAATATATTTGCAAAAGTAATTTACACAAGAAATTAATGAATAAATTATTAATGTAGAAAATTTACAACATGACGATCGGATTAAATATTAATTCCTACAAAGAGAAACCCAATAATAATTTTCGTTAGAGGACAACTCCGTTAGCAAGCTAAGTGTCACGGTCCATACCAACTTGCAAGGTATTGTTCGCTTCGGCCCATTGGACCTCACGGTTTTGTCCACAAAAGGAGCCTCAAAAGTTGAAGATGGTGTGAACACTTATATACCCAGTCAAACTCTAGTACACAGCCGATGTGGGATTCATGGCTCTTCTCTACGACCATGACATCCTCCCCCACTCCAATGAGGGCCCACTGTCCTCAATGGCACATCGCTAGTACCCTCAGAGCCGGCTATGATACCAAATGTCACGGTCCACACCAATCTGCAAGGTATTGTCCGCTTCGGCCCATTGGACCTCACGGTTTTGTCCACAAAAGGCGCCTCACAAGTTGAAGATGGTGTGAACACTTATATAACCAGTCGAACTCTAGTACACAGCCGATGTGGGATTCATGGCTCCTCTCTAGGACCATGACACTAAGCCTAAGACAAGAGAGGGCCAATTTATGAGAACGGTGACACTGACAATAAACTGGTCGGTTTTAGCAAGAAAAAGCATAACTTTCTATCCAAAGATCGGGACTTGTTTAAGGGTCGGGCTATTTATTCAAGTTTGAAAATTCGTTCATATTTAGGAAGTTTGGACAAAAATATTAGATCCGAAAAATGGGTTTGGACAAAAAAATTAAGCCGGTTTAAAATATGGGTCGGGCCTTGGCTCCAACATTCAAAGCCTGAGCCTCGCCCGACCCGTTTTCTAATTAAATAATATATTATTTATATTTATATATATTATGTAATTTATGTTATATAAAAATTAAATATATATAATATTGGTGTAAACATTAAAAAATATGTTAAGTTATCTATGTTTAAGAACTTAATAAAATAAAAAAATATAAAATTACTAAAGATTAAATAATAAATATTTTTTTTTTAAAATATTAGAAAAAAATAGTATGGGTGGACCTAAACGGGTTTGGGTTATCCATTTACAAATATGGGCGGGCTTGGACAAAATTTGAGGCCCATATTTCAGGCCGAACAGGGCTTGGACAAGCAAATGTAGTGTTAATACCATACATGAGCCCGACCCGAACCCGATCCGGCCCATGAAAACCTCTCGGGGTACTAGCCTTGTTTATATTGGATCGTTTTGGATATAGATTTTTTTAATTTGAGTCGGTTCAATTTGAATTACTGTTTATAAAAAAAAATATTAATATAAAAATAATTTTTTATATTTTAATATTTTGTGAATAATAAAACGAGATTTCAAACTAGTTTGGCTCCGGCCCGACCCAAATTTGAGTAAGAAAAAAAACGGATCGTGACCTGATCCACCATGAACAGACCTAATGCATAAGCATATATATTCCAAACCTTAGTTTCTAGCTCTGGGTATATGCATTTGCTTTGTATAAAATATTAATTAATGCTCTGGACTGGAGTCTATATCTTTTAGGAACAAATTTGCTCTGAGTTTCCTCAATTTTTATTTTTCTTTATGTCTTATTCTTCTGTAACTGGTCCCAAGCCTAATTAATTGTAGATAGAATTGCATGCAGGAGCTTCTGGATCAGCAATTTTTTTTTTTCCATTTTTAATTCATTTCCCTTCCTCTATAGGTCGATATTGAATTCATATATATATATATATATATATATATATATAGTATTCTTGTGGGAGAAATTAAAGAGAATCATTAATAATTAATTAAGTTATCCGTCTTCAAAAGGATATTCTAATTGTTAGAATGTAAACTTTTTAGTTGAAGATCTCACATGCTTCGAAACTTGTAGAAGAGACATTGATATTTATATATAAGGAATTGATTCAAATTCAAAATTTAATTCAATTGATTTGTGTAATTATCTTTAAAAAATGATATCTAATAAATTTAAATTCAAATCTTAACATATATAACTTTTCCTTTATTCAAAATTACGATTTTATATATATATAAAAATAATAATAATTCAACCTAAGGGTTAATTTAAGTTTTATAACTTTTCATCTTATTTCGTTCTATTCATAGTTTTATAACAACAATAATAATAATACAACAAAATAATGGGTTATGAATGAAACTTAAAAATTCTCAGGAATTAGACTGAAAGACTAGGCTTTCGAGCCCGAGAGTTAGTTAATTTTTGCCACTCAATGATCATTCTAAATTGATATATTTTTTTTCTCATATGAAGTTTTAGGCATATATATGAATATATATAGAAAGTTGATAAGTCCATAATAATCACCTTGAGATTAAATGACTTTCACAAATTAAATCAGCTTAATTCAACGTAAAAAAAAAAATGATCATTGATGACGTAGGTGATGATAAGATTACAATGAGAAATATAATTCAAGTTTATCAAGGTGTTATCGCCATCGTATATTCAGACATTGGCACAACTAGAACTAGTTTTAGTACTTTACATGAAAGAAAAGAAAAGAAAAAAAAAAGCAAAAAATTTCAAATTCGAAAGGAAATATTAAAATTTGCTTTTATACAAAGCTCCAAAAATCCTTGCCTTCCCTGATGAAGAGGTAATCTAGAATTAAACCATGGCCTCTCATGTCATGTTGCAGTCATGCATGCAGTCCCTCTGATCACACAAACAAAGCACATCTTCGCTTCTGTCTGCATTAGGACTACTTGATTAGGCGGCACATCGACCACCCAAATAAGGTTAAACAACATTAAATTTCAGAAGTATATTTCAACTCATATTTTTCCTCTCATAAACCATTTTGTTTTTCGATTTTTTTTTAATTGACATCGAAGATAGCTCAAACTGAGATATATGTCGAAAAACCGGATCATCCAAAATTAAAAAAAAAAAAAGATTTCCATAAGAAAAAATACAATTACATATGAAAGTGTTCGAACACGTGTACAACAAGGATGATAGTAATCATTGAGTGTGATGGTTGCTAGCTAGATCCATCGTATCTCCTATCGTTTATTAATCAAAGTCCAGTTATTATCAACAAAAATACAAAATTATGGGATTATATGTGTGTATTTGTAAATTTGGAAGAATTTGAAGGGTGTTTCGGTAATTCAAATATTTCCCTTCTTTAATTGCACCTTTAAGTACTACTGGTATACTGAGTGTTGTTACAGTTGAAACACATTACACCTACAAGCAAAAGGCAAAAACTCTTTTTTTTTGTTTAAAGTATTTTTTCTTCAGTGGTTCACAAAAAAAGGTATGGATATATATAAATCTTAACATTGATTTCATGAAATATCCAAAATGAAATTATCATTGTTTTTTATTCAAACTCTTTTCCGGCCTTCAATATATTTTCATTGAAAAAACTTGGGTTTTTCTTATTCTATCTCTGATCAAAGCAATTTTCTGTTCCAATGAAAGTGTTTTTTTTTTTTTTTTTTTTCTCTTTGCATTTTTCTTATCATGATGATCAAGAAAATCAACAGTACAAATTTGCAAAAAATAATTAAATGAAATCATTTCCTACATATAGTAATTTTATCTTTTACGTGATTCTTTGGAATGTGTCATATTTAGTAAGTTAACAGTTCATGTGGCAACCCTTCTTTACCATACATTTCCTCCTTTCTATCATCTACATTTCGTTTACCCAAAAGCTTCAAGATGATCTTTTCTTTTTCTTTCAATAATATAATTAAATAATATTATTTCTTGATCATGGTATTGTAACATTTTTTTTTTCTTTTGAAGAAATTAAACTTTGGGTTATGTTCATGCAGTTGTTTCCTATATGGAGAAACCAATGAATTCTACAACTTTGGGTCGAACAAAATCAGATCAACTGGTAATTGAGACGCAGGTGGCGGCGTTCAAGTCACCGACGCAAAGTGATCAGGCACCAGGAACATCGGATAGCGGGGGAACTTTGTCTCAAAAGCCGAGCAAGCGGTTGATGATGGGTGCATCACCGGGGCGGAGCAGCGGGGGTAGCAAGAATAACGCCCACATTAGGAAGTCAAGGAGTGCTCAGATGAAGCTGGATTTGGAAGAATTGAGCAACGGGGCTGCTCTCAGCCGTGCCTCTAGCGCTAGCTTGGGCTTATCTTTTTCCTTCACTGGCTTCACTGTGCCGCCTGATGAGATCGCTGATTCCAAACTCTTCAGCGACGATGATATCCGTAAGTGTATATATATATATATATATATATGCAATAATCTTTCATTTCTCATGCATTTTTCTTTTCTATTGCAATAATCTTTCATTACAGTCTCAATTTAATTTTAAAAAAATTTCTACCATAATTTGAGTTAGATTCCAGTAACTTCAATCTTGAGTTTGAAAATAGAAAGAAAAAAAAAACTGGCAGCTTTAGACCTAGAATCAAAGTGAAAAATTGAACATTGATTTTGTACTGGACTTAGGGATGTGGAGTACTGGACTTAGGGATGGAAGTGGGATGAGGTAGGGATTATTTTATCTAATTTCGTTTTATTTTTGTATAAATGTTGAAAATATTTGTTTGTCGGTTATTTTTAATCGTTTCACACTGTTTCATTTCATTTTTTTTTATTATTTTTAATTTAATATTATAAAAAATATATTATAATTTTTTTATGAACATACTTTTTAAATATATATAATATACACATATATAATATTAGTATATATATGATTTTAATATATATATATGATTTTAATATATATATATCTAATATATATTAAAAATATAGAAAGATATATAGAATGGGTAAAATAATAATTTTAAAAGATAAAACGAATGAAACGGAGCAAATATTTATTAAAATCGCTTTGCTCCATCTCATCTCCACTTTTTAAAAAAAATATTTTCATTCGAAATAAATTGATATAAAATTTATAAAACGAATCGAATTTTATACTCTCTGAATGGATCCTTCTTTTCCTAAAAGAAAAGGTCTTTTTCTGGCTACTTGTTTCACCCTTTTTAACAATATTTCTACCAAACCTTAATCCTAAATTCTTATTGCCATTTTAAAACAGTCAGGATTATTTAGTTTAAACCATGCCCTTTTTCTTAATTATACAGTTGAAAACCAGTAAGTGAAACAATTGATGTGATTGTTTTTAACTGTTTCTAAAACTTCTTTAATTTGCTCAATTCTTAATTAGTTTTTTCTTCTTCATGAAGTCATACCTCTAAAGATATTTCTACTTTCATATATATATATATATATATATATATATATATATATATGTCTCTCATTGATATTCTTAATTTTTGATATTTTTCTCTTAATGTCTATTCACTTAATAATAAATGTCATCCATCTTAAATCTTTTTCTTGAATTAATGACTTAAATAAATTTACCATGTATTAAAATAACTTATGAACCTTCACATCAAACTCCTCATCAAAGGGAGACATCACAGTTTGACTATAATTCTGTCTACTTAATTAATTCGGTGAAGTATGAAATAGGGTTTTTTATTTTTTAATTTAGATAATTTGAATTATTATTTAATAATTTTAAAATATTTTTATTTTTATTTAAATTTAATTATAAATATATATTAATATAAAAATATTTTTTAAATTCATTGGATTGAATAGAATTTTAAACTAACAAAATTTTTTATTAATTGAACTTGATTAGACCTGGCTCAATTTATAAAGGAGTCTATTTAACTGCTTAAAAATCAAAATAATTTAAAGTCATTTGTGGGTCCTCAACATGTTGAAAGAATTATTGTGAAGAATATAACATTAACAATACGATGGAACAATTGGACCCCAATGACGTACGAATTGTTTCTTTGATAGGGAGGTATCTTTGCTTTTCAATTTCGTCCATCTCGCCCTCACTCACTCACTCACCTAAATGCGACTTCCACATATACATGTCAGACTTCCGGTCAGTTAGGTGCTAAGTTGTGTCTAATTGATTGAAATTCCCAAAATTTAAGGGACCGAAAATAATCATTCGTTATGATCTGTTTATATCATCGGTGTTATTATTATAAATAATAATGATGAATGTATTAATTATCAAAAATAAATAAATACGTCTTGACTTATAAAACTTGACTGAAAAATAGATATATTTTCATTTTGGATGGCTTTCTGACTATTATTAATATTAATCATTGTCCTAAAATATTTTTTAAAAAATAGTTTCTCTTTTTCAGAGAGGTTTTTTCAACATTTACACATGTTAAATTAAAGGTCACTATATCATTAGCCTGTTTCAGAAGTCAGTCTAATCCTTTTTATTTTATTTTATTATTATTACATTTTAATTGGGGGTAGGAGAAAAGTAAACTTAGGATCTCTATTTTAAAATAGAGATGTAATTAACAATTAGATTATATCTTAGTTGAGTTTTGCTTTCTTGACTATGTGATGGTATAAACTTTGGCATGCTTGAGTTATAACTTACAGGTACTTATGGCCTCAAATATATATATGTTGCTTGAATTTCTCATAAACATCAATCTAGTATATGATAAGGAAATTGTAATAAAAATGTTAGGATAATCTTTTTGAAGCTATGTTCAAGTAGTAATTCACTCTCTCATAAACATAACTGCAATGGCAGAACTCTCAAGCATCAGATGATATTAGATATTAAGCAATGAATCATCAAGCAAATCATGTTCTCTTATAGATTTCTTAAGCAACTAGTAATCTTCATTGCAGCTGAAGATATTGAGGCTGGCACCTGTAAGCCGAAATTTCAGACAGAGCCTACTTTGCCAATATATCTTAAGGTAACATGAGTATTTGAACATGCAGGTTTTTCCTGTATTTCCTCCTTTAATCTGCAACAGCATCTTCAGGTCTTGAAATCTGTGTTTGTTAATGGTGCGTCGATTGATTTAGGTACCATCTATTTGGACAGGCAAGGACTATGTTGCTCCGACTCTTCATTTATTTGAAGTACCCGTATCCGACGCATATCTGGACATGGATATGGGGATATGATACTCCAAAGATTCTCCAAATACATGGAAATTTAAAAAAAAAAAAATTGAACATACCCGTGTCGGACACATACCCGTGTCCGACACTCACATCCGAGTCCGAGTAACATATGGCAAGGATATGGAGAATTGTCTAAAGATCAAAGCGGATCCATAGAACATGACTAGCATGGTCAGGTTCAGTCTTGTAGAGAGTCTCATCTTACATGACATTTATGTACAAGAGAAAAGAATTTCAGAATCTGGTTTAACTGGTTTTCAAAATGTTAAACCAAAGTATAAAAGCAGTTGAATATATTTCTTATCTGACAAATTCTAAAACATGCATTTAGGCGAGAAAGTAGAAAGTCATCTGTATTTACTGTGTGTCTAGACTTTGTGATTCGCCAAATGAGGGCATGAAAGTTACATAAAAGAACCACCTGAAGCACAATTTCATTGAGGGAAGAAGGGTATAGACAATCTGATATAGACCACCTTTCCCCTTTTAGCTTTTTTTTTTTGTTTTATTTTTCCTCTTGATGAGGGACAAATAGTTGTCATACAGAGAAGAATCATATACTTTTGAACTATTCCAAGGAGCTTGGGATGAATATGAATATGAATATACTCAATGAAGGTTTATTTGTGTCCTGAAATCTGCAGTTCACAGATGTCACTTACAAGGTGATTATCAAAGGAATGACAACTTCTGAAGAGAGGTATATATTGAATGGAATCTCTGGTGCTGTATATCCTGGGCAAGTTCTGGCACTTATGGGACCTTCAGGAAGTGGGAAGACCACTCTTCTTAATCTGCTTGGCGGCAGGTTAGCTCAGTCTACTGTAGGTGGTTCAGTTACATATAATGATCAGCCCTACTCCAAGTTCCTGAAAAGCAGGTAAGAATCTGAAACTTTGCACACTAATATTCATCTACTGCACCTTGTGTTGGTTTCTTAAGTTCAAACAAGCAACTTCAGATTTTTCACCAAAATAAATATCAAAGTAATTTAATTCCCAAATGAAACTACTTCACCTTTCAGCTAATCATCTGTGATGAAAATATGTAGATTTTGGGCTTCCACAGACTGCAGACGGCATATTATAGTTAACATGTGAACTGCATAGCAAGCTACAATAAGATATCACTAACATGGAACAAAGCAAATAAAAGAAGGAACAATAATAAGTAGTAAAATGGATTAACTGTAGTCTATATGATGAACTCAGAACATTGGAATAACATTTTAATGGTATATATGGCAGGATTGGATTCGTGACTCAAGACGATGTGCTGTTTCCTCACCTTACAGTGAAAGAAACATTGACGTATGCAGCCCGGTTGCGACTGTCAAAGGCATTATCAAGACAGCAGAAGGAAAAGCGAGCCATAGATGTCATTTATGAGTTAGGCTTGGAGAGGTAGATCATGATCTCTTTTCTCCTACTACTGCTATTGAATCTCAGACTATGTCTAAGCATCTAGGTCTTAAATAACTAGCTTGATCTTTGCAATGATGTACACAGATGTCAAGACACCATGATAGGTGGCTCATTCGTCCGTGGAGTGTCTGGTGGGGAGAGGAAAAGAGTTTGTATTGCCAACGAAATCATAATCAACCCTTCCCTTCTCTTTCTTGATGAACCAACCTCTGGCTTGGATTCAACGACCGCTTTAAGGACCGTTCAAACATTACAAGACATAGCTGAGGTTTGACATCCCCAGTTAAATTAGTTATTTCGTTCTTTTCCCTTTGTTGAAGGAATTCTTATAATCTTGCTGTTGTTTCAAAAACTGAACATGTTAGAAGAGAAGTATTTACAAAATCGTAAACATTGTTTTTTTTTTTTTTTTTCTCATGGCAGGCCGGGAAGACTGTGGTAACAACAATCCACCAGCCATCAAGTAGACTCTTCCACAAATTTGACAAGTTGGTTCTTCTTGGGAAAGGCAGTTTACTCTACTTCGGGAAAGCTTCAGAAGTAATGGGCTATTTCTCATATATAGGATGTTCCCCTCTAATTGCCATGAACCCAGCAGAGTTTCTGCTTGACCTTGCAAATGGGAACATAAATGATATTTCTGTGCCATCAGAATTAGAGGACAAAGTACAAATGGGGAATTCAGAAACTGAAACAAGACATGAGAAGCCACCACCAGCAGTTGTACATGAGGTAAAGTTCAATGACTCTAAACTTGACTAGCCAGAGCTTTTTCCTTTTTTTTCCAGTACAAGAGGAGCACTATGACTTGAATATAAAATCTTTATCCAAAACCCTCCAAACCCTTATCAGTCTGAGGGAAGCCAAGGTAAATAGACTTATGTTATTCGGACTCGGATGTGAGTGTCAGACATGGTGTTTGACACGGGTATGTTCAATTTTTTCTTAGATTTTTATGTATTTGAAGGGTCTTTGGAGGATCATATCCTCATACCTATTTTCGAATATGCATCGGATACGAATACTTCAAGAAATATGAAGAGTTGAAGCAACATAGAAATAGACAGCATTTTGAAGGAGTATACACTATACATAGCTAATTTCTCAAAAGACATCAAAACTGTAATCTGCCTAATAATGCTTTCATTTGGAAGCAGTATCTTGTGGAGACCTACGAGTCGAGAGTTGCAGAAAACGGGAAGAAGAAGCTTATGACTCCTCTTCCCCTTGATGAAGAACTGAAGTTGAAAGTGTCTTCTTCAAAGAGGCAATGGGGGGCAAGCTGGTGGGAACAATATTGCATCTTATTCTGCAGAGGGATCAAAGAACGAAGGCATGATTATTTTAGCTGGTTGAGAATCACCCAAGTTCTTTCTACAGCAATCATCTTGGGATTACTCTGGTGGCAGTCAGATAGTAAAAGCACCAGAGGCCGTCAAGATCAGGTAAATTGATCATTCTCTTGTGAAAAGCAAACACTATCATGATATTTGGCATTGCAACTTAATTTGGTACTCAAATCATGGAACCTTGCAACTTTGCAGGCGGGGTTGTTGTTCTTCATTGCTGTCTTCTGGGGGTTCTTTCCTGTCTTTACTGCAATCTTCACATTTCCTCAAGAGAGAGCCATGCTTAGTAAAGAAAGAGCAGCTGATATGTACAGATTGAGCGCATATTTTTTAGCTAGGACTACAAGCGACCTTCCACTTGATCTAATATTACCAGTACTTTTCCTTCTGGTAGTCTACTTCATGGCTGGCCTGAGACTGAGTGCCGGTCCCTTTTTCCTCAGTATGCTTACAGTTTTTCTCTGCATCGTTGCTGCCCAGGTATGTGCATTTTGCAACTACTACTTAAAAAGAAACCATAAACATCAAGACCGAGTGTAAAATCAACTATCGCATGGCTGCTTTGACAGGGTCTTGGACTAGCTATTGGCGCCACACTGATGGACTTAAAGAGAGCTACGACTTTGGCTTCAGTAACTGTGATGACCTTCATGCTGGCTGGTGGCTATTTTGTGAAGGTAGGCAACCAAATCTAGTTTAGAAGTTCAAAACTGCAAAAAACTACTAACTTCATAAGAAGAACAATGATTAGTTTCCTAGTGAGAAATTTTATATAATCCAGAGACAAGGTTAACACTTTTCTCTGCCTTACTACTAGTCCATTACTGATGGCATGAGTTTACTTTCGATTAGCTGCCTGATGCAGAAATATTAACTGATCATCTTCATTCTTGCAGAAAGTTCCAGTGTTCATATCCTGGATCCGCTATATGTCATTCAACTATCACACTTACAAGCTTCTTCTCAAGGTACAATACCAAGACATTATGACTCCGGTAAACGGGATAAAAACAGACAGTGGCTTGAGGGAAGTTGGTGCACTGGTAGCAATGATTTTTGGTTACCGTCTCTTGGCATACCTGTCTTTGCGGAGGATGCAACTCCACTGTGGAGCTTAAAGATATATAATACGAGTTAGAGGAGTATCCGATGAAAAGGCTTCTGGTTGCATGCCACTATTTCAAGGGTAATCCTGAAAAGCTTGGGCATCATCAGAGAGCAGATCAGTTACAAATGACAAATTAGCAAGGATCAGGAATCAGCACATCGGGTTCAGCTTTTTTGGATTTTTACCATAAGAGTTAATCAATGCTCTCATATAACAGGCGATAAGGTTTGACGAGAATTTTACATCATAGTATAAGCATGTATGTGGATTTTAGTATCAGGAGAATCCTTGCATATGTTTGTGAATTAATGATAAAAAGACTTTAACTTCATGTGGTTAGTCTTACTTTTGATAGTAACTAACCTTATGCCAATGTACTTAACCAACCAAGTAATCGAAGAAGAGCAGTGTCTGATATAGGAGACTTCTTCTCAATGCCCAAAAAAAGACCAAAAAAAAAAAAAAAAAGCAAGAAAATCAGCTGATATATATACCAATTGGTTAACAATTATAAGGGTGATCAGCAAGTAACTGGCTCATAAAAGGCAAAAAAGAACCAAAGAAGTTGATATCAAATCAAATCTTCAAAATCCTCCAAAATGAAAATCCTCCAATATTCGACATTCATTCTCAAATCCAAGCAATGTAGACTCATAGCACATTTTCACTTCCCATTCTTTTTTTTTTCCTCTAATTCTAATATTGCTAAATCAAAGCTTTAACAGACTCCCAGATAATGCTAACTCTATCCTAGTCTGGGAAAGAGGCATCTACCAATATCAGCAGCAACCCGATGAGCACCCGAAAAAACAGCTGCTATAACACCTTGTCCTGGAAAGCAGCTATCTCCAACACAATAAAGACCACTTGTACCCTGCAAATTATTATTGCATGGACCATCCAATTAGCAGCAAACTTAAAAGTTTATTAATAACTATTTTAAAAAAAGAAATATTAACCCATGTCTATTGATAATGATTAAAGTGATATTTAAGGGAAAAAAATACAATTAATGATTTGTTTTTTTCTCGAATTCAAGAAAAAATGTATTATATGCACAAAAAAAAAATTAAATAATTTTTAACTAATATTTATAGATACCGATTAATTGGACCAAAAAAGAGAATCTACCGGAAGTCACTATAAGACTGTTATATTAAATGGCATTTCCAATGAGCCCTTGGGAATTTGACGAGGCATTGGTGATCCATAAGTACCCATGTGACGAGCCAAGAACCATTTGTGCGTCTTTGGGGTCCCTACCTACAGTGATATTAGAAACATTTCATAACTGGAGAATCCAAATAGTTAAGACTTAAGACTGTATAGTTGCATTGACTCTATGCAGAGTGTGTACTTATGTTACATAGTGACTATCCAGTACTGAGAAGTCAGTTTTTGTTCAGTTCTTCAATGTGGAATTTTGGCAGCAGAAACATATAAATTTCACGTTCAAATATAGGAATGCTTATATGTTTCGACAAAACTCAGAAAAGCATTAATCCCCACTGTTTGAAGCTAGACTAGAATTCAAACAAAACTTTGAAAAGTATGAACCGAACCGAAATTTATCCGACCCGCTGTACATGGATAGGAGACTCAAAAGAATATGCTAAGTTAAATTCTCATTCAAATCCTTTTTCTCTAAGTAAAAAATTGATGAAATTCCTAGTGAGGGCACGTCACCCGCATCCCAGGAAAGTGGGCCGCTAGCTAGCTATGGTGCGGTAAAAAGGGCTCCAGTTCACAGTACACCCCCAGAAGCGGACCACTCAAATAAATAACCCAACAAAAACAAAATTAAATTTCGTCCTTCATATTTTAATTTATTTATTAAGTTTTTTGTTTGCTTTCTCTTCACAAAAGAAGCGCCAACGAATTTGGATCCATTTCCTTTTCCTTCGTATCGCATCTTCTTCATCTCATCGTCATATCGCCCCAAACAAATATTGAAAGGCCACGAACTCTTCTCCTCTCAGGCGCTACTTCTTTTCACTTTTCTCAGTTAGGTATCTCTTTTTTTTTTTCGCTTCATTTCATCTGCTACTTAAAAAAAACTGTTTTTTTATTGTATAATTTTTAATGGAATCGTAATTCTTCATATGATCGCAGGTGATATTTTCAGAAGCTTCGGCTTGATCGATTCAGGTAGTTTATCAATTTTGACATTTTTTGTTTGTTTAATAATCTCAAATTTTCGATGCTTTTTTTTTTTTTTTGCAGTTTTCTGTCTGCTTTTAAATTGTGTGAATTATTTTTTATTTTAATTGAAGTTTTCGCATCTTATTATTTTATTTTAAAAAAAAAAAAATTTATATTGTTTTCTTTCAATGTAATTATAACAACTATTACCAGTTTCTTTCTGTAAATGGAAAATTTTCATCTTTTTATGGCATTTGTTTATAACGTTGATTGGTTTAGCTTTTCTTAGTCTTAATAATATTGTTACTAAATCATGGAGGAATTAAATTACCATTCATTTTTTATGGAATTTTTTCAATAATCTTTAAATAGTTTCTTCCACACAATCCTAACTCAATTCAATAGATTTTTTATTTTTTATTTTTTTATAAATAGATTAATTGCTAATCATGTTACAGGATTTTAATTGGTAAAATAGTTATGGATCGGATTACTATGGCGGCACGTCTCATGATAGTATCTGATCTTGATCATACAATGGTATGTTTTTATCTTGAATACTATTTGCTTTAATTTTCAGCAAGGTCATGCATGTGTTCGTGCTGTGGTTACTGGTTACTTAATTGGATATGATGATACTTTTCTTTTGCAGGTTGATCATCATGACCCTGAGAACATGTCTTTGCTTAGGTTTAATGCACTTTGGGAGTCGAATTATCGTCATGATTCTCTGCTGGTTTTCTCCACTGGGAGGTCACCTACACTCTACAAACAGTTGAGGAAAGAGAAACCCATGTTGACTCCTGATATAACTATTATGTCAGTGGGAACCGAGATAACATATGGCAGCTCAATGCTGCCGGACGATGGCTGGGTTGAATTTCTGAATCAGAAATGGGATAGGAAATTAGTCACTGAAGAAACAAGCAAGTTTTCTGAGCTCACTCTTCAGGTATGGTTGCTATATATCAGTAACTGCAATGTTATCTAAACATTAATATTATTCTGTTGAGACTGTCTTCAATGTAACTGGATATATAGGTCTTGGTCTTGACATCTTTGACGAATTCAAGAATGTTGGATCATGCAGGCAGAAACAGAGCAGCGACCACACAAGGTTAGCTTTTATGTTGATAAGACTAAGGCCCAGACAGTGATGAAGGAACTTTCAGAGCGTTTGGAAAAGCGAGGGGTAAGATTCAACTTACTACCATGGATATTATGCAGTATGCACCCAATCATGCACTTTTGCCACATAAATATACTTTGAAAGATATACATCAGATCACATCGGTATTCATTTCTTCTTCATCTTGCTTGCTTAATTGTTTCAAATTCATTGAAAGTTATATTATCATCATTAACTTGTGTCTTATTCTGTGCCAGCTGGATGTTAAAATAATTTATAGTGGAGGAATGGATTTGGATATATTACCACAAGGTGCGGGCAAAGGACAGGCTCTTGCATATTTACTTAAGAAGTTTAAGACTGAGGGAAAACTACCTCTTAATACTCTTGTCTGTGGTGATTCTGGAAATGATGCTGAACTCTTCAGCATTCCAGAAGTGTATGGAGTCATGGTTGGTAGTCTTCTGCTTGTTTAAATGATTCAGGGTTATTAGCCCTTTAGAAATTGCAGTAGTCTTTGCTGCTATATCTGTTCCATTAATTTTTTTCCCCATCCGCAGGTGAGCAATGCCCAAGAAGAATTGTTGCTATGGCATGCTGAAAATGCAAAAGGTAACCCTAACATAATCCATGCAAAAGAAAGGTGTGCAGCTGGAATCATAGAATCCATTGGACATTTTAACCTTGGTCCAAACACTTCTCCAAGAGATGTTGCTGATTTTATGGAATGTAAGCTGGAAAATGCCAACCCTGGTCATGAAGTAGTGAAATTTTACGTGTTCTATGAGCGATGGAGGCGAGGGGAGATTGACAACTGTGAGACATATATAGCAAGTCTGAAAGCTTCTTGTGTATGTTACTGCTCTTTCTTTTCTTTTAATGTTATGTTTGTCATGGTAGTTTTCAGTTCATCAGAATTCAGGCAATGTTTTACATTCATCTTACTATTAGGGGAAAAAAGGCAACAACCATGTCACACTATCTGCATCTTCTAATTAATGAATTAACAATGTGCTATTGCTCTAGCTGTCCTCCATTTCTTTATTCTACTTTGGTGCATCCTTGGCTTATATTTCTTGTTCTAACCTAAACTCTTTACACATTGGAAATTTGACTCATAAGACCTGTCATGATTTAAAACCCATATCTGAACAGAATGAATAAGCTTTATGGCAGATAGGGGAGCAAGTGAATCAGATCTTTTAATCCGTCATTGCATTTTGACATATGATTTTGGAAATGAATTCTTCGTCATTGTCTTTTCTATCTTCATTATATGTAAAATATAACCCACCTAGACTACCCCGTTACTCACAAAGCCAGGGCACTGAAGGTATGAAAAGTTGCGGGACTGTAAGGTACACATGCTAGCTAATCAGGAAAAAAAGATAGATAGAAGTGTACGGAATTGTTCTTCAGCGTATTATGTATCTAAAACACGATTTTATCGTAAGATGATAAATTGAGAACAACTCCCACATTGAACCGAGGATTAGAATTTGTCCACAGTGGTACCTAAATTTGCTAAGAAAACACAGGTTTCCTTTTTCTTTTATATGAATAAAATCTATTTTGAGTCTTTAAAGCTTACTAATCAGTACCATGCTTTAAATTTTTGTTATATTTCTTCAGGATCCATCTGCTATTTTTGTCCGCCCATCTGGTGTTGAGAAAACTCTTCATGAGTGCATACACGGAATGAGAGGGTGTCATGGAGACCAAAAGGGTAAACAGTTCCGGGTCTGGGTGGATCGTGTCTTATCCACACCAATTGGGTCAAACTCATGGCTAGTGAAGTTTGATAAGTGGGAGTTATCTGGTGAGGGTTTTTTCTTTATAAAAGTTAGTTCTTTTTTGGTTAATCGTTTCGTTATTTTCTTTGCTTTTGCAGACACCTTTTCTTGCAAGCATGCTCACATTGTATGTCCAATTAAAAAAAAAAAAAAAGAGTATTATGAACATGTGTAAGCATGCATGTGTTTTTGAGCATGTGCTCTATGCCTCTACCTTTTATATACTTGGCAAGCTCCTAAGAACAACTGAGTTCTATCTAATGTTCTTGTGACTGCCCAATGCCCATGATTTCCCACTTTTGAATTAACTTGCTAATTCTTGTAGGCGACGAGCGGTATTGTTGTGTGACTACTGTTAAAATAAACACAAAGGTAAGAATTGTTAAATCTTAGGCTCTGTTTGATTTATGTTTTTGCTATTGGCCTTTTTTGATAATAAAAAAATAAAAAAATAAAAAAGAGAGCAAAATCATTAATCAAACTGAGTTCTATTATGTTAATTTGTCCCTGAAGATTGCTTAGCATAATTACGTTCTAAGATAATTGATTACCTTTCGAGTTGCAGGAGTCCGGTGCTCCGGATGGGTACACTTGGATGAATGTTCAGCAGGAATGGTTAGAAGGATTTGAAAAGAAGGATGATTCAACTTGGCTTTTCTAGGGTATTCTTCTGCAACAACATTTTGACTCTGGTATCAGTATAAAGTTCTATTCTAAATAAATGTACCCAAATTTTAATACTTCTTTCTTTTACATATATTTGGATAATTCATATGCAATTTAGCAGATGGCACTATGATGAGGAGATAAACTGAGATACCATGGCTTATCTCTTCTTGCATGCATCTTATTTTTTATCCTACTATCTATGTTCTTTGCAGTTTATGGTTTAGAAATTTGCTTTTCTGTTATATCAATTTGGTTTCGAACCCGAATACTCATCCTCGTTCAGCCATTTAATTATATAAATAAGGAAACCTTAAAATTTTAACATCCATGGATAACAAGATGTATGGTTTTATTTTTCATATAGATCAATATTTGTAGGAATTGAGGTTCCATTCTAATAAAAAATGCGAATAATCGAAGTAAACAAAGAAAGCAAGTAGTAATAGAAGTTTAACTTACGTTTTATATAAATTTATATAATGAATTATTAACGTTTTAAAATTTATATAAGTTATATAGTATTTTAAATATAATTAAAAAATAATACGAAGAGAATTACAGGCTGATAGAACAAGACAGCCTTTCATTCAGCTATACATACAATCTTGTATAAAAAACAAAGCTTTTTTTTTTTTTTTTTTTTCTGGTTATATCTTTTGATGTAATTATTGAACGCCCGTGCTTTGCTGGAGATGGTAAATCTTTTAAATTTGATTTTTAAATTTGATTATTATTATATGTTAAAATATATTATTATATATTTATTATGGTAATCGATATAATACTGGTATCGATCATATCGATTGGTATATATCGGTTTATAAAAAAAAAATGAAAACAACGTCATACCGTTTTAGTTTTGATATCGGTCCGTACCGATCCGTATCGACTTATACGGTTCGTATCAAACTTTATCGGTACGGACCGATCCGTACCAGTTGGTATAAGATTTTGATTTTTCTTTTTAAATTTACTTTATTTTTTTAATCAATTCTTAATACTTTTTAGTCATAATATATTTTTTTCATAATTTCATTCAACTTTTTTTTATTAAATTAGGCTATTGAATCTAATTACAAACAATTTATTATATATTTTAAAAATATTTATATTTGTTTTATTTATTGATGATTAAAAAATTTAGATATTAAATATTTAAAATTTTATATTTGCATATAAATATATATATGTAATTGAGATATATTTGCACATGTATACAATATATATTTTATTAAAAAAATTTGAAAATGAGCTTTATAAATAAATATATGAAAAAATATTTAAAAAATGCCGGTAAATCCGAGACGATATGTCAAAATACATCGATATCGATACGTATCAATACTAAAAGAAAAACAGTATATCCATCGGTATGATACTAACTACTTTAATATGTATATGTATACATACATAATATATACACAAGCTCAATAGATAAATTTTTGAATTCTTTACAGAATTCTGAATAATTAACTGAAAACATAGATCCAACACAGATTTTTCTCTTAAGTAGGACCTTTAGCATCAGCGGTTCCGTCAAAGCTTAAAGTGTATAATTTATTATTCAATATTTTTCCTTATTGTATAATGATTTGTTAAAGCACCATTGCCAAACTATCATATTTTATTTAACAAATTATATCTCAATTTGTAATTCTTTTATTCTTTATTATCATATTGATCTAATTAAAAAAAGACTCACATCTGGACTTTTATTCATTAAAAATGATCGAGAAAAATTGTGGGACATTATATCCAAGCTATTTAAAAGCGGAGAAGGCAACAAATTTGGCCTCTTCATCTATATCAAGAACAATTTTATGTGCAATATTCTTGATCTTCTTTGTGACTCCCAAATTGCATGCGTTGCTATGTTAAACTTTCTATATTAAATATCAAACTTATCAATATGGTAAAAAAAGCAAAAATAATTTTTTATTTAATTTAAATTTTCTATTTTATTGAAATTTATTTTATTTCTAAGCTTCTAAGCATTTGAGCTCATAAAGAATTGTAACTTATTGTATGCTTAAATGTATTTATATTGATTTTCAAAATATATATTTATATTGTGTCGTGATTGGTATTTAAATTATTTATTTTTACAATCTAATTATCATTTATTGTATCTCAATTTTTTAATGTTGTTTGTTATGTTTTATTCAATTGAACATTTGGTTTGTTTTAAACATTTTGATTAATTCATATAAAAAGGTTATTTTTATTAGAGTTTTTAAATAATGCAATGGTTACTTATAAGATTTCATTGGTAACGTGAACATATATCTATATACCTATCCGTATAATATATATTTTTTAGCTCAACTTTTTTAGAAAATAAGGGTTGCTTAGATATAATTATTTCCTTTTTATAATGCTCTTGGTACCATTTAATTTCATAAACTGTATATAAACGATACTATATGTTACATATTTTAATTAAGTTATATAAATATTACTATATAATTGCTTGGATAGGTCTAATTACAATGAGATGTATTTGACGCATTGGACAAGTTTAATGATAATTTGATGTATTTAACGCGTTGGACAGGTTTAATTACAATGATATGTATTTAACGCGTTGTATAAAAACAAAAACACATTTCAATTTCGCATTAAATGTTAAAGAAGAAAGCAAAGCAGTAAAAGTCTTTTTTCTCTCTTCTTCTCACCATCCTCCTAAGTCCTAATAAACTACACTAATACTATTTCTTATTAAATACTTTAAAATAATACTATTTCTTAATAAAACATTATTTATATTAATATTTAAAATATTATGACTATTATTAAAATATTATATATATTAATATAATTATTATTAAAATATTATATATTAATATAAGTATTATTTTTATTAATATAATTATTATTAAAATAAATTTTTTGATTAATATAATAATTATTAAAATATTATTTTTTGTTTTTAAAATTATAATATTTACATAAATATTAAAATACTAATTATTAAAATATTAATGAAATATTATTTCTATCAATATAATAATTATTAAAATATTATTACTACTTTTTTCAAATAGTAATATTGACATAACCACTTAAATATTAATTATTAAAATATTAAATTTTAATATTAATATTTCAAATAATAATATTTCAAATAATAATATTTTAATAATAATTAACACTAAAATATTATATTAATATTAATATTAAACTTAAACTTAAATTATTATTATTTATTATTAAAAATTTAATTATATTCATATATGGTTTATGTTTGAGTCGTATTATTTTTTTGTATCGTATTTGAGTCGTATCCAAAATTACCAGATTACCTTCAACTTCTCTTCACCATGCTGGTTTATGTTTATCAGATATGGTTTTTATAGTCGATTATATTTGTTGTGTTTTTGAACTTGAAATGGAAGAATGTGTAGCCTGGTATGATTTAAGACATAAAAAAATAAACTTAACCGAACTTAATATTTTGCGAAACTCGAGGATTCGAAAAATATTTGTTATGATACAAGGTTGATCACAAATTGAACTGCTTAAAGAACCTTTGAATAGTTTGATACTCAACAAAACGCAAAACATTTCATAATCTCTCAACTTAGTGCAGATTCTGTTATACATAGATGATGATATTAATTTGTATAAACAATAACCCAATTCCTCAGTGTTGCTTCCTTGATCATCATGTTTCTTTCTTCATTGCCTTTTGATACCCATTAGTTTGTAGTTGCTGCAATACATGACAAATCAATTACTTGTGTTCCTTCCCCATCTTGAAGTCTAAAAAAAATTGTCAAATATTACGTGAGTAAACAAAAATCAAGTACCGGTTGAAGATACAAAAAAAAAAAAAAAACACCATCCATTACAGTTTGAAGATACAAAAAAAAAAAAAAAAAAAAAAAAACACCATCCATTGCATGTAGCTCCTTACTTGAGCATGTCAACAAGTAGTGTCGGGACTGTTCGGTGCAGAGATTAGTCAAATTTCTAGGCCATAGGAGACACCGAGATCAACTCAGGTGAACTTCATGATCTCCAGGATTTGCATAGACTAATCTTTCCTAAAAAAGAAAAAAAAAACTATCAAAATAATTTATAATCAAAGTAGTATAATCCAACTACATACTCTAAATCAATCAACTAAAACTTGAATATCAACAAAATATCTCTCCTTTCTTCTTTACCCATAAGCTAAAAGTAACTCTTCCAAGAGAATTTTTTTTTTCTTAAAAAAAAACAATTTCAAAAACCATTTCTTTTTTCATTTTCCCATAGTTTGCCAACCTCCCTAGCAAACCTTAACTATAAAAAACTTTTTTCGAAAAGAAAAAAGAAAAGTTTTAGAATTACAAAGCTATTACAGTTAATACAACGCCGATTAGGAGGCAACTTCATGAGATCTCTTATTATCTTCTCGTTTCTTTCTTTTTCTTTTCTACTTCCCATTTATCAAATCAAAATAAAAAAATATATATATGATTTTCCAAAATTAACAAAAACCTCAAACAAACCCTATAAGCATTAAAATTTTTATCAAAAAACCAGTTTGAGCAGGGGATGGGGGGCCTAGGCAGAAGGAGAGAGGAATTACAAGAGTAAACAAATTAGATGCATGAAAGGAAAGAAGGAAAGAGGGGAGTTTCTTCTATACGCGTTTCTTTATGATTTTTTTTTTTAAAAAATAACATATTTTTTAAATTTTACAACTGGCCACCATTAATATAGAAACGCGTGAAATAAAAAACATGGAAAGGTGAATAAACGCGTGAAATCAGAAAACACGGGAAGCCTATAACCAGTTGATGAAAACGACGTCTTTTTACATACAAGCTACCCACAACAGTCAATAGCTAATCGACAGATGTCGTGATAGAGCTCTTGACTTAAGTTTTATAATAGATAAGATTAATTTAAACAAATTAATATAAATTCCATTAATATAATTAATAAAAAACATGGAAAGGTGAATAAACGCGTGAAATCAGAAAACACGGGAAGCCTATAACCAGTTGATGAAAACGACGTCTTTTTACATACAAGCTACCCACAACAGTCAATAGCTAATCGACAGATGTCGTGATAGAGCTCTTGACTTAAGTTTTATAATAGATAAGATTAATTTAAACAAATTAATATAAATTCCATCAATATAATTAATAAAAAACAAAAATTAAAGAGAAAAATAAAAATTAAATTACCGTCTTATGAAGCTTTTTAATTAAAATCATGGGCTTTCTCTTGAGACCCCTCTGAAACCTAAAATCACATAATAAAAACAATAAAATGACTCATTTAACGGAAAAATTGCAAGAATGACTTTTTTTTTTGTTACCTTCAGATAGCACGAACAAGGAAGAGCTAAAAAATCAAGCATTCACCATCTACCTCACCCTTCTCCACTAAAAAATTAAGCATTCATCCTAAAAAAACAAAGAGACACATAATAATAGCATTTCATTAAAGAACGGTCAGTATAAGAAACGGAAACAAAGAAGCATACATAAAGGAGGGTGAAGGCAAAGCAAGGGAGAAATAAGTAAAAGGCATGAGCAATTATGCTGGTCTTACTAGGGGAAGAACGAATGCAATGTGCAAAGCAAGTGAAAACGGGAGGCTATTTATAGAGTTTTTGTGGGGTTGAGAAGCAAAGCCTAATTAGGCGGTCATGTAGGGGAGCGAGAGAGCGAAGGGAGGGGATGCTGGTTATTTTGCCCGGCGGGTATGTAAAGGAACGTGTAAGCATTTTGCATGAGAAAAGCTTTAAATAAAGAGGAACATGAAAAGCTTGGAGGATAAAAGAATGTTTCGTCCCCCAAGACAAGAGTCCATTGGACAAAAAGGAGCATGAGGCTATTCGTCAGCTCAATAACCACGTTAAAAAATAAAAGCTGGTCGAGTTAAATTCTCAAACGTGTAAAGGTTAAATGCTGGGTGAGTTAATTCCTGAAGCTGGCAACATGGGCTTGTGCATTAAATGCACTTAGTTAAGGCAACCATTAAAACACACAGACAAAAAAAATATCAAAAACAGGTAGGAGACGGCGCCGTTTCGCTTGGCTAATTGGGTTGAAGTAGAAAAGGCAATGCAAAACATTAAATGTTAAACCATTCAATGCCAAGAGCGCGTAAAACATTAAAGATAGCTGAGTAAATTTAATACCTACAGAGTTAATCAACGGGCAAAATGATAAGCTCATAAAATACACATTTTATGCCCTTTCTATTCTTAGTTTTCATTATGTCTTCTATCTTTATTTTGATTAATTATGTTATGTTTTTGAATTTTAGGTATATTTAGAAGAAAGAAGAGAAAAGATGTCAACTATGATGTTAAAGAGCTTATAAAATCATAATCACAAGATGGAAGAAGACTTGGGAGTCAAAAAGATTAAATTCTTAGTGCAAAGCAATGAGGCAGATTTGACCTCTGGAGCTTGTTTTAAGGAAAACATGATGTTAAAGTCTTTATTTAAAGAAGTTTCCTACTTGACTTTTGAAGTTGACTTGAATACCTTTCCAACGGTAGTTCATACTCCTAAATCGGACAATAAATGGTCATTCAAATCAGCCAAAAAAGTGCAAGAAGATGCAGTAGCGGAAGAGACAAGGTAAAGAGCCCGGTGCCGCGGCGCCCAATTCCAGCGCTGCGGTGCCCAAGATTCGGGAAAAACTCAGAAAACCTGCCAAAAAATGCAATTTTCTGCCTCCTAACTTACTTGTGAGGCAAGGACTTGTTCTCAGAGTTTTAAAACTTTATAAATACCATCTTTTGAGCCACAAACTAGACATCTTTGGAGGAGACTCAAAGATCATCATTATTCTTATTCTTCTTCATTCTTTTAGTTTTCTTCTTTTCTTTTTAATTTCATGTTTATGTTAACAATGCCTATGCTAGGCTAAATTATTTTTGGTTAAGGGTGATTTCAAAGCCCTAGACATGTTGTGTAATTGATTTTCAGATTCTATCTATCATTAATTTTCTATCAAAGTTGCTTATGTTCTTCCATTAAAATTGTTCATGATCTTTGTCTTGATTTATTTAGGGTGTATAACTAGATAGATCTTGATAATTATCTATTGCTAATTTAGGAGTCTTGATCCGTGTAATTGTCTTGATTTCCTATTCATAAGTGACAATTTGTGATTAATGATTATGTTATAGTTTTCGCTAATTGCAAAGTGGAACATAACCTAAGTTGAACAATTCGAGCTTATGTGTTTGTTGCTTAGATCAACTTATCTTTCTCATCATAAAGCTGTTATCAAATTGAATTTAGAGAGCTTATTCTAGGTTGTTTGATAATTAGAGATTAAATAAAGAGCTTATTCTATTTAACGACAAACAAAGGAAAGATTAGGGTAGCAGAGCTTGTTGTTATTTACGGTTGTTAACTTTGATAGATAATTGACGTTGATAGGTCTGAAATTAATTCTTGATATTATCTAGTGGTAGAGAATGAAACCTTAACCATATTTTTCATATTTGATTACTCTTTATTTGTTATTTATTGTTTGCTTAAGTTTAAACTGATTTTAAAACCCCCATTTGCTTTTGTTTTCTTTGAAATTAAGTTATAAACTAATAATTCATAAACTAAACACCAATCCTTGTGGACTCGACCCTTACTAACTACTATACTTACAATTGATCTTTTTAGTGCAAGGTTAAATAAGATATACTCTTTTGAGTGCAGCAAGTTTTTGACGCCGTTGTCGAGGATTGTTTTCTTTAGTTTATTTGTTACTTGGTTTATTTTTAGTTCTAATTATTTGTGTATATATTTTTTTATTTTCTTGTATATACAAGTCTTCTTTTTAATCAAAGCAAGGAGAGATGGCATGGAACTTCATGATGGATCATCCAACCAATTTGTGTCTATACTTTCGAGATGATAATTTTGAACAAACCTATGATTTAGGAGGATGTCAAGGCCATCAAGGGTTCCAAGGACAACAGTTTGATGCTTTCTCAAACACTTACAATGAAGGATGGTAAGATCATACTAATTATAGCTATTCGGGCAATTATCAAGAAGTTGATCCTTATGCCAATTACAATCATCCATCCGGCTTCAATCGATCATGGCCTCAACAACCAGATTTTTTTCAGCCACCACTTGTGACTCAAAGCCAAGGTACATCTCTTGAGGATTTAGTTTATTCTCTTGTTACTAATACTTTGCAATTTCAACAAGAAACAATAGCAAGTATCCAAGAAACAAGGGCAAGTATCAAGAGTTTAGAAACTCAAATGGGCCAATTGGCTAGTAGTGTGGTAAAATTGGTAGAACAAAGATCTGAAAAACTTGATGAAGCTAATGCTAGTATTTAGATCTTGAGAAGTGGGGAACAAGATGAGGATAAGACAAAACCAAAGATGGATTCACTTCTTGAGGATAACGAAGCTAAAATTCCAATTAAGAGTACTTCAGCATCTAGGTAACTTTTAAGGTTCCAATTTTTATTAATGTTTCTTCTTCACCTTATCCTAGTAGATTCACAAAGTTCAAGGAGAAAGAACATGAACAACACATTCTGGAAAGCTTAAACAGCTTGTTTGTGGATGTCATTCAACAAGTACCAAAATATGCATCATTTCTCGATGAGCTATGCACCACAAAGGATGATAGAATAATAATTGTGATGGAGAATGCATCCACTGTTGTGTAAAGAAACCACCCTACAAAAAGCACAAATTTGGAAAATTCTATTTCTAAGCCCAAAGATCATAAAAAGCCAAGAAGGGGTATAGGTTAGGTTGAAGACAATCAACCAAGTGCTAATTGGGAGGCAACCCAATTGGTGAAGGCATTACCAACCTGCCATACTCAGATTTGCTTTCTTTTCCTTTTTTTTTTAATTTATTTTGTTTATTTGTTAATTATTTGTTTAGTGTTTTAGGCTTATTTAGGTTGCATGTTTTGTTTTGTTTTGTTTTGTTTTGTTTTGAGTCTTAGTTATTTTTATTCTTTTGTTTATTAGTTTTTTTCTCTTACACATAATTCTTGCATGTGGGATAATAGTATTAAATTGAGGACAATGTAAGAATTAAGTGTGGCAGAAAGAATTTAGAATTTCTTATTTTAAGTTGTTAATTTTTAATGAAGCACACGTTAAATATATGCGTGAATATTAAATGTTTACGTATGAATATTTAATGAAGCACACGGTATAAATGCGTCAATATTAAATGTTTACACGTGAATATTTAATGGGACAGCTGTTTAAACGCGGTGTAAATTAAATGCACAAAAAGGTATATAGCAGCTGTCTTACGTGTGAATATTTAATGAAACACATATTAAATATATTTGAGCGTCATTAATACCTCAAATTGCGTGTGAACGTATTTAATGTATAAGAGTGCAAACCAAAAAAATAAGACAAAATGGGCAAAAGGAGATAGGTTGACAGACGTGAGAACAGGTTGGGAGCTTGTCAAACAATGAGAAATTGATTTATGTGTGAACGCATTTAATGCATAAGAGTACAAACCAAAAAAATGAAGACAAAATGGGCAAAAGGAAATAGGTTGACAGACGTTAGAACATACTGGGAGCCAACTTGAATGTTTATTTCAGTTAACGCGTAAATATTGAAAAAAAAAAAAGTAAACGCGTAAGAAATAAAGAGACTTGAATGCTCACTTCAATTAACGCGTAAACAAAGCCATATTAGATGCTCATATCAGTAAGCATAGTAAAAAATAACATCCAGCAATGCTAAACGGCGCCGTATTGCTTACTTAGTATGCAAATAGAGAGACGCTGAGCAATAACATGTTGACAGATGTCAACACTAGGCTCACTACTTGAACTTTACGATAGATGAATTAATTATGGGTTGAAAATGAAATCTGGGATTCTGTTTTGATGGTTTTTTTTTTTTATGTAATATTTGTCTTTTAATTTATTGTGATTTATTTTATGGATCAACTTTATATTTTGCTAAGTTGGCGTTAAAGAATTTGTAATGGCTTAGCTATTAATATTTTGGTATGTATTATCTATGACTGTTATTTTTCTTTATATTAGTATTCACTTTTTTTATTTTTAATAATCATTCTAAAGCAAAAAAACAAATAATTACTATTAATTATTAACAACTTTTTTATCTCTAATTTTTTTTTTTAAAAAAAAAGAAAGATTAAGATTTATAATTTCATTATTTTAAATTTTCTCTTCTACATTTTCTTACCTTTTCTGTTGTTTTAAGTTGATGAAATCTTTTTGATATTTTATTTTTGAATACGATATTTAAAAAAAAAAACAAAAACTTATTAATTACATAGTAATAAAAATAATGTGAAGATCGGGCTGGGCTGGGCTAAAAGGATAATTTTATGAATCTTGATTGAGGCTTGCGGGCCTGGCAGGGTCGGCCCATGAATTGCTTTATAATAAAATCATCAAAATGATAAAAAGAAAAGAAAAACTAATTAACGTGTCAGCATAAGAAACAGTGAAAATGCCACGTCAAAACTCAGGAGGTAGTTGGAACGGCTTCTAGAAGTGGGAGTGACCGAACATAACAAGTAACAGACGTAAGACATCCGAAATGACCTTTTTGCCCTAACCCATAAGTTATTCATTTTCCATGGTTTTTTTTTTTTTTTTTTAATTTTAAATCAATCTAAATTTTTTGTCAACAAATTTTTGGTAAAGACTTTAGAATTTAGGATTATTATTTTGTAAACCGACCAGAATTTTTTTTTTTTTTGGGTTACTTCTACATTATTTAAATTGTGAGGAAACTCTTACGTTATTACATTATTTAATTTAATATTATAATTTATATTTTTTTAAATCAAACTCTTAATTTATTTTTATTTTTTTTAAATTTAAAGACGTGAATATTATTATTATATAATTTAATATTATAATTTATTTAATATTTTTTTTTACTTTTTCAAATAGGTTTATGTCATTTGATTTATGACATCAAATTCAATTAGTCTTTTCATAATTAGTATAGACTAGTCCTTAATACACCTAAGTGAAGTAATAAATAATTTTATTAATTGAATAAATATTAAAAAAATGCTAAATATCTAAAATATAAAAGACAAACAATAAAAAAACTAACGTATAGTTTTGAAATTGAAAAAAATTAAACACGTCAATTTAAAAAGAATTGATTTTAAATCATATTTAAAAAAAAAAAACTAACATAACCTTACTAATTTTCTTAGTACATGATGAATTTTTTTTTTCAATTCCCAATAAAAAAATATTAATATAGATAAAGACAATAAAAAAATTTAGAGGGCTGTTGAGTGGTTGCGAATCAAGCTTTTTGGCTAAAAACCCAAAAAAAAAATTAATTTTAAAATCCGGTTAGTAGGTGTCTTTAGAAATCAATTAAAGATATTTAATGATTTTTTTTTACATTTAATAAATTATTTTTATTGAATTTAAAAAAAATAATGCATTAGTTATATATTTTTTATAAATATTACTTTAATCAATGTCTAATAATATTAGTTAATATTTTTTTTTTCATGTCAAACTTACCCGTTTGGCATTGAGATGAAGGTGAAATGAAGTTTTTAGACCAAAAACTTATTCCCAATTTCAATTCCAAACGGAGCTTTATGCCAAAAGCTTGTTCCCACTTCAATGAGCTTAAAATGGAGCTTCTACAATTTATAACAATGGGCTGTAAAGTTTTTAGAATTTATAAACGAGATTAAATAATTATAATATATTTATTTAATAATTTTTATAGGTATATTTTTTATTTTAATGAGAGACATTTTTACTAAGTATATGAAATTTAAAATCTTTATCAATTATGTGTAATATTGGACACGAGATGAAAAAAATAAATAAAACACGATATAAAATACGATACTATACGAGAAAAAAAATACGGACACGATACGAATACACGAGCATATCAAAATTTATATAACACAAATTATTAACATGTCAAAATTTATATAAATATAAATCACTTTAAAAACGATTATGACACGAAAAAATATACGAATACGACACAAATACACAAATTTTTAGGTCTAATTATGTGTAAAATAGGTTTTCAAAATTTAATGGTTTGAAGAAACCAAATACCTTCTACATTAATTTCCAAAACCTCCGCGACATTAATATCTTATATGCTCATTATCTCGTTGAATATACATCAAAATTTTATCTTCGATATTTTTTTTACATTATTTAATGATAGGTTCTGCTTATCTAATGGTAATACCTGTCCACATACAGGTTTAGAATAGGTTTTTAATAATGTGGTCTGGTCCGATTTAGCTTTAATAATAATAAAAAATAAATTTATTTAAATTAATTATTAAAATATATTACTATAAAAATATTTTTTTTAAATAGTAAAAATGATTTTTGAATTCGATTTAACCTGATCCGAATTGGGTTTGGACAAGTAAAAATTTTTATTTCAAATTCAATCCAACTCAATTAGAATGTTTAAAATTTCTACAAACTTAAATTTTATAATAATTTTTTTATTTTTTATTAAAAATAAATAAATAGCAAAAGTACTAACCAAACGAAACCTAAATTGTTTACCATATAAAATCCATTACTTCACATGTGATCAACCTCAAAATCTCAATTCGTGAAAAAACAACAATAGTAAACCCAAAAATCTTGTAAAAAAAAAAAAGTAAACCCAAGAAAAAGTAAATTGTTCAACTTAAAAAGAGTCAAAACCATTGAGGACCTTTAATTTGTCAAAATCTTAAGTTTGTAAAGATATGTATGCCATTAGGCTTTTTTTAGGCAGAAACCAAAATATCAATGGTGAAGTTAGTTACCTTAATTTTTCAGCCGTAATCTTGTTGCTTTGGGATATCTAAAAGTAACAAAAAGACAACAAACCAAAATGTGAGTAAATTTTGAGAGTTTATATTTCAAGGATTAGTAAATATGGATAAAATTGATGGGTATTAATGGAAAATTCTAAATTTCAATTCATTGTATGCACCGATGCTTTCTTAAAAAAATTAAAAACTCATTTCTTTTTCTCTCTTAAAAACCAATCCCACCAACAACTCATTCTTCATCGTTATTTTTCTGTCTTTTATGTCCAAAAGAAATGCCTCTTCTGATCTTTCCCTCTCAGTTCTTTGTTCATCCATTTTTTCAATATTCTATAAATATTTCAAGACAAACGTTATAGATTCTTTACCTAGAAGATAAAAAAAAAAGAAAAATGGAAGCTGGGTCCGTAGGAGTAGGGTTCATAGCAGTGTTTGCAGTTTCAGGAAGTGTAGCCTTCATTGCTCGTGAAGTCCATAAACGTCTCCTCTCAGATTTCATGAAGAAGATTGAATTTGAATTGGGTGGTATAATATATATATATATATATATATATTTATATAAAATTATTGATCTTGTATAGTATTTATTTTTACAGCACTGCATCAATTAAATTCTGGGTTTTTTTTTTTTTTTTTTTTTGGTGTATTCTAGGAAGTGGAAAATGTCAAGCGAAGAAAAGGGTTCGGTTTGCAGATGATGTGATGGAACCATCAGCCAATAACAAGGAATACAGGAAGAGGAATCATAGCCTCAGCCTGGCAAATCAGGCTAAAGTTGGCGATGAAGATGATCATCAGCAGCAGGAGCAGCTTCTGGAAATGTCAGATTCAATGCCTCTCAATAGGCAGGTTTTGTACAAAGGGATTCTTGAATATAAAACCCTTAAAACTCATCATATTTGGAACTTCCTTTAGCATTTTTCTTTTTCATGAGATAAAGTTTTGATTTTACCATGTCTAAGGGTAGCTAGAGGGGAACTGGGAAGTTCTCTTTCCTTTGTATATATGTATACATTTCGTAAGATTTTTTTCTTTTCTTTTTGGGTGTGTTTTTCATGCTTAATTTGTGTTTGTATTATACATTAAAGAATTTCTGATCTTAATATAAAAGGTTTTGGGGTTTGAATCTTAATCTTGTGGGTTGAGATTTTTATTTCTCTGGAAAATGGAAATGATGGAAATTCTATTGTTTCTTTGACTAAAAACAGCTTGAATCTTCGGGGAGATATTCTTACAATGTTACATTGATAATGTTTATTGATAAAAAAAAGATGCACGAATTTTCCATTTAATTTAAGTTTTTACATCCACAAGTAAGCATTTGCTGCTTTAATTAAGTCTCCTTGACGTATGAAAAAAATTACTACTATTTTTTAATATATTTTTTTAGAAAATATCTAATTTAGATTTTTTTTTATAATTTTAAACATGATATGAAAATATTACACGTATATAACATATTTAATAAATACAAAAATAATATAATAACTATAACATGACATTTTAAATACGATTAACATAATACGTTTAATACGCGTATTATGTTTTTGTTTAAAATTTTGACACATTTAATAATTTATAATATACTTATATTTACATAATTGACATAAAAAAATATAACATACTATATACATACATAAATTATCAATTTATATATCATTGTTTATGGAATCAGAACCTTTTAAAGGAACAAAAAATCTTGGAGATTCTTCTTAAACAGACAAGGGTGAATTATAGGATTCGAAAATTTAATTTTATTTGATGAAATTGACATATTGGGTGTTAGATTTACATGGCAATTACTTGTCCATCGCAATTAATAGAAAGAAAAAAAATTACGTCCATCTGTATGTTGATTGCAGAAGTCAATATCGAATTCACATGAAAAGGTTAGCTGCCTTCACAACTCACAAGCCACTTGCCAAAAGAAAAATTGATGAATAAGATATGACCCTTCTATTCTCTGGATTTTTTTATTTTATTTGAAGAGTAATTCTCTGAAATTATCATCTGTTATTATAATAATTAAGAAAAATATTTTTTGTAAGGAAAAAACAATAAATGTTAAAATGTCTGGTCTTACAGTTTGTAATTAACTTATAACTCATAATATTTGTGAGTAATCGGATAAAATAATATTACCCTAAGTTAGTTGAGTTGGTAAGTTCAAATATTTCGTTTTTAAAATTTAAATTCGAGTTTTACTGTTGATAATATTTTTATTTTTTAAATAATTTGTAAATCTAATGTAAATTTTCAATGAGATCTGCAACATGTCTGATTCTTTTTGAGTTTTGCTAAAATTTTCTAAGATACTCTCCCATAGTTTCTATATATATAGAGCAGTCAAAGAAAATTACTATTCAATTGGGTATAATAATAATAATAATAATAATAATAATAATAATAATAATAATAATAATAATAATAACAACATGGAGGCCACTCTGTTAATGCTTGTGAATTTGTTGAATCAAACCCAAGTATATACGAGCAATTGACGAATTGCCAAGTGGTACTTTGTAAACCCTAATATGATAATTAATTAATACAGAAGAGCTAAGATTTTTTTTCTTTCATATCCACATTACATACTCCATAATTTTTTTCGTTTAAAATCTATGAAATGCAAGAAACGTAGTCTATTTTTTTTTTTTTTTTTTTGAAAAGGATTAATTATATCGCTAGGTATAGAAGAAATAGTAATAATATTTGTTAAATTAATAAATATAATTAGATTTATTAGGAATTATGATACGATATATTAGAAATTATGATACGATATTCTTACTTAGTTTTTTTTCTAAATTAGTGAAAATCTTCTATATTAATAGGATACTCTTATACCAACTAATAAACAATTAATAATATCAACAATGTAACATTTTGGCTCTTTTCTTGGGGATGTAGGCAATCATAGTCGAACCACGTATTCTTTTGTGTTATTGCGTTACCTATTTTCTTATAACATAGTATCAGACTACCAATGCTTCTTATCCTTTAACATGATATTAGAGCTACTTTTCTTGTAATATGGTATCAGTGCTTCTTATCTCCTTTAACATGTTATAAGAGCTTTTTTTATTATTATTATTATTATTATTATTTTTTAACAACATTGTTTCTTAAGATGCATTTGGATGTGTGGTGAAGTCTTTCTCACAATGTCGTAATTATCGTTGTCATTAAATCTTTAAGAATCCAATACAAAATGATGCAATGATGTACAGAAAGAAACTCTCATCGTCCATTCAAATGAACAGTAAATAATAACCTAGTTTTTATCAAGTACCATTCCTCTTCAAATCAAACAATTAAAAAAAAAAGGCTAAAATAATAAATAAATAAATAACCCTTGAACTTTATAATTTTATTTAAATAAGTTCCTATACTTTTATTACACTCAAATAAGCATTTAGCATTTAATTTGTATTCAAATAAGCCTTTAACTTTTAATTTTACCCAAATAAATTTTGAAACTTTACTTAAACAAACCATTAACTTAGATCAATCTTTTATTTAATATAAAACTTATTTGAATACAAATCAAAAGATAAAGATTTCTTTGAGTATAATAAAAATATAAAGATTTACTTAAGTAAAGTTATAAAATTCAACAACTTTTATAATAGTTTAGCCAGAAAAAAACATTCGCTTCCGTGGAATTGTAGCGCGTATGGCTAAAAACAAAATTTCTGGTTTTTCTTCCATTAATTAATACTAAAATAATCAAAATTAAAACATTTTATTCAATGAGTAATACATTAATTTATCTACTGTTTCAGAGTTGAATTCGAATTTTTCATTTCTAAAATAAATAAATAAAAACTCGGTTACGTATTTCGGAGCTTAGGTATGAACATAATAGGGTCAACCATTGATAACTCGTATAATTATATAGTTTTTAGTTATGTTTTATTATTGTTTTGTGTCAAATACGAGTTATTATTGTTTAGTCTAATTGTGTTTATGATCTTTTATATTTTTATGTAATTTGGTGTTTTTCACAAGTTTCTTTGAGTGATTTCAGATTACTAGAATTAAGGGCAAATCCAGTTCAGTTCCAGTTCCGACACCTTTTGCCATATCAGCTATATCTGGAGTTTCACTGAAGCAATAAGGCTGAAATTTTAACCGTGCAAAGTTAAGAGGAATATCTATCTTTTTCATGTTTTACACTTCTTGAAACGGAGTCGTTTTCCCTAGCGAAATCAACCATTAAGTTGGCTGATGTGCAATGACGTCTGTCCTGAGCAGTTTTCGCATTTTGACCATATCGTCCGATACACATCAGCAAATGAGCTGATTCCAACGGCTATGGATCACTAACTGATAGGGGAACATTTGTCTAGAAGACCATGTCATCAGATAAAGCCTCCAATATTGAAGAAATCGACCATCAAGTTGGCTGATGTGCAATGATGTCTGTGCTGACCTGTTTTCGTATTTTGCCCATATCTTCTTCTCCACATCAGCAAATGAGCTGATTCCAATGGCTATGAATCAGTAACTCATAGGGGAACATTTTTCTAGAAGACCATGTGATCAGATCAGGCCTCCAAGATTGACAAAATCGACCATCAAGTTGGCTGATCAAAATGGTCATACAATATGACGAAAATTGTTAGAAAAATGCACCCACCTATTACACCTACCTTTGAAATTTGTAAAGCTTGTCTCTTGTCATTTAGCCCTCCAAAATGTGTATAAATAGAGGGCCTTGGATGATTGTAGAGGATCATATGGTAGATAGGTAGGATATTAGCCATTGTAATAAAATTCTCTAAGTTTTCTTCTTCTTTCTTTTCTCTAGTTTTCTTTTTCTTTAGAAAGAGCAAGAGGTTGGATAATTAATATTCTTCTTCTTCTTCTTTCTTTCTTTTATTTTCTTCTTAGATTCTATTTAATTTTATGTTTATAATGCCTATGCTAGGCTAAACTTCTATTTGGTTAAGGGTGATTTCAAAGCCCTAGACATGTTTTGTGATTGATTTTCAGATTCTATCTATCATTAATTCTCTATCAAAGTTGCTTATGTTCTTCTACAAGAATTGTTCATGATGTTGTCTAGATTTATTTAGGTGTACAACTAGATAGATCTTGATAATTATCTATTGCTAGTTTAGGAGTCTTGATCCGTGTAATTGTCTTGATTTCCTATTCATAAGTGGCAATTTGTGATTAATGATTATGGTCAAGTTTTTAATAATTGCAAAGTGGAACATAACCTAAGTTGAACAATCCGAGCTTATGTGTTTGTTGCTTAGATCAACCTATCTTTCTCATCATAAAGCTGCCATTAAATTGAATTTAGAGAGCTTATTCTAGGTTGTTTAATGGTTAGAGATTAAATAGAGAGCTTGTTCTATTTAACGACAAACTAAGGAAAGATTGGGGTAACAGAGCTTGTTGTTATCTACGGTTGTTAACTTTGATAGTTGGTTGATATTGATAGATCTGAAATTGATTCTTAATGATGTCTAGTGGTGGAGAATGAAACCTTAACCATATTTTTCATATTTGATTCTTCTTACTTACGCTACAACCAAATTGGTTTTCAGCAAACGCCGCTAATTATATCGATATCGCGGCGTTTGGTTACTAGAAACGCCGCTATATTGATTCATTTATGGCTTAAGGCAAAACGATGTGTTTTACCTTGTATTGTTGCGGCGTTTGTTGATACAAACGCCGCTATGCTTTCTAATATGAATTTCAGCCCCCAATTCAGAAACCCTAATCGAGTCTCTCTCTCTCTCTCTCCCTCTCTCTCTCACACATCTCCAAGCCGAAATCATCATCTCGAAGCCGATTTGTCTCTCTTCATCTCCAAATCGTCAAATCGTCAAATCGTAAGTAATTTATAAATTTGCTGATGAGTTTTTGTTTCTTTTTGTGATAAGAAAAACCAATTAAGATACTAACCTAAGATAAATGTTTCTGTTTAAATAAAGAATAATCTGGTCTCTCTCTCTCTATAGCTTTTTGAAAATACGAAAGTGAGAAAATGGTGTTTCTGTTTCCTTTTGACTGTTTTAACTTTCATTCGTTTGTTAGATCATCAAGTGCTAATTGCTGGTTGTTTTCAGCACTTTCGTTACCCATCAAAAATTCTGAATAACTACCTCCTGCAACTAACATATAAAACAAATCTTATTAGTCATGAGAAGGTATAATGATAATAGCAAACATGCATATTTGTATTTATAATGGGATGGAGGAGAAACCATGATGAAAAGCTGAGATGATTCTTGTGTTCTCCTTTTTTGGTGAATTTTTTGTGCATTCATTATTAATATTTTACTCATAGCCTTACTTTTGCGGTACTTTCAGATTAAGATGGTTTTAATTGCTTGGAGTGTTAACTATTTTTTTAATTGCTTCTCTTGCAGATTTCACTATCTTTCATTCTGTCAGTTGCTGGATTCGTGGGCTGATTCTGTTTGATTATTTTGTGGTGCTTATCTGGTTTTGTTTAAGATGGTTTTATCATTCTCGGTTTGTTTTATTGCTTACTTATCTGGTTTCTACTTTATGGTTGCATCCTTTTTCATTGCTTCACTTATTTGTTCCATGTTATCTTTGTAAAGCTGGCTGTGTATCTTTCTTTTGTTAAAAAAGAAAATACAAATAGTTGAGATTTACTGTTATTTTGTTTTGTGTTTTTCTTCTGTTATGCTTGAAGCTTTGTTTTATGCTGATGTTGCTTGCATTTGCTTTTTTTGTGCCTTCTTATTTTCTCAAGTAAACCTTTGCTTTAATTGATCTTATTTCCCATTTCAGTTATGTTGTCTGGCAGCTTCCAATTTTTTTTCTGCTCTGTGTTTTGCAATGCATGGTTCTCTTCTTTTTTTACAATTGTTCTGAGTATAACTGTTTTTAAGTTATTTTATGCAGGTTTTACTGCTTTTCATTTAGTGACCCGTTGCATCATTTAGGTACTGTTTCTTTTCAAGTTTCCCTTGCGTCGTTCTGTTTGATCATATTATGATCCTTATCTATTTTTCTTTTAAATGGTATTGTTGTTGTCAGTTTTTTTGTTTGCTTATCAGTTTTGTTCTTTAAGATTGCATTTTTTGTTGCTTCACTTATTTGTTGCATGGTCTCTTTGCAAATCTTAGTGTGTATCTCTATTTTATATAAAGAAATAATAACAAAAAAGTTGAGATTTTCTATTTCTGTTCTGCTGTGCTTCTATTCTGCTATCGTTTGTTTTGGTGTTGCTGAGGCTTTGTTTCATGCATTTTTTGTTGTAAATCTTTGTATTATGTTGTTTTTTTTTTTTTTTTTTACCTTTTCCAATTATAGTTGATTATCCAGTTGCGATAATTTGTTTAGCTTTGCCTTCTGCTCTGCTACTTATTTGTTGTCTGCTTGAATTTCAAAGCTTTTTGTGCTTCTGTTGCGCCATGGATTATCGTCAGTCAGTAAGGTTAAATAGATTGAGAAGGATCGAATATATTAGGAATCGGCGACTTAGAAATAGGCAACAAAGTAATAGTTTAGAAGTTATGCCAGTTAAGCATGAACCTTCTCCCCATGGTGTTACAATTGGTCGTTCATCTTTGTTAACGAATGAACGTGTTGTTAAACGATTCAAGTTGCATTCTGTTGTTGACCTTCATGGGAAATTGCACACTATTTCAACAAGTTCTAATGTGGCTGTGCTTAATGAGAGCAGTTCAGTTTCACTTTGTCCTAATGTCTTGCACATGAAACATGCAATTGGATCAAGTAGTTCTAATGGCCATTTAGACTCAAATACTGCCATTAGTGAGCTGAGGCATCATGATACTGACATGCTTCGGCTTCATGGGTTATTTTAACCTGTGATTGAAGATAATGCCATCACCTTTTTTATGAAACTGGTTACTTTTGTTCCAAATTACTGCTTCACTACTTTGGCTGCTGTTATGTTTTGTTCCAAAATTGCTGCTTCATCATTCTAAAGCTAATATAATCATCTAAAACATTATCCTGTCATACATTGTCGATATGTTTCTTGCTTTTTTTTTTTTTACTATGTTGCACATTCAGCATGGTAGTTGTATTTGTGCTATGGTTTTTAAACTATAGTCAAAGTCAAGTGCGCATTCTTCTCTTCAATAATGCTGCATATGGGTTTCTCCTTCTCATTTTGGATTTAATCCAAGCTGCATTCCAATTCATACTTATTTTTCTTTTATTTGATTTGTTAGATAAGATAAACTAAAACAAAAACAAAAAAAGATGGACGGCGGAATACATGGACATGGAGATGCCCCTTTAGATTACGCCACCATTCAGATTCTCCCTTCTCAAAACAGCTTCTTCTCCTCTTTTCTTTCTTTGTTTCTTCAATCTGAATCTGCATCTGCTTGTCACCACCACTCACTCTAAGCTATCTCTACCCTTTAAAAAAAAAAAAAAAACTAAACAATATTACTAGAATATAGAGGAATTCATTCTATGCAATGTTCAATCAAATTCTCAATTTGTTTTACATATATATAATAGAGTAAAGCCATCCTAGGAAACTGTACTAAGAAAAGGAGAGTTCCCAGATCTCTCTTCCAGGTGATCATGTACTGTAAAAACTACTTCATCTCTATTTTGTAGGGAAGGGGGGCCCTGGGCTCCGATCCTTATTGAAAACTTTTTTGTACATCATTATCCAGTATTAAAAACTTGGTTTTGTTACTTTCCACTATGAAATTTCAACTTCAATTGGTAGGCTCATATATACAGGGCTTTATTCAGGTGTTTACAATCTACTTTATTTTGACATCTTTATTTTAAGGAAATTAAAGCTTGTTAGATGTTCAAGGAGATTAATTGGGGCTGAATTAGTCAAGGAAAATGGGGAATTGAGCATTAGGTGGTTTATCTTATGACGTTACAATTAGCATTAGGTGGTTTATCTTATTAGTCTTTTTTGTCATAAGCTCATGGTAATGCTAAAATATGAGTTTCTGATGGGACTTAACTATGCAGAACGTACGAAATGGATAAGAGTTGGATGCAAAAGTCGAGACTAAGTCAAGAGTACCAAGATGGAGTAGATAGTTTTCTCGATTTCGCTTTTCAGAACGCAAGCGAAGATAATAAGATATTATGTCCTTGTTCGAGGTGTGCCAATATTGATTGGCATATGCGTGGAGTTGTTTTTGAACATTTGATTTGTGAAGGATTTCTCCCGGGTTACAGACAATGGTTTTTTCATGGAGAGTCCGCAACTTCTAGTTCATCTTCTAGAGTTCGTCCAAGTAATTCTAACAATCAACATCAGTCTATTAGACAAGATGACATGGAAGGCATGTTGCGGGATGCATTTAACATGCGTAACCATAGTTTGTACACATCTTCACCAGAAGTTCCTGGAGGGAATGATGGGTTCAATGTTGGCATGAATGACTTTGCTGAAACGGGAAGAGGTATGGGTGATCAAGAACCCAATGGAGAAGCGGCAAAGTTTTATAAGTTGCTTGATGATATGAATGAAGAACTTTACGAGGGATCTAAGCATACAAGATTGTCTTTCTGTGTCCGTCTTTTTCACTTAAAATGCTTAAGCGGGTGGACAGGAAATTCTTTGACACTGTTATTAGAATTTTTGAAAGAAATGTTTCCTTTTGCAAAAATGCCTCAGTCTTGTAAGGATTCGAAGAAGATGATAAAAGATCTAGGCCTTGGATATGAGAAAATTCATAGTTGTCCGAATGACTGTATGTTGTATTGGGGTGATAGAACAAATGAACAATTTTGTCATGTCTGCGGTAGATCTCGATGGTTGAATGGAAATACAGAAGAAAATATGAATGAGGACGATGGTGACACACATTTAAAGAAGAAACCTGCAAAGATTTTGCGGTACTTTCCGTTAATACCAAGACTTCAACGAATTTTCATGTCATCAAAAACATCTGATTCTATGAGGTGGCATCATGATGAAAGGATTGATGATGGCTTATTAAGACATCCTGCAGATTCTTTGGCTTGGAAATCATTCGACAATAAGTTCCCATCTTTTGCTAATGATCCCCGAAATGTGAGGCTTGGACTTGGTTCTGACGGTTTTAATCCGTTCAAAATAATGAGTACTTCTTATAGTACTTGGCCGGTTGTCTTGATTCCTTATAATTTGCCTCCATGGATTTGCATGAAACAATCCTCTTTTATCTTATCCATGATAATTCCTGGATAGAAAGGTCCCGGAAATGATATTGACATTTATATGCAACCTCTTATTCAAGAGTTGAAGCAGTTATGGGAAGGGGTTGAAACATATGACGCATCAAAAAAGAAAAACTTTAATTTGCGTGCAGCTTTGTTATGGACTATAAACGATTTTCCTGCTTATGCAAATCTATCTGGTTGGAGCACCAAAGGTCGTTATGCTTGTCCTTGCTGTGCTGCACAAACATGTTCAAAATGGTTATATAACGGAAAGAAATTCAGTTATATGGGACATCGTCGGTGGTTAGATGAAAATCATAGATTTAGATTCCAAAAACATGTCTTTGATGGCAGTGAAGAGTTAAGACAAGCACCTGAGACCACGATTGGGTCGGATATCTTGTTGATGTTGAAAGATATCAATTTCACTTATGGAAAGATGAATCAAACAAGTAGCACACAGTCAAGGAAAAGATCAAGGGAGATGTTAGAAGGTGATGTTGAAATTCAGAGTGATGAGGAGGAAGATGAAGAAGATGATCCAAATGAGGCGGATTTGTGGAAAAAAAAAAGTATTCTTTTTGAGTTACCTTATTGGGAGCATAATTTATTGCGTCACAACCTTGATGTGATGCATATAGAGAAGAATGTTTGTGAAAATATCATCGGGACAATTCTTAATGTGGATAGAAAATCAAAAGACAACTTAAAGAGTCGGCTTGACCTAGTTCACATGGGAATTCATCGTGATCTTCATCCGGAATTACTTCCTAACGGAAAATCACGGTTGCCTCCTTCTTGCTTTGGGATGTCTAAAAAAGAGAAGGACGTCTTCTGTAAGGTGTTGAAAGATATGAAGGTCCCGGATGCGTATGCCGCCAATATATCAAGATGTGTGAATGTGAAGGATCGAAAACTTTCTTCTTTAAAGTCACATGATTACCATATCTTGATGCAAGACTTACTTCCAGTTGCTTTACGTTGTTCTATGTCAAAGCAAGTGACTTCTTCTATAATTGAACTTAGTAATATAATGAAAGCTATTTGTGGCAAAGTTCTCAAGATAGAAGAGCTTGAAAAACTTCAACATCGAGCAGCTCTAACTTTGTGCCACTTAGAGAAGATTTTTCCTCCATCATTCTTCACTATAATGGTGCATTTGGTTATCCATCTTCCTTATGAAGCAAAAGTCGGCGGACCAGTTTTTTATCGATGGATGTACCCATTAGAGAGGTATACTTTGCTAATTAGCTTATTATACTTTTATCTGGTTTACATAGCATTTAATTACACATTATCATTATTATGTATTCTGTTTTAGGTTTTTAGGAAAGTTAAAATCTTATTGTCGGAACAAACGCTATCCAGAAGGTTCTATTGCTGAAGGATATTTAGCGGAGGAGTGTATGACATTTTGTGCAAGATATTTGGATGATGTTGAAACAAGATTTAATAGACCGGGAAGAAATGATGTGGTCACACATAACAACTTAGCCGAAACATACTTATTTGGAAGTGTTGGACAACCAATCGGCAAGGTTGAAGTGGTTGAGCTAGATGATAAATCTTGGGCACAAGCGCATCGATATGTGCTTTTCCATAGTGATTCACTGGAATCATTACGCACGTAAGTTCCAGTATAATTTTTAATTTAACAAACAGTTTAATTTGTCTTTTGCTTTCTCACGTAAAAAACGTACTTTTTTGGATAGTGAGTATAGAAGCTACTTGAGAGGAACTTTACGTTCTCGAAGAAGACAACTTCGCGAGCTTTGATAAGTTATTTACGGAAAATTTCCACGAATGGTTAGGAGAAGTAGTAAGTAACACAAGTTTTTATCATTTTATTACGATCAATGTATTCTTTAATATATAAATAAAGTGAAGTGTTTGCCTTTGCGTTTCTTGTAATAGGTTTGGAGTGGAAGAGATGTTAGCGAAGAAATTAAGTGTTTTTCACAAGGACCGAATAGAATAGTGAAAAGATACAGTGCTTACATCATTAATGGATTTAGATTTCATACTAAATCCCGTGAACGCTTTAGGAGAACACAAAATTGTGGAGTTGTTGTTTCTTCTTCAACAACAAGCTATGCTAGTGCTAGGGATAGTAATCCTGTGGAGGGGGATATTGATTATTATGGAATTCTAACTGATATTATTGAGTTGGATTATTATGGCAAGTGGAAGGTCGTGTTATTTCGATGTGATTGGGCTGATGTGAATACTAGTAGAGGTGTTAAAAAAGATCAGTTCGGATTTACAATGGTGAATTTCTCTCGATTAATTCACACCGGACAACAACTGATTGACGAACCTTATGTTTTTTCATCTCAAGTCAAACAAGTATTTTATTCCGAAGATCCGAATGATGCGGGTTGGTATGTTGTACTCCGTAACACACCTAGAAACCTGTTTGATATGGGTGATAAATTTCAAGATGATATTGAACAAAGAACTGAATGCTTGCCATTTACGGATCAAAACATGGATGAAAATATCCCCAGTACCAATACAGATGTTCGGTGGGTTCGCGAAGATGTTGATGAAGACATTTATGAAAATTGATGAAAAAACAAAATCTAGTAAGATTATTTTGAAACAAATACTCTGTATATAATATGTTTTTATGCTTTCTAATATTATTATTAATGTTTTTTACATAATAGTATTTCATTCTTATACTAATGTTGTTTACTTAAAATTGATGCAGATAGCATGGCGAGGAAAAGATTAAGGGATATCAATATCATTCAGACTGTTGAGGGTGACACTAGAGTGACGCCTTCAGAGGTGCCGAATGCGTCTACTGCAGATGTTAACCCACCAGAGTTGTCGACTGCCTCCATAGCTGCAGAAACTGCAGTTCATACGAACTTGAATACAGGTATCGTGGTACGGCGTTTGTGTTAAAAGTACGCAAAATCATATTGAAATTGCTAATATATTTGCTTTTGTGTAGTTGATAATGTTGGACAACGCAGAACTCGTGGTCGTACAACATTAAAGGAGTTATGGGCACTACCTCCTGAAGAGCGTATTGTTGTCGCAGCAAATAATGAGCAGCAGCCAATTGGTCCAGAAGCACAATTATTGGCTAGCTTTCTTGGCCTGATTGCTCGAAATGGGATGAAGTGTCCCATTCATTATGAGTCATGGCGTGACGTGCCGAATACTGAGAAAGTCGAGATGTTAAAGTTTATTGAGGTATAAGCATGTTACATTAGTATTGCATTATTTTAATAATTTTGTTGATCATCGAAACTAACGTTGTACAACTTCTCCGTTTCAGTCACGATTTTCTTTGCAGATTCCCACATCATTCGTTATGAAATCATTGGGGAAAAAATGGAAAGACTTTAAGCATGAGTTGAAGAAAAAGTATTTCGATCGAAATACTGATCCTAATGTCTTACTACGAACCATACCGCGTGGTGTGATTATGTGGCAGTATGAGAGACTGGTTAGATTCTGGTATTCAAAAAAAGGAGAGGTATCTTTTATAATTTATTTTGGTCATTTACTTATAGTACTTGATATAATACAATTTTATGGAATATGTATAGTTTTATAACGTGCTTTGTCTAATGTACAGGAACGAGAAAAGATAGGGGTAAGCAGTAGACAACAACAGAAATACAGTCACACCAGTGGTTCAAAAAGTTTTGCCAGAAAAGCTAATGAAAAAGTAAGTTTACATTCATAATGTATTAATATATTAGTTCTCAATTATTTTAATACAATTTAGTATTAATTATTTTTGTTTTGTAGGAAATTGAGCGGGGTGAAAAAATTGGACGAGTTGAACTGTTTCAGTTAACTCATACTAAGAAGGATGGATCCTATTTGAACATCGAGACTCAGGAAATTGTGGTATATTTTCTTCAAACTTGTTTTCATTTACAAATATGTTTTACAAAAGATTTTATTAATTTTATTGTTTTATAGGAGAAAGCTCGAAATAAAATTGCTGAGTATCAAGTCGGAGCATCAGATGGATCATCAGCGAATATGCAAGATGTGGAGAATCAAATATTCACTGAAGTAGCTGGAAAAGAACGATATGGACGGGTTCGAGGTGTCGGAATGGGTCCGACACCATCTAGCTACTATGGACTTGGTTCTCAACGGTTTACTGCTTCTTCTTCACAAAACTCCAGTGCATATGAAGTTCAGATGCTGAGAGAAGAAATGCAAAATATGAATAAACGTTTTGAGGAGAAGGAAGCAGAGAGACAAGCTGAAAAAGAAGAACAGGATAGACGATATCAGGAGCTGCAGACACAGTTTCAGTCATTGATGAATTTAGTGCAGCAAAAGAATTTAGGAGGCTCATCTACTTCAGATTAAAGAATTTGTAAGTGGATTTGATGTGTTGAATAATACATTGTATGGTTCATATTAAACAATGTTTTTATATTATATATTTTTTTTATAATTTGTGTTGTTTTTGTATTATTCGACAATGTTGCGCATTTCAGACCTTCAATTGTATTTTTTTTAAAAAAATATTCTGCATTTACAGCGGAAATAAATAGTATTTTTTAAAAAAAATATTCTGCATTTATAGCGGCGTTTGTGAAAAAAACGCCGCTAAATACATAAAATTCTGCAAATATAGCGGCGTTTTCTGATAAAAAACGCCGCTATATATATAAATTCCTGCAATTATAGCGGCGTTTTCTTATCAGAAAACGCCGCTAAAAGCCAGATTATAGCGGCGTTTGTGATCAGAAAACGCCGCTACAAGCCAAAATTTAGCGGCGTTTGGTATTCAAAAACGCCGCTAAAATAGAACACTTAGTGGCGTTTGAGAACAGAAAACGCCGCTAAAGTTTCAAGTATTACCATTTCGGACCTTCAATTGTGGCGTTTATAAACGCCGCTAAAGTACCTAAAAACGCCACTAATTTAGCGGCGTTTATGGTGAAAATGCCGCTAAAGTTCCCGTCACTGTTTTTACTGGCGTTTATTGCGGCGTTTTGTAAAACGCCTCTAATTTTTTTCGCGGCGTTTATAAACGCCGCTATTCCAAAAAAAAAACGCCGCTGAAAGACTAATTTGCTGTAGTGTTACTTGTTTTCTTACTTTTCTAGTTTGCTTATTTTTAAAAGTATATTTATTTTTATTGGCTGGTTATACCGCCTAATTTGTATATTAACTTTGTTTTATTTTTATTGGCTGGTTATACCGCCTAATTTAGTATATATATTTTTATTGGCTGGTTATACCGCCTTGCATCTTATTCTTATTATTTACTTTAGTTTAAATCTGATTTCAAAAACCTCTTTTCTTTTATTGTTCTTGAATTTAAGTTTTAAACTATCAACTTATAAACTAAAACCCAATCCCTGAGGACTCGACCCTTGCTAACTACTATACTTACAATTGATCTTTTTAGTGCAAGGTTAAATAAGATACACTTTTTTGGGTGCATCAAATTTTTGGCGCCGTTGCCGGGGATTGCTTTCTTTAGTTTATTTGTTACTTGGTTTATTCTTATTTTCAGTTCTAATTAGTTTTATTTTCTTGTACATACAAGTTTTTCTTTTCAAATTAAAAAAAAAAAAAACAATGGAATTGAGCAATCTAACACTTGAAGAGTTGGTGGCATACATAAACATGGAGAATCAACAAGCCAATCTCACCTCCCCAGTTCAACAATTGGCCATGGGAGGATGTCAAGGCCATCAATGGTTCCAAGACCAACCGCATGATCATTACTCCAACACTTACCATGAGGGATGGTGGGATCATACTAATTATGGCTACTCGAAAAATTACCATGAAGTAGATCCTTATGCCAATTACACTCATCCATCTAGCTTCAATCAATCATGGTCTCAAGAACCAGATCTTTTTCAACCACCACATATGACTCAAAACTCAGGTACTTCTTTAGAAGATCTTGTCTATTCTCTTGTTACTGATTCTTTGCAATTTCAACAGGAAACAAGGGCAAGCATCCAGAGTTTGAAAAAGCAAATGAGCCAATTGGCTAGTAGTATGGTGGGATGGGTAGCACAAAGATCTGAAGAACTCCCAGCCCAAACGATGGTTAACCCAAAAGAGAATGCTACTATTGTGACCTTGAAGAATGAGGAACAAGATGAGGATGAAACAAAATTAGAGATGGATTCTATTCTTGAGGATAATGAAGCCAAAGATCCAAATAAGAGTATTTCGGCACCTGAGGTAACGTTTGAGATTCCAATTTTTACTAATGTTTCTTCTCCACCTTTTCCTAGTAGATTCGCAAAGTTCAAGGAGGATGAACATGAACAAGACACGCTGGAAACCTTAAACAGTTTGTTTGTGGATGTCATTCAACAAGTACCAAAAGATGCACCATTCCTCGATGAGATATGCACCACCAAGGATGATGGAATAATACTTGTAATGGAGAATGCATCCACTGTTGTGCAAAGAAAGCTTCCTCTCAAACGCATAAATTTGGGAAATTTCATGTATGAGCCTGACAAGCCTAAAAAGCCAAGAAGGGGTGTTGGTTAGATTCAAAACACTAACTCAAGTGTTAATTGGGAAGGCAGCCCAATTAAAGATGAATTTGCCAACCTTCCATATTCAGATTTGCTTTCTCTTTCTTTTCCTTTTTCTTTTATTATTTTTATTGTTTTTATTTTTATTTCTTATGTTTCTTTGTTAATTGTGTTTACTGTTTTTAAGTTCATTTAGGCTGCATAAGTTTCTTTTGTTTAATAGTTCTTTTCTCTTACATATAATTCTTGCATTGGGGGATAATAGCATTACATTAATGACAATGTAAAAATTATGTGCGGGGGGAAGAATTTAGGATTTTATTTAGAGTGTTTTGTTTTTGAGTTTTTTTTATGTTGTTTTTCTTTCTGATCCTTGTTTTGAAAATAACTAGATGTAAATATATATTTTTTTTTAACCCCGGTTAAATGGCGGATAACGGTACTCCGTGATTATTTAAATCGGTTCCATCAGCTACCCACAAAACTGATATTGTATATAAATTTCTCTTTCAATTTCTCTTTCATTTTTTTTTTCTTTTTTCAGGATGGATGATATTCTCACAAGATTGCAGAAACGATTTCCTCCTTTTCCTCGAAATATTTTACTGAAGCTTTACCAAGTTCGATTTGAAAGATTAAGAATGCTTATGCACAAAGGGATTCCTGCAGACATACGTTGGATAATTGAAGCCAAGGTACGTGAAGATGAATATCTTCCTGTTTTGCATTTACCAGGTACAGGTAGAAGCACTTTTGCAAAGAAGCGACGAGCAAAGCGCATGAGTTCAAATTGCCACAAATGTGCACGATGGACGTGTAACGGTAAATGTCGTTCTATTGGGATTCCGTCCTCTAATCGAGATGATAAAATTGAATTCATTAAGAATGGATTGAGTAAGGAGAATTTGGGTAATATCCAACTTTCTCTTGAGACGCATCCTAGTGGAGACGTACAAAGAGAAATTCTTGATTTATGGCCGCAATTCCAAAGGGAATGGCAACATCTTGGGAATCTGATGTTAAAAGACCCTGTTTGCCAGCTTGTAAGAAAACTGGATGGGAAGCATATCCTCGACTCATAGAAGGCGTTTAAGCCGTTTCTGGACGTAAAACCAGAGGAAGATGTGAGCCACAATCACAACTACAATAAATGACTTCTCAGCTTTTGGTTTGATTTGCAATAACTTTATTTTGGTTTAATTTACGTGTTGTTCGATTTGTGTAACTATTCTCTTTTTTTTTTATTCGTCTTTTACGGTTGATTTTTCTTCTCTTTTTGATTTTCTTCCTGAAATCACGCAAAAATCTTTTGTTAGGTTAACATTTTCTTCTGACAGGTCAAATACACTTTCGGCGACATTATTACTCTTGACTTTTACGGTTGATTTTTCTTCTCTTTTTGATTTTCTTCCTGAAATCACGCAAAAATCTTTTGTTAGGTTAACATTTTCTTCTGACAGGTCAGATACACTTTCGGCGACATTATTACTCTTGTCTGATTCACTACTCAGTCCTCTATATATTACACCATGTACTCATTCTCATTCAGGCACTCGAAGAAAAAAAAAATGGAAAGTACTTCATCCCAGCGCATTAAAAAAATTTGTGTCTTTGGAGGTGCTTATCCAGGGAAAAATAACATATTCGCTGATGAAGCCATAAGAGTTGGAGTAATACTTGCCCAACAAAAGATCCACTTGATTTATGGAGGCGGTAGTACGGGTTTAATTGGAGCAGTCGCTAGAGCAGCACACGCCGGAGGAAGTCCAGTTCTAGGAATCGTGCCAAAATTATTCACAAGTTTTTGTGGACCTACCGTGGGTAAGGAAATACAAGTCTGGAGTATCCCTGAACGGATGACAATCATGTACCATTCTGCCGATGCATTCATTGCTTTACCAGGAGGTTTGGGTACATTGGAAGAAATAGCTTGCGTGGCTTCTTGGTCATCTTTGGTCACAAATAAGAAACCCATTGGTTTGCTTAATATTAATAGTTATTTTAGTAATTTACTTTCATATTTAGATAATGCTGTGGATAATGGATTCATGTTTTCAGAGGCAAGGAGAACCATAATTTCTGCTACAACCATTGAAGATTTACTCAAAAAGCTCCAAGCTTATGAGTGTTTATCTGCTACGGTTGTTTCGCAAACGCTCGGAAAAAGAAAAAGAGATATAGACGAGCAAGGAGTGGATTGCACTTTGTCTTTGTGACATTATCTAACATTTTGCTTGTTGTGTCTCAGTTATAATAAGTGGTTAGCAACCTCTGCAGGTAATATCTCCTAAATTCTACCTTTAAAATTTGACATTGGGGACAATGTCATATTTTAGTAGGGGGTAAGGAACATATTTTGCTAAATTAAAAAAAAAAAAAATTAAGAAGTATTCATTCTGAACAAGGTCTGAGTAAGGGAGACTTGAGACATACCTTGTCAGTTTGATTTCTTCTTTTCAAAAAAAAAAAAAAAAAGTTTGTTGTGTTTTAAGCAATTTAGAAGTATTCATTCTGAACAAGGTCTGAGTAAGGGAGACTTGAGACATACCTTGTCAGTTTGATTTTAATCTTTTTATGTTTACTTGTTAATTTTTGTTTAGTATTTTAGGATTATTTAGGTTGCATGGTTTTGTTTTGTTTTGAGTCTTAGTTGTTCCTATTCTTATGTTATTAGTTCTTTTCTCTTACACATGATTCTTTCATTTGAGTTAATAGACTTACATTGAGGACAATGTAAGAATTAAGTGTGGGGGGAATGATTTAGGATTTCTTTTATTTTTGTCTACTATTTTTTTTCTTTATTATTATTATTAATTTTTTTTTTTTTGAGTTTTAGTTCCTTTTTAATACAATGATGAGATATGAATTGCATAAGTCTAAAACAGATTTATTAGTGAGAAGATTTTCATGAGAATTGAGCTTGATGTCAACCTTTTTATGAGCCAATGTTAATATGATATGTTGATTGAGAAAGAAGCATGTTTAGACTTAATCTGACTTGTATAATCATCCTTGTGAGTTTTTGAGCCTATAATGATTGATGCATTATACAAATCAATCTAATTTCTTTCTTGAGTGCTCTTATGATTACATGATTCTCTAGAACTTGCTTTAAACCTGTCGCAACCTAAAAAAAATAACGACGAGTCTCATCGCAAGACTTTATTATTCGTTAGGCGTGACATTAAAAAAAATCGAGGAAAAGTCGACTTAATTCCTCTAGAAAAATGAAGGTTTTGAAAATGACCTTAAAAAAGACATGGAGTCGCCACCAATCTTTTTTAGCTAGGTGTGATCGGCCACCTATTAAAACCGGTTTTATAAAATATTTTAAAAAATAATTAAAACATTTTAAAAACCAATTTCAAGTCTACGTTTTAAACCAGAGAAATCAAAGAAGCGGGTTCGGGAGTCGGTTACGTGTGGGGAAGGATTAGCACCCCCACAACGCCCGTATAAATCGGTACCTTATTAATCGTGTGTTATCTCAAGTCTCGGTAAAAAGTTGGTTTTAAATTTAGTATTTCAAGTTAATTCCCAATTTAAAGAAAAATAATTTCATTTTTTTTTATTGAAAATGATCCAGAATTTATAAATTCAAAATTTTCCTATATTCCCCAACAAACGTGGCAAAATATAGAAATTTTTATAAGTTTTGGAAAACTTTCCGAATCATTCTCTTTTTTGAAAGAAAGATATTCCTTTATTAATGATAATTGATGATATTCCCTCCAGCAAACCCGGTAGAGAACTCATGAATTATTTTAACTCGGGAATATCTTTATTTTTATTGAAAACCATTATCTTTTGAAAACATTTAAAATAAATGAATACGTATATGCTAAATAAAGATAACTAAATAAAAGCATAGGATATCATGAAATATTCGAAACCATATAATAAACCATGTAACATCAAAAAGTATAAATCAAAATAACAACAATATCATAGAAATTATTATAGCAAGAATCACATATTATATAAAATGCATGAATATAAAAATGCAATGCATGAAATGTATTTTTTTCCTTTAATTAAGGAAATCCGTATATCTAAAAAGATATCCGGCTACCTTAGGAAAATATGTCAAATTAAATATTCTAAAACCAAAATACTTTGTGATTGTTTGAAAACAATTTTGAAAAGCTTGAATTAAAAATAAAAACTGGGCTAATTTCTTTAAAATGGCTCTAATTTCCTAAGTTTAAAAAATCCAGACTTGACTACCCTTAACCCGGGACTTGAAAAACCATTTTTAGAGTTTGAAAAGGCTTAGAAATTACCCTAAGTCAGTAGCTAACCCTTCTAATCATCCCACTCTAAGTAAATTAACCAAAACAGAAAATTGTTTTTTTTTTTAAATTCAATTCTGACTCCACTGTCCAGTTTTAATCCACGAATTTTTATCATATTTTTAAAAATTCCAAAAATTCTAAAAAAAATACTGGAAACTCAGAACATGTAAAACTACACGAAAAAAAATCGGCTTAATCTTCGAATCAAAGATGAATTCCCAGAAAAATCAGAGATGTACGAGTTTTTGGAGGAGAAAAAACTGCTTTGTTTTTCTTTAAATTCAATTCTGACTCCACTGTCCAGTTTTAATCCACGATTTTTTACCCTATTTTAAAAAATTCCAAAAATTCTGAAAAAAATACTGGAGACTCACGACATTTAAAACTACACGAGAAAAAATCGGCTTAATTTTTTGATCAAAGATGAATTCCCAGAAAAATCAGAGATGTACGAGTTTTTGGAGGAGAAAAAAACTGCTTTGTTTTTTTTTTAAATTCAATCCTGACTCCACTGTCCAGTTTTAATCCACGATTTTTTACCCTATTTTTAAAAATTCCAAAAATTCTAAAAAAAATACTGGAGACTCAGGACATATAAAACTACATGAGAAAAAATTGGCTTAATTTTCTGATCAAAGATGAATTCCCAGAAAAATCGGAGATGTACGAGTTTTGGGTGGAAAAAAAAACTGCTTTGCCAACACATTTTTTTTGTCTTTGATAAAATCATTTAAAAATAAAAATAAAAATATTTGAAACTCATAAAATGACTTGAAAGCAGTATCTAGGACTTTTTGAAAGTTAGATAAAAATTGGCTAAGTAAAAAAAATCACAAAGGTAGAATAATCAATTTGACAAACTTAATTTTCCACAAGTGTGCTCAAGAGAGCATGACTTTGAACCATTAATTGGCTCAAGTCATTATTCAAGTGGCATGAACATGAAATGCATGAAACAATGCAGCAAACATAATGCATGAAATGCATGGATCTAAACCTAAATGTAAGGAAAATGCATGACATAAATAATATGGCCTAGACCTAACATGAACTTGCATGGCATTTAATGTAACCTAGACCTAAGACATGCATGGCATTTTCACAAACACAAGGCATGCTTAATTCAAAAATCCAACCAAATATCATGCAAATGCAAAAACCTAACAACTAGCATGACAAAAAATACAACACACAATGCAAAACACATGGAGTAGCCAAATGGCCCCAAGCTCCAACAAGCATGGCATTTTCACAAACACTTGGTATGCTAGCATGAAAAACTAAGTCATAACACAAAAATCACACAAGCATTTTCACAAACACCTAATATACCAAATCTAAAACATGCTCACTAAGATATAAAACAAGAATCATGCAAAGAATCACACAAGCATTTTTACAAACACTTAATATGCTAACTCTAAAACATGCTCAAATTTAAACAACATGAAAACAGAAAATTAAAAATGCAAAAACATGATATCTAAGACATAAATGGCAACAAACAAAGCAACCAAATTAAATATAACTTAAGAACATGAAATAACATAACACTTAAAACATCAAAAACAAAGAAAATAGCATAAACAATATGGTAAAATGAATTGAAACAACAACTTAAAATAAATAATGTAGGCCATTTGGCCATGGTGAGTTTATTGTAAAAACAAAATGTAAAAAAAATATACTTAAGAAAGGAAATGAAGGAAGAACAAGAAACATTATTTTAAAATAAAAACTCACCAAGTAGAGATTAAAATAGCAAAAAACAAGAATAGAAAATGAAAGTGCAAGAGTTGGTGCTCAAGAGCAACCTCAAGAAGCTAATATTTCAAGCTTTTCTCTTCAAACTTTCCTTTATTTCTAAACTTTTCTTTTTTTGCTCTCAACCAAGAAGATAAAAACTAAGAAAAACTAAGAGAAATCAGCCAAAATGGAAAAGAAAAAACCAAAATCTGCCTCCATCCCCTAGGGTTGGCCTAAATGATGCTTATATAGCCTCCAAGATGTTGTCATTTTTGTGTAACCTAATTTCCATCAAATGGCCAATAATTCAAGATGAAAAGTCATGAAATTACCACCCTTAGATTAGCATCTCAGCCCTCTCAAATGACAGCTATGCAAGAATTATGTTGACATTTTTCTTAACCTATGTGGTTTAATCACCATGGTTTGATCAAAGAGAATGGTTAACTAACTCTTGATTTTTAACCACTTGATTGAAAAAATCATAAGCTTCCTCCTTCCTTTGGGCTTGGGCAGGCCAGCACTTCTCTTTTCCAGCCCAGCTCTGATTTTTGAAAGGCCCAAAGAAGCCCTTTTCGGTTGCTTGGGTGAAATGACCATTTTGCCCTCCCGGATGCAAAATAAATATCAAACGGGCTCCAAATTCAATTTTTCGTTTTTTAATACTTCCAAAATAATAAAATATTGAGTTCTGGAAGTTTTCAAAATTATCCGAGTCCGTTTTCTATTTATTTGGATTTTTTCTTCCCAAAATGTCCTTTTATGCCCCTACTTTTTACCATTTTTTAAACGAGCTCCAAATCAAGATTTTTCTTCACCAATCTCTTCAAAATAATTAAAAAGTGTGATCTGGAAGTTTTCGTAATTTTTGGAGCTCATTTGGTATTTTTCGGGATTTATCGGCTTGAATTACTGCATAGGAAGCTCGGGATTTAGCCATTTTGCAAATGAACTCGGAATCAAGATTTTCTTTCGCCAATCTCTTCCAAATAATTTAAAAATGAGATTTACCAAATTTCAGAATTTTTGGAGTCCATTTGCTATTTTTCCGGGATTTATCTTTTTGAATTACTGCATAAGAAGCCCGGGATTTGGCCATTTTGCAAACGAACTCGGAATCAAGATTTTCTTTTACCAATCTCTTTCAAATGATTTAAGAATGAGATTGACAAATTTTCCATAATTTTCGGAGTCCATTTGCTATTTTTCCCAAAATTTTCCAATTTTGCCCTTTAACCTCCGAAACCCGGTTTTGCTCAAAACAAGTCCGATTTTCAGATTTTCTTCAATCTGAGCCTTGGGCCATCCTTTTTAATCATTCCTCATCCATTGGGGGCTTTGGTCTTACCAAGTCAGGCCATTTCTGTGATTCTTCCCGATTTCACCAAAATCCACTAAAAACCCTAATTCTCGGTTTTCTCCCGGATTGACTTTTCTTTCGGTTTTTCTTGCAAGTGACTTCTCCATTACCCGTAGTCAATGCTTATCTTTCATTTGGAACCTTCAATTTCGACCAGTTTGATCGTTTAAGCACTTTTCCCCAAATTTCTCGGATTAGGGTTTCTTTTCTACTAAATCTCCAAATCCCAACTTCCGAACTCCATATCTTTCAATGTAGACCTCGGATTATCAAAATTCTTTCTCCATTTTTCAATTGAACTTAAAATCTTGATTTTGAAAGTGGGTTGACTTTTTCAGTAGTTGACTTTCTGGGGTTGACTTTTTCGGGGTTGACTTTTTCGGGGTTGACTTTTTTTCAAGTTTGACTTTTTATGCTCGCCCTCTTAAACTAAGTCTCGGAGTACCACCTGCAGGATGAAAACAGTCTTTTTATACTCGAAAACATCAATATGGGAAGAAAACATACCTGTTTAGTGGCCCGGACAAAATTAGGTGTCTACAGCTGCCCCTCTTTGGCTATTGCTGAGAATCAGGAATCAGGCAAAGATAAACCAACACTAATTTTGTACGGTCAGTGAAATCACATGGAAAGGAAAGGGGCTTTCTTTTTTATTTTTTGCATTTTCCATTTTTTATTTTCTTTTTTTATTTTCTATTTTTTTCATTTTTTCTCATTTTTTCTCATTCTTTTTTTTTATTTTTTTATTTTTTTTGTTTTTTTTGTTTTGTTTTGTTTTTGAAAACAGTAAATTGAAGATTTGTCCTTAAATTGAATTCCCTGACTAATCAAGGCTCGATTCGTCTTAAGGAAACGAATTCGATTTGCAAGAAAGGAAACGACCTCGACGATGTTCTCGGGGCCTTAACCTTTCTTGTTCTCAGCTGTGTTTAAAATTATGGATATCTCCTCCAGAAGCTTCGGCTATCACCACCAAAGTCTTGCTCATTTTTTTAAAATGTAAAAATTCTGGGTATCACCTCCATAAACTTCAGCTATCACCACCGAAGACTTTTTACCTTTTCAAAGGATTTTAAAACTCTGGATATCTCCACCAGAGGCTTCAGCTATCACCACCGAAGTCTTGCTCATTTTTAAAACTATAAAATTCTGGGTATCATCTCCAGAAGCTTCAGCTATCACCACCGAAGACTCTCTACCTTTTCAAAGGACTTTAAAAAAAACTCTGGATATCTCCACCAGAGGCTTCAGCTATCACCACCGAAGACTTGTTCATAAATAAAAAAAGTACTTCGACGATGATTTCGGGGCTCGACTCGCCTTAAGGAAACGAAATCGATTATACCTGAAAGCTTTAAGAGATGATGCAAATGCTTCATGATGCAAATGCAAATGTCTTTTGTTGATGCAAACGCTTCTTGATGTAGATGCAAATGACTTAGATTGGTGCAAATGTCTTTGATGCAAATGTAAATGACTTGATTTGATGCAAACTTTCTTGATGCAGATTCAACTAACTTAGATTGATGCAAATGCTTCTTGATGTAGATGCACATGTTGAATAAAATTTTGGATAACTCCTCCAAAAGAAGATTCCTCATTTTTCAAAATTATAAAACCCTGGATATCTCCACCAGAGGCTTCAGCTATCACCACCGAAGACTTCTTCATTTTTAAAACTGTAAAATTTTGGATATCCCCACCAGAAGCTTTGGCTATCACCACCAAAGACTTGCTCAATATAAAATTCTAGATAACTCATCTAGAAGAAGATTTCTCATGTTTCAAAATTATAAAACCCTGGATATCTCCACCAGAGGCTTCAGCTATCACCACCGAAGACTTGTTCACTTTTAAAAGTGCAAAATTCTGGATATCACCACCAGAAGCTTTGGCTATCACCACCAAAGACTTGCTCATTGTAAAATTCTGGGTAACTCCTTCAGAATAAAAATTTTCATGTTTTCAAAATTATAAAACCCTGGATATCTCCACCAGAGGCTTCAGCTATCACCACCGAAGACTTGTTCACTTTTAAAATTGTAAAATTCTGGATATCACCACCAGAAGCTTTGAGAAATGATGCAGATGCATATGTCTTTTAACAAGGTGCTCATGCTTCATGGTGCAAATGTAAAATATTTCTTAGTGCAAATGCAAATGGCCTGGATTGATGCCCATGTTTCATGATGCAGATGCCCCTACTAATTGTGTTCATGTAACTGGTTTATGAATGGTGTAACTACAATTACCACACATTAATGAAAATGCAATGATTCTAGAAATGATGCAATTACTTGAGATGACACAAATGCGAATTCCATGAATAATGTAAATGTAAAGGTAAAATGCAGATGCTTATGGAATAATGCCAATGCAAATACACATGAATGATGCAAATGCTTGCCGACACTGTGCAGATGCAAAAGCTCGATAAAGAGATGAGTGCTCATGAGTGATGCAAATGCCCCCGGTTGTTTTTCTAGACTTTGGCTTAGCCTTTCAAATTCATTTTTCCTCTTCAAATCAGAGTATATCTTCAATTCATTTTGGCTATTCTCTTTGCCCCAAAAGTTTTCAAACTTTCATCAATAGAGATCTGAACTGAGTTCGATTTCTTCTTCTCATATCTGGAAGTCAGGACCTATCCCGGCAGTTCTATACCTTTGGGTTAGAAAAACCCTTGTCTCATGTCAACATCAAAAATGGGTATTTCAAAAATATTTTTATTTTCTCTTTTTGAAAAACAATTTTGCTTATCTAAGGAAAACTTCTAAGCCAAAAAATTTTAACTCCACAGTGTATGATGTACAAATCTTTTGATGACTGATGATCACTGTTAGAAATTTCTCTAAGTATCAATATGGTTTTTTCAACTGGGATTGGCAAGGCTTGGTATAACAAGATTCTGTCTTTTCCAGGAAAACTTCATGACAAAAATGTATATCCCTTCTAGGCTCACAAATGGAACAGTTTTTATAAATCATGAATTCATTGAGAACCAAACAAATTCAACATTCTTGTAGTTTCCAATATCAAAGTATTTTGACAAGCGTCAAGATTGGACGGGATGTTTAAACCGGAAAGTTTAATCTTGGAGAAAAAAAGTTTCAGTTTTTGAAGACAATCCTTTGAATGAGAGTTGGCAATTTGGGGGTTCAAGAATTCCTAGATGTTCCTCGATGACCACTTCTTTAATAAGATCTTTTCTTTTGGGGTATCGGCACTATCATAGATGGCATCGAAAATTTCTAAATTTACTCTAGACCGCCCATTTTTGGGTTTTCGCCATAGAGTCCCTTTTTTTTTTTTTACTTGTTCTACCATACACTTGAGAATTATAAATTCTTCCTTAGTGAACTGATAATTCGATGAAATGGGATAAAATCTGAGGAAAAACCTTTCAGATTAAATATTCATGCTTGATCAAAATGGACTTTTAAAGCATATAATGTAGGCCATGGCTCAGAGTTCAGAAAGAAAGGATAAATAGGCCCAAAATATGTGTTTGAGGGTAATCAGATCAAGGATCATTTCTTGAGGAGGATTCTCTTTGAAGCATTTGTCCCTTCTTGGACATTTCTTTCCTTTTGACTTTGCTCTTTTTCTTCCTTGCTCTTGGCTTTCAATTTGCCATGTCTTTCACACATTTTTTTTTTGCTTTCATTTTGCCCCCTTCTTTTTCAACATAGTGAGCCCGTCTTTATTCGGGGCTCCATTTGCTTTGCATCTGTCTTTGAGCTAGGACACATTTCTCAATGATCTTTAAAAAAATCTTTCCTTGCATTTGCCCCCTAGTGTAGAGGGTGATCCTTGATCAAGGTTCAAACAAGAAAGAATTCTTTTGGCTCAAAAGGGGTGACTATGGATGATTTCTTTTTGTGTGAAGGGATATGAAAGATGGCCATTCCTCATGTCAAGCACGAATATTCACTTTGAAAAGCAATCCCCAGGGGAAATAGATATTCAGAATTTCATTTTGCACTTTGGAATCATCCGAATTCTCATATGCATGATATCACAAATTTTTTCATTTTTCATTTTTCATCGCATGCCCCAACGATTCATGCGTTTAATCCATCCTTATTCACCATGTATCCATCATTTCCATATATGATGCCCCAATTTGATTAACCATGAGAATCTATATCAACGAGGAACATAGCAAGTCTAGGTCTGTTTTGAAAAGGCTGAGTTTCCAATCTGAGTTCTTTGAAGAGACAAGGAAAATATGACCCAAAAACAGGTTTTCTCTAGGACAGGGGATAATCTAGTTTAATCATTGTGCCCCAGGGTGTCAATCATGAAGTGATGTCTAGGCAATTAGTGTTTTGTGGTCATTGGGAAAGGTCATGAATGGTTTTAGCACAATCTTGACACACACCAAATTATCAAAATCTGGATTCTTGAAAGAATGTCTCATTTGTTTGATTTTCAAGGTATTTGAAAATTTTCAAAAAGTTTGTTCCTTTGCTCATAGCATAGACTAAGATCTACGTCTTTGCTTATTCTGTGATGACAATGGTTTTATGAAGTCAAATCATTCATATTCCTTGAAGCATTAGGTCTTTCAAGTGGTCTCGGTTCAAAAGATTTAGGCTTAGGAAAGCCTAAAAGAAAGGGCTGAAGGTATTGGGTCATTTCTAACAATGATCATCAATCTTCTTGAGACTATCCATTACTAAAAATTCCTTAATGCTTGTTTTTTGCAAATTCAAGTTATTGTTGAAACACAACAAACACAAAGCATTTAAAATACAAAATTCATTTAATTAACATGAGACAAGTGCTTTCCTCATCACAGTGTATAGAACTACATGTGTCAAAAACCTAATATGATCATGCACAATGTTTCTTATGACACTTGACTTCCCCATCTTCAAAACTTATCGAACCAGCCTTGATGAGATCTCTGACCTTGTACTTCAAAGCGGGGCAGTTCTCTGTTGAGTGACCTTGATTGCCAGAATGGTACCCACAACACTCATTAGCATCATACCAGCTCGGATAAGGGGGTTTCAGAGGCGCTATTTGCATGGGTGTCACAAGGTGATTCTGGATGAGTTGAGGTAGTATCTCACTGTATGTCATAGGGATCGGGTCAACCGGATTTCTTTTTTGCTTTTTATGCCCCTTTCGATTATCCCCAAGGGTGTTCGATTGATAGACAGATGTAAATTCTGGTGTATTTGCAGTCATTGGTTGGTAGGGATAAAAACCATGAGAGACATTATTCAGGGTAGAGTAAAATGGCTGATATGAGGAGAATTGGGGAGGTGGGGCAAAGTCTTCCACGACTTGGGTATCTTCCTTTTTCTTTTCAGATGCCCCATTTTTCTTGGTATTGGATGTTCTTTCTCCTTCAATTTTCCCATCCTTGATAGCATTCTCAATCATCTCCCCTGAAATTACCATGTCTGAAAAATTATTTGTGATGTTGCCAACAAGTATATCATAGTACGGGGCCTGCAGTGTATTCACAAAAAGGACAGTGGTTTCCTTCTGAGTTAAGGGCGGTTGTACTTGGACGGCCAGGCTCATCCACCGTTGCACATATTCTTTGAAGCTCTCAGTAGCTCTTTTCTTCATATTTTGCAAGGTTAGACGGTCAGGCGCCGTGTCAGTCATATGCTTGTACTGGTTTAGAAAAACCCTAGCCAGGTCATTCCAAGAGTGAATCTGATCCTTGCTCAACTGACTATACCACCTAATTGCGGATCCGCTGAGGCTATCTTGAAAGCAGTGAATCAAAAGCTTATCATTATCTATATGACTTGTCATCTTCCGGCAGAACATAGTGATGTGGGCTGATGGATCAGTCGTCCCGTCATATTTCACGAAGTCAGGGATCTTGAACTTAGGAGGAATGACTAAATCGAAGACCAAGCATCGTTCTTTCGCCTCCACACTCCCGAATACATCTATTCTTTCTATTGCCCGGAGCCTTTCATCTAACAACTGATATTTCCCTTGGGAATCTGCCAACTCAACCTCATTTACTGCAACCCTTTTCAATTTTGCCTGTTCAGCTAGATCATCTGAGTTTAGGACATTGACGAGGTTAACAGTGTTCTGGGCATCACTTATTATGACCTCATCCTGGCCCTTTTGTGCCTCTAACCCTTCTCCGGCGACAAAGTTTTCGGTGTATCCTTTTCCCTTGATTACAGCAGACATTAGCTCCATCAGTTTAGTCATCTGATCCTTAGATTCTGCTTGAGATTTTGCTAGCTGTTCTCGCAATTCTCTCTGTTCCCTTTCCATTTTTTCCATTCGGGCAACTTGTTCATCCTCCATAGCACCAGCCTGTATTAAAAGTGTACTCAGTACTTCTTCTGATTTGAAATGGAAATTATTTCAAAGACTCCTAAAGCCAAGCCAACTTCTATTTTATTTCCCCCAAATGTATGTCATGATGAATGAGCCATGAATGCAATTTGATGCATGTGAAGCCTAAACAATATGATGTATGGATATGTACAATGGAAACATGCTGACCATATATGTAATAAATGCAATCACAATGCCAACATGTTGCAAACAAAGAATAAACAAATCAACACATGGATATATGCAATGACTGATCATGTGCATTTTAGCATATTTCCCAATGAATGATCATATATCCTATGAATGCAACACGGTGTCAATTATGATACATGCAAACAATGAATGATTGATATAGAGTATATACAAAGAAAATCATGCTAACCATGTGTGTCATGAATGCGACCTAATGCTAACATGATGTATGTAATAAGCAAATTAATGCATGAACATATACAAAGAAATCATGCTGACTATGTTTGTTATGAATGCAATCTAATGCCAGGTATATACAGATAATGACTATGCATGTCATAGACGTGTCCTACAATGAATGACCATGCATGCTATGATGTAATATGATGTCAAAATGATACATGCAAAAATAAATGAATTAACACAAAGGTATATACAAAGAAATCAATGATTACACGAAATTGGTGGGACTATTCAAAAATCTCATTATGCAGGATTTGCCTCCAATTTTTTTTTTTTTTTTGATTTTTTTTTTGATAAACCAATCACATCATTTTCAAAAGAATTTCAGGGTGGATCTTCCTATGGTACAATATGCAATTGTTCATGTGACACTACCGGCTTTATGAAATCATCAAATTCAATTACCAACTGTTTATTGCAAAGAATGAGATCAATAATACAACAAAAAATGTACATGCTTTATTTACACATGCATGAAATGTGCCACATGCAAAAATGCTTGAAAAAGGATTTTTTTTTTTTTTAAAAAAAACAGCTAATGAACATCTGCCCCAGCAATATCTGCTTATTTAGGCATCACGATGCCTTCGAGGCGGAGTATCACATTTATTACGGGCGATGTACGTACATCGTTGCCCGATCTACCACACTTATTCGGAGTGTAAAACAGGTAACAAGAAGTTTAGAAATGTCCTTCCCATGTGTTCCTATTTTCGGTATATCTAACGGAAATTTGGGATGGCTTCGCCTAGGTTCACTATATGAGGGTGAATCGGTTCTAAGGCCCCGAATTGTTCCTCACTGTCGCCGGTGAAGGCTAGTAAGGCACCCCGATAAAAGCGGGTTCAATTCGTTAGAGTATATTTTCCTATGCCCGTACGGAGGATTATCACGAAGGCATTAGGTACTTTATACTCCGAAAGTGTTTCACTAGCCCATACGGAGGATCAATCACGAAGGCGTAGTTACTTTACTTCCACTTAAAAGGACGGAACCCGGGTAGAGGATTCATGTTATGCAAATGCACGTGTAATGTGTGTGGAGGAATATCAAACCTTTCACTACCTATTCTACAAACCTTATTCTAAATGCCCTAGCAATTAAAACATTCAAGAATAGTGTAACGCATTAACCAACAAGCAATTATAATATACAACCTTAAATAACTAGAGAACAAAAATAAAATGCACGCACATGAGAATGAACATTTTTAAAAACATTTTATTATTTTCAAAATTCTCTTTATTAGAAAAATGTGGGAACTAAAATAAAATACCAATTAAACCAACCAAAACTGAGACTTTGATAACACACGACTATTTCTAGGCCTGACTCTCTAATAGTCCCCAGTGGAGTCGCCAAGCTGTCGCAACCTAAAAAAAATAACGACGAGTCTCATCGCAAGACTTTATTATTCGTTAGGCGTGACATTAAAAAAAATCGAGGAAAAGTCGACTTAATTCCTCTAGAAAAATGAAGGTTTTGAAAATGACCTTAAAAAAGACATGGAGTCGCCACCAATCTTTTTTAGCTAGGTGTGATCGGCCACCTATTAAAACCGGTTTTATAAAATATTTTAAAAATTAATTAAAACATTTTAAAAACCAATTTCAAGTCTGCGTTTTAAACCAGAGAAATCAAAGAAGCGGGCTCGGGAGTCGGTTACGTGTGGGGAAGGATTAGCACCCCCACAACGCCCGTATAAATCGGTACCTTATTAATCGTGTGTTATCTCAAGTCTCGGTAAAAAGTTGGTTTTAAATTTAGTATTTCAAGTTAATTCCCAATTTAAAGAAAAATAATTTCATTTTTTTTTTATTGAAAATGATCCAGAATTTATAAATTCAAAATTTTCCTATATTCCCCAACAAACGTGGCAAAATATAGAAATTTTTATAAGTTTTGGAAAACTTTCCGAATCATTCTCTTTTTTGAAAGAAAGATATTCCTTTATTAATGATAATTGATGATATTCCCTCCAGCAAACCCGGTAGAGAACTCATGAATTATTTTAACTCGGGAATATCTTTATTTTTATTGAAAACCATTATCTTTTGAAAACATTTAAAATAAATGAATACGTATATGCTAAATAAAGATAACTAAATAAAAGCATAGGATATCATGAAATATTCGAAACCATATAATAAACCATGTAACATCAAAAAGTATAAATCAAAATAACAACAATATCATAGAAATTATTATAGCAAGAATCACATATTATATAAAATGCATGAATATAAAAATGCAATGCATGAAATGTATTTTTTTCCTTTAATTAAGGAAATCCGTATATCTAAAAAGATATCCGGCTACCTTAGGAAAATATGTCAAATTAAATATTCTAAAACCAAAATACTTTGTGATTGTTTGAAAACAATTTTGAAAAGCTTGAATTAAAAATAAAAACTGGGCTAATTTCTTTAAAATGGCTCTAATTTCCTAAGTTTAAAAAATCCGGACTTGACTACCCTTAACCCGGGACTTGAAAAACCATTTTTAGAGTTTGAAAAGGCTTAGAAATTACCCTAAGTCAGTAGCTAACCCTTCTAATCATCCCACTCTAAGTAAATTAACCAAAACAGAAAATTGTTTTTTTTTTTAAATTCAATTCTGACTCCACTGTCCAGTTTTAATCCACGAATTTTTATCATATTTTTAAAAATTCCAAAAATTCTAAAAAAAATACTGGAAACTCAGAACATGTAAAACTACACGAAAAAAAATCGGCTTAATCTTCGAATCAAAGATGAATTCCCAGAAAAATCAGAGATGTACGAGTTTTTGGAGGAGAAAAAACTGCTTTGTTTTTCTTTAAATTCAATTCTGACTCCACTGTCCAGTTTTAATCCACGATTTTTTACCCTATTTTAAAAAATTCCAAAAATTCTGAAAAAAATACTGGAGACTCACGACATTTAAAACTACACGAGAAAAAATCGGCTTAATTTTTTGATCAAAGATGAATTCCCAGAAAAATCAGAGATGTACGAGTTTTTGGAGGAGAAAAAAACTGCTTTGTTTTTTTTTTTAAATTCAATCCTGACTCCACTGTCCAGTTTTAATCCACGATTTTTTACCCTATTTTTAAAAATTCCAAAAATTCTAAAAAAAATACTGGAGACTCAGGACATATAAAACTACATGAGAAAAAATTGGCTTAATTTTCTGATCAAAGATGAATTCCCAGAAAAATCGGAGATGTACGAGTTTTGGGTGGAAAAAAAAACTGCTTTGCCAACACATTTTTTTTGTCTTTGATAAAATCATTTAAAAATAAAAATAAAAATATTTGAAACTCATAAAATGACTTGAAAGCAGTATCTAGGACTTTTTGAAAGTTAGATAAAAATTGGCTAAGTAAAAAAAATCACAAAGGTAGAATAATCAATTTGACAAACTTAATTTTCCACAAGTGTGCTCAAGAGAGCATGACTTTGAACCATTAATTGGCTCAAGTCATTATTCAAGTGGCATGAACATGAAATGCATGAAACAATGCAGCAAACATAATGCATGAAATGCATGGATCTAAACCTAAATGTAAGGAAAATGCATGACATAAATAATATGGCCTAGACCTAACATGAACTTGCATGGCATTTAATGTAACCTAGACCTAAGACATGCATGGCATTTTCACAAACACAAGGCATGCTTAATTCAAAAATCCAACCAAATATCATGCAAATGCAAAAACCTAACAACTAGCATGACAAAAAATACAACACACAATGCAAAACACATGGAGTAGCCAAATGGCCCCAAGCTCCAACAAGCATGGCATTTTCACAAACACTTGGTATGCTAGCATGAAAAACTAAGTCATAACACAAAAATCACACAAGCATTTTCACAAACACCTAATATACCAAATCTAAAACATGCTCACTAAGATATAAAACAAGAATCATGCAAAGAATCACACAAGCATTTTTACAAACACTTAATATGCTAACTCTAAAACATGCTCAAATTTAAACAACATGAAAACAGAAAATTAAAAATGCAAAAACATGATATCTAAGACATAAATGGCAACAAACAAAGCAACCAAATTAAATATAACTTAAGAACATGAAATAACATAACACTTAAAACATCAAAAACAAAGAAAATAGCATAAACAATATGGTAAAATGAATTGAAACAACAACTTAAAATAAATAATGTAGGCCATTTGGCCATGGTGAGTTTATTGTAAAAACAAAATGGGTTGACTTTTTCAGTAGTTGACTTTCTGGGGTTGACTTTTTCGGGGTTGACTTTTTCGGGGTTGACTTTTTTTCAAGTTTGACTTTTTATGCTCGCCCTCTTAAACTAAGTCTCGGAGTACCACCTGCAGGATGAAAACAGTCTTTTTATACTCGGAAACATCAATATGGGAAGAAAACATACCTGTTTAGTGGCCCGGACAAAATTAGGTGTCTACAAAACCGTTTGAGACTATATTGATACATGTGACAACATGAATATGATAGAGGCATTAGGATTATAACCAGAGCCAAATAGCCATCCATTATTAATGTTCTAAGAGAACATCCCCACTAGTGAGCCAATTTGAGCCTACATTAAATATGCTGTTTTATTGGTAACCACAACTTACACCTAGCCTAAATATACTTATATCCTTACCCTTGTTCTAAAGATGGATTATATATTTTGAGACATATTGCAAAAAACAAGGGATATTTTTAGTTGAAAATTTGGGTTAGAAACAAGAAATAAGTGTGGGGGGAAAAGAAAAGAAAAGTCAAGAGAAAAAGAAATGGAATACTGACAAATACATTCCTATGTAAAAAATATGAATCATCTCTTGAATTTGTGGAAAAAGAAAAAGATGTTACAAAGTTGTTTAGAATGAAGAAAATGCCCAACATAAATATTCGGCCTAGGTGACTATGTACTTGTAAAGAGTTTTGAGAAGTTTCTTTGTATGATCTTATTATGTCTCTAAACTTTATGAACTCTTTGGAGCCTTTGTGATATCTTTATCCTTTTGTTATTCAACCACATTACAAACCCCTTGGCCCCATTACAACCTTGATTAAAGACCTCTTGATTCATGAAGTTGTATGATCTAAATAGTGGAGAATAGGTGGACAAGCAAGAATATGGTAGAACTGTTTTCATGAGATTGATTGAGTGTAAACACTTCACCACTACTTTAAAGAGTGAAAATCATGAGGGTATCCCATGTGAGAAGTTGAGATTAAATTTGAACATGCACTATTTTGATTGAGATATGTTATGTTAATATTGTCTTAACTCAAACAATTTACATTCAAGCATGAATTTTTGTGAAATTCTTTAAGCTATTGATTAGTTTATAAGACTTGTTCAAAGATTGTCTCTAATTTGTATTGAAAGGATTAGGAATAAATATTTTTAGTATATGTAGTTTATTTATATTTTAGTTTTTCAATGTTTGTGGGTATCGTTCTAGTAAACCCTCACGAGACTAAACTCGTCCACTAGGGACACCTAGGGGTTTAAAGGCTTGTGTCACATGCTAAGTGCCACCGTGACTTCCTACGAAAATGGATTAGATTAGATTTTCTTATTTTATTTTGATTGAGTCGTTGCTAGGGACTAGCAACAATCTAAGTGTGGGGGTGTGATAACTCGTATAATTATATAGTTTTTAGTTATGTTTTATTATTTTTTTGTGTCAAATACGAGTTATTATTGTTTAGTCTAATTGTGTTTATGATCTTTTATATTTTTATGTAATTTGGTGTTTTTCACAAGTTTTTTTGAGTGATTTCATATTACTAGAATTAAGGGCAAATCCAGTTCAGTTCCAGTTCCGACACCTTTTGCCATATCAGCTATATCTGGAGTTTCACTGAAGCAATAAGGCTGAAATTTTAACCGTGCAAAGTTAAGAGGCATATCTATCTTTTTCATGTTTTACACTTCTTGAAACGGAGTCGTTTTCCCTAGCGAAATCAACCATTAAGTTGGCTGATGTGCAATGACGTCTGTCCTGAGCAGTTTTCGCATTTTGACCATATCGTCCGATACACATCAGCAAATGAGCTGATTCCAACGGCTATGGATCACTAACTGATAGGGGAACATTTGTCTAGAAGACCATGTCATCAGATAAAGCCTCCAATATTGAAGAAATCGACCATCAAGTTGGCTGAAGTGCAATGACGTCTGTGCTGACCTGTTTTCGTATTTTGCCCATATCTTCTTCTCCACATCAGAAAATGAGCTGATTCCAACGGCTATGAATCAGTAACTCATAGGGGAACATTTTTCTAGAAGACCATGTGATCATATCAGGCCTCCAAGATTGACAAAATCGACCATCAAGTTGGCTGATCAAAATGGTCATACAATATGACGAAAATTGTTAGAAAAATGCACCCACCTATTACACCTACCTTTGAAATTTGTAAAGCTTGTCTCTTGTCATTTAGCCCTCCAAAATGTGTATAAATAGAGGGCCTTGGATGATTGTAGAGGATCATATGGTAGATAGGTAGGATATTAGCCATTGTAATAAAATTCTCTAAGTTTTCTTCTTCTTTCTTTTCTCTAGTTTTCTTTTTCTTTAGAAAGAGCAAGAGGTTGGATAATTAATATTCTTCTTCTTCTTCTTTCTTTCTTTTATTTTCTTCTTAGATTCTATTTAATTTTATGTTTATAATGCCTATGCTAGGCTAAACTTCTATTTGGTTAAGGGTGATTTCAAAGCCCTAGACATGTTTTGTGATTGATTTTCAGATTCTATCTATCATTAATTCTCTATCAAAGTTGCTTATGTTCTTCTACAAGAATTGTTCATGATGTTGTCTAGATTTATTTAGGTGTACAACTAGATAGATCTTGATAATTATCTATTGCTAGTTTAGGAGTCTTGATCCGTGTAATTGTCTTGATTTCCTATTCATAAGTGGCAATTTGTGATTAATGATTATGGTCAAGTTTTCAATAATTGCAAAGTGGAACATAACCTAAGTTGAACAATCCGAGCTTATGTGTTTGCTGCTTAGATCAACCTATCTTTCTCATCATAAAGCTGCCATTAAATTGAATTTAGAGAGCTTATTCTAGGTTGTTTAATGGTTAGAGATTAAATAGAGAGCTTGTTCTATTTAACGACAAACTAAGGAAAGATTGGGGTAACAGAGCTTGTTGTTATCTACGGTTGTTAACTTTGATAGTTGGTTGATATTGATAGATCTGAAATTGATTCTTAATGATGTCTAGTGGTGGAGAATGAAACCTTAACCATATTTTTCATATTTGATTCTTTTTACTTACTTGTTTTCTTACTTTTCTAGTTTGCTTATTTTTAAAAGTATATTTATTTTTATTGGCTGGTTATACCGCCTAATTTGTATATTAACTTTGTTTTATTTTTATTGGCTGGTTATACCGCCTAATTTAGTATATATATTTTTATTGCCTGGTTATACCGCCTTGCATCTTATTCTTATTATTTACTTTAGTTTAAATCTGATTTCAAAAACCCCTTTTCTTTTATTGTTCTTGAATTTAAGTTTTAAACTATCAACTTATAAACTAAAACCCAATCCCTGAGGACTCGACCCTTGCTAACTACTATACTTACAATTGATCTTTTTAGTGCAAGGTTAAATAAGATACACTCTTTTGGGTGCATCAACCATGCCCCGCCTCTCTCAAACAAAGTAAAGTTCTACCTTTTTTTTCTTTTCTTTTTTTCATTTAACACATTTTAAAAATGGTAAGCAAGCATATATTCATTTGGTTTGAGGTGTTGAAATAATAGGGTTTTATATGATGTTAGTAAACACCTTTATAAATAAGGAATATGGTGAGAAGAAATGAAAAAAGAAGAAGATAAGTTAGAATTAGACTTACTCATAGATCCGGTAGCCCGTCCGGCTCGTATTAGTTTGGGTTTGAGTAAGAAATTTTGTGATTCGGGCTGGCCCGACCCGAATCACTGTTCACTATTAAAAAATATATTTTTTAAAATTTAATTATAAATATATATAAATATTAATAAAAATAATTTTATATTTCTTATTATTATTATTATAATAAATAGTGATCCGGGCCGGTGAGCAATGTCTGGATAAAAGAACAAAAAATTCAAATCGCGATCCAGCCAATAAGCAGGTCTAGTCAGAACTTAACAACATGATATCAGCATGTATTGAAAATTAAATTAAGCAACTAGGGTATTTGGAGGTTGCATTAAACTCGGGTCCTTCGGCTTGAGTACTGGGACTTTCTAGGAGCTCAGGACTCAGGAGTAGTCGTTTGGTCTTGTAAAAATGGGGGCATAAAAGGTTTTTGGGTGATCCTCTATCTAATGCTTGACTCTACTATTTTTGGTGGACAAAGAATTTGGAGAAAGGGAGAAGGGAGCTAGAAAGAATAAAGAGAGAAAGAGAGGGGCGGAACAGGTTAGAAAATAATAATAAAAAATGGGGGTCATGTTGAAGTTGAGTTTAGGATTCTTCGATCCGTCCTGACTCGAATATATATAATATTTTTTTTAATTTTAAATTATTTTTAACTTATATTAATAAATTTATTATTTAATATTAATTGGAACGATTAACTTAATAATATTATTATATATTTGAAAGTAATTAAGATATAATTTATATTTAAAAATAAAATTTTTTATAAAAAAACATTAAAATAATATATATAAAAGTAAATTTCGAGATCAATCGAATTGAATACAGATTATATAAATTATTTGTATATATATATATAATAATATATATATATATATGTAAATTTCGAGATCAATCGAATTGAATACCGATCAAGCACATCTTTGATCTTTCACAAGCATTTTTTTTTAGTAATTAGTTGCTTACAACATTAAGGAGAGGTGAATCAAACAAACTTCTTTTGAGTTGTCATAAATAATAGATAATAGTCTGTTTTTTATACATCGATAAAAAAAATTTTAATTTCACAGACGAAATCAAGAGATTGTTATATGTATTATTTTATTAATTCTGCTAATAAAATATAAAAAATTTCAGTTTTTCTCTAAAAAATAATATACTTCTGAGCCAAACATTTAAAATTTCACTCTCCACAGTCGTGAGCAAATGGGCTTAAAACGTAAAGTAATCCAAGAAAGAAAAGGAAAGGGGGATTTTATAAGACAACCAAATATGAAGTTCAAAGTAGTTATTAATTAAACATGTGCTAAACTGGTCCAACAAGACAAACGAGTTTAAGCCATCCACCGCGTGTTTGGTTTAGGAAACCTGAAAAAAAAAAATAATAATAATAAAAATAAAAACTAAGCAAGGCCCTTAAATTAAAGCCATGTTTGCGGGGAACTAAAGCCCTTAAATTTTTCATCGAAACTCTAAATTTTAAACCTTAAATCTTAAACCCTAAATACATAATATAAACTCTAAACCCTAAATCATAAACTCTAAACCCTAATCCTAAACCACAAACTCTAAATCCTAATCTTAAATTTTAAACCCTAAACCTTAATTCATAAACCTAATCTATAAACCCTAACCCCTAAATTCTAATCATAAACCACAAACCCTAAATCATAACCCCAAACCCTAATCCTAAACCCTAAACACAAGCACTAAACCCTAAACACTAATTCATAAACACAAATCCCTAAAACTTTAAATCCTAATCCTTAAGGCCTAAACCCTAAACATTAAGGCATAAACCCTAAACCCTAAACATTAAACCTAACCCTAAACCCTAAACCCTAAACTCAAAACCCTAAATCATAATCCAGAAATCATAAATCATAAATCATATACCCTAAATCCTAAATCATAATCCCTAAACACTAATTCATGAAAACTAATCCCTAAAATCCTAAACCTTAATCCTTAATCCTAAATCCCTAATCCATAAACCTAAACCTTAATGCCTAATCTCTAAACCCTAACCACTAACCCCTAAATTCTAAACCTTAAATCCTACAATTTAAGCCCTAAACCATAAACCCTAATCCTAAACTATAACCCTTAAACCTTAAACCGTAAAACATAAACCCTAAACCATAACCATAACCATAAACACTAAATATAAGCCATAAATCATAAACCCTAATCCATGATCCATAATCCCTAAATTTTAAACCATAATCCATAAACCCTAAATCTTAAATCCTAAACACTAAATCATAAACCTTAAATACTAATCCATAATCCCTAAGCCCTAAACCATACACACTAATCCCTAAAACCCTAACCCTAAATCATAAACCCTAATCCTAAATCTCTAAACCATGAACCCTAAACCCTAAACCCTAAACCTTAAACACTAAACCATAGACGTTAACCCCTAAATTCTAAATCATAAACCCTTAAACCCTAAACACTAACCCCTAATCCTAACCCATACACCCTAACCCAAAACCCTAAACCCAAAAATATAAAGCTAAGCCTAAATGCTAAGCCCTAAACTCTAAACTCTAATCCTTAAGCCATAACACTAAGCTCTAAACCTAAAAATATAAACCCTAAATTGCTAAACGCTAAATCCTAAGCCATAAACCCTAAACTCAAAAATATAAACCCTAAGCTGTAGGCCCTAATCCATAAATCCTAAATCCCAAATCATAAGCCATAAGCCCTAAGCACTATACCTAAACCCAAAAATATAAACCCTAAGCCCAAAACCCAAAACCCTAAACTATAAGTCCTAAGCCATAATCCCTAAATCATAAGCTCTAAACACTAAATCATAATCCCTAAACACTAAATACTAACCCTAAACTATAATCCTTAAACCTTAAGTCTTAACCATAAACCGTAATCTCTAAACCCTAAGCACTAAATCCTAAATCCTAAACCATAAACCATAATCCCTAAACACTAATCCCTAAAACTCTAAACCATAAACCCTAATTATAAATCCCTAAACCATGATCACTAAACCATAAGCCATAAGCCTTAAACACTAAACCCTAAATTCTAAACCCTAACCCTAAGTTCTAAACCCATAAACCATAAACTTTAAGACCTAAACCATAAATCATAAATCATAAACCATAATCCCTAAGCCCTAAATCCTAAACACTAGCCCTAAACCCTAATCCATAAACTGTAAGTCCTAAGCCATAAACCAAAATCCCTATGTCCTAAACCTTAAACTTAAATCCTAAATCCAAAAATATAAACCATAAACTCTAAGCACTAAACTTGAAATCCTAAACCATAAGCCTAAGCCCGAAACCGTGAACTCTAAACCATAATCACAAAGCCCTAAACTCTAACCCTTAATCCCTAAGCCATAAATCCTAACTCTTAATCCCTAAGCCATCAATCCTTAACATTAAACCCTAAACCATAATCCCTAAATCATAAACCCTAAAACCTAAATCCTAAACACTAAACCATGATCCCTAAACCCTAAATCATAAACACTAAATCATAAACTATATACCATAAACCCTAAACCTTAATCATAAACATTAAGCCCTAAATCGTTAACAGTAAACCCTAAACCTTAATCATAAACATTAAGCCCTAAATCATTAACAGTAAACCCTAAACCCTAAATCTTAAATCCTAAACCCTAAATCCTAAGCCATAAGTCATAAACCCTAAAATCATAAACCCTAATCGCTAGGCCCTAAACCCTAAATTTTAAACTCTAAACTCTAAATCTTAATCCCTAATCCCTAATCTTAATCCTAACCCTAACCATAAACCCTAAACCATAATCCCTAAACCTTAAATCCTAAATCTTAAATCATAAATCCTAAGCTTTAAACCCTAAATCGTTAAAATTTTATTTACTTAATTCATATAAAGAAAACATTCCGCGTTCAATTTTTTTTAAATCCGTCATTTTTCAAAATCTGTCCAACGTACATGCTCTTTAAACTAATATTTGGTTGGTTTCTTCGAGTTAAACTTGGGCTTTAGTGGGCCATTAAATGTCTTGTAGTTTAAAATGGATTTTCGTGAGATGCTTCCTTTCAAGTTTCAGTTTTCAACCCATTGCTTGCTTCACATCATTTTCAAAATCTTGACACGTAATTCGATTACTTGCCCAATTCTTCCAAGTAAACTGCCTTGTAAGCTTCCTTGTCTAGCACTTTAATTCATGTATCATGTAAGAGAGGATAATTACTAGATCTTGTAATTGGTATATTTGTGTTGTTTTTGTATATTTTTTCATATGGGTTCCGGCAAGGACTTGGAAACAAGTCTTTCAATAGTACTAACATAGTTAAACGTTCCAAGGTTTTTAGTACTACAAGGCAAGGTTGAAAAAAGAAAAATATTAATCAATGTTTAGTGATATTGGTCAAGTTGATATATATAAAAATAAAAGTATAATTAATGCATAATTTTTAATTGAGTTTAGTAAAAATAATATATTAAATATAAAAAAAAAATTCTTAAAATAGTAAATAAATAATCTTTAATCCGTGCTTATAGGCACCAGTTAAGCGAACCCTTAAAAAAATTAGATAAAAATTAAATCGATGAGACTTTTGATCATTAATTTAATTGGTTTGATTGATTGGATCGGTCAGTTCAATTAAATAAATTTAAATATTAATATGTGTTAAATATAGTAAATATTTTATAAAAATATTCATTTGGTTAAATGGTATGAATTTTAATATAGAATTAACTATAATTCTTCTCCCGCTTCGCTGGGAGATTTTTTATAATATTTATAGAATTTTAATTAAATTAACAATTATAAACAAATTTAAGTTAAATCATATTAAATAATTATTATTTATTTAAATTTTTTATATTTTAATATCGTAAATAAACGAATTTAGAGTTAAAATCGAATCACTATTACAAATTATGCAAAATATGGAATGAATTGAAATACGACACAAACACAACATAGAAAAATAATTAAAATGCAACACGAACACGACACTAATATACCAACGTGTCAAAATCTGTATAAAATGAATTATTAACGTGTAAAAATTTATATAAAATTGTAATACTTTAAATACACAAAAAAATAACACGTAACAAAAACACGAAGACACAAATTATGCAAAATATGTCATGAATTGAGATACGACATGAATACACAAATTTTTTTCTAAATTGAATTATAATGACAAACTATGTAAAATATGAAATAATTGAGATATGACACAAGCACAACATAAGAAAAATAATTAAAATATAACAAGAAAAATAATATGACCACTACACGAATATACGAATGTGTCAACATGTACATAAAATAAATTATTAACCTGTAAAGTTTATATAAATTTATAATATTTTAAACATACGAAAAAATAATACAAACACACAAATTTTTATCAACTTTTTTCTCTTTTCTTTCTCTTTCTCTTTCTCTTTCTCTTTCTCTTTCTCTTTCTCTTTTCTTTCTTTCTTTTTCTCTTTATTTTCCTTTTCCTTTTTATTTTCTCTCTTTATGAGACTTTCTCTTTCCTTTCTTTCTTTTTTTCCTTCCCGAAACCAAAAAAAAAAAAAATGTCACATGTCAGTGTACGGAGAGCTTGTGTAGTCAAAAATATATTTATAGATAAGTTAAAAGTTCAAATCTCATCATTTACAAGAAAAAAAAAACTTAAAATTCATTTTTATCGATTTAATTCAGATTTTATCAAAGTTTTACCAAATCAATTGATTCACAAATATTTAGTATATACCTGATCAAACAAGTTTTGAGAATTGAATCGATACTATCCATCGTAAGATCTAATTTTTCAACACATGTCTGATATTGAGGTCTATTCAAAAGAAAAATTGTCCATTTTGAAACTTATACTTATCTTATAGACCTGTTAATGGATCGAGTCAGATCACAACTTGAATTTTTTTAATATCTTTACTCGATTTTTAAATAAATAAAAAAACTCAATTGTCAGTTTACAAAATAATAATCTTAACTTTTCACCTGCCTCTATTGCCATTAATTTTTAGAGATCAAACGTGACTATATTCTCACCGCATTGAAACCTGTTCTAAAACGGACCCAAAGTTAGCAAACATGACTATATTCTCACCGCGTTGAAACCTGTTCTAAAACGGACCCAAAGTTGGTTAAGAGGCAAAAACCAATAGGTTGAACTTTGTCTATTTTATCATATCAATACAATATAAATATATGCTATTGGTTTAAGAAACTACGATATATATTTTTATTCGAAAAAATAAGCGAAGACGGCCTTTTCATTCGTTAAAGGATATGCCGAAATGTATAAGAAGTTTATTTGTGATCATCATCATAATAATGCCAAAAAAATAAGCAAAATATACGGTGATAAATAGTTATGAAAATGAAATTGCAAGTTGCAACCCAACTTGAAAGTGAAACTCATGCATTAAGACAAAATATAAAATTGATAACTTTTGGTTAATTATTAAAAGTAAAAAAAAAAAAAAAAAAATCGTCTTATAATAAATTCCCATTTCGGTCCATTGTTTTTCATGAAACGCACTTCGATCTATCATTTCTTTTTTGGTGGATTATTACACCAACTATAGAATGGGTCACTATCTCCATTAAATTAAGTTAATTTGTGTAATGAGTCAGCTAAATGAAAGAGCCTACGTGGAAATCTATTAAAAACGATCATATCTCGATTTAACAGCACAATATGAAAATGAATCATTGAGCTTAACATATATAGTGTATATTTTGTAAGATAGTCATTATCGGTAGATGTATTATTTTTTTTTTTGGTACGTATTAATATTGATATATTTTGATGTATTGTTCAAGTTTATTGATATTTTTAATTTTTTTCATTATATAACTCATTTTCAAGTAATTTAAAAATTATATTAAAAAAGTTATATGATTAATGGGTAATTCTTTTATCGGTTCGTTTTTGGTACAATATCAGTGTAAATTTTTTAACTCTACAAGCGGGTTAAGAGGTTGTCATATGTCTCACTTCTTTTTTTAATTAGTTTTTATTTATTTTTTACTATAATCATATCACTATGTGTCACCCTGTTAACTCTGCTTGTGGAATCTAAATACTTCACTGGCAATGTACCAGATAATAATCATTTTTTAAATACATGTAAAATAAAAAATATTTTATAAATAAAAAGATATATATATATCCTATTTTATATTTATCATTTTTATTTTTATTTTTTGTAGTTTTCTCGACTCGGTTGATGACACTTGATTTGCAACACCAAACTCAGTCAAACACTTTAATAATAACATAAATTTATATTATATATACATTAAAATATACCTCCATTACATACATCTATAAATTATATGCAAATATAAAATTTTAAATATTTAATATCCATAATTTTTAAACATTAAATAAATAAATAAAATAAATATAAGAAAATAAGAAAATTATAGTAAATTATTTTAACCAAATTCAATAGCTTAATTTAACAAACATATTTTATTTTTGAATGAAATTATGAAAAAAAAAAATGATTATGAGAAAAAATTAGGAATCGATTAAAATAATAAAGTAAGTGAAAAATTAAAAATTAAAATTTTATACCAACCGATATAGATCGGTATAGACTGAAACAAACTGATATGGTTAATATGAATAGATATAAAAACTAAAACGGTATAATGTCGATACCATATCGATTTTTTTCAAAATTAATACGTATCAAATGATACCACCTATACCGATATAGTATTGATGGCTCTTATATTTTCTCCATCTTTATTTCTTTTATTACATAAATTAGAATAAAGAATTGAGAATAATCGTAACTGTCCATTATTTTTCTTATTTTATAATCATGATTTTAGCAAACAAGTTATATTTGTTTATTTATGTATGTGTATCACACGAAATGTTAGAAAATATAAAAATATATATATATAAATATATTAAAAAAAATAGGGGTAAATATATTGCTCGATCCATTAAGTCAGGTGTTATGTATTTTATAAGAATCGTGTAATTGAGATGAGTTATGAATTCGACGAAATGATTCAAATTTAAAATCACGTATCATTGAAATCCATAAATTTTATCAATCAAACTAATTTCACATTAAATCGTATAATAGAGAATAGATTAATTTATTTATTAATCGGGTAGTGACTCAAATTTTTTATTATTATTATTCAAACTCAATTAGGGTCGGGCTCAGATTGACTTGTAAATTTATTTTATTATTTAAAAATATTAAATTATTTTTATATTAATATTTATATATTTTTATTATTAAATTTAAATAAAAAAATTTATTGAATGGACAATGATTTGAATCAGATTAACCCGATTTAAAAAAAAAAAAAAAATCTATTTAAATTCGATTCAATTCAGATAAGCTATTAGAAAATTGTAAGGTAATAATATTTAACTAAATTATTCCTAAAGTATCCTCGAATGTTGTTTCGGTAAATTAATTAGTGGACTAGCTTCAAATTGCACTTTGCTTTCACACAAAGAAGCAACCGTCGTCAAATTAAAAAAAAAAAAAGTAAACAGCCAAATATAGACAATTAGCGTGACGCAATTGTTCTATACAATGTTGTCAAATAGAATATTTAGAGAGTTGTGAACGAGAAAAGGACTGTTAATCATATGCTTGTCAATTTCACAAACATATGTCAAGGTGAAACTAAAGTTAAATTAAGGTCCGATTGTTTCATAAAAGTGAAATTTGAAAAATAATTTATTTATTTTTTTAAAAAAATTAATTTATTTTTTTTAAAAAATATCTTACATTTTTAAAAAGTGAAAGATATTTTCAAAGCATTAAAAAATGTTGGAGCATTTGAGTACTCAAATCAGAACATTCGAATGTTGCTATATGAAAAGTAAACGCATTCAAATGTGTCAAATATCACGTATTTTGAATATTATTATTATTATTTATTTGGATAAATGTAGCAATATTTATTTTTAATAGTTGAGAAAGATCTTTATTTTTATAACAATGTAGAATTTTTATAAAAATAATCAAATAGTAAAAAATATTTTTTATAAAATCATTAAAACAATAAAAAATATCAATTTTTCAAAAAAAAAATATTTTTTAAATTCATTAAAAAAAACATTTTTTTTTCAAACAAATGAACCCTTCATGATTAGAGCTTTCGTAAGTGCTAGTATATTCCAAAAACTCCCCATCAAAGGGTTTTGCTTGTACTTGGAAATGTCGGATTGGAGAAGCAAAATTTCGGAAAACTCAAAGAGACATTACAATGCGTGGGAGGTAGGGTCTTATCAACATCTTAGATTTAGTAGTAATAGTTTTTTTTTTTTTTTTCTTTTGAAATTGACATAACATTGAAGGGCTAGACATTTCTAGAATTAATTAAATTACCAACATATAACAAGAAAAACATTCTTTCCAAAAAAAAAAAACTAAAGGAAGAAGAAAATTGCAAATTGGCATTTTTATTTATTATATTAGTATATATTTGAAGAAAAATGACGCTGATGTTTTTTTTAAATACAATTATTTAAATGTCGGACAAAAATATTAAATAAAAAAATATTTTTTAAATAAAAAAATCGAATAACATATTTTTCATAGTCTTAGTGTCTTCTCACAGTTAAAAAATACTCACTTGATTAGAGAGATACCCAAGTCATGGTTGGACTTGCACCATTTTATCACTTAATATTTTTTTTATATATAAAAGTTTAGGTGATGAAAATTTATTTCAGTCCAGGATCAGATTATGCTATAGGTTTCAAAAAAGGTTAATAGTAGTATTTACAGATCATTCATAAAATAAGATTATTAATGAGACTCGAACTCTAATATTTATCAAGATATTAATAAATAATCAATTAACTGAACTAATTTACATTGATATTTTATCACTTAGCCCCAAACCAGTTAAGGAACACCACCCCTTCTGACCCTTTTCACATGTGGGCTGTTGTGAGCTCAACCCTCTAGGCAGCTGGGTCACCCTGTGCCCAAAGTACTACCCTCCTAACTACACTTCAGTCCCCTCTTTAACCCTATGTCATTCATTCACATTCTCATAACAACCCACACCAACACCATTAACCCATCATCGTCCTTTTGCTACCAAACTCTTTATCTTTTGTGTTCAATCAAAAGATTATTACTTGATACATCGTCAATAAATTTTTTTAATTTCATAAATAGTGTTTACATATTTTCGTAATTTTTCATCCGATTGATATTTTTTTAATCCGATAGTTGTATTTCATGTTCTATTCGCGTAGATCATGCACGTCGAATTTCGAGTAAATTAAAAATGTTTAACTATTTATTCCGACGTAAAAAACTTTCAATCATTAAATATATATTAAAAAAATAGTATTCTCGATATATATGATAAGGATATCGGATTGATTCAAAAATTTACGTGCACGACTAGTATGATTATATTGTTAAATCCGACGGTCGGTTTGTAAAATAGAAATCGTATGAAAGATTACGAAAGCGTGTGAACACCACTTGTGAAATTACAAAAATCCACTGATGGTGTGGTGTACCAGATTATAATCCTTAATCAAAACTGTAAATTATCTCCATTTTTACTTTATTTATTTTAATGAGATTACTTGAATAAAGAGCCGTCAACACTAATGTGAATTCGAAAATTTTGTTTAATTTATCTGAATTTAAATTTGATTTAATTCAAAAATCAGCAAGTCAAATCTATCCGATCCGAATCTAAAACGATTTGAATTCAAATAAAAAAATTATTCAAATTTGAACTATTTGAAAGGATAACTTAAAATGATTATAAATTATATTATTTGATTTTAAAAATTAATAATTTGGATCTAAAAAGATTTGAACTTGATGATTTAAACACAAATAAATATTGTCAAATCCAATAGACTTGAATCCCAAAAAAAAAAAAAAAACTTAAATCCAAAACTATTCGAATTTCTAACACAAACTCAATCCGATTTGTTTGCAACCAAATAATTCTTAACATGATGTAATTATTCTATTAAATAAATTAAAAGAGTTACTTCAATTAATAACTATTTAATGAAAGAAGTAGTTTTAGATTCGAAATTTATTGATAGTATGTTTGATACTATTTAATGAAAGAATTCATTTTCAACATGTCTTAATTTGGGAATTGAAGCAACTTATTTATTTTTAATTTTTTATTAAAAGAAATAAGTTAATTAATAATAATAAAAAAACTAAATAAATATAGAAGAACTACATCGAAAATTGAGAGCTGAAGCATTTCTTTACCAGTTTTCTTTATACATATAACATATGATGTTAAGTTATATGAATTAATCTTTTCCTATGTTATTATTGCATAAATTTTGTATTTTATTTATCTAAAAATTCGAATTCACATCTTTAAAATGAAGTTTCAATTTAAATATATTCCCTTAAAATAGATCTTATTATTGAGACTAGAGGTGTTTATAGGTCGGGCTGAGTTCGAGTCGGGTCTATGTATGGTATCAACGTTACATTTGCTTATCCAAATCCGACCCGGCCCGAAATATGGGCCTAAAATTTTGTCCAAACCCGTCCATATTTGTAAATGGATAACCCAAGTCCGTTTAGGTCGGTCCATATTATTTTTTTTCTAATTTTTTTTAAAAATATATATTTTATTATTTAATCTTTAGTAATTATATATATATATTTTATAAAGTTCTTAAACATGGACAGCTTAATATATTTTTAATTTTTACACTATAATATTATATATATATATTTAATTTTTGTATGATATAAATTATATTATATATATAAATATAAATAATATATTATTTAATTAAAAAATAGGTCGGCTCGGGTCGGGCCGGGCTCGGGCTCGGGCCTTGAATGTTGAAGCCAAGGCCTGGCCCATATTTTAAACGGGCCTAATTTTTTTGCCCAAACTCATTTTTTGAGCATAATATTTTTGTTCAAACCCTCCCAAATATGAGTGAGCTTTCGAGTTTGGACGGATAGCCCGATCCTGAACAGGTCTAATTGAGACAAGATTCAATTTGAAATGATATTAATATTGACATAAAAAATAAAATATATTTATATAAATTTTAACACATTAATAATTTATATTATATAAATTTTAAAATATTTTTATATAATCGTATCCTATCAAAAATTAACGGATTAACATAATAATTTTACTCCTACTTTTATACTATTGTTTTTGCATGTGTTGGTACAGTGAATGTTCTGGCATCTTTCTTTCACTCTTTCGTACACTTTTGGGGGGAAGCTGTTGCTTGTACCAAACGTGGAGACCGCGCGTGAATTGACCATTCAACAGGATAGGCTAGTACTATAAGACAAGTCCGGATAGCGTAATAGGGCCCACTTTGGGATAGTCTAGAAGAATAAGGATGTCTTCGTTTCATCATTGAGTTTTCCGTACGCGCGCTATCTACGCGCTTGGTTAATTCATGGGCTTAATTAGAATAATAATACTTATACAATGAATGCGGCCACGCCTTAGTTTACTGTGGACCCTCGTCAAAAATAGAAGATAGATTATTATATATAAGAGAAATTATTTTAATTTATCATTAATAATTTTTTTAGATTTTATAAGTGTAGTTAATAAAATGATATATATTTTTGATGATATATTTTTAAAAAAAATATGTGATAAATTTTTAATCTCGTTTATAAGTAAAAAATTTTAATGTCGTCAAAAACGAAATGAAAGAGAGAGAAAGATAAAGAAATTGAGGGGAAATTTTTATTATTATATATTCAATTGTTTGGTATAAAATGAAAAAATATAATAATTAAGGAGAAAATAAATAAAGATAGTAATATTTTAATAGAGTTTGTATTTTTTTTTCCTTATAATTCCATTTATGCAATGAAAAGGAATTTTTAGATGTGGGAAGATGAAATATGTTTTTCTTTTAGTCTAGTGTTCCTGTTTGCCAAGTTAAGAAAATAATTGCATTTACCTATTTTCTTTTCATGAAATTTTTATAAGTAGTATTATAATCAACAAAATATTAATATAATATATTGTTTTATTTTCTCTCATCCTTTTGTTGTATTCTTCTGTTTAATTCACATTCTTAACCTACTCTTTCTTGTTTTTTTGAAATTTCATAGTTTATTAAATTTAAAAATAATAAAAAGTAAAGGTGGATGATGCAAAGTTTGGATTATTCATATTTGGAATTGGACTTTTTAAAACATTTTTTAATTTGATAATACAATATAATGGGAACCACTTATTCATATTTGCAATTCAAGAAGTATTTTGCATAAACAATGTTGTCTCATATTTATACCTACTTCACCTCAATGCTTACTATAAGATTTAAGTCCTTTAAAATATTAAAGGAAGTGATGATTGGTCCTTATGTGATTGGCAACATGAAACTGTTTTATTTACTAACTATAGTTTAGACTTTAGATTGATATATCAACAATATATTTTTATATATCATGACTTGTTCTTTTAATCGTTATATGAAAAACTTGACTTGGTTTTTTTGTAACTGAAAAAAAAATTGGTTTTGTTGGATGTCAATAAGTGTTTAAATAGCACATATAAAAAACTGATTAGAGAAAAGAAAAGAAGTTGATGTTGTCAATACAATTAATTATTAATTAGTATTTAAACATTTGATTTAATAATTTATGTAACCTTTTAAAGTTCAAAGAGTTAAATTTAAGTATTAAGACAGTTGATGTAATGGTTGATAAATGAGACACTTGTGCTCATAAATTATTTGAGTTCGGTTCGAAAAAAATACGAATTCGACTCGATTATAATCGAATCGAGCTCAAGTTTGAACAGCTCAAATTATCGAGCGAGACAAATTCGAGTATCTTAATGATCGATTCGAGTAGTTCGTGAGTTTAATCGAGTTTTTTTTATTTATAATATATATTTTTTATTTTTAATAAAGTATTGAAGAAAATCTCAATTCGAACTTGAGTAAAAATAATCAAGTTTGAAGTCAAGTATGAAAATCGAACTCGTTTTTATTAGATAAAAGAGCCTAATTGAGCGAGATCGAGTAATTCAATTTTTATCTCGAATCGAGCTCGAGTTTTACAAATAAAACGCAATCGATCTTGAACTGAATTTCAAACATGAATTTTAAATCGAACATCGAACTTTTTACTATTTGAATTTAGCTCAACTCAATTACAATCCTAATTAACGCATGACTCTATCACAAAAGGCAAATTTCGAATTCCCTTTTCTTCAAATAAAAAAGAGTTAAATTTGCATTATCTCATCCTTAATATAAAAAATAATTAGTTAAGTTTGCTTACTATTTAATGATAATAGATTACTGAGGCCGGTTAGAGTGGACTAAACCAAAAGACAATAGAAAAAATTGGCAGTTGTGAAAGCACGTATTTATGAAAAAACTTGATGATGGCATGGCCACTTTAACTTACAAAATTGTGCCGTGGAAGTCGAGTCTTGGGACACCTCTTCCACATAAACAAACTCCCTTCATCTCTATCCAAAAAAATTATCACCAAAACAAACTCTCTCAAACACCCAAACCCCTTTTTTTTTTTTTTTGCTTTTCTTTCTAAGAGTGGAAGATTGTCGTTTAATCCATCACTTTTCACCTGAAAATTTCACATTTTCAAGCTCCTTTTTCCAGGCTCTCACGGTCTTGTTGTGAGTGTGTAAACGAGTGCACCTGTTGTAATTTGTTTGTAGGCTGAGCTATCAGCTTGTCAGAAGCCAACAACTAGCGCAAATGGACAGAGCCCCGTGGAACAATTTGCTCGAGAAATTAACACAAATATCTTAAACATTTTTCATTATTTTTTTCCTTCTTCCCCGCCCTAGTCTTTGATCGCTGTTTGACTCCCAAAAACCCTTTCACAGACCCAAAGAAATTAAATATATAATAACCATATTATCCAAGATAGATACTAAAGACTTCCCTGTGTGAAATCCTGCTCACACAAACAATCAGAAACAGCTATCATTTAATGTTTTTTTTTTCTTTTTCTCTTACCTATTATAGTGACCCCAAATATAGCAAGAACCTGTCAAAGGAACCCGAATAGAGTGGGAGAGAGAGCCCAGAAGATCAGAAACTCCTATCAGAACCCGAAATTAAGCTCACCACCTGATCCTTCTTCTTGCCAGATATTATAGCTTTGGTTTACCCTTACTTGAGCTGTTTGCCGTGTTTTACCAGGGTACGGCCCTTCCTAGGCCCGTCACCACCAGAAGAAATCCAATCCCTGGTTCACGAGCCTCCACCTCTCTCCTTGTCCTGTTTGATTGTTGGGGTTGCTTGTAAACAAGATCCTTGAGCAAGGAATTGGAAACTAAACCCAGCCATCATTTTCCATATATATCAGTTTCTTTTCCCTTGTTCAGGATCATTTAGAAGGTCGCCCTGATCAAAAACCTTTTAAAGAAAAGAGGTTCATTTCCCATTTTTCCAGGATTCAGATTGTTCTGTTCCTTCAAGCAGGAAAAACAGCAGTTTAGTCAAATCTCTCTTCTGTTTTTTTCTTTTTCTTTCCTGTGTGTTGAGATTCGAGAATCACAAGGTTGAAACCCGAAAAAGTTACTTCTTTCATCGTTTATCATTATTTTAAGCGAGCCTTTTAAAATCCAAATTTCATTTTGTTTCTTTTAGAATTTGACAGTTCCGTTGTTGCCAAAAGGAAAACAATACCGTAACCGAAAACCGAAAACCGAAACTGACCACAGCAAAAGCAAAACAACATCAAAAGAATTCCTTTTGTTAGTATTAAATAATGTCTCGCCAGATAATTTTTAGAACCCCAACCTCCGTCCACCGGCGGCAACCGCTGCTACAAAGCCGTTCTTCTACTTCCTCCTGCTCCTCCAGTATCGACGACGGGGGCAGCAGCACAAGGAGCAGCTCCAGGAACAGTGCAAAGTTCGGGGAGTTTTGTGGGGGTACTACAGCCGAGTGTGCGGCTATTTGTTGCTGTTGTCCTTGTGGGATAGCAAACCTTCTAGTTTTAGCATTTTACAAGGTTCCTGCAGGGCTATGCCGCCGTGCTCTCCGCCTGAAACGGCGGCGTAAGTTGCAGAAAAAAGGGTCGCTTCAGCCGAGGAACCACCGGGATGATTGTGGATGTGATGATAGCGAGTTGCAGATTCACCCTGTGGTTTGTCTGGAGGATTTTTTCCCAGATGTGGAGGCTTCTGAAGAAGCTGAGAAAGCTGTGGTGGAACTGGAAAAAGAGATGTGGCAAAGATTTTATGGTAATGGATTTTGGAGAAGTCCTTCTCAGAGAGAAGGAGAGTCACCCAGAATTAAACAACTGTAAAAAAAAAAAATCATCTTTGATGCAATTGTTAATTTAATCTGGGTGTATATATATAATTTATAACCAAATGTTGTACTTTCATCATTTTTTTTGGGGTTTAAATTGGGGAAAATTGTGGTGGTGGAATTTTCTGATTTCTGGTCATCAATGAAGAAAATTGAAAATAGCAAGATTTTGATGTCATGAACCTGGATTTTTTTTTTCTTTTTCCAATTGTTGCTTTTATAATTAAGCTGCTGTAGAATGGATGAAATCAATTTATGTAAATGAGATTCGGATTGTTACCTCAAATCTTCATGTTTCTTGTTTTCGGATTCTTGATGAAAACATTCTATGGGATTTTTGGATAATACTATCATCAACATTAATTAAGATTAATTTGAAGCTAATCTTTTGATAATGTTCTCAAATGTAAGATTGTGTTCATACTGGTTAGTACTAAATTGTTTTGTTTAGTCTAGAAGATTAGAGAATAAACAGAAAATTTTGAGGGAAATTGAAAGATTGAATGACCATCATTGGGTTTTGAAATTTGATATATCTGATTTGAAATCTTCCATTTTTCTATAATTAAATTCTATGCTACCTGACCTTCAATCCTTGTTCTGTAGTTCAACTCAAAACCCTATTGCATAATATCTGTTTCAATACTTTCTTGTCTGCAATTGCCATTTGTCACTTTTGTTACTGTCTTAAAACATTTTCCCTAGACTTTGTAAATGATTTTTTTAAACCCAATAAACCTTCTGAGCCCAATGGACTCATGCTAATCATTAAGCCCAGTAAATCCTTCATTATGGGGCCCAAGAGAACGAGCTCGCCAAATCTAAACTCGCCAGACTTGAGCTACCAAGTGGTCGCCATCGTTGGGCGACCCCTACGCCCAACACTTCAAAAAACCTCATGATCCACCTGACAGCCATCTTACCCATCACATCGCTGCCTATTACATCAAAACCCACATGAGATTTTGGCCATCTGTCCTTGGCCAAATCCCGACAGGCGTACAACGAGCCGTCAGAGAAGACTAGAAATAGGCTTCCTAAGATCAACTGATTTCCTCTAGATACCCAAAAAAACCCTAAGAATCTAACCCTGTTGCTCTGCTTCCTTCTCATTATTGGCTTTAGAACCATTTACCACCAAAAACACCATCAACAATTGGCGCCGTCTGTGGGAAACGAGAGCCATGTCTCTACCACCATCAACCCAACAAACCAACCCCCCGAGACTTCAGGCACTGGTACGTCCGGCACTAGCCCCCAGTTATCTTCAGCAATACCAAACCATGGATTCTCTTCCCCCTCTCCAGGAATATCCCCATATTTGCCAACTTACCACCAAAACTACCTCTTCCTTAGCCCCTGGTACTAGGGGTGAGCGTTCGATCGAGTCGAGTCGAGTCGAGTGAAAAAAATTCGGATTAATCGAGTTGACGAGTCCTATTTTGTCAACCAAACTCAATTTGAAATTTTAGCGAATCGAGTCGAGTTAAAACAAATTCGAGTCGAGTCGAGTCGAATAATTTATTCCAGTTAAAATGTTATCTTGTAAATGTTGATTGACTAGATCATGTTACTGTTATCTTGTAAATGCATGTATATCTATCATTTTTTTTTTGTTCTATCTTTTCTTATAAATATAACTATCAAAGACTTGCCATACTAAATAAATAGCCTACTATTGACTTTTAAGAAAAGATAATTCATTATCTTTTGAATTTTATCGTTTGGTTAGCTTGGTAATGTGCATGATATCAACCAAAAGCTTCAATTTTTAATTGAATGAAGCATTGAGTGATAGCCTTCCCCTTTTGAAACCCAAAAAATTCAATGTAAACTTTCAATCTAGACCTGTCAATTTCAAAGGGAAAAAAAAATGAATGATCAAACATTAAGACAATAAGTATGCAGTTAACAGCTCATGTGGATTTATTTTTCTACTGAATGGTGACAAACAACAAAAATAAATAACCCAACAAAAATGGGCTAAAGAGTAAAAAAGGGAAGACGAAATAAGGAAAACGCAAAACCCAAGCTTAGTATCAAACTCAAATAAGTAAAACGACATCGTATAGAAATATCTTATTCGGATTTTCGAGTTATTCGAGTTGTATAAATCAAATCCTAGCTAAACTATATAACTCAAATTACTTAGTCGAGTTGATCCGAAAATCCGAATAACTCTAATAAACCGAACTATTTAATTCGAAATTTGAATTTTTTTTCGGTTTTTTCGAGTCGAGTCAGATTTTGCTCACCCCTACCTGGTACCACCAACCTTATCCCTCTACGACTATTATCAGAATTTATTAGCAGCCAACTCCCAATTACTGTCAACAACGGCTGATGTAGTCAATGAAACACCCTCAGATGTTCAGCAACGCTCTCGCCCTATCTTGGGAATGGGAGCCTTTGCCAATTGCCCTACAGCCCCCAGGCTGAGATTGGGGAGTGTACTAGTGTTACTTTTGCGCTCGGTGTTGATCCAGCACGGGATAGCTCAAAATTACCGACCCCTCAACCAGAATTCACATTTACCGCTTCAGGATACCCAACGGTAGCAGCTGACCCACAAATGGGGTCGTCCAACTTCCCTCACATCATACCGCCCCCCGGTACACGGATTCAACGCAATATGCGATGATGAACCAGATACAAACACTTCAAGCACAGCTAGCGGAGCAACAAAGAGCCGTACTTCAAGCCACCCAGCAAATTAGCAACCTACAAAAAAACCAATACCCAGACCAACAGGAGGAAAGCAGTAGCTCGTCTTCACAAGGGAGTCACCAAGCAGGTCACAAAAGAACACGGGAAAATAACCAGAGTGAACTTCTCGAGGGGCGAGCCCAAACCCAGGAGAGGGGTCGCCCTCAGAACAGGAGAGTTAGAACAAATACAGCGGGGACAACTACTGCGAATGTTCAGACCCAGATGGCGACCTTGCATAGGAAAGTCCAGGGGATGATGAAGAAAGGCAGAGGAAATAGAATGGATAAGCGATGATAACAGCCCCTTAACAGCCCAGATTCGACAGGAACAGGTGCACACATCTACAAAATTGCCAAAGGAGACTTAAGATGGCACCAAGGACCCTGTCGATCACCTCATCCAGTACAGCAATTACATGGACCTGCTTGGGGCGAGTGACGCCCTCAAATGCCGAGTATTCCCTACAATGTTATGGATACACGCCAGGACTTGGTACCACTCACTAAAGGCGAACTCCATTGATAGCTTTGAGAAACTGGGCAGAATGTGCATGGCCCACTTCCTCGCCAATAAGGCAACCTTCAAGACACCCGCCAGTCTATTAGCAGTCAAATAGAAAGAGAATGAATCCCTTAGAGAGTATATTCGGTGATTTATAGTAATCGAATTGTGCCTGTTTGGCGGGCCCTATACCGAATCGGGATTTTTTTTCTTATTCTTCGAAGGGTGTGACCAAGTCACTTTGAAACCCCAGCTATTAGTTGCATGCCTTAAGGACGCAGCAAAAAATACACTTCGCACGATATGGCAATTGCTGGGAGTGTTGATGGCCACTCTATTCCCTCGCGCGGAGAGGTAGTACCGATTACCTAACTGGGCATCTAAACTCTTCAGCTGGTATAAGTTGTGAAAGGCCAACCCTTAGGAATCTGCCTTCTCATACGACAATCGATGAAAAACGCCACCAACACTGGCCACGACACTACGGTTAATTGAGAAGCGGCGACCCCATAAACGTCGAGGCAAGCCCCAAAAAAGGCATGCAACGGAAGATGGAAACCCCCTCGATCATATGCGCATAAAAACACACTTCGCGCTCGTCGTATAACACTTGACTCGCACGGTGACCCTCTTCAGGAATGGCGAACTCATACTGATAGTTGGGAAGACAAATGCCCCTGTTGCGAAGACAAGCCTCTATGTTCGGACGGGTAAAGTCGCACAATTCAACATCTCCCCTATCTACCCCAACACTACTGGCACAGGCGATCCCTCGTCATCAAAAACGACGACATCTTCAACGCCACCACCAACTACCACCCCACCACCACTAGTGTCAACACCTCCAGCAGCAGCTAATCGGGCACCCTCCACAATTTCCCGACTCAATTTCGAGCTTTCAACATGGACCCTTGCAGCCCGAGCACCCTCTTCAACATCCCGTTCAACCTTCGACATCTCCATTTTAGATTCCTCAGCCCCATCAGCCCAAGACCTACCCTTTAACCTCTCGGTATCCTCACTATCACTCATCACAGTCCTATAATACGATCGTGACATAAAAACCGCAAACCCAAAAACAGCCATAAACAAAACAAAAACCAAAATAACACCCGAAATACCTATTTAAGCCTCCGTTAACTTCCTCCGATCACACAGCAAGCAAGTCCGACCACACAGCAACTGTGATCACGGCAACGCAGAACTTACACAAAAACTCGATAAAATCCAACAACAGCAGTAAAAATAGCAACCCCTAAAGCCTAACCCCCTATTTTTAAAGTTACCGTAATCAATACTCGCATCGGTTCATGCAACAAACCGAATATCGCCCCAATCAATAGATGACACGTGGCAACGCCTTGTGCACAGTGAAAATCAAACCGTCAACATTGCCAGTCTTCCCACAAAGACTGTAACGACCTCGCCAAACGCATCAGGCTCGCTAGTGGCCACTTTATGACCCCCACCTCGCCTTGGAGGAAATTGTTAAACCCAATAAACCTTCTGAGTCCAATGGACCCAGGTTAATCATCAAACCTAGTAAATCCCTCACTACGGGGTCCAAGAGGACGAGCTCGCCAAGTCTAAGCTCGCCGGACCTGAGCTACCAAGTGGTCGCCACCGTTGGGCGACCCCTACGCCCATCACTTCAAAGAACTACGTGGCCCACCTGACAGTCATCCTACCTTTCACATCGCCGCCTATCACATCGAAACCCACTTGAGACTTCGACCCATCTATCTTTGGCCAAACCCCGACACATGGCGTACGACAACCCGTCAGAGAAAACTATAAATAGACTTCCTAAAACCAACTGATTTTCTCTAGATACCCAAAAAAGCCCCAAGAATCTAACCCTGTTGCTCTGCTTCCTTCTCCTTCTTGGACTTAGAACCATTTACCACCAAAAACACCATCAACATTTATATAAAAAAAAAAAAAAAACTGATAATTTGAGAATAAAAAAATATTATAGATATTAAAATTTGAATTTCATAAAAATTATTACATAAATTAACTAAATTAAATACTTTGCAAATGATTTTGTACTCGATATAATTAATATATCTTCAACTCATGATTCTCTTGGTCAAGATCAAGACGTTACATGGAACAAATTAGTGTTTATGATTACTGAAACTTTTTTTTTCCTGTTGCAAAAATTGGAAAGTTCTTGCATCCAACGTTATAGTATTTTGAATATTATAAATGAGGGTTAAATTGATATCCCCTTACCACGACATTGGGGACCCTTTGGCTGGGGGCTGGGGCATAGTTTTCTGAAATCTGTGTCTATGCTCTTTTGGACCAGCTCTAGAATTGAACAAGAAAAATGATTGCGACCCTCCGGGGCTTTCTTATGGAACATCCATCCACTCCAAAAACGCTCTCTTTTTTTCATGCTTTTAAACAACAGCCACATGTTTTGCATACTTATCCTAGGGTTAAAATATTTAAATAGTTATTATCATTTTAGTCCCTATATTATAGAAGTGAGTAATTTAATTTTTGTACATTTGAAATTAATGCAAAGAAGTAAAATTGATAATAGTGTTAATGGAAAACCATCTAAATGTTGACATGAACATGTGAAACCAACAGAAAGATCACTTGGAAAAAAATATAACGTGTTAAATTTTTTTACTCAAGCGAAATTTAGAAAAATATAATTTTTTCTACCCAAATCTCTCAATTATCTGTAAAAACATGTCATCTTTTTTTTTCGAAATCATATATTCTGTCATTTTTAAATTTCACCTGAACAAAAAAAAATTGACACATCATCATTTTTCTCCAAGTTATCTATTCTATTAGTTTCACATGTCCACATCAGCATTTAGATGATTTTTCATTAACACTGTTATCAATTTTACTTATTTGTACCAATTTCAAACGTATAAGAATTAAATTACTCACTTTTATAGTACAATGACTAAAATGCACTTTTAATTATAGTATAGAGATTACCTAAATACTTTAACCACCCAAATGAAAAGAAATAGATTTTGCTTTTTTTTTTTATTATTTAAAGCAAGATATCCGAATTTACTCTTTTGAAAGAAAAAAAAATCATAATTATATTATAAAACGACATTTTTGATATGATGAATGTATATGGAGCTTTATCAAATGCAGTTCAAATTAATTTTATTTGATCTTCAATAAATTAGAATTTTAGTCAAATTAACAAGCAGTTATACTTCACAATTTAACCGTTAATTCTTCATTTGTTTAACAATTTGAATTTACACAAAAATGTCAATTAGTAAATCGACGATTTCTTAAAGATTAGAAGTGGGAAAAATATTTTCTTATGTAAAGTAAAAGTATGAGAAGAATAGCAGTGTGACATTTTCAAAAATTTCGAGAAGGAATACCATAAGTATTTGAGTTGAACTTTAGGTGTAACACATTTAACCTATTCTTATTTTTAAGTGTTTGTGAACCGAATCTCTCGAGCTTCTCTTTTAAAAGTCAAGACCCAATTTTCTTTATTCATTCCATTCACATAGTAGTATTTTATTATAAATTATTATTTCTAAAACATACTTTAAAATTAAATAAAAATATATTATTTATTAGTAGTATTTTTTATTGATAAAAATAATATAATCAAATCAAATCAAATTTTAATTTTAATATTTATATTCAACTCCAATTCAAATAAGATTAAATCCACAAAAACTGTTCATGATCAATAGCCAAACTGTGAACACTTTTCAAAGTGAAATTGTAAATTTGTACGCTTCACCCTTATTTAGGATGTCAATTTCCCCGAATTTAACAGAGAACTTGATTTCTCATCCCGACGGGAACGGATTTGAGAATTAAAATTTAGGGACAAGAACGAGGACGGAAAAATAAATGAATTCTCCACTGGGAAAGGGACGGGGAATATAGTCCCCACCTCCAATTATATATATATATATATATAGTTAATAAATATATTTTTTAGATTATTACCTTATTTATGACTTTTATATTTATGAAATGACAAAATTACCATTTAAAAGTATCTAATATGAAAATAAAAAATAAGTAAAATTTTATTTATTGAACTTTTATAATTTGAGTTTATATTTATTTTATTTTATTTTATTGCATTTGTAATTGTAAGTTATCGATATTTTTTAGCTATATTTTAATTATAATATTTGAATATATCTTTTTTAATATCTAAAAATTAATGAGAACGGGTATTTCCTATTCCTACTAAATCCCTGCGGGACGGAGATGTGGAGGATTTTCACCCGGAGACGAGTATAGGGTCGGAAACGGGGACAAGACTGATGAGGGAGCAGGGTCAGGAACGGAGAATACATTCCCCGTTCTAAACCCGTCCAGCTGGTGGACCTTTTATTTGTACGTCACTATCGAATATGGAGGAATTATTGAGAGGTGGTGTTAGTTAGGTCCAGTCCAGGTGGTTCAGGTTCAGGTTCAGGGTCAGGGCTGAACTGGGACTGAGCACCAACAGCAGGGCGTTGGGGTTGGCTGCGTGTAACTGTCTTTCTTGTTGCCCTTGCCCGTGGGGATTGGGACCCCTTCCAATGTTTTTGTCCTAAAAATAAAAGCCTTCCCATACGGCCTCCTAGATACCTTAGGGGTGTTTGCTATGTAATGATTATTTTAAAAATTAAAGTGATTTGTATTCAATAATTACATTATTTTATTTGTTAGTAATTTAAAAATTTTACGTGATAGTAATTTTAAATCATTGAGGTGATAAGATTATTATCTTAATAAGTGATTTGATTCCTATCGAAAAAGATGAGAAAGTTTTATCATCGTGCTAAACTTTATTTTATTACTAATTTGTCCTGATAATAGCGAAAAAAACACGTGTGAAAAATTGTTAACTAATCTTTAGCGTAGAGCTCTAAACTTGGCTAAAAATTTGTGATCTTTATGTTTTAAGGTGATGATAGCAGTAGTTTTATTATCTTATAAATTTTGTATTCTATACGTATTATGGTATAAATTTTTGTGTATTTTATCCTTATTATGGTATAAATTTTTGTGTATTTTATCCTGAAATATTTTTTGAAAAGCAAAAATATGAAAACTAAAAAACAAAAAAAAAATGAAAAGTGAAAAGATATCTATATAAGAAAAAAAAAAAAATGTACACTTTTTGCTTTTTTTAAAGATTATTTTGGATATTTTATATTCAATTTTTTTTTCTTATAATACAAAAAATTATGATTTAATATTACTAGTGATTTATAATATTATACCAAACATGATAATATAAAATCACTAGTGATCTTTATAAAAAAAAAAAATCACCAGTGATCAAATCACTTTGCTAGTCTTTTCACCATGATAATTAAATCACCACGGTAATCTTGCAAGTGATACCAAACGCTACCCTAGTGTTTGTACTTTGTTTGCGTGTTTTTTTTTCGAAATTACAAATCGGGATGGTTTTATATTAATCTATATCATAAAAAAAATATTTTTAGATATTTTTTAATGTTAATTAATATATTATTTATAAAAAAACATTATATTAAATATAATATTTGATAATTTTATTTATCATTTTTAATTTATTAAAAAATATTATTAAATATAATAATTTAAAAAAATACTTTTAAAACATTTGTTAACAAGATTGAAAAAATAATTACTAAAGTGAAAAACCCCACAAAGATTAATGGCCCATAAAACATCCCTTAATGGTGGAAAAACAATGACCAACAAAGAACAAAGAAGATATAAAAGAAAACGCATCTTAAGCTCCTTTAAATCAAAATCCAAAGTCATTTCCTTTTAATTTATGGCCCATAAACTAAAGTAAAACATCATCAAATCGTCTTTTTAGGTAGAGGGAGTCCTTGTCCCAATTTCATTTTTTTGCCTTAACACATCCACAAGAAAAAATATATATAAAAATTATTTTATTTACCATTAGTAAAATTTTTAAACTCTATAAACGAGGTTACATGATAATACATACCCGTAAAGTATATTAAAAAAGTAAAACATATAATAATTTTGTAATTTCGTTTGTAAAATTAAAAAATTTCATTGTTAATATATCAAAAACGAATTCATATATATAGTATGAAAAAAAAAAAAAAAGTTAAACTTTTCTCGAGTTTCAATCAAATTATGGTCCATTTATTGGCATCTTTTCCCTATCTTTAAAAAAAAAATTATTTTCTCTTGTTCATCAATTATCAGTTGGACCACCCTTTTGGAACGCCTATGCAAAAAAGAAATGAAAACCTATGTGTACTTTTGGGTCTTTCGGCTCTCATTTTCTGTTAACTAAATTTCCTTTTCAGATTCCATATATCAAAACAAAAGTTGTTTTTTAGCACAAAGGTAAGGTGACCCCCCAAGACAAGTAGTCGTAGATAATCCAAGCAAGCATCATTCAAAAGATAAACATTGAGTAATTAACATGATGATGAATTGATGATGATGTGTAAAAGACATGCAATTTTCTTAGCCAAGTGGTATTTGATAATGGGATATACCCAAATTGTGAAATAGGCCATAGTTTCCCATGAAAAGTTTTGGCATCTTGAAATTAGAAGGAAAAAAAATCATGTCCAAAATTTTGGGATCGATTCTTCTATGCTTTTATCAAAAATTCGTTATTTAGAATATGAAATTTAGTTTAATTGATTAATGTAGTCACCTTAAGAGATGATATTTAACAAATCTGAAATTCGAATCACAATATTTATAATACATTCCATTATATTTAAACTGCGACCTCTTTTGTACCGAAAAATAATTATTATTATTTACTTGTTGTCAAACCTCTTCCATTTGATGTATAGATTCTTGCAATGTCACCTCTTTCATATTTACAGAATATGGGAATATGCTAAGTGTAACTCGTTTTTTTTTTTTATTCGACCTTTTCCGATCTAAAGAAAGAAAGGAAATGTTTTAAGATTGTATTATAATTACATTACTCGTCGTTCTTTGAAACACCAAAAAGTGGCATACATAATAGAGGTATAGTGTCTAAATGGAATAGGATGGTTCGAATTAAAGATTTCAATCAAAATTCTTAATACTCTTAGCACTTAAATGAAACTCAATTAGCACGATAAAAGGTGAAGATAAAAAACACTGATTAAAAAATTAGATTGGATTGATTGACCAAATCGGTGGAATTGAGAATTGATGGCTTGTCAAATTTAATAGGTCATATTAAACCGGTGTTTTAGCAAGTTAATAAATAATCAATTAAAACGGTAAAAAATCAGATTAAATTAATTAATAAATCTAATTGATTTTCAATTTAATTTAATATTTTATGGTTAGAAATTATAAAATAAAATAAAAAACTTGTAAGCGGTGAAATTTGATCATCTAACCTTTTAATTTCATATAAAAAATCATACTATTAATTATTAAATCAAATGCATTTTTTATTAAGTATTTTTTACATTTAATATTTATTTAATATTAAAATATTTCTAAAATTAGACTAAGCCGGTTGAATCGGTTATACAGCTTGAATAAAAAATTGACAATTCTATCGATTTAACTTTCAGTCCGATTTTTTTAACAAAAGAAATAAAAGAAAAACTATTCTAATTTAAAAAAATCAGAAAAAAGGTTTATGAATAGGCTTAAGTACCGGTAGGCCTTGGTGGGTATGGCTACGGCAAATTTGTTGTACACTTTTTACAAAGTATCCATTTTGCAAGAACTTAAACCAATGGTGTCTTGGATTCAGCCCACCCATAATCCAAATTAGGCCTCTAACTCTAGCCTTAATTGTTGGGCCTAGAGCTGGCCTCATCTGAAATATTAAACCATTGCAATTTAAGAGAAGGAATTTTTTTTCTTCTTTTTTTGTCCTGTTTTTCATTCTAATTTCAATTTATTAAATTAAATGAGAGATGTGGGGTGGTAGAAGTCAAGGGAATGACTCCTTCACTTTATTTTTAATTTTTTTTAATGGAGTAAAGGAATTTGGCTTTTTTTTTATATAAATAAAAAAAGAATAATTAAACAATTAAAGATTTTCTGATGATCAATGGTAAAAAGAATTCTCTAATGAATGCAAATTAAAACCCACTCCTTTTTATATTTTCGGAATGATTTTTCCCCCAAATTTGAGATCTCTTTGAAGCAGAAATATTAGTTTTTGAGAATGGTTAAAAAAAAGAAGAAGAAAGAGATATGAATGTGGAATGTGTTAGAGGAGAAAAAGAGAAGGTAGAAGCTTAAAAGTATTCTATTTAAGAAGATTAAGATTAAAAAGTATATTATTTTGAGGGGAAAAAAAGTCGTGTTTTGGCATCTAAAAAAAAAAAAAATGTGGTGAACTACCTCAGTCACTTAATTTAGCACAATTCTAATAATCAAATACTCCCTTTTTTGCTTTTAATTTATGTTGAAAGTCCACCATGATTTACGCTAAATTAAAGACTTTGTGACTTTAGTATCCAATTACATATTTTGATCATAAAAGGCAAAAAGATAATATTCATTTTTCTGTTCTGTTTTCTTACAGACATATAGATATTTTATTAACATTCTTTAGTTTTAAGTGCAAATTTTCATTTTTCAAAGCGGAGTGAGGTGTATTATGATTGATAATATTATTAGCATTTATTCGTATGTCAAAATTAATTTAGTAATAGTTTTTTTTTTACATAAAAATTTGAAATAAATAAATTGTTCAATTTTCTAAATCAAGATAAGCATATTTTTATATAATCATACATTCGAGATTAGCATCAATAAAATTCTACCGATATAATATGAACCCAAAATCACTTACATTGAAAAACAAACTCTTATTGATCAATAATAGCTTTTATGGAGGATTTAGTAATTTATGTTACTTATATTATCTAAATTTGAGTATACTGATGGGATACAGATATATATTTGATATAAATACATTTAATTTTTTATATATTTGAAAGATTAAATTTTTAATTTTTTATATTCATGTTCAAATATATATCCAATACACATAAATATATAAAAAATAAAAAATTGGTTAGCATGTTACTAGTCTTTGCTTAGCTCGTATGGTCCATTAAATCAAATATTAAAAAAGAAATTTCAATTATTTTTGGGACTGCTAGAAAAGTCTCAAAGACTTGTCTTTATATGTGCCGATGGAAATAAAACATCACATCAAATGATAACAAAGATGGGCTCTTAATTTGTTGACCAACCTACCAATATTGCTTCCCATTTATGAATTAAATAGGTGATGGAACTACAACATTATAAAAGCAATTGTCTTCATAATTTTCTCAACACCAACCAACCATTAAATCTATGCCTTTGAATTAGTGCATTTTAATTTTTTGAATATCATTAAAAAAAATAAAATTCCAAATTGATCAAACAGGTTTAGAAAATTCTTCACGGTTAATTGGATGTTAAATCAAACTAACTTTATGAGTAAATTCTTAATTCAAAGAAGATAATTCTTAAAGGAATTTGGGCTTGTAATTTGTGCCTAGTTTGTCTAAAAAAAATAGAGAGATCTTGAATAAAATATTAATTAATAAAAGTTTTCTAGTTGAAAACAATAATTAGGAAATTGTCTTTAATTTCTTTCATTGATAAATTTTTTAATCTGGAAACGGAGAGATTTAGACCCATTCTTTTAAGCAGGAAACTGTGCATCAATTACTAAATCCAAATACTTTAATATTTTGTTTTCAAGAAAACACTTTAGCAATTAGTTTAAGATTGTATTTTAGAAATCTCAAGTCCGAATTTTGGGATGGAAATGGCTGCCTCTCATTAATAAATCCAATATCACTCGTAAAAAGAAAGTTGTTTCGAGTGGTTTACGAACAAAAATTATTGAAAAATAAAAGAAAAAAAAATCATAGTTATTATGTTAGGTTACACCATTTCAACAGATAAATGAATCGTTTTTTGGGTAATTTTAGAGAAATTACCTTATCCATTATCAGTAGAATTTTTAAATTTTGCAAACAAAATTAAAAAGATTATACGTATTTTTAAAATATATTAAAAATAAAAAATTTAATTAAAAAAATAAAACATATAATAATCTCATAATCCCTTTTTTTTTAAAAAAGAAAATCACTGTCGATATATAACTTTAGATAAATATATGATTTGAGTTCAAGTTATTACATATGAAATAACAGGATGACATTTTCCACAAAGATAAAGTAGATAACTTATTTAAGTAGTAGATGTTCCATTAAAAGAAAGTACTAAAAAAATATAACTGAATTAAACCAAAAAGATTTTTAAACACTCTTTTTATTTGTGGTGAAGCTAAGTAGCTAACCTTTTATTTTTTATTGGTTGTTGTTATGAAATACCATTATTCTAAATGTCACTGAAATAGTTATTTTTATAAAAAAAAAATTTCCCAAAAAAACAAAGAGGCCTAAAACAACCTATAAACTCATAAAAATTGCTCCCAAAATTTATTTGAATATATGAAATTTAAAAATGTTTCATAAATAAATAAATACATCAATATGTAGAAGAAAACAAGGATGATTTTCTTCTTTGACTTTATTTCGAAATTTTATACATTAAATTAGATATCATAATCATATCCTGCAAAATGGAAAGGATGTCATGATTACCATAATGTCCATTACTAATTATTGAAGAAAAAGTTAAATAATTCCATAAATAAATAGAGAAAAAAATAGAAAAAAGAAACCAACTATAACATAATTGAATGACTAATAATAGAATATACTTTGATGATATGACATAAGATGATAAGATCCAATTATTTAAAAGGATGTGAAAGAAAAGACTTCTTTTTTGAAGCTGTGGTGGTGGGCAAATTGTTGGGAGCTTTGTCTTATATCAATCAAAACAAAGCAATAAAAAAATACCATAATAATAATATAAAAAAATTCATTTTTGATACATAAATAGTAAAATTGTTTAATTTTATAAATGATATTAAAAATTTATCATATATTTTATTTATTTTAATTAATTTTTAAAATTTTTAATATTTTTAAAAATATATATCTGTTAATATGAAATCTAAAAATTTCATACAATAAATGGGATAATTTTTGGTAAAAAAACAAAACTTAAAACAAACCCAACATGTCTTTTCCTTTACTACTTTTTTTTTTCTCTCTTTTTCTTCCTATTTTATCATTATGTAATCATTTTTTCCTCTGAATTCTATAGGGTTTCTGGTTGTTCTTTAATGAATCTCTGGCATTCCCTTGGGACTAAATAAATAGGAGAGAAGGGGAATTCAAAAAGCTCAATTTTTTATTTGTCTTTCACGGGAATTTCCTTGATTCCTCGACTCATTTCTCAAGAGTTTCCAAAATCCTTTTTTGGAGGTAAACCCATGTTTTTTTTTTTTTTTGTTTAATTTTTATTTTTGATGTATTTTCAATATGGGTTCATGGATTTGTATATTTTCTTTAATTTTAAGATCCATTTCTCATCTGGGTTTTATTGGTTTATGTCTAAAATGGTTTTTATCTTTGCTTAATTCAATGGATTAATATATTGTGTATCTGTTTTACCTGTTTGTGGAAATATTTTTTATTTTTCTTTTTTTGTTGGAATTTATATGAATTATAGGTAGTTTAACTCTTAACCAATTTGTATATTTTTTACATGTAAATATCATATATATATATATATATATATATATTTTGCATTCAACAAAAGTGTTTAAGGCAATCAATCAGGGCATGATTTTGAATAGTTGGAGTCAGAAAACTGTTTTTGCTTTTATAGTTTTTGTTTGCTATATATGGAGAACGAGAAAAAAATCAGCTGGAAATAATTATGTAAGATTGTCCTCTGGTTGAAGTTTCTGAAACATGTTTGGCTCTTTGTAAAATTCATGACTTCAATCTTATTAAATTTGTCTTAAAAAGACAAAAACAATGTTTTGCTAGTTTTTATACAACTGGATAGCGTTTCTGTTATTTGTTGATCTTGTTTGGTAAGGATAAAGAAGGTTGTTTTAATCGGCAAGGAAAAGAATCATTGTTGTATGGTTTAGTTGAGTTGAGAATTATGATTTAGAGGTATACCAACTTTTTTTTTCTCTGCTGAGAAGAAAATTTATGAGGTATAAAAACTTCTTTTATCTCTATTGTCTTTAGCCAATTTTAATAATATCATTGTTGCAGCTTAATTATGAATTTTTGGAAGTGAGATGTTGTTGGGTTTTCTCTATGTTTTGTTGCAGTCATGAAGCTAAACACATAAATAAATAAAAAAAGGTTTATGTATTATCAGGGATAAAATTGAGTTTTAGTATGCTGTGTCTGTATTGAAATTTTTGGGGTTTTTTGTTCTTGAAGGTTCTGGGAATGGAGGAGATACAAAAGCCAGACGATCATATCACATCAGCTGCAGCTTTTGTGGAAGGGGGAATCCAGGATGCATGTGATGATGCTTGTAGCATATGCCTCGAAGAGTTTTCTGAAAGCGATCCTTCAACAGTAATACCTAAAACCACAGATTCATTTTTACTAACCCCTTTCTTGGTGATGGTGATTTTATTCACTATTTTCCTTCATTTAAATTTGTGTGGAAATACCTCAGTTTGGATTCTTTTCTACCTTTGCTTGCAGGTGACTAATTGCAAGCATGAGTTTCACCTCCAATGCATTCTTGAATGGTATGTATCATGTAAATCTCAAAATAATCATCTTTTCCACTCTATTCGAATTCATTGTTCATGATTACTGCATTTATTTTTCTCACAATTCCTAACTGTCACCTATGTTGTTGTCCCTTTATTTGATTCATTATGCATTTTATATATAAAATTTCGTTCTCCCCCCTACATTGATTGTCTGATGAATTGGCTAAGACGTTGATCATGGTTCCATGGGTGGGAGAGAGGAGAGCGAGAGTACAAGGGAAAGGAGTCATGATGTGACTGGGAAAAGAGGAAAAGAGCGACATTAGAAAAGCATTAGAAAAGCTAAATGTGGACAAATGATTGCTTTATATTAAACATCCAACTTTTATATCACAATATGCTTGGACAGATATAAACTTGACATGATCAAATGGTATGACTATGACCATTTGATGAATCTGATTTTGACATGACTGTATAATGTATCTCATTCCTTGTTCCATGTTTTATATACTATTTTGAGTTTGATTTCTTATCCTTTGATAACAAATATGTTGGTTAAATTTCTTCTGGTTATGTGCTGTTAGTTGCTAACTTGCTATTCTTAGCTATTCATTTTATTTATGCACTAAATTTTGCTCCCCTCTCCTTAGTTTTTCTTTGCAACAACTGTAACCTGAATTCTGATTATTGAAGATGTCTTAGTTTCTTGTTTGATCTATCTGGGTTTTGTTCAACTTCTAGCAATTAATATTTGACGTTGCTTTGAATTCTTAGATATAATTAGAGAGCATTGAAGAGTTTGGGATGTCTCTTGTATAACCACCAATGGAATGTCAAATTAATACCTATGTTTCTAACAAATCAAGCACCAATAGAAAGTAGCTGATACCATTTTTCTGGGGAAAAAAGAAACAGATACAATATTTAACTTTAGGATTTATATTTCCTAGTTAATTCGCCCTTTTGTTCATTATCATTTACCAAGTTGTATGAACAATTTGCTGATTTAATTTGGACTGTCGACAATATCTTGATATGCAAGTTTAGGTTTATTTGGATTTCAGAAGTATACACTCTTGAAAAGGAAGAGATCACCAAATAAAGCTTAAATTTAACACAAGATTTTTATTTGTAGGTGCCAGAGAAGCTCACAATGTCCCATGTGCTGGCAAGCCATTAGCTTGAAGGACCCTACGAGGTTTTACATTTATTAAAACACACGTTTTTACTTTGAAAATTTTCTCATCATAACATCTATGGAGTTAGCTAATAACGTGCAAATGGTGACAGTCAAGAATTGCTTCAAGCAGTAGAAAGGGAAAGGAGCTTTAGGGTTACTGCATCAAGAAATACCACCATATTTCACCATCCCACGCTTGTTGATTTTGAATTGCAACATGTATGCTGCCTCTAAATGCTTATTAGAATCTTTTTTTTTTTTTTTTTTTACTGTTATTTGGCAATAAACTTGTTACGACATCCATCCATTAAACAGAACTTACACAATTTTTGCATTGTAATGCAGTTACCAGTTGGTGTAAATGACCCTGAACTTGAAGAGCGTTTAATTCAGCACTTGGCTGCTGCTGCTGCAATGGGAAGGGCCAACCACGCTGGTAGGAGGGAGGGCCACAGAAGATCATCTGCTCATAGTCGTCCACACCTCTTGGTGTTTTCTACTCATCCCAGCGCACAGCATTCTGGTTCTGGATCGTCAACTCTGACTCAGATAGCAGGGGAAACTGAAGCAGCTGCAATCACCGTAGCTAGCCCATCTAGTCCAGTATCGTCTAGAGGAGATGAGTTACCCCAACAGATGTCACCATTTCCTTCTAGTCAAAATACATCGGCCACTGGATCTACTGTCAGTCCAGTGAATAGACGAGGATTTTCCTTTAATAATCGGTATTTATGACTTACTTTTTTGAAGCATTAGAATACTACATGTACTATCTGTCTAGTATTTATCTTTTGTTTGCAGAAGCACTTCTAGTCATTTTCTAATGGTGCATGTATCATCTAGTTGATTATTTGTCTTTGTTTATAGAAGCACTTCTAGTAATTCCTCATTGCCAAATCCAGAGAGAGCAGGACCATCAGAGTTTCAGTCATTTTCAGAGTCTATGAAATCCAGACTTAATGCAGTGTCCTTGAGGTATGGTAGAAAAATCTGAAATCCCTCTTATAGCAACTCTTTAGAGGTGTGAAACTAGATAATGCATATTTTTCCTCATATGTTACTAATTTATTGTTAAAACATCTTGAATTAAAAGATATAAGGAGTCAATTTCAAAGAGTACAAGAGGCTGGAAGGAGAGGTGGTTCTCACGTAATTCTTCTATGTCTGATCTTGGGAATGAAGTTCGTAGAGAAGTGAGTGCAGGAATTGCTAGTGTATCTCGTATAATGGAGCATCTTGAAATCAGTGAAAATAGTAGAGAAAACCAAGCTTCTGTGACACATCATTTGGCTGAATCTTCTGTTACTGAGCAAGACAACCAGCATAATACAGGGACGCATGGAGATAACCCTTTAAGCATTAGCCCTTCACCAGCTTCGCATGCTGCAAGTTCTCTTTCTACTTAAGTTATGAAAAATTATTTCTGCAAATTGAATCTATCCTCAGCTTTTCATCTTTGTAGGTGAGTTATCAGGTTGCTTTGCATTTATCTTTTGCTCTTTATGTTTATTATTCAGGCATTGAAATTTGAAACCCACCAATAAAAAATATTGAATTTGCTTCCACCTTCCCTGTTACTATCCAGTGGCTGCCCGTATTAATCCTGTAATGATTCTTCCACCTGTATCATGTGAGTACAGAGCCATAGGTGACACTCGAAGAATTTTCTGCATTGACCATTTGACCCATCTTGTAGCATGATTTTCTGGCACACAGCAATTTTATTAGCGATCACAGCTGAAACTATTGCACTTTCCCATGTTTGTTTATTGGCTGAAATTTTAAGGGGGAGAAAAATCTGTCAGCAGATTTATCTCTGTTGTATTTTAGCTTTTATCGGTCTAGAACATTCAACAGTTTAGTTTGGTTTTTTTCAGGTTGCCAATCTTGTTTCTCCAGAAATGACATGCTGAGGAAAAGATGCGTTGCATTTCAGACCAGTTGATTAGCATTTTCAAAAGGACAGAGTCATGGTGGTTGCGGTCTGAGTCTGAATAAATTGAGAGTAATGTATTTAACTATAACCCGATTTAGTGCGCGAATATCTGTATTTAACTATGTCTGATGGCTGCTAATTTGACACTGTGAATGTTAATTAGTCTTGTGGAGGAACCGGTGATACTGAATGGATTATGAAACATCCTTAATACATATTGCAATTTGCTAAAAAGTTTGTCTTTCCATGTGGGTGTTGCCTTGCCTAACTTTTCATCATTCCCCCTGTCAATGTCCATAGGAACAACGGAGCTATGTTTAACTGGAGTTTTCTGCAAACTTATGTGGAGATATTGTTTCTCCAAGGTTCTCTCTCTGATTGACAAATCTGAAACTTGTCATGTCTTGAATTCCACGATTTGTAGCTTTCAATTGAATCCCAGAAAACCAAAAAAAAAAAAAACTGAATTTTCTTATTTGCTAGAATTTATTTGAATTGGAAAATTTTGGTTTGACATTATTTGAGAATTATCCCACAGAAGAAGGATAACAAGAACTAAAACAAAAGTTGGTTCATCATTGCTGATGCAATGTAAGGTTTTTCTCGTGCTTTGCTGATCCATTGAGCATCAACAGATGCAATTCTCTTGGTTTTACTTTTGCTATTTTATAATTTAAAAAAGCAAAACATATAAAAAGAAAATTATTTGGATACTGGTAACATGGTCTGTGTAATTAAAAAAAAATCATGGGATAGTGTCAATCCTGCAATCTTACTTCTGTGTTTGTCTATCACATACAGAAAAGAAGTAGAGAAAGTTGCAATTGGGCAAAGCTAAAAAGACAGGTTTAGGCATGATTTTCGGATTCGGGTTTATGATTTTTTTAAATCAATTCGAGTCGGTTCAGATTCTATCTCGAGTTAGCTCGAGGGAATTATTGGGTTCGGATTAGTTTTGTCGGCTTTTGCTTAGCTATGGAAAGAACTTTGAATGGAATACTGCATTCATCAAGAGTTTATTCAAAGTATCATTAATGTTTTCCCAAGAGAAACATGTCAATGACTAGAACTTGAAACTCTAATTTGGAATTCACATGTTTGAACTGAAAGAAAAATATATATATATATATATATATATATATATTTGATTAGGTAATCAAAATTAGATCTGATAATTTGTATATTCGTACTATTTTTTTATATCATAGATTCATAATCGTGTTAATGTATTATATATATTTATATAAATTTTAACACGTTAATAATTTATTTTATATAAATTTTAATATCTTCGTGTATTCATGTCGTGTAACTATATTGTGTTTAAAATTACCAAATCTTATCAAAATTATATGTAAAAAAGAAAGTATTATTACTACTCTTGGAGTCATGTTCCTCTACAAATCTATTTTCTGGTTGATAGCAGTTCTGTAGCATTGAAACAAGCCAACTCAGGAAAGAAGGCCGAAGCCCAAAGTCTACAAAATTTGACAAAAACAACCGACTCAATGGCTCCTCCTTTCCTTTGTCTTGTAAATAGACCTATTGATGGATCGAAAAACTCGTCTAATTTGTATTGAATCAGGTTTAGATAAAATATTTTTAATCTGGACTGATCCGGTTTGGTCCGAAACAGTATTTTTTAATTACAATAATATTGTTTTATTTAATTTTAATTATAAAAATATATAAAAAATAAAAAAAATATTTTTTAATATTATAAACAATAAATTCGGACCTGCCAGGCCGGCCCGGCCCGACCCAAGATTGGGTCTGGATAAAGATTTTGAAAATAAATCGAATCGTGATTCTATCCGATTCATGAACAGATCTACTAAATACGTAGGGTCATAGTCCAAGCATGGGGCAATCGGATTTTTGGGGGAGGGGGGTTGTGTTGGAAATTCTAAAAAAAAAAAAAAAAAGACAAAGAAAGCTACAGCCTTTTGATTAGAAAATAAAATAAAATCATGTGGGTGTGGGCATCTTCAATTGTGGAATCCAAAGAATTTTGGGCCCTTTAAATCTTTATATGATTGTCACTAACCATTCTAATAATGTCAAATTCTTATCTAAGATTATCAAATAACATTCCAAGTCTCCAGTATTGGTTTTTTTTCTTTCACTTTTATTCCTTCTAAAAAGTAAAAACTATTCAACAATGTACTGAAAGAAATGGTTTGGATGAAATGTTAAAAGGATGTGAAAATTGGGGGTTTTTTTTTTTTTTTAACTAATCAAAGGGTATCATATTGCTAAAATAATTAATAAAAATGAAGAAGAAACTCTCAAAAGATAATTTTCAAGTGCTGTAAAATTTGTGGACAGGACACAATTGGCCAATTCCATTTCACACGTGGGTTGGAGAAAAAAAAATCTATTTTAGACCATCAACTAAAATAGATGCTCAAATCTCATCTTTTAAATGTGCATATGCTAATTAGGATTTTCTTCTTTAAAAAACTAAAAATTTTAGTGTTCTTAATATTTTGAGTTATGACATTATTATTATTATTTTATTAAAATCAATTATTACCATAATGCACCGGCATTCATGAATGGGGCTAACTTTTGTGCTTTAAAAAAAATCACGACCTCTAAAATAAAATAGGAAAAATAAAAAATGTATCCAAATTTAATTTGTTTGGCATTATTTGAGAATTAAGGACTTGCTACTAACTTCTAGTGGAATGTAGGCTTCACTTTTTTTGAAGCTTCGTTAGGGTGTCTTTGTTTTAATTGTTTTAAATGCATAAAATTTCTTAATTTGAGCATCTTTTATTCTTTTAAATCAAGAATATTTTTTTTTTTAATAAAGTGAAAGCACCATCTCAACTCAAACCTACGCTGCTGAATCTTGACTTGAAATGAAAAAAAAAAAAAACATTATAAAATTATTCTATCAACTTGAAGGGATAAAAAAAGAAAGAAAAAAAAGCTAAATCATGCGTACATTTAAGTTTTAATAATTTTTACTTCATCTCAATGGGTTATTATCTTGCTTTTTTTTTTATATAATAAATCAAGATCGATTTATTTTAAGAAAAATAATTTTAAAAAATAATTTTTGTGAAATAATTTTTTTTTTAAATTGATATTTTTTGTTGTTTAGATGATATTGTATAAAATATTATTTGTTATTTAGCTATTTTTTTTAATCTACATTGATATAAAAAAGATCGATCTCTACATCTAAGGATCGAACATTTTTTGCTTTGCTTCAACTTTTATTTTTAAGAGATCGATCTTTGTATGCAATTGATCGATTTTTTGTTTGCTTTGTTTTAATTTTTGAAAAAAACTTACGCTTTTGACCCATAAATGGATAAATTTTAGTTGATCCGAAATTTATTTTTGTTGACTAAGTTATTTTTCGCTAAACTAATACTGAAAATGAGAAAATTATTTTTTAAAAATTATTTTTAGTGAAATAAACGGACTCAAATTGAAATTAATTTTCTTTCAAATTTCATGTTATAAAAATAGTGTAATTAGGTAAACATTCTTATAAACAATGGTACATTTCCACATTACTATCCTTCTAGAACTCATAATCTTGTAATTAACATTTATCTAATAAACTTCACCAAATTAAGGCCTTGTGAGTATTTTACTCAATCCACTTCAAACCAACACAAATCAGAACATTTTTATCGAAGTTTACCCTAAACCCAATGAAAAAATAAAAAAGGAAAAAGAAAAACTGTTTTTTTGGGTAGCATCAAAAGAGAAAGTGAAAGGAGTGTTTGAAGGGGGAAGTGAAAGTGACAAACAATCTAACGGTGGGCAAGGGGTCGCCACTCGCCCGCTGACGGTAGCGGGAAGAATTGGATATTTGCCTGCCCGAATAGCAAGTTTCACGCGCGAGTTTTATAATTTTTTTTTTTTTGGGAGGGGTTGTTAGCGTGAAAACAAAGGGCAGCATTTTTCTATTTTTTGATTTTTTTTCTTCATTTTCGGACACCGACAGCTTGCCTTTGCCCTAGCTTGAAGCCAAGATGTGAGCCTCGGCTTCTGTCCGGAGCCTTCTCCCTCACATGCCCCTTGCTTTTGCCCACCGCTTTTGTTATTGCTATCTAAAAATAATATATTAAGAAAAGGATAACTATAATTAATGGTCCATCTTTTTTTTTTTTTTTGTTGTAAAAGGATTAATTAATGACATTTTGATGTCATGAAGCATGTACAATTTGGACTTGTAATCATAAGAATTGATGAAAAAAATAAATACAATTCCTTTTTCTTGGTGTATATGTGTGTGAAATTTTAATAAAAATAATTCAAACTAATCTTGCAAGGGTTGTATTTTCAAGTGTCTTGAAGCAAAACTTGTGAGTAATAACAAATTCAACCTATGAGTCATGAAGTTCAAATCTTATTATCTTTCAACATTTTTTTTTATGGATCCTTTATGTCCTTAAGATCTTGTTATTATTTGTATAATAACTAGAAGTTTACTGCAAAAAATTTCAAAGAATTCTTACATGGGTATTGGGTAGTTATAAATATTGAGTGAAATGAACATGGAATAATTTGATATAATTTTATACTATTTTACATCATATCAATTCTTCTCGAGAAAGGCTTTGGATGCTTTTTTTTTCTGACAAATTGAATGCTCTTCTTTACTTCTTAGTTCTTACCCATAGCCACATAATATATATATATATATATATATATATATATATAAAAGAATCTAGTTAGTACAAATGCAAACAAAAGCTTCCAAAAAAACCCCACCAACAAAAAACTTACACTTTGTTTTTATCTAGCAAATACTAAAAAGATGGTATCCAAGTCAACCCAACAAAAGAAAAAAAAAAAAAAAAAAACCTCACTAACTTAACCCTAATAAGTAACAAGGCTTGGCTCAAGTCTCAAGTCTCAACTTAGAAGCTGAGCTGAGCAAAGCAAACTCCTGACAAGTGACAGAACAGGTCGCCATCCTCCCCCGTGTGGGTCCCCTCATCCAGGCTGTCTCAACTCTTAAGTCCAGCCCCAAAGGCAAACTTCTCTCTCACCATCTCACAATCACAAGCAAATTCACACCAACAGCAACACAAACCCCCCTAACCAAAAGCCCAAACATTTTTGTTTCTTCATCTCCATTGTTGCATTGATAATAACACTACATTATTTATTTCTTCCTCTTCCTGCTGCATTATTTTCCAAGTCTTCCCCCCCCCCCCTTTGCTTTTGGCCTGCCCCACTGTTCTGACCCTTTCCCAAGCAATTAATCACCAAACTCCCCTTGCCCTTCACTTCACTCCCTCTTCCTCAAAACTCCAAAACCCAAATTCCCACAATCTTCAAAAACCTCATCTTGGGTTTTTGTCAAGACTGTTTTTTTTTTTTTTTCAGTTTCCTTTGAGCACCATGGGTTCTTCCATCTATGGTGTCTCTTCCTCCAAGATCTTCCTTTTCGTTTTCTTCTCCTTTGTTTCATTTGTCATTGCTGCATTGCCTCAAAACCCATCTGGTAAATCCTTTGCTTCATCAGCTTCCGGTCAGATTAACTCAAACTCGGTCCTTGTTGCACTTCTTGACTCGCATTACACTGAGTTAGCTGAACTCGTCGAGAAAGCTTTACTTCTCCAAACTCTTGAAGAAGCGGTTGGCAAACACAATATTACCATTTTTGCTCCTCGTAATGAAGCCTTGGAGCGTCAACTCGACCCGGAATTCAAGCGTTTCTTACTTGAACCAGGAAACCTTAAGTCCCTCCAAACCCTTCTAATGTTCCACATTATTCCCAAACGGGTCGGATCCCATCAATGGCCTGACCCCAAAACCGGACCTGTCAAACACAACACCCTTTGTAACGACCATTTACGCTTAACTTCCAAATCCACAGGCAAGAAAACTGTGGACTCAGCCGAGTTGATTCGACCTGACGACGTGATCCGACCCGACGGAGTGATCCACGGGATCCAGCAGCTTCTCATTCCCCGTTCCGTCATAGAAGACTTCAACAAGAGACGTAATCTACGGTCAATCACCGCCGTATTACCTGAGGGTGCGCCGGAAGTGGATCCTCGCACCCACAGGTTGAAGAAGCCAGCGCCGGTGCCAGTTGGAGCACCACCGGTACTCCCAATCTACGACGCGATGGCTCCAGGTCCTTCTCTGGCACCTGCGCCGGCTCCTGGACCTGGCGGACCTCGCCATCATTTTGATGGTGAGAGCCAGGTCAAGGATTTTATCCAAACTTTATTACATTACGGCGGGTACAACGAAATGGCTGATATTCTAGTAAACTTGACTTCTTTAGCAACGGAAATGGGGAGACTAGTTTCAGAAGGATATGTTATAACGGTCTTGGCTCCAAATGATGAAGCCATGGCGAAGCTTACTACTGATCAGTTAAGCGAGCCAGGGGCGCCGGAACAGATTATTTACTACCATATTATTCCTGAGTATCAGACCGAGGAGAGTATGTACAATGCGGTTAGGAGGTTTGGGAAAGTGAGATATGATACGCTGCGGTTGCCGAATAAGGTAGCGGCCCAGGAGGCTGATGGTTCGGTCAAATTTGGGCATGGTGAGGGTTCGGCTTATTTGTTTGATCCCGATATTTATACGGATGGGAGGATTTCTGTTCAGGGAATTGATGGGGTTTTGTTCCCGGAAGAAGAGACTGAGACTGTTGAGAAACCAGCTGCTGTTAAGGTTGCCTCCAAGCCCAGGAGAGGTATGTTCTTTTTCTTCTAGTTTTTATCAACTCTATGACTGTTCTGGTTAATTGGTTCGGTTAACCAGTTAATTATTTACTGTTAGGAAATCAATTCATAAATTGTGCAACTTTGAGCTTTTAGTTGCTTTGTTTTTAGATAGACAAATTATTTCATCCATGGTACACATACACACACTTATGGTATATTTATATAAATAAATAAAAAAAATATTTGACAGTCTCTTAACTCCTGTGTATTTAAAAGAGAATGAAAAGAATGGGAAGTTTGGGAACTTGAAAGTGGGAAATTCGATTAGTGGGTATGGAATTGGTTCAAGTTTAGGTTCAGGGAGTGACTATTAAGTTGGAACTTGGATAGTGTTCTTTGATGATTGATGTTTTTGGTGGTGGGACAGATGGGAATCATGGAATACGCGTTTATAATCGTGGTCTCTTTTTGATGATGGGGATTTATGTATCTATGTAGTGTATGGAAAGGAAAGCTGGGAGCTACCCTTTGCTTAACATTACAGAAATGAGCCAATAACATTGTGCCATATTAAGGAATGATTAGATAATGTGATTAACGTCTAAATCGGTGTGGGGGCATTGGCATTGTTCTTTGTCTGAAAGTGCCACTCAATTCTTCATGGAGAGAGAGAGGAGGGGTAAATTGGTTGCAGTGGTAAAGTCTAGAAAGTTTTGATCAGAAATACTTGGTTTCACTTTTGAGCAAGGATTGCCATGGGCAAGTGGGAACTTGGTGAGAAAGTAAAGTGTCCCATAATCTTAAGTTTTGCACTACTTTAAGCTACAATATAATAGTCATTTGGTACAAGTAGAGAAGTGGTTAGATGGAACTGTGGAAGAAGGTTCTTTAACTAATAATGGGTCAGAATTATTTCTCAAATTCATTGCCTTGGCCACCGGCGAATCCATGTGACCAAAAACACCTAAACATAAGCCCTAAAAATCGGGCTGCCCAGCTGTTAGCCACATTCGTCGGTCTACCCCACCACAACTTTATTGCCAACAATATAGCTTACATATAATTAATTCCCATGCCTTATTATTATTTATTTCTCTTAAATTTTGGGAAAAGCTTTTGCAATCAGCTGGCAAGATTTGTTGTGTAATTCTTCTCTACTTATTATTAAGCTGACCTTAATTTTATATAGGGGTTTTGGGGTTGGTACCAAGTTTACTATTGAATTATTCAATTTACACCACTTAATGGCTTGGTTTAATGAATATAAATTATGAGTTGACTTAAATTTTGTGTTTCATATTTGATTATGCAGGGAAGTTGTTGGAAGTAGGATGTTGGATGCTTGGCACTCTCGGACAGGATTCGCGATTTCGATCTTGTCAATGAACATATATAAGAAATTATAGTCTCAAGATGGGAAGGAAAAAAAAAAAAAGGAAAAACTGAAACAAAGGTGAACAATACTTTCTCCGGGTAAAGATGCTTTGTCATTTGCAGTTGTAGGGTTAAGATTTTGTGTCATAATATACACTGGTGGAAGGGAAGCGCCTGGTGAATGCTACCCAGAGAAGAGAAAGTGTGGCTTTATTTTGTCATAAATACTGTAATTACATACCATTTTTTTAATTGTTTTTGTGTATGATTCACTGTCTCTTATATAATATGCATAATGCATGAACAACCTTGGAAAAACCTATCTTTTTTTATTCATTCGTATCACGGGTTCTTCTGTTCTGTTTTGGCCTGTTTGTGCATTAATTGCTTGTGAATCAAATTCAAAGCTTTTTCTATTCTTCTTTAATTACTTTGCTATGGTTAATTAATAATAATAATAATAATAATCTATTAAAATTTGAGTCAAATTTAATTAATTTATGTAATTAATTTTAAAAGATGATATTTAATAAATTTAAAATTTGAATATTAATTTTTATAATTTTATTTTAATTTTTAGATTACAACTTTTTTTTTGTATAAAAAAAAATAATGATATTAAGGCGGCACAGTTGGCTAGCTGGTCTATCTCATTGGTTGCTGTTCCTTTTGTCATTATGCAAAGAAATGTACATCAATCAAACCAAATGATCATATCAATTACTGAGACTTTTGGCAATTTTCAAGTCTTTGATAGATTTCTAGCTTATTAGTTATTAGGGTTTTTCCCTGCACGCCACGGTAGGGGAATTTTAATGTGAAATTTTTGGCTATGAATTTGGCTTTAGTCTTTAGTCTTAACCTTTGACAATTTTTCTTTAGGGGGGTTATTAAAACTAAGGAAAAGTCCAAAATCTAATGGAACATATTCCGGTGGAGACAGCCTGTAAACTCTGGCATGGCTGTGGAAATTAAATCATTGCTCACTCCACTACCTACACTGCTTGGAAGTTTGCTCAGACTAATGGCTTCAATGTTAATCAAGACTAAATTGCAGTGTTGGTTCCAATTTCCAACATAAATCAGCTCTTCTATGTTATATATATATATATATAAAAGATGGATCAATTTACACGGATATAAAATTAATTAATTTTGTATATGATTGATACTTTAATAAAACAACAGATGAATTTAATAATATAATTGTATTTATCATGCACATATATCTCTATTATGTCGATCAAGAGTATTATCTTTTTTATATATAACAAATAATTAGATCTTTTTAATTTACTCGAAATTTGAGGTATAAAATACAATTATTGAATTAAATAAATATAAATTATATAAAAAAATACGAAAATGTGTAAAATGTGTAAAATTAAATTAATTTTACATTAGCACAAGTAAGACATTTCTTATATATATGTTTACCTGATTTTTCCTAATAAATAATGTAACATGTGCAAAATAATAGGATTAATCAATCTCATATATGAACAATACTCATATTCTAACTTCAAAACAATAAGGGCCGAGTACAATAAGTTAGTAAACATATATTTTTTTTTATTTGATTTGGTTTCTTCTAATGACTAACAAATACTACAAATTTAATATATATAATAATTAAAAAAAGCAAGAAAGAAGTGCCATACACCTATTGCCTTTTAATAGCTCAAGTTTGTTGAGATCGAATTTTCAAGTCAGCATCTCTTCTATAAATTGAAAGAGTTATTGTCACATAAATTGTTGGGATATGGATTGATTAAAACCATCCACCATACATTTAAAAAAAAAAAAGGAAGTTTACTTAGTATTAAAGTCTATTATAATCCCTTTTATTAAATCCACAGCTTAATCCATTTAATTTATATAATTACTTTTAAAATATGACATCTAATAAATTTAAAATTTAATATATATAATTATTTTCTTTATTCTAAAATTATGATTTTTTTTATATAAAAAATCCCTTTGTACTAAAAGAACTAGAGCTAGGATGTATTATTAACTGGTCGTTTTTAGGACATTTCGACGATTAAATTTTAATATTTCAATTCAAAATCAAATTTTAAAAGGTTAAAGAATTTTTTTTTTTATATTTGAAGTTGTCATAGAATCAATGCTAGTTATTACAATAAAAATCCAATAATTTATCAACAGATAGCACAACTGTTAATATTAAAAAAAGTATTTAGGTAAAATCATATGCACCAAAAAGATAAACTTAATAAGTTAGGAGTTAGGTCTATTGAAAGACCATTGATCTCAAAGTTGGTGCTACTTTAACATGGTATCAAACTAATGTCCAAGATGAATCCTTGACATTTCTTTTGTTTTTGCTTTTCAACACTTTGAGCTTGAGGTGGCGGCAATAGTGCAGCTGCTAAGTCAGCCAATACCTTGAGCACAAGAAACCCATTGGAAGCAAAAGAAAAAAAGAAAAAAAAAAAGTTGCAGCTAATAATTCATATTACAAACTAATAATCAAAAGATAATAAGTGGGGTTGCTACTTGCTACCTTTATTTAATCAAAGCTAGGAAAAATATTAGAGTTTATTTTACAATTAAAGGTTAAAAGAAATAAGATTATTGAGAGAGTCCACCTTCCTCTAGTTGAGCTTCTTAAGGAATTGCAGGTCAATTTGTATATAATATATTTTTAATAAATTTTTTTTGTGGGGGCGATATTGGCTATTGTTTTCTATGCTTTATATCATGAGAAATACTAGTAATAAATTGCCACAAAGTTAGGATCAGGACAACGTGCAGTCATTGAATTCTAGCTAGCTAGATTGCAATCTGTTTGATTTCTTTTTCTAACCTCACCTCTTCCATTATTAATGAAGTGAAGATTTGATTTCAGATATTTGGAACCAAAGGGTTTTTTTTTTTACCAGTGTTTGTCGGCCATAACTTACACACACTCAAATGTTCAAAAGAACATCGTATATACTTATGGTTGCAAAGTAAAACATGTAATCAGTAATATTCAACATGTTTAAAATTCGAATTTTAATATTTATAATTTTTTCTTCTATCTCCATAGTGTAAAGTTGTAGTTGGAAGGCACCTAAAAATCAACTCATCTCAATAATTGATTCCTCAACAAGCATTCTCTTGATTTGTACATCTTCTCATAAAGATGTCTACATCACAAAGAATTACACTAATACTATCTTTGTTAAAGGTTCTAATGAATGAGGGCCAACTTTTGCTTGACAGCAATTTAGCTTGCTGTGCAAGTGACAAAAAGTTTCACCATTCATTGGCCTGGTAATTTCTTTAAAAGAGTCGGAATTGCCATAAAAGTTGCACAATTTATTTTTATCTTTTTTTTTTTTTTTTTTTTTTTTTTTTTTACAAAAAAATCACAATCTAGAATAAAAAAAATTTCAAATGCTAAGATTTAAACTTAAATTTACTGAATATCACCTCTTAAAAGTGACAGCATAATCCAATAACTTTTTTTGTGCATGAGTAGTCCTGGAAGAGAAAAATAGAGCAGATCCTGAATTAGCCTGAATATCATGAGCCATCTAATGCTAGTGAGAATAGGAAATAAGTCCCACCCCCCTCTATAAATTGAAGATAATACTTCAAGGCTAACATTACATATTGTATGTCAAGTCATATGTCATACAGCGCTTACCAGCAAAGATAGAGCGATATTTATGTCGCCGACAGACTCATTTTGCCTAATAGTTCGAAAGTTGGAGAATCCTACCAAACACTTTGAATAGAATTTTATAAAGGAAACATGATTGCAATAACCTGTTGATGCATATGTAACTTGGTAACCCTCCAAAAAGAATGTCATGATCAACTTACAAATACTATTCACAACAGCATGAAACTTGAATAATAATAAATGAACCTATTAACACAAGGCCTTGAGAATCATGATCTTCAACCTCCAACTGTGACTTGACGGGGCATAATCTCGGGGTTGGCCAAACTTGGAATTGGTCCACCATTTTGAGCAGGATTTATTTCGTCTGCTACACTTACAGCATCCTCACATTGGGGAAGGTTGACAGGACGGTTCGGGTTTTCTTCAGGTTTCCCGACACAACCATCCTGCACAGTGTTCTCCACCCTCCTAGTTTTTGGTTTCGACTTACCAGGCTTTTCTTCTGCTTTGATGATCTCCTTAGATTGAAGCTTAGGTTGGGATTTCTTTACATCCTTCTTGGAAGCAACATTATCTTTATTACCATTGGTCTGAGTTCTTTTATTTGAACCATTCTGTTCTTGATTCAAAGATGGGCTACCACTAGAATAGTCACCTTCTGAAGGGTTGTTTGTTGCAGCAACGCCGCTCTTGTGCCTTCCAAGCTTTGGGGATATAGCACGCGTAGTTGGTATCTGTGACAATTACAGTAGATATTGGATGATTGTAGTATAGATGAATGGAAGATTGCACAATAAAGTAGGGGAGAAACAGAAAATGCTCTAAGAACAATAAATTTGATCCATCTCTAAGAGTTCAACTATATGTACATTTGCCCCAATGCATGTGAAGGTAATATTTGGCATATTAACGAAAAGACTGCTCATGTTGGCAGACAACCTTGTCAACATCACCTCATGAAAATGTGGTCATCTATTAGATAGTTAAAAAATATAATAGTCATGGGATGTTTGACAGGAAGGGGAACTCATTTCTTGTCCTCTTTACAGCAAAAACAGATGATATCTCTCCTAATTACATGAATACATTGTGTGAGTTAAAGTGCTTCATTAAGAGATTAAGGCCCTCAAGTTTAGTGAGAAAATGCATCATTTTTACGAACTTTTCAAGGATAAAGTAGAAGGGAAAAATCTTAATCTGATTAAAATTTTCTTGATCTAGCAAAGATTCCTAATAATGCCAGAGCATTAACTTTAATTGAAGACAAAACCTTTGAAAGTGCAGTTAAACACCCTGCAAGATTTCAGGTGTTTTCTTCACCTGCAGCTATTTTTATCTTTGACATCAGCCTTTTTCTCAGTCTTCAAAAGAAAATAAATGAATGATAATTGAGAAGGTTGTAGTTCCAAATCTTTCATGGCGTAATCGTAAAACAATTCAACGTTCAAGTACGGAATATCAACCGTACTACAAAAAAAGGTATGGAATATCACAATTATCAGCATCACACTACATAAAAATGATTAAACACTATGATACAATAATAGGCATATCCAAAATATTCTCAAGATAATGTGGTTTCAAAGAGCATATATGAGTACTATGGTACATAAATTAAAAGTTTCTGACAAAAGAATATATGCAAGCATGAAATAGTAATAAGGAAAAAACCATCAATTACCTTCTTTAGTTCAACTTTTAGAGGAGGTTCCTTGTAGAAAATTGGCATTGGTGTAGCTTTAAAAGTCAAGCCCTTCCTTAATTGCTTAATTTCTGCCTCCTGGTTCTCCTGCATGATGCAACAAACTTAAAATTAATGAAATGTCAAGATAGAATGAATTGAAGCAGAAAAGTTGAAAAACATAATTACTTGATAGAGAAAAGAAAAAAAAAAGGGAAAAAGATGTTCATTCAAGTAATAGTTATAGAGAAAAGTCATTGCCAAGACCTTTGATTTTGCCTGCAAGTTATTTTTTTCAACTTCCTTAGCATGGATCTTCTCTTCTAGCTTTGAAAAAAACTGGAGGAAAAGTTCATGAAACAATTACTTGTATGCTTAATGTTATTAAGGCTATCGACGGAATAATGGATTGATGCACATTTCCAACCTGCTTTCTCTTTTCAGCACGCTCCTCCAACCTGAAGGTGAATCCTGACCCACTACTTCTTCTAGTGCTACGAGAAGTGGCACTGCTAATAATTAAGACCAAAAATCAAATACATAACAATAAAAAGAGAGTAATTAACAAAAGGAGTTCCATAGCAAATGAAAGTAAATAAGTAATGACAGTACGAAGTAGTGGAATGGGCATCATCATCCTCTTTGCTCAGCATTGCAGCTGTTATCGGCTTTGAATCAGCTGATCTGCAATCACACAAGGTATGTTCACACTATAATTAAACCGGCAGAATTAAACTCACGAATTATATCATTTCAATTGTTTCCCCTCTGTTTATTTGAATTATTCCCCCCACACCCTTGTTTTTTGTTTTGCGGTGGAGTTGGGATGTTGGATAAAGTAGCAAAGAGATCTATTATGCATACAACTATCGAGTATTCTGAGTGAATTTAACATCAATATAAACGCATCACAGTAATTACACAACCAAAATAGAAGAAGTTAAACAGTGCGTGTATGTGTGATAAACTGATGATATGGTGACTAAGACTTACTCCGAGGATGAAGGGGACTTAGCAGCCACATTCCCAGGACCAGATTTTGCAGGCTGATACACATTCCCAGGACCAGATTTTGCAGGCTGATAAACAAAGACAAAGATAAAAGAACGAGAGGTACTTAGAAAACCACAGAGAAAATAGAAAAGAAAAGAAAAATGATATCACAAAACCATACCACAGCTTGCCTATTGCTAGGCAAAGATGCTAAAGTAGTCCTCCTGGCAGTAACTGCACTACCATTCATATTTGCCGGTTTCGAGTCCAGATTTAAGGATCCACGCCTGTTGGGGTGATTCAAACGGGACAATGAAGGAACTGATCCATTGGAAGAAGGAGCCTGAACTTTTGTGCTTTCTTCTTGGGCACGTTTGAGACCAGTTTTCTCCGGATATCCATCAATGCTCTTCATGAGACCATCCCCATGGATTCTTCTTGCCGGAAATGAAAGACTTTGGGACAGCACAGGCCTATGAATACGAGAAATTGGAACTGCACTTCTCAAATTAGATTTATCCTTTGTCACCTTACTGTTCTTTGAATAACCACTAGTCAGGTTACCAGGTTCCTACACAAAGAAACAGACAAATAACATAAAATAAATAAAAAAAAGGAACAAAAGGGGAATATCTGAGCTGCAAGAGATTATGTAAGTGATTGACACCAATAGAACAGCTTGAATGCATGGTACATGGTACCTTTAAGGGTTTTGAGATTTTACTTTTGGAGACATTTGCAGCAGCTTTACTTGCCATGCCTTCAGATTTTGTTCCCTGCTTGGAGGCTTCCTTCAAATTTGAAGCCCCTTCACCATTAATATCAACATTCTGTTCCTCTTTCTTTGCTTCTGTAGCAGATTCTTCCACATCTGTTCTTTCACTGACAATTCTCTCTTCTTCCACTGTTACCCCGTTCTCAGACTCCATTCTAAAGCAAAGGACGAAAATTTCCTGCAAAATTACATGTTATAACCATCAGCATCAACTTAATTTGTCAAAAAAAAAAAATTAAAGGGCTTTAGCCAAAATCAATGAAATTGCTAAATTAGATTATGAGACTAAAGGATTCATTACAATGAGTGATCATTCTACTCATTGTAATGAATCTAAATGGCATATATTTTCCCATCTCATATTCTCTCCTCAAAAAACTGCAATCTGGTTAAACTTTAACCAAAACCTGAAATGAGAATCACCCCAAAGATAAAAAAATAAAAATAAAAACAATCGAACTACAAGGATCCAACTAAAATTCTACAATTAACCCACCAGCTATGCTAACTCTAAAAAAACAGAAAAACCCTTTTGGTCAAAAAAGAAAAACAGAAAAACCCTCACATTAAAAGTCAAAGCTTTATGAATATAACCAGAAAGAAATACCATAAACTCAAAAAAAACAAAGAGAGAAAGAAAGCTTACAAATTTTATAAAGCAATTAACTTGCTCACAAGAGTTAAGACTCAACTCTCAAGAGAAGTGAAATGCAAAGCTTGAAAAGCAAATAAAGAAAGCACTAAATTTGATAAATAAATAAAGAAAGAAACTTGAAAGTATAACAAAGAAGTGACAAAATCTGAAACCTAAAGCTATAAAGATCCAAACTGGGTTTTAGACTGAGAGGCTCAGTGACACTCAGCTTCCTGCAAAGGAGGTAGCTTTTGGAGTGTTTGGAGAGAGAGAATCTGTGTGTGTTTAAAGTAGGACGAGCTTTTCAATGAAGTGGATAGAAAGATTGATGTTGGCAAAAAAAAAAAAAAAAAAATAGAAAGATGGATGAAATGATGAGCCACTAATCTAATGGGTAGTTTCTTGCTCCAAGTTTAAGTTTTTAACTACACTTTTTCCAATTATAAATCATAACGCAGGGAATTGAATGAAATTTGCAGGATTAATAGGGAGCATTTTACCATTAATTTTTTATTATAATCTTGTAATTATTTAATCATAACATAAAATTATGTAAGAATTCAATCACTTAAAAATATAAGTTTCACGTAATATTGAACTTTATATAATTTAAAATTATGATTGATTAATTACACTATAATATAATAATTATAAATGATATATTTCCGAATTAATAAATTCCATAAAACAAAGTCTTAGTCCACATAAAAGGGTAAATGTTGGATCAATTATTGTCCACGACCAATTTTTGCTATGCTGGTTCTTTCTGTTTTTTTATTATTGTATAAAGTTTATTAATTCAAAAAAAATGAGATTAGGGTAAAACTTAAAAGTAATGAAATTAAAATATTTTTATAAAATATTTTATTAATGAAAATAATAAATTTGGTCATTACTTTTAATTTTTGGACAAAAGTAATGAAATTGAAATATTTTATCATTAGTTTAGTTGATTCTGTTAATGCAAAGAGCAAAGTTCAATCAATTTTATTTATTTTATTAATTGTGTTTAATGTAATGTATCGTATTTATTATATTATTTTTGTATTTATTAAACGTATTGTATTTATATTATAATTTTGTATAATATTCAAAATTATCAAATTTACGTTAGGATATTCACTTTCCATTATCTAGCTCTTAACAGCAATAATGCATATCTATCTAATATCTACTTCCAATAAATCAAACTTTGGTATTTTTTTTTTCCCTAGCAATGTAAGTTGTCAAAGAAGAGATCCATATATGAGAAAATTGATAATTGAAGTTTCTCATTTCAGGGTTCAACTCAGAATTGGCTGCATTCATTCAATTAGAAAAGGACAAGTCAAGTTCTATTGGGAGAAAAGGGTTGTGGAGTTGTGGGGAGCTCAAGTAACATGTTTAATGGCATGTGGTATGTTACAATCTGCATTTTGGACAGTTTGATGAGAAAAGCTCAAACATCCCCCCCCACCCCCACTCCTTTTCCACATTGCATAATTAAATCATTTTCATTCCCAAACAAATATCAAGTTAAAAAAATCAGATCGGAAGTCGAATTTATCAGACTTTTCATTCTCGATCCAACCGGTTTAATAGGTTGGACCGACCGATTTTATGATTTTTTTAATATTTAAACACTAAGTTTAATGTTAAATAAATATAGTTAATAATTAACAAAAATATGCATTTGACTTAATAGTATAGTTTTTAATCTAAAACTAAAAGGTTAAAGGTTCAAATCTCATAATTTGAAATAAAATTTTGAAAAAAATAAAATATATATAACTGATTTTTTATCGGTTGAACCGATTTTGTATCGGTTTGATTAACATTCGGTTTAAATATACTATCATAATCAAACAAGCCACTAATTTTCAATTTGATAGGCCAATTCGATCCAATTTTTTTAATCAATGACCAATACATTATCAAGAATTTTGCAAGCATCCAAACTTGGTTTAGGATTGATATCACTTCTTATTGTGTTTAATATAAAATTAAAACTAACTTTTAATGCCAACCGTTGTGAGCGATTTGTTGATAAATTATTGAACTCTTAATTACAATAATCATAATTTAATCTCTATAATTTCAAGTATATATAAAAAACCTTTAATTTTTAACTTTTTCTTTGTTACGACGAAAATCGAGTCTTAAACTACATAATAAGAAGTAATTCTATTAACTTTATTTATCACCTTAAGAACTGAAATTTTTAAATTGAAAATGCTAAGTTAGATAGGATTTTTTTCTTGGAAATATATAGTTCTAAGTTTAATTTAATTTACCGAATCGTTAAATGTGAATAGATGAGATGGAACATCCTTCAACTTTGACAATTCCAAACTTCAAAAGTAAAGGCTTGAATTTAACATTTTATTTTCACCTCACAGAATCTATTACGTACCAATTCCCCGATTACTGTTTCTAATTGGGGAATTGCTTGATCTTGTCTTGTCTTGTCATGCGGGTCATTTTTTATTTTCGGGAAAGAAAGAAAAAAAAAAAGCGATAGAGAGGAAAAAAAAAAAAAAAAAAGAAAGAAGAAGGAAAGAGAAAAAAAAAATTATACGTTCATGTCGTGTTCATATTATTTTTTATATTCGTTTTTTTTGTGCTCAAAGTATTACAAATTTGTTATATAAATTTTTACATGTTAATAATTTATTTTATATAAATTTTTACACGTTCGTGTATTTATGTTGTATTCATGTTATTTTCGTGTCGTGTTGTATTTTAATTATTTTTTTTATGTGTTCGTGTCATGTTTCAATTCATCCAAATATTTTGCATAGTTTGTCATGGTGATCCAATTAAGAGAAAATTTTGTTTATCCATATCGTATCTCAATTCATTTCATATTTTGCATAATTTATTATAATGATTCAATTTTGTATGTTCATTTTTATTGTGTGTTTAACATATTATAAATTTATATAAATTTTTACACGTTAATAATTCATTTTATGTCGATTTTGACACGTTCATGTATTTGTGTCGTGTTTTAATTGTTTTTTTTCATGTTGTGTTCAAGTCATATAATCATGTTGTGTCTGAAATTGTCAAGTCTAATTGACACTATTCAAATAACTCACAAATTTGTGTCGCGCGTCATCATGTTCGTGTTATTTTTTTTCAGTTATAATCGTATTCAAGGTATTATATATTTATATAAAATTTGACATGTTAATAATTTGCTTTTTGTAGATTTAGACACGTTCGTGTATTTGTGTGGTGTTCGTGTTATTTTTTGTGTCATGTCGTGTTTTAATTATTTTTTTCATGTTATGTTCATATTGTATAATTATGTTGTATCTGAAATTATCAGATATAATTAATCATATTCAAATAACTCTCAATTTTATACAATGTGTCATATAAGAATAAGAATTTTTATTTTTCTAAATTATTATCTTTACTACTTTTATTTATTTTTTATTTGTTAAATTTATTATAAAATATTAATTTAAATTTGATAGTATTCCGCAACGAAACTTGGATATTATCTAGTGAGTTTAAACTTAAAACTTGAAATGCTTTTTTTTTTTTTTTCAATTACAAATATTGAAAAGCTTATAAATTTTGAAATAGAAAGTGAAGAAAAAAAATGAAAATGTAACGCAATCAAATTGGAAATTTTTGGTCATGAGTTGAGCAAGATTTGATCCTACTCGCTCACCTAACTCACCAACTAGAAGTCTAGAACTAGAATTGTAGAAGAATCCCATCTTAATTAAGTGGCTCTTGATATACTTTTAACACCTAAATTTGTGCTTAATTAGTGGGTTAAGCAAGGGCATTTAGTCCAGCCCGAAACAAAAAAAAAAATCATTAATTAAAATTAAATTTGATAATTTCAGACTCAATATAAAAATATAATACGAACACAAAATATATATAAATACGAAAATAATATAATAAATGCTACACGATATATTTAAATACGATTAACATTATATGTTTAATACATATATCATATTCGTAATTAAAATTTTAACACATTTAATAATTTTTGTTATATTTATATTTACAAGACTGACATATAAAAAAAAAAACACCATATATATATATATACAAATTATTATATTAAAATGAATTAAGGGCCAAAACGTCATTTCATAACTAACCCAAGGATTGAAAAAAAGAGAAGGAAAAACACAATGCACTGTTGGAGAACGTGGAAGTTCCCAAACACTAAAAAAAACAACCCACCAACAGTGTGACTGGTGGGTCACGGACACCCAGGTCACAGCCAGGTAAGGCCCACTCCCCATCTTAATACTGACGTGGCAAGACGAGCAACATGATTGGTCTCACGTTGGTGCCCCCGTAACAGCTGTCATAGAACGTGCGTAGAAGAGGATTTGTTTGTTTGGGGAAACCGAACATCCTGCGGCTGGGTCCCGCTTCTTTCTTTTTTTTTGTTTAAGGTAGGACAATCTCTGTCGTTTGATGAAAGCCGATGGGTCCCAATCATAGCCCACGTTTGATTTGGATTTTAGTTTTAAAAAGTCTAGGATTTAGCGGGTGGTGCGTTGCATTCGCGGCTAAAAGGCTGGCCTTAAATGTTATCTTCAAAGATTGGAGTTTTTCTAATTGGCAAAAAATATATATATATATATATATATATTGGAGTTTATTTTTAATATATTAACAGTAAAATTTTTAAATTTTATAAATAAATTAAAAAATATTATATATTTTATTTATTTTTTAAATATATTATAATTGATATGTATCATTCTATTAATTTTATTTATAAAATTTAAAAATTTATGATTAATAAAATAATTTTTTGTTTTGTTTTTGGTTTACCTTGTTTCAGCACGTCTAATCCACGCGCTTCATGTTTTCTCGCATGTGAAGTTTGGATTAGGCTCCTTTTATTATTTATTTTTTAATTTCCAATATATTTATTAATACTATTCATATTTATACTATTCATTTATAAATTATGAAAGTTATATTTATAAAAAATTATTATCTTGTACACTAACAATAAATTTTTTTAATTTTACAAATGGAGTTAAAAAGTTACCACGTGTTTTATATATTTTATTTTTATTTTTTAAATATAATTTAAAGATATGTGATAATTTTTTAATCCCGTTTGTGAAATTAATAAATTTTAAAGAGATAATTATTCATTTATAAATGATGATTAAAGTATATTAAAAAATAATAAATAAATAAATAGAGGGAATCATGAAGTTTTTGTCTTTGTCTCAATTTGTGAATTGGAAAATTAATTCAAAATTGTTTTAAATCATCATTTGAGAATCAGATGCAATTATGACTTAGACATTTGTTAGAAAAATTGAAAAATTATGAGAGTGTAATTCAATCATTAGAGAAGAAAATGAAAAAAAAAAAAGAAGAGTGTAATTCAATTAAGATGTCTAATAAAAGTTCCATTGTCCAATTATTCATAGAATAAAATTTTTAAATGTTGGAATTCGAATTCTAAATATATTGAATATCACATCTTAAAAGGAGTAATTTATATTTTGGATCATTGAATTTAGTATCAATTTTTATATAGGTCACAAACTTTTAATTTCATTAAATTATATTACTATATTTATATTATTAATAAATTAGATCACTTATGTTAACTCTATTAAGTAATTTTAACGAAAAAACTGACTCAACATGCATATATGACTTATTAGACGATAGAAACACTAATTTCCCTAATAATTTACATAAATCGAAGCTTTAAGAAAACCCTAAAAGAACTTGACCGACAAAACCATCTATTTTTCTTTCTAAAATGAACCCCACAATGTCAGCATGAAATTTTTTTTATCTAAAATGCCAGTTAGGTATTATCTCGATAAAATGTAAAAAATAACTCATGTATGCATGCTGAATCAGTCTTTTCGTTAAAATTACTTAATGAGGTTAGCATAAGTGACTTAATTTATTAATAATAAAAGTTTAGTGATATAATTTGATGAAATCAAAGATTTGTGACTTACATGAAAATTGATGTTAAATTCAATGAGTGGATGAATCAATTGAATCACACCTCAAATTTATTATTATTATGCTTCTCTTTGAGTTGAAAAAGTTAGAAATCAAACAAAATAGCAATACTAAAAAAATCATTGTTTATGTTTTCTTTATTTCTCTCAAATACAATGTTCATGTCATAATTGAAATAAGTAATTTTAAGTCGTTAAACAAATTATCTCTCAACTTTTTAGGCAATATATATAAATGGAGGTATATAATGTGTTTAGTGTTGAAGGAAAAAATGAAAAATGAATTAAGGTAAATTTTCTCATATTAGAAACAAATCCTATTTATATTATAATAATAAAAAAAAAACGAAATCCCATTTATAAAGTGAATGCTAACCAATGATCCAAAATCAATGGATGGTGATAGGCTAATTATAATTAATTAACTAAATAATTTATGATCCCTAATAATGCATGGGTTATATTCCTTTATTTAAAGAAGGAATCAAAGACAATCCACTAAAATAATATAGAAGATGGGGCAAAATAAAAATACAGTCAACTAATATTAGGATCTTGTCCTTAATTAACTTACCAATATTTTCCTTAATCATTGGATTAATACCTAATAATGGCCTGCTTAATGAATGGGCTACTTAATTTGCTTAATTTATCAAGATAATAAAGGGAAAGTGACTTTACACTAACCTTGCTTAAAGAATAACCGAGTTATTTGGTAAGGACATGACAGTGGAGAAAAACCAAAGGAAAAAATTTGGTACAAAGGAGAATGAGTAGGGATGGAATAATTTTTGAGTTCATTTTTTATAGATATATTGACGATAGATTTTTTTAATTTTATATACAGTGTTAAAAATTTATGATATGTTTTATTTTTTTAATTAGTTTTTTTTTTTTTAAATTAATATATCGTAAGAGGTATGTATCATCCTATTAATCTCACTTATGAAATTTAAAAACTCCACTATCAATAGAAGTGATAATTTCTCAATTATTCTTCATACTAAAAAAATCTAATCCTTGTATTATATATATATAAAGATGGAAGAAAAAGAGTTCTTTCAATAATGGGTGTTTTTATTTATAATTTGTAGTCTTAATTATTTTCTTTCATTTTGTTTTGCCTTCTTTATATCATACAACTAGGAGAATAATTTTTTATAATTTTTTTCTTCCTTCCCTTATAGGGCTTTAGGCTTTAATTTCCTTTAATTTCTCTCTAATTTCTTCCAAGAACAAATCATCCTTATAATATATCTAAATTTAACTGAATTTTTTTAAGTAATTGTAGCATTTTTCACATAGTAGGTGAAAAGCATGTATGCATCAACAACCATTGCTAGAAATCTTCTCTAGAGTTCTTAATTTGAAAGGTTTCTTTTTGTTTTTGTTTTTTTTATCCATCTCTTCTTTCAATTTCTTAATTCAAAATTGATTCCATGTTATTTGGCATGTGAAGTGAAATACTATTATAAGTTTAGGCTGTTGGAGTATATATAGCTTGATTGGTTTTTATAATCTCTTATATTTAATAAAGAGATTCCAAATTTCATGGAAAAAAACATTGTGATGCTGTTTATTTAAATCCCCAGAGTCCCATGAATTAAGGAGAATGCTTGAAAATAAAAACAAATAGCAACCACCAAAGGAGATTCTGTTTGGGATTTAGGAGAACCAAACATGACTTTAAAGTGTTATACTATGAATCCGGAGCTTAACCCAGTTGGTTCATGTAACCTTCTTTAAGATGTGACAACCCCTCCCCTATCCCAGACTACATTCTCTTTTATATATATAAAAAAAATATTATACTATAAAAATAGATGAAAACAAGAAAATGAGTCAATGCAGGGAATTGCAAAAATATGTACAACAATATTTCAGGCACAAGAACAAACAAGGAAACTCAATATATGGTCATTAAAGGAATGCCTGATGATAATGAAGATCCTCAAACTTTGAAGAGCTAAACTAAAGCTAAACTCTAAAAAGTTTGGAAGAAACTAAAGAAAAGGCCCTAGGTGAGTGACTATATATATCTTGTCAAGAAACTGGCAATGCCTCCCTAAATCCAATGGTGAAACCTTTACCCTGAAGACCCTTGCCAAATTCAGGATTGCCCTTGTGCATCATGGCCACAAATTCATTGTAATCTATCCGGCCGTCCTGAAAAAATTAAAATGAACACGAAATGAGTCAAACATGAGAATTCGTTCAAGAGGAATGCAACTATTTTTCATGTCTATATATGTGTAAGTACTGTACATCCTAATTAACACTAAATGCTGTAGACATGGATTAGAGAACTTACATTGTCCTGATCGACTTCTCGCATCATTTCATCGATGCGGATATCCTTAACGCCGAACTCTTGACAAGCTTTTTGAAGCTCATCATGAGTGATGTAGCCACTGCCATCTCTGTCGAAATACGAGAAGGCTGCCAAGAGATTATCTTCCCTCTCAACCATGTTTAGATGCAATGTTGCAGCTATGAACTCTTGATAATCAATTGTACCACTGTTATTAACGTCTGCCTGCGATTTCCGAACAAAACAAAAAGAATGAAAAAGGAAGTTAATTTGATTAGGAGGGGTGTACAAACAGCATAATCTTCTTCATAAACAACAACAATTTCAATTAAAGAATCAACTTTTTTTTAACAATTTGATGAAGCATTAATCATTTCAAATAAGTATGATAAGGCCTTTTAAGTCGGGGGGATTCTGAAATGAAACTTACAGCCTGCATTAGAGCATGAAATTCTGACTCAGCAAGATTAGCACCAAATCTTTGCAATCCAGCTTTGAGTTCTTCATAGGTGATTTGACCACTATTATCTGTGTCTATCATCTTGAACATTTCCTTCAACCCGGCTATTTCTTCTTGAGAAAGTCTTTGTGCAATGACCTAAAAAAAAATGAAATGAAAAAAAGATAAGTCATTTTAGCTAGTGGGATTTGTGCATTCAAAGAGTTTCACTTAATTAGTATCTTTTCAGAAGTTTTAGAGACCAATGTTTCACTGGCAGAAAACCTACTCTTAAGGCCATTTTCTTGAGCTTGTTCATTGAAGAAAATTGCTTCATGCGGCTTAAGACTAAAGAATCAAGTGGCTTGTCTGGAGCCACCCCATCAACCTGAACCCAACTGTGGCCTGCAATGCAAGGAACCAAAATCAAATTAGCTAATTCCTCAAATTCCATCCAATAGTCTTGAGAATTCTGATAAGTAATATTCTTTCACATTTTGTCCCTATAGCAACCCAACTGTATAAACTGACATCCTTGATAACAACTCTCCCATAGCAATGGTGAACAAAGATGATAATTTAGATTAGTAACAAATGCAATTATGGCCTGCCTGATGAACCTAAGGCTATTAACGTCCAACTCAACACATGAAAAAGATGGGAAAAAAAAAACAGCAACTGAAAATTCAAACAGCCTCAATCATGTTATCAACATCTAAGTTCTCTAATATTCATCCCACCTTATACATAGTAAAAGAGACTTACGTAGTACTTCGTATGCAGTTATTCGCTTATTGGGATCTCTGACAAGCATTTTTGCTACTAGATCTTTTGCACTTTCAGAGATACTAGGCCAAGGATCAGATGTGAAGTCAAGATCACCATGCAAAACCTCATCAAATATTTCTTCTTCAGTTTCTGTACCAAAAGGAACAAATATATGAAAATTGCTCAAAGTGCAGAATTGAACAAGAAAAATCAAATACTATCTTAAAATTTTCAACAAATGAAATGACATCAGATGAACTCTTACCACCCCAAAATGGAGGCACCCCACATAGAAGAATGTAAATAATAACCCCAGCACTCCACACATCAGCTTCTGGACCATAATGCTTGTCCAAAACCTCAGGTGCAACATAGTATGGGCTTCCAACAACATCAGCTAAGATGTCCCCTGAAATTTTAAGACCTTCATTAAGAAAGCAACCCATTGCTGATTGCTCAGACAGCTTCAAAACATTGTGGAAAAGTCTTTAATTTTGTTTTCTTGTAGAAACAAATTTAACAGTCTACCAAGAAAATTAATCCAATTCAGGGGGGAAGAATTGGTGCTTATGATATTTTTCTTTTGGTAGACAACATGTAAACTAACATCCAGTAAACATCAAAGTCTGCTGCATCCAATCCTAAACATCATAAATTTACCTACAAGAATTATAATCACTTGGTTTTTTCTTGGGTACTTTAATATATATATATATATATATATATATATATTTGTTTCGATTACTAATATGTATATTTATATATATCTAATTGAAAATGAGTACATCAATTTAAATACAATTGTTTCATATAAACCTAAAAATAACATATGTTGTTATTCATGTAAGTTGAAAATTTTTCAAAGATATTTTTTCCTTTTTCTTTTTATCAAATACAGGTTTACTTTTTTTATTTTCTTTTTTCAAAATGCAAGTAGTTAAAGAATAACAAGAAGAAAAATCTCAAGTTGTGAAACCAAGCTTTTGGTATACATTTATTAGGAAAAAAGGATGCAGCTTTCATTCTAATTAAAGCTAAAAATAGCCTGTTCATGGAAAGTCAGAGCAAATTAAGCTTAAAAGATGCACTGCATTTACAATTATTCAGTAGTTGTTACTTTCTTTCTTTGTTTTTTTTTTTTTTTTTTTTTTTTTTATAGGAATAGGATTTGTTTACTTCTTGTAATTTCTACTTGATAAATGCCCTTTTCTTTTGCTACAGGCAGTCAACTATTGGAAACATGGAATAGTTAGAGCTTATAATGGAAAACTAATCTCAGTCTAAGTCAGTGTTGTCAATGGCGCAAAGCACGTTCTAGACATTAGAACCTTTATATTACCTGAGGCGCAAAAAAAGCGCCCACCTGAGTGAAGTAAGGCGCAATATGCATATGTGCTTGTTTTTATGTGTCTGTGTTATATATAAAATAAGCTTAAGATAAATAATTATAATAATAAACTCTAAAGAGCAGTTTATCCTATAAAACATGCAAAATTTTCCTTTTCTTTTGTTGGCCAATATGCATGATTTTCTTCTGGTTCTATATATGTCTATTATTGAATACTCAAATATTAAGAAACAAAGAGTTTGATAGTATACCCTTCCTTACTAGTAAAGGTGCAATTAATGAAAAAATTAAAGAGAATTTCACAGACGGGCTTTTTTGGTTTTTTTTTTTGCATCACTCGTCTTACAAAAAAGCACACCTAGACAAACCAAAGTGCACTGCTTTTGTTATCTGACACAACGCCTAGATGCATCTAGAGCCACACCTTAACCACATTGGTCTAAGTCTAACAAGTAACAACCCCACTATCATTGATTCCAAATTCTTTTCTGTATTTAAACTGTCATAGTTCAATGAAGAATATCATAATCCAACCAATAACTTTTCAGCAATGTTCCATCCTATTCAATTTGACAACTATTATTTGTCAAGTTTGAATAAAAGCAAGTATGGTAGAAAACTGAAATGCGTAGCATCAAAGGCATTCCATCTGAAATTGACTGGAAAAATGATATGACAAGGATTACCAAAAACGTATCAAACACTCGGTTAACACTATGGTTTTAGCACATTCTGTCCCTTAAAGTCAAGGAGCTCAATAATAGTGGATCCATACCAATTAATAGTACTTGAAATTCCTTTACTTCTAAATTAAATTTAATTCTAACAAAAAAAATGGGAAAATTGAGAATCATACTACTTAAGCTTTAAATTCAACATGAATTGTGCACCTATAAATGTTTACCACAAAGTTCCCAGGGTGAGATAAGGCTGAATTAATCTTTAAGAGTTTCAAGGCAAAACAGCAATTGAGATGGACTCAAAAGAAATGCAGAAACAAAAACAATTGTCCCAAAAGTGGAAAGAATTTTGAACATACCCGGCTTGAAGAATATTGATAATCCAAAATCAATGGCTTTAAGAGGTGAATCCTCCTCCTCATTCACAAAAAGAAAATTTTCAGGCTTAAGATCCCTATGCATTACTCCCATGGAATGGCAGGCTTCAACAACACTGACTATAATCCTTGCTAGTTCTGCTGTCTTTCTTTCAGTATAATGCCCTCTCTTAACAATCCTATCAAAGAGTTCTCCCCCTGCACACAACTCCATGACAACATGAACCGCCATGGAATCCTCATAAGCCCCTTTGATGGATATAACATTAGGGTGCCCTGCCAAGTGATGCATTATCTGAATTTCCCTCCTCACATCTTCCACATCATCTAGAGTTGCCAGTTTCCTTTTAGCAATCGATTTGCAAGCAAACTCCTTTCCAGTACCTTTCTCTACACAAAGAAAAGTTGTTCCAAACTGACCATGCCCTAGCTTCGTCCCCAAGTTATAGTATTCCTTCAAATGACCTGTTTTTGTTTGTAACACTGACTCTACCTGCAGTCCTGCGCATGACTGCCTCTTAACATTATGGGGCTTCCGGGGCTTTTTAGGCTCAACCTTAGACTCTTCCTCGTTATTTGCTGCAAGCTGTGATGGTTTGGGGTTAAGTCTTTGAGGGTGAGACTTTGATTGTTGTCTTTGGGTTTCTTCTTCAGATTTCCCTTGTTGTTCCCTTCCTGTCTCTTCCCTAACAATCTTCATTTCTTCAGGGGCCTGGTTTTGAATACAAGCAGCTTTTGCCTCTTTACTTTCAGACTGATCAGCTTCATTGCCAATCTGTTCTTTTTCCTCATGTGCAACTTCGGCTGGTCGACACCACCAAATGGAATCTGAGATTGTTTGAAAGAATCCATTTTTCACACAACTATTTCCCATCTGAAACTACTCTCAATTCTCACACCTTTTCTTATATATATACATCCAAAAAATTCTAAAATTATCCAAATGCTATCGCCCCATTTCTTCTCTCCCTCAAGGGTGAGACTTTTTAAAAGATAGCATAAAAAAAAGGGAGTTTTAGCCAATCTATACCACCCCTACACCTTCAAAAAATAAACCCACAATGCAACCAACACCAATGATTCAATGATCAATGTAATGCATCAAAGAGAAGAATTATCCCTCAAAAACAATTTCATCAAAGGCAAAAAAATTGGAAACCTTTAAAAACTTTCTAATATAGAAAGATCAAATGATCATCAAAAAAGAAGAAGATGAAGAAACTTCCAATAACCCAATATAAATAAAAAATCACAATTGAAAATTCAATGTCAAAACAATGATTTGAAATCAGAAATAATGGGAAAAATATAAATAGTAAAATGATTGAAAACCAAATGAAACAGAGGTAAGAGAAATGAAGAAAAAAGAAAAGGAATATATATATATATATATCTTTGTGAGGTAGGAATTGAGGTTTTTGGTAATGGCAGGTTTATATATATGAGAAAATTGTATTTATTAGGGTTTTAATCAATTTGTATAATCAAAGAAAAAAAAATTGCTGATTTTTCTGCCTTTTTGTGTTTTTCTTTTTTCTTTCCGGAAAAGAAAATGAAAGGAAAGAGAAAAAAGAAAGGCAGCTTTTTTTTTTCCGTTAGAATACTTCAAATTTTTACGCCTTTAAATGGGTTCTGATAGGGTGTAGCTAACAAACAGTGAGGTTTCAGTGCTTATCGCAACATGATTGTTGGCCCCACATGGTGATGGACGGCTGTTAAAGGTGATTTGTTGGCTGTTTTTTCAGTTTTGTTATATGGCCGGAGTTGGTGGACCGGCACTGAACCGGTCTCTTTCTTTTTCCTTTTTTCCTTTTAATTTTAGAAAATCTCCATTAAAAGGTTATTTTGTTGTATAATGGTGAATTATAGCAAGTAATTGTGCTTAACTCATAAATTTATTCATAATTAAATTGATTAATAATAAATTAAAACTCTTAATACACGTTCTTTGCTGTGATTAATGATAAAAATAAATAAAAATAAATGGATATGTAACTATAAATTCAAAGATCAAAAGATTTGCGATAATTTAAAATACTGAGAAAGCAATATTTACAAGATTTTTTTTATGTTATTGCATGAATTTATTCATTATTTGTTTATGTATGACTAATAAGTAATAACCTTTTTAATTTTATTAATATTAATAAGATTTTGGTAAAGAGTGCCCTAAAGACACTCTTTAATGTTACCATTTATAATAATATTTTCATCCAATGTATTAAAAATAATGAATAAAGTTATCAATTATTGCATTCAATAAAAAATTATTACTAAAAATAATATATTAATTAACTTTAAAAAATATTTTAAGAGCACTCGTTAATAAAATACATATTAATTATTAATATAGATTGCATTGGAGCAACTTGTTAAAAAAGAATAAAACTCACTTATGTAGTCAATATTTTTACTTGACAATATTAAAAAATAAAATAAATATAACAGCCTCCTATATTCTATTAAGCTAAGCAATATTTTGAATGGTCTTGTTGTGGACAAATAATAATAATAAAGTTTGAATAGGCTGTCCATAACCTTTTGAAAATGGTCAAAAACTGGGTTCATGTGAAATTATCCAACCCATGCTATTACCTTTCAAAGTTTAGTTGTTGGAAAAGAAAAGGAGAAACAGAATGAAAAATTATCCTACGCATCAACAACAAATTTTTTTTTTTCTTGAAATTTTTTTTTATTGACACGTGGATAACGTAAATTGTTATGATTTTAACAAGTAATATGTTCTGTTTACAAAAATATCAACCAAAGTAATATGCAAAAAATGTGCCATCACTGCCATAACAGTGGGTGCTTTATAAGGAAATCAATGGTTTGTTGGTAAAAGATTAGAAAAGCTAAGCATAGGATTGGCAATTAAAATCATGATCTTTGTTTGAAAGATTGAAAACAACTTTTTTTTAATGGTATACCAACTCTATAAAAGCCATTTACGACTTCACTTCTTTGGCTTGGCAGGCTGCCATTGCAAAAGAAGGATTACAAGAAAACTTCAAGCCCAATATGCTATCATTTTTCAATCCTTTCTAGTCCTACAATTGAGGCTGTTGAAAAGATCCAATCACCTTCATACCCTTCAATTTGGACAAAGATTTCAACCCCCCCCCCCCCCCCCCTTCCCAAGTCAGCCAATGCTGCAGCTTTGTCTTCTCATTTTTTAAAAGCATTACTATTTACCTTATCTGTGTATAATCAGAAAAACGGCATCAATCAAGGAAACTAAACAAAAACATAAGCCGATCTTCAAATTTCAGAGCCAGGAGATGAATCAATAGTTGAACTTGATGCAACATTCTTCAAATTTCAAATGCAAGGCTTAGTACAGTTGGCATCCAGCAAATTTGAGATTCGAATCTTATTATCTGCAGACTACGTACTTTCTGCACCAATTGAGAAATAGGCAGCAAATTCCAAAACCAAAAAAAAAAATGTCACCAAGCATTCAAAAACTAACATTCCATTCTGATAGGTATTAAGTTCCTCTATATTACTACAGTCTAACGAAGAAAATTGAAGAAAAAAAGGAGGCTGGCTCCTTGAAAAAACTTCAAACATCTTTTGCTAAACCAGACAAATGAAGATGCCCAGATTCCTCAGGTTTAGGAGAGGCTTCCTTCTGCTGACGACCTTCCATGGGTATTCCTCGCCTTATAGATGGTGGTGATGAAGATCCCCTGCCATAAAAATCTTCAAAAAGTGTCAAAGAAACTATTTTTCATCTCCACAGCAGCATCAAAGAAACGGTTAACCCCACCAAAGAAGCGGCAATTTCCTCCATGTCACTACGTAGCCCAGTAAAACCAAATGAACCTTCCGCATGTTGTGATCTGGACGAGAAGTTCCCTTTCAGCATTCTCTTTGTTGAATTATTTAAACATACAAATTCCTAGAGCCATAACCAGCTAGTCCAGCTCTGCTCCATTGATGTCTTTGAAAAGTATAGCAGTTTGTTTATCACCCCAAGGTTTTGGCCTTAAAATTTTTAATTTTCCTCACGTGTGTTTAACTTCCATAGTAACAAGAAGTCTTCATCCAGGTGTTCATACATGATTTAAGATAAACTAGCAATCAAACTGTGGTTAGAAGTAATCTACACGGCATGTAATGATGGATGCCAAAGGATTAATAATCGAATATTTAGACTTAAATGCCCAAGAGTGCCAACAGAATATTTTGTCAGTACTACAACAATGCATATCAACGAGCAAACTCAAGACAGAACCTGAGATATAAAGCAGATTCAAACATTCAAAGTTCTCTCTAATAAAATAAAATTTACTCACACTCATTGTTAAGTTATCATCTTTTCAATCTTTAAGGTTGTCAACCCATAATTGCTGAGCAGCAAAAGCCTGAATTAATATGAAATGACTTACAAGTGTTCTTAAAATAACTTGGACTTCGTGGTTTACTATTTAAGATCAGACCCAACCAAAATTTCCAACCATATATCAGATTCATAATAACTCAGTCATGGGTTCATTGCCAATCTCATAATCACCTAAAGAGTCGGTGGTTTAGTATGGAAAGATGAGATCCAAAACATTGAAGAGACGTTTTGTCCCAGAACAGAGTTTTTTTAGACTTATCCATAAAAATAAGAAGAAATAACATCTATGTTATTCGGACTTGGAGGTGAGTGTCGGATACGGATATGCGTTTGACACGGGTATATTCAATATTTTTTAAGTTTTTCATATATTTAGAGGATCGTACCCCCATACTCATGTTCGAATATGCGTCGGGCACGGGTACTTCAAGTAAAATGAAGAGTCAGAGAACATAGAATAACGTAACTTTTGACATAGAAAAAAGCCCCTGCATATAGTAAATTATTCAAAAAGCAAAAAAAATCCAGTACCTATATCAAAGCTTCTTCACTTTCTTCACTTGCACGCTGGTAGTAAGTCATTCTCTGGATACAAGTCACAACTTCATTGAAATTTCTGCTTTGATATGCATTAGCAAAGGAGCTAGACGATTCTTTCGATTTCTCCTTCATCTACAAATGACCAAAAAAATTGGGACAGAAAACATCCAAAAATGAAGCCTTTCTTATAGAATTTATTAATTTAAGCAAATGAAGGTTGTAAATGGTAAGGCCTCCCAGTTTTAGGTGGTATTCCTATGCAGGACACCCACATAGACCACCAAGGCTGCTTCCCCCCCCCCCTTTTTTTTTTCTCCCTTCATGAATAGGATATGAAGGTTGATTCCATATTTTTATACGTATGTAGCACTCGAATTGAAAAAGGACACCAAAACTTTTAGAATTTAATCAACAGGTGCACGTGTTGCGGCAGTTTTAGGCAGCAGTTCGATGCAGGAATCCTCCATAGTCCAATGAGTTTAAAGTATAGCATTTAATATTGTTGAACTAGCCATCATCTTCCAGTCTGAAAACATCACAGTTTCAAACACCTCCAGTGGTCTAATACATTACGGTTTCAAACATACAGGGCCATGAATTATTGCCATTTAGACAAATGCAGTCAGACCTGCTTAAAAATGAATAATCCAACTGATTGATAGAAAAGAGGGAAACATTGTAATTCTCTCAGGCTGATAAAACTACTTTATACATGCATGAAACTTGAGAACTCGCCATACCTTAGATTGAATTTGATTTAGAGCTTGTAAATCCGGAGCCTCTTCTAAAGCTTCCCTGATTTCCATAATCTGCATAAAGTAGAAATGTAGATTATCAAAAAAAAAAAAAGAAGGTGAGCTGAACATCTAAGGATAGAAGAATAAATTTTCAGACGTATCAGTCACCTCAGTGAGCAACTCAGGATCTTAAACTGTCTATTCTTCATCAACATGAACTCCTTCAAGCCTCAACTGTTAATGGAAATGGCAAATCTCAAGTTAACAAATAATTCAAATACAGTAAAATTAATATAGAGAAAACAAAATAAAGACGAAATAAAAGTAAATAGTTTAAAGGATACCATGATCAAGAAAATCTACTTTCTTTTAGCAATATCACACTGTTAAAATCAACTGGCCAATGAACCAAATGAACGTGTATCAACCCACCGATTAAGGTTAAAGACAAAGATTCAACCAAGTTTGTTCAATCTAAGGTCGTATCCTACAGCGTATCTCAATCACAATGATACTACTCACTCTAAAACATCTTGATTACATTTTCTACACAAAACAATCACTTCGAGTAAATGAAAATAACAGGATTACGAACAATTACAAAACATCATAAACAAATATAACTGCGCATTACTAATATTTAAAAGGAACACTTACAATGTATATTGCCTTAGACAATGGCTTGCTAAGTGTGCGGTATGCATCGATAACACGAGCTGATTGTTCTGCAGCATATTCTCTCTCTTTCTAACAAATCCATAATATAATTATAACCGAAAAATAAATACCAGTTCGAAACCAAATTATGTGTTTTTGATGAACAAACCTCGAATTTTGAATGAACAAGGTCGGGATGCAATTTTTTCTGCCAATCCTTGTACTTCCCTTCCAAACCGTCAACCTCAATATCATACTTTTTTTCCCTGTTAATTTTGTTTTAAAAAAAATTACGGAATTAAAACATGAATTAAAAGAAAATTGAATAATGAAATTAGGAGAAAAAATACTTACAGTCCAAAAATCTGAAAGTAATCGATGGATAAATCAACGGGCTGAATGCTCCGGCACGAATCGCAATACAAAAAGGTGTCGTCGCAGCTGCGACGGCGCCGCAGTTCCAGCACCTTTTCGTTGTAGTATCGAGATTTGCGAAACTTTTCGCGGAAAATTTTAAATTTGAGAGAAAATCATGGCCGCAGTGTGGAGGAGGAACCCTAAATGAAGTTTCGAGGTGAGAGGATAAAGATCGAATTTGTGAAATTGGAGCATAAGGAGTCAAAGGACATGTTGTCGTTGGAAGAGCTCTGCGTATAACGGTGGAGAGAGGAGTCCATGGCTTCTTTGTCTTGTACATTTTTTCTGGCTCTGCTAGGCTGCTAGCTACAAGCTTAAGCTAAGCCGCCTTTTTATAATTTTGCATTTCTTTTTTTTTCTTTCCTTTTTTATCCTTTTAAATAATTAAATTATAATAATATTACTTATAAAACCATTATTATGATATAAAAAAATGGTGCTCCCTTTCAATAATTTGTTTATCAAATGTAAAAAAGTAATAATTTTACTATTTACCATTTGATGCTTTCCAACGATACTTTACAATACAATTTTACTTTATACTAGTAATTACTTTGAGGAAAAAAATAATAAATAAATAAATGCTCTAAAAACACTCTTTACAGTTATTATATATAATAATATATTCACTTAATTCATTAAAAATTATGAATAAAATTGTTAATCATTATATTTAATACAATGTTATTATTATAAATAATATATTAACTAATCTTTAAAAAATGTCTTAAGATTCATTAACAAAACCCAAAAAGTAACAATTAGTAGTAAGAAAAAAAAATTGTTCATAATCTATGCTTACATAACTTAATTGACTAATAAACATAAAAATAATATAATAAATATAATACAATACAATACATTTAAACATAATATATTCGTATATAAAATTTTAACACATTTAATAATTTATATTGTATTTATATTTACATAATTTAAAAAAAAAAAAAAGGCGAAACACAACACGCTTATTCGAATTACCAGGTTTAGAATAAACTAAGAAAATGTGTTATTTAAACTTATTTTGAATTACAACATATTACATTACATTATATAATTAATTAATTAAAGTTACAGAAAAATAGGGTTATTTTTGTATAAGAAGATGTTACAAAATCCACGATCAAGTCCTTTTTTTTTTTTTTTTTTTTTGCTGAGGGTTCAAACTTCAAAATGAAGAGCCTTGCTATCAGCAATCTAGGTCTTCATCCGGGGTTGAGGCATCAGCTACCCTGAATAGAAGCCGAAGCAACAGAACCTATGCTTTCTCTGGTTACTCAACTTTTTTACATCATTTATACCATTTTCATGGAACCCGTTTGCCTTAATGGTTCCATTTCCATAAGAATTCAAAGCAACCTGCTTAGTCTCGATTGGTATTGATACATTTTGCTGAGTTGATGCCGGTACTACTTTGTTATGGCTAACTTCCCTTGAAAAAGATTTTGATCCTCCAGACCTACAAGTACATCCATAGACCGATAAAACCCTATCGTTTGCAAGTGTAATTTGGTTGACATGAAAACAGGGGAATGATGGGAAACTATGTTATTCGGACTCGGGTATGAGTGTCAGATACGAGTATGTATCCGACACAAGTATGTTTAATTTTTTCTAAGATTTCCATGTATTTGAAAGGTCTTTGAAGGATCATATCTTCATATCCATATCCGAATATGCATCGGTGTGTGAACTACTTCAAGAAAAATGAAAAATCGAGTCGGTGTGTGAACTACTTCAAGAAAAATGAAAAATCGAGTAACATAGATGGGAAAGGCAAAAGGAAGACAGGGTGACTCTCCCAGTCCCCTCAACTTGATAAAATAAGGATATGAATAAAGATTTAGACTTCAGTGCATATATGTGAAAATATCTAACATGATTACCTTGTGTCATTAATGTCACTGCTATTCTTGGAGTCGTCCGAAGTCATCTCCAGATTCTCCGCGAACTTTTTGGAGCCAGCTTCAAGACCAACCTCAACTTTTAAACAAACATTGTCTTCTGCAGCATAAGTTGAGTCCTTTACAGCACCCTGTTCCGAATTTGGAGTTTCTTCATCAGATAAACTAGAAGATCTGCTTTGGGCATTAAATCCATATTGCCGTACTATTGAAATGACCTTCTCCAGTGTTCCTAGAGCTTCTTCCACCTCTGGACGAACAGAAATCCTTTGTTTACCATTTACGCCATTTGTATCCGCAAATTTATTGGTTGAAGGTTGATTTGCAGCCTTAATGCCCTCCTCCAGGCATGTATTCTCTTCACCTTCTTCTTCCTCAATTTCACCAAAAGTTTTTCTCTTTGTGTCTTGTGCTTTCTTCAGTGGAGATTTATCAGCAGGGTCAGTAGCATGAACCGTCTGTTCTATATCATGCACGTCATCTTGTATGCCTTCAATTACATTCTCATTAGGCAAAAGGTGGGGTTCACTTTTGAGTTCTTGTACTTCAAAAACTGCACCTAATTCGTTACTGGAGTAAAGAGCTTCCCGTATTAGACCAAACAGAGGGTCTCCCAAGGCTTTACTGTAATCTTCATCACTATTACTTACAGAAGCCACAGTCTGTAAGCATTGCAAATTGGAAAATGTGAGAGATTAATTGGTAGGATAGTAATAATCAGGATCATGAAAAATGAAGTTCCTAATCCAGAAGCTCTCAGCAATGGAACCTTTTAAGATAAATGATCAGTTGGATCGATTTATACCCCATCACTTCATTGCATACTTTAACAAGCCAAATGAGTTACACTTATTGGTAGCATTTAAAAAGAAAAAAAAAGTAATCTTAAACTGGATACTTGTGGGAAATTAAGATGTCATGTCAGAAGAATGTGTGACCTTTTGATAGAGTCTGAAACCATTTCCAACAAGCTGCCTTGCGATAAAGTTTATAAGGGATGGAGGGACAAAATCCAGCTTCATATCCATATTTGCTATTGTCCTACAAAATTAACAACATTTTAATATTTAGAGGAGAAAAAGAAGAATATGAGAGGAATATAACTTTCAAAAGGTTCTAAGGACAGTTTCTACAGCAACAATTGCTATTGTCCTTATGGTACCTACAGACAGTTTCTTTCTCTCTGTCTTGCCTCCTAAGTCCTAATTCCCCAACTGACTACATGTCAGAAAGAAAATACATGGTAATGCCTATTTGACACTTAATGCCACATAAGACAAGTTAAGGAAAAATAGAACATCTGTTTGAAATAAATCCCCAAATCCTTATGATTGAAACCATACAATCACCAAACAAGACAAAAGTGGTTGAGTAATACAGTTAGACTGACTGCCCTGGCAGATCCAATCATCCCTAATTCAGGCTCTCTCCTAATCACAGCTCCAATCAAATGGAATCATCAGAAGACCATTATTTAGCCAATGCCAACTCCAAATATATTAAGATCTCAATTTACTGTCTGCTAGTCATATTTTGGGATAGTTGAAAAATAAGCTCCTCAAGCACATGACCTGTTGAGATTTCAAGTAACAGCAAGTGGCAGAGTTATAATTATTCAAGTGTCTGCTATCTTTGCAGTTAAAACTCCTTTGGTGCTTGTCCCAAAGACCTAAATCCTTTGACCCTTTCTCTCCTTAAAATGCATACGGCAACATTTACTTTCCTATTTTCATATGAAAACTTACCTAAAGTAGCTTCTTTCATTGTTCACCTTCTGTAGAGCAAAGCCTCCAACTACGTCAATCCTTACAACATCCTTTGCTTCAGGAATCCCATCAGAAGTAAATCCATGAGTTGCTTTATCAATACTGCTCACATCTGAGATCTAAAAGCATAAAAACAGAAATATTTTGATAAATTTCCAGTGTATGGGAAGAAAGTAAATTGCAAAGGAGGTGAAACCATATTCAAGTCTTTGAAGTGACTACCGTGTTGACAAGAATGACAATCAGATCATCTTGAAAGTACTCAAAGGAAAAATAATGTACTAGAGCCTCCCTAGCTGACAGTGGCCACGCAACCTTCATCCTTTCTTCCAAAAATACAAAAACAAGTAAGCATTTTACAATTTCAGACTTCAACATAGTATTAAAAAAAAGGAAACAAATTTAAATAAACTGTTGTAGTTCTAGGCTTGACAAACCTCACTAGAGATATCTGTTCACCAATTCGGACCTTTTGCAAACAGGTGGAACTAGTTATTTTGAAAGATGGAAAGCTAGATTCAGGCCACCTAGGAAAAGTAAAAGAAGATTAGTGTTGAAAACATACACATTTTCATTTAAATTGGATGAAATCTTAAATCTACTGCATGTTAATGTTATACGTCATGTACTCCCTCCCCCGTCCAACAACCTTCTGTGGCAAATTCTCACCTATGATTCATTTATAATTATACAAATGTATTTACATAGAAATAGTTATTGTATTAGTCAGGCAAGAACGGACTCGAAATAGATGTCAACAAAACATTTCCAATAATTCAGCCATCCTAAGTTGAAGAAAAGCAATAAAAACATGGCAGCAACCTTAAAACAATAGCATCGACTTTTGATATTCTAGATGATGCCAATTATAAGAGTTAAAAATCAAAAGAAACATTTCAAATGAAATGATATTGATACTGCACCATGGTTCGGGATCAGATCCAAATATAAACAACTATAGAAGTGTAGAAAGATTTTCTGCAACAACACACACAACCAAGGTCATCGATACACAACATATTACTTCAATGGAGGATATAAAAAAATTAATGAAAGTATGCAGGTTACACAGTTTTACCAGTCAATATATAGCATGTTAATTCTACATTGGAATCAAGAGCAACAATGGAAACAATTCTCACCATTTCTTGTAGAGGCCTGACTCCCAAGAGACACATAAACCTGCAATGAAGTGTACAGCTCACGAAAATAGTTTCTTATACAATCATGACTGCTATTTAAAAGTCTTAACTCTTAAATTAATTGCATAATCTTTTGCTCATGATTTAGGATGAAGTTCAAAAATAATTAAAGTATGAGCAGAACTTACAAACATCCAAAGGCCCATCTACATAGCCTTCGACAAGTAATGTATGAAAAGGGGTACCATGAGGTCCTTCACGGTACATAACACGGAACTCTTCATTATCATGCTTCAACTGTCAAAAAAAAGGTTGGATATGCATTTTGGTGAAAAATAATAACGATTTAGAACATAAAAAAGTTGATTCTACTAATATGCTTAATAAAGCCATTGATATAAGAGAAATATGGGAATCTAGCTAATAGAGCATACTTTCCATTCACCATGTGATGTCTCACTGGATTTTGACACCTGATGATCATCAATAGAAGTACTCCTTAACATGTCAAGAAAATTGGATACTTCCCGAGCCCTTTTGTCCAATAAATTTTCACTAAATTCTGTTGACCAAAAAAAAAAAAAAATTAGAAGAAAATGTTTGACAGTATATACTCCAGAAAAAAAAAAAAAAAAAAACTCTATTTTTAGTAAGTAATGTACATAGAGGGATTTAAAGTGCACATATCATGGCCGCTTAAACAGTAAAAGTGGAGATTTAAATGCTCTCTCTAACCTTCTTTCTCATCTTGTGCATTTCGTAAAATCTGATTCTTGACAAGGGTTTTAAGTGTCTCTGAATCGGTCAGTTCAGCAGACGACAGCGTCTTGTCCAGCCTCTCTCTGTATTGAGAGATCGCCTTTTTCTTTTCCATATTTACATCTGTAAGCAAACAGCATCCAGCTCCCTCTCAAGCACTCAAAGGAGCAACTAAAAACCAATTTTGTAAACACGTATGCATTAAATTCTCTGTCAAAACAGTTAATGGCAACTCAAACACAAAAATCATGAACAAATTTGGTTTCTATTTTAATATTTAAGAGTTCAAAAGTCTTCTGCAAAATATGCAACCGTAAAAGACAATGTTCATTAAGATCTCCATGTGATTATACAATCAAAAAACCTAATTTACAAAACAAACTAAATTAAAGGAAACCATAAATTGACACAGAAAAAACTGCAAAAACTTCTGGGACCACGGCTGATAGGAATTCTATAAAACAAGAACAGAAAACCATTGAAAACTCCCCCATGATAATAAAACGAACTAAACAGTTAGCTAGCTCCAAATCCAAAACATTAATGTCTCTAACGTCATAAGATCAACAAAATGAAATGAAAAACAGAAACAAAAACTTTGCAAGGAAAAAGGGAAAAAAAACAAGGAAGCAAAACAACACCAAAAACCAAAATTATACAAGTTGTCAGATACATAAGAAAATCATCTTTTCATCAATATTTCCAGTCAAAGCAGAAGAAAGAAAAAACAGACGTTGAAGTAAAAGCAAGCAATCAAAGAAGTTCAACTTACATGAAGCTCAATGAAAATCAAACCAAAAGAAAAAATCTCTCCGAGGAAAATTCTAAGAAGAACCCAGAATCAGAAAAGTGAAATCCCACAACCCAAAAAAAAAAAAAAAAAAATCTGCAGATCTCAATGAAAAAATCGCTTACTTTAAAGCTCCAACAAATCTCTATATCTTGATCATGTTAAAGAAAATAAGAGACAAAAAGTCACTTGATTTGAGACCACCTAGACGCAAAATAAACATGGGCTTTTCATCTTGGGTATAGCGGATGCACGACAGTCGGCAGAATCACCAAATAAAAAAGTTATAGCTTTTTTCTGCTAAACAAAATTAAACAATATCATTCTGAGAATTATTATCAATTCCGAAGTCGTTGATTTTGGAATTTGGATACGTGCTGGGTTTTCGGACAACTAGGAAGGAGGGGTCCCACCAGCACTTAAAACCTTCAACAACCCTTAGTAGTTAGTACTAACTAAAGCTTTGTTAGGACTTAGGAGTAATCCAATGAGTTTAGTGGTTATTTAATTTTATTATTATATTTTTTAAGAGAAATTATCTTAATATAGAGATTTTAGATTTCACTGAATAGAGATAGAAAGATTACATGTACTTCTTAAAATATAATAAAAAAAATAAAATATGCTATTTTTTATTTTTATTTATAAAATTAAAAAATTATATTTTCAGTATATTAAAAATAAATTTAAAAAATAAATAAATTTATGTCAATTTTTTAATTTTATTTATAAAATTAAAAAATATATAATATCAATATATCAAACACAAATTTTTTTAAAAATAAAATCAAAACGTTTTACTTTAAAGAAAAGATAATATTATACTGTAGACTAGTATAAGATTAGAGTCGTACTCGTTGTACTAAATTTGACTGACGGTGAAAAAAGGGGGTAAGCTGGTTTTTACCGCTGTATTACGTGGCATCTGCGTTGTCCATAAGCTAAAAAGTCTATAGATTCTAGTGGATAAAGACACTCCAGGAACCGACACGTGTCATATTTATTTTTATTCTATTTGTTTTCTGTATATATTTTTGTTTTTGCTGAGCGAAAATATTAGATATAATTTTTTATATAAAAAATATTACAAATATTGACATTTGAATTTAGATATATTAAATACAATTATCTGAATTAATTAAATTAAACTTTAAATTTATATAAAAAAAAATATACTAGGAGTATTTGTTTTAGAATAATAATAATTTGGAAAACTATATATGAAAATTTCAATATTCCTTTTGATAAAGTTAAGTTAAGTTGATAAGATAATTTTTTATATAAGATGATAACTTAATTTGTTTACAATTTTTCGGCTCACACATGAAAAAAAAAATTTACAATTGCAACAAAATTAGAACATATAATTTTTCTAAAGCATGGGAGCTTCAACACAAGTAAAAAGAAAACACCAAGGATAAAGCTATTTACTGCTCATGATAAAGTACCTACAAATTAAAAACAAAAAATGAACACTTTATAAATGGTTATGGTTGGATTTGTTTTATGAAAGCCATATTGCATAGATTCAAAGTTTTTGAGTTTGGAACTAACTTTTCAAGTAGAAATTTTCAACCTATAATGTTGCAATTTAACCATTAATGTCTCAAACTAAGTCAAAAGGTCTTTTGGTTCAACTTTTTTTAAACATTTTAAATAGATTAGATTTATGCACCTAGGTCAAGTAATAGATTATTTATTCTTAAGATAAAAGTTGAAAAGAAAAAGAAAGTAAAAAGTTTATCTTATTTAAACATAACAGAAAAAATGAGACAAGTGAATGTATAATTATTTATAAGTGAATAAAATAGACATCATAATAGATTTTAAAACATTTAAATTCAATTTATACTTTTAATAAAAGCAAAGTATTTAAATACTCTTAAATAATACAAACTATCTCACAACTTTTACTTTAATTTTTGAGTAATTTTTTTCATAACACAAATTCAATCAGGAATCATATAAAATTAATTTTATTGAACATGGTGCCTTATAAATTACAATGAAAAATTAATAACTATAACTTGTTTCAGATATGACACATCTTCTTCACCTTTAAAATTAACATAAATTAGATGCAATATGTATTTGTGTATTTCCTTTTCCAAAATTTGAACTATCATTATATTATAATAATGTTATTTTTAATCTAACAATTAAAATTATAATTATAATGTTTGAACTCCCTCAACCTCCAGTCAGTTAGGCAGGCAGGCCTCGATGAAGTTAATGCCATAATGGCAATGACCCAACACATAAGTAGTTGGCAGTTGGCACTTTCCATATCAAAAAAATATTATTTAGTGTCTACGGTTTAGTGATATTAATTAAAATAAAAAGAATTCTGTTAGCAAGTGCTTTTAGTAATAATATTATATTAAATATATTAGTTGATAATTTTATTCATCATTTTCAATACATTAAATGAAAATATTATTATATATGATAATCTTAAAGAGTGCTCTTAAGGCACTCGTTAACAAAATCCATATAAAAAATATAATTAATACATTATTTTTTATTGAATTTAGTAAAAGTAATATATTAAATTTAAAAAACTTTTTTAAAATAACTAATATTTATTATTACATGCGTTCGCACGTGAATACTTGTTAATTTATTAATTTTTATTATATAATTGTATATTTTTTAAAAATAAAATATATATTAACTAAAATTTACATTAACGTATAAAGTTTGTTTATGTATAAATTATTATAAAGTTTATTATTTAAATATTAATATAAAATTAATTATATCAAATAAAAAAATTCAATGTAAATTTTATTTTTGTTTATTTATACCAAATAAATGTACTTACTTTTTAATATTAGTGAAAAATTAAAATTTTAAGATAAAAAAAATTTCATATAAAATTTTAATTATTTTTATTTATTATCAAATTAATCCATTTAAAAAAGTGTTTTAATGAAATTAAACTTCTTACTCATAAATTAGATAAATTTTATTAACAACAAAAAACATTTATAATGTCAATTTAAAAAATTATCCAAATTCGTGCTTTCATGTATACCAGTATTTGTTGTCACATGCGTTCGCACGTGAATGCTCGTCCATTTTTATTATTATTATATAATTATATATTTTAAAATAAATAAAATGTATATTAACTAAAATTTACATTAACATGTAAATTTTATTTATATGCAAATTATATCAGATTATTATAAAGTTTATCATTTTAATATTAATATAAAATTAATTATATCAAATAAAAATTCAATATAAATTTTAATTATTTTTTATTTATATCAAATAAATGGACTCACTTTTTAAGATTAGTGAAAAATTAAAATTTTTAAGATAAAGTATTTTCATATAAAATTTTAATTCTTTTTATTTATTATCAAAACAATCCATTTAATAAAAATGTTTTGATGAAATTAAACTTTTTACTCATAAATTAGATAATTTAAAAAATATTTATAATGACAATTTAAAAATATAGTGAATAACAATTACTATTTTCGTCAGTTCAAAAGATTCTTCATATTCATGCTTTTATATATACTAGTATTTGTTATCACATGGGTTTGCACATGAATACTCGTTGATTTATTTATTTTTAAATATATAATTATATATTTTAAAATAAATAAAACTAATAAAATGTATATTAACTAAAATTTGCATTAACATGTAAAGTTTGTTTTATGTGCAAATTATAACAAATTATTATAAAGTTTATTATTTTTAATATTAATGCAAAATTAATTACGAAGATAAAAAAAATTCAATGTAAATTTTAATTCTTTTTTATTTATATCAAATAAATTGATTTATTTTTTTGATATTAGTTAAAAATTAAAAATTTTAAAATATATAAATTTTTAATACTTTTTTATTTATTATCAAATTAATCTGTTTAACGAATGTGTTTTAATGAAATTAAACTTTTTACTTATAAATTAGATAAATTTTATTAATAATAAAAAAATTAGAATGGTAATTTAAAAAAAAAAAAAAAAAAACAATGACTATTTTCGTCTGTTCAAAAGATTCTCCATATTCTTACTTTTATATATATTAGTCATTGTGTCACATGCGTTGCACGTGATGTTACACGTTAATTATCTTATTTTTTTTAAATAATTTATGTTTAACAAATCAAATGAAAAAAAAAATCATGAATATTTATCTATTCTTAAAAAATCAGAACTCCCAAACCTTTTTCACACTTTATATTACGAATATATTAAAATCAAAAGTTATCGTAATATATATAATCACATGAGATTTAGTTACTTAGTAAATCCTAACTTTGCAATTGTTGTTTGATAAAATTTAACTAAAAATTATACACATAATTTAATTGTTAAAAGCATTATCTTAAATGTTCTAATAATTTTTTTTCTAAAAAAAACAATTCTATTATTGATATTAAAGATTTCAATGTTAAATTTTATTAAATATTTATAATACAAAATCGTAAATAATAATGGAATAAATCTATTACTATTTATAATATAAAAAACTTATATTATAAAAAACTTATTTATTTATAAAAAATTTATATATTGAGCATAAAGTTACATATTACATAATGGAATAAATCTATTACTATTTATAATACAAAAACTTATTTATTTATTAAAAAGTTATATATTGAGCATAAAGTTACATATTACATAAATAATTAAATTTCGTATGAACATTTAAAATTAGATTAATATAATTTTCTTGTTTTTAAGTTTAATCAAAAATTTAATTTTGAAGATAAAGTAATTCATTGTAAATTTTAACTATTTTTTATTTATTATCAAATAAATTCATTTACCTAAAGACTTTCAATAGAATTAGAATTCTTATTTATAAATTGGATAAAACTTATTAATAGTAAAAAAAATTTAAAATGGTAAATTAATAATATAATAAAAAATAATGAATATTTTCGTCAGATATTTGTGCTTTTATGTATATTATAGATTATAGATAAATAAATAATCCTTAACCAGCAGCAGCGTACTCTAAAAAAATGACAGCTTTTTTTTTTTTTGATAGTTAAAATATTTTTTGTAAATGAGTTTTTTCAATTTTCACTACTAATTGAAATAAGGATTTTGTTAACAAATGTCCTAAACCCACTTGTTAAAATTAATTAAGTTATTATGTAAATAATATTTTTATATTAAATACAGTAGTTGATAGTTAATTTGATAATTTTCAATTCATTGAAAATTATAACTTACCTAATATGATAATCTTAAAAAGTGCCATAGGAACACTAATCAGCAAAACACTTTAAATAATGATCAAAATTATAATTAAAAAAAAGATCAAGATTATTTCATTAATGAATTTTTAAAGGATTTTGTTAACTAGTGACTTAAGACACTATTTAAAATTACTTTATATTTAGTAAAAAAATTATATTTGAAATCTCTTTCATTAGTGTGGTAATTGATTGTTATATTATTAAGGAAAACCATTGTTTCACTTTATTTATACAAATTATAAAAAAGCTAGCTGAGTTTGGTGTTATAAGTAGACATGTTCATGAGTTAGGTAGTCGGGTTTAAGCAAGATTTTGAGTGATCCGGCCAAACCCGACCCGGTTCGAATCACTATTTAAAAAATAAAAATTAATTTTTATTTAAATTTAATTATAAAAATAAATTTTTTTTTATTTTTTAATATTAAATTAACAGTAATACGGGTCAGTCCAGGCTCGCTCAAGATCAGGCCTAGGTAAGGTAAAAAAAGAAACGGGCCGCGGCTGTAGTCCGGCCATGAACAGGTCTAGTTATGAGTCAATTAACATCATTTCAATTAGTGAATTTATAAAAATAATCAAATAAATTCATAATATCCAATAATAAATAAGAATATTATTATTTTTTAAATGACTCATTCTGAAAGATACTAGATATTGCACACTCACAATGTGGGTGAAAAACTAAAAAAATAGTGAGTTAAAAAATATACTTTGAAATAAATAATTTAATAATATAAGATGTAGGTTTTTTTTAAATAAAAAATTTATTTGATGATGTCATGTGAGTTTTTTAAATAAAAAGGTTATCTGATGAGATCATATAATTTTTAAAAAAAAAGTAAATTATATACATTCTTAATTTTGTTTTATATCATATTTTTTATTTAATTTTTTAATATTTTTTTAATTGAATTGATGTCACTTGATTCGTGACATTAATTCAATAGATTTTTTTCTCCACCCACGTACTGGACGATCATATTTTTAGTTATGAGAAACATGATTTGAATTTATTAATTTTTCAAACCTTTTTGTTTCTAAAAATAGAAATATTATGCCAAAAAAAATCTCTTTTTTGATTTTCTATAAAAGTGAAAACAAAATCAGAATCTATGATTGAAAAAAAAAAAAACGTTATCAAGCAGACGTAGCAACATTGTCTAGCTATTAAATTTGGATCCCATTTCTGATAATGACTTTGTTTAGGCAAATAATCAAAATGGAAAATGATAGGTGGTGGTAGCCTCGTCGGTTGGGTTGGTTGGCTGCTGTATTTTGCTTTTAATAATAAAGTTTGAAAACAAAGTTTTACTTAATATTTCAAAGTTTGAAATAACAACATCCGAGTTCGTTTTTATTTATCTTCAAAAAGATTTAAAATCAATTTTTTTATTTGATTTTAAATATTAAATCACAATCTTAGATAAACTTGAGATATATTTTTTACTTTAACCTAGACGGGAATAATCATGTACATTAGAATTTTGATATGATTAGTAGTGATTTGTAGTAATCATTGATCCAGCGTAATTACGTGTTCATGGGTTGGATTATGCCGATTAACATTTTTAGATGCTTCCTCATTACTCAATTCATTCATTTAAGCTCATTTAATTTTAATTATATTAAAATACTAAAATAAATTATATTAATATTTAAATGTATTTTAAAATAAATTATGTAATAATAAATTTTTTTCAAAGAGATTGAGTCAAATCTATAATTAAAAGTTATTATCAAAATTTTTATTCGTCGAGTCAAATCTATAATGTATCTATATTTTTTTCTTAAATATTAAATTTATGAATTTGTTTTTTAAATTTAATATTTATTATTAACTTAACTTTTTTTCATTCTTTAGGATTTTTTTTTATAGATTTAACTTAAGTTATTTATTGAAATAAACTATTGTAAATCAATAAAACCATTAATCTTGATAAAACTTTAATCCACTATTCAATTAAATGCTTTTACAAGTTTAAATATATAATTTTATGTTAGTTAAAAGTCAACAAATTACTACTTGACATACCTATTGTTGCCATACAGTGAAGTTTAAATCAACTCTCTCTTTTTGGTTTCTTTTTAAAGAATGATTTATTTTTTATTTATTTTTTTATATATGAGTTTAGATAGACAATTAGAGATAATTTTTTGATAGCTCATAAACTCATTCATCTCATTTACAACTAGCTAAAAGCCTAAAACCTATTGGTAAAATATTATTATATTTTCCAAGTAAATACTCATAATTAAAATACCGACATTGATAAGCTCATAAAATATACATTTTAAGTCTTTCTACCTTTAGTTTTTGTTATGTTTTCGATCTTTATCTTGTTTACTTATATTATATTTTTGAATTTTAGGTACAATAAGGAGAATGAAGTCAAAAGATGCCAAATATGATGTTAAAAAGTTTATAAAGTCACAATCTTAAGATGGAAGAAGAGTTGGGAGTCAAAAAGATCAAATTCTTAGTGCTAAGTGATCAAGCAGATTTGACCTCCGTAGGTTGTTTCTAAGAAATCATTATGTTAAAATCATTATTTGAAGAAACTTCTTTCTTAACTTTTGAAGCTGACTTGAATACCTTTCCAACGATAGTTTACACGCCTAAATCGGATAAGAAATGGTCATCCAAATCAGCCGACGAAATACGAGATAGTGCAGCAATCACGAAATCGAAGTCAGCGGGCAAAAATCACAAGTCAGTGTACTTGGCGCCACGGCGCCGACCCTACTGTCTTCAAATCCGAAAAAGGCCAAAAACTTGCCTATTTTGCACTCCTTTGCCTCCTAGCTTCCTTGATCAGCAAGAAAGGATTTTCAAGGCTTTAAAGCTCTACAAATACCATCTTTTGAGCCACAAACTATCTATCTTTTGAGGAGATTCAAAGGATCATCATCATTATTCTTCTTCTTCTCCAATCTTTTTTTTTTAGTTTTATGTATATATTATCTATGCCTATGCTAGGCTAAACTTCTTTTTGGTTAAGGATGATTTCAAAGCCCTAGACAAGTTGTGTAATTGATTTTCAGATTTATCTATCATTAGTTGTCTATCAAAGTTGATTATGTTATTCCATAAAAATTGTTCATGATATTGTCTTTGTAGACACCTAATTTTGTCCGGACCACTAAATCGGTATGTTTTCTTCCTAAATTGATGTTTCAGAATGCAAAAAGGTTTTTCTCATCCTGTAGGTGGTATTCCGGGACTTGGTCTAAGAAGTCGAGCATAAAAAATCAAACTTAAAAAAGTCAACTCTGAAAAAGTCAACCTTAAAAAAGTCAACTACTGAAAAAGTCAACCCACTTTCAAAATCAAGATTTGAAGTTCAATTGAAGAATGGTGAAAGAAATTTGATAATCCAAGGTCTACATTGAAAGATATGGAGTTCGGAAGTTGGGTTACGGAATTTCAGTAGAAAGAAAACCTTAATTCGGAGAATTTGGGGAAAAGTGCTTAAACGATCAAATTGTCCGAAATTGGAGGTTCCAAATGGAAGATAAGCACTGACTAAGGGTAATGGAAAGGCTACTTGGAAGAAAAACCGAAGGAAAAGTCAATTCGGAAGAAAACCGAGAATTAGGGTTTTTGGTGAATTTTAGTGAAATTTGAAAAATTGTAGAAATGACCCGATTCCGTAATGACTAAAGCCCCTAATTGATGAGGAGTGAGTAAACAAGGATAGCCCAAGGCTTAGTTTGAAGAAATTCCGAGAAAATAGCCGATTGGAGGAAAAACGAAAAAACGAGAAAATTCCCGATACTGAAAAGAGGGAAAATCAAAACGGAAGGGAATTTGATTGTAACAATTGGGCGTTTTTGGACCAACTCCAATTCAGTATATGACAAAGGCACAGAAAAAGAAAATCTGGAAATCAGACTTGTTTAGTGCAAAATCGGGCTTCGGAGGCAAAAAGGTAAACTAGAAAATTCGAGAAAAATACCAAATGACCTCAAAATTTTTTTGAAAAATTTTCAGATCTCATTCTTAAATCATTTCGGAGATATTGGCGGAAGAAAATCTTGATTCGGAGTTCGTTTGCAAAATAGCCAAATCCTGGGCCCATTATGCAAAAATTCAAAAGGATAAATCCCGAAAAAATAGCAAATGAGCTCTAAAAATTTTAAAAATTTGCAGATCTAATTTTTAAATTATTTGGAAGAGATTGACGAAAGAAAATCCTAATTCGGAGTTCGTTTGCGAAATGGCCAAATCCTAGGTCCCAATGCAGAAATTCAAGCAGATAAGTCCCGAAAAAATAGCAAATGAGTCCCAAAAATTACCAAAACTTCCAGATCACACTTTTAAATTATTTGGAAGAGATTGGTGAAGAAAAATATGGATTCAGAGCTCGTTTAAAAATGGTGAAAGTTCGGGCGCACAAAAGGGCATTTTTGGAAATAAATCCAAAATAAATAGCAAATGGACTCGGAAAATTTTGAAAACTTTCAGAATTCAATTTTTCATTATTTTGGAAGAATTGAAAAAATAAATTTTTAATTTGGAGTCCGTTTGCTATTTATTTAGGTTCGGGGGTCAAAAAGATCATTTTATCGAAGAAACCGAAAGGGGCCAATTTATAATTAAGAAAAATATGAAAGATGAAAGATTTGCTGAGATAATTCCTCCCTTGGTCAGCCAGCATAGAGGAGAAGAAGGAAGCTTGATCAATTTAATTCCTTATTCACTATCAAGCTCAAAATGCTTCCATTAGTACCTTGCAAATGGTCCCCCTTCATCCAATGGCTTAGGTGCCTTGTAGAAAAGTTGAATGCACCATCCAATGGCCAAGTTTAAATGCCAAGATGACATTTTTATTTGTCATGAAAGAACCCTCATCTAATGGCTAAGGATGGAAGGAAAAAGATTAGCATAATTCATCCAAAGGTGGGCATCCATTCGACCAAGCAAGGGAGTGCATGGGATTGTTTCTTTTCATCCAATGGCTTAGGCCATCTACAAGGGCTAAGTACACATGTTAAGGGCTGGTTTTAATCTACAAGATGTCATTTTTATGTTGTCCTCATCCAATGACCAAGGATGGAAGAAGAAAGATGAGCACAACTCATCCAAGAGTAGAGGTCCATTTGGCCAAGCAAGGGGGTGCATGGGATTGTGTCCTTATTTCATCTAAGGGCTGAGGTTATTAGAAGGGTTGAGTACACATCTTAAGGGCTGCTATCAATTAGCAAGATGACATTTTTATGTTTTCATGAAAGAATCCTAATCTAAGGGCCAAGATTGGAGGAGAAAAAGTGCACAACCTATCCTATGGTTGAGGGGCCATTCGGCCAAGCATGAGAGAGGGGGGAATGTTTTATTTTTCCTTAAGTGGCTGATCATTTGAGAAAGGAGGTCAGTAGCTAATGGAGAAAAGAAAAGGTTTTTGAAAAAAAGAAAGAAAGCTTTTGTTAAGGTAGCCATTCTACCATTGCTACTACATTTTTTCGTCTTCTTCCTCATGCTTTATTTCTTGTTTTCCATGTGATTTCCTACCATTTCTTTTTACATCTTCTTGTTGTTCTTGCTTTTCAAAAAATAAATAAAACAATTGTTAGGCTTCATGATCTTGATGAAAATCAAGTGATAATGGTTAGGGTGGGCTTTGTCCAATATACCAACCATGGAGCTCATCTTCATATTTATTTTACCTTAGTTTTTTATTTATTTATTATTTTATGATTTTGAGATTGAAAAGGCTTCATGACCTTGATGAAAATCAAGAGATAATGGTTAGGAGGGGCTTTGTCCAATGTACCAACCATGAAGCTCATCTCTTTGTTATTTATTTGCTTACTTTAACTTGCTTATTTCTATTATTGTTTATCTTTATGTATATTTATATTCTTGCTAACCATCTTGTTCTTTTGACTTATGTCATATTTTTTCATCTTGGGGCTATTGTCATATAGTTTAGGCCATTTCCATTTTTCATATCATCTTCCATAGCATTTAGTTAGGTCATTTTACATGACATTTCTCACAACACTTTGGTTCCTAGGCCATTCGGCCATGTGTATTTTCTCTAAGCTTTAGGTCATTTTTCTAGGCCATGATATTTGCTATTTCATTTAGACATCTAGGTCATTTTACATGTCATTTAGCTTTAGGTCATTTTTATTATTCCATGTCATTTTACATGTCATTTAGCTTTAGGCCATTTTCATATACCATGTCATTTAAACTTTAGGCCATTTTCATATACCATGTCATTTTACATGTCATTTAAACTTTAGGCCATTTTCATATGCTATGTCATTTTACATGACATTTAGACATTAGGCCATTTTCATATGCCATGTCATTTCCCATGTCATTTAGGCACTAGGCCATTTTCATTATTCTATGTCATTTGCGATGTCATTTAGACACTAGGTCATGCATATTAAGTTAGGATAGCATTTATTGTCATGCAAACTCATGCTAGGCATTTAGGTTATTTATGCCATGCATTTTCCATATCACTAGACTTTAAACCATGCATTTCATGCACTCACTTTGCTGTATTTTCATGCATTCCATGTCATACCACTTGATTTATGACTTAGGCCAATCAATGACTCAAAGTCATGCTCACTTGAGCATACTTGTGTAAAATTAAAGAGTTGTCAAATCGATTATTCTACCTTTGTGATTTTCTTTACTTAGCCAATTTTTGTCTAACTTTTTAAAAGTGTTAGCTACTGTTTGTAGGTCTTTAGGAGAGTCTCCAACAATTTTACTTTCATTTTTAAATGATTTTATCAAAGGCAAAAAATTTGTGTTTTGGCAAAACAGTTTTCACCAAGTTTTCTAATTTTCCCGATTTTTCTGGGAAGTCATATTTAATTAGAAAAGTAAGACAATTTTTTATCGTGTATTTTTACATGTTCTGAGTCTCCAATAGTTTTTTTAGATTTTTTTGAATTTTTAAAAATAGGCTAAAAAATCGTGTGTCAAAATCGGACAGTAGAGGCAGATTTGAATTCAAAAGAAAAACAATGGTTGAATTTGGCTAAGGCATTTAGAGGGGGTTGGTTAGAAGCTTTAGCTACTGTCTTAGGATAGTTTCTAAGCCTTTTTAAACTTTAAAAATAATTTTATAAACCTCGGGTTAAGGATGGTCAAGTCCGGGATTTTAAACTTAGGAAATTAGAGCTATTTTAAAAGGGTTTGGCTAGGGTTTTATTTCTAATCCGAGATCTTCAAAATTGTTTTCAAACAATCACAAAGTATTTTGATTTTAGAAAATTTAATTTTACATATTTTCCTAAGGTAGTCGGATATCTTTTTAGATATACGAATTTCCTTAATTAAAGGAAAAAATACATTTTCATGCATTGCATTTTCCATGTCCATGCATACTATATAATATGTGATTTTTGATAATTTCTATGATATTGTTATTATTTTGATTTATTTTATGGTGTTATGTTGTTTGTTATATGTCTTTGAATATTATATGTTATTCTATGCTTTTTATTTAGTTATTAATTTTTGTCACATTATTTAGCATATACTATGTTCATGCATTATTATTTCTATTTTCATGCATATTACATGATAGCATTATTTTATGTTTCATGTGATTTAGATTATATTCCATGTCATTTAGGTTTAATCATTTACCTTTGCCATGTCATTTAAATCATTTTATTCCATTTAGAATATACCATGTTACTTAGGTTATTTCCTTTCATATAGAATATATTATGTCATTTAGGACCTCATTTCATTTAGAATATTTCATTTCATTTAGAATATTAGGTTATTTAAATCATTTCATCTCATTTAGAATATGCTATGCCTTTTGAATTATGTCATAACATTTAGGTTGCGTTATATTATCTAGACTTTGTTATGTCATTTTATTTATGTCACACATGTTCATATTCATTTTTTTAAATGTTTTTTTAAAAAAATAATAATGATTTTCAATAAAAAATAAAAATATTCCCGAGTTAAATAATTCATGAGTTCTCTACCGGGTTTGCTGGAGGAAATATCATCAATTATCATTAATAAAGGAATAATTTTCTTTCAAAAAACGAGAATGATTCGAAAAGTTTTTCAAATAAATAAATTTTTTTATATTTTGTCGATTTTATCGGGGAATATAGGAAAATTTTGAATTAATAAATTTCGGATCATTTTCAATTAAAAATGGAATTATTTTTCTTTAAATTGGGAATTAACTTGAAATACTAAATTAAAAATTGACTTTTTACCGAGACTTGAGATAACACATGATTAATAAGGTACTGTTTTATATGGGCGTTGTGGGGGTGCTAATCCTTCCCTGCACGTAACCGAGTTCCGAACCCGATTCTTCGATTTTCTCTGGTTTATAATGCAGACTTGAAATTGGTTTTTTAAAATATTTTAATTAATTTTAAAATGTTTTATAAAACTAGTTTTAATAGGTGGCCGATCACACCTAGCTAAAAAAATTGGTGGCGACTCCATATCTTTTTCAAGGTCATTTTCAAAACCTTCATTTTAAGAGGAATTAAGTTGACTTTTCCTCGATTTTTTTTAATGTCACGCTTAACGAATATAAAGTCTCGTGATGAGACTCGTTATTTTTTAGGTTGCAACAGTCTTGATTTGTTTAGGTCGCGAACTAGATAGATCTTGATAATTATCTATTGCTAGTTTAGGAGTCTTGATCCGTGTAATTGTCTTGATTTTCTATTCATAAGTGGCAATTTGTGATTAATGATTATGGTCAACTTTTCGCTAATTGCAAAGTGGAACATAACATAGGTTAAACAATCTGAGCTTATGTGTTTGTTGCCTAGATCAACCTATCCTTCTCATCATAAAGCTGTCATTACATTAAATCTAGAGAGTTTATTCTAGCTTGTCTAGTGGTTAGAGATTAAATAAAAAGCTTGTTCATTTAACGACAAACTAAGAAAAGATTGGGATAATAGAGCTTGTTGTTATCTACGGTTGATAATTTTGATAGTTAATTAATGTTGATAGATCTGATTATTGATTCTCAAATGATGTCTAGTGGTGGAGAATGAAACCTTAACCATATTTCTCTTATATTTGATTTCATCTTATTTATTTGCTTCTTACTTTTCTTGTTTTCTTAATTTTTAAAACTCTTTCAAAAATCCCATTTTCTTTTATTGTTCTTGAACTTAAGTTTTAAACTAGTAATTTATAAACTAAAAACCAATCTCTGTAGATTCGACCCTTGCATGCTGCTTTACTATAATTGATCATATTAATTGCAAGGTTTAATAAAGATACACTCTTTTGGGTGCATCAATTTTTTGGTGTCGTTGCCGGGGATTGCTTTATTTAGTTTATTCGTTACTTGGTTTATTCTTATTTTCAGTTGTAATTAATTTTATTTTTCTTGTACATAAAGGTTTTTATTTTCAAATTTCAAGCAAGAAGAGATGGCAGGTGCTACATCAAGACTTCAGAAACTTCAGAACCAACTAGACAATCTCATCTCCATAGTTCAACAAGTGGCCATAAGTGAGATTCAACAATCAAGGCATTGTGGAGTGTGCTTCATGATGGATCACCCAACCTATTGGTGCCCATACTACCGAAAAAATAATTTTGAACCAGCCTATGATTTGGGAGGATACCAAAGCCATCAAAGGTTCCGAGGACAATAGTATGATGCTTTCCCAAACATTTACAATGAGGGATGGTAGAATCATACTAATTATGGCTACTCGGGAAATTATCAAGACATAGATCTTTATGCCAACTACAATCATCCGTCGAGCTTCAATCAATCATGGGAAAAACAACAAGATCTTCTTGAGCCACCACATGTGACTCGCAACTCAGGTACTTCGTTAGAAGATCTTGTCAATTCCCTTACTACTAACCAATTGCAAATGCAACTGGACATATGGGAAACAAACAGGCAAATAGCAACAAGGATGAGTCAATTAGAGACTCAAATGAGCCAAATGGCTAGTAGTATGGTGAGATTGATAGAAGAAGGATCTGAGGAACTACATGAGCAACTCCCTTCCCAAACTATGACTGATCCAAAGGAGAATGTTAGTGCCACACAACTTGAGGATGAATCAGAAAATCCAAGGGAACCTGAGGATGAAAAAGAACTAGAGATGGATTTAGTTTTTGAAGATAATGAAGCTTCAATTTCAAAAGAGAGTATTTCGGCACCTGAGGTAACGTTTAAGGTTCTAATTTTTACTAATGTTTCCTTTCCACTTTTTCCTAGTAGATTCACAAAGTTCAAGGAGGAGGAACATGAATAAGACATACTGGAAACCTTAAACAGTTTATTTGTGGATGACATTCAACAAGTACCAAAAGTTGCACCATTCCTTGATGAGTTATGTACCACAAATGATGATGGAATAATACTTGTAATGGAGAATGCATCCACTATTCTGCACAGAAAGCTTCCTATCAAACGAACAAATTTGGGAAGTTTCATGTATGAGCCTGACAAGCCTAAAAAGCCAAGAAGGGGTGTTGGTTAGGGTGGACAAATTAACTCAAGTACTGATAACTCGTATAATTATATAGTTTTTAGTTATGTTTTATTATTGTTTTGTGTCAAATACGAGTTATTATTGTTTAGTCTAATTGTGTTTATGATCTTTTATATTTTTATGTATTTTGGTGTTTTTCACAAGTTTCTTTGAGTGATTTCAGATTACTAGAATTAAGGGCAAATCCAGTTCAGTTCCAGTTCCGACACCTTTTGCCATATCAGCTATATCTCGAGTTTCACTGAAGCAATAAGGCTGAAATTTGTAGCCATGCAAAGATAAGAGGCATATATATCTTTTTCATGTTTTACACTTCTTGAAACGGAGTCGTTTTCCCTAGCGAAATCGACCATCAAGTTGGCTGATGTGCAATGACGTCTGTGCTGACCTGTTTTTGTATTTTGCCCATATCTGCTTATCCACATCAGCAAATGAGCTGATTCCAACGGCTATGGATCAGTAACTGATAGGGTAACATTTTTCTAGAAGACCATGTGATCAGATAAGGCCTCCAAAATTGACAAAATCGACCATCAAGTTGGCTGATCAAAATCGTCATATATGACGAAAATTGTTAGAAAATGCACCCACCTATTATACCTACCTTTGAAATTTGTAAAGCTTGTCTCTTGTCATTTAGCCCTCCAAAATGTGTATAAATAGAGGGCCTTGGATGATTGTAAGGGATCATATTGTACATTGGTAGGATATTAGCCTTTGTAATAAAATTCTCTAAGTTTTCTTCTTCTTTCTTTTCTCTAGTTTTCTTTTTCTTTAGAAAGGGCAAGAGGTTGGATAATTAATATTCTTCTTCTTCTTCTTTCTTTCTTTTATTTTCTTCTTAGATTCTATTTAATTTTATGTTTATAATGCCTATGCTAGGCTAAACTTCTATTTGGTTAAGGGTGATTTCAAAGCCCTAGACATGTTTTGTGATTGATTTTCAGATTCTATCTATCATTAATTTTCTATCAAAGTTGCTTATGTTCTTCTACAAGAATTGTTCATGATGTTGTCTTGATTTGTTTAGGTGTACAACTAGATAGATCTTGATAATTATCTATTGCTAGTTTAGGAGTCTTGATCCGTGTAATTGTCTTGATTTCCTATTCATAAGTGGCAATTTGTGATTAATGATTATGGTCAAGTTTTCAATAATTGCAAAGTGGAACATAACCTAAGTTGAACAATCCGAGCTTATGTGTTTGTTGCTTAGATCAACCTATCTTTCTCATCATAAAGCTGCCATTAAATTGAATCTAGAGAGCTTATTCTAGGTTGTTTGATGGTTAGAGATTAAATAGAGAGCTTGTTCTATTTAACGACAAACTAAGGAAAGATTGGGATAACAGAGCTTGTTGTTATCTACGGTTGTTAACTTTGATAGTTGGTTGATATTGATAGATCTGAAATTGATTCTTAATGATGTCTAGTGGTGGAGAATGAAACCTTAACCATATTTTTCATATTTGATTCTTCTTACTTACTTGTTTTCTTACTTTTCTAGTTTGCTTATTTTTAAAAGTATATTTATTTTTATTGGCTGGTTATACCGCCTAATTTGTATATTAACTTTGTTTTATTTTTATTGGCTGGTTATACCGCCTAATTTAGTATATATATTGGCTGGTTATACCGCCTAATTTAGTATATATATTTTTATTGGCTGGTTATACCGCCTTGCATCTTATTCTTATTATTTACTTTAGTTTAAATCTGGCTTCAAAAACCCCTTTTCTTTTATTGTTCTTGAATTTAAGTTTTAAACTATTAACTTATAAACTAAAACCCAATCCCTGAGGACTCGACCCTTGCTAACTACTATACTTACAATTTATCTTTTTAGTGCAAGGTTAAATAAGATACACTCTTTTTGGTGCATCAAATTTTTGGCGCCGTTGCCGGGGATTGCTTTCTTTAGTTTATTAGTTTATTGGTTTATTCTTATTTTCTGTTCTAATTATTTACTTTCTTATTTTTTTTATTAGTGAATGTTCCAAGCTCCCGAAGAAGACTTACGACTTAGGAAAATTCGGGAATTTATAACTTCTCACCAACAACCAATCGAGGAGTTGATCCAAAACATCCAAGAGGAGCAAGGAGAGATGGCAGCAGCTGACAACCGAACTCTCAAGGAGCTAGCCGCTCCGGACTTGGGTCAACAACCATTATGCATTGAATATGCTAATCTTGAGGTAGCTTTTGAATTAAAATCTGGTTTGATTCATCTTCTCCCAACTTTTCATGGTTTTGCAGGAGAGGATCCAAATAAGCACCTCAAGGAATTCCATGTAGTTTGCTCAAGCATGAGACCAACAGGGGTCACGGAAGAGCAAGTTAAGTTGAGAGCCTTCCCATTCTCTCTAGCTGATTCAGCAAAGGAATGGCTCTACTATCTACCATCCGGGACCATCACTACATGGAATGATTTGAAGAAAGCATTCTTGGAAAGGTATTTCCCAGCATCTAAGGCTGCCAACATTAGGAAAGAGATATGTGGGATTCGGCAATACAACGGAGAGTCCTTATATGAATATTGGGAGAGGTTCAAGAAACTTTGTGCATCATGTCCACACCATCAAATAAGTGAACAACTTCTCATCCAATACTTCTATGAAGGTCTCATGCCCATGGAGAGAAGTATGATAGATGCCGCTAGTGGGGGAGCTCTAGTTGATAAGACTCCCAGGGCTGCTAGAACATTAATCTCCAACATGGCAGCCAATTCTCAACAGTTCTCAATGAGACAAGATCCACCACCACAACCCAAGAGAGTTAATGAGGTAAGTATATCATCCCTTGAGCAAAAATTTGATAAACTGACTTCTCTTGTTCAACAATTGGCTGTAGGTAAAATACAACAAATAAAGGCTTGTGGCATATGTTCAAACATAGGGCACCAAACTGATATGTGTCCAACACTTCAAGAGGATACCAATGAACATGTGAATGCCATGGGTGGATTTCAGAACCAATCAAGGAAATATGATCCCTACTCAAACACATACAATCCAGGATGGAGGGATCATCCAAACTTCAATTATGGAGGGAACCAATCACAAACTATTCCTCCACCATTTGACCACAGGCCATCGGGTTTTCAGCAAAGAGTGCAACAACCATACCAAACCCGACAACAACTACCACCCACCCAAAATTCAGGTACTTCTCTTGAAGATCTTGTTAAAGCTCTTTCTACTAATACAATTCAATTTCAACAGGAAACAAAGACAAGTATTCGAAATTTGGAGACTCAAATAGGGCAATTGGCAACAACCATGAGTCAAATGCAAGCAAGGGATTCTGGGAAATTACCTTCCCAAACCATAGTGAATCCAAGAGAGAATGTCAATGCTATAAATTTAAGAAGTGGGAAACAGCTAGAGACACCACAAAATGATAGTGCTCAAGGGGAGAACAATACCATGGCATCCTCTTCACATCCCAACGAGCCACTAAAAAAGGTAATTCCTAAACCATCCTTTCCTTCCTATATAACTCCTCCACCTTTTCCTAACAGGTTAGCAAAGTCCAAGAAGGAGGAGCAAGAGAAGGAAATTTTGGAAACCTTCCGGAAAGTAGAGGTGAACATTCCTTTACTAGATGCTATCAAGCAAGTGCCAAGATATGCCAAGTTCCTAAAAGAGTTGTGCACATCTAAACGGAAGTTGAAATGGAATGAAAAGGTAAGTGTGGGGGAGAATGTGTCAGCTGTTCTTCAAAAGAAACTCCCACCTAAATGCAAGGATCCAGGTATGTTTACCATTCCTTGTAAGATAGGCAACACCAGGTTTGAGCGTGCTATGCTAGATCTAGGGGCATCTATTAATGTCATGCCATATTCAATTTATGCTTCATTGAATCTAGGACCATTAGAGGAAACCGGTGTTATAATACAACTTGCTGACCGTTCTAACACTTATCCAAGAGGAGTTGTAGAAGACGTTCTTGTACAGGTTAATGAATTGGTTTTTCCCGCTGACTTTTATGTTATTGAGATGGAAGATGAGATGTCTTCTAATCCGACACCTATTCTATTAGGGAGACCATTCTTGAAAACAACAAGAACTAAAATAGATGTACATGATGGCACTTTAACTATGGAATTTGATGGTGAAATAATTCGCTTTAACATTTTTGAGGCCATGAGATATCCTAGTGATGTGCATTCTGTTTTTAATATTGATATAATTGACTCACTAGTGCAGCAAGCTTATGAGCTAGATGGTGAAGATAGTGTAGAAATAGTCATTAGCAACCATCTCGGAATGGGGAATGCTAAACTAGCCTTGAGTGACCAGGTGGAAGGGGCACTAGAATCTTTACACTCGCTGCAACCTAAAGATGCAAGGTTTGATGTTTCATTTATTGATTTGCCTTTATCTAATGAGAAACTTCTACCTTCCATTTTGCAGGCACCAACTTTAGAATTGAAACCACTACCGAACCATTTGAAATATGTGTTCTTAGGTAAAAAGGACACACTACCGATCATCATTGCCAAAGAGCTCACACCTTTGCAAGAAGAGCGACTTATCCAGGTGCTTAGAGAGCATAAAACAGCAATTGGTTGGACAATTGCCGATATCAAGGGAATAAGCCCATCCATGTGCATGCACCGGATTTTGTTAGAGGAAGGGTCTAAACCAACAAGAGAAGCACAAAGAAGATTGAACTCTCCTATGATGGAGGTTGTGAAAAAGGAGATACTGAAACTCCTAGATGTTGGAGTGATCTATCCTATCTCGGATAGCAAATGGGTGAGCCCAGTCCAAGTGGTTCCAAAGAAATCAGGTGTAACGGTGGTAACAAATAATGAGAATGAACTTGTTCCTACTAGGATTCAAACAGGATGGCGAGTTTGTATTGATTATCGTAAACTTAATTCCACAACTCGCAAAGACCACTTTCCTTTACCTTTTATTGATCAAATGCTTGAAAGGTTAGCTGGCCATTCTCATTATTGTTTTCTTGATGGTTTTTCAGGTTATAATCAGATAGCCATTGCTCCGGAGGACCAAGAGAAAACAACATTCACATGTCCATTTGGTACTTTTGCATACCGGCGTATGCCATTTGGTCTTTGTAATGCACCAGCTACATTCCAAAGGTGTATGGTTAGCATATTTTCAGATTATGTAGAGAACATCATAGAAGTGTTTATGGATGATTTTAGTGTCTATGGTGATTCTTTTGATAGATGTCTAGAGAACCTTACACTTGTACTTGAAAGATGCATGGAAACTAACCTTGTTTTGAATTGGGAAAAATGTCACTTTATGGTAGAACAAGGAATAGTTTTGGGCCATGTTATTTCTTCTAGAGGGATAGAGGTTGATAAGTCTAAAATAGATATTATGCATTCTTTACCACCTCCCACAAATGTGAGAGAGGTTCGTTCTTTTCTTGGACATGCAGGTTTCTATAGGAGATTTATCAAAGACTTCTCAAAGATCACATTACCTCTTTGCAAGCTACTACAAAAAGATGTGGTTTTCCACTTTGATGATAAATGCAAAGAGGCGTTTGAAACATTGAAGGGACTCTTGACATCAGCTCCTATCATCCAACCACCAGATTGGAATGTACCTTTTGAAATCATGTGTGATGCTAGTGACTATGCCATTGGAGCTGTTTTGGGCCAACGGGTTGGCAAAGCCTCACATGCCATTTATTATGCCTCAAGAACTCTTAATGATGCTCAATTGAACTATTCCACTACTGAAAAAGAACTTTTGGCTGTTGTATTTGCTTTAGAAAAATTTCGATCTTATTTAATTGGTACTAAAGTAATTGTATTTTCTGACCATGCAGCCCTTAAGTACTTACTCACTAAAAAGGAGGCCAAACCAAGGTTGATTAGATGGATACTTCTCTTACAAGAGTTTGATTTGGAGATAAAAGATAAGAGAGGTAGTGACAACCTGGTTGCGGACCATCTTAGCCGTTTAGTTCATGAAGATGATGCACTACCCTTGAATGAGAACTTTCCGGATGAGCAACTTCTTTTTATAAGAACAACAACTCCTTGGTATGCTGATATTGTTAATTACTTAGTTACCAAGAAGTTGCCACAAGAGTTGACACAAGCTCAAAGAAATAAGATCAAGAGTGATGCCAAATACTACATATGGGATGATCCTTACCTTTGGAAGCATTGCTCCGATCAGATTATAAGAAGGTGTGTACTCGAAACTGAATTTCAATCTATTCTCACCTTTTGTCACTCTTATGCATGTGGAGGACACTTTGGATCCAAAAGAACAGCCATGAAAGTTCTTGATTCTGGATTTTATTGGCCTACCATATTCAAAGATGCATACCTCTTTTGCAAGTCATGTGATCGTTGCCAAAGAACTGGTAACTTAGGTGCTAGAAATCAAATGCCTCAAACTCCAATACTTATTGTTGAAATTTTTGATGTATGGGGCATGGATTTCATGGGACCTTTTCCTCCTTCTTTTGGTAATCTTTATATTTTACTTGCCGTTGATTATGTTTCAAAGTGGGTGGAAGCAAAATCCACTAGGACTAATGACTCTAAAGTTGTTTCAGATTTTGTCAAGACTAACATCTTGGCTAGGTTTGGAACGCCAAAGGCCATAATCAGCGATAGAGGTACTCACTTTTGCAATAGGACTATGGAAGCACTTTTGAGGAAGTATAACATCACACACAAGGTCTCCACCTCATATCATCCTCAAACTAGTGGGCAAGCTGAAGTGTCAAACCGAGAAGTTAAGTCCATCCTTGAAAAGACAGTTAATCCAAATAGGAAGGATTGGAGTTCACGACTTGATGATGCACTTTGGGCTTATAGGACAGCATATAAGACACCCATTGGTATGTCTCCTTATCGACTTGTTTATGGTAAGCCTTGTCATCTTCCGGTTGAATTGGAACATAAATCATATTGGGCTATCAAACAATGCAACATGGAGATGGAAGAGATAGGAAAGAAAAGAAAACTTGACCTACAAGAATTAGAGGAGATAAGGAATGATGCCTATCAGAATTCTAGGATTTACAAGGAAAAGACTAAGGCATTCCATGACAAGATGATATCAAGAAAAGAATTTGTTGTTGGACAAAAAGTTCTTCTCTTCCATTCACGCCTTAAGTTATATCCAGGTAAGTTACGTTCTCGTTGGGTTGGACCTTTTGTTATTACTAATGTATTTACTCATGGTGCAGTTGAAATCCAAAGCCCGAAAACAGATAAGGCATTCAAAGTGAATGGTCATAGATTGAAGCCTTACTATGAGAACTTTCCAATACAAGATGTGGAGGAGTTTCCACTTTTTGAGCCAAAGTATGTTGAATAATAATGGCATGGGTCTAAGTCAAGCTGAGGACAATAAACCAAGCGCTTCTTGGAGAGGCAACCCAAAAGGATGGAGAGCATCTATTATATCAGATTTGCATATTCCTTACTCTCCATCATTCTATCTTTTATTGTTTTTCTTTTCTTTTGTTTAATAGTTCTTTTCTCTTACATATAATTCTTGCATTGGGGGATAATAGCATTACATTGAGGACAATGTAAAAATTATGTGTGGGGGGAAGAATTTAGGATTTTATTTAGAGTGTTTTGTTTTTGAGTCTTTTTATGTTGTTTTTCTTTCTGATCCTTGTTTTGAAAATAACTAGATGTAAATATAATTTTTTTTTAACCCCGGTTAAATGGCGGATAACGGTACTCCGTGATTATTTAAATCGGTTCCATCAGCTACCCACAAAACTGATATTGTATATAAATTTCTCTTCCAATTTCTCTTTCAATTTTTTTTCATTCTTTTTTTTTCAGGATGGATGATATTCTCACAAGATTGCAGAAACGATTTCCTCCTTTTCCTCGAAATATTTTACTGAAGCTTTACCAAGTTCGACTTGAAAGATTAAGAATGCTTATGCACAAAGGGATTCCTGACGACATACGTTGGATAATTGAAGCCAAGGGATTCCTGTTTTGCATTTACCAGGTACAGGTAGAAGCACTTTTGCAAAGAAGCGACGAGCAAAGCGCATGAGTTCAAATTGCCACAAATGTGCACGATGGACGTGTAACGGTAAATGTCGTTCTATTGGGATTCCGTCCTCTAATCGAGATGATAAAATTGAATTCATTAAGGATGGACTGAGTAAGGAGAATTTGGGTAATATCCAACTTTCTCTTGAGACGCATCCTAGTGGAGACGTACAAAGAGAAATTCTTGATTTATGGCCGCAATTCCAAAGGGAATGGCAACATCTTGGGAATCTGATGTTAAAAGACCATGTTTGCCAGCTTGTAAGAAAACTGGATGGGAAGCATATCCTCGACTCATAGAAGGCGTTTAAGCCGTTTCTGAACGTAAAACCAGAGGAAGATGTGAGCCACAATCACAACTACAATAAATGACTTCTCAGCTTTTGGTTTGATTTGCAATAACTTTATTTTGGTTTAATTTACGTGTTGTTCGATTTGTGTAACTATTCTCGTTTTTTTTTTATTTGTCTTTTACGGTTGATTTTTTCTTCTCTTTTTGATTTTCTTCCTGAAATCACGCAAAAATCTTTTGTTAGGTTAACATTTTCTTCTGACAGGTCAGATACACTTTCGGCGACATTATTACTCTTGTCTGATTCACTACTAAGTCCTCTATATATTACACCATGTACTCATTCTCTTTCAGGCACTCGAAGAAAAAAAAATGGAAAGTACTTCATCCCAGCGCATTAAAAAAATTTGTGTCTTTGGAGGTGCTTATCCAGGAAAAAATAACATATTCGCTGATGAAGCCATAAGAGTTGGAGTAATACTTGCCCAACAAAAGATCCACTTGATTTATGGAGGCGGTAGTACGGGTTTAATGGGAGCAGTCGCTACAGCAGCACACGCCGGAGGAAGTCCAGTTCTAGGAATCGTGCCAAAACTATTCACAAGTTTTTGTGGACCTACCGTGGGTAAGGAAATACAAGTCTGGAGTGTCCCTGAACGGATAACAATCATGTACCATTCTGCCGATGCATTCATTGCTTTACCAGGAGGTCTGGGTACATTGGAAGAAATAGCTTGCGTGGCTTCTTGGTCATCTTTGGTCACAAATAAGAAACCCATTGGTTTGCTTAATATTAATGGTTATTTTAGTAATTTGCTTTTATATTTAGATAATGCTGTGGATAATGGATTCATGTTTTCAGAGGCAAGGAGAACCATAATTTCTGCTACAACCATTGAAGATTTACTTAAAAAGCTCCAAGCTTATGAGTGTTTATCTGCTACGGTTGTTTCGCAAACGCTCGGAAAAAGAAAAAGAGATATGGACGAGCAAGGAGTGGATTGCACTTTGTCTTTGTGACATTATCTAACATTTTGTTTGTTGTGTCTCAGTTATAATAAGTGGTTAGCAACCTCTGCAGGTAATATCTCCTAAATTCTACCTTTAAAATTTGACATTGGGGACAATGTCATATTTTAGTAGGGGGTAAGGGACATATTTTGCTAATTTAAAAAAAAAAATTAAGAAGTATTCATTCTGAACAAGGTCTGAGTAAGGGAGACTTGAGACATACCTTGTCAGTTTGATTTCTTCTTTTCAAAAAAAAAAAAAATTTGTTGTGTTTTAAGCAATTTAGAAGTATTCATTCTGAACAAGGTCTGAGTAAGGGAGACTTGAGACATACCTTGTCAGTTTGATTTTAATCTTTTTATGTTTACTTGTTAATTTTTGTTTAGTATTTTAGGATTATTTAGGTTGCATGGTTTTGTTTTGTTTTGAGTCTTAGTTGTTCCTATTCTTATGTTATTAGTTCTTTTCTCTTACACATGATTCTTTCATTTGAGTTAATAGACTTACATTGAGGACAATGTAAGAATTAAGTGTGGGGGGGAATGATTTAGGATTTCTTTTATTTTTGTCTACTATTTTTTTTTTCTTTCCTTTATTATTATTTTTTTTTTTTGTGAGTTTTAGTTCCTTTTTAATACAATGATGAGATATGAATTGCATAAGTCTAAAACAGATTTATTAGTGAGAAGATTTTCATGAGAATTGAGCTTGATGTCAACCTTTTTATGAGCCAATGTTAATATAATATGTTGATTGAGAAAGAAGCATGTTTAGACTTAATCTGACTTGTATAATCATCATTGTGAGTTTTTGAGCCTATAATGATTGATGCATTATACAAATCAATCTAATTTCTTTCTTGAGTGCTCTTATGATTACATGATTCTCTAGAACTTGCTTTAAACCGTTTGAGACTATATTGATACATGTGACAACATGAATATGATAGAGGCATTAGGATTTTTAGCCAGGGCCAAACAGTCATCCCTTATTGATGTTCCAAGAGAACACACCCTTAGTGAACCAATTTGAGCCTACATTGAATAAGCTATCTCTTTGGTAACCATAACTTGTCCCTAACCTAAATATACTTATATCTTTACCTTTTGTTCCAAAGATGAATTAGCATGTTTTGAGACAAGTTGCAAAGACAAGGGATATTTTTAGTTAAAAATTTGGGTTAGAAACAAGAAATAAGTGTGGGGGGAAAAGAAAAGAAAAGTCAAGAGAAAAAGAAATGGAATACTGGCAAATACATTCCTATGTAAAAAAAAAAAATATGAATCATCTCTTGAATTTGTGGAAAAAGAAAAAGATGTTACAAAGTCGTTTAGAATGAAGAAAAGGCCCAACATGAATATCCGGCCTAGGTGACTATGTACTTGTAAAGAGTTTTGAGAAGTTTCTTTGTATGATCTTTTTATGTCTCTAAACTTTATGAACTCTTTGGAACCTTTGTGATATCTTTATCCTTTTGTTCTTCAACCACATTACAAACCCCTTGGCCCCATTACAACCTTGATTAAAGACCTCTTGATTCATGAAGTTGTATGATCTAAATAGTGGAGAATAGGTGGACAAGCAAGAATATGGTAGAACTGTTTTCATGAGATTGATTGAGTGTAAACACTTCACCACTACTTTAAAGAGTGAAAATCATGAGGGTATCCCATATGAGAAGTTGAGATTAAATTTGAACATGCAATATTTTGATTGAGATATGTTATGCTAATATTGGCTTAACTCAAACAATTTACATTCAAGCATGATTTTTTGTGAAATTCTTTAAGCTATTGATTAGTTTATAAGACTTGTTCAAATATTGTCTCTAATTTGTATTGAAAGGATTAGGAGTAAATATTTTTAGTATATGCAGTTTATTTATATTTTAGTTTTTCAATGTTTGTGGGTATCGTTCTAGTAAACCCTCACGAGACTAAACTCGTCCACTAGGGACACCTAGGGGTTTAAAGGCTTGTGTCACATGCTAAGTGCCACCGTGATTTCCTACGAAAATGGATTAGATTAGATTTTCTTATTTTATTTTTATTGAGTCATTGCTAGGGACTAGCAACAATCTAAGTGTGGGGGTGTGATAACTCGTATAATTATATAGTTTTTAGTTATGTTTTATTATTGTTTTGTGTCAAATACGAGTTATTATTGTTTAGTCTAATTGTGTTTATGATCTTTTATATTTTTATGTATTTTGGTGTTTTTCACAAGTTTCTTTGAGTGATTTCAGATTACTAGAATTAAGGGCAAATCCAGTTCAGTTCCAGTTCCGACACCTTTTTCCATATCAGCTATATCTCGAGTTTCACTGAAGCAATAAGGCTGAAATTTGTAGCCATGCAAAGATAAGAGGCATATCTATCTTTTTCATGTTTTACACTTCTTGAAACGGAGTCGTTTTCCCTAGCGAAATCGACCATCAAGTTGGCTGATGTGCAATGACGTCTGTGCTGACCTGTTTTCGTATTTTGCCCATATCTGCTTATCCACATCAGCAAATGAGCTGATTCCAACGGCTATGGATCAGTAACTGATAGGGTAACATTTTTCTAGAAGACCATGTGATCAGATAAGGCCTCCAAAATTGACAAAATCGACCATCAAGTTGGCTGATCAAAATCGTCATATATGACGAAAATTGTTAGAAAATGCACCCACCTATTATACCTACCTTTGAAATTTGTAAAGCTTGTCTCTTGTCATTTAGCCCTCCAAAATGTGTATAAATAGAGGGCCTTGGATGATTGTAAGGGATCATATTGTACATTGGTAGGATATTAGCCTTTGTAATAAAATTCTCTAAGTTTTCTTCTTCTTTCTTTTCTCTAGTTTTCTTTTTCTTTAGAAAGGGCAAGAGGTTGGATAATTAATATTCTTCTTCTTCTTCTTTCTTTCTTTTATTTTCTTCTTAGATTCTATTTAATTTTATGTTTATAATGCCTATGCTAGGCTAAACTTCTATTTGATTAAGGGTGATTTCAAAGCCCTAGACATGTTTTGTGATTGATTTTCAGATTCTATCTATCATTAATTTTCTATCAAAGTTGCTTATGTTCTTCTACAAGAATTGTTCATGATGTTGTCTTGATTTGTTTAGGTGTACAACTAGATAGATCTTGATAATTATCTATTGCTAGTTTAGGAGTCTTGATCCGTGTAATTGTCTTGATTTCCTATTCATAAGTGGCAATTTGTGATTAATGATTATGGTCAAGTTTTCAATAATTGCAAAGTGGAACATAACCTAAGTTGAACAATCCGAGCTTATGTGTTTGTTGCTTAGATCAACCTATCTTTCTCATCATAAAGCTGCCATTAAATTGAATCTAGAGAGCTTATTCTAGGTTGTTTGATGGTTAGAGATTAAATAGAGAGCTTGTTCTATTTAACGACAAACTAAGGAAAGATTGGGATAACAGAGCTTGTTGTTATCTACGGTTGTTAACTTTGATAGTTGGTTGATATTGATAGATCTGAAATTGATTCTTAATGATGTCTAGTGGTGGAGAATGAAACCTTAACCATATTTTTCATATTTGATTCTTCTTACTTACTTGTTTTCTTACTTTTCTAGTTTGCTTATTTTTAAAAGTATATTTATTTTTATTGGCTGGTTATACCGCCTAATTTGTATATTAACTTTGTTTTATTTTTATTGGCTGGTTATACCGCCTAATTTAGTATATATATTGGCTGGTTATACCGCCTAATTTAGTATATATATTTTTATTGGCTGGTTATACCGCCTTGCATCTTATTCTTATTATTTACTTTAGTTTAAATCTGGCTTCAAAAACCCCTTTTCTTTTATTGTTCTTGAATTTAAGTTTTAAACTATTAACTTATAAACTAAAACCCAATCCCTGAGGACTCGACCCTTGCTAACTACTATACTTACAATTTATCTTTTTAGTGCAAGGTTAAATAAGATACACTCTTTTGGGTGCATCAAGTACTAATTGGGAAGGCAACCCAATTAATAAAGAAATTACTAACCTGCCATACTCAGATTTGCTTTCTTTTTCTTTTTCTTTTCCTTTTCCTTTTTCTTTTATTATTTTTATGTTTATTTGTTAATTGTTTGTTTAGTATTTTAGGATTATTTAGGTTGCATGAGTTTGTTTTGTTTTGAGTCTTAGTTATTTCTATTCTTATGTTATTAGTTCTTTCTCTTACACATAATTCTTTCATTTGGGTTAATAGCATTATATTGAGGACAATGTAAGAACTAAGTGTGGGGGGAAGGATTTATGATTTCTTTTATTTTTGGCTATTATTTTTTTATGAGTCTTTAATATTATTATTATTTTTTTTAGTGTGTTTCTAGTTTTTTTAATATAATGATGAGATATGAATTGCATAGGTCTAAAACTGGTTATTGGTGAGAAGATTTTCATAAGAATTAAGCTTGATACTATTTTTTGTAAGCCAATGTTAATATGATATGTTGATTAAGAAAGAAGCATGTTTAGACTTTGACTTGTATAATCATCCTTGTGAGTTTTGAGCCTATATGATTGATGCATTATAACATATCAATCCAATTTCTTTCTTGAGTGCTATTATGATTATATGATTCTCTAGAACTTGCTTTTAAACCTTTTTGAGACTATATTGATGTATGTGATAACATGAATATGATAGAGGCATTAGGATTATAACCAGGGCCAAATAGCCATCCATTCTTGATGTTCCAAGAAAAAATCCCCCTAGTTAGCCAATTTGAGCATACATTGAATAAGCTATTTCTTTGGTAACCACATCTTACACCTAGCCTAAACACATTTATAGCTTTACCCTTGTTCTAAAGATGAACTAGAATGTTTGAGACATATTGCAAAAACAAGGGACACTTTTGAAATTTGGGTTAGAACAAAAGATAAGTGTGGGGGAGGAGAAAGGCATAAGTCAAGAGAAAAAGAAAAGAGTTCATTATCAAATACATTCTATTGTCAGATTTTCACCATACAAGTGCACGTATCGTAACAAGTAATATAATGAAAAATAAAAAGTCGAACCCACGAGGAATTGCTATTAAATTTGCTAAGTACTAAAATTAACACAACTTAATCTTATCTAACCAACTCATTAAAGATGATAATCAAAAACTAAATTAAAAGAAACTAATATTAAAAGCAAGTAAACTAAAAAGGATGAATTCAATTAATTATAAAAGCCTAGGATTACAACTTCCCTCAACATCGCTTGAATCTCTCTCTACCTCTTCACTTGATTACTGATCCTGAGTTGTTAACCTAGAGTTCTAATCTATTTATAAGTATCTGTCGATGATCTCACAAAAATATCCTTTTTAACCAATTAACTATATGTCTATGATAATTGAATTAAAAAAGAACTCATTAAGCTTAGGCTCTAACAATGGTTACACATGACAAGTAAGTATATTTCTACCCTACCTGTAGATCAAATCATCCTAATAAATGAATATGAAACATGTGTCATTCAATCCATGTCTAACACTAAACTCCCTATGTCTAGTTGTATTTAGTTTAACAAATAAATCTAATTGGTGACCAATCAACTAGAAGTATTAAGAACAAGATTGAACAAACAACTCAACAAACCATTACATCAAGCTAGAGAGAGAAAGTAAATTCAAACTACATGTTGAGTTCCATTGAAATCCTAGTAAAATAATTTAGTTCATGATAATTAATGAAAACAAATAATCAAATAGTTTCACCATCATCAACAACACAAGAAAAATAAAGAAGAGAAAAGAGAAAACTAAGAGTTGTTAGTTCTTCAATCTTCTTGAGAGAATTTGATGGCAACTATCTCCTTGAGAGAGAATTAGGTTTCTAGGTCTCCAATCCTCTTTATTCTGACCTAAAAGAGTCCTATTTAAAGTGTCCAAGGCCTCTTGGAGTCCGAAACTTCGCTTCCAAGCAAACATGTAAGTTTTTGCATTTTTTACTTTTTTTTTTTGAGTTGCAAATAGTATCTAGGCACCACGGCGCTGGTTTTGGGCGTCGTGGCCCCGACATTCTGCCTGGTCTCCAGATTCTGTCATCTTCATGAACTTTGTCAGCTGTTTTGACTAGCCAAATCTTGTCCAATTTTGACGCGCCTTATACCTTTTGGAAAGGTATAGAAGTAATATTCAAAAGTCAAGAAGGGAGTTTTCTCAAATGAAGTCTTTAAGATCAAGTTTTTCTTGAAATAAGCTCCGGAGGTCGAATCTGCCTGCTCATTGCTTTGCACCGATTTTTGTCGTTTGGCACCTCGAAGCTCCATATCACCTTGGACCTATAAAAACACATAAATAACAACTAAATAAATATTTTAAACATAAAATGGATAATTAAAATAAATATAAAAACATTTAAAATAAATCAAATCCTAACAAAATCCTCAAGGACTTAGCCGATTCAAAAGCATAAAAGGTGGCAAAATAACTATATTTTCTAGAGTTATCACACCCCCAAACTTAATATTTTGCTAGTCCTCAAGCAAAACAAAACAAACTAAATAAATAAAACGACTCAACATATCACTCAAGATAACTGCACTCAAACAATGATTTCTTAATTTTCCTCAAAAGTTACCTCAAAATCTTGATTCAAAGTAGAACATAAACATAATCCAAATCCATGATTCAATTCAATCGTGAACTTCATGCTTGAATGGATTTTCAGTGTGTGAGTGTATAATCTCTTTACAAATCATTACATGCAATCTAAATAAGTTTATATCAATGCAAAATACGAATTATTGTACTAGACTCTCATATGTTTGCTTTTCTTCTCTCTCTCCACTAATGTAGACTAACACTTCATCAAGGATCAAGTAGGTCTTTATTAAGCTTGTAATGTAAGGCTAGGGTCAAGATATGATAAAGGATAAATTTCAGTTTAAGTCACCCATAGACACTTTACATTTTTTTTTTAGGATTTTTGAGAGCCATAGTCTTTTCCTCAAATTACATACTTTCTTCCTTGAATACACTTCCTTTTTGCTTCACCAATTTATTCACTTTTTTTTTTCTTTCTCTGTTCTTCATTTTCGAAGAACCATAACTTTTTTTTAACACCATTTCACCCAAATTCGACATGACTCATAATTGTTTCCTGTAATATCATCACATGCCTATGTAATGAGGGTTAATCATGATTTTTCTTATTTGGCTAGGCTAAAAGATGTGGCAATCAAAGAAAATAGATATATCAATAGGCACAAAGAGGTAGACTAAGGATATTAATATATAAAGGTAAGCTCGAAAGGCTCAAACGATCCAAAGATGGCCTAAATCACTTCCTCAACTTAGTGTTGTCTAGGATTTCGCCTCGAAAGAGAATCAAACAAATTCTAGGGTCTAGACATAATCGCAATTCTCATCAACATAATCAGCTTTTAAATAAACAATGCAAATCTAAGCAAGAGATTAAGTGCTCAATTTGTTGAAAATCTCATCCTAACATGAAACTAACAAAAGAATTTAATACAAATTCTTCTCATGCTTATGTTTTCCCAAGAATCAAGATAAATCAATAACTAAAATTCATCATTGGATAAGGATTCCATCATAATAAGTGCAATATATCTCAAGCAAAAACAATTTTTTTTTTAGACTCCTAAAACAAATTAGACAATCACACAAACTAAAATAAATCTAAAGACACACCCCCAAACTTAAAACAAATATTGTCCTCAATGTTTAGCAATAAAAAGAGTAAGAACAAGAAAACTCCTCTATCGATGTAAGCAAAGCAGGAGAAGCTTTAATTATCCTCTTAGATTTCATCATGCTTGTTGGGTGAGTAGTCACTACAAAAGAAAACAAAGTAAAAAAAAAATATATCCTAAAAATTAAAATTGAAAAAAAAAAGAAAAAGTTTAGAACTTGGGTTGCCTCTCAAGAAGCGCTTGATTTATAGTCATCGGCTTGACTATCTCATGCCCATTAGCCGGCATCCTTCCACTTGAACCATTGCCCCCCTTTTTCCTTTGCTTTATGAGGCCTTGCATTCACAAAATTGTGGCATCCATGAATCTTGGAAGTAGAATGTGAAACTGCCTCAAATGGTGTAGTGGAACAATTTTCATTGAATGCTTCTTTGGAATCACTGTTCACCACTTTAACTGCCATACATTCATCAAATTTATTAGAAAACTTCATAGCCTTAAAAACTTTAAAAGTTACATGTTGGTCTAGAACTCTCATGGTAAGTTCTCCTTTTTGCACATCAATGAGAGTTCTACCGGCGGCTAAGAATGGTCTTCCAAGAATTATGGGTATTTCACTATCCTCCTCCATGTCAAGCACAACAAAATCAGCAGGAAAGAAGAATTTGTCAACCTTGACTAGCACATCTTCAACCATGCCTCTTGGATGTTTGATGGATCTATCGGTTAGTTGCAACATCACTGTAGTGGGCTTTATTTCCCCCAAACCAAGCTTGCAATAGATCGAAAAAGGCATTAAATTTATACTCGCCCCTAGATCACATAAAGCTTTACCAAAAAATTTATCACCAATGGCGCATGAAATGGTGAAACTTCCCGGATCTTTGAGTTTGGGTGGGAGTTTCTTTTGAAGAATAGCGCTGCACTATTCAGTAAGTACAACTGTCTCAATCTCATCCAATTTCCTCTTCTTAGACAAAATTTCTTTCATAAACTTGACATACTTAGGCATTTGTTCTAAAGCTTCAGCAAAAGGTATATTAATATAGAGCTTTTTGAATACCTCAAGAAACTTCTGAAACTGCTTGTCAAGTTTTTGCTTTTGAAGGAGTTGAGGAAAGGGGTGGTGGTGGGTAGACTGGCTGCTTCTTCTCTTCTTCTTGAGCCTTCTCAATTTCTTTTTCTCCCAAATTTTCCACTTCAAGAGGCTTGGGTTGCAATTCTGGCACTTTCCTTTGAAGACGTTGAGGAAAGGGTGGTGGTGGGTAAACTGGAGGCGTCTTCTCTTGAATTCTCTCATTAGTCTTCTCCCTACCCACTTCTACTTCTTTTCCATTCCTTAATGTAATGGCATTGCATTGCTCTTTCCCATGGTTCTTAGGATTGGATGCAGTATCACTTGGAAAAGATCCCCAATGACGATTGTTAAGTGCATTAGCAAGCTGGCCCACTTGTGTCTCAAGATTCTTAAGTGATGCTGTTTGAATTCGAAGTAATTTAGCTTGACCTTGAAGTATTTTAGCTTGACTTCGAAGTGATGTTTTATGCTTCTGAAGTGATTCTGAGTGATTCTGAATGAGATTATCAGTTCTTGCCGTGAATTGCGTAAACATCTCTTCCATATATGTCTTCTTTTCTTGGACAAGAGCCCTGGCTTGTGCTTGAAAACCAGGAGGGACTACTTGCTTAGCTTGTAATGATGGCACTTGATTGTTCCAAGAAAAGTTTTGCTGATTTCTCCAACCTGGATTATAGTCGTTTGGATATGGGTTGTTCTGCTGCCTGTTATAGTTTCCCACATATTGAGCAGATTCAGCCTTGGTTGGGCATCTATCACTGGTATGTCATTCCCCGCAATATTCACATGTTACAAATGGGCTTTGGACTGAATGCACACTCATAGTGTCAAATTTCTTGGACAAAGCAACCATCTGTGCCGATAAGGCACTGATCTCATCCAACTGATAAACACCTGGAGCTTTCTTTGGCAAAATTCGCTCAGTGGACCATTGATAATTATTAGACGCCATCACCTCAATTAAATTATAAGCCTCATCAATTTATTTCCCCATGAGTGATCCACCTGCTGCAGCATCTATAGAACTTCTAGTATGACCCATTAACCCATTGTAGAAGGTGTTTACCTGAAGCCAGTCAGGTATCCCATGATGAGGACATCGTCGGAGCAGATCTTTATACCTTTCCCAAGCTTCCTATAATGATTCTGAGTCATATTGCATAAAAGATGTGATATCATTCCGTATCTTAGCTGTATTGGCAGGAGGAAAATATTTGGTAAGAAATTTCTAGGCCAGATCAGCCCAAGTAGTAATAGAGCCAGCAGGAAGAGAGTTCAACCAACTCTTAGCCTTATCTCGAAGTGAGAAAGGGAAGAGTCTCAGTCTAATGGCATCATCAGTAACACCATTTTGTTTGAAAAGATCGCAAACCTCTAGAAAATTCACGATATGAGCTTTTGGATCATCGTTTGGTAAGCCGCCAAATTGAACTGATGTTTGGATCATCTGAAGGATGACTGCCTTTATCTCGAACGTATTTGCATGTATAGCAGGTCTCTGAATACTAGTCTGAAGATCTTGCATGAGAGGAACCCCATACTCTCGCAAAGTCTTTGTCTCGTTAGCTTCAGCCATTGTACCTAAAATAAGAAAGAAAAAGAAAGTTTAAATTAAGACTAAGTATGCTTGGTATTAATATTAACAAAAATAATAAAACAACTCCCCGGCAACGGTGCCAAAAAACTTGTTGTCAGGTTTTCACCACTCAAATGCACGTATCGTAACAAATAATATAATGAAAAGTAAAAAGTCGAACCCACGAGAAATTGCTATTAAATTTGCTAAGTACTAAAATTTATACAACTTAATCTTATCTAAACAACTCATTAAAGATGATAATCAAAAACTAAATTAAAAGAAACTAATATTAAAAGCAAGAAGGATGAATTCAATTAATTATAAAAGCCTAGGATTACAACTTTCGTCAACACTTTGCTTGAATCTCTCTCTACCTCTTCACTTGATTAATGATCTTGAGTTGTTAACCTAGAGTTCTAATCTATTTATAAGTATCTGTCGATGATCTCATAAAAATATCCTTCTTAACCAATTAACTATATGTCTATGATAATTGAATTAAAGAAGAACTCATTAAGCTTAGGCTCTAACAATGGTTACACATGACAAGTAAGTATATTTTTACTCTACCTGCAGATCAATTCATCCTAATAAATTAATATGAAACATGTGTCATTCAATCCATGTCTAACACTAAACTCCCTATGTCTAGTTGTATTTAGTTTAACAAATCAATCTAATTGGTGGCCAATCAACTAGAAGCATTAAGAACAAGATTGAACAAACAACTCAACAAACCATTACATCAAGCTAGAGAGAGAAAGTAAATTCAAACTACATGTTGAGTTCCATTGAAATCCTAGTAAAAGAATTTAGTTCATGATAATTAATGAAAACAAATAATCAAATAGTTTCACAATCATCAACAACACAGGAAAAATAAAGAAAAGAAAAGAGAAAACTAAGAGTTGTCAGTTCTTCAATCTTCAAATCTTCAATCTTCTTGAGAGAATTTGATGGCAACTATCTTCTTAAGAGAGAATTAGGTTTCTAGGTCTGCAATCCTCTTTATTCTGACCTAAAAGAGTCTTATTTAAAGTGTCCAAGGCCTCTTGGAGTCCGAAACTTCACTCCCAAGCAAACCGGTAAGTTTTTGCGTTTTTTATGTTTTTTTTGTGAGTTGCAAACAATAGCTGGGCGCCGCGGCGCCGACATTCTGCCTGGTCTCGAATTCTGTCATCTTCACAAACTTCTTCAGCTGTTTTGACTGGGCAAATCTTGTCCGATTTTGACGCACCTTATACCGTTGGAAAGGTATAGAACTCAACTTCAAAATGTAAGGGGAGTTTTCTCAAATGAAGTCTTTAAGATCAAGTTTTTCTTGAAAGAAGCTTCGAAGGTCGAATCTGTTTGCTCATTGCTTTGCATCGATTTTTTCGTTTTGCACCTCGAAACTCCAGATCACCTTGGACCTATAAAAACATATAAATAACAATTAAATAAATATTTTAAACATAAAATGGATAATTAAAATAAATATAAAACATTTAAAATAAATCAAATCCTAATAAAATCCTTAAGGACTTAGTTGATTCAAAAACATAAAAGGTGGCAAAATAACTATATTTCCTAGAGTTATCACATTCCCATATTGAAAATAAATAAAAATAAAAAAATTTGAATCATCTCTTAAACTTTTGGGAAAAGAAAAGAATGTTACAAAGTTGATTAGAATGAAGCAAAGGCTCAACATGATATATTTAGCCTATGTGATTATGTACTTCTAAAGAATATTGAGAAAGTTTTATTTGCAAAATCTTATTTTGTCTCTAAATTCTATGAAGTCTTTGGAACCTTTGTGATATCTTTTCCTTTTTATTCTTTAACCACATTATTACCCATTGGCCCCATTGTAACCTTGATTAAAGATCTCTTGATTCATGAAGTTGAATGATCTAAATAATGGAGAATAGGTGGACAAGCAAACATATGGTAGAACTGTTTTCATGAGATTGATTGAGTGTAAACACTTTACCACTACTTTAAAGAGTGAAAATCATGAGAGTATCCTAGTGAGAAGTTGAGATTAAGTTTGAATATGCACTATTTTGATTGAAATATGTTATGTTAATATTGGCTTAACTCAAACTATTTACATTCAAGCATGATTTTTTGTGAATTTCTTTAAGCTATTGATTAGTTTATAAGACTTGTCCAATGATTTTCTCTAATTTATATTGAAAGGATTAGTTGTAATTATTATTTTTAGTCTTATTTTTATTTTTCTTATGTTTTTAATGTTTGCGGGTATCGTCCTAGTAAGCCCTCACGAGACTAAACTTGTCCATTAGGGACACCTAGGGGTTTAAAGGCTTGTGTCACGTCCTAAGTGCCACCGTGATTTCCTACGAAAGTGGATGAGATTAGATTTTCTTATTTTGTTTTGCTCGAGAACTAGCAAAAAGCTAAGTGTGGGGGTATTTGATAAGCTCGTAAAATATATGTTTTATGCCTTTCTACCTTTAGTTTTTGTTATATTTTCGATCTTTATCTTGTTTACTTATATTATGTTTTTGAATTTTAGGTACAATAAGGAGAATAAAGTCAAAAGATGTCAAATATGATATTAAAGAGCTTATAAAGTCACAATCATAAGATAGAAGAAGACTTGGGAGTCAAAAAGATCAAATTCTTAATGCTAAGTGATCAGACAGATTTGACCTCCAGAGCTTTTTGCTAAGAAATCATTATGTTAAATTTATTATTTGAAGAAACTTCCTCTTGACTTTTAAATTTGACTTGAATACCTTTCCAACAATAGTTAACATGTCTAAATCGGACAAGAAATGGTCATCCAAATCAGCCGACGAAGTATGAGACAGTGCAATAGCCATAAAACCGAAGTCAGCGGGCAAAAATCACAAGTCAGTGTACTTGGCGCCACGGCGCCGGAAGTTGGCGCCGCGGCGCCGACCCTACTGTCTTCAAATCCGAAAAAATCGAAAAAGGCCAAAAACTTGCCTATTTTGCACTCCTTTGCCTTCTAGCTTCCTTGATCAGCAAGGAAATATTTCCAAGGCTTTAAAACTCTATAAATGCCATATTTTAAACCACAAACTCTCTATCTTTTGAGGAGACTCAAAGGATCATCATCATTATTATTCTTCTTCTTCTTCTCAATTCTTTTATTTTCTTTTTAGTTTTATGTATATATTATCTTTGCCTATGCTAGGCTAAGGTAAACTTCTTTTTGCTTAAGGGTGATTTCAAAGCCCTAGATAAGTTGTGTAATTGATTTTCAGATTTATCTATCATTAGTTTTCTATCAAAGTTGATTATGTTCTTCCATAAAAATTGTTCATGATATTGTCTTGATTTGTTTAGGTCACGAACTAGATAGATCTTGATAATTATCTATTGCTAGTTTATGAGTCTTGATCCATGTAATTGTCTTGATTTCCTATTCATAAGTGGCAATTTGTGATTAATGATTATAGTCAAGTTTTCGTTAATTGCAAAGTGGAACATAACATAGGTTAATCAATCCGAACTTATGTGTTTGTTGCCTAGATCAACCTATCTTTCTCATCATAAAGTTGCCATTACATTAAATATAGAGAGCTTATTCTAGGTTGTCTAGTGGTTAGAGATTAAATAGAGAGCTTATTCTATTTAACGACAAACTAAGGAAAGATTGAGATAGCAGAGCTTGTTGTTATCTACGGTTGATAATTTTGATAGTTAATTGATATTGATAGATATGATTATTGATTCTCAATAATGTCTAGCGGTGGAGAATGAAACCTTAACCATATTTCTCTTATATTTGATTTCATCTTATTTATTTGCTTCTTACTTTCTTGTTTTCTTAATTTTTAAAACTCTTTCAAAAATCTCATTTTCTTTTATTGTTCTTGAATTTAAGTTTTAAACTATTAATTTATAAACTAAACCAATTTCTGTGGATTCGACTTTTGCATGCTACTTTATTATAATTGATCATATTAATTGCAAGGTTTAAAAGATATACTCTTTTAAATGCATCAGACACTCAATACATGTTAAAATTTTCAATGAAATATAAATATTTAAAAAACTGAACAAAATATATATATATATATATATATATATATATATAAAGGAATCGAACCAACACAAATCATTTTCATTATCATATATGTTGACATTAATTGAAATCATCATGATTAATGAAATTTGATCGCATTAATATTTTATATCACTTGATTGTAGCAATTATTTTAATATTGATGTATATTACCAAAAAAAAAAATATTATGTTGAAAAAAAAATCCACACTAACATTGGAAAGTGGAAATCTATAATTTATAAGATTAGTTAATGATAAGGTTTGGAAGGGATTTATGAAAATTATATATTTAATGTTTTAATTTTTTTAATTAAATTGATTTATTTAATTAATTAAATTGATTAATTGAATCTATAAAAAATTTCATTAATTTGATTTCTGATTTGATTTTTATTTATTACCAATGCTCTACAAATTCCCATAAATTTTTTAATATTATACTCTTACCTTTTTCTTTTTCTTGTTTTTTTATTTTATTTTATTATTCTCGTGGTTTTAAAGACAATGTTGAATAACAATTAAAAAACTTGGCAAAAAAAGAAGAAGAAAGAATAACAATTAAAAACCTTTTTTTCAATTTTTTTTCTTTCTTTAATTACTATCCAAACCCGAGAAATCGCTCCAAGTTCAATCGGGTTTTTCTTTCCCCTTCTCCTCCAAAATCTGGGTCTCATTTCCCGTTTAATCCAGGCCCTTTTCCTTTCAAAGCTTACTCCTCACTTACTTACTTCTCACTACTAACGATCTCCCTTTCTCAGCTTTATACGATAACCAACCAGTAAGTTAGCAAACTCTACAAATCTTATTTCTTTCAAGTTTCAACTTTTTTTTTTGTTTTGTTGCTTTCTGGGATTTTCAAGTTTCAACTTTTTCTTTTTGATCTTCATATTTTTTAATTGGGTTCTTAATTATTCTTATAACTTGCATTATTACTGTTGTTGTTGTTTTATGGTTTTTGTTTGGCTTCTGGGTTCTTACCATTGAAACTCTTGGTTTGTTTCTTTCTCCTCTTAGCTGTTTGAGAAAAGTCCTAAAAGAGAAGATCTTTTTCAAAACATGGTGGGGTGGCAGAGACATTTGCAATGTGCACTTCGTCAAGTTGGGAGAAGACTGGAACACAATTATACTCTGTCTACCAACTGCACTTACGCCTCTCGCTTGAGCTCCTCTCTTTTGCCTAGTTGGTTTCTTTCTTTCTTTTTTTGTTTTTTTTTTTTGGGTGAAGTGAAGGTTAAATTTTGGAATAAGTACTGAGAAAGAAAACATGGATTTTATTGTTTTATGTAAAAGGGCTGAATTTTAAGTGACTTTGACTGTTAATACTTCATATATTTAGCTTCTTTCATGCTTAAGGGTCTTCTCTTCTACTTGGTTAATTTTTTTATTAGTATTTTGACGTGAAGTTAAAGTTAAATTTGAAGTTATGATTGAGAAAGAAAAACATTGGTATCTGGTAATACTTCTTAAATTTATGTTTGTTTTTTAAAATTTGAGTATTAAAAGTATTTGAAATATTCATGCAGGTGAACTGCCTAGTATTCAGAGGTTGTGGAGATCACCTTCTGCTAGCATCTCAACGCCTTTATATCAGTATTTCCAACAGTTGGTAATGCCAACTTGTTCTTTGCACTTTGATATGATTTTGGTGAATTTTATGTTTTCGGCTGTTTCTGGTTTATCTTAGTAAATCATTCTTGCAATTTCAAAGAGAAGCTGTGAATTTTGTGATGTCTGAGTCATAAAAGCTAGACATGTATTCTAATGTATATGTTCTTGTGAAATCTGAAGTGGAACTTGTGATATTTCATCTATGTTGATGAAGATTTTTGGGATGCCTTGTTTTGTTTACTGATGAATAAAATACAGAGGTACGAGAAGAAGGATATTGTCAAGTATCGTGGAAAGCAATAAGTTCATGTGCTTTCTCGATTTTTGATGATGTAGCTAGTCATTGATTTGTCAATGCTTGTGTTCTTGTATTGAAGATGTTGTGTTGCTTTCATCTTGATGCCATCCCTAGTCAGCATGATTTTTATGGCCAATGGCACCTATCTGCAAAAGATCAGGGTTTCTTATCTGTTCATTGTTGTAAAATGTCCTTCGTTGAACAATGTATTTCATTGGACAATGCCAATGGTTTGAAGTGGTGTCAACTTATCGAAGATCAATAGGATGCTTCTAACTGATGAAAAAATAATTCTTCAACAATGTGATAAGAGGTCCATAAATGAATTATCTGTATAATGTTTGTGCCACATGGGTGTCGTTGTGCCCTGTTATAATATTTATTCCCTCTGGCAGCATCATATTAAAGTTATTTGGGCAATACTTGTCAGTGTATATCATTACTTGATCTAAGCCAAAGGAGTTTGTCTATACAATGGCTTCTTTTTCTATTCTTAAATATTTGGATCTTCATTGCAAACTTTTTCAATTTTTCCCTTTTTAATTTTTTTGTTTGTTTTTCCTTTCATAAGTTGTCTTATGTTCTACGTGCATAGGGAATTTCCACTTCAAGGAAGTTACTAGCAGGTTCATCTGAAGAGACGCCCATTCCATCACCATTAACTCCTGTTTTGGCAATTAATAGTGGAAAGACTGAAGAGAAGAAAGTTGCTCCTAATCGCTCAAAAGTTCAAGCAGTGTTAAAGAAAATAAAACAGGTTACCTCCTGAACAATGACCAGAAAATTATAATTTCAAACCATTTGCTTATTTCGGTATTATGAAGGTAGTCTCACTTGAAGGTAAGAAAAGAGGCTGATAATTTATTTCGGTATTTGCTTATTTCGCCCAGTCTATTCTTGTAATGAAAATACAAGGAAATAATGAAATTTTGTAATTTCCATGACCAATGATCCTCTCTACCTGTAATAGTTGCCAATTTTCAATAACTACATGAAATTTTTCATGGCTTTGGACCATTAATTAATGGAGCATACTTTTCATGCTATGCCCTTTCACACGAGACTTTTGCATTTCGGAAACCACTTTTATAAGTTATACAAATTGCTAAAAAGAGGAATGTCTCCATCTTTACATGAGTTTGTTTTAGCTTAGTTGATGGAACACCTTGAGTTGATAGAAACTTACTTAACTTTCAATAGAAGGACATAGTTAAGCGGAGGGGATCTTTTGTGGGATCCAAAGCAATAAGTGAAGTAGATAAATTTTGCTAATGCAAAACCTAAGACAGAGATGACTTGCCTTTATGCTTTAGGAGATTTGGAGTGAAATTCAGCTGAAACAAACTTGTTCCTGATTATGTGCTTGACCTTGTGCTTGAGAACATACCATAGAGCATCTATGCAACTACTTGATTGTTAATATATCTAATTAAAACTGATGGAGGCTGGTTTATAAAGTTCCAATATCATCTTCATTTGCCTCAATATCTGCATGAGTAAATTGTCCATGTTTTTGCTGCATCCAAGTTAGTTCCCAATGATAAACCTGGTGAAATTTTAGTATTAAATCAATTGACCCTGCTTGCAACTGCTCAAAGGAGAACAATAATGGTGTGAATTAGAGCTAATTAACAAGGAAAAAGAAAAAACTATTATTGCATCTCTAATATGGCCCCTTAAACTGCCTTTATGAAGCTGCATTACCATTGTTTCTGGTGTTGCTTACGTAGTAGAATTTACTTATGGCTGACTTGGTTGTTTTAGAGTCCTAAGAAGCTCAACTTGGTTGCTGCATTAGTTCGTGGTATGCGTGTTGAAGATGCATTATTGCAGTTGCAAGTGACGGTAAAGCGTGCTGCCAAAACAGTCTATCAGGTGATTCAACTGTTCTGACCTATTAATGACCTATAGTTCTTTTTAAGCAGTTGTGTAAGTTTCTAGCTGATGTCTGGTCTAGAAACTAGCCAAAACTCATCTTACTAAGCTGCTATAGCTATGTGCCACAAAAGGAAACCCAGAAAAACGACAAAGGAAAAGAAACATAAAATTCTACCACTATACTATTTAGAAAGCATTAATGGAAAGAAAGATGCAGTTTCTTGGAACAGAATGAAGAACAGGCACACGCATGTGCCTGTGTTTTTTTGCCCTTACTTTTTTTTTGATCTTCGGTCTCGTTCAGAAGATATTTTTGCATTGTTAGCGAACAATAGAGTTTTAACATTTTATAATTAAAACCTTGCCATGCAGGTTATTCACTCAGCACGAGCAAATGCTACCCATAATCATGGATTGGATCCAGACCGTCTGCTAGTTGGTAAGCAGAGGAAATCTATGTTACTCGGACTCAAGGGTGAGTGTTGGATAAGGGTATATATTCGACACGGGTATACTCAATTTTTTTAAAGTTTTTTCATATATTTGGAGGATCATACCTTTATATCCTTGACTGAATATGTGTCGGACATGAGTGTCAGACACAGATACTTCAGAGAAAATGAGGAGTCGGAGTAACATAGGTGGAAATGAACTTGCTCATATAACTTGGGAGTATCTGTTTGTATTCATCATGCATTTTTTTATTTTAAACAGCTGAGGCATTTATTGGAAAAGGATTGTTTCTAAAGAGAGTTTCCTACCATGGGAAAGGACGCTCTGGAATAAAAGAGAGACCAGAGTGCCGACTAACGGTTGTAGTGAGGGAGATGACGCCTGAAGAGGAGGCTGAGATAGCCAGGCTGAGAGTAAGAAAGTTTCGCAAGCTTACTAAGCGGGAAAGCCGACTTGTACCCCATAAGCTTATTGAAACCACTCCTATTTGGAACCGGAAAGGCAAAGCCAAAGCCAGCAGCCTGGAACCAAATGGCATGGCTGCTTGAGATTTCTCCCTCCCATGTGTTTGCATTTGAGCAGAAAGTTTTGGAGTGCTTAAAAGATTGTAGTTCCAGGCTTCCAGCATTGTAGAAAAGTAGAATTTAATTTTCAATGACTGGATCATGTGGTTTTAGAAATGTAGAATTTATTCTCTTTTTTTTTTTTTTTTTGTTGGTTTTTTACCCTTTATTTAAAGTCATGTTGCATTTCATAAAAAAGGGAGAATATTGGAAGAATAAAATTTTGAACTAATGTGACTGTATTTAGCTTGCCCTTTGTCTCATTACTTTAGTTAGCCTATAAAACCGATTAGATCGTTTTTTCTTTTTTTTTTTCCATTCTTTTAAATGATTAAATTTAAATCTTAACTTTTTAATTTAGTTTTATATTAAAAATCATATTATTAACTCAAATACATAATTTTATTAATTATTTATTAATAGTTCTTTAATTTAATATTTAAATTTTTTAATTAAATCAATCGTTCCAATTGATTTGGCATCCTATCCGATTTCTTCCTTTGAAAAATATTACAGCTTATTTTGTATAACTGGCAGTAAAACTTTTAAACTACACAAATAAGCTTACAAAACCCTGTTAATTAAAAAAAAAAAAAAAAAAACCAAACAAACTTGTAAAGTTCAAAAACTCGACCGTTGATATATATAGTCATTTTTCTTTCCTTTCCCCAAGGTCCTGAAATGAGTATCTTTATACAAATCTTCTGGTTTGCAAGTAAAAAGAATATTAAAATTTAGAGTAACTGAGTCAAAGCAGCTGCAAGATTAACAACCTAACAAAGCTTCATCATCAGAATTTAATTTAGAATCACGCATTGGATGAAACCAATAAGGGGAATCATCAAAACGATGTAAACTGGACAAAGAGAAACATCCCCCGAATTCTGCAACAAAATTGGTATTGCTTCAAAAAATTTCTTCGGATTAAAGCTTTATATACATGTATAAGACAGAGTTTGATCGTTGTAATAACTTACCTCTTTCAATGGTACACCATTCCGAAACTATAACTTTTGATCATGTGTTTCTCTCGATACCTTAACCTTCAAAAGAATCTCTGTATCTGCTTCATGGGTTGTCACCATAAATGAAAATTCCCAGTTTGAATTCAGGCTTTAAAAAGGGCAATGCTTCTGATAAATGTTTCACTATGTAAAAATTACCTCCCGAACTCTTCTATAGAAAAGGACGTAAGCGGCAGACGACTTAATTCTGTCTTCCCCGACGGGAAAAACTCTCTCATCGTCAAACTCATACCACCTACCATGCCCGTGCTGCAAATGCAGAAAAGAGAGTTAGGATTCTCATATTGAACCAAAAGTTATGTAACCCTGCAACATCTACTGCTTATACCCGCAGGAACATGCGGAAGAGTTTGTAAGGAGCAATGCAAAGTTAGATCAGAAATCCCAAAACTAGACAGCCTACAAAATATTTAACCATTATTGTAGGAAGAAACTAATTTACCAATAGAGTACAACTGTCATTATATACTTACGGTAACTTGAACGAGCATATAACATATGCTGAACTTCAAAAATAAAATGTGGAAACCAAAGAAATTTGACCAATGCACCAATAAATAGAAAATTAAACTAATAAAAGACATAGCTGATGGTTGATAGCATTATAAAACAATTTCAAGAAAATTCGAGGCAATGTCTACTTAGACTTCCCCTGCTAAGAGTAAGAACCCTATAACCTTGTCGCTCATATTTTCTTTTAAGACTGAATTTAAATCAATTGTAACATACACCTTAATTCTCTATTTAAAAGAATGATCTCCCTATAAGGTACACTCCACGTTTAAAATGACACTCAACAGGATACTGACATACAATAACAATAAGCCCATAATAAACATGTATGTTACTCGGACTCGAATGTGAGTGTCGGACACGGGTAAGTTCAATTTTTTCTAAGATTTTCATGTATTTAGAGGGTTTTTGAAAGATCATATCCCCATAACCATGTCCGGATATACGTCGGACATGGATACTTCAAAAAAAATGAAGAGTCAGAGCAACATAGATAAACATGACACCTATTTCATCTATTGATACTACAACTCCATGCTTTTGAAAATTCTAGCATTATAATTGGGAAGCATTAGTTTTCCACTAGAAAAAGAACAAGTAGCAAATTTTTATCCACAGTATCATTCATGGGTAGCTAGGTGCAATTTCAGCTCAGTAAAATAGCAGGACTCGATGGCAGTAAATTTTAACACACATAACCAGAGAACATAAGATAGAAAAGATGCGACACTTACATCAACGAAAGCAGTATAATGACCGCCTCCCATGCTTCCATAGTGATTACTTATTGCATACAATTGATAACAATTTGACAATTGGTTATCAATATGGGAAATGTAATTGGAGAGATTGAGATCATGAATTGGAAAGTCCACATATGTTTCTAGCTTGTTCTTGAAAAATCGGCTATATGAGAATCTCTTTAAATGAATAATCAAAATCTCAGGCAATCTCCAAAGATCTAACTTTTTGTAGGCTTGCTGAGGCTTCTTGCACATGGGGCAGTACCTAGATATGATCACAACCCTCATTATCAGGTTCAACAAGATTATGATTACTTCATAATTTGAAATAAAATAAATTGATTGTGATTATAACATAAAAAATGTATATTATAGATAGAAGACCAAAAGTATAACTATGTCAACATTAGGAATAAAGAATATATTAGAAAGGGAAAAAAAACACTAACCACATGTCATCTGGTCCTAAAGGTTCCTCTTGCAAGAAACCTTCCAGACATTTATATAAGGAAATGGATTCTTGAGGCATTCTTGTAAACAACTGCGGCTTGAAAACCTCAGGCAATGAGCTGAGAAGGCATGTATCATACTTTTCAAACATCTTATCTGACCAGTGAACGCTAACATCCAACTTCTTAGTAAACCTTGAGATTGGTAAAGGCTCATTCATCTTTATCTCCACTGGCTCCAGTTTATCGACCAAGTAGAATTTGAAGTCAGTATTCAGATGAAAATCATTCTCTTCTTCACTGTCTGAACCTGCATCATTATCTGAAACTAAGGGGCTAACAATATCCTCCATCTTAGAATTCTCATTAACAGTATTCCCTGTCTCATCACCATCATAATCATTTACCACATCTTCAACCGGCATTAGAAATGGACTAAGTAACTTTAGAAACTGGTTACGTATCTCAGATCCACTAGTAAGATCCTCTATCCTTGCTACAAGAGGAACACCAAATGGCTTCCAGTTTGATGCCATCACACCAAAACTATAAGGCCTAATAAAATAATTAAACTAAATAAGTAGATAAACAATGATCAGAAATTGATGCAAAAAAAATGAACAGTAATCTTTTTGATAAATGGCCATAAAGCTGGAAGATTGGCTGAATCTAAAATAACATGGGTATGGCCAAGAGCAGCTTGTTTGTCCAAATTGACCAATTAATACGGTCAATGCCACAAGAATCATGACAATAGGTAAGCAAACTTACCTTTCCAGCTGCTGATGTGAGAACACAACTAAGGGGTATGTCTCACTAACTTTTGGTAACCGATAGGCAACAAGTTTGTCATCATCTCTAATCAAGGCTAACGAGTCTGATGGCTCATCTAGTAAACGAAAAATTTGATTCTTGTATATCTGCATAGAAGTTCAAAAGCTAGTTTTCATAATGAAACATAAGTGCAGAACTACAGATGCAATCTCTATGCTGTCCATATTGCTCAAATTTTTTCTTTAATAAAAAGCAAAAATGGGGGTAAAAGCTATTCCCCCCTAATATGGAAGTCCCATCCATGTAAAAATAAAACAAATGATTTTTAGGAGTTTGTCATGAAAAGTAAATGGTCTAAGTCTAAACTCTCCAAAAGACAGATGGAGAATCGATATGCAAGATCCATAGGATAATCCTGGTGAAACCTCCTTAATCAATGTACTGCTGCTAGAAAACTGATCTAACTAATCACATGCAAAATTATTTCTTGATTGTGACTATAATTTAGTGACATCCTTAAATTGCAGTTCTAAAGTTCCAAAGATGCAACGTAAGGGCATGCAAAAATGCCTAAATACCCTCAAGATGCTTGAAAGAAAATGCCATACATCTGTGATATTGAAGTCATTAGTAATGACATGCAATAGAAATAATATTTTTTTCATATAAAAAAAAAGTCTAGCTGCATACCTCAGCCACGAGCAGGGTTTCATCATTTCTTAAAGAACATGCCATACTTAATGTGTCCATGAGATCCTTGAGCCTCCCGTACTTGGGAACAGTAACAGTAAATGGCGTTGGCAACATAATCCCATCAGTGCTAAAAACCGTCAAAGTCATTGTCCGCATAGTTGTTGAAGGTAATGGTAGTGTTAGGTACATAAATGGATCAAATGTCACAGAGACCTTCTTGCAAATGGGGCACACCAATGTTGACCGGTACTGACCCTAGAATGAAAGAAAAGTCAAATACGATTTGGTTCACTTAAACAGGGAAGTTCATGTCATTGTTAATGTCGATAAAAACTCCACCTAACACATAAAAGCAGATGAAGATCCATTGCAAATCCGAACATTAATTAGAATTAAAAAAGCTGAAACTCGAGTTATTTCTGGTGCTAATAAACATCCATTTGAGGAAGCTTTTAACAATAGAAGAATACTTGGAAAATTTTATAATACTTATGCATGAATAGCATAAACTCCAATAATTATCAGTTACAAGACAGTGAGACACTTCAAATTCAATGGACTCACTTGGCAGACGTCAACTATGACGGAATCACTGCGAGCCAAGTGATTTTGCCAATATTCGTCTGCCACTTCTTCATCTGGACGCCCCTCTGCATCCTTAGCTTCTATATATGGCTTGCATTTTACACGATTCAAATCTTCATGAAGGCCATCCAGCAGAAAAGCAAGAAATTCCTACATCACAACCGTAAAATATAACTCCCTATTGGCAGGGGAAAAGGAACCACAAAATTAAAGAAATATAACTTATATTAGGATAGATCTAATTTATGGAAAAACCTTAACCTTTCATGTTTTCAGAGGAACAAGTAACACTTAGCCTACTCAGTACAAGCTTTTTTTTATTGATAAATGAGGTTGTTAGGGATTGAACCCTAATCACTGGAACTAAGAGTCCAGCACTCAGTACATACTCTTCCTTTGTTATTTATATAATAAGTGAGAGGGGAACTGGGAAGTTTAGCAAAGCATATTTTAGTTATTGAACTATGAGGAGTTCCATAATTGAAACAAAATTATTTCTTTCTCGTGCCAGAGGTAGTAATTCATCATTAGTAGAAAAGCAAATGAGAAAGCTGAAACCGCATTTCTTTTAAGCATAGTAACTTTACTAACTTGTGAGTCATGCTGATTATAGCCATTAAATTGGGGAGCAAACTTAGCAAGTTTAAACTTGAACATTCTCGGAGCCACTGGCATTGCACCTGGAGCCCATAGCTTTCTTAACAGTTCTCCAAATGCTAAAGCAAGTTCACCCTAAGCAAGCAACAAACAATTATGAGAAAAAAGTAAACGAATATGAAGAAATTTCATGAATGAAATATGCAATATCATACATTCATTCCCAGAGGGTTTTCATGATTTATATCTTTTTCATAGTCTCCAAGGAAGTAATCAACAAGCTGTGGAGTATGCACCAAACACAGTATTGTGCTGTTCATGAAACAAGTATTTCCAAGATTTTGTAGTCCTGTCAAGCCCAATACACCAATGCCCCTATAACCACTACCAGAAAGTGATGCGTCGGTTAGCATTATATATGGGCTTAGGTTGTCACTACTCTTATTTGTCTTTACTCGATTCTTGCCAAAGCTATTTTCTGTCTTGGACCGTTCTGTCAATCTCTCATCGGTCTCGTTTGTTGAAACAAAAAACCCATGAACATGCAATTCAAGAAGAATCTGCATATGAAAGGGGCAGAAAAACAGAAAAAGAAGCTTATGAATAGGTGCCAGGCACAGAAATACACACACAAAACTCCAAATTATTAAAACCAATGACCTTCCATTGGTAAAAGTCTTTGAAGCAGATAATGAATCTTATTCTTAATATATTTTTAGGATTTATTAAAAAAAAATCTCAATAAATAACACAGGAGCAGGATTTCAACCAACTATGTGGAAGGATGCTACAGCTACACGATAATATTCAAATAAAGTAGATCAACTAGTCACACCTCTTTCCCTGGTTTTCCAGGAGAAATGTTGGGCAAATTGATTATTTCATTCATAACAAACTGGCTTGTCTGCCCTGAGAAGTCCCAAATCTGCAACTGCACAACAAATGAATGAAAAGCATATATTACTTTCACAAAACATGGAACTATTTTAAATAAAGTATTAATTACTCATCACAAAACCTACCAGCTTAGATTGGGAACTGAAAATACTACAAGCTCTCCTATAAAGATCAACCATATTGTCCTGAAAATGCAAACCACTGTCAAATACAGGAAGTAAAGAACTATATTCAAAAAGCAAGAATGGCATGAGAGTCAAGACCTATAAAGAAAGGGAGATCCAATCCCTGACATATTTTACAGATACCATGTGTATTCACCAACCAAAACCACATTCCACTGCCAGGAAATGGATCCACAGATCAATAACTGGATCATCACTATTTTCTAATAATTATATTTATGCAACATAGCTTTTGACATGCAGCATATCATCATTCAAATATGATAAAAGATGCAAATAAAAGAACGTACAAGGACAAATGGAAGTACTATTATGGGATGAATAATGAATAAAAAGACAACTGCAGTCTGCAAGTAAAAGAGGGCTCATCCTCAGAAAGTATCATGCAATGCTTGTTCACAATAATCCAATCATGTTCATTCTTGGGCCAGTTAATTTCAATAGAGAGCCTTTATCATTTATGCAGCACCATTTCAAAGGGTTTTAACATCACTTCAGGAAAGACCTAGAAGCAATTTTTTTCCAGCCAAAGGAGTGAGAAAATGTGAACACATTTACAGAGATAATAGCATCAACAACCATAAAGATCCAATTAATTTTTCATGGATATGACCAACATCCATATTTTGATTGCATATTCATTCAGCAAGATAAACCCTAACCTATATTTGTAGTAAGGACTTATGCATATATATATATATATATATATATATATATATATATATATATATATATGAGTGTGTGTGTGTGTGTGTGTAGTAAGTAATCATCTATGGCCTTGAGATTTTACAAGCTAATTCTTCCCAACTACTGATTCAGCACCTTCCAATAAATCATATTCATCTAGGTTTGTTAACTTAATTGCAAGACAGATAGCCCAGTTTAAACTCACCTGTTTCAGTACTGAATCTGATAGCCAATTTCTCATGAAGTACAAATTTATTCTAGCACCAAAAGGCACCTCAAGATGACATGAATTTCAAGACATGACACAAGGAGACTCACATCCTAAGAAATAATCTCTTCCTTTTAGAGGAAAAGGCACGAGAAATTTCACCCATAAAAATAAAAAAAAAAATAAAAAAAAGATGATGAAATGACAAAAAAAAAAGGAAGGAAAAAGGATTACATGCAGCATTGATTCAGAAACCAAAATCACAGTTTGGTAACAAAAACTCCATAAAAATAATAATACTAATAATAAGGGACTGGAAAAGGGAAATGACCTTTAAACTGATCTTTACTAACAACGAATTTGTTCCTGGTGAAAAAGAAAGCCTTATCTGCAAAGGGAACACTTCCGGTGATTGATCTTCAGCGACAAAATGGTACCTAGCATCTTCCTCTGATGTTTTGGAGTCATTGTGCCTATAAAAGAAGAACACATGAATACTTAAAAAAGGAGTGTAAAATCAACATCTTCTTAGAAACCAAAAGGTATAAAGTTCTATAAGTTGTCAGCAGAGCAAATTCTCCATCATAAAGCGTTGAAGAAAAGTGCTTGTCCGTGAAACAAAGGCAGCTATACCAAAACAGTCACTGAAAATCATCAAAACTATTTAAACTAGATAAGATTTTTGTTTATTTCAAAATCAAGACTACATAAAATGGAGGGTCTACTACGGAACTATGAGACTAAATAAAATATAAAACAAGCCGAAACATAAATCTCGCCATTACAGTCTAGCAAATTTTCTAGCATGTGCATTCAATAAAGTCTTTAATAGAATTAGATAATAACAACACTTATACCATTGCTAAACAAACTCGCCTCACCATTTAAGAGTCCGTAGCCACAGTGCTTCTTTAACTAAGGCATATTCACGGCCTGAAACCCCTTCTTCCGCCTTATCCCTAGTCCCCGAACTGTCGTCCTTCCTCAACTCCAGTACAATTTCAGAATCAGCATCGTCATCGTTGGATAACACATTGTATAAAACGCCTCCTATTTCATCAGCAACACTTCTTTGAGCCTCCTTCCACCACCTGAAATTAAAAGGGAAAAAAACTTAAAATTGCAAAAAAGATAAAAGAAAAAACCAACCTGAAATTATAGTGAATCACATTTTTAATGCAAGTAAGTGAAAAACTGAACCATACAACCGACTTTAAGATAAAAAGAAAAAACATTCAAATTATTCCAGCAAAAAAAAAAAGTGTAGAAAAAAGAGAACAAGTATAATTTCTTTATTCAGTGAAATTATTCACTTTTCAAACTCAAAATCCACTTGTTGAGAAAAGAAAGAAAAAAAAAAAAAAACCTAAAAATCCACTTCACATTGTCTCTCTTAATTTTTCTCGGCAACCAAACAGAATAGGTTAAAAAAAATGATTCTTTTTTTTTTAATACGCACCTGTACGGAACTAGGTAGAGCTTCTGGCGATTGGTCTCCTCGTCGTCCGTTTCGTCATATTCGTCGCGATCGAGGCGGGAAGAGAGAGGCCGCTTACGAGCGTAAGGGTTGTAATCGAGGTCGAAGAGATGATTGTCGTCCTCGGAGGAGAAGAGGTCGTCCATCGAGAAGAAGACTAAGGCGCGTAGGGCTTTCCACAACACCGCCTTGAAGAGCCTGAGAGTGGAGAGAGAAAGATTCGCGAGCTTCACCGATAGCAAACGCGTTGTCGTTTTGGCGATGATGATTGAGATATTGAATTTCTCTGAAAGACCGTTCATAACAAAACAATTAATTTTTAAATTCGTTTTATAATTATAAAAAAGAAGATAATTATGACACCCAAATAAATAAGCAACCGCATTTTTCAATATTAATAAAATAAAATTTTAAAAATAAAATAAAAAATATACACCGCAAAAATTGAAGAAAAATGGCTGCGTGTTGTTCTTGTTGGGTCGTCGTTTTTTTCGTTCCAAAACGTTATTGAGGGCCTCCGGAGGGAGAGAGGTGGATTGCACGCGCCTCTGATGAGACTGGGAGTGGAGAGTGAGGATTATGTAGAGGGTTCTAAGAGGGACTGTCTAATTGATGGACCTGGTGCTTGACACGTGGCAACTTAAAAGTCTTAAACGTATGCTTTTGGGTTTTGTAAGATTTTTTTTTTTTTTTTTTAAGTTTATTAGAATTTCTTAAGCCTAAAATTTTTTCATTGGAATGTTTTATATGATTTAAAGGTGAATTTTGTAAGACGATTTAGATAATGTGTTATTTAAATAATTATTTTCGCTCATATATGTCAAAAAAATATTTTTGTTATTGTATTATCAATTAATTTTGAATTTTATTACTATATTTTAATTTAGTTGGATTTTATAAGTTTATTTTTAATCTTGATTATTTTTAGATACAAAATAATACAAATGATAGAGAATTTTCATTTTTATTATAAAATATTTTGTAAAATATTATAATTTTATTGTTTTTTGTCTAAAAATTAATAAAATTGAAAATATTATAATCAACAAGATCAAAAGTAATATAATAAATTTCATTAAAATTAAAAATATAATGATAAAATTCAACAAAATTGAAGTGCAATAGAAAATTTCAATATTAACTCATAATACAATTATAAAATTCACCTTTATCCCATTTTATTTTGTATACTTCCCTAAGATGTTTCTGTTTCTTTTTTATTTAAAATATATTAAAATCTAAAAAATCTTTAATTTTTAATTTTTAAAATTTTATATTAATTTTTCAGATTTTATTAACAAGTCCCTTAAAGTGTTTGTTAAGATTAGTTAAATTATTGTTTATAATAATATTTTATATTAAATGCAATAATTAATAGTTAATTTTATAAATTTTAATGTATTGAAAATGATAATTTACTTAATATGATAAACTTAAAGAATGCTCTAATATGATAATGTATTTGATATAAATATAATTTTAATAATTTATTAATTTTATAAATATTAAATAATTTAAATTTTTATTATACACTCATTTTTATCTAATGTCCTTGATGATCATTTTCTCTTCTCACCATAATTCACCTTACCGTCACCGTTGCGTTTGCATCCAAACACATATCCCACCGCTAATTTTAATCTTACCGCTAGAGTATCGAATCTCACCGCTACAGTAACTAATCTCACCTCCACCGCTGTTTTTATTTTCACCGAAACCAATCTCATCCTCCATCCAAATTGAGCCTTCGTATTTTGATTTTGGACATCGTGCACTTTGATGTTGATTAAGATGAAACTCGAAAGCTTATATCCTACTTGTACTTGGGTTTGTGCAAAGAGCTCGTTTTGATACGCGGAGTTTTTTTAATTTTATAAGTAAGTTAAGAGATTGTCATATATATTATTTATTTTTAATTAATTTTTTTAATAAATTTTGTTAACAAATACCCTAAAAACACTCTTTAAGGTTTTTATATATAATAATATATTCAATCAATGCATTAAAAATTATGAAAAAAGTTATCAACTATTGCATTTAATATAATATTATTACTATATAAAATATATTAACTAACTTTAAAAAATATCTTTAAAACACCCATTAATAAAACTCTTTTTAAATATACCTAAAAAGTTATGTATTACTTTACTAACTTAAAACTTATGGGACAATGAATAAGATAATTTATATTAGGCAAAAAGTTTATTTTTTTAATATATCCCATAAACAACACGATAAAAAACAAACTTCAATTTAACCACTCGGATTTTTAAGTAAAAACATGTACGATTGGTCAAATATATATGTTTGAATAGTAATGTTCTATTTCTTTTTATAAAAAAATCTTCATTTTGTTTTTTTCCCTTTAAAATCTACATAGTTACTTTAATTAATTTTTTCATTTAGGATAATTTCCCTTATTAAAATAAAGAACTGTAGGTATAAAAAATCAATTTCTATACTTTGGAGTTAGTAAAGAGTTTGATCCGATAATATAATTATTTGATTAATTATTATTGATTTAAATTAGTTTATTGAACTACAGCTTTCAATAGTTACCAAAGTTAAAATATTTACTTGTTTTTTTATTATTTATATAATATTATAAAAAATTATTATATTCGTATTAATAACTCAAGATTGAGTTCATTTATTTTTTTTCGAGGTTGCATATTACAAATAAAAATACTATTACAATCAAATAAAATTTAATATCTATAAAATAGTACATCCATATTCTTAAAAGAAATCAATAAATAAACCAATCAAATAATTTAAAAAATAATGAGTTATCTAGCCTAGCCAACTTGGATATGGAAAGGGCTAGAGTCAAATTTCAACCTTTCAAGCTCAATTTTTGAGCAAAAAGTGAGTTGTGCTTCCAAAATATTCCCCAGTTTATTGGATAAAGCAATCTAAGACCCAACTAAAGAACTAAAAGAAGGGTCTTAGGTCTTGAACTAAAATACTTTATCTTCGTTAGACCCAAAAACAAGATCAACAATTGACCATTTAAATGGGCTTTGAGGCCCAACTCACAACAAAATTTCTCACACATTTTCTCCCTCTTCTAGAAACCTAGACATAGTGAGGAAAAGATGAACTATATAAATCATGCAAGTATTTGAACAAAAATATGTTCTTTCATCACAAGTTAACAACTTGCTTGGTTGATATATCAGATTCATTTGAAAGAACGGTAAGATTGAAAATAGTGTTAAATAGTGGTGATGATGAGATTGAATACTATTTTAATTAAATTAAAATTAGTGATAAAATATGTGTTTAGATAACAAAATAATAATAATGGTAAGATGAAAATGAAAAATGACAATTAAAAATTTTAATCTAAAACAAATGAAAGAAAGAAAAAAAATCAAGAATGAGTAAAATGGGGAGGGGGCTACGCTGGGGAGAGGTTTTTTTATTAGATCCTTAAGGGTTTAGTAATTAATCATGACTTTAGAACGATGAAAATATTCAACCGTGTCACAATCATATTTACCCAAATGTCTCATAAGTGTGGTGAAAGCTTCCAACCACTGTTAACCAGAACTAAACGGGATCTAAATAGGCTCTATATATAAAGCCCGCCCTCGACGAATATTAAAGATTGACAAATTTGTGTGTGATGAGTCTGATGACGATGCCATTCATACATTTTTCAAGAATTTGGTTCCTAAGAACATTTTATTTCCTGAAAATTATTCCACTTGAATAAAATAAAAGCTTTGCTAAAGTGATTGTAACTAAAAAAACGTGCGACTTGACAATAATTTCAGTAATTTTGTCTTATCTCCTTTCGATTTCGGACTCAATAGAGTCAATAGCAATTATTTTAGGTTGTTTCTTTTTGTTTAGTTTATTGATTTTCAAAGAATTGCATGATTAAGTTGCCTAGTTTTGATGTAAGCTAGGCTTAATTTAATTTATTCTCGATTTTATGGTCATTTACATCATAAGTCCAGTTGATTTATATAATTATTTTTAAAAAATGATTTTCAACAGGTCTGAATTCGAATTTTAGCATCTCCAATCATTATTTCTATTTTTAAATTACGACATCTTTTATATAAAAAAAATTCTAACTTGTTATTTGAGTAAAAAATTATGCATAAATCACCTAATCAAATCTTCGGATACTATGTTTGTATATGCTTTAAAGTTAAACAAAATGTCCATTCCTGTCGTGGAAATTGATAACAGGTTATTGATTCAGTTCACTTGGTAGGGGCAACAAGGGGCCCTAACATGCTTCATGCTTTTGTTCATTTCTATCAAGGTTCTATCACCTTTTTTTTTTTTTCAATTCAAAACAAATGGCTTTTCATGACCAATGAAGTAAATGTTTAGTGGATTGAAGAAATCAGCTGGGGAAAAGAAAAAAAAAAGGCTATCATTTTGTCTGCCTACAATTTGATGATCTGAACAAAATTTGTTCAGTCTTTGTTTCAAATAAACCTATCAATAGAATGTTCAAAAAACTGACCAAAGATCATCACTAATAATCTGCTATATATACATATATATATATATATATGTAGGAGTAGTTTAATTTCTGCAAGAACTGTATTCAAACATGGGTAGACAAGACAATTTGGTTGCTTTAAAATTGTGATGGGTGGAACTTTGACAAGGCAAAGGGTGTCCCAAAGTTGACCTAAAATGTAGCCTAAAAAAACACGAAGAAGTGTTTAGTCCTGTATGAAGGGCACCATTTCCTGGGATTCCCCTACAATCCCACTTGAGGTAAATAAAAATGATTTCAAAGTGGGAGTTGATGTGTGGCCCTCATAGTCATAAGCTTTTCCCCAGCTCCCCACTAATGGCCTGCCATTTTTTTCATAGTCAAAAATCCAAACCCATCATTCCTTCTACTACCAAAAAAGCAGTAGCTTTTTCTCCCCAAGCTGGTGATTTACGTGTAGGCAATAATGTTATTTGGATTTTTTTTTTTTAATATTTATGTTCAAACAATAATACATATATATTTTATAAGTATGAGGTATAACCTTTTAAATATAGACAAATTTAGAAAAAAATAATATACTTATATCGAATATATATTTGTATATCTGACATTCACTTTCACATCCGGATAATATAGGTAGGCACGCATCAATATCAACCAGAAATCTGAAAGAAAAAGAAGGAAAACGACTCAATATCCATAATCATGAAGATAGTGTATTGTTTGGTCATTTGGGGCCACTTGAATTGTTTTTGATTCAAAATTTAAAACCTAAGAATCATTGAGGACTTGCATACATGCAATTTATTAGGAAGAAATTCAAATTATACAATCTTCAATGTATAGACATATAAAATCACTTAAGAATTTATCAAGTAAATCAACATAAAATTGAATCCGACGCATAACTGAATTTAAACCTGATACAGAAAGATTTTTCAAGATTTCTTCATTGAAATAAGATCTTATCAGGTTACTTGTTTAGTAACTTCTATATTAATGAAAGAGATAGGGTTCGAACATTAATTTTTGACAATATGATCAGGTGTATCTCAAATTTTATTTGGTTTAATCTTTTTCCGAACGATCTTAAATGTGTATTTTTTTATATCGATTTAGTGAATTCAAGATTTTATTAGTAGGATCCTCAAAACTCACAAGAATCAAGCTTGATTGACAAAGAAATTAATGAAGGTTCTGAGATGGGATTAATTAATTTGTTGAATTGATTTTAAGATGTATTTTCAACTGGATTTATTTAGGGTTTGGTATAGATATTTAACAATCAGTATATATATATATATATATATATATATATATATATATATATATATATATATATATATATATATATATATATATATGATGTATTGACATGTCTAGACCTGTTTATAGGTCGGACCGTGATCCAAATTTTTTTTTACATCTTATACTCAAGGTCAGTTTGAAATTTGTTTTATTATTTTAAAAATATTTTATATTAATATTTATATAATTTTATAATTAAAAAAAATATTTGTATTAAAAAAAATCTAGTCACATGCCTGCCATGTTTTAGTTAAAATATTTTGATATGATCTCACATGGTTTCTGGACCATATGCAAGCTTTGGACATACACACTAAATATGAAATAGAATGCTTTGTAATTAATAATAATAATAAATTTGAAATTTTGCCAGCGTTTTTTTTATTTAAATGATTTTTAATTTTTTTTAAAAAAAAGTTATATATATTTTACGTGCTTCAGTCTTTGCACGTGAATATATATATTTTAAATGTATTTTATTAATATATTTTAAATTATGATTATAAATATAAATAAGAAAGTCTTTAATTAATAATTAATTTATAAATAGAGTTTTTTTATCTTTTAATATTATAAAAACTCAATTTGTGCGAAATTAAAAATTCTCATATTAAAAGATCTTAATTATAAAGTTAAAATTTTTATCAAAAATAAATTAAAATATGAAAAAACTACAACTAATTCTAAATATATCAGTACAAAGATATATTATTAATCGAAAGACATATAAATTTCAAATTAATTAGAGAAACTGATTTAGGATGTATATTGCATCGTCTGGAATGGAATTAAAGAAAATCGATTATTGTGGAAATTTAAAGATAATTAAATGAGAATGAGGGCTTTTTATTTTTTGCTACACATATGGAATTTAAAAAAAAGAAAAAAAAGAAAAAGAATTTCAAACTTTATACCTCAACTCCCTTAAAAAAATAACAATTCTAATTCTGTCAAATATTCTTTTATATTACATTCAAACTATGTGGTAGCCTTAGTTTCCTCTTTAACCATTGTTCAAGCAACTATTGATGAGTTATAAAATTTGGAAATTTATGTACAGTAATATAAGTTTTCTAAAATTTCCAATTTCTTTGTGATCCATAGATTTTACAAAAAATTAGAGTTATATGTATTGTGGGTGAAAGAAAATAAATTGTGTCAATAATAAAATATTTTGAAAGAAAATAATCAGTGGCTAATTATAATTTTTAAAAAGTGGGTAGCTTTATGGTACTTTTTAAAAAATAGATAGCTTTTTAAGAAAAATGAATAATTTATTTTAAAAAACATATTATATAAAAATTAAAAAAGAAAAATATCTCTATATTATTATTTGATATCATAATTTAATTTGATTTTAAATATCTCAAATTCAAATACCAAAATAAACGAGATGAATTTTTTTTTATGTTAACAAAAAGGGCATTGATTAATGATGAGGATGATTTTAGCTGTGGTGTCACTATAAATTAATATTATCAACCAATTGGCTTGCTTCTGAATGTATATGTGGCTTTTCATAACTGGACGACAATATAATATCCCATTGTTTTTTTCATTCTAAATTAAATAAAAAATTTACTAACGAGCGACTGTAAGAGAGTTATTAAGATTAATTAAGTTATTGTTTATAATAATATTTTATACTAAATGTTGTAATTAATAGTTATTTTTATAATTTTAAAATATTAGAAATTATAATTTATATAATATGATAATTTTAAAAAATATCCTTAAATAAAGATGTTTATGACTGAGCTGTGTAGGACTTGAATAGAAAATTTTTTTGTTTGTCCAATCTCGACATGATTTGAAAACTTATATTACTATTTAAAATATATTAAAACATAAAAAATATTATATATTATATATTTTTTATATTTAAATAATAATTTAGATCGATCAAGCCGGTTTAAATTATTAAAAATTTATTCTAGATCAACTCAATTTGAATTAGATCGGACGAATAATTTAATCGTATAAATCTATCTTTAAGTCACTTTTTAGTAAAATATATTAAATAAATATTTATTAATTTATTTATCGTGGTTGGTTTTAGGTGTCTCTATTTGCATCATTTGTTTACCTTTTTGTGACTGCCCTTCAATTTTGTCCCTTTCTAAGACTCTATGGATTATGCTGCAATTAATTAACATCTTTGTTTTTATCTTCAAATTTTGGTGTTATTTTCAATGCTATAGCTCTTCGATTTTCGAAAAAGACATACTACTATTTCTCAGTTTCTTACGACATTGCAACACCAAAGATTTTGTGCTGTTGTTTCTTGCTATAAATTTAAGAAAAAACAAAAGAACATTGTTATGCCTCTATTCAACCAACTAATTAATTAAGGGTTTTGTTAAATAGTGTTTTTAAAATTAATTAATATATTATTTATAATAATAATATTATATTAAATACAATAATTGATAATTTTATTCATTATTTTTAATGCATTGGATGAAAATATTATTATATCTAATAACCTTAAAAAATATCCTTAAAACACTTGTTAGCAAAATCTTTAAATTAATTGACCATGCATATATGATTTTCTTATATTCAGATTTAATAAATTATTATTATTATTACCAAAGTATTGAACTCCATAAGTATATATATTTAATTTTTAAATAGTTAAATTTAAATTTTTTTTGTCAAAATTAGAAAAATAATAATAATCTATACTACCTATATTAGTATTAAAACTTTCGGTTGAGTTGATGTTACGAATTAATAAGACATCAACTCAATTAAATAAATTAGTTAAAGATCTAAATAAAATAATAACATTAAAAAAAATTAGGTACTTTTATATTTAAAAAGAAAAAACTATCCATACATATAAAAAAAAATTACCCATACTTGGCTTTTTTTCTTTAAACACTTTTTTATATTCACATCATGTTTTCATCCTTACAGTGAGTGTACATATTTTTAATATGTAAAGTGCCTGATTGAGTTGATATTATAAATCAAGTGATATTAACTCAGTTGATAAATTTATAAAGGATTTTGTTAACAAATACCCTAATGGCACTCTTTAAAGTTACTAAATATAGTAATATATTCGATCAATGCATTGAAAATGATGAATAAAGTTATCAACTTTTACATTTAATATAATGGTATTACTATAAATAATATATTAACTTAAAGAGTGCCCTAAAGACATTCGTTAGCAAAATCCATTTATAAAAAATCAAATAAAATTATTATAAATATAAAATTAAGGATATATATGTCTTCTTACTATAAAAAGAATAACTACTAATTAAAAAATTATTTACTTTAAAAAATATATATTTTCTTTCAAAATTATTTTCTTTTTAAATCATCACCTTTTCCCCACATAATAAATATACTAATTATAATAAGGGAAATGTTAACCAGTTTCATTAGATACCAGTTAAGGATATATATATATATATAAAGAAAAATATAATTAATGTTTTTTTTTTAATTCAGAAAAAGAAATGTATTAAATGCAAAGTTTTTTCTTAAATTGGTAATTAAATAAGGATTTTGCTAACGAGTGTTCTAAGGGCGCTCTTTAAGGTTATCATATATGATAATCTCTTCATTCAATGCATTGAAAATGATGAATAAAATTATCAACTACTGCATTTAATATAATATTATTATTATAAATAGTATATTAATTAAATTTAAAAAATACCTTAAAGGCATTCGTTAATAAAACTTATTAAATAATTATTAACTGGTGCCTATAAATATTAATTAAACGGACCCTTATAATAATAATAATAATGATTTTTTAGGCGATGATGTTCATGCATAAACCTTCTCTTAAAAGGTAAGACTCAGTTAAACGCGTAAAGCTTAAATGAAAGTGGGTAAAATACAAAGCTCCATCAAACACTATAACAACTCTAACCAAATTAACGGAAGTAATATCTAAAAAAAACATGAAGCTATCAATTCAGGATTTAATTCATACAATTATTTTTAAAATTTAAATTTTAACATACATAATTATTTTATTTATTTTCAAACTATACCTCTTTTATACTAAAAAAATACACCCAAAACCATCGAGAATTGGAGATATTTGTAATACCCTCATGCTTTCGATTTCGCTACCACACTTATCTTTTTTAGATCTTTAATTTTCTTATCCTTTCAAGAATTATATAGCCTTTCCTTTTGAAGAGAGAAAAAATAAGATACAAAAATGAAAAATCTTTGGCTTAATCATGATTTTATTAGTCAAAGTTGATGATTAGCTAATCAAACCAAGTGTGTGTATGACATGTGGCAATAACACACAACCAACGGAAAGAACCTTGTGGCCAAGCATATACTTCTTTTAAAGAATTTTGGCAAGGGGATCTTATAATTTTAAAAATAAAATATTCTTTTTATTTGGATGACCTTTTAGTTGTTGGCTTTACTTTGCAAAAAAAAATATATTCTAATATTATTGAAACTTTTTATACAACGTCTTAATCGCACTTTTTCGACAAAAAAGAACTGGAAAATAAATTCTTGGATGATTTGCCGGCTGTTTCTTGTTTTTTATAAGCTAAGCAATAAGGACAAAGAGCATGATTAAAAAAAACTCTAAAGCAAACAAAAATTAAAAAATCTATTATATATATATATATATATATATATATATATATGTTTTGTATAAGAATCAGTCAAAACAGGTTTCAAATACTTGAAGACTGCAGGGACAATTCCAGGGAATTTTTGACTCATAGACAGCTGGTCATAGTTAATTTGGTGTTTTTTAAGAATATTTTAGCTTAAATAAGACATATAGTATTGCACCAAAAAAAATTATAGTATTTAATTGTTTATAAATGTAATTTAAATTTCTAAATAATCACTTTGAAATTTTATGTTCATATATATTGAACAAATGAAATTTTATGTTCATCTTAAGTATATTGATTTCCTAAGTAAAAATTACATGTGTCTTTTTTTATGTATTGGATATTTATTTATTTTGGGTTTTACTTCTTTGGTAATGAGTAATATTTTGGGCTTTTCCCTAGACCTGTTCACGAGCCGGACAGCTCGTCCTGCCCAACAGACTCGGCCTGTATTGGGTCGGGCCTGGGTAGGAATTTTAGTGATCCGGGCCGGCCCGGCTCGACTCGGATCATTGTTCATATAATAAAAAAATAATATTTTTTAAATTTAATTTTAAAATATATAAAAAAAAATAATTAAAAATTTTAATATATTGAACAGTAAATATGGGCCGACAGGCTGGGCCTGGGCAAAGAAATCAAAAAAAAATTTGGGCCACGGCCCGGCCAATGAGCACATCTACTTTCCCCTCTATATTTTAGAAAAAAATTTGATAAGCTCATAAAATATACATTTTATGCCTTTCTACTTTTAATTTTAGTTATGTTTTCGATCTTTATTTTGATTACTTATATTATGTTTTTGAATTCTAGGTATATTTAAGAGAATGAGATAAAAAATATCAATAATGATGGTAAAGAGCTTACAAAAACATAATCACAAGATGGAAGAAAACTTGGGAATCAAAAAGATCAATTTCTGGTTGTAAAGCAAGAAAATAGATTTGACATCTGGAGCTTGTTGTAAGGAAAACATGATGTTAAATTCCTTATTTGAATAAACTTCCTTCTTGACTTTTGAAGATGACTTGAATACCTTTTCAACGGTAGTTTACACGCTCAAATCGGACAAGAAATGGTTATCCAAATCAGCCAATGAAGTAAAAGAAGATGTAGCAGAAAAATACAAGGCAGTATGCTCGGCTCCTAGGCGCCCCAAAACCGCAAAAAAAAGCCAAAAACTGCCCAAAAACGTGATTTTTTGCTTCCTGACTTATTTGTGCGGCACAGACTTGTTCTCGGGGTTTTAAAACTATATAAATACCATCTTTTGAGCCACAAACTATCTATCTTTTGAGAATACTCAAAGATCATCATTAATTTTCTTCTTCTTCTCCATTTTTTTTTTTAGTTTTATGTATATATTATCTATGCCTATACTAGGCTAAAATTCTTATTTGGTTAAGGGTGATTTCAAAGCCCTAGATATGTTTTGTAATTGATTTTTAGATTTTATCTATCATTACTTTTCTATAAAAATTTATTATGTTCTTCCATAAGAATTGTTTATGATCTTTGTCTTGATTTGTTTAGGTGTACAACTAGATAGATTTTGATAATTATCTATTGCTAGTTTAAGAATCTTTATCCGTGTAATTGTCTTGATTTCCTATTCATAAGTGGCAATTTATGATTAATGATTATGGTCAAGTTTTCACTAATTGTAAAGTGGAACATAACATAGGTTAAACAATCCGAGCTTATGTGTTTGTTGCCTAGATCAACCTATCTTTTCTCTTCATAAAACTGTCATCACATTAAATCTAGAGAGCTTTATTCTAGGTTGTCTAGTGGTTAGAGATTAAATAGAGAACTTGTTCTATTTAACGACGAACTAAGAAAAGATTGGAGTAACATAGCTTGTTGTTATCTACGGTTGATAATTTTGATAGCTAATTGATGTTGATAGATCTGAAATTGATTCTCAATGATGTCTAGTGGTGGAGAATGAAACCTTAATCATATTTCTCTTATATTTGATTTCATCTTATTTATTTGCTTCTTACTTTTCTTGTTTTCTTAATTTTTAAAACTCTTTTAAAAATCCCTTTTTCTTTTATTGTTCTTAACTTTAAGTTTTAAACTAGTAATTTATAAACTAAAAATCAATCTCTGTGAATTTGATCCTTACATGCTACTTTACTATAATTGATCATATTAATTACATTGCAAGGTTTAATAAATATACACTCTTTTGGGTGCATCAAAATTATTCAAAATTTTATATTTTGTGTTTTATTTTAACTATTTTAATTATTGCTCTTTTCAATAAAAATCTCAAAATTTAATATAAACTTAAAATATATTACTTCTTTTCCACATTATTTCATTAGAACAATTATTTGATATTTATTATTTAGATTTTTTTTTTGTTATTATTTTTTGTATATAATTTTTTATTTTATTATAATTATATTTATTAAATTTGAAAAATAAGTGAAAATTTTCAATTCTCAAAATAATTAAAATAATATATCTTCAAGTATTTGTTATTTAATTTATCTAAATGAATTCATATAAGTATTTTTATAAATTACATGTCAATCAAAATTTATTTAACGAAATATAGAATATTTCTTGATGTCGAAACTCATCAAAATTCAAATTTATAATCTTAATTCTACACAATAAAATATCAAAAATTTATTTATTTTTTAATAAAATTCAAGTACTTAGTTAAGTATTATATATATTTATTTTACTACTTATTTATTAATATAACTTACAACTTGCTATTAGCTTTAAAAAAAAAAAAAAAAAACGAGTCTAAGAGGTGTCGAGTCGTCACGAACAACGGCTAATTTTTTCCTCTACACCATCCGTCCAATGAAGTTTTGTTTTATTCAATACGTGGCATTTTTCTATTCGTTGACATGTTGTAATATTAAAAAGTTCCTGTCATCTGTCAAATTTTCTGTAGGCCCACTTTGCTGCTTTTCTTTAATTGGGGGCTGTTTTCTCCACAAATACCCTTTTTCTACCATTTTTTAATTATATTTTGGGTAAAATATTTTCTAGCATTTTTGGGTGTAGCAAGTGTCGGTTTTTTTATTCAAATAGAGCCAACAAAAAAATTAATTCTCAAAATACCGTTAATTTCAGATTAATTTTTAAAATTTGCTTGTTTTAACACTAGCTGGAAAATCGTCATCCCCCATGGCGATTTCCCAGCGTAAAAAAACACATTTTGACAAAAAACACCAAGGGAAATCGCCATGGGGTGGCGATTTCCCTTCATGTATTTTTTTTAAAAATTAATAAACAAATTTTAAATTTATTTTTTAATTTGTAAATTTTGTTTTTTGATTTTAAAAATTATAAATTAAATTAAAATATTTTTTAGGTTTGGTTATTTAATTTTTTTTAAATATATATTAAAAATGTAATTTAATTTATTATTAAATTTTTATAAAAAATAAAAATATATTTCTTATTAAAATTTAAAAAAGAAGATTATATTGATTATTAAATTTTTATATCAAAAATTGTATTTTTTATAATTTTGTAATATTATAAAAAGCAAAATTTAATTTATATCAAAAATAATTTAATGATGTAAAATGTAAACAAAATTTTTTTTAAAGAAATTTATCGAGTAACTTTTTTAAATAAAGAAGTTATTTTTAAGTTGGTATCGTAAAATAATTTTTTTAATTTGATTTTTTTTTTGAGTTGGTATTCGATTAACTCGTGACATCAATTTAATCATTGTTTTTAATAATAGTATAGATTGTTACAGTTTAAAACTGGATATTTGATAAAATAATTTTAATTTAATTTATGATTAAAATTTTAAAAAAATAAAATTTTATTTCTTATTAAAATTTAAAAAAGAAAATTTTATTTCAGTCCATCAAATGCTGCAGAAAATATTGGAATTGGATTTTCTTCTGCAATGGATAAGACTGATGATTTAGGGTTTTAGAGAAGTTTCAGCTATATTTTAGTCCATCAAATGCTGCAGAAAATATTGGAATTGGATTTTCTTCTGCAATGGATAAGACTGATGATTTAGGGTTTTAGAAAGGTTTCAGCTATATTTCAGTCCATCAAATGCTGCAGAAAATATTGGAATTGGATTCCTTCTGCAATGGATAAGACTGATGATTTAGGGTTTTAGAGAGGTTTCAGCTATTTTTCAGTCCATCAAATGCTGCAGAAAATATTGGAATTGGATTCCTTCTGCAATGGATAAGACTGATGATTTAGGGTTTTAGAGAGGTTTCAGCTATTTTTCAGTCCATCAAATGCTGCAGAAAATATTGAAATTGGATTCCTTCTGCAATGGATAAGACTGATGATTTAGGGTTTTAGATAGGTTTCAGCTATTTTTCAGTCCATCAAATGCTGCAGAAAATATTGGAATTAGATTCTTTCTGCAATGGATGAGACAAAGGATGAGATTTATCAATCAGATTTTGCATTAAATAAGTTATAACTTTTTCAGTCAAATAGTCCTAGGCAGAATATGAGAATCAGATTCCATCCTATACAAAGGATGGGATTTGTCATCTGGTACAACATAATGAACCATTATAAATTCATAATACTTATGAAGGTTTACAATACCCCCTACAACAGTTTTTCAATCAGATTTTTCCTGAGTGCTAAAACCTCCTCATTCTCATCCTTCTATATTTCTTCTTTCTTTTACGGAGTGATAATACCTACATTCTCATCTTTCTTAGTTTCATTACTACACAACATGAGCAATAGAGTGATCGCATTGGTCTACTATAATGGCCAAATTCATAATACTGACGAAGGTGCTACCTTTGATTGTGAACGTCCTAAAAGTTTTCGTGTTGAAGACGACGTCACATTAGAGGAACTGAAGCTGCAAATTCATACAAAAATTAAAGCTGGAAATAGAAAAAGAGTTTCAGAGGTTAAGTACAGACATCCTCTTTCTATTGGTGAAGGATGTGTCCGATATAGAACATTTCCACTTGAAGATGATGATGATGTCAGATGCATGTTTTATGCTCATGAGACATTTGCAAATGTTGGTGTACTTAAGTTATATGCTGACATAGATGATGTTGACGATGATTGCGGCCCTTCAAATGTTCGCACAACAGAAAACTTTCCCATAGAAGATTATGATTCTGGGTCGTTCTATGTTCACAGGAAAGCTAACTTCCACATTGTTCGTAATTTTACGCGAGCAAATCAATCTTTTCTGGTTGAAGAGTTAGTTGATCCACAAGAGGGTATTTCTGCAATGAAGTACAAAGTCAAGCTTAGTGACATGTGGTGTGATTGTGGAAAGTTTCAAGCACAAAGGTTCCCTTGTTCACATGTAGTTGCTGTCTGTGCACATGTCCATGTAGATTGCATGCAATATGTGGACAAAGTCTATAGACTGGAAACTATATTGAATGTTTATAGACATGAGTTCGAAGCTGTTGGAAATGAAGGTTACTGGCCTAAATATGATGGTCCAGAAGTGTGTCCCAATCAAGAAATGCGGAGAAATCCACATGGTCGGCCAAAATCAAGTCGTATTCGTAATGAAATGGACCTCAGGGAGAAAGACCAACCAAAACGTTGTGGATTATGCAGAAATGAAGGTCATAACCGTCGAAATTATCCGCATCGATCTGGCACATTGGGGGAGACTTCGCATCAACAATAAATGAATTACATGTTTTTGTCAACTTATCATGTAATTTGGATTATTATTTTACATATAAGGGAAAATGTAATGCAAGTTTTTTTGTTTTTGTTTTTTGTTTTTATCTAATACAAATTAATTAACAAAATTTACAAAAAATTGTTCATAAATTTTAAATAATAAAATATACCTTACGAAAATTCTTTTTTTTTTTTAAATTATAAAAAAATTAATTTAATTTAATTTATAATTTTTAAAATTAAAAAACAAAACTTACAAATTTTTAAAATTAAAACAAAACTTACAAATAAAATTTTTGATATAAAAAATTTAAGAAGAACTATTATTTTCTTTTTTTAATTTTTATAAGAAAAAAAAGTTACCATATTTAAATTTAATAAGAAATTTATTTTTCTTTTAATTTTTAAAATTAAAAAACAAAATTTACAAATTAAAAAATAATTTTAAAATTTGTTTTTTAATTTAAGTTAAAAAAAAAATACATGAAGGGAAATCGCCACCCCCCATGGCGATTTCCCTTCATTGAATTTGCAAATTTTGCAAAAAATACCAAGGGAAATCGCCACCCCCCATGGCGATTTCCCTTGGTGTTTTTTGCCAAAATGAGTTTTTTTACACTGGAAAATCGCCATGGGATGACGATTTCCCAGCTAGTATTAAAACCAGCGGATTTTGGGAATTAATCTGAAATGAACGGTATTTTGAGATATATTTTTTTTGACTATATTTGAATAAAAAAACCGTATAAGAGTAGGTTGACAATTTTTATCTTTTTTAGTAAGAAAATAAAATAAATTAAAATCATATCCGCTTGAGATTCACCTGTTACCTTTTTTTTCCTTTTTTTCCCTCTCTTTTTAAATTTGTTCAAAGGCCTTCTTATAATTAATATTTTATGGGTTTTGATTCTATCTATTACTTTTTAATATATTTATTATTATCATTCACACATGTTAAATTTATTTGTAAATTAAAAAAATTATATTTATAAATAATAATTAAAATTATATTAAACAAAAATAAATTAAAAAATAATGAAAGGGAGCTTAACCAAATTCTATACCATTGATTGATTTCCCAATTTTTGATGATTTTTTTGTTTGTTTGAGAAGCCACACTTCTTCTAAAATGTATAGCACACATCTTTGATAATTAGTACTAATAGTAATTAATAATCCTTTAATTATTTTTTTATATGTGTATAGATTATTATGTCAGATTATATGCAATTTTTTAAAGCATACAAATAGTGTGAACATAATCTCATTAAGTCGTGATATTATGGAAATATTATCAATGTGCATGCACATTCATTAACAAAATATAAAAATACACCATATAGATAATATATAAAAGTATATATATCCATAAATTAATTGGTTATACTATGTTAATAAATCTATAATATATTATACTATATATATATAAATATATATAGAATTTAATACTAGTAGTTAACTAGTTACGTCTTACTTTTTAAAAAAATAAAAATAAAATCATATTTGAGTTTTTCTCTCTCAAAATTTGTATGATATGTAAAAAATAATCTATCAAACACTTTAATCATCTTAAAGCAATATATCTAACTTTGAAAAAAAAAACAAAATCACAATTATTTCTTCATAATGAAGTTTTTTTTTTGAAAAATTACAATCATAAATCAAATGTCATATCTATATAAAAATTAATAAATTAAATCAAACAAATACAATAAAAAAATCGACATATAACTAAATAAATTTAATACAAAATTAGACCAAACTCACACATTTAATCTCAAGGTTTGAAGACTTATTTTTTGCCATTAAGATAAGGTTTCATTAGCAAAAATTGATCTCTATTATGACCAAACAATGAGAAAAATAATACTACTGAAAAAACAAATAGGTAATACTAAAAATTTGTACATCCACATTGTGATTGAAAAAAAATTATGTGAAAAAATATTTTGAAAGATAAAGAAATTATTTATAGGTAATTTTTTAAGAAGAAGTTGGTAGTTATTTAAGAAAAAAGCAAGTATTTTTTTTAAAAAAAATATATTATATAAAAAATTAAAATACATTAATATCTTTATTATATAATTTGATATTATAATTTATTTAGTTTTTTTCTTCTAATTTTTCAATTAAATTGTTGTTATTTGATTCGTGATATCAAATTCAATCAACTTTTTTATAATTAGTATAAGTTTTATTTTTTAAACTGAATTTGTGTTACTTGATTTATGATATCAAATTAAATTAATGCTTTTATAATTAATATAAATTTAAAAAACTAATTAAAGGATTAAAACCCAAAAAGTGTAGAATTCCATGGGCGTAAAAGAAAAAGAAAAACTAAAGCGGATAAAATGGAGTCTCCCAAAATAAAACCAAAATCCAAAGACAAAAAGAAACAGAAAAGGAAAAACGGAAGTCAACTACCTCGTTCTTACGCCGTTCCCCGACGATACCCACAATAATAATACTCTCTGTCTCTTTGCTTATACTTACTTTAAAGTTTAACCCTTTATATTATGATGATGAAAACCACCCTTTCCATTCTGTCTCTGTCCCAGGAGGTTTTTTTGGTTCTTCAAAATCAAATCAATTCCCCTTCTAACAATAAAAAAATCTCCATTTTTGATCCCTTTGTCTAACTACCCTCTTTTTTTTTTTTTTTTCTTTTCTTCAATATTTTGATTCAAGAACCCCAAGATTGAATTGTTTCTTTCATTTCCCCCTTTTTTTGTGTTTATATTACAAAAAGCCCAGAAAGAAAACAAATAGGATTTCTGGGTTTCTCGAGAATATTAACAATTCGAGGAATTTAAGGTTTTTTATTTTTTTTGTTTTGAAAAATGGTGGTGAAGATGATGAGATGGCGACCATGGCCGCCTCTGGTTTCAAAAAAGTACGAGGTGAAGTTAATTGTAAGAAGGTTAGAAGGTTGGGATCTGGTCGGGGAAGGTTGGGAGAAGCCGGAGAAACTAACGGTCGAGATTCGATGGAAAGGTCCAAAGGCTTCCCTCAGTTCTTTAAGGCGAATGGTTAAGAGGAATTTCACCAAAGAAGTCGACGGCGTTGACGAGAACGGCGTGGTTGTATGGGATGAGGAGTTTCAAACCCTTTGTAGCTTATCGGCTTATAAAGAGAATGCGTTTCATTCTTGGGAGATCGCTTTCTCTGCCTTGAATGTAAGTCTCACAAGAACAGATTCTTTTTTGTTTATTATTTTATTTTTGTGGATTCTAGAATTTTCTTTTTTTAGGAAAAATTTGATAAAATTGTGCAGAATTTTTGGGTTTAGATTTTCAAAGTGTTTGCCTTTTGGGTATTTCGAAGATATTGTGTTTCCAGGGATTTTTTTTTTTGTCTATGAACTTTTTGTTATTTTCTGTGTTTTCATTATGTTTTTGCATTTTCTTGGGGCTGCTATTTTGGTTGTTTGATTGCTCAGAAATTTGAATGAAGATCTTTTGAACTGATCTGTATTCTGTACAAATTCATAAAATTGGATTTAATTTAGAATCATTTCTACTATTAATTTGGTTGAATTGAATATCTTTTCTAGACAATTAGACTGGTTGTTTTGTTTCTTTATGAGAGTTGACTGTTGGAGAGTTGGTGATATTTTGAAAGTTTGCTAATTTCATTCCATAAAAATATTGGAAGCCGCTATTTTCATCCTTCTTTTTCTTGCTTGTTGGGCTAGTTCTATTCTGCCTGAACTTTTTGAGTGATTTTGATTTATTAAACATAATATGTAGAAATTGTGGTGGATTAGTCCAGAACTTGTTTATCATCATATTTTTATAGTATTATTTTTGTCAATATTCTCCTAGTGTTGGTTTCAAGAAGTTATCTTTCTTGATGCAGGGTTTGAACCAGGGACCGAAGAACAAGGTTCCTGCTGTTGGGACAGCATCATTGAATCTTGCTGAATATGCTTCTGCTGCTGAACGAAAAGAGTTCGAGTTAAACATACCTCTCACACTCTCCGCTGGTGCTGCTGAGCCTGGTCCCCAACTCTGCGTATGTGCCTCTTAAAATTTTTTCATGCGGAAGTCTATTATGTTTGATTTATCAGTTTCTTTTAGGTTTTCACATATTCTAATTTTAAGTTCTAATTCACCATTAGATATCGCTTAGCCTGTTGGAACTAAGAACTGCTCAAGAAACCATTGAGCCAGTACAGAGAGCGGTAGTGCCTGTTGCATCACCTCTCCTGTCTGGAGAAACTGTCACCATGGAAAAGGATGAGATTTCTGCGATTAAAGCTGGTCTTAGAAAAGTGAAAATTTTTACTGAGTATGTTTCTACCAGGGGAGTGAAAAAAGCCTGTCGAGAGGATGAAGGCAGTGAAGGGAGGTTTTCTGTCAGGAGTGATGATGGTGAGTATCCAGTGGACACAGATTCACTTGACGATTTTGAGGAAGGAGAATCGGATGAGGTAAAGGATGACTCTGTCGTCAGGAAGTCATTTAGTTATGGTACTCTGGCATATGCAAATTATGCTGGAGGATCATTTTACTCCAGCATGAGGATGAATGAGGAAGGTGAGGATTGGGTGTACTACAGCAATTGTAAATCAGATGTTGGCTGCTCAAATGTTGAGGATTCTGCTACGTCAGTGTCAGAGCCATCCCTACTGCAGAGTTCCAAGCGCAGCATTTTGTCTTGGAGAAAAAGGAAGCTGAGTTTCAGGTCTCCTAAAGCAAAAGGGGAACCATTGTTAAAGAAAGCCTATGGAGAAGAAGGTGGGGATGACATTGATTTTGACCGCCGTCAGCTTAGCTCTGATGAATCTCATGCACCTGGGGTAAGAAAAATTTCTTGATTATTTAGTTTAAGTAACATTTAAGCTCTCTGTTTGCCATCATGCTAAAGAAAAGGGAAAAGTACACTCTACTTTTAAGATGATTGTCTTTCTGATCATCAATGCTCTCACATTAGTAGCCAGATCTGATTACATATACCAGCATTTTTATTATTAATCCTTAGTGTTGTCAAGTTATCACATGATTTTCTTATGAATTCATGCACCTGCAAAGATGCATGTCATCAGTTTATGTATCTGATTGGAGATTTGGATATCATTTAACATAATAATTCTTACTTTTATCATCTCAACTAGTTTGAATGTTTCCCTTTCCAATGACTATTACTTTTCCAAGACCTTTTTTTTTGAAATACTTTTCCAAGACCTTTTTTTTGAAATACTTTTCCATGACCTTAGTTGGGCTATATGTTAAGAAATATAGTATTATCAACTCCAATTGTTTGTTTCTTCACAATTATGACCAGTGTAAAGTATATTAAGTTCTAAATATAACTATCATTTGTTTTGGCAGTGGCACAAGACAGAAGAAGATTCATCTGCAAATCGTTCATCTGTTTCTGAATTTGGGGACGATAATTTTGCTATTGGCAGTTGGGAACAGAAAGAAGTGGTAAGCCGTGATGGACACATGAAGCTTCAAGCACAGGTCTTTTTTGCTTCTATTGATCAACGCAGTGAGCGAGCAGCCGGTGAAAGTGCATGTACAACCCTTGTTGCTGTTATTGCTGATTGGTTTCAGAACAACCGTGATCTGATGCCTATTAAGTCTCAATTTGATAGTTTGATCAGAGAAGGCTCATTGGAATGGAGGAACCTCTGCGAGAATGAAACCTATAGGGAGCGGTTCCCTGACAAGCACTTTGATCTTGAGACGGTTCTCCAAGCAAAATTACATCCTCTTTCTGTAGTGCCAAGGAAGTCCTTTATTGGTTTTTTCCATCCAGAGGGGATGGATGAGGGAAGATTTGACTTTTTGCATGGTGCAATGTCTTTTGATAACATCTGGGATGAGATTAGTCGTGCTGGTGCAGAATGTCCAAACAGTGCTGAACCTGAGGTTTACATTGTTAGTTGGAATGACCATTTTTTTATCCTTAAGGTTGAACCAGAGGCTTACTATATTATTGACACATTAGGAGAGAGGCTTTATGAGGGATGCAATCAAGCTTACATCTTGAAATTTGACCGCAACACAGTAATTCACAAGCTACCAAATGTGGCTCAATCATCGGATGATAAGTCAACTGGCAATCAGCAGATAGCAACAGCTACAGCTGAACCTAAAAATTCACAGGTTCAACAGGTTAATAAGGAGGAGGAGGGTTCTGTTGCAGGAGCTGTAGTAACCAAACCTGAGAAATCAATCAAGAGTGAGGACAGTGAGGAGGTTGTTTGCCAAGGCAAGGAGTCTTGCAAGGAATACATAAAGAGCTTCTTGGCTGCTATACCTATTAGGGAGTTGCAGGCAGATATCAAGAAGGGTTTAATGGCATCAACACCGCTACATCATCGACTACAGATTGAATTCCACTATACTGAGTTCTTGCAACCACTACCTGAGACTTCTGCTTCTCCAATGACAACTGCTGCTCAAATGACAACAGCCATGCCACTTTCGGTCGAAGTTCCATTAACTGAAATTGCTGCATAGAGACTTACTGTAAATTCTAGGAAAAGTGTGAGTACTCTTCTTTCTTTTACTGCGGGTATCTTATGATGTGAATGGGGTTTAACAAAGAGGAACCCGTTTGAGCATTTTTCAATTAGTTTGGCGAATAGAGTTGTGTTTCTTCTAAGTTGACTGGAAATATAACATAAAATTTTCTCATATGTTGGATTTAAATTTGTGTCCATTGGCTTATTTTTTTAGTTGCATCACTTCCATATTTGCTATCTTTCTAGGGAACAGATATTACATGTTCCTCTGCATTTGGCTGTAATTTTCTACATCTTTTAACTGGTTTGGCTCAAATGACTTTTATCCTTTTTAACAATTGTCAAAATATTCTTCGTTCTAGCACTTGGTTCAGACTGATGGTAAAAGAAAATCTAACTGTTCTGTATGTGATTTCCTGGTTCCAGTTTCCCATATGATTAAGCTGATAAGTATGATTCTTGGCCAAAAGAATAATAATAATAAAAAAACTGATGACTATGATCTGAGCCTGTGCTTTCAGTGTTAGAATATAAGGGAAATATTAATCAGTGTCTAATGGCATTGGTTAAGGTGATATTTAAGAAAAAAAAGTGTAATTAATAAAACTTTTTCTTGAATTAAGTAAAAGTAATGCATTAAATAAATTTTTTTCTTAAAAATGTAATTTAATAATCTTTAACCAATGCTTATAGACACAAGTTAACTGGATCCGAAATCTAATAATAGCTGCACATTTTTCATGACCCTATGTTTTCTCTTTAAAAAAAAAAGGAATGGGAAATATTCTGACTAAAATCAAGTAATTCTTTTCTTTTTTCCTGTATCCTGCACAAGGCAAAGCAGAACTTTTCAAGGTTGGTATTGAGGGCTGAAAAAAAGATTCCACTTTTTGATTCCCTCCACAACTTTTATCTGCCACAACCTTGTGACCAAGTTGAATTATTATGCCAAATGTTGAGCAAAGGTTATTCTGTTTTCTAACCCCTACACTTCAGTCCAGGATACATCCTTTTAGCTTCTGACTTGTTCTTGTAGTATGGTTCAAACTTCAAACATCCATTTTCTGGTTAAAGTTATGCTTGGAATTAATCAAAGATGTTAAGATAATAAGATTCATTGAATTCCTTTTCAATATTTGCACTTAAGGGAGTGAAGCAATTAGATTTTAGACATGCAGATTCTCAATCTTTTAAGAGTAAATAAATGAAGGTTTAAAATATTACTTTTTGCATTATCCTTGATCCTTTAAAGCTACATTAGAAATCAAAATCTTCAAATTGTTGTAAAAAAAGAGAAAAACTCTTCCTTTTGTTGTCTTTGCAGCTTTCTAATGATGATGACAATGATGATAACGGAAAGTATGGTTTTTGACTTGTTCCAACCAATGTTTTGATCAATATTGGATTGATTTTTTTTATTTATAAAAGAAGTCATAATATGAAAATAGAGGAAGTGATTGCAAAAATTAGGATTCGTACCCCAAATCTGGTAAATGTTATTTTTTGAAGGTAATTGTATGAATTAATTGAATTAAATTTCGGGTTCACGTCGGAATGACTTTATACTAAAACGTGAAAGTATGACAATTATTGGCGCATACCCCGGGATTTTCATGCTTTGTCAAAAGCAAACAAAAACATTACACAACCATTTTAAATTCTGATGATGATATAAAGCCTTTGATTATAAAAGATTTGAGATTAAATTCTGTCTTTATCAGGAACCATGGTCCTTGGTGTAAGAGATTGTGAACCATGGTCCTTGCTTACAATTGTTAAAGATTGGGCCAATTCAAGGTATATTCATAAACTTAGCCTAAGGCCCTAAGCCTGTTATTGATATTCTTTTGGGGATTTTAGTTCACGATTTCACTTCTATTATGTTGCTTTTATTATTAAAATCATGGTTTGAAAATTTAAATTAAGAAGTCAAAAATTTGTGACTTTTGAGATTCAACCTCATTTTTTGAAGATAAAATAATTTTATTATCCTCACATCTCTAAAATTTTATTATTTTATACATATATTTTTGGATATTTCAATTTATCAGCAATACTGAACATTTAAAATTTTTAATAATTTTCGCACCATACTTTTTTCGGCTCAAATTTTCTCCGACAACAATAATTTAACTAGGCCTTACTCTATTGAGGTAGGCTTTAGTGACTCCAAGATTAAGTTAAATGAAAATGAATATACTAGGATTTTCCTACCATCATTCTTGTTCCAGACTTCCAGTGCCCTAAGACCATCGAATTGGGTCCAATTCCATTTTCTATATTCATCCATAAGAGAACTCCCAAAGTCTGGGTTCAGAAATCAGAATCCTTTACTTCATCTTATCCAATTGCTTGCTTTGCTTATAACAAAGATCAAATTAAAACTCAAACAGTGATAACTGATATAGTACTTGGAAATCAAGCTTAAAAACTGTGGAAAGTAAACCCAGGAACAGGATCCTATGGTCCTTTGAGAGGGAAACTAAAGAGAGCAAAATAAGAGAAGAATACATTTTAAGGAAGAGACATGTGCCTTTTTTTTTTAGTGTCCGACACATATTTAAATATGAATATGAAAGTATGATATTGTAAGTATATGAAAAACTTTAAAAAAAATTAAATATACTCGTATAAAACACATATTTATATTTCGACATTCACCGAAATCCGAATAATATAACCCCTTTCCACCTGTAGAAAGTGAAAGGAATTGGTTGGTAATGCCCCCTTTATTCTTTGACTCTTTTAGAAAGAGAAAAAAAAAATGTTGGTTTTTAATCTTATTTAGATCAGCTTATAGGTCGGATTATCCATCCAAACTCGAAAATCGTATGATATTTGAGAGGGTTTGGACAAAATATTAGGCCCGAAAAATGGGTCTGGACAAAATTTTAAACCCATTTTTTAAACGGACCGGGCCTTGAGCAAGAAATTTTAGGCCCGGGCTCGACCCAACCTGAATACTATTATATAATAATGAATATATTTTATATTTAATAATAATAAATAATTTAATTTATAAATTTATATCATTACTTTTTACCTTTTACCCTTAGGCTTTAGCTTTTAATCCCATAAAAAAAAACACTACACAGCCCAGTTAGACCTGTCCATGGATCAGGTAACCCGCTCGGTCCGGTAGGTTTGGTTCGTATTGGGTTGGGCTTGGACAAGGTCTTTTGTAATTCGCCGACCCGAATTACTATTTATTTAATATTTTTTTATTTAAATTTAATTATAAAATATATATAAATATTAATATAAAATAATTTTTTAATATTTTTAAATAATAAAACAGGTCTATACGGATCGGACCAAATGAAAAAATAATTTTTTGAACAAAGAAAAAAATAATTTTTCGAGTCGCGGTCCGGTCATGAGCAGGTCTAAGCCCAGTAGCCCTTGCCAAACCGAATCCTTTTTACCCTTTTTCCCCAAACCCTAAACTCTCTCAACTCTTAATCTCAAACAGCCTCTCAAACCCTAAATTCTCCTCAATCTCACATTTACTCCTTACCTCTCAATCTCACACTCAGCACATGAGTCTCTTTCCCTTTTGTGGTGTAAGTCCGTTTTTTTTTTTTTTTTTTTTCAATTTCATAATCTTGTGCATCTAACCTAGATTGATCTGAGATATTTCCTGAGTTTTCCTTCTATCACATGGTTCCAATTGTATATCTTGTACTGTCTTGTATATAGTTAATTAAAATTGGAATTTTCCCCAGGTTTTGCCTTTTATGTTGCCAATATTTCTGGGGTGGGGGATTCGGCCAGGGGCTGTATAATGGAGCCTTTCTCTTTCTATGCCAGATTGTTGCTTCATTTTAATTATAGGCCTATTTTTTTTTTTTTACTTAACTTTTTTTTATTTATAGACCACTGTAATGATTTTCTTGAATCTGGAACACTAATGATTTTCTTGAAAGCACTATAAATAATGTTGAACAATAGTGTTTCTTGTCATTGCATTTTGAATTTCTGCAACTCCTATAAGATGAAAGATGAGGCAAAAAATTAGGATTTCAAATTGAAATTTGGGCGGGCCGGACCTGGATATCATCTTAATAATATGGGTTGGGTCTGGTCAGAAATACTTGTTCATATTTCAAGTCAAGCCGGACCTAGACAGACACAAACATTCTTACCATATTATCTGGGTTCAGCCCGAACCCGACCTGGCCATGCAGGTCTAATCCTATTGATTGATACCAACTTTGTTAAAACTTTTACCCGTAAAATTAATGATAGAAGTTAAATTAAACCTTTGCTTTACATGCATTAAAGAAAGGAAAAAAAAAAGATGACATAGAAAGTAAAAGTAAAAAATAATTAACAAACTAAATCTTAGAAAGTGAGTACAAGAATCAAACATGTTACCGAGATGTTAGTCGGATTCAGGTGTAAGTGTCGGATATGGATATGTTTACTTTTTTTCTCAAGATTTTCATGTATTTGGAGGTCTTTGGAGGATCATATCCCCATGCCCATATCCGGATATACGTCGGACAAAAGTATTTTAAAAAAAATGAAAAGTCGGAGCAAGATAGCATTCGAAAAATCGATTTCCGTGAAAGAAAAAAAGATTGTTGAAAAATCCCAAAAAAAAAAGAGTGGTTATAGTTTCTTATCTACACAATTTGATGCAACAAAGTTCCATTTCCAAGCACAGCTATACAAATTTCAAAATCTTGTGACATGAGAAAAAACCCTAGCAGAATCTGAACAAGGAAGGAAATGAAAGAGAAAATCAGATCTTCAGATAACAAATACAGCATTAATTTAGCCCATTGTTATATCAGTTAGGAAATTTGTACATAGTTCATCATTTTCTTCGTACATGAAGACTAAATTGAGACCTTCCAATGGGACTTGAAACAACAGCAATTTGATTTTTAAGTAAGATTATGTTAGACAAGGCAAGGAAAATATACAACATCAAGAAAAGGTACAATTATTGCAGCAAACAAGGCATTTAAGCAATCCATTCTCATTACAATCAGGGCATTTCATGCACAATTAATTCATCACTTTTTTTTTTTCTGCAAAAACCTTGCGGCTGCCATTGCAGTTTGAGCAAACCAGGAACCTCATATTGGCACAATCAGTACACAGGCAGTTGGGGAGGCCTGAAGGTATACAAATCCCTTCCAAAAGCTTCTTCAGCTTTCCTTGCTCGTGAAGTCTAAAAACTTCATCAGCTCCTCCTATGTATCTGGCGCCCTTGATGAACAGCTTTGGAGGGATCAGTCTGCCACCCAATATCCCTCCATAATTCTTCCCTGAATTCCATGTCCATTGAAACATCTCTCTCGTAGACCAACACTTGAAACTGTCTAAAAGAAACCTGATACTGCTGTAATCTTCAAATGTTTTTCTTCTTATTCCTCTCAAGCTTGTTGTATAGAAAACCACTGACCCTTCTCCTCCTGGTGGGCATTTCTCTTCAAAATCTGTTAATGATGGATGTTCTTTAGTGTCCTCCTTCACTTCAGGTATGCTATATATGATCATCATCATCCTTTTGCTTTTTAAAATCAACTACTGATTCTGGGAGATTAATTTTGTTGCTTTTCCAGTCTTGCTCTTTGTAAACTGATAGGTTATGACAAATTTGATTGGAGAAGGTGTGTTGGGGATTAAGCTGAAGGACTAAGCCTTGTTTCAAAGTGTTGATAGTATGAATTTGAGTTTGTTATAGAAATCTTCCCTTCATGCCTTTCATCTCTTATAGTGATCAGGTACAAGAAATCCTGACACATGCAACGGAACCACTTAAAAAAATTGAGAAGGGATATGTTGATGTCCTTTGTGGTCGAGGTCCTAGGGGCTATCCAATGGTACATTCTTTACACACTCTCGACATAACACGCTCCTTGTGTTTCTTCCTCTGCATACTAACTTAATCATCGGAACACACCTCGAAAGCCAACTTTCGGCGCTCTCTAACCCTTTTCCTCTTTTACATGATCACATACCACCAAAGTAACCACCTCGACCATAAAGGACATCAATAGATGGCATGGAAGGGAATGAAACTTTGAATAAGAATGACAAGAGAGCAGATATTGGAGTAGACAATGGGATGATGAAGTTTCTGTTTTGGTTTCCAATGGCAGGAAAGTGAAAACTGAAAAGCTGTATGTTGGTTGCTTTTAAAAGTTTTGAATGATCATTGAAGAGGGGTACCCCTTAATCGTTGGAGTCCACTGGCCCTGACCCATAACCAACATTTTGGTTGCGTCATCATGGCATAAGGGCAAGAACATGCATCATTCAGCCCCCTCCTCTCCCCTACTTTATAACTTTTACCTGCCTGACAATAGAGACTTAAATGGCACAGATCCTAGATGTTCTTCCAAGTTAGAATTGAGTCACAACTCACAAACCTGAATTTGTTTCCTAAATCCTACGATTTGCATTATGTTGCTCAAGATTTATGATAACAAGATGCTATCGAATTGGTGCTAGGAAATCGATCAATCACGATAGACTTGAAGTCCCAAACCTGAATTTGTTCCTCTTTGCATATATTGTTGAAAAGTTGATGACCCAAGGTTTTTTGATAACATGGTGTTATTCAATTGATGCTCTGGAAATCAATGAGTGAAGATTATGGTATGAAAAATGAGCCAAATATCAGCCAAGAAAAGAGGCTGTGACAGCCAGATATCAGCCCTTATGGTCACCTTTGCACTGAGTTTGATTCCAAATTCTAAGCTGTATTGAACCACTAAGGACCCTTTTTCTTAATCCCTTGTTAGCACTATTATTTTCTTATAAAATAGCTTAGCCTTTTCTAATTCAAGCCAAAATTAGGTTTGACATTCACTGGAGTGTATCCATGCTGGGCATATTTCAAGCTTTCATCAAGTAAAAGTAGGATTCGTGCAAATGCTGATGGACAACAGTAACTGTTCTTCCGCGCCGAAAAGGCGCTGGAGGTAACCTCGATCATACTATCCTAAAGAATTTGGATGATAATTTATTAAAGAAGCAAATAACAGTTTCATCCAGCAATGCACTATGCAATAGGCTACATAATAGCTTTAACTTTTCACAGTAACAACTCACTGGGATAATCAAAGTTATACATGCATGATAAGAACAAAGGTAGTAGGAACATACAGAATATAAAGTACTTTACATGGATAAAAAGGGCATTCTAATGTTTTAACTATCAGCCACAGATGATGCAAGCCCGATGTTAAAATCAAACCCAATGCAAGTCAACTCATGCTTGTTAGCATCCAACATCTTCATCTTCAGAGAGTATGAACCCTGCATAAGGTTAAAGGTTGTCACTTCTCAGAGGTATTATTCAAAGGGAAAAAGAATGATGGTGGCATTTCCGTCTGTTGATTATTAAAGTGAAAATCCCTTATTACATCCCACCTAAATAATCTCATTGACCTCAATAGACCAATTGTAATTACATTGCTCAATTTCATTGCTGATCAATCAAACAAACAAAAGCAAACTTGAGACTTCTAAACAAACAGTCATTAAAGAAAAAAAAACAATTTACATATGAAGATGATGAAGGATCTTTGAGCAATAGACACAAGACTAACCTCAATAGATTAGCAAATAAAGCATTAGTCATAGATGATTGTGTACAAAGATAGCAGTCTCTTATATTATGTTTAACAAAGATCAGTACAAGAAAGAATTGGGGCCTTATTCTAAGCTTTATAAAAGGTAGAGCAAATGAAGGGGCATCGAAATCATGTTCCACGAGTAGAACAAGATAAATGATGTTTTCTATTGAGAGATTCAGAGGTATTCATGCAATCAACCTTAACCAACCTCAATGCAAATCACAAAAAGTTATGCAACGGTGGTGACAATAATAAGTGTTGGCTATAACCCATAACAGAATATTTTTAGTTTTCTACCGGATCATTCAAGCATGGATAAGAGTAAAACACATATGACACAAGTCTTCCTAGGTTTTCATGTAACAATTCTTTTTCTTGGGATTTAATGGCAGCCATCATAAGTTTCTTTGTCAAAAAAATTCCATTTTTAACAGATAATGCAAGCACAAACCCCGAGTTTTCTTTTGCTTCTGTAACATACACAAATCACAGTTCAGTTGTGGAAATAAACTGCAAGGATACTAGCAATGTTATATTGCAATGAGTTAGCTTGTGATAAAACATAAATGATGAAACAAAGCTTGGAATATAGACAAACAACTAAAGTAAACTGTATTCTACTTGAAAACAATGAGTGAAATCTGTTATCTGTTAAGGCTTGGTTCCAAAGGAACTCTGAAAGTGTGCCCTGACTAAATAATTCTAGCAAAACATCAATACATGTTTGGAATGAAGGAAAAGGTGGTTAAAACTAATATAGGGAGGCTGAATTATTTTGTTTGTTTAATAAGATGGAAATACAATGAGGGAAGAGAAAGGAAGGGATTCTGAATGCTTCCAAACCCACAAAAAACCCAAATTGTCAATGCATGAGATCAAAATCGAAGGAAAACATCAACCATTGACTTTAGTTTTTCAAATTTCCGTCTTGCTCTTCAATCCTTTTTAGTTGTTACTTTTTTTTTTATATTTATTCCAATGAAAATAAAGAAAAAATAAGTCTTTTCCCTCTTCCTTTATATATATATATATATATATATATATATATATATATATATATATATATATATATATATATTCTTTTCGCTCCTCTTTCCATCCCTCCTGATTCCTAAACATAAACTAGACAAATAGGATAGCAACAAGGCATTTTAACTCTTCTGCTTAAGCAAGAACATTGGTGCAAACAGACATTTAAAACGAAAATCCAACCATTCACCAACGATTAATAAAACATTAAGTTGGGACTTACAGGGGGTGTATAGCTTGGCAAAACTTGCGAGTGAGAAACCAAAAAATCACCAGTAGACACAGGGCAAGATGTCTCATCACGAAGGTTATGAGTCTCACTGTGAACGTGCCATCCAAAATACGAAACCTCAATCACCATTTTCCCCCCAGCGATTGCTGCACCTGTATATCATTATAGAAAATACAACCCACCTTCAATCAAAAGCTAAAAACACCATTGTTTTTGGTTGCATACTACAATCACCATCATCAATCATCGGACAAAGACACAAAGCTATCATATAATTAACAAATAATAAATGGCATCAAGCTCCGGAACTACAAGACACCCCCCAAACCAATGATTTATAATTCTATATACAAACACATACAGTCGCGAGCATCAAATCATAACACTTAACATCAATTAACAAATAGATTATGGGAAAACATTAATTAGTTTACCTGTTGTTGCTGAGATACTAAAGTTAGCAGGCTTCCCCCTAGACATCGGATCAGGCGAAATCTCAACTCCTTGAACCTTTACATCATACTCAGCATGCTTATCTGCATTATTATTATTACCATGGTAAAATATCAGCTCCAAATTTATCAGGATATTTAAAATCAAATCAAATTCTAATATTGAGAGGTAATTTCAGCACAAATTAAATTAAGAATGATATCAGCAAATAAATTTCTTATTGAAGAAAAGTAAACACAATAACGTAGTTAAATAATAGAATTTTCAGCGACTAACAAAATAAAAGACAATAAAATCAATTTAATTTAAAAAAATTTAAGCGGCGGAGCTAGGGTTTAGATAGACTAACCGCAGTATCCAACGTCCTTGGCGACGGTTAACGGAACAACCAGACACAACGACAGGAGCAAGAGGGGTGCGATGAACCGGTTGTACTGGATCATCTCCATCCGATTTCGATTTTACAGAAAAAAATTAGTTTTTTTTTTTTTTCATTTTAAATTTAAATATAAAATTTTCAGTTTGTGGATATTTTGAGGATTTGTTTGTTTTTTGGGTGAGAGCGGAGTTCTGGAAATGAACGGCGAAGTGTTTGGGGGAAGATATGGAGACGGGAAGAGAGATTGTGTGCGACTGTTTTGAGAACTGGAAGTGATCCAGACCGTTGGTTGGTGTTGGTCAGCATGATGGACGGGGAGGATTTGTTAATTGGACGAACCAGACTGGCAGTTGTGGTGGTGACCGTTAGGTGAAGGGTTTTCTTTTTTTTGAATCGGTGTTTCTTGGAGAGGGAGGTTTTCTTTTTTTTTTTTTTTTTTTTTTTTTTTCCCTTTTATTTATATTTATTTAAGAAAAATGTATTAATTTATTTTTAAAATGTTATGATCTATCTATCTATTTATATATGTTTAGTACATTTGCAATTGTTTTTTCATCCAAAAAATAAAATGTTAGGTTTTTGTGCAATAAAATTACATTTGGGGGTGCTTAATCTCTTTGGTTATAAGTAAAATATAAAAAGAAAAAAATTTAAGATCAAATTTGTCATTTTATTATGATTCTGTCATTATACTTTAATTTCATTAAAATTTGATATTATATTTTTTATTTTATTAATTTTGGATATAAAATAATAAATTTTTATGAAATATTTCCTTAATGTAAGTGATAAAATTTATTCAATTTGTTTTTTTTTATTTAAAAATTAATTAACAAAATTAAAAGTATAATGAAAAAATTAATAAAATTAAAGTACAATAATAAAAATCAATATTAACTCATAGTATAGTAATACATTTGACATTAATCTCAAAGAAAATAATAATCTCTTTGACTTAACTACAAGTCCTCAAAGCATAATGTATGCAAAGTGTAGTTTGAAATTTGACCCTTTTATATAGAATATTTGTATATGTAGCAAGTAAGATTTAAGGCTTTATAAGATTAAAATAATTTAGAATTTTTGTTTATTAAAAAAAGAATAAATTATTTAATAATAAATCTAAACTTGAAAATTCGTCAAAAAGTTCAATCCCTAATTCGTCTGAATCTAATTTGACAAAAAGAAAAAAAAACTACTTCGAGAAAGCTCGAATATAAAATGATTGAACTCAAAAAAACTTAAATCCAAAAAAAAAAACATATTAAAATAATTACATTTTTCATAATTTTTTTTAAAAAAAATATGACTAGTCAAACCTAAATTTAAAGAAATTCGAACTCGAAACAACTGCTAAAATAACTCCAAACTCATATAAACCTGTTTGATTGTCACCTCCAAAAAGTCCATCTCTTTAGAACTTGAAGTACTGAATATTCTTCTTTATACATATAATAATATAAGTAATATTTGATTTTTTGCAACCATCAATAATTATTACATGTTTGTTTTGTAATCCGGATTGATCTAATTTGGATTACTATTTATTTAATAAAAAATATTTAAATTTAATTATAAAATATATAAATATTAATATAAAATAATATTTTAATATTTTTGAATAATATATGGGCTTTCGGATCCGGATTCAGGGTGATTTTAAGCAAACAAAATGAATTTTTTTTGAACCGCGACCTAACTTGACTTGACACATGAACAGGTCTATCCACATATATAAACCAAACCAAACCAAACCAAAACAAATATATATATATATATATGTATATATATATATATTATAGTAAAAGAAAACTAATTAATTTTTTTTAATAATACAACCCAAAGAAAATCCAATTTATACAAAATCCATATAACTTTGTGAACACAAGACATCGATGGAAAAAAAAAAAAAAAAAGACAGAAGCATCAGTTTTATATTTTTATTCTTCTAATTTTCTAAATGAGATTCACAAATTATGCCTTCTGTGGAGAGTTTTTTTAGACGTAATTGATTATTCACAAACTCAGGTGTTCATGTTCTTAAATTTAAGCACATAATAAGAAGATTAAAAGAAAAAAAAAAAATCTGATAAAACCTTACTTTTATGTCAATATATATTGATTCCATTTAAATCGTATCAAGCAATCCGTAATCTGTTTCATTGTGTTAGGAATGTTCACTCACTTCAAAAAAACTTCGGTAAAAGATTTATTTGTGATATTTTTTTAATTCATTAGAGATATTATTTGGCGGTCAAGTTTTGCTGGTGAGCAAATTAATTCGCTTATAAATAAAACAAGTCTTTTTTTTTATATATAAAAATTGATTTTTATTATCCAAAGAAAGCAACAATATGATGTTACATCGAACTGTGTTCAAACAAAAAATGAGCCAGCAAAAATTTGGCCGGTTAAACCCCAAGCCGTACAAGGATTAGTATTTACAACGTTTGGCTCTACATTCCTTAGTTTTGTTACCCTTAGTCTAACAACCATCTATACGTTGTCAAGTATATGTGTTGCTGTTTGATATGCGCCACCATATACTCTGCTATTCATTTCTCTCCAAACTTGATAAACAAAAGCACTCCATGCAGTTCGCAAAACAAGTGAGATCAGGGATTTTCCCTTAAGGTATTTCACTTCCCAAATCAGCTCTTCCTCCCAGTTATGGATGCTTTTGTGCAGCTAGCACAGGTCAAGACACTTCTCCAAATGGCTTTAGAGAAAGTGCATTAAAAAAACATGTGGTTTCTTGGTTTTGACATTGAGTGACAAAGCACACACTCACCATTGGTTTCAATCCCCCAAGCTTGAAGTCGATCCTTTGTTGGCAGCCTGTTGTGTATGGCAATCTATGAATTCATTGCATGCTTAGGGATATGAAGTGGGTACCAAATAAGTTTATCCTATCCTACCGTACCTTAACTTGCTTAGGCCTGAGCTCTCTCCAAACCTTTGCTACATTAAACTACCTGAGAGTCTCCGAACTGGTTGGCCATCTTGCTGCACTATAAACTGAAGTGCGATTGGTCTCAGCTGCAGTATCTTCCTCCAATTCCAACTGCTCTGCTGGCTTGCATTCATCTGCCAAACAGTCCTCCCTTTGTGTTAGATTGTAAGGTTTTACGGGATAGGTGTATAAATATTTCACGGGACTAAGGGTCTATTTGGATGGAATGTGAGATTGATTTCGGTGAGATTAAAAACAGCGGTGGCGGTGAGATTGGGTGTTGTAGCGATGAGATTAAAATCAGTTGTGGGATATGTGTTTGAATTCAAACACAACGATAGCTGTGAGGTGAAATATAGTGAGAAAGAAAAATGACTATTAAAGACATTAAATTAAAATGTGTATATATATATAATAAATAATAAAATTTATTAAAATTATATTTATATTAAATAATAAAATATACATTAAAATTATATTTATGTTAAATAATAATAATTAAAAATTATTAAAATTATATTTATGTTAAAAAATAAAAATATAATAATTTAAAATAATTAATTTAATTTTTTTTTTAAAAACAGTGAAGGGGTAAAAATGATATTTTCTCCCTGCACTGGGGGTTCAGTGGGTTCATTGGACCCCTGCCCCTCTAGTTAAAATTGGAGGGACCGATGGGGTGCGATCAGTGGGTGGATTTCCCCCCACAAATTTCAAAGGATTCCATCGCGCGCTATGGAATCCAAACGAAACCTAAAGTAGAATGAGAGTACACATATAGGTGTGAATGTTTGATTTAGGTTTGGTGAGTGATTGTTTGATTTGAGATTGTTTTGTGAGTGAGATTGATTGAACGTGAATTGTTGACTGTTAATATGATTGTAATTTTTTACGATTAATGAATTTTTTCTACCATCCATAAATATAAGCAAGTTAAATGTTGAGCCGCATTAATTTATTGTTGTATAAATGATTTATTGTTGTACATGAGGTTTTGTTTCAGTTGGTTGGTGCATGCATCTTCTTGCTCATGAGTAGGGTTCGAATTCCCTTCTCCAAATTATAAAAAAAAAATTTATTGTTTAATGTCATTTTTTTGAATGATTAATTGATTGAGTTTGACTTGACACAATATTTCCTTCATGATGATTCATAGCTTTTTCAATCTGCAGTAACACAACATTTACCTTAAACATTAGGGATCGTTTTGGGTTATTGTAAATTTTTGTTTTTGTTTTTTTAATATTTTGAAACTAAAAACATGTTTGATTATTAGATGTTTGTTGCAAAAATTTTCACAACAATAATAATTAAGTTAAAGTGATTAGAATTTAAATTAAGAAGATGGTAAGAGTTTGAGACTCTCTACTAATAATTTTCCTTTAAATTTGACATGGTTTAGCCCCCCCAAAAAAAATCACGGGTACTGTTCATCCATATGGCAACCATGCAAAAATATTTCCAAAATTTTGAAAACATCAAAATTTTACTTCCAACAATCTTGAAAATTTTCTTTTTTTCTTCTTATTTTTGGAAATAGAAACATGGTCACCAACACAATTTTTGTTATACTTTTCAGAAAAAGTGAAAAAAAAAAAAAACATTCCCAAACGTAGCAAGTTATTATAAATACTTTTTGATCATATCAATATCTTACCCAATTGCATTCAATATATATTTTTTGGTATTTGAGAATATTATGGTGTTTTTTTAGTATTAATCTTGAATGCACAGTTCTTGATATTTACATATTTTGTCTTGATCCTTGAGAGATTAAATACTTATTAATAATGTACCAAATTAAAAGGCATACGTTTTGATAAATAAAAATTTAAGTTAGGGGATGTTACTCAATTCAAAATGAGGGTATGTCATAAGTTTCAAAAAAAGTTAACAATGATGCTTTACAGATCATCCATTAAATAAGATTATTGGTGAGACTCGAACTTTAATATTTAACAAAACGTTAATAAATATTCAACCAACTGAATCAACTCACATGAATTATTAAAATACATACATTACCCATCATTTAAAGTTTATTATTGTGAAAGGGAAAGCATGCATCCTTTTTCAAACTCTTTTTGGCATGTTACTTGCGGAGTAGTAGTATATCGTCATCCTCATGATTGACTTTCGGGCAATTCTACTATTTCCTCAGATATCAAATTTTCGATTGTACGCTTGATTTGTTTTTTGTTTTTTTTGTTTGTTCAAGATGCAATGTTGTCATCAATGTGGCAGCCGATGTTCAAGATCCAAGATGAATGTTAGATAATGGATTAATAATGTAGGTGAAAGAACATTTAACATTTCAATTTCATAATACATATTTAAACACGATACGGTTTTTCATTTTAGATTTTGAAAAAGGAGACTCCGAATTGGATGCTTTAAATAAGTAATCAGATACATTGTGGATGTACCATTGAGTCGAATACTCACTTGCAAATGGATTTTTTATTATCAGTGCACATGGGTTATTTTATTTTATTGGAGACTATAATATGTCTCTTGCGAGTTGGGAGATATGATTATATTTAATATTAAGAGTTCGTATTTGATACAATGATGTTGTAATTTTTTATTTCACAAGCGGAATTAAAAATCTGTCAATATCTTACTTCTTTTTAATTAGTTTTTTTTTTTTTTTTTAATTTTTTAAATATACATAAGACCTAAGAAATATACGACACTTTGATAACCTTACTTGTGGAGCAATTTGTATATCTGAATGCAGTCTGTTGTGTCCAGGACTAAGAAGGAGAGAAAAATAATCAGAAATGCTCTTCATATTGTAGTGGGGTAACAAGAAATTAAGTTGGATCTAGTTGATAATCAATCAAATACTAGAACCTAATTGATATAGGATGAAAGAAGCTTTTTACCAAGCTTTTTGTGGGATCTCAATTTCCCTGTTTGTTCATCATATTTACTTCCATTGTTTCTAACTTTCTATGATGTGGAATTGTAAATAAAGGACTTCAAATGGTTTCACTTTCTGTTACTAGAATTAATGTTTTTTTTTTTATATACAAAAGAGATTGCAATTCGAATCCTAAATCTGCTATATGCTATTTTTAATTTTTTTTATTACATGAACCAACTAGACTAAACTTCGAATTCAGAATTGAGGTTTTGTTGAATCAAGAACTTAGGAAAGAACTTGGTCTCTTAACAAAATCTATCTCCAAAGCTCTCTGATTTCTGGGGTGACCATTTCTAATTTTGAAAGCTTAATTAGCTTCATTGCTATGCTGCCTCATTGTCTGCAGGCCATTGATTGGATATATGAATGGACAGTACTGTTATAGAACTTGTTTAATTTCTGTTAGATTAAGATCTGAAAAGAAAGTACAGATCAATAGCCTTTTTATATTCACGAAATATTCTCCTTCCCAATTTACAAATATCATCCACCGAGGTTTCTTGGGTTCTCTGTTTCTTCCTCTCAGAGTCTTATAACAAGATTAATATTTCTTTCATCTCTAACATTCTGATTCATCTTTTTGGCAACCAAATATGTCAGTCAATCAAGTCCTGATTACATTTCAAACTCTTTTGCTAGTTGCTGTTCCTTCTGTATGCGAAATATGATTTGCATTTATGCATGAATTCCTAGAACTAGCTTTGCATTTGTATCAATAAGAAAATGGTCAGAATTACAATCCAAAATTCACACAGAAAAGAAAACAAAAAGAATTTTTTTAATAGGGAAAGAGTTCTTGTCTTGTAACAATTTTACAATGACTGAATAATAATGATGAGAATTGAGCAAATTAATATCGGGAATAACAATTTTCTTCACATCAACCACCTGGCCTGCTTGACAAGGGAACCACCTCAGCAAGAGGCGTAGACAAGGGCGTTGGGATTGGAGATGTCCTGCAAACAGGACATGTTGGGTGCAGCCGCAACCATGGGTCAACACACTTGAGATGGAAGAGATGGTTGCAATCAGGCAGCAGCCTAAGCTTATCACTACTCTTGTAATCTGCCAAGCAAATGGAGCAGCATGAAGCTGTCGAATCTTTCTTGTGGAGCCTGGCCTGGGAGTAAAGCAGCTTCGGATAGCTCTTTATGGTTTCCTCATCGAGGCCAACATCGACAACAAAGCTATCAGAATCAATCGTAGGCTCTTCTTGTCTACTCCTTCTTGACGGGCCTTGATCATGTGGTTGTTGTTGTTGATGAGTCCTGGTGCAAAAGTAGGAAGCCAATGTAATGGTGGTGATAAGCAGGAGGATTCCAACAGAAACTCCTATGCCATATCCAAATCCACCGATGTTGTTGGAGCCAAGAAATCCCTCATCAGAATCTGATGTGGTGTTCATGATGATCTCCTGGAAGAAGGAAAGGAGAAGAACAAGGAATTGGGGATATCAAAAAAGTGGTTTGGTCAGCCATGGATGTGGCCAAAGAAATGGGTTATTTGAGGTGGTTTTCAAAGTTTACAAAAAAGTCAATGGTAACCATGAGAGAGAAGAAAATTGGTGGAGTTTTAATTAAGAGAAGATGTACTTGCTGTTTAAGCAAAGAAAGAGAGGGAGAGAGAGAGGCCAATGTGGCAATATACATGTGAATTCATTATGTTTAGATTATGGACTATTTGTTTGTCTGCAAGTTTTTGGAAGTCAACGGCTCTGATTGTAAGATATAATATCCTTCTGGTTTACGCTTGTTTGATTTGAGTTAACGTCTTAATTTCTTTTAAGTAAACTTATCCAAAATCTTTATCTGTCTTTCTCTCTCTCTCTCTCAGCGTGCAAAGCACATTCCATGCATTTGCAAAAGAAGCTGTTGCTTACTGCTTATTTTATTTTAAAACGAAGTAAAGCCAAAAACCCAATTTTTATCTGCCCACAGGAATACTAGAATTTGATATTTGGATTCATTCCTCTGTTTTTTCTTTCTTTTCTATACCTCAATTTTGGACTCATTTTCACTTTCACAGTTAGGAATAGGAAATTAATTAGGGATTATAGGCTATCTGTCAATATTTGATTTTTTAAAAAATTTATATAATATTTGAATTCGTTTATTATCTGTTTACTTTTCGAATATTACCATTCGAATCTGCATCTGATTTAGATAATAATATCCTTAACATATTCGAATCCGCTAAATATTTAAATTCATTAAATTATTTTTTTAAAATAAAAATATAAAATTAAACAAGAATTAAATATGTAAACGAATATTGGATTCAAATATCAGAATTCGTTATTCGTATAAGTAAAGCGGATTTGGATAATGGATTCAGATATCCTACACTATCTAAATCAAAACCAAAGCAGATTCGGATATCGAATATTCAAGAGTTTCTATCCAAATCCGTTACAGATAATAAATATAATATCCGAATTCACAAAAATCAGATCGAATAATATCAAATATTCAATTTTTTACTAATCATTCATTGTCATCCTGATATTGAGATGGATAGTTGTCAGCTGTTCTCACCAAACATACATATTTATATAAATTTATCAAGGAATCGTTGCCTTTGTTTTTCAATTGATAGCCATCTAATTATTTGTTTTGGGTTTTATGAATCTTGAATGTCATAAACATAAATAAGATGAGCTGCTGGTAGGCTGGTAGCAGCTAACTCTCTCTGTCATCATATCAAAGTTGTTTCATTCTCTGGATTTGGCTGCCATTTGTGTGGTTGATCCTTCTCTACTTGCATTCTTTAACCAGTTTTAATTAGCATGAATAATTGCTCGACATATAATTGTTTTTCTTTTTAATCCGGTACAAATTTGAATTTAATTCTTTAAATAGTGAGACATATGAACTTACTATTGATCTTATAATTCAATGGGTATCTTCTTTGAAAATTAATTACTACTAAAGCTTCATTGAGTTGGGAAAGTTCTAATTTCATACTCATTCTCAATAATATAAAAATATGTACCTGCTTAAGTGAGGAAAATTAGAAAGAAAAAAAAAAATCATATTCCCATCACAATTAATTAGGCTTCATCAAGTCATGAACTATTCTATAATGTCAAAAATGCATACTATTTTCTTCACTAGAAGACTTTCATCTCCCTCACAAGACAATTTAGAAGAATGAGATTTCAACTATATATATGTTCAACCACTTGCATGGCGGTGTTATAAATATAAGTATGGGAGCTGGAAAGAACCATAAATAAAAATCTAGAGGTTGTTGTAAAACTTTACTGTTTTAAGATCTTAATGAAGGAATCCATGTTTTTGTAATTATCAAAATTATATAAAAGGCTATCAACATTGTATCAAAAGTTATCAAAGTTACATAAAAAATTATCAAAATCATATCAAAGATTATCAAAATAATATAAAAAATTATCAAAATCATATCGGATGTTTTCAAAATTATTTCAAAAGTTACCAAAAGTATATGAAAGGTTATCGAAATTGCATCAAAGATTATTAAAATCATTTCAAAGGTTAACAAAATTATATCCAAAATTGTCAAAATTATATCAAACGTTATTAAAATTATATCAAAAGTTACCAAAATTATATTATAGGCTTTCAAAATTATATTAAAAGTTATCAAAATTATATCAAAAACTATCAAAAGGTTATCAAAATTATATCAAAACCAAAATTTTTATCAAAGGTTAACAAAATCATATCAAAGTTTATCAAAAATTATATCAAAACTTACCAAAATTATAAAAGGTTATCAAAATTATATCAAATTAAGATTACCAAAATTGTATAAAAAATCACCAAAATTACATAAAAAATTATCAAAATTATATCAAGGGTAGACCTATATAAGCCGAGTTTGGACAAGGTTTTTTGTAATTCGGGTCGGCCTGAATTACTATTTATTTTTATCAAAATTATATCAAAATTTATAAAAACCAATTTTTTATCAAAATTATATCAAAAGTTATCAAAACCAAAATTTTTATCAAAGGTTAACAAAATCATATCAAAGTTTATCAAAAATTATATCAAAACTTACCAAAATTATAAAAGGTTATCAAAATTATATCAAATTAAGATCACCAAAATTGTATAAAAAATCACCAAAATTACATAAAAAATTACCAAAATTATATCAAAGGTGTCTTTATATAGGCCGAGTTTGGACAAGATTTTTTGTAATTTGGGCCGACCCGAATTACTATTTATTTAATAAAAAATATTTTTTTATTTAAATAAAATATAAAAATAATTTTTTTAATATTTTAATATTTTATGAATAGTAAAACGAGCTTACGGGCCAACCTGAGTGCGGCTCGAAACGGGCTTGGGCAAGAGAAAATATTTTTTTCCAGGTCGCGGCCAGGCCCATGGACACCTCTAATCAAAAGTTGCTAAAATTATATCAAAGGTTATTTATATTAAAAGTTATAAAAATAATATCAAATGTTATTGAAATCATATTAAAGGCCATCAAATCATATAAGGCTATTAATATCATATCAGGTTATTAAAATTATATCAAAAGTTATGTTATGTTATGTTATATATATTATATTATACTATATAAAAGGTTTTATAATTATTGTGACTTATTATATATTTATGTCAAAATCATTCATGTCTAATCTCATATGGTAATATATATATATTATTATAAATTAACATTATTTTTGATCCAAATGTCCTATCATACTATCAATTTAATATTAATTATCATCTTTAGTTATATTTTCACATTTCGGTTCTTGTCAAGTAAATAATACTTTAAGGTTTTCCAAAACCTAAAATTTTATCAAAAGTTAACAAAATCATATAAAAGGTTATAAAAAAATTATATCAAACTTTACCAAAATTATATCAAAGGTTATCAAAATTATATCAAATGTTACCATAATTGTATCAAAGGCTACCAAACTTACATCAAAAGTTATCAAAATTATATCAAAGGTTAATAAAATAGTATTAAAGATTATCAAATTATATCAAAGGTTATTAAAATTATATTAAAAATTATCAAAATTATATTAAAAATTATTAAAATCATATCAAAGTTTATCAAAATCATATTTATAGTTACTAAAATCGTATCAAAAGTTATAGTATATATATTATATTGTATCTTTTGTATTTATTGTTACTTATTATATATTTATGTCAAAATCATTTATATCTAATCTTATATGGTAATATATATTATTGTGATTTAAAATAATTTTGTAATCCAAGTGTTCTATCATATTACCAATTTAATCTTAATTATAATTTTTGATTATATTTTCATGTTTCGGTTCTCGTCAAATAAATAATGTTTTAAAGTTTCTGTAGCCAAATTTTTTTATCAAATGTGTTAACATAATAATATCAAAAGTTATTAAAAATTATATTAAAATTTACCAAAATTATACAAAAAGTTATCAAAATTATATCAAACGTTACCACAATTGTATCAAAAATTACCAAAACCACATCGAAGGTTACCAAAATTATATCAAAAGTTACCAATGTTATATAAACGGTTACTAAAATTGTATCAAAAGTTATCATAATTATATTACAGGTTATTAAAATTATATCAAAAGTTATTAAAATCATATTAAAGTATCAAAATTATATTGAAATTAATCATATCAAAAGTTATTATATATATATTATATAAAAGGTTATGTATTTATTATTACTTATTATATATTTATTTCAAAATCATTCATCCCTAGTCTTATATGGTAATATATTATCTTAATTTAATATTATTTTATGATCCAAGTGTCCAATCACACTACCAATTTAATCTTAATTATCATCTTTGGTTATATCTTCACGTTTTGGTTCTCGTCAACTAAATAATGCTTTAAACTTTTTCGTGACAAGTAGATAAATAAGATTTTGATTCTTAACTAATAAATTATTTTCAAATATTATTTTAAAACCTTATTATTATTGTTTTAACAATAAATTTGAAAGTGTGGTTCTCATAAATTTGATAAGTGCTTAATTTCATACATTTTCATATATTATTTCCTTATACTTTGTGCTTTAATTTTTAAGATCCTTGACATTTTATTATGGTTTTATGAATTATAGGTATTTTGGATGAGATAAAGTCAAAACATGTCAAATATGATGTTAAAGAGCTTATAAAGTCACAATCATAAGATGGAAGAAGACTTGGGAGTCAAAAAGATCAAATTCTTAGTGCAAAGTGATCAGGCAGATTTGACCTCCGGAGCTTGTTGCTAAGAAATCATTATGTTAAAGACTTTTTTTGAAGAAACTTCCTCTTGACTTTTGAAGTTGACTTGAATACCTTTCCAAAGATAGTTTACACGCCTAAATCGGACAATAAATGGTCATCCCAAATCAGCCGACGAAGTGCGAGATAGTGTAGCAGCGAAGTCAGAAACTCGGGGCCGCGACGCCCACAAATAGAAACTCGGGGCCGCGGCGCCGAGCTACTGACTCCAAAACCGCAAAAGCGCAAATTTTTTGAAAATTGCTCAAAATTGCCTTATTTTGCCTCATAGCTTCCTTGATCAACAAGAAAGAGTTTCCAAGGTAAAAAAAACTCTATAAAAACCATCTTTTGAGCCACCAACTAGGACATGCTTTTGATTATTTATCAATCTTCTTCTTCTTCTTCTTCTTCTTCTTATTCTCTAATCTCTTAGTTTTAATTTTATTTTTCTTCTTAGTTTCTTTTTAATATTCATGTTTATGTTAACATGCTTATGCAAGGCTAAACTTCTCAATGGTTAAGGGTGATTTCAAAGTCCTAGACAAGTTTTGTAATTGATTTTCAGATTTATCTATCATTAGTTTTCTATCAAATTTGATTATGTTCTTCCATAAAAATTTCATGATGTTGTCTTGATTTGTTTAGGTCGCGAACTAGATAGATCTTGATAATTATCTATTGCTAGTTTAGGAGTCTTGATCCGTGTAATTGTCTTGATTTCCTATTCATAAGTGGCAATTTGTGATTAATGATTATGGTCAAGTTTTCGCTAATTGCAAAGTGGAACATAACATAGGTTAAACAATCCGAGCTTATGTGTTTGTTGCCTAGATCAACCTATCTTTCTCATCACAAAGCTGCCATTACATTAAATCTAGAGAGCTTATTCTAGGTTGCCTAGTGGTTAGAGATTAAATAGAGAGCTTGTTCTATTTAACGACGAACTAAGAAAAGATTAAGGTAACAGATCTTGTTGTTATCTACGGTTTGATAATTTTGATAGTTAATTAATGTTGATAGATCTGATTATTAATTCACAATGATGTCTATGGTGGAGAATGAAACCTTAACCATACTTTTCTCATATTTGATTACTTCCTATTTACTTGCCTTCTTCTTTTTATTGTTTACTTTAGTCTAAACTGATTTCAAAAACCTCCATTTTATTTTATTTTCTTTGAATTTAAGTATAAATTAATAATTCTTAAACTAAACACCAATCCATGTGGACTCGACTCTTGCTAATCACTATTCTCTACAATTGATATCTTTTAAGTGTAAAGTTAAATTAGATACACTCTTTTGGGTGCATCAAGTTTTTGGTGCCGTTGCCGGGGATTGCTTTCTTTAGTTTATTAGTTATTTGGTTTTTTCTTACTTTCTGTTCTAATTAGTTTATTTTCTTGTTTTCTTTTTCAGTGAATGTCCAATCTCCCAAAGAAGAAAAACCTCACTTAGGACTTCGAAGAATTCGCGTACCACCAAAGAACAAACAAAGAGTTGATCAGAATCATCCAAGAAGAACAAGGAGAGATGGCCGCTGACAATCGAACTCTCAAGGAGCTAGTCGCTCCGTATTTGGGTCAACAACCATTATGAATTGAATATGCTAATCTTGAGGTAGCTTTTGAATTAAAATTTGGTTTGATTCATCTTCTCCTAACTTTTCATGTCCAAATAAGCATCTCAAGGAATTTCATGTAGTTTGCTCAAACATGAGGCCAACTGGGGTCACGGAAGAGCAAATTAAGTTGAGAACTTTCCCATTCTCTCTAGTTGACTCGACAAAAGAATGACTCTACTATCTACCATCCGGAACCATAACTATAGGGACTGATATGAAGAAAGCATTCTTGGAAAGGTATTTCCCAACATCTAAGGCTGCCAATATTAGAAAAGAGATATGTGGGATTCGGCAATGCAACGGAGAATCCTTATATGAATATTGGGAGAGGTTTAAGAAACTTTGTGCATAATGTCCACACGATCAGATAAGTGAACAACTTCTCATCCAATATTTCTATGAAGGACTTATGCCCATGGATAGAAGTATGATAGATACAGCTAGTGGGGGAGCTCTAGTTGATAAAACTCCCGGAGCTGCTATATCTCTCATCTCGAACATGGCAGCCAATTCCCAACAATTCTCAATGAGACAAGATCCACCACCACAACCCAAGAAAGTCAATGACGTAAGTACATCGTCCCTTGAACAAACAATTTCTCAATTGACTTCTCTTGTGCAACAATTGGCTGTAGGTAATATACAGCAAATTAAGGCTTGTGGCATATGTTCTACCATGGGACATCAAACTGATATGTCCCCATCACTACAAGAGGATACCAATGAACATGTGAATGCCGTGGGTGGATTTCAGAACCGATCAAAGAAGTATGATCCCTACTCTAACACTTACAATCCAAGATGGAGGGATCATCCAAACTTCAATTATGGAGGAAACCAATCACAAGCTGCTCCTCCATCATTTGACAATAGACCACCGGGTTATCAACAAAGGGTTCAACAACCATATCAAACCCGACAACAAGTGCCACCCACCCAAAATTCAGGTACTTCTCTTGAAGAAATTGTTAAAGCCCTCTCTACTAATCAAATTCAAATTCAACAAGACATAAAGGCAATTCAACAGGAAACAAGGAAAGCGAACAGACAAATGGCAACAAGGATGAGTCAATTAGAGACTTAAATGGGATAAATGGCAACAACAATAAGTCAAATCCTAGCAAGGGATTCCGAAAAATTACCTTCCCAAACCATAGTGAATCCTAGAGAACATGTGAATGTCATAACTCTAAGAAGTGGGAAACAACTTGAGACACCACAAAACGATAATGCTTAAAGGGTGGACAACACCAATGCATCATCTTCACAATCCAATGAGCCAATTGCTAAGGTAATCCCTAAACCTTCTTTTCCTTCATATATAACTTATCCCCCTTTTCTAAGAAGGTTAGCAAAGTCCAAAAAGAAAAACAAGAAAAGGAAAATTTGGAAACCTTCCGAAAAGTTGAGGTAAACATTCATCTACTAGATGCCATAAATCAAGTGCCACGATATGCAAAGTTTTGAAAGAATTGTGCACTTCTAAGAGGAAGCTCAAAGGGAATGAAAAGGTAAGTATGGGAGAGAATGTCTTGGCTGTTCTTCAAAAGAAACTCTCACCTAAATGCAAGGATCCAGGTATGTTCACCATTCCTTGTAAAATAGGTAATACCAAGTTTGCACATGCTATGCTAGACTTAGGAGCATCTATAAATGTTATGCCATACTCAATTTATGCTTATTTGAAACTAGGACCATTAAAAGAAACCGTTGTTATTTTACAACTCGCTGATCGTTCTATTACTTATCCAATAGAAGTTGTAGAAAATGTTCTTGTGCAAGTTAATGAATTAGTCTTTCCAGCTGAATTTTATGTGCTTGACATGGAAGATGAGATGTCTTCCAACCCAACACCTATTTTATTAGGGAGACCATTCTTAAAAACAGCCAAGACAATAATTAATGTTAATGATGGCACACTCACTATGGAATTTGATGGTTATGTAATCTGTTTTAATATCTTTGAAGCCATAAGATACCCTAGTGATGTACATTCTGTTTATGCAATTAATACATTTGACTCTTTTGTGCAGCCACCTTTTGAGTTAAGTAGCAAAGACAGAGACATTAACAAACACCTTGGCATGGAGACCTCTAAAGATGAACCTATTTTAAGTGAACATGTGGAGTAAGCATTGGCAACTTTGCAAGTGTTGCCACCTTGTAATAAAAGGTTTGATGTTTCAGCTATTAATCTTCATTTATCTAATGAGAAACATCTACCTTTTCTTTTGCAGGCATCAACATTGGATTTAGAACCATCACCGGATCATTTGAAGTACTCAAGGATACGGTGTGGATGAAGGCATGGGTTTAATTCAGGCAGAGGACAATAAACCAAGTGCTTCTTGGGAGGCAACCCAAAAGGATGGAGAGCACATATTATAATCAGATTTGCTATTCTTTACTCTCCATCATTCTATCCTTTATTGTTTTTCTTTAGTTTGTTTGTTTGATTAGTAATTCTTTTCTTTTACACATGATTCTTATATTTGGGGATGATAGTATTACATTGAGGACAATGTAAAAATTAAGTGTGGGGGGAAGAATTTAGGATTTTTATGTTAGATTTTTTTTGGGGAGTATTTTAGTGTGTTTATAGTTTCTTTCAATACAATGATGAGATATGAATTGCATAGGTCCAAAACTAGTTATTAGTGAGAAGATTTTTCATGAGAGTTGAGCTTGAATACTATTTTTCATGAGCCAATGTTAATATGATATGTTGATTGAGAAAGAAGCATGTTTAGACTTGATATTAACTTGTATAATCATCATTGTGAGTTTTGAGCCTATATGATTGATGCATTATACATATCAATCTAGTTTCTTTCTTGTGTGCTCTTATGACTACATGATTCTCTAGAACTTGCTTTAAATCTTTTTGAGACTATATTGATGCATGTAACAACATGAATATGATTGAGGCATTATGATTATAACCAGGGCCAAATAGCCATCCATTATTGATGTTCCAAGAGAATATCCCCCTAGTGAGCCAATTTGAGCATACATTGAATATGCTATTTTATTGATAACTACATCTTACACCTAGCCTAAACACATTTATATCTTTACCCTTGTTCTAAAGATGAACTAGAATATTTGAGACATATTGCAAAAACAAGGGATATTTTTAGTTGAAAATTTGGGTTAGAACAAAAGATAAGTGTGGGGAGAAAAAAAAAAAGCAAAAGTCAAGAGATAAAGACCAGGGAACATTGTAAAAATACTTTCCCATTAAAAGAAAAAGAAAAAAATTATTGAATCATCTCTTGAACTTTCGAGAAAAGAAAAAAATATTACAAAGTTGATTAGAATAAAGCAAATGCTCAACATGAAATATTGCCTATGTGATTATGTACTTCAAAAGAATATTGAGAAAGTTTTATTTGCAAAATCTTATTTTGTCTCTAAATTCTATGTAGTCTTTGAACTTTTGTGATATCTTTTCCTTTTTATTCTTTAACCATATTACAACCCCTTGGCCCCACTACAACCTTGAATAAAGATCTCTTGATTTATGAAGTTGCATGATCTAAGTACTGGAGAATAGGTGGACAAGCAAGCATATGGTAGAACTGTTTTCATGAGATTGATTGAGTGTAAACACTTTACCACTACTTTAAAGAGTGAAAATCATGAGAGTATCCCATGTGAGAAGTTAAAATTAAATTTGAACATGCACTATTTTGATTTATATATATTAAGTTAATGTTAGCTTAAGTCAAAACCTTTACTATCAAGCATGATTCTTTGTGAAACTCTTTAAGTTATTGATTAGTTATAAGACTTGTTCAATGATTGTCTCTCATTTTTATTGAAAGTAGACTAGCTTAGGTTTTCTTATTTTGTTTTTATTTGATTTTGCTCGATGACTAGCAATAGACTAAGTGTGGGGAATTTGATAAGTGCTTAATTTTATACATTTTCATATATTATTTCCTTATACTTTGTGCTTTAATTTTTAAGATCCTTGATATTTTATTATGGTTTTGTGAATTATAGGTATTTTGGATGAGATAAAGTCAAAACATATCAAATATGATGTTAAAGAGCTTATAAAGTCACAATCATAAGATGGAAGAAGACTTGGGAGTCAAAAAGATCAAATTCTTAGTGCTAAGTGATCAGGTAGATTTGACCTTCGGAGATTGTTTCTAAGAAATCATTATGTTAAAGACTTTATTTGAAGAAACTTCCTACTTGACTTTTGAATATGACTTGAATACCTTTCCAACGATAGTTTACACACCCAAATTGGACAATAAATGGTCATTCAAATCAGTCGACGAAGTGCAAGATAGTGTAGCAGCGAAGTCAAAAACTCGGGGCCACGGCGCAGAGCTACTGACTCCAAAATCGTAAAATCACAAAAATTTTGAAAATTGCCCAAAATTGCCTCATAGTTTCCTTGATCAACAAGAAAGGGTTTCCAAGGTCAAAAAGCTCTATAAATACCATCTTTTGAGCCACCAACTAGGACATGCTTTTGATTATTTATCAATCTTCTTCTTCTTCTTCTTCTTCTCTAATCTCTTAGTTTTTATTTTATTTTTCTTCTTAGTTTCTTTTGAATATTCATGTTTATGTTAACTATGCTTATGCAAGGCTAAACTTCTCATTGATTAAGGGTGATTTCAAAGTCCTAGACAAGTTTTGCAATTGATTTTCAGATTTATCTATCATTAGTTTTCTATCAAAGTTGATTATGTTTTTCCATAAAAAATTTTCATGATGTTGTCTTGATTTATTTAGGTCACGAACTAGATATATCTTGATAATTATCTATTGCTAGTTTAGGAGTCTTGATCCATGTAATTGTCTTGATTTCCTATTCATAAGTGGCAATTTGTGATTAATGATTATGGTCAAGTTTTCGCTAATTGCAAAGTGGAACATAACATAGGTTAAACAATCCGAGCTTATGTATTTGTTGCCTAGATCAACCTATCTTTCTCATTATAAAGCTGCCATTACATTAAATCTAAAGAGCTTATTCTAGGTTGTCTAGTGGTTAGAGATTAAATAGAGAGCTTGTTCTATTTAAAAATTGGGGTTACAAAGCTTGTTGTTATCTACGGTTGATAATTTTGATAGTTAATTAATGTTGATAGATCTGATTATTGATTCTCAATGATGTCTAGTGGTGGAGAATGAAACCTTAACCATATTTTTCTCATATTTGATTACTTCCTATTTACTTGCTTTTTTTTATTATTGTTTGCTTTAGTTTAAACTGATTTCAAAAACCTCCATTTTATTTTATTTTCTTTGAATTTAAGTATAAATTAATAATTCTTAAACTAAATATCAATTCCTGTGGACTTGACCCTTGCTAATCACTATACTCTACAATTGATATCTTTTAAGTGCAAGGTTAAATTAGATACACTCTTTTGGGTGCATCAGTTTTTGATATTTGATAAGTCATAAAATACACATTTTATGCCCTTTCTATTCTTAGTTTTCGTTATGTCTTATATCTTTATTTTGATTAATTATATTATGTTTTTGAATTTTAGGTGCAATAAGTAGAATGAAGTCAAAATATATCAATAATGATGGTAAAGAGCTTTCAAAATCATAATCACAAGATGGAATAAGACTTGGGAGTTAAAAAGATCAATTTCTGGTTGCAAAGCAAGAAGGCAGATTTGACCTCCGGAGCTTGTTGTAAGGAAAAAATGATGTTAAATTCCTTATTTGAAGAAACTTTCTACTTGACTTTTGAATCTGACTTGAATACCTTTCCAACGGTAGTTTACACACCCAAATCGGATAAGAAATGGGTATCCAAATCAGCCGACGAAATGAAGGAAGATGCAGCAGAAAAATGGAAACAGAGAGCTCGGCGTCGCGGCGCCCAAAAATCAAGAAAAATCGTGAAAAAAACTTGAAAAACGTGATTTTATGCCTCCAGGCTTACTTGTGCGGCAAGGACTTGTTCCCAGGATTTTAACACTCTATAAATACCATCTTTTAAGCCACAAACTAGACATCTTTTGAGGAGACTCAAGGGATCATCATTATTCTTCTTCTTCTCCATTCTTTTTATTTTCTTTTAGTTTTATGTATATTAACTATGCCTATGCAAGGCTAAACTTCTCTTTGGTTAAGGGTGATTTCAAAGCCATAGACATGTTTTGTAATTGATTTTTAGATTTGATCTATCATTGGTTTTCTATTAAAGTTGCTTATATTCTTCCATAAGAATTGTTCATGATGTTGTCTTGATTTGTTTAGGTTTGAAATTAGATATATCTTGATAATTATCTAATGCTAGTTTAGGAATCTTGATCCGTGTAATTGTCTTGATTTCCTATTCAATAATAGCAATTTGTAATTCATGATTATGTTGGGTTTTCGGGAATTGCAATGTGGAACATAACCTAAGTTGAACAATCCGAGCTTACGTGTTTGTTGCTTAGATCAACCTATCTTTCTCATCATAAAGCTGTTATCAAATTGATTTTAAAGAGCTTATTCTAGGTTGTTTGATAATTAGAGATTAAATAGAGAGCTTATTCTATTTAAAGACAAACTAAAGAAACATTGGGGTAGCAGAGCTTGTTGTTATCTACGGTTGTTAATTGATGTTGATAGATCTGAAATTAATTTGACCCACTTCTTTTGATTTCATTTAGCACCTTTGTTTTCAGAACTTGAATGATGATTATCACGGGTCCAATAATTTTTTCTTCTGCGACCCTTTTTACCACCACGGCCTCGTCCATGACCTTGAGAAAATGCCACATTCACTTCAGGGAATGGTGTTGAGCCAGTAGGACGAGATTGATGGTTTTTCATCAAAAGCTCATTGTTTTGTTCAACCACAAGTAAACAAGAAATTAGTTCAGAATATTTTGTGAATCTACGCACTTGATATTGCTTCTGCAAGAGCACACTCGAGACATGAAAAGTTGAATATGTTTTTTCCAACATATCTTCATCAGTAATATTTTCTTCTCATAATTTCAATTGAGAGCTAATCTTAAACAAGGCTAAATTATATTCACTTACGATTTTGAAATCTTGTATCCGTAAGTGTATCTACTCATATCGAGAATTTGGAAGAATCACCTTTTTTGGTGTTCATATATGTTTTTAAGTTATTCCAAAGGGCTAATGAGTCTTTAATAGTAAGATACTCAGTTTTCAATTCTTCATGTAAATGTGTCGAAGGAAAACCATTCTTTGTGTACGATCCTTTAGGGATGCTAGGTTTTCTTCTTCAATAGTATTTTCAAGATTCATAGTTTCAAGATAAATCTCAGCATCATGACAAATAATTTCTTCCAGAAATATCAAAAGCAACGAATTCAAAATTCGTGAGATTTGTCATTGTAAAGACATTTGATATAATAAATAAAAAGTCTCAAGTCAAATGGACATTAAGAATCTAAAAAAATTACTCATCTCACATATCACATAGAATAGAACATGTAAAGATATATATTTTTGCAACACATGTTAGAGAAAGCAAAATTCTTACCTTGATATAATGAAAGAAAACTTAAGGGACTTTACTACCGTTAGAGACTTGATCGTGCTGATAACGTGTTATAAATAAAATAGAAGGAGTAAATAAAGAGAGATCAAGACAAAGAAAATATATACTTTCAAAGTCTAGTTCTTCAGGAACTAGCTATGTCACCAATCCTTTTTCTATTACTTCTTCTTGGATACAAACTCATCCTTATATAGGACTCCAAGAATCATTAGGGAGGAAAGAATACATTTCTCAATACATGTAACATAATTATTATGTACATAATATTTAATCTAATTCATTCACTATATGCATTCATCCTAATCTAGTCATCCACCAAATACATTCATCTACCTCATGCATGTATAACAGATAGCAGAATGATGCAATTAAGGTATTATTGTCATTTTCTATTTTCATTATGATTAGACCTTACCGGATAGCTCGTCCAACCTGACAGATTTGGCTCGTATTGAATTAGGTTTGAGCAAATTATTTTTCGATTCAGTTCGGGTCGGCTTGAATTACTGTTTAAATAATAAAAAATTATTTAAATTTAATTATAAAAATATATTAATATTAAAATAAAATTTTAATATCATTTAAATAATAAATCGGGTTGACGGGCCGGCTTGGACCCGTCCAAGGCTGGATTTAAGTAAGAGAAATAGAAAATTTTCGAACCGCAATCCAAACCGACCTATGAACAAGTCTACTTATGATGGAGACAAATGAAAAATCATAATAAATTTTTATACAAAGATAAAAGTAAGAAAACTCAAAACTTTCAAAATTGGATTTTTTTTTCTTCTGATTATATATGTTTAAGATACGTAATTATAGTGTGTTGGTGGATTAAATGATTTTTTTTTAACTGCATATTTCAATTCAAATATTACTTACCACTTTACCATTTTGAATCAAATCTATGTAATGAAAAGTATTAAAGGAATTATATTCTATATCTAAAATTGAATTCAAATTGGTACAAAATATGTTTGAAATATTGTTGAATTCATTTTTATTTTGGATCTATTTATTATCCAAAGGAAGTTGTAGACTTAGTTTTGATTGAGAACTTTTTGCAATTGTCTTAGAACTATACTTGTTCAAAGGTCGGGCGGATCCGTCCGGTCCGATAGATTCGGTTTGTATTGGTCGTGGCTGAACAAACATTTTTTCAATTTGGATCGGGCTGAGTAGACCCGAATTATTATTTATTAATAAAAAATATTTTTTATTTAAATTTAATTATAAAATATAAAAATATTTTTTAATATTTTAATAATTTTTAAATAATGATTCAGGCTTATAGGCCAGCCCGAATCCGGCTCAAGTTTAGATGAAGGATGTAAAAAAAATTCGGATTACGATCCAATCCATAAACAAGTCTACTTGAAACCATACATATATTGGGGGGTGCATTCCTTTGCCATCCTCGTTTATCCCCCCATAGAGTGCTCCATTTTATCGTAATTGGTCTTACTATTCCATTGATCCACAATAACTAATTAGGATAATGAATTTACAGTAAAAAAGAAAAAAAATTAAACACTTTAGAAAACTATAACATATTTAATGTAACCAAAAAAATCATGTATATAAATTGAGTTCGTTTTTGATACATTGACAATAAAAAAAATTTAATTCCACAAACTAGATTAAAAGACTGCCATATGTTCTATTTTTAAAAAAAAAATTATCTTAAGAAATATGTGTCATCCTGTTAATCTTGTTTGTAGAATTTAAAAACTCTACTAACGATGTATAATGAGATAATTTATATATATATATATATATATATATATTTGGGTTACATAATTGAGTTCATATTTCTTTACTTTGCTTGCCAAACCTTGGAGTTGCATGAGTTAATATTAAGCTTTTCTCTCAACAATATTATTAAATAAAATTTAACCCTTTAATTTTTCCCTACCAAAAATGAACAAATGAATGTTATTTTGTTAAAATATGGACAATTACTTGATTTCCAGTTCTTGTTTGCTATGATATATATATATATATATATATATAAAAGTTAGTTTCAATTTATTTTGACAGTATTTAATTATATGCTTTATAAAACAAAGAAGAAGGCAAGAACATTATGCTTTATTGAGTCATAATAATTAACTAAAAACTGAACAACAAAATAACAACCTAGCCAATAAATGAAACAGAAAAAAGAAACCGAGTAGTTTAGGTCATACTCATACATTCACGAATACGACGACTTACTGTGGATACATGACACAACTTTAACAACAAAGAAATTAAAATTCAAGGAGAGAAATTTGGTGGCCAGGTTTTTCCGTCAAATGGCGTGTCACTGCCTGCAGCGCCACTGCTGCTGCCGCCTCCGAAAAACCCGAACGGCAGCCCTCCCAACTCACTTCCAGTGGAGCTGCTTCCAACGTGCCCGAAAGGGTTCACTCCCGGCCCCATGTCACTCCCGAAAGGGCCAAAATTGCTGCCTCCAACAGTACTCCCATGAGGCATCCCCGTATCGGTGGTAGGACCGCTGAAATTCCCAAATGGGGGCAGCCCTGTGTCAGCTGCAACACTCGAGCTGCCAGCAAATGAACGTCCTGGTGGCAGCCCCAGGTTATCTGCAGCAGTACCAGCAAATGGGTGATAATATGGTAAGCCCATATCATTCCTAATGCTACTGCTGCTAGCTCCAGATTTGAACTCATTGTTGGTCGCCATATCGTTGAACCATTGATCCCAGAGCAAAGACTCGGCGGTTATCCTTCCATCTCCTCCAACTCCAAGGCCAGCACTGGCACCGCCAATTCGGGCCGTCAGATCATGATCTTCAGGGCCTTGGGGTGGAAGAGGAAAATATTCATGAGCGGGGCCTGCTGATGATGTAAAAGGAACTTGTTGAAAAAATTCAATACGTTTTCTTATCTCTGTCATCTTCTCTTCCACCAACCAAGTCAACCCATGCAGTTCATTGAGGTTAAATTCATCAAGCCCCTTGCCTTGATCGATTTGATGCATGAGATGGCCAATCTCAACTTCCTTGTTTTTCTTTTTCTGCTTCCTAAGATGTTCTTGCGACTTGGTAACCTTCTCTTTGAGGTAGGTCTCTAGGTTCGTCATTTTCTTCAGCCGTTCCAACTCGGGCATTTGGTGGAACTTTCCAAGCAGTCGTTGCACCTCAGCGTGTGACGGCCACACCAATGGCTCGGCTTCGTCCGGGCTATAGATGATAAGACAAGCTTCGATACCGCATAGAGTGGTCAGCTCACTGACTTTCTTCACCAAGCCTAACCTCCTTTTCTTCAGGCTGGCTCTTCGAGCACTGTTATTGGCTATCCATGCAAGTTTCACCTTCTTTCTTGTCATGGCTATTGCTTTGCTTGGCAATTGATCTCTTTGCTCTTAAACTATTTCTAACAGTGGGGTGAAGTGAAGGAGAGAATTGGGTTGCTTGAAAAGAGTAGCCAATGAGGTCTTTATATAGTGAGTGAGATGAGACAAACTATTGAAGGCCTGAGTTGGGAAATGAGGGTTTCAAGGCTAATTTGGAGATTCAGAAAAACAATGCATGCATTACAGGTTAACAAATCCATTTGTCTAGATTCTAAAGATAAATGATGGTGGGTATGACAATTTAATTTGTTGCTAATTATGGCAAGATAATTCACCATTATTCAATGCTTGCTATTGTAATTTATCTGTACTAATTTTGAAGACAATTGTGTTTTTTAATGGTTTGAATTTGTCCTAAGCATTAACCTTAAAACATCTATTTCATTCATGGTGGTAAGAAATTACAATGTTTGGAAGAGAAATGCATGTTAGTTTTTTCATTCAAATCAAATGTATTTCAATAATCAAATTTGATAGAGAATTTTATCTATTTGCCTAATTTTCATAATAAAAAAAAGTATATATATTGATTGATCGATCAATCTTCTAAAGACAAAATTGTATTATACACGATAAATATTACTGTATATCGATCATATTTTTTTCATGGTTAAAAAATATCATATGTGAAAGAGAGATAAGCATGTCAGTTATCATTAATTAATATGTATTCTAATACTCAAATTTAATCAAAGATCTCATTTATCTACCTAATTCATAATCACTCGATCAATGACCAATCTTCTAAGACAAGCGCATATTATCCACGATGAACATGATTACATGCCACGTTTTAGAGTGGTAAAAATTACAATGTTGAAAGGAGAGATAAACATGCCAGTTTTGATTCAAGTGTACTTTAATAATCGAATTTTGACAAAAATCTTGTATTTGTCCACCTAACTCACAAAAGAATGTACTAATATTGATCAATCAATCGATGTTCTAAGATAAGCTAGTTTCCATGATGAATATTATTGTGTGTTGCGTTTTACAATGGTGGGAATTTATCGTGTTCGAAAAAAAGAGATAAGCATGCTAATTTAGATTCATATGTATTATAATATATACTTTTCCACCTAACTCCTAAAATATATATTGGAAAAAAATCATAAAATATATATATTGATCAATCAATCGGTCTTCTAAAATAAGTGTGTTTTATTCACGACGATTATTATTGTATGTTACGTTAATTTTACAATGGTGAAAATTTTCCATGTTCGAAATGCTAGTTTAAATTTAGATGTACTTTAATAGTCAAATTTGGACAGAAGATTTTATATATTTGTACACATATATAACTCATAATAAAGAAAAGCATATTGATAAATTTATCAGTCTATCACTATGCCAAAATTAGTTTTAGACAACATTCTTTTTATAACATTTTTCAAATATTGTTAAAAATAACAAAGGCAATATTTTGACAGCATTTTGCATATTGTTGTTATATATTATAATAGCCAATAATTACAGTATTTTTAAAAAATTTATAAGCATTTGACATGTGTTGTTATAAATCTTATCATATAAAAATACTTTTTGTAGCACGTATAATTGCTATCATTGAGATCTTTTGCAGCAAATGAAAAATGCATGCAAAAGGTCATAAAAAAACTTATATAAAGTAGAAATAACAGCATTTTGATAAATGTTATTATACATATGTAAAAATGTTACTAAAGACATCAGTGTATTATCCACAATACTGTTATATGTCAAATTTGGCGTAGTGTATTATCCATAATACTGTTATATGTAAAAAACTTATATAAAGTAGAAATAACAGTATTTTAATTTTCACAGCACTTCAAAATACTGTTATATGTCAAATTTGACGTAGTGTATTATCCACACTAAAACATTAGTGTATCACATTTTAAGGCAGTGAAAAATTACCCACATGAAGAAGAGGTAAGAATGTTTGCTAGTTTATTTAATATTAATTTTATTAATTAAATTTGAACAAAAATATTATTCATAACTATGTATTTGTGTTCGTAACTCATGATAAAAGTAAATTGGCGGATGGATCAATTTTCAAAATCAAGCCACTGCTTTATTCCACCTTTTTTAGTAAATTGCATTATTAGTTATTGAGCTTTTCATGATGTAATCATTTTCATTTATGACTTAAAAAGCTCAATTTTTTCATAAACAGTAATATTCCATTAAAATTTGAATGATATATTGATGAAAGTTTTCACGTAATAATTTTTTTTTTATGATTGGAATTCGAATTTTAAATTTATTGAATACTTCAAGCATATAATAAATGGATAAATTTTGAATAAAATCGGATCAAATTTTACGAAAAGAAAATCAAGAAGCAATGATAAAATTAGATTATGAGTGACAAGAGCCTTAAAGTTTGTTGAATTTTGAGTCAAATGTAACGCACATATTTAAGTGAAGCTGTTACATCTTAATTATCCTACATATCTAATTTAGATTCCAAAATAATTAAGGAGTTATTTATCTTAACATTCAATTTGGCAAGGAATGTCGGGTTCCCATATATAGAATATTGAGGGCTTTGGCTGTTACTCAAACAGAAATCACGTGGAAAGCCATGAATGCAAGTACTGTCTGTTTATGCGTTAAAATTTAACAATATGCAATATTGCTCTATAAATCAAATATAAGTACACATTTTCTTGCTTCAGTTAGGTAATAATTATTTGACAATGCTTAATAATATGCCAATAGTTTTATTAAAGTCTAATAATAATAATATTGTTGAAGTTTTTGATTTATTATGGATGTATTTTTTACTTATGTTTGACATTTGAATATTTGTTTGGATGGTTATACTTATTTGAATTATGAAAAATTAGGAATTTAAAATTTTAAAATGTAACTTTAATTTATTGATGATAAAACAATTAAAGTTTGGTTAATTCAATTAATTAATCGAATTATTTAAAATACTTTCGATCGGTTAAAATTAAATTTTGTATAATTGATTCAATTAATGATAAAAGAAAATGACAATTCTGGTTAATTCGGTTAATAACTATTCAATTACGATTTTAATGAAATCGAACAAATTAATATCCCTATTCATATCTAAAATTGCTTCATATTGAATGAAATTAACCAAAACAAAGCTCTGGAGTCTAATTACAGCTATGAGTACATATCATAATTAATCCAAATAAATTAGACAGCTAAAGGAAACAAAATATTGAATGTCATTATTCAAGCTAATATGGAAGGGTTCTATCTATCATTAACCATAACCAAAATTAGCTGTCAATTATCTGGACAAGGATAATTAATTATGGTGAAATTCAATTTCCTGCAATAACTGGAATAATGACACCTTTTCTATCACCACATGCAAAATTTATGAATTCAAATCAATTTTTAGTTGTTCAGATAACATTAAAAAACAATCCTCCTTAACCATGACAATATATTTTCTAAAAATTCAGTATATTTTTTTTTGAGTAATTTACATTTTGGGTCACTAAACTTAGCATCAACTTTCATGGAGATCACAAACCTTTAATTTCATCAAATTGCATCACTAAACTTCTATTATTAATAAATTAGGTCACTTATGCTAACTCCGATGAGTAATTCTAACGAAAAAGCTGACTCAACAAACATATATTTTTTACATCTCATCAAGATAATGCCTGATTGACATTTTAGGTAAAAAAAAAATTCACGCTGAGTCTGTTTTTTCGTTAGAATTACTTAACGAAATTAGTATAAGTGACCTAATTTATTAATAATAAAAGTTCAGTGATGTAATTTAATGAAATTAAACGTTTGTAATCTATATGAAAGTTGATGCTAAGTTCAGTGACCCAAAATTTAAATTATCCCTTTGTTTTTGTTGGAAGAATTTCAAATTTAAATATAGATTATCTGCTAAAACTAAAATGGTTTATGTACTAGTTTCGCTAGAATAACTAGGAAATAAGATAGAATCCTTGTTTTCTCTTTAATTACTCTTGAATTAAATTTTGTAAGATGTCAAGAAACAATAAATAAATAAAATGCTCTGAATGGGTCAGGTTGCCCAACTTTGCTCTTGGAGTAAATTTTAAAAACATTCCAAGGCCTAGGAACCACTTTTCCAACTTGTATGTATTGGCCTGGCCACACTGATCCACTAAAGGCCCATTTAACTTAAGTTTTATGTTTTCATCCACTATAATCCCTACTTTAACCCACAGCCAAAAAAACCGATAATCATAATAGTGTTCATTTTTTATACACTATTTCTGATATATATTTCTGATATGCAAAAGTTATAAGTTTGTTTTCTTGCTTCTATTTTTTTCATTTGTTTGAGTTCATCTTTCTGCAGGATTGAGAAAAATATGTATTTGTTCATCTTAGGGCTATGGGCCGGGCCGCTGTCCAATTTTTTTTTTTTTTCTTACTTAGATCCGGACCAGTCCGAAACTCTATATCACTATTTAAAATAATATTAAAATATTATTTTATATTAATATTTATAATTAAATTTAAATAAATAAATATTTTTTTATTGATAAACAGTAATTAGGATCGAGTCAACTCGAATTAATTTTTTTTTATCCAGACCTAATATAATACGGGCCGGATTTGTTCCTTGAACAAATCTATTGCTACATTTATGCAAAGTGTGAATCCATGCATATTGTTCTGGTTAAGTATCGATGATGTGTGTTGATTGATTGAGCTTATAACTGACGTGATAAAAAATGTTTATGTAATAATTTTTCGAGTTTATATAATTATAAAACTTACTAATATTTTATCAGTTTACCTTAATCTATCAATTATTAATTCACTCACTTGACTCATTAAGCAACTATCCCCCACTTGCTTTATTGGCCTCTCCATAACAAAGAAAGAATCTCCTATTCTAATAAAGTTAGAGGAGATTCTACTCTAGATTTTTTAATTAATTAATTAATTAAAATTAACCAACATGTACGAAGATCTAATCTCACCACCAACTTGGGAAAGACAAAGTTTTTACAAACGCTAATCCACTTGGTTTCTTAGTGGCAATCCCATTTAATCCACCCTAAGTTGCTTTTTAATTAGCCACCATTCTGATTTCTCCAAAAAGTGCACGAATGCCTTTACCACTTCCCACATTTAATAATTGAAGTCATTAATCATTCATTTTGATTGATAACTTTTAACTATTTGTAATAATTGAGCTGAAACAAAAATAGAAAGAAATAAAAAATGGGGGAGGCATAAATGCATCAATCTTACCTTCCAATTCCAAATCCTAATTATTTGTCACAACTTTTTCTTGATATTTATCTCAATAGGTACTTCTTTGGGGAAGATTTGTTTTGAAATAAATGTCTTAACATTGAACTTTTTCCAAGGCTATGAGATCATAGCATTCAACTTTTCTCACCCACTTCTGCTAACATCAGCTACCTTTTCGAAGGTGCACATCTTTTTGTTTTCTTTCTCTTTTTGTAGTTTGCTTTCCTTTCCCCTATTTTCATTTCTCTCGTAAATAAACAGATAAAGAAGGAAAGAAAAGAAAAGAAAAAAAAAGAAAAGAAAAAAGTCTTTGACATATCCAAACGAGTCCAATGGTGGCGTTTTCAAGTATATATATATATATATATATATATATATATATATATATATAATGAATGTGCAAAAAGATAAATCCAATCTGATCTGGAATGCAAAATCTAAGAGGGGCAAAAACAAAACAAAAAAAAAATTACTTGCTTTTTCTACGTGCACTTTGCGAGAGATTTCCGCTTGGATAGATCTCGTGCGTGCCAACCGGGCACCACTCACGTATGCCTAGGCAACACATGGCAAATGTCATACCCATAAAAACAAAACTGTTCATGAATAGGATCAAATCATGTCTAACTAGTAAAAGAATATTTGTCTAAGATCTAACACGATCTAATTTGTCAGTTTGAAAATTGTTTTTATTAAATTATTAAAAAAAATTATATTTTATAATTAAATTAAATAAATTTTTTTCTTAAATCATAACCCGAATTAGATCTGATTAATCTAAATTTAAAATATATTATTTTAAATTAAATCTATCGAATCAAACGAATAAATTGAAACATGTCTAAGGGGAGAGAAGAGAAGACTTTACTTGTTTTACCCTCTATTCAACATGAATAGTTAGTCTTGAAAAGGGAAGAGCAACGAGAAAGAAATTATCAAATTAAGTAGTAGTAGTTAGAGATGTCTATAGATCGGGTTTGAATCGGGTCTATAAATGATATTATTATTATATATGTTTGTTCAAGTTCGATCCGATTCGAAATATGAGTTTTAAATTTTATCTAATCTCGTTCATATTTGTAAATGAATAGTTCAAATCAATTTAGACCCGTCCATATTATTATTATTTTTTTAATTAAAAAAAAACATGTTATTTTTTTATTTAATCTTTAATAATTTTATATTTTTTCTTTTATTAAGTTGTTAAACATGAACAACTTAACATATTTTTCAATATTTACATTATAATATGATATATATTTAATTTTTATATGACATAAATTACATAATATATATAAAAATAATATATTATTTTATTAAAAAACGGATCGGGCTAGGATCTTAAATGTTGGAGCCAAAGTCTGGCTCATTTTTTAAACGGGTCTTATTTTTTTACTCAAATCTATTTTTTGGACCTAATATTTTGTCCAAACCCTTTCAAATATCAGATAAACTTTCGAGTTTAAATAAATAATCCGATTCTTGAACAAGTCTACAGTAAATACTAAAAAGAAATGAAAACATAAGCTTGAAGAGTGGGCAGCTTGTTTGGACCATCTGAATTTGCTTAAAAGAAAAGAGGCAGTGTTGATAATCCACTCCCCCACTAATAACATCTTTTTACTTCATTTATTAGCACTTTTAAACGATGAAGAAGAGAAGGGGACCAGAAGTGTATTTGGACTTTTATATCATCACCAATTCACCATCACCTTGAAAAACTCATTTTCAGTATGAAATTAGTAGTTTACACATATTGATATACATGCAATTTGTTTACATTAAATTAATCCCTTAATAATAAAAAATTATTTTGTTGTTTCATTTTCTTTCTTCAAGTGTCAAAGATACGTAAGTTCAAGGGGTTAGAACTACCCCTCAACTTATTAGTTAGAAATTTAAATTTGAAGAAAAGAAAAATCAACTCTGTTGTGTTGTTTTAGGGTCATTTTCAAATTTTGATATTTTCTTTCTTCAAGTGTCAAGTAAATGCAATTTTCTTTTTATTAATGTTTTGAAAAAGAAAAAAAAAAAAGCGTTTATCGAACTTAGTCTTATACTCTTATAACTTCTTTTCATACTATAATAACTCATTTTTATATATGGATAAGATAATTTTCAATGTAAAATATAATTAATTATTAACCAAAAATTTTTGTTGAAGACAAATATTCATAAATCTAGAAACTTACAAATAATTAGATCATTACCAATAAAGTAAGTCTGCAAAATTGCCCTTTATTAAGTCAATTTAGATCAACAACCTTAAAGTTTAACCAATTTTCTAGACAACGGAGAATGTGTCAATATTTTTTTTCAAGATAAGGATCCGAGTGAAAACATATGTCATTGTTTATAGAGCTTAAAAAAATTATTAACGATAAATAAAATAATTTTTTATTAAAAAAATTATTTAAAAAAATAAAATATATAATAACTTTTTAATGTTGCTTATAAAATAAAAAAAATCATTTTTCATTATAAAAAAAAAAGGAACTCGATATATGCAAGTTATTAATTGGTTTGTAATGATTTGATTCCACAAATATAGGAAAAAATTGAAAGTTAGATTCATATACATACATATATTCAAGTTGCCGGCCCTCAAAGTTTTCTTTTTCTTATAGATAGCAATGTATAGTTGGTGGGGACAAGGGATAAATCATAAATGTCAATTAATTTGGACCTCCATTACCAAACAATAAATCCAATGTAATTTCTCAAATTAACAATAAAGACAAAGATTAACAGTGAGAATTAAGAAGCCTGGCTAAGCTCCAGGTTGGAGCCCATGGCTCAATAAGACAAGGGACTTTGTCTCATCCATCAGATCATGGGTTTAATCCATGGCTTTACCTACTCAAATGGGACATTTGTAAAAGTGAAGTTAAAGAATATTATAAAAAAAAAAAAAAGCATTTTATTTGATGTGTGGAGGGGACCTAATTATGACATTTGATGGTATTTTTGAAGAAGAAGTAGAAGGAGAAGTCCCATCATAATGTCCCCTATATCTTTTGTCAATATCAATACAAACTACTCTATGAACCATTATTAGGGCTAAACTTCTAGATACTCTTTCTTTTTTTAAGAACATTTTTCTTTTTACCCATAAATATCCAATTAGTCACTGCTGCTCATCCAAACATAATCTTAAGAAAAGAGGAAGATTCAAATTTTGGCAAAACTTAATAGAAGCATTAAGAAAAGAGGAAGATTCTCTTTAGCTTTTGTTGATGTTAACATGGAATTAGATGAGTTTTTGAAAATTGTTAGATAAAATTTTAATATAATTTGTAAGGATAAAAGAGATTAGAGAGTAATAGAGTATCGAAATTTGATATTTGGGATTTGTTCGATATTTAAATAATATAAATTTTGAAAAATTTTAGAATAAAAATAATTAAAAAATTCAATATATGTTTTTTTATCGGATTAATATTTATTCATTTATTTATATTTGATTGTTGGATGTCTTTAAACTTAATATATGTAAATCAAATATTTACTCTGTTTAAAGATACTGGATAATTATAGATTCATCAAATATTTTAATATAAAAATCCAGACGAATATAACACTTGCCCTAATTTAAACCAAAAAACGAAAATGACAGGGAAATGGCTTATCGAGATCTGTATATAACTTATAAAGAATACTGATAAAAGTCTACTTATATATATAACAATTAATGCTTGTGGACTGTGGTCCTTCTCTTTCTTCTTCCTTTGCTTTTTCTTCTTTTTCTTTTTTTTTTTTTTAATCTAGAATTTTTTTTTTTGGCTTTCGGTAATGATCAATATTTAATATTAATTTTCTTAGCAGATTTTGAAGGTAAAAAATTAAGAAGGAATCGTGATGTCATGGAAGCGTCTTTGCTAAGTAAAGTTAAGAAGAAAGCCACATTCTAACCATTTTTTATTTCTATGTCATGGCATAGAAAGAAAAGCACAAAGTTGAAATTCTTGAAGGTATCCATTTTAAATATATATATATATATTTTGGTCATATATAGATTCTAATTATAGGGTTTGGGGACAATTTTTATTAGCTTAGCAACCAATGATTTATAAGTTTAACTTGATTATATGAAAAAAATAATTGTAAGTTTTTCATGTAGTATTTATAAGTTTAATTTGATTATATGAAAAAATATATAATTTTTTCCTTAATATTAAAAAAAATAACAAAACAACAAATTTTGAGAGACTTTGGTTTTGGCCAGCTGATATAAAAATTCAAATAGCTTGATTAAAAATCATAAATTTTAAAATTAGTTAGAAAATACCATTTGTAATATAAGATAATGTAACATTACAACCAAGTTGTATATTAATCGAAACATGTAAGATAAATTCCTCTTTCATTCATATATATATATATATAATATTATTGCTAATTAGTGGACAAAGAATAAAATAATTCGGAGTACATGCTTTTCAATACTTTAATCTCCAAAGTATTTTTCTGCTTACATAGAAAAAAAAAATTAAAGCAGTGACATATTCACCACTCATTAGCATATTAATATATTAATAGTAATGTTCAATATATATATATATATATATATTTTAATAGTATAATTTAAAGTCATACCAAAATTTTTGTACAACTGTTAGGCTTTATTTGATCTGAAAAATGAAAAGTATGAAGATAAAAAATTTATTAATTTAATGATTAGGTTGCAAAGTAAAAAAAAAAAAAATTTAATTATTAAATTAACAAATTTTTTATCTTTATTCATTTTGTTTTTTTTTTTAACAAACAAAACCTTAAGTTATTCCCCTTTTAAGAGATAATTGCATCATTAGATGAGACGTATTTAAAAGAAAAAAAAATCTTCTTACCTTCTTTTTTTTTTCAACAAATTTCTTAATATTGTTCATTTATTTTTTCTTAAAATTTTTTAAATTAGTTATTTTTGAACTCTTTCATTTTTTTTGTTAGTTTATTTTTAAATTTTTTTTTTAAAAGTTTTTAAACTATTTATTTAATATAATAAATAAATTTATATAATTATATAATAATTAATTAATTATTTAAATAAATATTTAAAGTAATATGTATTAAAGTTTTAAATGTAAAATATTATTAAAGTATATATAAAAATAATTTATTAATACTTAAATTAATGTATTTAATGATTTTTTTTTTCATTTTCACCTCATTTTTATTATTGTTTTGCTATCAAAACATATATTTCATTATTAATTTTAATATTACTGTTACAATATCTAATTGTATTGTTACAATATTAATCTCACCGCTATTATAATTTTTAATTTTATCAAAACTAATATCATCGTCCGTACAAATCTAATGCAGCTAAGCTATAGCAAACCAAAAGATTAGGTTTTTTATTTTTTGTTTTTGGAAACCAACCTTCTGATAGTCATATATCTGATAAACTTGAAACACAAATATTTAAAGTTGTTATAAAAAATGAAAACCCCTCAAGTTGTCAAAGTTATAGAAAATAATAAGAAAACAGACCGTTATAGTTTTTGCTATATAAAAGGATGGGTGGCAATGGCAATTAAAAAATTTTCAAAAAATTTGGCCATTTTTCTTTCGTTAAAGAATCCAACTAACACTCCTTGTTTTGGACAAGAAAATTGGTGCAGCAATAGGAAAATGGGGTCCTCTCCCAAACTTGGATTATTAAAAGACCAAAACCAAAAAAAAAAAAAAAAAAGAAAGTGAGAGAATAAGTTTGGTTTGGTTTTGTTTTGTTTTGTTTTGTTTTGTTTTGATTTGGATTTGGATTTTCTTTAATTTTTAATTTTTTATATTATTATATATATATATATATATATTTTTTAACAAAGGACACCATTGTTTGAGAAGGAAAAAATATGCCCAAATTTACCGAATATAACGTCTTAAAAGAAGACTGTACCATTACACTTGCATTGTACGCTTTCCATCGGCCGTCTCCCTCTCTCATTCTTTTAACGGTTTGTTTCTCTCTAATTCTTTTGCTTGAAATTGTACCGACATGGCTCCTAACAAATGGGGTTTCTCTGCCAATGTCTACAACTAAGAAACTACTCTACAAACTGCTTCTACTCTTTAATTTTACTCTTATGTGAGTATTTCTCTTTTTCCTTTGAAGTTTCATCATCGGAATCTTCTCTTCTTCTTCTTCTTCTTCTTCTTTTGTTCAGTCTCTGATGATCTCTTTCTGTTTGTTATTTTACCCTTTGCTCCATAAGGGTTTTTGGTTTCTTTCCTTTTATCCCAATTCATCTTTGTTTTTAGCTATGGGGTTTTGGTCCTTTTTGTATTTTCCATGGCTTTACTTTCTGGGTGTTTTTTTGTTTTGTTTTGGGCTTATGTTTGTATAGAAAATCCAAGTTTTTGATTCAGAAATAGTATATTTTTCTTTTTTTCCTTGTTTGTTTGGCTTGATTTTGTTTAAGGTTTCCCCTGTCACTGTTGTTACCTGGGAACCCAACGAGATCAATAGTCATGGTGGATTATAGAAGATGTTTGAAAGGATTTTTCCTTCCATATTTTTATATTAAAATTTAGCAAAATTTTATGATGTATGTTTAATTACATATTTTATATTGCAGGAACTAATTGAATAATTGAAATATAGTTAATTACAGGGGGGGGCGCCATTGCTGGGATCACTTTCAGAGGTAAGTATGGCCATGCAAACTCTGCATCTTAAAGAACATGATGGGATTGTACATAATAGATTTTTTAATTTTTTTTAATTTATGTATATTAAAGTGACTCCTCAAAAAAAATGATCTTTGTAATTTTAAAAGTTTAAATTTTAAGATAAAAAAAAATTAATTCTCAAATGCCAATATCAATTTATCAAAAAAGTATTAATAGTTTAGTTCTCATTAAAAAAAAAAAACTAATCAAAGAAAAAAAGATGTGATTGAAAAAGTCAAGAAAAAGATACAAACCTTCATCATATAAATAAATCCACTATAATATAAATAAATCCACTATAGTTATCTTAAAGAATATGTATTATTATTTTCTTGAAGAGCTCATCAAAATCACTGTGTAAAGTATGGTTATTTACCCGGCAATTCGTGTATCCGTGTCGTATTCGTGTATTTTGTCATGTCAATCGTGTTTAAGGTATTTTATATTTATATAAACTTTGATAAATTAATAATTCGTATTATATAGATTTTGAGACGTTCTTGTATTCGTATCTTGTTTTTAGTTATTTTTTTTCATATCATGTAATCGTGTCATGTTCAATATTGTCAGATCCGTTAAAACTTCTTCCGGTGGTAAAACCACTACACTTTTATTTTGTGATATTGAAACCATTAATACTGTAAGTTATAAGTTTTTTTTTTTTTTTAATTTTTAAATTTGAGAAAATTATTAATATTTATGATGAAATTGTGTAGATTTTGATGTACATTTATTATTTTCTTGGATTTCTTTTCGCATAGAAGGTTAAATAAAATCTATATTGATTTAATATGGAAAAAAATTGTTTGATTTTATTTTTCATTATATAAGTTTGTTACTTGAAATTATTTTATATAAGTCATTGATTTAAACTTTGTGCATTATAAATATTAAAAAATTAGTTTAGTACTTGTTTGAATGTTATAGAAATATTGTCTTAGAGTTAATAGCAATAATGATCTTCAAATTATAAGGCATATTTTATATTGGTCTTTAAATTTCAAAACGTATCAAATTGGTTATTGATTACAAGTATCATAACAAATTGATCTCTACCGTTACCTTTACGATAGCAACCAGCTTAGTGATACGTGTCACCAGCTGATTGCATAACATTCTTTTTTTTTCCTTTTTCTTTTTTATTTTATTATTTTTTTGATATTTTTTAATAAATAAATGTAAATAAATATTTTTTATAAAATTAATGTAAATAAATATTTATATTTTATAAATTATTTAATTATTAAAAAAATTAATTTAAATTATTATTAATCTTTTGTATTTATTTATAAAGAATAATAAAGAAAAAGGGAAAATGAAAACATTAATAAATACAAAAGATAAATAATAATTTAAATTAATTTTTTGATTAATTAAATAATTTATAAAATATAAATATTTATTTAAATAAATACAAAAGATTAATAATAATTTAAATTAAATTTTTTAATAATTAAATAATTTATAAAATATAAATATTTATTTATATTAATTTTATAAAAAATATTTTCTCTTTTTCTTTTACTTTTTTCTTCGTTCTTTTTTTTTATATAAATAAATTAATTTCGTAAAAATTAAATAATTTTTAATTTATAAACTATAAAATATTTATTTACATTCATTTATTAAAAATATATATATATTTTTTCTTTCTTTCTTTCCTCTTTTCTTATAAAATTAATGTAAATAAAATATTTTATATTTTAAAAATTAATTTAAATTATAATATGAATTATTATTTATTTTTATTTTTATTTATTTACAAACAAGAGAAATAGGGAAAAGATAAGAAAGGAAAAAATAAAAAATAAAACTTATAAATATAAAATAAATATTTTATATTTATAAATTATTTAATATTTAAAAAAATTTAACTTAAAATATAATATAATATACTTATATATATATTTTGTATTTGTTTATAAAGAAGAGAAAAAAGAAGAAAGGGAAGAAATATAAAAATAAAAAAAATATTTTTATAAAATTAATGTAAATAAATAGTTTTATATTTTTTTCAATTATTTGATTATTACGATATTAATTTAAATTATAATGTAAATTATTATTTAGTTTTTAATTTTCATTTATAAAGAAGAGAAAAGCAACAACAACAAAAGGAAGAAACGAAAAAATTTAAAATATTTTTTATAAAATTAAAGTAAATAAATATTTCATACTTTTTAATTTAATAATATTTTTAAAAAATTATTTTAATTTATAATATGAATTATTTTTCTTTGTATTTATTTATAAAAAAATAAAAGAAAAATATAAAAGAAATAAAGTAAAAGAAAAAAGAAGAAAAAAATGAAAAAAATTTCTGAAGCAATTAGCTGGTGACACGTGTCACTAAGCTGATTGTTACAGTAAAGGTAATGGAAAAGCTAACCGTAGATACCAATTTGTTATGATATTTGTAATCAAGGGCCAATTTGATACGTTTTGAAGTTTAGGGATCAATATAAAATATGCCCTATAGTTTGGGAACCATTGGTGCTATTAACTCATTGTCTTAACTTCACTTAATTATTGTTTTATACCCTAAATAAATCTACTATATAAAATATTACTTAAAACTTAAAAGAAACAATTAACTAATATAGTTTAAGTTTTTTATAGTTATTTTGTATGAATTCCTTGCGGATAGATTTTGTTATCTATATTGATCAAGAAATTGTTGAATCTTTTCACTCAGACTCGATGCTTGATTTTGTTTCTATGAAAGAAAGTCGTGCATAATTTTGAACATAGATGTTTGACTTTGTTTCCTTTTTAATAGTTATTATCTTTTTCATTTCAAATACTTTTAAAAAAAATTATCAATCAATACTTAAACTTTTTATGTTAGCTATGTTTATATATATGAAATTTTATAATTCACATATAATTTTTCATAGGATAATAACATACAAAATATAAAATCTAAGTTAAATAAAAAAAAATGACCATAAATCAAATTTTTTATGTTAAATATTTTATTTTAGTATGGTCCTCCTAACTTGAAATCTTGATTTGGTGGAGTGTCTTAGGATCTCAATCCGTTTATGGGGAGTCTTGTGGCCGATTGAAGCCTTTGTTGATGGAACATCTCTATACTGGAGACCAACTCACTTCTACTAAACAAGCTGGGAGGGGTGCTGAACAAGGACTGAATAAAGGAAATCCTGCCCAGTTCACTATATTCTCTGGTAATCTCATCTCCATTTTTAGGTTTACCACTTCAAACCTTTTGTTTTCTATTATTAAATTTGCTATACCCAAATATTTGTATGCATGTGGTTATATAGAACTTCACTTTGTTAGAGAAAGGTCTTCATTTCTATATTTCTTCTCTCTTCTCTTGTCTTGGGAGCAATGCTTGATCCTTGATTAACACAAGGAAAGGGTGTAGAAGGTACCCTGAGAGTTCTTAGATTTGAAGATTGTCTAGAATGTCCATTATGAAGATCAATTATGTCCAGTTTTGTATCGCAGTTTGGTTAGAGATAAGATTGTGGCAGGCAGAGTAAAATTTATGGCTTGCAAAGTTATTGAGGATATAAATTTATCTTGGGCTTATTCAGTAGGATGAAGAGTAATTTTCAAGAGTGATATTAATCTATGTTGTTCCGACTCTTCATTTTTCTTGAAGTATCCGTGTTCGACACATATCCGGACATAGGTATGGGGATATGATCCTCCAAGGACCCTTCAAAGACATGAAAATCTTGGGAAAAATTGAACATACCCGTGTCCGACACTTACACCCGAATCCGAGTAACATAGATATTAATACAAGTTTCAATCCAAGGGCAAGAGAGCTAGAATTAGCAAGGTTGGATCCCTCTCCCTGCCATATTTACTCTTTGCAAATCTTTAAGAAAGGGAATATCTTTGGAAATAGATGTACAATTCTTTTACTTTGAAGGCTTGAATGCTCCTTTTGTACTATTAGATAAAGTAATTAGAAGTTGCACCTATGCCTTCGGATATTGGAAACTTAAAGGAGAAGGAAAATTGAAGCATCTTTAAGTGAGTTTATAAATTTCACTTCTTCACTTTGAACAGCTTTTCAAATAATTTTGTTTGTTAAATAATCTTCATGAATCAGGTAATGCTGAACTGAAATTAAAATCAAGGGTGCTATCAGAATTAAGAAATGTTATGTCAGTACAGAAGGATCTTTGTGCTATCTATGAGGAATTTCTACCAATGTTCTTCAAATTCCATTTTATCGCACAAATGAAAGATTGAATTCTCCCAGGTTATGTCAAGACATGATTCATCAAATTGTGTAAGTTATACCTTAAGACAGAAAATGGCCAAAGGCAAGATAAAATTTGGGGTAAAGAAGAATAAGAGAAGTTTTTTTATGAAATGCCAGGATTATGAATAAAATAAAATAAAATAAGTACCAAGGTTGGGATGCCTGCAATTTGTGATGTTGCTTTAGAATTCTCGGCTGCTCATAAGGAAAATTGTCAGGTTGGTTAGCATCGAAGTTCCAAAGTTATTACAACTTCAGGCACTTGACATTGTTTAGCTTTTGCTAAGGATATTCTTTGAATTTGATCATTATGTAGCAACTTTGGAGAATGCAGCCTGTAAAAGTTTTTGCGCATAATGATGCACGTAACTTGATTAAAAAAATAGTAGAAAATTTCTGTTTTAGTTTACAGTTGTTTATTTTGCCCTGTACCAGGAACAAGCCAGTACTTGCTCAAAGAATAGAGCACTTTTAGCTGAAGGTTAAAACTGCTGCTCACTATGTGGATTGTTATTAAACTTGAATATTTGAGTCTTTAGCTTCCATCAATTAAGAACAATGAAGACCAAGATGATTATGTAGTAACAGTGGTTCTTTCTAGTCTGCTAGCCAGGATTGATGTTGACTCTAGAACTCTCTGCATTTGCCCTTATTTGATGGAGTTCATTGAAGAGCTAAAATATTTTCCCTTTATGTCCCTTCTTTATGCAATTTGCTCAAGGATTTTTTTTTTCATCCAATGACACCTATATAATGATCTACAAATTTTATGATTTGCTTAACACTGTAACTTATGTTGTTCATTTGTGTGGTAGAGGAGCAAAACAACTATTGATACCTAGTTGTAAGATGCAAACATGTTGGTTTTATGCAATTTATTAATGTAGTGACTATTACTAACCAGCCAACTGGTTTCCCATTCAGGGGATGGACAAAAATCTCAGGCAGTCATCTCTCTGCAATCAGCTCCTTCAGAACATTGTGCTCGCTTTGAACTAGGATTTGGTCAGCCCATGGTAATATTTCTCAGAAACTTCCTTCCATATGCTGATTCACTTCATTTTGCTACCTTAGTAACTTTTTGCTCCTTGTGAACTCCAATTGTAGGTCTGTGCAAAATATCCTTACATGGATCAATGCTATGGAGTTTTCTCAACTTATGGACCTCAAATTTCGGTTTGTCTTCTATTATCTCTAGCTAGCAAGTTCTCTAGATTTATACTGTCACAAGTATATCATCATGAATATGAAGCAAAATATTGTCGTTCTTACTATATGGTACTGGATTTATTTGTTTCTTGCTGACCTATTTAAATTGGTATGACATGTAGAGACTGTTTTAAGTTGTCTTTTTCCATTTTTGTAGTCAAAGTATGACCAAAAAAATTTTCTAAGTTGCAACAAGGAGTTCAAAGTCAAAGATTTTTATAATTAAATCTTACTGTAGTTTTTCCATTCGGTAGCAGTTTCTTTGATCCAGAAATCTCCAATCTCACTTGACAAGGCCTGCCAAGCATATGAAAACTTTACCTTTCATTTATTTTTTTGCTTCTTTTTATCAGATTACAGTAATAATCAATCAGAAACTTGCACTTCCTTCTTTTCCTTGCTTGGTATACTTAAAAGTTTTTGGAGTTAAGTTTTAAAGTGGATGCTCTATGGTTTAGAGCTCCAAATCATCTATTAGTTTGATGTTTGGTGGACCTAACTGGAATATATATATATATATATATATATGTGTGTGTGTGTGTGTGTGTGTGTGTGTGTGTGTAAGCCAATGGGGGTTTGTTGAAATATGAGTTCACAATAACAAGTTTTAATCTGTGACAAACATGTAAATCCATATATTGAAACAAAATTAGTGTTGACTTGCTCATATTGCGAAGGGGAGAAGGATGATAAACCCCAGAATTACGTAATTGCCCAAGTTAAAATTAGAAACAACAAAATGGGAAATACTGGCTTTCTTGTTGTATCTTGGTATGTATATTCTCCCTCATGACTATGTTTTTCATGGTGGAGATGTTCTTTATCAAAGTAGTATTCAAAATGCTGTCTTGTCTCGTGCCTGGAATGCATAGTTTTTCCTCTCCTTCGTGTAGCACCTTAATTGATTCATGTAATCCATAATGAAATAGGGTCGTGTTATGCTGCCATTGAACTTGGCAACAGAGGATGGACCAATATATGTAAACGCCAAGCAGTACAATGGAATCATTAGGCGTCGGCAATCTCGTGCAAAGGCTGTGCTTGAGAATAAAGTGACTAAGGCTCGGAAGGTATGCTATGATCCCTTCTTTTGGTTTCTGAATTTACTATATCTTTTAGTTGGGAAAACTTTGGCCAAAGCTTTGGGGACAAGTTAGAAGCAAGTTTTTGTTTTTCTCGATTCTTGCTTTTGGCCTTGATTATATGCTTGTGATCGTGAAGTTTGTGATTTACATTGAAATGGTTTACCTTATAGATATAACCCTGTTGAATTAACCACATCAATCAATCCATTTCTAGAAATTTCTAAGTTTGCTAAAGATTGATTGAAATGAGTAGGACCAGAAATCTTAAGTTTGATAAATTTTACATGTCAAATGCTTTTGGTCTGAGAGATCTTGAAAGTTGCCATTAATCTTGGAGAGGTTATCTTTTTGTGGTTATTTAGAAGTTTCTCATAGCTAGTATTAGGCATGATATGAGTTCAGCTTGAGAAAGTGAATATTCAAGATTCCTTGTTGGTAGAGATGAGGTTAGACTGGTCAGTCAATATAATATAGAAAAAGATTATCTAGTCAAAAAATTGCAAATACCCAATTTATCCAAAAAATTATGAATAACTAACAAAATAAGGAGCCTTATATGCTAGTACCAATTACCAAACAAGATAGCTAGGTATCTAGGTCTTAGCTAGTTAGCTAATATTCTGATAACTGAATTCAAATGGTATCTTCAATATCTAATAGTAAACATATCCATGATGTTTATTGGTTTTTTGTTTAAATTTTAATCTAGTTCAAAACATTGAATGAGTTTCTCACATGCCAATGTTATGATCTTGTTCATTGAACTAGATGAAAAACTAAACAAAGTCATAATTTGAAAGCCATAAACATCATGGATGTGATCAGTATATTGAGATTACCAGCTCTTGGGCGTTATTTCAACCAAGACCACTATCAGATGTCCTTCATTAGTAGATGATTCTTCACTTGAAAATTTGAACGTCACGTCTTCCTATTCCAGAAATATTTAAGTTTCTGCTTTTGTTCCACAGCCATACATGCACTACTCTCGCCATCTGCATGCAATGCGCCGGCCAAGGGGATGTGGCGGCCGTTTCTTGAATACGAAAAGTTCAAACAATGATAAAGACGGGATGGAGATGAAGAAAGCTGGTGAAGGACAACTTTCTCACCCTACAGGTTCACAAAGTTTTGAAGTCCTGCAATCTAACAGTGGAACCCTGAACTCGTCTAAGGAAGCAAATGGAGGAGGCTCGACTTTTTCGAGATCAGAGGTGACCAGTATGTACTTCAGGGGAGATCTCGAACACTTCTCGATCAATCATCTTGGACTGTCTGTCCACTCTTTCCCAGTGGTGATGGACAATGGGCGTGGCAGTGTTATGCCCAGCAAGTGGGTTGCAACAGCAGATAACTGTTGCAACCTTAAAGTTTGATACCAAGGGGATTAGTGGGATTGGTTCTAAGTTGATGAACCAACCCACTTCCCCTGCAGCAACCAAATGGAAGAACTTCGTTCATTAGCTGTTATAGGTTTTGGTTGCTAGGCAAATCATTCTTGGCTCATCTCAACTAAGCTCTTCTTCACCACTCCTTGCAACTCTGCTGTATTGGGGTGATAGAAGATGCTCAAATATATACTAAATGGATCAGACTATAAATAGGGTGTTTCCACTGATCCAGTAAAAACTTGAAAGTTTGGTCATGTGCTTGTAATCCTAAATATGTAGAATTCTGGTGTTCCTAAATCGTATTATCTGCATTGTCTGTTATGCTGAAATAATGTATTGTAGAATATTATGCTTGTGTTTTTATCTGCCTTTTCCCGTTTTATCCTATTCTTTATCTGCTATGGAGATACATCTCTGATAGGAGTATATAAACAATTTTTTTTTTTTTAAGAATTTTGTGGAAGGAAGGTTGTGTTTGGTGCAATGGTCAAGTGTCTACTTGCAATTCGTTTAGTCACGGATTCAAACCTTGAAAACAGTCTCTCTGTGCAAAACAGGGGAAGGCTGTGTACATCTTTAGTTCTTCTCAAGTACTTTATGATAGTTTTCACAGCCATCAATTGATGATCACTGGGATTAGCTTGGTATTTGGCATGTTATGCTCAAAGCATAAGATATATCTAATCTAGTGCAAAGTATTGTATACATGATGATAGATCCAATTGCCCATGCATATGGAACTTTATCCATGCAATCTTTCTCTTGTGTTTTTAAACACGTCCTTGAAAAGATTAATGCCATGCAGACATAGGCAAGTTTTCCCTTTAGGAATTTTCACGCTAAATCTTTTTAACACATTGTTTATTTATATAGATTGTGAGAGTTCAAGTAATTTTGTAGATCTATTTCTATGTATCTTTATTTCAAAAATATAAGTTGCTTCTCCCAAAACTTTCATGGAGACTTTTTATAACGAAATCTTTGTAGATTAGATCATTGGTATATCGTTTTTCTTAAGTAATATTATATCATCCACATATAACACTATGAAAATGATTGCACTCTCACTAACTTTTTTGTATACACAAGGTTCATCCACATTATTTTATGAATCCGAATTTCTTAATTGCTTCATCAAAACTCCTTAATTGTTTCATCAAAACAGATGTTCCAACTCCTTGATGTTTGTTTTAATCCACAAAATGTACCTTTCTAGTTTACATTATTGGCATTCTTTTTTAATTCAAAATCTTCAAGTTGTGTCATGTACACTTCTTGTAAATTTTCATTAAGGAATGCGATTTTGACATCCATTTGTCAAATTTCATAATCAAGATATGCGATTATAGCAAATACAATTTTAATGAATTTAACCATGACTATCGGAGAAAAGGATTTATCAAAATTAACCATGATATGCCATCTCAGCAGAATCTCAAATCTAGCGACCAATTTGACCTTGATTTCTGTAGAATTATAAAATGCAAAGGGAGAATAATATGACATGAAAAAAAGTTTATGGACAATGAGAAGATAGAACTTCATGAGTATTTCCCATTTCCAAACTGTGCGATTACTTAATCAACATAAAAGCAAAATAAAATACAAGTATGCATGCGATTTCAATGGTTTCCATCCCAATGCCTAAAGCTCATTTTTCAGTTAAAAAACTCTTGACTTGTGGCTTCCTCAGTGAGCAACAAAAGATCTAAATAGCATAAACCTTTTTCATTGACTTTCATGCCGACCAGCAAGAAGAGCATCAGCTGCAGCATCCAAGTCATGAGGGAAGAAAACCCTGCATAACACAGAAGATCTTATTTAGCAGAGCAAATAAATCTCTAAAGTAAAAAATAGTTTTGACTTTTTGGTAACCATTAAGGTAAGGATTATGATGGCAAAAAAAAAAAAAAAAAAAGAAGAGCTTATTATCAACTAAGATGCACTAACATAAGTTACCTAAAAGAATAAATAATTAACCAATTTGGTCAAATATTCAATCAATCTAACTTCTAAGCAGTTTGATCACTAGGTAACCACTTTATCCAGTGCCCAAATCACTAAATTTGAGAAATTCCTACAATTGCAAATAGAATTACCTGCAGGTGCTCTGGTACAATGTCGCACTCAACTGATCAATGTCGCTGATTCCTTTACAGCCAGCTACCACCTCAAGAACTTGCCTGGAACAACCCCCACCAGAAAAAAAGAAGACAAAATGTGTTGAACAGAATAACACCTCATTGATAAAGGACCAAATGAACCAGTTAATATGGAGGATCATTTGCTATGTAGTATAAACTTAAAGAACGCATAATATTCTTTGATGTTATTTGCTATATTTGAGTCAGTTCTTGATTGTAGGATGATATAGTACTCGTATAGCTTCCAATATACATTGACTGAATGTTTCTATTTTCAAAACACTCTCTCCAGCATACTCTCTTTTTTTGTTAAAAATTGTACAACAAAGAATTAAAAGTTGAGATACTGCACTGGGAAAAGCAGTTTCACTCACCGCACTAAACAAGGTTCATTACGTCCTTTAACAAGACTTTCTTGATCATACTTCTCTTTCTTCTTAGAAGGCCATAAGGATTTCACAAAATTAATCCCAGCATGAGTACTCTTGATATCGCAATATGGAGAATCAGTCTCAATCATCATTCTTTCAACAGGTATGTCCCTCACAACATCAAGATTTTCAGCCATCTTCAGAGAGCATCCATTTACACCTGTAAAATAACCGAAGATAAAAGACTCATTAGGTTTACCAGGAACCTCAGTATATCCATAACAATGAATGGCTTCAAACAAGTACATAGGAAAAATCATTTCAATCAACTTGTTTGACTGAGTGAAGAAAGGTAAGTGCTCAAAGCTATCAGCCTGACATAAAAAGATCTGGTTGGAAGATACAGGGTAGCCAGCAGATGTCACATCACTGCATGCAAGCAACAAGACATGTTCGGTGAAGATGCCGTGTCTAAGTTGGATTCTCACCTATATACATGTTATGAAATGAGAGAAGCTTATCACGGTCTTCAGCACTACCGGTAAATGAATGAGTAACCCCACCAGTGAACCTTTTAAATTGAAAAACAAAAACAGCAGACCTCAGCATTTACACATCAACCAGTGAACCAATTAACGAATATCCTTTTCATAGATAAGAACAAAGATGGTTTACAGGGTTAGCAGAGACAAAAATGAAAAAGATTTTCACTTGTGTAGGAAAGATCCAGAAATCTAACTTGTTAATATTTCGTTCCATAATTTCACAGAAATCTCCAGCAGCTGCACGCATATGCAGAAACATAGGCAGCTTTGTGGCATAAGCTAATTCAAACTGCTTCTCAAAATACCTAGTTTTAGCATGGATAAGTAACAAATATTTAATCATTAGAGCAAAAGAAAACAAGCCAATATATAACAAGAAAAGAAGGAACACAATCCCAACAAATATTTCTCTTGGCAACCACTTACTTCTTTTGAATTTCTGGTGGGCAAAAGTGAAGCCTGTCATAATCCAATCCACATTCACCAATCGCAACCACCTAGATTAAGGAAAATTCATAGTATCTAACTATAGTAAGACTAAGATTACAATCCTGATCAAAGAGTAAATATGCAATAGGGAATTGGTATTTGGTTACTAAATGTTTTTGGATCTATATAAACTGATAAAAAAAAAGTCTTTTATTCTTGCAGTTGATAACTTTCAATTACATCATTATAAAAATACAGCTCTGCAAACAGAAATCCTACGTACATGCATGGGAAACTATGTAGAAATTACATTGGAAAAAACAAAAAGGGGAAACAGGGTACTAGTATGTTCTAAGATCTTTCACTTGTCTAACCAACACATCCTGCGCAGAAAGCAACTAACAACTGAAATTCAAACATCTGAATGCATAAATTTCCACTAATGTTCACCATCTTACATCTACTGGCTAGAATGAGAATGCACCATCTAAAATGTTGCAAAATTTAAAGCTCTACGACCAATAAGGCAAACCCACCTTCCCTTTTTGAATTCCCTCCTTAGCCAATGCCAAAAGAGCTTGAAAATGCTTTTCAGGATCCCCACTCTCTTCAAACTCCTAAATAAAATAAAAGAAGCCAGGTTCACAAAAATCGCTGACAAAACCACACAGTTAAACATGTACTCAAGAAACAACAAAAAGGACCAAAGACAACAATATTTCCAGAAACAACACTAACATTGCATCTAGTCGGGTGCACGCCAATTGTGCAGAAAAGCCTCCCTGTGATGAATAACAAACTTTAGACAATAACCAAAACAACACAGTCTAAAGAAAAAGAAACCCCAAGGCAGATGCAGCAATAAATAAAGCATGATGAATAGACCATCAGTTTCTGCAATAGCAAGAGCTTCCTTTGACTCCTCAAGGGAACCACCCGTAACCTGTAACAACAAATCTACTACTATGAATTATGCATTTACAACAATATCAAAATTAAAACTCATTACGCTTTTATATATGTCGAAAATTATTTCTAAAAGCTTCAAAGTGAATACATTCATCCGGGGTTCAGAAAAATAAAATATCATCTCAGTAATTCCATAAAGAAATGAAAAATTGAACATTCCAGGTCCAAGAGTTCACTAAAGAAACTAAAGCTTCCAATGAAACTGAACTACTATAATAAGTTAATAACCAAACAGAGAAAAATGCAAAGAGAATATGAGAGATGGGGTAACTCACGATAATTCGATCGACGCCAGCGTTCCAAGCTCGACTCAAAACAGTGGCAATATCAGAAACGTGATGTTGCTTGCCATTATAAATGCCTTTAAACATGCCATCTGTGTACCCAAAAAAATCATTATCCAAGTGGAGAAGAAGAAACCAAGGATTGAGAAAGAAAGAAAAAAGATGAATTGAAGCCAAAGATTGGAATAGCGCATGATTCGTTTGATGAAATGTGTGAAAGAGTTACCTGTGAAGTTGACGGCTATATCTGTCTTTGGGGGAGACAGCAAAATTGAAACGGAGAGATTGTTAAGGAAATGAGAGAATAAAGAAAAGAATTGAATTATATTTATATGGAATCGGAAAGATTTACTTGCCTATCATCCGAATTGGCGCCATGGTAGAGAGAAATAGTCTAAAAGAGAAAGATGGCCTTGGTTTTTCTTTTTATGCGTAACGGCTCTTAAAAGGTAAAGAACTTGCTTTCTCCACTCCAATTTTTGCTTTAGTATTGCTTTTTTAGATGTAAAGCCAAGGTTTAGCCCAAATTAGTTTGCCCATAAGAGAAAAAAGCCCATTAAAACAGTTTATAGCCCAAAAAAAGGGGAGAAAAGCAATGTTGAGAGTGGGATTTGAACCCACGCCCTTTCGGACCAGAACCTTAATCTGGCGCCTTAGACCAACTCGGCCATCTCAACATATGACATGCTACTCTTCTTCAATTACTAAGTTCTGTAAAATCCTAGTTTATTATCCGCTCTATATGGTTTGTTTTTGATATATTAACAGTAGGGTTTTTAATTTCACAAGTTAAATTAAGATTGTCACATGTTCTATTTTGTAAATATATAGATATGAATCATCTTATTAACTCCACTTATATAATTTAAAAACTATAGTAGATGAGATAATTTTTTTTTTTAAATTTATATAAGAAACTTTTTTTTTTCTTTTTGTTCTCTTACATATGTTTTTTTTAAGTAAACACAACAATAATCGAATATCAAACGAAGAAAAATGCTGCAAAACCGTGAAACTTTGATTAAAACTACTTATCTTATGAGTGATTTGAATTGAATCTTCTTTTCTTTGATCTTAACTCAAACTCAAACTCAATAATTTACGTGCTTCAACCACTTGCCTACGCAATGGAGGAATCGAGATTTTAATATAGGGGCCAAATGCATATGCAATTGGATAACTATTTATATATGCATCTATATTATTATAAAGAGAATAGTTAAGCTGGTGAAATTACGTAAAAATTAAAATAAAATAAAATAATAAAATAATTTGAAGGATATTTATGTCTTTCTTATTTTTATAAAAAAAAATGTTTTTTAAAGAAACTATCCACTCTTAAAAAATTCCTATCACATTTTTACTTTTATAACTTCCACATCTCTTTTAATTTTTTTTTTCAAAATTACCTACCCATTAAGTAACTTCTTTTTTATATAAAAAAAAAAAAAAATTATTTTCTTCACTCACATAGTGAGTGTGTCAAAATCTAGTATTATATTATATATGTTCAATACATAAATTAAAAAAAAAATGATTATAAAGGCAAATATTTAGTTAGAAATCTTTTATCAATTCAGGTTATTAGCCTTTGTATTATTTTTTTTTTCAATTCATAGTAATTAGTGAAATCGTCTTTTCAATTAATACTAAGTATTTTTTACGAGGTAAATTAATTAAGCAAACTAGTTAATTATAGCTTTTCATGAAATATTGTGAGTTTCTAATAAAAATAATTTAAAAAATAAAAATGATAAATTAATAGAATTTAATAAATAGATCAATACTATGTATTATTAAAATTTTATTGTAAATAATCTAATCAAAGTTCTTAAATTATAGTATTAATATTGATTTTCATTTTCATTCGTTTTATGTAAATCGTTTGTAGTAGTTAACTTTGCAAGTTTTGTTTAAAAATTTATGTCTTGCTATTTTATCTTTTATTATTAAAATTTTGAATCATTAGAATTTAAATTATTTCATAATTAAATTAATTTAAGTTTAAATTATTTCAATGTCAAATTAAACAAATTTAAATTATTAAATTTTTTATCGAATCAGATTCAAAATGAGCAGATTTTTCGAATTCTAATCATGATTCATCATAGTAAATCCTTTTAAGCAACCATAATTATAAGGGAAATAGAGAAACGACCATTTTTACACTTTTCTGTTTTTTCTTAACAATTTTACTGTTTACATTTATACCTGCCAAGTGCCAACTAGTATTAAAAAGAAAGGTTTTGTTAACTAATACCTTTAGAATATTTTTTAAAGTTAGTTAATATATTATTTATAATAATAGTAGTATATTAATTATAAAAATTGATAAATTTATTCATTATTTTTAATACATTTAATGAAAATATTATCACATATAGTAACTTTAAAAAGTGTTTTTAAAATATTTGTTAGTAAAATCTTAAAAAAATCTACCAAGTTCTTTTCTGTCTGCATTTATTTATTTATTTTCCTATTACCTATTCCCAAGTGGCTAGTGGAGGGTCACCATTAATGTTGACTTTGATTCCATATCCAGGTACAGCCAAAAATTTCTATTCAGGAAACAGGTGACCCAAATGTATAATATTACCCAAGAAAATTTTATTTATAAACTATAGAATAATAAGATGATATATATATCTATTGGAACATACTTACAGGAACAGTAGCTGTAGCAATCAATAAAACAGGAAAAACCTGAATAAAAAAATACTAGTTACAGTAAAGAATCAATAATCAAAATGTTGTCTCTCCAAGAAATTCTATCTGAATTCTGAAAAGAAATGATGGGCATTCCTTTCCCAACTCCAGCCCTGCTTCAAAGCCATTCAATCAAATGTCTCAGCCCATCAAATTTTCATCTATCTGATAGATTCATTAAACCAGTCCCAAAAACAAAACAAAAAAAAAAAAAAAAAAAGGAAAATGCAAACACTCAGATCTCAAACAAGAATATACTGCAATAGCTAACACTGATTGATGCCTAATCACAGCAACCTATGATTAAGCAGCAGTTGGAGGTGGAGGTGGAGATGTTGTTGCCGGCGTTGGAGTTGGATTGTTATTGCCACCACCACCACCACCATTGTTTTCCCATGGTCTCACAGTGAATAACACCACAAACAAGATGATGACCAGCAAAAGTATGATAGCATAACAAGTCCATTTCCTGGTATTTTTCTGGTAATTCCTAGCTGTTTGCAACCTCTCAGTGCCACCTCTCACAAATGAATTAGCTCTGTTCACATGGCTCTCAATATCATCCAATTGCTCACCTTGAGCCTCAACCAGCACTGCCATGTCCATGAAAACTTGGTGCAATTCCTTGAGATGCTTCTCCAAATCTTTAACAGCATCATGCCTTTCTTGAATCTCATTGATTGTGTCCAAAATTCTTCCCCTACCTTGTTCTTGAATGGCTTTTTGCAAGAAAGTCTCACTCTCTCCTGCAAAATATTAACACAAGTTCCCAAAATTAGGTGGTGGGTTTTAACATCTTTTTCCAAATGTTTTCATATTTCTCTTGCACATGAAATGCAACGCAGCTTTGTGAAGCACCCTCTGATTCAGTTTTTACTTTTTATTCCATAAATAATAATAATAATTCTAGAACAAAATTATTACTAGAACAAATTACTACTAGAAGAAGAATTTAGCAAAAGCTTCATTTTTATGCAGTGTTTTATAAATAAGATTTGCATGTTTCAATTGTTAATTGAAACAAAAAAAAAAGAATTTCAAATATACCTATCTATATGTGTACAGAATTTCAAGATTACAGCCAAATTTTCCATATAACCATTTCACTAATAATCACTTACCTTATAATCATCACCACTAAAAACATCTCAATTAACCAAATTAACTTTTCTTTCTTTCTTTTCACCAATGAAATCATGCATGAATTCTGATATTTTCAGAGCAGTTAAAACTTGAAACTTTTTGTTTGGATCTTGTAAAAGAATATAATGAACTTTATGGAATGAAAAAAAAATCCCTTTTTATAAAGCTCAGATTGAATAACATGCTTTCATAGGTACCCAAAAAAATAAATGCAAATGGCTAAACTGACCTGTTGAAATCAAAAGATCAAGAGTCTTCTCATCTGGGTTTTCTCCAGTAACCGTGAAATACCTTCTCTGAACAGTTTCTCTATACTCAGACGAGATCTTCTCTCTCAATCCATTAAAACTTTCCATAGAATCCTTCAACTTCTTTCTCAACCCGTTCACAACCGACGTCCTCGTCCGGTCCGAGGAAGAGCCCGGTCCACACCCAGGCAAGCTCCTGTTGGACGCGTTGGACCGGTCAAGCGCTTCCAGCCTAACCTTAATAAGCTTGGCCTTTTTCAAAGCCATGGCTACGTCAGCATCCATCTTCGCTCTCAATTCTTTCACGGCTTTCGCGTTGTGCAACGTCTTGCTTTGCTCGTGAGATGACGAGAGGTTGTCGTTCAGCCTCTCGAGTTCTTTGAGCTCGTCTTTGATGGATTCGACATCTTCGAAGAACTTGTCGAGGTTGACACCGCCGGAGGTGGAGGAGGATTCCGTCATCTGGATTACGTGGTGATCAGGGGAAGCTTCTTCGCTTCGGAAGCGAGAGAAAGAACCTGAAAATAGATCGTTCATTTTTGGTTTTCTTATTAAAAACTCTTCAGTGCTTTAAAAGCGTTCGTTGGATCAGAAGGAAATGGTATTAATATGGGTGAAGGTGTTTGGTGTATCAAGTCATAAAAACCAAATTTTTTTTTTAATCAGAAAAAAGGCTTTTTAAGAGATTTTGAGAAATGGGTATTGGAGATTGAAGGAAGAAGTGGGGAGAAATGTTGAAAAACAGAGGTTTTGTAGGTGGATTAGGAATTAAGGAGGGCGCTGAGGAAGGTGGGATTTTGGTCAAGAAGGTCTCAAGTTTCAACTAAGAGGGATTAGAGAAGTCAAATGGGGAAGGAGAGGATAAAACAGACATGCAAATTGTTTTTGTTTTTGTTTTTGGTAATTGTTTATTGTTGTTCCTAATAAAAAAGAATTGAAAAGAGAAAGAGGAAACATCTTGGAAGGTGGAAGAAAAGAAAATATCAGGACTCAGTCAGGATCTTAACCGAGTAACATTGTTTTTGTTTGAGTAAATTGGAATGTTCTTTCAATGTGGAAGAGTACTTAGGATATAAAACGCGTGGGGAAAATTTTTAGTGTTATTATTGTTGGTGAAAAGAATCAAGAATTTGAAAAGTAATTTAAGAACAATAAAATGAAAAGAAGACTTGGTCCTACTTATTTGGGATTATCTTTCTCAATTTCAATTGTTTTCCTTCAATTTAGATTTGAGTGAATTTATTAACTTTCATTCTTTCTATTTATGAACTTTGTTAAAAGGAAGTGTTATTTGTTTTTATGTATTTGTGGTCAATTGTATTAATCAGTTAGATGGTAGGAGACATCAACACTTGGCCAAACTTAAGAAACAAGTAAATCATTTGTGTGTTCAATTGGGATTTGAGAGTCATGAAATCAAAGGTTTGTTTAGATAGTTAATAAACTTTTTATTAAGTTTTTGACAATATTTTTTTTTTCCACATAAGTATATTTATTGAGATTCTATGTATATTTTGAAAGATTATTCTTTTATCTTATAAATTTTAAATATATTAAAGATTTTATATTTGAAATTTGAAATTAAAACAAGTTGAATAAAATTTTCTGTGTATGTGTTTTCAGACTTCTGAGGACAAAAACCCTCCTAAAATAGAAGTATTGAATGTGAATGGTTTGAATTGGATAAATACAAGCATAGTTGTAAACAAATCAGAGGACTTACTATAATTGAACCATAAAACCCCTTTTGGGATGTCATAATATTTCTAATATGCTTGTGAATTTTTTTTGGCCAATAACAAAAAAAAATTTTATTTCATCAAATCAATTCAACACATGATACAGTTCAGTTTAGGGATGGAAAACAAATAAGATATTTGTAATTTTTTAAATTTAAATTCGATTAATTTATATGATATTTGAATTCGTTTATTATTTGTTTATTATTCAAATTCAAATCCGAATTAGATAGTAATATCTGTGTGATATCCAAATTTACTAAATATTCGAATTTTTGATAATAAAAATTTGCATGTCAAAATTCGAATCTCTATACAAACATAAAATTTTTTATATTTTACAAATGTAAGTGGATATTGAATTTGGATATCATATAATATATCCATATAAGTTACGGATTCAAATATCCGATATTATCCAAACCAAAATCAAAACCAAATTCGATTCGAATATCCAAAGATTCCTCTGAATCTTCTCCAAATCCGGAAGCCAACCTAAACCACACAGCAGCAGTGTATGTTCAATAGATTCAGCCTCTTTTTTACACAATTGACATATGGGATTATTGCTAACCTTTCTTCTCCATAGCCATAGGTTTAAGGTAGTAGCTTCTTAGTTAGTGCAAGCTCTCCAGTCTCCATAAAAAGTTCTGAATTTTGGTAGATAGGTACAGGTATTTTCCAAATAATTTTCCAAGTTGAGTCTTTAATAAACATGAAAAAGATGATGGATTACAATACATAACTTTTACATCACCATCTTTTAGAGTATGATAACCAGCCTTTACTGAAGATATTTTCATAGTATCCAACCTCCAGCATCCTTTTTTCCTATGCTATCAATGATTTCTGAAACAAACTTCCTTTGTCAATTCCATCTCTTTTATTTCCTCATCATTTGGTGGTTTAAGAACAATTCCAGGAACCCATTTATCCAACCAGATATTCACATCTTCTGCTCCCATTCACCTGCCATCTTATTTTTACATCCCTTCCTTTTAAGAAAGTCCTTGCTCATTTCTTTGCCTCCAATAAGGAACACTTTGGGAAGTGTCTTCCTTTGAAAATTCTGGCCCATAATGGCATCTGGGTTAGAAAGCATCCTTCAAAGTAGGTCCGGCAACACACGAATATATTTATATAAAATGAATTATTAATCTTGCAAAATTTATGTAATATATAATATCTTATACACGATTATAACATGTTAAAATAATATGAACACGACACGAATACACGAATTAACAAATTTATTCCAAAATTGCTTAACCAGCATAGCCTTATTCATTATATTCAAGTCCTTGAACCCCATACCTCCTCTTTCTTTTCTTATTGTCAGACTTTGCCAATTGATCCAATGAAGTTTCTTCTCATCTTGATGCTGCCCCAGCAAAAATAAAGTCTGAAAGAGAGAGAGAGAGAACGTGGTGGTGCCAGGTGAGGTTGGGAGAAGAAGTTGTGGGCTTGTGGCCCGTTTGTAGGGGTGTTCACTATTCGGTTATAACCGAATTAACCGACCGAAATTTTTTTCGGTTCGGTTAATCGGTTAACCGAATAAAGTTCGGTTCGGTTATCGGTTAATTCGAATCGGTTAATCGAAAATAACCGAATTACACGAATTAACCAAAATATTCTTTGTTTTGAGACTTATGTAATGTTTATTTTGCTTTATCATGCTTTTTTAGTTGTTTAGTATGTTTGATATTTGGATTTTATAATAATTTTATTATCCTTTGCTTTTGAATTTTGGTTGGTTGGATAGATTATTTGGATATAAAGTCATGTATTAAAATAGGTTGCAAAATAAATTAAGTTTTTATTTTGGTTAATTCGAAAACCGACCGAAATAATTTCGGTTCGGTTAATTCACCGTTTTAACATTTCGGTTCTGTTAACGGTTAATGAAAAAATAAATTCGGTTAATTTGGTTAATGGTAATTCGATTCAGTTATTAACCGAATTAACCGTTTGAACATCCCTACCCGTTTGATCATTAATAAGATTCGGACTATCCATGGGCTGTGTCAGACGGGTTTAGAGCCCGTAAAAACACCAGCCTAACATCCATGGGCGTGGAATGGGCTTAGTCGATGGATGTCTATTTTTTAAAATTTTATAATGGTATAATACGGCTTTATATTTTGAGTAATCATTTGGTTCATTGTAAGAGAATTTTTTATTTTAACTTCACAAGCAAATTAAGAGATTATCACTTGTTACATATTTCCTTTTTTTAATTAGTTTTTTTATTTTTATTATATCTTAAAAGTATGCGTCATCTTATTAATTTTATTTATAGAGTTTAAAAATTTCATTAAGAGTGTATCAGATAATAATTACTTTTATTATTTTTAGATTTTGACACAGTATTTTAAAAACAAAAACTATGAAAGACTGTAATTTTATTCTTATTCTCACTTTCTAGTTTTTGAGCTGCTATCTAATTTTTGTTGAATAGTTTGTCTTTTGAAATTGCACGGTTTGATTTGCAATTAATTCAAAACCTACCATATTAATTAAATATATTTGTATATGTTTTTCTGACATGTAGCTATTTTAAAAAATAAAAATCAAACATATATGAAAAATATTACTTTTATTTTGCTTTGATTAATGTTGGGTCAAAATCTAATTAATTGTATAATAAACTTAATTGTAATAATTAAAAGTCATATGATTAATGTAATAATAATAATAATAATATCAATTCATTATTATTTTAAATTTGATAAAAATAATATGTTTAAGTAATATTTTTTCAAGTAATGAAACTTTTAAAAAACAAATTAAAGTTTTTATCTCGTAAATTATATACTAGAATAAAAGGTTTTACAAAATTAATGTGAAAAATGAAAACCTAAAAATATAGTATTTTTTTATGGAAAATATTTGTATTTTGTAACAGTAACGTTGCTCACTTCGCTTCACTGTGTTTTAGTTGTGTTTTAGTTTTACAGGCGGAACCAATGACTCCAATTTTTTAAACTACCTTATATATAAATGTGTTAAAATTTAAATGAAAGAATAAAATGAAGAACTGATAAACTAAAGAGCAGAAAAACAAAAATTTATTATCTATCATTTTAGAAATCAGAATTTAATTTACATTTGTGCATTAACACTACTTAAATACTAAAATTTACAAGTTGTGACCATTCAAGCTAAGATTCTAACATTTCAGCTGGTCTATCATTGCAGCTGGCATCATTGAATGCATGCAGTTGAAGTTGTTAGTCTTGACTTCTTGAAGATTTGTTAGGTGCATCATTTGTTGACAAGTTTATTCAACAAAAGATGTTTTGATATTTCAACACTCCCCCTCAAGTTGGTGCGTAAATGTCTTTGATACCCAACTTGTCTACTAAGCTTTGGAAACTTTTACTGGATACGGCCTTGGTAAGCATATCCGCTAGTTGATCTTTTGATCTGACAAAAGGAAACTTAATAACCTTTTCTTCATGATTCTGCTTAATGAAGTGTCTATCAACCTCAATGTGCTTGGTACGATCATGTTGAACGGAATTGTGAGAAATCTTTATTGTTGCTTTGTTATCACAAAATAGATTCATTTCAGAGTTAGGAAAGAATTCAATTTCAGTTAACAGCCTTTTAAGCCAGAGAAGTTCATACAAACCCTTGGCCATTCCTCTAAACTCCGCTTCAGCACTGGATAATGCCGCTACATTCTGTTTCTTACTTCTCCATGTGACTAAATTTCCCCCAACAAAGGTGAAATATCCAGCAGTAGACTTTTTATCAGATACAGCTCATGCCCAATCCGCATCAGTATAGCTATTAATATTGAGATGATTGTTCTTAGAGAATATAAGATCTTTGCTTGGAGCAGATTTCAAATATCATAGTATTCGAATTACTGTCAACATATGATCTTCACTAGGATTATGCATAAACTGGCTCACTATGCTAACCGCATAAGCAATATCCGGTTGAGTGTGTGATAGATAAATCAACTTACCTACTAATGTTTGATATCTCTCCTTATTAGTAGGTATCTGATTCGGATATTCCCCAAGTTTATGATTTTGAACAATTGGTGTCTCAGCTGGCTCGCAATCAATGATTCCCACTTCAGTTAATAAATCTAACACATATTTTCTTTATGATAGAAATATACCTTGACTTGACCTGGCCACTTCAATTCCCAGAAAATATTTAAGTCCCCCAAGATTCTCATCTCGAACTCAGTCCTTAACTGCTTTTGAAGTTTGGAAATTTCTTCTTTATCATCTCCTGTAATAATCATATCATCCACATAAATTATCAATGCAGTTACCTTTCGTTTTGTATGTTTTAGGAACAGGGTATGATCCGAGTTACTCTGTTGAAAGCCATACTTTCTCATCACTGAGCTAAATCTTCCGAACCATGCTCGAGGTGATTGTTTCAGTCCATACAATGCCCTTTGTAGCTTACAGACCACTCCAATCCCTGATGATGTAGTAAACCCAGGTGGAATATCCATATACACTTCTTCCTCAAGATCTTCATGTAAGAAAGCATTTTTCACATCATATTGAAGTAGTGGCCAGTCTAAGTTTGCCGCAAGTGATAACAAAACTCTTACTGTGTTTAGTTTTGCTACCGGTGAAAATGTCTCTTGGTAGTTGATGCCATACGTCTGGGTATATCTTTTGGCTACCAACCTTGCTTTGTATCGTTCAATGGAACCATCGGCTTTATGCTTAATGGAAAACACCCACTTGCATCCTACGATTTTCTTTTCTTTAGGCAGCAGAACAATATCCCAAGTTCTGTTCTTCTGCAGTGCTTCCATCTTATCTTGGATAGCCTGGGATCACATCGGATCTAACAGGGCTTCATGTATCCCACAAGGAACATGACAGGAAGAAAGTGTAAGTGCAAAGGCTTTGAAAGGTTCAGATTGTCTCTGAGTGTTCACATGGTTAGCAATCGGGTACTTTGATCCTTTTCCCTTAACATCAGGAGAGTATCGAGCTGGGAGCTTATCCCTATTGTGCCTGAAAGGTAAGTGATACTCAATAGGAGTATCCAAAATAGTATTGGAAGACGACATCTCGGAACTAACCTCAGAAATAGAGTCTCCAAAAAACTGGCCAGACGCCGCCGCAATTGGAGGTGGACGCTGCGGCGTTGAGGTCTCTACCTGGGTTGGCTCCCAAGAAGGGAGGTCGGGTGCCGCTGCACTAGAAGATGAGCACCACGGCACTGGCGCCACTGATTGTGGCGTCGAGTCTGCTGTCTCCTCCATTAGAGCATTCTCAACACCCTGATTTTTCAGATTAAGATCCATCGGGATATTCTCGAGAGAAGGGTTGATTGGTACATGAGAGAGAAGAGTATTTTCTGAGTCGATGCTTACCTCAATACCGGGACAATCTCACCACTTCTGTTCTTCATTCAATGTCCCCCCCTGAAAAATAGAAGTAGATTATGGTGAAGGAAAGAACTTCTCGGACTCTAGAAAAGTAACATCCATGGTGACATAAGTTCGATTAGTAGATGGATTATAGCATCGATATCCCTTCTTTCCGATGCCATATCCCACAAAGATACAACAAACTGCACAAGGATCAAGTTTAGTCTATTGTTCTTTATGAAGATGAACAAAGGCAACACATCCAAATACTCGTGGAGGGATAAACATTACAGATAGTAGGGAAACTTGACTTGATAGAGCCTGTAATGGAGTCTTGAAGTTCAAAACTTTTGAAGGCATTCGGTTCATAAGATGTACTGCTGTAATAACGGCATCGTTCCAGTATCTACCAGGCATATGTGTTCTAGTTAACAGAGCTCTTGCAATTTCTAAAATATGTCTGTTATTCCTTTCAGCTACACCATTTTGTTGGGGGTACGAGTACAAGAGGTTTCATGAAGAATACCTTTCAAGTTAAAGTATGTCTTAAATTCTTGGCTGATATACTCTCCGCCATTATCTGAACAAAGTATCCGGACTTTGGCTGAAAATTGATTTTCAATCATAGCATGAAATGCTTGAAACACCCCAAACACCTCATCCTCGTGTTTTAGCAAATATAGCCAAGTCATTCGGGTACAATCATCTATAAAAGACACAAACCAACGAATACCACAGGCAATTGTAATAGGGGAGGGTCCCCAAACATCAGAATGAATCAAGGCAAATGGAATGCTGCTTTTATTAGAACTTATTGGAAAAGGTACATAATGACTTTTAGCTAAAATGCAAGTCTCACGTTTTAAGTTGGAGTCGTGTACATTTGAAAATAAACCCAGAAACAAATGCTTCATGTAACTGAATGATGGATGTCCTAACCGATAATGCCATAACCAAATATGTTTATACTTTGTACCAATCGGACGTTGTTGCGTACTATTAGCCTGGCCCGATCTGAAATCATCTATGTAATATAACCCCTCTCTCTTAGTACTACGCCGAATATCTCTTTAGTGAGAATATCCTGAAAAAAACAGAAAGTAGGGTACATTAAGACTACACAGTTTAGTTCTTCCGTTGCTTAGCTTACAGATAACAGTTTATTTGCAAGAGATGGTACTAATAAGGTATTTGACAAGGAAAGAGAGGGTGATAGAGCCAAAGTGCCAGCCCTTGTGACTGGATATGTTACTCCATTGGCATTGGCGATGCTTGTCCTTCTTGGTTGTGTAGTCTCGACCAAGTCATTTGAAAAAAAAAAAATCATGTGGTCTGGAGCCCCTGAGTCAACTATCCATTCCATGTGACCATTTCTAGTAGAAGAGAAAAATGCATAACTATAGTTACCTTGATCACTTAAAGTGTTTGTTTCTTCATCTTTCAGTTCAGGTTGTGGAATGAGAGATAGATGTGGTTCTGTATTCACCAAAGCTGTTCGCCCTTGTCCACCAGAGACTTCTTTTTGCTTTCTTGCCTTAAGTTCATTCCTCCAGTCAGGGTACCCATGCAACTTAAAACATGTTTTGCGGGTATGTTTTGAGTTCCCACAGTGAGTACAACCACTTCCTCCAACGTCGGTTGTTCCTTTGATCTTTGTAAGCCTGCTCACCCAGCCACTTTTAGAGGATGAGGGCCAGGTTTTGGCTATCTGTAAGGTAAACACATGTCCCATCTTTGTTCCTTTGGATGCCATTATAGCACCTGTTATAACTTCAGTACTTGTAAGCATTACTTCTTGCCTAGTATATTCCCTACTAACATAGGCATAGGCTTGTTCTACCGTAGGAAATGGTTGTAGATGAAGTACATCACTTTGAATCTTATCCAATTTGTCATCTAATCCATCTAGGAAGGTGTATACTCTATCTTCTTGTAGAAGGGTATTCCACTCCTGTATATCACGGGCACAAACCATGGGTTTGGGCGACGAAAGTCAATTTCCCTCCACAAACCTTGAGACTGTTGTAGTATGATTCAAGAGATCCCCCGGCTTGTCTCATTCGGGTCACACGTCTTTTCAACTCATACACCTGAGATGTATCAGTTTCATCAAATATATGTTGTGGCAATTGAATCCCATACTTGTTTAGCAGTTGGAAATCGTATAAAATTTTCGATTAATGATGAGTCCATTGAATTGATCAACCATCTTTTTACAATTGTGTTCTCTGTTCGCCATTTTCTGAAGGTTAGATCAGTTTGTGTTGGTTCAGGGAGATCGCCACTAATATATCCCACTTTGTCTCTTTCCGAGATATACATCTCGACAATTTGGGACCATAAAGCATAGTTGGTATCGTTTAGTTTGATACCAATTGGTGCAGCAACGGTTTCGTAATTGATACCAATTGGGTTCTGGGTCTGGGTCAAGACTTGAGCCATCCTGGTTGTCAAGTCTTCAAGAATAGCAATCGTAGACTTTTCTTCTTGCGCTTCAAGTTTCACCAAATTGATTGGTGTAGCCATCTTTTCAGGTTTTTTTTTTTAACAGTAGCACGTGAACACTAACATGTGAATAGTAGCATTTTCAACCTTCAGCAAGCATGTGTAGCGCGTGGGAGAGTGAAGCCCACTCTTCAATCTTCTGGCGGCGCATGGGGGCGCGTGCGGGATCCGTTTGGCTCCGGTTGACTCCGTCGAACTCGTATCGATGAGCTCTTTCACCTGGTATGTTCAAAACACAAAATGAAGCACTTTCAATTTTTGGACAGAATAAAAAACACACTATGTTTTGCACAAAACTTGGCTATAATACCATGTTAAAATTTGAATGAAAGAATAAAATCAAGAACTGATAAACTAAAGAGCAAAAGAACAGAAATCTATATATCTTATTAGAAATCAGAACTTAATTTACATTTATACATTAACACTCCTTAAATATTAAAATTTATAAGTTATGAACATTCAAAATAAGATTCTAACATTTCAACTGATCTATCATTGCAGCTGATGCTGATGTCCTTGAATGTATGCAACTATCATTATTGAAGTTGTTAATCTTAAATAACAAGTTTATTCAACATAAAATGTTTTGATATTCCAACAAAATGTTAGTGCGCTTGCTTAGCGCTAATAATAAGCTCACTTTCTCGTTTCCAAATGACTCTTTCTCGCGCCTACGCTGATCTCTCCCTTTCCTCCACTCCGGTTTCCTCTTTCGCCATGTCTTATCGCCCTAACTACCGAGGCGGCGGCCCGAACTCCGGTCGCGGAGGCGGACGCCGAGGAGGCGGTGGCGGAGGGGACGTGGACGTGGCGGTGAGCAGCGTTGGTGGGACCCCGTTTGGCGTGCTGAGCGCCTCGGTCAAAAGGCAGCTGAGGTATCTAAAAACTGTAAATTTTGCTTTTGCCGTTTGAAGTTGTGTAATGAAGGTTTTGAATTTTGATTAATTTTATGCCTCACGATGTAATTAGCCTCTGTTTGGCTGTTCTTCTTATTGGTGCATTTGGATACAAAGTAAAGACTAAATTTTTTGTATAATTTTAAAAACCACTAAAATTTTCTAAATATCAAAGTTCATGATTTTACTTTGTTTGAATGATGTCAAATTTAACTTTTTTCTCATTTTTAACCAAGCATGTGAGTGAACTTTTAATCATTTGCTTTGGCTTTATAACAACTTTGTAAGAAGCAAAAAATGACTCAGAGAGTAACGAAAAAGGAAATTTATTATTATTATTATTTTTGAAAATAACTATTATTATTTTTAATATACTTGTGTTTGTGTGTTTGTGTTTAGATGGAAGTTCTTGATGAGGTTGAATGGTGGGATAAGATGGATCAAATGAAAAAAAGGAGAGGAGCAAGAAATGATCATTAAACGAAATTTCAGCCATTCCGACCAGAAAGTTCTCTCTGATATGGCTTACCAATTAGGTCTTTACTTGTATGTGTACTGTAACTACTTGGCTATTAGCATCATAATTAGTTTGAAAGTGAGTTTTCCCTATCATTTGGTCGAAGTAAAGATGGTTTGATTGCATTTCATTTTTAATATATATATATTTTTTATTTTTCTTAATCTTTACATATTCTTCTTTATTTTTTTCCCTTGATTTTGCACTTGTTGAAAGAAAGCCATGCATATGACAAAGGGAAGGCTCTTGCGGTTAGTAAAGCTCCATTGCCAAATTATCGGGCAGATGTTGATGAACGTCATGGATCCACACAGAAAGAGGTTAAAACTGAGTGCTGCCTAAATTCTTAATGGCATTGTATTTTTACTGAGTATGTTCATATGAGTTCTACTTTTCCAACTTTTTGTACAGATCCGTATGTCGACGGAGACCAAGAAGCGAGTCGGAAATCTTTTGGATAGCTCAAGGGAGACAAGGTCGGCTGATGATTCTGGTGTGGCGTCCAGTAGCAGAGCCACAAAACCATTGCCTGATATAAAAAGAACTGTTTCAGTTTCTCTGACTGAAACAGATTCTGCCAAGGAAAAACTCAGTGCTGAACTCAAGAAAAAGCAGGAAAACTTGAAGGTGTGCATGCTTATCTTATAATATTATCTTTGTTGACAACCATATATCCTAATGGGCCAGGTTACTCTGGTTAAATATTTCTCATGTTATTTAATCTCTTGCAGGCAAGTAATACTGTGAAGGTGATGCAGTCTTTCAGAGAAAAACCTCCTGCATTAAAAAGGAAAGCTGTTGCTGAAAATCAGGTCCAATACTTGTCAAAACCCAGTTTCTCAGGAATTAGGAGAACATCATTTTTTCTTATTTGTTACTAGCTTTGCTGATGACATGCTTGATTCTGCCAAACCAGGAGAAAGGAGGTTGACAACTAGATGCTAGTGTAAAATAGTAGTCGCTTTCCTAGAATCATGGAACTTAAATAAATAGTGCATGCTATGCTCAAACAGTTTTTCAGTAATTATTATTTCTTTTTTAATGGAAAGAAAGAAGAATCTTCCTTGTGTTGGATACTTCAAATTGATCAGTGCATGTATGATTCTTTAGTCTTTTTATAAGTTCTATTACAGGCTATTATGAAGATACCCATGAGTTGTTTTGATATGTTATATTGTAAGTTAGAGGTCATAAAAAATCTGTTCATATGCTAAAATCATAGGCTTTCTGTACACATGCTTGTATATTTGTTAGGTGATCCTTGATACTTGGACCATAGTCTGACAATTTTTCATTTAAATTTCTACGAGAGTTGAATACTTCGAGGAACTTGTTGTGCAAGCAAGCTGAGCTAGTGAAGAGCTCAAGCTCAACTGAAAACTTAATGTTCAAACTCAATCAAGCTTCTTTTCCATTTTCAAGCATGACTCAAAAAAATAGTTGATACCACTTAGTCTAAGTCGGTTACGCTTGGTTATTGTATAATTACAGTAAAATTGCAATTATAAGATAAAATATTATGCTCTATCTTCATCTTCATATTATATATAAAATTATTACAAATATTTAAAATAAATAACAAAATTCTATTAGGCTCGCGAGTTTCCTAAGTCAAGTCTTAAAGGCTCAAACTCAATTTGATTTGCTACTTGAACTAATAGTGAACTAGTTGAGTTCGAGTATTCAATAAGTCAGCCTGGCTAGCTCACAAGTATCTTTACCTGCATACACCCCAGAGGAACTGTGAGAAGATGACATGAAAAGCATAGTTAATGATGGATTTGAGAACTCTACGTTTTGTAGATGTTGGATACTTTCATAGCCAATATTCCTCTCTCTGCCTCTGCCTCTCCCTCCTCCTCCTCCTCCTCTATCTTTATTTATATTCTATCTTTGTTAAATTGTGCAAAGAAAGTTTATTTACCACTTGGATTTCAAGATACTTACATAAACATGATCAATCAAATAGTTCTGTTTATTTACTTGGTGTAATCGTGGTGCTTAAGATGCTATTCTGATTTTGTTATTTTATTAATGATGCAGGTTCTAGTGGTTTCAGGAGAAACAGGCTGTGGTAAAACAACACAGCTTCCTCATTTATTTTAGAAGAGGAGATATCATCTTTGCATGGGGCTACGTTGCATGGATACGGGTACGGTACCCGGTACAGATACGGGTACGAGATACGGTAATTTTTAAAAAACTAGAGTACGGGTATGTTAATATTATATATATATATATATTTATAAGAAACTGAAATTTCACATAATAAAATATGATACAACATAATATAAAAGATAAAACACACAAATTTAAATATGACAACATCTTAAAATAAGAAACTACAATACTTAAATTGTTCAACATGACAATATCTAAACATGATTATGAAAATCAAACTCTAACAGTGTCTATCTCATTATTTACTTGCCCATCTTCAGTGAAAAGAACAACCTTCAAATATGTCTTAGGGGATGATAATGCTATCGATAATGAAAAGAGGGGAAGGAAAATATGCTTGAGGGCATTAAAATGCTGAGTTTTAGTGTAAAATTTGGTCAAGCTGTATCTATTCTTAAATATTTTTTTATAAAAAAAATTGGTACGTACCCGGTACGTATCCGATGCGTACCCATACCCGGTACGGGTACTCTTGCAAGTGAGCCGTACCCATGCTTCAGAGGCGTGGGGCTGATTGTAATTTAATATGTACTCAGCCGCGTCGAATATCTGCCATATCTGTTGCAGCTAGAATATCCTCGGAAAGGGGAGAGAGTATTGGTGAAACAGTTGGTTATCAGATACGCCTAGAGTCAAAGCGCTCTGCTTAAACACGGCTCTTGTTTTGCACAACTGGAGTGTTACTCAGACAGTTGGTACTATTATCTCCTCTTTTGTTGTTTAAATTAAGTTTTATGTTGTTGTTTTCTTTGTAGATTATTCTTTTCCAGATTTCTAATGATTCTTTGCATTAAGGTTTTATTTTTTGCTAGAAATCTTATTCTTATAGCTTAGCTGCCACATAACTTTTATTGTTTTTAGCAATTCTGTCACTGACAAATGGTGTTTTTTCCCAAACTTTTACGGTGTTTAGCTATCCTGTCACTGAGAAATCATACAGTTTTCTCTGTGTTACTAAAAGTTTTCTTGGTTACTTTGGTGAAATGAATCCTGGTAGTAAAATTTTGGGATGCTTAAAATACACCACAGCTTTTGTTTGCTTTATGTTTGTGTTGATGTGATTAAACCGCATGGTTTTCTCTCTCTGTTACGAAAATTTTTCTTGGTTGCTTAAATGAATTTTTGGGATGCTAAAAAAGCACTAGAGCATTTGTGTGTTGTTTTGATGTGATTTTTCCTCCAGCCAGCTAGTTGTGCGTAATTCTTGTATTTCCTTGCTGTGACATCTTTTTCTTTCATTTCTATATTTATTCTGAAACTGCAGGTTCAGGACCCAGATTTAAGTGGTGTGAGCCATTTGCTAGTGGATGAAATTCATGAAAGAGGCATGAATGAGGACTTCCTGTTAATAATTTTGCGTGACCTTCTTCCTCGGCGTCCGGACTTGCGTCTTATTTTGGTGAGTGCAACCATCAATGCTGATTTGTTTTCCAAATACTTTGGAAATGCTCCAACTATTCACATACCGTTATAGTCAGTGGTGAAGTTTCATAGAGTAGAAACATGTATTTTCTGTTCCGTTCATTGCATAGACTGTATTTACATATCTTCTAGCATTGTCATTTACTTTTTATATGCAGGGGTTGACTTTTCCAGTGACAGAGTTATTTCTGGAGGATGTGCTGCAGAAAACTCATTATAATATTAAATCAGAGTTTGACAACTTTCAGGGCAATTCACGAAGAAGAAGGAAAGATCTGGATTTGAAGAAGGATAATTTAACTGCAATGTTTGAGGCACGTCTTCAAAGATAAATTCAATCATCGTCAGTCTCTTTCTAAGTATTAAATTTTGCAAAGAATTAACAAATACAATCGAAGGGTATTACCTAGATGCTGCCACTAAAGTGGGGCAATAGACATTTACAAATGTTACCATTCTGCCAAATTTTTTCCTTCACATTTTTAATTAATAGTATATTTTTTTGAACTAAATTACTAATAGTCCATAAGTTTACCATAGAGGGTCATTATCGAGGGGTCCAACCAAAGCAGGGTGCTGATAGGAATGGTCTGAAAACCATTTGACCCTTTGGTTTTTGTCAAACTAACTGGTTTTAAATCTGATGCTTGCACCCTTGTGCTCTTTAGCTTACTAGTTTTCACACCAATAATAAGGATTTTATCTGTAGTAAGTTTTATGAAAGATTATTGTTCCGCCTCCTTTTATGCTTACTTACTAATAGGATAAATTTACTTGTTGCGAGTGCACATTTTAGCTTCTTTAAGATGTGTTGCTCACTCTCATTTACTCATTGTGAATATTAATTGAAATTCCTGTTATTAGCAGTTTACGTATACTAACCAGGGATGTAATGCTTTCATCTGTACAATCTAAATAGGTAGCTATTATTAAATAGAAGAGTAAGCCACTTACTGTTTGTGAAGTTTACTCTTTAATTCTGTTAAATACTTATTACATTGTGGCATTTTCTTATGTAGGATGTCGACATTGATTCTCACTATAAGAATTACAGTGCATCTACAAGACATTCACTTGAAGCATGGTCAGGTTCACAGATTGATTTGGGTCTGGTATGTAATTTATGAAGTCAGCCAAATACTTTAACTTACTTTTTTTTGCCAGCTTGAAAAGGAAATGTGTGTAGTGAGTCTTTCTAATTATCATTTGATGGATGTTTGTTTGCTTATTGTTTTTCTTGTGGGCCCTGCCTTTTTCATGGTTATAGTGAAACAGAGAAATTTTTTTAAAGAAAGAACATATGTTGTTGCTTTTACTATATCATTTTTTGCAGTAACATTTTAAACTACATTATTCTGTCACTGCGTGTCTAATCATGTTACTATTGTTGGAAATATCTAGGTGGAGGCCACAATTGAACATATATGCCGCCATGAAGGTGATGGAGCTATTCTTGTGTTCCTCACAGGCTGGAATGACATTTCTAAGCTCCATGACAAGATTAAAGTAAACAGCTTTCTTGGGGACCTTAGCAAGTTTCTGGTTCTTCCTCTACATGGTTCAGTGCCTACCATTAATCAACGCGAAATATTTGACAGTTCTCCCCCTAACAAGCGGTAGGCATTTCTATATTTTTAGTTTGTTGTTTCTTGAAGGTGTATGGTCCCTTTTCATTGGCAGCTGGCATTATTGTTTTTTGTCTTTTTTTTTTTTCACAGGTGTATATTTTATAGTGCAATGTATAGATAAGGTTAAGTGGTTTTATCCCACATCTGTTAAGTTTTGGATTTCTTGTAATCTTATATTCAAGTTGGGCCTCACTTATTGCCAATTGATTTTAGGTTGGATGCTTAACAATAAGTAATAGGAAAAATAATTTTTACTGTTAAACTTGCCTGTCTTACAATGATGATATCTCCTGTTTCTAATTTTTTTTGCTTATAGAACTTGTACTATATATGGACCAAAATCATCCTGTAAAGAACAAAGCATGAATCTGCTTATTCTGATTACATTACCCTGAAGCAAGGATTCATATTCCAATGGAATGCCGGAGATATTGAATGATACACTAAGGTTGGCATCTAAGATTCTTCTCCTCTGTTGATTGAATAATCACAATTATCCTTTATGGTCCTTTTGGCTACCCTTTTGTTTTCCTTTTTTACGTTTATGTCAAGTTTGAAACATCATTGTTTGAATAGGTTAAATCCTCGTATGGATAGATGGATTGAAGAACAAGGATGATGCATTATATTTTTGGTTTAGATTCTTATTAATTGATATCATTTCTTTTTAAGATAAAATCATATAAAATCATGTTTATATTATCATTTTTTTACCGTAAGAATACAAATTCTGAAATTGTGGCAGTAAAGATGGATTTTGTTTGTCAAGTGGAAAGTAGTAACTTCTAGGCCTAAGTGCTATTTTTGCTATGCTACTTGTCTTCATGTCCCCACAAGTTTGCAACATATGGTTCCATAGATTTTTCTTTTCTGTAGATTTCCGTTGACTGGTTACTATGCTGAGTGCAGTTTTTTTAAGTTTTGTTTTGGTTTCTCTTAGATTTTTTTTTCCCCATCTACTCTGGAGTTCTGAATCTGCTTCTCTATCTTTCAGAAAAAATGTTCTGGCGACAAATATTGCTGAAAGTAGCATCACCATAGATGATGTTGTGTATGTTAGACTGTGGAAAGGCAAAGGAAACAAGTTATGATGCCCTTAACAAGCTGGCATGTCTGTTACCATCATGGATTTCAAAGGCTTCAGCACATCAGGTATTCATTTAGTTTCAAGAAAGTCAAGACTAGAGTTAGTGGGTAATTCTCTGTATTTATTCCATGTTTTGTCTAGTTTCACCCTTTACCAAGATTTTCTCTTTCTGACATGGCGGGACCATTTCAGAGACGGGGTCATGCTGGCCGTGTGCAACCTGGAGTTTGCTATAGACTCTATCCAAAATTAATCCATGATGCAAGGCTTGAGTATCAATTACCTGAAATTCTCCGAACACCATTGCAAGAGCTATGCCTTCATATCAAAAGCTTGCAGCTTGGAACTGTGGAATCATTTTTGGCGAAGGCACTTCAGCCACCAGATCCTCTTTCTGTTCAAAATGCGATTGAGTTTCTTAAAACAATTGGAGCTTTGGATGATGCAGAGGAGCTTACTCTGCTTGGTATCTATCTATCTATTTTCTTCTTCTTTTTTAAATTGTTCTGTGACATAAGTTAGCTCTTGGATATTAACCGTTACCTGAACTGGTATTTTTTCAGGTCGCCATCTTTGCACCCTACCTTTGGATCCAAACATTAGGAAAGATGCTTCTAATGGGGGCTATTTTTCAATGCCTGAATCTAGCTTTGACAATTGCAGCTGCTCTTGCACATCGTGACCCATTTGTCCTTCCAATAAATAGGAAAGAGGAAGCTGATGCTGCAAAAAGATCCTTTGCAGGTTAGGCCACTATGCTAAGTCATCCTTTCCATTTTTAATTGCAAATTAAAATTAATTTTGATCCTGTTACTAACTGGAAAATATGAACTTTTTTAAATGTAGTGACCACATAGCACTTCTTAAAGCTTTTGAAGGCTATAAAGATGCAAAATGTAATGGAAGCGAAAGAGCATTTTGTTGGGAATTTTTTTTTTTATTCCCGGTGACTTTGCAGATGATGGAGGATATGAGAAATCAGTTTATTGATCTGTTATCAGACATAGGCTTTGTAAACAAATCACGGGGTGCTAGTGTAAACTCTTTATCTTATCTAATTTTCTTGCCTTACCTAAATCTTTCTTATGCCGCCCCTTCCCTTTCTTCTTCTTTTCTAAGCTATGTCTACGTATCCCTTTTCAAGCATCCCTGGCCATGCTTTATTTATGAGGTTTTCATTCACACATTGTACAGATGCTGCTGCACTTTATCATGGTATTTTGTTGTTAGTTTTTATCTTCAAAACGGTATCTGTCCAATTGTACTTATCGTTAAAGGTCCATGTGTACTTTTATACAGGCTTACAACCAATACAGCCATGATTTGGAGATGGTATGTGCAATCCTTTGTGCTGGGATTTACCCAAATGTTGTGAAATGCAAAAGAAGGGGAAAGCGTACAGCATTCTACACTAAAGAAGTTGGAAAAGTTGACATTCATCCTGCATCTGTTAATGCGAGGGTTCATCTCTTCCCTCTGCCATACATGGTTTACGGTGAAAAGGTCAAAACAACGAGCATTTTTGTCCGAGACTCAACAAACATATTGGATTACGCTTTGCTTCTGTTTGGTGGTAATCTTATTCCTAGCAAAACAGGAGAGGGTATTGAGATGCTTGGAGGGTACCTTCATTTTTCTGCATCAAAGAGTGTATTATACTTGATAAAGGTAAATGCCTCTTAACACCTTTCTTTCGCCGAAAAAAAAGAAATTAGATTTTTATCCTCTGGATTGTAGTTTTTAGATGAAGCTGATAAAAGATTTTTAAAAATACATTTACATCTATTTATTATTATTATTATTTTGCAGAAACTTCGTGGGGACTTGACTTTGAACAGAAAGGTTGAAGAACCAGGATTTGATATTTCTGTAGAAGGAAAGGGAGTGGTGTCTGCTGTGGTTGAGTTATTGCACAGTCAAAATTTACGGTACAGAATTCTTACTTTTTTCTCTGGCTCTTAACATATTCGTAGTAGGACGCACTTCTGCCATTCTTTTTATGTCATAATATAGCAACTTTTTTAGGGCCGTGCATAATCTAATGTATTCACTATTCCTGTACATAATTCTGATTGATTTTATTTCATAGCAGTAAGGAAAAAAAAGGGGAAGGGATGTGGTCCTAAGTTATGCTTTACTATTTAAATGGAATGCGGGGTTCTTTTTATATGCTAAGGCAGCTCTGCCGCTGTGCCGAGGAGCTTATGTATTTAATTATTCCATTAAAGTAAAAATGATTTTTGTCTTTACCACCATTGCAATTTACTACTTATCAGTGCGACCTTGTGGATTTCCATTTGCCGCTCAACTCTTTTAGTTTTCAAGCTAAGAAAATCTTTAATCATCATTCTGCTGGCAACTTATTACTTGTTACCTTGTGGATTTACATTTCCTGCTCAACACCTTCAGCCTCTCAGAGCCTAAGACAGTTTTTAATCTACAATCTGACCCGAAACTTATCTTAGCTTTGCTTCAACTGTGGAATACTCTCATAAAACATGGCTTTTTTCGGATGCGTGGTGAGAGAGATTCTCATCGCACTATGGGTGTGGACTCTGCATGCAAAGTAAGTCTAAGATGTGTAGTTCTTTTCCATATAGAAAGTTTTGGCAGAAGGTGAAGGTGGGTCGTAGGGATACATTAAAGAGAGAAGATAACTCACTGTATTTTAATCAACGTTAAGTACTAAGATAGATGGAAACACTTTATAGATAGATTAAAATCCAACACTGCCGGCAGGTCTTAATCAGGAAAAAGATGTCAAACACAGCTGTTCCAAAAGAAGTGGATTTGGCCTGTTGAAGAACTTTGATTACTTCTCCTATATTTGGCCTTTCCGTTAAGGCGTACACACCATTATCCTACCAATCAACAAACGCTCCATTTGATCTTCATCAAAGCCTTTTTTACAATCTGCCATCGGCTGCATCGATAAAACTTGCCAGCAAGATGTAGCTTCAGATCTTCCAGCGAAATCAGCTTCAGTTCAATAGCTTCTAGCAAAGGTTAGTTATTAACATCAGAATTGGAATTAGTGTCATACTAAAAGAAATTGAATGAGCAAATGGAAGAAAAACTTGGATAAAGATGGCAAAGGAAGGAAAGTGCTATGAGCATTTAGGTGGTGAAGTCAGCTTGTGAATGATTTATTTGCAGACATGGTTTATCTTTGATGTGCTGTTAAGACAAGGAGTCTTGATTAATATATCATATAACAGATTTTTGGGCTTTTAAAGGCAAATTTTCTACTCATGAACTATTATCGTTAGTTTAGGAACAAGGATTTGGTATTTTGGTTACATGTAATATTTGTATTTTTAAAATATACTAATTTATGCTACACGTGTTTTGCAGGTGGATAATATAATAAATTAATATTATTTACTTTAATATATATAATTCATTATTAGATTATTATTTTTTGTAAATTTATGTATTAGAATTTTTTTTTGGTATAAAATTATATTAAACGATATCAAAATTATTACAAATATTGTCAAAATTGTATTAAAGATTATCAAAACTATTAAAAATGTTATTAAAATTATTACAAAATTATATCAAAGGTTACCAAAATTATCTCAAAAGTTATCAAAATTATATAAAAAATTACCAAAACTTTATCAATGGTTATTAAAATTATATCAAATGTTATCAAAAAGTTACTAAAATTATATCAAAGGTTAAACAAAATTATATAAAATGTTATCAAAATTATATCAAATATTACCATAATTATATCAAATGTTATCAAAATTATATTCAAGATTGCCAAAATTATATCAAGATTATCGAAATTATATCAAAGGTCACCAAAATTATAAAAAAATTTAATAAAAATATATCAAAAGTTGTCAAAATTATTACAAATGTTATCAAAATTATATCAAAAGTTACCAAAACTATATCAAGGATTACTCTAAAATTATATCAAAAGTTATCAAAATTATCGAAATTACATCAAAAGTTATAAAATTATATCTAAGATACCAAAACTATTATAATAGTTATCAAAATTATATTAAAGGTTATCTAAGATTATCAAAACTATTACAAATGTTATCAAAATTATATCAAAGGTAATATCAAAAATTACCAAAAGGATACAAAAATTATATCAAAGGTTACCAAAATCATATCAAAGATTACCAATTATATAATATCCAAGATTACCAAAAATATATCAAATGTTATCAAAATTGTATAAAGGTTATCAAAATTATATCAAAGGTTATGAAAATGACAAAATCATATTAAAAGCTATCAGAATCATAAAATGTTATTAAAATCATATTGAAGGTTACCAAAATTATATCGAAGGTCACCAAAAGTATAGCAAAGATTATCACAATTGTATAAAGGTTCTCAAAATTGTATCAAAGGTAACTGAAATTACATAAAAAATTATCAAAACAACATCAAAAATTATCAAAATCATATCGAAGGTTATCAAAATTATTTCAAAGGTTACCAAAAGTATATCCAAGGTTATCAAAATTATATAAAAAGTTATCGAAATCATATTAAAAACTATTAAAATCATATCAAAAGTTAAACAAAATTATATTAAAGGTAGTCAATATTATATTATAGGCTTTCGAAATTATCAAATGTTATTAAAATTATATCTAAAATTACCGAAAATATATCAAAGGTTATCAAAAGGTTATAAAGACTATATCAAAAGTTACGAAAACCAAAAATTTTATCAAAATCATATCAGGTTATCAAAAATTATATCAATGCTTACCAAAATTATATAAAAGGTTACCAAACTTATATCAAAAGTTACCAAAATTACATTAAAACCTACCAAAATTATATAAAAAATTATCAATATTATCAAATTTTATCGAAATTATACAAAGGTTATCAAAATTACGTCAAAGATTATTTATATTAAAGGTTATCAAAATTATATCAAATGTTAATAAAATCGTATTAAAGGCTATCAAATCATATCAAAGGCTATTAATATCATATCAAAGGTTATCAAAATCATATAAAAAGTTATATTATATAAAAGGTTTTGTATTTATTGTTACTTATTATATATTTATGTAAAAATTATTCACGTCTATATGTATTACTGTAAATTAACATAATTTTATAGTTTTACGTTTCGATTCTCGTTAAGTAAATAATGCTTTAAAGTTTTCAAAACTTAAAATTTTATCAAAAGTTAACAAAATCATATAAAAGGTTATTGAAAATTATATCAAAGCTTACCAAAATTATATAAAAAGTTATCAAAATTATATCAAAGATTACCAAAATTATATCAAAGGTTACCAAACTTACATAAAAAGTTACCAAAATTATATTAAAACTTATCAAAATTATATCAAAGGTTACTAAAATAGTATTAAATTTTATCAAAATTATATTAAAGGTTATCAAAATTAAATCAAAGGTTATTAAAATTATATTAAAAATTATCAAAATCATATTAAAGACTATTAAAATCATATCAAACTTTATTAAAATCATATTTATAATTACTAAAATCATATCAAAAGTTATTATTTATAATATTATATAAAATGTTATATATTTATTGTTACTTATTATATATTTATGTCAAAATCATTCATATCTAACCTTATATGATAATATATATTATTGTAACTTAAAATAATTTTATGATCAAAGTGTCTTATCATGCTACAAATTTAATCTTAATTATCATATTTGGTTATATCTTCACGTTTCAATTTTCGTCAAATAAGTAATGCTTTAAGGTTTTCATAACCAAAATTTCTATCAAAAGTTAACAAAATCATATCTAAAGTTATATCAAAACTTACCAAAATTATATAAAAATGTTATCAAAATTATATCAAAAGTTACCACAATTGTATCAAAAGTTGTCAAAATTACATCAAAGGTTACCAATATAGTATAAACTGTTACTAAAATTGTATCAAAAGTTATCAAAATTATATTAAAGGTTATTAAAACCATATTAAAGGTTATGAAAATCATATTAAAGGCTATTAAAATCATATCAAATGTTATCAAAATCATATCTAAAATTACTAAAATCATATCAAAGGTTATGTTATGTTATATATTATATTATATTATATAAAAAGTTATGTTTTATTATTACTTATTATATATTTATGTCAAAATCATTCATGTCTAATCTTATATGGTAATATATATTATTGTAATTTAACATTATTTTATAATCCAAGTGTCCTATCAAACTACCAATTTAATTTTAATTATCATCTTTGATTATATCTTCACGTTTCGATTTTTGTCAACTAAATAATCCTTTAAGGTTTTTCGTGATCTAATAGCTAGATAAATAAGATTTTGATTCTTAACTAATAAATATTTTTCTAATATTATTTTATTACTATTATTTTAACAATAAATTTAAAAGTGCTGTTCTCATAAAAACTTTAATAAAAAAATAAAATAAAAAAACAAAAATTAATCAATTTTTAATTTAAATAAAAATTATCAACTTAAAAAAGTTTATTTTAATAAGCACTTTAATATTTAATATTTAAAAGAAAAAAAGAAAAATATTTTATTAATTTAATAAAAAAATCAATAATTAAGAATAAAATAATTAATTTAATAAATTATTAAAAACATATATGTCGTTTACTATTTACACTTTTAAAGTTGGTACATTTATATAAAGTATTGATATTGATATTAATAATGTTGTATTATCATTTCGTAGGTTAATCTAATCCAATCGTTAACATCATGACATGACTAAGGCCCTGTTTGGATTCAAACGGGGCCACTGTTCGGGTTGGGGCACCTTTTTTCCCCAACCGCACCATTAACCATGTTTGCGTAACATGGCACCAGCGCGGTGAACAGTGTTTCATCGTGCTGGTGCCATGTTTTTGGACTGAAACTTTAAGCTTCAGTTAATAAAAATGCCCTTCAGTGGGAGGGCATTTTTCAATTTTATCCTTACTTTTTATTTTTTTATTTTATGTGAACAATATATGGGTATTTTTGTTCTTGGCACTTATTTTTTTAATTTAAAAATAAAATACATATATATATATATATTTTATTATATAATTAATATGATTAATTAAAAATAAATAATAAAATTGAAAATAAGTAATTACATAAATAATAAAAAGTATAAAATATTATTTTATTCAAATTTTTAATTATTTTATTTTTAATTTATTAATTTATTTTTTGACATAAATATAATTTTAATTAATATATTTTGACAAATATAATTTTAATTATTATATTTTAACATAAATATAATTTTAATATATATATTTTATTATTTAATATAAATATAAATTTAATATTTTGTAATTATTTATTATATATATACACATTTTAATATAATGTCCTTAATGGTAATTTTTTTCACTATAATTCACCTCACCGCCACTGTTGCTTTTGAATCTAAACACATATCCCACTGTTAATTTTAATCTCACTGCTATAATACTCAATCTCACCGCTACAGTAACTAATCTCACCTCCATCGCTGTTTCTAATCTCACCGGAACTAATCTCACCGCCCCATCTAAATGAAGCCTAACACGAATCAAATGAGGACAAGTGTCATAATATTTGCTACATTATCTATAAAATTGTTTTAATTTGCTACATTATCTATTAATTTGCTACAAATTTTTTGAATATGTTTTTTATTTTTCAAAAAGTAATTTCTTTTTTTTTTTTTTAATTAAGACTGTTTTTTAATAGATAATGTAGCAAATACTTGAAGACAGTGAACAATAAACTATGTTCAGTATTTAATATTTATATCCACATGCATCATCAGGCGGCAATTTCTCCTGGGAAATTCAGTCTGAGGAGAGAAACAAATTCCTGCTTTCACAATGAGAAATTTTCCTTACTTGATATGCAACCAAACTGTGCATATTAATTAACCACTTTTTACAATTAACAATTTTCTTTCTATTTTTCCTAAAGTTAAAATGGAATTAAAAAAACAAATGTAATGCTAGCTAATGGCAATAATGGCAAAATCAGATAACATTAAATAAATAAAAAAAAAAAAATTCTATTGTGTTCATCTTCATCCATCTACATTCTCCGAGCTTAAGGTTTCAATTTGTAGCGGAGGTAAAGGTGGTGGATGATCATGCATATCTGGTGGAAGTTCTAGCAATGGTGATTCCTGCTGAAGAACTTTAAGAACTTGTCCTACATTAGGCCTTTCCCTGTCATTAGAATGAGTGCACCATAATCCCACTGTCAACAAGCATCTCATTTCATTTTCATCAAAGTTTTCTAACCTTCCATCAGCAGCATCAAGAATGCAGCCAGCAAGGTATAAATGCCACACCAACCTAAGAATTGCACCATTTCGATTGGGCTTTCTCCCACAGCAAATTTCCAAGGCCACAATCCCAAAGCTATACATGTCTGTTTCTTTGCGATATTTTCCTTCTTGCACATATTCTGGTGCTATGTATCCAAATGTTCCGACAACCATTGTTGTTTGAGTCGTCTGTCCCCGGTCCACGAGTTTCGAAACTCCGAAATCGCCAAGCTTGGTAGTGAAATCTGGGTCTAGTAACACATTAGCTGATTTGATATCTCTATGTAGGACACACTGCTCGGCGCCTTCGTGAAGATAGTGAAGGGCTGAAGCCAAACCCATAGCTATCTTATACCTAACATGCCAAGGGAGTGTTGGTTTATTAATGCCATGAAGATGACTCTCAAGGCAGCCGTTTGGCATGTATTCGTAAACAAGTAACAATTGGTTTTGGTTTTGATCATGACACCATCCAATGAACCTTACCAAGTTTCGATGTTTTAAACAACTTATTATCTTAAGTTCATTGATGAAAAAACTCTCGGATTCAGCAAATATTTTTTTGACAGCAACTAAGCGTTCATCATCCAATTTTCCTTTATAAACATCTGCAGATCCTCCTTGGCCCAATCTTTCCTCATCTGCAAAGCCATTGGTAGCTTTAGATAGTTCTTGGTATGAAAATCTTTTTGGTAAACCTCCTCCCTCAAGATGTGTATGTGTTCCATTTGCATGACCATTCTGATCTTCTACTACAGTTGATCCATTGCCCTTAATCTTTTCCAGCAGTAACCAACCTGCAATTAGGCCTAGCACTAACACGACTAAACAAACTGGAACAAGCACAATCACATATGTCCTTTTGCTTTTCTTTTTACTATGCGCCTTTACTTGCTTGGTTTCCAAATTTGAAGCGAATTTCCATGATTTAATGGTGTTGTACTCCGTGAACTGGCCTGTACCTGCTGAAAATCCAATTTTAACCCACTCTGGGAGAGTTTTCATCAGATCAATCACATAAAAAAGAGAAGAGTTACCCATAAAAACAGGGTATTCATCATATGTCAAGAACACACTCAGGTTCTTGGTAGTGGCATTGTAAGTAATCCAAACATTACCCACTTTTCCGCTGTTTGAGCCAGCATCCCATGGGACATAAACAGCTGACGCAATCGAGTTGTTATTGATCCCAACATGTTGTGTTGGTGGATCCCAATCTCCATTAACATAGCTGTCAAACTCAACTGAGATCATGTTATTTTGGGACGTGGCAGCATCAGAGTTGGTGCTATTCAATAACCCAAGAAATCCTCCGGCTGAATTGGGTGGTATTTGATAACCCACAGGAGCAAGAAAAAATGCAAAACCATTGCCATAAGTAGTTGCATTTCTAGTGTTGACGGTGAATGAGAATTGGGTAGTGAAATCTGCAAGTGTCATGGTAGAGGAATCCCATATGCGAATAGGCTCCGAGTACACAGCCCGACCAACACGGCATAGATAATCTACGGTGTTGAGTTCAATGTTTCCGAGTGAAGGATGGGCATCTCCTTCGTAAAGTATGTTATTAGCAGTAGTAACGAAAGTAGTGATGTTAAAAGATACTGAATCTGAATGAGCAAATGGAAGAAAAACTTGGATAAAGATGAGAATTAGAAAAGCGCAATGAGCATTAAGATGGTGAAGCCGACAACATGTAAATGATTTATTTGCAGACATGATTTGCTTTGAGTGCAGTTCAGACAAGGAACTTAAATAGAATGGAATTGTTTGGATCATAGTATTGCAATTAAAAAGACTAAAAAAAGCCGGCAGGTTGTCCTTTTCGATCAGATGAATGTTTTGCTCAAAACAATGTCGCAAGAGAGACAATATCTTCTTGTAAATTCAGCCATAGGATAGGAGAAACAAATTCCTCGTACAACAATGAGAATGTTTCTCCTTAATGAGAAATGACAAATACATGCATCCAAGAATACAAGAGTTGACAAAGCTGCCAAAACCTTCTAACCTAATCCTAAAACTCTTGCTAATCACTTCGACAAAAAGAAAAAATAAAAATAAAAAAGAAACAAAAACAATTAATAATTTGTGTTATACATATAGATTTGACATATTCGTTTATTCGTGTCGTGTTCGTATTACTTTATTATATCATATCGTATTTTAATTATTCTTTATATCATATCCATGTCATGTACCGTATCATATCTAAAATTACCAGCTCTATGTATCACCAACCTTCTGTTTTCGCACAAGCCTTAACACAAATGAACCTCATTAATAATTTCCTCAACTACACAAAACCCAACCCTTTAAAAATCATAATTTTCCTTTTTCCCTTAATCCTACTGTGTTTGCAGCCAAAGCAAAGGTAGAAGAGATTCTGCAGTTGCATATCCTTGTTAATGTTAGATGTATTGGAGAAATGCAGGAAACCATAAATAGAATTTTAATTTTCAAGTTAATAACAGAAGGTGTTTATGGGCCGGGTCGCGACTCGATTTTCTTTTTTAAATTCTTTATCCAAATTCGATCCAGGCCAATCTGGAAGTCAATTTCATTGTTTAAAAAATATTAAAAAAATATTTTTAATTAATATTTATATATAATTAAGAAATATTTTTTTATTACTAAACAGTAATTCAGGTTGGACCGGACCAACTCGAATTAAAAAAATTTATGTCCAAACCCGGCCTTTAAACAAGTCTAGCCAGGCAAAAGAGAAAAATTACATTTTTATTTGTTTGAAGAGATTAATGCTATAATTTACAAGTGAAATTTGCAAAAATAATCAAACTATCAAATTCTATATAGCATTGCTAGTATGCATAGAGAAGGAAGGAAACATGGGGAAAATAACAATATGAGAAGGGATTTGATGACTCTCTGATTGAGAATTTTCAATTTGGGTTTTTAAAATTTTCATTTATACACTTTTGGCCCTTATTAAAAAGAATCGTAAAAAAATTATAGGCCTTAAAATTCCATTGTTGGTAGAGTGTTGAAATCAACAAATGGAGTTTATAAAATGGTAATTAGTAAATTTTCATTGAAACATTGTTACATTTTTGTTTAATAATTATGATAATTTTTTAGTTTTTATTAAGTCAGCTTAATTGATGGTTATAGACATCGATTAAATATTATTTAATTACTAATTTAATATTTTTTTTTTTGCATTTAATGCATTACTTTTATTGAATTCAAAAAAAAAAAAATTCACTAATTGTATTTTTCTTTCTTTTATTATCACTACCACTAGATCTTGTTTAACGATTTTCTTTTTATTGTAAGAAAATGTTAATTAATGTCAATTGACATTAATTAAGATGATATTTAATGCAATATTTTTTAAAAAAATGATAATAAAGTGATCCTGAATAAATATCTATAAACATTCAGGATCTTTTATTATAACTAGATAAATACTCGCGTTCCACTGCGGGCATGTTATCGGATTTGAATTGAAATTTTATAATAAATTTGAAAGATAAAAAAGCAAGATAAGTAAAGATAATTTAAAAAAATAATAACTTCTATCCTTATACGACACTTGGTATAAAACTGAAAGCTATTTGAATATGATCAATTAGATCCGACAATTTCAGACACAACATAATTATACGATATGAACATAACATAAGAAAAATAATAAAAACACGAAATGACACAAAAAATAACATGAACACGACACAAATACACGAACGTGTCAAAATCTACATAAAACGAATTATTAACGTGTCAAAATTTATATAAATATATAATATTTTGAATAGGATTATGACAGAAAAATAACACAAACATGACGACACGTGACATAAATCTGAGAGTTATTTGAATAGTGTCAATTAGACTTGACAATTTCGGACACAACATGATTATACAACATGAACGAAAAATAACATGAACACAACAAAAATACACGAATGTGTCAAAATCTACATAAAACGAATTATTAACGTGTAAAAAATTATATAAATTTATAATACTTTAAACACACGATAAAATAACACGAACATATAATTTTTTCTCTAAATTAAATCATTATGATAAATTATGCAAAATATGAGATGAATTGCGCATGCCATGAACACACACAATTTTCTCTAAATTGAATCACCATGACAAACTATGCAAAATATTTGGATGAATTGAAACATGACACGAACACATGAAAAAAATAATTAAAATACGGCACGACACGAAAATAACATGAATACAACACAAATACATGAACGTGTCAAAATCCACATAAAATGAATAATTAATATGTAAAAATTTATATAAATTTAGAATACTTTGAACATACGAAAAAATAACACGAACACGACAAAAAAAATGAATACAAACGAATATCCGAACGTATCAAAATCTACATAAAATGAATTATTAACGTGTGAAAATTATATAAAATTATAATATTTTGAAAAAAAAAAATAACATGAATACAACACGAATATGTGAACGTGTCAAAATCTACATAAAACGAATTATTAACGTGTAAAAATTATATAAATTTATAATATTTTGAACACACAAAAAATAACACGAACACAACATGAACACAATTTTTTTTTTCATTTTTTCTATTTATTTATTTCTATTTCCTTTCTTCCTGTCTTTCCTTCTTTACAAAAAAATGAAAATACCTAAACTAACCCCCCAACTCCCTTAATACCCATGCTTAATTGTCAATTACACAATCATCCAAAATCCTCAATTATTCATTCTCATGCATTCTAGGGATAACTTTTATTGTTAGTAATAGATGTAAGGAAATTTAATAATTTTTTAAACTTATTTTGCGAAATTCATATATAATAGGAGATAATGTTTGTTTTAAGTACAAACTTTACATTCAACTTCCTCAAAATCTCATACTTTGAAATTTAAATTTTATAATAAAAATAATTTATTTACATTATTTTATATAGTAACTCTGACTATAATTGAATAAATTTAAAGTTAGAAGGGTCAAATTAGAAGATTTGATTAAAATTTGAGGGTTATTTCAATTTCAACTAAAAACCTCTTTTAACTCCACCTTCCCTCTCTGGTTCAAGTTCCAGTTCGGCAACAAAACAAAAACGAAAAACGGCTCCAACCAAGACCGAACGCTTTAAGGTCCATTTGGATGAACAGTGAGATTAAAAGTAACAGTGTATGTGAGATTGGTTACTGTAACTAAAGGTGGCAAAATAAACTCGAATCTGAAAACCCGTCCAGTAAAACCCGAACCCGAACCCGCCCAAACCCGATTTGACCAAAAAGTCAAAAATCCGAACCCCAAAAGACCCGAACCCGAAATTACCCGAACCCGAAAAAACCCGAGCCCGACCCGAACCCTAACTCGAATTTAATACTAAAAATAAAAATTATTAAATTGTAATTAAATAATTTTTTTATAAAGCAAGAATTTTATTTATCAATTTTATTATAATATCTTTTTTAATAATTTAATTAAAATTTAATTTAATTTAATTATATATATATGATAAAATAATAATTTTATCAAAAATAAAATTATATTTTGTACTTATAACTTTAATGTCCCATATCTTTATGAATCCACTATCTAAAAATTCTAAACTCATGAAAATTTTATAAATGTAAATTTTTTTGACATAAAATATTACTTGTCCTTTATTTATGTTATTTTAAGAGCACCTTTATAATAATATAATAATATTTTCTATATATTAAAATTAATTAATAGCAATTCATTCATTTTAACTTATTTCTAGTATAATAGTATTTCTTATATTAAAAAATAGATAAAAACTACTTTTAAAAAAAATGTGTTGCTCTTTGCAACATATATATAGTTTTCTTAGGCATGTTATTAAATTAAGTCATTAACACCATATTCACTTGCCCAAGCACGGAACGATCCGAAATATAGGCCTCAAATTCTGCCTAAACCCGCCCATATTTGTAAATGGGTAGTCCAAACTCATTTAGGCCTCAAAGTTGAATGTCAGGGTTCGTCCCTAAAAATCTATTATTTTGTAGTGAATCTAATAATATATTTACATGTTGAAATTCGAGTTCATCAAATCAATTATTTTAAATATTAATATAAATTATTTTAATATTTTATTTAAAAACTTAATTTTATATTCTTTTGGTGCTAACAAATATTGATTTTAATAAATAAATATAATTAAAAATATCATAGTATAATAAAATATTATTTTTAAAAATAATAATAAAATTATTTTTAAAAGTAAATATTTAAATTATGTAAAAATGATTACATCTAACATAAAATAAAAATGATGTAAAACAAACCCGAACTCGAACCCGAACTGAACCTGACTGGGCCCGAACCTGGACGGACCCGAAACCGATCGGACCCGAACCCGAATGGGCCCGAACCCGATTGAACCCGAACCCGAATGAGCCCGAACCCGAATGGGCCCGAACCCGAATGAACCCGAACCCAAATGAGCTCGACCTGAACCCCCCCGAACCCGTCCGATTGCCACCTCTAACTGTAACAATGAGATTAGGTACTGTAGCGGTAAGATTAAAATCAGTAGTGAGATATGTGTTTGAATTCAAAAGCAGCGGTGACAATGAGGTGAACTATAGTATGAAAGAAGAAAGATCATTGAAGACATTAAATTAAAATGTGTATATATAATAAATTTTTATTAGTTTATTTGGCATGTATAAAATTAATAAATAATTAAAGTTATATTTATGTCAAATAATAATTTTATTAATAAAAATTATAAAAATATATCAAATAATATTTTTTATATTTTTTTATTATTCATGTAAATATTTATTTTCAATTAATTTCTATTAATTTTATAATAATAAATTTATATATTTATTAAATTATTATATAAAAATAAAATATATATTTATTATATAATAATAAAATTTATTATATATTTATTATATAAAAAATAAAAAAATAAATCGTAAAAGTTAAAAAAAGTAAAAGAACCTCCTACTGGAGGGCTTTTTCTTTCACCGGAGCATTCATGCTCTAGTAAGAAAAAAAGGGGTCAGCACAATGAAATCGTGTTGACCCCTGTTACCCAAATGCTTATTTCAGTGAGGTTGAGACAAAAAAGTGTGTAACTTCACCGAACAATGGTCCCATTTGATTTCAAACGGGACCTTAACCGACGGTGGTGGGTTTAGAAAATAAATCCAAAACCCTAAAAAAACCCAAATCCACAAATGACCTCAAATGTTCATGTCCCCATTAATCCGACCCGAATATCCACAGACTAAAACCCGAAAAAATATGGGTCGACCCGAGCCCGGCGTTCTGTTTTCTCAGACTTTCGTTCACATTCATTTCGACGAATACGTCGACGAGGTAACTCTGTTTTTTTGGTGCTAGTCCTTTTTTTTTCCTTGGCATTTTAACATATCATTTTTATGAATTGGGGTAGCAAGGAAGAATTAAAGAGTCAATTCTTTGTGGTAATTCAGGTTTTTATTGAAATGATTGATTGGTTTTTGGTTTGTTGATTGAATGGAGTATTACAAATTCTTTTTTGTTTTACATTTAATTTACGGGTTTTGTTTTGTTTTTATCTTATATAAATATTTGTTATATATATATTTAGGTATTGTTCGCTGAACCAGTTGTTATAATTGCGTGTGAGTTCCTCGAACAGAATGCGTCCACTTTTTTGAATTAAATAAAAACAAATCTTGAAATTTTTTAATTTTCAAAACAAATTTTAAGAAAAAAAAAAATGATGAAGTGAAAAATGCTGACGTGATGTTGACAATGATACATATTGGCTTTTTATTGGTCGATTAGTTTATGTCAGAATTTATGTAACGGTCTTAGTGACTTGGGGTAATTTGGTTGACGAAACACAAATTCAAATGTAAAATGATAGATTTTTTTTTTTTTTTTTAAATATCAAATCATAAAAAAAATATATTTCGGAGGCCAACCCGAATTTTAACTTGCTGTGCTGAGGAACAATTCCACTTGTCTATGTTTTACTGCATATTCTCTTTGATGTTTTGTTGCTTGCAAGTTAGTTGTATATCATATGGCTTGCATAGATATAATTGCATACCAACATTGATGCATATAAACATTGAGCTTGTTTTTGACTGTTACATCTCATTAAAAATTAATACCTAACATTAACTCTTAATTCTTAATCACTAACCCTAACCATTAACCTCTAATCTGACAGGTGATATCGTTGTTAGCATTGACAAGTGTATAGCCCTCGGTACATCAAATATTAATCCATATATATTACTATGTAATGCTTAAATATTGCTGCGATGATGCTCTAAACACGGTTGCTTCTCATGTTCTAACAGGAAAAGTTAGGCCAGCTGTAGCAACATGATATGGGAATGTGAGGAATCTTTTTTCTATTTGTTGTAGCATATGCTTCTGAGCCGCAACCATTGGTCCAAGACTCCAAGTAAATCTTAAGGTACAACCCTCGTCACCATTTTGAAGACTCAAATGCAGTCGCCTGATTAAACCTTCTCCACTAAATTTTGTATCAGTTTGGACCCATATGTACATTATTTTCCATATATTGTTATTAATTTGTATCCTTTTTTCCCAATTATTTGGTGATTTTGTTCATGAGTATGGAAATTTTTTCCATCCCTAGTTCCTTGTATGCTTCTAGTCGATCTGACAGTTTCGCTCTGTATATATATATATATACACGCGTTCTTGTCCGGTCTAGTAATAAAAAATAGGTGCCAGACTCTGCCCTGTGGTGCTAAGATTGTAGAGTTACTTTTGAAAATTTTAGATTCAAATCAAATGTAATATACTAACTTCCAAATTTATACTATACAGCTCTATGGCATACTATATACAGAAACCATGAACTTAAAATGTCTAAAAGTTGAAATTTGTCAAATCTTTAATTTTCTAGATAAGAGAATCAATCACCTGTGCTAGCTATGTGCATAACACAACCTGGTCAGCAGTAAAGTATTGGCTGAAGATCACTTTGAGATGTCTACTTACTCTTTTCATGCACCCTGCTTTAGCATATCAGTCAGATCTTTTCGATCTCCTTAATGTCATAAATCTACAACCTTTTTTACGAAGAGAATTTGAATAGCTGGAGATTATATAGTATTTGCTAAAGATGGCTTAAAATAATTTGATTAGCTATTTGTCATGTTGATGAAGAAGGGCAATAATCTTTGTCTTCAATATCTTAAAATCCTATGGATCCTCTCCAATGCACTGAAGAAATCAGTCTTTTTTTCCTTCTTTTTTCTCTATCTATCAAACAACAATTGCATGATAAAATTTCGTTTTTTTTTTTTTGTGTGTTTTTTATTTTCATATATAAAGATATATGTAGAGCTCCTTATCAAGGGTCCATGCTGATAAGTGCTCTAGTCTATATCTATATATATATATGCATAGAATCAGGAACTGCTTAGAGATAGTGCTTTCAGAAATGTGTCTTCATTTTCTTCAACATTTTGATGACATGCACATTTCATGAAATCTGCAACAAAAAAAAGCTACATGATCCAAGAAGCGCATGATCCCAGAGATCCCTCTCTTGAAGTTATCATTCTACTGACCAAAGAGATATTCCTTCTGCAAGAAAAACACCAGCCACATGCATTGCCCGTGTGCATCTGTTTTTTTATAATCTATTCAAACTCTGAATCCCCTGCTCACCAGGGGAGGTTTTACCTGAAAGGAAGACATTAACATCTCTGAATTTGGAATAAATGGAGGCGTCATTTACCAGCTTATTTATTTATTTTTCATATCTAGGTTGCCTGCTGCATGCTGAAAGAAAACCTGATTGTGCAATTCTCGAGGCATTTGCTTCCTATACACCGACACACTGTATTAGCCTATGGGACTCTCATGTGCATGGCTGCACGCACATTTCCAAGGCCCCATAAGCATTCATGTGCCCTCAAACAAACTTAACAAATACACTCATTTACTTGCTTGTATTGCTCACACATTTCCATTTCCCCTTATAACTCTCCTGACATTGTTTGGTTTTTTTTTTTCTTTTCAATTGAACCCTCTCTCGCCTACTCCCCCAGTGAGAGAGAGAGAGAGAGAGATTGTGTGTTTGCCCGCTAGCTTTCTTGATGAAGGCTACGCAGTTAAAGGCAATTGGTTATGGAGAGAGGATGGAAGCCTAGTATGGAGATATCACCAAATTGTCCAAGGTGTGGTTCTTCGAATACCAAATTCTGCTATTACAACAATTATAGCTTAACACAACCAAGGTACTTCTGCAAAGGCTGTAGAAGATATTGGACTAAAGGAGGGTCCCTTAGGAACGTGCCGGTTGGAGGCGGCTGCCGGAAAAACAATAGAAGAGGTAAGTCCTTAAGACTACCAACCGATGGTGTCCCCTCAAAGAGTTTGTCATGTGGAGTAGTTCCAACTGACTCAATTGGGCATTACTATGGTAATAAATTGAATGCCTCTGCCGAGTCTAATAGCTCCTCAGCAATGTCTGATGGTTCTCATATCGATCTGGCACTCGTTTATGCAAACTTTTTGAATAATCAACAACCAGAAAACAAGCAGTCTGGTTTTGAAGTCCCAGAGTTGCCTAGTGAGTTTGATCCATCTCTAGAGTTTTCAAGCTTATCTAACACAAACATGGAATCAAGTATTCAGCTACCACCAGAAGAAAATGGTCTCATTGGATTATGCCTCACTCGATCCGATTTGTCCACAGAAAATCATGTGAGCAACAATGATCAGATATACTATTCTGGAATATTAGAATCAGTTCAGAAGCATCAAGATGGAGTTCAACAATGTACAAGTCATGAAACAAGTAACTACGCGTTGCCACCATTGCCAGGTGATGTTTTATCCTCTCAAGAAATACTGTGGTCGAATTCTCATTCCTCCATGAGTCATGCCTTGCAAGCAACTCAAGAGCCAGTTCTAGGACCTGAAACTCACGATCCAAATCTACTGTTTGGTAATTGGAGTCCGTTTGATTTGTCTATTGATGATACTTTCACCAGGACTTGAGGAAATCCATATACATGCACTAGCCTGATCTGCTATATATCAGTATTTCTTTTCCCCCCTATTTTTGCTTGTTTTTCTTCTTATAATTTATGTATAGAATCAAAAGAATTGATATGAAATAATATCAGCATATATGAACAAAGTATAAGTTTATCTATGAAAGGGATCGATAAGCCAAGTCAAGTTACCAAACCCCTCTTTAACATGGATGAATCCCTGTATGTATATATCGTAGCCTTAAATTTGCCATTCCCACTTGATCCTTTCCTTGTATATATAATTAATTGGTTAGAAATTCCAACTTCATTTTAATAGTATTTGAATATATCTAAATTTAGTTTCAATGAGACACCCTAGCTAATAGCTAGAACTTAAAACTCTAAACAGGAAGTCTTGGATCCCAATTCTGAAATAAGAAGGATAAGGGTTTATAAGGTCGGAAAGTACTAAACATTTATCATTGTGTAGCTGAAAATTAAATTATAAATGTAAAAGAAAAAGAAAAAGTTATATAGAAAAATTAATGGCTAAGGTAGGGATCTACTCTCTAGATAATTAAGGCTGGAACTGGCTACACAAGAAGTTAGTTCAGAGTTTTTTTTCCTTATCAACCTAGTTGGATTGGTGCCTCACTTTAAGAATAAGATCTTGAATGCATCAAATCGATGTGAGACAATGTGTTTTTAAATCGCATTGAGAGAAAATTAAACACAAATAAAACTTGAAATACTTGACAGTATTATAAAATAAAAAAAAAAATAACATTTTCGACTAACATTCGAGTAACACAATTTTTTTCTTGGGGTCTTCTAGAGTCTAGATTATCTCCAAATTTGAAAAATTCAATAGCAGCATCGAAATCAAAATTATCTTAGCTCATTGTATCAATAATTCAAACAGCTTATATTTGGTGACAAAATCCGAAATTTGAACTAATTCCCTTACTTCTATTTATAATATAATACACAGTCCATTGGGATTGACAAAACCCTGGTTTGCGAGCTTCACATGATCCCAGAACTAGAAGCGCCCAAGATCCAAGAAAATAAAAAACTAACTCTCTCAGCAATCATATTTAGTGTTGACAAAATTCTGGGAGTAATTAAAGAGTCCACAAATTTGATTAAATCATTTATCTTTGAAAAACAATAAATAGTTATTAATGCCAAATAGTCAAATTGTATGCATAACATTATGTAGTTAGCTAGGGTTTGTTTAATCATTATTATTAATAAATAATTAAATGATTTAATCATCAAGGGTGGACGCTGCTTTATTTAGCGTCGGTGGTCGACGGCGTACGGTTCAATTAATCTAATGATAATGATGTTGAGAGTAATGAGACGTACGTGGTCGATTGTTGACTACATGAATCAGAAAAGTCGTCGGACGGTGAGGCTCTGGTAGCCTTACAATGTGCCTTGCATGTTGCAGTATTAGCTGGGCTTATGTAATTCAAATATTAGACTTTCGTTGTTACTTTTATTTTTCATTTTTATTACTTAATTTTTTGTCTCGGGAAGTAAAAAAAAAAATGCATTTGAATTTTAGCACAAATATAGTACTTTTCAGAAATTAAAATTTTGATTTTATATATGAATTTAAAAAAAAAAAAAAAGCAGTACGTTATTATAAATTGGATATTTCATCTATAATATTTAATTTAGCTGTGATGAGCTAATAGAAGCTTCATTATTCATTGCTACATTAGATTGGTAAACTCAACACCAGTATTTTTTGAACAATCACACAACGAATTATCACAAAAACAATATGACAATTTATAAATACTTTTAAAACAAAAGTATAATGTAATTTTTTTTTTTTATACAAATTAAGTTGCAACTTGAATATAGGAAAAAAGATTGCAGATGCTGAAATACGAACTCCAAATCTATTAAATATCACCTTTTAAAAGTGACTGCATGAACCAACTAAGTTAAGCCCCGGATTCATATAATTTGAAATTTGAAATTTTCATATAAATGTTCAAATGAAGGAAATTTCAAAATTCATGCATCTGGAAATTCAATAAGTACTATATTTTCCAATGCAAAATGTGTATTAATAAACCCCTTGTATTAAAATTAATGTGGTAAAATTGAACAATAGTAAAAGTAGGAAAGGTAAAAGATTGTTGGCTTTATAAGACCGTTCAAACGCTGAAATGGCATGCGCATGAATGTGAAAGGATTCTACCTTTGTTGGTCTCTGGGGAGTGGGGAATCCAGCGCCTAAGCTCAATCAAATTAACTGATGCATGAACCATGGTTGACCTGATCCGTATATAATATTAAAAAGAGTGAGCGCTGACCCCCACCGAAGCCGCCACCGGCCCACCTGTATGGTTCATTTCAACGCTGGCTTGCAGCAAACTTTGTGCACCTGGGTCTTTAGGGCTTGCATTTTTGTCTCCGGTAAATGCTTTAATGTTTCTCTACGTTCATAACTTTTTTTTTTCTTTCTTCTTCTGGCATCTTAGCTTGCGTTATTGTTAAGGTTGAAAGGATTGAGACCGATTCCAAATCATCTAGCTTATTCATCTAGATAACGTAATCATTAATTTCTTAAAAATATTTTTCATTAAGGTCCTAAATCCGTCGTGGTTATATATATTTAACCAACCTTGACTTGCAAGATAGAGATGATAAGAGGCATCGGAATTGATGCTTTTGAGATGCATCTTGAAACTCAAATCCATATTTCATCAATAAATAAAGATGAAATAAATGAAAAATAAAATAAGACTGAAAAAATAATAGGGTAAATTTGAAAAACATTTCTCCTAAAAGAGAATTATTGTTCAATGGTCTAACTTTAAAAATAATTTGTAGAAAGGAAATCTAAAATTTTAGAATTCTTAACAAAGAAATGAGAAAGACTTAATTACCCTTAATGAAAGAAACAAATTTCTTTTTGTCTTTGACTACTTTATTATTTTTATTTTAAGGATTTTTTTAATCTGTATATAAAAATTTATTTGTGAATAAATTTGGGGAAGATTTATTTGTCAAAAATATTTTAAAAAAAAGATGAGAAATAATAAGAGAAATAAAAAGGGTTGTTATTAAGGGTATTTAAGTCTTTGCAATTTCCTTCCTAATAATTTTTTAATTTTTCATTTCTCATTTTCATATTACTTTTGTCCATTAGACCATTAAACAATTATTCTCAAAAGGATTGGATGTTTTTCATATTTTCCCAAAATAATAACCGGTCATGATCTTACCTTTATATACAAAGGTATATATGATAACAAGATTACTATAATGCTCTTATGCTATAGCTTATGGACATAAACATTTCTAATTAAGACTGTCTTTTAATTCCAGAATTTTTAATAAGAAAGTATATATTCACACAGGAATATAAAGGATATTTTAGAAGAAGAGATAACACATGGGAGAAAAACAAAATAAATAGGTGATCTGTAAGTATTACTGTTAGCTTTTTTTGAGGTTTGTGACATGTCTTAACTCTGTATTTGGGTAGCCTCCCTTCACCTAAACTATTTTGCAAAAAAAAAAAAAAAAGGCATAACCATATTGATTCATATTATTAATATATGGATATTTAGAAGAGAAAACATATGTTTGTTCCAAAAAAGAAAAAAGAAAAAGAAAAAAAATGAGAGAACATGTTTGGTTAACTAATTAATGATGGAAAATGAAGAAATGAAGGAAAGGGTTCATTAAAACTTTTCTATTTGCATCCTTTTTCTAACAAAATTGGTGAGAAAAAGCAAAAGAGGTCATTGCATTGCTTGATATAATAATATCTCCTCTCTTTGTCACTTGTCAACCCTTAATTCCTTTCTTCTAATCAAATCAATCCAAATATGGTTTAACATATATTTGTGTTCTTTCATCTTAATAATTTGCCTTCATTTTTTTTCTTTTTTTCCCTTTAATTAACCATCTAAACATGGAATTATGGAATTAGATCAGGCCAATAAATAACAACCAATTATAGAGCTAGAAGTATAAAAGAATATCAATTGTATATGAAATTATAAAAAGAGTGTAAAACAAATTAATTTGATCCCTCCTTATAAAGAAAATTAACAAAATAAAGGACATAAATAATATGCCTGACTTATAGGTAGCTCAAACTTTTTCCCTTCAAGCATTTCTAAAGAAGCAAAATCTTAACAAAATAATTAAATTCTTCTCAGCTATCCTTCTGCTAGAAAGCAATTAACCCTTGTATCTGATCATCAAATTAATAAATTCTTTAACAACTTCCATGTATTCATGTAGGCCATGTTACCCGAACTATTTCAAGCAATTTTAATTAAACGAGGCAAATGAATCAATATACTAATTAATTTAAGTTAACCAACAACTTGTCAATATATGGAGAAGTCAGTATCCTATTTTCAAACATAAAACACAATTTTTTGCCATAAATTATACATTTGATTTGTAAGGGCACTAGTTTTTTGCCCATGAATATAATTGCTTTTGCTATATAATTTTATCAATGAACAATTATGTACAAAAGTGTGGGTAATTGACAACCAAAAAAAAAACTGAAACTCTTGAATCTATCTAGTTTTGTTCTTCTGATCAACCTGGATAGGAAGAAAGCAGATTGCTTGGTATGCAAGGAGAATTCTTCCAGACTCTAGCATGCAATTTGAGCACCTCTCTGGCCCTCTCTTTAGTCTTGAATCCACATTCCACTTGAAGCACCAAGCACAATTTAGCCACAACCCCTAATTGCAGCATTTCTTGAAGAACTTTAGTAGTGGCACAGAACTTGGAAATAGACAGCAAAATTCTCACTGCCCTTTCACTTGCAACCTGAGAAACCCTAAGTATCTTCTTAGAAACAATAGCAAGCCCTGCTCCATGCCTTAGCAGCTCGGACCGGCCTTCGGCACATCCACAGACTGCATCCAGTACTGTTAGTATCATCTCGCAAACCCTTCTCTCTGATGAATCAAGAAGCAAGTCAATCAAGACAGGTACCACGCCGGCTTCAGCTGCCTTGATCTTGTTTCTTCCCCATGGGCAAATACTGACCAGCAATTGTAGAGTAGCTTTTGAGGCCTTCTGAGAAATTTGATCACGCAAAACTTGAATTACTTCGATGAATAGTTCAGGTCTGAAGCTGATGAGTTGCATCGGATCAGCTATCTCCACCATTGATTTCAACAACAGTACTGCATAAGCCCGAGATTCGTAGCTTCCACGTTGCATTACTCTCGTTAAGGACACAACAAAATCGCCATTTTTGCCGATAAGATTCTTGAGAGCAGCTTCTGAGAGTTGGAGATTGTAGAGAATGCTTAAAGCCTCATCAGTTGGTCTTATTGACTCAAACGACTCGTAATCTAATGATTCTTCAGCTGCTGTAAAGTCGTAATGACTCACAATTGAAGCCAAGAACTCGACTGCGCCTGAAGATTCCATGCACCTTTTGTTTGTAGCATTCTCAGAAGCAATTGATTGTAGCCTTCTGAGACACTTGATCTGTTGCTGTGGTGACTTGGCATCATTGAGAAGCTTGATAATCTGAGCTTTGCTGATGGGTGGCTTTGGCGTTGGGATTCTTTCGATTCCATGCGAAGCGTTTAACATGCACCAAGATTGAATCAATCTCCTCAGGGTATGATTTGGGGTAAGTTCACAATCTGCAATAACTTGCTTTGTAACCGGACATGTGGTGTTCTTCCCTGAAAACAACCATTTCTCAATGCTCTCCCTGTCGTATGTAATCCCTGTTGATACCGTAACAGGATCCTTCATAATCTCAAGAGAGATGGGGCAGATAAAAAATGGAGGAACATCAATCTCTTCCATTTTATTAGAAACCAACCAAGAAGCTTGAATTGAAACCAAGATTTCAAGAACAACCCAGACAAGAAAAACTAAAGAAAAAAAACTTAGTTTGTTTAGAGGATCGGAGTTGAGAATTGGATTGAAAGTAGTTGAATTGGAGCTGTTGAAGATGTAGTTGTGAATTGGTTTGAACTTTTAAGATGATTTGGATTCAGAGGGGTTGGATTATATATGCGTGTGGAGCGTGAGAGAGAGGATATTCAAATCCTGAGAAAGTCAAAACACGGAAAAGGCCGACTTTTCCCAGCTATTGAAAGGCTTAAAGATGATGACAAAGTATAACTGCAATGCTACTACATACAGCTACAAACTACCAATATTTGGCAGGTCCTGAATGGCAAAGAATCTTTCTTATAATTTTAGCATATGCTTCAATTTGCAAATAGTATTTATCAACACCCCCCTTTTGACTCTCTCTATCTAGAAAACTTGGGTTGATTTTTTTGATCTATTCGGAGTTTCTCGCTCTACTTCGGCTTTTTTTTTTTTTATTACTATTTCTACTCAAAACGTCATCAATTGCCGACAAATTCAAATGGGGGATGCCGATTTGGCTGCGTCAGCTCCGCTATCCCCTGCTACAACACTCTTTGGTTTTTACTTTGGCTTTTGGTTGTCCACCTCTTTTGACCCACCATTGTTTTTTTTTTTTTTTTTTTTTTTTTTTAAATTGTATTATTAGTCCTTGTATTATAATTAAAATACGAATTTAATTTCTCTACTATAATTCGAAAAATTTTGGTATTTATACTTTTCGAAATTTTGAATTTTAGTCCAATTTTAGTCCAATTTTAAACGGTGTCAAATTTCACCATTAAGTATGCTGACGTGGCGTTGACCTTGCTGACATAGCGTTGACCTTGCTAACGTGGAATTTTTTTCCACGTGGCTTACTAACTTAGATAATCAAATGATGTAATTAGTCCCTGTACTTATATCAAAATATGAATTTAGTCCCTCTACAATGATTTCAAAAATTTTTGATACCTGTACTTTTCGGATTTTCAAATTTCGATCTAATCTTAAGTTTCATTAATTTTGCAAAAATCAGCTCTAAAAATATTTTCTAAAAAATAATAATATAATACTTATATTAATATTTAAAATAATACTATTTTATTAATATAAATATTAAAAAGAGTAATATTTATTCGTAAATTATTAAAAATATTTATACTATTAAAAGTTAAAACAATAACATTTAGTTGGTTTATAAGTTATGCTCAAATAATATCAACAAACCAAAAAAATAATCAAACCTTAAAGTGTTTAACTTATATTAGGATGATCTTAAAAAGTCATTTTTTAGGTATCGATTAAAAACATGTCATTTCATATTTAGAGAATCATAAATAATATCATACACTCACAAAGACCAAATTAATTCTCATTAGTTTTTTTAAACCTAGTTAATGGAATTAATATATATATATATATATAACTCAAAGCTTGTTTTTCTATCTGTTGGTCCTTCATTTTTTGTGTTTCTCCCTCTTACATTTCTTTAACTTATTTCATGAAATAAGATTTTTATAGATAAAAAAAATGAAACAAGTTTACGGATATATATACATACATATATATGACTTGTATTTATTAATGCAGAGAAGTTTTTGCCCATACAAATGGCTATCCATGACGGTTTCTTTTCCAGAATGACCATTTTTCTTGTCCAACATGCGTAAATGGAACAAAACTCCTAGCCTCGTTGAACAATATCTCTTTCCTGATGCCCGAAGTTGGACTTCTCCAAGCTCACTACTTCAATATGAAACGAGTTTTTAGGACTAATTTCCCTGATAAACCTCCTAAGCCATTTAACTATACCGGCGCACCACTTACAGCCAATCTTGGCACTGCACATGGCACAAGACTTAGCAAGATTGCATTCAATTCTACAGTTGAGCTAGTACTACAAGACACGAATCTTCTAACAGTTGAATCACATCCATTCCATCTCCATGACTATAACTTCTTTGTCGTGGGAATTGGTATTGGAAATTTTGATCCTGTCATATAGTGGGAGGATCTATTTGATTTATTTTATTTTTTTTCTATAAAAATCATATTTCATGAAATAAGTTAAAGAAATGTAAGAGGGAGAAACACAAAAAATGAAGAACTAACAGATAGAAAAGCAAGATTTGAGTTTATATATATATATATATATTAATTCCATTAACTAAGTTTAAAAAAACTAATAAGAATTAATTTGGTGTTTGTGAGTGTATGATATTATTTATGACTTTCTAAATAAATATGAAATGACATATTTTTAATCGATACCTAAAAAATGACTTTTTAAGATCATCCTAATATAAGTTAAACTCTTTGAGGTTTGATTCATTTTTTTTTGTTGATATTGTTTGAGCATAACTTATAAGCCAACTAAATATTATTGTTTTAACTTTTAATAGTATAAATATTTTTAATATTTTACGAATAAATATTACTCTTTTTAATATTTATATTAATAAAATATTATTATATTATTTGAAAAATAATTTTCAGAGCTGATTTTTGCAAAATAAATAAAACTTAAGATTGGATCGAAATTAAAATTCCGAAAAGTACAGGTACAAAAAAATTTTGAAATCATTTTAGAGGAACTAAATTCATATTTTGATATAAGTACAGGGACCACGTGAAAAAAAAAATGCTACATCATCAAGGTCAATGCCACATCATCAAGGTCAATGACACATTAGCATGGTCAACGCCATGTCATGAAGGTCAATGCCACATCATCAAAGTCAACGCCACGTCAGCATACTTAACGGTGAAAATTTGACGCCGTTTAAAATTGGACTAAAATTCAAAATCCCGAAAAATATAGGTACTAAAATTCTTCGAATTATAGTAGAGAGACTAAATCCGCATTTTGACTATAGTACAAGGACTAATAGTACAATTTGACTTTTTTTTATAAGAAAACTTCCTATTATTTTACTTTTTCTTGGGTAGATTTTATCTGTTTTTTTTTTTTGTTGTGTGATTGATGATGAGGATGATCAAGATGATCTTATCTTCGTTGGATTAATATAATGGAAGATTGGAAGGTCAGAAGTAAAAAAAAAAAAATAGAAAACTTTAGATAAGGAAAATGAATATTTCAACATAAAATTATTTTATTTTAGTAAATTTAAGCGTATAATGATGTGATATTTGTTCTTTCTCCCTTCATTAGGAAGGGAATTGGAATGTGTATCTTAGATTTTGCTATTGTAGATTGGGTAAAAGTTATGTGGATAATTTTGGTCAATTTGTGCAATTCTTACGGAAACTAATAATAATGGTATTGACAAATTAAAACTTTTGGAAAAGATATTACAATTACTAAATCAACTTTATAATAACTAATATATTATTTGTGATCGTAGATTGGGTAAAAGTTATTTGAATAATTTTGTTATTCGATTTTTAAAAATAAAATTTTGAGTTATGATACGTATCTTGTTTTAACAATTATGTTATAATTATTAAATCAATTTTACAATAATATATATATATAGCCAACTCTTTCTTTCATCAATTTCCTTCCTCTGTTCATAGTTATCTTTATTTAATGTCCTTAGACTATGTAATTTAGATATACATATACATAGACAGAGACATATACATGTATACATATATAATTATTTTTATACACTGTAGTAACCAAAATTTTGACTTTTTACACCTTATTCTAACACATGAAAAATAAATTTTAATCAGCCCAACAAAACCTTTACTTGAATTTTACATGCATTTTTTTCAGAACAAAAGAAAAGTATATACTATATATATATATATAATAGTAATATACTAATTTCAACTCAAATATATGGTTCATGAAATATAATAAGAAGCTCTTCTCACTATTTAACAAATGACAAATAATATATATTTTAAAAAGTCAATAATATATTTTAAAATATATATAATATAGTCCATCCTAATAATATAGCTCGTTACATATACACATGACATTTACACCACTCATTAATTAATATAATAGTAATTGGCTTTTTCTTTTCTTTCTCGGTAGACATTGTTAATTAGACGGCTAGTTTTTTGCAAAATATATAAAATCTTGACTACAAGATCTTTTAGATACATGACACATGTCTTTTTTAGGATATGAAAGGAATTATTTTATTTGTCAAAAATATTTTTGAGATTTCATATAAGGAAGAAAGGAAAGAGAAAAAAAGATGAAAAAAATTTATGTATTCGTGTTCGTATTATTTTTTAGTGTATTTAAATTTATGTAAATTTTTATACGTTAATAATTCGTCTTATGTATATTTTGACACGTTCATGTATTCATGTTTGATAAGTGCTTAATTTGATATATTTTTATATACTATTTTCTTATACTTTGTGTTTTAATTTTTAAGTTCCTTGACATTTTATTATATTTTTGTGAATTATAGGTATTTTGGAAGAGATGAAGTCAAAAATGTCAAATATGATGTTAAAGAGCTTATAAAATCACAATCATAAGATGGAAGAAAACTTGGAAGTCAAAAATATCAAATTCTTACTGCTAAGCGATCAGACAGATTTGACCTCCAGAGCTTGTTGCTAAGAAATTATTATGTTAAATTCTTTATTTGAAGAAACTTCCCTATTGACTTTTGAAGCTGACTTGAATACCTTTCCAACGATAGTTTATACGCCCAAATCGAATAAGAAATGATCATCTAAATCAGCCGACGAAGTTCGAGAAGATGCAGCAGCCAAGAAATTGAAAACAGGGCGTTCGGTGAGCAACGGGCCAACAAGACAGCAAGGTTGGCGCCGCGGCGCCGACCCTATTGACTCCAAATCCGTGAAAAAACTAAAAATTCTGAAAACTTGCTTAAATTGCACTCCTTTGCCTCCTAGCTTCCTTGATCAACAAGAAAGGGTTTTCAAGGCTTTAAAACTCTATAAATATCATCTTTTGAGCCACCAACTAAGACATGTTTTTGATTATTTATCAATATTCTTCTTCTTATTCTTTAATATCTTAGTTTTATTTTAGTTTTCTTATTAGATTTCTTTAATATTCATGTTTATGTTATGCTTATGCAAGGCTAAACTTCTCTTTGGTTAAGGGTGATTTAAAAGCCTTAGACATGTTTTATAATTGATTTTTAGATTTTATCTATCATTAATTTTCTATCAAAGTTGATTATGTTCTTCCATAAGAATTTTTTATGATCTTTGTCTTGATTTGTTTAGGTGTACAACTAGATAGATCTTGATAATTATCTATTGCTAGTTTAGGAATCTTTATCCGTGTAATTGTCTTGATTTTCTATTCATAAGTGGCAATTTGTGATTAATGATTATGGTCAAGTTTTCGCTAATTGCTGTGGAACATAACATAGGTTAAACAATCCGAGGTTATGTGTTTGTTGCCTAGATCAACCTATCTTTCTCATTATAAAGCTTTCATTACATTAAATCTGGAAAGCTTATTCTAGGTTGTCTAGTGGTTAGAGATTAAATAGAGAGTTTGTTCTATTTAACGACGAACTAAGGAAAGATTGAGGTAACAAAGTTTGTTGTTATCTACGATTGATAATTTTGATAGTTAATTGATGTTGATAGATCTAATTATTGATTCTCAATGATGTCTAGTGACAGAGAATGAAACCTTAACCATATTTCTCTTATATTTGATTTCATCTTATTTAATTGCTTCTTACTTTTCTTGTTTTCTTAATTTTTAAAAACTCTTTAAAAAAAAATTCCCCTTTTCTTTTATTGTTCTTGAATTTAAGTTTTAAACTATTAATTTATAAACTAAAAATCAATCTCTGTGGATTCGACCATTGCATATTACTTTACTATAATTGATCATATTAATTGCAAAGTTAAATAAAGATACACTCTTTTGGGTGCATCAGTGTTGTGTTCATGTTATTTTTCGTGTTGTGTTTTAATTATTTTTCTATATTTTGTTTGTGTCGTGTCTCAATTCATCTCATATTTTGCATAGTTTGTCATTGTGATTCAATTTAAAAAAAAAAATTGTGTTCGTGTCGTGTCTCAATTCATGACTTATTTTGCATAATTTGTCATAGTGATTCAATTTAGAAAAAAAAAAATTGTGTATGTGTTCATGTTATTTTTTGTGTTCAAAGTATTATAAATTTATATAAATTTTTAACGTTAATAATCCATTTTATATAAATTTAACACGTTCGTGTATTCATATCATATTTATATTACTTTTCGTATCATATTGTGTACGTTTTAATTATTTTTTTATGTTGTGTTTGTATCGTGTCTTAATTCATGTCATATTTTGTATAGTTTGTCATAATGATTCGATTTTAACTCTAAACTCATTTATTAAAATATTAAAACATAAAATTATTTAAATAAATTATAATTATTTAATATGATTAAATTTAAATTTATTTGTGATTGTTAACTTAATTAAAAATTTATAAATATTAAAAAAAAATCCCCCAAAGCGGGGAGGAATATATATATATATATATATATATAACTGTCAAATTGCTGCTTTTTTGCTTCTGAGGTCGAGAAATCTATACAAAGGCATGACTCATCCTTAGCAATATTAATTTCAACTCAAATATATGGTTCATGAAATATAATAAGAAGCTCTTCTCACTATTTAACAAAAGACAAATAATATATATTTTAAAAAGTCAATAATATATTTTAAAATATATATAATATAGTCCATCCTAATAATATAGCTCGTGACATATACACATGACATTTACACCACTCATTAATTAATATAATAGTAATTGGCTTTTTCTTTTCTTTCTCCTGTGGTAGACATTGTTAATTAGACGGCTCACTTTTAGCAAATATATATATATATATATATATATATATATATAAACAGTCAAATTGCTGCTTTTTTGCTTCTGAGGTCGAGAAATCTATACAAAGGCATGACTCATAAAATGGGGAAAATATAGATATTGTTTATTATTTCTTGATAAACAAATCATTGAATGAAAACTGAAAAGATCAGAGCAACGGTCCCAATAGTCAGAAATATAAATAAAAAATTAAAAGCAAATTTATGATCATAATTAGAATGTAAATTTTATATGGTGAGACCATTATTTTCTTTTTTTTTTTCATATGTAAAATTAAAATAATGTTATGGAAAATTCGAAAAGTAATATATAAACCTCTTTTAACTTTAATTTATTTTTCTTGATATTATTTGTAACATGATGTCAAGTTTTTTTTTTTAGTATATATGATGAAAGCTTATTAAGTCAAGCAATCGATTAATCATTGATAAAACTCTATTTTTCTTTTGTTTCTCTCTCTCTCTCTCTCTCTCTCTCTATATATATATATATAAATATATATATATATATATTATATAGTGTAAAAAGTAAGCGCAGCAGCACACAGCTTGAAAAAACAGTGGAATGTCGGCCACAAAAATCATCTTCCTAGCTAGCAAGTCTGATGTTTATCCAAACACTACTTTGTTATTATCTTGTCTGTTTTGTTTACAAGATAAATGAAAAAAAAAGAAGGAAAGAGAAATGCCCACCGATAAATCACATGAATATACGTAAGTGCTTACTTACACGTCAGGGGCCAGCCACGCAGCCAACTTAGCAGCTAAAACCAAAGTATATCGTTTTCTCAACTTGAAAATCTTTGCAGGCGTGTTAAGGCCGTGGCTTTTTTGCGTCTTTGCCTTTCATGAGTCAAGGCATGTTTCATTACCGACAAATCCTGGCCCATCTTTCAATTAGCCGTCCCTTTTGTTTTGTTTTCCATTTGGGTTGTTAGAAATTCAAAAAATGTTCATAAATAAACCCCAAAAGAATATATATATATATATATATATATAGGGAAGATTGTTAGAACTTGGAAGAAATTGTTAATTTATTCCTCAATTTCTCATGTGTAAATTATGATAATTTTGGACATAATAAAAAAAAAATATGATATAAATATATAAATATATTAAAATTTATATAATAAAAATTATTAATATGTTAAAATTTATATAAATATATAATATTTTAAATATAATTATAATATATAAAAATAATACAAATATGATACAAATATATCAAATATAAAGTCCACTCGTGGTTGGGTTGAATTTTTTGCGTCTTTGCCTTTCATGAGTCAAGACATGTTTCATTACAGACAAATCCTGGGTCCTGGCCCATCTTTCAATTAGCAGCCCCCCTTTTTTTTTTTGGTTGTTAGAAGTTCAAGAAATGTTCATAAATAAACCCGCAAAAGAAAAAGGATTATTATTTCATATACTAATATTGAAATTTAAAAATTTTAATAAGAGGATACATATTTTTTAGAATATTTTTGAAAAATTATATAAAACATGTGTTAATTTTTTAATTTTATTTATAAAATTAAAAATGTAACTGTCAATATATCAAATATGAACTCAAAGAGAAATATATATGTGTAGGGAATGTTGTTAAAACTTGAAAGAAGTTATTTTATTCCTCAATTTCTCATGTGTAAATTGTGATAATTTTGAATACGACATAAAAATAATAATTAAAATATAATATTAACATATAAATGTATTAAAATTTATATAATATAAATTATTAATGTGTTAAATTTTATATAAATATATTATATCTTAAACACGATTATTACACGTTAACTACATAAATATACGAAATACAAGATTTACTCGTGTGTTTGGGTTGAATTTCTAACTTAGTGCCAAATGGCATCAAAAATTGAGTGGTTTAAAATGCTTATTCAGGGACATGCATGCTTTGAACTTTTTGATATGGAGTCTCAAAATCAGATTTCCGCCTTTGAAAAATTGTGCCACTTTGATCCATATTCCTATTGTCAAAGTAAACGATACTTTTCCTTACTAATTAAGGCTGTCCTAGAACTGTAGTAAATGCACCTACAAGGTTTTCACTCTGAAAACCCCAAGACATCGTGTATATATATATATATATGAATATGATTAGAATTAAACTTAAGCAATTCCTTTATTTGTTTGTTTATTTAGTTCATGATGAAAAGGGCCTAAGCAATGATAAGATTTTGTTTAAACTTTTTTTACTACTATTTTTTATTTATTTTTTACTAATTTTTCTACTCATTTTTTACAATAAAATAAAAACATTTTTTTTATTGTTTTCTCTTCTATAATAAAGGCAAAACTTAAATTGATATTATCATAGAAGATTTAATTATCAATTAGGTGTAATATATTGAGGTGGTTGAATCTTCTCATTTGGGAAATTGATGCCCCCATAACGGTCCACCTTACCAAATACATTACCCCACGTGCTATAAGTTTTGGGAAATAACATATTACAAGTTGGTTGTAAAATTATAGTTTAATTTTATTATTATGATTATTAAATTCAAAAGGCAATGGTTTTGGACCTAAACCTAATTAATCATGTCTTTGCAAATGATCAACTGCCCTCAACCTTTTGGGGAACACGTGAGGTTTTGTGGTAAACCGGTCTTCCACATGCTAAATTGACCTCGTCCTTGCTTATTTTATTCTCTTCTGGGAAAGATTATTTTTCAGAGTCGAATTATTCATTCGATTCGATAAATTTAGTTCAAATTAAATTAAATTTTAGATAAAATTGTTATAATTCAAACCTGAAATAGGATTTTTATTTGTGCATATTATGATTTTAAATCCAATTAAACATTAGGATAAAAAAGTAATTATGACATCTTCTTTATCTATTTTAGATAATATTTACATTTGTTTCTCATTAATTATTGTTTATCATGAAGTCAATTGATAAATAATTCTGTTCAAACACCCCACTTTGTAGTTCCTCTAAAAGAAGAAGGCACCCAAGAAAAAAAAACAAAAAAATTAGTAGGAAAAGCAGCAGCAGTGGCAAGCTTCTTTTTTTTTTTTTTTTACAATATTTATCTTATGAATTAGCTTTGAGTAGAAAAATAATTTTTTTTTATTTTTGGTATCATTGGCTAGAAAGATAAAACCATTATTAAAAGAAAAAGGAAAAGAAAAAAGCTAGAGCAACAAGGGGATGGGCTTTGAAAAACTGAAGCCCAAGTTTTCTGGCAAGTCCGTTATTTGAACGTCGGCAATATTCTTGCCTCTTTTTCTTTTCTTTTTTTTGGACTAAATCGGCTATGTATTTCATTCTTATAAAGCATGAAACAGAAGAAGTACTTCAAGCTTATAAACAAATTAAGACATCACATAATATTTTAGTTAGAGAAATCATCTTATTTATAATAAGTGAAGTTTTTATGATTTACAAACAGAATGAACAAATTGATACATATTTTTAAAATATATTAGAAAAATTAAAATAAAATTTAATTAAAAAAATGAAACATGTAACAGATTCTTAATCCGGCTTATAAAATTAAAAAATTTCATCGTTAATATATCAAAAACAAACTCTTTTAATTATTGCAAAAGGATATTTAATTATAATTTTTAATAAAAAAAATCAATGATACTGTAAACAAGCTAAAATTATAACAATAGATTATTAGCATATGGATATTAGGATACATATATATATATATATATAAGTGTAAAATTAAATTAGTTTTACACATATGGTAACTTTTTTATGATTTATATTTGTTTAATCCAATCGTCGTATTTCATGTTCTATTCACGTAAATCATGCACGTCGAGTTTCGAGTAAATTAAAAATGTCTAAATATTTATTCGATGTAAAAAACTTTTAACCATTAAATATATATTGAAAAAGACAGTATTCTCGATCGATATGATAGAGATATCGGATTGATTCGAAACTTTATGTGCACGACGAGTACAATTATATTGTTAAATCCAACGGTAGGTTTGTTAAAATATAAATCGTATAAAAATTTACGGAAGTGTGTAAAACTAATTTAGTTTTACACTAGTGTAAGTGGATCCCTCCTATATATATATCGATCGAGAATACTGTTTTTTTCAATATATATTTAATGGTTGAAAATTTTTTACATCGAATAAATATTTAGACATTTTTAATTTACTTGAAACTCGACGTGCATGATCTACGTGAATAGAACATGAAATACGACGATTGGATTAAACAAATATAAATCATATAAAAAGTTACGATATGTGTAAAACTAATTTAATTTTACACTAGTATAAATGGATCCCACCTCATATATATATATATATATATATATATATATATATATATATATATATATTCAAGCCTATATGCATTTCTTATTTAAGAACTCGGTATGTATTTTATAACATACAAGTTGTCAAATGAATCAAGTCACCTATAGAAGTTTTGAGTTTATATTGATAAAACCTTAAAACAGATTTCTTCTCAAAAAAAATTAAAACCTTAAAACAAACTTTATTTCATATTTTATCAGGAGTGTTACAAAAAGAAGTGTTAAGAAATCCTTTACATAAATTTCTAAAATATATATATAATATTGTCAAGTATTCTCATTCGAACTTTATATATATATATATATATATATATATATATATATAATATTACAAAACTTGGGAATTCCTCATACTTTCATCAGTCAAAGACAAACATCAAGATTACTAAATAACTAACTACTCATATAATTCTTCTAAAAGCGATGATTTTAAATTTAATCCCTATTTTTTCCCAAATTATCATAAAACATCAAAGGATTGATGACCTATTATATGTTGGAAAATATTTGCTATATACTACTTATAAACAGAATATAAATATAAGAGCAGTAATACAAAATCAAATATAAAGACACTTACAGGAATTGATTTGAAAAAATCAATATCGAGTCAAGGTTGGACCTCTAACCTTAAGACGTTTTTTGCCTATCTAAGGTGCTTACAGTATCGATGCAAATCGTCTCCCAGGTTTCCTCGATATACGTTGCAAATGAGAGCACACTCGGATGCAACACGGCGAACAAAAGAATGCTGAAGTCTCTCTCTCAGAAGACAGGAATATTTTTTGGTGAATTAGTTTTTAAGTTAATAATATAGACACAGGAAGTCTGTATTTATAGGAGCCAAAGAACCTGTTCGGAAAAGACACATCAATTGGATGGAACCTGTTTGATCAGAACAGACACATCCTTTGGAATAAAATTGGTCCGAACAGACATGTAATGATCAGACTTCTTCCTCTTCAAGTGGGTACCTTTGAGATTAATTTTCATTCAAACATGATATCAATTGTGTACCTTAATTATACACCGTGTATCTAATTACGATAACCTACGTATTGGAATATGTATTTCGTATATATACACTCAAAATAAAATATTGATATCCAACAATCCCCCACATGAATGGAAATTATCTGATTAAAACGATGAACTGATTTGAAGTTTGAGAGAGACTTTCTTTGAAGAGTAATTGCATCAAGATAGGTAGCTTTTGGCTTTGAACCTTCCATAGTGAATAATTATCGGATTTACTCGGCTAACTAGTGAACATGATGTCTTGAACTATTCAGCCTTTAGTGTAAACCAAGACAATAATTATCACACAATTCCCCTTCGAACATCTTCGGTTCTCACGGTTGTGTCCATTTTGGCCTCGGACACTTCCTGGTTTCTTATGAGTACTCTAGAGAATTTAGCCTGATCAATTCTCATAGAAGTGGCCACGTTTCTTACTCATAATAGGTGATTGCTCATTAAGAGTATCCTGCAATACCCCACTTGATTATTTATCAAGCTATAAGAATCATTAAAAGCATAGCTTATCCTACCTTATTTGCAGGCAGCACTAAATCATCATAGGAATGGATAAGAGTGTTTAACTCTTTTAGTGCTTACACTCAGTTACATAATTTAGTTGTCCCTTTTGAACCTAGATCTTGGGATCTCCAGTCAGCTAGGTTGGGTTTCCACTATGTAACTTTAATTTATAGGCTTAAGACCCATTCCCCTCGATGATATACTTGCTCTCTTATTAAAACTTTTCGTAAGCGGATCCGCAATATTATCCTTTGATTTTACATTATCAAAAGAGATAATTTCATTTGAGAGCAACTGTCTAACGGTATTATGTCTTCAACGAATGTGTTGAGATTTACCGTTATAAACAACTCTGTGCCCTACCAATTGCAGATTGGCAATCGCAATGTATATAAATTGCAGGCACGGGTTTCGGGCAAATTGGAATATCTTCTAAACTTTCGAAGCCATTGCGCTTCTTCTCCAGCTTTATCTAAAGCTATAACTTCAGATACCATGGTAAATCTGGCTATTCACGTTTGTTTAGAAGATTTCCAAAATACTGCAGCTTCTCCAATAATAAAGATAAATCCGTTAGTGGATTTGAAATCTTTAGTATTGAATATTCATTTTGCATCTGGATATCTTGTGTAGTGCAGTCCATAACATTAGGTGTATCTTAAATATCTAAGTACCTCCACAATGGCCATCCAGTATCCTTTCCAAGAATACTTGTAAATTTACTCAGTTTGCTAACTGAGTATGTTATGTCTTTACATTCATTTACAACCTAATGGTTTACTTTCAGGGTCTGTGCCACTCTTGGCACCATCAAGGATCATTGATCTCATGGACAAGGTTTCATCCTCCGCTTCACAACGGGGTAGTCATGGTAGCACCAAGGCATGCCGATACCATACCATGTCACTCTTCCCCACTTACTATGTCGATACCCTCATTGACGACAAGATCATACCTAAGTACCCTTGTTGCATAAAGTTGACATTTTCTCACATTTCCTTCTCTTGCCCTCAAGGACTAGGTAATGATCCCATCAAATAATGTACCGAACACAATTCTAGGTCATATCATGACCTTTTAAGTCGGAGAAACTTATACCTTCGCAAGACACCCCTACACTTTCATGTATTTTTAGGATGGTCTTTGACCTTTCCATAATTCATATGGTGTCTTGTCTAATTTCTTGTGGGATATTTTATTTAAAATATAATTAGCTATTAAAATAGCCTCCCCCCACAAGTTCTGAGGTAACCCTGAACTTATCAACAAAGCGTTCATCATTTCATTCAACGTTCGGTTCTTGCATTATGCAATACCATTTTGTTGAGGTGAATAAGGAGCAGTGGTTTAATGGATGAAACCATTTTCTGAACATAATTCATTAAATAATGAACCATATTCACCACCTTTATCACTCCTTATTATCTTACTTAGTTGATTTTCAACCTCATTTTTAAAGAGTTTTAAAAACTTTAAAGGTCTCGTCTTTGCTTCTTAGCAAATAGACATAACAATATCTTTTTATCACCTCTAGTTTGTACAAACTTTAAGTCACATAAATCAGTGTGAATTAAATCTAGAGGTTTACTTATTCTTTCTATCGAATAGAAATGAGCCTTAGCCAATTTGGATTCTACACAAATTTTCCATTTGTGATTTTTATCAAAAAAAATTTGCTGAAGCAAATCCAAATCCAAATTGCTGATTCTCTGCAAGGTCTTGTAAAACAATGACCTTATCTATCATGCCATATGTTAGAGGATACCACCAAATAAACATAAGAAATAATTTAATTATTATTTATGTTCTTTGGCACAACAACTATTACATAAATATCCTCTACTCACAAACATACCACTTTTGGTGAGTACAAATTTATCAGATTCAAATACGAGTCTGAACTCGTTCTTGCTCAACAGAGAGCTGGAAACCAAATTCTTACAAATTTCAGGAACATGAACCACATTGTTCAAAGTTAGTTCTTTAACAGATGTCATCTTGAGCACCACCTTTTCATGGCCTCGTACCTTGTAAATCGAAGAGTTTCTCATAAATATTGCTTTTATAAACTCGGACAAACTCTTTCTATCAGAACAAAAGTGACAAGTGACACCGGTATAAACCCACCATGTCTTAGGGCTTTTTTCTACCATGTTCACTTGTGACACTACAACAGCAAGCTCAATCTCATTGTCATCAACTAAGTTGGCTTGAGCTCTTTTTCTTGTTCTGACGGCAGTCCTTTGCTCAATGACCGGGCTTGTTACATGCGAAACAAGTTCCCGTGAACTTTTTGAAATCCGTTCCCTTTATTAGCTTGGGAAGAACTAGAACCAACAAATTTCCTCTAGTTGGTCTTGTGCAAATATTCTACAACATTTGCCTTGGCTTCCATGATCTGAGCTTTAACCCTTTTTTCTGAACCATAGTTATCCTCGTCGATTCTTAACCGGATAATCAAGTCCTCTAAGGTCATTTCCTTTCTCTTGTGCTTTAGATAGTTCTTGAAATCATTTCACGAAGGAGTTAATTTCTCTATCAAAGCCATTGTCTCAAATGATTCACTAAGAATCATTCCTTCGGTATCAATCTCATGGAGGATCAACTGATACTTTTGGACTTGACTACTCACGGTTTTTGAGTCCACCATTTTAAAATCCAGAAACCGGCCAACCACAAATTTCTTCGTGCTGGCATCCTCGGTTCTGTATTTTCTCTCTAAGGACTCCCATAGCTCTTTAGCTGTCTTGATCAGACTATACACGTTGTATAACGTGTTGTCCAATCCGTTGAGGATATAGTTCTTGCATAGGAAGTCAGAATGTTTTCATGCTTCCACCGAGGCTACAACCGTAGTATCGGTCTCTCCCTCTTTAGGAACCGGGGCCTCCTCCCGTAAGAACCGACTAGGTTCAGAGTGGTAAGATAGAACAACATCTTTTGCTGCTATCGTTTGAAGTCCAGATCATTGAACTTCTCGGGTCTCTCACCATGTGTAACATATAGTGGCATTGGCGCTATAGGCGCACTCGTATTTACGATAGACCGTTCTGCCATCTGTTATTTAAATAACAGGATCACCTTTATATATATATATATATATATATATATATATATATATATAAACACATATTTTTAAAGAATATATATATTTGTTATATATATATATATATTACAAAAACAATATATATATATTATACAAACGTAACATGTATAATCACAAATATATATATATGCTGCCAACAAATTTATATATATTACAAATATATATAAGTTTTCAATATATATACAAATATATATATATATATATGTTCACACTCATATATATATATATATATATATATTTCAAAAAAGTAACAATATATATATATTTAACTATATATATTCTACTTATATATATAATATTCTAAGAAATATATATATTCTACCAATATATATATATATATATGCAAAATATCGTACACCATATATTAAACAATTATATATGTTATAACAATTATAAAACCATGTTGACCGCACAATATATATATATATATATATATTATATATCACAATATATTACAAACAATATATATGATCACAAATAGCATATATAACAAAATATATATGCTCTCAAAACAATCACGTAAATAAATATACATTACGTAAACAATAGCAATATGTAACAATATAAAACGTACATAATATATATATATATATTATACATGAACAGCATGTAAATATAGTAACCGAACCACACTATATATATCAATATATATATTATATAACACGTAACAATATGAATCTATATTTATTAATCACCAAAAAACGTGATTTACCAATTCATGCAAAAAAAATGTTCTATCTCACGTTTATGAAAGAACACATTTCACATTGACCATCCGTTTAATAGTTCTGAAGTAGTTAGAAACTTGAAATGTTATGACCTTTTTTCAAAGAACACATTCACACAATTATCAAGACTGCACCTTTATAACAATTGCTTTATAAATATATAGTCAACAAATATATATTTGATCACAATATATATATATATAAGCAAACATTAGCAATATAAACGCAAAACTAACAGTACATATATATATATATATATATATATATATATATATAAAACAATGAGCCAAACGGTTATTAGCCATGAGACATGATTTTTAAAGGAATCATTTGTTAAGAGAAATGTCTGGTAACAATCGAACTTTACCAACAGTTTCATTAACAAGTCAACAAATTTTGACAATTCAGTAATCAAAAACAACAAAAGGGAAAACCCTTTTAGCCTCAGTATGTAAAATACAAAGTTTCATGCATGAACATTAATATACCAAACAGTATAAATATATAATTAATAACATTCAACAATATAGGCTTATGAAATAATATACACAATATGTATATATATATATATAACCCATTGTCAACACTACATGACAAACAATAACAAAATATATTATTAAAACAAATATATAATGAAAAAATATATATATTTCTAAATAATATATATCCAAAAGCAGTAGCAATATATATAACAAATATATATATATATATATATATATATATATATACACACGTACACTTCATATAGTTCACTACAAATATATATAAATATTATTTCAAAACAAATCTTATGAATAACGTTTGCAACAAGATACAGTAGCAATTAAAAAAAATATGTTATAAAAATATTTTATAAAAAATATACAGTCAGTAAACTTTTATATTCTGCTACAAAATATAAAAGCAAGAACGTATATATAAAAAATATATATATATATGTAAGTTCAACAACAGTAATCAATGTATTACTAAACAAAAAAATATATATAACTATATATAAAAAGGCATGTTTTCATGAAAAGCTGACAACCAGTTTTTTCCTCTTGGGTACATGTCTCTTGGTGAAAGAGACATTTCCATTGAGAAAAAAAAAATTAACTCTACGGGTAAAACCATAAACAATCGGTAAGTGCCATTAGTAGCATCTGATGACAATTGTGTTAAAAGCATTGTTTCATTTTAACCGAAAAATGAATCAAGAGGGCCATAAACAGTACACTAAAATATATCAGTGCATATATAAACAATATATATATCATATGAACAATAACATATACATTGATCTACAGTATATAACAAATATTAGAAAACAAACAAGTAAAAAAACGTCTTAAGAATGTTGGAAAATATTTGCTATATACTACTTATAAACAGAATATAAATATAAGAGCAGTAATACAAAATCGAATATAAAGACACTTACAGGAATTGATTTGAAAAAATCAATATCGAGTCAAGGTTGGACCTCTAACCTTAAGACGTTTTTTGCCTGTCTAAGGTGCTTACAGTATCGATGCAAATCGTCTCCCAGGTTTCCTCGATATACGTTGCAAATGAGAGCACACTCGGATGCAACACGGCGAACAAAAGAATGCTGAAGTCTCTCTCTCAGAAGACAGGAATATTTTTTGGTGAATTAGTTTTTAAGTTAATAATATAGACACAGGAAGTCTGTATTTATAGGAGCCAAAGAACCTGTTCGGAAAAGACACATCAATTGGATGGAACCTGTTTGATCAGAACAGACACATCCTTTGGAATAAAATTGGTCCGAACAGACATGTAATGATCAGACTTCTTCCTCTTCAAGTGGGTACCTTTGAGATTAATTTTCATTCAAACATGATATCAATTGTGTACCTTAATTATACACCGTGTATCTAATTACGATAACCTACGTATTGGAATATGTATTTCGTATATATACACTCAAAATAAAACATTGATATCCAACATTATATATTCATACATTTGAATTTCGGGGTTTTGGGCAGAAGCAATTTATAAAGTATATATACCCTAAATAAAAATGATATTAAAAATCGTGACTTTTTTTATGTTTGGTTCCATCCATGGATATATGATGATTCTTCTAGTTACTTCAAGGTTTTCATCAAAACAAATATCATGCATGATTGGAAGATGAATAACAAGTGTCAAAAAATAATCTATGATATGTAAATTGATTACTCCATCCATACAAAAACAAAAATTATGGTAATATATATAATAATATAATCAACAAAATTCAAAAGAAATTAGCCATATATATGAACTTAGTTCAAGTGGGATCTTACTCTTAGATCCCGATAATTTTGTGTTTAATTTTCTCTTAAACAAATTATTAACGAAAGTAAAAAAAAAATTATATAAATTCACAACCAATGGTCAAAATTGTCTATACAAATTCAATTATGAAATATGCATAGAAATAATTGTGATAATTGGTTGTGGATATAGTATAATTCTCAATTACATAGTATTAAGAAAAGTAAATATAATAAGTTTGATTAGAACTAAGATTGAATTTCATTTAATATACCTTGTGAAGAGAGTTTTATTGATGCAAGGGATCTTTAGCCACTCATCGGAATGGGATCTAAGGATTTCCAAAGCTTTTTCCTTCAAATATGTTGCACAATTAACTTGGAGCAACATGCAAAGCTTTGTTACAGTTCCAACATCCAACATTTCATGAATAACCAAATTCGTGGCCGAGAACTTGCTTATCAATGAAAGGATCAGCACGGCTCGATCGTCCGCCGCCGGAGAAACTCTCATAATCCTCTTTGTAACGACGGCGACGCCGCCTTTATGGCTCAAAAACTCAGCTCTCCCATCTGCACAAGAACATAGATGGAAGAGTATTCCCAGAATAAGCTCGGTGGTTCTCTTTTCGGGTGATCCCAATTCAAGCTCGATAAGCGCAGAAACTGCTCCCGATTCAACCATCATTAACCGATTTCTTCCCCAGGGACAAGCGTCTAAAAGAACATGCAAAGCTGAATTTATTCCCTGTTGAGGGACCCTGGTTGTGCCTTGTTTCAAAACTCCAACAATCATCTTAAAGAACTGTGGTTCTAATCTTTCAAGTAGAACAGAACTTGATGTTTCAATGATCGTTTTCAATGCTAAAACCGCATGGGATTTAACCAAAACTTGGGTTTTGAATTCACATCCCAATGCCCAAATCAATGATTTGATGATCTGATCATTTTCTTTGGGGAACAACTTTGCTTCAGCCGTTGGAATTCGAATATAAAAAAGGACGCTTAGGGCTTCTTCTAGGCCATTGACACAGTCTTCCTTGAAACAATTTACAATAAACGATAACATAGCTTTAGGCACCCCAGCTTCCACCATGTAGTTCCTGTTTCTTTCATTATTGGCCGCCAACAAATCCAATTCTCTCAGAGCTTTCATCTTGGAATCAGGATTTTGAAGCTCTTTGACGAGTTTAAGGAAATGGAACTTATCAAGGGAAGGTTTAGGGGTAGGAATCCGGTCAACGCCAAGCGAAGCATTCTCAGTGCACCAGGCTTGGATCAAGCGGCGCAGCGTATGGTTAGGCGTTAAATCAGAGAGTCTAGGCAAAGGCTGCTGGGTGACTGGACAGGTAGTGTTTTTGCCTTTGAGTAGCCATTGCTCAATGCTCTCTCGATCATATGTGATGCCAGTTATGGCAGTCACCGGGTCTTTCATGATTTGCAAAGATATGGGGCAGATGAAATACTTGGGAACTTCAATATCATCCATGAAATACTTGGTAAAAAACAAATGTTGCAACAGATTGATAAAAAATAAAAACAATGTTAATGTAGGAGAAAGAAGCTGTAAATTGGAGGTTTTGTTATTTCCTTAATATTGGTGAGGCAGGGGCAAAAGTGTGCAGTTTTGAGTGGTAAGAGAAAGCGGCTTAATTTATTGACAAAATAGGAAAGAAATAAGGGATTGGTCGTCTCTTACTGGTCATTGCATTCTCTCATATATGATTTCTGATGAATCATCGCCTCCCATTAAATTCATTACAAAGAGACAGTTGGTTGGTCAAAGGAGAAAAGTTGAGGCTTTTGCACATATATTAAAGTAACATTTAAAACTATTCTATTCCGTTCTTTTTTAGGATTAACTATAAATTTAAGATTATATTTTAATTTAAATTATTTAATGTTGAATTTCGTTATTAAATTTTTATTTGATTGAATTTGTCATTTAACTTTGATTTTTAATTAAATTTTGTAACTTAACTTTGATTTTAAATAATTTGAAGAAAAATATTTAATAAAAAATATTTTTTCAAATATTTTATTTTAATAATTAAAAAATAAAATATAATTTTTATTTTATTTTATTTTATAAAAATCTAAAAGTTAAAATTTTCTCCTTTTTAATCTTTCTTTTATTATTCCACTCTTTGGTAACCAATAACGGGTATCGGTTAGTAGTGATATTCAAAGGCGAAATTTGATCACTGGACACCAAATTTGGCATATCTCATTTCATTTTTTTAAAATTGTTTTCATGTTGTTTTTTTTTTTTTTTTTATCATCTCATATTTTATATGTTATTTTTAATTTGATATAAACATAATATTATATAAAATATTTTGTATTTTCTTTCTCGCCACATTTTTTTTAAAATTTTGATTTGATACAAAAGAAATATTTTATTCTGGTTAAATTTTAAAAAGGTACCAATATAAAAATTTAAAAAGATAACATTGTGGAAGAGATATGTCAGATTTGATTTTCGATAATCAAATTTGATCTTATAATATTACTCCTAAATAATGTCAACACCAATCACCAATGATTTTCAAATATTCAAATGTGAAACCTTCCATATTTATAATTAAACCTTAAATTATAATTGTTTTTACTGTTCGTGTCCTTTTACATTCTAAGTAACTACATTATATAGTCATAAAAAATACTACATTATATAATATATATATATATATATATCTTATATAAAGACTAAAGTTTTTGAACAAAAAAAGCAATTAAATATGTGAATAGCCTTAGTTTTTGACATGTGAATAACTTTGAATAATTGCAGTCTGTGATGTGTCCATTACTTAATGTCTTTCAATTGATTTTATTTGATTTGATTTTGATCAATTAATTATATTTATATTTAATAACTTAAAATTTTCGCAATTAATTTTAATTTTTAATTGATTCGATTTTGATTAAATTAGTTACATTTACTTTTAATAACTTATATCTCTCAATTAATTTTAATTCTTAATTTGATTTGATTCATACTAAATTAAGCGTATTTATCTTCAATAGCTTAAATTTCTCTGAACTACTAATACTAGATCTTACTCCACTAAAAAATACTATCCACATTGTTGTTAGCCTTCCATTCTACCAAAGGAAAAAAATGGCTCAAAGAACAAAGTTATCACGATGTTTAATTGCTTTCTCCATACTTCCTATATTTATTACATAATTTTTTGTTTTAGGGTTGTTCCTCCGTATATACAAACTCACACGTACACACACATATGCACATGTAAATCAATCGTATATAATTCAAATTTTTTATATATTTTTTATTTATCTTTTTTTAAAATGATTCTTAAATCAAGAAGTAAAACAATTAAGATTGTGCATCTACCTGCATGTATATGTTTGTATTTGCTCCTTTTTTCTCTTATTTAAGCACGTGTGTATCAATTTAAGTAAAAATATTTTTCATTAATATATAAGAATAAAATAGGATTTAGCTGTTATTAATTTCTATGTATCAATCTTTAATTTAATGTAAGAAAATCAATTAACTTGACCTCTAAGATCAATTTGCCTTTTGTATCAAAAGAAGTAAATATAAATTTTTATACTATTCTCCTCAAATCGATATAAAAATTGTTTACATTACACATTTATCCAATCCTTATAAAAAAAAGTTATGGTCAACGACATAAAATTCATAATTATGTTTCCTAATCTTTTGTTTAAAAAAAATAACTTAAAATCTCAAGAACAATGAAAATAAATTATGGATAGGATCACGTTAATAACATTTAATTATTAACTAATATGTAATTTAAGTAACAAAATAAAACATAATTAAATAAAAAGAATTTGCATTAATGCACTAAAATCAAATAGGATTTACTTCTTAATTCCAATGTCTTTAGTCTCTCTAACCAGTACATTATTGGACGAGATTAAAGCTCGTAGGCGTAATAAACCAAGTCTTTAATTTCCCTTTCTCAGTCAAAGAATTAAAAGATTCTCAAGGAGTAAATAAAACTAGATAAGGAATACGCGTGGACTATATTCACGGTTCTTGACAAATAATAAATTCATTTTTTATACAATTAACAACTAATAATCTTTCAATCAAATTAAATCTTGACTCAAGTATTAATTTTCGGGTTGTTATTTATTTATTTGATAATGGAGATTTTATTTCAATATACCAATATTTATTGTATATCAAAAAAGAAATTAAAATCATTTGTTATTAAGTTTTTCTATTATATCACTGATTATTAACCACAGTACTTTATAATTGTTAGAGTTTTAATGAACTCATTGGGATTACTTTCAAAGTTAATCCAAAATTAAAGCAGTAAAATATATATTTAATTGGTTAATGTGTCATAGATATTAATTTCATTTTAAAGTTCATAAATTAGTTTAGGGAATTGGACGCCCTCACTAAATAAATAAACAATGACTTTAACCATTAAAAATGATATGAAAAAAATACTTGTTGACTTTCCACAAAATATCTTTGAGAAGGATTATAAATAAGAGCTAATAGTCAAGCTATATTTAACAATCATATACCTTCCCTTCAAAGTTCAAATATGAAATGGATTTTAATTCCTCCTATTCCAAACTATATATAAGTATTTTTCAAATATTTTATCATATATTTATATGTATAACCTATTTTCAAGTTTTTTAATAAATATATATTATATACACATGCAAATATACATCCATTACATGCATATATATGTTTTTATGCAAATATAAATAAATATTTAATATCTAAAATTTTTAAACATCAAATAGGTAAAATAAATATTAAAAAATTAAAAAATATAGTAAATTATTATTAATTATGTTCAATAGCCTAATTTAATGAACATATTTTATTTTTAAATGTAATTATGAAAAAAATAAAAATGATCATGACATAAAAAATATTGAAACTGGTTTAAAAAAATCAAATAAGTGAATTTTAAAAAAAAAAAAATTTAAAATCAAAATTTTGTACCAACTGGTAGGTATTGGTACAAACCGGTACATCCGAAACGGAACTAAAAGCTACCTGTATCAGTTTGATAAAAAATTGGGACGTACCGACAGTTACCACCAATACCAATACGATACCGACCACCATGATAACAACCCAATAATTTTGTCTTCATGAAAGAGTTAAGTAAGACCTCCTCCCCCTTTTACTATTAGCTTTTTCCCTTATGAGAATGGATATATATATATATATATTCAGATTTAGAGCTTTCACTTTTAAAGCAAAATGTGTTTATCATTAGAATAATTATTCAATTATATCTATATTATATCTTCTCCTATATTTCTTTTAATTTGAGAAGAAAAAAAAAAGATTAGGAAGAATGCATGAATATATACCATTCAAGTAAAATGTTCAGTTATACAAAATATCCAAGGGATACCTAATGTTATAAGCTTCAATTTCATATTACATTAAATGAATATAAAATTTCCACACACGAAAAAAAAGAAATAAGTCCTATGTGTTGATATATTGTTGGATTATACCCGTTATGAAGTATTGTTCGCTTTAAACTTAACGTGGCTTCTCTCATGATAAGCAGTGGTGAATCTTAACGTTTGTTTTTGGGGAGCCAACTAATACTATACTTTATCGTATTTTTTCTTGTAAGACTTATATCACATATATATACATGTATGCATACAATGTTGGGTTATGCTACTCTCGGGCTCATACTTAAATAAAATTATCAAAGTGTAGCGGAAGTAAACAAAGAAGCACCCGAAGTACAACAGGATCTTAGGCTTGTGTTTAGCATATGTTTATAGCATTCAAAAACAAATTAAATCACCCATATGATTTAGAAGTTACCTACTTAAGATATCGTAATCTTAAGTTGCAGATCCAAATCGCAAATTGCTCTCCAGTCCAAGATCCAATTCGAAAAGATCACAAGAAGCACAATTGTCCTTCCTCTAGAGCTAGCCCACACGAACAGCTGATGGATTCTTCTCTAAGGTATGGTGATTCACTTGTGCTAGCAAGTTGATCCTAAGATTACAATCAAAAGATCTATTTCCTGTGTTTATCTCCCTAAATAAATCTCACTCAACAAGGAATAGAAGCGGCGAGAAAACACCAAGAGGAAGAGGCAAGCACAATTCTTGCAGGGAGGTGGCGGTATGTCTATTTTGCTAGGTTAGGGTTTTCTTCTTGAAACCAACTTTCTCTCAAGCAAAAATCAGAATATCTCAAGTAGAATTACAAGCTTTCATTGCGGCTACAGCCTTTATATCTGATATATAAGTAGGCACAAACCCTGACCCCTCTCCTTAAGCTTGGCCGGCCCCCTGTAACTTGTTGCACAAGATATTCATTAATCCACTTGGACTTAAACTATTTAAATCTAAGATGGATCAATAAGCCCATTATATTATCTAATAATATTAATGGTCCAACAATCTTAATGCGTTAAGTTAGGCCAACCATCCTTAGTAGACAGTCTCAAATTAGAATAGTCTCTTTGGACCCATTCTAATTTCTCATGCTGATTTATTGGATAGATTAATTTCTAAACGAAAGTAATTTAATTCTTAATTAAATTTCTTTCTCCTCATGAACAAGTCATGTCATTAATCTATTAATATCATCTCATGACATTAATCCAATATAGCATAGTCATTCGATTTCACCTTGTACATCACTATGCCAAAGTCGACTATACTAGTTTATATAAGACTTCTTGATTTCTCTTTTCTCATTAAGACATTGTCTTAATCTTTCTTAATTGAACTTCTTCAATTAAGTCCTCAATATAGTTCTTTTATTCTATTAAGTTTTACCTTAATAGAATACCATGTTTAATTCATACATATCTGTTCTTATGTGTGTGACCCTCTAGGTTCCAATATGTTGGCAATGAACATAAGTTAATCTCATTAACTTGTTTTCATAGATCATGAGCGGGATCTAGCAACCCATCATGACCTCCCAAATATTGTGAAGTCGGCGTGACCTTTAAGAAACCTTTCAGCAACCAGCCTGTCAATATAATACGGTCCTTTCACCATATATCCCTGATAGCTCATGAGCATGGTGCACTGTCTACTCATGATCAATCCATATTAGTTCTTTGCAACTTATGATTAACCTTATGAATTTAGAGAAACAACTTTCTCCTAAATCCATCATGCTTTGGCCAAAGACTTAATCAAGTTAATCGTAGTCAAGAACATATGAGATATGTCTCCATTATCACAGGGAGTGGTGAATCCTCTTTAGATCACTCATTCATCTTCGTATGGTTCATGTCATACCTAATAACATCCTACTATAAGCATCCTCTTGTTTGGGACCCGTTCGTGATGGAATCTAAGTATGATATTCTCCATACAAGATTACCTGGTATCACAAGTCTGAGGACTAATTTACACGACTGGTACTAAGAGAACATTATCATAGACACTAGAGTGATATTACCAAATGAAGTTCTCTTGGCGGACCATGTTCAGTGAACTTGTTCAACAGACAAGCACCTATATGTTATCCCAAGTATCCTATATTTCAACCTGTATGAGATCGGTTGCTTACTTCATAAATAAGAAGGCTTAACATATACTAGTCTTTGAGAAATGCCAATGCCTCGTCTTGGCAATACGATGACCAGGAACAGTTTGAGGAACAAGGCTTTGATGCATAAGGATTTCATAATTATAATTCTTTATAATTCCTTTGCAAGGCCATTATATTCCATGGGCTTCATCCGATTAGTATTTATTAACTCCTTATTATTGTACTAACATGAAGGAAAACCTTATATCACTATCTCCATAGTGAAGGGTATGCTTTTATTGACTGTGTATCCCATGCTCAATCTGATTGGCTCTAGGGCATACATTAACAATATATTAAAAAAAAAAATCAAGTTCATAAAATTATAAATAAAATTTTTATTATGATCATTAAAATTTTTAAGGATAATAAGACTTTCAAATAATGGTAGAATTATTAATTATATAGTCTTTTCAATCAATTGTGGGAACTTTCTTGATTTTTTTTTTTTAACAATTTAAAATTAAAATAAAAAATAACAAATAAATTAATCGTTAAACAATAATGTTTTATCAAAATAAGAAAAATAAATATAATTTTAAAAAATTGAAATTAAAAACTTTGATATAGTTAAAAGTTTTGATTTTTGATTTAACTTTTTTAAGTGGTTCGAATATGATTTTTTTTTTTTTTTTTTGTTGAAAAAAATTATAGGACATCATGAGATAGAGATTTAGAATAAAGTTAAAATAAAAATTTATATGAAGAGGAGAAATTGAAGTAAATTAAAGAAAAGGAAAAACATATATTTGATACTGGTTGAAGATTGAAGTCTTGTTGAGAAATTTAAAAAATTAATTTGAATTTTGTTAAATTCACATAATTGTGATTTAAAACTTGTGATAGATCTTTTGATTTTAAAGATTTGTAAGTAATGATTGATGGGTATAATAAATAGACAAATAATAAAGTACTTTTAACCTCACTTTAGTTGTAATAATGCATAAATTAAATTATAAAATCACAACAACAAAAAATTAAAAATTTTAATTTGAGGAGGCAATTTAAATTTATTTAATAATAATATATATACTAGAGATTTTTAAAACTTTTGAGAGGATTAAGGCCCGCTCTAATAATGCACCCTGTCAATAAAAGAAAGATAATATTTATTTATTGGGTAAAAGACACTTATCCATCAGGTTTAATAAAAAAAATTCACTTGCCCCTTTTTAGTTTGAAAAACACCTATTTATACCCTAAGCTTTGGCACAAAATACATTAACCCCCTCAAGTATTATTTCTAGGTTAATTTTAAAGAAAAAGACAAATATACCCTTTGTTAATTATTATTCATTTATTTTTATTTTGTTTTCATTCTTTTTTTAACTACAAAATAATGAGAATTTATTTAGTCTTAATTATATAATTTATAATTTTAAAAAATAAAAAAAATTATATAATTTTTATCCCATGGTGGTAAGCCCGACCCGGTAAACCCGGATTGTATTTATATAATTTTTAAAATTTTTTATTATTTAAATTTTTTATTTAATTTTACAATTTATTAATTTTTAATTTTTTTAAAATTATAAATTATATAATTTTTATTTTCGGGCTTGGACAAAGGAAATAAAAAAATTTCGGGCCCCAGGGCGACCCGGTAAGCCATGGCGATTTTCCTTAATCATTTATAAAAAAAAATTCATATTTTAAGAAGAAAATAAATTTATCATTTATAAAAATTCATATTTTACCGGGCTGGGCTGAGGCCCAAAATTTTTTTATTTCCTTTGCCCAAACCCGAAAATAAAAATTATATAATTTATAATTTTAAAAAATTAAAAATTAATAAATTGTAAAATTTAAATAAAAAATTTGAATAATAACAAATTTAAAAATTATATAAATACGATCCGGGTTTACCGGACCGGACTTACTACCACGAGATAACAATTATATATAAAAATTATTAAATCTTTATTTTTTAAAATTATGAATTATTTAATTTTTATTATTTAATAAAATTATAAGAATTAAAAAAATTGAAAAATTCACCTTGGGAAATCGCCACTGTGGGTGGCGATTTCCCAGTGTAAAAATAAATTAAAAAAAATTAAGTTTTAGTTGGAAAATCGTCATGGGTCATGGTGATTTTTCAACTTGATTTTTTTTAAAAAAATGAAATTTACCGTTGGGATATCGCCATGGGCCATAACGATTTCTCAACTAATTAAAAAAAATAAAATTTGAAAAATAATTTGAAAACAACGGTATTTTGATAATTAAAATTTTTTTTAGCTATATTAAGATAAAACAAAAAGTCCATTTTCCCTTATCCAAATGATTTGTTTAAAGATAAAATCATGATTGAAATTAGATTGGACTTTCAAAATGGATAATATTTTTGTAATCGTCACAATCCAATAATTATTGCTTCAAGGATATGACTCCCAATCCCAAACCCTGAATATTTAATCAGTAGAGAAACATTTCTTACGGAATTATCGTACTGAAATAAATAAATAAAACTTATATATGAAAGTTTTAGATTTTCAAATTTGTTCATAGTCAGATCGATCTAAAAAATTATATTATTGTTAAAAAATATTAATTTTATATATTTTATAATTAAATTTAAATTAAAAATATTATTAAACAATAATTCAAACTAAACCAATCCAAATTAAAAAATTGTCTATCCAAATTATCCTTCCAATTAGATAAGGACGTAGCCCATGCATATGCATATAATAATGGCATCGAGTCAATAAAAAATTCCGAAAGAAAGACTGACTGACACAATATAGTGGTGGGAGTCCCCATCATAAGACTCGAAAAAAGTGGAGTCAACGTACACTTGCTCCGTATTGAATAATATTTGAATAATTATTTTAATGATTTAAAATAATTTAATTCGGTTCGGATCATTGTTCACATAATAAAAAAATATTATTTTTTTAAAATTTAATTATAAAAATAAATAATAATAATAATTTTTTAATATATATGAACAGTAAATATGGGTCGACGGATCAACTCAGTAAAAAAATTCGGACTGCAACTCAATCCGACCCATGAGCAGGTCTAGTCAACGTATGGCTTTACTTTATTATTACTCTATTAATCTAATTAATGGTAATATAATACATCTACTAGTATAATGAAGAAAAGGGAAAAGGGAAAAATAGTTTGTCCATGGATCTATATATATATATATATATATATATATATATAATGAAGAAAATGGATATGGAAAAAAAAAGTTTGATATAATTAATTTGTGGTGACTTGATTACTTTAGTTGTATAGAAGAGGTGATCACTTGGTATGTAAAGTTTAATATGATTTCAAAATATTTTTCTTAATGCTCTATTATTTGTAAGAAAAATTATTTGATCCATTACTAATAAATTTTTTAGATTCTACGAGCAAAATTATAGAATGTCATATACACCTTAAGCTATATATTTTTTTTTTAAAAAAAAAAACTAAATTAAAATGAAGTGAAACATGAGATAGATTCTTAATTTTACTTGTAGAATTCAAAAATTTCACCACCAATATATCAATTACAAATTCTATTTGTAATGGATCAAATTCAAAAAGAAAAGGAGTAAATAATATATTTTTGGTAGAAATATTTGAACAAAAAAGGGCAATGCAAGTCATTGATGTTTGAATGGACTAAATTATTCTTCAATTGTTTCTCAACTTGCAATTTTTGGTATAAGTGTTTCTAACACGACAAGTGTTTGTCGTGTTAGAACTTTAGGTTGATAATTAAAAAGTTTCAAATTCGAATCTTAGACTAAGAGGGCCGGTATTTAAGTCTTATACGATTATATAATTTTCTCTCTGTGTTCTATTATTTGTCGATATTGAAATTTAAAATGGGAAGAAGACTGAATACCATTTAAAGTTGGGTAGAAATACATGATCAAAAATAGGTAAGCAAAGTAAGTCATTGATGTTGGAAAAATTATTCTATAAACCATTCACATCACGTCAGTCATGGATCTGATTAATGAGATAAAAACAAATTCAATTTTTATTTCACGTCATATTTACACTCCGACTCGTAAAAAAAAAAATCTTATGTTCTTCGCTACTTTTTTCTCTCTCTCAAGAAAAAAATAGAATGAAGAAAAAAAAATAATAAGTATGAAGTGGAAGAAGAATTTGATGTGATTTAACTTGATTGGCTGAAATCATGGTTGACGTGTTGTGGAAAGGGTTTATTAAATAATTTTTCTTCATGTTGAGTGGACTAGATTGTTGCTTTCAATTTGATCATGGCGGAAACTTAGTGCATTATGCCTATTAATTGTTATATAAGATCTCTTTAAAAGTTCCAAATTTGAATTTATAAGTGTTAAGCTTTATATATGATTTTTAATCTTTTCTCTTTACGTTTATGTTAGACTAAAATATTAAAAAAAATTCATGAATTATTTTAATTTTTTTAAGTAAATCTCTATACTTTTATTGTACCTAAATAAACCTTATTTCAACTAAAAGATTGATTTATATTAATGGTTTATTTGGGTACAAATTAAATGTTAAGAGTTTATTTTTGTACAAATTAAAAGTTAAGAGGACGTAATAAAAGTATAAGAATTTACTTAAACAAAGTGATAAAGTTTAGAGATTTTTTATTATTTTAACCTTTATGTTATTTGTCAAGAAATCCGAAAACGAAAAGGAACATGAATATCATCTACGATTCGATAGAAGTAAATGAACGAAAAACGTATAAGCATGCAATGCGACTCAAAATTGGCCATAGTTCAATAATTTGTTAACTCTTGATTTGATAATGGGTGAATGCTTGTGTTAAGTTTCTAAAGAAACCAATTGGTTAGAACTTAATAATTACATTTGAAAGTTTCAACTTTTAATCCTAAAATAGAGGGTGTTAAATATAAAATCTTATATGATTTTAATCTTTTCTCTATGTTTTCCATTATTTGTCAATGGAGGTTTTTTTTTTTTTTTTTTTTTTTTTCAGAAATGATTGAATCCCTCCCTTCTAGTTTGTAGACATCAGTATATGAACCAAAAAACGTCTAGACAATTCAAGTCATTAAAGTTGAATTATTCAATTGTTTGTCAAACCTGCAATTTGATTATATATGCATGCATGAATGAATGCATATTATGTCTCTAATACAACAATTAATAGCTTGAATTTGAGACGTTTCTTTGTTGTGCGGAACTAGATCGAGATTACTAATGTAGACACCTAATTTTGTCCGGACCACTAAACAGGTATGTTTTCTTCCCATATTGATGTTCCCAAGTGTAAAAAGACTGTTTTCATCCTGTAGGTGGTACTCCGAGACTTAGTTTAAGAGGGCGAGCACAAAAAGTCAAACTTGAAAAAAAGTCAACCCCAAAAAAAGTCAACCCCGAAAAAGTCAACCCCAGAAAGTCAACTACTAAAAAAGTCAACCCACTTTCAAAATCAAGATTTTAAGTTCAATTGAAAAATGGCAAAAGAATTTTGATAATCCGAGGTCTACATTGAAAGATATGGAGTTCGGAAGTTGGGATTTGGAGATTCAGTAGAAAAGAAACCCTAATCCGAGAAATTTGGGGAAAAGTGCTTAAACGATCAAACTGGTCGGAATTGAAGGTTCCAAATGAAAGATAAGCACTGACTACGGGTAATGGAGAAGTCACTTGCAAGAAAAACCGAAAGAAAAGTCAATCCGGGAGAAAACCGAGAATTAGGGTTTTTAGTGGATTTCGGTGAAATCGGGAAGAATCACAGAAATGGCCCGACTTGTTAAGACCAAAGCCCCCAATGGATGAAGAATGGTTAAAAAGGATGGCCCAAGGCTCAGATTGAAGAAAATCTGAAAATCGGATTTGTTTTGAGCAAAATCGGGTTTCGGAGGTAAAAGGGCAAAATTGGAAAAATTTGGGAAAAATAGCAAATGGACTCCGAAAATTATGGAAAATTTGTCAATCTCATTCTTAAATCATTTGAAGGATATTGGCGAAAGAAAATCTTTATTCCGAGTTCGTTTGCAAAATGGCCAAATCCCGGGCTTCTTATGCAGTAATTCAAAAAGGAAAATCCCGGAAAAATAGCAAATGGACTCCAAAAATTTTGAAATTTGGCAAATCTCATTTTTAAATTATTTGGAAGATATTGGCGAAAGAAAATCTTGATTCCGAGTTCGTTTGCAAAATGGCCAAATCCCGGGCCTCCTATGCAGTAATTCAAGCCGATAAATCCCGAAAAAATACCAAATGAGCTCCAAAAATTATGAAAACTTCCAGATCACACTTTTTAATTATTTTGAAGAGATTGGTGAAGAAAAATCTTGATTTGGAGCTCGTTTAAAAAATGGTAAAATGTAGGGGCATAAAAGGGCATTTTTGGGAAGAAAAAATCCAAATAAATAGCAAACGGACTCGGATAATTTTGAAAACTTCCAGAACTCAATATTTTATTATTTTGGAAGTATTAAAAAAATAAAAATTGAATTTGGAGTCCGTTTGATATTTACTTGCATCCGGGGGGGGCAAAATGGTCATTTCACCCAAGCAACCGAAAAGGGCTTTTTTTTGGCCCTTCCTAAAATCAGAGTTGGGCTGGAAAAGAGATGTGCTGGCATACCCAAGCCCAAAGAAAGGAGGAAGCTTCTAATTTTTTTTTTTTTTTAATCAAGTGGTTAAAAATCAAGAGTTAGTTAACCATTCTCTTTGATCAAGCCATGGTGATTAAACCACATAGGTTAAGAAAGATGTCAACATTATTTTTGCATAGCTGTAATTTGAGAGGGCTGATATGCTAATCTAAAGGTGGTAATTTCATGACTTTTCATCTTGAATTATTGGCCATTTGATGGAAATTAGGTTACACAAAAATGACAACATCTTGGAGGCTATATAACCATGCATTAAGGCTAGCCCTAAAGAGGGGGGAGGCAGATTTTGGTTTCTTCTTTTCCATTTTGGCTGATTTCTCTTAGTTTTTCTTAGTTTTTATCTTCTTGGTTGAGAGCAAAAAAAGAAAAGTTTAGAAAAAAAGGAAAGTTTGAAGAGAAAAGCTTGAAATATTAGCTTCTTGAGGTTGCTCTTGAGCACCAACTCTTGCACTTTCATTTTCTATTCTTGTTTTTTTCTATTTTAATCTCTACTTGGTGAGTTTTCATTTTAAAATAATGTTTCTTGTTCTTCCTTCATTTCCTTTCTTAAGTATTTTTTTTACATTTTTTTTTACAATAAACTCACCATGGCCAAATGGCCTACATTATTTATTTTAAGTTGTTGTTTCAATTCATTTTACCATATTTTTTATGCTATTTTCTTTGTTTTTGATGTTTTAAGTGTTATGTTATTTCATGTTCTTAAGTTATATTTAATTTGGTTGCTTTGTTTGTTGCCATTTATGTCTTAGATATCATGTTTTTGCATTTTTAATTTTCTGTTTTCATGTTGTTTAAATTTGAGCATGTTTTAGAGTTAGCATATTAAGTGTTTGTGAAAATGCTTGTGTGATTCTTTGCATGATTCTTGTTTTATATCTTAGTGAGCATGTTTTAGATTTGGTATATTAGGTGTTTGTGAAAATGCTTGTGTGATTTTTGTGTTATGACTTAGTTTTTCATGCTAGCATACCAAGTGTTTGTGAAAATGCCATGCTTGTTGGAGCTTGAGGCCATTTGGCTACTCCATGTGTTTTGCATTGTGTGTTGTATTTTTGTCATGCTAGTTGTTAGGTTTTTGCATTTGCATGATATTTGGTTGGATTTTTGAATTAAGCATGCCTTGTGTTTGTGAAAATGCCATGCATATCTTAGGTCTAGGTTGCATTTATTGCCATGCAAGTTCATGTTAGGTCTAGGCCATATTATTTATGTCATGCATTTTCCTTATATTTAGTTTTAAATCCATGCATTTCATGCATTATGTTTGCTGCATTATTTCATGCATTTCATGTTCATACCACTTGAATAATGACTTGAGCCAATTGATGGTTCAAAGTCATGCTCTCTTGAGCACACTTGTGGAAAATTAAGTTTGTCAAGTTGATTATTCTACCTTTGTGATTTTTTTTACTTAGTCATTTTTTATCTAACTTTCAAAAAGTCCTAGCTACTGCTTTCAAGTCATTTTATGAGTTTCAAATATTTTTACTTTGATTTTTAAATGATTTTATCAAAGACAAAAAAATGTGCTGGCAAAGCAGTTTTTTTTCTCCTCCAAAAACTCGTACATCTCTGATTTTTCTGGGAATTCATCTTTGATCAGAAAATTAAGCTGATTTTTTATCGTGTAGTTTTACATGTCCTGAGTCTCCAGTAATTTTTTCAGAATTTTTGGAATTTTTAGAAATAGGGTAAAAAATCGTGGATTAAAACTGGACAGTGGAGTCAGAATTGAATTTAAAGAAAAACAAAGCAGTTTTTTCTCCTCCAAAAACTCGTACATCTCTGATTTTTCTGGGAATTCATTTTTGATCAGAAAATTAAGCCGATTTTTTATCATGTATTTTTACATGTCCTGAGTCTCCAGTAATTTTTTCAGAATTTTTGGAATTTGTAAAAATAGGGTAAAAAATCGTGGATTAAAACTGGACAGTGGAGTCCGAATTGAATTTAAAGAAAAACAAAGCAGTTTTTTTCTCCTCCAAAAACTCATGTATCTCTGATTTTTCTGGGAATTCATCTTTGATTCGAAAATTAAGCCGATTTTTTCTCGTATAGTTTTACATGTCCTGAGTCTCCAGTATTTTTTTCAGAATTTTTGGAATTTTTAAAAATAGGGTAAAAAATCGTGGATTAAAACTGGACAGTGGAGTCAGAATTGAATTTAAAGAGAAACCATTTTTCTGTTTTGGTTAATTTACTTAGAGTGGGCTGATTAGGAGGGTTAGCTACTGACTTAGGGTAGTTTCTAAGCCTTTTTAAACTCTAAAAATGGTTTTTCAAGTCTCGGGTTAAGGGTAGTCAAGTCCGGATTTTTAAACTTAGGAAATTAGAGCCATTTAAAAAAATTTTAGCCCAGTTTTTATTCAAGCTTCTCAAAATTGTTTTCAAACAATCACAAAGTATTTTGGTTTTAGAATATTTAATTTGACATATTTTCCTAAGGTAGCCGGATATCTTTTTAGATATACGGATTTCCTTAATAAAAGGAAAAAAATACATTTCATGCATTGCATTTTTATTTTCATGCATATTATATGATAGCATTATTTTATTCCATGTCATTTAAATTATATGCCATACCATTCATATTTGTCATGTCATTTAGGTCGCATTATATTATTTAGACTGTACTATGTCATTTTATTTATGTCATGCATATACATATTCATTTCTTTTAAATGTTTCCAAAAAAAGATAATGGTTTTCAATAAAAAAATATAAAGATATTCCCGAGTTAAAATAATTCATGAGTTCTCTACCGGGTTTGCTGGAGGGAATATCATCAATTATCATTAATAAAGGAATATCTTTCTTTCAAAAAAGAGAATGATTCGGAAAGTTTTCCAAAACTAATAAAAATTTCTATATTTTGCCACGTTTGTTGGGGAATATAGGAAAATTTTGAATTTATAAATTCCGGATCATTTTCAATAAAAAAAATGGAATTATTTTTCTTTAAATTGGGAATTAACTTGAAATACTAAATTTAAAACCAACTTTTTACCGAGACTTGAGATAACACACGATTAATAAGGTACCGATTTATACGGGCGTTGTGGGGGTGCTAATCCTTCCCCACACGTAACCGACTCCCGAACCCGTTTCTTTGATTTCTCTGGTTTTAACGCAGACTTGAAATTGGTTTTAAAAATATTTTAATTAATTTTTAAAATATTTTTATAAAACCGGTTTTAATAGGTGGCCGATCACACCTAGCTAAAAAAGATTGGTGGCGACTCCATGTATTTTTTAAGGTCATTTTCAAAACCTTCATTTTTCTAGAGGAATTAAGTCGACTTTTCCTCGGGTTTTTTTTTAATGTCACGCCTAACGAATAATAAAGTCTTGCGATGAAACGTCGTTATTTTTTTTTTAGGTTGCGACAGCTTGGCGACTCCGCTGGGGATAATTAGAGAGTCAGGCCTAGAATTAGTCGTGTGTTATCAAAGTCTCGGTTTTGTTGGTTTAATTGGTATTTAATTTTAATTCCCACATTTTTTTTATAAGGAGAATTTTGAAAATAATAAAATGTTTTTAAATATGTTCATACTCATGTGCATGCATTTTATTTTTGTTCTCTAGTTATTTAAGGTTGTATATTATAATTGTTTGTCGGTTAATGCGTTACACTATTCTTGAATGTTTTAATTGCTAGGGCATTTAGAATAAGGTTTGTAGAATAGGTAGTGAAAGGTTTGATATTCCTCCACACACACTACACGTGCATTTGCATAACATGAATCCTCTACCCGGATTCCGTCCTTTTAAGTGGAAGTAAAGTAACTACGCCTTCGTGATTGATCCTCCGTATGGGCTAGTGAAACACTTCCGGAGTATAAAGTACCTAATGCCTTCGTGATGATCCTCCGCATGGGCATAGGAAAATATACTCTAACGAATTGAACCCGCTTTTATCGGGGTGCCTTACTAGCCTTCACCGGCGATAGTAAGGAACAATTCGGGGCCTTAGAACCGATTCACCCTCATATAGTGAACCTAGGCGAAGCCATGCCGGATTTCCGTTAGATGTACCGAAAATAGGAACACATGGAGGGACATTTCTAAACCTTTAGTTACCTATTTTACACTCCGAATAAGTGTGGTAGATCGGGCAACGATGTACGTACATCGCCCGTAATAAATATCATACTCCGCCTCGAAGGCATCGTGATGCCTAAATAAGCAGATATTGCTGGGGCAGATGTTCATTAGCTGTTTTTTAAAAATAAAAAAAAAAATCCTTTTTCAAGCATTTTTGTATGTTGCACATTTCATGCATGTGGGAATGGAGCATGTACATTTTTGGTTGTATTATTGATCTCATTCTTTGCAATAAACAGTTGGTAATTTCATTTGATGATTTCATAAAACCGGTAGTGTCACATGAACATTTGCATATGGTACCATAGTGGGATCCATCCTGAAATTCTTTTGAAAATAATGTGATTGGTTTTTCATAAAAAAAAAACGTGTTAAAAAAAATCATAAATTTGGAGGCAAATCTTGCATAATGAGATCTTTGAATAATCAAGATTTAGGTCCCACCAATTTCGTGTAATCATTGATTTCTTTATATATACCTTTGTGTTAATTCATTTATTTTTGCATGTATCATTTTGACATCATGTTATAGTCATAGCATGCATGGTCATTCATTGTAAGATACGTTTATGACATGCACAGTCATTATCTGTATATACCTGGTGATAACTCGTATAATTATATAGTTTTTAGTTATGTTTTATTATTGTTTTGTGTCAAATACGAGTTATTATTGTTTAGTCTAATTGTGTTTATGATCTTTTATATTTTTATGTAATTTGGTGTTTTTCACAAGTTTTTTTGAGTGATTTCAGATTACTAGAATTAAGGGCAAATCCAGTTCAGTTCCAGTTCCGACACCTTTTGCCATATCAGCTATATCTCGAGTTTCACTGAAGCAATAAGGCTGAACTTTGTATCCCTGCAAAGCTAAGAGGCATATCTATCTTTTTCATGTTTTACACGTCTTGAAACGGAGTCGTTTTCCCTAGCGAAATCGACCATCAAGTTGGCTGATGTGCAATGACGTCTGTTCTGCACCGTTTTGGTATTTTGACCATATCTCCCGATCCACGTGCGCAAATGATCTGATTCCAACGGCTATGGATCCGTAACTGATAGGGGTATATTTTTCTAGAAGACCATTTTATCAGATCGAGCCTCCAACATTGACAAAATCGACCATCAAGCTGGCTGATCAGAATTGTCATACAATATGACGAAAATTGTTAGAAAAATGCACCCACCTATTATACCTACCTTTGAAATTTGTAAAGCTTGTCTCTTGTCATTTAGCCCTCCAAAATGTGTATAAATAGAGGGCCTTGGATGAGTATTGGGATACATTGATACATTGGTAGGATATTTGCCATTGTAATAAAATTCTCTAAGTTTTCTTCTTCTTTCCTTTCTCTAGTTTTCTTTTTCTTTACTTATGTTTCTTACATTTCTTTTCATTTTATTCATATCTAGTATGTGTTGCTAATCATATTGTTGAGGTGATGAGGTGAAGCTCTTGGTAAATGCTAAGGTTAGTCTCTTCAACATGAGCTAAAATGAATCATCATTTATAAACACTAGTGTAGATAATATTTTCTTTTGGTTTAAAATCATACTTGCAAAGTAGAGATCTTGATTCATTATTGACAATGAAAATGGCACAGTAAATGCTTGGTTTCATAACCTTGATTTGTTGTAGACATATACCTTGGCATAAGGAATGCTTGGACTCTTTTTGTGAGTTTTGAGGACACCAAATGAACATAATATCATATGCTATGGACGTTGGACAATTTGGACTGAATTGCTAAACCTTCCGGTTGGAACCTCCCTTATGTGTGGATTTCAATTGTGTAATAAAACAAGATTAATCTTAGCATAACACCAAGAGTGGATTCTCTAACCTCAACATCTTTTCTTATTGTTTTTTTTATATCTTGTTTAATTGCTTTTATGTTATTTTGTTTATTTTGTTCTCTAATATCTTGTTTACTTTCTTTGTTATTGATTCCCTAATATCTTGTTTATTTTCTTTTTCTTATATATTTATAAACTTATACTTACTAATACGCTTCCCTGTGGTTCGACCTCGGACACCCGAGAATTTATTACTTGAACATAACCTTCACTTGGGTTTACAACTCTTAATTGAGTTTCCATCAAGTTTTTGGCGCCGTTGCCGGGGAAGCAATACTAAGTATATAAGTTTATAAGTTTATATTTATTTTTATTTTTATTGGCTGGTTATACCGCCTATATTTATTTTTATTGGCTGGTTATACCGCCTAATCTGTATATTAACTTTGTTTTATGCTTGTTTGGCGACGTGATTTTAGATCTCGTCGTTTAGTTAGATTTTATTGTGAAACTTTTTCAGGTAATCTTTCTAATACAACTCCTACCATGGCTGACAATGAAAGTGTTCATGCTGAAGATGAGAACAGACAAGTACGCACCATGCGTGACTACTTGCAACCAACTCGAAGCTCATCACCCTCTTGTTTTATTTTTCCTCTCAATGCAAACAACTTTCGTTTTAAACCAGGTATGATAGCTTTGCTTCCAAATTTCTATGGGTTGGAATCGGAAAGTGCTTACTCGTTTCTAAAAGACTTCGAAGATGTATGTGTCACCTTTAATGACCAACAATGTACAAATGAAATTGTCAAGCTAAAATTATTTCCTTTTTCTTTAAAAGATAAAGCAAAAATTTGGCTTCATAATTTAAAACCAAGGTCAATTGGCACATGGCAAGAATTACAAACTGAGTTTCTAAAGAAATTTTTCCCAGCACATAAAACTACTGCTTTGAAAAGACAGATTCAAAATTTCAATCAAAATCAAAATGAAGCATTTTTTCAGTGCTGGGATCGTTTTAAAGATTTGTTAAGTTCTTGTCCACATCATGGTTTTGAAAAATGGCGTCTTATTAGTTTCTTTTATGAAAGTTTAACTCCCGAAACTAAACAATTTGTTGAAACAATGTGTAACGGTGAGTTTCTAGAAAAAGAACCTGAAGAAGCCTTTGACTACCTAGACCATTTGGCAGATAACTCTCAAGCCTGGCACACAGATAATTCCTCTGAAAGTTTCAATAGATCTAATCTTGTTTCTAACAGAGGTAAATATCATTTTAGTCAAGAAGATGAGATAAAAGCTAAAGTAGCTAATTTGGCTAGAAAGATTGAAGCCATGGAACTTAGAGAAGTAAAAGAAGTCAAAACGGTTAAAAATGAAGAAAGTTGTGGAATTTGTGAAATCATGGGACACCCCACTTCTGAATGTCCAAACATTCCCATTCTTAAAGAAGCGTTGCATGATCAAGTAAATTCCATAAACACATTTAAAAAGCCTTTTCCTTCTCCTTACTCTGAAACGTATAACCCTGAATGGAGAAATCATCCCAACTTCAGTTGGCGGAATAATAATCATGTTCAGGTACCACAATCTCAAAAGCCGGGCAACACTTTTTCCTATCAACCTTCACGTGTACAAACCTTGGAAGAAACATTGCAAGCATTCATGCAAACACAAGCAAATGTGAATAGCCGGACTTCACAGGACATCAATGAGATCAAAAACACCTTGTCCACATTGACAGCTTCATTACGCACTCAAGAAAAAGGTAAGTTTCCTGCTCAACCTCAGCCTAACCCTTCTACTCAATGTCTTGTTTCTTGCTCCAATGAAACTCAACAGGAAAATGCCAGTTCTATCACAACTCTTCGAAGTGGAAAGGCAATTGACAAAAACATTCCATCAAAAGACCAAGATCATCCTTCCCCTCCGAAAAGTAATGGTAAGGATGATGGTAAGTCTGAACTTCTTGAAAATTTGGACAAAGAAAAAGGTATGCATCCTGCTCCTTTTCCTCAAAGGTTGCAAACAATAAAGAATTTGAATCAAAACGCAGAAATTTATGAACTTTTCAAACAAGTTAAGATTAACATTCCTTTATTGGATGCAATCAAACAAGTTCCATCTTATGCTAAATTTTTGAAGGACATGTGCACAGTTAAAAGGAAACATAATGTACAAAAGAAAGCATTTCTGACGGAAAGTGTGAGCTCAATCATTCAGCACCTTACTCCACCAAAATTCAAAGATCCTGGATGTCCAACAATCTCATGCATCATTGGAAACACTAGAATAGAACGTGCATTGCTTGATCTTGGTGCTAGTGTTAATCTTTTGCCTTTTTCTGTTTATCAACAGTTAGGTTTAGGTGAACTCAAGGAAACACCTGTTACACTTCAACTAGCTGATCGTTCTGTAAAAATTCCTCGAGGGATAGTTGAAGATGTTTTGGTTCAAATTGATAATTTTTACTTCCCTGTTGATTTTATTGTTTTGGACACACATCCTGTTTCAAATCCAAATGTTCAAATTCCTGTTATATTAGGCCGTCCATTTCTTGCAACTTCTAATGCTCTGATAAATTGCAGGAATGGTATGTTGAACATTTCTTTTGGAAATATGACTTTAGAATTAAATGTGTTCAACACTTGCAAGCAACCTGGTGATGATTCAGAAGTACATGAAGTGGATTTCATTGAAGAACTTGTTCATGAACATCTCACCACTACCACATTCCATGATCCTTTAGAAGCTTATTTAATTGAATGTGAGTTTGATAATGCTTCAGAAATTTCACACACTGATTCTTTGTTAAATTCTTTTCAGGTTAAGCATTGTTGGAAACAAAAGTTTGAGGAACTTCCATCACTCACAAATGTCACTGTACCATCAACTATTGAACCACCCAAGCTGGATTTAAAACCATTGCCATCCGAGCTAAAATATTCCTTTTTGGGTGAAAATGAAACTTTTCCAGTCATAAATGAACTTGAGGAACTCAGAAATGATGCATATGAGAATTCTAAAATTCATAAAGAAAGAACTAAAGCCTTTCATGACAAGTTAATTTCAAGAAAAACATTTGATGTTGGGCAAAAAGTTCTACTTTATAATTCTAGACTTCACATATTTCCTGGTAAGTTGAGATCAAGATGGACTGGCCCATTTGTGGTTAAGCATGTGTATCATTATGGAGCAGTTGACATTGAGAATCCTCAAAATGGTAACGTATTCAAGGTAAATGGACAAAGACTCAAACTCTTTTTGGAAAATCATGTTACTCAAGAAGAGGTTGTTTTTCTTTCTGATCCTTGTTTTGAAAATAACTAGATGTAAATATAATTTTTACTAATCTTCAAAAAAAAAAAAAAAAAAAAAAAAAATTTCATTTTTTTCCCGGTTAAATGGCGGATAACGGTACTCCGTGATTATTTAAGTCGGTTCCATCAGCTACCCACAAAACTGATATTGTATATAAATTTCTCTTTCATTTTATTTTATTTCATTTTTTTTTTCAGGATGGATGATATTCTCAAAAGATTGCAGAAACGATTTCCTCCTTTTCCTCGGAATATTTTACTGAAGCTTTACCAAGTTCGATTAGAAAGATTAAGAATGCTTATGAACAAAGGGATTCCTGAAGACATACGTTGGATAATTGAAGCCAAGGTACGTGAAGATGAATATCTTCCTGTTTTGCATTTACCAGGTACAGGTAGAAGCACTTATGCAAAGAAGCGACGAGCAAAGCGCATGAGTTCAAATTGCCACAAGTGTGCACGATGGACGTGTAACGGTAAATGTCGTTCTATTGGGATTCCGTCCTCTAATCGAGATGATAAAATTGAATTCATTAAGGATGGACTGAGTAAGGAGAATTTGGGTAATATCCAACTTTCTCTTGAGACGCATCCTAGTGGAGACGTACAAAGAGAAATTCTTGATTTATGGCCGCAATTCCAAAGGGAATGGCAACATCTTGGGAATCTGATGTTAAAAGACCATGTTTGCCAGCTTGTAAGAAAACTGGATGGGAAGCATATCCTCGACTCATAGAAGGCGTTTAAGCCGTTTCTGGACGTAAAACCAGAGGAAGATGTGAGCCACAATCACAACTACAATAAATGACTTCTCAGCTTTTGGTTTGATTTGCAATAATTTTATTTCGGTTTAGTTTACGTGTTGTTCGATTTGTGTAATTATTTTTTTTTTTTTTTTGCATTGGTCTTTTACGGTTGATTTTTCTTCTCTTTTTGATTTTCTTCCTGAAATCACGCAAAAATCTTTTGTTAGGTTAACATTTTCTTCTGACAGGTCAAATACACTTTCGGCGACATTATTACTCTTGTCTGATTCACTACTCAGTCCTCTATATATTACACCATGTACTCATTCTCTTTCAGGCACTCGAAAAAGAAAAAAAAATGGAAAGCACTTCGTCCCAGCGCATTAAAAAAATTTGTGTCTTTGGAGGTGCTTATCCAGGGAAAAATAACATATTCGCTGATGAAGCCATAAGAGTTGGAGTAATACTTGCCCAACAAAAGATCCACTTGATTTATGGAGGCGGTAGTACGGGTTTAATGGGAGCAGTCGCTACAGCAGCACACGCCGGAGGAAGTCCAGTTCTAGGAATCGTGCCAAAACTATTCACAGATTTTTGTGGACCTACCGTGGGTAAGGAAATACAAGTCTGGAGTATCCCTGAACGGATAACAATCATGTACCATTCTGCCGATGCATTCATTGCCTTACCAGGAGGTCTGGGTACATTGGAAGAAATAGCTTGCGTGGCTTCTTGGTCATCTTTGGTCACAAATAAGAAACCCATTGGTTTGCTTAATATTAATGGTTATTTTAGTAATTTACTTTCATATTTAGATAATGCTGTGGATAATGGATTCATGTTTTCAGAGGCAAGGAGAACCATAATTTCTGCTACAACCATTGAAGATTTACTCAAAAAGCTACAAGCTTATGAGTGTTTATCTGCTACGGTTGTTTCGCAAACGCTCGGAAAAAGAAAAAGAGATATGGACGAGCAAGGAGTGGATTGCACTTTGTCTTTGTGACATTATCTAACATTTTGTTTGTTGTGTCTCAGTTATAATAAGTGGTTAGCAACCTCTGCAGGTAATATCTCCTAAATTCTACCTTTAAAATTTGACATTGGGGACAATGTCATATTTTAGTAGGGGGTAAGGGACATATTTTGCTAAAAAAAAAAAAAAAAAAAAATTTTTGTGTTTTAAGACATTTAGAAGTATTCATTCTGAACAAGGTCTGAGTAAGGGAGACTTGAGACATACCTTGTCAGTTTGATTTAATCTTCTTCTTCAAAAAAACCAAAAAAAAAAAACAAAAAAAAAAAAAAACAAAAAAAAACAAAAAAAAAAAAGCATGTTTAGACTTAGTGTGTTTTTTTTTAGTTACTTTCAATACAATGATGAGATATGAATTGCATAAGTCTAAAACAGATTTATTAGTGAGAAGATTTTCATGAGAATTGAGCTTGATGTCAACCTTTTTATGAGCCAATGTTAATATGATATGTTGATTGAGAAAGAAGCATGTTTAGACTTAATCTGACTTGTATAATCATCCTTGTGAGTTTTTGAGCCTATAATGATTGATGCATTATACAAATCAATCTAATTTCTTTCTTGAGTGCTCTTATGATTACATGATTCTCTAGAACTTGCTTTAAACCGTTTGAGACTATATTGATACATGTGACAACATGAATATGATAGAGGCATTAGGATTATAACCAGAGCCAAACAGCCATCCCTTATTAATGTTCTACGAGAACATCCCCACTAGTGAGCCAATTTGAGCCTACATTAAATATGATGTTTTATTGGTAACCACAACTTACACCTAGCCTAAATATGCTTATATCCTTACCCTTGTTCTAAAGATGAATTTTATATTTTGAGACATATTGCAAAAAAACAAGGGATATTTTTATTTGAAAATTTGGGTTAGAAACAAAAGATAAGTGTGGGGGAAAGAAAAGAAAAGAAAAAGTCAAGAGAAAAAGAAAGGGATCATTGTCAAATACATTCCCATATTAAAAAAAAAAAAAAAAAAAAAAAAAAAAATCTTCTCTTGAACTTCTAGAAAAAGATGTTACAAAGTTGGTTAGAATGATGCAAAGGCTCAACATGAATATTTAGCCTATGTTATTATGTGCTTTATAAGAGTTTTGAGAAGTTTTATTTGTATGATCTTATTATGTCTCTAAAATCTATGAACTCTTTGGAACCTTTGTGATATCTTTATCCTTTTGTTCTTTAACCACATTATAACCCTTTGGCCCCATTACAACCTTGAATAAAGACCTCTTGATTTATGAAGTTGTATGATCTAAATAGTGGAGAATAGGTGGACAAGCAAGCATATGGTAGAAGTGTTTTCATGAGATTGATTGAGTGTAAACACTTTACCACTACTTTAAAGAGTGAAAATCAAGAGAGTATCCCATGTGAGAAGTTGAGATTAAGTTTGAATATACACTATTTTGATTGAAATATGTTATGTTATTATTGGCTTAACTCAAACTATTTACATTCAAGCAAGATTTTTTGTGAATTTCTTTAAGCTATTGATTAGTTTTTAAGACTTGTCCAATGATTATCTCTAATTTATATTGGAAGGATTAGTTATAATTATTATTTTTAGTTTTTCTTATGTCTTCAATGTTTGTGGGTATCGTCCTAGTAAACCCTCACGAGACTAAACTCGTCCACTAGGGACACTTAGGGGTTTAAAGGCTTGTGTCACATGCTAAGTGCCACCGTGATTTCCTACGAAAATGGATTAGATTAGATTTTATTATTTTTTTTATTGAGTCGTTGCTAGGGACTAGCAACAATCTAAGTATGGGGGTGTGATAACTCGTATAATTATATAGTTTTTAGTTATGTTTTATTATTGTTTTGTGTCAAATACGAGTTATTATTGTTTAGTCTAATTGTGTTTATGATCTTTTATATTTTTATGTAATTTGGTGTTTTTCACAAGTTTTTTTGAGTGATTTCAGATTACTAGAATTAAGGGCAAATCCAGTTCAGTTCCAGTTCCGACACCTTTTGCCATATCAGCTATATCTCGAGTTTCACTGAAGCAATAAGGCTGAACTTTGTATCCCTGCAAAGCTAAGAGGCATATCTATCTTTTTCATGTTTTACACGTCTTGAAACGGAGTCGTTTTCCCTAGCGAAATCGACCATCAAGTTGGCTGATGTGCAATGACGTCTGTTCTGCACCGTTTTGGTATTTTGACCATATCTCCCGATCCACGTGCGCAAATGATCTGATTCCAACGGCTATGGATCCGTAACTGATAGGGGTATATTTTTCTAGAAGACCATTTTATCAGATCGAGCCTCCAACATTGACAAAATCGACCATCAAGCTGGCTGATCAGAATTGTCATACAATATGACGAAAATTGTTAGAAAAATGCACCCACCTATTATACCTACCTTTGAAATTTGTAAAGCTTGTCTCTTGTCATTTAGCCCTCCAAAATGTGTATAAATAGAGGGCCTTGGATGAGTATTGGGATACATTGATACATTGGTAGGATATTTGCCATTGTAATAAAATTCTCTAAGTTTTCTTCTTCTTTCCTTTCTCTAGTTTTCTTTTTCTTTACTTATGTTTCTTACATTTCTTTTCATTTTATTCATATCTAGTATGTGTTGCTAATCATATTGTTGAGGTGATGAGGTGAAGCTCTTGGTAAATGCTAAGGTTAGTCTCTTCAACATGAGCTAAAATGAATCATCATTTATAAACACTAGTGTAGATAATATTTTCTTTTGGTTTAAAATCATACTTGCAAAGTAGAGATCTTGATTCATTATTGACAATGAAAATGGCACAGTAAATGCTTGGTTTCATAACCTTGATTTGTTGTAGACATATACCTTGGCATAAGGAATGCTTGGACTCTTTTTGTGAGTTTTGAGGACACCAAATGAACATAATATCATATGCTATGGACGTTGGACAATTTGGACTGAATTGCTAAACCTTCCGGTTGGAACCTCCCTTATGTGTGGATTTCAATTGTGTAATAAAACAAGATTAATCTTAGCATAACACCAAGAGTGGATTCTCTAACCTCAACATCTTTTCTTATTGTTTTTTTTATATCTTGTTTAATTGCTTTTATGTTATTTTGTTTATTTTGTTCTCTAATATCTTGTTTACTTTCTTTGTTATTGATTCCCTAATATCTTGTTTATTTTCTTTTTCTTATATATTTATAAACTTATACTTACTAATACGCTTCCCTGTGGTTCGACCTCGGACACCCGAGAATTTATTACTTGAACATAACCTTCACTTGGGTTTACAACTCTTAATTGAGTTTCCATCACCTGGCATTAGATTGCATCCATAGCATACATAGTCATCATAATTTCTCTGTATATGTTCATGCATTAATCATCAGTTTATTCATACACATAGGAATAGAGCATGTACATTCATAATTGTATTCTTAATCTCATGACATTTTCATTTGCATGAAAGGGGTTCGAGATATGAGGAATGAATCGGAGGAACGATTGGTTGCTTTGGAACGCAATCAAGAGGAATATGGACATGAAATCCGAGAGGTGAAGGAACAACTTGCCAAATTGCTGAAAATGGTTGAGGATATGGGTAACAGTAAAAAGGAACTTTCTCAGGGCTTCGCATCATCTTCGGATCAACCAAAACCATTAGGTCCAGAACATACAATCCTTGCTGGATCCTGCACTTGTCAATGCCACAAAGGTTGCAATCCTGATGAAATTGTGGACAAAATCATGAAAATAATTAAACCTGAAAGCTTGATACCAAAGACAGAAACCTCGAATCCAGTACCATACCTGCAAACTGTTCTAGGTCCAAACCAGTATCCCAACCCTACTATGGTCCAATCGTCCATTGGGATGACCACTACGGGATTCCAGAATCCCACACCATCACCAACAACTGCCAGTTCATACTATTTCCCTCATCAATCACCTTATCCAGTACCTGGGATAGGAACCTCGAGCTATGTACAACCTCCAAAGGCCCCGTGTCCAAATCCGTACCCTTACCATGCTGTTCCACCACATCCCCATGTAAACACTCCGGTTCGAACCTTAGTGCCACCACCAAGTGCCCCAACTCCTAGGCCATGTGTGACTAAGAAACGATCCCAGAATAAGACCCAAATGCATTTTGATCCCATTCCAATCAGCTACCAAGAGCTCCTCCCTATACTGATCCAAAATCACATGGTTGCCTGTGTCCCATTGAAACCCCTGTTACCACCATATCCAATGTGGTATAATCCAAATGAAAGATGTGATTATCACTGTGGAATTGTTGGCCATAGCATCGAAGATTGTATAGCAGTCAAAAGGAAAGTGCAAGCTCTCATAGATGCCAAGTGGTTGGATCCAACGACACTGATTGATAAAGGACTGGGAAAACGCCATTAGGATTGGGAGATTTACAGCATTGAGGTGGAAAGACTTCGGTCTTATATGATGTAATAGGATTTCACTTTTTCAGTAGCCGGTTCTTATAGCCTTAGGATGCTAGGAAGAATAAAGTGCTTGTAAAGACAGTTTTAACTACTGCTCAAATTTTAAAACATGGTTTATACCATTGTGAACATTGATATGGGAATGAATTGAGTATGCTTCAAATTTATAAGATGTTGATGATTAAGTTCCTCCGATTCTTATTTCCTCCGTGATATCTTCCCCTTTGCATTTTGCATCCCATCAATTATTTGTCAGGTTGCATTCATGCATTCATAATCAGCATGATTTTTCTGTATATATCCATGCATTAATTTGCTTATTACATACATCATGATTAGCATTAGGTCACATTCATGACACACATGGTTAGCATGATTTTCTTTGTATATACTCTGTATCAACCATTCATTGTTTACATAATTGACACCGTGTTGCATTCATAGTGTATGTGATCATTCATTGGGAAACATGCTAAAATACATGAGCAGTCATTGCATATATTCATGTGTTGATCTGTTTATTCTTTGTTTGCAACATGTTGGCATTGTGATTGCATTTATCACATATATGGTCAGCATGTTTCCATTGTACATATCCATACATCATATTGTTTAGGCTTCACATGCATCAAATTGCATTCATGGCTCATTCATCATGACATACATTTGGGGGAAATAAAATAGAAGTTGGCTTGGCTTTAGGAGTCTTTGAAAGAATTTCCATTTCAAATCAGAAGAAGTACTGAGTACACTTTTAATACAGGCTGGTGCTATGGAGGATGAACAAGTTGCCCGAATAGAAAAAATGGAAAGGGAACAGAGAGAATTGCGAGAACAACTAGCAAAATCTCAAGCAGAATCTAAGGATCAGATGACTAAACTGATGGAGCTAATGTCTACTGTAATCAAGGGAAAAGGATACACCGAAAACTTTGTCGCCGGAGAAGGGTTAGAGGTACAAAAGGGCCAAGATGAGGTTGCAATAAGTGATGCCCAGAACACTATTAACCCCGTCAATGTCCTAAACTCAGATGATCCAGCTAAACAGGCAAAGTTGAAAAGGGTTGCAGTAAATGAGGTTGAGTTGGCAGATTCCCAAGAGAAATATCAGTTGTTAGATGAAAGGCTTCGGGCAATAGAAAGAACAGATGTATTCGGGAGTGTGAAGGCGAAAGAACGATGCTTGGTCCTCGATTTAGTCATTCCTCCTAAGTTCAAGATCCTTGACTTTGTGAAATATGACGGGACGACCGATCCATCAGCCCACATCACTATGTTCTGCCGAAAGATGACAAGTCAGATAGATAATGATAAGCTTTTAATTCACTGCTTTCAGGATAGCCTCAGCGGGTCCGCAATTAGGTGGTATAGTCAGTTGAGCAAGGATCAGATTCGCTCTTGGAATGATTTGGCTAGGGCTTTTCTAAACCAGTACAAGCATATGACCGACAGGACACTTGATCGTCTCACTTTGCAAAATATGGAGAAAAAAGCTACTGAGAGCTTCAAAGAATATGCACAACGGTGGATGATCCTGGCTGCCCAAGTACAACCGCCCTTGACACAAAAGGAAATCACTATCCTTTTTGTGAATACACTGCAGGCCCCGTACTATGACAGACTCGTCGGCAATGCTTCGAAGAATTTTGTGGACATGGTAATTTCAGGGGAGATGATTGAGAATGCTATCAAGAGTGGGAAACTTGAAAGAGAAGGAACATCCAATACCGAGAGAAATAAGGCACCAAGAAAGAAAGAGGAAGATGTCCAAACTATGGGAGATTTCATCCCATATTCCCAATTTCCCTCATACCAATCATGTTACCCTACTGAGGTATCTCCAAGCCTTTATCCTTACCTACCTACCCAAACATCTAATCCTATACCAGCCCTTGCAACAAGGCCTACTTCCAGAAAACGATCGCGGGAAAATCAAGAAAGAATTCCAATCCCCATCCCTGACTTACTGCCATTACTAATAAAGAATCAGTACCTTACCCCGGTACCTTTGAAAATAGCTCCGAATCCATCAGCAAGGAGTTATGACCCTGACAGCAAGTGTGATTATCACCTAGGGGTAGTTGGGCATTCAACTGAAAAATGCAGACAACTGAAGGAAAGGATTGAAAGTCTTATCCGTGATGGTATTTTGACACCGGAGCTTATCGATCAATGGAAGGCCGCTTAGCCCTAAATCAGTTTCTTTCAGGGTTTTAGGGGGAGAATTACTACCTTTGAAGGATGTCAATAGGAGCATTTTTGACGCATGTAGTTTTATACACTATGATGATGAAAGCACTTGTCTCATGTTAACATCTACATGAATTAAATGAATTTTAAATGCTTTGTGTTTGTTGTGTTTTAACAATAACGAGAATTTGCAAAAACAAGCATTGAGGAAGTTTTAATAATGGATAGTCTCAAGAAGATTGATGATCAGTGTTAGAACTGACCCAACACCATCCCCCTCTTTTTTGGGCTTCTTTATACCTAAACCTTGAATCAATAACACTTGAAAGACCTAATGCTTCAAGGAAAAATGAATGAAAAAAGAGAAGCATTGTCATTGCAAAATAAGCAAGGATGTAAATCCTAGTCTAGGCTATGAACAAAGGAACGAACTTTTTGAAATTTTTCGAATTCCTTGAAAATCAAACAAATGAGACATTCTTTCAAGAGTCTAGATTTTGATAATTTGGTGTGTGTCAAGATTGTGCTAAAACCATTCATGACCTTTCCCAATAACCACAAAACACTAATTGCCCAAACATCACTTCATGATTGACATCCTGGGGCACAATGATTAAACTAGATTATCCCTTGTCCCAGAGAAAACCCGTTTTTGGGTCATATTTTCCTTATCTCTTCAAAAAAACTCAGATTGGAAACTCAGCCTTTTCAAAATAGACCTAGACTTGCTATGTTCCTCGTTGATACAGATTCTCATGGTTAATCAAATTGGGGCATCATATATGGAAATGATGGACACATGGTAAAGAAGGATGGGCTAATGCATGAATCATTGGGGGGATGCGACGAAAAAAAACAAAAAAAAAAAAAATCGTGATATCATGCATATGAGAATTCGGATGATTCCAAAGTGCAAAATGAAATTCTGAATATCTATTTCCCCTGGGGATTGCTTTTCAAAGTGAATATTCGTGCTTGACATGAGAAATGGCCATCTTTCATATCCCTTTCACACAAAAAGAAATTATCCGTAGTCACCCCTTTTGAGCCAAAAGAATTCTTTCTTCTTTGAACCCTGATCAAGGATTACCCTCTACACTGGGGGGCAAATGCGAGGAAAGATCTTTTCAAAGATCATTGAGAAATGAGTGATAGCTCAAGGACAGATGCAAAGCAAATGGAGCCCCGAATAAAGACGGGCTCACTCCGTTGAAAAAGAAGGGGGGCAAAATGAAAAAAGAAAAAAAAAAGGAAAAATGTGTGAAAGATATGGCAAATTGAAAGCCAAAAGCAAAGAAGAAAAAAAAAAGCAAAGTCAAAAGGAAAGAAATGTCCAAGAAGGAACAAATGCTTCAAAGAGAATCCTCCTAAAAAAAATAGATCCTTGATCTGATTACCCTCAAACACATATTTTGGGCCTATTAATCCTTTCTTTCTGAACCCTAAGCCATGGCCTACGTTACGTGCTTTAAAAGTCCATTTTGATCAAGCATAAATATTTAATTTGAAAGGTTTTTTCTCAGATTTTATCCCATTTCATCGAATTATCATTTCACTAAGGAAGAATTTAGAATTCTCAAGTGTATGGTAAAAATGAAAAAAATGGAAAGAATGGGACTCTAGGGCGAAAACCCAAAAACGGGCGGTCTAGAGTAAATTTGGAAATTTTCGATGCCATCTGTGCCGATACCCAAACAAAAAAAAAAAAGAAGGTCATCTTAAAAAAAGGTGGTCATCGAGGAACATCTAGGAATTCCTGAACCCCCCAAATTGTCAGCTCTCATTCGGAGGATTGTCTTAAAAAAACTGAAACTTTTTTCCTCCAAGATCAAACTTTCCGATTTAAACATCCCAGCCAATCTTGACGCTTGTCAAAAAGCCTTGATATGGAAACTAAAAGAATGTTGAATTTGCTTGGTTCTCAATGAATTCATGATTTATAAAACCTGTTCCATTTGTGAGCCTAGAAGGGATATACATTTTTGTCATGAAGTTTTCCTGGAAAAGCCAGAATCTTGTTATACCAAGCCTTGCCAATCCCAGTTGAAAAAAACCAGATTGATACTTAGAGAAATTTCTAACAACGATCATCAGTCTTCAAAAGATTTGTACATCACATATTGTGGGGTTAATATTTTTTGTTCAGAAGTTTTCAAAATGCGAAAACAAATAAAAATATTTTTGAAATATCCATTTTTGATTATGACATGAGACAAGGGTTTTTCTAACCCAAAGGTATAGAACTGCCAGGATAGGTCCTGACTTCCAGATATGAGAAGAAGAAATAGAACCCGGTTCAGATCTCTGTTGATGAAAGTTTGAAAAACTATTGGGGCAAAGAGAATAGCCAAAATGAATTGAAGATATACTCTGATTTGAAGAGGAAAAATGAATTTGAAAGGCTAAGCCAAAGTCTAGAAAAACAGCTGGGGGCACTTGCATCACTCATGAGCACTCATCTCTTTATCGAGCTTTTACATCTACACAGTGTCGACAAGCATTTGCATCATTCATGGGTATTTGCATTGGCATTATTCCATAAGCATCTGTATTTTACCTTTACATTTACATTCTTCATGGAATTCGTATTTGTGTCATCTCAAACAATTACATCATTTCTAGAATCATTGCATTTTCATTAATGTGTGGTAATGGTAGTTACACCATTCATAAACCAGTTACATGAACACAATTAGTAGGGGCATCTGCATCATGAAACATGGGCATCAATCCAAGTCATTTACATTTGCATTAAAGATATTTGCACCAGTTTAAGTCATTTCGTATCTTATTCAACAAATGCATTTGCATCAAAAAGCATTCGCATCTTCTCAAAATCTTTAGGTTAATTTTCAACAATTCTTCACCACCATTCTTAAGACCTCCGGGCATCATTTTTAAAGTCGCATACAGCGCATTTTTTCCAAATCACGGGTAAGGCCTCCTGGCACCATTCTTAAGACCTCCGGGCATTAATTTTTTTAGGGGTAAGACCTCCGGGCACCAATTTTTAAGACCTCCGGGCATAATTTTTTTTCAAATCACAGGTAAGACCTCTGGGCAACATCTTTAAGACCTCCGGGCATAACTTTTTTTTCAGAGGTAAGGCCTATGGGCACCATTTTTAAGACCTTCGGGCATAATTTTTCAAATCACAGGTAAGACCTCCGGGCAACATCTTTAAGACCTCCGGGCATTAATTTTTTTAGGGGTAAGACCTCCGGGCACCAATTTTTAAGACCTCCGGGCATAATTTTTTTTTTCAAATCACAGGTAAGACCTCTGGGCAACATCTTTAAGACCTCCGGGCATAACTTTTTTCAGGGGTAAGACCTCCGGGCACCAATTTTTAAGACCTCCGGGCATAATTTTTCATATCACAGGTAAGACCTCCGGGCAACATCTTTAAGATCTCCGGGCATAACTTTTTTCAGGGGTAAGACCTCCGGGCACCATTTTAAGACCTCCGGGCACCAATTTTTAAGACCTCCGGGCACCATTTTAAGACCTTCGGGCACCAATTTTAAAGCCCTTCGAGCATAAATTTTTCTTTTGAAAATCGAATTTATTCCCTTAGGACGAATCGAGCCTTGTTTAGGCAGGGAATTCAATTTAAGGACAAAATCTTCAATTTATTGTTTTAAAAAAATAAAAAAAATGAAAAAGAGAAAATAGAAAAAAAAGGAAAAAAGAAAAAAAGAAAAAAAGAAAAAAGAAGAAAAAAATGAAAAAAAGAAAAATAGAAAATGAAAAAAATGAAAATGAAAAAGAAAAAGAAACCCCTTTTCCTTTCCTTCACATGTGATGTCACTGACCGTACAAAATTAGTGTCGGTTTATCTTTGCCTGATTCCTGATTCTCAGCAATAGCCAAAGAGGGGCAGCTGTAGACACCTAATTTTGTCCGGACCACTAAACATGTATGTTTTCTTCCCATATTGATGTTCCCAAGTGTAAAAAGACTGTTTTCATCCTGTAGGTGGTACTCCGAGACTTAGTTTAAGAGGGCGAGCACAAAAAGTCAAACTTGAAAAAAAGTCAACCCCAAAAAAAGTCAACCCCGAAAAAGTCAACCCCAGAAAGTCAACTACTAAAAAAGTCAACCCACTTTCAAAATCAAGATTTTAAGTTCAATTGAAAAATGGCAAAAGAATTTTGATAATCCGAGGTCTACATTGAAAGATATGGAGTTCGAAAGTTGGGATTTGGAGATTCAGTAGAAAAGAAACCCTAATCCGAGAAATTTGGGGAAAAGTGCTTAAACGATCAAACTGGTCGGAATTGAAGGTTCCAAATGAAAGATAAGCACTGACTACGGGTAATGGAGAAGTCACTTGCAAGAAAAACCGAAAGAAAAGTCAATCCGGGAGAAAACCGAGAATTAGGGTTTTTAGTGGATTTCGGTGAAATCGGGAAGAATCACAGAAATGGCCCGACTTGTTAAGACCAAAGCCCCCAATGGATGAAGAATGGTTAAAAAGGATGGCCCAAGGCTCAGATTGAAGAAAATCTGAAAATCGGATTTGTTTTGAGCAAAACCGGGTTTCGGAGGTAAAAGGGCAAAATTGGAAAAATTTGGGAAAAATAGCAAATGGACTCCGAAAATTATGGAAAATTTGTCAATCTCATTCTTAAATCATTTGAAGGATATTGGCGAAAGAAAATCTTTATTCCGAGTTCGTTTGCAAAATGGCCAAATCCCGGGCTTCTTATGCAGTAATTCAAAAAGGAAAATCCCGGAAAAATAGCAAATGGACTCCAAAAATTTTGAAATTTGGCAAATCTCATTTTTAAATTATTTGGAAGATATTGGCGAAAGAAAATCTTGATTCCGAGTTCGTTTGCAAAATGGCCAAATCCCGGGCCTCCTATGCAGTAATTCAAGCCGATAAATCCCGAAAAAATACCAAATGAGCTCCAAAAATTATGAAAACTTCCAGATCACACTTTTTAATTATTTTGAAGAGATTGGTGAAGAAAAATCTTGATTTGGAGCTCGTTTAAAAAATGGTAAAATGTAGGGGCATAAAAGGGCATTTTTGGGAAGAAAAAATCCAAATAAATAGCAAACGGACTCGGATAATTTTGAAAACTTCCAGAACTCAATATTTTATTATTTTGGAAGTATTAAAAAAATAAAAATTGAATTTGGAGTCCGTTTGATATTTACTTGCATCCGGGGGGGGCAAAATGGTCATTTCACCCAAGCAACCGAAAAGGGCTTTTTTTTGGCCCTTCCTAAAATCAGAGTTGGGCTGGAAAAGAGATGTGCTGGCATACCCAAGCCCAAAGAAAGGAGGAAGCTTCTAATTTTTTTTTTTTTTTAATCAAGTGGTTAAAAATCAAGAGTTAGTTAACCATTCTCTTTGATCAAGCCATGGTGATTAAACCACATAGGTTAAGAAAGATGTCAACATTATTTTTGCATAGCTGTAATTTGAGAGGGCTGATATGCTAATCTAAAGGTGGTAATTTCATGACTTTTCATCTTGAATTATTGGCCATTTGATGGAAATTAGGTTACACAAAAATGACAACATCTTGGAGGCTATATAACCATGCATTAAGGCTAGCCCTAAAGAGGGGGGAGGCAGATTTTGGTTTCTTCTTTTCCATTTTGGCTGATTTCTCTTAGTTTTTCTTAGTTTTTATCTTCTTGGTTGAGAGCAAAAAAAGAAAAGTTTAGAAAAAAAGGAAAGTTTGAAGAGAAAAGCTTGAAATATTAGCTTCTTGAGGTTGCTCTTGAGCACCAACTCTTGCACTTTCATTTTCTATTCTTGTTTTTTTCTATTTTAATCTCTACTTGGTGAGTTTTCATTTTAAAATAATGTTTCTTGTTCTTCCTTCATTTCCTTTCTTAAGTATTTTTTTTACATTTTTTTTTACAATAAACTCACCATGGCCAAATGGCCTACATTATTTATTTTAAGTTGTTGTTTCAATTCATTTTACCATATTTTTTATGCTATTTTCTTTGTTTTTGATGTTTTAAGTGTTATGTTATTTCATGTTCTTAAGTTATATTTAATTTGGTTGCTTTGTTTGTTGCCATTTATGTCTTAGATATCATGTTTTTGCATTTTTAATTTTCTGTTTTCATGTTGTTTAAATTTGAGCATGTTTTAGAGTTAGCATATTAAGTGTTTGTGAAAATGCTTGTGTGATTCTTTGCATGATTCTTGTTTTATATCTTAGTGAGCATGTTTTAGATTTGGTATATTAGGTGTTTGTGAAAATGCTTGTGTGATTTTTGTGTTATGACTTAGTTTTTCATGCTAGCATACCAAGTGTTTGTGAAAATGCCATGCTTGTTGGAGCTTGAGGCCATTTGGCTACTCCATGTGTTTTGCATTGTGTGTTGTATTTTTGTCATGCTAGTTGTTAGGTTTTTGCATTTGCATGATATTTGGTTGGATTTTTGAATTAAGCATGCCTTGTGTTTGTGAAAATGCCATGCATATCTTAGGTCTAGGTTGCATTTATTGCCATGCAAGTTCATGTTAGGTCTAGGCCATATTATTTATGTCATGCATTTTCCTTATATTTAGTTTTAAATCCATGCATTTCATGCATTATGTTTGCTGCATTATTTCATGCATTTCATGTTCATACCACTTGAATAATGACTTGAGCCAATTGATGGTTCAAAGTCATGCTCTCTTGAGCACACTTGTGGAAAATTAAGTTTGTCAAGTTGATTATTCTACCTTTGTGATTTTTTTTACTTAGTCATTTTTTATCTAACTTTCAAAAAGTCCTAGCTACTGTTTTCAAGTCATTTTATGAGTTTCAAATATTTTTACTTTGATTTTTAAATGATTTTATCAAAGACAAAAAAATGTGCTGGCAAAGCAGTTTTTTTTCTCCTCCAAAAACTCGTACATCTCTGATTTTTCTGGGAATTCATCTTTGATCAGAAAATTAAGCTGATTTTTTATCGTGTAGTTTTACATGTCCTGAGTCTCCAGTAATTTTTTCAGAATTTTTGGAATTTTTAGAAATAGGGTAAAAAATCGTGGATTAAAACTGGACAGTGGAGTCAGAATTGAATTTAAAGAAAAACAAAGCAGTTTTTTCTCCTCCAAAAACTCGTACATCTCTGATTTTTCTGGGAATTCATTTTTGATCAGAAAATTAAGCCGATTTTTTATCGTGTATTTTTACATGTCCTGAGTCTCCAGTAATTTTTTCAGAATTTTTGGAATTTGTAAAAATAGGGTAAAAAATCGTGGATTAAAACTGGACAGTGGAGTCCGAATTGAATTTAAAGAAAAACAAAGCAGTTTTTTTCTCCTCCAAAAACTCATGTATCTCTGATTTTTCTGGGAATTCATCTTTGATTCGAAAATTAAGCCGATTTTTTCTCGTATAGTTTTACATGTCCTGAGTCTCCAGTATTTTTTTCCGAATTTTTGGAATTTTTAAAAATAGGGTAAAAAATCGTGGATTAAAACTGGACAGTGGAGTCAGAATTGAATTTAAAGAGAAACCATTTTTCTGTTTTGGTTAATTTACTTAGAGTGGGCTGATTAGGAGGGTTAGCTACTGACTTAGGGTAGTTTCTAAGCCTTTTTAAACTCTAAAAATGGTTTTTCAAGTCTCGGGTTAAGGGTAGTCAAGTCCGGATTTTTAAACTTAGGAAATTAGAGCCATTTAAAAAAATTTTAGCCCAGTTTTTATTCAAGCTTCTCAAAATTGTTTTCAAACAATCACAAAGTATTTTGGTTTTAGAATATTTAATTTGACATATTTTCCTAAGGTAGCCGGATATCTTTTTAGATATACGGATTTCCTTAATAAAAGGAAAAAAATACATTTCATGCATTGCATTTTTATTTTCATGCATATTATATGATAGCATTATTTTATTCCATGTCATTTAAATTATATGCCATACCATTCATATTTGTCATGTCATTTAGGTCGCATTATATTATTTAGACTGTACTATGTCATTTTATTTATGTCATGCATATACATATTCATTTCTTTTAAATGTTTCCAAAAAAAGATAATGGTTTTCAATAAAAAAATATAAAGATATTCCCGAGTTAAAATAGTTCATGAGTTCTCTACCGGGTTTGCTGGAGGGAATATCATCAATTATCATTAATAAAGGAATATCTTTCTTTCAAAAAAGAGAATGATTCGGAAAGTTTTCCAAAACTAATAAAAATTTCTATATTTTGCCACGTTTGTTGGGGAATATAGGAAAATTTTGAATTTATAAATTCCGGATCATTTTCAATAAAAAAAATGGAATTATTTTTCTTTAAATTGGGAATTAACTTGAAATACTAAATTTAAAACCAACTTTTTACCGAGACTTGAGATAACACACGATTAATAAGGTACCGATTTATACGGGCGTTGTGGGGGTGCTAATCCTTCCCCACACGTAACCGACTCCCGAACCCGTTTCTTTGATTTCTCTGGTTTTAACGCAGACTTGAAATTGGTTTTAAAAATATTTTAATTAATTTTTAAAATATTTTTATAAAACCGGTTTTAATAGGTGGCCGATCACACCTAGCTAAAAAAGATTGGTGGCGACTCCATGTATTTTTTAAGGTCATTTTCAAAACCTTCATTTTTCTAGAAGAATTAAGTCGACTTTTCCTCGGGTTTTTTTTTAATGTCACGCCTAACGAATAATAAAGTCTTGCGATGAGACGTCGTTATTTTTTTTTTAGGTTGCGACAACTAAAACCGATAAAAAACACACTGAAAAAACACCGATAATTTTACGTGGTTCGGCCAATATGCCTACGTCCACGGGAGGAGGAGCAAAGCTTTGTATTTATCGGAGATGGAGTATTACAAGAGATACGTATTACAAGTGCTCTCTATAGCACACACTCAACCGGGAGGGGCTCTCTCTAGAGCTCTCACATCTCTACCGGGAGGGAGCTCTTGGAGCTCACCTTTGGAGCTCTCCAACTCTATCTCACTCACACTCTCTCAACTCACTCATTTTTCTCTCTCACTCTACATGGCCTTTTATAGGCACCATCCATGGTGTGAACACATAGCTAGTGGCAAACAAAGTAGCCACCATCCACCAACTATCATGGTGGGAACACATAGCTAGTGGCAAACAAAGTAGCCACCATCCACCAACTATCTTGGTCTACCATCCACCAACTATGGTTGGTGGTAGCCTCCATTATTGACCTTGGTTGGTGGCTTTGGTGGAAGCTTCCTTGGTTAACTTTGAGCCATATTCAACAATCTCCACCTTGGCGAGAATCCACAGAGAGAATTCACAGATCAGAGCTTCCTCCTTTCTCCTTTAGGTGTCATGTACACCATTACACACATCAGGGCACCTACTACATTGGCATGATCCATCAATGCACTGAGCCTGAGTCAATTTTTCTGTCTACTTCCCAAGAATTTTCTTAGCTTCTCCAAGATCATCTCGAACTCTGAGCTCAGTTGAGCCTTCAGCCTGTCGATCTCCACCTTGCCTTTTTCAGCAGATAGACAAATGATCCATCTTGAAGTTTCCGGAAATAAACACAGTGATCAAATTGACTGTGTGTGTACTTTTCATCCTGTCATGAAACAGTCCAACCGTTTATACAACTGTCACGGGATTGTTTCAGACCATACAGTGACCGGTTCAACTTGCTTTTGTAATCTTTGCGACCGGGGACTCCAAAACCATCTGGTTGAGTCATATAAATTTCCTCCTCTAAGGAACCATGGAGGAATGCAGTTTTTACATCAAGTTGAACTATCTTTAGGTTATACAGTGCTACTAAAGCCAATAAGATCCGAATAGATGCATGCTTAACAACAGGTGAAAATACCTCATTGTAGTCTATTCCTTCTTTTTGAGCCTAACCTTTGGCTACCAATCTGGCTTTGTATCTGATGCTGTCTTTGCCGGTAGCACTCTCCTTTTTGGCAAAGACCCATTTGCACCCAATTATTCTTTTGAGTGTTTGGAAGTGGAACCAACTTCCAAGTCTGATTTTGATGAAGTGATGTCATCTCTTCATCCATCGCCTCCTTCCACTGGGCATGCTCAGGGCTGTTTACAGCTTCTTTGTAATTGATCGGAACATCATCATCAATTACTGGAAGGGCGTATGCCACCATGTCTGTGTACCGAGCAGGTTTCCGAATATGTCTATTCGGTCTACTGGTGGCAACTGATTCAAATTGCTGAAAGGTTTCTGGTGATGACTCCTCCACTTCAGTTAAGGTGTCATCAGATTCTGGTTCAGATTCATCGAAATTTTGACCAGCATCTTCTGATTCAAACTCCATCTGCTTTAGAGAATCTTGGTTCACATTCTCTGGAGTTGACAGTTTCAGCATTACAGATTCGTCAAAGGCAACATCTCGGCTTACGATGACTTTCTTTGACTCAGGGTTCCATAGTCGGACTGCCTTTACTCCTTCACTAAAGCCCAAGAAGACAGCTTTCATGGCTCTAGGATCCAGTTAAGCATCCGAAAAACAGCCGATCCAGTTTTAAGACTCTACCTCTAAGGATTTTCCAATCCATGCATCCAATGCTGTAGAGGGTAGTCAGTTGATACTCTAAGAGGCCAAGCCTCTACTCAAAATGCCTCTCTCAAGCCTCACTGAGATAACTCGAACTCTATCAACCAAAGTTCTAATCATCCGTTCTGCACCTCCATTCTATCGTGGAGTGCCTGGAGCATCAAAGTGTCTGATCTTCACTTTGAGGAACGGATAATCGCCAATATCATATCTCAGTATTTTGAGCTTTTGATCACAATCGACCTCTCTGTCTGGACAGTCTTTCTTCCAGTGTCCAACACTGGGCACACTCGTCCCTTGCAGATTGTCGATGATACTTTTCCTAAACGAGATCTTCATCCATCTATCGGTCCTTTGCGGATTAACTGGATTCTTCTCCTGGATAGGATATCCACCGCCTACTGGACTGGACTGGACAGGATCCTTCGCGGATTAACTGGATTCTTCTCCTTGATAGGATATCCACCGTCTACTGGACAGGATCTTCACCGTCTACTGGACTGGATGAGACAGGATCCTTCGCGGATTAACTGGATTCTTCTCCTTGATAGGATATCCACCGTCTACTGGACAGGATCTTCACCGTCTACTGGACTGGATGAGACAGGATCCTTCGCGGATTAACTGGATTCTTCTCCTTGATAGGATATCCACCGCCTACTGGACATTCGCGGATTAACTGGATTCTTCTCCTAGATAGGATATCCACCGCCTACTGGTCATTCGCGGATTAACAGGATTCTTCTCCTAAATAGGATATCCACCGCCCATTGGTCATTCGCGGATTAACAGGATTCTTCTCCTAGATAGGATATCCACCGCCTATTGGACTGGACTGGACAGGATCTTCACCGTCTACTGGTCCTTCGCGGATTAACAGGATTTTTCTCCTAGATAGGATATCCACTGCCCACTGGTCATTCGCGGATTAACAGGATTCTTCTCCTAGATAGGATATCCACCGCCTACTGGACTGGACTGGACATGATCTTCACCGTCTACTGGTCCTTCGCGGATTAACAGGATTCTTCTCCTAGATAGGATATCCACCGTCTACTGGACTGGACATGATCTTCACCATCCACTGGTCCTTCGCGGATTAACAGGATTCTTCTCCTAGATAGGATATCCACCGCCTACTGGACTGGACTGGACAGGATCTTCACCTCCTACTGGACGGGATCTCCACCGTCTACTGGACTGGACGGGGTCTTCACCTCCTACTGGACGGGATCTTCACTGTCTACTGAACTGGACTGGACAGGATCTTCATCTCCTACTGGACGGGATCTCCACCATCTACTGGACTGGACGGGGTCTTCACCTCCTACAGGACGGGATCTTCACTGTCTACTGAACTGGATTGGACAGGATCTTCACCTCCTACTGGACGGGATCTTCACTGTCTACTGAACTGGACTGGACAGGATCTTCACCTCCTACTGGACGGGATCTCCACCATCTACTGGACTGGACGGGGTCTTCACCTCCTACAGGACGGGATCTTCACTGTCTACTGAACTGGACTGGACAGGATCTTCACCTCCTACTGGACGGGATCTTCACTGTCTACTGAACTGGACTGGACAGGATCTTCACCTCCTACTGGACGGGATCTTCACTGTCTACTGAACTGGACTGGACAGGATCTTCACCTCCTACTGGACGGGATCTCCACCATCTACTGGACTGGACGGGGTCTTCACCTCCTACAGGACGGGATCTTCACTGTCTACTGGTCCTTTGCGGACTCACAGGTCCAGTACTTTGCACTGCCACATGCCAAAGTTACGTGGTGCCATCAAATTTCTCCACCTCGAACTTTGCAGTGGTCATCGAGTTCTTTCTGATGTAAGAACTTGATGGTGCGTTGCTAGTTGTTTCAGTTGTCTCTAACGATTCTGCTACGGTAATAAAACAAAATTACCAACTCAGAGTTTTTCCCTTATCTGTATGGAAAAAACGGATACCGCGGTTGAGTCCGGAATAGTCGAAATAGCCAGGAACGGGTCCAACTGTGTAAATTTTGGACACACGGTGAATATTCTGCGAATATTCAGCTGCAGGTGACTCGAAATGGACTCGGTTTAGCTCAACCGGCTCGGAAAAGTCTCGGAATAGTGTTCTGAAACGGCTCCAAAAATGGCCCGGAAAAGTTGGTCGGAGCTACTGCGGTGCGTGGGGCGCGTGCGGTGGCGCGTGAGGCGGCGCGTGGGCGCGTGCAGACTGGTGGTGACCGGCGCGTGGGCTTCACGCGCCTTCAACCTCTGGAGCGCGTGCGGCGCGTGGGCGAGTGAGTCCCACTCGCGATTTTTTCTGGCGGCGCGTGTGGGCGCGTGCGGCCTCCTCTGGTGCTCCGGTTGATTCTGCTGCACTCCTCTCGACGACCTTTTCAACCTGGTATTTTCAAAACACAAATTGGAGCACTTTTGAAAAAACGGACAGAATCGAACAAACTCGGTTTTACGTAAAATTTGGCTCTGATACCAATTTGTTGTGCGGAACTAGATCGAGATTACTAAAACCGATAAAAAACACACTGAAAAAACACCGATAATTTTACGTGGTTCGGCCAATATGCCTACGTCCACGGGAGGAGGAGCAAAGCTTTGTATTTATCGGAGATGGAGTATTACAAGAGATACGTATTACAAGTGCTCTCTATAGCACACACTCAACCGGGAGGGGCTCTCTCTAGAGCTCTCACATCTCTACCGGGAGGGAGCTCTTGGAGCTCACCTTTGGAGCTCTCCAACTCTATCTCACTCACACTCTCTCAACTCACTCATTTTTCTCTCTCACTCTACATGGCCTTTTATAGGCACCATCCATGGTGTGAACACATAGCTAGTGGCAAACAAAGTAGCCACCATCCACCAACTATCATGGTGGGAACACATAGCTAGTGGCAAACAAAGTAGCCACCATCCACCAACTATCTTGGTCTACCATCCACCAACTATGGTTGGTGGTAGCCTCCATTATTGACCTTGATTGGTGGCTTTGGTGGAAGCTTCCTTGATTAACTTTGAGCCATATTCAACATTCTTAACTTGAAATTTTCAATTTAAAATCTTATTAATAAGAATGGGAGAATGAGGCTGACTCCCAAAATTTGAACCCAAGATTAAAATCATTCAAAACCTGATAAACATAGAAAGCAAAAAACATAACCTTTAAGAATAAAAAACGACCACAAGTCACAAATCCTTCCAATGCCGAGATTCAAAACTGCACACCCATGAAATTGCCACATAAGAATCTTATTAATACCAAGTGCTCATTAATTTCTTGACCCAAGATTTAATTAGTAATTGAGTTGACCCTGTGTGAATGGTAACAAATAAATTAAGCAATTAATTAAAGTTCAGTCAACAATATTTCATTAATTCATTTGTACTGAGATGTGGGTTGGCTGCTTTACACTTAGGTTCTCGCCCGTTAATTGCCTGTGAACATATATATTGGCCAAAAAAAAAACTTGCTTGTGAACATCACATTGCCAAAGTACCTAATTTAAGAGGAGAACTTAATCAACATAATGGATGCAGGTTAAAGTCAAAATTCTCTACCTTGTTCAGTTTTTGTTGAGATAAATACCTTGTTTTCAGGTTTAATTTGTTAATCAAAAGAAGAATTTACATTAGACTAGAATAATTGGCTATAGCTAGGATTATAATTACATCAACTTTTATTAACAATAATTATCTTGGTGCATACTTAGGCATTTGACCAATTAATGATTGGTACACGTATCTCGTATCTCATATCTCTTTTTTATCAATTTTTTTAAAAATATATATATAATTTTAGAGGCACAATAATGAAAGGGTCTAGAAAATTAAATTTTGAAGGTTTTTTTTTTTATATTTGAAATTATCAAAATTAAATTTTAATCACTAAAACTAAAAAACTAATATTCTATCGAAAGATTGTTGACTTTTTTTTTCACTTAAATGTTGAATAGCATTGTCATAACAGGGTTTTCCAACTTCATGGCCCAACAAGTCGGCTGGTCATTGGATTCATTAACTTATTATTATTATTACTTTGAATTTCAACGATTGGATTCCAACTTCCAAGTCCACCCATTTTGTTTGTTTCTTCTTTTTCTGTTTATTTCCAGTGCCTAGTCCAGACTCCACTCCTTTTGAACACTGGAAAAAATAAATAAATAAAAAATTCTCAACTCCCATCTATCTAATTATTATAATAATTATGATAATAATAATTAGCCTCTTGTTAATTTCTCTAATCTAATTATCAGCTGAACAAATTTCCAGCACAAACCACGTTAAACAAGAAAAAATGAAATTTGTAGACAAATTAAGTTGCTTTGTCGTGAAACACATTGAAAACTTGAAAGGGTTGCAATTAGCCAACTTTTCACCATCATCACATGTTTTGCAAACTCAATTATCAAACCAGAAACAGTCAAGTTATTCAGCTGCAGGCCCTTTTATAAGGTCAATCCTATTTGGTTCTACAAGTTAACACTATGCCTACTTCATCAACTGTATAATCTTTGTCCAAACTTAATTTAAGGATATATACACAAATTTATGTACTCTTCTCCATCGGATTTGGTTAATTCGTTTTCGGATCATTTAGCATTTTGGATTTTATAATCAGTGTAAGGTTAGATGAATTCTAGAGAAATAATCATAATTAACTTATAAGATAAGTGATTCACTAAAAAATAACAGCAGTTGAATTTTTTAATCGACAGTGATTTTGGTGGTAAATTTTATTAAACTTCCTTAGGGTTTGGACATGAAATTTTTACCTTCCATCTACCTCTAGTACCTTTCGATTTCATGAAAAGTTTATTTTTCTTATTTTATGACTTTAGTCATAATATTTCTTTGGTTACAACTTTGGTCATATTATTCAATTAAATATAAATTATCACCCTCTCATTTTCCAAACCCTAAAAATCATTGGACAATTCGATCCCACCCAAACACACAGCTAATTTTTAATTAAGTTTGAATTTATTTTTAAGCTTTAGCTTTTCAATGTTGAATGAATTATGTATATTGAATTTTTTTATGCGAATGTTATCTATCTTATTTGCAATTGTAATTATATATACTATTAAATACTATGTTATGTTTTGATGCTTATTTTAAATTCTTTAACAACTCTCGCAGCAAAGGGGGTTTTCTTATTCTCCAGACCAAGACCAACTGCCCAAATAAACATCCCTAAAAAGAGTCAAATCTATGCATATAAAATATTATATTAAAGTAGAATTATTTTATTTACAATCTATTAAAGTAGAATTATTTTATTTACTATCTATTAAAGTAGAATTATTATTTTATTGTTTTTCCATGAAGATCCCAATTGAGGCTTTAATTGTTTGACATTTGGCAGCCAATTAAGTACTCTTTTCTTTTCTTTTCTTTTTTCAATTTTTGGTAAATAAATTAATAAAAATGGTGAATGATGTTTTGTTCAGAAAAGAAAAGATAATGAAAAGAAATAAGATGAAAAATATGACTATATTTCGGATTAAAATATTTAACTCCTTTCTAAATATTTTATTTATTATGATTTCAAATGATTAAATTTTTTGACAAAAGATAGGTATTTTGTCAGTATTTCTTTATTAAGAAAATTCGGATTACACACTTGTGTAAAATAAAAAAACTAAAGTAATATATTATATTTAAAAAAATGACCAAAGGTCCTGAGCGAAGACAATTTTTTTTAATTAATTATTAATTGCGAGATTATTGAATAAGTAATTAATAGGTGTTTGGAATATGAATTTTCTTCTGCTTTGTTTTTCTTGGGAAACAAAATTTTCATTTTATTCTTGGTCGTTTCGACCACGCACTGATTGGAAATTCTCGAATTCTTTATTCATGACCATCGTTTTAAGTTTATAAAATATAAACAATGATAATCGAAGATGCACGCCAATTTTTTTGTTTATCTATTATTATACATGTCAAATTTCTTATGAATTACTTCCTTTTAGTTTCCAAAAATTAATTCAAGCAGGTAGGTTTTGAAGTTTCTTCCTTTTGGTTTTTCGTTGATTCAATTGTTTGAGTTTTACCAATATTTTCAATTATTTGAACTATTTTTCTCGACAAGTGATTTTTTTTATTATTATGAGATTACATGTATATATACATAAAACATTAATTAAATTTCAAATTAATATATGACATAATTATTACGTTCAAGAATTAAAATCCATGAACCAATTAAACAAATCAACAAATCGACATAAAGTTTTATAAAACTTTCGTATAGTTGAATTTGAACTTGAAACTTAAAAGTTCTTAAGATCTTTTTGAAATAAAGCCATTTAGATTTTAATAAGTAATTAAAACTTTTTTTTTTATTCATAAAAGTTTAGATGTAAAAAAACTACCATTTCAGATCTCAGTGAAAATCTATATTGAATTTACAAATCGTCCATTAAAAGAGATTGGCATATTGTTGACAGTTAGTGATAAAACTTTTATTACTAACTTTTTATTTTCTAAATAAAAAACCAAAAAAAAAAAAAAACTAAATGAAAAATTAATATAATTTTTTGAAGAACTAAAAAAAATTAGCAACTTAATTTTTTAATAGTAATAAATTGTGTGATCTTACTTTTTAGTTTTTAGATAACACGATTATATTTGAATTAAGTTCCAGAGCTATCTAATATATACTTTTTTATAAGTGATTTTACTTTATAAAAAACTATTGAATTTTTTAAAAATTAGTAAGAACCAAATGGAAAATAAAAAAATGTACACACCTAAAAAACTTGAAATATATATATATATATATATATATATATATATATATATATATATATATATATATATATATACACAAAGAAGTTGGTGACAATCAAGTTTGAACTAGGGACTAGGGAACCAAGCCATAGCAAAAGCCAACCCAAAATATTTCTCAAGTCCAAGATATTCAATTGGGCCAATGGCTTCAGGAGTCTGCCCATACATCTCAATTCTCAACTCCCTTCCAACCTTTCTAACTCTAGAGAAAGAAAGAGAGCGTCTCTTTTTTCCTTGTCTACAGCTAATGCGACTTCAAAGTAAAAGAGAAGGTATTATTGCCTTTCAACTTCTTTGCTTCCATTTTCAATTGGGTCTTTGTTATTTTCCTTTAATTCTTTGTTTATTTAAACAGCTACCCATTTTAGATAAGCAACTATATTTGTTTTTATAATCTAGAACCTTTTTTTTTTTTATTCTTTTTGGCTTAGTTTAAGCTCTCAATTTGCTGAGTTACCAAATTGGTTTATCTCACAGTGAAATTTAGTTCTTATACTCCATAAAAATAGACTTGTTGTTTGTGTTAAAATGTGATTTTATTGATGGATAGAAGAAAATGAAGCATTTATGGGTTTTTTAAATGAGTGTCAAAATTTTCCCAACTAATTTTAAAATATGGGATCACAATTTTCCTAACTAATGTTGGCTCAGTGGGTAATTATTTTAGTTTTCTAAAGAAGAGACTTTTTTTTTTGAATTTTTTGTTTCATTCCTTTTGCTGATGAATGAGCAACCAAGAAACTTTACTTGCTTTTTGTTCCCTTGTGAAGATGATTTCTGTGTAAAATGAAACTTCAGTTTGCTTTTTTTAAAGTTATTTGTATGCATTACTGGAGTAACCTGTGTTACTGTTGAAAATTCTAGATTAACATTCATTTAGTGCTTAGAGTTTACCTTTTAAACTCAACTAAGTAGTTGCATTTTTGACAAATTTGTCTGTGATTAAACCTTGTGAATGATGCAATGAACCTTATAGTGATCAGTGAGGATCTAGACGATATTAGATACTTGTATGTAGTTCAATCATGTTACTCCAATCTTGCAACTGTTAGCTAGTGATATGAAAGTGTTAATTCTCATTCGCGCAACTCTGTAATGTAAAATATATTCTTAAGCTCTGTTGCTAGGAAATTTCTTAATTGTATGTTTGTAATTTTATTGTAGTACTTATTTGTCTTTTAGATTATTTTTTTTTATCTATATAGGTGCATAATGCATCAAGTCCCAGTTCTTAGTGCTCAATGCTTCAAAGGAGGCACTCGTAAGTATTCCTACTGACTCATTCTTGATGTTGTATTAATTTTTGGCTGCAATGCCCTTTTTATTTTGTTTCCATTAAATTAAACCTAGTGCAGCTGAAAATATTCTTCTCTTCATTCCATTGTTTTATATATTCAGCGTATGTGAGGACACTGTGGCACTTCAACTAAAAGTGTTGGTTGGTATATTGACCTCTTCTTGTAAAGAATCCAATCCTACGTTTATTCCAGCGAACAGCTTTAACTAGTTTGGCTGTAATACAATTGCTTGAAATTGAAATTTGCAAGCCAATACCATGCATTTGTAGTTGAACTTTTTCTTCTTTTATTACATTTCTCCTTGAATCAACTATTGCAATAGCTCTTAGTTATCAGCTGTTTCTAGTCTTTTATGTATATTATTTCCCTTGCTTTAAGGAACATAAATGGATTCTCCAAGCAGAATTGGTGACCGATCAACCAGTGATGTTGTTGTGAGACTGCAAACACAAGAAGGGCGTGATGAGTGGATATATTGTCACTCCAACATCCTTGTAGAGAAGAGCAAATATTTTGCTGACCACTCTGAGAATTGGCCAACATGTCAGATCCTTGACTCTCGCAACTGTGTTGAGGTATACTGCCAAGAGTCAGACTTTGATCACCATGTCAATTTTCTACGCCTTCTCTATGTTGTTATAGATGGCTCAGTTGATGACTGGAATGGTGTAAAAAATGCCCATGGCATTCTCCAGGTTGCCATTGAACTTGGGTGCCCACAAATTGCAACTGCTTGTTTGAACTACTTAGAAGCTGTCCCTTGTTAAGAGTCTGAGGACAAGGAGATTTTAAGAATCTACCAGGCATGGGTTCTGAAGTGGATCCAATTCTTGCCCATCTCCAACCAGTCAATCCATCAGCTATACGTGGGATTTTTATCTCAATTCTTTGATTTGCCACGTTCAGCTCAAGAGCAGCTTGAGTACATGGTAACTGAAGATGATGTTTCCCCTCTATTAATTGCCAATGATGATATCAAATCTGAGGTAAAAGATTGTGTAGGGAGACTATTTCTAGTTTTAACAGTTTGTTAGAAGCTTTTTTTTTTTTATGTGAGCCCGCAGAATCGGTTGGTGAGGCAGGAAAGATGACATCATTTCAGTCCTATTTAGTTGTCATTTTGTGGGCTTGGCAGCTGTTGACAAAGTTGGAAATAATGAGGGAATTTGTTAGCAGTTGGGTAGATGCATCCCATAAAATACTTAAGGTCATGCAATCAAGTCCAACAGTTGAAATAATTGAGACAAAGCTGAAGGTTATTGAGGTTGTGGCAAAAGTTTTGGAATCGATAGGGTATGGCGCTGTTATTTTGGCAACCGCTAAACGACTTCACAAGGTGAAAGTCTGGCTCTGGCTTCCGCGTGTGCCGGTTACAAAAACCTCAGATTGATTCTGTTATGACTAGTGATGAGGATTCTTTGGCATTTAAGATAAATGGTGAACTTTGGCAGTCATAGGAATCAACATTCGTTTCCATCTGCGGACCAAGCTGAGATTTTGACTGAATGGTTAGGAAATGAACATGTACACTATCCAGATCTAACTGAGGCATTTGAGGTGTGGTGTTACAGGACCAAGGTTGCTAAAGCTGAGAGTAGCATTATTAGGGGGCGGCCATTGTATGACTAATACACTTTGAACCCTTTTCTCCCTTTCCGTTTAGGCTCTGATTCGGTGATGATTTGCTCAGTCAAGCATTGAGCATTCAAGGATTTCATTTTTGTTTCTTTGTATACATCAGGTTACAGTTGCGTTTGAAAGGAAAGTGTCATTAAAATGAAGAGACGTCTAAGTTAGCGACCCCTTCCGTTCTTTGTTTGGTTTGAAGTTGAAATTTTAGTGTTTGTAAATCATGTAATGCTAGATCCTCTATAATTGTATAAATCTTCTTTCCCTTTATTTAATTAAGCATAATCTTCTAGGTCCTCCCACAACTTGATGGACTATTGCTGCACAAGTTTTCATGACCAGAAACAATAATAGGGCTCCTTGTCTCGAACCTTAACAAATTATATTTTGTAACTTTTGCATACTTCATCCATTTGAAACCTTGATGTTAAGTTGTTAACATTCCATGCAGTATTCATGATTCAAGATGTTTCAATCTTCAAGCATTGATAAAAAGTAGAAATTTCAAATCCTGTTCTTGATAATAAAGCTCACAGCAAAGCTTGAGCACTTTCCTCAAGAATGTTCCTAGTAACAGTTTTGCTCCGAAGAATTCAATTGCAGCAAACTCTGCTTCTTAGATGCAGTGTTCAGCAGATAGTTTAAATAAAGAAACCACTAATTACCCCCCCCCCCCCCAAAAAAAAAAAAAACTTTTTGTAACCCAATCTTATTTGTTTTCTTAGCAATCGGTTTAATATCAGCACAGAACAAAAATAGTAAAATTTTCCTCATCCATTTTAAAGAAATACTACAGTAATTCACACCCAAATTGACGAAAATTTGATATAATCCGGTATACCCAAGTAACTAATTTATGATATCAATCCATCTATGATCCAATCCCCAAAACTTACAAAATTAATATACAATCCGCAAAAATATATGCTGAGATCCTAAACTGGCTATGCAAAGTATAAACCTATATACTTGGTGACTTTTCTTCTTTCTTTACACTACCAAGCAAGCATGCATTTTCCTCGTTACCTAAAGGAGAGAAAATGAAGAGAAGAGCAAGAAATAGTGAAAGAGGAGCCCTGGCTGAAACCATTCCTTATAAGTTTCTTGAATCTGAATTGTCTTGTTCAAATGAATCATATTCATCAGGCAACAAAGTCTGGTAACAATTGAGCTGCAAACCTTTTTCTGTTCTGAATATTGATGTTCTCATATGCAGCTGAGGAGTGAGGTGTGGAAGGGTTTATAGCACCAAACTCATTTGGTTCACCAATGTCTAGCCTTGTCCCCATTTGCATGCTTTGGTTTGGGAGAAAAGTTTGATGAGTTGCTGCTGATAAGGAGAGGTTTTCACAGTGGGGAAGACCAAGAGTGAGTGAAACACCATTATTACCTGAAAACCTTGGGGCGAACTGTTCTGCATCAAACCTTCCAATTTCTCCAATAGGGTATTGCCCAAAACCTCCCATGAAATTTGTATTGGTTCCCATGAATGAGTAGCCATCTTTGCCAAACTTCAATGAAACCTCATTGTTTGCCTCTCTTTGCTTGATATCCATGTTTATTGATGGGACACTAGTTGGGGACTGCAAAAATTCAGTGCTCCTTGTTTTCTTGGGACTTCCTTGGGTGATCCCTTCCAATTCGGATGACCCAATGAAGGAAAATCCTGTCTGGTTGCCGACATTTCCTGCAAGAGGAGACGTTGAAGCTGTTGAAATGGACATTGAGAAAGCCTTCTGGTTTGTGGGATTGTCCTGTTTGGAGCTGAAACTTTTAGCCTGGTTCTCTGCAGGACTTTTCTCTGGAGCAGTGGATTTGGATGCTGAATCTTCATTATTCTGGCTCTTGCTTGTTTTGTCCTCAGAACCATTCTGTTCTTCTTGCTCCTTGATTTCCTCCAAGTACATCTCTTCCACCATTGGCTTCCAAAGCCGGACTCGAGCATTTATGAACCAATTAGACACCTAAATTATCACCCAAAAAAACCCTAGATTTAGACATGCCATAATCGGGACAAGTCACAAGTAGGTCTCAAAACAATGCTAAAGAACACATAATTTAGCCATTACCTGGCTCCTAGTAAGCCCTGTTTGTTTTGCAAGCATGTGCTTGTCTGAGTCTTTAGGATAGCTGAAATGCAAATAAAGAAATCAGATAGAATTGGAAAATGACAAGGACCTTCCAAATTTAGAAAGTTTTAAGGAATGCTTCAAATGTAGCAATGAGAATTATTTCAGAATATATACTTACGGGTGGAGAAAGTGTTCAAAGAGCCAAGCTCGAAGAACAGAAACTGATCTTTCTGGTAATCCTCTTTGGTGTCTCCAAGCATTGTGGTGCTGGATCATTCCCAACTGCTGAAGTGCTCTTTGTTGTCGAAGCTGATGATCGACAAACTTAAGTCTTGAGCCCTCAATCTTCCCTCCTAGGCAATCTTCTTCACCTAAACTCTTGTTTGAAGCTCGAATTTGACCAGTTATTGCATCTTTCAAACACCGAAACTGCTTTGAGATGGTCTTTAATGCAAGAGCTGTATATGTTTTAGCAGAGCCAATTCCAGCTGCTTGCTCAAATGAGGAAATTACAATCTGCATCTGGTGATGGTATTGCCTGTACCTTTGATCCACCTGGGAAAAAAATATATATATATGAAAAAAAAAGACTTAACAATAACAATATCATGGCTGTGCTTTAAGCATGGACTTCGGACTTCGGACTTCTGCTGCAAAAACATTGAAATTCTATCTTTATGACCAGATTTCAAGAATCTAGCCATACAAATTTTAAACTCTGATCGGTAAATTTCATTGATTTAAAGGTCTAAAATCAAACTATGGCTGTCAATTTCAAGAAAAATCGATCAACTTTATCTTCTTTAAAGATTGACATCTAAAAGGATATAAGACCTCAAAATTATTAAAATTTCCAATTGATGACTCAATGAAAGTAACTTTTATCCCATTCTCTTCATTATTATTATTATTATTATTATTATTATTATATCATCCGACTCAATTGATAAAGACTCAGCTCAATTTCCCCAATTTTTAGAACAATTTTTCCTTGAAAAACACAACTTTCCCTAGAAAACAAACTTATTTGCTTATACGCTTTCACTTTCAAAAAATCAAACCAAACTCAACAAAACACATACAATATTAGACAACTATATATATATATATATGATAATTATCCGTACATATAATTTCCATACCTCATCAAGCATGCTAATTAGCTTTGCTTTCTTCATCTGAATTTCCTGTCTCTCTGCCGTGCTCAGCTCGGCACCGCGCTTCCCACCTGCCTCCCCGCCACCAAAGCCATCTCCGGCCACCGCCGACGATTCTCCAATAGCCTTACTACTGCTATTGCTATTATTTCCACTACCCTTTGTAGCCAATTCACTCTTCATTATCCCAGTATTGTTAACATTAACAACCTCATCAAGAAGCTCTTGAGCAGTCTTCAAGTATTTAGAGCTCAACAACACACTTTGTATACCTGAAACCCCATTGGTCACCCCTGAACCCGAAGAAGCCGAACCCCCTGAAACCCGCATGTCCTCACCTGAAACTGCTTGAGCCTGTGATCCATAACCGGGCTGCTGTTGGGAAGAAAGGCTCAAAGAGAGTCCCTGCTGAGCGCGTGGAGTGTCACGCGCTGCTCCAGAAGGGTCAATAGGGTTGTACAAGTTGTAATGGACGCGCTGGACGAGGCCATGCAAGGGGGAGATGTCGTGGGAACTAGGGTCTTGGTTGGAACCGGAGGTGGCACTGGCAGGGAGTGGGATGCCGACGAATTGCTGAGTGTGGGGAGATGGAGCGTGAGGAGAGAGGGAGTTGAGGAAAAAGAGGTTGTTTGACGGCGGAGGAGGGGTATCCAAGTACTGAACATAGGCAGGGTTCATAAGTACGAGGGTTTGAAGATCATCAGCTCCTTGTATTTCAGGGTTCCCATGAAAGTACGTCGCCATCGGATGTTGTTTTGTTTCTAAACGAGTTTGTAAAAATCTAATGTTATTTTTTCTGAGCTTTCACTTCACTGAAAAGAGAAACAAAGACTAAGTATTACTACTTGTATTGTATAGTCACATACATTAAAAAATAAATAAATAAAATCCATCCATAAGGACCATAACATCAATCAAAATATACAAAACACCAAAACTTACACATGTTTTACCTTATTCTTCACAAATGAATCCTGAGTCTTTGAATCAACCCATTTGAGAGGGCTTTGCTTGGTTGATGAATTTGTGAGAGAAAAACTTGGAGAGAGGTACTTTTTAGAGTAGCAGCAGCAAGGATAAATGGGATATAGATGGTCTTCAGATGATCAAGTGGATCCTGGAAAAATCAATAGAAAGAAAAGGAGTGATGACCCCACAAAGTTCAAATACAAGTAATTGTAATTGGTTCAGGGTTTGAAAACAAGCCATGTTACTTGTCTGTCTCTAGCTAGTTCTTCATATTCTAGAGCTTGAAGACATGGGGAGAAAGGAGGAGATCAAGAAGAAGAAGGAAAGGAAAGGAAAGGGCGTAGAGAATGAAAGCTATGGTGTTTATTTATATATATATATATATATATATATATATATATATATATATATATATATATATATATATATAAAGAGAGGGAAGGATCAGGTACAGAGATTTGAAAGAGAGAGAATTGATTATAGTAATAGTTAATAATATTGGTACCTGGTCTGATAGTAATCTGAGTGTGCACGTGCTTCTTCATCATCTGCACTGCAAAGGAAAACAAGGATTTTTAGCTCACAACAAAAAAAAAAAAAAAACATCAAAATTTGAGGGAAAAAAGCTAATATATATAGTTATAGCTAAAATACCATAATTTGAGAGAAAGAAAAAGGAGAAGGGAGAGGGGTAACATCATTTACTACTCTATGCCCACCTGTCTGAATATGATCTATCTATGGAATTTATGATTTTGTATCAATTCCCTGATCACAATATAGAGATGAAAGCTATAGTCCTTTGCCAGACTCAAAATCTCTGCAACTCCACCCCACTAAAAAGGGCAAAAAAGAATGAAAGAGAGGGTTAAAAAGGCTGAGAAAAAGATACCCATCTTTTATTCACTTTCATTATCCACAGATTTATGATAATTCTTCAATCTTTAATTCCCATTTCTTTTCTTTTTTGTTTCCTAGTAAATTGAATTCAATGAATTGTACATTTTTTTTTTGGGGGGTTTTAATTTAGACAGATTGGTGGGAATTAATTGTATCTGTAGTGCAACTGTGAAAGGTTGTTATCCTTCACAGATGATGAACCCCTCCTTCCCTTTCTCTATTTAGATAAAATATCTGCGAAATCGTATTATTTTTATTCAAATTATATTACACACTCAGATTATTTGAAAAAATCAACTACTTATTACAAAAATCATTAATAAATTATTCAAATAAAAATTTATTATTTAATTATTACATATAATATGTAATAAATAATTAATTTTTTTCAAAAATTTAATTACGATAATATGATTTGAATGAAAAAATTCATACAATTCTTTTTATCAATATATATATATATAATATATATATATATCAAGCTTTTAAAAAAATGTATAAATTTAAATAATAAAATATTTCTGTGTCAGAAGATTACAAACAGCTGAAAAACGGGGAAACGTCTTCTTCCACAAACAAAGCTTAATTAAGAAAAGAAAATTATTATAATAAAAATAATAAAAATAATAAACGAAAAAAAATATGATGATGATGATGATAAACAGAGAGGGTGGAGAGGGTCCTACTCCTAAATTCAACATTAAATATCTCTTTGTCTTTTTCGCCTTTTTTTTTTTTTTTCTTCTAAATTTTCATAACTTTTTGGGCTAATATTATTTTTTTGCAGTTGGCTGCCAGAGTTTGAAGATAAAGCAATTAAATTGCTAAGTAACATACAACCAACCACCATTGATGCTTGAAAAAAATTAAATACAAAATGAAATAAATACTTGTATTTAGACATGTTCACGGACCGGACAGCTCGTTCGATCCGACAATTCAACTCGTATTGGATCGAATTTGGATAGATAATTATTATTTCGGGCCGGATCGGTCCAAAACAGTATTTTAGATATTAAAATAATATTATTTTATTTAATTATAAAAATATTAATAAATTTTTTTATTATTTAAATAGGATGAATAGTGCTCAAGAGCAGACGGGCCAGCCCGGGCCTGCCCAGGGCCGAGGCTGGGCAAGGATCTTGAAAAAATTTCTGGCTTCGATCCGGCCCATGAGCACCTCTATTTATACTAGTACAAATATCTTTACATAAAATCTAGTACGGTTAATTTATATAATTACTTTTAAGAGGTGAATCTAACAAGTTTAGATTCAAATTTTAATATTTATAATCATTTCTCTTCTCAAATTACAGTTTTTTATGGAAAAAAAAATATATATTTTACATAATTTTAATTTCTATATATATTAAGAAATTTAAAGAAAATCTATTGTTTATCTGCATGAGAAATTTATATTTGAAATATATATATATATATATATATATATATATATAAACTTGAAATCTACCCAAAAGTAAATAGTTTGATCTATGAAACAAAACAAAAACAGTGGGGTACCAATCAAATGCATGAATGTGTGAATTTGAATTAAGTGCTTCCAGCTGTGTAGGGCCTCCCTGAGTTTCTCTCATCTCATGCATCAAACCCTTTAGCAAAATTGTAGAAAATTACATAAAAAAAGAATTCCTCTGCTATAAGTGTGTATTAGCTACTTTCTAATTTTAAAGTTCTTTACTTCTCTCCCAAATTTTTTTTTTTTTTTTTTTTTCATATTCTGTCTTCATCTTCCTAAGCAACCTTTTCAAGGCTCCAAAGGGATTCAAAAAAACCAAAGAAACTAAAAAAAAACATGAAGATGTCAGGTAGCAATAGATTTATTAAAAGGATAAAAGAAGCTGACCTTGATGGGAAAAAGAATGAAATCCAAGAAGATACTATAGGGAAGAGCTATTTAATTAACCAACTCTCTGAACAACAAAATCTACCTATTTTTTCTCTGTCTGATCTGATCTGATCTGATCAGCCACATTTTCAAGAAACTTTGCTATCACCATCAGTAACAATTATAGCAGCAGTAGTAGTAGTAAAAGAGTGAGCAGTGACAGACAGGCTTTTGAGGTTATGATTTTTTGGACTGGTTTTTCCAACTATATTCAAACATTTATTAATTTATGTTTACATTTCATCTTCATCAGGTAAACCCAATTTTTATTGGTTGGGAGAGCTAATAAATATAAATATATATATATATATTTAAGGGTTTGAATCAACTGTCATTCTCTGATCAAATCAAAATCAATAAATAATCAGCAGCAGCCAACATATAGTAGTAGTTCTAGGATTCTCCCATGAACAAACTTAATGGAAACTTTTCACTTTTATTTGTCAGGCAGAGATATCATTAACTTTGAGTTTCACAGCTAGTGAAAGCTGCCCCTGCTGCCATAAAAAGTAAAGCTCAAAAACTCACCTGCAAAAGAGAACCCATGTGCTCAGTCTCTTTGTTGAGTAATAAAAGGTTCTTCTTTCTATTCTATCTCTCAGTTTTCTCATTGGCTAAAGAATATCTATATATAGGTCATAGATTTCTTTTCTTTTGACTGACTGCATTTAAACTGATGTTTCTGTTAGCTAGAAACTGATGCACTATAGTAGTACAATTCTGAGAAGTCTCTTTGTCACCCAATTTTGAGGGTGTATTCAATAGGAAAAACATATTATTAAATTCATGTTCATGCCTTTATAACAATGTCTAAAATGCACGTGAAATTAAACACTTTTTAAATAACTTGATCATTGAAAGTTTAGACATCTATGATATATACCCTTTTTTTTCACTGGTTTTAATTAAGTTAGACCTTAAGTAGTACTTGAAAACTAAACCCTTTTTAGAGTGAATTTTTTGCATGGGATTGGTACCATCAAAAAGCGAAAACGTCCTTTTTCTTGCCATACAAAATACCTGGTTTTCTGCGTAGTCTTGAGTCATGAATATGATCTTTAATTTTGTCATGTTTTTTGCCGCACGCCTCATTATTTTTATAATAATATATAACATTAACATCGATATTTTGATGCTTCAACTTTCATGTAATGATATTATTAAGGAAACATTGGTTTAAAAAAAAAAGTTTATATTCGTCATATATCAGAATCTCAAGCGAAGCTTCCCACCATTGCATTGACACTGACCCCATTTAACTTTCATTTGAATTTATTTCTTTTTCTTTTTCACTCTTTTCTTAACCTTTTTCTCCCAAGAAAAAAAATATATATTATCAGTTCCAAGATAGTTTAAGCCGCTATTAACTCTATTTATACATAAAAAATAAAAAAGACACAAAATCTTTATTTTTACAATATTCTTAATCCTAGTACATTGTCGTAAATGTTCCCTTAATGGAATATATGGGATTGAAAAATACATGAAAGTGGTACACATGAATCTCTCTTTTTTTCTCTCTCTCACTTTGATGAATATATTTTATTAATGTTTTTTTCTATGATGATGAGAAGATTGTATGTAAGAAGTGGGTATGGAATTGGAATTGTTGTCTTTTTAATTTATTTATTTTTTGTGTTCTTTTCTTTCCACATTTATTCCAATTTTGTTATAATGGAACTCTTTGGGTTGTTGCAGGTTGTCTCTTCTTGCCCAAAATTCCAATTTCTTTTGAGAAAGAAATAAAGGACTAGAGATAAAGAAAAACATTGAAAAAGCTAGAAGATTTCATGCTTTAAAAAATAGGTTTGTTTCAACAACAAAAAAAAAAAGGAAAAGATAAGAAAGTTGAAAGTCGGTATATGGGAAATTTCAAGCAGAAAAATAGTGTACCAATCAATATTAGATATAAGTAGACTTGCTTATTGATCGGATTACTCATCTGATTCAGCTTAAATTGGACTTGGTCTGAGATAGATTTTTGATAATCCGAACCGATCTAGCTCGACAAGGATTATTTTTAAATAAAAATATTTTTAATGAATTTTAAACAGTAAAATGAATTTTCAAATTAAGTTTGAACAAACTAATCTTTTTATTCGGACTCAATTCAATCTTACTCGACTCATGAATACCTCTATACATAACTAAAAGACTTATTATATAGCTATAGTTGCATCCCGTCATCAACACCATGATTGAATTTATGAAGTGAAATATTTAATTAATTAGTTTTATGTTTTTTTATGCTTTTGTTATTATTTGTTTAAGATATAGGTCCCAATGTGGGAAAAATGTTGTTACAGAAGGAAAATAGGGGAGCAACTTTTCAATCTTTAGGATGGGGGTTGGTCAACTGTTTCCTAGCCGGACCCTTGCCCCCCCCCCCCCCAAAAAAAAAAAATATAAACCTAACCTTGTATTGTTTCTACAATTCATGAATTCAGTATCCTCTGTTGAAAAAGATTAACAAATCAAATCATACATTAACAAAGAAAAAGAAAAGGAATTTTTTTTTCCATAAAAAAAAGAAATTGTTTAGACTACTTAAAATTAAACGATTTTTTCTGTACATATAAGGGTTGGATTTCCCTCTATTATTTTTTTATTTATTACTTTTTAATACATTCATCAACATTATTTATATGTATAAGACTCACTTATAATGAAAATCATACTTATAAATGATAATTTAAGTTATATTACATAATAATCAAGGGGATCCTAACCCATATAAATTCATTGGACTCGAATTATAAAATAAATAAAATGTAGTCATATCTCTCTCATCAAACTATATATCTCATAAACTCTAATCTTTTTTCAAACTTCATATCTAAGGCTTTCAAATTTCAAGTTCAAACTATTGGATGTTTCTAGGGATATAACTATTAACTAATTAATAGGAATATATATGATCACCTCCTACATATTTTCTAGCTAATTAAATGTGACAATTTTAATCCCTCTTATTATATGTATGACACTTCCTTGCAAGTGCATGCAAGTTAATTAATTTTTTTTGTTTCATAATTAGTTTATTTTAATCAATTTGAATTTATTTCAAACCTTTTCAAATTTGACTTTCTTATTGATCAAATTTACCATAAAATACCTCCCAGAAATTTTAAATGAAAAAAAATTAATTAATTAGCTAATGAACCTTGTCTATTAGTTGCAAGGAGAAGATTTGGAACTTTGAGGTGTTAGGTTTTAGTTTTATTATGTGTGAGTTTGGTTTAATTTTATGTTGGATTTTTTAGTTATGTGCCGGTTCGTTGATTGGTTTATTTTTTCATTTAATTCATTAATTTTTTATATGAAATGTAATACTTAATTATAATTGTAACTTCTATTTGTAATATTTGTAACTCAAAAAATAAAATAGTTTAGCTAATTTTAATCAAAATTTTCGAATAATAAAGCTAAACTTGGAATATTTGATTGCAAATATTTATATTAATAAGTATAAATTCTAATTAGTTTAGAACAGGTGGTGTAACTCCATACAATATATATGCAGGTAATGTATCCCAACAAAAATGTGCCAAAAATATTTTTTATTAATGGAGAATGTGTATTAGTATTGACATTCTTAAATTAATATATATATATATTTAGCTGGATGATATATATTGATAATAATCCTTTTTCAAATTATCAATTACATACATGCATATAGTTGTTTGTTTATGCTTTCTATCTATTTTCTATTTGTTTTAGTCCCCACTCACCCTTAAATTAATAAATTTGAAAAGAAAAATTAGAACTATAATTCTAACATAAACATAAGAGTAGACCTGCTAATGGTCGGGTAGCGGTTCAATTTTTTTTTCTTTGCCCAAGTCATTTTCGGACCGAGTTCAGTTTGGCCCGTAAACCCCTTTTATTATTTATAAATTATTAAAATATTAAAAAAATATTTTTATATTAATATTTATATATCTTTTATAATTAAATTTAAATAAATTTTTTTATTTAATGAAGAGTAATTCAGACCGAGCTAACTCAATTTACAACACTTCTTATCTTTGCTCGATCCAATTCGAATCGAATTTATCAGATTGGACGGACTACTAGATCCTTGAGCTAGTACACATAAGAGCATATCTCTTAATTAAAATATATATTACAAATATAGGGAGAAAAAAAAATGAAAGGGGTTTCTTCACTTTTCTGTTTGGAGAAGGAATTTAGGCTATGACAATTGACAAGTGATGGATTGATGGCAATATAGTATCCTTTTTGGACGGTACCTATTCGAGGCTTCTTTAAAAATAATATATTATTTATATTCATAATTATTAACATTACATATTGCAGTATTAATTTCAATGATAATAAAAATTATGATAATTATATATATCTTTTAAATTAAATATAAACTTGTAGGTTTATCATTTCCATAATATCCAAAACTTACTAATTAGTTCTATAGTCATTACTATATTTATCAAAAAAGAACATCACCTCCAAACGTAATTCAAGAGATAATCTTTCAAAAAAAAAAATTGTGAAGAACATAAGCTGATTAATTCAAGCTTGTTGACTACGCAGACAGAGAGAGATAGAAAGGTTGCTTTCATTTTTGGACTCATTTTCAATTAACTACAAATAAATAAATAAATAAATAAGCTACTTTTGAGCCCTACCATATTATTCTTTTCTTTGCTGGAATGCCCGTCCCAAGACCCAACCATTATTGGGTATTTTCTCGAAAGAGTAAATACCTTCACATTAAGGAAAAATAAATAAATCACGCGCAATAAAATTGCACGCGCGCACACATATACATATAATTTCGTAATATTAATGTAATGTTATCATAACTAAGGTAATAAAAATAATATATCTAATCATATATAATTTTCTTTTTAAAATTTTAATTCCATGTTTCTTCAACTAGTAAGTAGGGAAATGTAGTCGGCTCTACACTTTTTCCTTTTTAGAGCTAAATTTCAAAATCCAAGTCAAATTCATTGAACTACGACTATAGGAACTTCCATCATTGTCTATGTTTCTTGTTTTGGTTTCAACATGAGTGAAAGAACTTTTTTCTTTCTCTTTAACTTATGAGACATCATTTTGGGATGAGGGAGTATTTAATTTTGAGGTTCCTATCTACCATTAATCTCTCAATACTTATTTAATTAATTCATCTGAGAAGGATATTACGCATCTAAACTTTCTTAAATCCGTAACCTCCAAGAGTCTTTCAGCAGCTTGCATGCCATCTGAACTAGTACTAATCAAGCAACATATATTCCAACTAAAAGGACTTGAATTTTTTTTCCTAAACAAGGGTAGTTTAAAATCTTTTTTACCAAAATAAGGTAGTTTTAAATTTATTTCCCTTATTAAGGTATTTTAAACTAAATAAGCCCTAATCAGATTAAAGAGTAAAACTATGGTAAAAAGTAAAAACTCTCTCCTTTGTTCTTTCCTGCTCTGACCTCTCTGCCAGTTTTTTTTTAATATATTTATTTCAGTTAATTTTTGCTTGTTCTTAAAATATAAAGTTTATTACATTCAAACATCTTGCTCATGTTGATCTATTATTGAATTTGATAATTATTTAGTATGCATTTAAATTTATTAAATGATTTACATTTGCGAAGAGATTATAAAATCTTATTATCAAAACCCTATCTACAATCAAAAACTAAATTTGTTAGAGGAGAGATCTTAAGACATACCAACTTGAACAAAAAAAAATTGATTAGATAAGTATATGGGCATAAGCTTCAACGATTTCATTTTTTTTACCGCCATCCAAAATTTTCAGTAAAAGTTATCCAAGAATTCACCTCCATTTTTCTTTCTTCACAAGGTTCCTTAACATGATTTAATCTTTTAAATACTAAGTCCACACCTCCTAATAAATTTGTATGGTTAAAATGACAACTTCATTTGAGAAAAAAATCGAGCTTCAAATGGGTAGTAGTTAATTGTATCATTTAAAAAAAAAAAAAATTGGTAGAGATTTTGGTTTTTTTTACATGAGAGAAAGATGAGGAGAGGATTAGATGATGAAGAAGAGTAATTAGATCTAGATGTATAAATCCGAAATTCAAAATAAGGCCATGTAGATAATGATGTGGCAAAAATATCCCACTTAGAGAATAAAGATTAAAAATGCCTTATTTTGGTAAAAAAAAAAATGTAAACTACCTAGTGTACGAAAAAACTCAGAAGGACTTGTATATATGTATACATACAACCTTATTATCCAACTATATACTATATCAAATTAAAGGAAAATTCTTAGCTATGCCTCAAAATTTTGAGTTTAAAGACTAAAACACACCAAAATTCATGTCTAGCTCGATTTATTATTGCTAACTATTTGAGAGAATAGATGGTTTTTTCAACTAAAAACCAACTTGCATGATTCAGACAAACAAATCTTCAATGATGAAGTTTATTGTGGCATCCCAACTAAAAAGAGAGCTGTCTAATTAATTACTAGGGCTTCTACTTAATTATTTGGTGATAGCTTTTAGTTTGTAATAACTACATATCTCACAAGAAATTATTCCGCACGAGTTTTGCTACTTTACATCGTTTCCGAGTAATTATGCAAACATATGATTTGTACACAAATCTCTATCTTCAGATTATCTTAATCAAGTTAATATAACTTGCAATAAATAATAGTTTAGAGTTGTTCATGGATTAGGCTAGGCAAGCTCAAATAGTAAAAATTTTGCTTGCCTCGGCCTGACTCGACTCAAAAAAATTCATTTTACAGTTTGAAATATATTAAAATATTATTTTTATATTAATATTTATATATTTTATGATTAAATTTTTATGAATTAAATAGTAATCCGGATCAGGTTAATCTAAATTACAAAAATCTTATCTCATACCCGATTTGTGAACATGTCTAAATTGAAATTGTATAATATATTAAAATTATGTATAACGCGTAGCCGTTAAATATAAATAAATTAATCATAACCCTAGTGTGTTAAAACAACATGAATAGTCTTCAAGATTAATGCTTTATTGTGTACATTAAATTGAGATTATATATTTTTTTTCTTACTAAATTAAGTCGTTCTCCAGACATTTTTAAGTTCAAAAAAATGACATTTTTATGTTAAAAAAATACTTATGACATTTTTTTTTCTTATCGTGTGTATGGATTATAGAATCATCTGTCTTAGTTTTTTTTAACTTTCTTTATTTATGCATGGAAATATTTTTTTTAAAAATGTTTGTATTTGATGCAAAGTCAGTAAATCATACGATAACACCTTATTAATAAACAAATATAAAATTTTAAAAATTTTTAAAAATAAATACAAATAACTATAATTTTTAACAAATGACATCATGTGATTCACTGTCAATATATAAATCTATACACTAACAGTGCATAAAATATAAATCTTTTAAAAAAAAAATTCAAAAAGTAGGTAAAGTAAACAAGGGATATTTCTAAATTGGGAAGGCAAATGCGGCGTTAATTGAGTTATAAACTTATCAGCTACTTCTTTTTCTTACCATGAAATTATTTTTTTATAATTGCCTATTGTTATGTCCTTCCTTGTTCTACTCTTGTAGACTGACTAAAGTCGTTCTGAGGCACAACCATAGCTAAACATGAAAGACCCTTTATTTTATAGGTCTTTTATGGAAGTAATGTCTAGAAAAAAAAAAAAAAAAAAGGGAATGAAAAAGTTTTTTTCATTTCAATTGCTTTTTATGGCACTAATGGTGATATAAAATCCATTATTTATAATTCCAAAGCTTTACGAACTTAGTGGCATTACCTAAGTATGATTTAATTATGAATCCAATTAATCAATGTTTATAGATAATAATTAAGAATTATTTAATTAATTTTTTTTAAAAAATTTATATTTAATATATTATATTTATTGAATTAAAAAATAATTTTTTAAATATTATCTTAACTAATATCACGAGATACTAATTAATATTTTTTTTAATTATTAATTATTTTAGTATTTATTTGATGTATAGATAAATCGTCATTAATTAATGAAACTCATGAAATTTGATGAGCTTCTGAGTAACTGGCACTTTTAGCAGTTAGCTCAATAATTAGATATAACCTTTTATTTAAAGAGAAAATTTGAATTATTTTTCAAATATAAAAAAAAAAAACATATAACCAACAAAAATTCCATTTTTGCATATAAAAAATAATGAAAATTAGAATAAAAGCCAACAAAATTCTTAATTGAGCTGAAGGTACGCGCACTAATTGCTAGAGTTAGGCAAGCAAGCGGGTCCCAGCGCATCCATCCCACGTGCCATTCCCTATATCGTAAAAGCACTTTACGTTGGCCTTTTCTTCTTTCTTTTTCTTTTTTCCAATTTTTTTTATCTTTCTCTCATTTTTATTACCATTAATATTTAAATTGATTAATTAAAATATTTTAAGAATTTGTATTTGATGTATTATAATATATAAATCTTGTACATCATTAATCACAACAACAAAATAATTTATTGATAAATAAAATAAAAAATTTAAATAAATATAAAAATAAATATAAAAATCGATATAAAAAGAAACGAGACATCTCATTAATATTTATTTATAAGTCTCTCATTATTTTTTGTTGGGTTCGCTTAATTGATATTTATAGACACTGATTAAGGATTATTAATTTACCATTTCAAAAAAAAAATTATATTTAATATATTATTTTTATTGAATTTAAAAAAATAATATATTAATTATTATTTTTTTATATATATAAAACCTTAACCAATGCTTATAAGTATCGGTTAATTTTTTTTTTTTTTTTATTAATAATGTATTTTGTTTTGATTCATTGACGATATATAAAATTTATACATTTTCAATACATTAAATATAAAATCATATTTTAAATACATATATTAATGATTGGTTTTAATTTGGACTTTTGCTATCATCAAAGTGGAACCCACCAATCCTCTCCCACTAACCACACTGTACACAGTACACGCGTCAAATGAACAGACCCTCTATAAATATTTCCAAATTTTGTTTTAGCTTTAAGAAGAAGAAGATTCGCCCCCAACCTTTTTCTCCCCTGTGGCCCCCACCATCCAATCAAAACCCCCCTCGCTTTGCCAATTGCCCTCTCCCTCCCTCCCTCCCTCCCTCCTTCCTTTCTTTTTTTTTATTATTATTATTTTAGGGGAGTGTAATTCCACGAATAGACGGGTCCCACGTGTTCACAAAGGTCAAGAAATCAGCCAATGAGAGGAGAGTTGAGTCTCTCGGCAACTGCCTTTTTCTTTAATGCTTGGAACCCTAATGTACATATATTATCTTCAAGTTCGTCGTTGTCTGTTTCTCGATTAGACACGTGTCGGCTCTTCTGTCACGTGACCGAACGCCCCTTTCCAGTGCCTTGTTAGGGATGAGAATGGAGCAGGATGGGAGCAGATTTTACAATATCCGTTTTCGTCATGTCATAGCATTGCTCTGTCTTGTCTCTCGTTTCGTTTCGTCGTGGATGTTGAAATTTTAATATCACTACCACCTCTATGGATGTCGGTTACATCCATAACTGTCTTGCCCTATTCAGCCCCATTTGATATTTATTAATTATTTTTAGTTTTTTTCAAATAATAAAACATTTTTAAAAAATTTAAATATAAATTAAATATAAACATGTTTCTAATATAGGAAGAGAAAAAAAATAAAGTATTAGGTTTAAGTTTTTTTTTAAAAAAAATAAAAATAATAAGTTTAATTATATTATTTTAGTATTCTTTTAAAGGTTAAATATTTAAGGGTAAAATTGTAATTTCAGTATTCGGGGCGGGGCGTTGAGGATCAGGCAATTACCACGACTGCTCCATCCCCGCCTTTCAAACAAAATAAACTGCACCGCCCCGCTCCGCTTCCATTGTTAAAAAAAAAAAAATCTCTCCATTCGGATCGATTCGAAATCCATCGGTCGGATCGGGTTTTGCCATCCCTTGACCTTGTCGTTCTTGCCAGGTGGCCCCGCTCAGTCACTTTCCAGTAAAATGACTCTTTTAGCCTTTATTATCATCGTCTATTTTTTTTTATTTGGCCAATTAACTTGACTCAAAAACCACGATTTTTTTATAGCTTTTTATTTTTTTTAATTATCGAAATATCAATTATTTGTTTTTAATTATTAAAATTCATTTTTTTTAATTTGTTGAAAAATCGTCATGGCCCATGATGATTTCTCTTATATATTTTGAAAAAAAAAAAATTTAGATATTAGAAAATCTTCACAAGCCATGACGATTTTTCAACTATTAATTTTTTTTTTTTAATTTGTATTCAAAATTACCCTTAACCAATGGTACAATTTAATTTAAATTTAAAATAAAAAATTTTGGAAAATCTCCATGGCCCATGATGATTTCCCAACATAATTTTTTTTTAAATAAAGTTAAAAAATCGTCATGGGTCATGACGATTTTCCAACTATGAAATTTAAATTTTTTTTAAAATCATAGTTGGGAAAAAAATTAAAATTTTATGTTGAAAAATCGCCATGGCTCATGGCGATTTTTCAATTGATTAAAAAAAATTTTTAATATTTAAAAATAAAGTATCGATATTTTGAAAATTAAAAAAAAAACTATATTAAGATAAATAAAGATACCCAAAAACCACGTCCTTTCTTAGTTAGATTTTGGTACACCCATAGGTGAAAAAATATATTGTTTTTAAAATAATGGAAAAAAAAAGTCATATAATGAGTAGATAATTATACTTTTTTATTTTTTTATATTTTTTAATTATATTAATATCACTTTACTTGTAATATTAAATTCAATTAGACACTTAAATAAAAATATAAATAATTGAAAAATATTTTAATTTTACTTTTTATCCTTTCATTTTCATTTTATAAATAAATGTAAATCAATAGATATGTGTTTATTAGGTGTAAATGTCAATTAAAAAGTCAATGAATGAATTAACTATATTATTGAAAAGAGACTTTTTATACGAATTAAAAGTTTACAAATAAAGATATGATGTTTGAAATTATGAATATAAAATTTTAATTTCCTGAAATACCAAGTATTTAGTTTAGAAATTTTCTTTTTTGTTGAAAAAAAGCAAACTATGTATGTGAGTGTCTAAGTATTTATTTTAGACTCTAAAATACTAAGTGATATATTTTGGAGTTTGAGGGTTTATATACAATGTCTAAAGATAATTAAAATACAACTTCATGAAAGGAAAATTTAATTTTCATTTCATTTAAAGAATACAATGAATGTGAAATTTTAAACTACGCATGCTTATTCATAGGAACCAACAAATATGTAATTAATTAAATTTGATAATTCATGTATGTGTATCATGTTTTATATTTTTTTTGGGTCAGCCGTAATATTGTATAAATATAAACACAATACAAATTAATAAATGTGTCAAAATCTTAAACATAAATACAATACATATATTAAATATATCATGTTAATCGTATTTAAACGTATCATATCGTGTTTATTACATTATTTTCATATTTATTAAATCTCTCGTGTTCGTGTCATGTTTTATGTATCGTGTACAAAATTACAGGTATATAATTAGTCCGTCTATGTATGTATTTTTTATTTAATACACTAGAATGCTTCCCCTTAGACTTGTTCATGGGTCGGGTCGGGCCGCGGCCCAAAAATTATTTTTTCCTCTTGTCCAAGCCCATTGGGGTCAGGCCCGAGCCGGCCCGTATAGGCCCATTTTACTATTAAAAATATTAAAAAATTATTTTTATTTTTATATTAATATTTATATATTTTTTATAATTAAATTTAAATAAAATAATATTTTTATTTAATAAATAGTAATTGGGGCCGAGCCGACTGGCCCAAATTGCTAAATACCTTGTCCAAGCTCGGCTCAGTATGGGTCGGGTCTATCGGGTCGGACGGACTATCCGGCCCATGGACAGGTCTACTTCCCCTGCTTTGTGTGGGGAATTTTTTTATAAAAAGTTAAATTAAATAATAATATTAATATTAATAAAAAATAATACTATCAATAATAAAATCAAAATATAAATTTTAAAATATAAAAATTTAAAATTTAAATAATAAATTTTAAATTATTAAATTAATTATTTTTCATTTCTATCCTTTTCTTAAAATAATAATTTCATAAATTTGATTCATACATAAATTTTTTATTATTCTTTAACAAATATATATATATTAAAATTTATATTTATTAAATAAAGATGAATGATAAAAATATAAAAAAACAAATGAAAAAAATATATATATATTTAATAATATTATGATTATTATTCTATTTAAATATAAAAAATAAAAATAATAAAAGAATCCACCGGTCAACGCTATATTGAAATGTGGCACCCTAACTACATGGGTGCAATGCTCTACTAATAGTTAATTTATTTTATATAAAAAAATAGTTTTTTTATTTTAATACTGATAAAAAAAAAATTTATCAAAATATTGAATTTCTCAAATTATTTATCAAAATATGCTAGTTTTTACCCGTTGGAAAGTCGCCATATGATATGGCGAATTCCCAATTGTAAACGGCGACTTTTGTGCTTCATTTGCAAACAATTTTGCAACTTGAACAGGGATATGGCGACTTCCCTCGTTCTTTTTTCTTTTCTTTTTTTGTTTTATTTGTAAATTGTATTATAATTATATTAATTTTTAATTATATATATAAATAAAAAATTTATTAATTTTATTTTTTATAAGCTTATAAATTTTTTTATTAATTTTATTAATTGATAAAAAATTTATTAATTTTATAAAAATTTTATTAATTTTATTTTTTATAAGCCTAAATAAAAATTATATTATTTTGTATTAATTTTATTTTTTTTATAAGCCTAAATTTTATTTTTAATTATATATGTGAATTGTATTTTTTATAAGCCTAAATAAGCCTAAATTTTATCAGTAGATTTTATTTTTTATATATATATAATTAATTTTATTTTTTTGGTACAAACGATGGGATTTATCAGCAGATTCAACAGTTTCAGAGGATGGGACTTGTCAGCAGAAAAATGAGAATCATATTCAACAGTTTCAAATGATGGGATTTATCAGCTGAAAAATGGGAATCAGATTCAACAGTTTCAAAAGATGTGATTTATCAACTGAAAAATGAGAATTAGAATCAACAGTTTTTCACCATGATTGGATTTATCTGCAAAAAATGGGAATCAGATTCAACAGTTTCAGAGGATGGGACTTGTCAGCAGAAAAATGGGAATCAAATTAAACAGTTTCAAAGGATGAGATTTATCAGCTGAAAAATGGGAATCAGATTCAACAGTTTCAAAAGATGGGATTTATCAGATGAAAAAAGGAATCATAATCAACATTTTTTCACCATGATTGGATTTATCAGCAAAAAAATGAGAATCAGAATCAATAGTTTTTCAGCATGATTGGATTTATCAGCAGAAAAATAAGAATCAGAATCAATAGATTTTCACCATGATTGGATTTATCAGTAGAAAATTGGGAATCAGATTCAACAGTTTCAAAGGATGGGACTTATCAGCAGAAAAATGGGAATCAGATTCAACAGTTTCAAAGGATGGGATTTATCAGCTGAAAAATGAGAATCAAATTCAGCAGTTTCAAAATATGGGATTTATCAGCTGAAAAATGAGAATCATAATCAACATTTTTTCACCATGATTGGATTTATCAGCAGAAAAATGGGAATCAGAATCAACAGTTTTTCACCATAGTTGGATTTATCAGCAGAAAAATGAGAATCAGATTCAACAGTTTCAAAGGATGAAACTTATCAGCTAAAAAATGAGAATCAGATTCAACAAACTTTTACCATATTTTATTGAATAAACCATTATAAATATGATATTTCCTTCCTCATTCTCTCTTCATTCTCAATCTTAGTTGTTATTTTCTGGTGTTAGTGATAATACCTTGTCATTCTCATCCTTCTCTATTTCTTATTTCTTTTGCTGAGTGATAATACCTTCATTCTCATCCTTCTCACTTTCATTACTACACAACATGAGCAACAGAGTGGCCGCACTGGTCTACTATAATAGCCAAATTCATAATACTGATGAAGGTGCTACCTTTGACTATGAACGTCCTAAAAGCTTTCGTGTTGGTGAAGACGTCACATTAGAGGAACTGAAGGTGATAATTCGTACAAAAATCAAAGCTGGAAATACAAAAAGAGTTTCAGAGATTAAGTATAGGCTTCCTCTTTCTATTGGTGAAGGATGTGTCCGATATAGGATTTTTCCACTAGAAGATGATGATGATGTGAGAGGAATGTTTAATGCTCACAAGACATTTCAAAATGTTGGTGTACTTGAGTTATATGCTGACATTGAGGATTGTGGGCTTCCAGAAAATGATGATTCTCAGTCGTTGTATTATGTTCCCACTTCATACAACGTTCCCACAGAAGAAATGCCATCTCAAGCTACAACGTTTCATAATTCATTTGTCTCACCAACAATTCCTACTGCCCTGGATGATGTGCTAGCTGGTGATGATCTTGTTCAGTCATGGAGCCCATGGTGAATATATTGGTGACTTTAGTGAGCAAGAAGAAGAGTATGTTGAATTCGCAAATGACAGTGATGAGAGCAATGATTCTGACCAAGACGTTGGCCCTGATATCAACACTTATGGAGTTTTTCCCCCTTATGAGCCTGCATCCCATATGCGCACCCTGGATCTGGATGCAATGCAAGTGCCAAAATTTCCTGAATATGGTCATACATTTGCTGCACCTCTGAGTTGGAATCCATCTACAGTTGATCTCTATGTTGAGTTACAATTTCCAACGAAAGAGGCTATGCATTCAACTATTAAGCACTACAACATAAAAAACTCTGTAGATTACAGAGTTATTGAATCCGAGCCAACCAAATATCATGACAAGTGTCCAATGTATGGGAAAGGGTGCAATTGGAGAATAAGGGCAACATTCTTGAAGAAGAAACAAGTATGGGAGATTAGAAAATATAATGGGCCTCATACTTGCACATCGTGAAGAATTTCACAGGATCGTTGCAATTTAGATTCTAACATGATCTGTTCATGCTTTCTGTCATTGGTCCAAGCAAATCTGGAGATTTCCGTTTCAGTTTTGATCGCTGAGATACGAATCCAGTATGGATACATCATTTCTTATAGGAAAGCATGGAAAGCAAAGCAAAAGGCAATTATTCGAGTCTTTGGCGATTGGGATAGATCGTACAATAATCCACCTAAATGGTTGGGTGCAATGCAACATTTCGTTCCTGGTACAATTGTGGAATTGCAAACGATACCTGCATATCACGGTGATCGAATGGTCCAGGATAAGAGAATATTCCTTCGGCTCTTTTGGACATTTAAGTCATGCATTGAAGGGTTTCCATATTGTAAACCTATTATGTAAATAGAAGGTACATTCTTATATGGAAAATACAAAGGAACATTGTTGTTAGCTATTGCACAAGATGGCAACCGAAATATACTACCAATTGCCTTTGCCATTGTGGAAGATGAGACAACGGAGGCTTGGTCCTTCTTTCTTACTAATTTGCATACACATGTGACAACACAACCTGGCATATGCTTAATGTCTGATCGACGTGAATCCATCAAAATTGCAATCAGACACCATGGTAGTGGATGGAATCCTCCAAATGCATACTCTGTATACTGCATTCGACACATGATAACTCGTATAATTATATAGTTTTTAGTTATGTTTTATTATTGTTTTGTGTCAAATACGAGTTATTATTGTTTAGTCTAATTGTGTTTATGATCTTTTATATTTTTATGTAATTTGGTGTTTTTCACAAGTTTCTTTGAGTGATTTCAGATTACTAGAATTAAGGGCAAATCCAGTTCAGTTCCAGTTCCGACACCTTTTGCCATATCAGCTATATCTGGAGTTTCACTGAAGCAATAAGGCTGAAATTTTAACCGTGCAAAGTTAAGAGGCATATCTATCTTTTTCATGTTTTACACTTCTTGAAACGGAGTCGTTTTCCCTAGCGAAATCAACCATCAAGTTTGCTGATGTGCAATGACGTCTGTCCTGAGCAGTTTTCGCATTTTTACCATATCGTCCGATACACATTCGCAAATGAGCTGATTCCAACGGCTATGGATCACTAACTGATAGGGGAACATTTGTCTAGACGACCATGTGATCAGATAAAGCCTCCAATATTGAAGAAATCGACCATCAAGTTGGCTGATGTGCAATGACGTCTGTGCTGACCTGTTTTCGTATTTTGCCCATATCTTCTTCTCCACATCAGAAAATGAGCTGATTCCAACGGATATGAATCAGTAACTCATAGGGGAACATTTTTCTAGAAGATCATGTGATCAGATAAGGCCTCCAAGATTGACAAAATCGACCATCAAGTTGGCTGATCAAAATGGTCATACAATATGACGAAAATTGTTAGAAAAATGCACCCACCTATTATACCTACCTTTGAAATTTGTAAAGCTTGTCTCTTGTCATTTAGCCCTCCAAAATGTGTATAAATAGAGGGCCTTGGATGATTGTAGAGGATCATATTGTACATAGGTAGGATATTAGCCATTTTAATAAAATTCTCTAAGTTTTCTTCTTCTTTCTTTTCTCTAGTTTTCTTTTTCTTTAGAGAGAGCAAGAGGTTGGATAATTAATATTCTTCCTCTTCTTCTTTCTTTCTTTTATTTTCTTCTTAGATTTTCTTTAATTTTATGTTTATGTTTACAATGCCTATGCTAGGCTAAACTTCTATTTGGTTAAGGGTGATTTCAAAGCCCTAGACATGTTTTGTGATTGATTTTCAAATTCTATCTATCATTAATTTTCTATCAAAGTTGCTTATGTTCTTCTACAAGAATTGTTCATGATGTTGTCTAGATTTATTTAGGTGTACAACTAGATAGATCTTGATAATTATCTATTGCTAGTTTAGGAGTCTTGATCTGTGTAATTGTCTTGATTTCCTATTCATAAGTGGCAATTTGTGATTAATGATTATGGTCAAGTTTTCAATAATTGCAAAGTGGAACATAACCTAAGTTGAACAATCCGAGCTTATGTGTTTGTTGCTTAGATCAACCTATCTTTCTCATCATAAAGCTTCCATTAAATTGAATTTAGAGAGCTTATTCTAGGTTGTTTAATGGTTAGAGATTAAATAGAGAGCTTGTTCTATTTAACGACAAACTAAGGAAAGATTGGGGTAACAGAGCTTGTTGTTATCTACGGTTGTTAACTTTGATAGTTGGTTGATATTGATAGATCTGAAATTGATTCTTAATGATGTCTAGTGGTGGAGAATGAAACCTTAACCATATTTTTCATATTTGATTCTTCTTACTTATTTGTTTTCTTACTTTTAGTTTGCTTATTTTTTATATTTATTTTTATTGGCTGGTTATACCGCCTAATTTGTATATTAACTTTGTTTTATTTTTATTGGCTGGTTATACCGCCTAATTTAGTATATATATTTTTATTGGCTGGTTATACCGCCTAATTTAGTATATATATTTTTATTGGCTGGTTATACCGCCTTGCATCTTATTCTTATTATTTACTTTAGTTTAAATCTGGCTTCAAAAACCCCTTTTCTTTTATTGTTCTTGAATTTAAGTTTTAAACTATTAACTTATAAACTAAAACCCAATCCCTGAGGACTCGACCCTTGCTAACTACTATACTTACAATTTATCTTTTTAGTGCAAGGTTAAATAAGATACACTCTTTTGGGTGCATCAAGTTTTTGGCGCCGTTGCCGGGGATTGTTTTCTTTAGTTTATTTGTTACTTGGTTTATTCTTATTTTTAGTTCTAATGAGTTGTATTTTCTTGTACATACGGGTTTTTCTTATCAAATTTTGAAAAAAAAAAAAAAAAAAAAAAGAACGATGGAATTGAGCAATCTAACACTTGAAGAGTTGGTGGCATACATGAACATGGAGAATCAACAAGCCAATCTCACCTTCCCAGTTCAACAATTTGCCATGGGAGGATGTCAAGGCCATCAAGTGTTCCAAGACCAGCAGTATGATCATTACTCAAACACTTACCATGAGGGATGGTGGGATCATACTAATTATGGCTACTCGAAAAATTACCAAGAAGTAGATCCTTATGCCAATTACACTCATCCATCTAGATTTAATCAATCATGGTCTCAAGAACCAGATCTTTTTCAGCCACTACATATGACTCAAAACTCAGGTACTTCTTTAGAAGATCTTGTCGATTCTCTTGTTACTAATACTTTGCAATTTCAACAGGAAACAAGGGCAAGTATCCAGAGTTTGGAAAGGCAAATGAGCCTATTGGCTAGTAGTATGGTGGTATGGGTAGCACAAAGATCTGAAGAACTCCCTGCCCAAACGATGATTAACCCAAAGGAGAATGCTACTATTGTGACCTTGAGGAATGAGGAACAAGATGAGGATGAGACAAAATTAGAGATGGATTCTATTCTTGAGGATAATGAAGCCACAAATCCAAATAAGAGTATTTCAGCACCTGAGGTAACGTTTAAGATTCCAATTTTTACTAATGTTTTTTCTCCACCTTTTCCTAGTAGATTTGCAAAGTTCAAGGAGGAAGAACATGAACAAAACATGCTGGAAACCTTAAACAGTTTGTTTGTGGATGCCATTCAACAAGTACCAACATATGCTCCATTCCTCGATGAGATATGCACCACAATGGATGATGGAATAATACTTGTAATGGAGAATGCATCCAGTTTTGTGCAAAGAAAGCTTCCTATCAAACGTTCAAATTTGGGAAGTTTCATGTATGAGCCTAACAAGCCTAAAAAGCCAAGAAGGGGTGTTGGTTAGGTTGGACAACTTAAATCAGTAATAATTGGGAAGGCAGTCCAATTAATGAAGAAATTACCAACCTGCCATACTCAGATTTGCTTTCTTTTCCTTTTATTATTTTTTATTGTTTTTATTTATTTATTTTTATGTTTATTTGTTTAGTAATTTAGGATTTTATTTAGAGTTTTTTGTTTTTGAGTCTTTTTAGGTTGTTTTTCTTTCTGATCCTTATTTTTAAAATAACTAGATGTAAATATAATTTTTATTTTATTTTTTTTAACCCCGGTTAAATGGCGGATAACGGTACTCCGTGATTATTTAAGTCGGTTCCATCAGCTACCCACAAAACTGATATTGTATATAAATTTCTCTTTCAATTTCTCTTTCATTTTTTTCTTTTTTTCAGGATGGATGATATTCTCACAAGATTACAGAAACGATTTCCTCCTTTTCCTCAAAATATTTTACTGAAGCTTTACCAAGTTCGATTTGAAAGATTAAGAATGCTTATGCACAAAGGGATTCCTGGAGACATACGTTGGATAATTGAAGCCAAGGTACGTGAAGATGAATATCTTCCTATTTTGCATTTACCAGGTACAGGTAGAAGCACTTTTGCAAAGAAGCGACGAGCAAAGCGCATGAGTTCAAATTGCCACAAATGTGCACGATGGACGTGTAATGGTAAATGTCGTTCTATTGGGATTCCGTCCTCTAATCGAGATGATAAAATTGAATTCATTAAGGATGGACTGAGTAAGGAGAATTTGGGTAATATCCAACTTTCTCTTGAGACGCATCCTAGTGGAGACGTACAAAGAGAAATTCTTGATTTATGGCCGCAATTTCAAAGGGAATGGCAACATCTTGGGAATCTGATGTTAAAAGACCCTGTTTGCCAGCTTGTAAGAAAACTGGATGGGAAGCATATCCTCGACTCATAGAAGGCGTTTAAGCCGTTTCTGGACGTAAAACCAGAGAAGATGTGAGCCACAATCACAACTACAATAAATGACTTCTCAGCTTTTGGTTTGATTTGCAATAACTTTATTTTGGTTTAATTTACGTGTTGTTCGATTTGTGTAATTATTCTCGTTTTTTTTATTTGTCTTTTACGGTTGATTTTTTCTTCTCTTTTTGATTTTCTTCCTGAAATCACGCAAAAATCTTTTGTTAGGTTAACATTTTCTTCTGACAGGTCAGATACACTATCGGCGACATTATTACTCTTGTCTGATTCACTACTCAGTCCTCTATATATTACACCATGTACTCATTCTCTTTCAGGCACTCGAAAAAAAAATGGAAAGTACTTCGTCCCAGCGCATTAAAAAAATTTGTGTCTTTGGAGGTGCTTATCCAGGGAAAAATAACATATTCGCTGATGAAGCCATAAGAGTTGGAGTAATACTTGCCCAACAAAAGATCCACTTGATTTATGGAGGCGGTAGTACGGGTTTAATGGGAGCAGTCGCTACAGCAGCACACGCCGGAGGAAGTCCAGTTCTAGGAATCGTGCCAAAACTATTCACAGGTTTTTGTGGACCTACCGTGGGTAAGGAAATACAAGTCTGGAGTATTCCTGAACGGATGACAATCATGTACCATTCTGCCGATGCATTCATTGCTCTACCAGGAGGTCTGGGTACATTGGAAGAAATAGCTTGCGTGGCTTCTTGGTCATCTTTGGTCACAAATAAGAAACCCATTGGTTTGCTTAATATTAATGGTTATTTTAGTAATTTTCTTTCATATTTAGATAATGTTGTGGATAATGGATTCATGTTTTCAGAGGCAAGGAGAACCATAATTTCTGCTACAACCATTGAAGATTTACTCAAAAAGCTCCAAGCTTATGAGTGTTTATCTGCTACGGTTGTTTCGCAAACGCTCGGAAAAAGAAAAAAGATATGGACGAGCAAGGAGTGGATTGCACTTTGTCTTTGTGACATTATCTAACATTTTGTTTGTTGTGTCTCAGTTATAATAAGTAGTTAGCAACCTCTACAGGTAATATATCCTAAATTTTACCTTCAAAAAAAAAAAAAAAAAAAAAGAAAGAAATTTGTGTTTTAAGCCATTTAAAAGTATTCATTCTGAACAAGGTCTGAGTAAGGGAGACTTGAGACATACCTTGTCAGTTTGATTTTAATCTTTTTATGTTTACTTGTTAATTTTTCTTTAGTATTTTAGGATTATTTAGGTTGCATGAGTTTGTTTTGTTTTGTTTTGAGTCTAGTTGTTCCTATTCTTATGTTATTAGTTCTTTTCTCTTACACATGATTCTTTCATTTGGGTTAATAGACTTACATTGAGGACAATGTAAGAATTAAGTGTGGGGGGAATGATTTAGGATTTCTTTTATTTTCGTCTACTATTTTTTTTTATGAGTCTTTATTATTATTATTTTTAGTGTGTTTTAGTTCCTTTTTAATACAATGATGAGATATGAATTGCATAGGTCTAAACTGGTTACTAGTGAGAACATTTTCATGAGAATTAAGCTTGATACTAATTTTTATGAGCCAATGTTAATATGATATGTTGATTGAGAAAGAAGCATGTTTAGACTTAAAACTGACTTGTATAATCATCATTGTGAGTTTTTGAGCCTAAAATGATTGATGCATTATACAAATCAATCTAATTTCTTTCTTGAGTGCTCTTATGATTACATGATTCTCTAGAACTTGCTTTAAACCGTTTGAGACTATATTGATGCATGTGACAACATGAATATGATAGAGGCATTAGGATTTTTAGCCAGGGCCAAACAACCATTTCTTATTGATGTTCCAAGAGAACACACCCTTAGTGAACCAATTTGAGCCTACATTGAATAAGCTATCTCTTTGGTAACCATAACTTGTCCCTAACCTAAATATACTTATATCCTTACCCTTGTTCTAAAGATGGATTATATATTTTGAGACATATTGCAAAAAACAAGGGATATTTTTAGTTGAAAATTTGGGTTAGAAACAAAAGATAAGTGTGGGGGAAGAAAAGAAAAGAAAAAGTCAAGAGAAAAAGAAAGGGATCATTGTTAAATACATTCCCATATTCAAAAAAAAAAATCTTCTCTTGAACTTTTAGTTAAAGTAAAGAAAAAGATGTTACAAAGTTGGTTAGAATGAAGCAAAGGCTCAACATGAATATTTAGCCTATGTGACTATGTACTTGTAAAGAGTTTTGAGAAGTTTCTTTGTATGATCTTATTATGCCTCTAAACTTTATGAACTCTTTGGAACCTTTGTGATATCTTTATCCTTTTGTTCTTCAACCACATTACAAACCCCTTGGCCCCATTACAACCTTGATTAAAGACCTCTTGATTCATGAAGTTGTATGATCTAAATAGTGGAGAATAGGTGGACAAGCAAGAATATGGTAGAACTGTTTTCATGAGATTGATTGAGTGTAAACACTTCACCACTACTTTAAAGAGTGAAAATCATGAGGGTATCCCATGTGAGAAGTTGAGATTAAATTTGAACATGCACTATTTTGATTGAGATATGTTATGTTAATATTGGCTTAACTCAAATAATTTACATTCAAGCATGATTTTTTGTGAAATTCTTTAAGCTATTGATTAGTTTATAAGACTTGTTCAAAGATTATCTCTAAGTTGTATTGAAAGGATTAGGAATAAATATTTTTAGTATATGTAGTTTATTTATAGTTTAGTTTTTCAATGTTTGTGGGTATCGTTCTAGCAAACCCTCACGAGACTAAACTCGTCCACTAGGGACACCTAGGGGTTTAAAGGCTTGTGTCACATGCTAAGTGCCACCGTGATTTCCTACGAAAATGGATTAGAATAGATTTTTTATTTTATTTTTATTGAGTCGTTGCTAGGGACTAGCAACAATCTAAGTGTGGGGGTGTGATAACTCGTATAATTATATAGTTTTTAGTTATGTTTTATTATTGTTTTGTGTCAAATACGAGTTATTATTGTTTAGTCTAATTGTGTTTATGATCTTTTATATTTTTATGTAATTTGGTGTTTTTCACAAGTTTCTTTGAGTGATTTCAGATTACTAGAATTAAGGGCAAATCCAGTTCAGTTTCAGTTCCGACACCTTTTGCCATATCAGCTATATCTGGAGTTTCACTGAAGCAATAAGGCTGAAATTTTAACCGTGCAAAGTTAAGAGGCATATCTATCTTTTTCATGTTTTACACTTCTTGAAACGGAGTCGTTTTCCCTAGCGAAATCAACCATCAAGTTTGCTGATGTGCAATGACGTCTGTCCTGAGCAGTTTTCGCATTTTTACCATATCGTCCGATACACATTCGCAAATGAGCTGATTCCAACGGCTATGGATCACTAACTGATAGGGGAACATTTGTCTAGACGACCATGTGATCAGATAAAGCCTCCAATATTGAAGAAATCGACCATCAAGTTGGCTGATGTGCAATGACGTCTGTGCTGACCTGTTTTCGTATTTTGCCCATATCTTCTTCTCCACATCAGAAAATGAGCTGATTCCAACGGCTATGAATCAGTAACTCATAGGGGAACATTTTTCTAGAAGATCATGTGATCAGATCAGGCCTCCAAGATTGACAAAATCGACCATCAAGTTGGCTGATCAAAATGGTCATACAATATGACGAAAATTGTTAGAAAAATGCACCCACCTATTATACCTACCTTTGAAATTTGTAAAGCTTGTCTCTTGTCATTTATCCCTCCAAAATGTGTATAAATAGAGGGCCTTGGATGATTGTAGAGGATCATATTGTACATAGGTAGGATATTAGCCATTTTAATAAAATTCTCTAAGTTTTTTTCTTCTTTCTTTTCTCTAGTTTTCTTTCTTTTCTCTAGTTTTCTTTTTCTTTAGAGAGAGCAAGAGGTTGGATAATTAATATTCTTCCTCTTCTTCTTTCTTTCTTTTATTTTCTTCTTAGATTTTCTTTAATTTTATGTTTATGTTTACAATGCCTATGCTAGGCTAAACTTCTATTTGGTTAAGGGTGATTTCAAAGCCCTAGACATGTTTTGTGATTGATTTTCAAATTCTATCTATCATTAATTTTCTATCAAAGTTGCTTATGTTCTTCTACAAGAATTGTTCATGATGTTGTCTAGATTTATTTAGGTGTACAACTAGATAGATCTTGATAATTATCTATTGCTAGTTTAGGAGTCTTGATCCGTGTAATTGTCTTGATTTCCTATTCATAAGTGGCAATTTGTGATTAATGATTATGGTCAAGTTTTCAATAATTGCAAAGTGGAACATAACCTAAGTTGAACAATCCGAGCTTATGTGTTTGTTGCTTAGATCAACCTATCTTTCTCATCATAAAGCTTCCATTAAATTGAATTTAGAGAGCTTATTCTAGGTTGTTTAATGGTTAGAGATTAAATAGAGAGCTTGTTCTATTTAACGACAAACTAAGGAAAGATTGGGGTAACAGAGCTTGTTGTTATCTACGGTTGTTAACTTTGATAGTTGGTTGATATTGATAGATCTGAAATTGATTCTTAATGATGTCTAGTGGTGGAGAATGAAACCTTAACCATATTTTTCATATTTGATTCTTCTTACTTATTTGTTTTCTTACTTTTAGTTTGCTTATTTTTTATATTTATTTTTATTGGCTGGTTATACCGCCTAATTTGTATATTAACTTTGTTTTATTTTTATTGGCTGGTTATACCGCCTAATTTAGTATATATATTTTTATTGGCTGGTTATACCGCCTTGCATCTTATTCTTATTATTTACTTTAGTTTAAATCTGGCTTCAAAAACCCCTTTTCTTTTATTGTTCTTGAATTTAAGTTTTAAACTATTAACTTATAAACTAAAACCCAATCCCTGAGGACTCGACCCTTGCTAACTACTATACTTACAATTTATCTTTTTAGTGCAAGGTTAAATAAGATACACTCTTTTGGGTGCATCAACACATTGCAGCTAACTTCATAAAGAGGTTTAACAATAAGGAATTGCGTCGACAAATTGTCAACATGTGTATGGAATCAGATCATAGTTATTTTATCTCTTATATTTCCTTTAATATGTAAAATAATACTGAAATTAACAATTTTTATTTTATTTTATCAGGATACGATTTGAGGCAACCCTATTTTCATTGGATGTATGAGATTCTTCGTGGAGAAAACGCAGAGGCAGCTAATTGGCTTGATAGGATCCCCAAGGAGAAGTGAGCCCAATCATTTGACGAAGGAAGACGCTATGGGCATATGACAACCAACCTAGCTGAATCTATCAATTCAGTGTTGAAGGGGACGCGCCATCTTCCCATTACTGCTCTGGTGCAGGCAACATATTATAGGTCGACTGAACTTTTTGTTAAGATGGGCAATAAGCAACAAAGAATAATCGAGGAGGGCACACATACTGTAAAACATTCACAATGACAATGCAAGAAAATCGTAGGAAAGCTAACTCCCACTCGGTTCGTAATTTTACTCGCGCAAATCAATCTTTTTTGATTGAGGAGTTACTTGACCCACAAGAGGGAGTTGCTACAATGAAGTACAAAGTAAATCTTAGTGAGATATGGTGTGACTGTGGGACGTTTTAAGCACAAAGGTTCCCTTGTTCACATGTAGTTGCTGCTTGTGCACATGTCCATGTAAATTGCGTGCAATATGTGGACAATGTCTATAAACTTGACACTATATTCAATGTTTTATAGGCATGAGTTTGAAGCAGTTGCAAATGAAGGTTATTGCCCTCAATATAATGGACCAGAAGTGTGTCCCAATCCAGAAATACGAAGAGATCCACATGTCGGCCAAAATCAAGTCGTATTTGTAATGAAATGGACCTAAAAGAAAGGCCAACCAAAACGTTGTGGATTATGCATAAATGAAGGTCATAACCGTCGAAAATGTCCTTATCCATCTGGCACATCGGGGGAGAGTTCGCATCAACAATGAACCAATTACATGTTCTGCACCTGTAATATTTACATATTTTACATTCCTTGTTATATATTGATTTATTCTTATTTATCATTACATTCTTATTTATCATTTTTAAATATTTAATTAAAAAATATTAAACTTAGAATATTAAATTTTTATAATAAGAATTTTTAAATTTTTTAAAAAGTTAAATAAAAAAATTATATAAATTTAATAAATAAAAATTTAGAATATGCTTTTTAAAAATTTTTATATAAAAATTTAATAAATAAAAATTTAGAATATACTTTTTAAAATTTTAATAAATGAACATAAAACTTTAATAAATGTATATAAAACTGCAACACCAATAAAAATTCTCCACAAATCAATAGAAGCTCATAATCATCTGTTTCAAGACAAAAACTCATACATAATTTCGTCTGACTTTTGTACGTGTTGGTCCCACCCTTAATAAATGACAGGTTTTTCTCGTCCAAATCAAGTCATGCTTAGCCTTGCCTTTACCCATTGCTTATCAAATCCCAGCTACAATGGCTCAATTGGTGCGAATTACCAGATGAAACTTCTTATCCTTGTGTATGAAAAAAATACCATTCATATGTATGAAAAATTATTTTTTATATTTAATTAAAATATATTAAATTAGAAAATTAAAAAAAAAAATCTCTGAGTTTTAATATGGCGCCATATCATATGACGACTTTCCAGTGAGTTTTAATGTTACAAAAAAAATTAAAAAAATAACACTGAGAAGTCATCATATCATATGGCGACTTCCGAGTCTAATTTTTTTTTAAAAATGTGGAGTTGGAAAGTTGCCATATCATATGGCGACTTCCCAACAGATAAAAGAATAGCGAATTTTGATATATAATTGCAAAATATAGGTATTTTGATACTTAAAAAAAATCAATATTTTGATAAATTTCCAAAAAAAAAAGTTAATTTTTAAGGAAAATGTTTAATTAATGTTTAATTATATTGTTTAAATTGATATTAAAAAAATATATAATTAATAAATTATTTTTTTAATTTAAAAAATAAATCATTAATGCAAAAAGTTTTTTAAAAATATTAATTAAATAATTTTAATCAATATTTATAAGAAAAATTATAATGTAAGATTATTTTTTATTAAATTAAAATTTTATATTAGTTATTAATTTTTTTATTAATATTTTTTGGGTTCGCTTAACCATTACTTATAGGCATCAGTTAAAGATTATTTATTTACTATTTTAAATTTTTTTTTTTTTGCATTTAATACATTATTTTTATTGAATTTAAGAAAAAATAATATATTTATTATATATTTTTTATAAATATCACCTTAACTAATGTCATTAGATATTATTAACATTTTTCATATTTTTTTTTATCCCATACCAATAACATACATTAATTAACATCTTTTAATTTTAAATTTCATTGATTGAAAGTGTACACGTATGCCAACTTTTTAAAATGGTTTTCAGTCCTATGATTTTGGTTTTGATGAGAACCGGGTAGAGGTGATCATGGATCGGGTCGGGTCGCGGTTCGATTTTTTTTTTCCTCTGTCCAGGCCCGGTCCTGGGTAGTTCAAGCCCACCCATTTAGGCTTGAAAAACTGTTCATTGAAATAAAAAAATAATTTTTTTTTTATTTTTTTATAATTAAAATTAAATAAAATAATATTATTATAATAAAAATCACTGTTTCGAGCCGAATCTACCGGGCCGGGCGGGCTGCCCGGCCCATGAGCAGGTCTAAAACCGGGTGATCAAGTTTTACATGAAAACCACGAACGGTGGAGGATGAAGATGAGTTTGGATTACATAGGAATAGGAATTTATTTTCCTAAATAAATGTATTTTCTGGGAGTTTGCGTCTAAGGATGGAGTTCTATGGATTGATGACGTAAGTTATACGTAGTATCTCTCATCTTGCAACAACGACAAAATCCACTGTGATACTGATACTGTTTAAATTTATTTGGATAATTTGGAAAACTTTCCCACTAACGCAATTGGCGCGAATGATTCACGGATTAATGATAAGTAGAACCGTAGAAATGTTCATGAGTCAGATTTTATTGTGTTTGATATCAATAACATAAATATTTATTCAAGTTTAATCTAAAACATGAATTTCAAATAAATAATTCAAATCCGTTTAGATTCGTCAATTTATTTTTTAAAAAATTTAAAAAATATATAATTTTTTATTTAATTTATTAAAATTTAAAATATAGATAACTTAATATATTTTTAAATATTTATGTTATAATATTATATATTTTTATTTTTATATGATATAAAGTATATAATATATATAAATATATAAATAATATATTATATAAATAAAAAATAAATCAAGTCGGATCAAATTTCGAGATTTGATTGTTGAAATTAAAATTCCATCTAATCTTTTTTTTTTTTTTTAAAGCTAGTAAAACCTAAATAAACATTTAAACTAGTGTGTTCTTGATTAATTACAGCAAACAGAAAAAAAGCCCAAATGATTGCCCAATGTATATGAGCTTTTCAATGTGGTTAATATTGATGAAGTTTTAAGAACCTAATTTCTATTGTGGATTATGGTGTACGTGGTTGAGCTTGAACATTGCTGAGGTTACTCTAGGTCAAGACCTTCTAAGCCTAGGTTGGCCTACTTGTACAAAAAATGGATAACAAGGTTAAGAGTTAAGACCAACATAATTCAAAACTTCACAACAATTTTTCAAAAATGCTGAATTTAGAGTTTAATTTTAAAAAAAAAAATTTAATATATTTAAGTTTCGAATTTTAATATTTATAATTTTTTTTTTCAATTTTTTTTTATAAAAAAATCCCAATGCCCCTATGCCACAAAAAATAAGCCACATTATTTATGCTCTTGTCCCCAACAAAAGCATGGACCGCAATGCAAGAAATAGTGCTTTTGTGGGCAAAGCTGCAGCCATTCAATGGAAAAGATGTTGTAAAGTTAGGTTTCTTTTGGCCCTCACACCCACTTAATGAAACCCAACAAAATTAAAGTTGTTGAGCACTTGGCGGTTTTGCTATTAAATCATGTCTTAACATTGTGGAGATCATATCAAAGTAGATAAATTCTCCATCACAAATATTACCACATAAATAACCCATTGCAAAAGTCATGTGATTACAAGTTCTTAAAAAAGCATTTTCTTACTCAAAATTATTGATTATTAAAGGGTTCGATTTTATAAATAAATATGAAAAGAAATTACTATTTCAACGTATGTGATCTTCGATTTAATTAATACCCCACGAAAGAGATATCTTAGACGACTAAACATATTTCTTATGGAAATATTTATTCTTTCAATGGTTGATACGTCTTAATCTAACACTAATTAGTCGATTTCCATTCTTTTAATTACTTGGTCTATATTAAAAATAAAATAAAATGAAATTCTCTCAAGGTATTTATGGACCGAGTCGGGTCTGGCTTAAATATATTTAAATATTAATATCACATATATTTGTCCTACTTTGATCCGGTCTAAAATATGAGCCTCAAATTCTATTAAGTCTATACATATTTATAATTGAATAGCCAAAATCCGTTTAGGTCAATCCATATTATTTTTTAAGTAAATATATTATTTTTATTTAATTTTTAGTATTTTTTTATTAAATTTTAAAATATAAATAATTTAATTTATTTTTAAATATTTACAGTATAATATTATATATATTTATTCTTTATATAATATAAATTATATAATATATATAAAAATAAAAATAATATATTATATTATATTATATCATATAAATGAAAAAAGGATCTAGTCGGATTTTGATTATTGGAGTGAAGGCCCAATTCATTTTCTAAATTGGTCTCATTTTTTTTTTACCCAAACTCATATTTCGGACTTAATATTTTTGACCAAACCCTCTCAATATTGAATAAAATTTTAAATTTGAACGAATAACCTGATTTTTGAGTAAGTCTAAAATGATCTATCAAATTCCAATTCATACAATAATGGGAATACCTAAATATATATATATATATATATAAATCAAATGAAAGATTAATATGGTTTGTGAAATTAAAAAAATTGATGTAACATATAATAATCCTCTCAATATTGAATAAAATTTTAAATTTGAACGAATAACCTGATTTTTGAGTAAGTCTAAAATGATCTATCAAATTCCAATTCATACAATAATGGGAATACCTAAATATATATATATATATAAATCAAATGAAAGATTAATATGGTTTGTGAAATTAAAAAAATTCATTCAATGATGATGTAACATATAATAATCCTATATATATATATATATATATATATATATATTCGGATTAGCTTGACTTGTTAGTTTTACTGCTTTATTCTTTACAGGTAACGTGGCTTCTCTACGTCCAAAAGACTATGAACAACTGGCCGGTTCGGTAGGCAGGCACTGGCGCTTTGACCTTTCTTTATTTCCTTTATTATAATTTTATTGGTAAATTTTTTTTTCCTTTATAAACAATGACATGTTCTAGACAACACTGTTCAAAGACACGATAGACAGACCGATCACTAATCAATAGAGGCCTAATCTAAAAAATAAAAAAAATAAAATGGGCTTACCTAACTATTCTTGTTGGATTCCAAGCTACTTTTTTCTGTTTTAATTTTCCCTTAACATTGAAACCTATTGGAAAAAATCTAAAGCTGTTTGAGATCGAAATGGGATTGTGACATTGAACATGTTTGATAAAACTAAGGGTAGTTCGATTGTGAGGCTTTGTCTCAATGTAAGGATCAAATAAGGTATTGAAACCCTTACGATCATATAAGTTAAAGTCCTATCATATGTTAGTTTTTTTTTTTTTTAATTAAAATTGTCAGATATTGAATTTTTGATATGGCATATATATTAGGAATATATATATATTTTTATATTTGAGGTTATCGGGGAGTGAACATTGATTATTGAAATTCAAATTTCAACATTCTACCAATAAAGCATAGTTATTAACATATATATATATTTTTTCAAAATTATTTTATTTTATTTTATTGTAATTGTAATTTTTATTTGTCATCAAATTAAAAATAAAAAAACAAAACTATAGGGATAAGAAATAATTACACAATCAAGAGATAGAACGCACTAGCACTTTTAAAATTTCATTGTTGATTGATTAGGGGATGGCACACTCACAAAATTGAGAAGTTGGCTTGAAAATGGTGTACTAAAAGATAGCTTAATTACTGTTTCTATCATAAAAAAAAATTCCAACTTTCTTTTGCCTTTTGATTTTAATGTTTCTAAACTTGTTAATCTATTATCATATTGATTCATGGGTAGCTTCTCTGATCTGCAAAGGAAGCTTTAGTGCCTCAGAAAGTGTAGACAATCCTATGTCCCATGTAATTCAGTTCACTATCAAGATCCTATTATGTTCCTTTGCATTGTATACAATATCTGTATTTAAATATGCAATTCTATCATGACTCATATTTATATGTCTATACTTATATTTCATATTTTAATAGCTTACATAAATAATTCAAAATATCAATAAATCACTCTGAAGAATCAAGTGAATTCAATTGTCAAAACTCATTTTATGAATAATAGAAAATTGTAAAGCTTATGATTTCCCTAACAAGTTTGAGAAGTCTATTCTGTCAAGTGTCAACAAAACAATTGGATATGACCCAAAAACTCAAGTAGGCAATGGACAAAATACCCATTATGATTGGCCCATTAGTCAACTTGACAAGTTTGATAAACAATGATAGAGAGAAGAGATATGGGCCCTAGGTTTTCCTTTTCCCATAGTGTGTTTTTTTTCTTCTTGTTGTTGTTTCAATCATAAGATTCCCCTTTTCCAAATTGGCATTTGTGGTATCCTACTTGTTTTTGTATAGTAATACTTTTTTTCCCCAAAGCTCATTACATTATATCGCCTATGACTACTTAGTTTTCACACTATAAACATAAAATGTCTATTGCAATTAATTTGTATATTAAAAGAGGGGTGTCAATGGTACTAATTAAGTTATCATCTCCATATGATGTAACTCATACTCAAACTATTAAACTAAAAATGTGGATCAATGTGAAAATGATATTCTTTCGATAATATCTTAAATCGATCATATATCAAAGGCTAAAATATTTTTAAAAAAAATCTTGAATTATTTTATTTTTTTAAAATAAGCCTTTATACTTTTATTACATTCAAATAAGTTCTTATCTTTTAATTTGTACCCAAAAAAGCTTTTATTTCAAATGAATGATTGATTTATCTTTAAAGGCTTATTTAGGTATAAATTAAAGATTAAGAATTTATTTAGATACAAATTAAATATTAAAAACTTATTTAGTTGCAACAAAAATATATAAATTTACTTAAATAAAATGGTAAAGTTGTATTTTTTTCATTATTGTAGCCTATATCAAAATAATCAATGTTTTTAATATATCTATTCATATTCATAAATCAATTTTTAATTATAAGTTTTATAGATGTGAACTATAATAATTGGTGCATTGATTATTGGTAGCTCAATAAGTGAATGAAGAATTAGGACCGATGAACCAAGATTGTTTTAAACATATCTTGGTTTTATGATGGGTTTTAAGAAATGAACAAAGAGGGCACATTTTTGGCTCAATGATTGGTGCTTATTTACTACTCAAAGAGTAGGATTCTAATTCCCCTTCTCGAATTAAAAGAAAAAACAAAAAATTGGAAGCAAAGGAAGAAATGAAACCCCTAGAGGTCCAAAAGAACTTGAACCCCACACTCTTGACATGGGCCTAAACATGGCCACCATTTGATCAATGTGAGCCCAAAACTAGGCCTCAAGTCATAATTCAGCCCTAACAATGGTATATTTTTACTCATTCACAATAGCCCATTAACAGAATTAAGTCTTCTAAACTAGCAAGGCCCAATTCAATTTACAATGCCTAATGGACCTATGATGAAGTATAAACAAGCACTTTGGGATGAGCAAAACAGGATAAAAAAACAAAGCCTTGGTGTTAAATGATGATCATCTCCCACCTTTGGTTTTACCCATTTCATTCAAATAGTAATATCAAAACATTTTGAACTTAAAACTTAATTCAATTGGTTTATACAATTATTTTTAAGAGATACATCAAGCAGGTTTGGATTCGAATTTCAACATTTGCAATTCCTTTTTTTATCTCTAGATTGCGCCTACTTTTTACAACAAAAAAAAAAAAGAAAGCATAATGACAAATTAAGCTATCGAAATATGCAGTTAAAATCATTTTGACCCTTATACTTTTTTTTGAGTCAATTTGGCTCTCAATCTATTATTTTTTTCGATATCATGTAAATTTAATAAAAATTGATAACGTGTGAGTATGAGACTAACAAATTCATTAAATTTAAGCTAATTTTATAAGAAATAGATAAAAAAAAAAAAACCAAAAAATTGATCAAAAATTGACCAAAAATTAACATTTTCATTAAATTTAGGCTAAATTAATTGAAAATAATAGCATGAGGGCTAAAGTGATCCCAAAAAAAAAAAAGTTAGGGGCCGAAATAACTCAACTGGTATAGTTCGAGGGTTAAATTTGTCATACCAAAAAAAACTCAAATTTCATTTTTTACAATTTTTTTTTTCTCTTAGAAAATAATTAACAAATTGAATGAATGTTGGGTCGCAATTTTTGATTACAAGTTAAACATCTGTTATGTGAACTAACATTTTAATTATGGTTAATCCTAATCAAAACTTTTGTCCACCAAATTTATCCATTGAGTTATCGAGCTTGACACCAGTAACAAGTTCAGGCTTTGGTATGTTCAAATTAAAAGTGTGAAGCAATATAAGTTTGTCATGTAAACTTTTTTACCTATAAAAGTTTTGTTTGGCGATAGCACTTTAATGGAATTCAACTAAATATGACAACTTTAAACGTGATAAAATTATACGATACGAACATGACACAAAAAATAATTAAAACATAACACGACACGAAAAAAAAAACGAATACGACAAGAATACACGAACGTGTCAAAATCTGTATAATACGAATTATTAATCTATCAAAATTCATATAAATATATAATATCTTAAACACAATTATAATACGTTAAAATACATAAGACAACACAAAAACATGTATTGTCAAGTTCAAATTCACTCTTAGTTTGATAATCACTTTGAAATAATATTTCCCTTTTTATTTTAAACTCTCCCCTTCCCAATTAAGAAAACTTGTGTCAAAGAAATTTTCTCAATGGCCTTTAATATTGGACAAATGTAACTGACTCTAAGCTTTGATGCCTCAAAACAAATTTCCAAATGTAGCTATCATTTTTATTTTATTTTTTTGCATTCTAAACAGAATTGTATAGACGATATAATGACTACAGCTGTTTCCTTATCAAAATTTGAAAAAGAGTTTTTGGAAAAGGATTAAGCTGATATGGAAAACCTTTTCATCTTCAAAATTACAAGTACAAAATTATGTTATCGATCGAGACTTTCATTTTTTTTAAATATTTGTATTCGAGATCTGTATTTGACACATATTTGAATATGAGTATGAAATATGATTTTTCAAATATATAAAACAAACATTAAAAAATTAAAAAAAAAATTATATTAAACACATACTCATATCCAACATTCATCTAAATTCGAGTAACATAAATACAAAACCATGTCTTTGGCATGGATGCCAAAAGTAGACAAACGAAGACAAATAAATAAGGTTCTTTGCTTTAATGCTTTATCTTAATCCTACAGATTAGTGGGTAAAACGTATTTAAAATGTACATTAACTGAGATATGGCATGGGTTTGAACCAGAAATTGTCTATTCTTCCACCCAATAAAGATTTCAACCCACTAACAAACTAACAATGCTTAAAATTTTGGTGGCTTTTTCTCATCTGTCATTTTCTCAAGATTTTAGAATGTAACTGAATAATATGGCAAAGGAAATAATTAAAATCAGATCATATCTCAACAAATAATCAAACTAGATGACAAAAAAAAATTCCCAGAAGATTACTACTAGTTTGTTTTTTTTTTCTTGCACTACTTAAGGACAAGAAATAATCAAATGTATTAAATGTGTTTTAATTACATTAATTTTGAACAAACAAGCAGACCTGTGTTTCTCATGATGAATAATGAAGTGGTCGGCTACCCAAAAAGAAAAATGAAGAAAATAGCTGTAAAGAGTTGTACACGATTTTGTCCATTGGTGTTTGGTATACTATAATGAATCTGTTTATATTTGCTTGCTGGGAAAAAAATATTATCCTTTTTTTGGTTGTTAGATTTAATTTATGTTTTCTTGCAAGAACCTGCTGATTTTCAGATCTAATAAGCCTTGGAATTTAGTGTAGAGACATATATTTCTAGTGGTTTGGTCAGAAAAAATATTTATATGCTCCAATGTCATGTTAATTAACAATGTTATCCAATTATATCCATAATTAGCATATGTTCAAATTTTATCTTCAAAAATATTTTAGATTATATTGATATTAATGCACATACAATTTTTTAGAAGACTGAAAAAAGTAGGGAGACTGAGTTAAAAATGGATATAATTTTATTAAAAAAAGTTAAATTATTAATATAATTTTATAAAAATATATTGTTTGTTTTATAATTTGGTTTTTATGTATTTTTTTCTAATGAATCGGTGTTATTTAACTTATAATATCAAATTCAGAACATTATTAATAGTATAAAATTTACAATTAATGTCTATTTTTTCTTTTACCATATATCATGTTATCCAGAAGAATGATGAGAAAAGTTCAATGGATAATAATAAAGGATCTGACTTGAATTTATTCATAGAAGAGTTCGATTCATTTATTCAATATCAGATATAGGTTATCTTTAATTCACAATAAAATGTAATGTGACAAAAAATAAGAAATAAGTACAGTAGATCAATATCTAAATCAAAGATTACCCGCAAAAAAGTTAGTTCAGTTTGTGAGAGAAAGAATATAATTTCTTTATTAACTTGGATTCGATTTTCACGAGAGCACTTTGAAAATAAAATTTCAAATGCACTAAATCGATTTGAAAAATATACTTTAAAATCATTCGAGGAAAAATTAACCTAGGTAAAGTCTGAAATACCCTTACCATATGACCAAAAAAAGAAAATATAGATCAAGGATTTAGAAGCTCCAATTGTCCTTATAACTTCTAAACCTGAATAGAAACAAGGGCAAAGGATGCATTCCATATTAAAGGAATGAAAGCAAAAGCGTGCAATTTGCAGAGGTAACGTACAACAAAGAAGAGAATGATTACAAGACATTGAACATATATATATATATATTTTCCGATTGTCAAGCAGTATGAAGAGTTCTCATCATTCGATACATCAAAATCAAATATCAAATCAAAATTTCTCAATGACAGAAAGCACAGCTAGCCTTTTTTTTTTGCCCTTTTCCACATGGATTTCAGCCATTCAATGATTTCTAAAACTAACACTACAGCAATTTTGGGTTTTAGTGGCATTTTACTGGCGGCGTTTTACTTAAAAACGCCGGCAGGTATCGTGTTTTTGTAAACGGAGCGGCGTTTCTACCCTAAACGCCGCTAAAAATTAATTTAGCGGCGTTTGTAAGGAAGAAACGCCGCTAAATGAGATCAATTACCGGCGTTTAAAATAAAAAACGCCGCTAAATATTTCTCAAATTACGCGGATTTTTTTTTTACCGCTAAAAAATTACCCGCCATTTCTATTAAAAGAAACGCAGCGTTTTTATTAGTGTATTTAGCGGCGTTTGTTATAAGAAACGCCACTAAATGTTCTCATGTAGCGGCGTTTCTCAGACAAACGCCGCTAAATGTATCACATTGAAAAAATCAGAGGAGAACATTTAGCGGCGTTTGTCTCTATAAACGCCGCTAAATGTATGACATTTAAAAAAAAAATCAGAGCAGAACATTTAGCGGCGTTTGTCTCTATAAACGCCGCTAAATGTTGCAATTTAGCGGCATTTGTCTGAGAAACGCCGCTAAATGTATGATATTTAAAAAAAATCAGAGAAAAACATTTAGCGGCGTTTGTCTTAGAAACGCCGCTAATGTTGCAAATTAGCGGCGTTTGTCTAAGAAACGCCGCTAAATGTATGATATTTAAAAAAAATCAGAGGAGAGGCGTTTGTCTCCATAAACGCCGCTAAATGACTAAATTTAGCGGCGTTTCTAGTATACAAACGCCGCTAAATATGAAAAAAATTGAGCGGCAAAATTTACCGCTTTTTTTTTAAAAGGAGATGAATAGATTTACAATTTAGCGGCGTTTGTCGAAACAAACGCCTCTATTTGCTGAAAATATAATCAGTAACAGACCCCTCTTCCTCTTTACCCAAAACACAAAACTCATTTTTTCTCACTCTCTCTGTCCATCCTCTCACACCCACCAGCTTTTAGGTCAAAGATTTAAGCAAAATTTTGTTAATCTCTTTCCATTCCTAGAAGATTCTTGTTTGAAGGTAACAATTTAATAGCATTTTGTTAATCTCTTTCCATTTTTTTTTGTAAATTGTAATAACTTGTAATTTTAGTGCAGGATTGGCAATAGGAGTTTTGGACCTTGCAATTGTTATATATTTACAGGTACAAATTAAATTTTATACTACCTTGTCTTGTTTAATTTAAATTTTATTCCAATTGTTATATGTTGATTATTTTGTGCTTTCTTAATAGAATTGCTGTATAATGATACTTTATAATATACTATTAAATTTTAATATATTTCTGTTATGTATTGATTGTAAACTATAATGTAAATTTATTGAATAATATTATTAATTATAATTTTTAAATAAAAAAAATTATATATTTTTTTTACAAATTCTGGAAATTTAGCGGCCTTTTTATAACACAAACGCCGCTATATTTGTGAATATTAAAGAACGAAATTCTAAAATTAGTGGCGTTTCCTGAGCCAAACGTCGCTAAATGTTTCAATTTAGCGGCGTTTTTTATCCACAAACGCCGCTAATTTATTCTCAAATACCATCTGCTGCAGTCCTACTCTGGCGTTTATAAACGCCGACAAATATCCCTACAAACGCCGCTACATTAGCGGCGTTTTTGTTTAAAACGCCGGGAAAATTCCCGACGTCGTTTTTCTCGACACTTTTAGCGGCGTTTTTCGAAAATGCCGCTAGCGGCATTTAAAAACGCCGCTATTATTAAAAAAAAACGCCGCTAAAGGCCTATTCTGCTGTAGTGTAAGTACGATAGGAAGTACAGAAAAGAATTGGAAATTGGATAATGTTGAGATGAAGAAATATAGAATTCAAGTACTCATTGCTTCACTGTTTCCCTCTTTGAATCTCCTTTTCCCATGTCATTCATTCATATTTCATCCACATATTTTTCATGGAACTTTCTTTGATATATAGGTATAGTATGCAAAATAAGCAAGAAATTTTATATAAAAGATGGAAAGGAAATTCCTACTTTAAAGTATATAAGTTCAAATCCCATATATGAAATTCTCCTCCTTACACATAAGAAGTAGAATAATTGCGGAAAAAAAAAAAAAAGAAACCCCCAAAAAAGAAAAATGTAAGCATGTCCATTTAATTCTCCTTTTACATAGAGTTCATAATCTCGAATTTGGTATATATAAGTGAAGGGAAATACTTAAAAAAATGAAGTATCATTGCGTCAGATCCTCTCACTAGTGATTGCTGACGGATCATCTTTGGTAGATGATGATAAAATAAAGAGCAAATTATGAACCAAGAGAATAACTAGTTAGGTCAAGAAAGAAAAATAAAAATATGGAATGTTTAAACCATGGGATTATCAGAGTTTGCATCATTCAGTGAGTTGAATATGGAGTTATGTTTTTTTTTTCGTTGATTTTTAATATATAAAAGCTGGAAAAGTTGGTATGGAGAGGCATGCAGCAATTTAATAACATTATCTCTGTCTGTTGTTCATTTGCTATCTTTTCTTTTATTTGTCACATTTTTTTGGAATTGGTAATATTGGATACTAACATAATTACACGATACGAAAAAAATAATTAAAACACGAAACATGATACGGCATGAAAAAAGAATATAGATAGATACGAGTACACAAACATGTCAAAATATATATAACACAAATTATTAACATGTCAAAATTTATAGAAATATAAAACACCTTAAATACGATTATAAAACGAGAAAATAGACGAAAACGATATGGATACACGAATTGCCAGATCTACATTTTTCTTTTTTTTGCAAAGTCATCCCGTTGTCATCATGATCCAATGCTCTGCAGCCATTTTCAATCTTAATAACTTAAAACTTTGATGCAGGGAATGGTGGTGACTTAGTTCTTAAGTATTTTTCTGATCTGTTAGGAACTACAGGCATACACTATGTTTTGTTGGACATTTTTTTTAATATGTATTTTTTAATTTCTTAATTGATTCCCATGTCATTCCACTGAATACACATGTTGTTGTGGTGGTGTTTGAACCTTGTACCTAGTACCTAGTACCAACAACATTTTTATGGTGAAAAATTAATCAGTATAAGCATTGCTAATTGCTGTGTTCAAGTGAACAACTAATTCCTCTGAAATATTTAGCAAATTCCATGGAGTAAACTCTTCCAAGCAAGGAGTCCCACTCCCTCCTGCTTTTGAGTTTTCTCCTTTTTTTCCCAAATATTTTGGCTTTGGGGATAAAAAGGGTTAGGACTGGTTGTTCTCCAAATGCCATTAACACAACAGATTCTTTGACTAGGTTTTTTCACAATAGTTTAAAGCTGTAGCCTCATCATCCTTCCACTTTCTTAGTTTAAAGAAGCAGAAAAAAAAATCATAAATAAATAAATTTGGGATTGGATAATTCAATATCAAATCTTAAAAGCAGATATAAATGTGGTAAATTGAGTCAGCTGATCAAGTCTTGTTATCCAGCTGGGTTTAGGGAATTGACATATCAGAAATGCAAGTAAAAGAGATGTTTAGAGAGAGGTCCAAAATGGAAAAAACTTGATGCCAATGCCATATTAACAATCAATGCTCATTCTTATGGAAAGTAAGTACTGCATATAGTACTTAAAAGCAAAGGAAAGGATTCAAAACCTTTGGTTTCTGACTTCTGATTCTTAGTGGGCTAACCCACTAACAATTTCTTTGTAGTGTGAGAGAGTGGGCTAAACTCTCTACTCTTGGAATGAAGAGTGGGCTGCTATTTGTAGTAATAAACAATATGTTAGGTCTAGTCAGCAATAGAAAGTAGAAATTCCTCAAACAAAATCTTTGTCTTTGTCTCTCATCTCCCAATAAAATATTCTTGACCACCAAACTTTTCTACTTATAAATATGAGGCCAGTCAGGGACAACTTTCATACACATTCCCTTCCCTACACCCACTTTTCCTTCTTCTTAGTTACATTGAAGAAAAGAAAAAGTATCTCTTGAAATTAAGGTTTTTGCTATCCCCTGCCTCTACAGCCATGGATATTGAGTCAACAGCTCAAGACAAAGCCAGGTTTTTTGCGGGTGCGCCTTGGGGCAGGGTTAAGGCCTTGCCTGGAAAGTTGAAGGCCAAGGTTATAGCAATAGCTAAGAGCATCAAAAAGCTTGGGCAAGATGACCCAAGAAGGCTAACTCACTCCCTGAAAGTGGGACTTGCTCTCACATTGGTGTCACTGTTGTACTATGCTAGGCCTATCTATGATGGTTTTGGGGTGTCTGCAATGTGGGCTGTGTTAACAGTTGTGGTTGTATTTGAATTCACAGTAGGTAAGTTAATCTAGGAGAATCTCAAAAGTTCACAAATTTTTTGTCTTAAAGTGTTCAAAAATAGTGAACTCATCATATCTATCTTTTACCTATATATCCAGGTGGAACTCTAAGCAAGAGTTTAAATAGAGGCTTTGCAACATTTCTAGCTGGTGCTCTTGGAATTGGAGCAGATTACTTTGCAAGTCTCTTTGGAAAGAAAGGAGAACCCATTGTCCTAGGATTCCTTGTTTTTCTACTAGGTATATTATTATATTTATATATATGTTTTCATGTGCAAAATCTTTTATATGGTGATCGGATAAAACAGGTAATTATATATAAATGCATACTCATGCAAGTTGATTGGTGTTGCAGCTGCAGCAGCTACATTTTCAAGATTTTTTCCAAGGATAAAGGCAAGATATGATTATGGAGTCCTGATATTTATACTGACCTTCAGTTTGGTAGCTGTTTCGGGTTACCGAGTGGATGAACTGGTAGTGCTAGCTCATCAAAGACTATCAACAATTATAATGGGAGGAGCAACCTGCATGCTTATATCTATTTTTGTATGTCCAGTATGGGCTGGTCAAGATCTTAACAATTCTGTTGCTTCCAACCTGGAAAAGCTTGCTACTTACCTTGAAGGTGCACTACTAGCAGAATCTACCTAGCTTACTTAATTAATTTACACATAATTAATTTAATTATTAGCCAAGTTGACATATGACATGAGTTATGACATTAATTCTTTAAAAATTAATTATTTGATTTTTAATATAAAATGTAATAAGTGCTACATATATTTTTAATAAGTGTTTAAAACATTTTTCATATATTAAGTAATAATTAATAACAAAATTATACATGCAGGATTTGGAGGTGTATATTTTCAATCCTCTGAAAATGATGTGGTTTCAAAGGATGGAAAGTCATTTCATCAGGGATATAAAAGTATTCTCAACTCAAAGAACAGTGAAGAATCTCTGGTGAGTTTTAGCTTCTGATCTCCACTGAACTTTGCCTTTGCAATTTGCATGCATGCCACTAACAATTGTACACTTCGTCTAATTAATTAACCTCTAATTGTTTTAAATATCATGGTTGTTGATCTAATTAATGCCACTTACTTATGCAATAAAATAATTAACAGGCAAATTTTGCAAGATGGGAACCTGGACATGGCCGCTTCCGACTCCGTCACCCATGGAAACACTACTTGAAGATTGGAGCTCTTGCTCGACAATGTGCATATCAGATTGAAGCTATTAATGGCTGCATTGCCTCTGATATCCAAGTACTACTACTTCACTATACAATCTTTAAACAGCAAATATAATTTATGATTGAAGTAATTATATATGATTTTAAATTTGCTTAGAGGAATTAATTAGTAATATATTTATTTTTTCAATTCTTATACTCACTTGGATTTGGTTGATGTTTGTTTGCAGGCATCACAAGAATTCAAAAGTAAAATAGAAGGATCATGTACAAGAATGAGTGCAGAATGTGGTAAGGCACTAAAAGCATTAGCCACAGCAATGAAAACAATGACAGATCCATATTCCTCTTCCAATTCCCATGTGGAGAACTCCAAAGCTGCCATGAAAGACCTCAAATTTGCTCTCAAAGCTGCATCCTTGGAGAATATTGCAGACTTGGTAGCAATAGTACCGGCTGCCACGGTCGGTTCAATCCTGGTTGAGATAGTCAAATGCGTAGAAAAAATATCAGAATCCGTCCATGAACTTTCCCAACTAGCTCATTTCAACAAGACGGCAGTGGAACCAACTGTTTCACCTGAGAAACCACAGCAGCAGCTGCTTCATAGGGGAATAATACAACCTGTTTTGGATGCTGATACTGATACCAATCATAATGTTGTTATTACAATACATGAAATATCCACTGATTCGCCAGAGAATATTGGGAAGCCTGATGATCAGAATAAAGTGCCAAATCCTGGCCAATGTATGAAAGTGTAAATATTTGTTGCTAACATGTGATTAGCTCTCTGTTTTTTTTTTTTCCTTTTCTTTCCTTTTTGTTGCTAATCTATGTCTCATTTTTTAATATGGGGCATTTGATGAGGGAAGAAATTATTAACAAATCCTTCCCTTTTTTTATATATTAATTTGATCTCCTTTTTAATTGGTAGCCCTTAATTTCTCTTGTTTGTTTCTTATATATTATTAGTTAATTTGAGCTATGTGCCTGCTTTTTGTTTCTTTAACTTTTGTAACAATAAAAAAAATTCCAAAAAGAAGTTGAAGCAAATATGAGTTTGTATTTTATATGAATTAAGGAATTAAAATTATATAAAATTCAAAACCAATATTGAAAACCAACAAGGGGGTAAATAAACAAGGTGATTGATCAATTTCGATTATTTTCGAATGCAAGGGCAATGACAGCAGCAAAGTGCTTTTGTTAATTTTCCTTTAATTGGTTCCATGGTTTTAGGTATAAGGCTTCCTGAATTGAATATTAAAAATAGGATGATATGCACAGCCATTAAAATTCAACTCCCCAAGTCCATTGTTGCTTTAAATAATTATCTATATTAATTTTAAAGTTTAGTATAAGTGATAACTACTCAATTAAAAATTTATTTAAAAATCAAATAACTTTTTTTTTTGAGTGTTAACAAGTGTATTTGTTTCAATTAATTGATGCATGATCTTCTGCTCAAGTTTTGAGTCGTGCTTTCTCAAATTTAAGGAAAAAAGTGTTAACAACTTAGTCAAATTAGACTTCATTTAGGCTTAATTTACTAAATTGATAGCTAGGGTTAATGGAGACAAGTTAAGGAAGTAATGATAGCTAGGGAGAATGCATGATCTCTTGGTCCCATTGATTGTGTTCCTTCACTCAGCCTCCTAAATTTGACAAATGAGTTATCACATTTTATAATATTATTATTAATACAAAAGAAAAATATATGATTCGACCTTAGTTTCGATAAAAAAAAAATTTGGACAAAAACCATATTCTCTTGAGGCATATATATGAGTTATGACAGAAGAATTTCTATAATTTTATTTTTACAAGAATTAAACCTCATTTATATTAGAAATTAAATTTCTAATACTTAAATCTGATTTGGGTGTATGAGATTGTCTTTGTATGTTCTCCCTTTGAATTCAAGACTAATTTATAAGTTAATGAAACAGCAAATTCATCATACTACTATGAAACTAGAAAGTCCTACACATATATTATATGGCAAATTAAAGCGCACCAATACTAATTAAGGATCTAAGACTCTAGGGATTATCATAAACCATGGACAGGCATTAACAAAGTTCAAAGTATAATGGAAATCTGAAAAAGCCCCTCCACTAACCACATAGCTAGAGATTTCGTACAATACAGAATTAGACTATGGAACTTCAAATTTTCAGTTCTGAGCTTTGAGTTGTTTACCACATAAAATTCCATGCAAGTGGGCATTGTTTATTGATCCCCAAGAAGAAAGTAATAAGACAATAGATCCAAGGGGTTTGATGAGAATTTTAACTTCAGGTACAAAAAAATAAATAAATAATTATGATGGTTAAAAAATATAAATTATAGTCTGCCATTGACCTTGTTTTAAGTTTCATTTTTTCCATTGATGTCACCAATTTGACTTGCTTTAAAGAAAGCCCATTTTGAAATAAAAGTTTATTGTTGCAACTTGTTTTTTTATATATTACCATATTCGAATGTCAAAACTCAAACAAAGTGCTAAAGATGTGAAATGGACATAACAGGTTAATGATGCTCATTAATACCAAACGGGTTCTTTGAGAAAAGGAGTGGTGAAAAGCAACACTTTTCTATGAATCTTCCCTTACCAAGGAATCATTTCTGTTTTAATCAATCTCCTTTATGAAAAAGTTAACTCTTGGGATTTGAGGGAAATTCCCAATTCCCACCCAATAATATATATTTTTTTGGTTAGAGAAGTTAGGTGCATCAAACATGCACGTGCAGCATAGAACTGCTTTCACTCATTACTTTATGATATGAGATTCCAGATATATAGCATAAACCGACCCCTCTATCTTCAATTTGTTTGTTTCCTCTTTTCTTTTCTTATCATTCTTCAAGAGCTAGCAAGAGGAAGAAAGTTGCTCCAATTTTTTAATGAAATGAGAACATTGGCTCCACCACTCATTTCCCATGCTTTAATCTTTCTTTAGGACGAAATACACGCACCCAAATTCTTGAAGTGCCTGATTCAGAAATATACAAAAAAAAAAAAAAACAGTACAGCATAAAAATTTTATGATTCATATGAATATTTTACAGCATTAGTAAGTATTATGGCTTGGCAAAGTAAAATTCAGATGAGAACTGAACGTGGGAAACACAATGCAAATTGCAATGTAAGTGGTTCCTTTTTTTTTTTAATTTTTTTATTTAGATGTCAGTAAAGTTTTTCTTTTGTTTGTGTCACCACTTTTAACAGTCTGATCTTCTGAACATTGGCTGCAATCCCATAGCTTAAACCAGCTATAGAAAGCTGTAAATTCTAATGTCAATGGATTAAGTAATTATCAAAGAAACCAATCACTGAAATGTTTTACACTCATAGTTAAAAAAAAAAAATAATTCAGATTCATGAATGACTTAATAATAGAAAGTGTTTCAGGATGAATCTAGACATTTATGAGGAAAAGGGAATCTAGGAATCTCTACATGAAAGTGCTCATTTGAGACCCTTTCCTCGTTTTTGTACGAAGGCAACTGAAATTTTTTTGGTAATAAGATGAAGATATCCTCATGTTTTTTTTAATCTCCTCAGTTCGGATTATAATTTTATCTTCATGATGCATTCAAAATCTTACTCTCTAGTGCTCTCCATAAAGAGAACCTTTTTTTTATGAAACAAAGAAAAATCCTGATTGACAAGGATAGGGTATTTCTATTTTTTTATATAAAAAAATCACAATTTAGAAATAAAAAAAATTACATATGTTGAGATTCGAATTCAAATTTATTAAATATTATTTTTTAAAATCACTGCATAAATCAACCAAATTAAACCTTGGATCATATAAAAGGCAAATTATATGTTTGAGAAGAAAGTTGTCTTTAAAGTATCTAGACATGAAAGTGTCCAATATGGGTATGGGCTTAACTGAAATTTCCAAACAGTCCCTGCATGCGCTTTGACCACTATAAATCCTGCTTAATTCCTAGCTACTTTTATTTTTTTGGATCGATCCTGGAGTTTTTCAACTTGTTGAAGAGTCAGTTTGCAGTGGTAAATGGGAATCACATGCCGATATAAAACCAGTCTAAATCAGCGACGACTGTGAACTCAATGCAACTCCATTTTCCTTCTCTGTACGTACTTTTAAATACAGAATAATTAAGTTGGAATATTCACACGTGAACCGCACGCCCAAAAGATGAGTTTATTGCCAGCGGTTTCTTTGTACCTCCCTCCATGAATTTCTTCATTTTCTTTACCTTTTCTTTTTTCTTTGTTTAACAGCTTTTTGATGATGATGATGTGCATGAGATATTTAGCCATGAATTACAGATTAACCTGCAGGTTAATAATCTTAACTAGGGAATCCAATGTCCATATATACCACATAATTTTTTGTTTATATATATATATATACTAGGTTTAGCTACACGTGCGCTGCACGTGAGTGATATATCATATAATTAATAATTTTAAAAAAATCTAAGATTTAATAAATAGCAAAGTAAAAGAATCAGTTCACTTAGCTTTATCAATTGGCATATGACTGTGCATAGGAGGAAGTTGACAATATAGGCAATGATTTATGGATTATATAATCAAATTAATTATGCAATGGTAGATACAGTCACTTTGTATTTTCAATTCCCTCTATTGAATAGTTTGAAGAATGATCAATAATAATTAATGATTGTGTCACCTTATATTTTGAATTCCCTCTATTGAATAGTTTGAAAATTGATCAATAATAATTAATGATTGTGCTTATTTCACACCATTTCTGATGAAACTATTCATGTAATAATTAATCACTACCTTAGGATTCAATTTTTATAGTGAAATTGGCAATTGATAATATTTTTTTCTAATAATACTAAATTTAAACATTGCCTAATTCTCCAATTGAAACTTTTCCGAGTATGTGTTAATCGAGAAAAAGAGTTACTCTTAGGAAAGCACAAACCAATGTAATGCTCCGACAATTAGCTAACTTATAAGTTCGTGAAGTTGTATCCTAAGTCTTAATATGATATGATCACTATAGCTAGCATTCTTGATGGAGTTGGTAAGAAATTGAGATTTTCATGGATGCAAGTTAGATAACAAAAGAGGCAAACTATATATTTTAGATGCATAATTGTATTGTATTACAATTTATAGCAAATAATATCCTCCAATATATGTAGTAAAGCATAATAAAACTCGTTAGAAATTTTGCACTTAAAATTAAACTAATTCAACTTCTAAACCAACTTATCTTTAGTGAAATTAAATAAGGAAAAGTATAAGAGAAACTGTTTCCACACGATAACACAAACAAACAATTACATATATATTAGTTTCTTAAAAGTTTTTGCATCAATTATATATGCCCATGAATTATCCATCAAAGTAGTACAAATTGGCTAAGCAACATGTCAAAAAGAAAAATAACGACTCGCTATTTGTTTTGCATTATATGTACTTGCAAACAAAAGAAAATACATATAACTTTTTAGCAGGGTTCCATAAAAAACAGAGTATAGTAGGTTGTTACAAATAGGGTTAGAAAATCAATATAAATTAAAATTTAGATAGATCATAAAAGAAATAAAATCAACTTACTGTGTAAAAGAAGCATGTTACAAATAAGGCTAAAAAATCAGTAAAAATTAAAACTTAGATATAGATCATAAAGCAATTGAATTAACTTGCTGTGTAAAAAAAGTAATAGAGCAATATTAGAATGTTGGTGCAGACAAAAATTCACAAAATAAATTAATCATGACTTTCATCTTTATATACGGAGACTTAATTAGGGTTTTTCTATTAACTCTACTTTGATTAGGATGCAAATAATAATAATAACTAATAAAATAATTAGGCCTAAAACGGAAGATGCAAATAATAATTAAGTCTAAACTAATTAGGTTTCATTAATGATTTGTAATAGCCTTAAAAGAAAGTAGATTTGTTTCTTAAAAATTTAATAAACCATTATCAAGTATAAAATAGTTATAAAAAAAATCAATAAATCATATTATTAAGAATAAAAATAATTCAAATTTTGCATTAAGGATAAAATAATTAATTTTAAAAATTAGCAAAGTATAGTAATATTATTTATTTAATTTTTGTATTTGAAAATAAAGAGAATGAATTCGAATTGAAGACCCACGAATCAAAAATGGATCTTTAATGATGATTCTAAACTAAAACAAACAAATAATATAACATCAATTATCTTATGGTCCGAATCTCAGCATTTGCAATCTTTTTTTTTTTAATTTCATATTATGACCTCCTTTATAAAAAAAAAAAAAACAGACCGATTGAAACCATTTCAAGTCTCAACACAAAGAATTTCAAATCGTAAAATTATTTCTTGACCGAGTGATCATCAGTTAACCAAAGAAATATGTGGACTGAATTTTCTTTTTAGCTTTTTCGATAATATATATTTTTCAAACAGCGTTGACCAGAACTATTCAAGGATAAGAATTAGGCCTAAAATAAAAACTGTATGCCCAAATCTATCATAATATGACTTATATAGGTTTACGAACACATATTTTAAATATCTAATTAATAGGTTTAGCTACACGTGCGTTGCACGTGGGTGATATATCATGTAATTAATATTGTTAAAGAAATCTAAGCTTTAATAAGTAGCAAAGTAAAAGAACCAACTCACTTAACTTTATCAATTGGCATATGAATATGCATAGGAGGAAGTTGACAGAATAGACAATGGTTTATGGATATTATAATCAAATTAATTATGCAATAGTAGATACAGTAACCTTATATTTTTGAATTCCCCCTATTGAATAGCTTGAAGAATGCTCAAAAATAATTCATGATTGTGCTATTCCACACACTTTCTGATGAAACTATTCATGTAATAATTAACCACTATCTTAGGATCCAATTTTCATAGTGAAATTGACAATTGATAATATTTCTTTCTAATAATACTAACTTTAAATTTGCCTAATTTTTCAATAGAAACTTTTTCGAGTATGTGTTAATCGAGAAAAAAATTGCTCTTAAGAAAGCACCAACAATATAATGCTCCCACAATTAGCTAATTTATAAGTTTGTGAAGTTATATCCTAAGTCTTAACATGATATGATCACTATAGCTAGCATTCTTGATGGAGTTAGTAAGAAATTGAGATTTTCATGGATGCAAGTTAGATAGCAAAAGGGGCAAACAATAAATTTTAAAGACGTAATTGTATTGATATTACAATTTATAGCAAATAGTCTCCTCCAATATATGCAGTAAAGCATAATAAAACTCGTTAGAAATTTTGTGCTTAAAATTAGACTAATTTAACTTCTAAATAAACTCATCTTTAGTAAAATTAAATTAAGGAAAGCATAAGAGGAATTGTTTTCACTCGATAACACAAACAAATAATTATATATATATATATATATTAGTTTCTTAAAAGTTTTGCATCAATTATAGAGAAAGTTTGAAACTTTCTGCATACTTTCAACTAATTTATAAATGTTAACCACGAAACGAAATCTAAGTTTCAAGCTTCACGTGCTTTGAAAATCAACTTTTTATTAATCATGCAATGGTAGATACAGCCATCTTATATTTGAATTCCCTCTACTGAATAGCTTGAAAAATGCTCAACAATAATTCATGATTGTTGTTAAAGTAATAAATTAATTAGAGTAATCTTAGTGATTCTGATTTGATTCTGATTTAGATTACGATTCAGATTACGATTTCAATATTATTATAATTATTACTGTGGTGATTCTTTCCTTAGATGGTGAGAACCCTCATGTATAAATAGGATACTCCTGTATAGACTTCTATACAATTCAATAATATTAGCAATGTAGCCCTTTGGGTCTATTCCCGTAGATGTAGGCCACCATGGCCGAACCACGTATTCCTTTGTGTTCTCGTTATCTTGCTTTCTCTCTTCTTTGTTTCTTCTAACATGGTATCAGAGCTAAGGTTTGGTATGATTTTCTGCCTATGTTCTCCTACTGCATGTTCTACCACTTTTTTTGCTTGTGTTTTTACTGTTGCGTGTTCCGTCATGTCTTCTTGTACCTGTTGCGTTTTCCGCCATGTCTTCATGTACTTGTTGCATGTTACGCCACGTCTTTCTATTCATTATGCTTGTTACGCCATGTCAGATTTTCTTGCAACGTGTTACGTCACGCCAGATTTTCCTGCAACGTGTTACACCACATTTTCCTGCAACGTGTTACGCCACGTTTTCTGTACCTACTACGTGTTACGCCACGCCAAGATTTTCTTGCAATGTGTTACACCACGTTTTCCTATCACGTGTTACGCCACGTCTTCCTGTTCTTACTACATGTTACATCACGTCAGTTTTTTGTGTCATGTATTCCACCACATGTTCTCTTATTGGTTAAAAAACTCAAGTTAGTATTTATAATACCACATTGAGTTTGAGAGGGGGTGTTAAAGTAATAAATGTAATTAGAGTAATCTTAGTGGTTCTGATTTGATTTTGATTCAGATTACGATTTCAATATTATTATAATTATTACTGTGGTGATTCTTTACTTAGATGGTGAGAACCCTCATGTATAAATAGGACACGCATGTATAGACTTCTATACAATTCAATAATATCAGCAATGTAGCACTTTGGGTCTATTCCCGTAGATGTAGGCCACCATGGTCGAATCACGTATTCCTTTGTGTTCTCGTAATCTTGCTTTCTCTCTTCTTTTTTTCTTCTAACAATTGTGTTTATTCCACACTCTTTCTGATGAAACTATTCATGTAATAATTAACCATTACCTTAGGATCCAACACAAATGTTAGTTAACAATATAAAGTAAAGTTTGTAGTAAATGATTAAAAATAATAATTTAACATTTTAGCAGAAGAATTGAGATGAAAAGAAGAAGAAAAAAAAGGCAGCATACCAAATATTTCTCACTCAAGAAGATGCCTAAACTAATTAAGTTTCATTAATGATTGTATCAAGGATAAAATAGTTAAAAAATTAATAAATCATTATTAAGAATAAAATAATTAAATTTTAGCATTAAGGATAAAATAATTAATTTTAAAAATTAGCAAGGTATAGTAATACTATTTATTTATTTTTTGTATTTAAAAATAAAGAGAATGAATTCAAATTGAAAATCTACGAATAAAAAATGGATCTTTAGTGAAGATTGTTAACTTAAACAAACAAATAATAAAACAGCAATTATCTCATGGTTCAAATCCCAGCATTTTCATCCATTTTTTTAATTTCAAATTACGACATCTTTTATACAAAAAAAAATCGATTGAAGCCATTTCAAGTCTCAACACAAAGAACTTCAAATTGTAAAATCATTTCTTGACCGAGTGATCATCAGCCAACCAAAGAAATATGTGGACTGAATTTTCTTTTCAGCTCTTCGATAACATATATTTGTCAAAAACATGTTGGCCAGAATTATTCAAGGATAAGAATTAGGCCTAAAACGAAAAATCACAAATAATAATTAGGCTTAAAATAATTAGGATTAATTAATGATTTATAGTAGCCTATAAGAAAATTAGATTTTTGTTAAAAGAATTAATAAATCATTATCAATGATAAAATTGTTAAGAAAATCAATAAATCATTATTAATGATTTGTAGTAGCCTATAAAAAAAATTTAAATTTTATAAATTAAAATATAATTATTATTTTAAAGGATAAATTTTAATTATTTTAATTTTAGTAGAGTAATAATTTGTTATCATGAATTAATTACATTTATGTAATTATTATTTTATATATATTTGTTATAATTTAATTAGTTATTATTATGCAAGTCATATATAATTGATGAATATTTATTATAAATGGCATCATTAAAATATGGATCGAAACCCTTTAAATCATGATTTTAATATATAAATATTTAAATCATGATTTCTAGTAATATATGTCTGGTTATAAAATTTTAATAATGATAACTATTTGTTAGGATATATATGTTAGCCTGCTAAGTGAGATAGAATACTAAAAAGATTTAAACTCTTTACAAAGGAGTTCTAAAAGAACTTTAATTGGACGATTCATGAATCCTTGCAATTAGATTGACTGGCCAAAATTATAAATTTATTTTTAAATTATTTTTATTTAATTTAAAGATAAATTGAATGATTCATAGTTGAACGTTGATTAGACAAAAATTCTTTAATTAAAAAAAATTCATTTGACATGTGTCAATTTATTATTTGCCAAAAATTTCTCATTCTACATAAGGATAACATAGTTAATTTTAAAAATTAATAAGTGTATAAATGTCATTCACTATTTGTAATTTTGGAGTTGGTGCTTATATATATATATGTATATATGTATATATATATATATATGTATATATCAAGTACCTTTGCTAATATAAAAACTCCCATAAATTTGAGAAATTGCACGGAAACAGCACCCTCTACATTACATTTGTAAAAATTAGAGGTGATTGATCCCAAAGACAACTATAGTACAGTACCCAGCAAAAACAATAAAAATGCAGACTTGGCAATGAATCAGCAGAATACCTAACACATGCTTAAAAACAATTGAAGAAACCCAAATCCATAGTCAATTCTATGAACAATTGATTGATAGAAAGAGTAGTTTGTCGCATGATGCATTTAACACACATTCCTGAAACCATAGGCACAAAGATTTTCGTCAAGAAAGTGGTTTCAAATTGTAAGCATAATATCAAGATCAATATGTGATAATTAGAACACCATAATCAAATAAATTAAATTTATATATATGTTTGGGTAGACATGTTAATGGCTCTTAATGGGTAAATAACTTATGTTAGAAGTGAAGAGGTTCTTTTCAAGTTATGATTGTTACTTTTCAGATTAAAATTCCAACTTTTACGGATCTTGAATTGAATTAGTCTCAAATTCATATCGTTGCGAATCACTTCAACTCACTATTTTGACCTTTGAATTTTTTCATATATGAATCTTTGACCTTTGATTTTTTTCATCTCCGTTTTGTTCTTCACCGTGCATGTCATGATCCATTTGTTTTTTAACGAACTAAAACATTCCACTTATCAAATTACTCATTTGTTCTTTAACATGAATTTGTTTGGTTATTGTGAACTTCAAACGGAACTCGAACGTCAAATTGAATCAAAATTTGAATATTTGATTTCAATGGTTCAACTCGGTGATCAAGTTTTTTTTATTTATTAAAATGATCAAGTTTCTTTTAATAAATTTTGATATTTAGATTTTAGAGTTTAGGGTTTAGGATTTAAAATGTATTTTTGAACTTTCATTTTGATAGTTTAATTTCTTAGTTATAAAGAAAAATAAAAAGGGTTTATAAGATGAAAAGGAGTTAACTCCCTTTTCTATAGTTCAAGCTCACTAACTTTCTTAAACATCAAATAAAAAATGTAAATTAAATTTAAATGTGATATTTTGTATTTTAATTATACGTTTTGTTATACAGAAAATATAATTAAAGCTAATCAAATTCAGTTTAAATACTGTATCTGTGAGTTATTTTATTTAAACTCTATTACGGCAAAACAAACCTTTTTTGGTATTTGAAGTTATTAGCACTCTACCTAATCACACCGCTATGGGTAATTTACATTTTGGGTCACTAAACTTAGCATCAACTTTTATATAGGTTACAAACCTTTAATTTCATCAAATTACATCACTGAACTTTTATTATTAATAAATTAAATCACTTATATTAATTTCGTTAAGTATTTCTAACGAAAAAGCAGACTCAACGTGAATTTTTTTTACCTAAAATACCACTCATGCATTATTTTGATGAGATGTAAAAAATATATGCATGTTGGGCTAGCTTTTTCGTTAGAATTATTCAACGAAATTAGCATAAATGACATAATTTATTAGTGAAGTTCAGTGATGTAATTTGATGAAATTAAAAGTTTGTGACTTACATGAAAATTGATACTAAATTCAGTGACCCAGAATGTAAATTACCCTACTGCTATTGACATTGCAAATAAAACTTTCAAATCAGGTTCTCTTATAAATAAATAAAAAAATTCCTCAAATCTTGAAGTTTCTAGCTTGAGCTCAATCATTAAATTTAGAAGTGACAAAATAAATCTGATTTGAAAAAGTCGTTCGAAAAATTCGAATTTGATAAAAAAAAAGAAGTTAAAGATCCACATCCAAAAAAACTTAAATTTGAAATGATTTGAACTCAAATAATCCAAACGTGAAAAAAACTAAACTTGAAAAGCATATTGAAATTATTACAGTTTCATTAAATTTAAAAAATGACTTATTAGTTTGAACCGATCCAATCTCGAAAAAATGGAATCAAGAAAACAGGTGGGGGACAGTCGCCCCCAAAGTTTTGAATTTTTTTTTTTTTATACTTATAGAGGTTGATTTTTTAAATAAGTTCAGATGAAATGAAAATTATAATATCACCCAAAATGTTAAATATAAAACTTTCGCTCCCTACAAAATAAAATTTTTAATTCCGTCATTCTCTCAAAAGAATCCGAAATCAAAATTATCTGACCCAAAACAATCTTAATTTTACATGACTTAAACTTGAAATGGCCGAACCTGAACCTTTCAGGTCCATTAGTAACCTCTGATTAAATAATTTTACTCCAGACCTTTGATATTTTCCCCACAGATTATCTTTCAAAGGATTGCAACCTGTAACCTAATTTTGATGGCCCATTCACTGGGCTTCTCTTATGTATTAGAGGCCACATCGGCTGATTCCATGCCTACTAGAAAACATTTTTAGTTTATTTCATTTTCTGGATTAAAATAATAAAACAAGAAACAATCCAGTTTAGAATTATTATTATTACTATCTCTTTTTAAAAGAGTTGAAGTCTATATACGAAATCCCCTTTCTCTTAAAATTCTTTTATATATGTAAATAAGAATAAAAATAAAAGTTAAACATATTGATTATCGAACAAAAAGAAAATCAACTTCTTTAGACAGAAATCTTTGGAAAAAGAAAAAACAAGTAAAGTTAAAGTCAATATTTGTAAAAAGTGATAAGTTGTTTTTTATTGCAGTATCATGAAGAAAAAAAAAAAGGTAAACTGTTTAGATCGCTGCATTATCCAACTTGAAAATATAGATCGAACGTTGATTTGAACAAATTTATTAAGCTACAATCAAATTCCTTTCTTGTTTACTTTACTTTACTTTTTTTTTTTTTCTGTGAAGAATCTTCTTTTTTTCTTTGGCCAAATTTGAAGAATCTTGTTAAGTTTTTTTAGATCGAACGTTGATTTGACCAAATTTATTAAGCTACAATCAAATTCCTTTCTTGTTTACTTTATTTTTTTTGTGTGGAAGAATCTTCTTTTTTTCTTTGGCCAAATTTGAAGAATCTTGTTTAGTTTTTTAGATAGCCTGCTTTTGTTCCCACAAAAATAATTAACTTATTGATTATACAAGTCATGATTACCTTTTTCTTTTTCTTTTCTTTTTATTTTTTATTTTTATTTTTTATTTTATAGTTTAAGGATAGGATATTCGAAACCTGTTCTTTTGAGTAAGAGAGCATGCATCAATCATTGAGCCAAAAGTTCGGGTACTATTATATATATATTTTTTTATCGAGAAAAGGTGGAAATTGAGGGAAATTTTTTTAAAAAAATGCCTTTGGGATTTAGGTAGAGGTTTTTCATTGGATTAAGTCGGGTTGGCTTTTCTGGTTAAAGTTTGACTTGACTTGATTAATCGAGTTCGATTAGACCAATTCTATTATTTATAAAATATTTAAAAATTATTGTTATATTTATATTTATATATATTTTAAAATTAAATTTAAAAAAATTATTAATCAAATAATAATTCAAATCAAATTTAGTTAGAATTTAAAATTTATGTTCAAAACTCGATCCGAATCAAGCGAGCCTACTAAATCAAATGGATAGCCAAACTTTAGAAAGGTCTAAATTCAACATGACATTTTGCAATAAATGAGAATAGAGGAAGTCTCAACTAAAAGAAAAATTGCCTCCCTCTATTATTATTTTATCTATTTTTCTATATACATATCATATTTTAAAAGCAAATGTTAATTAGTGTATTGTGATATTGTTAAAAATAATATTTAAAAAAATTATAGTTAATACATTATATTTTTTATGATTAATTAATACATAATATATTTTTTAATTAAATTTTGCTAACAAATGATTTAAGATCACTCTTTAAAATTATTATATATAATAATATTTTTTACTCAATGGATTAAAAATGATAAATAAAATTATCAATTTTTTTATTTATTTACAATGTTATTATTATAAATAATATATTAATTAATCTTAAAAAATACAATGTTAACAAAATCTTTTTTAATTTAATAAAATAATATATTAAATATAAAAATCAAACTTGAACAAATTTTATCAAACATATAGGACAGCCATTCTTGATTTTTATCATATCCTACTCCTTTTTATAAAAGAAATTTATTCTTCATTTTTTATATAATTTTTCATCTTAATAATAATTATTTGACTGACGTATCTATTTTTGTGCTTAAAATGTAAACATAATTTAATTTAAACGTATGTATATATATATATATATATATATATATATATATAGTTTTGAGTTTTGAACTCTTCTTAAAATGGAAACGCTTAAATTGGAAACCGGTGTTAGATGCCACGTAATAAAATCTTACTCCAAATAAATAAGAAAAATGTTAAATAGTGTTTAATGAAATTAATTAAGATAATATTTATAAAAAAATATATAATAAGTGTATTATTATTTTTAATTTAATAAAAATAATATATTAAATATAAAAAAATTAAAATAATAAATAAATAAATTGTTAAGCAAATCCAATAAATAATAACACCTGTCTCTTTCTTTTCCTTAACGACGAAGGACTTTACAGACAGAGGGATTCTATTACACCAAAAAAAACCCACCTTGAACCGCGGAATTCGCGACCGACGGAGATAATTTCCATTACAACTTTATTACAACTTAAAAGCAAATCTTTTTTTTTTTTTTTGTTAAATTTCCGAAAATTAAAAGGAAACCACTAAGAAGATCTCTCCAGTTTTTACAAAAGAGGAATAAACATGGGGCTGCTTTCTAACAGGTTTTAATTTCTTTTCTTCCCAAATTTTTGCAATCCATTTGGTTTTTTAGATTGATATGTTGATTTAACATCATTTTTTTCTTTCATTTTTGGGGTTAAATTTTTGGTGAATATGAATGGATAAAACAGAATTGATAAGGAGAGCCTTAAACCAGGGAATCACATTTATTCATGGAGGACTGCTTATATTTATGCCCATCACGGTTCTTTACTTCCACCCTTTCCTTTATAATATTTTACATATTTTGTTCATTTCTTGTAGTTTATGGATCTGGGTTTGAAATTTATGCGCTGTTTTAAGTCTTGTTATCCGAATATATATCTGAATAACCCAAAAGATGGATAGAGTTGAATTTAAATGATCTGATAGCTAAGAAATTGAAAGTTAAAAACATTGAATTGTTGATGAAAGGGTGTAGAGTAGACCAGTATCATTGCTTCTTTGGTTTCAAAATTCGCGGATAAGATATTTTTCTTGTGAAAATTTGTTATTGGTTAAACATTCAGACCATTCTCTAATATCATGATGATTCGTTAGGCATTACTCTGGTACCTAGCCTAGATCGTATACCCTAACTAACAAACTGTATAATTTCAAGGATTTTGTTAATGAGTGTCCTTAGTACAATTAATATATTATTTATAGTAATAACATTATATTAAATGTAATAGTTGACAACTTTATTCATCATTTTCAATGTATAGGTTAAAGATATTACTATATATAGTAACCTCAAAGAGTGCCCTTAGAACACTTGTTAGCAAAATCCTAATTTCAAAGCGAGACAGCAGTGTAATTGAAAATACATTATCCGCATTTAGTTCTATCTAAAACTGCATTCCAAATGAATGCTGTTGGTTAGTTTTCTAGCTTCTAGAAATAGTTTTGCCTATGATCACTTGCAGTTGCAGTTGTCAGCAGTGTTGTCAAGGCGTGCGCCTAGGCGCGCCTACGCCTTGCGCCTTAGCGTTAGATAACAAAAGCGCCTCAGACCCTTTCGGGCGAGGCTCATTTGATCAGGCGCACGCCTGGTGCGCCTAGGCGCGCTTTTTTGTAAGGCGATAGGCGTAAAAAAAGCTCGTCTGATTGAAGTTCTCTTTAATTTCTTTTATTTTAACTTTTTTCATTAGAAGTACTTTTATCAGTAAGAAAGGAGATAGTATCAAACTCTCCACTTCTCAATATTTGAGTATTCAACAACAGATATGGGACCATAAAGAAATCATGCACGTTGGGCAAAAAATAAATTGCATGTTTTGTAGATAAACTGGACCACTCTTTAGAGTTTATTATTATAATTATATATCTTAAGCTTATTATATATATATATATATATATATATATATATATACATACATAGACACACATATAAATATTGCGCCTTACTTCACTCAGGCGAGCGTTTTTTTTGCGCCTTGCGCCTTAAGGCAATACAAGGGTTCTAGCGCCTAGAGTGCGCCTTGCGCCCTTGACAACACTGGTTGTCAATGATGCTTTAAAGGACTACTACTCTTATTAAGAAGGTTCCTTATAAATAAGGGTGACCAAGTTCAATTATTTGCTTCATGGTACTTGTAATGTTGGGTTTGAGACTGGGAGTTAGGAAATGGGAAATGCCGAAATGCTAAGGGGCTAAGTTGTATCCTTGGCTGGAGGTTTGAAATGATACATATGAATTCAGAATAGTATATATTTTGCTGTTATTGAGATTATGTTTTCTCTGAATTAGGTTTACTTAAAGTTGACCTTTTTTAATTGTAGATGTTTTCAGATGATCTATTGAAGAGTTATGTGCTTATTTTTATGGTTTTCATTTGTCAGTTATATTGTGCTGGAATTGTTCTACTAATTATATCTTTATGCTTCTGTATGAGAACAGGCATCTATGTTGGAAATGATACAGTCATTCATTTTACAAGACGTGGCCAAGAAGTTGGTACCGGAACTGTTCTTGATCTCCTCTTGGTAAGCTCTGGGCCAGCTCGATCTCAACTGCATTGCCCTACCTGCACTCCACCAGAAGAAGGTAATGGTGTTGCTTCCTCATGCTTGAACTGCTTCCTTGCTGGTGGCATTTTGTATCGTTTTGAGTATGCAGTCAGCTCTGCTCTCTTTATTGCAAAAGCGCGAGGCGGAACTTGCACTCGTGCAGTCTCGGATCCGGATGATTTAGTGGTCCATCGAGCAAAATACTTGCTTGAAAATGGATTTGGTTGCTATAATGTTTTCAAGAACAACTGTGAGGATTTTGCAATCTACTGCAAAACTGGGTTGCTTGTTCTAGATCAATTAACCATTGGGCAAAGTGGTCAAGCAGTGTCGATCATAGGTGGCCCTCTTGCAGCTGTGTTGTCAACTCCATTACGCCTTGTTACTACAAACATTTATGGGATGGCAGCTACAGCAGTTGGGGTCTACTGTGCAAGTCGATATGCTGCTGATATCGGCACAAGGAGGGATGCAGCGAAGGTTTCAGTGGAGGATCTGACAAGAAGACTGGCGACAGGCTTGCTTCAGGTGATTGAACCCCAACTTTTGGCAGCCCCTCCCCCATTAGCATCTCATAGTGGTTGCTAGAAGGTTTACAGCGGTTTTATTTCTTTTCAATCTGGTGAAATTATCTGTCAATGTCTTTCAAATTTGTTGTAAAATGTGACTTTAACTTGTGAGGATTTTCAGATCTATCATTTGCTTGATAAACTTGGTTAAAGCTGGCGATTATGATTTATGTGTGGAACAATCATGAACCTATGGAACTCAATTATAAGGGGTTTTATGATTTATTTGATTATCTTGAGAACTTGTAGCTTCAATTCCTTACTCTTCAACTTTGTACACAATCAGTCTTTGTAATCGGCAAAATATGCTATCACCAACATCGCAAGAACTTGGATGTAAGCGTAAAGGCATAACTTTTATAACCCAGATTTATAAATATAGAAAACAAAATTTTGGTTCTTAACCATTGAAATATCTAAAGATACATCCGAAACTGAAATGAAATAGAAAAGAAAAGAAAGTGAAAATGAAAATGAAAGCAAAGATGAACATATAATGTTCCAGCAGACGATGTGACTCGAACGAAAGGGGTTAGCACTCTTGATGTTGTATTGAATGATCAAATTTGAGATGTCTTCAGTAAACCTCTTACACGAGCAAAACTGCATTTATACAACCATCATTCTCTGGGTTATTTGTCACTTGAGCATATTTTCCTGCATTCAAAAAAACCAAATATGAATAAGCATTTAAATAATAAAGTAAAACCACAATATTGCATGCTCATGCTGAATACAGTTGAAAGGAGGATCTTTACCCCAAACAACTTTCCCAGCTGGTGTGACCAGACCCAGTTCACTTACATTCACCTGAATACAACATAAAAAAATGAGTATCACCGATATCAAGCAAACAGAAGTCATACTGAATAATTTTGAAGGAAAAAAATACCTCAATGATAGTTCCTTTGGTCATAACACCAAGAGAGGTATACATTGGACCATTGGGATTTTTCTTCACCCCAATAATTTCAAGATTGAAGGTGCACTTGAGTTCAGGGTGTGTAACATGAGCTTTTGTAAATCGCAATCCTGAAGGACGGATGAAACGCTCATATTTGGGAGGTTTTCTTGTAAAACCAGGTCCTACAAATGTGCACTTTGTAACCATCCTCTTCCACTGCTTGGCTGCAAGAGAATAAAATCAGGAAGAAATTAACACAGAAGAACCAGTATTTCTCATAAAAATACATTTATCCTTTTATCTGGTGCAACCAAACCCTAGATACAAAAGATTGTGTTTCTTCAATTAATGGTTCGCATAGAAAGAGGAATAAGCTAATTATATATACTTACTTTTCCGTTTACCAGATCTGAGCACCTTAAACATCTCATCTTCTGCAACAGGCCTTACCTGAAGAAGGGCAAAAGTTAGAAGTCAAACAACTGTAGTTACAAGAAAAATTAAGTACAGAATACAGAAAAAAATTGAGAAAGCACATATTATGATATAACAAACAGAAAGTTTGAAAATCTTATTACCTTGGGTATAGGGACCTCCCATTTTCCAGCTTTCTCTTTCCTTTTTTGCTTTATGGTATTGCTGAGAACCTAAACATAGCATAATGTTATATGTATTGATGACATTAATATTATATTAATGTACCAGCCTCGTCTATCAACATACCTTTGCACGTGTGGTGTTTTCACGATCCATAAGATACGCAGGAATAGCTCCATCTTGCACTTCATCATCAACCTTGCGCCTAGTTGATGATTCCTCATGCATGGCCAATCTGTTGATATGATGCAAAACTAATTCCTAGTTATTACTACATAATTAACAAAGAAAGAACAGAAATGATGAAGCTATAATCGCTCTTTAATACAAGGTATAAACCCACAGCAAAAGCTTTAAGGTGTTCACATCTTAAAACAAGAAATTCATGTCTCAAAGGGAAGTTCCATTTCATGACTCCATAACCATTTCATGTAAGCAAGACCTTGAAAACAATAGGTATTTTTGCTACGTACTGAATTTTACATGTTGGAATTAGTCCTAGATGAAACTTCTGAATGAGGATCAAAAGGGGCATTTAATTCCATTCGATCTCTTCTCTATCATCCATAAATGCAACTTAACTATCACAAATTCACAGTACACACATATTGACAACCGAGTACCAACTCACTAAAGAAAAATTACAATTTTGAGCAACATGAAAATGGGAAATAGCCATGTTAACTTACTAGGAATAAGTGGCATAAATAAGACATTGATTTAATGGAAGACAATTATGATCACTATGGACATTATCACAATGAATCTTACTAATATATTCAATCAACTATGACAACATTCGCACTTTCATTTGAAATTTATAGAATCTAATTGTCAGCTAACAAAATATTAAAAAGACAACTTATCATCACTATTTTAAGTGAAAAACAGAACAACATTTCTATGAGGTCTTAATTGGAGTAAAACTAAAACAGAACAGATAATAACGAAAAAATCAGAATTAGAAAAAGAAATTAAAAAAAACTAACGTTTTTTTCATGAGGGCCTTCTCTGCATAATTTTTCTTGGCAAGCATCTTACCCTTAATACCAAGGGCCTATAGAAACAATATAACAAAAATAAATTAATTAGCTCATAAAAACCCCCACATAAAAAAAGGAGAAATAACCAAAATGAAAGGGAAAATGAAAAAAATAAAGACCTTTTGAGCCTTAGAGGAATGCTCATGAACTTGACGAGCTTCCTTCTTGCGCTTCCTCTCGAAGAAGTCTGGGCGATAACCATGCCTCTTTCTGTGTAGGTCTATGTAATCTCCTTGCGGCTAAACAGACAATTAAATAAGAAATTAGCAACATCGACAAAATTAACCATTAAAATTAATTCTTCAAAAGGAAAGAGAGAGCATTCGAAAGGAACAAACCATGGCGACGAAGCTTTGATCTTTACTTTGGGGGAGAGAGAGAGAGGAAAACCCTAGGGTTTTATAATTTTGTCCTGTTTGGCGAAAATGGTAAAGATGCGGGTCGGGTGTTTGTTTTTAAAATATATTTGGGTCGGTTACAGGTTTGGGCTTGAGTCAAGAAGCTTAGGCTGTTTAAAGCATGACCTTGGGCTCAATTCAAGAACACATGTTGGGTTAATGCCTTGCATTATATCAAAATGAGTTTTAAGGATCGGATTATCCGTCAAACCTGAATTGAACCGGTTTGAACAGATATTTTTTTTTTTAATTTAGATCTGTTTGGCTCAAATTATTTTCATTCAATAAAAAATATTTTTTATTTTAATTTAATTATGAAAATATATAAATATTAATATAAAAAATAATTTTTTAATATTTTTAAAAAGTGAAACAAGCTTACGGACCGGGCTAGGATAAGATAAGGAATAAATTTTGGACCGCGGCCCGCCCATGGACAACTCTACTCATATAATATAGTTAGAATTGTTAATAATTTAGACCAAATATTTTTATTATTGAGTGAGCAAGTAAACTACCTAATTTATTTCCGTTGATAATACAAGGACAATCCGAAAACAGACATAAGAAGCATTATATAAGTTTTGTCTAGTTAACAAGTAAAATCTGTAAAATTAAGTGCAACTAATTTCATTTTAAGAAAAATTGAAATTTTACATTTCAAATTTAATTAATTAATTTTTTTTTTTTTTTTTTTGTTTAAAGGAGGTCAAAACTTAAAGTATTTGAAAAAGTGAAATTGTAAATGCCCGGAATCAAACTCAAATCTTGCAAGAATTCACCGTTAAAATTTCCTTTTTCCTTTTTCCCTTTTCAATTAAGCAACCACACATATGGGAGAATTAAATTTTGTAAAGAGTGGGCACCAGGCACCTACATATCAGGGGCTTGGGAGGATGGGACCATTGGGCCATAAGCCACTGGCTTAAATTATACAGTCATTGAAATCATGCACTACTCACCATTCTTAATTCCTCATCAAAACCTCCAAACAACTACCACTCGAGTATTTGATTTGATTAGATTAATACATGTATCTTCGTTTTAAAGAAGATATTTAATCATATATTTATATTAAAATCCTAACAGTGTACCTATAAAAAACTTACTAGACTAAGACTTGCGCAACCGTCATACCACATTGATCACAATAATTAATTGGACTCTCTTGCATGTTTCATTTTATAACTAAATTACCAACCTGTTTTATTAAAACATGAAACCATCAATAAATAATAGCCTACTGACTAAAAATTCTAACATTTCCATATTAATAAATAAAATAAAATCAAAACAAAATAAAACAAAACAAAATTTGGTTTTCTTTTAAACTTTATTTAGGCGACTATAAAAACAATAGGTGCAAGTTCATTCATCACCCTACTATTCAATGGTTCTGCAATTTTAGCAGTCTGGGTCCCAGCAGCTTGATAATTATCAAGCTTTTCTCTGCTTTTAAATCTTAATATGCATGGTTAAAATTCTCAACAACATTATCTAGATGACAAAACTTATCCTTATCTTCACCAATGGAATGGACCAGACTCTAGTGGCCTTAGCTAAGGGAATAATCTATTTCACTTTGTCAACTAGTAAAGGCCTGCTATAGCTGGCTGCCAATATTATATCACCAATCATTCTTTCTTACCCAATAGGGGAGAAACAAAAGTGAATTTGTTCTACTTTTGGGCTTTGGCTTTAGACTTTAGATTTTAGAATAATGTTTCACTTATGCTTACTAATCAATGAAAACTAAAGATTGTGAGTTTGAGGTTTAATCCATTTGATTCATATAATTATTTTTAAAAAGTAACAACTAATAAATATGAGATTCGAATTTTATTCGAAATTCGTTGGCTAATATTTTTTCAAAGTTCTAATATTGGAATTGAATCAACGAAATCACAAATATGATTTAAACGATGAACCAATAAATTTTGGTCACATTACAGAATCAATTAACTGAAACAAATTAGTATCCAAAAGAAAAATCTTATGATCTTAACGATTTTGTGCTTGATTCTAAACCAAGTTTTAAGACTGTAATTAGATGGCTGATGATTTGATTTAATGGGATTGATGATGACAGGTGCAAGAACATGAATCTTTTTTTATTTTTTCCACAATTGGAATCTTTTGATAGTAACATTACACCATGACCATACACATCAAATCAGTTTCCAAGAAAATGTTGTTTGTTTGGAATCAGTTTGATGATAAATTCAATTCCCCATGGTAGAAAAAAAGAAAAAGGAATCATCTCCATGACCATGACACCACTTCATTTTTGGACAAGTTTCTAAAACTAAACAAAAATTTGAAAAGAGAAATTATATGAGGATGCAAATTATTATGCCTTCATAATTGATCAAGCAAAGTCTGAAATATATGGGTTCGTCATTGATACATTGATAATGAAATTTTTTAACTCTACAAACACGATTAAAAGATTGTCAAATGTTCTATTTCTTTTTTTTTATTATTATTATTATATCTTAAAGGATATGTGTCATCTTTCTAATCTTGCTTGTAGAATCTAAAAACTTCACTGACAGTATATTGAATAATTTCTCGAAATATATATATAGCCTTAGTATGAAAAAAATCAAAATCAAAAGTCTCTATTTTCTAAGGAAACAATTTTGAGGTCTTTAGGGATTTGGGGAGGAATATCCAGAAGACCATTTCTTCGGTTGTTTCACTTTCGGAAAATTCCCCTAACCAAAAAGAAAGAAGAATAAGGGAGGGAAAACATATCCCTATAATTAGTCAATCTACTAATAAATTTCTAAAATCTTAGATTAAATGTCCTTATTAATATATCATATAAGTTTAAATAATATGGAATGGAAAATGAGCTCAAAAAGTGATGGCACTTTGAATTTATGTTATTTTTTAGATTATTTATTTTTTAAAAAATATTCATGTTTGACACTTATATCTGACACATATTCGGATATGAATATGAGGATATAATCCTTCAAATTATAAAAAAATTTAAAAAAATTAAATATACTCATATCGGACGTATACACATATTCAATATTTATCTTAAATCCGAATATCATAACTTTGAACACACCAACCCAAAAGGTGCAAGTTGGTAAGCAACAAACCTAGATTTTATATTTAGCTTAATATTATTATAATTAATAAGAACAACATCAATTTGGATTTTGATAATAAAGAAAAACTTGGTGACTGAAGCATGAAGATATAATAATGAAACAAAAATATATTAATAGAGAAAAAAAAAAGACGAAGCCTTAAACTTTATGACTCTTAGGATGAGGCCCTCTCCCACAATCATAAACAAAAAGCTTGGCATTTGATAAGACCATATGGGTTGGGACCCCATTTTTGTCTGTGCTTTGATGGCTCAATCAGAAAGCTACCTTTGCACCGCCTAATCACCGGAATTAAAGAATCATTGATCAACTTAGAATATTTTATTTTATTTATTTTATTTTTAATTATCTTTAAAAAAAAAGTAGGTAAAAAGAAAATAAAAGATGGTGAAGAACTGATATATTTGTCTCATTTTTGTTGGTAGATTTGTGGAAATCTTATGATTGGTCCAATAAGCCAAAATCAAATATAATTTTCTAAAAGCTAAAAAAATAAACTGTTCCTTGTCCTAGGGCTCCTTGAATGATCTAACTTTTGTGTTGGGAAAATGATTTTCATGGAATAAGTTCAGGAAAATTTTTAGGGTTAATTTGCTTCGATAAAGGATTATTTATGTTCATGACTTTTCTTTTACTAAAAGCTTGCATAAAAAAATTAATTTGTGATAATGCATATCGTTAATTTATATTATTCCAATTGAAGGGTAGAAACCAGATTTATGATATGCAAAAAAATTATATATTTCACAAATCACAATGTGTGGTTTAAAATTCAGTCAATTTTGGATAATGACTTTTCATATTTGAAAAAGAAAAAAGTTACTTAAACGCGTTAAGATTATAACTGTTCATGGATCAATCAATAAAATTATGTCAAATTCAAATTCAAATAGTAAATATTTTTGCCAAGTCTAATTTAGGCCCGATCTGATTCAGTTTAAAAACTCATTTTAATGTTTTTAATATATTAAAATATATTTATATATTAATATTTATATAATTTTTAATTAAATTTATATAAAAATATTTTTTTTATTAAATAATAATCCAAACTAAAATCGGTATTAATTATAAAAATAATGTCTCAAATCCAATTTAATTTGAACATAATGAATATCCAATTCGTGAACAGATATAATTAAATGAATAGAAAAGTGATAAAAATAAAGCACATGTATTAAAAAAAAGACACAAAACCCTCAAAACCGTCTTTTGACAGCAATTTTTCAAAGATAGTTATGATTTTCAAATGAAAGAGTACATTTCGGGTTTGACCATTGTTCCTATAGGTTGTGAGGTCTTTTCCTTTGATACAAAAGGAAGAAGATGTGATTCGAATATATAATTTTAAATAATATTTAACTTGAATTCTTGAAAATGCGAAGAAATTCTTAAAAATTGACTGTTATGTTTTAGAAATTGATGCCATATAGCATAGGACAGAACCGGGAGTAGAAGCTGCCCCAGCACAAATCTTGGACTAAAATCTAAATTCTATTAAAGAAAATTAATTAAAGTTTGGTGTATATGAAATGACATAAGAGACTTTTATATATATATATATATATATATATATATGAAAAATTATTTGATATATTGTTAATAAAATTTAAAAAATTTATCAACAAATTTAGCAAGATGATATATGTTTCTATAGGATATAATAAAAAATATTTATCAGTTTTTTAATTTTGTTTGTAGAATTTTAAAATCCAATCAACAATGTATAAAATATATATATATATATATATATATATATATATATATATATATAAAGAAAACAAATGACCTAAAAGATATTAAGCCAAATGTCTCCACCGACAAAGAAATTAAACTTTATCCATTTAGAAATTAATTACCAACCAAGAAAAGTTGGCTAATATTTATATGAGTTTGTATTTGATGCACTAATTTTAATCACTAACTCTTAATTTTAATTTTAATTTTAGCCTTACAACTTAACTTTTAACAGGTGGCATCATAGGATGCACTGTCAATATATAAACCTATACACTGACAGTTCATCAAATACAAATCCTATTTATATTATTATCAAATTAATTTTGGACCTTCCACATGTTTGTTTTGTTTTGTTTATTAGTGCTTCCAACTGAACTCAACCACTCTTCTTTAATTTAACTTTCTTTTTAATCCGATTTTTTTTTTTTTATTACAATACTATTTTTTTCTGCCATGATTTCATCGCACATAGTTTATATATTCTATAGAGTGAAACGGGTTTATTTATACGAAATGAACCCTTTAATTATATATAAAATGATATTTTTTAAATTAAATGCCACTTTCAAAATAAGTTCATATATATATATATATATGAAGAAGGATCAAGTTACATTAATGTAATAGTTTTACATTATTTTTAATGTATGATTAATATTTTAACAAATCAATCGTCAGATTAATAATATGATCTATCCATCGTGCAGGTAAAATTTTGAATCGATCCCCTTTTTTTATCATATTGATTGAGAATATTGTCTTGTTTATATATGTTTAACAATTGAAAATTTTTTATATCAAACAAATAGTTAAATATTTTTAATTACTTCAAAATTCGACGTGCATGATTTACATGAATAAAGTATGAAATACAATTATCGAATTAAATAAATATAAATCGTATAAAAAAATTACACCACTGTAAGTGTATCTTTTATATATATATATATATATATATATATTATATTGATACCAACCTATAGGAATCATGTTTATCATCTTACTATGATCATTTTGGCTTAAATATATTACTTGGTCAGTATCAATTGGTTTATAGTTTCTAACTCACGTACGTTTCAATTTATTAGTAGCTAGTCTAGCTTTTGATCATATTTCATACACAAATAAAAGTTTGGTAAGTTTATTAATATTCATTAAATTAGGTTTAGTTGCCCTCTTCTAACCTACCAATAGTATCTTCCTTCTTTAAATATAGACATTATATATAAACGTGGTTCATCTTGATCAATCCATACCAAACAACCAATATTTTTAGTTATGATCCCAGCTATGATTTCCAATACTTAACCTTCTGGCCGAACTAGTCCTCACTTTTTATGTATTAAAAATGTGAGGCTCCTTTATTACAGAGTGACTCCCGATATATGTACTTGATAATTCATGTATTTGTGTATTTTCACGTGTTATAATCGTGATGATTTCAACTATGATTTCCAATACTTATTCTTCAGGCCGAACTAGTCCTCACTTTTTATGCATTAAAAATACGAGGCTCCTTTATTATAGACTATTGGTATATGAATCTGATAATCTGTGTATTTGTATATTTTTATATATTATAATCGTATTTAAAGTATTATATATTTATATAAATTTTAATTCGTTAATAATTTGTGTTATATAAATTTTAACTCATATTGTATCTAAAATTATAAGATCTTGGACCATAGCTTAGGGGTTCACTCTGGGTGGGACTATTATAGGACATAGGTAAGTCAGCTTCACACGGGACTATGACGTGCTCCGAACTAGACCTGCTCAAAGACTGAGTAGCCCATTCAGCCCGAATTGGGTCGGACTTGGGTAAAAAATTTTGTAATTCAGGTCGGTCCGACCTGAATTACTATTCATTAAATAAAATAATATTTTTTATTTAAATTTAATTCTAAAATATATATAAATATTAATATAAAAATAATTTTTTAATATTTTAATAATTTATAAACAGTAAAAAAGGTTTACAAGCCGACCCAAAATGAACTTAAACAAAAAAAAAAATTTGGTCTGCGACTCGGCCCGTGAGCAGATCTACTTCGAAACCAGGACTTGCAAGGGCTTAATGAAGCTACTTACTATTGAACCAACCGGCGAGATTATAATTTATAATTAATGCCTCATTTTTAATTACCATAATATATATTGAGATATTGTTCATAAAAAATATGCTTGGCAAAATAAATAAACTTTTCTCCCTATCTTTTGAACCACACAAGTTAATTTTTCATGAGTTTGTTCTGACTTTTTGTCCAGGGTTATGTATAGTTATTGATAGGCATTTTTTAGAGTGAAGATAAAATGAGAAAATTAAATGAATTAACACTATAAGAGAACGTCGATTTACCGATGGAAATATCATCAACGGAATGTTTTCGTCGGTAAAATAATTTTTTACCGACTGAATTTTGATTATTATCGACGGAATTTTGTCGGTAATGTATTGGCATATTACCGACGAAATTTTCAGTATTTCGACGGAAAAAGAATATTACCGATGGAATATTAGCGACAGATTCATTCCGTTAGTAATTTCCGTCGGTAAAAGTTTAACGCGGACGACCTAGATTTTCGCCAAATTTTTACCGACGAAATTACGAGCATTACCGACGGAATTTTCATCGGTGAAAATAATACACAGTTTTCGAAATCATTAATAAATAAAACTAATAAAAATTAATAATAAAAAAAACTAAACGGTCAAAAAACTATTACCGACGGATTTTTCGTCGATAATAAGTCAATTCTGTAGGTAATACTTTTTGACCGTTCATATTTTTTACCTACGGAATTTACTTTTACCGATGGATTTTCTGTCGGTAATAGTTTTTTCTCTGTTTTTAATAAGTAATAAATGCAAATTTATTAAAAATTTAAATAAGGTTTTAAAGTGAACGGTTAGAAAGTATTACCGACGGAATTTTCTTCGGTAGTACTTAACTTTCATCGGTGAGAGATTGTTCCGTCGGTGATATATCCGACGGAAAATGCTAATATCACGGATAAAATTTGAAATCCCGCCCAAAATATTACCGACGAAAATTTCATCGGTAATACTCAAGTTCCGTTGGTGAAAGTTTATTCTGTCGGTGATGTTTCACCGACGGAATATGGTATTACCGACCGATATTCCGTCGGTAATATCTTATTACAGACGGGTGACATTTGAAATCCCGCCAAAAGTATTACCGACGGAATTTTCGTTGGTAATAACCCTATTCCGTCGGTGAAAGTCTCGGGCATAACTTAATGCCGATACTTCTTTTTCCATTTTCTCTCTTTCTCTCTTTGGTCCGTCAGGCCCCTTAGCCGTCCGACCCCTTCGCCTTCGCTGTCTGATCGTCCCCTACGAGTCATCACCGTCTCTGCCACCGCCGTCGTCGTCCGACCATCGCGTCTGTTTTTGTTCTCTATCTTCTTTTAATTTCGTATTTCGATTTTTGATATTGTTTGATAATATTGTTGTTTTCATTTTTGTAGTTAAGTCCTAGCCATCGCCGTCGTCGTCCGTCGTCCCCCACGAGCTACCACCATCGCGTTTGTTTCTTTGCTCTCTCTTCTTTTATTTTCGTTTTCTATTTTTGATATTGTTTGATAATATTGTTGTTTTCATTTTTGTAGTTAAGTCCGACCGTCATCCGCGAGCCATCGCCATCGCTGCCTGCACGCACCACCAGCTAAGGTGTCCGACCATCGCACCAGGGTATGAGTTGTCTTTCTCTATGATTTGAAAATTGTTGATGTGTATATTGTTGAAATTTTTTTGTGTATATTGTTGAGTTGAATTTTTAATTTTTAATGGGTATGAGTTGAAATTTTTAATGCGTATATTGTTGAAATTATTAATGTGTATATTGTTGAATTTTTTTGTGTGCATATTGTTGAGTTGAAATTGAAATTATTAATGTGTATGAGTTGAAATTGTTAATGTGTATATTGTTGAAATAATAGTTTATTTATAATTATAATTTAAAAATATAATAATAAAAAATATATAAAATTTTAATAATAAAAAAATCGTATTGTAGGCAAGTGAAAATTATTAATATTTTTAAATTAATTATGTAGAAAAATTGTTCATGTGCTATCATAAATGAAACTTTATTTATAATATAGTAATAAATATAAAAATATAAATGAAATAATAATAATAGTTTATTTATAATTATAATTTAAAAAGATAATATTAAAATTTATATATAAAATTCTAATAATAAAAAAATAGAATTGTAGGCAAGTGGAATATATTAATATTTTAAAATTAATTGTGTAGGAAAATTGTTAATGTGCTATAATAAATGAAACTTTATTTATAATATAGTAATAAATATAAAAATATAAATTAAATAATTATAATATTTATAATTATAATATAAAATATAATATTAAAAAATATATAAAATTCTAATAATAAAAAAAGTATTGTAGGCAAGTGGAAATTATTAATATTTTAAAATTAATTGTGTAAAAAAATTGTTAATTGTGTAGGAAAATTGTTAATGTGTTTTAAGAAATAAAACTTCATTTATAATATATACTAATAAACATAAAAATTTAAATTTAAATTGAATAATAATAATAATTTATTTGTAATTATAATTTAAAAGTATTAAATTAAAAAATATATAAAATTTTAATATTAAAAGAAGAGTATTTTAGGGAAGTGAAAATTATTAATATTTTTAAATTAATTGTGTAAGAAAATTGTTAATTGTGTAGGAGCTAGAATAAATAAAACTTTATTTATAATATATAGTAATTTAAAAAGATAATATTTTCAATTTGTTATTTTGATTGGATTCGAAGAATGTCACAATTAAACGAAAAAGAGTATTTTTTGGGAGTTACCTTATTGGCATACCAATCTCATTCGTCATAATTTGGATGTGATGCATATTGAGAAAAACGTGTTTGATAACGTGTTCAACACAATGATAGATGTGAAGGGCAAAACAAAAGACAATATAAAGGCTAGAATGGATTTACCATTGCTTTGCAGACGGTTGGAATTAGAATTGGTGGAAAGTAATGGAAAAACGTACAAGCCTAAAGCCAGTTACACATTAAACAGATCAAAAAAGAGTTTGTACTTGGGTAAAAGAATTACGACTTCCTGATGGATTAGTCTCGAATATCGATCGTTGTGCAAATGTGGTTGATGAGAGGTTTTATGGCATAAAAAGCCATGACTGTCATATTTTTATGCAGCGGTTACTTCCAATTGCGTTTCGAGATTTGGTACCTAACACAATCTAGTATGCAATTACTGAGCTATCTCATTTTTTCAGAGACTTATGCTCTGCGAAAATTCATGTGGACCAGATGGAGCTCTTGGAAACCAATATTGTTGAGACCATTTGCAAGTTGGAAAAAATATTTCCTCCAGCCTTTTTTGATTCAATGGAACATTTGCCTATTCACGTACCTTCTGAGGCAAAAGTTGGTGGACCTGTCCATTATTGTTGGATGTATCCATTCGAAAGGTAATTAACAAAGAATGTATGTAATCTTTTACATTATTTACTTTATTGAATTGAACATTTGTTAATTTAGTATTCGTTTCTGAATCTTAGATTTCTACATCATCTAAGGAGAAAAGTGAAAAATCTCGCATGTGTTGAAGGGTCAATAGTTGAGGCGCATATAATGGAAGAAATTTCATCGTTTGCGCCTTATACTTTGAACCAAATGTTGAAACAATATTTACTCGGGTGCCCCAAAATGATGATGGAGGAGATGTCGATCCCATGGGACGATTCTTAGTTTTCACACATGAAGGGAGATCTATTGGTCCGAAAAAAAACGATGGCTCGTTACTTAGAGCACGATGAGTACGATGCAGCTGAATTATACGTATTAATGAATTACGAAGAAGTCATACCTTATATTGAGTAAGAGATTTACTGTTCTCTCGAATATTAATTGTGACATTACGTTACATAATTAAATTAGGGAAACTCATTATGTATCCAATCATTTTTAGGCTGTTTGATGAGATACTGAAAATCAATGCACCGAACATTACTGATGGTGAGTTGGAGAAAGTCCGTGCAGGTAGATTTAGAAAATGGTTTAAGGACTGTAGACACCCAATTTTGTCCGGGCTATTTTTGATTTGTCCCTTACTCGGGTTTAATATTTTGTAGAAGTTACGATTGCGATTTTAGATTTTTAAAATGTTCTAAATTATATATCCTTTTTAGCTTTAATTATTCAAATAAAATCAGACCGTAAAATTACCAATTTTAACATTCAATTTAAACCCGAGGTGAAAAAGTTTAATCTTAAGCTTTAATGTTGACCCATTTTAGAATTTTAAAATAAAATTCTTAATTGAAAATATTTGAAAAAAATGAAAAAAAAGACTTCAAAAGATAAAGGATGGAAGCGTAACTTAGACATTACCCCTCTTTCTTTTCTTTTTTTAGTTTAATCTAAACCATTCATTTTGTTTAATCTAAGGGTTCATAAAAAATACGAGAAAAATAAATGTTTTAAAAGGTTTTAAAAGGAAATAGTTGTGAGCCCTTGGATCAAATGATCCAAGGGTCTACAATTAGGTTAAAAGATGAGTTATAAAAAGGCCACTCATTACATCAAATAGGGAGGGAGCCAGTTATTTTTTCTTGGGAAGGTTGGCTGCTACTGCTATGAGAGATTGGAAAAAAGAAAAAAAAAAAAGAAAAAGCAAGAAAGGGAGAAGCTTATGGCTACAGGGGAAGGATAAAGAAGAAGGGAGAAGAAAAAAGGTGGCTGGTGGCTAAAGATGGAGGTTGAGAGAAAGTTAAAAAAAAAAATTAAAAAAAAAAAGAAAAGAAAAGTAAGGATAGGGGCTTCAGGGAGCTACGAGGTTAGCTAAAAAGGATTGGAGGTTTTTTTTCTTTCTTTTTTTTATTATACCTATGTTGTTGGTTTTTAAATATGGTATATTGTAATGTATATTTGGTGTTTGATGATGTTTCTCTTATATGTCTGATGTTGCTTGCCTTGGCTAGGATCTATTGTGGTGCATGCTTGATGTCTATGTTATTTCATTTTTTATTTTTATTTACGTTTAATGTTAGTTCATAATTTTACTTTTTTTTTTAAATCTATTTACATTACTTGTTATAATGGTTATTATTATTATTTATTATTATTACCTTATTTTATTTTATTTTTTTATTAAATGCATTATTAATCTTTTAAAGAAATAAAAAATGACATTTTTGTGCGTACATAATAAAAGCGAATGAGAATCTCCAATGACGGAATTCGAAGGATGTCACAGTAGTGATTCCTAAGATATCTTGAGGTGAGAAAATTTCGTTAAAATATCACCAAAAGTGTTGGGAGTATTTAACGAGCGTTTTCAATAAAGGATTCATATTCACTTCATAAATAAAAAAATAAAAAATAATTTCTTTTTACACAAAATGATCTTTAAAAATAAATGTGGACGACGAATCACCGACGACGGAATTCGAAGGACGTCGGAGTAGTGATTCCTAAGACATCTTGAGGTGAGAGAATTTCGTTAAATATCACCACGAGTGGTGGGAGTATTTAGCGATATGCTCAATACAAAAAAAAAAATTCGTTTTCATTTCAAAAATGAAAATAATCAAAATAAAAAAAGAATAAAGAATGAATATTTACATGTTTGATATTTTGCCATGCTCGTGTTTTTTTAATATTATGCTTCGTATGCTTAATCATGTAATTATGTATTTAATCACATGTCTGATATGCTTAACTGTGTGCATCCCATGTTTAAATATCCGCATCATATGCGTTTAAAAATGGATGTAAATTGCCGACGATGAAATTCGAAAGATGTCACAGTGGTGATTTTTAAGATATCTTGAGGTGAGAGGATCTTGTTAAATACCATCAAGAGTGTTGGAAATATTTAATGAGTGTTCTCGATAAAATATTTGTGTTCGCTTTCATTTTCAAAAAATAATAAAAATTCCTTTTTTTTAAAAAAAATAAAATAATAATGAATATGTTTTAGAAAAGAAATAGAAAAGAGAAATAATTTTAAATACCGCCGTTGAGTCCATTAAATCGAGGCTTAGGATAACACATGATTAAATGGTACCGTTTTCTAAACGGGCGTCACAAGAGTGCTAATCCTTCCCCGCACGTAATCGACTCCCGAACCCAATTTTGTTTTCTCTCTGGTTTAAAGCGCAGACTTCAAAATTTATTTTAAAAAATGTTTTAATTAATTTTAAATTTTTTTACTAAAATCGATTTTAATAGGTGACCAATCACGCCTAAATCAAAATATTGGTGGCGACTCCATTAGTTTTTTTTTTTTTTAAAATCGTCTATCGGTCCAAAAACCGTTATGACAGTTTGGCGACTCCACTGGGGACTTTTGAGAGTAGAGCCATTAATTAATCATGAGTTATCATAAGTTTTGATTTAATGGATATTTAATTTTAATTCCTTTAAAAAAAATCATGTCTCGTTTTCTGTTAATTCTTCATTTATGCATTTTAATTATATTATTTCTTTATTATTTTTATTTACGCTAATAATTGTGGGCATTTAGGATAGGGGTATTAAACTGATTAAATGGTGGCTTGTTTTCTCATGCACACACCTACATGTGCATTTGCATAACATGAGCCCTATACTCGGGTTCCATCCTTTTAAGTGAGAGTAAAGTACCTCGCTCTCGTGAGGTGATAACCTCCGCATGGGCTAGCGAAACATTTCCGGAGTAATAAAGTACCTACGCTTTCCTGAGGTGATAACCTCTGCATAGGCCTGAGAAATATGCTATAATAATGTCACATCCCAAGTCGGGGAGTGTGACCGGCCAGAGACAAGTATATGCCCTTGTCTCCGAAGCCTTAACCATTTATCTCCCAAACGAAATTTCGGCATGACCCCGCCCAATATGAGGGGGTTACTGAACCTGCAAAACATGCATAATAAGAATAATAACAATAATAACACATGACATCCTGGTTAGGACACCTCCAACTTGGGAGTAACCGAGATGCCCGGCAGTAGACGCTCAAGGTGGACCATAATGTACATATATATACAATGCCAAAATTGTAAACAACAATCTCGGTCTCCTACCGGATAACTGCATGACACATAATACAACATATTAAGACAAAATAATATATGACATCCCTAGGTGATTGTGCACGGCTCTTCCATCAAGTAACAGATCACCTCGTCAAAACGACATGTCATGCTCACCGACTAGCATCACGAACTAAGCCGGCGGGGTGGATGAGGGACCGGGTCGATCAGTATCTGAAAAAAAAAAATAACTAAAGAGTGATTCATGAGGACCCAGTGAGCAAATGCAAGTTATATTAACTAATATCACTTGGATGTTTCTATTCAACATCACAAACAACTATAACATCCGGTAGGATCCGTAGACTCCTACAAACCGATAGGGCTCGAAAGCTCCTACAAAATTGGTAGGGCACGAAGGCTCCTACAGAACCGGTAGGGCTCGAAAGCTCTTACAAAACCGGTAGGGCACGAAGGCTCCTACAAAACCGGTAGGGCACAAAGGCTCTTACAAAATCGGTAGGGCTCGAAGGCTCCTACAAAATCGGTAGGGCACGAAGGCTCCTACAAAATCGGTAGGGCTCGAAGGCTCCTACAAATTTGGTAGGGCTCAATGGCAGCCTACAAATCTGGTATAGCTTAACATCATGATAAACATGCATCACATAGCATTTAAATAAGCATACTAGCAAGGACCAATGTGACGCCATACGGTCGACCACTCATACGATAATCCCGGATTATTACATAATCATCATTTTTCCATTCCTTGGACCTTTTTCTCACGTCTTTACGAGAACTCGATATCATAAGGTAATTCTTCGTCATACATTCATACAATCACAGTCAGTATGTCATAACATAATCTAACGATCTTACGTCTATCGCTACACGTTTACTCACAATGCACTAAGCGGAAGAAATTGGATCCTCGTGCTCCGAGGCTCTTCCAACCACTGACTCAGCTAATCCGCGCTCCTAGTACATAAACAATAAGTTCATAAATATTTTATAAATTTGGAAACATTCACAATATCCAAATTGTAGCTAATTTGCTACAATCCGAAAATCTACAGCTTAGCTATATAAACTTTATAATTTTTACACCTAGCTCGGATGGAAATCCGGAGTAGCGATCAACTAGAAAGTTGCTCCCCTGAACCTAGCAAAGCTAACGGTGGCCTTGGATGGTGATGGAAGTGATGGCACAAGGTGGTTGGCCAACATGGTGAATTCGGACAAGCTTAGATTTCCAACTCCAAGCCACTTTTTTCACTCAACCAACCCCAAATAATAGATTTAGAGGTTGATTTAGGACTACCCATGGTGGTGTTTTAAGGTGGTGACTATGTTGGAAACCACCTATGGCTAGGGGTGTTCACTATTCGGGTTTAACCGAATTAACCGACCGAATTTTTTTCGGTTCGGTTAATCGGTTAACTGAACAAAGTTCGGTTCGGTTAACGGTTAATGCTTTTGGAATATTTTGGTTATCAATTAATTCGGTTCGGTTAAGCGAAAATAACCGAATTACACGAATTAACCGAACTATAGTAAATCTTGTATGTTTAATTGTTTAGTATGTTTAGTTGTTTAGTATATTTGATGTTTGGATTTTATAATAGTTTTATTATGCTTTGTTTTTGGATTTTGGTTGGTCGGATAGATTATTTGGATATAAAATCATGTATTAAAATAGGCTGCAAAATAAATTAGGTAAATATTTCGGTTAATTCGAAAACCGGCCGAATTAACCGAAATAATTTCGGTTCGGTTAATTAACCATTTTAATATTTCGATTCGATTAACGGTTAATAAAAAAAATTCGGTTAATTCGGTTAATGGTAATTCGGTTCGGTTATTAACCGAATTAACCGAATGAACACCCCTACCTATGGAAAAAATGGTCATAAAGAGAAACACATAGTTTCTCATGATTTCTTGAAAAACTAACACCAAATAAGTAATCCTTATCTTCTAGATAGTAGAAATATGTGTTTTGTTGGCTTGGTGATGAGTAAAAATCAAAAGATCAAGCTTACAAGCTTTTGGTTATGGAGTTTTCTTCACTTTGGTTAGGTTTCTCAAGGTTGAAGAAGAAACAAATCTTAAGGCATGAAAAATGAAGGTCACGACAGATTAAGGGGTTTCTTGGCTGATTTTTATGGCCATTTACCAAGCCAAATGACAAAAATATCTTTTTAGCCCACTTTTTTATCTTTTAGTGCCTAAATGGGGCCCACATGAATTTTTTATGTTCGGAAGCTCGTTTTTCACTTGTCTCAGCACGGATATGTTTAGAATATCATTTTACACTAGTACGCAAGTTTTTGTAATTTTTTGATATCCCAAACATCAAATCCGGGCCCCGGACTATTTACGGTCAACATTTTGACTTTCTTAGGTTTTAGCTCCGATTCTTATTCTAAGTTCACCAATAGCATTCTGACATCATTTTATGTCTATATGAATCCACTTATTCACTTAAAACCTTTTTCGAACCTTCCCGCGACCAATTTCGGTTTTTCACTCTTTTAGGCTAATTAAAGGCGTACCCCATTTTCACTTAATATTTGAGTTTTTTAAAAAAATGTCCAATATTCAATCTAAGTATTATATTGATATCCTCTATGATCATGGAGTCTATTGGTACCATATTCGAATCAAAAATAAAATTTTGGGTAAAATAACCAAAATACCCCTGGTTCATATTTTACCGGTTTTGTGCCGATTAGATTTTCCAATAATCCTTATCAGTAATATATCACATTTTAACACTATGTGAAGTTAAAATACCAAATTTTATGGGCTTTACATTGTCCCGATTGCTATTCCTGACTCGTTGTCACTTTAGGGCTAAATCTCTCAAATAGCCGATTAAACCCCTTACTCTAAAAATTATTAATATAACAATAAGACCAGATCATAGTGTGCTTTGTCTAAAAGCATACATAAGCTTGATCCACCGTCTATGAATCATTTAAAGAGACCTGAATCGATCTCTGTCTTACGAGGGTCTTACAAATAAATTGAACCCGTTTTTATCGGGGTGCTTTACTAGCCTTCACAGGCGACAGTGAGAAACAATTTGAGGCCTTTTAGAACCTGATTCAATCTCATATAGTGAACCTAGTCGAAGCCATGCCGAATTTTCTGATTAGATATCCCGAAGTTAGGGACACTCGGAGGAACACTTTTGGCCCTTGCTATTTATTTTATAGTCCGAATAAACCTCATACACTAGGCAAGGATGAATGTACATTGCCCGTGATAAATTTAATATTCCGCCCCAAAGGCATCATGATGCCTAAATAAGTTGGTATTGTTGGGACAAGTGTTCATTAACTTTTTGAAGTTATAAATAAGAAAATTCTTTTTTTTTAAGCATTTTGACATCTTGTACATTTCATGCATTAATACATATGTAAATAAAGCGTGTACATTTATAATTGTATTTTTGATCTCACAGTGATAATAATCTATTTTTTATTTGCATAAACATTTGTTGATGGATTAAATAAGAATTGTAGACCGGTGTGTTGAATAAATATTTGGACGCCCGTGCCATAATAAGACCCACTACCCTAAGTTGTTGATAAAAATTGGTGTTGTTTTGGAAAAATAATGTTTTGATTAAATTTTAACTTTTACGGGGAAAATGTATTTAAAAAAAATCGTGGATCAAATTTGGGGGCAAATCTTGCATAATGAGATCTTTGAATAATCAAGATTGATCCCACCAATTTCTTTTAATCATTGATTAATTTCTTTGTATATACCCTTGTATTAATTCATTTATTCTTTACATGCATCATATCGACATCATGTTGCATTCATAGCATGCATGGTCATTCATTGTAGAATACATTTATGACATACATAGTCATTATCTGTATATACTCGTGTATCAATTTGTCTATTCTTTACATGCATCATATTGGCATCAAGTTACATTCATGACAAACATAGTCAGCATGATTTCTTTGTATATGTTCATGCATTAATTTGTTTATTCTTTACATGTATCATGTTGGTATCAGGTTGCACTCATGACATACATAGTTAGCATGATTTCTTTGTATATGTTCATGCATTAATTTGTTTATTCTTTACATGCATCATATGGGCATCGTGTTACATTCACGACATTCATGGCTCATCCATCATGAAACATATTTGGAGAGATAAAACAGAAATTGGCTTGCCTTTAAGAGTTTTGAAGAATTTTCTCTTTCAAATCAGAGGTATAAGAAGTACTGAGTACCTTTATAGTACATGCCAGAATCATGGATAATGAGCAGCAAAATAGACTGGATAGAATGGAGAGAGCACATAGAGAATTACAAAAATGATGGGCAAATTGACAAAAAGAATCGACAAGGTCCCAAGAAGAATCGAGAGAACAGTTGACTAAACTCATGGAACTGGTGTCCACCGCAATCAAGGGAAAGGGATACACTGAAAATTTGGCCGTTGGAGAAGCGTCGGAGGCACAAAAGGGTCAAAATGTTAGATGGCCAGTCTTTTCAGAACACAATTAATCTCGTCAATGTCTTGAACTTAGATAATCCAGTTGAACAGGCAAAGTTGAAAATGGTTAAGTTTAATGGGACTAAGTTAGCAAATTCCCAAAGGAAATATCAGCTGTTAGAGGAAAGACTCCGGGTAGTAGAAAGTACAGATGTATTTGGGAGTGTAGATGCAAACGAACTTTGCTTGGTCCCCGATTTAGTCATTCCTCCTAAATTCAAGGTTCCCGACTTTGAGACATATGATGGGGCAACCGATCCATGAATCCACATCACTATGTTTTGCCGAAAGATGACAGGCCATACAGATAATGATAAGATTTTGATCCACTGTTTTCAGAATAGTCTCAGCGGATCACTAATTAGGTGGTATAATCAATTAAGCAAGGATCAGATTCGCTCTTAAAATGATCTGGCTAGAGCTTTTCTAAACCAATACAAGCATGTGACTGATATGGCGCCTGACCGTCTCACATTGCAAAATATGGAGAAAAAAGGCCACTGAGAGCTTCAAAGAATATGCTCAGAGGTGGATGGACATGTCCACCCAAGTACGACCACCCCTGACTCAAAAGGAAATTATTATCCTTTTTGTGAATACACTGCAGGCCCCATACTATGATAGGCTCATCGGCAATGCCACGAAGAATTTTGCGGATATGGTAATCTCAGGGGAGATGATTGAGAATGCTATCAAGAACGGAAAACTTGAAGGAGATGAGACATCCAATGCCCAGAGAAACAGGACACCTAAAAGGAAAGAGGAAGATGTCTAAGCTATTGGAGACTTATCCCATTCCCCTATTCCCTTCATGTAAGTCATACGACCCTACCGTAAACAATGTCTCTCCAAGCCTTTATCCTTGCTTGCCAAACGCTGTTCCCCAAACACCTAACCCTATACCGATCCCGGAAACTAGCCATGCTTCCCAAAAATGACCATGTGGGCAATTGGACATTCAACTGAAAAATGCAGACAACTAAAGGAAAAGATTGAAGGTCTTATCCACGATGACATTTTGACTTCAGAGCTTATCGAACAGTGGAGATTCGCTTTGCCGTAGATCGATTTCTTCTTTAGGGGTTTTGAGGATAAGAATTGTTACCTTTAAAAGCATGTAAACAAGCATTGAGGAATATGCATGTAGTTCTATGCCTCATCATGAAAGCACTTGTCTTATGTTGGCATCCATATAAAATAAATAAATTTTGAATTTCAAATGCTTTGTGTTTATTTGTTTTAACAATACTTTGAATTTGCAAAAATAAAAATTAAAGAAATTCTTGATTTTTGAATAATGTGTTCTTAAAAGAAAAAATTCTTTCTTCACATTAAAAAATGATAGGGAGTCTTGAGAATATTGATGATCATTGTTAGAAATAACCCAGTACCCTTCCATATCTCTTTCGAACTTTCCTATGCTTGAATCCTTTGAATTTGAAAAAAAATCAATGCTTCAAGGAATATATTGTTGAATTTCATAAACCATAGTCAGTGCAATAAGAAAAATGCAGATCCTAGCTTAGGCTATGAGCAATGTAACAAACTTTTTGAAAAAAATTCGAGCTCTTTGGATTCTCAAACAAGTGAAACCTTTTTCAAGAATATAGATTATGGTAAATTAATGTATGTCAAGGTTATACCAAAACCATTCACATCCCTTTCAATAACCATAAAACACGAGCTGCCCATACATCACTTCATGATTAACGTCTTGGGGCACAATGACTAAACCTGATTCTCTCATGTTCTAGAAAAACCTATTTTTGAGCCATATTCTTTCTTGTCACTTCGGACAACCCAGAAAAAGACTTGAGGTGTTCCTTGTAATGATATGAATTCTCATTTGTATGACCAATCAAAGGGTGCATCTTTTGTAGATATGGAGGACAGATGGTGAATAAGGATGAAGTAATTTTCGGGGCATGCATCAATCAAAGAAAAAAAGAAGAAAAAAGAAAAACAAAAAAAAAATAAAAAAAAGCAAAAAAAAAAAGAGTGTGACATCATGCATTTACGAAATTCAGGATGGTTTCAAGAAAAGTCATTTCCAATGTATTTTCCTCTAAGGAATAACTCTTTAATTTAAATGTTTGTGTTTGATATGAAAAATGACCATCTTTCATCATCCTTTCACAAATATAAAAAAAATATCCTTTTGCTACCCCTTTTGAGCCTAATGAATACTTTCTTTCTTTGAACCCCGATCAAGGATCACCCTCCACACTAGGGGGCAGATGCGAGGAAGGATCTTTTCAAAGGTCACAGATAATGAGTCCTGTTCAAAGATGAAAAAAGAATGCCTTGAATCAAAGAGGAATTTGAGCTTCTAACTAACTACGAGCTCACCCTGTCAAAATAGAAATGCAAAAAAAATGGAAAAATGAACGCCCAAAAACACCTAGAGAAAAATAAATCATCGGATAAAGAGAAAAGCTCAAAAAAGACAAATGTTTTGAAGAGAATCCTCCTCATGAAATGATCCTTGATTTGATCACCCTTAATCACATGTTTGGGCCTATTTGTCCTTTCTTTCAGAACCCTGAACCTTGGCCTATATTACGTACCTTGAAAAGACCATTTTATCAAGCATGGCCATATAAATTGACGAGTCTATTCTTAGAGAAATGCATGAGACTTCGGTCTTCTTTCTGGCTAAAAATCCTTTTTGGATAAATCTTGATTTCTTAAATGCATGGTGAAATATTTAATGAAAAAATGAAAAATGGAAAGAAGGAGATTTAGGATGGAAACCCAAAATGGGCAGTCTAGAGTAAAATAAGGGATTTTTCGATGCCACCTATGTATTGACGAGGTCATCATTTTGAAGAAATCAAGGAACATCTAGGAATTCCAAAATATCCTAAAACTGTCAATTCTCATTTGGAGGTTTGACTTTCAAAAACTGAGACCTTTTTCTCTTCCAGAATTAATTTTCCAGTTTGAACATCTCGACTAGTCTTGACGTTTGCAAAACGCCATGATTTGGAAACTAAAAGAATGTTGAATTTGTTTGATTCTCAAGGAATTCATGTTCTATAAAATCTGTTCCATTTCTGAGTCTAGAAAGGACACACATTTTTCTTGTTGTGAAGTCTCATTGGATCAACCAAAATTTTGTTGTACCAAGCATTTCAACTAAATTTGAAAAAGATGAATTGACGCTCAGAAAAATTATCAATAGTGATCATCAGTCGTCAAGAGATTTGGATATCACAACGTGAGAATAACATTTTCAGCTCAAAAGTTTTCAATAAATGAGCGAATATTTTACACAAAAAAAAAAAGCAAGCAAAAACAGATAGAAAATGAAAATATTTTTGGAAGAAATCGTTCTTAAATAAAAATGATGTTGGCATGAGGCAAGGATTCTTCTAACCCAAAGGTATGAAACTACTGAGATAGATCTTGACTCCTAGAAATGTGTAAAAGAAATAAACATTCGGCTCCGACTTCTATTGATAAGAGTTTGAAAACTGTCGGGGCAAAGAGATAGTACCAGATTGAAGAAAAGGGATGATCTCTTATGGGGCACGAGTGTTTCAAGGTATACTTTGATTTGAAAAGGAAAAACGAATTGGAAAAGCTAAGCTAAAGTCAAGAAAAACAATCAAAGATATCTATATCTATATCATTTTATGAAGCATTTGCAACAATTCAAGAATATTCGCATCACTGCTAATCTTTGTACCTGCATCATGAAGCATTTTCATTATTTGAGGACATTTGCCTTTGCATCATCCGCAAGCATTTGCATCTATATTGATTTTTGCGTCTACATCATTCCATGAAGCATTTGCATTATTCGAGGATCTTTGCATCTGCATCATTCCATGAAGCATTTGCATTATTCGAGGATCTCTGCATCTGCATCATTTCATGAAGCATTTACATTATTCATGGGTACTTGCACATGCATCATTAGGGGGCATATGCATCTATTTATATTGGCTTAGCATGACATTCGCTATATGAATTGCATTTCATGCATAACATTGGCTTTTTGAAATTTTGACATTTGAATTTGAACCCTAAGGTATGATCACCAAAACCTCCGGGTAGCATCTCTTTACCTTTTTTTAAGACCTCTGGGCATATGTCTGTTTTCAAGACCTCCGGGCACTATTATCAAAATCATGGATAAGACCTTCAGGTACCAATTTCAAGAATCGTGGATAAGACCTCCGGGCGCCATTTTCAAAATCATAGATAAGACCTCCAGGCACCATTTTCAAAAATCATAGATAAAACCTCCGGGCACCATTTTTAAAATCATAGATAAGACCTCCGGGCATAATTTTCAAAGAAAAACACTTTTTTTAAAGACCTCCGGGCATATGTTTTCAAGATTTTCGGGCACCATTCTCAAAATCATGGATAAGACCTTCGAGCACCATTTTCAAGAATCGTGGATAAGATCTCCGGACGCCATTCTCAAAATCAAGGATAAGATCTCCGGGCACCATTTTCAAAAATCATGGATAAGACCTCCGAGCATAATTTTCAAAGAAAAAACACTTTTTTTAAAGACCTCTGGGCATCTGTTTTCAAGACCTCCCTGCACCAATTTCAAGAACTGTGGATAAGACCTTTGGGCGCCATTCTCAAAATCAGGGATAAGACCTCCGGGCACTATTTTCAAGAATCATGGATAAGACCTCTCGACACCATTCTCAAAATCAGGGATAAGACCTCTAGGCACCATTTTCAAAATCATAGATAAGACCTCCGGGCACCATTCTCAAAATCGTGGATAAGACCTCTGGGCATCATTTTCAAGAATCGTGGAAATGACCTCCGAGCGCTATTCTCAAAATCAAGGATAAGACTTTAGGTCATCATTTTCAAAAATGACCTTTTTTTAAGACCTCCGGGCACCTATTTTTAAAACCTCCGGGTGTTTTATTTTCTTGCAAAATCGAAATCGTTTCCTTAAGACGGGTCGAGCCTTGGTATGTTAGTCAAGGAAATCAATTTAAGGCAAATCCTTTTATTTACAGTTTATACAAAAAATGAAAAAAATGAAAAATTCTCTGTTTTCTCCCACATGTGTAATCTTCACGATAGGACAAAATTGTTGTCTATTTGTCTTTTCCTGATTCCTGATTCCTGATTCTCAGCAATAACCAAAGAGTGGCAGCTGTAGACACCCAACTTTGTCCAAGCCATATTTGATTTGTCCCCTACTCGGATTTAATATTTTGTAGAAGTTACGGTTGCAATTTTATATTTTTAAAATGTTTTAAATTATATATCCTTTTTAGCTTTATTTATTCAAATAAAATCAGACCGTAAAATTACCAATTTCAACATTCAATTAAAACCCGAGGTGAAAAAGTTTAAGCTTGAGCTTTAAAGTTGACCCATTTTAGATTTTTAAAATAAAATTCTTAATTGAAAGTATTTGAAAAAAATGGAAATAATAATAATAATAATAAAAAAGACTTGAAAAGATAAAGGATGAAGGGTAACTTAGACATTACCCCTCTTTCTTTTTTTAGTTTAATCTAAACCATTCATTTTTGTTTAATCTAAGGATTCATAAAAAATACAAGAAAAATAAATGTTTTAAAGGGTTTTAAAAGGAAATAGTTGTGAGCCCTTGGATCAAATGATCCAAGGGTCTACAATTAGGTTAAAAGATGAGTTATAAAAAGGCCACTCATTACATCAAATAGGGAGGAAGTCGGTTATTTTTTCTTGGGAGGGTTAGCTACTACTGCTATGAGAGATTGGAAAAAAGAAAAGGCAAGGAAGGGAGAAGCTTGTGGCTACAGGGGAAGGATAAAGAAGAAAGGAGAAGAAAAAAAATGGCTGATGGCTAAAGGTAGAGGTTGAGAGAAAGTAAAAAAAAAAATTAAAAAGAAAAAAAAAGAAAAGTAAAGTAAAGATTGGGGCTTCAGGGATCTACGGGGTTAGCTAAAAAGGATTAGAGGTATTTTTTTTATTCTTTTTTATTATTATTATTATGCCTATGTTGTTTGCTTTTAAATATGGTATATTGTAATGTATATTTGGTGTTTGATGATTTTTCTCTTATATGTCTGATGTTGCTTGCCTTGGCTAGGATCTATTGTGGTGCATGCTTGATGTCTATGTTATTTCATTTTTATTTATGTTTAATGTTATTTCATAATTTTACTTTTTTTAAATCTATTTACATTACTTGTTATAATGGTTATTATTATTATTATTACCTTTTTTTTTATTTAAATACATTATTAATCTTTTAAAGAAATAAAAAATAGCATTTTTGTGCATACATAATAAAAGCGAATGAGAATCTCCAACGACGGAATTCGAAGGATGTCACAGTAGTGATTCCTAAGATATCTTGAGGTGAGAAAATTTTGTCAAAATTTCACCAAAAGTGTTGGGAGTATTTAACGACCGTTTTCAATAAAGGATTCGCATTCACTTCGTAAATAAATAAATAAATTTTTTTACACAAAATGATCTTTAAAAATAAATGTGGAAGACGAATCACCGACGACTAAATTTGAAAGACGTCACAGTAGTGATTCCTAAGATATCTTGAGGTGAGAGAATTTTGTTAAATATCACCACGAGTGGTGAGAGTATTTAGCGATATGCTCAATACAAAAAATTTGTTTTCATTTCAAAAATAGAAATAATCAAAATAAAGAATGAATATTTACGTGCTTGATATTTTTCCATGCTCATGTTTTTTTAATATTATGCTTCGTATGCTTAATCGTGTAATTATGGATTTAATCACATGTCTGATATGCTTAACTGTGTATATCCCATGTTTAAATATCCGCATCATATGCGTTCAAAAATGGATGTAAATTGCCGACGATGAAATTCGAAAGATGTCACAGTAGTGATTCTTAAGATATCTTGAGGTGAGAGGATCTCGTTAAATACCACCAAGAGTGTTGGGAATATTTAATGAGTGTTCTCGATAAAAGATTTGTGTTCGCTTTCATTTTCAAAAAATAATAACAATTCTTTTTTTTTTTTATAAATAAAATAAAATAATAATAAATATGTTTTGGAAAAGAAATAAAAAAGAGAAATAATTTTAAATACCATCGTTGAGTCCATTAAACCGAGGCTTAGGATAACACATGATTAAATGGTACCATTTTCTAAACGGACGTCGCGGGGGTACTAATCCTTCCCTACATGTAACCGACTCTCGAACCCAATTTTGTTTTCTCTCTGGTTTAAAACTTAGACTTCGAAATTAGTTTTAAAAAATGTTTTAATTAATTTTAAAATGTTTTACTAAAACCGATTTTAATAGGTGACTAATCACACCTAAATAAAAACATTGGTGGCAACTTCATTAGTTTTTTTTTTTTAAATCGTCTATCGTTCAAAAAACTGTTATGACAAGGACTACGTAAGTATTCTTCAATTTCTATGTTCCGCTAATGTTTGATACAATTTGATATTGAATGTAATATTGTTTTTCGTTCACCGTTCATAGGTTCAGCAAGATTCAAGTCAACATAACTCTAGTATAGTTGAGTTATCTTATGGTCTAGGATGTATGGGTTGGTGTTATTCTGGATATTTCGTTAATGGTTTCAAGTTTCATACTTTAGATTATGAAAAAAATCGAAAAACCATGATTGCGGTGTATGCGTCAAAAGTGACTGTTATAACGATTCTTTGCATGACTTTTATGGAATGTTCTTAGACATTGTGGAGTTAGAATATTTTTGTGTGGAAAATCGGGTCGTACTTTTTAAATATCGATGGCTTGATACAAATAAAGGAATTCGAGTAGATCCTCATAATGGGCTTGTTGAAATAAAGTACAGGTCAAAACTTGCTTGTAATGAACCTTTTGTTTTAGCTTATCAATGTCAACAAGTGTATTACAGTTCTTATCCATCAAATAGAAGAGAACGTCGAGACTGGTAGGCAGTGTTCAAAACAAAGTCTAGGAGTAGATTTGACATTGGATCTCGTGCAGGAGAAATGATTGATCTAAATGAAGGGGTTTATCAATAAATGGATGTGCCTACTCCTACCATTATAACATATTTAGAAGATCTTGACAATCCTCAACTTTTGGTTCATGGTGATTTCGAAGAAGTAAACATTAATGTTCAGAGAACAATGAAGAAGAAAATGACGAGGACGAAGGATAAGAAGATAAAGATGAAGATGAAGAAGTAGAAGTAGATTATGATGACAGCGATGACAATGATGCTGATGAGAACGGCGAGAATGATGATGATTAAAAAGTTAATATTATTTATTCATTTTGTAATTGCATGATCTGTCAACTAATATATTTTATATGTGTATGCAATATATATATTTACTAATAAATTTAATATTTTTTATTTTGCAAATAAAATGCGAGAAGGAGGGCGTAAAACTAAAGTGCAGAAGAAACGGAGTTCTATGTGGGGTGCTTTTCGACCATCTTGAGGTTTGTCCTTGGGGCATGCTACACCAGAGTTGCCACCTGTGTCTTCTCCCTCTTTACGACCTCCACTGAGACAGTTGCTGCTTTATTCGGCTCCATCGCCACATACTCCATCTGCAACACTTCCATCGCCTCTGCATCCCTTTGCACTGCCTCCGTCTATAGTGGATCCGTCCAGATTGCCTCCCTCTATAGTGGCACCTTCCACATCGACTCCCGCTCTACTGCCATAGCCGACACTTACTCCGGCGACTCAGGAAGATACCGCGTTACAGGCGTCTACCTCACCGCTGGATGAAATTTTACAGTTTTTACTTAACGAGTCAGCACCGACGTATTTCGTTGATGATGGCACGGGGCAGCAGAAAGAGTTACCTGCATCACATCTTACGTCGTCTATCAGTACTGCCATTGAGCAGAGGAAACGAGGTAGAGGTCGGGCAAAAAGATTACCGACACCTAGTAATCCGGATGACAGGTTTTGACTGTCAATTCTTCAAAACACGTAAGTTAATAATATTTCGATAATTTCATTATTTGAGTAAAATAAATTATTGCCCACTAACACGTATCCTTGATTTTAGGACTTTCACGGAGAGTTGTGTAAAATCGACCATTGCCTCGATCATCAGACAACACTATAACAGATTGTGGCCTACTTGGTCGAAGATACCTGTTGACGTGAAACTGTCAATGTGGACTATATTTGAGGTATGATTTGGTTAAAAGTCAAATTATAATTTAATTATGTTTAATACTATATATTAATTCATAATGTCTTATTGTAGAGAAAATGCCAGTGGCCTCCCGAGCAGACACTATTGGTTAGGAAATTATGGGAGGCCACATGCAAGGATCGATTCAAGGACATGATGAATATTGAGAGGGACAATGCCATGTCCTTCTTTCAAATGAATCGAATAGAAGACTGCAAGGGTTACAGGTGTGATTGGATAACAGTCAATATTTGGGATCAACTGATTCATAGCGTCTGGAGCATCGACGCTTGGAAAAATAGGTCCCAAAAGGCCAAGGGTAACAGGAACACGGAGAAAGATGGCAGGATTACAAAGCACACTGGTGGATCAGTTTCTTTTCTAGTTACCGGTGAAAGGATGGTAAGATTTTTTTTTTTTGCAATTTATTGTTTAAAAGTTTTATTGTATAAACTATGTGAAATTTTTTTTATTAACATAATTTTCTCTCTTCATTTAATCTGTAGTCACAAGAGTTGTAGCGCAATGTGACTTTCCTGGAGCTGTTTAACAAAACACATAAACGTGCAAAGGATCAAGGTGATTACGTAGACAACAAGTCTAAAGTTGTAACTGTAAGTATTTAAGTTTATCAATACTTTATATATTACAGTAATTGATTATACCAAATATTTGTGTTTATGTACGTGTTCATTACAATGTTAATTGTTTATATATGTAAATATTTGTGATTGTAGGAAAATTATATTGCCTCGTTGTAGCAAAAATATGGGGACGATACGTCTTCATATCTCGATTTCGACCCTCAGTCCTGGTCTAATGCTATTGAGGGCATTGAGACTACGCGGAAGCATGTTTATGGGTTTGGAAAGAGACCAAGAGAGGGCAAATTTTTAATCCACCCGACAGTCACCAAAGTTCAGATGCAGCCAGTTACGCTCCATATGGTCCTAGTACTACACAGCAGTCGACAGCAGCTCCATCTGAGGACTATAATGCATTGAGGTCCGATGTCTCGCAAATCCAGACCTCAATCGTGAGACTTGAGAATATCGTGACGAGCTGGAATACGATAATTACACCTTTACTGCAGTCACAGATAACAGCTGTATTAGGCGGGATCAGAACAAGTGTTGTCGGACTCAGTGCTGCCTTAGGCAAGGGTGTTGGATCGACTGCTGCCGAAGTCGGTGCTAGATTGAGTGCTGCTGGAGTCGGTGCTGCCGGAGGCATGGCTGCTGGACTAGAATTGAGTGCTGCCGGTGCTGGAGTGAGTGCTTCCAGAGTCGGTGCTGTTGAAGGCATGGGTGCTATCGGAGGATTGAGTGCTGCCGGAGGTGATATCGGAGGCAATACCGAGGTAGACAGTGAAGCCGATGACAGCAGTACCTCGTGATGAGTTCTCTTTTTTTTTTTTTATTCGAGAGATACATTTGAATATTATTTTATTTATATTTTTATGAAATTTCATTTCATTTTTTATGGTATAATTATATAAAATTTTCATTTTATTTTTACATTTTTCTAATAATATATTTTTTAAAATATTTTTTTTTCAAAAATAATAATTACCGACGAAATTATCCATCGATAAAGGATATTTACCGACGAAATATTCCGTCGGTAATAATTTATTACCAACCAAATCCATCCGTCGGTAACACAATTACCGACGAAAAATATCTGTCGATATATCTATCACCGATGGATTATTCCATTATAATGTTCTGTCGGTAAAGAAATTTATGACGGAACTATTCCATCGGTGATAAAACAATACCGACAGAACTTTTCGTTGGTAAAATAAAACAATACCGACGGAATATTTCGTCGGTAAAAGTTCGTCGGTGAAGTTTCTTTATCGACAAATTTTTCTTTACCGTCCGAATTAGTATCACCTACTTAAGTATCACCGACGGAATTTTTCGACGAAAAATTCCTTCGGTCATACGTTTTACCGACGAAAAATGGACTTTTACCGACGAATTATTTCGTCGGTAAAAGTCCATACTGTAAATCTCACTAGATTAATGATTAAAACTATAATTGATCATAACGGTTTTTATCGAAAAAATGAGATCTCGAAATACAATCTTTGAGGAGAGATATATACATTCATCTCCTTCGATTGCTTTTTTTAATGTTTTTTTTTTTTAAGTTAATGATATACATTGTGATATATATATTTATAGATCAAGTATAAACAATAAGAATAGTATTAGAAAGTTTCGTTTGAGAGTCCGATAAAAAATACTCACATTGTATTGGATATCATTTTATAATTAAACTTTATAACATTATACATAATATACCAGTTATCACGATTCAAGTACTATGCAAAAAGTTTTTGCTTTGATTGGCATATATAATTTGGGCAAACATCAATTCCATTGAGTATTTACAAGAAAGATCAAATTTCCATTTCTTGTTTTGGAAGGAGGGAATTAGTAGAATGGTAAAAAAAAAGTGTAGCCCAAAAATATGTAATATATATTCAACAGTTTAAGCTGGTGCAATGATTATGTTTAAGTCCATGTGACTATAAGAGAATAGCAAAAAAGGCTTGTGAAAGGTCACTCTTTAGTCAATAATGGCATATGTTTTTTTTTTTTAAGTATTGTTTCTTAATCAAATTAAATCTTCCTAGATTGAAGTTTTCAACTCATTAACAATTGGATCTTGTGATTTGGCACTATCTTTTTCTTTTCACTGTCCAGATCCAAATCCAAATCTCAACTTCCAGCATTCTCTCTGTATAATCTACCTTTCATTCTGAGTAGTAGGAGATTGTCACATCCATTGATTAACCACTGTTAATTTATTGGCATCTAATCATGCATAATTGATGATACCCAAATAGTGTATCTTGTTTAACCTTACCTTAAAAGGATCAATTATAAAGTATAGTAGAAGCAAGGGTCGAATCCACAGGGATTGGTGTCTAGTTTATAAATTATTAGCTTAAAACCTAAATTCAAGGAAAACAAAATAAACAGGGGGTTTTTCAAATCAGTTTAAACTAAAACAAACAATAAAAGTAAGAAAGCAAGTAAATAAGAAATAATCAAATATGAGAAAGGTATGGTTATGGTTTCATTCTCCACCACTAGACATCATTAAGAATCAAATTCAGATCTATCAACATCAATTAGCTATCAAAGTTAACAACCGTAGATAACAACATCCAGTGTTACCCCAATCCTTCCTTAGTTCGTCGTTAAGCAGGACGAACGCCACTACTTAATCTCTAACTATCAAATAACCTAAGATAAACATCATTAGATTCAAAGTGATATCAGCTTTATGATAAAAAATATAGGTTGATATAAGCAACAAACACATAAACATGGATTCGTTCAACTTATGTTATGTTCCACTTCATAATTCCTGAAAAACCCAACATAATCATGAATTACAAATTGCTACTATTGAATAAGAAATCAAGACAATTACATGGATCAAGATTCCTAAACTAGCATTAGATAATTATCAAGATCTATCTAGTTGATCACCCTAAACAAATCAAGACAATATCATGAACAATTTTTGTAGAAGAACATAAACAACTTTGATAGAAAACTAACATATGATAGAATCTGAAAATTAATTACATAACATGTCTAGGGCTTTGAAATCACACTTAACCAAAGAGAAGTTTAGCCTAGCATAGACATAAATAATATATACATAAAACTAAAAAGAAAATAAAATAATGGAGAAGAAGAAGAATAATGATGATGATCTTTGAATCTCCTCAAAAAATAGATAGTTTGTGGCTCAAAAGATGGTATTTATAGAGTTTTAAAACCTTGAGAACAAGTTCTTGCTGCACAAGTAAGGTTCGAAGTCAAAATTTGCGTTTTTTTTATTTTTTATTTTCATGTTTTGCTGTATTTTTGGCAGATTTTGGGCGTTGCGGCGCCGAGCTACTGTCTACCATTTTTTTGATGCACCTTCTTTCACTTCATTGGCTGATTTGGATGCCTATTTCTTGTCTGATTTTGACGTGTGACCTATCATTGGAAAGGTATTCAAGCCAGCTTCAAAAGTAAAGAAGAAAGTTTCTTCAAATAAGGAATTTAACATCATGTTTTCCTTACAACAAGTTTCGGAGGTCAAATCTACCTTCTTGCTTTGCAACCAGAAATTGATCTTTTTGACTCCCAAGTCTTCTTCCATCTTGTGATTATGATTTTATAAGCTCTTTACCATCATTATTGACATCTTTTGACTTCATTCTCCTTATTGTACCTAAAATTCAAGGACATAATATAAGTAAACAAAATAAAGATCGAAAACATAACAAAAACTAAAGGTAGAAAGGCATAAAATGTATATTTTATGAGATTATCAAATACCTCCACACTTAGCTTTTTGCTCGTCCTCGAGCAAAACAAAATAAAAATGAAATAAGAAAATCTAATCTAATCCATTTTCGAAGGAAATCACGATGGCACTTAGCATGTGACACAAGCCTTTAAACCCTTAGGTGTCCCTAGTGGACGAGTTTAGTCTCGTGAGGGTTTACTAGGATACCCACAAACATTGAAAAACTAAAATAAAAATAAACTAACATATACTAAAAATATTTACTCCTAATCCTTTCAATATAAATTAGAGACAATCTTTGAACGATCCTTATTAACTAATCAATAGCTTAAAGAATTTCACAAAAAATCATGCTTGAATGTAAATAGTTTGAATTAAGCCAATATTAACATAACATATTTCAATCAAAATAATGCATATTCAAACTTAATCTCAACTTCTCACATGGGATACTCTCATGATTTTCACTCTTTAAAGTAGTGGTAAAGTGTTTACACTCAATCAATCTCATGAAAACAGTTCTACCATATGCTTGCTTGTCCACCTATTCTCCACTATTTAGATCATACAACTTCATAAAACAAGAGGTCTTTATTCAAGATTGTAATGGGGCCAAGGGGTAGTAATGTGGTTAAAGAATAAAAGATAAAAGATATTACAAAGGTTCTAAAGACTTCATAGAATTTAGAGACACAATAAGATTATGCAAATAAAAACTTCTCAATACTCTTTAGAAGCACATAAAACATAGGCTAAATTTTTAGCCTTTGCTTCATTCTAACCAACCTTGTAACATCTTTTTTCTTTTTTACCAACAGTTTAAGAGATTATTGATTTTTTTTTTCTTTTCATTTTTTTTATGAGAATGTATTTTTACAATGTTCCCTTTCTTTTTCTCTTGACTTTTGCCTTTCTCCTATCTTTTTTTTTTAACCCAAATTTTCAATAAGTATCCCATGTTTTGCATTATGTCTCAAAATATGTAATCCATCTTTAGAACAAGGGTAAGTATATAAGTACATTTAGGCTAGGTAAAAGATGTGGTTACCAAAAAAATAGCTTATTCGATGTAGGCTCAAATTGGCTCACTAAGGGGATGTTCTCTTGGAAATTTAATATGGATGGCTGTTTGGCCCTGGTTATAATCCTAATGCCTTAATCATATTCATGTTATCACATGCATCAATATAGTCTCAAAAAGGTTTAAAGCAAGTTCTAGAGAATCATGTAATCATAAGAGAACTCAAGAAAGAAATTAGATTGATATGTATAATGCATCAATCATATAGGCTCAAAACTCACAAGGATGATTATACAAGTCAATATCAAGTCTAAACATGCTTTTTTTCTCAACCAACATATCATATTAACATTGGCTCATAAAAAATAATATCAAGCTTAATTCTCATGAAAATCTTCTCACTAATAACCAGTTTTAGACCTATACAATTCATGTCTCCTCATTGTATTGAAAATAACTAGAAACATACTAAAAACAAATTAAAAGACTCAAAATAAAAAAACCAAAATTTTTGACAATCTAAACTAAGAAATCCTAGATTCTTCCCCCCACACTTAATTCTTACATTATCCTTAATGTAATACTATCACCCCATATGCAAGAATTATATGTAAGAGAAAAGAACTACAAAATAAAATAAGAAAAATAACTAAAGAAAATATAAAAGAAATTAAAAAAAAAAAAAACATGAAAGAGAGAAAACAAATCTGGTTTGGCAGGTTGGCAATTTCTTCATTAATTAGGCTGCCTTCCTAATTAGCACTTGAGTTAGTGTTTTCAACCTAACCTACACCCCTTCTTGGCATTTTGGGATTTGCAGGCTCATACAAGAAACTTCCCAAATTTGTGCTTTATGTAGGGCGATTACTTTGCACAATAGTGGATGCATTCTCCATTATAAGTATTAATTCATCATCCTTTGTGGTGCATAGCTTGTCAAGGAATAGTGTATCTTTTGGTACTTGTTCAATGGCATCCATAAACAAACTTTTTAAGGTTTCCAGCATGTCTTGTTCATGTTCCTCCTCCTTGAACTTTGCAAATCTACTAGGAAAAGGTGGAGAAGAAACATTAGTAAAAATTGGAACCTTAAACGTTACCTCAGGTGCCGAAGTACTCTCATTTGGAATTGAAGCTTTATTTTCTTCAAGAAGTAAATCCATCTCAAGTTCTTTCGCATCCTCGAGTTCCCTTGGATTTTTTTGATTCATCCTCAAATTGTGTGGCACTAACATTCTCCTTTGGATTAATCATAGTTTGGGAAGGGAGTTGTTCATGTAGTTCCTCAGATCCTTCTTCTACCCATCACGCCACACCACTAGCCAATTGGCTCATTTGCGTTTCCAAATTCAGGATACATTCCCTTGTTTCCCTTGTTTCCTGTTGAAGTTGCAATTGGTTAGTAGTAAGGGAATTGACAAGATCTTTTAACGAAGTACCTGAGTTGCGAGTCATATTGGTGGCTCAAGAAGATCTTGTTGTTGATCCCATGATTGATTGGGGATAAATGGAGCCCTGCTTTCCTGTATATATGCCCTTGTTTCCTGTTGAAATTCCAAAGTATTAGCAACAGCAATTTTGACAAGGTCTTTTAATTCTTGATTTGGTTCTTGAGACCATTATTGATTGAAGCTCGATGGATGATTGTAGTTGGCATAAGAATCTATATCTTGATAATTTCCCGAGTAGCCATAATTAGTATGATTCTACATCCCTCATTATAAGTGTTTGGGAAAGCATCATACTGTTGTTCTTGGAACCCTTGATGGCTTTGGTATCCTTCCACATCATAGACTGGTTCAAATTATCTTTTTGGTAGTATGGGCACCAATTGGTTGGATGATCCATCATGAAGCACACTCTATACTGCCTTGATTGTTGAATCTTACTTATGGCCACTTGTTGAACTACGGAGATGGGATTGGATAGTTGGTTCTAAAGGTTTGATGTAGCACCTGCCATATCTTTTTGCTTGAAATCTGAAAAGAAAAACCTGTATGTACAAGACAAATAAAATTAATTACAACTGAAAATAAGAATAAACCAAGTAACTAATAAACTAAATAAAGCAATCCCCGGCAACGGCACAAAAAGTTTGATGATACCCAAAGAGTGTATCTTGTTTAACCTTGCACTAACAAGATCAATTATAAAGTATAGTAGAAGCAAGGGTCGAATCCATAGGGATTGGTGTCTAGTTTATAAATTATTAGTTTAAAACTTAAATTCAAGAAAAACAAAATAAAAATGGGGTTTTTGAAATCAGTTTAAACTAAAGCAAACAATAAAAGTAAGAAAGCAAGTAAATAAGAAATAATCAAATATAAGAAAGGTATGGTTAAGGTTTCATTCTCCACCACTAGACATCATTTAGAATCAAATTCAGATCTATCAACATCAATTACCTATCAAAGTTAACAACCGTAGATAACAACATCCTGTGTTACCCCAATCCTTCCTTAGTTCGTTGTTAAGCATGACGAACGCCACTACTTAATCTCTAACTATGAAATAACCTAAGATAAACATCATAAGATTCAAAGTGATAGCAGCTTTATGATAAGAAATATAGGTTGATCTAAGCAACAAACACATAAACATGGATTCGTTCAACTTATGTTATATTCCATTTCATAATTCCTGAAAACCCAACATAATCATGAATTAAAAATTGCTACTATTGAATAAGAAATCAAGATTCCTAAACTAGAATTAGATAATTATCAAGATCTATCTAGTTGATCACCTTAAACAAATTAAGACAATATCAGGAACAATTCTTGTAGAAGAACATAAACAATTTTGATAGAAAACTAACATATGATAGAATCTGAAAATTAATTACATAACATGTCTAGGGCTTTGAAATCACACTTAACCAAAGAGAAGTTTAGCCTAGCATAGACATAGATAATATATACATAAAAATAAAATAAAATAAAATAAAAGAATGAAGAAGAAGAAGCATAATGATTATGATCTTTGAGTCTCCTCAAAAGATAGATAGTTTGTGGCTCAAAAGATGGTATTTATAGAGTTTTAAAACCCTGAGAACAGGTCCTTGCCGCTCAAGTAAGGTTATGAGGCAAAATTTGCGTTTTTATTTTTATTTTTATTTTCATGTTTGCTATATTTTTGGCAGATTTTGGGCGTCCCGACGCCGAAATTGGGCGCCGCGACGCTGAGCTACTGTCTACCATTTTTCTAACGCACCTTCCTTCATTTCGTCAACTAATTTGGGTGCCCATTTCTTATTCGATTTTGACGTGTGACCTATCGTTAGAAAGGTATTCAAGTCAGCTTCAAAAGTCAAGAGGAAGTTTGTTCAAATAAGGAATTTAACATCATGTTTTCCTTGCATCAAGCTCCGGAGGTCAAATCTGTCTTCTTGCTTTGCAACCAGAAATTGATCTTTTTGACTCCCAAGTCTTCTTCCATCTTGTGATTATGATTTTGTAAGCTCTTTACCATCATTATTGACATATTTTGACTTCATTCTCCTTATTATACCTAAAATTCAAAAACATAATATAAGTAAACAAGATAAAGATCGAAAACATAACAAAAACTAAAGGTACAAAGGCATAAAATTTATATTTTATGAGATTACCAATAATTTTTTCAGTACTCTTATGATAAGCTCATAAAATATACATTTTATGCCTTTCTGCCTTTAGTTTTTGTTATATTTTCGATCTTTATCTTGTTTACTTATATTATGTTTTTGAATTTTAGGTACAATAAGGAGAATGAAGTCAAAAGATATCAATAATGATAGTAAAGAACTTGCAAAATCATAATCACAAGATGGAAGAAGACTCGGGAGTCAAACAAATAAAATTCTGGTTGCAAAGCAAGAAGGCAGATTTGACCTCCAGACCTTTTTGCAAGGAAATAATTATGTTAAATTCTTTATTTGAAGAAACTTCCTTCTTGAATTTTGAATCTTACTTGAATACCTTTCCAACGATAGTTTACACGCCCAAATCGGAAAAGAAATGAGCATCCAAATCAGCCGACAAAGTGAAGGAAGGTGCAGCAGAAAAATGGAAACAGTATGCTCGGTGCTAACAATTCGGGAAAAACCATAAAAAAAAAAGGCCCAAAAACATGATTTGTTTCCTTTTGACTTACTGTGCTGCAAGGACTTGTTTTTAGGGTTTTAAAACGCTATAAATACCATCTTTTGAGCCACAAACTATCTTTGAGGAGACTCAAGGATCATCATTCTTCTTCTTCTCCATTCTTTTATTTTCTTTTTAGTTTTATGTATATATTATCTATGCCTATGCAAGGTAGACTTTTCTTTGGTTAAGGGTGATTTCAAAGCCCTACACGTGTTGTGTAATTAATTTTCATATTATATCATATATTAGTTTTCTATCAAAGTTGTTTATGTTCTTTTACAAGAATTGTTCATGATATTGTCTTGATTTGTTTAGGGTGATCAACTAGATAGATCTTGATAATTATCTAATGCTAGTTTAGGAATCTTGATCCGTGTAATTGTCTTGATTTCTTATTCAATAGTAGCAATTTGTAATTCATGATTATGTTGGGTTTTCAGGAATTATGAAATGGAACATAACATAAGTTGAACGAATCCATGTTTATGTGTTTGTTGCTTAGATCAACCTATCTTTCTTATCATAAAGCTGCTATCACTTTGAATCTAATGATGTTTATCTTTGGTTATTTCGTAGTTAGAGATTAAGTAGTGGCGTTCGTCCTGCTTAACGACGAACTAAAGAAGGATTGGGGTAACACAGGATGTTGTTATCTACGGTTGTTAACTTTGATAGCTAATTGATGTTGATAGATCTGAATTTGATTCTTAATGATGTCTAGTGGTAGAGAATGAAATCTTAACCATACCTTTCTCATATTTGATTAATTCTTATTTACTTGCTTTCTTACTTTTATTGTTTGATTTAGTTTAAACTAATTTCAGAAACCCCATTTTTATTTTGTTTTCCTTGAATTTAAGTATTAAACTAATAATTTATAAACTAGACACCAATCCCTGTGGATTCTACTCTTGCTTCTACTATAGTTTACAATTGATCTTTTTAGTGCAAGGTTTTAATTAAGATACACTCTTTTGGGTGCATCAAGTTTTTGGCGCCGTTGCCGGGGATTGCTTTATTTAGTTTATTTGTTACTTAGTTTATTCTTATTTTCAGTTGTAATTAGTTTTAATTTTTCTTGTACATACAGGTTTTTTCTTTCAGAATTCAAGCAAAAAGATATGGCAGGTGCTACATCAAAACTTCAGAACCAACTAGACAATCTCATCTCCATAGCTCAACAAGTGACCATAAGTAAGATTCAACAATCAAGGCAATGTGGAGTGTGCTTCATGATGGATCATCCAACCAATTGGTGTCCATACTATCAGAAATATAATTTTGAACCAGCCTATGATGTGGGAGGATACCAAAGCCATCAAGGGTTCCAAGGACAACGGTATGATGCTTTCCCAAAACACTTACAATGAGGGATGGTGGAATCATACTAATTATGGCTACTGGGGAAATTATCAAGAAATAGATCCTTATGCCAACTACAATTATCCATTGAGCTTCAATCAATTATGGTCTCAAGAACCATATCTTTTGCAGTCTCCACCTCAAAGTTTAGGTACTTCTTTAGAAGACCTTGTCAATACTTTTGCTGCTAATAATTTGCAATTTCAACAGAAAATAGAGGCAAACATTCAGGAAACATGGACAAGTCTTCAGGTAAGTATCTAGAATTTGGAAACGCAAATGTGCCAATTGGCTAGTGGTATGGCGTGATGGGTAAAAGAAGGATTTGAGGAACTACATGAACAACTCCCTTCCCAAACTATGATTGATCCAAAGGAGAATGTTAGTGCCACACAACTTGAGGATGAATCAAAAAATCCCAGGGAACTCGAGGATGAAAAAGAACTTGAGATGGATTTGCTTCTTGAAGATAATGAAGCTTCAGTTCCAAAGGAGAGTACTTTGGCACTTGAGGTAATGTTTAAGGTTCCAATTTTTACTAATGTTTCTTCTCCACATTTTCCTAGTAGATTCGCAAAGTTCAAGGAGGAGGACCATGAACAACACATGCCGAAAACCTTAAACAGCTTGTTTGTGGATGTCATTCAATAAGTACCAAAATATGCTCCATTCCTCGATGAGCAATGCACTACAAATGATGATGGAATAATACATGTAATGGAGAATGCATCCACTATTGTGCAAAGAAAGCTTCCTATCAAACGCACAAATTTGGGAAGTTTCATGTATGAGCCTGACAAGCCTAAAAAGCCAAGAAGGGGAGTTGGTTAGGTTAGACAACTTAGCTCAACTACTAATTGGGAAGGCAACCCAATTAATGAAGAAATTACCAACCTGCCATACTCAGATTTGCTTTCTTTTCCTTTTATTATTATTATTATTATTTTATGTTTATTTGTTAATTGTTTGTTTAGTATTTTAGGATTATTTAGGTTGCATGAGTTTGTTTTGTTTTGAGTCTTAGTTATTTCTATTCTTATGTTATTAGTTCTTTTCTCTTACACATGATTCTTTCATTTGGGTTAATAGCATTACATTGAGGACAATGTAAGAATTAAGTGTAGGGGGGAAGGATTTAGGATTTCTTTTATTTTTGGCTTTTTTTATGAGTCTTTAATATTATTATTATTATTATTATTATTAGTGTGTTTTAGTTCCTTTTTAATACAATGATGAGATATGAATTGAATAGGTCTGAAATTGATCATTAGTGGTAAGATTTTCATGAGAATTAAGCTTGATATACTATTTTTCATGAGCCAATGTTAATATGATATGTTGATTGATGCATTATATATACCAATCCAATTTCTTTCTTGAGTGCTCTTATGATTATATGGTTCTCTAGAACTTGCTTTAAACCTTTTGAGACTATATTGATGTATGTGACAACATAAATATGATAGATTCATTAGGATTATCCATTATTCATGCTCCAAGAGAACAACCCCACTAGTGAGCCAATTTGAGCCTACATTGAATAGGCTATTTCTTTGGTAACCACATCTTTTCCCTAGCCTAAATATACTTATATCCTTACCCTTGTTCTAAAGATGGATTACATATTTTGAGACATACTGCAAAACAAGGGATACTTATTGAAAATTTGGGTTGGAAACAAAAGATAAGTATAGGGGAAGAAAAAAAAAAAAGTCAAGAGAAAAAAATGGATCATTGTCAAATACATTCCCATATTGAAAAAAAATAAATCATCTCTTGAACTTTTGGTTAAAGAAAAAAATATTACAAAGTTGGTTAGAATGAAGTAAAGGCTCAACATGAATATTTAGCCTATGTTATAATGTGCTTTATAAGAGTTTTGAGAGATTTTATTTGTATGATCTTGTTATGTCTTTAAACTCTATGAAATCTTTGGAACCTTTGTAATAACTTTTATTCTTTAACCACATTACTATCCATTGCCCCATTACAACCTTGAATAAAAGACCTCTTGATTTATGAAGTTGCATGATCTAAATAGTGGAGAATAGGTGGACAAGCAAGCATATGGTAGAACTGTTTTCATGAGATTGATTGAGTGTAAACACTTTACCACTACTTTAAAGAGTGAAAATCATGAGAGTATCCCATGTGAGAAGTTGAGATTAAGTTTGAATATGCACTATTTTGATTGAGATATGTTATGTTAATATTGGCTTAACTCAAACTATTTACATTCAAGTGTGATTTTTTGTGAAATTCTTTAAGCTATTGATTAGTTTATAAGACTTGTCCAATGATTTTCTCTAATTTATATTGAAAGGATTAGTTGTAATTATTATTATTATTTTTAGTTTTATTTTAGTTTTTATTTTTCTTATGTTTTCAATCTTTATGGGTATCGTCCTGGTAAACCCTCACGAGACTAAACTCGTCCACTAGAGACACCTAGGGGTTTAAAGGCTTGTTCACATGCTAAGTGCCACCGTGATTTCCTACGAAAGTGGATTAGATTAGATTTCTTATTTTATTTTTATTTTGTTTTGCTCGAGGACTAGCAAAAAGCTAAGTGTGGGAGTATTTGATAATCTCATAAAATATACATTTTATGTCTTTCTACCTTTAGTTTTTGTTATGTTTTCGATCTTTATCTTGTTTACTTATATTATGTTTTTGAATTTTAGGTACAATAAGCAGAATGAAGTCAAAAGATGTCAATAATGATGTGATAACTCGTATAATTATATAGTTCTTAGTTATGTTTTATTATTGTTTTGTGTCAAATACGAGTTATTATTGCTTAGTCTAATTGTGTTTATGATATTTTATATTTTTATGTAATTTGGTGTTTTTCACGAGTTTCTTTGAGTGATTTCAGATTACTAGGTTAAATCAAGAATTAAGGGCAAATCCAATTCAGTTCCAGTTCCGACACCTTTTGCCATATCAGCTATATCTGGAGTTTCACTGAAGCAATAAGGCTGAAATTTTGACAGTGCAAAGTTAAGAGGCATAGCTATCTTTTTCATGTTTTACACTTCTTGAAACGGAGTCGTTTTCCCTACCGAAATCAACCATCAAGTTGGCTGATGTGCAATGACGTCTGTTCTGTACCGTTTTGGTATTTTGACCATATCTTCCGATCCACATAAGCAAATGATCTGATTCCAACGGATATGGATCCGTAACTGATAGGGGTATATTTTTCTAGAAGACCATTTGATCATATCGAGCATCCAACATTGACAAAATCGACCATCAAGCTGGCTGATCAGAATTGTCATACAATATGACGAAAATTGTTAGAAAAATGCACCCACCTATTATACCTACCTTTGAAATTTATAAAGCTTGTCTCTTGTCATTTAGCTCTCCAAAATGTGTATAAATAGAGGGCCTTGGATGAGCAACATTGATACATTGGTAGGATATTAGCCATTGTAATAAAATTCTCTAAGTTTTCTTTTTTTTTCCTTTCTCTAGTTTTCTTTTTCTTTATTTACTTATGCTTCTTACATTTCTTTTCATTTTTAGTATGTGTTGCTAATCATATTGTTGAGGTGATGAGGTGAAGCTCTTGGTAAATGCTAAGGTTAGTCTCTTAAACATGAGCTAAAATGAATCATCATTTATAAACACTAGTATAGATAATATTTTCTTTTGGTTTAAAATCATACTTGCAAAGTAGGGATCTTGATTCATTATTGACAATGAAAATGGCACAGTAAATGCTTGGTTTCATAACCTTGATTTGTTGTAGACATATACCTTGGCATAAGGAATGCTTGGACTCTTTTTATGAGTTTTGAGGACACCAAATGAACATAATATCATATGCTATGGACGTTGGACAATTTGGACTGAATTGCTAAACCTTCCGATTGGAATCTCCCTTATGTGTGAATTTCAATTGTGTAATAAAACAAGATTAATCTTAGCATAACACCAAGAGTGGATTCTCTAACCTCAACATCTTTTCTTATTATTTTTTATATCTTGTTTAATTTCTTTTATGTTATTTTGTTTATTTTGTTCTTTAATATCTTATTTATCTTGTTTTGTTGTTGATTCCCTAATATCTTTTTTTCTTTCTTTTTCTTATATATTTATAAACTTATACTTACTAATACGCTTCCCTGTGGTTCGACCTCGGACACCCGAGAATTTATTACTTGAACATAACCTGCACTTGGGTTTACAACTCTTAATTGAGTCTCCATCAAGTTTTTGGCGCCGTTGCCGGGGAGGCAATACTAAGTATATAAGTTTATAAGTATATTTATTTTTATTGGCTGGTTATACCGCCTAATTTGTATATATATTTTTTGGCTGGTTATACCGCCTAATTTTCTATATATTTATATTTATATTGTATATTAACTTTGGCTGGTTATACCGCCTAATCTGTATATTAACTTTGCTTGTTTGGCGACGTGATTTTAGATCTCGTCGTTTAGTTAGATGTTATTGTGAAACTTTTTCAGGTAATCTTTCTAATACAATTCCTACCATGGCTGACAATGAAAGTGTTCATGCTGAAGATGAGAACAGACAAGTACGCACCATGCGTGACTACTTGCAACCAACTCGAAGCTCATCACCCTCTTGTTTTATTTTTCCTCTCAATGCAAACAACTTTCGTTTTAAACCAGGTATGATAGCTTTGCTTCCAAATTTCTATGGGTTGGAATCGGAAAGTGCTTACTCGTTTCTAAAAGACTTCGAAGATGTATGTGTCACCTTTAATGACCAACAATGTACAAATGAAATTGTCAAGCTAAAATTATTTCCTTTTTCTTTAAAAGATAAAGCGAAAATTTGGCTTCATAATTTAAAACCAAGGTCAATTGGCACATGGCAAGAATTACAAACTGAGTTTCTAAAGAAATTTTTCCCAGCACATAAAACTACTGCTTTGAAAAGACAGATTCAAAATTTCAATCAAAATCAAAATGAAGCATTTTTTCAGTGCTGGGAGCGTTTTAAAGATTTGTTAAGTTCTTGTCCACATCATGGTTTTGAAAAATGGCGTCTTATTAGTTTCTTTTATGAAAGTTTAACTCCCGAAACTAAACAATTTGTTGAAACAATGTGTAACGGTGAGTTTCTAGAAAAAGAACCTGAAGAAGCCTTTGACTACCTAGACCATTTGGCAGATAACTCTCAAGCCTGGCACACAGATAATTCCTCTGAAAGTTTCAATAGATCTAATCTTGTTTCTAACAGAGGAAAATATCATTTTAGTCAAGAAGATGAGATAAAAGCTAAAGTAACTAATTTGGCTAGAAAGATTGAAGCCATGGAACTTAGAGAAGTAAAAGAAGTCAAAACGGTTAAAAATGAAGAAAGTTGTGGAATTTGTGAAATCATGGGACACCCCACTTCTGAATGTCCAAACATTCCCATTCTTAAAGAAGCGTTGCATGATCAAGTAAATTCCATAAACACATTTAAAAAGCCTTTTCCTTCTCCTTACTCTGAAACGTATAACCCTGAATGGAGAAATCATCCCAACTTCAGTTGGCGGAATAATAATCATGTTCAGGTACCACAATCTCAAAAGCCGGGCAACACTTTTTCCTATCAACCTTCACGTATACAAACCTTGGAAGAGACATTGCAAGCATTCATGCAAACACAAGCAAATGTGAATAACCAAACTTCACAGGACATCAATGAGATCAAAAACACCTTGTCCACATTGACAGTTTCATTACGCACTCAAGAAAAAGGTAAGTTTCCTGCTCAACCTCAGCCTAACCCTTCTACTCAATGTCTTGTTTCTTGCTCCAATGAAACTCAACAGGAAAATGCCAGTTCTATCACAACTCTTCGAAGTGGAAAGGCAATTGACAAAAACATTCCATCAAAAGACCAAGATCCTCCTTCCCCTCCGAAAAGTAATGGTAAGGATGATGGTAAGTCTGAACTTCTTGAACATTTGGACAAAGAAAAAGGTATGCATCCTGCTCCTTTTCCTCAAAGGTTGCAAACAATAAAGAATTTGAATCAAAATGCAGAAATTTATGAACTTTTCAAACAAGTTAAGATTAACATTCCTTTATTGGATGCAATCAAACAAGTTCCATCTTATGCTAAATTTTTGAAGGACATGTGCACATTTAAAAGGAAACATAATGTACAAAAGAAAGCATTTCTGACGGAAAGTGTGACCTCAATCATTCAGCACCTTACTCCACCAAAATTCAAAGATCCTGGATGTCCAACAATCTCATGCATCATTGGAAACACTAGAATAGAACATGCATTGCTTGATCTTGGTGCTAGTGTTAATCTTTTGCCTTTTTCTGTTTATCAACAGTTAGGTTTAGGTGAACTCAAGGAAACACCTGTTACACTTCAACTAGCTGATCGTTCTGTAAAAATTCCTCGAGGGATAGTTGAAGATGTTTTGGTTCAAATTGATAATTTTTACTTCCCTGTTGATTTTGTTGTTTTGGACACACATCCTGTTTCAAATCCAAATGTTCAAATTCCTGTTATATTAGGCCGTCCATTTCTTGCAACTTCTAATGCTCTGATAAATTGCAAGAATGGTATTTTGAACATTTCTTTTGGAAATATGACTTTAGAATTAAATGTGTTCAACATTTGCAAGCAACCTGGTGATGATTCAGAAGTACATGAAGTGGATTTCATTGAAGAACCTGTTCATGAACATCTCACCACTACCACATTCCATGATCCTTTAGAAGCTTATTTAATTGAATGTGAGTTTGATAATGCTTCAGAAATTTCACACACTCATTCTTTGTTAAATTCTTTTCAGGTTAAGCATTGTTGGAAACAAAAGTTTGAGGAACTCAAAAATGATGCATATGAGAATTCTAAAATTCATAAAAAAAGAACTAAAGCCTTTCATGACAAGTTAATTTCAAGAAAAACATTTGATGTTGGGCAAAAAGTTCTACTTTATAATTCTAGACTTCACATATTTCCTGGTAAGTTGAGATCAAGATGGACTGGCCCATTTGTGGTTAAGCATGTGTATCATTATGGAGCAGTTGATATTGAGAATCCTCAAAATGGTAACGTATTCAAGGTAAATGGACAAAGACTCAAACTCTTTTTGGAAAATCATGTTACTCAAGAAGAGGTTGTTTTTCTTTCTGATGCTTGTTTTGAAAATAACTAGATGTAAATATAATTTTTACTAATCTTCAAAAAAAAAAAAATACATTTTCTTTTAACCCCGGTTAAATGGCGGATAACGGTACTCCGTGATTATTTAAGTCGGTTCCATCAGCTACCCACAAAATTGATATTGTATATAAATTTCTCTTTCAATTTCTTTTTCATTTTTTTCAAGATGGATGATATTCTCACAAGATTGCAGAAACGATTTCCTCATTTTCCTCGAAATATTTTACTGAAGCTTTACCAAGTTCGATTTGAAAGATTAAGAATGCTTATGCACAAAGGGATTCCTGAAGACATACGTTGGATAATTGAAGCCAAGGTACGTGAAGATGAATATCTTCCTGTTTTGCATTTACCAGGTACAGGTAGAAGCACTTTTGCAAAGAAGCGACGAGCAAAGCGCATGAGTTCAAATTGCCACAAATGTGCACGATGGACGTGTAACGGTAAATGTCGTTCTATTGGGATTCCGTCCTCTAATCGAGATGATAAAATTGAATTCATTAAGGATGGACTGAGTAAGGAGAATTTGGGTAATATCCAACTTTCTCTTGAGACGCATCCTAGTGGAGACGTACAAAGAGAAATTCTTGATTTATGGCCGCAATTCCAAAGGGAATGGCAACATCTTGGGAATCTGATGTTAAAAGACCATGTTTGCCAGCTTGTAAGAAAACTGGATGGGAAGCATATCCTCGACTCATAGAAGGCGTTTAAGCCGTTTCTGGACGTAAAACCAGAGGAAGATGTGAGCCACAATCACAACTACAATAAAATGACTTCTCAACTTTTGGTTTGATTTGCAATAACTTCATTTCGGTTTAATTTACGTGTTGTTAGATTTGTGTAATTATTCTCGTTTTTTTTTTGCATTGGTCTTTTACGGTTGATTTTTCTTCTCTTTTTGATTTTCTTCCTGAAATCACGCAAAAATCTTTTGTTAGGTTAACATTTTCTTCTGACAGGTCAAATACACTTTCGGTGACATTATTACTCTTGTCTGATTCATTACTCAGTCCTCTATATATTACACCATGTACTCATTCTCTTTCAGGCACTCAAAAAAAAAATGGAAAGTACTTCGTCCCAGCGCATTGAAAAAATTTGTGTCTTTGGAGGTGCTTATCCAGGGAAAAATAAAATATTCGCTGATGAAGCCATAAGAGTTGGAGTAATACTTGCCCAACAAAAGATCCAGTTGATTTATGGAGGCGGTAGTACGGGTTTAATGGGAGCAGTCGCTACAGCAGCACACGCCGGAGGAAGTCCAGTTCTAGGAATCGTGCCAAAACTATTCACAGGTTTTTGTGGACCTACCGTGGGTAAGGAAATACAAGTCTGGAGTATCCCTGAACGGATGACAATCATGTACCATTCTGCCGATGCATTCATTGCTTTACCAGGAGGTCTGGGTACATTGGAAGAAATAGCTTGCATGGCTTCTTGGTCATCTTTGGTCACAAATAAGAAACCCATTGGTTTGCTTAATATTAATGGTTATTTTAGTAATTTGCTTTCATACTTAGATAATGCTGTGGATAATGGATTCATGTTTTCAGAGGCAAGGAGAACCATAATTTTTGCTACAACCATTGAAGATTTACTCAAAAAGCTCCAAGCTTATGAGTATTTATCTGCTACGGTTGTTTCGCAAACGCTCGGAAAAAGAAAAAGAGATATGGACGAGCAAGGAGTGGATTGCACTCTGTCTTTGTGACATTATCTAACATTTTGCTTGTTGTGTCTCAGTTATAATAAGTGGTTAGCAACCTCTGCAGGTAATATCTCCTAAATTCTACCTTTAAAATTTGACATTGGGGACAATGTCATATTTTAGTAGGGGGTAAGGGACATGTTTTGCTAATTTAAAAAAAAAAAAAAAAATTGATGTGTTTTAAGCCATTTACAAGTATTCATTCTGAACAAGGTCTGAGTAAGGGAGACTTGAGACATACCTTGTCAGTTTGATTTTAATCTTTTTATGTTTACTTGTTAATTTTTGTTAAGTATTTTAGGATTATTTAGGTTGCATGAGTTTGTTTTGTTTTGAGTCTTAGTTATTCCTATTCTTATGTTATTAGTTTTTTTCTCTTACACATGATTCTTTCATTTGGGTTAATAGACTTACATTGAGGACAATGTAAGAATTAAGTGTGGGGGGAACGATTTAGGATTTCTTTTATTTTTGTCTACTATTTTTTTTTATGAGTCTTTATTATTATTATTATTTTTTTAATGTGTTCTAGTTCCTTTTTAATACAATGATGAGATATGAATTGCATAAGTCTAAAACAGATTTATTAGTGAGAAGATTTTCATGAGAATTGAGCTTGATATCAACCTTTTTATGAGCCAATGTTAATATGATATGTTGATTGAGAAAGAAGCATGTTTAGACTTAATCTGACTTGTATAATCATCCTTGTGAGTTTTTGAGCCTATAATGATTGATGCATTATACAAATCAATCTAATTTCTTTCTTGAGTGCTCTTATGATTACATGATTCTCTAGAACTTGCTTTAAACCGTTTGATACTATATTGATACATGTGACAACATGAATATGATAGAGGCATTAGGATTATAACCAGAGCCAAACAGCCATCCATTATTAATGTTCTAAGAGAACATCCCCACTAGTGAGCCAATTTGAGCCTACATTAAATATGCTATTTTATTGGTAACCAGAACTTACACCTAGCCTAAATATACTTATATCCTTACCCTTGTTCTAAAGATGGATTATATATTTTGAGACATATTGCAAAAACAAGGGATACTTTTTGAAAATTTGGGTTAGAACGAAAGATAAGTGTGGGGGAGGAGAGAGGCAAAAGTCAAGAGAAAAAGAAAGCGATCATTGTCAAATACATTCCCATATTAAAAAAAAAAAAAAAAATCTTCTCTTGAACTTCTAGTTAAAGTAAAGAAAAAGATGTTACAAAGTTGGTTAGAATGAAGCAAAGGCTCAACATGAATATTTAGCCTATGTTATTATGTGCTTTATAAGAGTTTTGAGAAGTTTTATTTGTATGATCTTATTATGTCTCTAAACTCTATGAACTCTTTGGAACCTTTGTGATATCTTTATCCTTTTGTTCTTTAACTACATTATAACCCTTTGGCCCCATTACAACCTTGAAAAAAGACCTCTTGATTTATGAAGTTGTATGATCTAAATAGTGGAGAATAGGTGGACAAGCAAGCATATGGCAGAAGTGTTTTCATGAGATTGATTGAGTGTAAACACTTTACCACTACTTTAAAGAGTGAAAATCATGAGAGTATCCCATGTGAGAGGTTGAGATTAAGTTGAATATGCACTATTTTGATTGAAATATGTTATGTTAATATTGGCTTAACTCATTTATTTACATTCAAGCATGAATTTTTGTGAAATTCTTTGAGCTATTGATTAGTTTATAAGACTTGTTCAAATATTGTCTCTAATTTATATTGAAAGGATTAGGAGTAAATATTTTTAGTGTATGTAGTTTACTTATATTTTAGTTTTTCAATGTTTGTGGGTATCGTTCTAGCAAACCCTCACGAGACTAAACTCGTCCACTAGGGACACCTAGGGGTTTAAAGGCTTGTGTCACATGCTAAGTGCCACCGTGATTTCCTACGAAAATGGATTAGATTAGATTTTCTTATTTTATTTTTATTGAGTCGTTGCTAGGGACTAGCAACAATCTAAGTGTGGGGGTGTGATAACTCGTATAATTATATAGTTCTTAGTTATGTTTTATTATTGTTTTGTGTCAAATACGAGTTATTATTGCTTAGTCTAATTGTGTTTATGATATTTTATATTTTTATGTAATTTGGTGTTTTTCACGAGTTTCTTTGAGTGATTTCAGATTACTAGGTTAAATCAAGAATTAAGGGCAAATCCAATTCAGTTCCAGTTCCGACACCTTTTGCCATATCAGCTATATCTGGAGTTTCACTGAAGCAATAAGGCTGAAATTTTGACAGTGCAAAGTTAAGAGGCATAGCTATCTTTTTCATGTTTTACACTTCTTGAAACGGAGTCGTTTTCCCTACCGAAATCAACCATCAAGTTGGCTGATGTGCAATGACGTCTGTTCTGTACCGTTTTGGTATTTTGACCATATCTTCCGATCCACATAAGCAAATGATCTGATTCCAACGGCTATGGATCCTTAACTGATAGGGGTATATTTTTCTAGAAGACCATTTGATCAGATCGAGCATCCAACATTGACAAAATCGACCATCAAGCTGGCTGATCAGAATTGTCATACAATATGACGAAAATTGTTAGAAAAATGCACCCACCTATTATACCTACCTTTGAAATTTATAAAGCTTGTCTCTTGTCATTTAGCTCTCCAAAATGTGTATAAATAGAGGGCCTTGGATGAGCAACATTGATACATTGGTAGGATATTAGCCATTGTAATAAAATTCTCTAAGTTTTCTTTTTTTTTCCTTTCTCTAGTTTTCTTTTTCTTTATTTACTTATGCTTCTTACATTTCTTTTCATTTTTAGTATGTGTTGCTAATCATATTGTTGAGGTGATGAGGTGAAGCTCTTGGTAAATGCTAAGGTTAGTCTCTTAAACATGAGCTAAAATGAATCATCATTTATAAACACTAGTATAGATAATATTTTCTTTTGGTTTAAAATCATACTTGCAAAGTAGGGATCTTGATTCATTATTGACAATGAAAATGGCACAGTAAATGCTTGGTTTCATAACCTTGATTTGTTGTAGACATATACCTTGGCATAAGGAATGCTTGGACTCTTTTTATGAGTTTTGAGGACACCAAATGAACATAATATCATATGCTATGGACGTTGGACAATTTGGACTGAATTGCTAAACTTTCCGATTGGAATCTCCCTTATGTGTGAATTTCAATTGTGTAATAAAACAAGATTAATCTTAGCATAACACCAAGAGTGGATTCTCTAACCTCAACATCTTTTCTTATTATTTTTTATATCTTGTTTAATTTCTTTTATGTTATTTTGTTTATTTTGTTCTTTAATATCTTATTTATCTTGTTTTGTTGTTGATTCCCTAATATCTTTTTTTCTTTCTTTTTCTTATATATTTATAAACTTATACTTACTAATACGCTTCCCTGTGGTTCGACCTCGGACACCCGAGAATTTATTACTTGAACATAACCTGCACTTGGGTTTACAACTCTTAATTGAGTCTCCATCAAGTTTTTGGCGCCGTTGCCGGGGAGGCAATACTAAGTATATAAGTTTATAAGTATATTTATTTTTATTGGCTGGTTATACCGCCTAATTTGTATATATATTTTTTGGCTGGTTATACAGCCTAATTTTCTATATATTTATATTTATATTGTATATTAACTTTGGCTGGTTATACCGCCTAATCTGTATATTAACTTTGCTTGTTTGGCGACGTGATTTTAGATCTCGTCGTTTAGTTAGATTTTATTGTGAAACTTTTTCAGGTAATCTTTCTAATACAATTCCTACCATGGCTGACAATGAAAGTGTTCATGCTGAAGATGAGAACAGACAAGTACGCACCATGCGTGACTACTTGCAACCAACTCGAAGCTCATCACCCTCTTGTTTTATTTTTCCTCTCAATGCAAACAACTTTCGTTTTAAACCAGGTATGATAGCTTTGCTTCCAAATTTCTATGGGTTGGAATCGGAAAGTGCTTACTCGTTTCTAAAAGACTTCGAAGATGTATGTGTCACCTTTAATGACCAACAATGTACAAATGAAATTGTCAAGCTAAAATTATTTCCTTTTTCTTTAAAAGATAAAGCAAAAATTTGGCTTCATAATTTAAAACCAAGGTCAATTGGCACATGGCAAGAATTACAAACTGAGTTTCTAAAGAAATTTTTCCCAGCACATAAAACTACTGCTTTGAAAAGACAGATTCAAAATTTCAATCAAAATCAAAATGAAGCATTTTTTCAGTGCTGGGAGCGTTTTAAAGATTTGTTAAGTTCTTGTCCACATCATGGTTTTGAAAAATGGCGTCTTATTAGTTTCTTTTATGAAAGTTTAACTCCCGAAACTAAACAATTTGTTGAAACAATGTGTAACGGTGAGTTTCTAGAAAAAGAACCTGAAGAAGCCTTTGACTACCTAGACCATTTGGCAGATAACTCTCAAGCCTGACACACAGATAATTCCTCTGAAAGTTTCAATAGATCTAATCTTGTTTCTAGCAGAGGAAAATATCATTTTAGTCAAGAAGATGAGATAAAAGCTAAAGTAACTAATTTGGCTAGAAAGATTGAAGCCATGGAACTTAGAGAAGTAAAAGAAGTCAAAACGGTTAAAAATGAAGAAAGTTGTGGAATTTGTGAAATCATGGGACACCCCACTTCTGAATGTCCAAACATTCCCATTCTTAAAGAAGCGTTGCATGATCAAGTAAATTCCATAAACACATTTAAAAAGCCTTTTCCTTCTCCTTACTCTGAAACGTATAACCCTGAATGGAGAAATCATCCCAACTTCAGTTGGCGGAATAATAATCATGTTCAGGTACCACAATCTCAAAAGCCGGGCAACACTTTTTCCTATCAACCTTCACGAATACAAACCTTGGAAGAGACATTGCAAGCATTCATGCAAACACAAGCAAATGTGAATAACCAAACTTCACAGGACATCAATGAGATCAAAAACACCTTGTCCACATTGACAGTTTCATTACGCACTCAAGAAAAAGGTAAGTTTCCTGCTCAACCTCAGCCTAACCCTTCTACTCAATGTCTTGTTTCTTGCTCCAATGAAACTCAACAGGAAAATGCCAGTTCTATCACAACTCTTCGAAGTGGAAAGGCAATTGACAAAAACATTCCATCAAAAGACCAAGATCCTCCTTCCCCTCCGAAAAGTAATGGTAAGGATGATGGTAAGTCTGAACTTCTTGAACATTTGGACAAAGAAAAAGGTATGCATCCTGCTCCTTTTCCTCAAAGGTTGCAAACAATAAAGAATTTGAATCAAAATGCAGAAATTTATGAACTTTTCAAACAAGTTAAGATTAACATTCCTTTATTGGATGCAATCAAACAAGTTCCATCTTATGCTAAATTTTTGAAGGACATGTGCACATTTAAAAGGAAACATAATGTACAAAAGAAAGCATTTCTGACGGAAAGTGTGACCTCAATCATTCAGCACCTTACTCCACCAAAATTCAAAGATCCTGGATGTCCAACAATCTCATGCATCATTGGAAACACTAGAATAGAACATGCATTGCTTGATCTTGGTGCTAGTGTTAATCTTTTGCCTTTTTCTGTTTATCAACAGTTAGGTTTAGGTGAACTCAAGGAAACACCTGTTACACTTCAACTAGCTGATCGTTCTGTAAAAATTCCTCGAGGGATAGTTGAAGATGTTTTGGTTCAAATTGATAATTTTTACTTCCCTATTGATTTTGTTGTTTTGGACACACATCCTGTTTCAAATCCAAATGTTCAAATTCCTGTTATATTAGGCCGTCCATTTCTTGCAACTTCTAATGCTCTGATAAATTGCAAGAATGGTATTTTGAACATTTCTTTTGGAAATATGACTTTAGAATTAAATGTGTTCAACATTTGCAAGCAACCTGGTGATGATTCAGAAGTACATGAAGTGGATTTCATTGAAGAACCTGTTCATGAACATCTCACCACTACCACATTCCATGATCCTTTAGAAGCTTATTTAATTGAATGTGAGTTTGATAATGCTTCAGAAATTTCACACACTCATTCTTTGTTAAATTCTTTTCAGGTTAAGCATTGTTGGAAACAAAAGTTTGAGGAACTCAAAAATGATGCATATGAGAATTCTAAAATTCATAAAAAAAGAACTAAAGCCTTTCATGACAAGTTAATTTCAAGAAAAACATTTGATGTTGGGCAAAAAGTTCTACTTTATAATTCTAGACTTCACATATTTCCTGGTAAGTTGAGATCAAGATGGACTGGCCCATTTGTGGTTAAGCATGTGTATCATTATGGAGCAGTTGACATTGAGAATCCTCAAAATGGTAACGTATTCAAGGTAAATGGACAAAGACTCAAACTCTTTTTGGAAAATCATGTTACTCAAGAAGAGGTTGTTTTTCTTTCTGATCCTTGTTTTGAAAATAACTAGATGTAAATATAATTTTTACTAATCTTCAAAAAAAAAATACATTTTCTTTTAACCCCGGTTAAATGGCGGATAACGGTACTCCGTGATTATTTAAGTCGGTTCCATCAGCTACCCACAAAACTGATATTGTATATAAATTTCTCTTTCAATTTCTTTTTCATTTTTTTTCAAGATGGATGATATTCTCACAAGATTGCAGAAACGATTTCCTCATTTTCCTCGAAATATTTTACTGAAGCTTTACCAAGTTCGATTTGAAAGATTAAGAATGCTTATGCACAAAGGGATTCCTGAAGACATACGTTGGATAATTGAAGCCAAGGTACGTGAAGATGAATATCTTCCTGTTTTGCATTTACCAGGTACAGGTAGAAGCACTTTTGCAAAGAAGCGACGAGCAAAGCGCATGAGTTCAAATTGCCACAAATGTGCACGATGGACGTGTAACGGTAAATGTCGTTCTATTGGGATTCCGTCCTCTAATCGAGATGATAAAATTGAATTCATTAAGGATGGACTGAGTAAGGAGAATTTGGGTAATATCCAACTTTCTCTTGAGACGCATCCTAGTGGAGACGTACAAAGAGAAATTCTTGATTTATGGCCGCAATTCCAAAGGGAATGGCAACATCTTGGGAATCTGATGTTAAAAGACCATGTTTGCCAGCTTGTAAGAAAACTGGATGGGAAGCATATCCTCGACTCATAGAAGGCGTTTAAGCCGTTTCTGGACGTAAAACCAGAGGAAGATGTGAGCCACAATCACAACTACAATAAATGACTTCTCAACTTTTGGTTTGATTTGCAATAACTTCATTTCGGTTTAATTTACGTGTTGTTAGATTTGTGTAATTATTCTCGTTTTTTTTTTGCATTGGTCTTTTACGGTTGATTTTTCTTCTCTTTTTGATTTTCTTCCTGAAATCACGCAAAAATCTTTTGTTAGGTTAACATTTTCTTCTGACAGGTCAAATACACTTTCGGTGACATTATTACTCTTGTCTGATTCATTACTCAGTCCTCTATATATTACACCATGTACTCATTCTCTTTCAGGCACTCAAAAAAAAATGGAAAGTACTTCGTCCCAGTGCATTGAAAAAATTTGTGTCTTTGGAGGTGCTTATCCAGGGAAAAATAAAATATTCGCTGATGAAGCCATAAGAGTTGGAGTAATACTTGCCCAACAAAAGATCCAGTTGATTTATGGAGGCGGTAGTACGGGTTTAATGGGAGCAGTCGCTACAGCAGCACACGCCGGAGGAAGTCCAGTAGGAATCGTGCCAAAACTATTCACAGGTTTTTGTGGTCCTACCGTGGGTAAGGAAATACAAGTCTGGAGTATCCCTGAACGGATGACAATCATGTACCATTCTGCCGATGCATTCATTGCTTTACCAGGAGGTCTGGGTACATTGGACGAAATAGCTTGCGTGGCTTCTTGGTCATCTTTGGTCACAAATAAGAAACCCATTGGTTTGCTTAATATTAATGGTTATTTTAGTAATTTGCTTTCATACTTAGATAATGCTGTGGATAATGGATTCATGTTTTCAGAGGCAAGGAGAACCATAATTTTTGCTACAACCATTGAAGATTTACTCAAAAAGCTCCAAGCTTATGAGTATTTATCTGCTACGGTTGTTTCGCAAACGCTCGGAAAAAGAAAAAGAGATATGGACGAGCAAGGAGTGGATTGCACTCTGTCTTTGTGACATTATCTAACATTTTGCTTGTTGTGTCTCAGTTATAATAAGTGGTTAGCAACCTCTGCAGGTAATATCTCCTAAATTCTACCTTTAAAATTTGACATTGGGGACAATGTCATATTTTAGTAGGGGGTAAGGGACATATTTTGCTAATTTAAAAAAAAAAAAAAATTGATGTGTTTTAAGCCATTTAGAAGTATTCATTCTGAACAAGGTCTGAGTAAGGGAGACTTGAGACATACCTTGTCAGTTTGATTTTAATCTTTTTATGTTTACTTGTTAATTTTTGTTAAGTATTTTAGGATTATTTAGGTTGCATGCGTTTGTTTTGTTTTGAGTCTTAGTTATTCCTATTCTTATGTTATTAGTTCTTTTCTCTTACACATGATTCTTTCATTTGGGTTAATAGACTTACATTGAGGACAATGTAAGAATTAAGTGTGGGGGGAACGATTTAGGATTTCTTTTATTTTTGTCTACTATTTTTTTTTATGAGTCTTTATTATTATTATTATTATTTTAATGTGTTCTAGTTTCTTTTTAATACAATGATGAGATATGAATTGCATAAGTCTAAAACAGATTTATTAGTGAGAAGATTTTCATGAGAATTGAGCTTGATATCAACCTTTTTATGAGCCAATGTTAATATGATATGTTGATTGAGAAAGAAGCATGTTTAGACTTAATCTGACTTGTATAATCATCCTTGTGAGTTTTTGAGCCTATAATGATTGATGCATTATACAAATCAATCTAATTTCTTTCTTGAGTGCTCTTATGATTACATGATTCTCTAGAACTTGCTTTAAACCGTTTGATACTATATTGATACATGTGACAACATGAATATGATAGAGGCATTAGGATTATAACCAGAGCCAAACAGCCATCCATTATTAATGTTCTAAGAGAACATCCCCACTAGTGAGCCAATTTGAGCCTACATTAAATATGCTATTTTATTGGTAACCAGAACTTACACCTAGCCTAAATATACTTATATCCTTACCCTTGTTCTAAAGATGGATTATATATTTTGAGACATATTGCAAAAACAAGGGATACTTTTTGAAAATTTGGGTTAGAACGAAAGATAAGTGTGGGGGAGGAGAGAGGCAAAAGTCAAGAGAAAAAGAAAGGGATCATTGTCAAATACATTCCCATATTAAAAAAAAAAAAAAATCTTCTCTTGAACTTCTAGTTAAAGTAAAGAAAAACATGTTACAAAGTTGGTTAGAATGAAGCAAAGGCTCAACATGAATATTTAGCCTATGTTATTATGTGCTTTATAAGAGTTTTGAGAAGTTTTATTTGTATGATCTTATTATGTCTCTAAACTCTATGAACTCTTTGGAACCTTTGTGATATCTTTATCCTTTTGTTCTTTAACTACATTATAACCCTTTGGCCCCATTACAACCTTGAAAAAATACCTCTTGATTTATGAAGTTGTATGATCTAAATAGTGGAGAATAGATGGACAAGCAAGCATATGGTAGAAGTGTTTTCATGAGATTGATTGAGTGTAAACACTTTACCACTACTTTAAAGAGTGAAAATCATGAGAGTATCTCATGTGAGAGGTTGAGATTAAGTTGAATATGCACTATTTTGATTGAAATATGTTATGTTAATATTGGCTTAACTCATTTATTTACATTCAAGCATGAATTTTTGTGAAATTCTTTGAGCTATTGATTAGTTTATAAGACTTGTTCAAATATTGTCTCTAATTTATATTGAAAGGATTAGGAGTAAATATTTTTAGTGTATGTAGTTTACTTATATTTTAGTTTTTCAATGTTTGTGGGTATCGTTCTAGCAAACCCTCACGAGACTAAACTCGTCCACTAGGGACACCTAGGGGTTTAAAGGCTTGTGTCACATGCTAAGTGCCACCGTGATTTCCTACGAAAATGGATTAGATTAGATTTTCTTATTTTATTTTTATTGAGTCGTTGCTAGGGACTAGCAACAATCTAAGTGTGGGGGTGTGATAACTCGTATAATTATATAGTTCTTAGTTATGTTTTATTATTGTTTTGTGTCAAATACGAGTTATTATTGCTTAGTCTAATTGTGTTTATGATATTTTATATTTTTATGTAATTTGGTGTTTTTCACGAGTTTCTTTGAGTGATTTCAGATTACTAGGTTAAATCAAGAATTAAGGGCAAATCCAATTCAGTTCCAGTTCCGACACCTTTTGCCATATCAGCTATATCTGGAGTTTCACTGAAGCAATAAGGCTGAAATTTTGACAGTGCAAAGTTAAGAGGCATAGCTATCTTTTTCATGTTTTACACTTCTTGAAACGGAGTCGTTTTCCCTACCGAAATCAACCATCAAGTTGGCTGATGTGCAATGACGTCTGTTCTGTACCGTTTTGGTATTTTGACCATATCTTCCGATCCACATAAGCAAATGATCTGATTCCAACGGCTATGGATCCTTAACTGATAGGGGTATATTTTTCTAGAAGACCATTTGATCAGATCGAGCATCCAACATTGACAAAATCGACCATCAAGCTGGCTGATCAGAATTGTCATACAATATGACGAAAATTGTTAGAAAAATGCACCCACCTATTATACCTACCTTTGAAATTTATAAAGCTTGTCTCTTGTCATTTAGCTCTCCAAAATGTGTATAAATAGAGGGCCTTGGATGAGCAACATTGATACATTGGTAGGATATTAGCCATTGTAATAAAATTCTCTAAGTTTTCTTTTTTTTTCCTTTCTCTAGTTTTCTTTTTCTTTATTTACTTATGCTTCTTACATTTCTTTTCATTTTTAGTATGTGTTGCTAATCATATTGTTGAGGTGATGAGGTGAAGCTCTTGGTAAATGCTAAGGTTAGTCTCTTAAACATGAGCTAAAATGAATCATCATTTATAAACACTAGTATAGATAATATTTTCTTTTGGTTTAAAATCATACTTGCAAAGTAGGGATCTTGATTCATTATTGACAATGAAAATGGCACAGTAAATGCTTGGTTTCATAACCTTGATTTGTTGTAGACATATACCTTGGCATAAGGAATGCTTGGACTCTTTTTATGAGTTTTGAGGACACCAAATGAACATAATATCATATGCTATGGACGTTGGACAATTTGGACTGAATTGCTAAACTTTCCGATTGGAATCTCCCTTATGTGTGAATTTCAATTGTGTAATAAAACAAGATTAATCTTAGCATAACACCATGAGTGGATTCTCTAACCTCAACATCTTTTCTTATTATTTTTTATATCTTGTTTAATTTCTTTTATGTTATTTTGTTTATTTTGTTCTTTAATATCTTATTTATCTTGTTTTGTTGTTGATTCCCTAATATCTTTTTTTCTTTCTTTTTCTTATATATTTATAAACTTATACTTACTAATACGCTTCCCTGTGGTTCGACCTCGGACACCCGAGAATTTATTACTTGAACATAACCTGCACTTGGGTTTACAACTCTTAATTGAGTCTCCATCATGATGGTAAAAAACTTATCACAAGATGGAAGAAGACTCGGGAGTCAAAAAGATAAATTTTTTATTGCAAAGCAAGAAGGCAGATTTGACCTTCGGAACTTGTTGCAAGAAAATCATTATGTTAAATTCTTTATTTGAAGAAACTTCCCACTTGACTTTTGAATATGACTTGAATACCTTTCCAACGATAGTTTACACGCCCAAATCGGACAAGAAATGGGCATCCAAATTAGCCGACGAAGTGAAGGAAGGTGCAGCAGAAAAATGGAAATAGTATGCTCGGCGCCCAGGCGCCAACAATTCGGAAAAACCCGTAAAAAAAGGCCCAAAAATGTGATTTTTTGCCTTTTGGCTTACTTGTGCTGTAAGGACTTGTTTTCAGGATTTTAAAACTCTATAAATACCATCTTTTGAGCCATAAACTATCTTTGAGGAGACTCAAGGATCATCATTCTTCTTCTTCTTCTCTATTCTTTTAATTTCTTTTTAGTTTTATGTATATATTATCTATGCCTATGCAAGGCTAGACTTTTCTTTGATTAAAGGTGATTTTAAAGCCTTAGACATGTGATGTAATTAATTTTCAAATTCTATCATATATTAGTTTTCTATCAAAGTTGTTTATGTTCTTCTACAAAAATTGTTCATGATATTGTCTTGATTTGTTTAGGGTGATCAACTAGATAGATCTTGATAATTATCTAATGCTAGTTTAGGAATCTTGATCCGTGTAATTGTCTTGATTTCTTATTCAATAGTAGCAATTTGTAATTCATGATTATGTTGGGCTTTTAGGAATTATGAAGTGGAACATAACATAAGTTGAATGAATCCATGTTTATGTGTTTGTTGCTTAGATCAACCTATTTTTCTTATTATAAAGTTGCTATCACTTTGAATCTAATGATGTTTATCTTAGGTTATTTGATAGTTAGAGATTAAGTAGTGGCGTTTGTCCTGCTTAACGACGAACTAAGGAAGGATTGGGATAACACAGGATGTTGTTATCTACGATTGTTAACTTTGATAGCTAATTGATGTTGATAAATCTTAATTTGATTCTTAATGATATCTAGGGGTGGAGAATGAAACCTTAACCATACCTTTCTCATATTTGATTACTTCTTATTTTCTTGCTTTCTTACTTTTATTGTTTGATTTAGTTCAAAATTATCTTTTTGATAGTATGGGCACCAATTGGTTGGATGATCCATCATTAAGCACACTCCACACTACCTTGATTGTTGAATCTTACTTATGGCCACTTGTTGAACTATGGAGATGAGATTGTCTAGTTGGTTCTGAAGTTTTGATGTAACACCTGCCATATCTTTTTGCTTGAATTTTGAAAGGAAAAACCTATATGTACAAAAAAAATAAAATTAATTACAACTGAAAATAAGAATAAACCAAGTAACAAATAAACTAAATAAAACAATCCCCAGCAACGACGCCAAAAACTTGATGCACCCAAAAGAGTGTATCTTAATTAAAACCTTGCACTAAAAAGATCAATTGTAAACTATAGTAGAAGCAAGAGTCGAATCCATAGGGATTGGTGTCTAGTTTATAAATTATTAGTTTAAAACTTAAATTCAAGGAAAACAAAATAAAAAAGGGGGATTTTGAAATCAGTTTAAACTAAATCAAACAATAAAAGAAATCCTAAATTCTGGCGCTTAGACGTCGAGCATACTATTTCCATTTTTCTGTTGCACCTTCCTTCACTTCGTCGGCTGATTTGGATACCCATTTCTTATTCAATTTGGGCGTGTAAGCTATTGTTGGAAAGGTATTCAAGTCAGCTTCAAAAGTCAAGAAGGAATTTTTTCAAATAAAGATTTAACATAATGATTTTCTTACAATAAGCTCTGGAGGTCAAATATGCCTTCTTGCTTTGCAACTATAAATTTATCTTTTTGACTTCCGAGTCTTCTTCCATCTTGAGATTATGATTTTGTAAGTTCTTTACCATCATTATTGACATCTTTTGACTTCATTCTCCTTATTGTACCTAAAATTCAAAAATATAATATAAGTAAACAAGATAAAGATCGAGAACATAACAAAAACTAAAGGTAGGCATAAAATGTATATTTTATGAGTTTATCATCTTCACCATGGAACATGATGAAAAAAAAATGGATTAGATTCATCGATTAGATCTGTTCAATCAAAAATTGGAAGACTGTCCGTTTGGTATGATATATAAAATTAGAGATTTATTAAATCGATAAAAAATCGATTCAGTCGATAAAAAATCTAATAAAATTAAAAAAAAAAAGGATAAAATTGGTTTAATATATTTTTTTATTTTATTCAGATAAAATCATATTTTATAAAAATTCGATTTTATAACTTTAGAACTATATCCTTCTTTAATTTCCTCCCATTCTTGCTCCAGAAAATCAACAATGTATGTACCAATAATCTGATAATGTTGTAAATTGTAATTAATAACCCATATTTAGGTAGCTTGCTTCAAGAATTTGTCTGATGACTATAGGATAAAAAAGAATTGTAAAAAAAAAAAAAAAAAAAAAAAAACAAATTAAGTTATAAGAATTAGATTTTGTAGGATTAAGGAAAATCTGGGATCATCAAATTACATGATGCCAATGGGTTGGAAACAGATGCTACTTTGCCCATTATCATATCACTCCCACTATTCTGCTTGCTTGATGTGTTCAATTACGACTCTCAAAGAATATTTCTTTATGTGGTACCATTGAATAAAATATTGAAAGCTAGCTATGGAACTTTTCTTAATATATTTTAGATGTTTTAATTTTAACCAACAACATTTTTTTTTCTCCAAATACTAGATTTTATGTGATATAATGAGAGATAGTTATTTTTATTCCATAAATTCCACCTTACTTTTTTTCAAAATTATTCCATAAATTCCACCTTACTTTTTTTCAAAATCTAAGGTTTAGGTATTTAGGGTCCGACCCTTTTCCATTTCATTATTTTTTAATACAGTTTTAATTACTATTTATAAATATAATTTTCATAATTTTTGAATAGATCCTATACATATAAATGGTAATAATTAGTGTATTAAAAAATAATGGATGATACAGTATTGTACATAATCTTAACTCTAAGATTATATTGAAAATTCAAGTTTTTAACTAATATTCTTTAGAGACATAATTTCAATTACAATTAATCAAATAATTAACGATATACCAATAATCATATGATTTATTGATAAAGTATTGAACTCTTAATTAATTTTAATGATAAGATACAAGCTCTTGCAAGCTAAAAAGCAATACTACTTAAAGTGATAAAAAAAAAAATGAGATCAAATTTTCAAAACAAGTACAAAAAAAAAGTGAAAAATGTGAAGATTAATTGAGATGTAAATAAAACTCAATCATACACAAATGATAATCAACTACATCAGTAATCAAGTTATTGTAACAGTTTTTCAATGAAAATCTGAAAAGAATACACATGTCGACCACAAATTCACAATTATTGTTTCAACCCCAATTCCTTTAGCAAAAAAGAAAAAGGAAGAAAACCCTGTTTCTCCTCCCAAGTTTTGTAGTTTTCTGCATTATTTTATTATTTATCTACAGAAGAATTTGCATAGTAGCTTCTACTGCGGAAACAGGCCAGCAGGTCACGGAAATCAAAGCAGCACAGAAATGGATCAGTCCACTCAACAAAAAAATGACCCACCAGCTTAATTGCTAATATAAAATCAATCTGTTAAATCTGTCTGTTAGTACTATAAATTAACTAAACAAACCACAAAAATTAGGACAAGTGCTGTTTTTATGAAGGAAAAAAAAGGAAACTGTTAAAAATTATGACACCTGCATGTCGCAACCTGTTCAAAAGACATTACAGCCCTTGTCTTTTTTGCAGTTATTGATCAAGCAAGGAAGGGTGAAAAGGAAATGTCTGATATGAGGTGTGGCAAATGAAAAACTGCTTGTCCAGAATCTTGATGATGATAATATGTACATTTATAATGCTAATTCAGAAATTCACTTTAAGGTATGGTCCAAGTTTCAATTTTTTTTTCCATTTTTTTCAATTTGGCTCAAATTCTTCAACTTTGATCCAATATTTTGTATTGTTTTTCATGTCAAAGATCTGGCCTTGTTGCTCTATAGCTCCTAAAGCTTGATTTTTTTTTTCTATGTTCTTTTGCTTGTTTTCATGAATTCTTGTGTTTCTTCAGTGTCTCTCAGTATTCCTGGAATCTGAAGTCTTATTCTTTTTTTAATTGTTTAATGCAAGATTTGAAGTGGATATTTGAAGAAACCACCATTGGTGCTCAAATGAAGCTTCTTTGATAGTAGTTGAGGTTATCTACTCCATTGCAGCACCAAATATCTGCAATGAAAAAGAAGTTTGCTTCAGTGCTTCTTTTATCTCTTTTTACAGTGGTTTTTAGCACCACTGACCCTGGTGACCTTGATGTTTTAATGCAATTCAGAGATGGACTTGAGAATCCTGAGCTCTTGAAGTGGCCTGAAAATGGTGGTGATCCTTGTGGTCCTCCAAGCTGGAACCACGTGTATTGTGATAAGTCCAGGGTTACTCAGATTCAGGCTCAAGGTGTGGGCTTGAAGGGTACTTTGCCTCGAAACTTTAACAAGCTCTCCATGCTCAAGAACATTGGTCTCCAAAGGAATCAGTTGAGTGGAAAGTTGCCATCTTTTTCTGGTTTATCTAATTTGCGGTATGCTTATTTGGATTACAACAATTTTGATTCTATTCCAGCTGATTTCTTTGATGGTTTAGATGATTTGGAAGTCTTGGCATTGGATCACAACAATTTTAATGCTAGTACTGGCTGGTCATTCGCCAAGGCTTTGCAAAATTCTGCTCAATTGACCAATCTCTCTTGTATAAGTTGTAATTTGATTGGTCCATTGCCAGATTTTCTTGGTTCCATGTCTTCCTTGACAAACTTGTTGCTTTCTGGTAATAGTTTGTCTGGTGAAATTCTGGGGACTTTCAATGGCAGTGCTCTGCAGATGCTTTGGCTGAATGATCAACTTGGTGGGGGGATGACAGGTCCGATTGATGTTGTGGCAACAATGGAGTCCCTCACAGTTCTATGGCTGCATGGGAATCAGTTCACAGGAACAATTCCAGAGAACATTGGTAACTTAACTCTCTTGAAGGATCTCAATCTTAATAAAAACAACCTTGTTGGCCTGATTCCTAATAGTTTAGCAAATATGAGATTGGAACACTTAGATTTAAACAATAATCAGTTGATGGGTCCAATTCCAATGTTTAAAGCGTCAAAGGTGAGTTTTGCTTCAAATAAGTTCTGTCAAGCCACTCAGGGGCTTCTTTGCTCCCCGGAAGTTATGGCGCTTATAGGGTTTCTTGGCGGGGTGAATTACCCTCCCAGGCTTGTTTCTTCCTGGTCTGATAATGAGCCCTGCAATTGGTTGGGAATTAGATGCAATAGTGGGAAGGTTTCAATCATAAACTTGCCCCATTATAATCTCTCTGGTACTTTGAGTCCTTCAGTTGCAAAGTTGGACTCCCTTTCTCAAATTAGACTTCAATCTAACAATCTAAGTGGTCCAATTCCAAATAACTGGACTAGCTTGAAATCCCTGGAAACTTTGGATCTCAGTGGCAATAACATATCTGGTCCACTACCAAATTTTAGTAGCACCTTGAAGCTTGTCATAACTGGTAATCCTTTATTGAATAGTGATAATAAGACAGCCCCTTCCATAGGGGAAAATACACCATCTGAGAGTTCAGATTCTCCACCCAATAATAGCCCATCTCCCTCATCGAATGATTCAGGTTCTAGTCCCACTGATTCTTCTGTTGAATCAACCAAAACAAAAGGTTTCAAAAGCAACACATTTGTTTCAATCATTGCTCCTGTTGCAAGTTTTGCAGTTCTTGCTTTTCTGGTCATTCCTCTATCCATCTACTTTTATATGAAGAGAAAAGACAGTAAGTTGGCTTCAACTTCCCTGGTAATCCACCCAAGGGATCCATCTGATTCAGATAATGTGGTTAAGGTTGTTGTTGCCAATAACACCAACGGAAGCATTTCTACACTAACTGGGAGTGGTTCTGCAAGCAGAAATAGTAGCAGCATTGGGGAGTCTCATGTCATTGAAGCTGGAAATTTGGTCATATCAGTTCAAGTTCTTCGAAACGTGACAAAAAATTTTGCACCACAGAATGAGCTTGGCCGTGGTGGCTTTGGTGTAGTTTATAAAGGGGAATTAGATGATGGAACACAAATTGCAGTTAAAAGAATGGAGGCTGGTGTGATTACAAACAAGGCTTTGGATGAATTCCAGGCTGAAATTGCAGTTCTTTCAAAGGTTCGGCACCGTCATTTGGTATCTCTTTTGGGTTATTCCATTGAAGGATATGAGAGAATTCTTGTTTATGAATATATGTCTCAAGGAGCTCTTAGTAGGCATCTTTTCCATTGGAAGAGCCTGAAATTAGAGCCACTATCTTGGAAGAGGCGGCTAAATATTGCCTTGGATGTAGCCAGAGGTATGGAGTATCTTCACACTCTGGCTCATCAGAGCTTCATACATAGAGATCTTAAGTCTTCAAATATTTTACTTGGTGATGATTTCAGAGCAAAAGTTTCAGATTTTGGTTTAGTCAAACTTGCCCCTGATGGGGAGAAATCTGTTATGACCAGGCTTGCTGGGACTTTTGGTTACTTAGCACCAGAATATGCAGGTAAGCAACCTGTCTAAGGCTTTCCAATCATTTGAACAGATTAAGCATAAATAGACATGATAAATTTTTTCAATGAAATAGTTTACTTGTTTAAACATTTAACTGTTCTAACTTTCTTTCTATATGTAGCTTGAATTCCCTCCTTGGAGTTACAAGGTCTTCTTGCATGTAGTATATTTTAGTAGTAGTAAGCTGCTCTAGAGGATTTTAAGTTGGTTTGATCAAGTTTTTAGACATTTGAAAGCATATGTATCATACATTTTCACTTTTGAGTCAGATCTTCCTTGAACTAAGTTCCACAATATTGCAGTTTGAGTTACAACCTTTCACATTGACCCAAGTTTGCATTTTGTGAAAACTTTTGTTGTTAGATCAAAATAAAAAAGAAAGTTCAAACCTTTGGTATGGCCTTTCAGTCGACATTTGGAAAATAAAGATGCTCAAATTGGGATGTATAATCTCAACCGAAGAAACTCAGCCCTTGAAAGTATGTTGCAAGCACCTGGAACTAGAAACAAGAAATTTTACTTGTGTTTAAGCAGTAGAGTAGACTAGCATCCCTTAGACCCATAGTTGTTTCTTGATGTCCTTTTGTTTTTGTATTGACTCTAATTTCACGTGCCAATCAATTCAGTGACAGGAAAAATCACGACCAAAGCTGATGTCTTTAGTTTTGGTGTTGTACTGATGGAGCTTCTGACTGGATTGATGGCACTTGATGAGGATAGGCCTGAAGAGACCCAGTATTTAGCTGCATGGTTTTGGCATATCAAATCAGACAAGGAGAAACTGAGGGCTGCTATTGACCCAGCTCTTGAGGTAAAAGATGAAACATTTGAGAGTATCTCCATAATTGCTGAACTTGCTGGACATTGCACTGCAAGGGAACCCAGCCAACGGCCAGACATGGGCCATGCTGTGAATGTATTGGCTCCACTCGTTGAAAAATGGAAACCACTGGATGATGATAATGATGACTATTGTGGCATTGATTACAGCCTTCCTCTTAATCAATTGGTGAAGGATTGGCAGGAAGATGAAGGAAAAGATTTTAGTTATTTGGACCTACAAGACAGCAAAGGTAGTATACCAGCTAGGCCTACTGGTTTTGCAGAGTCATTCACTTCTGCTGATGGTAGATAAAAAGACGTACTTTGTTGCATTTCTTTGAATACCTTGTTCATTTGGTAGTTGTAGATAGCAGTTTGTGTTCTATCTATTTGAGAATTCAATGTCAATATATAATTTTTTTTTTTCTATTTCGGATGCTTTATTGGTGGATTTCCAGATATTTAAGTTATAGTCATGTCTAGGAGTTTAATTTCCAGTTGTAATATTTTCCTGCTTATGATGATGTAGATAGAGAGCAATGGTGAATGAGAACTATATATTGGTCCTTTCTCATTGTTGTTCCTTATTTTTTAAGTTCCTGGTCAACAAAATTCCATAAATACATTTTATGCATGTCATAAGATTCTAGTCATGGTGGCTATCCCAATCTCTCTAGTCACTAAGGCAGTTGGCTATTTTTTTTTTCAAGTCAATCTTTCGAGTATATAGGAAAATTCCTACATTCAAATTTCTCTTCTTATTCCAATTGTTACTCCAGAGTCCAGAATAAGTCTCTCGCATGTAGCTGACGTCTATGTTGCTTCGATTTTTCATGTTTTTTTTCTTAAATACTCATGTCTGGCGCATATTCAAACATGGATATGGAGATATTATCATCCAAAAACCCTCCAAATACATGAAAATTTTGGAAAAAATTGAACATACCCGTGTCCGACACTCACATCCGAATTTGAGTAACATAAGTTGACATCCATACCATCTATTATTAAAGACACAGCTGAAGTTGAATCAATTTGGCCCCAGAACCTCTTGGTTGTTGATTCATATCTTGATACAATCAAAGCATGTTGTGACCCAATGTTAAATGTACAATGGCAATTTTACCCGATATGTTAATGATTTGAAGTGGGAATAATTGCAATATTGGTGTAGGTTGCTTTGACTAGTTTGCTGGGAAGAGGCTTCTTGGTAGCCACTAAATAGTTCTGATTCAGAACATTCAATGTCTGAAAATGAACCAAAACTTACTCTATAATGGTATTAGAACCACAAATCAAGTATATGAAAGCAGATCCATTTATTTAGTTTGGTTGGATTTTAATACCAGTAGCACCTACACTAACCAACACTTCAATTTTTGTCTCCTTTTGTTCTTTTTGCCTTGAAAAAAAAAAGATCATTAAATCTGATGCTTTTTTTTTTTATATACTTTTTATCATGGTATGAACTAAAGGGTTTTTTTTTTTTTTTTCTTTTCTTTCTGAAAATCAACTTTCATTGCAACTTAAATATTGATGGCATCATTCATGATTGTTTGATGGAGGAAGACAAGGTATTCCTCCATCCAATACAAATTATAAGAGCATGTAAGGCTAAAACGAGTTAAATTGTGTGCTGCCTCATTTCCTTGTCTCCTTGTATGTTGGATTCTGCATTCCTCAAACTCTTTGATCTTGCTTCTTCCTTCATCAATGATCAGTCCCAAATTGGACAAGTCATCCACTGATTGCCTTAATTGCTTGATAACCTGTAGGGCATCTCCTTAAGTATAATATTTGTGAACCCCATTTGAACTGCAAACTCCATAGCCTTTACTGTCGCAAGTGCTTTTGCTACTGAAGGATCAGCTACTCTATTAATTTTTATGGCTGCACATCCCATTAGAAATCCCTCATAATCACGGACAATAATTCCAATTCCTCCTCTTGTCGGTGCACCGTCAAAGGATCCATCAAAGTTAACTTTATACATGTGAATTGGTGGTGGCTTCCATGATATTCGATACAGAGATGCCTCATAATCAGAATGTGTATGCTGAGCTTTTTTGTATTCATCAAGCTGGTTCCTGGTATTGGCTACGATTCTCTTCTCATCCTTCTTTGTGCTTTCCTTCAATTCAATGTTCCTTGCATTCCATAATTCCCAAGTCATCATTAAAAAGAAATCGAACTCATCTTTCCCAAGTTGTTTTGCTACGAGCTCCATCCAGTCCACTCCCCTGTCAACTGGTTGAAGTAGAAGATTCTGGGGGAGTTTGCACAATTCTAACACTTTTTTGGAGAAGCACAATCTCTAAGGGCGTGAATTGTTGTTTCCATTGTTGCCCCACACCTGAAGCATCTAACATCTATATCTTTCATTAAGTGTGCTAGTTGTACTGCTGTGGGAATGATATCATTACAAAGCCTCCACCCGAAAAGACGAACCTTGTGTGAAATGTCTGCATCTCATACTGTACGCCAGATTTTCCTTTGTGGCCTGAAACAAATCCTCATTCCTAGTTGCAGTTTGTATGCACTTTTCACATTGAATCTTCCATCCTTGCTATAGACCTATAGTGCCACACCAACTTATCCGGACTGTATGTACCAAATAGAGGAATGCTACAAATTGCTTCTGCTTTCTCCAAACAGAATTCCTTATGAATCAGCCTTTCTTTCCACATTCCATTATCTTCATCAATAAGCAGTGATACATTTGAATCATGTGGGATGCAAGCACACGATGAATGAACAGTAAAGAACCCATTTATTGGCAGCCATCGATCACCCCATATCTTTGTGTCTCTCCCATTACCGATTCTCCACCGTGTACCTTGCTGCAATATTTCCTTTGAAGACCATATACTCCTCCAGATTTTGGATGGTTGTGCACCCAATGTAGCTTCCAAAAAATGCTTGTGGGGAAAATATTTAGCTTTTAGAACCTTGGAGCTTAAAGTTCCTGTGTTATGGATTAGGCGCCATCCTTGTTTACCCAGTAATGCCCGATTGAACATGTGAAAATCTCTGAACCCTAAACCACCCATAGTTTTTGGCAAACACAGCTTGTCCCAGCTTAGCCAATGAATACCACACCCCTCGGTTTTATTGGTCCACCAGTATCTCCGGATGATTCTCGTGATTTCATCACATAATGTGCTCGGCAACATGAAACATTCATAGCATAGACAGGTAAGGATTGTAGAACAGCCTTTATAAAAATTTCTTTACCTACATGAGACAGAAACCTTTTGCTCCAACCATAGTCGGCATGCCAAGATATTTCTCCGTATTGGTTGCTACCTGAATGCCAAACAGACTTTGCATCTCCACCTTCTGTTCCATACTTGTATTTGAGCTGAAAAAGAGAACTGACTTAGCAAGTGCTTCAACTTTTCTCCTCCTTTATTCTCCCTAGCAAACAAAAGACTATCGTCTGCAAAGAAAAGATGATTAACTCGAGCACCCCCTCGGCTAGCATGGACGCTTTTAAGTTCTCCATTATTCTGTGATTTGGTCAACAGTGCTGACAAACCCTTTGTACACAACAAAAACAAGTATGGTAATAAGGGGTCTCCTTGGCGAAGTCCCCTGCCTGGTTGAAACGTATCAGAAATCTTTCCATTAATAATAACAGAAAAAGACATTGTGATAAACTTTAATTTTTGTTATGTTTTCGATCTTTATCTTGTTTACTTATATTATGTTTTTGAATTTTAGGTACAATAAGGAGAATGAAATCAAAAGATGTCAATAATGATGGTAAAGAGCTTACAAAATCATAATCACAAGATGGAAGAAGAGATGAGACTCAAAGATCATCATTATTTTTCTTCTCCATTCTTTTATTTTCTTTTTAGTTTTATGTATATATTATTTATGCTTATGCAAGGCTAAACTTCTTTTTGGTTAAAGGTGATTTCAAAGCCCTAGACATGTTGTGTAATTGATTTTTAGATTTTATCTATCATTAGTTTTCTATCAAAGTTGCTTGTGTTTTTCCATAAGAATTGTTTATGATTTTTATCTTGATTTGTTTAGGATGCATACTAGATAGATCTTGATAATTATCTATTGCTAGTTTAGGAGTCTTGATCTGTGTAATTGTCTTAATTTTCTATTCATAAGTGGCAATTTGTGATTAATGATTATGTTAAAGTTTTCGCTAATTGCGAAGTGAAACATAACCTAAGTTAAACAATTCATGTTCATGCTTTTGTTGCTTAGATCAACCTATCTTTCTCATCATAAGGCTGCTATCAAATTAAATTTAGAGATGTTTAACCTAGGTTGTTTGATAGTTAGAGATTAAGTAGTGGCGTTCGCTCTGCTTAACGACGAACTAAAGAAGGATTGGGGTAACACAGGATGTTGTTATCTACGGTTGTTAACTTTGATAGCTACTTGATGTTGATAGATCTGAATTTGATTCTTAATGATGTCTAGTGGTGGAGAATGAACCTTTAGCCATATTTCTCTCATATTTGATTTCATCTTATTTTATTACTTCTTACTTTTATTGATTGTTTTATTTTTAACTTGATTTCAAAAACTCCCCTTTAATTTTGTTTTTCTAGAATTTAAGTATAAACTAATAACTCTTAAATTAAACACCAATCCTTGTGGACTCGACCTTTGCTTCTACTATACTTTACAATTGATATTATTTTTAGTGCAAGGATTAAATAAGATATACTCTTTTGAGTGCATCACATTGATTGAACACAATGCATGATGATCGAGATCCATTTGTCTACAAATCACATTTTATGCATAATAGCATCTAAAAAAGACCACTCTACCCTGTCATACGCCTTACTCATGTCCAGTTTTAAGGCAAAAGACCTATTTTCCCTCATTCTTTCCAACTTCAAAGTGTGAATTAGTTCATAAGCAACAACAATGTTGTTTATAATCAGTCTACCAGAGGCACTTTGGTTTTCACTAACACACACGGGAATGACATGTTTCAACCTATTAGCAAGTACCTTGGCAACAATCTTGTATACGACATTACACAAACTAACTGGCCGAAATTGAGACATATGTTTGGGGTGTTGTGCGGAACTAAAACGAGATTAGTAAAACCAATTTAAATACACTGAAAAACACAGATATTTTACGTGGTTCAGCAAGTGTCCTTACATCCACGGGAGGAGGAGCTTGAAGCTTTTGTATTAATGGAGATTGAGTATAAACATATACAGATTCAAGGTGCTATACAAGCACTGAACTCACAACTCAACACAATACCAGAATTACTCTATAAACTCAGAGTATTTGCTTCAACTCTTAAGCTCTCACACATTTTCTCTCTTACTCTACATGGCCTTTTATAGCCAAAATATCATGGTGTGAACACATAGCAAGTGGCAGCCACCATTCACCAACTATCATGGTGGGAACACATTGCAAGTGGTAGCTAAAGTAGCCACCATCCATTGCAAGTGGTAGCTAAAGTAGCCACCATCCATTGCAAGTGGTAGCTTCCATTATTGGTGGTAAGCCATCTTTGGTGACTTTGAGCCATATTCAACAATCTCCACCTTGGCGAGAATCCACAGAGAGAATTCACTGAACAGAGCTTCCTCCTTTTTTTCTTCAGGTTTCATACACACCATTACACACATTAGGGCACCAACTGCATTGGCATATGGAACATGATCCATTTGTTTCTTCTCACCATCTGTACTTGGTGACATCAATGCACTGAGTTTGAAATGTGCCGCTAAAGGAGTACTTACAGATTTGGTCTTATCATTAATGCCAAATCTCTGAAGTACTTTGCTCAGATACTGAGCCTGGGTTAATTTGATCACACCATTTTTTCTATCTCTGCTGATTTCCATCCCAAGAATTTTCTTAGCTTCTCCAAGATCCTTCATCTCGAACTCTGAGCTCAGTTGAGCCTTCAGCCTGTCGATCTCCACCTTGCTTATAGATGTGATTAACATATCATCAACATATAAGAGCAAGTAGATAAATGATTCATTTTGGAGTTTCCGGAAATAAACACAGTGATCAAATTGACTGCGTGTGTACTTCTGATCCAACATAAAGGTGTCAAACCGCTTGTACCACTGTCGCGGTGACTGCTTCAGACCGTATAGAGACCTGTTCAACTTACATGCCCAATCTTCATGACCGGGGACTCTAAAACCATCTGGTTGAGTCATATAAATTTCCTCCTCTAATGAACCATGGAGGAATGCAGTTTTTACATCAAGTTGAACTAACTCTAGGTCATACTGTGCTACTAAAGCCAATAAGATCCAAATAGATGCATGCTTAACAACAGGTGAAAATACCTCATTGTAGTCTATTCCTTCTTTTTGAGCGTAACCTTTGACTACCAGTCTGGCTTTGTATCTGATACTGTCTTTGTCGGTAGCACCCTCCTTTTTGGCAAAGACCCATTTGCACCCAATTTTTCTTTTGAGTGTTGGAAGTGGAACCAACTTCCAAGTCTGATTCTGATGAAGTGATGTCATTTCTTCATCCATCGCCTTCTTCCACTGGGCATGCTCGAGGCTGTTTACAGCTTCTTTGTAATTGGTCGAAACATCATCGTCAATTACTGGAAGGGCGTATGCCACCATGTCTGTGTACCGAGCAGGTTTCCGAATATGTCTTTTCGGTGTGCTGGTGGCAATAGATTCATGTTGCTGAAAGGTTTCCGGTGATGACTCCTCCACTTCAGTTAAGGTGTCATCAGATTCTGGTTTAGATTCATCTGAATTTTGACCAGCATCTTCTAATTCAAACTCCACCTGCTTTAGAGAATCCTGGTTCTGATTCTCTGGAGTTGACAGTTTCAGCATTACTGATTCGTCAAAGGTAACATCTCGGCTTACGATGACTTTCTTTGACTCAGGGTTCCACAGTCGGAATGCCTTTACTCCTTCACTAAAGCCCAAGAAGACAGCTTTCTTGGCTCTAGGATCCAGTTAAGCATCCGAAATAGCAGCCGATCCAGTTTTAAGACTCTACCTCTATGGATTTTCTAATCCATGCATCCAATGCTATAGAAGGTAGTCAATTGATACTCTAAGAGGCCAAACCTCTACTCAAAATGCCTCTCTCAAGCCTCACTGAGATAACTCGAACTCTATCAACCAAAGTTCTAAACATCCGTCCTGCACCTCCATTCTATCGTGGAGTGCCCGGAGCTTCAAAGTGTCTGATCTTCACTTTGAGGAACGGATAATCGCCAATATCAGATCTCAGTATTTTGAGCTTTTGATCTCCACCGTCTACTGGACTGGACGGGGTCTTCACCTCCTACTGGACGGGATCTTCACTGTCTACTGAACTGGACTGGACAGGATCTTCACCTCCTACTGGACGGGATCTGTTGTGGGAGACTGCTGCTCTGCCTGTCACAGTTTCTCCTTCAAGGAGATACAGATTTCCCTTCATATAACCCTTCATTGCTAAGAATGCTCCGCGTACAACTCTCAAGACTCCATTCTGAATGGTCATCTTGTAACCATTTGAGTCTAAGACCCCCAGTGATATGAGGTTCTTCTTGAGATCAGTGACATACCTTACATCTGTAAGTTGTCTGATTGTACCGTCATGCATTTTTAGGCGGATCGTTCCAATACCTCTAGTGTGACAAGTATTGTCATTGCCCATAAGGACAATCCCTCCATCAAACTCCTTGAAGTTTGAGAACCACTTTCGGTTCCGACACATGTGGTAGGAACATCCGGAATCCATAATCCATTGATCTGAAGAGTTTGTTGTTGTGGAAATCGTAAATGCAGAGTCTTCCTCTCCCTCAGATTCTTGAGCTACATTCACAGTCGACTTCTTCATGTTAGGACAGTTTTTCCTCCAGTCCCTTTCTCATGACAAAAGGCACACTCATCCTTTGAGAGTCGTGTTCTTGATGATCCCCTCTTTGAACGGGATTTACCTCGCTTGTTTTCTCCGGCTCCTTGGTTGTTCGTCCTGCCTCTGTACACAGTTAAAGCTTCTGGTGCAGTATTCTGGTGATCATGCTGATCCTTTTTCCGATACTCATTATTCACCAGAGCATTACTAACATTAACATATTCTATCTCATTTTTACCATACAACAGTGTAGTGGTTAAATGATCATAGCTATCAGGCAAGGAATTTAACAGAGTAAGAGCCTTATCTTCATCAGAGATATTTGCATTTAGATTTTCAAGATCAGCGAGGATTTTGTTAAAACTTACTAGATGCTCCTGCATGGTGATACCTTGCTTATACTGGAAGCGGAACAGCTTTTTCTTCAGATAGAGTCTGTTCTCCATGCTCTTTGTCATGTACTTGTCCTCGAGTTGTTTCCAGAGAGTTTTTGCATTATTCTCTCTCATGACAAAGTACTTCTGGTCCTTGGCTAGGCATAACCGGATTGTGCCACAAGCCTGACGGTTGACAAATTTCTAGTCATCTTCCGAAATATCTCTCGGCCTGTCTTCCAGAGCGATATGTGAACCCTCTCGGAATAACAGATCCTGAACTTCGCACTGCCACATGCCAAAGTTGTTGGTGCCATCAAATTTCTCCACCTCGAACTTTGCAGTGGTCATCGAGTTCTTTCTGATGTAAGAACTTGATGGTGCGCTACTGGTTGTTTCAGTTGTCTCTAATGATTCTGCCATGGTAATAAAACAAAATTACCAACTCAGAGTTTTTCCGTTACCTGTATGGAAAAACGGATGTCGCGGTTGAGTCCGGAATAGTCGAAATAGCCAGGAACGGGTCCAACTGTGTAAATTTTGGACACACGGTGAATATTCTGCGAATATTCTGCTGCAGGTGGCTCGAAATGGACTCGGTTTAGCTCAACCGGCTCGGAAAAGTCTCAGAATAGTGTTCTAAAACGGCTCAAAAAATGGCCCGAAAAAGTTGGTCGGAGCTGCGGCGGCGCGTGGGGCGCGTACGGCGGCGCGTGTGGCGGCGCGTGGGGCGCGTGCAGACTGGTGGTCACCGGCGCGTGCGGCGCGTGGGCTTCACGCGTCTTCAACCTCTGGAGGCGCGTGCGGCGCGTGGGCGAGTGAGGCCCACTCGCACTCCTTCTGGCGGCGCGTGTGGGCGCATGCGGCGGCTTCTGGCGCTCCGGTTGATTCTGCTGCACTCCTCTCGACGACCTCTTCAACCTGGTATTTTCAAAACACAATTTGGAGCACTTTTGAAAAACGGACAGAATCAAACTAACTCGGTTTTACGTAAAATTTGGCTCTGATACCAATTTGTTGTGCGGAACTAAAACGAGATTAGTAAAACCAATTTAAACACACTGAAAAACACAGATATTTTACGTGGTTCAGCAAGTGTGCTTACATCCACGGGAGGAGGAGCTTGAAGCTTTTGTATTAATGGAGATTGAGTATAAACATATACAGATTCAAGGTGCTATACAAGCACTGAACTCACAACTCAACACAATACCAGAATTACTCTATAAACTCAGAGTATTTGCTTCAACTCTTAAGCTCTCACACATTTTTCTCTCTTACTCTACATGGCCTTTTATAGCCAAAATATCATGGTGTGAACACATAGCAAGTGGCAGCCACCATAGCCACCATTCACCAACTATCATGGTGGGAACACATTACAAGTGGTAGCTAAAGTAGCCACCATCCATTGCAAGTGGTAGCTTCCATTATTGGTGGTAAGCCACCTTTGGTGACTTTGAGCCATATTCAACATGGGGTTTGTGACTTTGGGTATAAAGACAATGTGTGTATGGTTAAGGTCATTCAAAGTAGCATTGCCATTCAAAATTTGAAGGCACAAAGAGGTAACATCATTTCCAATAATATGCCAATATTTATGATTAAAGAGAGCATGCATACCATCCGGGCCTGGAAATTTGGTTGGATGCATCTGTTTGAGGGCAGTTACTACTTCCTCAGCTCTGAATTCTGCACAAAGAAGCTGATTCATCTCACTTGTGATCCACTAGTCAATAGCCTTAAAGATTGTCTCATTATTATGTGATCCATGGGATTCAAATAGTGTCATAAAATATTGGCAAGCCACCTTACTAACCTCCTCCTCGTTTTCTCTCCATATCCCTTCATCATCTTCCAACCCCGTGATCCGATTCCTCCTTCGTCTTTTGGTCGCTTGCGTAAGAAAGAAAGCTGTATTTTTGTCTCCCTCTCGCAACCATGTGACCCTAGACCTTTGTTTCCAAAACATTTCCTTTTTCTCCATCAGCTCATCAAGTTCCCTTCTAGTCACCTTTTCTTGCTCAAGTATGCCATCATCTAGTTGCATGGCTTGTATCGAACCTAACTGTTGGTGTAGAGTTTGAATTCTTGCTCCCAATTGTCCAATATTCTCCCTATGCCATTTTTCCAGATTGCCACCAACCTCTCGAACTCTTCTACACATATCCATCTGTTCGGTGACCCTCCATGCATTTTTAATGACTTATTCACATGCTACCTCCTTAGTCCAGAATGCTTCAAAATGGAACCTTTTCCTTTTGCCATTGCTTAATTTCCCTTGTTTGCTCACCATTGTGTTAAGTAACAAAGGGCAGTGATCCGACCTCGAACTTACAATATGATCCACACTGTAATCTGGGAAATTATCAATCCATTCCTTATTTGCAAGGAACCTATCAAGCCTTTCTCGAACTAGGTCTCCTGCTTTGTGATTGTTTGACCATGTGTACCATATTCCTTTAAACCCCATATTGAGCAGATTACTTGTTTCAACTGCTTGATTAAAATCATCCATCTGGCTATCTGCCCTTAAACATCTTCCACTCTTCTCTCACCTATGCATGATTTCGTTGAAATCTCCAAAGCAAACCTATGGTAGATTAGATTGTCTCGCCAGCTGCTTAAGAAGTTCCCATGACAATTGTCTTCTACTTGTTTCGGCCTCTCCGTAAAACCCTGTTAATCTTTGAGTTGCTATACCATTATCCATTAGCTCCATATCAATATGGAGACTGGAGAAGTTCCTCAAATTTAGCACAACGTCTTCTTTCCACATGATGGTGAGGCCTCCCCTTCTTCCCTCACAATCAACAACAAAGCAATTATCCATCACACACCTTCTACGTATTCTATCAAATTCAGTAGTATTTAGTCGAGTTTCGCACAAAAACACGACCTCGGGACCTTGATTCTGCATGAGCCTTCTCAAAGCTCGAACTGCACGTAGGTTCCCAAGCCCACGGCAGTTCCAACTTAAGATTTTCATTGTTATAGGCGGAGCTGGAAACCAGTCTCCGCCTTTGAATTGAAATCCTGTGTTTCATGCACAGAATTGTATTTTGGTTCCCCCCCCCCCCCCCCTCATCCAATTCCATCAGGTCTGAACTATCATTCTCCACTCTAACTTTCCTCTTTCCATCTCCCTTATTTATGGCAGGTCCGTGGATACCACTCTTTCTTGCTAGCTTTTTCCATTTTGCATGTGAGTGTCCCCCTCCTTCCCCTTCTGACTGCTTTTCTCTTAAGATCATAATTTCCTCATTTGTTCTGTCATGCACGTGTTCAGACTGGGCTATAAAAGGCAAAGATTATCACCCATAATATCTTCTCCCCCACTATTCCTTCCTCTGATCACGTTTCCTTTGATAATTGTCTCCTTTTTTTCTCCTTTGATAGGGCCACTAATTTAGTCAAAGTGATATCACTAATAGACTCCAAACTTTGGGGAATGCCTGCCTTAAATGTTGCTTGACTAATTTTTGTAATAACATCGGTATCTTTAGTTACCTTGTTCTACTTCCCATATTCAATATACTGCCTTCTATGCCACCTCTAGCCTCCGCCATCGCCGGTTTCTGTACACTTTTTGTCAAGTCTCCTCCATCAGTTTCGCCCACAACCAGGCAACCTTCATTTGCATTGGTTTGGCAGGTCGCTTCTTTTATCACCAGAACATTTTTTTCATCAGCTGTTTGTGCTCTTCTCCCCTGCCTTTTGATTGGGGACGCTCGCATCCATTCTCCATATTGTTGAAAATGATTCCCCAATGTGTGCTCTCCTGTCCTTGAGTCACATTCAGACTCAGAGTGCCTTATTCTCCCACATTCGTAGCAAAGAGTTAGCAATCCCTCATGTTTTACCCTGCTCTAAATGTTCTCTCCCCCTTCTGTCTTGTCCAACAAAATGGCTCTTCGTAAAGGTTTGTTGATAGGCATTTCTATTCTCATTCGTACGAATCTTCCCCATCTGCCATCTTTCGTGTTCAGATCTAGCCCTATTCTTATCTTGCTTCCCAGTCTCAAAGCCATTCCCTTGTTTAGCCACCCTAAAGGAAGATAGTAGATTCTCGCCCAAATCACCATGTGATCAAAATGATAGTCTTTTGTTCTCAATCTGGCATCATAATCTTTAAGTAGCAAAAGATATTTGTCAAAACTCCAAGGGCTTCCATCTAGTACTCTCTATTTATCACCTTCGAATGAGATCTTGAATAGAAAAAGATTCACGTCGAGTACTACAATGTTAACATCTTTGGATAAACTCCAAATAGTTTTGAAGGTCATCATCGCATCTTTATTAAACAATCGATTAGTCAACAACTTTCCCACGAGCCATGGTTTTGAGCATTCTTCAAACCCTACTTCATTCACTCCCGTCATATTAACAGCATCATTTTCTTCCTCCGTGAAAGATAATTTGTTTCAAAACTCATATGCTACTGAATCCATCCACACCGACAATCCTACTACGTTACTAGGCACTCACTTAAGATCACTATTGAATCCCAAAGATCACCAAAGGAGTTCTTGAAACTAATACCGCTTGCATAGAGCAAGACTTACCAAACTCCTACAAGAGCAAAACTTATTTAAATTTTGTCTTAAATCTAAAGAAAGGGTGAAAATTGTCTTCATGAAATTCTTCAATATTTTTATGATCAGATTCTCTAGACAACTAGATGGATTATTTTCTGGTATATATTTATTAAATGAAAATAAAGTTTGACCAAATCATCATTATGTAAATAAATAAATTAAATAAATCATATATATAGGAGAATCAAACTACAATATGTAAAATAAATTTTTTTTTATATTTTCTATAACTTCATTTATAATTTATATTTTAACATATCGATTGTTAAATTTAGTGACATACTTGTATCTAAAACGTAAGAATTTAAATTAATCAGACGTTATCATTTCGATCGATAATAATATTTTTAAATATATATTATGATTGAAATTTTATTATTATTAAATAAATAGTTAAATTTTTTAATTAATTTAAAATTTGACGGTTATAATTTATATGAATGAAATATAAAAACGAGTGCCTTTAAAACACTTTTTAACATTAGTTAATATATTATTTATATTAATAATATTGTAATAATTGTAAAATTTGATAATTTTCTTCATCATTTTTAATAAATTGAATGAAGATATTACTATATATATATATATATAATAATCTTAAAAAGAAATAAACAAATAAAGAAAAAAGAAAATACAAAGTATGATAATATTTGGTTTTAATGAAGCTGCTCATGTGCTACATGTGTCTTCTACTTTCATATTACTTCATGCCAAGTTTTGCCAACCACAACAGCTTTTAGTTGGATTCAGACAAAAGAAGAAAAAAAAAAATGTTTATTAGTAAATAGTGATAGCAACTTCCCAGCTTCTAAAAAAGCAATAAAGGTTTTTTTAATATAAATAAATACTTCCACCACCATGCTTTATTTTTAGCATACTTTTAGCAAAATTCATATAAAATTTAAGAGTTGAACTAATAAAATATAAATTATATAAAATTAATTTTACATTGACCCTTTGTGGGCGCAGATGACCGGCGATATAAAAAAAAAGAAAAAAAGAGGTAAGCCGAAATTGACCTTTCCAAGATGCTCTGTTGTTGCAAATTAATATCATTGAATGGAAATTTGACTGAGATTTTGAGACCCCACTCTTCATAATTTCGTTTCCTCTTATATTACTTAAAAAAATCAAATAGAGCGTCAAGTTGACCTTTTAAACGTATAGAATTGCGTTTAATGACAAAGTACCCAGCCTGGATATATAGTGCATAAGCATATGACACTGAATTATAGTTCTACTTCAACAAACCAAATTAAATTATTTCTATATATAACAGTATCCAGCTACTTAAGTTTTTATACAAACTAGTTTTAATCCCGATACACGGGTAATAATTATATGTTAACATTATTAATTTGTCTAAACTTTGATAAAACGTTCTATATTAATAATAATGTATTTAAAGTACGTTCAAAACTTGAACAAAACGTAAACAACACTACTATATATTGAACATAAATCTTTTTGCTCCGTTTTTTTTTTTTTTTTGGATATGTATCAAATTAATTTAAAAAAAAAAAATTAATTTAAGCCATCAGCATGCTTCTAATAAAAAATCATGAGCATTGATGGCAAAAGAAATTAAATTAAATAATTTTTTTTATTGTTTTACATAAGACTTTGATTTTGATATTTTATATTGGATTATATTAAAAATTAGATATAAACAAAATTTTAAATAAAAGAAATCAGACTCCTGCAAAATGTAAATATACAAAATAAAGGAAAATTTTTTAGAATAAAATATTCCCGCAATTGCAAATAGTCCAAAAATCTATGTATACCCTTTGTCTTATTTATAGTTGTAATTTGATTAGTGAAATAATACTAATATATTCTTTAATTCAAAAAATTTCACAATATTTTAGTTTTAGTGAAAAATTTTGAATAACGTAAGTTGATTATATATTAAATTGGGAATGCTTTATAAGATGTAAAAATTAAGAATTTCAAAATCAACCGTCTAAAAAAATTTGAAAGAATAAATGTCCAGTTCAATATCACTGGTATTTAAAAAGACATTTAAGCATGCACTTATGATTAGTTAAACATTCATACCTATTATTTAACATTGTTTCCTATTTGAAGCTGATTTATTGTTCAAATTTTAACTTAAATGGCCTCAATCATATAATAACCACCCTATATTATATATTAAGCATGTATTTTGGCTACAAAGTATACTCTCAAATTAATTAGAGCTCCTAATTATATTAAATTAATTGAGTATTGCAAAAATGTAAAATGTCTATGTAATTAATTTGGTCTTTTCTTGCATTTACTATTCAAAAAATATTACATTAATTAGTAGATACATGACTCTCACATGTCAAGTTTGACTTGATTATTGAATTGAATGCAAAACAATCAAGAACGCAGAAACAATTTTTAAAAAATTACTTCAAACCTATTTTTAGGGGACTATAAAAAGAACTCTTATTTATAATAGTTTCATGTAAACATAAAAGATAAATAAATTGAAAATGTAAAAGAAAACAAATATAATTATTTGATTATTTTAAATTTTAAATTTTAAATTTTAAATTTTAAATCAAATAAAAATAATTAATTGCAACTTGCAAAACACACGATGGTTATTGAATATTGTTCACGCGTCAATAAATTGGACCATACACATAGAAAAATTGTTTTTTTTTTACCAAATGTTTTGACATTATATATTTATATTAAACATATGAATCAATTGACTTACCCATGATTTAATTTATCCACCTTTGAATTTATCTACTAATTATATGTCATAATGAAGAGTACAAATATTTGAGACAAAAATGGTGCGGTAAGTAGCATGACTCAAGTTTTATAAATAATGAAAGTCTAAATTCAACTTAATTTTTTTTATTAATGAAAAATTAAAATAAAAAACTATATAATATTTTAACCATAAATATAAAATAAAGAGTACAAATATTTGAGACAAAAATGGTGTGGCAAGTAGCATGACTCAAGTTTTATAAATAACTAGAAAACTACCCGCACGATGTTGCGGGAGTTTTTTTTTTTTAAATACAAATTATTTTAAATTAAAATTATTTAAAAATAAAAATAAAAGAATTAACATTTTTAGTTTATTTTTATTATTTTTTTAATATTGTATTTGTTTAATTTTAAAAATACAAAATGATAAATCAATTTTTATAATTATTTTTAAACCATGATTTTTCCTCATAAAATTAATAAGAAAATGGTAAAGATTAATGGAAAATATTTATAATTTTTTTTAATACATAAAAATAAAAAATTTATTTAAAAAAAATTAACAAAATATATATTTGTCTAAATCTTTAAAAATTAAAAATAAAACAATAATAAAAGAAAAAAATCATTCTTCCTTTTTTATCTTTATCTTTTTTCATTTTTCTTTTTCTTCTTCAGCTGACCGGCTGCCTGCATCGTTGCCGGTCCGCTCCGCTCATTCTCTTCCTCCTCTCTCTTTCTTTGTCGATAGCGACTTGCTCTCCTCCTCCCTTTCCTTTTCTCTCTTCCTTTTCTTTCTCTCTCCTCCACGGTTTCCTCATCTGACCAACCACCTTGTTGATCAGGCATCGTCCGACCTCTCCTCCACCACCTCTCTATTCTTCTCTCTCCTCTCCTCACCATCTCCTTCTCTCGATTGTTCTTTCTTGCATTTTTTTTTTCAATCATCTCATCAAAATTTGTTTTTGCCCTTAATAAAAGATAAAAATATATATTTTATCTTTCAAAAAAATACAAATTGAGTCCCTAGGACTCAATTTTAATAATTGTAGATGAAAGTCTAAATTCAACTTAATTCTTTTTAATTAATGAAAAATTAAAATAAAAAAATATATAATATTTTAATCATAAATATGAAATAGGTAATGTTTATGGCGAAAATTAAATAGTTGTAGTAGAATTTGAAATTCAAAATTTGCCTACAAAATTGTAATTATGACATATAAAACGGCAAAGAGTAGTAGGCCAAGATAAAGCACATTAATTAAAGCTTGAGGAAGCAAAGGGATGGAGAAAATGAAGGTTGAAATTCTCTCAAGAAAAACCATCAAACCCTCCATTCCAACCCCTCACCATCTCAGAACATTCAATCTTTCTCTTTTAGATCAAGACGTTCTTGCAATTCATTATGGCTCTGTCATATTCTTCTATCCCTCGGACATTAATGCCATCTCAAATCTTACTAGTTTAAGTATTTCACAAAAGTCTGAGTCTCTCAAAAACTCCATGTCCAAAATCCTACTTCATTTCTACCCACTTGCTGGTCAGGTCATGGATGCGGTAACCATTGACTGCAATGATGAGGGGGCTTGTTTTATAGAAGCTAGATCGGGGTGCCAACTAGAGGATTTTCTTACCCATCCTGACCCTGACTTGCTTAAGGACTTGGTCCCATCAACTGATCCCAAAACCATCCGTTCAACCTTGTCCTGTATCTTGCTTGTTCAACTCACCAGCTTTACATGTGGAGGAACCGCTGTTGCAGTCTCCGTCTCACAAAAATTTGCTGATGCATCATCTTTTTGTACCTTCATCCAGAGCTGGACTGCCATGAGCGGCCGTGACCGTGAATATGGCAGGGTAGTCGACGTACCAAAACTGGTTGGGGCGTCTTTGTTACCACCTAATTTAGATACACTAATCACATCCATTCCTCCGCCCATAACTCGAAACTGCACTACAAAGAGGTTCGTGTTCCATGAATCGCAAATAGCAAATCTCAAAGCCAGAGTTGCTGCCGCCATGGGGCAGCAGCACCGCATCACCGACGCAGAAATCGTGCTGGCAATCATACTGAGATGCGCAGCTGCTGCTGCTTCACAGTCAAAACACGGGTCCTCTCCATCTCGGCAGTCTGCTTTGCTCAACGTTGTAAATTTGCGTAAAAGAATGGTTCCACCTTTACCTGGAAATGCAATAGGAAATCTGATCTTGAAATATGCAGTGATGTTCCAAGAGAGTGATATGGACATGGAACTCCATCAACTGGTTTCTAAGATGAAGAATGAGTTTACCAACGTTTGCAATGACAAGGTGAAGAGAATTAAAAGTAAGAAAGGTTACAAAGAAGTTCGAGAGTCTCGTAAACAGATTGCTCAGCTCCTGAATGGCAAATTCGCAGACATGAACACCTATACTTTTACAAACTTGTGCGGCTATCCATTTCATGAAATGGATTTTGGGTGGGGGAAGCCAGTATGGGTGACTAGTCCAAGTAATTTCAAGAACTTGATTGTGTTGCTAGATTCTAAATGGGGAGGCATAGAAGCTTGGGTGACCTTGGACGAGCTAGAAATGGCCATATTTGAGCGTCACCAAGAGTTACTTGCAGTTGCTTCCTTAAATCCTAGTGCTCTTATTAATTACAGCCGCATGTGATCCGATCCATCTCCACAACCATGGATTGTTGGTGATTGTAACATTGGTTATGGCATCAGTCAACCGAAAACATAAATGAAAATCCTACCAATATGTGTTTGGGTTTGCGACTAAACCTGGTAATTCGTGTATCCGTATCGTATTCGTATATTTTATCATGTCATAATCGTGTTTAAGGTATTTTATATTTATATAAATTTGATATGTTAATAATTCGTATTATATAGATTTTGAGATATTCGTGTCGTGTTCGTGTTATTTTTTCGTGTCATGTCGTGTTTTTTGCGTGTTTTAGTTATTTTTTCCGTGTCGTGTCCAATATTGTCAGGTCTATTTGTGACCTTTTCATTTTGAGATAATGTTCCATTTAGCAGGCCTCTATATTATTAAAAATGTGTAATGTGATACATGTATTAAAAAATGTTTAATGTGATAATTTCAAATTTTATTTCGCTTATTAATGTGTTTCAACGTCTAATATCATCGAGAATCATTACGAATCTTGATATTTGATTTTAGAGTCAACAAAAATTGTAATTTAGCTAAAAGAAAATCAAAACACAAGCAAGATGTATTTGTTGTATACTTATACTCCACGTAATTAATATTGCATTCGAGATTAACCCAACAAAAAACTAAATAAGATTCAAAATATTAAGACAATTGCACTTACCATTAAGTCAATCCTTCGATGGTGACTTAAAATCTTGTTTAATTTCTTGTATGACAAAGCACATCACTTGACTTGAAGTCTGAAGTTAAAACGTTAGTTTTACTTTATTAAGTTTACATAGTTGCCCACTTGACATTTGTGACAAACCTACTAATTTTAAGAGCTTATAAATAATAATTGGTGGATACTATTATAAATAAATAAAATGAGTCAGAGAAATCAAGACAAAAGAAATATGAATTTTTAGAGTCTAGTTTTTTTGGAACTAGTTATGTCACCAAGCTTTTTTTATTATCATTTCTTGGATGCAAATCCGAACTCCAAATATAAATAGGAGGAGGAAAATACAATGCACCATAATTATTATGTACATAGTGATTAATCTAATACATTTACCATATATGCATTCATTCTAATTTAGTCATCTACCACATGCACTCATCTTCCACATGCATGTATAACACTTCCCCTTTGATGACTATTCATTATGAATATATCTCGTTAAAACCTTGCTAAGAAAAATCCAGTGAGAAAAAACTTAGCGAAGGAAAAATAGTACAATATTCATAGGAAACTTACTTTCCCTAAAAAATAAAACCAATTATTTAATATCCTTAAGCCGGCGCATTCCAATGTTATATACGTGTTTCTTGAAAATTGAAGTTGGCAATGTCTTTGTGAATAGATCTGATGGGTTGTCACTTGAGCGAATTTTGCAAATATCAACATCTCCTTTCTTCAAGAGTTCATGTATGTAAAAGAACTTTGGTGAAATATGTTTAGTTTTGTCACATTTTATGTTAGTTCTATCACCTTTTATATAACCACATTGGATTTGTATTTGAGGGTTATCTTTTGATTGCTCTTTTTTCTCTCACTCTATCCATTTATTTGTTTCTGGATAGGAAGAAAACTATGGCAACATTTTAGCTGAAAACCCAAAGTATGAAACAATTATCGACTGTTTTGCCATAAGATGAAAATGACCCTTACCAGTTACCACCATTAAGTTTATGGATTTTATTAACGAATGTTCTTAGAACAATTTTAAGGTTAGTTAATATATTATTTATAGTAATAACATTTTATTAAATGTAATAGTTGATAATTTTATTCATCATTTCTAATGAATTGAAAGAAAATATTATTATATATGGTAACTTTAAAGAGTGTTGTTTAAACACTCGTTAACAAAATCCTAAATTTATATGCTAAGAGTTGCAATTCTACCAATTTTAAGAAAACAAGTGAGAAGTTTTTGGGTTGAAGTACTTAAAAAGTCTTTGTACTATAGTTAAAAGTATATTTTAATCCATGTACTATAGAAGTAAGTAATTTAATTTTTGTACGTTTGAAATTGGTGTAAAGAAATAAAATTGATAACGATGTTAATGGAAAACCGTCTAAATACTGAAGTGAGCATGTGAAACTGACAGAAAAGAAGATTTGAAAAAAATATGATGACGTATCAAATTTTTTACTCATGTGGAATTTAAAAACAGACAGAATATATGACTTAAAAAAAATGATGACATTACGGGTAAGGGAGAGATTTAGGGTAAAAAAATTTATATTTTTTTAAATTTCACTTGAGTAAAAAAATTTAACACGTATCATTTTTTTCAAGTCATTTTTTCTGTCAGTTTCATTTGTACATGTCAGTATTTAGATAGTACTCCATTAACACCGTTATCAATTTTACTTCTTTGCATCAATTTCAAACTTATAAGGATTAAATTACTCACTTATATAATACAAAAATTAAAATACACTTTTGATAATAATATAGGGACTGTCTAGATACAATGTTAAAATCCAGGGTTTAGGTGCTCTATAATAAATCCATTTATTTCCCCAACCTACAAAGTAACTCTCTGTTTGCATCTTCTCTACTTCCAGAAAAAGATAAAAACTCCTTCACATCCAAAATCTAAACTAACTTGTCACCCCAAAAAGAAACAATCTGTCTCGCTCTCTCTCTGATCTCTTCTTCCTTCCAAGTAATTCTATACAACTTAAGAGCTTTTGTCTCAATTTTTCAAAAAACAATCGAAGTGTGTCGGATACGAATATGTGTCCGATACAAGTATGTTCAATTTTTCTAAATTTTTTTCATGTATTTGAGGATCATACTTTCATACCCATATCCGAATATGTATCAGATACATCATACAAGTGTCAGGCACGAATATTTTTAAAAAAATAAAAAAATCCGGACAACATAATCAACAAATACATACTCAGATAAGGATAGTATTTTGTTTCATTGAGTCTATTACTCTATTACTTTTTTTTTGTCCATTATTATCAACAAATCATCGTTCAACACCGTCTCGAGCCAATTCGACACCTCCACAAGCAAATGGACCCATAAAGGCATAAACCTTTTGCAAGTTCGGCTCAATTCAATCAAATATAGTGTGTTAGGCAAATATGTTTTGGCTCTTGCCTATGGAACCAAAATCCATATAGATCAAATTAAAATTTCAGTTGGGGGCATAAACTATAAGCTGCTAAGATAGAAGGAAGAAAGTGGGGGAAGTACATTGCATCATGTTGCCCAATAGGAAGGCTGCTTGTTGTTGTCATTTGCGAAAGTTGGGTGCTTCATGACTTCACCTGTTCACGGGTCGGGCGGGCAGGTCTGATCCGTATTGGATTGAATTTGGGTTGAGATTTTAATGATCCAGATCGATCTGGTTCGGATCACTGTTTATTTAATAAAAAATAATATTTTTTTTTTAATTTAATTTTTAAAATATATAGAAAAAAATAAAAAAATATATTTTTTTTAATATAGTGAACAGTAAATATGGGCCGACAGGCAAAAGAATCCAAAAAAAATTCGGATCGCGGTCCGGCCCATGAGCACCTCTATTTAGGGCAAAGCATATCTCGATTATAATCGAGAAAATCGACGGACTAAACCCAATTCGGTTAAAACGGGTCGATTAAGTCAGTTTTTTGGTTAAATCGGTTATTGAGGTCGGTTAATTCGGTCGGTCTTTGGTTAATGTTTTGAGTAACCGAACTGACAGAATTAACCGACCTTTAATATTATATTTATTATATTTTTAAATACATTTATAATATATAATTATATATTTATATATTTTAAATATTATATTTATATATATATTTTTACCCGAAATAATCGACAAAACTGACCGAATTAAATTGGTTCGGTTAAATCGATTTTACAAAAAATCGATTCGGTTATTAACTATTTTTTATACGAAATCAATTTTTGATTTTTTTAAATCGAATCGACCGATTGCTCTACCTTACCTCTATTCATGACTCGATGATTACTAGGAAACACCCAACACCAACACGATATATGTTGGTTACCCTGGTTAGCTTCCAATGATAGAGGTGCACTGCTCCACACATGGTTGGTCCCTTTCCTTTAATTTTTTTTGACAGCTTTGCCAATTCGTTGTCATTCCTTTGATTTATTAAGGAGATAGTAATAGTACTACTACTTTTCATTGGATAAAGGGAGGTGGGCAAATGATGTAGACAATGCCTTCAAGTTTCGATCATAATCCTAATAATAGTATAAGGCATCAACAAGTATTTTTTTTTCCCCTTTCATATTTTGCTCGTTATCAATGAGATAGTGACTATCTAACAAATTTATAGATATTTACCTTTTTTTTTTTTTAATGATACAAAAGAAGTTGTAACACGAGAATAAATAAAAAATTGTAAATGTTGGGATTTGACTGTATGAACCAATTAAATTTTGAATTTAAATATTTACATTTTGTGGACCGTCAAATAATCATAATTTTGAACTCTTTACTAATTCTCAATTATATAGTTAGGCGATTTTTAGGACGGACTGGCACATTAAGATCAGATTTTCGTTGTTATGATACCCTGTTTCAGTTAATTATATGATCTGAAACTTGTTTTAGCTCAACAATGCCACTCTCTCTCTTTTGCTGTTCAAGTTGGACTTAAAGAGCAATATCAAGGTCCAATTTGCAGTTACATATAATAAAACCCATTTCTAATTGAGAATGAATGTTAACATTGAAATATGTAGACACTATTTTTTGTCGTTTTTGATTAATAATATTTTATGCAAAAATAAATTTTATATGCAACGAATTTTAATAATAACCTCGCTTTTGGTACGTCGTTTTCCTGCAGGCATCCAACCCTGTGTGATTTTTTCTTTTTTTAAAAACACTATTCCAAAAGTTTAAAAGACAACGCCTGCCTCCCCAAAAACAAAACCATAGCCAAAGGAAAGAGAACATGCATGCATACCCCACCAACCAAACACCCCCCAAGGCATGCACACGCCTGCACCCCACCAACCCCCCCAGCACGCACACGCTTGTACCTTTGTTTGGAATATTAAATAATTTGAGTTTGCATTAATTTCAAGAATTATTGTTCAAGATTATATACTTCTTTTTATTGATTTGGAAGAAAGATCAGTAAGGGAATTAATACTGTTGAGTGTGTAGTGTAGACCTCGCCTGCAGAAAAACCTCCAACCTGAGCGTTTAAAAAAGGCTTAATGCAAAAATTACCTCCTAAATTATACATTTATTTTTATTTTGATATCTAAAGAATTTTTTATCCTAACTAGATACCTATATTATAATTTCGTCAAACAGATTGGTACCTGACACTAATATCGATAAATAAATACTGACTTGACAAATAATAATCAATGAGAGCGTGACACGTGGCACAAATGCCATGTCAACTCTAATTTTATGATGTCACGTCATCAGTGAATAAAAAAATATTAAAAATTCAAATAAAAAAAATTATAAATAATCAAAATAATATTTTAAAATTCACAATTATTTTTAAAAAATCAGAAAAATTCGAGAATAAAATACAAAATTTCAAAAAATTATAAAAAGTCAAAAAAATTTAAAAAAATACAATTTATTTTCAAAAATAAAAAAATTTAAAAAAGGGATAAAATTTAAAAAAATAAAAATAAATTCTAAAATTTTCAGATTTTTAACATAAAAACAAAAAAGAAAAAATTCACAAAAAATAGAAAGAAAAAAAATTATAAAAATTCAAAAAAAAATTATAAAAAAAATCTAAAAATTCAAGAAAAAAGTTAAAATATTTCAAATATTTTTTTAAATTTGCAAAAAATTTAAAAAAATTTAAAAACATAAAAAAAATTTAAAAAAAAATTAATTTTTACTTTTTTTTAGAATCTGGAAAAAATATTTAAAAATTAAAAAAAATAGAGAGAGAGAGGGGAAGGGAAAGAGGGAGGCGTCGGCCGGCCGCAGCCTGGTCGGCGCGGGGAGATCAACTTCGGATCTGCCCCGGGCCTGCCAGGCTGCGGCCGACCGGCCTCCCCCTGCTCTTTCCTCTCGATTCCCCCCTCTCTCTCCCTCTCTCGATTCGCCCGCTCTCCCCCATTTCTACCTCTCTCTCACCGGCCTGAGACCGATTGGCTGTCGGTCGACCCCCCCCGCCGCCCCTCCCTTTCCTCTCTCTTCTTTTCTCTTCTTCCTTTCCCTTCTTCCTTTCCTTACCTTTCCCTTCTCTTCCTCTTCTTTTTTTTTTCCTTTCCAGTTTTCTTTTTTACAAATTTTTAAATATATATATAAATATTCATTTTTTTTAATTTTCCATATTTTTTATATATTTTTCAAATTTTTCAGATTTTTTATTTTTTTTAACTTTTTGATTTTTTTTTTTAAATGTGATTTTTTTTATTTTTTTAATTATATTTTTAATTTTCATAATTGTTTTCTATTTTTAATTTTTTTTAAAAATTATGAATTTTTTAAATTTTTTTTATTTATAATTGATCCTATTTTTTTAATTTTTAGAATTTTTTCCTTTTTTCTTTTTTTTTTTTATTTTTAGAATTTTTTTCTAATTTTTTAGATTTAACAAATTATTGTGAATTTTTAAAATTTTGTTTGATTTTTTTTTTTGAATTTTTAATATTTTTTTATTCAAAGATGACGTGGCATCATAAAATTAGGGCTGACATGGCATTTGTGCCACATGTCACGCTCTCATTGGTTGCTATTTGCCATGTCAGCATTTATTTAATGGTGTTAGTGTCATGTACCAATCTGTTTGATGGAATTATAGTATAGGTACCCGATTGGGACCAAAAATTCTTTAAGTATCAAAATGAGAAAGAGGATATATTCAGGGAACAATTTTTTAATTAAACCTTAAAAAAAATATGAGATTGCTTTAAATATATATATATATCTCGTATACTTGCAGGAAACCCTCCCAACCTGTGTTTTTTTATAAAAGAAAACAATCTCACATAGCCTATACTTGATTTAAAAGAAACAAACTATCACCGTGCGTTTTTTTAAATTTTTTTCATTTAAATTGATTTGAAAAAGAAAAAAAAAAATTTGGGGGCAATATTTTTAAAACTCCAAACCATAGTTTATTCTTGATTGAAAAGAAGTAAAATCAAATTCAATTCTCATATGAAAATTTACATCTCATGTCTAAAAAAAAAAATACATGGATAAGAACTTATCTTTTCTCAATGAAAAAAAATTTGAGGAGAAGAATTGAAATTTTTTTGCTTGGAAACAGCTTTTGAGATTAAAAAAAAAATTACAAACGAACCTAGTATATATAGACAACACGTAGTGTCCTTGTGCAATTTAAACTCTAAAAAGATATTTATCTTTTTATCTCGTCAGCTTTTTTTTCCTAATTATAACTCTATTTATTATTATTATTTATTATTTAATTATTCAAAAAAAAAAGGGGGCTGCAGGCGCATTGCTATGTGCTATATTTGAAAAGGCCAAATATAATATCTTATATTCCTTTGTAAAGCTTCAATTTGTTCACAATGTCAATTCTTTGTTACCTATGGTATAAATTTCACACGCAAAAATTCAACTACTAATATGTAGCGCATGCATGCAGGCGGGGGGGGGGGGGACAATTACATCAAATTTTGAAACTATATTTTTCATACTTGATATTATTTACAGTGCATGAGAATTATTTTAATAAAAAAAAAAAAAAAACTCATGCAGGGGGCAAAATGTAGACACTCATTTTTGGCCAGTAACATTTTATGCAGGAACACATCTCATATGCAGAGGGCCTTAGTAATAGTCTCCCTGTCAACAGCGCTCTTGGCACGTCGCTTCCTGGCACGTTACTTGGCACGTCGCTTCTTGGCATGTCAGTTTTTGGCACGTTGCTTCCTGGCATGTCGCTTTTTGGCTGCAGGACTTCCTGCAGTAATACACAACTACATGAAGATTGTGGAGCTAACCCTGAAGGTTGGCAGGATTCTTCAGTTTGCTTCACTCTTGGGATGTCCTGGAGAGCATGGCTTAAAGGCTCAAATATGGAGACTGTTAAGAAGTCCGCTTCTTAACCTTTCCCTCGAACACAAGTGCTTCCCTTTTTTGCTGAACAGACAGTGCATTCTCATGCGTGCTGTCACATAACATTTCTTCACTGACTGTTAACAAAACATTACTCGAGTGTAACCTCCACATAACCTCCATGCCATCCACTACTTTGGTAACCTCCCCCTCTCTCCCACTACCCAAGATGGGTGCTACTTACACGTGAGTGATCTGCTAATAACTTTTCACTCTCTTTGTAACTCATCCCGGTAACTTCCTTGCAGATGCTATAAATAGAGGTCCAAACGCTTCATTTAAGGCTTTTGGCCATTTGATAAACTTTCAGACGTTAAGAATTCTCTGCAACATTTTCTTTGCAAATTCTATAACAACCGTACTCTTTACCATCCTTAGCCACTTACAACCTTCATCACCACCACCTGTCACCGTACTTGTTCTTCAAGGTCTGCTCCAATCTTTCTCTCCGCCATCTCTTTACGACATCTCGTTTTACTGGTTTGCAACATTTTCTCAACTGATCAAAAATAACCCTCTACACCATTTTGTTCACCACATTGAAACCTTTCCTGTTCGATTGGGATTGTTCTGAAAAGCTCTCCATATATATATCTTGATCAACCCCAATTCTTATAAACCTCAAACTTCCTTAATTTCACACGTAAATTTGCTAATTTTGATCCCAATACCAATTTAATTACACTTCTGTATCTCTGCGTAAAGTGGAAAATCAATTCTGTGAACAACATGGCTTCAAACTTGTTAACAGCAGAATCTAGTACCTTGCCAACATCTCCAGGTGGAAACTGTCTTTCTGTACTTTTTCTGCATTTTGGGGCAGCATTAAGGTTTTTTTAATTGTCCGAAGATTTGAAAAATGGAATGCTCAAAAAAGGATTAAAATTCTTCGTCTCGGTGATCTGGATTCTGGAGAGACTGAAGCTTGGTTTGTCATTAACTTGTCGAAGCTTAGCTGGGTCAATTTCGTTTTTGAGCCTAGCCGAACAATTCTACTCCTAACTATAAATGCTCCAGAGCCCAATTCAAGCCGGCTTACCGAAATTAGCCTAGCCCAATAAGAAAGGTCCTAATTGGACCGAAGCCCGCATGACTAAACCTAATTGGACGAATTGTTTGGACTTTGGGCCGATTACTGAATTACGTGGCAATTACCACTTCAAAAATAAATAAAACTTTTGAATGAGGAGGCCGGAGTGTGTGTCTAATAAACCCTTGCCCTGGCTTCGCTTGGAACCAGTTTCTTTTTTCTGTGTTAGGCTTCTTTCTTTGCAAAGAAAAGAAAAACCTTATTTCCATTCTTTTATTCTCGGAAGCCAAAGCAAATATATTCGGGTAAAAACAAAGACGAATTTCGTGAAATAATAACTGCTGTTCTCGGACGGAGGGAGAGTTGTGATTTTTCGTTTATTGGTGTGGTAAAATGGTGCGTTCGAAGGCTCCTTCCAAGAAGCAGCAAAAGAAAGGCATAGATTTCAAAGTAATTCCCATTACTAATGCTCAGTTTCTGTTTTCCTTTTTTACTGGTTACTTTTTATAAAAATAAAAAAAACAATAATAATTTTATTTGAATTTACTTGCAGAAAATTAAGAGAAAGCTTGGCCGGAAATTGCCTCCACCGAAGAATGCCACTAATACTGAAATTAAGTCCAAAGGTGAGATTTTAGAAGTTAATTTGTATATCAAATTTTACTTTTGAATTAGGGAGGCAGACAGGCAGTTTGTTTAGAACTGAAAAAAAAAAAAGGAATTTAAAACATTTCTTTTGCTACAAAAATTCTTAGTTATGCTCTCGAAAAGCATTCTTGTTAGATTTATTAGTAACCTTATTGATCGAAATCCGCTTTTTGTGTGTATCGCGAGAGCAGCAATTGTACTTCCTGAGCAGAGTGTGGCAACAAACAAGGAAGGTTTAGCTGTGAGCAAGAAAGGATTGACTTTGAAAGAACTTCTTCAGCAAACATCTCATCATAACGCCAAAGTTCGAAGAGGTTACCTTTTTTTTTCTTGTGATAAACTTTTTTTATGATTTTAAAGAATTATAGCCTTTTATTGTTCAAGTGCATTATTTGTTTTTTAATTTGTGATTCATGAATAAACTACTGCTTTTTTGTTTTTCTTTAGATGATCCATTTATTGATTATACTTTTATGAGTCAGTGTTTGCCTTTGAGCTCCATAAATTGATCTTGATATAAGTTTTATTCTCTTTGAAGATGCATTGATGGGCATCAAGGATTTAGTCCTTAATCATCCAGCAGAGTTGAGGCTGCATAGATATGCAGTTATAGAGAAACTGCGGGAGCGCATAAGTGATGATGATAAAGTAGTTAGAGAAGCATTATATCAACTGTTTAAGTCTGAAATTTTCCCTGGCTGTTCTGAGGTGATTTTCCTTCCCCTTTTGGTTGTTTACTCTTAACTTGAAGCTGGTGTCTACTTTCAAAGATTAAGTTTACCATGATAACTTTCTGTATTGCCACCTGATTATATTATTGGTTAGAGACTTAAGTGATGCAGATATCTTTATGCTTTAGCCTTTAGTGTTATTTATTAGATATTCAAAGGGTGTGTTTGGACTAGTTTATATTGTTTTATTGCATATCTGCACAAACAAGCTGGAGAAATGCTGAGTGGGTTTGCTATTTTTTGTTTGTCTATAAGTTTGGTATTCTTTTTATATGTTGATGTGGCTCTTAAGATGTGAAATAACTGTCATCCTTCAAACGCAGCTCATGGTGGAGTGTTGCTTAAGGTGAAGGAATTAGTATCGTTTTTAGGTGTATGTTTACAACAGATTATCGTTCCTAGGAACAATAATTGGTTTCATATATATCTTTCAGAAAATAATCATGCCTTAGAGTTTCTTTCTGGTTATCATCTTTTCTACATGTGCTTCATTTGTTGTCCTATGAGTTCAGATATGGTTGTACCTAATTTCTTCCATTTCTTATTTTTTACTATGATTGCTGTTATCCATTTAACTGACAATATGTTTTTGGCTTTTCTTGTCCAGGATAATCAAGGGCTTTTCATCTCCTTGATGATGACTTATATTTTTAATGCAATGACAAATTTAGCAATTGACATCCGCTTGATGGCTTTCAAATTTTTTGATCTTGTTGTGCAATATTATCCTCCTTGCTTTTCCTTATATGCTGAAAAGGTACATGAATTTAGTCATGTTATTAATCATTGCAATTATTATATATATTTTTTTATTGGCATTGTTAAAATAAGAAACTTGTTAAGGAATTAATATATAGTGCAGAAAAAAAAGTTGCTTTAATATCAGACGTTGAAGCTTTTGTGATTTCCTTGGAAACAGGTATTTATTGAGTTCTCAAGATAAAATTAGATGATGATCTTTATAAATTGTGGTACAGTCAGTCCTTATTCTCTGTAGTTGTATTTCCTGTTCTTTTTTCTTCAAAACTTTTTTGTTTAGGATGGTGGTACTCCCATTTTGAATTAATTTAAGTTACTGTTTCTTATTGTTATCTTTTTCTTTTTTAGTTTGTGTGTTTCTTCATCGGTTGTTTCATAAGCAGATTCTTCAGAGCTACGAAGATATTTTAAGGAAAAACCAGTTTTATTTGGAAGACAAGGGAAAGCTCAAAAGTACTCTTTCGGGGTTAGTCCGCTGCTTGTCATTGTTGCCAAGTAAAAAGCCAGAATCTGAAAAGGTATGTTCTTATTGTCAATCATGTGTATACCATCTTTCTTGGCTCTGATTTTTGGCAAAAAAAAAATACGAGGTTATTAATCTTCATCTATATAGTTTAATAGGATAATTTGAGACCTTTAGTTACTATTCCTAATACCGGCTTCTAATGTTTCTATTTATTTCCATTAAATTTCTTAGAATATTTCAGGAGACAGGATAATACATGCTTTAGAGCCTGATGCGCCAACAGAAAATACTGGTATGTGAAAGCTTAATGCACCTTGTCTTTGTTACATTATGTTTCTCCTTCATAATTCCACAACATGGATGTTGTTGGTTACCGTTACATGGAAAGTGCATGATCTTGTTTCTGTTTATTTATGCCTTGTGCGAATTTTTCTCGAAAAATCTTTAATTATTAGGTTTTTCTTGCATCATTTTCTGTTTGTTGTTCTTGAAAGTATTAAATTGTGCATTTGCTGCCATCTCTTACTAATGGAGTAAGTGACTTCCATATCTGACAATCAGCATTGAATAGCAACTTTTTTCTACATTTATAGTAATAACAAGTGATCTAAATTGCAAAGTTTCTTAACCTCGCCCTCTCTCCCTCCTTTTCACTTGCTAACTACTCTACTCCAGAATTTCTCAACTTTTTCCTTTCTTTCAGTTCTCATTTGGCAGGTAAAAAACTATACTGATATGCTGTGGTTGTTTTAACATCTATGTTTGTGTTCCTGTAGGGTTCTCTATCATTATCAAGAAATTAAAGGAGCTTGTGCTAGTTCTAATCAACTGTTTCCAAGATTTTATTCCATTGCTTAATTCTATGCCACAACTGGATGCACAATCATTTGATTGTATATTATCTATGCTTCAAAGCATATATATTGCTGTAAGGTTTTTTATTTATGGTACTCGTGAGGAAACACTTGAATCAAAACCTCTCCAAGGAACATGGGATCAAACTCTCTCATCAGGCTTGTCAAAGAAGTTATTGGGGGTATTTCCCCTCTATCCAAAACATCACCTTTCTGTAAAGGTATTTCCTTACCATAACTTTCCAAATCACCATTTTGGCTCTCCAATGACCTTTCTTATCTTTTGTTTCTTAATAATTTCGTCTTAATTTCTCCATTCACTTGCATAAGGAAAACATTCAGTCAACCCGTTTCATAGTCTAGCAGTAATGAAACAAAATGATGATGAGTTTGACTGTTGGATGTTGAGCTATCTTGCATTCTATAGACTAATGCTTCAGTTGTTGCTATCTTGCATTATCTTTTGCATTGACTTATCCTTTATACTAAAAATTTGAGGGCTTGATGTAAGTGCTTAGAAATTGGAACATTCTTCTTGTGGCTGTCTTTTGCTCCTCTTTACATCAAATACCATCATTGCTGTGTTGATACCCAGAGGCATTTTGAAAAAAGAAAAAGAATTGCCTGTGTAGAAAAAATATTGCATTGAGTAATATGTCTTTTGATCAACCCCAGTTGTTGACCAGTAGAATTGAGAACTAAGTATCCTGCCGCCCTCCCCCTTTCATTCTCTGATGTGTGTGTAGTGTGTATGTCAGTAACCCTAACCATTAGATGATTTCTTTATTAACTGTTCTTGTCTTTTCCTTAATTTGATTGCAATTGATCCTTTTATTTTTTGCTTTTTAGGAGGATGATAGATATTTTATCCTGAACATTGTCATAGCGGAGATATTTTTGCACCTCCGGGATTGGATCTGCCCTTCTGTAAATGTGTTTGAGAAATTTCTGGAGTTTATAGAAAATGCTCTGCTCGGCAAGGTTGGCTTCTCGAAACCTTCTGCACTCCTTAATCTGTTTTCTTTCCGAACTTGCTCATTGAAGTAAAAACCAACTGCTTCAGTTTAAAGATCATGTAATGATTTTTTTCTGAATAAAAAAGTTTTGGTTCAACTTATGAATTCTTAAGATTCAAAAGGTTATGTTTTGTACCCATTGTAGTTTCCTACCGGAAAGTTAAGAGAGCAATTAGGTTGGCCAGAGGGGATGTCTGTGTTTTTTGAGACCATATCATAATGGTATGGTTATGTGCCTTACATTGAAACTTGGCTGATAGTCATTGCAATTTATTGAAGATGAGTGTTTTCCTGTGCATGATCTTTCAAAATTCAGCAATTCAAAGGGTTTGATTGTAGATTATAGTAGGGAATAGTTCGGAATAGTTCTTCGAAAGGTTGAGAATCATTGAAAATTGGAATAGGATTTATATGGTTGAAGTCAAAGAAAATTTAGTGCATAAGGAAGTATTTGTGGCAAGTTGCATTTTTTCTTTTTTTTTTTTGCTTTCTAGGTTTGGTTGATGAATCAATTGTCTACCTGAGAGCAATTTTCCTCTGCTTATGAGCTTTTCATTTTAAATTACATAAAATAATTTCAATTTTTTTGTAATTATACTTCTCTGAATTAGTTTACAGGTTTTTAAAATATTTTGATGCTCTTCAACTATAAGACTCATTTTACATTATTGAGTGCAGACTATATAGAATTGTTTCTCATAACTTACATTTTGTAGATTTGTAGTAGCACGCGTTCTGGTAAAGCAACATGGGAAAAGCATGTACCTTTGTTGCTTCCTTTCATTCCCAAACTTGCATCAGAAGTGAAAACTGGTTGGCAGTCACGCATTCTTGAGGTTGATTTTTATTTTGAGAGCATTATTTAAGTAAATTATATGATTAGTTTTTCTCTTGTTTTACTTGACTTGGCTTTTCTTGCTTTTGGTGGCCACGTGATTATAGATTTTTGTTTCATAGGTCTTAGAAATTCTAATAACTATTATAAACTTTATTGCAGTCATTTACACAGACATTCAAGGATTGCAAACCGGAGTCTTCACTTAAATTGGCTTGCCTGTACATGATTGAAGAAATGCTAATTCCTGTAAGCTCAATTCGATACATTAAGTCTCCCTAAACGTGATCATATGCATGTGCACATGCACATATAACCTCCTCTCTTTTAGGCCCTCCTTCACACCACCTGAAAATTAAATCTAGTACTCTTTTTCAAATTACAGAGAGGAGATATGCGCTATGATGAAGCAAGTGATACTGTGGTATTAGACTATCAGACTATTTGGATAAGAGAGCTGCCTCCGTTGCTAATCCTTCTTGGTGATAAACAGCCATCCTCTTCCCAGGTATTAATCTGTTTTACCTTCTGAGCTTCACTAACATGTTTAGGCTTTGGACAAAATTGTTGAAGTTGAAAAGGTTAGAGCATCTTGTGTGAGTTATAATTATCTTACCAATGATCCACTTTGTTGTAAGTCTTCAAAACAACAGTAACTATTTTCCTTGCACCTTAGGTTGTCTTGCGCCTTCTACTGCGCCTGGGACAATTTTCAGGTTCAAGCTCATTCCTTGTTTGGGAATATGAAAATACTCAATTTGCACTCAGTGAGTTTTACAGCACATGTCAAGAAGGTATAACTTAATTCGTACAGAAACTTTAGTTGATGAAACAAACCTACAAATTCTAGAATTGACCTGTCATTCCATTTCCTTATGTTGCAGGAAACATATACTACGGTCCTTTCATGAGACTTCCTAGGGATTGTCAGGAGTTGTCTATCTGTTGCCTTTATTATTTCTCCAACTTGAGTACACTTTTGCTGAAATCAATAGCTTTATGTTGCCTGTGTAAGTGCTAATTACCATTTGTTGGTTTTAGGAAAAACCTTTGGTTTAGGTCCTTTACATTAAACTTTTAATATTTTTATAATGCCAAAACCTTTAAAGAATTAATCTTGACTTCAGAAACCAATATGGAAAAAGACAAAAAAAAGTAAGGGTTTGAGGTGTTCACAAAAGAAAAGAGGACAGAGTTTTGGACATCCCAAAATGTAAAGGTGGACATGTAATTTAGGAAGGAGGCAGTATTATTTTGCTTAGTGAAAGACAGATGGACTTATATTTCCAAAATCCATCCCTATAAAAGAAGTGAATGTATTGCATCTTCTTTTTCCCTTTTGATGGTGATCTTAAATTTGGTGAGAAGATGTTTAAAATAGCAAAATTACATGTAGTCTGATCGTCGTAGAATATGTTTTTCTTTTAATATCTATCAGTCTCCTCTATATATTTCAGGTCCTGAATTGGAGCCCTTTGTATCCTTCCGCATTATAGAGGTTCTGCATGCCGCCTTCAAAGCTGGACACATCCAAATTGCTGACCACATCAGCTTCTTCATAACTTTACTATCTCGTTTCAAAGTTTTCCCTGGTATTTCAGAATTACATTCACCTTTCTAATTTTGTTGACTATAGCATTTGGCCCTTTCCTTTTGTCTTAACATTTCTAAATATTTCGGGTATCTTTTGACTTAACTCTTTATGGTGCATTGCTTATATATCTATAATCACATAATAGCATGCTCCATAATGTGATGGTTTTATAAAAAGTTTTGAATTCCTAATAACAGAGAGTTGGCTTTTTAGATTCTATTGGTTTGGTAGCTCCTAAACCTCCTCTTTTTATGGGTGGGGAAAAGGTGCTTCATGGTAAAAGTGTTTATATGAGAATAAATGACTACTACTCGCTGTTCTGTTTTGATACTTTAATATTTTTACTTATTTTTTACTCAATGATTAATTAATATCTATCTCAATTGAGATTTGCTATTTGCAGAAAATATATATCCTGCTAGAGAAAGTGATGTGAAGGTTTCAAATCGTGGAACTTTTAAGTCTCTCACCAGCATGCTTTGCTCATTCTTGTCACAGATGGGTGATAGTTTTGTTGTTTTCCAGATACTAGAGAAAGCAATTCTTGACCTCATAGTAAGTTGACTGAACTGCTTGCATCTTCCTTATTTCATTGCACCCATAGCATAGGCTCTATGAAAGTTATGGATTTTGTTGGATAAGTTATTTTTCATTCAATTTGGTCCCTCGAAAAATTATTTGCAAGTTAGAATGCTTGACAGTGGTATTAAACTTTTCACAGTTGTTGGAACCACCTCTTGACAATGCATGTGCAATGTTGAGAGTGCTCATCATGCTGGACTCTAAACCCACTAGACTTTCCAAACAGAGTATAATTGCTCTAAGCAATTTCCTTCCAGGATATCTTATGGATGTTGTGCATGTAAGTTATTAGCATTTGCCCTTGACTTAATGCTTCATGTGTTTCTTATTAGTTCTGTTATCTTTCTCGTTTTTAGTAGTGTTGCTGGTGGTCATCTCTTGGCTCCCTATGATGATTCTAATAAACTATACCATACTATACTTTGTTCTTACTTCTTACTGCGTGTGCATATATGTTGTTAATGTGCTAACTTCTACCAGAAGAGAAACCAACAAATAGAATTTTCTGTGCATCATCATGTTGGCTCTATAAGACGAACTTTTTTTTGTTGATTTTAGTTGCTAAATGTCTTTTGATTTATGCAGTGTATTCCGGAAGATGATGTTCGTACATGGCGTTATTACCTTCTACCATGCTTTTTCTTGTTTGATAGGAGTAACAAGCTTCTGGAGCTTGTCTTGAATGTGATTGGCTCATTTTTAACTGACAGTAATTTGTCGCTTTCATCTTGTACTTCTATGCAATATGCCACTGACAGTTTCAGTCGGATAAATGCAACTGTTTCTCTACTTCTATTAATGTATAAGGACGTTAAAGTTCAGAAAATTATTTCTTTATTCAGAACAGAGATCGGCTCTATTTTGCAAAGCATAGCTTCTTTACAGGTATGATTTTGCAACATGCGTTATTCTTCTAAAAAGATTTATCTTTATAAGTAGAAGCAAAAATATGGAAGACATATTTGTGTGTTAATCACGATTGAAAATTCACAAGGATCCTAGGCCCTGGATTCCTTTAAGCATTTATGCCTACTTGTATTTGTTTATCATGTATCCTTGTGCTCGGTAACTTCGACTGTTGATGTGCCAATCCCATTGCTCAGTTTGTCTGTATATGCATATGATTTCAGCCAAAATTACATTTTATTTTAGAAGGTTTTTGGTTTGCAGTATGTGGACCAGTATGCACATCTAATCCTATGGACTTGCAAATTTCATTAAATGGTGAAAGAATAGCAACTTCTACATTGGATATGCCCCTCTTCCCCTGATTTGGCAGTTTAAGTTTATGTTGCTCCAACACCTCATTTTTCTTGAAGTACCCATGTCCGACGCATAGTCGGACATGGGTATGGGGATATGACCCTCCAAAAACCCTCCAAATACATGGAAAAACTTAGAAAAACTAAACATACCCGTTTCAGACACATATCCGTATCCTACACTCACACCCGAGTCCGAGTAACATAGGTTTAAGATGTTACAATTTTTTTTCTTGCTGGGTGTGATTCCTATTGGATCTCTCTGGTCGATTCTTGCTGTTTATATGTTTAGTACCTTTTATTATATAACTCCATGGTCTTCAGGTTGTATGATTAATTCATATGTTCTTGGTCTCTTTTCTATTGTTCCTGTAGTCTTCAGAAGTCAAGATGACCCTTGAAGAAAGGCACAGATTTCAATTTTCATTTGAACAATTAAAGGTGGTAACTAATGCATCACCATTGGGCTGATGATCCAATGAACTTTATGCACTGTGAGTTTATTTTATTTATTTATTTTTTGGTACAACATTGAGTTTCTTAATTGAGCATAGTTGATTTTAACATGTTCTCGTTTATTATCCTTGTTCTAGCCTATGTTACCAGGACTTGAGGGAGAGTGTCGGATATGGGTATGTGTCCGACACGAGTATGCTCAATTTTTTTTTAAGTTTTTTCATATATTTGGAGGATTATAGTCCCATGCCCATGTCCAACAAAAATTAGTTGGGTGATTCATTCTATATTCACTTTTAATCGAATGCATTTGGTGTCCATCCATGTTTGTCACGCAACACAAGGAGAAATTTACATATTACGGCTAATAGATCTATGTTACTCAGATTCAGGAGCGAGTGTCGGATACGGTTATCTGTCTAATACGGGTATGTTCAATTTTTATTTTTTTTTTAAGTTTTTTCATATATTTGGAAGATCGTATCCTCATATCAATGTCCGAATATGTGTCGGACATGAGTGTAGGGCATGGATACTTTAGAAAAAATAAAGAGTCGGAGTAGCATAGGAATAGATTGCTGTTTGAACTCCAGTTATTTGAAGTTCATATTAATGATGCTTTCTTCAGCTTCACGCATGCGGGGTTCTCATGCATTCACCGTTTTGAGTGTTTCTTTATTTCTTAATTTACATTTTCTGTATTCCATGTCAAGGTCCATTTAAAGCAGTGTTTTATGAATTACGAAGATATTGCATTTTTGCTCCTATTTCTGAAGTTAAATCACTAGAAAGCTAAGGAATACGTCTTAATATCTTTCACATTCCATTTCATGCAGCAAAAAGCCATTTTTCCCCCTTTGAGGATGGAGGGGATCTGGAGTGGAGTAACGACAACTAAAAATGGGGAACAACATATTTACAAGCTGCCATCCATGAGAGCCATTTATGGCTATGAATCAGAATTCCTAGATAGCGGCAGTCAAGGGGGAAAGGCATTAAAATGGATCCAAAGGGTTTTCCTCCTTAAAATTTGTACTGACCCAATTCAATATTAGAATTCCAGTTAACAAAAGGATCGCCTCGTAGATGATGAAGTAGACACAACTTAACTTGATTCCACACACAGAACTTTCCTAATGTTGCAAACGTGCGCATACGAGAATTCCTATGAAATTTTGATAATCATCGAGGTTTCTTTCATTCTATAATGCAATTATGCAAATGTTTGGATAACGATTGTAGAATCTTGATGTGCCTATTGCAGCAGTTAAACTCATTGAGTATAGTTCTAAATGTTTTCTTCTTTGTTTCTTCCTATTAAATATTTTTTTTTTTAAATAGTTTATAGAAAAAAAAAATTAAAAACTGTATAGAAGATTTTTTAAAATGAAAAAAAAAATGACATTTGATCCAACACGATCTAAAATGAATCGGGTCAAATTGGGTTCAAAGAAAAAAAAGAAGTTGACACATAACTCAAGTTTATCCATATAATTCGGATTAAGTTTAATTCTCATTCAACTAAAAAATTCCAACTCAAGTTGCATCCTTAATTAAAATAAAATTATCTTATTAATCGACATTAGTTTTTTAAATTATACAAGTGATAACAAATACTTTTAAAATTTATTTAGAAAATTAGATTTTTTAATTATACAAGTGATGATAAATACTTTTGAAATTTATTTAAAAAATGAGATATGGGATAATTTTTATCTGCTTAGAACATTTAAAAACTATATTGTCAATATAAAATATATCAAAACGAACTCTAACTAAAATGGTAAAAAAAACTCTTATTACTATTTTAAAAAATCTATATAAAACGAAGCGTTTCATTCGATAAAATAGGAAACTCGAGCTTCGAAACGGAAAGGAAAGAAGACCTATAAACGGGCTCTTCCGGCGGTAAGATTAAGCGGGAACACTCATCAATTTTTAATTTTCTCTTAAAATCTTTACAGCGCCAAAGCAACGAAAACTCCACCACACAAAAAAAGCTCACCAGTTAATCAATCACCAAAAAAAAAAAAAAATCGAAGATGCAATCCAAAATAAATTCCTTCTTCAAGCCCTCTTCTTCTTCATCTATTTCGATAGAGCCCTCAAATTCACCTCCAGTTTTCAGCGATGACGAGAGCGACGAATTAGCCACCTGGGAGAAGAGTCAGCACACCATTGTTAACACCTATTCGCGTAGAACTTCAAAAATTCAAGGGTACGTTTTTTTATCTATAAAAGAAGTTATGAGTTTTTATGGGTTTTGGATTTTATTTTGTTTTCTTTTTAAAAAAAAAATTGTTATTTTTGGGCTTTTTTAAAGGAATGACAAGAAAAAAGAATCAAGCGACGACAAATTCCAAAAACCCATTTCAGAGAATAGGTTTCCAAGGGAAGAATGCGGTTCCAATGGGAGAAATCTAAATAAGAAGAGAAGTTATGCACAGTTTCATTTGGAGTTGGGTCAATCTGATTTTCTTCTCCATGGCTGTTCAACTTGTGGGGTCAAGTATTCTCCTGGGGATGAAGGTGATGAAAAGAACCATTCCATTTTTCACAAGAATTTCACTCTTGGAATTCAATTCAAGGTAAATGTATTTTCTTAAAACTATAAAAAGCTTCTTTATGTTTCGCTTTGTTCAATTTAAAATGCTTTCTGTAATTGAGGAATTCGATTTTTCTTCGAGTCTTTAACTGTTAGCTTCATTTTACAGGGATGGAGAAATGAGAGGGTTGTTCATATGCCCAAAGTTGAACGAGGTCGTATCATTTTGGTTTTGGATTCTGATCCTGTAGCTCAGAGGAATAAGGTTAAGATTTTGGGTATGCCCCTCTTGGAGGTGAATTGGTTGGTGAAACCTTGCCACAAGACTTACCACCAATGAGGAGCATTCAACATGCCTTAAACAAAATTACTATCCCAATTCCATGCTTGGAGGACATGCTTGATCACTTGGCGGGTTCTAAGATATTTACAAGACCACGTTGGAAACAGAAATTTAGAGCTAGAGTTCCTCGACATGCCATCATTAAGACGTTAGCTGGTGAGGAGATATCAAAACTTGAGGATTTAATCTATGTTCTATCTAAGCTGTCTTGGGGTGCTCGGGCGCCTTTAGAATATAAAAGCTACATGGATCGTCATCGGAGAAAGTCTGTCTTGGTCACGGTTGATCGCCATGAATGGTATGCAACCCCGCAGATATACACTCGTGATGACAACTCAAGTTTATGGACAGCAAAGCCAGCCTTTCAACCAGAGTCCATGCTGCCATCATCTAGTGTTAATGGCGAGACTACTCATATGGAAAACATACATCAAGATAACCAAGAGTTGACTGATGGTTTCACTAGTATGGAAACCAGTTGTGAGCATGCTTCTGCGGGATTACATTCTCAGGATGACCAAGGAATTGGGACATGGGAATATTGATCTTGAAGTTTATGCAGAAGTAACCAAAGCTTATTCAACAGATTCAGCTATCTTTTAACCTGGGGAGATTGATGCGGGAGCATAGACTTAGGATTATTTTACTATGCTTATTTTATTTAGTTATTGCCTATCTTATTTAGTTATTATATTTAAGTAGAAGTCTTATGCTTTTACCTATTTATTTAGGTCATGTGATAGGCATGTGACTTTTAATAATTAGGGTTATTATAAATACCCTAACTTAGGGTAGCTGCCGATTAGACTATTGTTAATAATTTCAGAGTTTTAACTCTTTCTAATAAAGGTTTAGCAGATTTGCATCTAAACCTAGAGTCCTACTCGATCAACAGCCTATTTTCTTAGATTGTTTACTGTTCTAGATCCTTCCCTGCATCATGAGCTTTTCATTTTAAATTACATAAAATAATTTCAATTTTTTTGTAATTATACTTCTCTGAATTAGTTTACAGGTTTTTAAAATACTTTGATGCTCTTCAACTATAAGACTCATTTTACATTATTGAGTGCAGACTATATAGAATTGTTTCTCATAACTTACATTTTGTAGATTTGTAGTAGCACGCGTTCTGGTAAAGCAACATGGGAAAAGCATGTACCTTTGTTGCTTCCTTTCATTCCCAAACTTGCATCAGAAGTGAAAACTGGTTGGCAGTCACGCATTCTTGAGGTTGATTTTTATTTTGAGAGCATTATTTAAGTAAATTATATGATTAGTTTTTCTCTTGTTTTTCTTGACTTGGCTTTTCTTGCTTTTGGTGGCCACGTGATTATAGATTTTTGTTTCATAGGTCTTAGAAATTCTAATAACTATTATAAACTTTATTGCAGTCATTTACACAGACATTCAAGGATTGCAAACCGGAGTCTTCACTTAAATTGGCTTGCCTGTCCATGATTGAAGAAATGCTAATTCCTGTAAGCTCAATTTGATACATTAAGTCTCCCTAAACGTGATCATATGCATGTGCACATGCACATATAACCTCCTCTCTTTTAGGCCCTCCTTCACACCACCTGAAAATTAAATCTAGTACTCTTTTTCAAATTACAGAGAGGAGATATGCGCTATGATGAAGCAAGTGATACTGTGGTATTAGACTATCAGACTATTTGGATAAGAGAGCTGCCCCCGTTGCTAATCCTTCTTGGTGATAAACAGCCATCCTCTTCCCAGGTATTAATCTGTTTTACCTTCTGAGCTTCACTAACATGTTTAGGCTTTGGACAAAATTGTTGAAGTTGAAAAGGTTAGAGCATCTTGTGTGAGTTATAATTATCTTACCAATGATCCACTTTGTTGTAAGTCTTCAAAACATCAGTAACTATTTTCCTTGCACCTTAGGTTGTCTTGCGCCTTCTACTGCGCCTGGGACAATTTTCAGGTTCAAGCTCATTCCTTGTTTGGGAATATGAAAATACTCAATTTGCACTCAGTGAGTTTTACAGCACATGTCAAGAAGGTATAACTTAATTCGTACAGAAACTTTAGTTGATGAAACAAACCTACAAATTCTAGAATTGACCTGTCATTCCATTTCCTTATGTTGCAGGAAACATATACTACGGTCCTTTCATGAGACTTCCTAGGGATTGTCAGGAGTTGTCTATCTGTTGCCTTTATTATTTCTCCAACTTGAGTACACTTTTGCTGAAATCAATAGCTTTATGTTGCCTGTGTAAGTGCTAATTACCATTTGTTGGTTTTAGGAAAAACCTTTGGTTTAGGTCCTTTACATTAAACTTATAATATTTTTATAATGCCAAAACCTTTAAAGAATTAATCTTGACTTCAGAAACCAATATGGAAAAAGACAAAAAAAAGTAAGGGTTTGAGGTGTTCACAAAAGAAAAGAGGACAGAGTTTTGGACATCACAAAATGTAAAGGTGGACATGTAATTTAGGAAGGAGGCAGTATTATTTTGCTTAGTGAAAGACAGATGGACTTATATTTCCAAAATCCATCCCTATAAAAGAAGTGAATGTATTGCATCTTCTTTTTCCCTTTTGATGGTGATCTTAAATTTGGTGAGAAGATGTTTAAAATAGCAAAATTACATGTAGTCTGATCGTCGTGGAATATGTTTTTCTTTTAATATCTATCAGTCTCCTCTATATATTTCAGGTCCTGAATTGGAGCCCTTTGTATCCTTCCGCATTATAGAGGTTCTGCATGCCGCCTTCAAAGCTGGACACATCCAAATTGCTGACCACATCAGCTTCTTCATAACTTTACTATCTCGTTTCAAAGTTTTCCCTGGTATTTCAGAATTACATTCACCTTTCTAATTTTGTTGACTATAGCATTTGGCCCTTTCCTTTTGTCTTAACATTTCTAAATATTTCGGGTATCTTTTGACTTAACTCTTTATGGTGCATTGCTTATATATCTATAATCACATAATAGCATGCTCCATAATGTGATGGTTTTATAAAAAGTTTTGAATTCCTAATAACAGAGAGTTGGCTTTTTAGATTCTATTGGTTTGGTAGCTCCTAAACCTCCTCTTTTTATGGGTGGGGAAAAGGTGCTTCATGGTAAAAGTGTTTATATGAGAATAAATGACTACTACTCGCTGTTCTGTTTTGATACTTTAATATTTTTACTTATTTTTTACTCAATGATTAATTAATATCTATCTCAATTGAGATTTGCTATTTGCAGAAAATATATATCCTGCTAGAGAAAGTGATGTGAAGGTTTCAAATCGTGGAACTTTTAAGTCTCTCACCAGCATGCTTTGCTCATTCTTGTCACAGATGGGTGATAGTTCTGTTGTTTTCCAGATACTAGAGAAAGCAATTCTTGACCTCATAGTAAGTTGACTGAACTGCTTGCATCTTCCTTATTTCATTGCACCCATAGCATAGGCTCTATGAAAGTTATGGATTTTGTTGGATAAGTTATTTTTCATTCAATTTGGTCCCTCGAAAAATTATTTGCAAGTTAGAATGCTTGACAGTGGTATTAAACTTTTCACAGTTGTTGGAACCACCTCTTGACAATGCATGTGCAATGTTGAGAGTGCTCATCATGCTGGACTCTAAACCCACTAGACTTTCCAAACAGAGTATAATTGCTCTAAGCAATTTCCTTCCAGGATATCTTATGGATGTTGTGCATGTAAGTTATTAGCATTTGCCCTTGACTTAATGCTTCATGTGTTTCTTATTAGTTCTGTTATCTTTCTCGTTTTTAGTAGTGTTGCTGGTGGTCATCTCTTGGCTCCCTATGATGATTCTAATAAACTATACCATACTATACTTTGTTCTTACTTCTTACTGCGTGTGCATATATGTTGTTAATGTGCTAACTTCTACCAGAAGAGAAACCAACAAATAGAATTTTCTGTGCATCATCATGTTGGCTCTATAAGACGAACTTTTTTTTGTTGATTTTAGTTGCTAAATGTCTTTTGATTTATGCAGTGTATTCCGGAAGATGATGTTCGTACATGGCGTTATTACCTTCTACCATGCTTTTTCTTGTTTGATAGGAGTAACAAGCTTCTGGAGCTTGTCTTGAATGTGATTGGCTCATTTTTAACTGACAGTAATTTGTCGCTTTCATCTTGTACTTCTATGCAATATGCCACTGACAGTTTCAGTCGGATAAATGCAACTGTTTCTCTACTTCTATTAATGTATAAGGACGTTAAAGTTCAGAAAATTATTTCTTTATTCAGAACAGAGATCGGCTCTATTTTGCAAAGCATAGCTTCTTTACAGGTATGATTTTGCAACATGCGTTATTCTTCTAAAAAGATTTATCTTTATAAGTAGAAGCAAAAATATGGAAGACATATTTGTGTGTTAATCACGATTGAAAATTCACAAGGATCCTAGGCCCTGGATTCCTTTAAGCATTTATGCCTACTTGTATTTGTTTATCATGTATCCTTGTGCTCGGTAACTTCGACTGTTGATGTGCCAATCCCATTGCTCAGTTTGTCTGTATATGCATATGATTTCAGCCAAAATTACATTTTATTTTAGAAGGTTTTTGGTTTGCAGTATGTGGACCAGTATGCACATCTAATCCTATGGACTTGCAAATTTCATTAAATGGTGAAAGAATAGCAACTTCTACATTGGATATGCCCCTCTTCCCCTGATTTGGCAGTTTAAGTTTATGTTGCTCCAACACCTCATTTTTCTTGAAGTACCCATGTCCGACGCATAGTCGGACATGGGTATGGGGATATGACCCTCCAAAAACCCTCCAAATACATGGAAAAACTTAGAAAAACTAAACATACCCGTTTCAGACACATATCCGTATCCTACACTCACACCCGAGTCCGAGTAACATAGGTTTAAGATGTTACAATTTTTTTTCTTGCTGGGTGTGATTCCTATTGGATCTCTCTGGTCGATTCTTGCTGTTTATATGTTTAGTACCTTTTATTATATAACTCCATGGTCTTCAGGTTGTATGATTAATTCATATGTTCTTGGTCTCTTTTCTATTGTTCCTGTAGTCTTCAGAAGTCAAGATGACCCTTGAAGAAAGGCACAGATTTCAATTTTCATTTGAACAATTAAAGGTGGTAACTAATGCATCACCATTGGGCTGATGATCCAATGAACTTTATGCACTGTGAGTTTATTTTATTTATTTATTTTTTGGTACAACATTGAGTTTCTTAATTGAGCATAGTTGATTTTAACATGTTCTCGTTTATTATCCTTGTTCTAGCCTATGTTACCAGGACTTGAGGGAGAGTGTCGGATATGGGTATGTGTCCGACACGAGTATGCTCAATTTTTTTTTAAGTTTTTTCATATATTTGGAGGATTATAGTCCCATGCCCATGTCCAACAAAAATTAGTTGGGTGATTCATTCTATATTCACTTTTAATCGAATGCATTTGGTGTCCATCCATGTTTGTCACGCAACACAAGGAGAAATTTACATATTACGGCTAATAGATCTATGTTACTCAGATTCAGGAGCGAGTGTCGGATACGGTTATCTGTCTAATACGGGTATGTTCAATTTTTATTTTTTTTTTAAGTTTTTTCATATATTTGGAAGATCGTATCCTCATATCAATGTCCGAATATGTGTCGGACATGAGTGTAGGGCATGGATACTTTAGAAAAAATAAAGAGTCGGAGTAGCATAGGAATAGATTGCTGTTTGAACTCCAGTTATTTGAAGTTCATATTAATGATGCTTTCTTCAGCTTCACGCATGCGGGGTTCTCATGCATTCACCGTTTTGAGTGTTTCTTTATTTCTTAATTTACATTTTCTGTATTCCATGTCAAGGTCCATTTAAAGCAGTGTTTTATGAATTACGAAGATATTGCATTTTTGCTCCTATTTCTGAAGTTAAATCACTAGAAAGCTAAGGAATACGTCTTAATATCTTTCACATTCCATTTCATGCAGCAAAAAGCCATTTTTCCCCCTTTGAGGATGGAGGGGATCTGGAGTGGAGTAACGACAACTAAAAATGGGGAACAACATATTTACAAGCTGCCATCCATGAGAGCCATTTATGGCTATGAATCAGAATTCCTAGATAGCGGCAGTCAAGGGGGAAAGGCATTAAAATGGATCCAAAGGGTTTTCCTCCTTAAAATTTGTACTGACCCAATTCAATATTAGAATTCCAGTTAACAAAAGGATCGCCTCGTAGATGATGAAGTAGACACAACTTAACTTGATTCCACACACAGAACTTTCCTAATGTTGCAAACGTGCGCATACGAGAATTCCTATGAAATTTTGATAATCATCGAGGTTTCTTTCATTCTATAATGCAATTATGCAAATGTTTGGATAACGATTGTAGAATCTTGATGTGCCTATTGCAGCAGTTAAACTCATTGAGTATAGTTCTAAATGTTTTCTTCTTTGTTTCTTCCTATTAAATATTTTTTTTTTTAAATAGTTTATAGAAAAAAAAAATTAAAAACTGTATAGAAGATTTTTTAAAATGAAAAAAAAAATGACATTTGATCCAACACGATCTAAAATGAATCGGGTCAAATTGGGTTCAAAGAAAAAAAAGAAGTTGACACATAACTCAAGTTTATCCATATAATTCGGATTAAGTTTAATTCTCATTCAACTAAAAAATTCCAACTCAAGTTGCATCCTTAATTAAAATAAAATTATCTTATTAATCGACATTAGTTTTTTAAATTATACAAGTGATAACAAATACTTTTAAAATTTATTTAGAAAATTAGATTTTTTAATTATACAAGTGATGATAAATACTTTTGAAATTTATTTAAAAAATGAGATATGGGATAATTTTTATCTGCTTAGAACATTTAAAAACTATATTGTCAATATAAAATATATCAAAACGAACTCTAACTAAAATGGTAAAAAAAACTCTTATTACTATTTTAAAAAATCTATATAAAACGAAGCGTTTCATTCGATAAAATAGGAAACTCGAGCTTCGAAACGGAAAGGAAAGAAGACCTATAAACGGGCTCTTCCGGCGGTAAGATTAAGCGGGAACACTCATCAATTTTTAATTTTCTCTTAAAATCTTTACAGCGCCAAAGCAACGAAAACTCCACCACACAAAAAAAGCTCACCAGTTAATCAATCACCAAAAAAAAAAAAAAATCGAAGATGCAATCCAAAATAAATTCCTTCTTCAAGCCCTCTTCTTCTTCATCTATTTCGATAGAGCCCTCAAATTCACCTCCAGTTTTCAGCGATGACGAGAGCGACGAATTAGCCACCTGGGAGAAGAGTCAGCACACCATTGTTAACACCTATTCGCGTAGAACTTCAAAAATTCAAGGGTACGTTTTTTTATCTATAAAAGAAGTTATGAGTTTTTATGGGTTTTGGATTTTATTTTGTTTTCTTTTTAAAAAAAAAATTGTTATTTTTGGGCTTTTTTAAAGGAATGACAAGAAAAAAGAATCAAGCGACGACAAATTCCAAAAACCCATTTCAGAGAATAGGTTTCCAAGGGAAGAATGCGGTTCCAATGGGAGAAATCTAAATAAGAAGAGAAGTTATGCACAGTTTCATTTGGAGTTGGGTCAATCTGATTTTCTTCTCCATGGCTGTTCAACTTGTGGGGTCAAGTATTCTCCTGGGGATGAAGGTGATGAAAAGAACCATTCCATTTTTCACAAGAATTTCACTCTTGGAATTCAATTCAAGGTAAATGTATTTTCTTAAAACTATAAAAAGCTTCTTTATGTTTCGCTTTGTTCAATTTAAAATGCTTTCTGTAATTGAGGAATTCGATTTTTCTTCGAGTCTTTAACTGTTAGCTTCATTTTACAGGGATGGAGAAATGAGAGGGTTGTTCATATGCCCAAAGTTGAACGAGGTCGTATCATTTTGGTTTTGGATTCTGATCCTGTAGCTCAGAGGAATAAGGTTAAGATTTTGGGTGTTTGAGATTATTACATGGTTTAGCTTTTATAATTTATTGTAACTTGATAATGTAGTCGATGATTGTGGGGTTCTTCATTGCAATACTGTTGTATTAGCAGGTGCAAGAGGTTGTGAAGATGATGGAGACTGAGCTTGGTGGGGGCTGGATTTTTCACAAGCTTTGTAAGGTGATCTGATTGCATTTTACATATTGGCAATTTGGCACATTATGCATATTGCATAATTTAAAAAATCCGTTGCAGTTATCCCAATCTATGTTATTTGGATTCGGGTGTGATTGTCGGGCACGGATGTGTCCAACACGGGTATGTTCGATTTTTTCTAAGTCTTTCCATGTATTTGGAGGGTTCTTGGGAATCATATTCCCATACCCATATCCGAATATGCATCAGACACGGGTGCTTCAAGAAAAAAGAAGAGTCACCTGCAACATAGATCCCTATTGTGTTAGTAAATGATTCTTCATTCTTCCAAAATTTCAGCATATACTTCAGTATGCTTTGCTTTCTATATAGTGGTCATCACTTTGTTGCTCACATTTGATCTATTTCTATGTCCCTGTATTTAAAATTCAAACAGTTGCAAAGTTGAAAATTTTGTAAAATCCAATCTTGTATCAATGGTTGGCTTGAGATGTTTACTGGATTTTTTGTTTTTTTCACTCTACTGTTTACAGGTATACCTATTTATTTCCTCCCAACGAATTGCTGGATGTCTAGTTGCAGAACCAATAAAGGAAGCATTCGAAGTCCTCTCATGTTCAGTTGGTGAAAGACAGGGTGGTGCACCAGCAAAGCAAACAAGGCCAAACTCAAGCAAACTTCAGTTTGGGGAAATTGTTTTACAGAGGGAAGTCATAAAAAGAGCTCCTTCTGAGGCATTACATGACAACCACACTGGAGCAATTCTCTGTAAAAAGGAAGCTGTACGTGCTGTTTGTGGTATTAGAGCAATCTGGGTCACTCCCTCCAACAGGAGAAAAGGCATTGCCACTCAATTGTTGGAAGCAGTAAGGTAAATCCTTGAGCTTTTTATTTAACTCAGAACTGTTCTTTTCAATAATGGCTTTGGTTTTTGGTGATGTTTGATTGTCTTGCATAGAGTAAACTGACTCATTGTGGATGCCTTCTCACTTTGTCTTGTACTCAAGTCTGATGACACTTTAATATGTGAAGGCTATTCTTTCCAAGTTGGCGTTTGAAGTTGTAATAAATTGACCTTGCTGCTTACAGCAAAGTAATTAAGAAGGTTTATATCATAATGAGAATCAGTTGAAGCATAACCTAAGATATTAATTGATTAGATACTTTGTCATTTTTTCTTATAGTCCAAAATTTAAAATCTAGAACTTTCTTTTTTCTCGTTCTTCTTAATATATATAGGACCGCCAGAAATCTACTGTATAACTTAAATTTCTCAGCTTTTAAAATAGTGGAACCCTTTGGATTAGTGAAGTATGCATACTGGTGCTCTACTTTAGACTCATTCTGAACCTTCCTTAGCTGTTGTTGTGCTTACGCAAGTAAATAGCCTTCTGTTATTTCTCTGCCTTTCCTCTAAGACCAAATACCATTCTGTTATTTTATAATTTATGTTGCTCCGACTCTTCATTTTTCTTGAAGTACTCGTGTCTGAAATCCGTGTCTAATGCATATCCAGATATGAGTATGGGGATATGACTCTCCAAATACATGGAAAAACTTAGAAAAAATTAACATATCTATGTCGGACACATACCCGTATTCTACATTCGCACCCGAGTCAGTAACATAGTTTATAACTAACATTAGGAGAGTTACTGAGTTTGTGGATTCAAATGTGATACTTTTGCTGTCATGTCATCTGTATCTTGTCAGAACCAATATTGTGAAATTAATGATAGATATTATGGTTTATCATTTGATTTTTACTTCCAATTGTCCTGCAACTTAAACTATACATTGTTTTGGTGGATCTGCTTTGATCTTTCTTATAGTTATCCAATAAAAGATTCAACATTTCTTCTGGTTTTTGTTATTCCTTCATTTCCTTTTTAATTCAATTCTTAATTCCCTTTTGCTTTATTGGATGCCATAGTTACTATTTATATATAGCTAAAACTAGTAATTAGATTAACATTCAAAAAGATTATGGGCATAAGAGGTGGGGGCAGTAGTATTTTGTTGTCTTTTTTATGTATAAATCAGCTGATTTGACCAAGAGAAAATAATGCAAAGGGTAGGCTTATGTAGCCTTCTTTATATGTATACTTAAATCTTTTTGTGCTCAAGCGGGGCACTTGCTCAAATTGGGCCAAGGTTCTTACTATTAGCAGACAAAGGTTATCTAAATCCAGCAAGGTCTGATTTTTCTCGAGTCATCAACATCACAGATTCATGGGTGGTTAATTCTGTGATATCCCTGTCAATAATGGTTTCTTTTTTTTTTTTCTTTTGAGAAGAATAATATTTCATTTATGTACCAAAAAAATTAGATGCTTAATGTGATTGCCCTTAAAGATCAAATAAGCAGATTCCCAAAAGTGTAGAAGTTGAAAGGGTTGAAAACAATAATTCCAAAGCAACAATCTGCCCCATTTAGAGCCATTCTCCACAGGGGCTACTTTGTTTTATGGTTTTTGGGAACCACTACATGAAATTTCTCTCTTAGTTTTTGGTGATTGAATTGAAAGACTGATTCTGGTTCCAATTCAGTTTGTAATGAGTGTGCTCTTTTCTAAAATGCAGGAAAAGTTTCTCTATGGGATTTGTTATTGAAAAATCTCAGTTGGCATTTTCTCAACCAAGTTCAGATGGACAGGCATTGGCGTCCAACTATATAGGCACTAGGTCTTTCTTGGTGTATAAAAGTAAAACTGGCAACTTGTGCTGCTAGATAATAGCCACTTTATTTTTTATTTGTTAGAATAATTTTTCCATTTTGAGTATGTCAAATTATCAAATAGCTACCAAATTCTAGTCATTTCTTACCTTAATATAATTTTAATTAGGCTGAGGTCCAATAGCTTATAGAGAATATATCATGGAACAGCATTTGAAACAAAAAAAAAGGGATAGGATATTATTATTTTATACACTGTTCACAAGTAAGAGTTAGAAAGATAACACTAATTCATATTTAAAGAAATTAATAAATTAATATAACAATTAATTGAAACTAAGCAAATTGAATTTCAATGGTTTTTGAGAATTACATGTGAAGTTTTAATTAAGAATTCAGGATAAAAGGCCATTCAATAAATCAAAAAGTTGGTGCAACCATATTTGGCCTGAGTTTCAGAGAGAGAGAGAGACACCAAGAAAGGGTGAGGTACCAACTCAAACCCTATTTCTAAGAGTCAATGCAAAAGCATAAGACAATGATCATGAATCTTGAATATCCTCAACAGTCAAAAAAACATGGTACCTACTCATACAAAAGTTCATTCCTCAGTCAAGATCAAGAGAGAGAGAGATTACCGATTGCCGGTGAACAAATAAATCTTGTTTCATTCTGTAAGAAACTTTGATCCAATTGCATGAGCTTGATAAAAAAAGTTTCCAACATTATTTTGACATTCTCAACCTACCCCCACCACCAACAATGCAAAATTATGATGCTTGACCTTGCAGAATAGTTACCTCCTTTTAGTTTGCTTATGTACTTCTCCTCCATTAGGTTCATTTTTGGTTGAATGCTCTTCATCTGCATCCAATGAAAAGTAGGGGCTGAATACTTTGAGAACTTGTTCATAGACCGGCTTCTTGAAATCCACGGCCTGCTCAAAAATAGTTTCAAAGCATTAGCCAAAGATAATACCAGATCTCCAATAATATAGATTTTCTATAGACCTGTAAACAAGGATAAGGTAACAAGAGCTACTTACAAGCTCTACAACTTGTTCTGGTAACATCCATGACCACTCTTTAAACTCTGGCTTCTCAGAACCATCACCTAAAAGATTGATTTCTTCTTCATTTCCAGTGAACTTAAAAAGAAACCTGTCTCAGGAGCATCAGAGAAAGTCAAATAAGAAGGCATGTATTTTAATCAGATTTCAAAGTTTGGAAAGCTTAATAGACAAATTCAGAGAAAGATTGGATTTTGAATAGAATGGCTAAGCAACTCAATATTCAAAAATTCACAGTAAAAACTGAACCATGCTAACTGCAAATTAAAGGAATTATAAAAGTGAGTTGTACCATAAGAAACTTACATTTTGATCAATAAGCAAAGGTGGTCAAAATTGTAAAAAAGCCAAAAGGAAGGTAAGAGACGTGGGCCATTAAAACGAAACTATAGCACAAGCACAAAATTAATGAAAAATACACAAGAATGTAATTTGACTGAGAGTTGATTCTAACTATAAACGGTGCATGACACAAAGCAACTAATTATCTCACAGTTAATAGTAATAATTCACAAACAACAATGGAAGGCAAAACATTCGGCAGAACTCAATTTGAGCAACCAAACTTTCAAGTGAGGTGAACCACACAATTGTAGTTGATGGAAGTACCACTGATCTTCAACATATATGATGCATTTAAATGTCTATAGTACAGATACTATACTTACCACTTCTGTGCTTGACCTTTATAATTTGTCCCCCATTTACGATTAAGCTTATTTTTCACTTCGATTGGGAAATCATAAGTCAGCCAATAAGGTGCCTGTATATCAAATGTCAGAAATCAGTTAAATAACTTTCAACATGATAAGTGTTTCATCGCTTGAGATGTGATATAAAAGAGATTTATTTTAATGCAATTAATCTTGAAACATGCCTCTGCAAGAAATTCAGCTGATGTAACACCAGTTTCTTCTCTCAGTTCCCTTATCGCTGCTTTTCTTAGATCTTCACCATTATTAGCACCACCCTGCACAATACAAACTCGAGACAACGGGCATATGCACATGACAAAGTCTATCAGATTCAAAGATTCAGAAGCCAAGAGACACCTTTAAAAGTTCATACTACTTATTACAGAATCCTAACTGCCCCAGGGTGAAGAGTACACTACCAATAATCACATGCATCATATCCCTACAGAAGTCTTAAGATGAACTACAATGTCTATCTTATTCCATTAGATTCATCAAAGATTCCATTTCCACCTAGAAATAACTCCATTAAACAGGTTTCCACCTTTGTTATGACAACTAGGGTCGACAGTGTGCCTCGGGACGCTTTCATTGAAATGCTTAAAAGTTAAAACCATGCTTAGATATTCCACCCTCGAACTTACAGTCATTTTAAGGGACACAGTCACAGACAGAAGAAGCATTTTCACTCAGCTCCAAAAAAAAATCCATTACCGATTCCCCTAATTCTTTCATAACAGCATTCCTTGTTAGTAATCAACATGACTGTACTGAAATTAATAGACTACTTTCTTGTTTCTCTGCACTAAAATTCGAGGATTTCGCATTTAATGACCGGGCAGTTATCAGGGTCAACTATGCAGACTATTTGCTTAAGCATAAAAGGACCAATTACAAGAGGATATTACCAATTTCAGCTCTAACTTACTAAACTTAAAATAAGTTTAACAATGCAGAAAAAGTTCAATTTTACCCTGCAGAACCCAATAGGAAAATGATGAACAAAAATCGAAAAAAAAAAAAAAGGCCAAAAAAACCCAACCAATGAAATCCTATCCAACAAGATAAACCCAGAAATTCTCGAAAAGAAGCAAAATACCTGAGGCATTTGCCAGGTGTTTGGAATATATAGCCTCGACGCAGTAAATATCTAAAAATCCAAATAAAGAAACACTATCAAAAATCAAAAACATCAAATTGAAATTAATAAACAAGAAAAAGGGGAAGACCTTTTTAGAAGGATTTACAAGACAAATTCCGACATTTTTCCTATACCCGTCGGGAGGACCTTCAATGGATAAGGAAGCCCATATATTTGTCAATGGTACTTTGAGCAGACGATAATACAGTGACACTCCGGAAAATTTACCCAACTGATAAGGGCAATTTCGTCTCTCAGTCCCATAAAACACCGATTTTCCCACCAATTGACACCCTGCCATTTTACTGCGTCGTTTCGATGAGTCTCTGACTGTGTCCCCTCCCGAAAAAACCCAACCCAACTCTCTTTTACTTGAGCCCCAAGTTTTTCTTACAATTTCTTTGAAAACGTCCAAATGAAAAGAGTACCCAAGACACCTCCTCTGCTACCCCTGACGTGTCTTCCACTTTTTTTTTCCACAACTACCCTCACCGCCTTATCTTAATTTACCCTTTTGAACTTACCCCCGCCCTTAAACCCCCCAGCTTTTATATATAAACCCCTTTCTCTTTCTCTAAACACTTTGTTTTCGGTTTTCATTCCATTTTCTTTCACTTAAATTCATTCTCCTCGGAACTGACGTCATCAACATGGTGGAGGCCCCCAGTGGTGGTGGTGCTTTGGGTGGTGTAGGAGGAGGAGTTTCGTTTCCGGTCGTTTTCTTCGACGGAGAGTGTGAAACCGGTATAGGGAGCGTCGTTATTCATCCAGCGATGGATTTCAAGGCTTTCCAATCGATTCTTAGCCGTAAGATCGGGATCTCACCTCACCAGTTCTCCGTCTACTTCGCCGACAGGAACAACCCGCGCAACCGTGTTGCTATCACCGGGAAAGTCAATTTCTCAGCGATTTCTCGCGAAAAGGACTGTTTCTTCCTCGTCGTATTGAAAAGATCGCGGCGGTCACGGACAAGAAAAGGAAAGAACGAGGAAGCGTCTCCTCCAGTGGCGGCAATAAAGAAGGAACCACCGGCGAACGTTATGTTGTTGAGGCGAGGCGGTGGTGGAGGTAATAATTTGATGGAGGCGAGGGTATTTACGGGATTGGATGAATTTGAGAGGAGGGTAAGGGATTTGCAGATGGAGAAAGAGAGGTATTTGGTGAATTTGGGAAGTTCAAATTTGAGAATTGAAAGTGAATCGAAAAGTTTGGTTTGTGAAGAGTGCGAGAACGCTAAGGTTGTCGGAAGAGATGTCGGGTTTCACTGGTGCGTTTACGACGCTGTTACTTTCGGGTTCCGGTCTCACGCTGGGCCGGTTGCCCGACCCGGGAAAGGTCCCGATTAATAAAATTAGGTTTTGATGGAAAAATGAAGAAATAATATTGGTTTTAGTACAAAGGGTTTTTTATTTTAGCCCCTGGTGAAGAAAGGGGTTCAATTGAAAGATGAAGAAAAAAATTTGGGCACAGTTGAGTGGACTGTTTTGCCATTACATGAAAAATGATGGTTTTTCAAGGTATTTTTAAATTGAAGGGTGGAAATGAAAATATTGTGAAAGATATTGGAGTTAAATGAGAAAAGGAATATAATTGGAAGGCTTAAAGGAGCTTTGATTTGGGTCTTATGCTTTCTTTATTGTTTTTGCTTTTAGGGATGGAAAATTAGGAAGTTAAGAACTTTGTGTTCCCATGAAAAAAAAAGTTGGGAATTTCATTGTGTATAGGTTTGGTTGATTTTTTTTTTTTTCCCCTTTATTTGTGTATGGTTCTCCTCGGAGGAGGGGACACCCCTTTTGAAAATCAATGGAAAACTTTGTTGGGAATTTTTTTTAATTTGGGATGATGAAAATCTTTCTCATTTGAACTGATAATGGCCTTACAACTACAAATTACAAATGTGTTAGTATCTCAATATTCAATATGATCATTTCTTATAAGTATAAAGTACTAGTACTAGTATTCATGTTTTATTTTGTTCTTTGTATGTTTCAATTTTTTAGATCTTGTAATTCGTATATTCATATATATTTTTTTTGTTATAATTATGTGTAATGTGTTATATATTTATATAAATTTTGATATGTTAATAATTTGTATTATATATATTTTAATATGTTTGTGTATTTGTATTGTATCATATTATTTTTTCATGTATATTTTGTATTATGTTTTAATTATTTTTTATATCGTATTCGTGTCGTGAAATCATGTTATGTTCGAAATTGATAGATTTGTATATATATTTTTTAAATTACACGCATTCAAACCAAATGTGTCCAAAGGTTTAGACATGATATTTTTGGTTCAGGTCCAATTCGATTCGACTTAAATTATTATTTAATTAAAAAATTATTTTTATTTAAATTTAATTATAAAATATATAAAAATTAATATTTTTAACAATGAAACATTTTGTCAAATTGTACTATTAGTCCTTGTACTATAGTCCAAGTGCAAATTTAGTTTCTCTATTGTAATTCAAAGAATTTTGCTACTTATATTTTTCGGGATTTTGAATTTCAGTCCAATTTTAAAACGGTGTCAAATTTTCACCGTTAAGTATGCTGACGTGGCGTTGACCTTGTTGATATGGCAAGCTTAGTCAGCAATTTTTTTCGGCAACTGATGACGTGGATTTTTTCCACGTGGCTTACTAACTTGTATGATCAAATGATGTAATTAGTCCATGTATTTATATCAAAATATGAATTTAGTCCCTCTACAATGAATTGAAAATTTTTTGGTACCTATACTTTTCGGGATTTCAAATTTCGATCCAATCTTAAGTTTCATTTATTTTGCAAAAATCAGCTCTGAAAAATAATAAATATAATATTTATATTAATATTAATATTTAAAATAATATTATTTTATTAATATAAATCTTAAAAAAAGTAATATTTATTCTTAAAATATTAAAAATATTTATATTATTAAAAGTTAAAACAGTAACATTTAATTGGTTTATAAGTTATGCTGAAACAATATCAACAAACCTCAAATACTAAAAAAGATAATAATTTCAAAGATAAAGTTAACACAAAAAATTATAAGAAGACTTTGAAAGTTTGGGGAAGTAAACAACTAAACTTTAGGGTTAAAAAAAGCTTTCACCCCACCTTCCCATTTTTTCTGTCTCATAGCACCCAAAAAGTGCGCTTCCTTTCTTTTTCATTTTTCTTCACTTCCAATAAATATCATTGTATGTTCATCTCTCTAGATTTATCAGTCCTTTTTATACCAACACAATCTAAAATCAACTTTGTTTTAGATTGGTAACTTGGTTTTGTGTTTTGTGTTTTTTTTTTTTTTTTCTTTTTTAGGCCTCAAAAAGAAACAACCCCTCCTCATTCCTCCAAGCCAGCAAAGTCTGGAGGTGACAAGTAAAATAAGAATGTCATCTTCTTTATTATATGTTTCCTTGATTTTATTTTTAACTAGGGTTGATTTTATGCATTTTAGAGTTAGATGAGAAGTGAATTTTTGTTTTTTTTTTCTTTGTTGTAATAATAGAAGTGGAGAAAGATAAAGCAAAAAAGGAAAGTGTAAACAATATGGTGTTATTTGATCAGGCTATCTACGACAAGTTTCTTTTTGAAGCTCATCATTCTCTTTATTTTCTCTGATCGTTCGAGGATACTTTTCATTTTTATCTTTTTTTTTGTGTTTGATCTAACACTATAAATTATTATATTGATAAAAACTATTTCATTTGATTTTAATTAAAAAATATTTAAAATGTTTAAAAAGAAAAACTTTTAATATTTTAATTTTAAATATTTCTATCTTGAATATTATTAAAGTAAACATAAATATTTTAATATTTTAATAATAAATATTAATATTAAAAAAATAATATTTTTTATTATTTAAATAATAAATATAATTTAGTATAATAATGAGAATATTTTTAAGTATTTATTAATATTTTAAATATTGAATTGAAATTTAAAATCTCGAAAAGTACATGTATCAAAAATTCTTCAAATCATTGTAGAGGGATTAAATTCGTGTTTTGATATAAGTACAGGGACTAATTACATCATTTGATCATCCAAGTTAATAAGCCACGTGGGAAAAAATTCTACGTCATCAATTGACAGAAAATTTTGCTAACTAAACTTGCCACGTCAGCCAGGTCAATGCCACGTCAGCATGCTCAACGTCATGTCAGCATACTTAACTGTGAAAATTGACACCGTTTAAATTTGGACTAAAATTCAAAATTCCAAAAAGTAAAGGTAGCAAAATTTTTCGAATTATAGTAGAGGGATTAAATCCTCATTTTGACTATAGTACAGAGATTAATAGTATAATTTGATCAACAGTTTTTCGTATCAATCGAACTAAACTTTTAAGTAAATGATATTTTTATTATTCAAACTTGATTCGATTTGACTCAACTCATAAAGAATATTAATTTAAACATTTAATTTAATAATAATAATTACCATATGTTCGAATCTTCATTCTCTTAATAAAAAAATTATGGAGACAGCACTTTTAAATTGATGATTCACCTTTCTAATTGGGCATTGTGATGCTCTTTATAACTTTAAGGATTTTATTAATTTCCTACGATATCGCAAATTCACAAGTTTTAAGAAAAAAATTATAGCTTTTCCATTATGGAATTGGAGAGTTTGATCATGCAATACATACTTGATTGTTAGTATATCTTATCATTATAAAAATAAAAGAGAAACATTTTTTGTATTCTTGTTACTGTATGAGATTGAGATGACTCAAAAAATTTGAGTTTCCCATCAAATAATTTATATATCCGTATCGTATTTATATTATTTTTTATTATAATTATATTTGAAATGATATATATTTATATAATTTTTGATATGTTAATAATCCGTGTTATTATATAGATTTTGATACACTCATGCATCCATATCGTGTTCATATCGTATTATATTTTATATCATATTTTAATTATTTTTTATAATATATTATTATATAATTGTATCATATCTAAAATTATCAAATCTAACCGGCATTGCCTTTCTAAGTTTCCCAATATTCATATCCGCATCATCTATACATGCAAGTGCCACCAAGTTTTACTTTTTGTAACATGTTACTCGTTTATGTCTATATTAATAATTAATAATAAAATCTTTGATTAAATTAATATTACGAGTTAAATAGAGTTACGAGTATTATTATCAAGATTATTATCTTGTACATCAACGGTGAATTTTATTTTAACTTTACAAGTGAGATTTACACGTTTCTATAATATTTTATACGATTTATATTTTTTCTAATCCGTTCATCGTATTTCGTGTTCTATAGATTATTCACGTCGAGTTTCGAGTAAATTAAAAATAATTTAACTATTTATTTCGATGTAAAAAACTTTAACCGTTAAATATATATTGAAAAAGACAATATTCTCGATCGATATGATAGGGATATCAAATCGATTCGAAATTTTACGATAATTTATATAAATATAAATCATATTAAAAATTATAAAAATGTGTAAACTTTATTTATAAAATTAAAAAATTCATCAGCAATGTACAGACTTATTATTTTGTTTGAAAAAATTCATGAATCCAGCGTGAAACCCAAGCCCCAAAAAAGCCGCTCAGGCCGCTGAAGCATTCCTTTCTTAAGCTCCAATTCGTATAATTTTTTCCATTTCCGCAAAAAGGTCCCACCCTCTCACGGTTAGCAAAAATGGAAGCGGTCGCACCGTAACTCATCCTCTCTCCAGTGAAAAAATAATCGACACGTGTACCTGAAAACGACGGACTGATATATATGATGCAGATCAGCACCCATTGCTTTTTGATTTTTTCCCTGACATTTCAGCCTTTTTCCACGACTTTCGCTCGCATGCTCGTGCGTAGATCGGATTGTGTACTCGCTTTGTGAAGTAAACCACGTGTCATATATGAACATATGGTTTGTTAATGATGCGAAGTGGTAAACACGTTTTCTAGGGAAGGGAGTGGGTGAAGATATGGATAATAAAGGACAGAGCCAAAACGGCTGAGGAGTGGAGGGAGCGGTGGAGCTGAGCAATACGGCCCTGACTTGACTCGCTGTAGGTGATTTAGGCGTGTGCCGAGTGGTCACGTGACCTCTGTACGGTCAATAGCAACCTAATTTCTTGTTTGCCTCTTTTATTATTATTATTAATTGATTTCGAATTTCATCTTTTTATTTAATTATTTTTTAAAATTAAAATTTCATATTTAACAATTCAAATTAATTTTAATGTACATTCATTAATGAATTTATTTATAATTATTTGCACAATTTAACATTTACTTATATCTATACAATTTATAAAATTTTTGAGTTTGATCTCACGAGTAAAATGACACCAACTCAACAATTAGTAAAAGTTTAAAAAGAAAAAAATCATAAACTTAAAAAATCAAATAGGATAATTGTTTTTTTTTTAATATTGTATATAATAATTCTTTATAAAAAAATTATCTATTTATTCTTAAAAAAACCTACCATTTTTAAAAAATTTACCCGTTCTTTTTTTTATATATTTATTTTTTAAAAACACAATTTAATTTTTAAAAATATATTTGTTCACTCACACATGAGTGTGTAAAATTGTAGTTGTATATTTATTGCTTAGGTTATAGTATAATATTTAGTTTTTATGCCTTTAGTGTTTTTAGAATAATTCAAATAGAAAAAGGCAACTTTATACCTTAATATAAAAGCTAAATCCCTTGTTTGTTATTGTAGACAAATAAATTGACAGACTTAAATGATTCATTGAATGTTGTTCAAGTAAAAGATGAAAGAATGGTTATTTTTGTTTCGTTGTTGAAACTAAAAAGGTAAATCTATTTTTAGTTTTAAAAAAAAAGGTAATCTATTTTGTTTTCAAGTTTATGCACTTTTTTTTTTCTTCAAAAAAAAATGTTTATGTACTTTTTCATGAAGCAAAGAAATTAACACTTTGTTTTTTATATTTGGTCAAAAACTTTGATTTTTTTAAATCAAAATTTGCTTAATTTTATTTCTTATTTAGTAAATTGCATCGATAGTCTTTGAAACTTTAATTTAAATATGTTAGTTAGAAGTGAGCACTATCGGTTGTAATAGATTTAATCGATTGAAATAGGTTAAAATATATTAATTTGATTTGGTTTCTGCATATTAATTACTTAGAAAAATAATTTATTCAATTAATTAGGTCGATTATTAATTTTGAAAATTGATTACAGAATGGACCAAATTAATTAAATATATTATTATTTTTAAATATCTTTTTTATATAATATAAATACAACATAACTTATATAATTTATTTTATATAATAATATAACATATAATCTTTATCAATCGAATCTATTGATCTAAGTCGATTTTAATTATTTAAATTAGTCACTTTAATTCGATTAGGTCCGATAGATTATATTAAGTAAGATCAATTAATTCAGTTTTTAAATTTTCAAAATCGAATTGATGAAACTAACCAAATTCACTTTAATACTCTTCCTAATCTTAATTAATTTTCATAATTCAAACCATCACATGTACATCAAAATTTCAATTTGTATGAAAAAAATATTTCATCATATAATAATATACATAAATATTATTTTAATATAATTGTCAGTTGATAAGTTAACATATGGATTAAATGAAATAATTTCTTAATGCAAATTAAAATTTTAAAAAAGTGATGTTTAGAACTATAGGGATGGAAGTCATATGTAAGTAGTAAAATTTTAGAACAGTAAGTACAAAATTTTAAAAAAATAATTAAAAGCAAACAAGGCCTACCATATATGCCTTTCTCCATCAACCTTTCTCTCTCCTTTTTAAAGAAGAGTTTGTAAGGTTGTAACGTCATTTTGAAAGCAGAGCCCCCCCCCCCCCCCCCTTCTCTTCCCCAAACTTTCTCTTCTCTTCTTCCTAGAAACCCAAAAATCAAAAGGAAATCCCGCTCCACGACCCTTGAAACCCCTTTCCCTTCACTTCTTTTCTGATTACAGAACCAAGCAAAGCAATGGCAAATGAGTTTTCTAACTTTGCTCGAAATTTGGACGATGGTGAACTTTGGCTCCCTTCTGATGTTTTCCTCAACGAAGTCCCTTCCAAATTCAAGCCCCACCTTCACCACCATCTCCCTTTCTCTTGCATGGACGACTTAGCTTCTCGTTTTGCCGCTCTTCCTCTTCCTAAACATCTGCAGAAACTACCCAAAGCTACCAACTTTGAGGTTCTTTTCTTTACCCTTTACTTTTTTTGTTGTTGCTTTGCATGGCTTTATGCATAGTAACCTTGTCTTGTTTCTCATTTTTTTTTTTTACTTTGCAGAGGCTTAAAGAACCGGTTCGTTACGGTTCGACGAATGGCACTGGTTTTGAAGTGAGTCAAAGCTTATACGGGTTCAGAACCGGTCCATTTCTTGGCGGGACTAAACCGGTTCATGAAGTTCAGTTCTTGAAACCAACTCAAGCACATGTACGGACAAGGTTTTGGTGGTTTTTATCCAGTCATGAACGATCTTTTCAGTGCTTTAACTTTTTTTTTTGCAGTAATGATCGGATGTTATTAGAGGCTAAATAATGGGTTTGTCATTATTTATTTTTTATTTTTGTAGGTTGAGAGCTACGTTCAAGCAAGGGCTAGGGTTCTGCAAAGGCAACAAAACCGGGTTTTGCCATTTCAAGCAAATGGTTTTAATAATAGTAATAAGTGTGGGTTAGGTGGTGGTTTAGTGAGAGAATCTGGGGGCACTGGAGTTTTTCATCCCCGCATTGTTAACACTAACCCGAATGGCACTACTTTCGATTCCAAAAAGAAACAGAGTAAGTTTTTTTTTTGGTGCCTTTTTTCTCCTCTTTTCGTATATTATTTTGGGAAAAAAAAAAAGATTTTTAGGTCTTTTTAGTGTTAAAGAATTACTGGTTTTGGCATTGGAGATGAATTATTTTTTGTTTATTACTTGGTTTTCACTTATCACTTTTCTGTTTAAGGGTTTCTGATATTGTTGTTTCGGGTTCTGGTTTTTGGTTATTTTTGGTATCGAGGCATGGGGTTTTCTGCAGTGTTTGCTGGACTGCTGGTGCAGTGTTTGCTCGTTGTTATATAATTTCTTTTTACAGATAAATAAAATAACAAAAGATATGAATTTAGGCTAAAAAAATGTTGCATTTGGTTGATTATGATGTATGAACCATTTCTATACTAGGCAAGGGTTGTCTCATCTTCTTGCTTTTATGAGATATTTTTAGTATGAAAAAAATATAAAAATATGTTAATATTGTCTTTGTATGAAAGACAGAAGGAAGTAATTGTTAGAAGAAATTTGGTCTCTGTGTTACTTTTACAGTTTGAGCAAAAGGGAAAACAGAATGAATCTATCTTTAAGTTCTTCATTAGAAAAAATGGAATTCCATTTTACCTAAACATTTATTATAGTCTGTTGAGAGAAAGTCCATGAGTTAATTACTACTACAGCTTTATTAACCTCCTTGCTAGGTGTAGCTGCTAAGAAAAAAAGCTTTGTTTTGCTATATATAAGCCTATAACATTTCTAATTAGTTTATTTTGATTAACTGGGTAATTAAAGAAGATTGAATTTTCGCTTATTTTCTTTTGCAGGTTTGAGAAATAGACAATATTCGCAGGAGATTCGAGTGAGTAATCGACAGATGAACTCCATGAAAAGGGTTGGTGTTGGGAAGCAGGAGGATTGCTATTATCATCTTCCTCCAGAGATGGAGTTGCCTAGGGACTGGACTTACTGACCTTCTCTCTTCACTCTTTCTTGCAACTGGTTTGCCATGAAAATATGATAATGACAGAATAAGAGAGGCTTTTAGGAGAAGAAGAAGAAGAAGGTGAAATAATTAAACTTTTGGGTTTTGTGCAGTCTTAGCAAAAAAGATTACAAGCTCTGTAGAAAGTAGGTCTGATCTCTTTTGTTTAGCTTTGAAGTAGTACTAGTAGTAGTAGTAGAAATATTGAAAGCTCCTTAAAAAGGCAAATTTTTATTTGCTTTTATGGTATTTAGTGCCTGTGATATTGCCAGAATATGAGGCCTCAAAGCACTTTTGCTCTTTATTATTTGGGTTTCCAGGAAACATTTATGGCTTCCTTTGCAGAGCAATAGCACTATGCTTTCTGAATGTTATGGGCATCTCATTTAACAAATAATAGCAGGATAATTTTAAATTCTTTACCTTTCTATTTCAGCATTTTTAATTTCTTCTTTCAAAAGGTTGTAGTTGAAAATGTTTTTATTTTGGTCATGAATATCCCTTTACTCCTCTCAATACCCTGCGGCTCGACCTACACCACTCCACAGCTTACTTTTTTTAAACCAACTTTAACTGAAATAATTTGAGACTATATATATATATTATATATATATATATATAGCATATTAGAGAAATATTACTAGATTTCTACCATGAATCCGAATTGGAGGTGGAATCAAACTGACCAAAAGATGGTCAGGGTAAGGATGTTAGAGGTGTTCATGGATGGGATCTAGTTCGGGTTCAAATAAAATTTTTGTTTGTTCAGGTGTTCATGGGTTACATCCTTTTTGTTTGTTTAGGGTCAAGTCGAAAAATTTAATTTATTATTTAAAATATATTAAATATTATTTTTAAATTTATATTTTTATAATTAAATTAAATAAAAAATTTTTTTATTATTTAAATAATAATTCAGGTTGGCTTTAATTATTAAAAATTTATCTCACATTTGATTTAATTCGACGAATAATTCGATTTATAGACAGGTTTAGTGGATGTATATTATAATTTAAAAAAAAAATTCAAATTGGACAAATTTGGTTTGATCTCTTTTTCTAAATAAAAAAAAATCAAATTAAGTTCAACTTGATTTATTGAATAGTTTGAGCCTACTTTAAGTTGTAAGATCATTATGAATGAAATTAGTCAATTATTGATAAAATTTTGGTAAGTATTAATTGAATATATGACCGGTCGATGGAGCACTTGGTTTTTGTATGTAAATGCAGACTGAGACAGACATTCTAAATGAAGATTGCAGGTTTCTGCTTTTGGATTGCCAATGCCCAATGCCCAATGCCATGCATCGACTTTCAAACCTTACCAACAGCAAAGTAAAGCATGCAACTACCCAATGGTCCCTAACATTCCTTCTTAGTGTGCAAGAAATAGCAAGGCCCACTGCGAACCAGGGTGTAGGGTCTATACAACCAAAACCCCTTTTTTTAAGCTTCTGGGTCTAACGTCGGGCCCTACCGGTTTCACCCTATGAGACCATCTCCTTCACCCTAGCCAACCAAAACAAATTAAAGAAAATATAATATATACCAAAAAACGAATTACTATAACTTTTTTTGAACAGTTGGTTTAGTGAAAGTATACCTATCTTTTTATTTTTTAAAAAATGAATTCATTTTTTTGTTTAAATAACAAAAATCATTGTTAACTACCTAATTGTGATTGTAGACACCGGATTTTATTCAGGTTAAATTTTATTTTATTTTTAAATAAAAGAAAAAAATCAGAAAATAAAAAATAAAAAAGGAGATAATTTCGAAAAAAAGAGAAAATCATAAGAAAAAATAAAAAAATTCGGAATTAATAAAAAAATGAAAAGAAAAAAAGTTTGGGTTGGAATAAATCTCTTCTTTGGATTGAAAAAGGACTTGAAATACATAATTGAAACAAAATACACTTCCAGATCAGGTTAGGATTCCTAACTAGAGTAGAATTTGATTTCTCCTCTATTTAAAGAACCTAAGCATCACAATAAAAAAAAACAGAACACACATCAGAGATCAGAGAATCGAAAAAGAAAAAAAAGCATAGTATTTTCGAAATCAGTAGAAGATAAAAAAAAAATTTGTGAAAAAATTTTGAAATTTGAGATTGGTAGTATTAGATTTTGTTTCGAAGAGTGTTTAAGAGTGAAAATCGTGGTTTTAATTAGACGAAGCTTAGGTCGAAGTTTGGTGATCGTTCGACGGCCAACAGAGGAGATCGAAGAAGTTGAAGTTGCTACTTTCAAACTCAGATCTAGGATTATCGGGTTAGATTCGAGAAAAACTAAGTTGATTTTTGGATAGAGGAGATCGAAAGGAATTTTTGGTGATTTTTTGGGAATTTTTGGAGTCCTGTGATCGACGGTCGACGACTGCGACGGTAGCGACGACGATCGACGGCGAGTGGTGTCAGCAGCCCACCGAAATCTGGGCAGTGAAGAACACTCATTTAGGGATGGCAATGGAGCGGGGCGGGGGCGGATTTTGTAGTATCCGCCCCCGCACCGTCATAGTACTGCTCTGCCCGCCCCCCGCTCCGCTCTGCCATGGATGTTGAAATTTCAATACCACTACCACCTCCATAGATGTCGGTTACATCCATAACCGCCCCGCCCCGCTCCGCCCCATTTGATATTTATTAATTATTTTTATTTTTTTTCAAATAATAAAGCATTTTAAAAAAAATTTAAATATAAATTAAATATAAACATGTTTCTAATATAAGAAGAGAAAAAAAATAAAGTATTAGGTTTAAGTTTTTAAAAATAAAAATTATAAGTTTAATTATATTATTTTATTATTCATTTAAAAGCTAAATATGTAAGGGTAAAATTGTAATTTTAGTATTCGGGGCGGGGCGGTGCGGAACAGGCAATTATCACAACTGCTCCATCCCCGCCTTTCAAACAAAAAAAACCGCACCGCCCCGCTCCGCCTCCATTGTTCAAAAAAAAAAAAAACCTCTCCATTCGGATCGGATCGGTTCGAAATCCATCGGTCGGATCGGGTTTTGCCATCCCTACACTCATTAGTGTTCTTGGGATTTTTTTTATGAGAAAAAAGAAGATTTTTTTTTCAAAAGAGGTAAAAAATGAACAAAAAAAAAAATGCTATTTTAAACAGCTACAGGCGGGTCGTGCCAGGCGACCCGCGCGCCGGCCCAACCTGCATATAGCTGGTTCTTTAAAAAAAAAGTTACGAATGATTGATTTCTGAGAAATTTTTAGGTGAGAAAACTCTCTTAAAAATTTTCCAGAATGAATGGAAGGATTTTTTTGAGAGATGATTTTCGATATCAATAAAGGTCAATTTTTTTTTTTTTGAATAATTAATTTTCAATGTTTTCTTTTCTCAAGATAATTTTTCATAATAAATGCTTAATTAAAGTCGAATGATAAATTAAGAATTTTTCCGATGATGAAATTCAAGAAAATTGCGAATTGATGACTTTTAAGAAATTTCTAGGTAAGAAAAATTCTTTTAAAAATTCTCCAAAACGAATGAAAGAATATTTTAAGAGATGATTTTCGATATTAAATATCATAATTTATTTTTCGAATAAACATTAATAAAATGTGGATTAATTTTGGAAGATTAATTTAAGAGAAATACTTTTGTTAAATAATCTAACTTTTCCGATGACAGAGCCTCTTCAATAGAATGAATGGTTTCTTTTGAATACTCTCGAGGTGAGGAAACATTTTTTAGTAATTTCTTCAGAATGAATGGAAGGAAAACCTAAAAAATAATCTCCGATATTTCTAACTTTAACAATTAAAATGAAATAGGATACACAAGATCATTTGATTAAGACTTTTTAAGTATCACAAGACTAATTAGGTACTATCTCTTAGATAGGCGTTGTGAGGGTGCTAATCTTTTCTCACACGTAACCGTACTCCCGAACCTAGTTTTGATAAGTAGACTAAAACCTATTCTTTTTAAGATGTCTTGGTCAAGCTTAGGATTACTTTAAATAGGATAGATTCGTATAGGTGACTAATCACACCTAAATTAGATGATTAGTGGCGACTCCATTCATTTGTGACTAATCACACCTGAATTCGCATTTGGCACGTTATGACAGTAACAATAGTTTCAAACTTTCAATGAATGTTATGAAAGTAATTTGAAAGTATTTTTGGTAGAATTACCATTTCATACACCAACGTTAAAAAATGAGTTTATATTCAAATTTTAAATCAAAATTATATTGATAACACTTTATTAAAAATAAGGTGATAATTTTTGAAATTATCCTTATCAATTAAAATATAATTTTATTAATCTTAACATTTTTCAATGATATTTATTATTAATAAATATTTATACTAAATATTTAAAAATAATATTTTAATTGGTAATTTGAGTTACTTTTAGGATAAAAAAATTTGTTAATAATAAATTTTCGAAGTTACTCTAATGTAGTTGAAAAGTTAAAAGACTGAATGCAAATTAAATATTATTTAAATATTTTAATGATATTTATTATTAACAAATATTTGTATTAAATATTTTAAAATAATATTTTAATTGATAATCTTAAATCAAATAGGAAGATAAGTAATTTTATTTTAAACATTTTTTTTTTAACTTTTCAACAACATGAAAAAATTACTTTATCATCTTTGGGAATCACATTCTAATGTTTATAGGAAAGTAATTCTAAAAAAAAAAGTTACATTCTTAGAAAAATGAGTATTTTTCAGCATACCAAATCTGGGAATGACATTTCTACCAATTAAATTCTAAAAAAAAAAAAGAGTATTTTCCATCATACCAAACCTTTCTTAATGTTTTAATGTCTTATGACTCTTATCTTATGCAAGCATTTTTTTTTTTCTTAAATTATTTAATTTTAAAGAATTTATTTAAAAGCTTGTATTTTTAAAAATCTATTTTAACACATGTTGTAAAAAATTATATTTGATATATTGTTCGAGTATAAATTTTATACACTATCAGTAAATTATATGATGATATCTCATTAATGAGAAAAAAAAAATTATTATAACTTTTTATTTACTCATAATAAAATATTATCATATGATTTATTAACAGTATATAAAATAAATGCATTAAATATAAAAAATAATGTTACATAAGTACATAGTATAAATGAAAAGAAATTATAATATTAAAAAAAAATAATAATAAGAAGGCTCTTTCTTGTGAAAAACAATCTTAAAAAACATTTCTTAACAACCACACCCAACAAAAACCCCCTAAAAAATCTTTAGCAATAAATTAATTACCTCCATCAGTCTCCACCAACACCAAGAATATACTAACCATTCTTCATTCATTTTTTTTTTTCTTTCAGCCAACAAACTAACCCATTCTTTTCATGAAGATTCTTTGTTCTATTCGTATTATAAAAATTGATACGTTAATCATGTTTAAAAATTAATACGTTAATAATTTATATTATAAAAATTTTAATATATTCATATTATATTTATATTATTTTATATTTATATTATTTTTTATTATGTAATCATATTATATATATATATATATTTTTGTTGTTGATAATTGAATAAGAGGTATGGTTGTTTGGATTTGAATCCAAATTTCATGTCTCAAATATTATATTTAAAATTATCAAATTTAATTTTTCAAGTATTATATTTAAAATTTTCAAATTTAATTTTCAAATACGAGCATTATTTTGATGACGTGGCATAAATTATTGCAAAGTAAAGTAGAAAACTGGGCCCGGGTCCCATCCGCTGGCCCGTCTTTCCTTCATAACTACTTCATATTTTGTCGTCGAACTCAACGAGAGACAGAGAAACCGAAAAAAAGCAACAAGGTAACTCCCACTCAAATCAAATCTCTCAATAAAAAAATTTCTTTTTTTGGTTAAAAAAATGAATAATTTCAAAATTAAAGCTTATATCTGAGATCAAATCACGCCCCACCAGAAAAAAGCACTCTCGTTGGCCATCGTGTGAGGAAAATGGGGGTGCCGCAGGCAATGGAGACATTGCGGGACAAAGCAGCGCTCGTAAGAGAGTCGTTGCAGAAGAGCCAAACCATAACGGAAAGCATGGTCTCCATTCTCGGTTCCTTCGACCACCGACTCTCCTCTCTCGAGACCGCCATGCGCCCAACTCAGGTCTCTTTTCTTAATTTTGTTCAATGACGCGAAGCTCTCATTTCTTTCTTTCTTTTTTTTCTTTTTTTTATATTTTATTTCTGTTTGATGGATGAATGGATAGATTTTTTTTTATTTCAATTGAGTGAATTGTTAGGGTTTTGGTTTTGAGTTTTGATTTTCTTCTTTGGTTTTACGTAGATAAGAACGCATTCGATCAGGAGAGCGCATGAGAATATTGATAAGACATTGAAAGCTGCTGAAACTATTTTGGCGCAATTTGATCTCACGCGCAAGGTATTTCGTTTTTCTCTGTTTTTTTCGCTCATTTATTTATATCAATTAACTAATCCGAAATGAAGGAAAAAAGAATTTCCTATTATTACCAGCTTTGTTTTTAACTGTATATGATAAAATAAGCCTAATTATTATTTGTTTATTGGATCCATTTGGTGCTGACTGCTGACGACAGAGATAATATTTTTATTTGGTAAAGGAAGATAACTTATTACTTAATTAGTCAAAATTATCATTAGATCGCGCTGTCGAGCTAGAAGACAAAGTTTAAATTTAAAATTTTGATCTCTAATTTAGTAGTTTTCCGCCGCCAAACATAACCTGATTTGGAACTTTTGTTACTATCTTCAATTATACCATATAATTTGGAAATATGATGCCGTTTGGATTGTTAATGCTGATGTTTCTACTAATTTGTATATAATTTAGGCGGAAGCAAAGATTCTGAGAGGGCCACATGAGGACCTTGAGAGCTATCTAGAAGCAATTGATCAGCTGAGAAGCAATATTCAGTTTTTCAGCAACCACAAAAGTTTTAAGAGTAGTGATGGTATAATTAACCATGCCAATAACTTACTCGCAAAAGCTATCTCGAAATTAGAAGATGAGTTTAGAGCGCTATTAACAAATTACAGGTTGGTTTTAAAATTTTCTGCATTATGCTAATATGCTGGATGATGTTTATAGAATGGGAAATGTTAAAGAGTTCTACACGTTGGTTTGAATTTCAGCAAGCTGGTAGAACCTGATCGCCTTTTCGATGGCCTACCAAATTCCCTGCGACCATCAGCAGCATCACCTGGGAGGCGAAGTGATCTTGGTAGCAAGAACCATTCTGAGAACCAAAAGAATTTAGAAAATGCTGTTTACACACCTCCGACTCTTATACCGCCCAGGGTTCTACCTTTGCTGCATGATTTAGCCCAACAAATGGTTCTAGCTGGCCACCAGCAACAGTTGTTCAGGATTTACAGGTGATACCTTTTTTCATGATATGATACTAAGTTGTTTATTTTTCTCTTCTTAGTGATTATAGCTTTTAAACTTCATGACTATTTGGTTTTGGTATTCATATCTGTAATGAGGAATATCTGAAGAATTGTACTATTAAGTTTTCTCTGCTGTTCCAATTTATGCTTGATACAAGAAGGGAAAAGCAGAGTCGAAAGTATAAAATCTTAAAAATTTAATTTAATATGGTATTGGTACTATTTGATTCTGGCAAGTAGCTAAGTAATGATACATCACCTACGCAATGCAGTTGAAAGATGGTTTTTTGTTGCTAAGGATGACTCATTTTATTGTGGTCATTTGTGCATATCCCAAAGATGACTGGGTAGTCTTAGGGATCTATTTCAATCATTGATGGTGGGATTTTTTAAGACATCTGATTAACAGATATCTCTGCCTGTTTAACTTTGCACTAATTTATGCAAAAGTTCAGTGTAGAACTTGGCATGATAAATTACCTTTTGACATACATTACTTATTAGATTTTTGCATATATGGAGTTTTTTTTTTTTTTTTTTTTTGAGAAAAACTTTGATCTTTGTTTGGGTTTCACCTTTTGGTGCTCTAGAATCTTGAGTAATTGGTGCCAATCATATGATATTTCAAAATGCTAGGGATACTCGTGCTTCAGTCTTGGAACAGAGCCTAAGGAAATTGGGTGTAGAGAGACTTAGTAAAGATGATGTCCAGAAAATGCAGTGGGAGGTTTTGGAGGCTAAGATTGGGAATTGGATACATTACATGCGTATTGCTGTAAGTATTCATGTGAAATTCTGCTTCAGTGGTAGTGTTCTAGTTCTTTTTCCCAACCCTTATCATAATAATGCTTGACACAGGTCAAACTGCTTTTTGCTGGGGAAAAGAAAATCTGTGATCAAATACTTGATGGCATTGATTCTCTTAAGGATCAATGTTTTGCTGAAGTCACTGCAAACAGTGTAGCTGTACTCCTTAGTTTTGGAGAGGCTGTTGCCAAAAGCAAGAGATCACCTGAAAAATTATTTGTTCTTTTGGATATGTATGAGATAATGAGAGAACTACAGTCAGAGGTATCACTAATTTTTTTCTTGTAGCATAACCATTACAATATGATGAAAAAAAATCATTGGCAAAAGTGTTAGTTGATTCCTTTCATCTGAGACATCCTGAGTTTGTTTTTCCTTAGATGCATGAGAAGCACACCCTGATTATTTGATTTTCTATTTTGTTCTTAATCCATTCAATTCATTCATAAATTGGAACTCTGAGTTTGAAAAAGGTTTGGATCAGATGTGAATTAAAATGATTTAATTTATTATTGTGAACTTTCATTTTTGTAATTAACTGCTAAGATCAATATGCATTAAAATGACAAAAATCATTGAGCAAAACAAAATATTTCCGTAGTGATTAACTAGCATTGCTTAATTGTCCATTTAGCTATGCACTTTGATAGAATTGCAACATGCATTATAGGGACAAATGCAAATTGATTCACATGACTTTCTAAGCTGACACATTTTTCTTCTTCCCTTCTCTCTCTCTCTCTCTGGGGGCATGTGGACAGATTGAATATCTCTTTGGAAGTAAATCTTGCATTGAAATGCGGGAATCTGCTCAAAGTTTGACAAAGCGGCTAGCTCAGACAGCGCAAGAGACCTTTGGCGATTTTGAGGAAGCAGTCGTGAAAGATGCCACCAAAACCGCAGTTCTTGATGGAACTGTCCATCCTTTGACTAGCTATGTAATAAATTACGTGAAGTTTCTATTTGAGTAAGTTGAATTCTTCCGCTTTTATCTGCTGCTAGGTTTTAGTTATTATTGCTGTACCACTGGTATATTTTGATTGTTTGCTACAAGTAATATTTGGATGGTCAACCACTTTGATTTACTGACTGCAACGCTTGCTTGCTATGTTTTTAATGTGGCATATTCTAATATCATATATTGATAGTCCTAGCAACTTGTTCGTGATCTTGAATTCACTATGTATAAGTGATTTTTTTTGCCATGGTCAATCTCTTTTCATTTTTTCTTTGGCATATGTTGGAAATGACCCCTCTCCATCATACACACACCCAAAAAAAAAAAAAGGCTATTTGAATGTTATACACCTGATTGTGGTTGTTGAGTTGTGCAGCTACAAATCAACACTGGAGCAACTTTTTCAAGAGTTTGATGAGGGTGATGCTGATGCTCAGTTGATTAATGTAACTACAAGGATTATGGAAGCCCTACAGACTAACCTTGATGGGAAATCCAAGCAATATAAAGACCCTGCATTGACACAACTATTTCTGATGAACAACATTCACTACATAGTGAGATCTGTGCGAAGGTGTGTTTTATATATGTTTACCTTGTTTTGTTGGTGATGATTCACTATACACACTTGTATGCCTCTTTAATATTTATTTACAGGTCAGAAGCCAAGGATTTGTTGGGAGATGATTGGGTTCAAATTCACCGACGGATTGTTCAGCAGCATGCAAATCAGTATAAAAGGATTTCTTGGGCAAAGGTTCTGTTTCCTGACTTACTGTGCAGTACTCATATGGCTAAAATACCATGCTAATTGGCTCTGTTTTAGTTCTGCAGATCCTTCAGTGTGTCACCATTCAAGGGGCTGCTCCACCAGGTGGAGGTGGTGGTGGTGGTGGTGGTGGAGTAATGGGAGGTGACACTGGCAGTGGAGTTTCAAGAACAATGGTGAAAGACAAGTTCAAGAATTTCAATGTCCAGTTTGAGGATCTTCATATGAGGCAGTCTCAGTGGAATATTCCAGACAGTGAATTGCGCGAGTCCTTGAGGCTGGCTGTTGCTGAAGTTCTCTTGCCTGCCTATAGATCTTTCCTTAAACGTTTTGGGCAAGTTCTCTTCTTCCCTTTGTCCTCATTCTTTTTTCATCCCTCTCATCTTCTAACACAGCTCTGTTCTTTTGGTTTCATGTGCTTTGCCAATTGCCCCCAATTAACAGGCCTATGATCGAGAATGGGAAAAACCCTGGGAAGTACATTAGATACAGGCCAGAGGACCTTGAGCGAATGCTAAGTGAGTTCTTTGAAGGTAAGACATGGAATGAACAAAAGCGATAAAATTGTTAGTGAGAATCTGTTCAGAAATTTAGATACGGATGAAATCGAGTTTTCAACTATTCATTGTACAATGATATGATGAGGTAAAAATAATAGGGCAGGTTATGTTTACTTTTCTGCAAGGCTTGCTTTTTCCTTCACGTGTCTTTTTCATGTGAGTGAAATTTGTACAGTTCAATTAGGGAAGAGAAAAAAAAAGGAGAAACAGAGAGTTTGATTTCAATATTAATATAATATCCAAATAAAAGGTGTGAAAGTGAATTAGAATTGAGATAACAAGTAGTATTGAATTGAATAGTGTAACACTTATCTTAATTCTTGTTGCTATTGGCCTCAGTATTTTCTGCCTTCCTCTCTCTCTGTGCATCTCAAGATGATATCGACAGAAATTCTCTTTTTCCTTCTTCAAATTCAAAATGCTTAGTAATTACATTATGGTTATATCATTTATGATATATATACATATATAGTATTATTATGACTAATTAACTATATACAATTTTAAAATTTAATTTAAGTGTTATTCGATAAATTAAAAAATTAAATGCTGAAAAATAAATAATGAAATTTTAATATGGTTAAATATTAATTTGGCTCCTATATTTTACAATTTTTGTCGGTTTGATACTTAAAGAATTAAAATTTGCAATTAAATACTTGAACTTTTATTCTGTTAAACACTTTAGCTCTTTGAATTAATGTCATTAATCCACTTGTTGACATGACATAAATATCTAATAAAATCATGACATATGATAAAATGATATGTCAGCAAAAAACAATTTCAAAAATTAAAAATTGAAAATTAAAAAAGTTAAAATCTGAATTTTTTTTTTTTTTATAAAAAATTAAAAACATGATTTTTATATACAAAAATTGAAAATTATTTATTTTACACTTTTATCCTTATTTTCATTACATTTCAAATAAAATCAAATTCTAAATGATATATTTTAATTTGAATATAATTATTAAATACTGGTAAAAACTATTATAATATAAAAATATATTGGCAAAAAATATTCTTTGAATATCTCAAGCATCCATAGTTGTATAAAGAATATTAACAAACAAAAAACATATAAAAGTTGTTTTAGGTACATGCAACATGTTATATCTGTAAGTACAAGATAAAAACACTTTTTACGTCGGTAAAACCTTTCATTATGTTTCTTTGATAATGCCCTCACACATGCTAATGAAGTATTAGTAAGGTACCAAATGTGATTAGACTAATCACCACGTTCACTTCAAGCAAGCAAGATTTTTGAATTAACCAAATAGATAGCCTTCACAAGTCAAGTAGAGGGGTTAATGGGTTGAATTGGTCAGATTCGAATAATAAAAACATGTTTGTCCCATCCATTGAACTCTTAAGAATCCATTTTATTGTTTTAAAAAGATATTAAAAAATTAAAAAATTAATTTTATATTAAAATTTATATATTTTTATAATTAAATTTAAATAAAATATATCTTATTTATTAAATAGTAATTCGGATCGATCCTAATTATAAAAATTTAATTTCAAACCCGATTCAATTTAAATTAAACCTGTCGGCCCGATCTGTGAAGCTCGTTATACAATTTTACCCTTAATATTCATTGGACTTTCATAAAATGCAATACAAGGATTCATCTTCACAATATGGCAACCTTTATAAAATCATCGTCTTTTAAAAAAAAATGTAGCATTAATTAGGCTTTCTCCTTCAAAGTTCATATTAACCTTTGGTAATCTCTCCTTTCTTCATATCAACAATGTAAGAAACCTTATCAAACCCAATTTTTTATTAGTCATAAACAAAACCCAGAATTAAAAACAAGCTTTTGAATTAACTCCGTGGCATCAAGTTGTAATTATTTTCTAAATACATCCTAGACGCTAGCAAATTTTTTAGAACAAAGTAAAATATAAGTAGCCACACAATAGCTCTTTCACATCCTTTTTGAGAACTTTAGAAAAATTATCAATTATAAATTGGATAACATTGTGATTCTTGTCTTCCATCGTCTAACAATACAAACATGGAAAAAACAATGCCTATAATTACTCTATTATCTTAAAAAGTTCAACTAAACGCATGGAAAAAAGAATGCCTATAATTACTCTATTATCTTAAAAAATTCAACTAAACATTCTAGGTCACACTAGATTTGGTTTGAAAGAATTACTTATAACTAATTAATTTGATCTGATTTCTCTATTTTTGACCTTCGGTTATATAATATGCAGCAAATAAGATAGAAAAAGCCAATTTTAAATTAAAGAAAAACCAAGATACAACTTAGCATTTAGCAAGTAGGAATAGGATCATGTCAGCCCGCTTCACTCCCTCCATTCATACTATATAGGTATAGATTTCTTCTCATTTTCCACGAAAATTCCACAAATTTCTGTTTGGTTATGACATCATCACATGATGAACGAATTTATGTTTTTGTAGCCAAATTTGGTTTTAAAAACAAATGCTTGTTGTTAAGCAAAAATGAAGCTAAGACACTCAATTTTCAGCTTAGCTTCACCTACCTCTTACCACAGTTGCAACACCCTTCAATCTTCACTTTATATATATAATATATATCCATTTTTTTTTTTTTGCTTTTTCTCTTTGTGCAAAATCACCCATTAATCTGTTAGGTACCAGAGTGACGGAATAGTGTCTCACAACTAAAATAAGAGATGAGAAAATAGGAACTGAACACACAAAATTTAACGTGGAAAACCCTCAATGAATAAAGGGAAAAACCACGGGGCAAGACTAGAAGAATTTCACTATGAGAAAATATTACAACACCTCTCTCTAAATACTAGGAGAGAACAACCTCACAAAGAATATAAGAAAGTATACAAGAGAGGAAGAGATAATTCTTGGGATGGTTTTAATACTTCTCCTTAAGGCTCTTTATATAGCCTTCAAGGAGGAACTCCTTCCTTGCTCCCACCGATGTGGGATAAGTTCTAACAATTCTCCCACTTGAAGATTTGATTAAACCAATCATATCTTCACACCACTCTTTCTGTCTTGCCATTCCATGTTGCTTACGTTTCTGATAGACCATAGGAGGATCGACACCAAATAAACTTGTCAGTGTTGATTGGCTTTGTCATAACATCTGCTAGGTTGTCTTTGGTGTGAATCTTTTGCATATCCACACTTCCTTCTTCTACTACTTCTCGAACAAAGTGATACTGTATACCTATATGCTTTGTCCTGGAATGAAAGGCTGGATTCCTTGCAATGTGCAAGGCACTCTGACTGTCACAATACACAATAATCTTCTGCTGCTTGTGCCCGAGTTCTTCCATTAACCTTTGTATCCATATTGCTTCCTTGCATGCTTGGGTAGCTGCCATGTACTCAGCTTCTGTAGTAGACAAAGCTACAACAGTCTGTAACTTAGATAACCAGCTTACCGCTCCTCCTGCAAGTGTGAACACATAGCCAGTAGTGGATTTCCTTTTATTAAGATCACCTGCAAAATCTGAATCAACATAACCCCTGACAACAAGTTCTGATCCTCCAAAACATAATGCAACATCTGAGGTTCCTTTAATGTATCTAAGGATCCTCTTAACAACATTCCAATGCTCTCTACCAGGATCTGCCATAAATCGACTGACCGCTCCCACTGCTTGTGCAATGTCTGGTCTTGTACATATCATAGCATACATAAGGCTTCCCACCGCTGATGCATACGGTACTCGAGACATTTCCATCCTCTCTGCTTCATTGCTAGGACTCATACCTGAGGATAATTTATAATTGACAGGAAGTGGGGTAGATATTGGCTTACAGTCTTGCATGTTGAAGCGTCGCAAGACCTTCCTCAGATAATTCTTTTGAGAAAGCCAAATTTTCCTGTCTTTTCTGTCTCGGTGAATTTGCATCCCTAAAATCTTGTTTGCGGGTCCCAAGTCCTTCATATCGAACTCCCTAGCCAACTGTGCCTTCAAATCTTGGATTCGATCTTTGTTGGGGCCTACCACCAACATGTCATCCACATACAACAGCAAAATAATGAAATCATTATCATCAAACCTCTTGTAGTACGTACAATGGTCTGAACTCAGTCTGTTGTATTCAAGGCTAATTATGAAAGAATCAAATCTCTTGTACCAACATCTGGGCGCCTGTTTTAGACCGTACAGAGATTTGGTCAACCTGCAAACCAAGTTCTCTTTGCCTGTTTCAACAAAACCTTCTGGTTGGAGCATATAAATTTCTTCTTCAAGCTCTCCATGTAGAAAAGCCGTCTTTACATATAGTTGTTCAAGATGTAAATCAAATGCAGCACACATAGCCAACACTACTCTGATAGTAGTAAGTCTGACAACTGGAGAAAATATCTCGTTGAAGTCAATACCTTCTTTCTGAGCATATCCTTTTACAACCAATCTAGCACGATATCGTTCTACTTGATCATTGCTATCCCGCTTGATCTTGTAGACCCATTTGTTACCAATGGCTTTTCTGCCACGTGGTAATTCCACCAGTTCCCATGTCTCGTTCTTGTGAAGAGCTTCAATTTCTTCCTGCATTGCTGTCATCCACAGAGAAGCATCTGGGCTACTAGTAGCTTCATGAAAAGTTGATGGCTCTCCATCCTCTGTTAAAAGACAGTATGCAACATTGCTCTCCGTAACATACTCTGTGTGCCAATTTGGAGGCCTTCTCTCACGAGTTGACCGTCGAACTTCCACAGCCTCGGACTCAACTGGTTCTGGTATCTCATGCTCTGGTTCTGCTTCAGAAGAATCATCTTCTTGAGAATTTCTATCCATCTGCACTGTAGCAGTCTCTTTTGAAGTGTTGTCATTTGTTTGCTCACTTTGCAGTTCATTTTCTGCAAAAACTACATCTCTGCTGACAACAACCTTGCGGGCAGTGGGATCCCACAGGCGATACCCCTTAACACCGTCAGCATAACCCAAGAATATACATTTTCTGGATTTTGGATCCAGCTTTGTTCTTTCTTGGGAGTTGTACATCACGTACACAGGACATCCAAACACATGTAGAGAAGAATAATCAGCTGGCTTTCCTTTCCACATCTCCATAGGCGTCTTCAAACCAATCGCCGTTGATGGTGATCGATTTATCACATAACAGGTGGTTTTGACTGCTTCTGCCCAGAAAGATTTGGCCAATCCCGCTGTTCTCAGCATGGCTCTTGTTCTATCTAGGAGAGTTCTGTTCATCCGCTCTGCTACACCATTCTGTTGAGGCGTATATGCAACCGTGAATTGTCTCATAATACCCTTTTTCTTACAGAATGCTAGAAAGTTACCGTCTACATATTCTCCTCCATTGTCTGTCCTCAAGCACTTGATTCTTTTCCCAGTTTCAAGCTCTACTTGTGCTTTGAACTCCTTGAATACTGGAAACACATCTGACTTCTTCTTGATTGGGTACACCCATAATCTCCTGGAATAGTCATCAATGAATGATACAAAATACTTTGCTCCACCCAGGGATATTTCTGGTGACTCCCACACATCAGAATGGATTAAGTCCAGTATGTGTTTGCTTCTTGTAGTTACTTTAGCAAACTTCAATCTATGCTGCTTGCTTATCACACAGTGCTCACAGAAAGGTAAATTGACCATCTTGAGCCCGGGCAGGAGATTGCGTTCTGCAAGGACTTTCAAGCCTCGCTCTGACATATGGCCTAATCTGCGATGCCACATCATCGTCGTTTCTTCTTGGCTGGCTGCTGCAACTGATGCATCTGCCTCTTGCAACGTCTCTCCCAAAAGCATGTATAGATTACTTGTGATCTTCTCTGCTTTCATCACCACAAGGTTTCCTTTCACTACTTTCAATATTCCACATTCAGTGTGGATCTTGCACCCGAGGTCATCCAATTGTCCAATTGACAATAAGTTCTTCTTTAAGCCCTTCACATGTCGTACCCCTTGAATTTTGCGAACAGTACCATCATGCATTTTTAATCTGACGGTACCGACTCCAGCAATATCTAAGGCGTGATCATTTCCCATGAACACAGATCCTTCCGAAATAGGTTCATAAGTACAAAACCAATCTCGGTGTGGAGTCATGTGCCATGTCGCACCTGAATCCATTATCCAGACATCATTGAGTTTCTTTCCGCCTTTAGAACTAGTCGCTGCTTCAGATTTCTCCATCATCTGAGGTACTTGCAACACAACCTTGGGAGGTTGATGTTTCAGAATTCTTTTCTCCACCCTTCTTATTATGCCAACACTCCTTCTTCGAGTGCCCTCTCATGCCACAATTGTAGCATTTAAGATTCTTCCTTCTTCGAGATTTTGATCTACCATGATTCTGACTCCCACTGGAGCCACGTTCTGTTGATCTGCCTCTCATCACCGTTAAAGCCTCTGCTTGCTTTGAATTTTCTGACCTTTCCTCCTTATTCTTGCGCCTGGATTCTTCTTCAAGAATAGCACCGGCAACATCATCAAAGTGAAGAGAGTCACTAACATTGTTATTTGTGATGTTGATGATGAGTTGATCATACGAATCTGGTAAACTCTGAAGTAGAAGTTCCGCACGTTCATTTTCCGCTATTTTGAAATCTGATGCTGTGAGTTGAGCAAATAGCGTATTCAGAGTGTTGATGTGATCCGTTATTGACGTGGATTCACTCATTCGAAGAGTGTAGAGTTTCCTCTTCAAGAATATTCTGGTGTGAAGTGACTTCACCTCGTACAATTTGTTTAGAACATCCCAAATCTCCTTTGCAGTCTTCTTCTCTGCAACACTTGACAAAACTGAATCCGCCATTGCTAGGTGCAGATTGGCAACAGCATTGTCATCCTTCTCTTTCCACTTTTCATCAGTCATTTCTGTGGGTCTACTTTCAATTGCTTCTAGACAATTATCCTTCCTCAAAATTGCTCTTATCTTCAATTTCCACAAGGAGAAATTTCTCCCACTGAACTTCTCTATCTCGAATTTTGCTGCCATGGTTGTACACGAACTGAAGCGAGTTACACTATTTCACCGTGAATAGTACCGTATACGTGAACAGTATTGTACGTATGTCGTACACTAGAACAAATCCAGTATACGTTAACAATTACTGCAAAAGTATACAACCACACGTATGAATAGTAACCGTATCTGTGAATAGTACAGTACAATTGAATAGCCCGTATACTGGAACAGTGACCGTAGCCCGTGAATAGTGCACCAGGTAGGTTCCCAGGAAAGAGAGGTGGGTCACTGATAGACACACTTAAATACCAAGTCTTTCCTAGCCAGAACTTCCCTAGACACTTTCACACTACCACACTTTATTTCCAGCAACAAGAATAATTCTTTTCTGATGTGGAAGATCAGACAATACTGCAACCACAGAGCATACTAAGAACCAACACTTTCACTGCAGCGGAATAAGGACCACGAACCAATGGCTCTGATACCACTGTTAGGTACCAGAGTGACGGAATAGTGTCTCACAACTAAAATAAGAGATGAGAAAATAGGAACTGAACACACAAAATTTAACGTGGAAAACCCTCAATGAATAAAGGGAAAAACCACGGGGCAAGACTAGAAGAATTTCACTATGAGAAAATATTACAACACCTCTCTCTAAATACTAGGAGAGAACAACCTCACAAAGAATATAAGAAAGTATACAAGAGAGGAAGAGATAATTCTTGGGATGGTTTTAATACTTCTCCTTAAGGCTCTTTATATAGCCTTCAAGGAGGAACTCCTTCCTTGCTCCCACCGATGTGGGATAAGTTCTAACATAATCTCCATAATTCTCTTTTCTGCTTAGGAGATTTCCATGGCTGCAGCTTCAACTGAATTACATTCTGCAATAGAGAAAAGAAAACGTAGCACCAATATTGATAAATTCTTCGTCTCTCTTTTCGCCATAATTTCGGGAGTAATGGTTCTTTACACCCTCCTGCTTTTCTCTTTGCCTATTTTCGCCATTGGAAGTCCACTTGAGGTGCAATTAAGAGGGGTTTCGTTTCGAAGTTCGACATATCGGATTGGAAAGTATTGTCAGCCAAATTGAACACACAGTTTTCGTTTCACAACCCCAACAAAGCCTTCAATGTGAAAATCAAGTCAACTGAAGCTACCCTGTATTACAAAGAACATTGAACCCTTGGCAGCAGCTACGATTTTAGATTCGTTCAAGTTGAAAGCAGATGAACTAGAGTTTGGCAGGTTGGCATCGGATCGGATGATGGTGAGCAGCCGGCTTTAATAAGGCGTGAAGTTCTTGAAGATATTTTGAAGGATTTGAAAAATGGGGTGGTTCGGTTTTTGGTGAAAATGAGAATCATGTTAAAGTATGAATCAGGGCCATTTTTCTGGAATTCGGTTTTGACGACGATGTGAGAGGGGCTAAACGTTCAGTTTACTAATATAATGGGGTCTGGAAGATTGATGGAACCTGCAGGTAAAAATTGTAGTGTTATACAATTTAAGCCTGTTTTCCATTAAATTAGATGTTACTTTAAAAAACATTCAATGAGATTCAAACTCTGTCCCTTTCCGAAAGATTTCTTCCATGCTTGTCATCGAGAAAGAAAAAAAAAAGTTTCTTCCATGCTTGCCTCTTATATATTATTGTCTAGAAAATGAATTTAATTAATTACGATCATGAAGATAATTTATGACTAAATAAGGCGAAGAGGAAACAACTAAGCAAATAGCAAGGCATGCATAACCACTAAGAAAAGGACAAGGATCTGAATCTGGAATTTAACTCAATTGGTTTATACAGTCACTTTTAAAAGGTGACATCAAGTAGGTCTGAGGTTCGAATCCGAACATCTGCAACCCCTTCCCTTATCCCTAGGCTACGACCTCCTTTGTATAAAAAAAAAAGGACAATGATCTAATTTTAATTTTAACTAAAAATTAATTAATTCTACTTATATATTATTATTTGTAATGCAATTATTCAATTATAAAAAAGAATTATTTAAGGTCCATCATTTATATGTGAGAATAAGTCTGATAATATTGAACATGCCACTATTGCACGACATGAAAAAATAATTAAATCACAACACAACACGAAAAATAATATGAACAAGATACGAATATACGAATCTGTCAAAATCTATATAATAAGAATAATTAATATGTCAAAATTTATATAAAATACATCACGACATGAATAAATAAATTAAAGATCTAAGTATGAGCATCATACCAAATTTTGATAGACTTTACGTAATTTTGAATTATGAATGATTAATTATATTACAATAACTATAAATGATATATATTTTAATAAAAATTAAATTTTAATCATTAAAATTAAAAAATTCAGTACTCTATTAACGGAAAACATAATGACTGTGGACAAGAACAATAACTATTTTCATATACAATTGCTTGGCAAAAATGCTGTTTTTAACATGTAATGACAAATGAATACTCCAACTTCCATTTTGTCTATTTTTGCTAAAATCTTAAACAACAAATGGTCTAAACAATGAACTAATCATATCAAATATATATACCTCCCCACGCGTTTCACTGCCCTTCCCCTCTCTTGATTCCGTTCTCAATCTTCTCTCTCTTAGCGAGAAATCCTAAGAGAGAGAAAGAAAAAAAATTGTAAAAAAAAAATGTCTTCTGAATACGATGAAGATCAAAGAAAACGAGATCAATCAAATAATCATTCATCTTATACGTCCTCAGATGCAAATACTAATCACCAATCAACACCATCACAACCACAACCACCACCGCCGCAGCCATCACAACCACCTCACAACCAATGGCCGGCTCAAGGTTATTCGCCGGCGACGGGTTACCCTCCACAAATGATGTATCCGAATGCCCCATACCCTGGCTACCCTCCTCCTCCTCATGGTTATAACCAATACCCTTATGCACAACCCCCGGCAGCCCCTTATTACAATCAGGGTTATGCAGCAGCACCCCATCAGGATCGATGTTCAGGATTTGCTCGTGGGATTATTGCAGCTATGATTGTTTTAATTGCCTTTTCATGCCTCTCAAGCCTAATCACCTGGGCAATTTTACGTCCACAAATCCCAGTTTTCCACGTAGATAACATGTCTGTCTCCAATTTCAATACCTTATCAAATCCTTTCACGGCAACGTGGGATACAAATCTTACGGTCGAAAACCCAAACCATAAGTTAAGAGTTTACTTCGATAAAATCGTGGGTGCTATGTTTTACGATGAAGAAGATTCTCTGGGTTCTTCTTGGATCAACCCCATGTTCATGGAGACCAAGACCAAAACCACGATGCAAGCTGTCATTTCCGCGAATGGTTCAGCTCAAAACGCGGTGCCGATTTGGGTAGCCGAAGAAATGGGCAAAGATCGAGCGAAAGGGCCGGTGACTTTTGCCTTGAGATTTCGGGTGTGGGCGACGTTTAAAAGTGGATCGTGGTGGACGAGGAGTTTGGTGATGAGAGTTTTATGTGAAGATTTGAAGGTTAATTTCGTGGGTGCTTCAGGGAATGGAGCTTTGGCACCTGGAAAACGTGAAGATTGCGAGGTTTATGCCTGAGTAAATTTAATTTGTTCATTTTCTTTTATTTATATATATATCTTTTTTTTCATGCCTAATTGGTTGATCTTGTTTTGTGTGGATATATTTCAAAAATTGAAGGAAAGAGTTAATTAATTATAGTCTTGGGATGGAATTCGGTTGTGATTTGGAAATTCAAGAATTTGTCTATGTAGAGATTTTTTTTTTCTTGATTTGAAATTTTAGATATGCTAATATACTACCATTTTTCCCCTTCAAATAATGTTTTTATTTGGTTGGATGTGGAAAAACTGAAATATCATAGGAAAAGAAATGTAAAATTGATTTTTTTTTTTTTTTTGGGTTCAATTTTCATTGATTTTCAACATGCATTAGTTAAAAATAGTTACAATATTATTATTGTATGAATTTTTTTTTTCATTTAGCACATTGTTTTCACTATAAATTTCTTTTTTAAAAAAAAAGAGTACAATTTACACTAATTAAAAATTCTTTTTCTATAATATCACCTTATTAATCATGATCAATGACATTAATTTGTTTTTTTTTTTTTTTTTTCTTTTTCTATGATATTATTCTATGACATTAAGTTAATGAATGAAATAAATATTGTTTTTGCTGCGCCTGAAAGTGCAAATACAATATTGTTTTTCTTTATTTAGAGAAATGGATTTTCGAACCCAGAGCTTGAATTAAATGATCGGAATGCAAATACAATAGAATTTCATGGCAAATCAAATAGATTTTTTTTTCTTCTTTTTTATCAAAATGCAAAGGCCGGGGTTGAATTGGAGCAATATTGGATGACTCTTTGAAATGGAAAGAATATATAGGATGACAAAAAGATTTAGCAGCTCGATATCCTTTGCTAGTTGTGAAGAAAGAGGAATAAATGGACAAAAGTATAGGAATAAAAAGGATTGATGCAACAATAAAGCTATACGAAGCCCGGGGTTAATCTAGTTAATTTATGTATAAGAGGTGGCATTTAGAAAATTTGAGATTCAAATTTTAGCATCTGTTACTCTTTTTCATATCCTTAGATTATGATTTCCTTTGTACAAAAAAAAAATAAAGTTTACTGAACCGGGTTATTCATTCGGTTTATTTTTAGAGAAATTATCTAATGTATTATTGGTGGAATTTTTAGACTCTATAAATAGGATTAAAAGGGTGACACATACCCCTTAAGATATAATAAAAAAATAAATAAAGAAAGAAATGAGACATGTCAATGTATCAAAGACAAACATTTATTTTTAATTAAATTAAAATTTAAAATATATAAATATTAATATAAAATAAAATTTTAAATATTTTTGAATGGTATAACGATTTTTTTTGGACTTTAAGTAAAAAAAAATAATGATCAATTTGATTTGATCCAATCATCTATAATATATATAAAAGCACGAATGTGAAGAATCTTTTGAACTGACGAAAATAGTCATCGTTGTTCACTATATTTCTAAATTGTCATTTTAAATATTTTTTTATTAATAAGATTTATCTAATTTATAAATAAGAAGTTTAATTTCATTAAAACACTTTCATTAATAGATTAATTTAAATAAAAAATTTATGTTGATTTATTTTATCTTAAAAGCTTTAATTTTTCACTAATCTTAAAAGATGAATTATTTTATTTGATATAAATAAAAAGTTAAAATTTAAAAGAATATAATAATTTCATATAATTTGTACATGAAACAAATTTTATATGTAAATTTTAGTTATTATGTATTTTATTATTTTTATTTATTTTTAAAACATATAATTATATATTAAAAAATAAATAAATCAATGAACATTCATATGCGAATATATATGATATTAAATACGAGTAGATCCTAAAAGCCTTTAGGTTTGCTAATTGCTACCGATTAAATTTTACCAGTCGTTATAAAATATCAACTTTTAAGCACGTTTAAGTGTAGGCAATATTTTCCAATCTAACTTGCCTTAAAAAGGTAATATTAACATTTAAGGAAGCCAGAAAGACTTTATTGATTTCAAGGAAAATATAAATTGTTATCAGCGACTTAAAAGCTAGGCAAATGTTAGGCACCCATTATGAATAGGGCTGTAATCGAGCCGAGCCGAGCTCGAATACTGAGAAGCTCGAGCTCGAGCTCGATTCGAAACTCGAGACTCGAAGCTCGGTTCGAGCTCGATCGAGTATCAGTTTTTAAGCTCGCGCTCGGCTCGAGATAAAATCGAACTATTCGAGCTCGACTCGATTAGGCTCGTTTATATACTCGAGCTCGAGCTCGAATTAAGGGTTTTTAAGTATGTATATATATTAAGGGTAAAATAGTAAATTAATAATAAAAATATTATTAAAAAAAAGCTCGATTAGGCTCGCGAGCTGCTCGAATCGGGTATTAAGATACTCGAACTCGGCTCGCTCGATAGCTCGAGCTGCTCGAGCTCGAGCTCGGCTCGATAATGACCGAATCGAATTCGAGTTTTTTTCGAGTCGAACTCGAGTAGCTTGCGAGTATAGGTGTCTCGTTTACACCCCTAATTATGAAGCAATAAAATGAGATTAATTCAATGAGTTAAACAAAAGTTAATTATATTTTTTCTTATGATTAAATCAACGAACATTCACGTGCGAATGCATGTGATAAAAAAATATTAATATATATAAAAACATTAATGTGGAGAATTTTTTAAATTGATGAAAATAATTATTATTTTTCACTATATTTTTAAATTGTCATTATAAATATTTTAATTATTATCAAAATTTATCTAATTTATAAGTAAGAAGTTTAATTTCATAAAAACACTTTTTTAAATGGATTAATTTTATAATAAATAAAAAGAATTAAAAATTTATATGAAATTATTTTATTTTAAGAAAATTAATTTTTCACTAATCTTAAAATGTAAGTCTATTTATTTGGTATAAATAAAAAAGAATTAAAATTTATATTGAATTTTTATTTGATATAATCTATTTTATATTAATATTAAAGTAATAAAATTTATAATACTTTGATATAATTTACACATAAACAAACTTTATATGTTAATACAACTTTTAGTTAATATATAATTTATTTATGTTATTTATTTTAAAGTATATAATAAAAAATAAATAAATCAACGAATATTCACATGCGAATGCATGTGACAACAAATACTAGTACCCATAAATAGATCTAAATATGGCTATGCTTCTTAACGATAACATTTTGAATTTTTTATATATTTAGTACTGATCATCCTTATATATATGACATTAGATTTTTTTAAAAATAGTACTTAAAATCTTGTAGTATATGATTTAAATGATATAATTTCAATAAAAAAGTATTTTCTAGAATTTCTCTATATACAAATGGATGTTTATTTATTTGTTTTAGGATTATAATCATCTCTCTCTTTCTTGGTAACATTAAATATTTTTATAAATAGACATTTTATATTTTCCTCAAACCTAACCTAATTGTAGTTGTTAATTAGTTTTCTATATCTTTATTATTATAAATTTTTGGAGTTAGTGTCATAAGTCAAATGAGACCAATTTAATTGAAGAATAAATAAAAAAATCAAATAAAAATATTCTAATAGATATAAAATTAAAGATATTTGTTTATCAAATACTAATAGCTTTGAGTTAAACTCTATCAACGAGATTTATAAGGTAACATATACTCTTATAGGGTATATTAAAAATGAAAAATTATCTCATTCACTGTACTGGTTTTAGACTTCGCAAGCGACGTTAGTATGACGACACATATCCTTTTTAGGGTATATTAAAAAATAATTAAATAATTAAATAAAGTGGAGCATGTCAGAATCTCTTAATCTTGCTTGTAGAATTAAAAAATTACTAATCTCTTGTATCAAAAATGAACTCATTAAATATAATTAAAAAGTAATAGAACAAAAAAAAAAACACTTTTTTCATCTCTTAACTCATGAAATTAAAAACTCCACCAACAATATATAGAAAACGAACTTTTCATCTTTTCCTCCTTTCGTAAGTGGGTGTTTGGTATGGGATAATCATCCCAAAAACTAGAGTAATCTGCATTCAGTGATTACATTACCTTGTATGTTAACAATTTAGAAATCCTACGTGGTGTAGACCTTTAAACTTGACAAAAAAACTTGTGGCTAAGGTGATGATAAGAGTAACTTTGTTGCCTCATAATTTTTGTGCTCAATTTTTATTATAGTCTAAGTTTTGGAGTATTTTATTCATAAACATTTTCTGAAGAGCAAAAATCTAAATACCAATAAAAGGTAAGTGAAAAAAATGTCTTTATAAACAAACAAAAAAAATTATTTTTTTTTGCTTTTTTGCAAAATTATTTTGGATATTTCGTACTATGTGATTTTTTATTATTATAATACCAAACATTCTAATTTAGAATTATGAATGATTTATAATGTTATATCAAATATGATAATATAAAATCAATAATGATAAATCACTTTAATAATTTTATCATTATAATAATTAAATCACCACAATAATCTTATAAGTGAAACCTCTAAAGGCTTTTATCAAACCTTTCGTATATCAACCAAAACAAATACTAACCGTTTCTCTCCCATTTCCCTTCTTTGATCATCCAATACTTTAAACACATTATATCTCATTTTCGTTCATGAATCGAGGGGAATGATTTCAATATGGACTTTAAAACTTAAATCGATCTAATTAATTAATATCTAATAGTATACAGTTGAAAATCTAAAAGATTTGAATTTGTACTTACAAAATATTTTATTGATTTACCAAATTTTAAGAATTCAAATTTTATAGTCACCCCTAACTTAAATTTATATCTAAGTAAATCAAATAGAAAAATTGAATTGGTTATCATAAAATTTAAATTAGTTCAGTTTGATTTTTGATTTGTTTTTTAGAAGAAAAAAATTAAAAAATTAAAATATCTCACAAACAAAACTGAATACAATTCTTAAATGAAATAATTAATTAGCTCTCTTAATAAAACCTACAGATTAATAATTCTCATGTAAATAAATTAACGAAGAAATGTGATAATTCATAGCACATAGACATTTACCAAATAATAAGTAAATAAAATCAAACTACTCTCCACGATATCCTGTAAATTTCAACCATGATAGAAAATTTTTTGGTTAAAATAATAATTAGTAGTTCTATAATTTCTCCGGAAAAGAAAAGCAATATTCATCTGCCACGTGTACTAAAGCTCACTTATCAATCAATTAATAGATACTCTTTGACTTCGTCTAGTTCTGTTGTTACGCTGAACTGAAAAACACAAGCATGGCCATTACTTCAACTCACTCCCAAAACAAAACAATGACCTGCTACTCTGTCAAAGCGCCGTCGCCTCCGCCGCCAGAAAAAGCTTTGGCTGTCAATCTGACTCTGAATCTGAATATGATCAGAGGTATCCAAAATTATCTTTACACCATAAAATCGGGGTGGTGATCATCATTTCGGTTGCAGCTATCTCGTGCTCCATATTTGCGAGCGTCTTGGTAATACAAATCTTACGTTTGGAACCTAAGGTCCCTCGCTTTCTAGTCGACTCAGCTTCCTTCTCCAAACTCAATACCACAAGCTCCACCCTAACCGCCACCTTCCTCTTTTCTGTTCGTGTTATTAACCCAAACGCCAACCATTCCGTCTCTTACGACCGATTCTAAGCCGCAGTATTCTACGGTGGTGCGTCAAATCCTCCACTCGACGTGGCTAGTGTGCCATCATTTCACCAAGAGAAACTCGGCGAGTCGATCGTCCGGTTCCAGTTGGAGTTGGTGAATGAGTACGTTGGTGAAGAAGTGGAGAGGGGCATAATAAGCGGTGCAGGGGCTCATGGATACGTGGACTTTGGGTTTCAGGTCAACACCCGGGCTGAGTTTGAGAAGACGGGCTTTGCCACTAGAGAGCTCCATTTGAAGCTCTATTTTGACCCAGTAAGGTTTGGGCTTTCGAGTCATAAAGGAACTTGGTCAATGATAGGCCCATCGAAGGAATGCGAGCTTGATTAGCTGTTCTCTTAAACTAATCACTGCATAATTTATTTATTTTTCCATTACTACAATTAATAAAGTGGAATAATATGGATAAATTAAGTTTAATAGTTTGTCCTGTCTAATTATGAATCTTAAACATTTTCTAGATTCCACTTTTGCTATATAATTATTTTCTTATGGTAGGATTTAAGTGATTAATTAAGCAGTGGATTCTCAATTAGTTTTGGTTCAATGTTTGTTGATATCCAAGTGATATAATGGCATTTAATTTTCTTATATTATATCTTTTATTTATGGGGATCGTAAACTTCTATGCTTAAAAGAAATCCAAAAAGATCCATATATAGGAACTACTAAGTACTAATTAGTATTAACTTCTTTGTGATGTTGAACCAAGCCCATTCTTTAGGAATGGTAATTTAAAAGAAAAGCCCATTCTTGTTTTTATATTTGAAATATTAATTAGACATTTGATTTTAACGAATTATTGTGCTAGATCAGTGAGACATGATGCCTTATAGTTTGGAAGATCAATTTAATATTCTAGATTTTGCTGATATCTTTCATAATAAGGACTTTGAATTTGGCATTGTTTCATATGAAATGTTCATCTTACTGTATCTATCTTGCTTCAAACTTTGAAGAAATGGCCTAATTAAGATATTAGGGTCATTAGAAGACTCCCATTTCATTGCTTTCGATTAGTAACACCATTAGTTGGGACATCAACTTCGGCCTTTGGCCTGACTTTAGGTGAAACCATCTTGATTCTTGCATCAGTTATTGTCGAACATAAGATTTCAAGATATTTTTGGACGGATTAATAAAGAGAACTAAACAATTAGTTTCTGCTAGCATAATGTTCCCTCTATCATTTGTAATTTGATTACCCCTTGGTTTTCAATAAATAAATTAACAAATTGATCCTTTATACAGTTGACTTGAGAAGATGCAAGTATTCTAAAAACAGAGGACGCCAATGAAAAAGAAGTATGAATCTTGAGCTTACCCATCAGAAATAGACATACCAACGCAGCCTGTTGATTCAGCCACTTTTTTTTTGTAGAAGATATATGGATTTATTGTCGAATCTTATATTCATATATTCATATTCGAAATCTTTAAGTGTTTATTAATCTGAATTATCCATAATGATTTCATGTCGTAAAATAGACATTCGAAATTTCAAAAGTAAGTATTGAAAATGAATGTTACAAATTTATAGTATATAGCATCTTCTAATTATCAGCGTACTTACATTGCTTCATATCCATCCATATCTTTGATGAACTATCCCTTTGAGCAAATAGCAATCCTCTTCCCTTACATGCATTGTTCTTTCTCTTAATCATACTGGTGGAACATCCAAATGATTCCGAACCTCAATTTATCGCTACTTATGTTATTCGAATTTTTCATTTTTTTTATAAAAAAAATGTTTGTATCCGACGCATATATTCGAACATATTTAAATATGGATATGGGGATATGACTTTCCAAATATATGAATTTTTGTTTAAAAAAATTGAGCATACCCATATCGAATAAATATCCGTATCTGACAATCATTCCCAACTCCGGATAACATAGACCACTACCTATCTCACTTCTTTTATACTCTAGGTTATGCATGCATTAATGCTTAATCACTTCACTATAGAGTTTAGGGGAAAACATTTCTTATATTATATCCTATTATATGGCTTGATTCCAAAAAAAAAAAAAATCCTTTTCTTTTCTTTCCTTTCATTTTCCATTTTCTATTTTCCATCTTTTCTCCCAGTTTTCTAGTTTGGAGTTTTCTGCCACGAGAATTTCCTATAAATCAAAAGTTCCTTCCCTAGTTTGGCTTTACTCTATTTTCCCACTTTTTGAATTTTGTCCCTTTCAGGAGCCATCAATTATTAGAGGGAAGGGGGAAACCAATTTTCTTGATAATTAACAGTCTAATTGGACATGTATTACACGCTCTGAAATGGTGATTATATGAAAGAAGTTGTACCCAAAAAGAGAGAGAGAGATTAAAAATAATGTAAATGCAAAAAATAAAAAAGTTTGGAAAAATAATATACTAAAGAAATTAAAGGATAGAATTAGGACTTTTAGAGGTTCAAAAAAGATTTGTGGTAGAGACTTTGTACAAACAACGTAAAGGGATGGGAATCAGCTTAAATCTCAGTGCCCAAAAGCTGACTTTTGGGGATCCTAGTCCTACTAACCCTATGCACAAAGGCATATTGTACCCACAACATGCTCCTAGGGGATATCCTTGCCTTCTACCACTCAATTTTCTTTTTCATTATGCTTTTTATATATGCTTATCTTGTTTTTTCTTTTTCCATTTGTCAAAACTAATTTCTATCTTTCATTTTTATGCTTTTTTTGGATGAAATTTTTTTTTTATTTAGAAAAAGAGAGATTTGAATCATAACAAGTTAGATAAAAAATAAAAATTTTAACATTTGAACTCGAAATTTAATTGATTCATTCAGTCACCTTTAAAAGGTGACATTCAATAGGTCTACAATTTTATTCTCAACATCTGTAATTTTTCTTTTTTAGTATCAAATTGCAATTTTTTTTTTTTTTTACAAAAAAAAAATGCATACGATCAACTGCTAAGATTATTTAGATCATCTAATAGTATGATTATTTAGACAGACCAAAATATAATATACCCAACTTGGTTCCTTTAAAATTGAATTAAAGTATAAATTCTATATTGTGCTCATTTAATTTTATCCATTTTTATTTAAAATTTTGTAATTTTTTCGCTGTTTCAACAACCCTTTCAAACCTTTGATAAATAATAATAATAATAATAATAAAAACTTAAAAAATTCAGATTTTTTTTGTGCCACATTCAATTGTCACACATTTCAGATGGGAATAAATTCATGTGAAAACAAAGTTACAAACATATGAATTATGAAATAAGATAGTATTTTATTGGTTGGATATTGAAGGTTGTTAAGATATCATGATTTCAACCATTGAAAATTGTGCCTAGGAAAAACACTTTCTTTTTCTTGTTTTCTAGTGTTAGTTGAGCTTTGCTGTAAATTTTCAACAATTTTAATCCTATATTGTTCTACAGAAAGTGGGTTCCATGCTTTTTATTTCGTGCTCCAAGGGAAGAGGTCTTTGCTTTGCTTTCTAATTATTTTATTTCCCAACCTTTTATTCTTTTTGTTCTTTATTTTTGTTTTTGTGGTGGGCTAATCTGGTTTTCACATTCATGAGTCTTGAACTTTGAATACAAAATTTCCATGGGAAGACTTGTTGGAACATAGAAAAAAAAAAAAAAAAGGGGTTTCTTAAAAATGGAGAATAATTAGATTTTCTTCACATGATGGGCTCAATGTGAAATTTCCAAGCAAGATTAAAATTTGTTGACTTTCATTCAAAGAGATAGAACTCTTGACATGGCCTACTACCCTAAATTTGTAGGTTAGCCTTTTCCAATTTGAAGTGTAAATTATTAATAGTATGTAGTTAGTTAGTGCCATTTGTGGCATTACTTAAATCATCAGCTTGTTTGGTTGGTGAAATGTCAAGTAAGAAACAATAATTTAGCTTGAGAAAGAGATTAAAAAACTCTTTCTTGCTAAACATTATGAAGGATATCAAGATTTGGGAATTTTTTTTTTTTTTTGGTTTGATATGATCTAAAATTAAAATTAAAGTTAGGGCACTTGTTAGCAAAATCCTTTATTCAAACTATAGCTTAAGTGTTAAAGCTCGAATTATGACTAATTGTTGTTAATTGGTGTAAGTGCTGTCAGGAAATGGCATAATTGTGTTTGGACGACAAATTTGTTCATTTCCGGCAGTTCAAACATGCTCAAGTCAGGCCAAACCACTGCCATGTGTCACGGATTGAGACTCAAATTTTAGATATGTGTAGGGTAATGGCCACGTGACACATGCCTTTCGACGAGGAGAAAATTTTATGATATTTTACCATAAAATAAATGGTAATTGACTTGCAAAGGTAATTAATTCTTGTTATTTTCACTCATTAATTCAAAATTGACATTAAACTGCTAGCCCTTGAATTATTGTTAATTGATATCTTCCAAGAACATTTTCTATAATAATTGAACTGAAAACTCTAAATTGACTTTTTTTCAAAACATTGCTTTGCTAGCAAAAGTGAAAAAAAGAACAAATTATTTGTGTTAAGAGAAAGGAAAAAATAGTAGATTGGTTTTCTTATAAAACCCAATTTTCCTACATTAATTGGGGGAAAAAAAGTGATACCCCCTGCTGCATCTTCAAACTATAATATTGAAAGAAAATATGGATATTCATAAAGGTAATGCACTTTTAAACCTTCATAATCCATAGAAAGATAGAGAGAAAGAGAAAAGAAAAAAAAAAAGAGTAAATTGGTTTTCTTATAAAACCCAATTTTCCTACATTAAATTTTAAAAAAAAAAAGTGATACCCCCTGCTGCATCTTCAAACTATAATATTGAAAGAAAAATTGGATTTTTTATAAAGGTAATGCACTTTTAAACCTTTAATTAATTCATAGAAAGACAGAGAGAAAAAAAAAAAAAAAAAAAAAAAAAGACAAAGTATGAACTTCCAAACCAATTCGGCAATGGAGGTTTGATTCATTGATTTGATTCCTTTGTCCCTCCCATGACGTTAGGCTTTGGGTGGCACAGAGAGAGAGAAAGTGTATTGTATATTCTATTCTAATCTGGAACCTCAAAAAAAGTCGGTAGGCCGAGCTGGAAGCTTCCCTGTCATGATAAGTGGGTCCAGGAATCAAATGAAAACGTGTCACTTGGACTTTCCCATATCAAATCAAACCCCTTGTTATTATTTTAGTTACTAACTCTTTTCATTAAGGATTGTGTTCATATAAAGAAAGCTCGATAATTCATAAAGATATTAATCTTTTTTGATCATATGGAATCTAAATTCACTTAAACTTTATTAAGATTAATTATCTCAACATTCATTAATGAATTTTTTAAATCTAATAAATAGAATTAAAATGATAATACGTATTCATAGAATATATTTAAAAAAAGTAAATTTTTTTTTTTAAATATATGATAATTTTGTATTTTTCTTGTAAAATTAAAAAAAATTTATTGTTAATATAATAAAGGCAAACTCTTATTATAATTGGTTTTATTATTTTTTTCTCTTACCTTTTTGGCTTTCTAAGTTTGATTAACACAAAAAGGTGAGCTCCCCTTTGTTGACTTGGCTTTGCACAACTAACTATTACGGGTTATTTAGGAAGTCTTTATAAACACTAAATTACTGCAACAACTTTTTTTTTTTTTTCCTTTTAATGAACTAGATATTAATCGAAATCTTATTATATTTCCTATATTCAAATTATATATTTTATTATTCATTTTAATTAGTTGTTATAATATACTTTAATTACTTTTTATGTTTTCACGATTGTATTTTTTTATTTTGATTGTGAATTTATCATTAATGAAAATGGAAAAAAGAGTGACTAAATTTTGTTATAACTTATAAACATGCATGACAATTGACAAAAACCCCTGTCTTATGGTAAATTGAAATAGCAAAAAAATAAATATATAAAGTGAAATAATATAAAAGATGGATAATACAAAGGATGGACACCAATCATTTGAGATGAATTTTTTTTTTTTGCCAAACAGATGTATCTTTTAAAGATGTAATGTTTGCTTTTCATTTTTGCCGATCATTTGAAACTAATCATGTTTCGGAAAATTATCAAACTGGGATTAAAGTAAGATAGTATATATTTTTAGAATATATTAAAAAATAAAAATTAATTAAAAAAAAGATATATGATAATTTTTTAATTTCTTTTGTAAAATTAAAAATTTTTATTGTCAATGTATCAAAAACGAATTCTTTACATAATATATACAAATTAAAATCAACTTCATATTAATCATGCACCTCAACTAATTTACTTGATAAAATTTATATCTAATTATTCTAAAAAATTGAGATTAATGATTACTTTATTACACAATTATATAAAACAATATATTATTTAATTAAGCAGATATTTAAATTTGACCCGTAACGTTCTTTCTTTACATATAAAAAATACTTGCACTTTTCTTAGCACTCCCTTTAAGTACACTACACTTAAGTGCTATAATATAAATACATAATTAATCTATTTCTCTTCACACAAAAAAAAAAAAAATCAAAATAACCTCTCATTTTATATTTATATATACCCAACACGTTCATTTCATTACACAAACAAAAGCAGAGAAGTCTCTCACTCTCTTTTACCCAACTTCAATCTTACTCACACTTTCTATCTACCATGTCGGCAAAGGATTGCGGCAACCATGGTAAAGGCCGCCGGAAATTCTTCCGAAAAGTCATCGCTTCCATTCTAGTCTTCCTACTGATTGTTCTAATAGTTATCCTTCTCATTTGGGCAATCCTTCGTCCCAGCAAGCCCAGGTTCATCCTCCAGGACACCACCGTCTACGGTTTCAACGCCTCGGTCCCGAATTTCCTCACATCCAGTTTCCAAGTCACCGTATCGTCTCGAAACCCGAATGACAGAATAGGAATCTACTACGACAGGCTCGACATCTACGCCACGTACAAGAACCAACAAATCACCCCCAGGACTGCAATCCCTCCGACTTACCAGGGTCACAAGGAGATCAATGTTTGGTCGCCTTTCATCTATGGGAACATGGTCCCTATCTCTCCGGAGTATTCCGTGGCTTTGGGTTCCGAACAGGCTGCTGGGTCGGTTTTCCTTATGGTCAAGCTTGATGGACGCGTGAGATGGAAAGTTGGATCTTTCGTTTCCGGCAGATACCATCTTTACGTTAGATGTCCGGCTTATATTACTTTCGGAAGCAAAAGTAACGGCGTTATTGTGGGAGAAAACGTTGTTAAGTTTCAGTTCGTGACTAGATGCAGCGTTAGTGTCTGAACAGACCGAGCAAGGAGGAGGAGGAGAAACTAACGCCGTTAAGTATATCGTTTGTTTATCTCTATCTTAATCTCTCTCTATTTGACGCCGTTAGTATTTTTACTCTTTTTTTTTTAAGGGGAGGAAATTGTACATTTGCTATAGAATAAATGGAGAAAAAAAATGAAAGGAGAGACAGATAGCAAATTTTACAATTAAATATGTGAAAAAGTTTGTAGAAATTTTCAATTTCTAAAAAAAATGTGTGATTAATAAGAATTATTTTTCAATAGCTAGTAATTGAGCAATTTGTGGAGGTTGTGCTGTCTATTTCATTTAGAAATGACTTCTTTTTCTTTTTCAAATATGCCTTACTTATTGTTTACTTTTTCTTTTTAAGTCTTGGATCTTTAAATTTTATTTTTCTTAAGAAAAAAAGGAATATTTTCAACCTTAATTAGGGTGTCGGTTCTATTTATAAATATATATTTTTGATTTCTTATAATTGGTTCCATGTACATCTTTATAACCCGGATTTATTTTTTATTTATTAAATTTTGGTTTTTTCTTTGAAATTATTTCATTGAAGAAAAAAAAGTTTAAAAGTTATTTTAATATAACTTGTCCATCAAAATCAAGTCTAGATTAAATGTAGTCATTAATTAAGGTAAGAAATAAGAAAAGGATGGGTTGAAGCCGTCTTATTTGTTGTATGTCATATATCTGAATTAATTTTATTTCAATTTATTTCTTTTATTTAACCCAATCTTTTTCTTTTTTTTTTTATCTATATAATTAATTTAATCCAAAGCGTTGGAGTTGTTGATGTCATCTTAATGGTAAAGCTAAAGCATGTGAAACTTTTGAAGAATGCCAGATTTGAAAGTAGGAGAAATTTGAAAAAACAAAAAATGTTAAAACGTGTTCTGTTACTTAAATCAATAAAAATTCAAGATATTTTTAAAGTGTTTTTATCTTTGCAAACTTCTCCTACCTTTAATATGATATTTTTCATAAAAACTCAAGATATTTTTAAAGTGTTTTTATCTTTGCAAACTTCTCCTACCTTTAATATGATATTTTTCATAAGTTTTATCTGCTCCACAGTTCAGAAAACATCAACAATAGTAAAAACTATAATTTATGATATTCTTTTTCCATTGAGGTGTAGACAAATTGTTTGAAATATTTATACACCACCAATATCCTATACCTAAGGCCCTAATTCGAAATGCAATTCAATCTTTTTTATTAGGAAAAAAAGATAAAAGAAAAAATCCACTAAAAAATTGCCATACCTAACAAACATGAATAAAAAGGCAACAAAATAGTCATTGAATGGAACGAAACTGTTGTTTCAGCTGGTCCACATCAAACGGTTGTGCTGTCTGGCCTTCAAATTGGAAAAGGTTGAATTTTCTTCACCTAATGTAACTAGGAAGAGGGTTAGACAAGTACTATAATTTAGCATTAATAGAATAAAATCTTAATTTTTCACTGAGATTTGTTTAAAAAAAAAAATTCGAGATCAAACTTGTTTTAACTTTTCACTGAAGTATAAAATAATTAATTAAGAGATAATCACGATCAAATGAATTAATCCTCGTTTTGATTTATAGGTTTAATTAAAGAAAGGAAAATCGTAGTAGTAGACAACTTGGAGGAATTAGAAAGGAAATAGCCTTGAATTATTGGGAATTGGGATTGGGTTTTGGTCTTTTAGTGGTGGTCCTTGTCACTCAAGACCGGCTATTTACCAAATTATAATGGCGTGTTAGAACTTAGAATTAGAAAGGGACTTTTTGTAATTGCCTACTCTCAAAATCAGTTCTTATCTTCCCTAACTTTAAATTAATCAAAATTTCGTCCTACAATGTTTTTAGTGTCTCTACATAATATTATTGGGAATGTATAGTGGAATATATGTTGACAACTCGTTACAAAGTTCATAGCAAATTTTGTTATTTTTAACAGCATTTTCACACCCTTTTTTGCCTGTGTTATTTTGTCAAAATTATCTAGCAAGTTTACGTAACAATCTAGATTTGATTTCACCATTACTCTGTTTTTAGCAGAGAGTAATTTAGCATTTAAGAATTTATTTGCTTTGCGAAAAATGACTTACAAAAATTGATTATTTAAAAAATAGATTTATTTTTTGAAAAATATAATATTTTTTGTTATTTGAATGATCATGCGTACAATATTTTTAATTGTTTGATTTTTTTTCGAAAAATCTATATTGATATAAAAAGATATCGATCTCTACGTATAGGAATCGATATTTTTTTGCTTTTCAAAATCATAAGATATTTTTTTGAAAAAAAAGAAGATAATTTCGTTGACCCGATATTATTTTTTATTGACTAAATTATTTTCTGTAAAATAAATATTGAAAAAATGCAAAAATTATAGCATTTACCCTTGTGAAAACTAAAAGCAGAGGGAGGGGGCGGTTTTATTTGCATGTTGCTGGGAGGTGATGCCCATTTCTATAAGTCATAAGTCATGTGTGAGCAGAGCTAATGGCGGGTTTAAACTTTTTTAATGCCCTAATCTTATGCATTGAGAGATCAATTTATTTAGGAATTTAAGGTCAATCACATGCAGTTCATGCAATGCCATCTTTGCAGAGCTGGCAGAACATTGGATTTCAGCAAGACCTAACAACCGACTAAGACGTGTCTATTAACCAAGTCGGGTCAGGTTCTAGTAAAAAAATTGTTTGTTCATGTTTGGTCTGGATTCGATCCGTTGGATCTTAAAATATTAAAAAAATATTTTTATTTTTATAATTCAATTTAAATAATTTTTTTATTAATTAAATAATAATTCGAATTAAACCTATTCGAATTATAAAAAATCATATCTCAAACTCCGAAATGAACATGTCTTTGGACAGATCTAACTACTACCACTACCGACTCCTAGGCGGCTTGGCGTAGGCTACAATTTGACCAAAACTTCAGCTTAAATTAGGATGGGGTTTGATTTATCTCTCCCTCTGTTTTATATTTCTACTCTTCAATCAATCCTAAAGATATACCAAAATAAAACTCAAATCCAAATCTCATATTCAACCTTTTCTTAATTAAGAAATTAACTGAATGGAGATTATTTACATAATTTCTAAAATTTGACTGGTTTCTGCTCATGTCTTCCAATATAAATGCCAACTTTTTGCATGGACCTTCCTCTTTGTTGCCATTACAAATTTACATGTGAGTTTTGTTGGGAAACGGCAGGTTAAAAATTGGAAGGCAAGGAGAGTATTGGTGAAGCACTTAAAGAAAAATTAAAATCAGAACAATTTTATCAATAAAATACAATTTTAATTAAGCGAATTCAGGACTTAACTCAATTGGTTCATGCATCAATTTTAAAAAGTGACATTCAATAAATTTGGATTCGAATCTAAACATCTATAATTTTTTTTTTTCCTATTCCTTGACTACAACTTCTTTTGTACAAAAGAAATCCAATTAAACAAAGCCTCAAATGACTCATGTTAGCATACCTAGTGCATGGACTAAAGAAAATCAGATGGCATGGAAAAGAAATTGGAAAAAAAAAAACCCTACAGTTTGATTTCCTTGCAATAAGTCTTGTTGGGCTAGGCCGCCCTTTTTCCCATATTGGGTCTTCAATGGATAATGGCCTTGCTCTAGGCTGAAATTGGGTCTTAAGTTGATAAATTGAATTTAAATTAGGACCAAATACAATAATAAAAAAAAAAAACTCCAAATAAATACTAAAGGACAGAACCCAAAAAGGGCAAGACCAACTCGGGCCATAAAATTATAGTACTAAATACGATCATTGAAGTCTTATAAGTCACCAACGTTTGGTTGGAAGGAGTGGCTAGTGGCTCTTTCCCCTTGGATGAGAATCAAGGTTCGAATCCAGGGAGTCGCCAATGTTGGGAGGGCTTTGCTATACCAACACTCCCGACCCGACAGGGATTAGTCTTCTATCAACCATAAAATGGGGTGGGGGAACACCCTGGGTTTAATACACCAAAAAAAAAAAAAAAGTCTTATAAGTCCGTTATTAGGTAACATATCAAGCATCAACTACGCGGATTTGATTGAAATTTTCTCACTGAATTTTCTTACATTTTCGTCATACACAAAATTGACATAACAAATTTCTTTTTGATTCTTTTTTTTAATAAAAAAAGTCATGTTATTTTTATTTTATATATATATGAAAAAGAGTTCGCAGTATGAGATAGAGAAAATGATTATAAATGTTAAGATTCGAATTTCAAAACTATTAAATATTATTTTTTTAAAATAACTGTATAAATCAATTAAATTAAGTATGAGTTAAAAAGAACATGTTTCTTTTAATATTATATGTGTGAGATCATAATTTTCAGTCCTGAAGTTGGTAGTTAGTACCCAAATCAGTTAAAAGAACTTTCTTCACCAAATCTGGGATTGGTTTTGGAACGCATCTCGGTGACCAGTCTTATTGAACCTGAAGCCACGCGAGCCTGAACTTCCATCTTTAGACTGAGCTCACACATCAAAAAATTGAAATGACATCTTCATATTTCCATTCAGTCATTCACCAACTTCTCCAATTTAGTGTGCCAATAGACAAGACTAAATGACTTATTCAAACTATTTGGGCTATAATTTGTTAACCATACACGTCATTCTCAAAATTTTATTTAATTAATCCAACCATACAATTACCTTTCAATCTAAACCAATAATAGAGTATATAAGTCAAGGAAAACGAACTTGGAAGTTTCCAAGCATCACCTAAATCAACAGTTCCAACCCAAAACGCAAACATATTAAGGGTGAGTTTAGTATTATTGTCGGTTAGAAAAGTTTGAGTTGAAAAGTGTTTAAAAAGTACGATGAAAATATGTGGTTTAAGATTTTTTTTAATTGTTTGACATTGCGATGAGAAATTAAAATGTTAAAAAATAAATATGTTTAAAATAATAAAAATTTAAAATTGTGAAAATAATAAAATCATTTTATTCAAAAATTAATTTTTAAACCGTAAAAATTTAATTTTTTTAACTTTTTAATTTACGTTTCAGTAAAATACAACATTTAATCTCAAAAGATGTGTTAACAACAATACTAAGCTAGACTTAAGATAGAAACATTGAAAAGGAAATTACCAAGCACCCTATTTTATTACATTAATCCCATAAAACCTTCGCTGAGCCCTCAAAGTCTTATTTCGCCCACATTTGACAAAGCAATCCCCCAAAGCAACCGCGTCAATTGACGACGCGGCCATTGCTCTCTAATTCCCAAATTTTATTAACGTGTTCTTACCATATACCCTTCCCAGTTCCGACTCTAATTTTCCCTCTATATATACATTTACATATCTTCATTTCCCTATATCATATTCTTCCATTCATTCTTCTCTTAACTTCCCAAAACAAACAGATTTTTTTGTCTTGGTTTTAACCCTTTACATGGCTGAGAAACAAGCTCACCTGAATGGAGCCTACTATGGCCCCTCAATTCCACCAGCTACAACGAACTACCACCGCCATGGCCGTAGCTCAGGTTGCGGATGCGGCTGCTGTCTTTTGAAGTTCCTCTTAAAAATCGTCATCACTGCTGTGGTCCTCATTGGCCTTGCTGTTCTCATCTTCTGGCTCATCTTCCGCCCCAACCAGGTCAAGTTCCATGTCACCGACGTCTCTCTCACTGAATTCAACCTCACTGCCAACAACACCTTGCATTACAACCTTGCTGTTAATATTACAGTGCGTAACCCCAACAGGAGAATTGGCATATACTATGATCGTATCGAGGCTAGGGCTTACTACGAGGACCAACGATTCCATACCCAAACTTTGACCCCGTTTTATCAAGGACACAAGAATACTAGTTTCTTGAACCCTGTTTTCAGTGGGCAGAATTTTGTTAGGCTTGGTGCTGATGAGACTTCCGAGTTTAATCAAGAGACGATTAATGGTGGTATTTACGGTATTGATGTGAAGTTGTACTTGAGGATTAGGTTCAAGGTTGGCAGGCTCAAGACTGGGAGGTTCAAGCCCAAGATTTCTTGTGACTTGAAGGTTCCTTTGAACTCTACCAATGGTAGCTTGGCTGGTGCTACTAAAACCACCAGGTGTGATTGGGATTTCTGATTCTGATCAGCAGGACGGCTCTGATTCATGTTTTGATCGAGTCTTTGATTCTATATATTTTTCATTTTGGGATTTACACTACTTATTCTTTTGTTTCTTTATTTCCCAGTAGATATATATAAACAGTGGTCTTGGTTTTGAGATATACACTGATTATTATATTTTGATTATTCATCCTTTTGGTTTCATCATCAGTTACGTTTGCGTGAATAAATAATGAATTTTAGTGGTTCTTTTAATTTTTCCAGCTTGATAATGATGTTGAATTGATCTTTGCTTACTTTTTTCTTAATCCAATCGGATGTTTGTTTCTTTCAATTAGAAAGAGTAAGAAGCTGATCATTTCAACTTTTAAAAAGTCCAAGGCGTACGTAATTTAAAGCAAATGGTATTAGAAAAGATATGTGGGCTTCCGATTAAAAATAATTGTTGGCAATTGAATTTTTTTTTTTTTTGTTGAGATTTTTAATTTACTCTTAATCTTCAATTTTTATCTACTTAATTCATTTAAAGAGAATGATTATGCCCTTAAGCAAAGTCGAACCCAAGTCTATTCAACATGCATGACAGCTGAGTTAATACTCCGTTAACGGCAATTGACCAAATTAAATTAAATAATATGGGGGAGTCAACAGCATGTCACATGTGATAATCTTGCCCCTTGAAAAGGCCTATAAAAATAAAGAAACTGTTATATTGACCACAGAACAGAAAAGAGCCAACGAGAAAATAAAGAACATAAAAAAAAAAAAAAAACTATAGTTGTAGAAGGTTATGTTTCAGGATTAAACGCAGGGAAAATGATGATTTGTTGTCAGGACAGTGCAATAGGAAGCAATTCGCCCTCTTCAATCTATCAAAGTGAGATTAAGCATAACAAATGTCTCTCATGAACATGTATTTTCAAAAAAATTCTTAAGCTGATTTTTTAAGCTCGATGAATGAATATTGGCATGAGATCAGCTCTATGATTTGAAAATGCTCATAATCTATCAATGTTTCTTATCACTCCCCCTTTGTTTACGGCAATGGGGCAATGGAGAAAAGTCCAACAGTCATTTTCAAGCTAAATGGACTTGTTCTTTAGGTTAAATGTGGCAAAATGAATATGGTTTTGATAAAACAGTTTTTTTTTTTTTATATATTTAATTTTGTCAAGTTTGATTCTTGATTATCGAAATTAAAAACCAAACACTTTATTAACAGATTACATAATTGTTGGCATTCGTATTAAAAAAAGTTGAAAACGCCATTTTGCTAATCAAATTGGATAAATCTTTATCTATTGTTAGTTGGTACGGATGGGTAGTCTGGAAACTTGCTCGATCAAATGACAATACCTGGAGCTCCAAGCAAATACATATTTGTGTTCATTTCAGCGTCCATCATAAAAACACCCCAGCGTCGATCAAATAACAGGCTAAAGATGAAAATTTTGACCTACAATAAAATAATGGGCTACGAGAGCCCCTTTCCCAAATATATATGAACCCCTTGGATTAAACTTGGGCTTGGTTCCTTAACTAATTCGATCTTAGATACTTTTCTTTTTAACACTTGGACGAGGACAACTGGGCAAGAAGAGCTCGAGAAAATTGAACTTAGAGTTTAATCGATTTAACTTAATTCATGTAATCATCTTTAAAAATCGATATTTAATAAATTTAGATTAAATTTTAATATTTATAATTTTTTTGTTATTATTATTAAACTGCTACCACTTTTGTAAAAAATAAAAGCTTGAGAAAGTAAAATCTCTTATTCCAACTGTTTTCATTTGCTACATGCAAAATTCTATTATTAAAAAGTGTTGCATCAAATAGCACTAAAAAAAGGTTAGTTCTCGTATTCAAATTCCACTATATTAGTTGTTGTTTTTTATATATTAAAAATTATTTTATTATAACTGGTATTTTTATTGATATATGTAATTTCATAAAAAAAAATTTAGTTTTTCTTCTTTGTTCCATATTGTAAAATGTAAACTCGCATTCTTTTATTATTAAAATTCGAAATCGATACATTTGAATGGAAATCTTTATAATTCTAAACATTGAGATTGTGCTTGGTAGAGTGGAAAAGTGGAAGAATGGAAAGATGAAAAGATGAATGTGAAAAAGTGAAAAGAAAATGAATTTTGAGTGTGCTTGGTAAGAAAGAAAACTGAGAGGAAAGAAAATAGAAAAAATTATTATTTTTCAAACCTATTAACAAAAACAAATCATTCTAAATTAGAAAGAAAAAAGGAAAAAAAATGAGAGTGGTGTGAGTTATCTTAACTTACAATGAGTATAATGGTAAACCAATATACTTTTCTTTTCTTTCTTTTCCTTTCCTTTTATTTTTCAACTTTACCAAGCAATGGATGAAAAGAAAATTACTTTTTCTTTTCATTTTTCCATCTTTTCTACCAAGCACACCAATGAAAAGAAAAAATATATTTTCCATCTTTTCACTTTTCTCCTCCTCCGATTTTCCATCTTTCCAATTTTCTTTCTATCCTACCAAGCAAAACCTTAGGTATTCTCCGTAAACTTATTTTAAGTTTTTATTCAAGGAAAAAGAAATCAGATCAAGTTTTGTTCAATAAGAACTTAAAGGCGAGGTTGATGTTTGAATATTGTTTTTTTGGCATATAAAATTAGAGTTCGTTTTTGATAAATCAAGTGAATTTTTTTAATTTCATAAGTGGATTAAGAGATTGTTATTTATCTTATTTTGTAAATATAATTTTAAAAATATGTGTCTAACCTACTTGTGAAATCTAATAATTTTATTGTCAATAAATATGATAATTTCTTGTATAATTATATTTATACCCAAGTAAGCTCACAGGAATTTGTATGTTGGAAAATTTGTTGGAATTTTTTTAATGGATTTTGCTAACGACTGCTTTAAGGGTACTGTTTAAGGTTACTATACATAGTAATATCTTCATCCAATGCATTGAAAATGATGAATAAAGTTATCAACTTTTGTATTTAATATAATATTATTACTATAAATAATATATTAACTAATTTTAAAGAATACCTTAAGGGTACACGTTAGCAAAATTTTTTTTTTAATTATAAAAGAGGAGTTGGTAGCCAAAATAAAAAATTATATATACCGTGGATCGCTTGCTTAAATCCAATAACTTTGGCTTTCAAAGATTAAAAAAATTCCATTGGAAACAAATCAACAATTAAATAACTTGTCAATTCACCTAATATAGAGTATTTTGAATTCAAGTGACGAAATATTATATTCTCGTTGCTTGGAAATCTTGTTCTAAAGGAAATAAATTTATCTCTTAGCTCATCCAACTTGAGAAATTTGTCTTCCTCCCTTCTGCTCAGATGCTTGGTTCTTAATTATTAGCTAGGTCCAATCTATAAAGGGTTTTCTTTTATGTATTATAGACAAATGGAAAATTTAAAATTCAAGATCTTTCCTTTTGGAATTTTCTTTTATTTAAGGTTAAATTTAAATGCATTTAAATAGTTAATTCAATATTTTTTTTTAAAAAATAAATAAATTTGAATCTCCTAATTCTATTACTATTTATGAAAAAAAAAAGAGTTAAAAGTCTCAATGAGCTTTTTACCGCTTAGTTCAATTCTTAATTCCCATGAAGAACGCAACAAATTACTTTGGTAATTAAGAGAAGTAAATATAATTAGCACATTCCCCGTTTTCTACCAATTCCGAATCCTAGGCCAATCCCAACGGCTACCCTAGGGATGGCAATGGAGCGGGACGGGGGCGGATTTTGCAGTATCCGCCCCGCCCCGCCATAGCACCGCTCCGCCCCGCCTCCCGCCCCGCTCCGTCATGGATGTTGAAATTTCAATACCACTACCGTCTCCATGGATGTCGGTTACATCCATAACCGCTCCGCCCCGCTCCGTCCCATTTGATATTTATTAATTATTTTTATTTTTTTCAAATAAATAAAGCATTATAAAAAAATTTTAATATAAATTCAATATAAACATGTTTCTAATCTAGAAAAAAAAATATTAGGTTTAAGTTTTTAAAAAGAAAAAGAAAAATAATAAGTTTAATTATATTATTTTATTATTATTTTAAAAGCTAAATATTTAAGGGTAAAATTATAATTTCAGTATTCGGAGCGGGGCGGTTCGGAGTAGGCAATTACCACAACTGCTCCATCCCCGCCTTTCAAACAAAAAAAACCGCACCGCCCCGCTCCGCCTCCATTGTTCAAAAAAAAAAAACTTCTCCATTCGGATCGGATCGAAATCCATCGGTCGAATCGAATTTTTCGAATTTTGCCATCCCTAGGCTACCCTACCGAAGTGCCCTCTGCAACCCTGTCTTTTGCAGACTCTGCCATTTCCTTTTAGGCTTTAGCCCCCTAAAATCGTGCCATAGTTTTAAATGTTCACCTCCCTTCTTTACTTCCTTCACCTACATTTCCTTTTTTTTTTTTTTTTCAAAAGAAAAGAACTAATAAGTGGTTATTAAATTTAAATCATATTTTTTAATAAAATAAAATTTGATTATTGTATTTAATATAAAAATTAATTATTTTAAAGAATGTCTTCAAATATTCATTAGCCAAAAAAAGAAGAAGAAAAAAGGCATAAACCTAAATTAAAGTAATTATTACTAGTACTTATTTACTTCTTACTAGTGGAAAATTAGGAGTAAATTACATGCAAAATCTAGACAAAGAGTAAAATAAAATAAATTGATTACACGCAAAATATATTTATAGACTAATAATTACTAACTTTTACTAGCCTTCATCAATTCTTAAACTCACAAACCCGACTTTCCTATCTGTCAAAACGTCATTCTCCGGCGAGCTTACGTCATCATTTTCCGGTGAAAATATCGAAAGCCCAACATCACGACCAGGAGAAGGTGAAGGAGTGAAGTAAGGAGGCGATGCGCACGGCGTTGAAAAAGGAGTCTCCACGTCATCAGCCATTTCGACCCCACCGGAGAAACAGTCCCTCAAACAAACCCGCTTCTCGCTTTTCGCTTCACTCTGATCAGCGGAATTCTCGACGATGTCGGTTCCTTCTCTTTCCTCTTCTTTTATCGTATACAAAACCCTAGACTGTCCGTACAACGCCTGCCACTTCGCCAACTCGTCATCATCCTCCACGGCGGCTGCATCCGAATCAGCCGCCCTGGCAGCCTCCGTTGGCGTCGAAGACACCACCCCAGAGGAGGGTTCCACACGAGCTGGTTGGTTTTTCCAGCAGAAGAAGTAGAGAAGTTCCTTAGAGGGAGCAGCGTAAAAAGGTGAATCCGAAAACTCAGAGTCAATGGAACGGGCACCGCAACTGACGACGCTGCGTTGACGGAAACTTCGTTTTCGCCAAAGGACGTAAACCAGCTCTACGATAAGAGCTAAAAGGCATGTTGCGAAGATAACGATGAGGGCTATTCCAAGCTTGGTTGAAGCATTCATGGCGAGTCACTTTTTTAGTTGATGTTAAAAAAGAAAAAAGAGTCAACTGAGGATTTGTATTGTAGGGTAAGAAAAAGAGAGGAAAAAAAGAAGGGGTTTATGTGTGCTTTTTTCCTTTCTTTGGAAGGAAAATAATGGAGGTTTTTTTCTCGGAAAATGTATGGGTGGAGAAGAGAGGAAAACAGAAAGTGCCAACAAGCTCTTGGCTGAGTGGCCAAGAGTCTTGGGGCATGAAATCTTGGGTTCAAACCCAAGCAACCCCTCCCCTACCCAATTATAAAAAAAAAAAAAAAAAACAGAAAGTGTGAGAATCGGTGATGACGTGGAAGCAGATAAAGGAGTGACGTGGACTTTTGTTGGATTTTAAGATTTTGGAATTAGTTAGGCGGATTAGAAGTTACTTTCTAGTTTACGTCCAAACTATATTGTCTATTTTTTTTGGTTCAAACAAACTATATTGTCTATTATGTATCATACTTTTATTAAGGGTTTTACTTTTATATAAAAAATATATCATTTTTTTTTTGGAATTATTATAATTTAGGTTTTTGAAAAGATTGTTGGTTTGTTTTTGCATTGAAAATCAGTATTTTTTTGTTTATTTTCAATAACAAATATTTATGATTACATTTTAAAATAGAATTCTTATTCATACTATTAGTTTATTATTATAATTAAAAAGTTATACTCATTAAAATTCATTTAAAATGTATATACTAATATTTGTTGTGTGGCATATTAACTAAATTTTGTGTAAAATTTATTTTATTTGCACAATATATCAAAACATAAAACATAAAATTTATTATTATTAATGTTATATAAAATTAAAACACTAAAAATAAATAATTTAATATAAACTTTTAACTCTTTTTAATTTATATCAAATAATTTTATTACTTAACGAAACTCTTTCACTAAATTTAAAATTTTTATTTATAGTTGGATTCTTACTTGATGCTTTAATATTCATAAAAGTTCTTTTTAAGGTTCTTTTTTTTTTGGATGAATTAAGTAGTTCTTTAAATGTATCTTAACAATTAACATTGATCTAAAAAAATCTTTAGTATTTTTTTTTTTCCTTTTAGCTATTATAATTTTAATACTAATTTCACTTATTATCCAACCTCATCTAAAATTTACCTAATATTTAATTTAATGAAGCATCTCATGAAAATAGTCAAGGATTCATCATATAAATACTCATATATTCAACCATTGTAATTGACTTGCACCATGACAATTGATTATATTATTTTTTTTTTTGTTGTTCTTAACTCAATGAATTCCAAATATGAAATTCACAATTTGTGCCTTAGGGAGAGTGGGTCTTTAATTATCTGATAGATGACAATTGACATGCAATAGACTTTGGGTATTTGTGGGCTACTAAATTTAGTAATAATTTGTCCTTAAATGAATGAAATGGAATCAACAAATGAAAATGCCTAGCATAATTCAATTAGTAGTAGCCGAAAATATTTAGCCAAAAACCTCTCATTTGGTTTTTGATGAACAAAAACCCATGATTTGGTTAATGAGAAATAAGCTAAATTTGAGATGAAAAACGAAAGGAACCAGCCAGGAAGAAAGTAAAGGGTGTGAGTGAAGTAGGTAAAGTGCCCACATGAGCCGGGCTCGTTCCCGTGAATGTTTTGTCCTTTGTTTCATATACTTTTACAAATAGGGCTTGTAGTTTGCCTGGTTGGGAGTGAACCTTAACCTGGGCCATTGTATTAGTGTGGTGGCTGGTTGTCCTTTGAACTCTATTAGGTGGACTCTATTCAATTCAATTTTTAATCTTCCTAACCTTAAAGTTAGATCTATCAATGGTCGAACTTAAACAGAGTTTTTTTTTTTTTTTAATTCGGATCAACTCGATTTGAATTACTATTTATTCAATAAAAAATTATTTTTATTTAAATATAAAATATATATTTTAATAATTATAAACAGTAAAACGGGTTTACGAGCCGATTCGAACATGGTTAAGAGAAGAAAAAAAATTTAAGGTTATATGAACCACAAATATAAGCTTAACGTAAATCAACTGCATGTGTCCTATCATATTTGAACATTGTATTAAATTTTGGTTAAAGTCCATAGACCCCTTGAAAATTTAAAAGAAATACACTTAACTCCTATAGTTTTAAAAAATATCCACTTACCCTCTTGAGGTTTGATGAAAAACATATTAATTTCGTTGAGGTTTATTTATTAAGTAAATTTTAAATGAAAAGAGAATTATACTTTTGTTAATTATTAATCTTGTATTTCTCTATTTATTTTTTTACTCAAATTTTTTTCTAATTACAAAATAATGAGAATATAATTCGTTTTGAAATAATATTTAATTATTATAAAATTAAATTCTAATTCAAGTACATGTTAAATGTTTTAAACTTATTTTTAATTCAATTATATATTAACTTCGAGATGAATTCATTAAATTATTTTTATTTAAAATAAATTAATTATCATTATTTAAAAAAGTTTTTGTGGTACAGAAATTGATTAAAACAAAAAACAAAAAATAAAAGGAGAGAAATAAAGGATAAGAAAAATATATATAATTATCACCCATCAGATTTTATTGAAAATAAACTTACCTTAATTAGTTTGAAAACCATATTATTGTATTATTGAAAATATAATTATCATCCACTAGATTTTTAGTTGTATTATTGAAAATACAATTGAAAAATCTTATTAAATTGTATATATATAAAAATAAAAAAATTCATAAAGGGTTGGAAACTTGGAAGGTATTATCATTAGCTTAGATGTTTAAACGTTTCCACTTTAGTAGTAGAGGCCCAATGATGCTGCTGATCATGAACTGGGCTTTATTTTTTAGAGCTAGACCAGCTGGACTGCAATCTGCCAATTTCAGGCTACATTGCTACTAGAAATATGCAGCAGTTGTTGAAAATTATTGTTGATATATATATATATATATATATATATATATATATATATATATTACATGGATGGTTCATATCTCTTCATTCAGAAAGTGAAGTATAGTCATAATTATTAATTAAGCAGAGCATAAAACACAAAGTGAAAGGGAAGGGGGGTATATAGTTCAAGATCCTGTGTCTCACATTCTCAAAAATGCTTTAAGAAAACGACCCAACAATCATCAAAAGCAGCATCATTCCCATTTTTATTTTTTATTTTTTCTATTTCTCTCCAAAATCTATTGATCACTCACATTCTTGGGGGGTGTTTTTATTGATTTAATCGCGTGTATGCTCTCCCAGATTTCTCTTTTTGACCAAAAGAAAAAAGTTGTAAGGAAAAAAAAAAAAAAACCCAACTAAACTATAAACAAAAAGCAAAGCAAAACCATAACAGAAAACAGCAGTAGCTAGCTAGCACATGAAGTACTATCTCTTTAGTCTTTAGCTCACTCCTTGGATCCCTCACATTCATCACTTTCAAATGATATAAAAGCAACAACTCTCCCCCAAAAAGAAAGAAAAAAACAAGTAATGAATACAAATAACTGGGGATGCATGGGCTGGAGAGGGAATATAGATATAGTTAGGACTTAGGAGACTTTAGGATCCCAGATTTCCCTTACTTTCATGCAATGCAAGAATTCACTGATAATAGTTTTAAAAAACAAAACAAAAAAGAAAAAAGGGAAGGGAAGGGAAGGGAAATGGGGGCAGTGACCCTTATAGAAAGACCCATTTGTTAGCTCCCCTTTTCTTAAAGTCTGCAAAAGGGTGTGTGGAAACTTTGTCTCCATGCTTATGTTGTCTTTTGTAGATGCCAACAATGGGTGGGTCTTTAGAGAGGGATGTGCCTCTCCTCTTGTCTTGTTTGTTCAAAAAACATGGAATTCGATGCAAATTACTGCAATCCCCATTGTTTCAATCTTGTCTGTTGGAAAATGCTTTTCAAAGTATGGTACAATTCATCGATAACGGATCTGAAACAAAACAAAAAAAAAGTTTTAATTTCCTATGCTTTCCTTCATATATCCTATCACATTCATTTGAGGCAATCCAAAAAAGACAGTAGCAAAATCATTTCTTTTCCCTTTACTTTGTTTTTGAATTAAAAGTTGATTTCTATTCCCAATTATATATATATATATATATATTTTTGTTTAGGCTTTTAAGGCTTAAACCCTTCCTTTATAGATAATCATTTGTTTCATAATTAACATCTAAGGTTAAGAAATTATAAAGGATCATTTTGATTTTGAATGTCGACATATATACGACACCTGGCATTTCAACTTTGTTGTCACTTAGCTGCCTCAAGAACTTTTCTTTTCTCTTCTATATAGACGACTTAAAACACTTCATACAAAAAGCACCATTAATTAAAAGGTAACAACCTACTCTCCTCTGGCTCACTAATTAATCTTGAATAATTGAGATATTGGCCAAAAAAAAGATCTTGAATTGAGATGAATTATAAACTGGATAATTATAATCCAAAGTAGCATCTAGGGTTAGATCATGGCACTAAATTAAAGTTTGTTTGGGGAGCCAAAATAATAATAAAAAAAAACAATTTGTTTGAATACCTCAGTTCAATTGGAAAAAGCAAGAATTTTTTTTTTTTTTTTAAGATCTTTGGAATCAATGATAGTAATTACTTTACTCATTATGATCTTTTATATTTGTGAAATTCAGGCATCCGAATTAAAAGAAATATTGATCAGAGGATGAAATAATTCATGGATTGCAGCCCTCTCTGTCACTATTGGTGACAAGATTACCAGATCTCTATAACAATTATTATTTCATAATAATAAATAAAATTCCTTTATGCTAGTTGTAAAAGCAATATATGCCTCAAGGGTCTTATAAGAATATATATCAAAACTTTATGATAAAAAAGAAAAGGGTAAGAAATCTGATAAAGGAGCACCATTATTTGAATATAAGCCAGAAAAAAGCAGATAAAACCCATATCTGAAGAAAGATACATGATTAGAGTTTTCAAAAAGTTATTTAGTTATTATTCATTTTAATGGTGGTTAGAAAAAGGTTTCCAAATCAAAGGAAAGAGAGAAAATTAAACCAATGGCACATGAAAAAGTAAAATTAAAGAAATAAAAGAAGGGTAAAGAATAAGCTTATTTGGCTTCCAAAAAAGCAAAGAAGGGTTGTTGCCTTAATGAGTATGTCTCTTATCTTCATAAGGCTTATGGCTGAAGTTTTAGACCTCCACTATCAAAATATATATATATATATATATATATATATATATATTAGACCCTTAAAATTATACCCCTTTGAAACAATAGAAAAAAAAAAAAAAGGAGACTGGATTGTATTTCAAAGAGGGAGAGACAAGGGGCTCCACTTAAGGACTTTTTACCATCATTTTTATGGGCCAATTTTGAGTCCTTTACCTCATTGTGAGGGAATTTTTGGACACATAAAACTGATATCATTTTACTATGTTTCAAAAGAAAGACACATGATTATTCCCTAGTGAAAAGGTTCATCACTTGGGGATATAATGATTATATATATATATATATATATATATATATATATGAGTTTGTTTTTTTGAGTTTGTTTTTTATACATTGATGATGAAGTATTTTAATTTCATAAACAGAGTTAAAAGATTGTCACATGATTCATTTTTTTAAATATATTCTAAATAATATGTGTTATTTTATTAATTTTGCTTGTAAAATTTAAAAAATTTACTGACGATATATAAGATAATGTTTATATATATTCCAGAACCAGAATTTCTTATTTTTGGAGATCCTGACTCCCATGTTCATGCAATATCTATATGTTTGTAGAAATTGAAACCCACAATCATTAATTCAAAATGACTCGAGTGAACAACCCATATAGAAACCCAACCAATCAACAAAATTAAAATTTACAGGCTTTATTTGATCCAAATTAATGAAACAATATAGGAAATAAATAAAACAATAAAACTAATTATAATACCTCATTTTTCATTAATAATCTCTCCCCTTATCTTTTTGTTATTGTTATGAATGTACTATCATTCATTCTCAACTCAGCAGCTGCAGAAGGGCATATTGACTATCATCCCTCATGTAAAAGGGTGCAATTGACACACCTTTACTTTGCAGATGATATCATGGTATTCACCAACGGCAAGAAGGATTCAATTATGAACTTGTGCAACATTTTTCATAAGTTTTATCAGCTGTCTAGTCTGTAGCTCAACAGTGCTAAATCAGAGGTCTTTCATGCTAATATTGATCCTAGAGTGCTCCAAATGATTTAACATAGAACTGGTTTTAAATTGGGGACCTTACTTGTTAGATACCTTGGCATTCCTCTTATAACTGGTAAGTTGACACCAGGCCACTATGATATGCTCATACAAAAGATTTTTAGAAGAATAAACAGCTGGTCCTCGCAGAGACTCTTATATGCAGGGTGCCTGCAACTTATAAAATCTGTTCTGTTCAGCCTGCACAATTTTTGGTGTTCTATGTTCATTCTCCTTAGAAGGTTATTCACAAGATAGACCAAATGTGCTCTGCTTTTCTGTGGAAGGGAAAAGACACACATGCAAAAGGGGCAAAGGTCAGCTGGGATTAGAGGTGGCAAAATGAACCCGAACCCGAAAACCCGCCCAGAAAAACCCGAACCCGCCCAAACCCGATTTGACCAAAAAGTCAAAAACCCGAAACCGAAAAAACCCGAACTCGAAAAACCCGAGCCCGACCCGAACCCGAATTTAATACTAAAAATAAAAATTATCAAATTGTAATTAAATAATTTTTTTATAAAGCAAGAACTTTATTTATCAATTTTATTTTAATATCTTTTTTAATAATTTAATTTAATTTATTATATTATATTTTATATATATGATAAAATAATAATTTTATCAAAAATAAAATTATATTTTGTACTTATAACTTTAATGTCTTATCTTGATGAATCCACTATCTAAAAATTCTAAACTCATGAAAATTTTAGAAATATAAATTTTTTTGACATAAAATATTACTTGTCCTTTATTTATGTTATTTTAAGAGCACCCTTATAATAGTATAATAGTATTTTCTATATATTAAAATTAATTAATAGCAATTCATTCATTTTAACTTATCTCTAGTATAATAGTATTCTTATATTAAAAAATAGATAAAAACTACTTTTTAAAAAAATATGTTGCTCTTTGCAACATATATATAGTTTTCTTAGGCATATTATTAAATTAAGGCATCAACACTATATTCACATGCCCAAACTCGGACCGATCCAAAATATAGGCTTCAAATTCCGCCCAAATCCGTCCATATTTGTAAATGGGTACCAAGCCTGTTTTGGCCTCAAAGTTGAATGCCAGGGTTCGTCCCTAAATTTTTTTATTTTATTTTGGAGTGAATATAAATTATAATGTATTTACATGTTGAAATTCGAGTTCATCAAATCAATTATTTTAAATATTAATATGATTAATTTATAATATACTATATTTTTTATAATAAATTACTTTAAAATTTTATTTTATATAAAAAATTAATTTTAATTCTTTTGGTGCTAACAAATATTAATTTTAATAAATAAATATAATTAAAAATATCATATTATAATAAAAATTATTTTTAAAATAATAATAAAATAATAAAAATATTTTAAAAAGTAAATATTTAAATTATGTAAAAAGTGATTACATCTAACATAAAATAAAAATGATGTAAAACAAGCACGAACCCGAACCGAACCCGACTAGGCCCGAACCTGAACGGACCCGAACCCGGACGGACCCGAACCAGAATGGGCCCGTACCCGATTGAACCCGAACCCGAATGGGCTCGAACCCGAATGAACCCGAACCCGAATGAGCCCGACCCGAACCCGCCCAATTGCCACCTCTAGCTGGGATGCAATTTGCTACCCAAAGAATGAGGGTGGTCTGGGTCTGAAGAACCTCAAGGTGTGGAATATTGCTTGTATACTAAGGCATATATGGACACTTTTTTCCAATTCTGGGTCGATCTGGGTAGCCTGGTAAAAGCCTACCCTCTGAAAAGGTTCAGTTTTTGGCAAGTTAAGATACCACAGCCCTGCAGTTGGGGGTGGAGACGAATTTTGAAACTGAGGGAGATTGCACAAAGATTTCTAATCTTCTCTAATGGTGAGAGTGGGAATGTAAAATGGTTAGCATCTAAAACTGGTGGATTTTCTACTTCAGATACGTGGAATCATCTAAGAACAAAGCATGCCAGAGTGTTTTGGCATCACTTAGTATGGTTCTCCTTCAATGTGCCAAAGTACTCTTTCATTGCCTGGTTGGCTATATTGGACAGACTCAGCACTCTGAATGAGTTGAAATCTTGGGGCCTAGTACAGTCTGCTACATCTTTACTATGTCAAGATGAGGAGGAAAGTAGGGATCATTTGTTTTTCTCTTGCCCATACTCTTTTCAGATTTGGCAAAAGGTTCTAATAGTTTTTTCAGTCCATAGAAGTTTTGTTAACTGGCAGGATGATCTTCAGTGGGCATCTTCACAGTTTAAAGGAAAGTCTTTCAAAGCCATTTTATTAGGTTTGTTTGGACAGTAGCTATCTACTACTTATGGTGGGAACGGAATTCGCGTAAGCATACAGCAAAAGAAAGATCACCAGAAGAAGTTTATCAGCTGATTGTAGATTCTGTCAAGCTCGATTTTGCACTATTTCTAATACTTTTAACAATGATGTAAACAAAACTCTATGTGTACAGTGGGGCATAAGCCAATTGTAAGGCTTACCCAGTATAATCTTTGTAGCAGGTTGCCTTTTTTTTTTTTTTTTTGGATTTTGGAATGAATTTCAATTATCCAAAAAAAAAAATCTTACACGAATAAGAAATTAGTTTGATACAGATAAGAATAAGATCAGTTATACTGGAAAAATTACAGCGAGAGAGTATATGTGGCACTATTAAAATTGAGAGTTCTCTAAGGACCTTAATTTACTGTACTTTCTTTTATTAGTTTATGGAGGTCATATTATCTTTATATATAAGGTATCCAGATAAATATATGCCCTAAAGATGTTTTTGTGGGCATAACATAATAATGTCTCACCTCACTTATGCACCCAAAAGATCTTTATTAAACCTTGCAATTAATATGATCAATTATAATAAAGTAGCGAATTCACAGAGATTGGTTCTTAGTTTATAAATTACTAGTTTAAAACTTAAATTCAAGAACAATAAAAGAAAAAGGGGGTTTTGAAAGAGTTTTAAAAATTAAGAAAACAAGAAAAGTAAAAAGCAAATAAATCAAATGAAATCAAATATAAGAGAAATATGGTTAAGGTTTCATTCTCCACTACTAGACATCATTAATAATCAATTATCAGATCTATCAACATCAATTAACTATCAAAATTATCAACTGTAGATAACAACAAGCTTTGTAACCCCAATATTTCCTTAGTTCATCGTTACATAGAACAAGCTCTCTATTTAATCTCTAACCACTAGACAACCTAGAATAAGCTCTCTAGATTTAATGTAATGGCAACTTTATGATGAGAAAGATAGGTTGATCTAGGCAACAAACACATAAGCTCGGATTGTTTAACCTATGTTATGTTCCACTTTGCAATTAGCGAAAACTTGACCATAATCATTAATCACAAATTGCCACTTATAAATAGGAAATCAAGATAGTTACACGGATCGAGACTCCTAAACTAGCAATAGACCATTATCAAAATCTATCTAGTTGATCACCCTAAATAAATCAAGACAACATCATGAACAATTTTTATGGAAGAACATAATCAACTTTGATAAAAAAAAACTAATGATAGGTAAATCTGAAAATCAATTACAAAACTTGTCTAGGGCTTTGAAATCACCCTTAACCAAGAAGAACTTTAGCCTAGCATAGGCATAGATAATATATACATAACACTAAAAAGAAAATAAAAGAATGGAGAAGAAGAAGAATAATGATGATCCTTGAGTCTCCTCAAAAGATAGATAGTTTGTGGCTCAAAAGATGGTATTTATAGAGTTTTAAAACCCTGGGAACAAGTCTTTGCCGCACAAGTACGTCTGGAGGCATAAAAATCACGTTTTCAAGTTTTCTCACGGTTTTTGCAATTTTTTGGGCGCCGCGGTGCCAGGCATTCTGTCTTCATTTTTCCGCTGCATCTTTCTTCACTTCGTCGACTGATTTGGATGCCCATTCCTTATCTTATATGGGCATGTAAACTATCGTTGGAAAGGTATTCAAGTCAGCTTCAAAAGTCAAGAAAAAAGTTTCTTCAAATAAAGAATTTAACATAATGATTTCCTTGCAACAAGCTCGGGAGGTCAAATCTACATTCTCGCTTAACAACTAGAAATTTATCTTTTTGACTCCTGAGTCTTCCATCTTGTGATTATGATTTTATAAGTTCTTTACCATCATTATTGACATATTTTGATTTCATTCTCCTTATTGTACCTAAAATTCAAAAATATAATATAAGTAAACAAGATAAAGATAAAAAACATAACAAAAAAAAGGTAGAAAGGTATAAAATATATTTTTTATGAGCTTATCAAATACCTCCCACACTTAGCTTTTTGCTAGTTCTCGAGAAAAACAAAATAAAACAAAATTTAAGAAAATCTAATCTAATTTCGTAGGAAATCACGGTGGCACTTAGCATGTGACACAAGCCTTTAAACCCTTAAGTGTCCCTAGTGGACGAGTTTAGTCTATGAGGGTTTACTAGGACGATACCCACAAACATTGAAAAACTAAAATAAAAATAAACTAAGATATACTAAAAATAGTTACTCCTAATCCTTTCAATATAAATTAGAGAAAATCAATGGATAGATCTTATAAACTAATCAATAGCTTAAAGAATTTCACAAAAATTCATGCTTGAATATAAATAGTTTGAATTAAGCCAATATTAACATAACATATTTCAATCAAAATAGTGCATATTCAAACTTAATCTTAACTTCTCACATGGGATACTCTCATGATTTTCACTCTTTAAAGTAGTGGTAAAGTGTTTACACTCAATCAATCTCATGAAAACAGTTCTACCATATGCTTGCTTGTCCACCTATTCTACACTATTTAGATCATGCAACTTCGTAAATCAAGAGGTCTTTATTCAAAGTTGTAATGGGGCCAAGGCGTTATAATGTGGTTAAAGAATAAAAAAATAAAGATATCACAAAGGTTCCAAAAATTTCATAGAGTTTAGAGACATAATAAGATCATACAAATAAAACTTCTCAAAACTCTTATAAAGCACATAATAACATAGGCTAAATATTCATGCTGAACATTTGCTTCATTCTAACCAACTTTGTAACATCTTTTCTTTAACCAAAAGTTTAAGAGATGATTTTTTTTTTTCAATATGGGAATGTATTTTTTTTTCAATGTTTTTTTTTTTTTTTTTCTCTTGACTTTTGCCATTCTTCCCCCCCCCCACACTTATTATTTGTTGCTAATCCAAATAGTCAATCAATCTCCCTTGCTTTATGCAATATGTCTCAAAACAATCTAATTCATCTTTATAACAAGGGTAAGGATATAAATACATTTAGGCTAGGTAAAAGATGTGGTTACCAATAAAACAGCTTATTCAATGTAGGCTCAAATTGGCTCACTAGGGAGATGTTCTCTTGGAACATCAATAATGGATTGCTGTTTGCCCCTGGTTAATACCTAATGCCTCTATCATATTCATGTTGTCACATACATCAATATAGTCTCAAAAATGTTTAAAGCAAATTTTAGAGAATCATGTAATCATAAGAGCACTCAAGAAAGAAATTATATTGATATGTATAATGCATCAATCATATAGGCTCAAACTCACAAGGATGATTATACAAGTCAATATTAAGTCTAAATATGTTTCTTTCTCAATCAACATATCATATTGTCACTGGCTCATGAAAAATAGTATTCAAGCTCAATTCTCATGAAATTTTTATCACTAATAACCAGTTTTAGACCTGCACACTTCGTATCTAATCATTGTATTGAAAGAAACTAAAACACACTAAAAAAATAAAGATTCAAAACAAAACAAACAAAATAACCTAAAAAGAAAAAAAATCCTAAATATTTCCCCCACACTTAATTCTTACATTGTCCTCAATGTAATACTATCACCCCACATGAAAGAATTATGTGTAAGAGAGAAGAACTAAAAAGAAAAATATATATATATTAATAATTCAAACACACAACAAATTAATAAAACCTAAGCAAACCTAAAACACTACATAAACATAAAAATAATAAAAGGAAAAAAAAAAGCAAATCTGAAATGGCAGGTTGACAATTTCTTCATTAATTGGGCTGTCTTTCCAATTAGCACTTGATAGGTGTTTTCAACCTAACCAACCACCCTTCTTGGCTTTTTGGGATATTCTGGCTCATACAAGAAACTTCCCAGATTTATACGTTTTGTAGGGCGGTTTCTTTGCACAATAATGGATGCATTCTCCATTACAAGCATTATTCCATCATTCTTTGTGGTGCATAGCTCATCAAGGAATGATGCATCTTTTGGTACTTGTTGAATGGCATCCACAAATAAACTGTTTAACGTTTCCAGCATATGTTGTTCATGTTCCTCCTCCTTGTACTTTGCGAATCTACTAGGAAAAGGTGGAGAAGAAACATTAGTAAAAATTGGAACCTTAAACATTACCTCAGGTGCCGAAGTACTTTCCTTTGAAATTGAATCTTCATTATCTTCAAGAAGTAAATACATCTCTAGTTCTTTCTCATCTTCGAGTTCCCTTGGATTTTCTGATTCATCCTCTAGTTGTGTGGCGCTAACATTCTCCTTTGGATCAATCATAGTTTGGGAAGGGAGTTGTTCATGTAGTTCCTCAGATTTTTCTTCTATCAATCTCACCATACTACTAGCCATTTGGCTCATTTGAGTCTCTAATTGACTCATCCTTGTTGCCATTTGCTTGTTTGTTTCTCTTATGTCCTGTTGCATTTGCAATTGGTTAGTAGTAAGGGAATTGACAAGATCTTTTAACGAAGTACCTGAGTTGCGAGTCACATGTGGTGGCTCAAGAAGATCTTTTTGTTTTTCCCATGATTGATTGAAGCTCGATGGATGATTGTAGTTGGTATAAGGATCTGTTTCTTGATAATTTTCCGAGTAGCCATAATTAGAATGATTCCACCATCCCTCATTGTAAGTGTTTGGGAAAGCATCATATTGTTGTCCTTGGGACCTTGATGGCTTTGGTATCCTCCCACATCATAGGCTGGTTCAAAATTATCTTTTCGGTAGTATGGGCACCAATTGGTTGGATGATCCATCATGAAGCACACTCCACACTGCCTTGATTGTTGAATCTCACTTATGGCCACTTGTTGAACTATGGAGATGAGATTGTCTAGTTTATTCTGAAGGTTCTGAAGTTTTGATGTAGCACCTACCATTTCTTCTTGCTTGAAATTTGAAAACAAAAATCTGTATGTACAAGAAAAATAAAATTAATTACAACTGAAAATAAGAATAAACCAAGTAACGAAAAAACTAAAGAAAGCAATCCCCGACAACGGCGCAAAAAACTTGATGCACCAAAAGAGTGTATCTTTATTAAACCTTGCAATTAATATGATCAATTATAGTAAAGTAGCATGCAAGGGTCGAATCCACAGAGATTGGTTTTTAGTTTATAAATTACTAGTTTAAAACTTAATTCAGGAACAATAAAAGAAAATACGGTTTTAAAAGAGTTTTAAAAGTTAAGAAAACAAGAAAAGTAAGAAGCAAATAAATAAGATGAAATCAAATATAAGAGAAATATGGTTAAGGTTTCATTCTCCACCACTAGACATCATTAAGAATTAATTATCAGATCTATCAACACCAATTAACTAACAAAATTATCAACCGTAGATAACAACAAGCTCTGGTACCCCAATCTTTCCTTAGTTCATCGTTAAATAGAACAAGCTCTCTATTTAATCTCTAAGCACTAGACAACCTAGAATAAGCTCTCCAGATTTAATGTAATGACAACTTTATGATGAGAAAGATAGGTTGATCTAGGCAACAAACACATAAGTTCAGATTGTTTAACCTATGTTATGTTCCACTTTGCAATTAGCGAAAACTTGACCATAATCATTAATCACAAATTGCCACTTATGAATAAGAAATAAAGACAATTACACGGATCAAGACTCCTAAATTAGCAATAGACAATTATCAAAATCTATTTAGTTGATCACCCTAAATAAATCAAGACAACATCATGAACAATTTTTATGGAAGAACATAATCAACTTTGATAGAAAACTAATAATAGATAAATCTGAAAATTAATTACAAAACTTGTCTAGGGTTTTGAAATCACCTTTAACCAAGAAGAACTTTAGCCTAGCATAGGCATAGGCATAGATAGTATATACATAACACTAAAAAGAAAATAAAATAATGGAGAGGAAGAAGAAGAAGAAGAAGAAGAAGAAGAAGAAGAAGAATGATGATCCTTGAGTCTCCTCAAAAGATAGATAGTTTGTGGCTCAAAAGATGATATTTATAGAGTTTTAAAATCCTGGGAACAAGTCATTGCCGCATAAGTAAGCCTGGAGGCATAAAAATCACGTTTTCAAGGTTTTCTCACGGTTTTTGCGGTTTTTTGGGCACCGCGGCGCCGGGGCATTCTGTCTCCATTTTTTTGCTGCATCTTCCTTCACTTCGTCAGCTGATTTGGATGCCCATTTCTTATCCGACTTGGGCGTGTAAAATATCGTTAGAAATATATTCAAGTCAGCTTTAAAAGTCAAGTAGGAAGTTTCTTCAAATAAAAACTTTAACATAATGATTTTCTTGCAACAAGCTCCGGATGTCAAATCTGTCTTCTTGCTTTGCAACCAGAAATTTATCTTTTTGACTCCCGAGTCTTCTTTCATCTTGTGATTATGATTTTATAAGTTCTTTACCATCATTATTAACATTTTTGACTTTATTCTCCTTATTGTACCTAAAATTTAATAACATAATATAAGTAAACATGATAAAAATCGAAAACATAACAAAAACTAAAAGTAGAAAGACATAAAATGTATATTTTATGAACTTATCACTCACTCTTTATAATTAACTTAATTGTTAGAGGATTGTGATATTGTCTTTTACTTTCTACTCTTTATAATTAACTGAATTGTTGAAGCTTTTGTCGATCGAAATCCATATAAAAGAGTCATTTTCGATTGGGCGGAAAAAGCTATTAATATTGAATTTGATCCGGAAGTGGCAGTTTCTTGGATGTGTGTTTGAACTTTGGACAGCTTTGGGTCCATGGGATTGATGACAAATTAGTGGACTGACAGATTGAGAAATGTTATTGGCATGGTGGATATGGAATTCATATTCTTAAGGAAGAGGCTTACGCCCAGAAGTAGTGATCTTTACATGGTGGTAATCAAATGTGGAGGTGCAATTGTGATCGATGTTCTTTTTCATGTTTCTCCTTTTAGCTGTTAGTTTTCCTCTTATTGGTCTGATTTCTTTGTTCCTATATATGGGTGATATCTGTGTTATATTTCATGAATAAAATTTATTAATGACTTAATTAAAAAAAAAGAGTCATTTTTGAGTTCTAACCTCTATTACTTTTCTTTGTGTAAGTTAAATGATTGAACTATCCAACAGTTGATTTTCAACACCAACATGAGTTTTCAGGCATGATATATCACCTTCATGAAATAATAAGATTGACATCTAGCAGATTGAAATTCGAATCTCAATATTTTTAACCTCTTCTTTTATCCTAAGTTACAGCTTTTTTTTTTGAAATTCCTAATCTATCCTTAACCACTCATAATTAATTCATTTAAGGAGGATATTACACGTCTAAACTTTTTCAAACTCGTAATTTTTAAGAATCTGTCAACAACTTGCATGTCATCTTAGCTAATATTTGACTACTACAACTTTTTTTATACTAAAAAAAAAAAAAGTTATGCGGCTTAATATACTAAACTTAGTAGATATAGCTAATTAATTAACTTAACCATATGGATAAAAAAATGGTAGCCTTTTTTAATGAGGTCACAGCCTTCTCGAAAATAGCTTGGAAGGCTGGTCGAAACCTAGCTAATTGCTAGCTTTGAATTTAATTTCTATGTTGGTTGCTTTGCTTCATAATTTTTTTCTTTTTGGGCTAAGGAAAAGAAAGATAGGAGTTAGGTTAGGTTAGGTTAGGTTAAGGATAAGGATAAAGTTTCTCTCCTTTTAATTTGGTGCCTTTTCCAATCACAGCATCTTTAAGAATTTGAAAATACCAAGTGGAATAAGTTAATTTGATTATATTCCTATTTTCTGGCTCAAATTTCGTTCCAGTTCTACTTTTCATATTTGTCATATATTTGTTCTAGAATTTGATATGAAAGGCAAAAGTTAGGTAAAGTTTTTAATATGATATTCTGTTTAAATTCTAATTTTAGAATGACTACTAAAATAATTGTAATACAAGAGGATGGAAAATTTTGAAAAAAAATATCCAACGAAAATGTTTTTTTTAGTGTCGGTTTAAACAACAGTAACTTATGATCTAGAGCTTGCCTAATTTCTTTCCTTTTGTGAAAATGTCTTTTATTGGGTTAGTCTAATTTTTATTCAAATTAATTTGGGGCTCTTGGTCGTTTATATTTTAAAGAAAAGGTAAAAGTTTTTAAATTTCGTTAATAATCTCAATTTTGAATCAAGAACTAGCTGATAATTAGTCTCCCTTATTTCCTTCAAATTTCAAATCAACGTAATAACCTAAACCTATATATTAATTTTTTCAAGTATTGTATTTAATTTGTCTCAATTCCAATTAAATTTTTTTAGCCAGAATCCAATTAAAATTGGTACAAAGGGTCATTCTTCTTTTCTTTCTTTCTTTTTTTCAAAAAGGAGTGGGTGAGTGAAGTGAGTTTTTTCATCGAACTCCAAATGTAATTTTTTCTAAAGACCTCTATACAGTTATCATTTCCTTCTTGTCCTGTGAATGTAAATAAATCTTGGTCATGTTCTTGTTTCTTTATATTTTTTGCCCTTTTTTTTTTCCACAACCCTAATTTGCACGACTGAAATTTATTTAAATGTTTTTTTTATGATCAATACTTCAACACACATTTAACTTAAGATAGTTTCTTCTTCAACAATCCTACTTCAACACACATTGTTATCATATATACAATAATTAAAAAAAAAAAATCAATCAAATTTGTCCACTTCTCAATTCTTTGTCAACTTTTTTCCACCCCAAACACATTGTTCATTGAGCTAAGATTGGCTCATCTTTTTCCCATTAATTAATGTTATTGCAACACCTCTCACAGAAGGGGAAAAAATAAAAATAAAGGTGAATGTACTAAAAAGATGAATAGAGATCAAAGTTAACCCCTGCAACTGCAAGGAAGTGTTGAATACCAACCAGAAGGAGAGGGTGAAAATAAATAAAATAGAAAAGAAAGAAAGAAAAAGAGAAGAGCTTTTGCTTTAAAAGGGACACCCACTTTCTGCTGTTTAATTAACATTTTGTACATTGTTTTTCTTTTTTCTATTTCTTCTTAAACCATTCTCACAGCTTTATCTTCCTTCTTTCCTTCTTGCTTTTGAGGGGAAAAAAAAAATAGATTCCTTAATGTTTGTATCTTATTATTAAAATAACACATTCTTTCTTACAAAAATATCTTTCAGATAATCATAAAACTACAAGATTTACCGACATATTTTGACAAACCAATCTTCATTAAACAAAGATTTGCCCCATACATCATATCATGTCATTTTTTTATATAAAGAATTTCGTAATCTGAGATAATAAAAAAAATTAGTTTCAGAAGTTGAAATTTGAACTCCAAGTTTATTAAATGTCATTTTTTTAAAAATAATTTCATGAATTAACTGAACTAAATTTCGATTTCATTTGCCACATTCTTTAATTATACTAATGTATAATCTTCGGATTATGTAATTAATACCGTTTATATATCTATGTTGACTTTTTTTTTTCTTTGCTATTTTTTTTTTTATCTAGGACGAGCTAGGATTAATTATATATTAGTCTTTATTAATTAACTTCTTAATAAGGACTGGTTTAGAAATAATTTCAGCATTTGGTTCAATAATATATATATATATATATATATATATATATATTATATCTCCTGTTTAAAGAGACGACTACCCTTCTTTCAATAATGTAGAAAAGAAAACCTGTAATGAAAAGTAAAAATAAATAAAGGATATACAAATGTCTTCTAGGATTTGTCGGTGCTTGAATTCAATGTTCTTGCTCAACAGTGACAACAATGAGATTCTCAACATTTTATATCAGTAAGTATTAACAAGAAAGAAATGAAGTAGGAAAGTTCAATATATTTTTCCAAACGAAATCGTATTTAATATATTGGAGGTGAATTTTTTTTTTTAAATTATTATATGTCCTATTTTTTTAATTTTACTTTGTTTACTATGTTTTAAAATTATGTATCACCTTTTTATCCAATAAAATTTAATAATTTTATGTATCAATAAATGTGATAATTTCCTTCTCAAAATTGTTAATGAAAGGAACAATTTCCAAAATTAAAAATGAAAATAAAGATAAAGTTGAAAAGATGAAGCAATTCATCAAAAAGAAAGGATTGTATGAAACGGTTACTCCACGTCAGCATATATATTTTTTTATTCAAATCATATCACGTAATTAGATTTTTAAAAAAAAGTTAACTATTTATTACTAAAATCATTAATGAATTGTAGATATTATTTAATTATTACATGTAACCTGTAATAAATAATTGATTTTTTTTTTTCAAAAATTTGATTACGTGACATGATTTGAATGAAAAAATATATGTTGACATAGAATAACCGTTTCATAAAATCCTTTCTCTTTTTAAAAAAAAAGCATTAATGTGGAACAAGTAATCAAAGCTAATAGAATGTTGCCACCTCATTAAGAAAAGAAAATTCAGTTGTTGGGAAGAAAAGGTGAAACGTTGAAAGGGAGAAAAAAGAAAAATTAAAGAAAAAAAGAGGGAGAAGAAGAAGAGAAAGGCAGTCTTAAATGGAGGCTTCTTCCTTTTAGAGATAGGAAAAAGGATGAAATTGGGAAAGTTAACCGGTGTTTAATGTACTGATTAAGATGATATTTTAAAAAATATATATATATATAATTAATTTTTTTTAATTTAATAAAAATAATATATTAAATATAAAATAATAATAAAATAATTTTTAATCAGTGTTTATATATAAACATCAATTAATCAAATCCAAAATTATAAAAAAAAAGTTGATTAACTAGATTATAATACTACCATTAAGTTGGATTATTTAAAAAGAAAAAAGAGAGCTATGGAATCTAAATATGCACTAATTCCTAAAACCATAATCTTTTTAAAAAGCTAAAAACGACAAATTCCATACTTATGCAGTTATGCTTAAGGATTTTTAATTTAAAGTTGTCAAGAGATAATTATCTTTTTGTGATTCTAAAGTAGAAACATCTTTAAGGTTTAAAAAAAAGAGATGCTTATCTAAATATACTATCTCCGTTTCAAATTGTTAGTCTTTCTTGACTTTTATAGAGTTTAAGAAAAAAACATTGATTTTGATTTATTTAATATTAAAATTTTAAAAATAAAAAAAAATCATAAAATTGATGTTCCAAGATTTTTTTTATTTCAAAAAATAAACAAATTATGAAAATTGATTTGAATCTTAACATTAGCCACATCTTCTCTTATCTTCAAGCTGCGACATCTTTTGTAAAAAAAATAATAATAATAATCTTCAAGAATATTTTGTTTTGTTTTTCTCTTAAAATCACTCTTTTTTTAACTTTCACTTAGTAGTAAATTATATTTACTTTTAATTTGGTAAAACCACAACTGTGTAATGCTTTTCCAAAGATGAGAGAATGTTTGGGGTTTGGGAAAATATCAAAATAAAAGGAAGGAAAAGTTTATTCTTTTACAAAACGCATCAGAAAGCATAAAAAGTAGTGATGATCTCTTTCTCTTTTGATATTTTTCTTAGGGAAGATTTTGCTTTTGCCTTCTAAAGCCTAAAGCAGAAAAAAAGTTGCTTCTTCTTTGCACAACCCTTACGTTTTGGATTATACCCTTAATCTTTTACTTTCTCAATATATAATATAACTACCCCACTTCTATATATTTAAGCAGATATACTACTTTTAATATTCTTTTTATATATCCAAACCTATCATATGATACTTACATAATTTTTCTTTTTCGTTTTATACATATGATCAAGATTTATTCATTAATTTCCTCAAAGAAAAAAAATAGATTTTATTCATTAATTTTGATATTACAATAATTAGTGGAGGTAATTCTTTTTATTACTTTCATTATCGAATTTCGAATCTTACCTTTAAGTTTAAATTTTCAATATTTAATTACTCTCGAAAATATCAAAGTAATTAAGAACATATATCTATAGAGAGGACAAAAGAGCAACTTCATTTTTAGTTAAAGTTAAAAGCAATTAAGTTCATGTTACTATAATTTATGTCTGAGAGCAGGCGGATGATCTAAGACTAAGCTAGACAGACAGGATATATTCTTTTCTTCATGTAAATTGAAGTTGATTGATATTGAATTATTGCTTCTAATTAAAATTAAAACATTTAATTGATTAATTAAGTAGCTGTCAAATTAGACTGACTTCATTAATCCTTTCAAGTTATGAAATTGCTTAAAAAGTGTTTACCGGCATTGATTATTTTAAAAATTTTGTTTTTTTCATCTAACATTTTACTCTTATAATTATAAAAAAAAAAAAAAAAAATCCAATTTGTTAACATTTTGCAAAAAAGCAGTGTCTTAGTGTAGCCAATTTCAATGTCCCCCAGACTTCATCCACTTATATGAAGCCTTATTTCAACTAAGGTTTTTTTTAAAATAAAAAAAAAAAAAACTAGTACTAAAGCATAATAAAAATTGCTAATTGTCTTTTAAAAGAAAAATTAAATGATGTTTGAGTCAATATCTTGGACATTAAGGTAATGAAGATGAGTAAATGGACCCTTAAATTTTAATAGGCCCTTTCCACATGGAAGTTGACTAGCATAGCATCATCCCATTAAGTTGGATAAGAAAAAGGAAAACTTATATATATACTGAAATTTGATAGGCATAGATATTGATATCTTGACATTGACTGAAGCTAAAAAAAAAAAAATGCAAATTTATTATTACTATATTTTTTTTCTGTTAAATGTACACAAGCAATAAGAACATATTATTCTGGCTGTACATATTGTACATAGAGGTGTCCATGATCGGATCGGGTCGGGTCAGATTTGGGTTGGAATAATTTTTTTTGTGTGCATGTTTAGGTTTAGTTCGTGCTCAATTTGATTCGATTCAAAAGTCTATTTTATTACTTTAAATATATTAAAATATATTTTATTATTTTTATATTAATATTTATATAATTAATTTTAAATAAAAATAATTCAGATTGGTCTGAATTATTAAAAATTATACCAGGCCGATCCAATTTGGATCAGACTTATTAACCTGGAAGGATAATCCGAGCCATGAACAAATTTAATTGTAAATATTTGTAATAATAATTATTATTTTTTTGCTTTATGAGGAGATCAAAACCACCATTTCATGTACTCTTACTCATTTACTTTTGGAAGCAAATAGAAATTATTCTTATCACTTGTTTCATTTTTTTTTAAAGATATACATATCCTAATTGGAAGCATCCAACTTGTGTTACAAAAATATTTTCATAATGGAGTCCTTTGGTTGAATCTTTCAAGAAAAAAAAAAAGATATAGGGACCCATTTCCAAAAGCTCAAAGAAGATTTACAAGGAAAAAGGTGCAATGGTTGATTGTCTATGAACTATATGATTGCCCAAATTACATATATGATGGGATGAGTTGCAATTGTGGAAGAAGGCTATTTGAGAAACAACTTTCACTAAGCAATATTTATAAATATAGTAATAAAATACAATAAATGCAGAGATTATGGTTGTTTGAATAATATATTTTACACCTTTATTGTTCAAAGGATCAAAAGAGAAAAAAGAAAAAGGCACTTCTTTATGTCGTAGCTAGTGGTCGTAATTCCAAATTGCTTCCCTCCATGGAACTTTCTTATAATGAAAATATGCATTAATGTTTTGTCATTGTGCAACCAATTCCATTATGTATGATTTTTTTTTTTATATAAAGAAGGTCGCAATTTAAGAATAAAAAAAGAAGTTGTAGATATTGAAATTCGAACTTTAAATATACTGAATGCTGGGTGATTATATCATTAAATGTCTATCACAATTAGAACATCCCTAAATTAAAAAAGAATCCTAGTTAGGAAATTTGGAACATAATGGTAGAGCTTTTAAGCATTTGATCACTTCTTGGATTGACCATGGCATTTAACTACGTTAAGATTTATTGGTGTTTTTGTGAGATCAAACCCAATCTATCAATAAATCAATCATTATTTGTAGAGAATTATAAACATATCAATATTTAAGCAAGTGAAAGCCAAACCATATAACAGAACGTGATTCGACACTTAATTTTTTTGTCCACAATGAGAAAAAAAATCATTATTTGTAGAGAATTATAAACATATCAAACAAAACATCAACGCTCAATCACTCACTCACAATCAATTCCAATCTAACAAACATCAATTCAAATTATGAGCACTCTCGTTTGATCTCTATCAATCCCAAATCAAACATCAACGCTCAATATATGAGCTCACTAAGAATCTCTTTTCTCTTAAAATATTTTATGTAACAAGTCTTCTTGTCCATCAAGTAATATCTAACCAATTCCAAAAATATATCAAACAAATCTATTATCAAATTTTTCGAAATTTGAGTCAATATTTTCGATAATTATGAGTGCATGAAGAAAAACATAAAAATTAATTTTATGAAGACCAAATGAAAATCTTTAATCTGTTGTTATAATTATTACCACTTGATTCATGCATTCAAGTTTAATCCAATTCAAATAATGTATAGCTAGTACATAAATTAGTTTTTTCTGAGCTGTGGGAAATATGGATTAGCTATGGCATATTGATATTCGTCAAGCATTTGGGGGCATGCATGAAGACTTTAAACTTCAATCCATGCATCAAGTAGAAGTAATTTAAAAATTGTAAAATTCGTATTAGTTAGGCTAGGGAAACGTACGCTCGGCTCCATCAAAGATTGAAAAAAGTTTAAAATAACAAAAGTTCCTAAATTTTTTCACTTTATTTAGATAAGTTTTTATACTTTTATTACATCCAAATAAGTTTTTAACCTTTAATGTGTACCTAAATAAATCATTTAATTTGTACTCAAATAAGCACTTAACCTTTAATTTATATCTAAATAATCTCTTAAATTAATCAACCTTTCATTTGAAATAAAAATTTATTTAAATATAAATCAAAGAATAAATGTTTATTTGTGTGCAATAAAAATATAAGAGCTTAGTACTTAAGAAACATGAAATAATTCAGGATTTATTTTAATATTTTAGCCATTGAAAAACTAATGATGAAAAAAGAATAATATAATAGTCGAGGTATCATGTAAATAATTTTTTTTAATAATACTATTAGGGATATATATGTTCAAATTTTGACAGATCTCTTTTTTTTTTTTTTTCCAAGCTATCTTAAGAGCGATGTATCATGTTAATATGGTAACGAGATTTTTCGATATGAGTTTTAGAAATACTTACTCTCAAATTAATTAACTAACATCGGAAAAGATGGAAAAGAATAAAATAGTTAATTTGATGCAATGGCAGTGAATTTTTTAATTCAAAGATTCATATCTAAAAGAAGAAGATGAAAAATGTGATGGAAACCATCAACTTATTAGCGGAAATTAATTAAGATAATATTAGAAGATAATGCACATAATTTTACAAAAACAGGCAAATTCTTTTTCTATTCCAGGCTTCCAGCCCCAAGAAATGTCTAAGAATCTAAAGACAATTTGAACAAAGAGAATTTTCACAAAAGTTAAAAATAAAAAAAAAAATAAAAAAAACGAAATGGTGACTTAACCACTTGAAGGTTGAAGGGTTTACTCGAATTTTTTTTTTTTTTTTTTTTTTTTATAATTCCTGAATTTTGAAAACGATCCTCCTGTCAACAGATTCAAGAAGCCCAATATCATCTATTGATTGTTCCTCGAGACTATCTTCGTCAATGGAAATATTCAAATCCAATGACACGCAAGGACTTGTCTCCTCCAATGTAGCAACTTTTTCTTCCTCAGTCGAACCATCCGATTTTTGCTTGGCAGGAGGAGAGCAAGCTCTTGATCTTGAGCTGAAGCTTTCACAGCTCAAAATGATGATAGCATCGCTAAGGATAGCTTCTTCTCCGTTTGCATTGCTTATTCTTCCTCTTTCAATAGCTCTTTTGAAACCCATTTGAGAGCAATAATCTGCTTGCTCAACATCTTCAATGAAGAACACTCGATGTGGGTTACTCGAAACTGCTTCAGCAAATCTCTCAATGTAACTGCAACTTTGTTCATCTCTTGATCTCTTGTTTCGACTATCTTCAGTCGAGTCCGCTCTCGTAGATGAGAAACTGCTTAATTCAATCTTGACGAAGTTGGTCTGTGAACCAAAAACAAGCCTAGCCAACTCTTTCGCTATCTTCTCTTTAGCTTGAACGTCAACACCTTGGAAAAACAACCAAGTTTCTTCTTTAGACTCACCAATATCTCTCAACTTCCGTTTTCTTCTTAACATCCCAGACCTGCATTTTAAGATTGTGCTCACGATCTCCGGAATTATATCTTTTTGCCATGGCACCTTCTTTTCCAATGCACTGCACAAGGTGGTCAAGTTCTCAGCATTTAGTTCCTTGAACTTGTGAACATATTCCATCTCCATCACATCACTGGAAGAAGCTGAGTTAGGGTTGGAATTAGGGTTTGATGACGATAATAGTTGTTTAGGGTCCTTATTATTATGTTCTGGAATATATAATCTCAAAGTACTGGTGGGTTCAACAGTGTTTTCAACTGTTTCAGTAATCCAAAAATGGTGGCCTTTCCAAGACTGTCTAGGTTCAACCACAGGCCAGTCATGGTGGTGGAGCTGCTGCAGGTATTGCTGGTCATGTGAAAAGCAAGAAGTAGAAGAAGGAGGTGAAACAGAAGTGAATGTATGGGTTCTTTCAGATATTGAATATGGTTGTTTATGGACTGAATTGCAAAATGAGTTCCACTTTTTGCAAAGTTCTCTCACTGGGGCAGAGTCCTGGTAAAATAAAAATAAAAAACAAGTTGCAAAAGAAAAAGTTAGTTTTCAACTTGTATATAGTTGGACACAATAATTTAAATGTGATTATAACCTTATCATTGCTGCCTATTGTTCCTTTGTTATCATCCTTGTATTGTTGAAACCATGGAGGGAGACTTGAAGTGGTGGAGTACTCACTGTTACAAGTACTGCTTTGTAAGCTTCGAACTTCATTTTCAAACTTTGTGGAGCAATCAGCACAGCAACTCAGCTGTTGCTTCTCCTCTCCTCCACCATCAAGAAAAATCCAGCTTGACCCGTTTTCGACTTTCTTGCTTGTGGACTGACTTTGTAGATCACTGAAGGGAAAAAAAATAGTACAATGAACTTGATAAGTAGACAATATTGACACTTTTGGCATTTGGAAACTCCAATCAATGAAATTTTTTGGAAACTGTAACTTGAAGGGGAATAAGTATATTCGATATACAGAAACCTAGCCTCCTTTAAATTCCTCTTCCTTTTCATTTTTACTTCTTTTAAGGAAAAAGAGACTATTATTAACTTTTTTTAATTGTCGATTATCTTCCTCAAGAAATAAAGCAAAGAATAACTACTTAGACATTTCTTAAAGAAAAGAAATTAATAAAAAAGGAAAAGGAGCGTGAAGAAATTAACTTGATTTGCTATTTGCTACTGTTTACAACTTAACCATAACAGTAGCTACCTTGTTAGTCTCTCAAAGAGGGAAATAGAATCCAGTTTTTCAGGATCAATTTTAGTTGATTCATATGAAACACGAGAATCAAAAACTATAAAGCCATAATAATTAGTGTATATATATATATATATATATATATATATATATATATATATTTCAAAAACCTTTATGCAAAGATTATCGACAAGTTTACCTGTCAGTGATGAGACTCAAGCGTAAGCTGCCTGCAGGAATTGTTAGAGGATGCAAACCCCAAACAGTTTCCAATGATGGATGGCCAGATTTGCATCTCATGTAAGTTTGGAATGTGGCAATCCCCATGAGCCTAAACCTGCAGCCACTCTCTCCAATATTACAAACCAATAATTTCCCAAGCTCCATGATCATATGCTCCACTGGACAGTAATAGCCCCTACCTTGCTCACTTGAACTTGCCCTATACTCAATAGCCCATTTCAGATCTCCTAAATTCAAAACAATCCCTGTTCCTAAAGAGTACTTCCTGACATGGCTCTTTAACTCTTCAAGTTTTTGCTCAACCTCTACTCTGTTTAGATGCCCAAAAGATGAGAAAGAGAGGTTTACAAACTTAGCATCTCTCAAAGACTCAGGAACATCTCCTTTGTCAACTTTATCAATCACAGCTCTAACTACACCTTCAATACTAGAAATACACTCTCCTACAACCACAAAACTTCTTCTCTTTTCTTTCACCAAATTCTCTATCACAAACATGACATCTTCGTTCCTAATTATCGGATCTGATCCTCTTGGTTTCCCTACTTTATTACTTCCAACTTGAGCAGCGGTAGGAGATTGAGAGAGGACTAAATTACCATTCCTACTTTCCTTAGATTTGCTGTTTACAGACGGAGCGTTTTGAGAACAGATTTCTAAGGAAACAGCTTGTTCGACGTTGCTTTTGACTTGTGTACTAGAAAAACCAGCTTCTCTCATGACTCTACTTACACTAGGATCATCTAAAATAGATATTATAAGCTGCTCCAGCTCTATCTTAACTGCTAAGAGTGGTTGTTGCTGGTTTTCAATGGAGCCACGCCTTTGGTGAGCCTGAGCACGCTTGAAGGCTGCAACCAAGGCATTAGAGATGGAAGGGTATTGGGAATGAGCTCCCAACATGGAGCTCGAAGAAGAAGCAGGAAGGCGATTGAGGGCAACATTGAAACAAAGCTCTAAGGCTCTGCACTGAAGGGGATGGGAGTGGGATTGAATGCAAGCCGTGCGGAGCAGGCCTGTAGAAGCAAAAAGCATGGTGTTAGCTACATGGAGGGGAGTAACTTGGGCATGGCCACGCTGCCTAGCAAGAGTTACAGCTTGCTTTACGACATTAGCAGCCTCATTTGTTAGAGCTTGTTGAACTGTGCAACCTCCTGCTCTCATATTGTCTCTCTCAAAACCTATTTTTCTACAAAAAGTATGTAGTGAAAGGACACTAATTAAACAAATGATTAGATGAAGGAAGTTGGAGAAATTCAAGCTTCATGGATGCTGCTGCTTGAGCTTAAAGAAAAGAGGATCGAATCATGAGATTGGGTTTTAGTTTTATGAATTGTTAGGAGTTTGGGCGGCTAGTCTATTAGGAAGTACTGGTTGAAGGATGGCTTGGGAGCTTGAGTTATCTAAGCTAAGTCTATATCAAGATTTGGTCGTGGGGGGAGAGAGAGAGTGAAATATATGAGATGGTGGGCTATGCTTTTCTTGTAGGTGAGGTTAAATTTTGGGGTCCAAAGTCGATTTTGTAGCGGAAAGTGGAATGCATGTGCTGACAAGCAGGACGGATGCAGCAGTATCAAAGATGGACCTAACAGTATTAGACACGACACGATTATATAACACGAAAAAATAACTAAAAAACGACACGACACGAAAAATAATACGAACACGACACGAATACACAAATGTCTCAAAATCTATATAATACGAATTATTAATGTTTCAAAATTTATATAAATATAAAATACCTTAAACACGATTATGACACGACAAAATATACGAATACGACATGGATACACGAATTGTCAGGTTGCCCTCTCTCTCAATTTTGATAATATGGTACTGCTAAGCTAAGTGGGTCTCTCTCTTTTATGCAATATTTTTTTTTATTTATAGTAAGTAAACATTAAGGCATATTTAACCTAAAAATCAACAAAGCTTAACGACTATCTCCAAGTGCACACAAACCCAATCTTGGCATAATCGTTTTCATTTTAAACCTTGAATGAAAAGCCTACCCAATCTTAGCACTTTTTTTCTTGGTATAAATTATAAAAGAAGTCTCGACTTGAGAATAAAAAAAGGGTTGCAGATGTTGAGATTCGAATTTCAGATTTTTTTAATGTCATTTTTTAAAAATAATTACATGAACAATCTAAACTAACTCCGGATTCATCTTAGCACTTTTTTCATTAAAACATTATAGCTCAATCAGACTTTTTTAGCCACATGAAATCAACAAAGTGGAATAATCTAAAAGCAATATTATATACACATAAATATACATATAGCTGTTTTGTAATATCATTTTTGAAATTTAAAAGAATAAAATATTTTTTTATTAAGTTCAAAAGTTTATATGCTAAAAAAATCAAATAATTTTGATTTACATTGAAAATTACACAAATTAATTTTGATCTACAATTACAATTTATTTTTTTATTTTTGTTGGTGATGATGATAGCAAGGACAAAGATGATGATAGCAAATGCTCAAAATGAGAATCAAAAATAATATAAAGAAGTTAAATTAGATGGTATAGATTTCATGGTTGAGGGAATTGACCAATATCTTAATGTAAAAGGACGAAAGACCCTTGTAATATTAATGATTCAGCAATAATATAAGCCATGGGCAAATGTGGAGTTTTACTGAAGCAAATTGGTGGCTCTACTCTAAGTGAGGGAGGGGAAAGAAAGGAAGTTTTTGCAGCACTTTCAATCCGCCAAAACCGAGGAGCAGATAAGAGAATGGGGACTCTATCTGTCTAAAGTAATCGGGAACTGTGTACGATTTTCTTCCGAACTTAGAACACTGTTCCTATCCTCTTTTCTTTTAATTCTTTCTTTCTTTCTTTCTTTTTTTATTTTTATTTTTATAAAAATATAAAGTAAATTACTTATAACAAAACTTGACGCTCTGTTCTTTTATAAAAAAAATTGTAATTTGAGTATAAAAAAAATTATAAATATTAAGATTCAAATTTTAATTTTTAAATTTATTTAATGTTTTTTTTTAAATAATTATATATATTAACTGAATCAAAACTTAAATTCAATTTGACGTTCTTTAAAATGAGAATATTATATGTTTTGCATGGGGATTATTAAAAATTCCCGACCCCAAAATCCAAAACATTCTCCTCCCACCCTCTTCATTATTTAATAAAGTTGGAGCTTTTGGACCCTCTCTTTGGTTCAAAAAAAAAAAAAATTGAAGGAACAAATCATCAAGTAAAAAAAAAAAAACATATGATAACGAACTTCCAGAGTCGTATGGGGCATTCTTTGATGGGTCTGGTTTCTTTTTAACATAGCCACATACCAAATCATTTGCAAACAAGGCTGTTGTGGTCATTGTACTAAAAGGTATTTTATTATAAGATTTTGAATATAAAATATATTTATATATGTAATTATCTTATACATTAACCATGAAATTTTTTAATTTTACAAAGTTTAAAATTTGACAAGGATCTTATAAAATTATATTTACAAAATTTATCAAAATTAATTAAATTATTGAATAGACACGTGTTAACTCTATGACATTATTTGTAAAGTTTAAAATCTTCACTACTTGTGTATAATGCATGATGAATGTCCTATTTATAAGATTAACTCTCTTCTTTATCAATTTGTCTATAGAAATGATCGTCATGAAACTTTCTTGCATGGCACATGGGTTACAAATTTATCAAATGTATTGTAGAATATGATCTCACTTGGATTTGGAAAGGAAAAAAAGTGAGTTAAAAACAAGTACATGTCCTGGATTTTTTTTTTTTCTTTTCTTGGAGAGGAAGATTTATATCTTTTAATGTAACTATACAATTAAAATGATTTTCTTCTTTTAAGGAAAAAAGGTGCTTTAATTATATTTTTTTTATATAATCATCATACAATTTTGATTTTCAACTTAGCATGATGAAAAATATAACTATTAAATTAGTGAAAACTCATGTACAAGGCATCAAATATGCTCTAACAAATAGGCTTACGGGCCATGCTTAGAAAACAAACAAAAAAAAACTAATGTGCTTGACAAAAATTAACAGACCTTGTAATTAAATTTGTTCATGGCAGTGGTAAAAATCTTTTTCTTTATTTAATTCGGGTTGGGCAGACTACTCCTCCTTGAATAGGTCTACTTATAATTATATAATTGTAGCAAACAATTGAAGGTTATATATACTCTGAATAAGAAAACCTTAAGAATGCATCTTCTTCTAGAAACATTTATATTGAGGTTTATTTGGCATAAAAAAAAAAAAAAAAAAAAGAAGAAAAAGAAAGTCCAGAACAGACAGCGGCGCATATTCTTCACCGTCATCATTATACTTGTCGAAAGAATATATGCAAACTGCAAAAAAAAAAAAAAAAAAAAAAAAAAAAAAAAAAACCTGTGAATGGAATTGGAAGTTGGAATTACATATGTTTCACGTGCATGTAATGATCCAGTCAATCAAAGCTTGTTAATAATTTTGATTCATGTTTTCTATAGACCACCATTATTGAAGAGAAAAATTGGGGCATTTGAAAAGTGGTTATAATTAAAAGTATAATGATCATTTTCTTCTGCCATAAAAATTTATAAACATTATTGTACTATATAATATATATATATATATCACCCAAGCAAAATACTATATATTGCATCTTCCTTCTTCTGCTCTGCCTCTGCTGGCTCAGTCGACACTGGGAGGAGAGGTTCTGGCTTCTGGGTGTTTTAGCTTTGTTGTGGCCCATCTTTTACTTACTGCTCTTATATTCCCTCAGCCAGCGTGCCATTACATAGAAAGAAGAGCTACACTCACACCACTATATGAAATGAATCTAGGAATTCTCATAAAAAAAAAAACATATTTTCTATACACAAAATACGAGAGATCTCCCTTTCATTCCTCAATCATCTAATTCTAACTTTTACTTGTTTTTTTTAATGCAAAACATGCTTTGCCAAACCCATGCTTACGGTTAATGCTTTCACTCTCAAATGTCTCCCTGAAAAACAGTCATTTAAGAAAGAATGCTAGGTTCAACAGAAACGGGGGAAAAAAAAAATCAAAAAACAAAGAAAGAAAGAAATGGAGCACAATTCAACAATCATAAAACTGATCATGATAAGAAACAGGTATTAGCTTCATGCTCACATCTCACATGGTAGCTAGTGACAAAGCTGGTGAAAACTTCATAGCTGCCTATAGAGAACAGCAAAAAAAAAAAAAAAACTAGAAGAATGTTCTTTGTAATGGAAACCCAAGAAGGTATTAGCATTTCAAATGAGTTGACATGATGATATGATATGACATGACAGAGGTTTGTCATGGTTTAGAATATTGTTTTCCTTTTTAATCTATGGTTTCTTTGCGTAGGATGCTTACGTTTTTGCAAACTAGTTTTATTGTTTAAAATCCTATGCAAACATCTTGTCTGGTTTTAGTCATGTATTTATTGACATGAATACTCATTCTTCAGGATCTTGATACATTTATTAACATCAATATATCTATAGAATACTATAATATTCTCAATTTGTTGAGAATATACACATGTACATACATTTCTGTTTGCTCCAATTCTTCATTTTTTTTTTTAATATTTATATCCAAATGCACATCTAATAAAAATGATTATAAAAATTTGACCCTCTAAACATAAAGAAAAATCTAAAAAAAATTGAACACACACTCGTGTTGTTAAACACATTTATATCCGTCACTTACCATGGTCCCACCATGAGCCCAACAAACATAGTATTTATGTATTAATATAAATTTGTTGATACTGAAAAAACCTTAGTTCTACTTCTAGTTTATAAATATCATTGTACCAGATCTAAGCATTAAAATACCATAAACGTATATATGTACATAATTAACATTACATGCATTAATTCTTTCTACTGTCCTACATCAGGAATGAAGCATTTATTTTGAGTAGTGTATACGAAGGAATAGGATTGATAGAGAAGTAGGACCCAAAGAGTTCCTTAACACAAATAATCCAAAACTCTCAACTGTTTATTTTTTCCCCAGTGAGCATTTTCTCAGCCCCGCCACTCCCCCCCCCCCGGTCAAAAAGCTTCTCTTATCTTTGTTGGCCTAAAAAGACATACAAAGGGGGCACCAAATTATTTGAATGCAAAGCAATTCTTAAATGCTAGAAAAGGAGTGTTTGAATGAAAGAGAGAAGGGAATATATGCAGTTTCTTAGGCCATATACCCCAGCTATAACGGTTAACTTTGTTTAAAGAAGCTAACAAAAGCCAAACCCAACTGTTTCTTGCTAATCTTTGTTTGGAAGACTATAAGAGATATGGGTGTCAAAGTGAAAGTTAGAGGGTCATCTTTTCTATTCTTTCCCTATCAAATCCCTTAATTTTTCCAAGGGAACACATGGCTAGACCTGTCCATAGTCCTGAACGGATTGCGGTCCGGATTTTTTTTTATTTCTTTACTCAAGTCGGATCGGCCTGAAAATCTATTTTACTGTTCATTAAATATTAAAAAAATATTTTTTATTAATATTTATATAATTTATAATTAAATTTGAATAAATTTTTTTATTTAATGAATAATAATAATTCGGGTCAATCCGAATTACTAAAATTTTTGTTCAAAACTCGGCTCAATTCGGACCGAACAGATAACCCAACCCTTAAACAGATCTACACATGGCATTGAAGCCCCTTACATATATAGTTGCATATATAATACTATATATAAATATATAATTTTCTTTTCATCTTTTGCTTAAAGTAAAGCACTCTCTCATAAAGCAATATTAAAAGTAAAATATGGCATTATCTACTAAAAAGAGCCGCTCATTTTTATGCTTTTAAGCTTCAAATTAATAAGAGCATCTTTTGGTCTAATACGTGGCCATGTGGAGGAAAGCAATATCCAAGAGAGGGAACAAAAAAACCCTCTAAAAGAGAAAGGGAATAGTCAATAGTGTTTTGAGTGGCCGCCCAGACTTTTAAAGGTTTTAACATTGAAGAAAAAAAGTTGCTCTAATTTTGACATGACAGCCTTGTTAATGTAAAAGGTGATGGAATTACGTACCACACACACCTTTTTCTAAAAAGTTCCCATTATTTTATAATCACTCAGTATCTCCTGCAAAAAATGCAGCTAAATATTAAACCCTTTGCATTATTTTCATCAAACTTTAAATACCCCAAATTCTTTTACTTTAGTTTCTTATTCTCTGCACTAATATAATGAGGAGCATGAATTGAACAAATTCCTGCTTCTACTTGATGTGCATATGGAATTTCTTAGGTCAAAGTATCTTGGAAGTCTCTGTACTATACCATCTAGTAAAATTAGTCCTTTTACTATAAAACTGAGTAATTTAGTCACTATACTTTTAAATTAAAGCAAAAAGATAAAATCACTAACTAACGTAACAGAAGCTGTTAAAAAAGCTGACTTGACATTTAACCTTATGTTTATTTGATGACATGGATGTCAAATGCTGACGTGGCACCAATAAAATATATTATTTTAAGCTGACGTGGACAAAATAACAAACTAAGTTGGCAAAAATGCCACATCAAATTATTTTTTGCCAACTTAGTTTGTTATTTTGTCCACGTCAACTTAAAATAATATATTTTATTGGTGCCACATCATCAAATAAACACAAAGTTAAATGTCACGTTAGCTTTTTTACCAGCTTTTGTTACACAAATTAGTGATTTTACCTTTTTGCTTCAATTTTAAAAGTACAGGGACTAAATTACTCAGTTTTATAGTAGAGGGACTTATTTGCATTAGATGGTATAGTACAGAGACTTCCTAAGTACTTTGACCGAATTTCTTGTGTCTTTTGCCTGAAATGAACATAAGATAAAAATCTCGTACAACGGAAGGACGACATCCCCCTCCCCCCTGCATATATTCTAGATCCATGGTGTTGCTGAAATAATCTATGTATATGTCTCCAGTATTTCTGTTAGGTTCGTCTTTTCCTTAATTGAACCTCTCAAAAAGATCACTAAGAACAAATACGAGTGTCATGCTATGTTATTCGGACTCGAAAGTGAGTGTAAATACGGTATGTGTTCGATATATGTATGCTTAATTTTTTAAGTTTTTTCATATATTTTGAGGATCATACCTCATATCCATATCTGAATCTATGTCAGACACAGGTGTCGAACAAAAGTACTTTAGGAAAATGAAAAGCCCAGGTAACATGGTGTCATGATTATATAATATCAAACAAATGTGCACGTTACACACTTAATTGAGATTGCTATAGGCTAAATAAGTTATAACTATGTGAATTGTTCTTAAACTTTTCTCCTGAATAAACTTCATTAGATAGAACAAGGGAAACTTTAAGACTTCTGGTAAATGGTGAATTTAGAAATATGAACAGAAGATTTCACATAGTTCGATTTCGACTAATGCATCTTTTGATGTAATGCAGAGCTGGAAATGCAGTGCAAGGATAAGGAGAGATAGAGAGAAGTTTGACTCACCGTGCACATGCAAAACTGCAGACAGGAAGGCAGGGGTACGGTAGCTGCACTCCAGAAGATGATAAGACTGCAAATGGATTTTTACATGAGATGCTTCGTACAAGCCAGTAAGCCACAAGAAAGAAAAAAAAAAACTAAAAGGCTGCAAATCATTAAGTTACAAAACCAATCAAATGTGCGACATTTGAATATATGCGTGCCCTAATGTTCATGAAAAAAGACCATGTGGATAATCTATTCGAGCATACATCAAAATCAATAAATCATGAGATAAGATGGAAGAAAGGGATCTCTCATGTCTTAATAAAGTATGTGTTAAAAGGGGTAAGGAAGACAACAAAAACAGGAGAAACAACAGTTACACTAACAGAAGAGTAAATGGGAGCGGCTAATTTTCAAATGGGTTTATATGTAAAGTAGCCCATAAACTATACAACTTTTAACGATTTCGTATCTAAAGAAAAAAAAGTTCACAATCAGATACCTGAACTTTATTTCCGTCAAACAAGTTAAACCAATGAACTAATGCTGATGTGACATGATTGACCAATACTAAGTCGCCATATGTCAGATCAATGTCACCTGACACATGACAACTTAGTATTGGTCAATCACGCTACATCAGCATTTTATGTAACTACATTAATCCATTAAGGTAATCTGCTGGCAGAATACAAGTTCAGGTACCAAATTATGAAATTTTTTTCTTTAGGTACCACCAAATCGTTAAAAATTATATAGTTCAGAAGCCAATTTGCATATTAACCCTCTTCAAAAATTCACAATGATAAAAGATGAAATTCCATGTAGACGGTAATGACATTTTTACTTATGTCTATATACTTCATAAAACATGTCAACTACATATTTTTACACACTGAGAACAGAACAATGCCTAAAGAACGAAATAACATGCCCTTGATAGAGTTACATGTGTATTTTTTTTTTTTTTTTGATAATTGGGGTAAGGGGAGGGGTTGCTTGGGATTGAACCCAAGACTCCATGTCTCACAAGTCTCTTGACCACTCCGGCAAGAGCTTGTTGGCAGAGTTACACGTGTATTAGATTAAAAAAAAAAACTATAGTAGAGCACCTATTCCTTTGCAAAATTGTCCTGTCTATGTCAGTATACAGAATTCTATGGTGAACCAACCCATCCCCAAATGAAAACTCAAGACATTCTTTTTAGTTAGTAAGCAAACCTAGAAGTCAGGCTGGAGCTTTAATCGCCTTGGCTATCCAACATATTTCCTAGATAATCATCCTGAAGCAGTGGAGCAAGCATGCTCTCAACAGAGGACCTCTGCTTACAAGCCTCTTCAAGAATCAATAACTGAGCACTCTCACAAGCCTTTGCACTAGGAAAACCAAGTGTCCATCTCCCATCGGCAGCAGGATTGGAAACCTTAGATTGGTTGCCTTTAGCTGTAATGAAATTTGGATCAAATTCTCTTATCCGAAGATGTAACCATGTTGGGTGGTCTTCATCTATCTTTGGCTGCTTCAAGTGAACAGGGAAAGAAACAACACTGTTAATTTATCAGAGAATCAATTATTCAAGCTTCAAGTATCTTAAAGAATCAAAGCATTTTCAACAATTGCATATGTCAAACAAACAAAATAATCAAATACACAAGGCACAGTTGCAGTCCACTACAAATCAATATATTTTATCTTTCAGGTGCACCAACTTTATGATGAATATTGATCAAAGATACAGGACAGCACTAACTTAGAAAGGAGACAGTTAAGAGCTAACCAATAGACACGAGTTTATTTGTTGATTATGTTTGTCGTTTTGATTAGAAAAGAACATCCCCAAGTGGTCATACCAAACATATCTTCAAAGTCCTCATTAGAATCACAGCAATTGGAAAAGGAAAAAAAAAAAAAAAAAAACAAATCAGCAAAATCCTGACTCACACTTAACCCTGCCAGTGGAGCAATGGCAATTACAACTCCACGTTGACTCCGGAAAGGATGCTTCTCCGCAAGAATCAATTTTCCAGAAATTCCTCGTGCCACTGCTATTAGGTAAATATCCCTGACTCCAGCATACGAAAGGGCAATCCTACAAGGAATTCCTGATCCTACAAAAGTTCAATAAAAGGGAAGAATGAGGATATATGGTTTCAGAAGATATTTTGGATAGTCGAATGAACATTTACTTGAATGATATCCAACCTAAAGAGACCTCTGACCCAAAGCTGGCAGATGAAATATCTGTACTATAAGTTTTTCCAGAATCACTGTTACTCCATGACTTTAGTGAGGGTTTTTCAAGTAAACCTCCCATGAAAATAAATGCCTTGAGCTGAAGATGGAGAATGAAAACCTACATTTATTAAGTTCTGTGAGATCTTTTATGGGAAAAACAACAGTGAGCGCTCAAAAGGCAAACTTGTAGGAAATGTGTAGGTAATACATACAGCAGTAATGCTTTGGAAACTAATTAATCAAATGAAACAACAGCCAAATCATATCTCAGAACACATAACCGTATAAATGAAAGTCAAAATGCTAGTAACAAAACCCATGAGACTGGTATACTTCAGTCATTTAGCCACTCAAAGGAATAATTATTTCAATTCTATGCATGCACCAAACCATATTCTTATTTCTACGTGTCTCGTATTTAAGCACCATTTTTTAGCACAAACACCAACTTGATTTCCTTCAGTTATTAGATACATCATATACATGTCCACAATTGACAACAAAGCCGACTCAATAGCTAGGAACCCTAATAAGGCTGAGAACACAATGTATGAACCACTAAATAAATATAAATAAATTCAAAAACTATACATATGGAGTTATAAAAAACCTTTACTGCATCAACCATCCTCTGCCAAGCAAAATAAGAGCTCGAACTGCCTGCAATGTATAAGTGACATGAAGAAAAGGTGTAAGAATTTTCTGAAGTATCAAATGAGAAAAACTTCAATTAAGCTCATGAGTTAGACACAAATTGCACATGCCTCGATGAATGAAAAGTAAAGAGGAGGGAAGGCTCAATACCATCAATGGTTTGCTGGCAGATTGCAAGCTCCAATGTAAATAAGGGATCCTTAGCTTGGGATTGTAGCTCAAGAGCTGTATGAAATCACAAAATACGTCATCAATTTTAAACAATTTCCATTTCGAAGAAGACATGTGATGTGTATTCACCACATCCCTCCAAACCCGCATCTTGCAAAATTTTCACTTTCTATTTAAGAAGATGGAGTACAACAGGAATTGAATTACTGTAATTGATACCTTTTTTACAGCTTCCCCATTCATGTCCTATAGTATCTGGGATATGATCAAACCAGCATCCATCAAATTCTTTTTGAAGACATTCACGGGACTGCTCATATGAAGTCTGTCGACAATAACTAGAAAATATAAAACTTTAGAAAATTTTCACATTTCACAAATTTTTAGAGAAATCCAACCTGCTAATGATGGTTTATACTTTGTAATAACACCAGGCTACAACTAAGTAAAGGTTTCAGCTTCTCACCGTGCATGAACAAGAAAACCTCATCCAATTTGTTCTAATATGAAAATGTCGGAAGCAGCAATACTTCCATTGGCATTATTAATTTAAAGCAAGCACCACAAATCAGTAGGATGCTTACATTGAATAGGTGGATATTGTCATCGGTGAGCATATTTCCTTGACATTGAAGTAGCTTTCGCAGAAACCACCCTGTATGCCACTGCATTGGTGGGGAAACTGGTGGTTGGCTTGCTAAAACCTTCAATATTGCCTTGAAAATCTATTTTAAAAAGAAGGGAAAGAACAGAGAGAAGTCATATGATACTGAAAAGGTGACAAAACCATGAAAGAGCGCCAAAATTCCCGGCACTGTCCAGGAAACATATTCTAGCAACAACAATTAAACGATTAATACCATTAACAAATGAATGTAGAGCGCAGAAAAAGGGTGGGGAGTGGAAGAAAAGTAACAGTACCCAGTTAACACACTACCTGAGGCATAAGTCTCACAAGAATACTTCCATCCACTGTTGGAAAAGCTGACTCACAGTCGTTCTGGGAGCAAGTAAACCAGTAGTATCGGATAAGAGATAAATCAATAAATTTAAAGAACTGTGAAATATCATTGTCCAAGAAAAAACTTTTAAGTGACATCATATTTTCAGATACTAATGGTAACTAGATAATTCTTTTCCATATACTTGAAAATGTTAGCATTCTCGAAATAATTTATGCATTAAATAAGAAATAAGATGACATTGAAGATATTGAAGGGAAGAGAGACGTGCACAAAAAAAAGAAAAAAATATCACCCCAGGATAATAAATGTATAATTTTCGGTGACTCCAGAGTTGAACATTGCCAACATACCACTTAGCTACCAACCATTTTACTTGTTTGGAAATAGGAATTCAGAAACAACTACTACATAAGAACTTTGACAGAAATCCTAACAGCAAGAACTTGATGTAATCCACTGCAATAGTAATTCTCGTTAGCAAAAGTAATTTCATACCCTTGACACCAATAGGAATAGGAAAAAGGAATAACACGATAGCTTAAGGGAGAATAGGTGGTCATTCATCCCAATGGTTGTTAGACAAGCTTGATCTAGTATATACTTTCAGACAAAATAAATCCATTCAGATATATGAGATCCATTCTTACCGTCAAGTCCTGATTTTGACTTATTCCAAGCAGTGATGCCGGAAAATGCTCCAGATCTATAGGATAAGCCAAAATTATAATTTTCCTTTTTGAAAAAAAAAAAAAAAAAACAGCAAGGAAAGAAATAAATATAAACATTGATGCAAGGATTTATGTCTATATCCAAAGAAGAATACTATGATATATACAAACTGAAAGGACTAAAAATATAATTTACCTTTATTTTCTGCAAGAGTAAGTAGTAGAAATAGAGATGCTAATGATATACTGTGATTGTCTGAAAACAAATATGCTAATATCCCAAACCTGCACCAACAACAATTTCAAAGAATCAATACGAATTATATTCACAGCAATCTTGCAACCATAATAGGAAAAAAAAACTGTTGCGCATCAACCACGTATTCCATCACATATATAGTTGTTTTCATTATATATTCAGTTATGAGAGTACCTAAATAGTGTTCTGTGTTTTCTATTTCCCAAGTAATGGTCAAACGTTAAGGTAGCAGATGAAAAAAATATATCTAATGCCACCAAAGCAGCAGAAACAATTCCAGAAGAGATAAAAAATTATGACAAAAACTTAAAGCAGAGATAAGATACAATTTAGGAGTTAACCACTCTTTTTAGCATGACCTAAGCCTCCAGAATGGTGAAGTCATTCCCACGTTATAACACAAATAATATTTTATTTTTAGTTGGAATCTCCTTAGTGATGAAACAACATATTGCCATTAGACCTAAATATACACATTAATCTCGGCATTAGATCTTAAGAAAGAAAATAAAACCACAATTAAAGAATTTATAAATACCCACTTCTTTATGAGAATTAAAGAGTTTATTGATACTGTCAAGTTCAAATATGACATCAGAATAGGAAGCATACCAACCTCTCTATACACATATTATCATCCCTAGGGCTGCCGTCAAAATGAGAATTTGAGGATGTATGCTCATTTAAATGTTCAAGTAGATAGTTTATATTGATTTCTTCTGCTCCTTCAGCCTCAGGACCAGAATATACCTTGATATTTATATCATTCAATGAGTGGAGAAGAGGACTTGCATCACCTGTGCTACCAGCTGTATCTCCATTGGTAGCATCTCTCTGACTTAATGACATATAATGATACAAAAGAAAACCAGCCACTTCATTAATCAAGTGTTTTCCACCAACAACTTGAAGAACACGAGAAACTATGTACAAAGAAGTGACTGCTGAGATGTTGTAGCTACCCTGAAACAAAAATTAATTGATGAATGAATGTTTCATGTGGAGAAAGCTCAGATAACAGATTTCAAATATCACTAACATTAACACAGCTGACATACAGGTGTAAAGATACAATTATACGTTTCCATCAACAGAATTCTACTTTGGAGCAGTGTTTTTTTTTCCTTTTAATTTGGGTCTTCCCATATCCTTCCCTTTTTTTCTTTTTTATTCTTTTTTCCTTTCTCAGGAAAGGGTGGAACCTTAAATATGGTGTATGAACCAAAAACCAAGCCCATGGTACAGTCACCAGAATACCACTTGAACCTCATTTGCAGGTGGTAGACAACAGAGTAAAAAACCAAGAGGAAAGAAGATAAGTCCATGACCAAGTCTAAGAATGTCCAAGGAAAAGAATATTCTCAGCCTCTTTGATGCAGGGTAAGATCTTGAACAGTAAACAATTAGGAAGAGTAGGCAGTTTAATTGAGAAGGACACTAGGTTTAGGTTTAAATCTGCTAAACCTTTTATTGAAAGAGTTAAAAACTCTGATAATAACAATCATAAAAGTTATCGGCTGCTACCCTAAATTGGGGTATTTATAATAACCCTAATTATTAAAAGTCACATGCCTATCACATGACCTAAATAAATACTTAAAAGCATAAGACTTCTACTTAAATATAATAACTAAATAAGATAGGCAATAACTAAATAAAATAAGCATAGTAAAATAATCCTAAGTCTATGCTCCTGCATCAATCTCCCCAGGTTAAAAGATAGCTGAATCTGTTGAATAAGCTTTGGTTACTTCTGCATAAACTTCATGATCAATATTCCCATGTCCCAATTCCTTTGTCATCCTGAGAATGTAATCCCGCAGAAGCATGCTCACAACTGGTTTCCATACTAGTGAAACCATCAGTCAACTCTTGGTGGTTATCTTGATGTATGTGTTCCATATGAGTAGCCTCGCCATTAACACTAGATGATGGCAGCATGGACTCTGGTTGAAAGGCTGGCTTTGCTGTCCATAAACTTGAGTTGTCATCACGAGTGCATATCTGCGGGGTTGCATACCATTCATGGCGATCAACCGTGACCAAGACAGACTTTCTCTGATGACGATCCATGTAGCTTTTATATTCTAAAGGCGCCCGAGCACCCCAAGACAGCTTAGATAGAACATAGATTAAATCCTCAAGTTTTGATATCTCCTCACCAGCTAACGTCTTAATGATGGCATGTCGAGGAACTCTAGCTCTAAATTTCTGTTTCCAACGTGGTCTTGTAAATATCTTAGAACCCGCCAAGTGATCAAGCATGTCCTCCAAGCATGGAATTGGGATAGTAATTTTGTTTATGGCATGTTGAATGCTCCTCATTGGTGGTAAGTCTTGTGGCAAGGTTTCACCAACCAATTCAGCAAACTTGTCTAACAACCTTTGAACTGCAACAGGTTGTTCTTTGAGGTCCCCATCACTGCCAACACTATTTGTAACCTTGTTGATAACAGCGAACACCACCCCTGCTTCCTTGCCTTTATCCTCAAACTCTTCAACTGTTAAAAACCTATTCAATTTGCTAGTTTCGGATGTTGTTGCCAGCACCCTCCTAACTATCAATGATTCTCCTTGTGCTGGATAGATATCTACATCATCATCCTCGTCATTATATTCATCATAAATAGGATCCGGCAATTCCTTGCCTCCCTCCTCAAGTTCATCCTCAAGACCACCTTCCGGCATGTCAAAAGGGTCGTGGTCACCTTCCGGAATCTCCATTCGGGCTTCCACATGTCCCCGTCGCTGTAAGGCTTGTACAGCCCGCGACAATTCGTCAATCATATGCCACATCTCAGTCAATTCTGTTTGCTGCCCTTGATTTCCCCTGGCACGACCTCTACCACATCCAACCATGGTTGATGGTGAATCTCGACACAAAACAAGGATCTTGTTAAGCTCTGATACCAATTTGATGCAGGGTAAGATCTTGAACAGTAAACAATTAGGAAGAGTAGGCAGTTTAATTGAGAAGGACACTAGGTTTAGGTTTAAATCTGCTAAACCTTTTATTGAAAGAGTTAAAACTCTGATAATAACAATCATAAAAGCTATCGGCTGCTACCCTAAATTGGGGTATTTATAATAACTCTAATTATTAAAAGTCACATGCCTATCACATGACCTAAATAAATACTTAAAAGCATAAGACTTCTACTTAAATATAATAACTAAATAAGATAGGCAATAACTAAATAAAATAAGCATAGTAAAATAATCCTAAGTCTATGCTCCCGCATCACTCTTCCCTCTACATTCTGTGCATAACTGCAGAGCACTGCCTGACTGTTTAAAACGTGACATGGTAAAAAGCAATGATTGATCTAATAATATTAATCAAAGCATGAAACTAAAAGAACCAAATAGCTTGAATTTAAACATCATGAGAGAGTTTAAGATATTATTCCACAAATACAAACTCCAACATGTAAAATGTGCAAGAAGCAGACCTCTCATAAATTTAGTGATCATACACCAGATACCTCCATTCTTTTAAAGCATTTGTAAATTTCCTTAGAATTAAAAGTATAAAACCAAGCATGAAAAGAATCATAAGGGTGATAACTTACTTTATTCTCTCCTAACTTCAGTAGTGGAAGCAACAAGGGGAAAATAAGTAAACTGAGAAGATTTTGGGTAACAACTCTACTTAAACGAGATTTGCCAACAGAAAGCATGTCCTTGAAGTAGTAAAGATCGTCTATAATTTTATCAGTTTTCAGAAATATGTCCTTGTTCTTCTGATGAGTGCATTTTTCCCTGCACCATGGTAGATTTTGCCTTAAAAGTTAAGACTTTAAAAATTAACTAGGGAATTAATTACGAAAAGTTTCTTTAAAAAATTGAAAGCAACATACTCTGTGGAATGGACAAGGGCATCTAGTTGTAGAGATTGCTCCCTTAAACTAGAAACCAAGTCTGAGAAGTACTTCGAGGCTGGAGGAATTGTTATAAATCGATAGACCATATCATCACAAACTGCATAAACCAAAATAACAATAAAGCAGACATTTTAAGATAGAAAAAATTTATGGACAAGGCATTGAATCTCTTTTATCATAGAAGGAGACAACAGATGAATAGTACTATTGTATATGTTGAGAGTTAATGCACGTATAGCTGTTTGAATCATCTTTTCCCCATGTTGAGAAAATTTAAGAGCCTCACTGTACATGGGAAATGAGATCACTACATCCTGCAGTGACAAAGGGTTCAAAAGAAAAGGTGAAACAACAGGAGAAAAACTCAATTTAATCAATATAGTAACCAATATAGGAAATTGAAGATAAATCATGCAAGTTTAGGGGGGAAAATGTCTAGCTGCTAAAAAATTGAAAATAAAAACGAGACATTAAAGAGAAAAGAAAAAGCGTTTCACACAAGCAAATGCACAGAAATTGAAGACAACATATTCTGATTAGATAGAAAATAGACACAAGCAAATGTATAAGAAAATTTGCTAAATAATTTTAACCTGTGGCTTCAGAAAATATTGGTCCCTAAATAAATACAAGCACACAATAGACCATAATTTATCATCAATATATAAGAAATTTGTCAAACAAATTTTGTGTTTCTTCTCTGCTACTCTCCAATATCCCTATCTTAACATAAATGATAAAAGGCACTTCAGGTAGATGTGAAGATAAAGTCAGGTGCCTCAAACAAGTCAATGGCAACCATGCCTCATAGGCTCGACCAAAATCCATAACTTCTTTTTTTCAGGTTTAACAAACTAAAAACGCACAAACTAATTCAATAGACCTACCAAAAGCTTCATCAAGAAGAAATCTAGAAGAAATTCCTCTCTCTTCATCTGCTCTGTCTAAGAGCAAAATATATAACTTTGCACATGGTCAACATCAACAACTCCTTTAAAGGCAGCAAGCATATATACAAACACAGGTAGAGAAGGGAATGAAGGTTTATTAGAGGCATCATTTAAAGAAAGCCCTTATGTAACATTGACTTCATCAAGGTTTCTTGCTTAAGCAAAAAATTCAATTGTTTGAGCATTGTAACTGCATATTGGCAGTAACCATGAATTATATGGATAAAGAGATTACATAAATGCTCAGTTACATCAACCACAGAGCACAAACATATTAAAACCTAAAATGAAGTCCTTTAGAAATGAGCTATTGAGCTCTAGTTCAAAAGCTTTAACTTACCTCATGAACCTTAACAAGAAGGCAAAGTGTGTCTCTGTTTATTTTGCTACTCACTGCTCTGATTTAACAGAAAAACATAAGAAGATGTGAAAAACAGGATCACAATATCTTGTTTCCATATTTAATAATCAAGTCAGGCAATATTTTCAGCAAGAAAAGAAATCAGTGGAAACAATCTATTTCAATAAATGAAAGTTATATTGCTATGCTTTAGAAATTTAAAGGAGAAAGAATAATAACACAACCTTAAGAAAGACACATAATAAAGAGCAAGATCTCCTGCATCAAAGTTATATTGATGTGCTATGATGTTGTTGATATAGTCATTGCTTAAACAATAGTCTGCATCATAAAATTGTATGCATCACCAAATGCATGAGCAATAGTCAAGGGATAGCAGAAAAATAAGTTGAGAGACAAGACAAATAGGCAGAAAAAGTTAAATGCAATTATTTGCACATGGCATGTCAGCGTTTATGTTCGAGATCATTTTTGGAGACATGCAAACAGAAATAGAGAAAGAAAAAGCGTAAACATGCAAGAAGTTTTAACATACATATCTATGGCACTAAGCATCTTACAAATTGCATGTTCACTATCCATGTTTTGAATCATTATGCTTAGATACTGAAGCAATGGAGCCTCGATTCTTGAACTTGTACTGATCTTTAGTACCCGTACAAACTCTGCTAAAACTTGGTATTCCATAAAACATCTGCAACAAAATTGACAAAATTCAGATTTCATCACAAAGATACTGAAAGACATAACCATTACATGAGAAGATGTTTCCTGAGTAATGCATACTCAAATATTAATGGATCTTGTCTGTCACCATATGTCACTATCTCTACAATAGTTTGTAGTAGATCTACCACTGATTCCTGCACCAGAGAAAGAACAAAGAGGGAGTTAAACAAAGACTAGTTAATTTGAAAAAAGAAAAAAAAAAGTTCATATAATCATTAGGATTATTATCCAATACTCAAGACACTAGAGTTTAAAAACTCCACAAGCCGGTTTAATAGCCACATATCCATTTAACTATATATCTTATCTTAATTAATTGAACTTTGACTTCCTTACTTATAGTTAAACGGAAAGGTGGCAAACAAATGAACCTACTCATGGAGTTTTCAACCTTCACCGCCATTGTATATATAGAATAGTACTCCTAATTAGCACTATCATAAAATTATTTAAATGTCAAATAAGTTACCCTGTTCTGCTTACTGACAACTTTGATCTGCTGCAATTCTGTAATTACATATCTATATCCACAAACAAGATTAAAAAAAAAATCGTTAATATAATAATCATCAAAATGACAATTGATGGCGAATATACAAAAATGCAATGTAAGGAACAAAGTAACAGCTAAAGCCTAATTAAAATCATCAAAATAATGAAAAATAATAACACAATTTAAAAGAAGAAAAATCAGCACCACATTATAATTTAATGGAATACAATTAATTACATTTTAAACTTGTAAACTAAGAAAGTGAAATATGATCCAAAGACTAATAATAACAATAATCAGATAAAGCATTTCCAAGATTTTCAAATAAAAGATTTGGAAGGCAGAGAAAGAGAAGTTACTTGAAGTGTTGAAGAGAGAAGCGATCGATGGACCGCCAAAGCGAGCGCCACATCGTGAAGAATGGAGGAGATCTGGTATTTTGGAGAGGAAAGAAACCCTAGATGAAGAGAATGAGAGAAATTGTAAAGGGAAACGAGAAGAAGAAAAAAAAAATTGATGGAAGATGAGATTTTACAGTTGAGTTTGGTCCAAGCGGCAAGGGGACTGGAGTAGGCTTTGGTTTGGTTTTGATATGGATGCTGTGTACTGACAACCAACTTTCAACGTTTTTCTCTCTTTTTATTTTTTTGGTTGGAAGTTTGAAATTACATTACGTCAAATTTATCACCGATTTAAAATAAAAAAATTTATTTCATCAACGCGAAATTTTTATTTTTCGGTCAAAATTAATAGATGGTAAATAATTTTTTAAATTTTATTAATAATATATAAAAAGGAATTTTTAAAATAAATAAAGTTTAAAACAAAAATATTGAAAAAGGCAAAAAAAAAAAAAAAACGTGCTGTTAGAGCAACGTATCAATTAAGCGGCTGTACTTTGGGGGCTGGGGTTGCGACGGCGACATTTATCTACGAATTTTTTAAGTAATTTCGTTTTTTATATAATTAAATGAAGTTAATGTTGTAGCAATAATTATTATTATCATGAAAAAAGTGATAGTATTAATGTTAATTGAGTTTTGTTAATGAGTGTTTTTAGAGTATTTTTTAAAATTAGTTAATATATTATTTATAATAAAAGTATTGTATTAATTATAAAAATTGATAATTTTATTTATTATTTTCAATGCATTAAATGAAAATATTATCACATATAGTAATATTAAACAGTGCGTTTTGGGCACTTGTTAACAAAATTCATGTTAATTAATGTCTAATAACTCTAATTAAAATAATATTTAAAAAATAAAAATGTAATTAATTAATTTTTTAAAATTCAATAAATATAATGTATTAAATATAAAATAAATAATAATAATAAAATAAATTTTAATTAATGTTTATAAACATAAGTTAATCGAATCCATTTTAATTATATTCCATTAGTATCACAATAAATATTGACTTGTATAAAAGAAAAATTATGTAATATTTTTCTTAATTTTTTCACTGTTTTGTCAAAAGTTTTTTATGGCAAAACTCATCATTTTATTTTTTTTTTTTGGATAAGAGAAAAAACTCATCATTATCATATTTGATCAAATGTCATTAAGTTACATACAAAGGAACAAAAAAGATACTACTAGAAGAAAGGAAATGAACCAAAATGTTCTTTCCTACATATGCCATGTTTGGGAAGATAATTTTGAGAGAGTGAATATAGGTTTATTTTTTTATAAAAATTATGAAAATAAAATTCACACATTAGCGGCTCATAAGTCATAATAAGAGTCTTACAGGTCATCCTCCCAAAACCTTATTAATATATATTTATACATATATATAATATTAAATAGATTTAATTCCCACAAAAAAAAAACAATTTAAATTAGTCTCCAAGCTTTAGTTGTTGGCTTTATATTTGTTATTTTTGTGGTCTCATAATTTAATAGGAATTAAAATCACTTTGTATATTTATTTATTTATTTATTGTACCTATCAATCATTATTTATAAATCCTTAAATTTAGCGTGTTTATCAAAAATATTAAATTATAATTATGTAAATTTAATAAAAACAAATTTAACTTTTTAATTTCTTCAACAAGACTCCAAATTACCAATAAAAAAGATATGAATAATTTTGAGTTTGAATCTTATCATAATTTTTTGATGGCGCTAATCTCGAATGCTAACCTTTTGTGAAATACAAGTGCACAACTAGTATATCTTACTTGTGTTTTGTTTTTATTTTAACCAAATTAAAATTTTAGTTGGCTCTCCAAAAATCAAATGTTAAAATTCATCATGGTGTAGACATATAATATTATTCAACATAATTAAAATGAAATTCTCAACACTGACTAATAATAGTATGACTTATTAATAAAATATTAAACTTTTAATTCCAATAATAAAAATTAAAATCTTCAAAAAATAATAATAAAGAAAAAAATAAAAGACACTTACCTCCAAGGTTTAATGAAAATTCTACTTACCCTCTAAAGTTTTGAAAATTTCATTTTACCCCCCTATTCAAGTTATAAAAGAATCAAATGATAATTTTATCCTTTAAGGTTTTTTGAGATAACCCACGATTAGGGGGTTCGGTTAAGTTCGGTTTTAAACAAAAATTACGGTTAATGTGCAGTTTTTGATTTTTAACACTTTGCGATTACCGAACCGAATAGAATCAAAAATCGTACTGACCCGAACCGAATTCCATCAGTTTTGGATCCCAACTCGATTTCATTTAAAATTTTAGCCTCCGACCCTGAACCCAATCCCGAAAATACCCCCGATCTCATTCCGAATAGACTGAACTAATCGAACCTTTTAATTTTATTTTAAATATAATTATTTACATAATAATTTAAAATTATATATAATATAATATAATATATCATTTATATTATATAATAATATATAATATACAATAAATAAATTATTTTTTAAATAGTCAAAACCGATTAAACCGACCGACTTAAGTCGGTTTCGATTTTTTTAGTTTTAAAATCTTTCGGGGTCGGTTCGGTCGGTTTTATAAATTTAATCGGTTTAATCAATTTTCAAAATTTTGAAACCGAACCAACCGAACCGGCTGAATGTTCACTCCTAATAATTTATAGAATTATAAAAAATTAAAAGTAAAAAAAAATAATCGGGGGCAGGTCAATTCGAGTTTATGGTAAATCCGAACCCGATCCGAACTCGTTATTTTTTTAAATTACCTGCTTGACCCCACGGTTCGGATTATTTTGCAAACCCTAGACATGTTATATGCCATAGAATGGAAGTTTTGGCAGATATTAATTTTTAAGGGGGAAAGAGTTATCCAAACTATAAGGGGTATCTGGAATTATGATCAAATCTCATGGGTTTTTAATACTTTTTCCTATAAAGGGTCCGTTTAGATATATTCAAATCGCCCCGAATTCGATTTTAGCCCCCGACCATGAAAAAAAAACCCCAATCCCATCCCGAATGGACTAAACTAATCGACCCTTTTAATTTAATTTTAAATATAATTATTTATATAATAATTTAAAATTATATAAAATATAATATATAATATACAATAAATAAATAAAATTATTTTTTAAACAGTTAAAACCGATTAAACTGACCGAACCGATCGACTTAAGTTGGTTTCGATTTTAGAATCTTTGTCGGTCGGTTCGGTCGATTTTATAAATTTTTTCGGTTTGATCGATTTTTGAAAATTTGAAATCGGACCAACCAAACCAACTCAATACTCACCCCTAATAATATATAAAATTAACATATATAAAAAAATTAAAAGTTAGAAAAATAAAAATAAAAAAAATAATCGGGGGCGGGTCAGTTCGGGTTTATGGTAAACCCGAACCCGACTCGAACCCGTTATTTTTTGAAATTATTTGCCTAAACCAACGGTTCGGATTATTTTGCCAACTATAGATATGTTTTATATCATAGAAGGATAATTTTGACATGATATTAATTTTTAAGAAGGAATATAGTATTATCCAAATCTCAAAAGAAAAAAAAAATATTATCCAAATCACAGGATATCTGAAATTATACGCAAACTTCAAAGGTTTTAATACTTTTCCAAAAAAAAAATCTCAACATTGTTCTTGACTTCTTATAACAGTGTCACATTTTTTTTTATCATTGATTCTTTTGGGCTTGTACAAGCTATTGGCCCATGTCTAGAGATGTTTCTTTGTAATTCTCTGTATTCCTGAACCAATTTTCTGTCTGGGCCTTCAAAATCTCCTTGCGAATTGTAAGAAGTATTAAATACTTGTGAATAAAAGATGCAATAAGGCAGGGAAAAAGATAATATATATATATATATATATATATTATATCCTTAGTCCTTACTAATCATTACTTTTTATTTGAATTTTTGTTAATGTCAGTCAAAACCAATAAAAACAAATTAATTTCAACCGTATTAGATGTGCCAAATTGACCTTTTTAAAGAAATGTAGGGAAAAGTGAAATAGACCTTAACTTCCACATGTTAGCTAGCCCTAGGCGGCTAGGCCTAGTAGTTTCACTAACAATTCCATTTGCATTTTGATTTACGTGTAGATCAAGGAATATGCAACTTTTAAGTCGTGTCGTACAAATCTGGAGAGGATTTAAATGAAAATGTTGATATTTAAGAGTTGTTCGATAAATTAAAAAATTAAATGTGGAAAAATTAAGTATTAAATTTATATTATAAAAATTATTTGATATATTATTAAAAATTAAGTATTGAATATAATTATATTATTTGATAACTGTAAATATTAAATTTTAAAAATTATTTATTTTATAATTTTAATTTTATTAACATAATATTTTAAATAATTTTGAATAAAATTTAAAAAGATTAATTTAAATATCTCATATTTTATATTTAAAAAATTAATTCATATATAATTTAAAAAAATAAAAATAACTTAACATATTCTGTATTAACTAATAAGTAATTATTTACTTATTTATCTCATTCAATATTTTTTTGCTAAAAATTCTCTATTAAATAAAATTTAATATAAATTATCAAACACATTAAAAAAAAATAAATATTAAAAATAAAAAATTATGTTATTTAGTTCCAAAAAAAAAAATAACAATTCCAAGTGATTTATTTAACTCCAAAAGTATTTTCATTTATCATTTTGATTTCTTAAAACTCCATTTATTAGATACTTTTGCTTGTTGCTTTTTTGCTCTTTAGCTCTACCAAATGAAAGATGAACAAAACCCCCCACTAAACAGTGTAGTGGAAAAGTAAAGGCACCCCTCTCTCACTCTCAGGCCCGACACTGAATTTTAATCATATAAAAATAGTGGCCTGAGTATAGATTCCTTCCAGAAAAAAGACCCAAAAAAAGCCATAGCTGCTCAAAGTTTCTGATCATGTGAGTGAGAAGACAAGTCATTTGTTTTCTTCTTAATTCAATCATCATTTCCAATCTTCACAACTGCTTTTTTTTTCATGTCTTTCTCTTGTTGTGGTAGATCTACACCCATCATCATTACTTTTTAACCTGCATTTTTTTGCTGTTCTTTCTTTTAATTTAAAATCAATTTTCTTTCTTACTCAAAGTCATTTTCAACATTGTTTTTGAGTGCATCTGCTACCCTTTTTCCACAAACATTTCTTCCATTGGGATAATCAATGACATCAAGAAAGCTCATTCATGATGCATGTTTTTTGGGGGTAATTACAAGAAAATGTAGACTGTAAGTGAAAATTTAGGGTATATAGGAACTTAATAGTATTTGAAAAAAAATATAAAAAAATGCAGAAATGGGAAGAATTTGGATTGTTCTAAATAAAAACTGGATAGGTTGACAAGATCAGAATTGGATGGCTGTAAGGCTGTAACCCCATTTGAAATACTATCAAAGAAGTGGTCCTACATTCCAATTCCATTTCCCAAAATTGAACTTGTCCTGTTTTGTTGCTGGTTTTCATATATAATTTTTTTTTTTTTTTAATTTGTTATAGCCAACCTATTTTAACTTCCAACCCCACAACTGAACTTGTTTTGTAGATAGGTGAGCAAAAAAGGCAGTAACATTAATATGTAAACAGTCAATCCACCAATCCTCAAAAGGAAGCAGGCAGAACAAAGTAGCAGATAACTTTTTGCAAGAATTTCAGAAGATTTTCTTGTCCACCAGGGAATGCATGAAGTTTTCAAGTGCTCAATTCTTTTTCCATGGTTCTTTGCCTAGCTACTGTTCTTGTAACATTCTCCATGTGAAATTGACAAATGCCTTCCAACAGTTGCCATAAAAAGATTCTAGCTGAATTGCTTCCAAAATTAAGCCTACAAAGGTGCTGAAACAGTTATACAGAAAAAAGAGTTTAATAAATGGTTGGTTACTTGTCAGAATGTAGGACATTGCAATATTTTTATGGTTGCAGCAGACAAAATTTGTGCTTTGCGTTGTTGATTTAAAGACGAATCAGATATAAACTCTGAGTTGGTTCAGTGAATGAAACTAATATCAGCTGGGGAATAGACATTTGTTTTGAAACCAGGATAAAACTGGGAAGGAACTTGTATCCAAATTCAACTTTTTTTTCCAAGAGGGAGGTATTACAGGAGGAGCTCTAGGGTAAATTTCTTAGAGTGAGCTTAAAATAGGCTCTATTACATATAAACATGATAAATTACATAAAATTGTTATGTTTATATGTAAATTTTTTTATATATAAACATGATAAATTACATATAAACATTATAAGTATGCCATGTATTTATGTAATTTTTTACATATGTATTTTTTTTTTTATATAAATATGACACAAATTACGTATAAATATAACAAATTACATATGGAATAGAAAAAATTGATTTTAAAGAGCTTTCTTTATAATTTTCCAGTATTACATTACTCAACCATTTTAGCAAAGGCTTTTCATATTTCACGGGAAAGTTAAACGTGAAGATGAAAAGAAATTACCTAAAAGGAAGCTGATAAAGAGGGTTTTGCCCCATCATCATAAGAAAAGAAAGACGAAAAGGATGGCTGAAAGGAAGATCATGAGGCTTTCAAAAGGAGAAAAAAAGGCAAAAAGGAAAAAGAAAGGAAACAAGGAATGCTTACTTAGGAAGAAAATTACCAGGTCAGGAAACTCCCTGGAAATGCAATTGCAATTGCAAAAAGCAATACAAAAAATTCCCAATTTAACAGCTAGAAAGCAATGAATTGATTGAATTAGAAACTAATATTATTTTCTGATAAAAATTATTATCAATGATACTATCAAATGACAACCCTTTTCTTAAATCTCCAAATAAAATATATTATCAAACTTTTCATTAATAATGACAGCAAAAAAGCGTATAACTCTTTTGTCACCATTCCATTAAAATTAGAAGAAAAAAAAGAAAGACCTTCACCTTGAAGTCCAAAAAAAAAAAAAAATGCAGCTCATACACAGCTTTGTTTAGCAAATCCAAACCTATCGTTTGCCAAATCAAATTCAATGTAATAATTCTGCTGCTGAAAGTTCCCTAGTATAATCGCCGGCCCGCCGCGGACACCTTGACCGACCACATTATCGGTAACAACCATCAAACAAACAACCTTATCATCACCGACGAATGAGAAATAATTAGCCAAAGGCAATGCCATTTTGGCTCCTCCTTTGAAATGGAAAATCAATTCGGGGACTTTTATTGACTTGTAGCCTGAAATATTGAAGCATGGGGCTAAGCCGGACATGTTTTCCACTTCGCGTGCTCTGCTATAATTTCCCATTTGTTCCTCGAACTCTTTCGAGAATAGCTCGAAGACTGGTCTCTCCATGAAAGTGAACGTTGATCCTGAGTCCACGATGGTGCCTCCATTACCGTCTGATCCTGGGATCAAAAAACTGTACGGAACTTTCACATCCTTATCGCCAACAAGGATTTTACGTAGAGTTACGTAGTAGAACTCTTGGAAAACAGGGTTTGAGGCAACTTGGTTCTTGTAAAACGGTGTGTAGCTCAGACCTGGGGTCTTGGCATCACCGGAACCCGACCCGGTTTCCAACAACATGTTGCTGCTGACACCTGTGTCATCGAACCGGCGAGAAACGAGGCAGTAAGAGAATTTCTTGAGGCCTAATTGGGATGGTAAAGACTCAGGGCTCCGACCAAACCCGGCTATTCCAGCGGGTTGTCGGTTGGAGATAATGGAGCATCCGACAAGGAAATCTTGGAACGTTTTCTGAGGAAAAACAAGGTTTTCTACTAATAGAAGTCCACCAGTGGAACCTAAACCGTATTGAATTAGGTAAGGAGGGCAAGTTTGAGTACAGTTTTTGGATGTGGGTTCACAGTCTTGGCAACGAGACTCAACGTCGGGACCAAAAAGCCAACTACACTTGGGGTTTTTGCAACCTACAAGCTTCTTGGAAGTTGAAAATTTTGGAAAAAAAGTGGGGATTTTTGCTGGGTCGACATTAGGGAAAGCGCATTGGGAACAAAGGTAACGAGAGGTGCAAGGGAACCAGGAGAGGCTGCTGCCAGTGTCCAGGATGAAAGTAAGGGTTTGAGGCGGAGTTCCAAAACTGAGAGAGATAGTGTAGCCGCCATAACTGTGAGGAACAAGTGGAGTCTTGAGAAGAGAAGAGGTAGTAGTGTTGGTTTTAGCTTTGGCTTTGGGATTGGGATTGGGGTGTTTGAGGTGGTGGGCTCTTGCGACTGAAGAAATGGCCAAGTTGTTGAGAATTTGGTAGGAATCGGAGGAAGGGTGGTGAGGAAAAGGAGAGAGGGAGATTTTGATGGTGGTGGTGGTGGCGGATGTCAATGTTGTGGAGATGATAAGGAAAGAGAAGAAGGCGAGGAAAGGAAGAGAAGCCATGAAAAAAATAATAATTTGGTTTTGCTCTGCCTTTCTAAAGGGGAAGTATTATTATTGTTTTAAAGTGAAATGAATGAATGGAATGGCGGTGGGGTGATGTTTGTTTTGTTGTTCGTTTATAGAGAGAAAAGCAGACAATAGCAACGGTAGACAACTAGACGAAGGAATCATGTTCGATTAGGGTGATACTTTTTGCCATTGCAAGAGAAAGAATTATCAATTATGCCACTACCACCATGACAAATATAAATTAGATGAAATATTTTTATTTATTTTTTATTTTTAATATATATTTTTTATAAATATCATCTTAACTCATATCAAATAATACCGATTAATATTTTTCGTACAAAGAGATAATAATTTCTAAGTCATTGATCATGTTACATGAATCCTGATCATGTCTCCTTTATTAATAAAAAAATTTGACATGATTAGAAGTTTAGAGGGAGCTAGCTGAGGAAAAAAATGGATGGAGAGAGAAAAAAGTTTCAATATTTAAGTTATTTAAATGAAGAAGAGGTTAAAAAAGGGGGTTATATTAAATTACAAATCTTACTTGGTTAAAGTTGAAAAGGGAAGAAATGATAACTAATTACTAATATATTTTATAATTATGTTTTTTATAAGTTAAAGATATTAAAACAAAGACACTTTATTATACTATATTTTGGCACACTTAGTATATGGGTGAAAGAAAAAAAATGAAAAGATAAAAGTATGAGAAAAATTGGGTGAAAAAAGTTACATAGTGGATAGTTTTTTCAATTTAATGTTTTAATAATTTTAAAAAATATTTAAATTTATTAATAACTGGCATTTAATGTTTGAATAATTTTACAAAATATATAAATTTCTTTTAAAAAAATGTTGTGAAAAACATGCTCCTAGTTATAATTATATCAATGTTTTTGGTTAAGAACTAACTATGACTTAATTAAAATACATTTAGGGCTAGTTTAGCATTGCTGTTGAAAAAAGCTTGGGTTGGAAAAAGCTTGATTTGAAAAAAATGTGTTTAAAAAGTGTGGTGAAAAATTGTGGTTTAAAAACTTTTAAGTGTTTAGCATTGCTATGTAAAAGTGTTGTAGGAAATTGAAATGTCAAAAAAAATATGTTTAAAATAATAAAAGTGTAGAGATGTGAGGATAATAAAGTCATTTTATCCAAAAGCCAGCTTTTAAAGTCCAAAAGCTATATTTTTTGGCTTTTTGATTTGACTTTTTAAACCATAATTTCAACAGCAGAAGTCAATTTTTTTATTTATTTAGCATTGCATTTACGGTGAAAAACAATTTTTGGTACACAAAATCTGTACTAAAAGTAATGCTAAATAAAGCCTTAATGTCTCTTAAGTTGAGTTAAAGAAAAAAAGCACTACAAAAGTACAAAGTTGGGTTAGTTTTTTTCTTTTCCCACAAACATGCGAAAACTATTTTAAAGTATTCATTTAAGTTTGCACTAAAAAAAAATACTTGCCCCATCACATTGGTTTCTTTAGAGTGAAAAAAAGGATCTCACATTTGTCATTTAAAAATTTAACTATGACTTTAACAAAAAATATATATATTATTTTTTATGAAAATATTTTTTCTCAAGAGGACAAAATCTTGAGAGTAAGCCTTCAAATTTTAAAACGGATAATATCTTATAACAAATGAAGTCCAATAATATTTGCATCTACCATTTCAACTTTCTACATTGACTTTTTTTTTTCACAATAAAATTATACTTTTTTGTAATTTCTACATTGAATTGTTTTTTTTTTTGTTGCTCTATCTTAGCTAAAAGGATTAAAGGAGTGGAAGGTATAAATTGGTTTGTATTTTTGCCAACTTACAAGCTAAAAATCTAAAGAAGATATGAAAAAAATTGAATTTCTTTCCATCCAATGAAAAATTGGTTGTGAAGTTAAAAAAAAAAAAAAAAAAAACTTTTATTAGCCGTTTGAAAGCGTTGACGGCTTGACGCAGCTTTCATGGGACCGTTGGTATGGAGCGGACTTTTTTGTTGCCATACGTCCAATGAGAGACAAAAGACGAATAGTTTTAAAGCCTAAACAGTGGTAATTCACGCTACACTCCATCACCGATTAAATTATAGAAACATCACGTTTTTCTTTCACCCCCATCAAACCTTTGAATGTTTCGTATGAAAGTAGGAAATAGAAAATGGATGGAAGATTAAATTTGTGTGATTTTGGGATCATTGGTTTAATTGATTCAATCGATTGAATTGAATTATTTAATTAAGTATATATTAAATATGTAATTTTGATATTAAATAAATATTAAATATAGTAATGAGTTAATAAAAATATGTATTTTTTTAATGGTAAGATCTTTAATATACGATTAAGAAATTAAAAATTCAAATTTCATTAGTTACAAAAATAATTTTAATAAAAATAATAATAAAAAATCGAATTTTTGTCGATTTTCACTGGTTGAATCAATTTCTACCGATTCATTGAATTTTCGATTCTTTAATATGTGCCGGACCGGACAGGCCATCGATTCTCGATTAAACCGATCCGATTCATTTTTTTCAACACTGTATGTAAGATAACTTTCTTTTTTTAGAACTAGAGAAAGCACAAGAATCATTACTATCAGATCCCTCCTATAGTGGAAAACTAGCTCAGGAGAAACATGTCTCATGGGAGCTTCATGAACTTCTTGTTGCAGAAGAGAGCTATTTCAAGCAAAAATCAAGGATCAGCTGGATCAAGGGGACCAAAACACAGGATTTTTTCATAAAATGGTGGCAGCCAAGCAAAGCAAGAACACTATTAAGGTATTATATGATGCTGAGGTTGGATTCTCTTGCTCAAATATCAAATGAGGCAGTTTCCTTTTTCCAACAGTTGATTGGAACAGCTGATCCAAAGGTTACTGGTTGCTCTCAGGAGCTATTAGAAGAGCTTATCCAAGTCTCACTATCAATTGAAGCCCAAGAGGAGTTGACCAAGGAGATTACCAGGACTGAAATCAAAGAAACAATGTTTATACATAAGAGTGGAAAAGCCCCTGGCCCCGATAGGTACACTGCCCAATTTTTCAAAACAACATGGTCTATTGTAGGAGATGATGTGAATAGTGCCATCTAGTTGTTTTTCAGGTTTGGGAATTTACCTATAGCTCTCAATTCTACAATCATTACCCGAGTCCCAAAGAGCCAAAACCCTAATACTATAAAGGAGTTTAGACTTATCTCTTGTTGTAATGTGCTATACAAATGCATTACTAAAATGCTTGCAAATAGGCTTCAGCAATGTCTTCCTTCCTTAGTGACAGCCAAAGTGCTTTTATTAAAGGTAGAAGCATAACTGATAATGTTTTGTTGGCCCATGAATTGATGGAGAGGTATGGGAGATCAACCCTTTCCCTAAGGTGTGCTATCAAAGTGGATCTACAAAAAGCATTCGTTTCGTTGAGTTGGGAGTTTATCATGGCTGTTCTAGTAGCCCTTAAGATACAAGCAGAATTCATTGGTTGGATTAAATGTTGTCTCACAATCCCAATGTTCTCCATCTCTTTAAATGGGGGATTGGTTGGGTATTTCAAAAGAGCTAGAGGAGTAAGACAAGGGAATCCACTCTCCCCCTATATTTTTGTTACTATCATGAATGTCTTTTCTAGACTTTTGGATGCAGCAGCCAAACATGGAGTCTACCAGTACCACCCCAAGTGCAAGAAAATAGGCCTAACTCACCTATGCTTTGCTGATGACTTACTAATTTTTACTAAAGAAAAATGAATTATGTGCAGGGTATCCAACAGGTTTTGCAACTCTTTTACTCCTTCTCTAGACTTCAGCTCAACAGTGCAAAAAACGAGCCTTACTCCACTGGTATTGGCAAGGATGGCCTGAAACAAATCCAAGAAGCCACTGGATTCAAACTAGGCTCTTTACTAGTAAGGTATTTAGGGGTGCCATTGGTAAAAGGAGGTTAACAGAAATAGATTATGCTCCTTTGGTGGAAAGAATAATGGCAAGGGTCAATTGTTGGGCTGCTAAACACCTATCCTATGCTGGTAGGTTGCAACTGATACGATCAGTGATCTTCAGCATACAAAACTACTGGAGTAGGTATTTTATCCTTCCAAAGTTCATTCTGAAGAAAATCACTCAATTGTGTTCCAGTTTCTTTTGGAAAGGAAAAGAGGGATCAGCCAAGGGTGCTAGGGTCAGTTGGTCAACAATCTGCTATCCAAAATCAGAATGTGGCTTAGGGATCAAGGATTTACTGACCTGGAATCAAGCTTGTATCCTTAAGAATCTTTGGTCTATCTTTATGAGTGCAGGATCACTATGGATTGCTTGGATTAAGACCTACATTCTAAAGGATAGGGACATCTGGCAGATTCCTATCCAGGCAGGTTGTAGCTGGAGCTGGAGGAAAATGATGCAAATGAGACATATTGCTCAGCAAATCATTCAGCAGGACATAGGGAAAATAGTCTGGCCCACATCAGAGGAGGGTTATTCTATCAAAGCTGTATGGAATGAGATCAGGCATAAGAAGGAAAAGTGAATTGGCACAGACTGGTTTGGTTCCAATTCCACATCCCAAGGATCTTAGTTATCACCTGGTTGACAGTGCTAAACAGACTTCCAACAAAAGATAGGCTATCTTCATGGGAGATGGCAGTGGATGAAAGATGTGTGTTATGCCATCAAGAGAAGAAGACTAGAGATCACCTATTCTTTGGTTGTGAATACTCAAAAGTCCTTGTGGCAGAGAATTCTTGAAGCTTGCAAGATCAACATGGTAGTGTATGACTGGAATGAGGAACTACTGTGGGCAATCAATAAACTTAAAGGCAAGGCTCTAATCACCATCATACGCAGGACCGCTTTCACATTTATCTAATTTGGAGAGAAAGAAAGAATCAAGTTTACAGTAGCAACATGAAGACTGAAGAGCAACTGATGAATCAATTAAAGAGTATTGTCTGTATGCGGCTACATGGCCTTAGAAATATTGCTTTTGATTCTGTAAACTTGGATTTGTTAAATGCTCGGGGTCTTAATTCTGCTTTGTTTAGTCAGTAAATTTGACTTTGTGACAGTGTAAGATGCTGTATTTTTGTAGCAGCTCTGCTACTTTTTTGGGTAATAGAAACAACTGTTTATCCCAAAAAAAACTTTCTTTTTTTAACTTACTTCAATACCAATTAAAGCATATTAAAAGTTTTTTTTTATCTATCATAAACGCAAAATTTTGAGAAATTGACTGATGTAGGATTTATTTAAATAAACGGTGAATTTTTTTTTCATCGTAAGTGTCGTTTTGTCACTAGATTCACTTTTGAATGGATAAGTGAATTTCAATATGAACTAATGATGCTTCGTTGATGAATCTGAAGTTTAGTTCAATTGATTTATACAATCACTTTTAAGAAGTGACATTCAACAAGTCTGAAATTTGAATTTCAGTATCTGCAATCATTGTTCCTATCCCTAATTGCGATCTCTTTTATAAAAAGAAAAATATATGCTTCATTGATCCTAAAATTTGAGCAATTTAATATTTACTCCAAAAAGAAAATCCTATCATAAACACTACTTAATTTTAAACCATCTTTTTCTTTGGATTTCGAATGGTACTCAAAAGATCTCATAAGAGGTTAAAATACTTCGATTTTAACTATAACTATAATTAAGCTCCCGTTTCGTTATGATTCTTTTAATTTTTAAAAACTGAAATAAAAAAAATTAATTTTAAATTAAAATTTATTTTTATTTAAATATTTTTATTTTTATATTTTAATAATATTAATATTAGTATTAGTATTAGTATAATTATATTTTATTAATTAAGAAAATTACATTTATAATAATTATTTATTTATAAATTGCGTAATACAAATGCATTTTTAAGTGTTATTTATATGTATTTTTTAAAAATATTTAGATCTTATTGTATAGTGTATATTTTATTTATAGGAGGTAAAAATAATAAATGAAAAATAACAAAATAAAATTGTAATTTGTATTTTATTCTCTCGTTGAGTAAATTTTCTCACATATGTTAGCAGTAAGTTCATTTTTTCTTTATTTTTTATTTGTTAAATAAATGAACTACTAACTCATTTTTATATTTTATTTTACTTATTTAAATATTTAAATAAAAATTAAAAAAATTGTGATTTTTATTTAATTTTTTCGTTGGATCGGCTTTCTCACGTTGATTAGCAACAAATTCGTATTTTCTTTTTTATACTTTTCCTTGAGCAGGTCAAGCACGAATCTCGAATCGACTCGCAAGTTAAGATGCGGACTAACCCTTTTAAATATATCATAGAAGAAGGAGAATTAGATTTTAGTCTATTGTATATGAGCAAAGAAAACCTTTGCCTTTTAGAGTTCTTTTGATATTGCGGTTGATCGCAAACATAATGTCAGACAAGATACAAAAATTCCTTTAAAAATTTCAATTACCATGAAGGTTTTTTCAATAGCAAAAGCATGTAGAAACCTAACTGTTTTCAATTGCACTTTTTATTTAAAATAGCAATGCAAAACTAAGGCTTAATTAATGGATAAAAAAAATTAAAATACAAGAATAATATCCAATGATTTCTTAATAAATTTAATTAACCTGCCAATTCAATTTTTTTTTTTTTTTTACTTTTTAATTTAAAAAAGGAGAATCCAAATTGTAATACTTTAAGTAGAGAGATCATGCACCAATTAATAATTGAACCAAATTCTCAAGTGTATTACACTTTCTCGATTTTTTCCCATTCACTTATTGGTATTAACCCAATAAAATATTTATGCACCCAAGAATCAAAATTGAAATCTCCATTAGTTGATATTAGTTTAACTCCTTATTTATCTCCAAACAATTAATTCAATTGGTAAAAGAAAGAATTTTTTTGTTAAGTTGGGTTCGATCTTTATATAAAATATTTTGAGAATAAAATTATAAATATATCAAATCGATGTAAGAAAGAATGTTTTTTAAAATTGTCTAAGTAGGAGATTAGGTCCGAACAAAATTTTGACAAAATTCTTATGCAATGATGATGTAATAAATAAAAAAAATAATAAAAAAAAAGAAAGAAAGTTAGCAATAGCTACTAAAAATGACATTGAGATCCATGTGGTGGTGGGGTAGAAAAAGCCCATCACTAGAGTAAAAGTTGGCTTTAAGTTAGCATCCAATCCATGAATATATGAAGAAAAACCAGGCACGTGAATCAACATTGGGGAGCGAGGGTGGTGTCATTCTCATGACTTCGCCAAACTTTATGTCATACTATATTATGTTACATTCATTAGTAGTTTTTCAAAAATATGATAATTTTTTAAAGAAATTATTATTATTTTTTTAAGAAAATGTGATTTTTAAATTAGTGGTAGATTTTTAAAAGAATGTTAATTTTTTTAAGGGAGTTGTAGTTTTTTTTTTAAGAAAGTGAATGATTTAAAAAAAAATATTATGTTAAAAATTAAAAGACATAAACATACTTATAATATTTTACTTAATTTATTAAATATATAATTTTTTAATAAAAAGAGTGAATGAGTTTGTGTCATTTAACTATTAGTATAGATATAGATATTGCGTCTACAAACTCTCACACAATAGCAAGAGTAACAAACTAACAATGTCGTCGCCTAAGTTACAAAATACAGACATGAAGAAACATGTCCTCTTTCTATTTATGATTGAATAAAACTTTGCTCAAGTACTTGATCTGTGCAAATATCCAAATTCATGGTAGTGAAGTAAAAATATTGTACTTAACCCTAATGGTTTCATATTTAGTTTTTAATGGTGCTTTTGATTTGAGTTTGTGAATTGTGATTTCCCATCCCACATTGAATATGAACGTGAATGAAACTCGTGTAAATTCAAGTCAATTATTATGGCAACTCGAGCTAAGGGTGTTCAAACGGTTAATTTGATTAATAATCGAATCGAAATTATTTCGTTTAATTCGATCGATTTTCAAATTAACTGAAATAAAAACCTAATTTATTTTGCAACCTATTTTAATACATGATTTTATATCCAAATAATCTATCCAACCAAAATTCAAAAGCAAAGCATAATAAAACTATTATAAATCCAAATATCAAACATACTAAACAATTAAAAAAGCATGATAAAACATAATGAACATTACATAAATCTCAAAACAAAGAATATTTCGGTTAATTCGTGTAATTCGGTTATTTTCGCTTAATCGAACCAAATTAACCGAAATATTTCAAAAACATTAACCGATAACCGAACCGAACTTTGTTCGGTTAACCGATTAACCGAACCGAAAAAAAAATTGGTTAATTAATTCGGTTAAGACCGAATAGTGAACACCCCTAACTCAAGCAAATTACTAGTAAGGAGAGGTGCTCTTTTTTCTTTTCAACCGGGTTCGATTATTGTGGGAAGTATTTCTAGAGTAAAATTCCGAATACATAAAGTGAAATTGAGAGAATGTATTTTTAAGGTCGTCTGCAGAAAAGATTAGACACGTGTAAATTCTGAAATATCCCTTGCCTAATAAAAAATACTACCTGGTTTTTACTTGATATTGGCCCAACTTGACTTGAGAGAACCTCAAACGAGTTATGCAGACAGAAATTGGGAAGGCACCAGACCGGGGCCTTCATTAGTTGGACTGATATTTCAGAGCCTAAAACGAGTTAGCTTGGATTCTACTGACATTGCTGAAAAGCTCATGTTTTAAATTATTGATGGGGTCTGGCAACTTGTTTTTGCCCAACTGGCCTTCAGGAAAATGGGCTAACTTCTCTCAGAAAAAGTGTTGCCTGGACTAATAAATCTTGGACCAGACCCTCAACTTCTCTAGCAACAGTATTTTTCATCTTACCCAATAAAATATACCCAGGAGTGTTGAAGTAAAAGCCCAAATTAATCTTGGGTTTAAAGCCTTACAATATCTTTGGTAGGAAGAAGGAAAATGGAGGAAAGGAAGAAAGGTGATGAAAGAAAAATAGGAAGGAAAGTAAATGATGGAAAATAGAGGGAAAGAAAGAGGTTTTAAGCAAAGTTATAAATAAAAGTTAATATAAGTTGAATGAGTTTTTTTCTCACATTTGAAAAGATTGAATTTGGAGAGAAAAGAAATATATAATTTCACTTATTTTTATTCTCTCTTTTTATTTTTCTCATATCAAATTAAGAAAATAAAATATTCCTTTCACCCTCTTTACTCTTTTTTTTCCCCATACCAAAAGCAGTGTTTAAGTTTGGGAATATTTTATTAGCTTATGTTTTCAGTACTGTTGAACTCTTGAGGCCTTAAAAGCCCAACTCTAAGATCGTTTTAAACTTGCATGGTTTCCACTAACCATTGATGTATTGTTGATATAATTTTATAATTTATATAATTGATTCATGTAATCATCTTTAATATATTACATCTAACAGGTTTAGGGCTCAAATCTCAGTATCTGCAATCACTTCTCCCATCCCAAACTGCGATTTTCTTTATACCAAAAAATATGTCTACCTATTTTCCATCTTCTTCCCTAGTTCACCAATAACTAGCTAGTAGCAACTTTATGAAGTTCTCAAACATAGATCTAAACCAGAAAATGGCATTGTAAGATCACCATTTATCCACCATTTTCTAAAGTTTCAAGTTGGTAGAAAATTGAACATTTTTGCAGAACAAGTTGAAGAATCATTCGTAATGAAATGGAAACAATGTTATTCATCAAATATTAATGGATCAATATTCCAATATTTTAAACTACAAATGACTTAAATTATAATGTAAGATGACAGCTCATTAGCCTTTTCTTAGTTCCTTCGAGATTGCTGGAGCCTAGAGTCAAGTGAGCATTTTCTGAATTTAAATACAACATTAATTTTATCTGTTTGCCCCAACTATAAGTCATAAAGATTTCAAATCAAGGAAATGCAAATCAAATCCTGGAAAATTCAGTTGCCAGCATCACCTTTGCAATTATTTATCAGGGAACCCAAGTTAGAAAACTATAAATTTAATGACAATTTAAGCTTTGACAGTTTCTTCTCATAGATTTTTGGAGATCATTTCCTTAACCAAGAAGGATTAATTAGATAACACGATATCATGGAATTTTTCATGAATTTTATGTCTAAAATTAAGTCTTACTCCATCTGTTTGCTGACAAATTTTCCAAAAGATTATTACTTTGATCTAAATTTAATCTTCAATATATGATATATATATATATATGTAAAGATTCTTTTAAATAATTAGATCGACCTAAATTTTGTTACTTCATGATCAAGAACATAAATTAAAAAAAAAAAAAAAAAAGAGAGAGTAAAATTTAATTTGGAGCACCTGGCAGGATGATGATTTTGGAAAGATACTAAAGCAACCTAAGATATTCTTATCGTCTCAAAATTAAAAGATCTTTTTGATTGAAACATTTTTGCAATTTTCCGATGATCATGTTTGCTTTTCCAAGAAATAATTAATTTCCTAAGATTTATATTCATATTCATGCACAATTTAGAAGAAGTCAATCCCGGCTAAATGCAATGTGCAAAAGCAAATTGATTGAGATTTGAGAGAGACCAAAGACTGGCCATCCACTCGAAAAAGATTTAAATCGATTATTAACTGCCAAAAGAAGAAAATTTTGGTCAACGACAATCCCATTTTGTCATGTCTAACTTGCAACACCATACAAACATCCTTGTTTTAGTTAAAGTATTTTGTTTTAGAACAACTAGTTCTACTTGTTTGTCCCCACTTCTCACTAATCAAAAAAGAAAAGGGTATTCTTATATTATAGTATTAATCAAACATATTTATAAAATAAATAATTTTCTTTAACATTAAATTTAATGTCACTATATGCACATTGTTCCAATAATAAATGTAAAACAAATTAGAAGTAGTGTTCTAGTAATAATTATCAAGAGTCTAGACCAAATAACAAAGACACCATGCAAGAAGAATTGGGCTTAATTAGTTGGTTTATACAATCATTTAAAAAAAATGGTATTCAACAAATTTGAAACTTGAATTTCAGCATTTATAATTTTTTTCATTATCCTAAACTATGATATCTTTTATAAGCATCCAACAAATTTGAAATTCGAATTTCAGTATTTACAATTTTTTTATTTTATTTTAAACTGCAACTTCTTTTATAAAAAAAAAATATATATATCATGCAAGAACCTCCAAAAATTATGATAAAAAAGAAATAAATAAAAAGATATTGGAATGTCAATTTTTGGCGTTAAGCAATGTGATTCATGTTTTAGTTGCTGTCAAAAGTTCACAACCATGAGTTTAGGTCCCAAAAAGTACAAATACAGTATAATAAATAAATAATATTTGTCTTTGTGATCAGCTAGCTTTTGTAGCTTTGCATGTCGAGACAAACAACAAGCTTAAAGGGATAAAGTTATATGTACTTACTGTATATTAGGATTTCTCTATACAAATGTCTCTCTGAGGTCGAAGAAATTGAGGGTACCTTTGAATTCCACCGTAGAATTGAAGTATAATTTGGGGGGTTTTACCCCCAAAGGCCCAAACTCAAAGCATCCAATTATATTTATTTAAAAATTTTAATTTTAATTTATTTAATATAATAATTAAATTTATATAATTGTTTAATTAATAAAAATATTTAAATAAAAATATAAAATAATATATGTTAAAATTTTAAATATTATTAATATATATAAAGATAATGTATCAATATATTCTTTTATTAATGTCTTTAATGGTTATTTTTATTCTCACATCACCATCATTTTTTTTCATGGTTGAAAAAATCGGACCGGAGGTCAAACCGATGTGACTTTCAATTCCCGATTCAACCGGTTGATTTATTTAAATAAGATTTTTAAATATTTTAAAAATAATTTTAATGTTAAATAAATATTAAATATAGTAAATAATTAATAAAAATAAGCATTTAGCTTAGTGATATGATCTTTAATATAATTTTAAGAGATTATGAATTCAAAACTCATTACTTACAAAAAATATTTTAGAAAAAAAAAATAAAAAACGGTTTTTTCTCGATTTTTTATCGATTGAACCGATTTTTGGTCAGTTCAATAGGTTTTCGGTTCTCTATATAGCTTCGGATCAGACAGACCTCCGTTTCCCGGTTGAACCGGCCCGACCGTCGATCCGATTTTTTCAACCATGGTTTTTGCATCAAAACATATATCCTACCATTGATTTTAATCTCATCGTCCATCAAAATAGATTTTGAATTTCACACGTGTATCAACGATGATAATTATAAATGTATTAAAATAAATTAAATAAACTTAAAATCTTAACTTTACTTCAAAATGTATATTTTCATAAGTCATATAAAGTTAATAGATAATACTAGTTAAGTATCATACAAAGAAAAAAATTATTAGGAATACTTGAGTTGTTAGTATATATATATATATATATATATATATATATATATATATATATATATATATATGAACGAGGAGGGATCCACTTATACTAGTATAAAATTAAATTAGTTTTACATACTTTCTTAGCTTTTTATACGATTTATATTTGTTTAATCCGACCGTCGCATTTCATGTTCTATTCACGTAGATCATGCACGTCGAATTTTGAGTAAATTAAAAATGTTTAACTATTTGTACGATGTAAAAAACTTTAAACAGTTAAATATATATTGAAAAAGACAATATTCTCAATAAATATAATAAAGATATTGAATCGTTCGAAATTTTACGTGCACGACGAGTACAATTATATTGTTAAATCTAACAGTTGATTTGTTAAAATATAAATCGTATAAAAAATTACGAAAATATTTTACACTAATGTAAGTGGATCACTCTTCTCTATATATATATATATTTATTTATTACTTCTTAGAACACTTGATAGAATATTTGGGTCCACAAATTCAAAGATAAAAATAGGAGTAACATGTTGAGACAAGTGCTTACTGCATGAATATTATCTCAATCATTTCAATCTCATCATATATTTTTTTATTTGACTGCATCTTACCAGTATTATCACCCCGCATCCCCCTAAAATTGCTTAATCTTCTTAATGTGAATTAAATTTGACTAATCTTCCTCAATGTTTTGGTTTTTTTTTTTTTAATTTATAACCTTCAATCATATGGAAGTTTAGAAATTAAATATTTTAAATTTTTGTTTACAAAAAACATAGTTTGATAATAAAAAAAAATTACAAATATTGTGATTCGAATTTCAAATCTATTGAATATTATTTTTTAAAAATAATTGTATTAATTAACTGAACTAAACTTTGAATTTAATATTTTAAAACTTTAATGTAAGAAATGAAATTATATTTACCATAATTATCGTGTTCCTTTTGATAGGCCATGCCATCATCAAAGGAGAAAAAGTACTTCTATGGTATATAGTTGTAAGAGGTTCCAATATTTCAGATCATTGATCTTCATGTTGAAAAAAGAAAGAAAAATTCTTGAAACAGATACGACTTGTAATCCATAATTTCATGAAAACTTCATATCATTTTAAGAATGAATATTAATAATCTAAGTTTTTAAAACAGACTCGTGAATTATTAATAGAAAAGGAGCAGCGTTCTTCCCTGGAAATCGTAATACTTACTGCAAAATAGAACACTAAACAGTGTAAATATGAAGCTAGCTAAAGCTAAAGCCTAACTGAAACCAACTGTATAATAACCGTCAATCCATCCATCCATCATTCCTTGGGACTGATCGAGAGCTTTGCAAATCTCGAGAAATTTTTTTAAAAAAATCATTCAAAGAACAACGAAATCAATAGAATTTGACACTAAGCCATTAATGGTTTGACAGCAACCCCATGCTCTGCTCTGTTCTCTTTCTGTCTGCGTGCACTGCGCTCGTGCCATCCCCATTTCCTCAATCCTTTCTTTTTCCTTTTTTTTCTTTGCCTTCTGCGTCGGTTATTTTGCCGGCGGCTTGTCCCCACGTGTGTGTCTCTCTCTCTCACATTGTGGACCCATCTTTTTATTATCTCGTGGGGGCCAATTGCCATAGCTCCCTTTGGCCCTTTGGCAGAGCTAGCTTGCTCCATTTGATTTTTTGGCGCCGTTAAAATCTTTAATTATACGGTCGGATATCTTTCTTTGCCGGTGAAATCTAACGGATGTCATACCCTACACGTCCTTACTTTGAGGTTTACACAATATTTGTCGGCAAAAAAATTCATACGAAGAAGAACTCGTTTTCAAAATAGAAATATAGAATAGAACCTTTATTAAGACAAGGATTTGCGTTGTCTACTACTCTACTGTTGTAATTTTTGGCTGCTATACGCGCGGATTATGAACTGAAATTTGGATAAATTGCCTGTCACGTATGCAGTAATTTTGATCATGAATGGTAGGATTATAAATGAATCCGGTTTGAACGAATAGATCTATGTTCGTGTTCATTTATTTATTTTTGAGTTTGTTCGTGTTCGGTTCGTATTCGTTAAAAATTTTAAAATTGTGTTCAAGCTCTGTTCGTTTAAAATTAAGTGTGTTCGTGTTCGTTTATTTAATGTTCATGAACAAGTTCATTAATTAAATGAAATTGTTCGTGAACATTGTAGACACCTAATTTTGTCCGGACCACTAAACAGGTATGTTTTCTTCCCATATTGATGTTCCCAAGTGTAAAAAGACTGTTTTCATCCTGCAGGTGGTACTCCGAGACTTAGTTTAAGAGGGCGAGCACAAAAAGTCAAACTTGAAAAAAGTCAACCCCGAAAAAGTCAACCCCGAAAAAGTCAACCCAGAAAGTCAACTACTGAAAAAGTCAACCCACTTTCAAAATCAAGATTTTAAGTTCAATTGAAAAATGGCGAAAGAATTTTGATAATCCGAGGTCTACATTGAAAGATATGGAGTTCGAAAGTTGGGATTTGGAGATTCAGTAGAAAGGAAACCCTAATCCGAGAAATTTGGGGAAAAGTGCTTAAACGATCAAACTGGTCGAAATTGAAGGTTCCAAATGAAAGATAAGCACTGACTACGGGTAATGGAGAAGTCACTTGCAAGAAAAACCGAAAAAAAAGTCAATCCGGGAGAAAACCGAGAATTAGGGTTTTTAGTGGATTTCGGTGAAATCGGGAAGAATCACAGAAATGGCCCGACTTGGTAAGACCAAAGCCCCCAATGGATGAGGAATGATTAAAAAGGATGGCCCAAGGCTCAGATTGAAGAAAATCTGAAAATCGGACTTGTTTTGAGCAAAACCGGGTTTCGGAGGTTAAAGGGTAAAATTGGAAAAATTTGGGAAAAATAGCAAATGGACTCCGAAAATTATGGAAAATTTGTCAATCTCATTCTTAAATCATTTGAAAGAGATTGGAGAAAGAAAATCTTGATTCCGAGTTCGTTTGCAAAGTGGCCAAATCCCGGGCTTCTTATGTAGTAATTCAAAAAGATAAATCCCGGAAAAATAGCAAATGGACTCCAAAAATTCTGAAATTTGGAAAATCTCATTTTTTAAATTATTTGGAAGAGATTGGCGAAAGAAAATCTTGATTCCGAGTTCGTTTGCAAAATGGCCAAATCCCGGGCCTCCTATGCAGTAATTCAAGCCGATAAATCCCAAAAAATACCAAATGAGCTCCAAAAATTATGAAAACTTCCAGATCACACTTTTTAATTATTTTGAAGAGATTGGTGAAGAAAAATCTTGATTTGGAGCTCGTTTAAAAAATGGTAAAATGTAGGGGCATAAAAGGGCATTTTTGGGAAGAAAAAATCCAAATAAATAGCAAACGGACTCGGATAATTTTGAAAACTTCCAGAACTCAATATTTTATTATTTTGGAAGTATTAAAAAAAGAAAAATTGAATTTGGAGTCCGTTTGATATTTACTTGCATCCGGGGGGCAAAATGGTCATTTCACCCAAGCAACCGAAAAGGGCTTTTTTTGGCCCTTCAAAAAATCTGAGTTGGGCTGGAAAAGAGATGTGCTGGCATACCCAAGCCCAAAGAAAGGAGGAAGCTTCTAATTTTTTTTTAATCAAGTGGTTAAAAATCAAGAGTTAGTTAACCATTCTCTTTGATCAAGCCATGGTGATTAAACCACATAGGTTAAGAAAGATGTCAACATTATTTTTGCATAGCTGTAATTTGAGAGGGCTGAGATGCTAATCTAAAGGTGGTAATTTCATGACTTTTCATCTTGAATTATTGGCCATTTGATGGAAATTAGGTTACACAAAAATGACAACATCTTGGAGGCTATATAACCATGCATTAAGGCTAGCCCTAAGGAGGAAGGAGGCAGATTTTGGTTTCTTCTTTTCCATTTTGGCTGATTTCTCTTAGTTTTTCTTAGTTTTTATCTTCTTGGTTGAGAGCAAAAAAAGAAAAGTTTAGAAAAAAAGGAAAGTTTGAAGAGAAAAGCTTGAAATATTAGCTTCTTGAGGTTGCTCTTGAGCACCAACTCTTGCACTTTCATTTTCTATTCTTGTTTTTTGCTATTTTAATCTCTACTTGGTGAGTTTTCATTTTAAAATAATATTTCTTGTTCTTCCTTCATTTCCTTTCTTAAGTATTTTTTTTACATTTTTTTTACAATAAACTCACCATGGCCAAATGGCCTACATTATTTATTTTAAGTTGTTGTTTCAATTCATTTTACCATATTGTTTATGCTATTTTCTTTGTTTTTGATGTTTTAAGTGTTATGTTATTTCATGTTCTTAAGTTATATTTAATTTGGTTGCTTTGTTTGTTGCCATTTATGTCTTAGATATCATGTTTTTGCATTTTTCATTTTCTGTTTTCATGTTGTTTAAATTTGAGCATGTTTTAGAGTTAGCATATTAAGTGTTTGTGAAAATGCTTGTGTGATTCTTTGCATGATTCTTGTTTTATATCTTAGTGAGCATGTTTTAGATTTGGTATATTAGGTGTTTGTGAAAATGCTTGTGTGATTTTTGTGTTATGACTTAGTTTTTCATGCTAGCATACCAAGTGTTTGTGAAAATGCCATGCTTGTTGGAGCTTGAGGCCATTTGGCTACTCCATGTGTTTTGCATTGTGTGTTGTATTTTTGTCATGCTAGTTGTTAGGTTTTTGCATTTGCATGATATTTGGTTGGATTTTTGAATTAAGCATGCCTTGTGTTTTTGAAAATGCCATGCATATCTTAGGTCTAGGTTGCATTTATTGCCATGCAAGTTCATGTTAGGTCTAGGCCATATTATTTATGTCATGCATTTTCCTTATATTTAGTTTTAAATCCATGCATTTCATGCATTATGTTTGCTGCATTATTTCATGCATTTCATGTTCATGCCACTTGAATAATGACTTGAGCCAATTAATGGTTCAAGGTCATGCTCTCTTGAGCACACTTGTGGAAAATTAAGTTTGTCAAATTGATTATTCTACCTTTGTGATTTTTTTTATTTAGCCAATTTTTATCTAACTTTCAAAGAGTCCTAGCTACTGCTTTCAAGTCATTTTATGAGTTTCAAATATTTTTACTTTGATTTTTAAATGATTTTATCAAAGACAAAAAAATGTGCTGGCAAAGCAGTTTTTTCTCCTCCAAAAACTCGTACATCTCTGATTTTTCTGGGAATTCATCTTTGATCAGAAAATTAAGCCGATTTTTTATCGTGTATTTTTACATGTCCTGAGTCTCCAGTAATGTTTTCAGAATTTTTGGAATTTTTAAAAATAGGGTAAAAAATCGTGGATTAAAACTGGACAGTAGAGTCAGAATTGAATTTAAAGAAAAACAAAGCAGTTTTTTCTCCTCCAAAAACTCGTACATCTCTGATTTTTCTGGGAATTCATTTTTGATCAGAAAATTAAGCCGATTTTTTATCGTGTAGTTTTACATGTCCTGAGTCTCCAGTAATTTTTTCAGAATTTTTGGAATTTTTACAAATAGGGTAAAAAATCGTTGATTAAAACTGGACAGTTGAGTCAGAATTGAATTTAAAGAAAAACAAAGCAGTTTTTTCTCCTCCAAAAACTCGTACATCTATGATTTTTCTGGGAATTCATCTTTGATTCGAAAATTAAGCCGATTTTTTCTCGTGTAGTTTTACATGTTCTGAGTCTCCAGTAGTTTTTTCAGAATTTTTGGAATTTTTAAAAATAGGGTAAAAAATCGTGGATTAAAACTGGACAGTAGAGTCAGAATTGAATTTAAAGAAAAACAAAGCAGTTTTTTCTCCTCCAAAAACTCGTACATCTCTGATTTTTCTGGGAATTCATTTTTGATCAGAAAATTAAGCCGATTTTTTATCGTGTAGTTTTACATGTCCTGAGTCTCCAGTAATTTTTTCAGAATTTTTGGAATTTTTACAAATAGGGTAAAAAATCGTGGATTAAAACTGGACAGTTGAGTCAGAATTGAATTTAAAGAAAAACAAAGCAGTTTTTTCTCCTCCAAAAACTCGTACATCTATGATTTTTCTGGGAATTCATCTTTGATTCGAAAATTAAGCCGATTTTTTCTCGTGTAGTTTTACATGTTCTGAGTCTCCAGTAGTTTTTTCAGAATTTTTGGAATTTTTAAAAATAGGGTAAAAAATCGTGGATTAAAACTGGACAGTGGAGTCAGAATTGAATTTAAAGAGAAACCATTTTTCTGTTTTGGTTAATTTACTTAGAGTGGGCTGATTAGAAGGGTTAGCTATTGACTTAGGATAATTTATAAGCCTTTTTAAACTCTAAAAATGGTTTTTCAAGTCCCGGGTTAAGGGTAGCCAAGTCCGGATTTTTTAAACTTAGGAAATTAGAGCCATTTAAAAAATTCTAGCCCAGTTTTTATTTTTAATTCAAGCTTCTCAAAATTATTTTCAAACAATCACAAAGTATTTTGGTTTTAGAATATTTAATTTGACATATTTTCCTAAGGTAGTCGGATATCTTTTTAGATATACGGATTTCCTTAATTAAAGGAAAAAATACATTTCATGCATTGCATTTTTATATTCATGCATTTTATATAATATGTGATTCTTGTTATAATAATTTCTATGATATTGTTATTATTTTGATTTATATTTTTGATGTTATATGGTTTATCATATGATTTGGAATATTTCATGATATCCCATGCTTTTATTTAGTCATTTTTTTGGTCATATTATTTAGCATATACTATGTTCATGCATTATTATTTCTATTTTTATTTTCATGCATATTATATGATAGCATTATTTTATTCCATGTCATTTAAATTATATGCCATACCATTCATATTTGTCATGTCATTTAGGTTGCATTATATTATTTAGATTTTGCTATGTCATTTTATTTATGTCATGCATATACATATTCATTTCTTTTAAATGTTTCCAAAAAAAGATAATGGTTTTCAATAAAAAAAATATAAAGATATTCCCGAGTTAAAATAATTCATGAGTTCTCTACCGGGTTTGCTGGAGGGAATATCATCAATTATCATTAATAAAGGAATATCTTTCTTTCAAAAAAGAGAATGATTCGGAAAGTTTTCCAAAACTAATAAAAATTTCTATATTTTGCCACGTTTGTTGGGGAATATAGGAAAATTTTGAATTTATAAATTCCGGATCATTTTCAATAAAAAAATGGAATTATTTTTCTTTAAATTGGGAATTAATTTGAAATACTAAATTTAAAACCAATTTTTACCGAGACTTGAGATAACACACGGTTAATAAGGTACCGATTTATACGGGCGTTGTGGGGGTGCTAATCCTTCCCCGCACGTAACCGACTCCCGAACCCGTTTCTTTGATTTCTCTGGTTTTAACGCAGACTTGAAATTGGTTTTAAAAATATTTTAATTAATTTTTAAAATATTTTTATAAAACCAGTTTTAATAGGTGGCCGATCACACCTAGCTAAAAAAGATTGGTGGCGACTCCATGTCTTTTTTAAGGTCATTTTCAAAACTTTCATTTTTCTAGAGGAATTAAGTCGACTTTTCCTCGTTTTTTTTAATGTCACGCTTAACGAATAATAAAGTCTTGCGATGAGACGTCGTTATTTTTTAGGTTGCGACAAACATTAAATGAACATGTTCATGAATATATAATCGAACATGTTCGTGAACAATTAAAATTATGTTCATGAACAATAAACAAACAAATCTAAACAATTTTAACAAACAAATAAAAAGATAAATCAATTTTAAATTATTATTATTAAATATAAAATAATAAAATACAAACGTAATTAAATTAAATTAATTATTAAATTTAAGTTATTAAATAATATTAATTATATTATAAGTAAATAAAATAAAATAAAATAAACGAACATAAACGAGCTTTAAACAAACTAATAAACGAGTTTTAAATGAACGATAAACGAGCTTGTTCGTGAACATAAACGAACCGAACACACATCTGTTCGAACTCGGTTCGTTTAATAAACGAACATTGAAATTGTGTTCATAGTTATTTATTTAGCTTAATAAACGAATATAAACGAACAGAAATCAAACTGTTCACGAACGGTTCGTCGAACGCTTTGTTCGTTTACGGCCATAATAAATAGATAGATTCATAGATCCTAGATGTTGGGCTTGGGTTTTTATTTGGCTATGGTTGCTTGACTCTGTTAGTTATAACTAGAATTTCATTTTTTTTAAATATAATAAATTATGTTTTAAACAAAATTAAATATAAAGAAAAATGGGTAAATTTTGTAAGTTGTTAGTTTTTTAAAAAATGATAATTTTTTAAAAGTAAATAAGTAAATTTTTTTATAAAAATTTATTATATAAATATTAAAAAATATATATTCTTATTTATTTTTTTAATATTTAATAATATTTAATATTTTTAGTGATTAAATTGATAACATTTGACTCAATGATATAAATTCAATCACTCTTTATATATATATATATATATATATATATATAAACTTAATTGATTTTCGTGTCACTTTGCTATGAATGTTTTCTGTGAAATTGTTGTTATGGCAAAACTGTTTTTGTCATTGCTTTGTCAAAGTATCCAAGTATTAACGTAAAAATGACATAAGTGATGTTGTAACGTTGATTAAGATGTGTCTGAACTCTGACGTAAGTTAGTTCAGTTAATAAAATCCTTTGTCTTTATAAAAACTTATTTTTATTCAAATTACTAGCTCTTCACAGAGTAGTATTTTAGTAGTTTATAGTACACACTTAAGTCTTAAGTGTTTTTGATTGTTAAAAAAAAAAAAAATCTTAAGTAATTAGAATTTTTTATCCGTTTGCAAATTGAAAAGTTAAAAGTTTTTTTATATAAAGTTTAATAGTACTAATAGTTTTAAACATTTAAATTTCTTTAAATTAAAATAATTTTTTATATTTTGAGGTATTTAAGAAAAATAGTGACTACAAATTGAGGTTGAGGACACTTCAAAATTAACTTGGATTTTTTTTTTTTTATATAAAAAAACATGGAAATTGGAATCATAACACTAATATGTATTTAGATGAGAAGAAAATTTTCAGTTTTCACTCTCCAACCCAACAGAAATTGATTGGTTAAGATGCATAATTTTTGAAATGGTGTGATGATCTCATAGCTATGGGATAGGTTATAAATGAATAGAGCGTTCGACGAACGATTTGTGAACATTTCGATTTTTATTCGTTTATGTTTTTTTATCAAATTAAATAAATGATTATGAACATGATTTTAAGGGTAATTTCTGAATACGAATAAGATATGTTCAGTTCATTTATGTTTACGAAAAAATCCGTTTTTGGATCGTTTAAAATTCGTTTAATAGATTGTTTAAAATTCGTTTATTGTTCGATTATAATATAACTAATAATATTATTATTTGTTTTTTTATTTTATTTACTTATAATATAATTAATATTATTTAATAACTTAAATTTAATAATTTAATAATAACCTAAATTTAATTACATCATTTTATATTTAATTAGTATTTGTTATCACATGTATTCGCATGTAAATATTTGTTAGTTTATTTATTTTTTAATATATAATTGTATATTTTGAAAATAAATAAAAATAATAAAATACATATTAACTAAACTTTGCATGTAAAATTTGTTTCATGTACAAATTATATCAAATTATTATATCATTTTTAACATTAATGCAAAATTAATTATAAGATACAAAATTTAATGTAAATTTTAACTTTTTATTTATATCAAATAAATTAATTCACTTTTAAAATCAGTAAAAAATTAAATCTTTTAAGATAAAGTAATTTTACATAATTTTTTAAATTTTTTTTATTTATTATCAAATTAATTTATTTAATGAAAGTGTTTTAATGAAATTAAACTTCTTACTTATAAATTAGATAAATCTTATTAATAATAAAAAATATTTATAATGGTAATTTAGAAATATAATGAACAACGATGACTATTTTAATCAGTTCAAAAGATTTTTCACATTCGTACTTTTATATATATTATTGATAATATTTTAAAATTAACTTTATTTTTTTTCTATTTGTTTGTTTATTATTCATGAACATATTTTTAATTGTTCGCTAACATATTCGATTACATGTTCATGAACATGTTTATTTAATATTCGCGAACAAATTCATTTAATTTAAATGAACGAACACGAACACATTCAAATTTAAACGAACAGATCCCTTGAACACAATTTAAAAATTTTTAACAAATATAAACCTACACAAATAAATTTAAAAATAAATAAACAAATATGAATAAAAATTATTCATTCAAACTCGATTCATTTACATCTGTAAGGGATTTGGGAGTGCAATTTGCAACAGCAAGCCAACAGCAGAAATGGAATGAAGGGTGTAACATAATAACTACATAAGGTTAGGAGCAGATGATCAGTTCTTCTCTTCTCTCCTTTGCTCTGCTCTGCTCTGCTTAGTTTATTATTATTAGATCATCACGTCAGTCAATCAATCAAGAACCATAAATCAAGCAAAAGTATAATCATTACATTTGTCTGTACAACAAACTGGACCATTGTCCAAGAGTATTTCCATCTCTAGTTCCCTTTCCTTTCCTTACTTTTTTTCTCTTTTTTTTTCTCTCGTGTTAAAGAACGGTCAAGTCGTTTACAAGCTATTTGATCTAGAATTCTAAGGATTAAATTAATATTGCGGTTAAAAAAAATTTTAAAATTAAAAAAAATATTTAAAAGTATGGTAAAAAATATAATTTAAATTTTTTAAGTATTTGGTGTTATGAAAAATTATTATGAGAAATTGAAATGTAAAAAAAAATATTTAAAATAATAAAAATGTAGAGATGTGAGGATAAAAAAATAATTTTATTCAAAAGTCAATTTTTAAAACTCAAAAATTATATTTTTTGATTTTTTGAATTGATTTTTTAAACTATATTTTCAACAATAATAGTTAATTTTTTTTACGTATTTAATATGCGTTTGTGATGAAAAATAAATTTTGACCTCAAAAATTATTTCAAAAGCTGTTAAACAAAACCTAAATAAATCTTTTTGAATGACCTTCAGTAACTTTGATGGTGGTTTAATTTGGTTACCTTGTCTTGATTGTCAACAATTCCAGTGAATGTCCAGCTTATCGCCTAAAATCAGCATTGTGATTTGTTTCCTTATAAATATGATTAATCATACAATTTTAATACCTTTTAATGAACTAATGATACTGATAAATAATATAGTATAATATAATATAATAAAAAATCCTTATCATGAAAAGAAATTATATATGGCCTTCTTAATTGTTAAAAAATTTTATTAACGAATATTTTAAGGATATTTTTTAAGGTTATTACTTATAGTAATATTTTCATCCAATTTATTGAAAATGATGAATAAAGTTATTAACTACTACATTAGAGCTGCTCATGGCCGGGTCGGGCCGCGTCCCCGTTTTTTTTATTTTCTCTGCCCATGCCCGGCACTGGGTCGGCCCGGTCCGCCCGTTTAGGTCCGAAACACTGTTCATTGGAATAAAAAAATAAATTTTTTTATTTTTTTTATAATTAAAATTAAATAAAATAATATTATTATAATCCAATAGAATTGGGTTAAGTTTTGTTCAGATAATTGGACCTTGCTCGGTTTCCAACAATCATCATAATCCCTAGCAATACCTCCAATAACAAGTTTCCATAGGTTCGATAAAGCACCATCAACGTTAATCTTTTGATCAAACCCGCATGCAGGCGGAGGTTGTCCAAGCAATTAAGCGAACATGTCGAAGACTAAGAGCAACAAGCTTGCGAGACTCCTGAAATGCAAATAATCTCTAGCAATAGCCATTGTAATGTTTGCAGCCTAGCCATCTAATATTCTCTTCAAACACACATTTATTTTTCCATTTCCATATATGTCAACATCCAAAAACAAATACAATGAGCCCAGAAATCACCTCAGTAATTAACACGTTCACCCTTGATTATAAGTTGAAACACACCCAATATTCTAGAGTCATATAGTTAAACTGATCCTAAGTGAAATCATGTAACCAACAGCTCCGAGTAATCTTAGAATCCTTACGGTGACTGAGGCTCTATTTGGATGGGAGATAAGATTAAAATTAGCGGTGACGGTGAAATTGGGTACTGTAATGATGAGATTAAAATTAGTGATAAGATATGTGTTTGGATTCAAACACAGTGGTAACGATGAGTTGAATTATAATGAAAAAAAAATAATCATTAAAGACATTAAATTAAAATGTATATATATATAATAAATAATTAAAATTATATTTAGATTAAATAATAAAATATACATTAAATATATATTTATGTTAAATAATAATTAAAAATGATTAAAAATATATTTATGCAAAAAAATAAAATAATAAAATAATAAATTTAAAATTAAAATTAAAAAAAAAAATAAAGAGGTAAAATAGGTATTTATCCGTCCTCTTGTCACACAAGTCTCCCTTTTAATAACCTGTTACGAAAAACAAGCCAAAGAAAAAACTTGATCCTAGCTAGAATATCCAATTTCCAAACCTTAGATCAAACTGAATTGGATTGACTTTGACTAGCACCCAAATAAATCATAAGCTGAAGAAACCGAGAACAAGCCATTTGCTACTCTTGACCAAATTACTTGATCCTCCTTCTCATGAATAAAGATGCTAATTAAACACAATTGTTTCTCATCATCACTAATATCTATTGCAGGATTGGCCGGAGCATTCTTCAATTTTTTTTTTTTTTTGGGTTTTGTTAACCAATATTTTTAGAATATTTTTTAATATTAATTAATATATTATTTATAATAATATTATATTAAATATAATAATTACATTTTTAATTATTTTTAATGCATTAAATAAAAATATTATTATATCTAATAATTTTAAAGAATAACTTAAGACAAAATCTTATAATTTTTTTTTAGCTTTTTTACCCTTTCCTTTGGCCTTTTCGTAGACCAATTATAGGTTTTCATTTGTTATCTTAATTACTGCCCACCTGGCTTTTTCATTTTAAATAAATCGACTATCTCTTTTTTTTTTTTTCCCTTCAATAACGTTGTGAAGGTAACAATTGTACAAAATATTTAACAATCGATCGTTCCAGTTATTACTTACAGTTAGCAAAGAGCTACTCAACCTTAATTTGCTACTTATTATTACCCTACTATTTAACTTGGGCTTCGTTTGATGGTATAATGGGAAGAAGGGTTTCTTATCCATTTCGTCTGGTCTAATTCCGAAAGGAAAACCTTTTTTCTTTTTTTTTTTGTTTTCACCGCGTTATCAGACCATTTTTTAATAGAATAATATTACAGATACTTTTTTAAATATTTTAGTATAGTTGGAGGGCTATTTTTGGTAACAGGAACAGAGCAAAAAAGGGGGCAATTGATACGAATATAAAAATAGGGTCTTACATAAATACTATGATATTGTTGAAGGGCTATTTTTATCATTATACATGTTATAAAAGATATATATCCGAGAATTTCTTAGGGCAATAGTTGTTCTCGAATTTTAATTGATTTAAATAAAAAATTACCCCTTCAATTATATCATTTTTTTTTTATTTTGATACTTAAAAAAATTTTATTTCTGATCAGGTACCTATACTATAATTCTGTCAAACAAGTTGGTACTTCGTCCTAATACTGTTAAATAAATAGATGATGTGTCATTAATATCCAATTAGGTAATGACACGTGAAAAAAATGCCACATCAATACTGTCACATCATTATAAACAAAAAAATAAAAAAAATCAATATAAAATTTTAAAAATATCTAAAAAAAAGTTCAAATATTTTTTAGAAAATTCAAAATATATATAAAAAATAAAAATGATTTTTAAAATTTTATTTTTTAAAATTTATTGAAAATTTTAAATATATATAATAATAAAAATAAACATTTATAAAATTAAAAAGATTTTGAATTTTTTGAATTTTGTAAAAAAATATAAAAAATTGAAAAAAAAAATAAAGAGAGAGAGAGATGAGGGATGGGAGAGAGAGAAGAGACAAAGGAGGCGTCGGTCGGTCGCAGCCTGGCTGACTCGGGGCAGACTGATGTCGGATCTGCCCGGGCTGATTAGGTTGCGATCGGGCGGCCTCCCCCTGTTCTCTACTCTCTCTCTTTCCCTTTCTCCCCCCGATTCTCCCTCTCTCTCGCCGGTCCGAGGCCAATTGGCTGCCGGCCGACCCTCTCGCCGCCCTTTCCTCTTTCTTTTCTTTCCTTTCCTTTATCTTTATCTTTCTCTTTCTCTTTCTCTTCCTCATTTTTTTTTTTTTTTCAGATTTCATTTTTTTTAAAAATTTTAAAATATATATATAAATATTTAGTTTTTTAAAAATTTATATATTTTTTTGAATTTTTTAGATTTTTTTAAAATTTTTTGAAGTTTATTTTGAATTTTCCTATTTTTTTGAATATTTATTTTTTTAATTTAATGATGATGTGGTATCATAGAGTTGACAGTGACATGGCATTTTGCCACGTGTCACTACATAATTGGATGTTATTTGTCACATCAACATTTATTTAACGGTGTTAAGATGAAATACCAACTTGTTTGACGAAATTATAATACAGGTATCCTATTAGGATAAAAAATTCTTTAAATACTAAAGTGGAAGAAGTAGTATAATACATGGATATTTTTTTATTTAAGCCATTTTAATTAGTTCCATAATCTACAAATTAATCATCACAAGCCATTAAATTAATGTTAATTAGTATGTTAACATCCAATGAAAAGTGGTTTTCGCCTTTGACCAACTGACTTTTAGGGGGTGTACAAGTAATTTTCCCTCATGCATGGCATGAAATATGAATGACAACACCTTTCTTTGCACCTAATTAGACATTAAATGACCAAAGCAAAACACTTAATTATCATGTTAAATAAAACTTAATTACAGTTGTCCAATTAATGTGGGATATTTAATTAATTGAAATATTAAGGAATTTTTACCAGTGAGCTGCATGCTTTTGTAATTAAAGAAGACAAATGCATTATTTTAGAAAAAAATAAAAAAATTAAGCAACTTATTTATTTTAAGAATAAAAATAATATTCAAATTTAGATGCTGTTCTCATTTAATTGTTATGAGCTCCTTTCATGGGTTATTACATCTGAATTTTTGATGCGTTTTATCACATAATAGTTTGGATTTTAGAAGTTTTATTATTTAATTCTAACTTCTAAATTTCAATGTATTTTTAGTTTTCTTTCAATAAAGTTTTAATTGAAAATTTAACAAATTTTAATTAAAAAAATGAAAAAAAATGTTTCTTGAATAATATAGATATATGAAATTATGAATTATTGTATGTCATATAAATAATCCATATATATTGTTGGTTGATTAACCAAAGCCAAGCCCGAAAAATGACAATCTTTGAAAGGCTGACTATCGATCCACGTGGATGAAAACTAGTGGCTGACAGTGTGAAACTGAGATATAATTTATAGTCTCCATTTTTCTAATTAAGTTCCCACTTTGGCTATATTTTGTTCCATTAATTATTTAATCAATGGCAATGGTCCCTGTCTCTCTCCATAAAAAAATATCAATATTTTCTACCTTCCAAATAATAAAAAATCTCAAAATAAGCAGGAGTTTGTTAATGATGTCTATAAATACTAAAAAAATCTTCAATTGTTATTTTAAAAAAAATTAATTGAATATATTATTTTTATTAAATTTAAAAAATTATATATTAATTATATATTTTAAAAATATAATTATTTTAATCAATATCTCAAGATATTAATTAATATTTTTTTATAAGTAATATTATAAAATATATATAAAATTTTGTTAACAAATATTTTATTATTATATTTAGTAATATTTTTATTTAATAAATTAAAAATGGTAAATAAAATTAAAAATTATTGTATTTAATATAATATTATTATTATAAATAAAACTAAAGATACTCGTTAAAATTATATATATATTATTAATAAAGAGAGGTACTACTCTTGAATTAAATGTGGCCTTTTTGGAAACATATTTCTTGTTTTTTCCTTGTGTATTTAAACAAATACTCACCTTGTTCTCATTTCTCAACCTTCTTCAAAGGACATCATTATTGTTAGACAAAGAAAGAAAAAAAGGGAGAGAAACAAAGAAAGAAAGGAAAAGAAAGAAAGAGAAAGAGAGGGAGATGGAAGAGACAAAGTCCAGATTTAAAAGGATTTGTGTGTTTTGTGGGAGCAGTTCAGGGAAGAAAACTAGTTATCAAGAAGCTGCTGTGGAATTAGGCAAGGAACTGGTAAATTAAAACAATCAAGTTTTTCTTTCTTTCTTTCTGGGGATAAGAATTTTCTCCTTTTTCTTTTCCGGTTTAATTTGTACTTTTGAAGAGCTTCCGAGGAAGTATATTTCCTGAAAATTTAAAACAATTCTAATTAGACCTTTATTTGTACTTGTTTTTAGAACTATATATACTCCAAAATAATTCCAATGTTTTTCCATCTCAAACTTAGATTTTAATTTCTCATTGGTTTCAACATGGAGTCCTTACTTTGTTTTCTAGAAAATCTGGTTCAATGGATGAGTTGTTTTTAACTCGGTGCAATTCTCTCCCATAGATGAAGAAAACCCTTTCCTCAATCACATACACTAATTTCTTCTTCATGGTTGAAAATTCTAAATATCTTAAGCTATATTCCTTTTAGATGCCAGAAATGAATTTTCTTTTATGAATTCTTTTCTTTTCTCTTTCTTCTCAAGTGGGAGGAGTGTTGAAAGCTGAAACAATCAATGCTTCGACGTGCGCTTATGATTGTTGATGGGGAATTAGCTGTATAACGAGAGAAGGTTTAGGGTTTATGTTTGGCATGAGAGAGAGAGAGATAGACTTTGCTTGCTGTAACCTGCCTGTCAGTTGAGCAGCCTTCTTGCATGATCGTTTGTTTCATTTTCATTTTTTTTAAGAACCCTTTTGAAAATGAAATAATACAGTAACATTAATAAGAATAATCATAATCTGCTGCTTTTCCCAAGGGAAACAAACGTGCTTGCTTTGCCTTGATATCATGACTCCTTTGAGCGTGTTCTTCCCTTTGGCACTTCTACAAGAAAACCTCCATTATTTTTGTTTATGGGGTTCCATGAAAATATATCATTCCCTTTCCACTCAACCTTATAATTGTTTTCTCAATTTGTTTATGTTTTCTATTGTTAATTCTTGTATAGAAAAAAAGAATTTAATGTTTATGTCCTTGTGACACGTGTTAATGGGGTTTGGTTTTCGATGCATTTTGTAAAAAATGGTGTTGTTGGGTTTTGAAGGTGGAGAGAAAGATTGATTTGGTCTATGGAGGTGGAAGCGTGGGATTGATGGGTCTTGTTTCTCAGGCAGTTCATGATGGTGGGCGCCATGTTTTAGGGTTTGTTCTCTCTTTCTCTCTCATTTTTCTTCTTTCTTTCTTGGTCTTCTTGTTCTAAAAGACATGCATCATTGTAACTTTTTTTTCTTTAATCTCAAAATATGGGTAATGATCTTTGTGTTTTTATTTTTTGGGACTTTGAAATGAGTTTTGAGTATTTGATATTTTTAAAGAGTTTTTCCCTCTTGAACCATGCAAATTCTTCTCAATTATCTATGGGAGTGGGTTTCTCAACAAAGGCAGACATCATGGGATCAAATGCTGGTCCAGACCAGAGAGAAAAGCATTGATTTATCCCTCTTTTTAAAAAAAAAAAAAAAAAAAATCAAATGAGTAAAAGGTTTGTGTTTTAAGTGGTCAGATTGGATTTTTGCAGAAAGGAGTATGGTTATCTCGTACATGCAACTAGAAGTCTAGAATCTAAAAGTGCCTTTACTAAAGTTTTTATAAAGGCTAGCTTTTTAAGCAGCTTTGGTAGTTTCGGAAAAGTGAATACCCTTTTGGTCCTTGCATTGTCAGTCCACAATTGTACTCCAACTTCCAGTTAAAGTTCATTTTAAAGTTGTAGACTCTAGAGCCTTTGAAACTTTTTTTTCTTTTGCAGTCACTGGACTGGAGCCCCTCCTTTTAACATAACTGAATTCAGTTCATACACTGATTTATGGTTGTTGAATTTTGCAGTGTTATTCCAAGGACCTTGATGCCTAGAGTGGTATATATTCATTGCCTTGAATCTAATCTCCAACTTGTTCTGAGTTGTCTGCAATGATATCTGCTATCTGTTTCCCATGAAATCGATCCTTCATTTATAATGACATGGCTGAAAATATGATATAATGTAGCTATCCAGCTGTAGCTGTCAATTATGTAGCTATAGAACTAATGGCTTACAAATTCCAATCAATAAAAGTAAATATAAAGTGCCAATATCTGAAAGCTGAGTGCAATTAAAAGTTTGTCACTGGATTCACTCTCAATTACCTGCATCTGCTGTGTTTTAGTTGCTGCAGTGACTTGTTGCTTAGTGAATATCTGATTGTTTAATTCGATAATTTTTTTGTGGAATTTTTAATCGAAGGTGTTACTGATAATTTGATTGAAACATATGGGGTTTTGTTGCAGATTACTGGTGAGACTGTTGGAGAAGTAAGAGCTGTATCTGATATGCACCAAAGGAAAGCTGAAATGGCACGACAAGCTGATGCTTTCATTGCGCTCCCCGGTATGATCAGTTCTATTTGATTCGTACATCCCCTCTGTTATTCTTATATTTTGTCAGTCTGTATTTAATCCATTGATCAGGACGCTTGCATCACATTATAAATTATTAGAAATGCTAATTGGCTTAGAATGCTCAAATAGTACTTTATGCTTACATGTAAATATGTAATGTTTTTGATTAAATATCAGGTGGCTATGGTACCCTTGAAGAACTGCTGGAAGTTATTACATGGGCGCAGCTTGGAATCCATCATAAACCTGTAAGAAATATGTTCCGTAACCCTGGGTTTGTTTAGTTATGTCAATCATTGAGTATGGTTTGGTAGACGACAGATAAGAACTTGGTCTCGAATTGAATTATTAGGTCGATTAATAATGGTAGGGAAAAAAAATTGCAGGTAACTGTCGAAAACTAACTACATAAACACTTTTCCTTATAAGTAAATGGTAGTTTATTACAGAGAAAAAAATTGAAGTTGTCAACTACAGAAACTCTCCCCCTAACAAATAAACAAATAGATTTTTCACCTTAAATATTTGTTGTTCAACTCTTGGTAAGATATCGTGTTTCTTGAGTAAATTGATGTTTTCTTGGGTATTTTCATACTCTTAGGAAGCAAAGTTGACACCATGGATTAGGAAGAAAAAACTTAAGAATCAATACATGTGGTGCTTCAATAGAATTCACATGGAAAGATAGCTTAAGATTTGATAACCTAACGATGCTCGTGCTTCATGATTTGGAGAATTGATTGGAAGATCTCCGTTTGAATGGGAGAAAGGAACCTACTATTCAAAACTAGAAACAAAAAAAAAAGACATACAAAAATGTTGGTCAATTGAAGGTGTTGGTGTTGTGTCTTTATGTCACTAGAGAAACTAAGATTATTATAATTTGATACAATCGATTTGGATATTATATTTTATCCAATAATTTAAAAGTCATATTTCTTTTTTGCAGGTGGGTCTATTGAATGTCGATGGATATTACAACTCTTTGTTGTCTTTCATCGATAAGGCCGTTGATGAAGGCTTTATTTCACCAACTGCCCGTCGCATTATCGTGTCTGCCCCAACTGCTAAGCAATTGGTCAGACAACTAGAGGTAAGCAGTTCCTTCCTAAAAGTTCATGATTTTAAGAAAATGAATAGGAAACTCACATGTTTGAAGGTTGAATAATCCAAAGTTCAATGACTAAGACTAATTCAAGTAGGAATTATATGTACCTTAATCCCTTTTCATTAACCAAATGTTTCTTCAAGGCAATGATGTCTCCCCCTCACTTTTCCATGAGTGACTGTTGAGAAACCAATTAACTTTAGTTGACCATGGTTTTCTATGTTAAAACAGGATTATGTTCCGGAGTTTGATGAAATAACATCAAAATTAGTATGGGATGAAGTGGATCGACTTCGTTACGTGCCGGAATCCGGGGTTGCCACGTGATACATCGCCTTGGCTACACGTTTCGTTTTTTGGGGTTTTGCCTACTAAGTATATAGGGGGTATATACGGTCGTAATACCGTACAACGAAGGAGCGCACAGGAACTTTTTGGTGGAATTTTGGATTTTGGCCAGCCAGCGCAAGTGTCTCAAAATGGTCTGATATAATACATGTCCGTGGACAAAAGATGTAGTGTCACTTTCCCTCTTTGTGAAATTTGTGAAGAAATCATCAATTCAAAACTTTTTATCTACTTCTAGTTTTGTTCATAGCCATTAATTCTTTAAGGTTCTCTCAATATACTCATATCTAAGCGCAATTATTCCTAGACTGAAAAGGCATTGATTGACAAAGTTCTCTCATCATAAACCACTACCTACTTAATTACCAATATGCCCATTTCAGGATGAGGTCAAGTTATAGATTTTAGATAGGATTAATAGTGTTACTTACAGATCACTTACGAAATGAAATTGTTGGTGAAACTCGAATCTTTATATTTGCTAAGACATTCGAATGTTGATATTTATCAAAATGTTAATTAATACTAAATCAACCGAATCAATCCACACAATATGCCTTGCTACTGCCTTTCATAACCACGAGACTCGGATCCAAGATTATAAACGATTTTCATAGTTATGGCTTAATCAAAGGATTGTTTCAATTTATTTGTAATGACTGATGAAGATTTAGAAAATCCACACATTGAAATGGAGTGAAGAAGTTTGATCCAATACCTAGCTAGAGCGAAAGGCTTGGTTGCCATGCGGGCAGTCCACGGCGGAGAAAGAACAAAATGGGAGGAGGAACAGGGCCGATGTGGCAGAGGGTGGCGCGGTGGCTATAACGTTGGATATGGCAACAACAACGACTATGGAAAGTTTGCAGGGGAGCGAGAAATCAGTAGGAACTAAAGTTCATAACATTAAAGGAAATGATGCAGCGTTATTCTTGGCGAGGAAAAAGGGTCAAATAAATATGCAAATAAAAAAAGAAATACTAAAAAATCTGCAACAATCAAATGTGAAAAAGACGTTGACAAAGAAGATAATATGAACGGTTCTTATCAAAGAAGAAGGTTAGTGGTTGTTATCGAATTATCAGATAAATTTTATTTACTTTTTAAATTATATGCATGACTGTTTGAATTATTAATTTTTATATATTTTATATAAAATTATATAACATCTATATGTTCTTAGTATTGTATAAATTCTTCCTAAATTCATTTTATATGTTTTCAATCAATTTATACTTCTATCATCATGGAATAAGATTTGAAGAGAGTCATTTTGTATAAATTGTTGGAATATGGCTCAATATGGCTCAAAGTCACCTATGGTGGCTTACCACCATTAATGGAGCTACCACTTGCACCACTTGCACCACCATTAATGGAGCTACCACTTGCACCACTTGCACCACCAATAATGGAAGCTACAACTTGCAAATGGATGGTGGCTACTTTAGCCACCACTTGCAATGTGTTCCCACCAAGATAGGTGGTGGATGGTGGCTATGGTGGCTGCCACTTGATGGTGTTCACACCTTGATATTTTGGCTATAAATAGCCATGTAGAGTAAGAGAGAAAAATTAGAGTGAGTTTAAGAGTTGAAGCAATTACTCTGTGTTTATAGAGTAAATTCGGTATTGTGTTGAGTTGTGAGTTCAGTGCTTGTATTGCACCTTGAATTCTGTATTTGTTTGTACTCCATCTCCATTAATACAAAGCTTCAAGCTCCTCCTCCGTGGATGTAAGCACACTTGCTGAACCACGTAAAATCTGTGTTATTTCAGTGTGTTTAAATAGGTTTTAGTAATATCGATCTAGTTCCGCACTACAAATTGGTATCAGAGCCAATTTTTACGTAAAACCGAGTTTGTTTCGATTCTGTCCGTTTTTCAAAAGTGCTCCAATTTGTGTTTTGAAAATACCAGGTTGAAGAGGTCGTCGAGAGGAGTGCAGCAGAATCAACCGGATCACCAGAGGAGGCCGCACGCGCCGCCAGAAGAAGCGCCCACGCGCCCCACGCGCCCACGCGCCACACGCGCCTCCAGAGGTTGAAGACGCGTGACGCCCACGCGCAGCACGCGCCACACGCGCCTCCAGAGGTTGAAGACGCGTGACGCCCACGCGCCCCACGCGCCGGCCACCAAACAGCTCCACGCGCTCCACGCGCCGCCGCACGCGCCGCCGTACGCCGCCCACGCGCCGCCGCAGCTCCGACCAACTTTTTCGGGCTATTTTTTGAGCCGTTTCCGAACACTATTCCGAGACTTTTCCGAGCCGGTTGAGCTAAACCGAGTCTATTTTGAGCCACTTGCAGAATATTCACCGTGTGTCCAAAATTTACACAGTTGGACCCGTTCCTGGCTATTTCGACTATTCCGGACTCAACCGCGGCATCCGTTTTTCCATACAGGTAACGGAAAAACTCTGAGTTGGTAATTTTGTTTTATTACCATGGCAGAATCATTAGAGACACATGAAACAACCAGCAGCGCACCATCAAGTTCTTACAACAGAAAGAACTCGATGACCACTGCAAAGTTCGAGGTGGAGAAATTTGATGGCACCAACAACTTTGGCATGTGGCAGTGCGAAGTTCAGGATCTGTTATTCCGAGAGGGTTCATATATCGCTCTGGAAGACAGGCCCAGAGATATTTCGGAAGATGACTGGAAGTTTGTCAACCGTCAGGCTTGTGGCACAATCCGGTTATGCCTAGCCAAGTACCAGAAGTACTTTGTCATGAGAGAGAATAATGCAAAAACTCTCTGGAAACAACTTGAGGACAAGTACATGACAAAAAGCATGGAGAACAGACTCTATCTGAAGAAAAAGCTGTTCCGCTTCCAGTATAAGCAAGGTATCACCATGCAGGAGCATCTAGTAAGTTTTAACAAAATCCTCGCTGATCTTGAAAATCTAGATGCAAATATCTCTGATGAAGATAAGGCTCTTACTCTGTTAAATTCCTTGCCTGATAGCTATGATCATTTAACCACTACATTGTTGTATGGTAAAAATGAGATAGAATATGTTAATGTTAGTAATGCTCTGGTGAATAATGAGTATCGAAAAAAGGATCAGCATGATCACCAGAATACTGCACCAGAAGCTTTAACTGTGTACAGAGGCAGGACGAACAACCAAGGAGCCGGAGAAAACAAGCGAGGTAAATCCCGTTCAAAGAGGGGATCATCAAAAACACGACTTTCAAAGGACGAGTGTGCCTATTGCCATGAGAAAGGGCACTGGAGGAGAAACTGTCCTAACATGAAGAAGTCGACTGTGAATGTAGCTCAAGAATCTGAGGGAGAGGAAGACTCTGCATTTACGATTTCCACAACAACACACTCTTCAAATCAATGGATTCTGGATTCCGGATGTTCCTACCACATGTGTCCGAACCGGGAGTGGTTCTCAAACTTCAAGGAGTTTGATGGAGGGATTGTCCTTATGGGCAATGACAATACTTGTCACACTAGAGGCATCGGAACAATCCGACTAAAAATGCATGACGGTACAATCAGACAACTTACAGATGTAAGGTATGTCCCTGATCTCAAGAAGAACCTCATATCACTGGGGGTCTTAGACTCAAATAGTTACAAGATGACCATTCAGAACGGAGTCTTGAAGGTTGTACGTGGAGCATTCTTAGCCATGAAGGGTTCTATGAAGGGAAATCTGTATCTCCTTGATGGAGAAACTGTGACCGGCAGAGCAGCAGTCTCTCACAACAATGGAGGCGATGAATCTGACACTTCTCGACTTTGGCACATGCGCTTAGGGCATGTTGGAGAGAAGGCCTTGCAAAACCTGATAAAGCAAGGTGTACTGAAGAATGCCAAAACTGGAAAACTTGATTTCTGTGAGCATTGCGTCCTAGGCAAGCAAACAAGAGTCAAGTTTGGCACTGCAATTCATCGTACGAGAGCGACATTGGACTACATTCACACTGATGTCTGGGGGCCTTCCAAAATTGCTTCATTGGGAGGTAAACACTATTTTGTGACCTTTATTGATGATTACTCTAGATATGTCTGGGTTTATACTATGAAGCACAAAGATGAAGTTTTAGATATCTTCGTCAAATGGAAGAAGATGATCGAAACCCAGAGCGGGAGAAAGCTCAAGAGACTAAGATCTGACAACGGTGGAGAATACAAATCAGATCCACTGAAGGAAATCTACCAGAATGATGGGATAATCCGACACTTCACTGTTCCTGGCACTCCCCAGCAGAATGGAGTTGCAGAAAGGATGAACCGAACTTTGGTTGATAAAGTTCGTTGCATGTTATCCCAGTCGGGCTTGAGCAAAGCATTTTGGGCGGAGGCTTTACTGTACGCCTCCCACATTATCAACAGACTACCCTCCACTGCAATTGATGGGAAAACTCCCATAGAGGTGTGGTCCGGACATTCTGCTACTGATTATGATCGGCTTCGTATTTTCGGATGCCCAGCATATTTTCACGTAAGTGAATCAAAACTGGATCCTAGAGCCAAGAAAGCTGTCTTCTTGGGCTTTAGTGAAGGAGTAAAGGCATTCCGACTGTGGAACCTTGAGTCAAAGAAAGTCATCGTAAGCCGAGATGTTGCCTTTGACGAATCTGTAATGCTGAAACTGTCAACTCCAGAGAATGTGAACCATGATTCTCTAAAGCAGGTGGAGTTTGAATCAGAAGATGCTGGTCAAAAATCCAATGAATCTGAACCAGAATCTGATGACACCTTAACTGAAGTGGAGGAGTCATCACCAGAAATCTTTCAGCAACCTGAATCTATTGCCACCAGCAGACCGAAAAGACATATTCAGAAACCTGCTCGGTACACAGACATGGTGGCATACGCCCTTCCAGTAATTGATGATGATGTCCCGATCAATTACAAAGAAGCTGTAAACAGCCCTGAGCATGCCCGGTGGAAGGAGGCGATGGATGAAGAGATGACATCACTTCATCAGAATCAGACTTGGAAGTTGGTTCCACTTCCAACACTCAAAAGATCAATTGGGTGCAAATGGGTCTTTGCCAAAAAGGAGGGTGCTACCGGCAAAGACAGCATCAGATACAAAGCCAGACTGGTAGCCAAAGGTTACGCTCAAAAAGAAGGAATAGACTACAATGAGGTATTTTCACCTGTTGTTAAGCATGCATCTATTCGGATATTATTGGCTTTAGTAGCACAGTATGACCTAGAGTTAGTTCAACTTGATGTAAAAACTGCATTCCTCCATGGTTCATTAGAGGAGGAAATTTATATGACTCAACCAGATGGTTTTGGAGTCCCAGGTCATGAAGATTGGACATGTAAGTTGAATAGATCTCTATACGGTCTGAAGCAGTCACTGCGACAGTGGTACAAGCGGTTTGACACCTTTATGTTAGATCAGAAGTACACACGCAGTCAATTTGATCACTGTGTTTATTTCCGGAAACTCCAAAATAAATCATTTATCTACTTGCTCTTATATGTTGATGATATGTTAATCGCATCTATAAGCAAGGTGGAGATCGACAGGCTGAAGGCTCAACTGAGCTCAGAGTTCGAGATGAAGGATCTTGGAGAAGCTAAGAAAATTCTTGGGATGGAAATCAGCAGAGATAGAAAAAATGGTGTGATCAAATTGACCCAGGCTCAGTATCTGAGCAAAGTACTTCAGAGATTTGGCATTAATGATAAGACCAAATCTGTAAGTACTCCTTTAGCGGCACATTTCAAACTCAGTGCATTGATGTCACCAAATACAGATGGTGAGAAGAAACAAATGGATCATGTTCCATATGCCAATGCAGTTGGTGCCCTAATGTATGCAATGGTGTGTACTAGACCTGATATTTCACATGCTGTCAGTATGGTAAGCCGGTACATGCATAATCCTGGTAAAGGCCATTGGCAAGCTGTGAAGTGGATTCTACGGTACATTCATGGTACTGTGGAAACGGGCTTAAAATTCGAGAGAAGAAAAACTATTGATAAGCATCTTGTTGGATATGTGGATTCAGACTATGCTGGAGATCTTGATAAGCGTCGTTCAACTACTGGTTATGTGTTCACCATAACAGGAGGACCAGTAAGTTGGAGATCAACTTTACAGTCAACGGTAGCTCTGTCTACAACAGAAGCAGAGTACATGGCTATAACTGAAGCTTTCAAGGAAGCAATTTGGCTTCAAGGATTGATTGATGATTTCGGGATAGAACAGAAAAAGGTAGATGTTTTCTGCGATAGTCAGAGTGCCATTTGCCTAGCTAAGAACCAAGTTCATCACAGTCGGACCAAGCATATTGATGTTCGCTACCACTTTATCCGAGAAATAGTAGATCAAGGAAACATTCTACTACAGAAGATCGGGACTGCAGATAATCCCGCTGATATGCTAACAAAATTAGTTTCTGGGATCAAGTTTCAACATTGTTTGAACTTGATCAATATCTCTCGAGTTTAAAGCATCTGAAGGAGGAAGCTCTGATCTGTGAATTCTCTCTGTGGATTTTCGCCAAGGTGGAGATTGTTGGAATATGGCTCAATATGGCTCAAAGTCACCTATGGTGGCTTACCACCATTAATGGAGCTACCACTTGCACCACTTGCACCACCATTAATGGAGCTACCACTTGCACCACCAATAATGGAAGCTACAACTTGCAAATGGATGGTGGCTACTTTAGCCACCACTTGCAATGTGTTCCCACCAAGATAGGTGGTGGATGGTGGCTATGGTGGTTGCCACTTGATGGTGTTCACACCTTGATATTTTGGCTATAAATAGCCATGTAGAGTAAGAGAGAAAAATTAGAGTGAGTTTAAGAGTTGAAGCAATTACTCTGTGTTTATAGAGTAAATTCGGTATTGTGTTGAGTTGTGAGTTCAGTGCTTGTATTGCACCTTGAATTCTGTATTTGTTTGTACTCCATCTCCATTAATACAAAGCTTCAAGCTCCTCCTCCGTGGATGTAAGCACACTTGCTGAACCACGTAAAATCTGTGTTATTTCAGTGTGTTTAAATCGGTTTTAGTAATACCGATCTAGTTCCGCACTACATAAATAACATGAATTGCATTATTCAATTGGCTAGAAATTGATTTTATTTGAAATCTATGATATGCCATGCTCAAAATAAAGTTTCAAATAAAAGGAAATTGTTACCATCATAAATTATGAAAGATATAAAAACCAAACTTAAGTTTTTTGGGAGACAGGGAGCAATTGTAAATGTTTTTAAAACCTATAAGAAATGAAATTAAAGAAAGAGAAATTAAGTACATATTTTTTAGCTATGCACGTAATAAAGAATGTAGAATCATATTTATTGGTTCTAAATATCCAATTACAATTAATATTGTGATTGAATCAAAAATGTCATATTTGAATAATATATATTCGATCAAGTCAATTTTTCAAGAAATTAATCAAAGAAATTTATATGAGCTTGGAAATTTTTTTAAAAAATTTAAGAAAAATGAAGACATTGTGCATGAAAAGTAAAATGTGCTAAAAATAGCAAAAGAGCAAATCTATATGATTCAAATTTCTTAAAGTTTCTTGTTAAAAGAACAAGTGAATCACATGATTCAGATTTGTTAATAATGTTTGTTTACAAAACAAGAGAGACTGTAAATAAATCTATATAATATTATTTTATTATGAAGTATGATTTTAAAAAATAGTTGAATTTTTTCCAAGTTAGTAATGATTGAATACAATCATGGATTATAAATTTTAAGCGTTAGTAGACTTACTTCCTTATTGTAAACCAATACATTGCAAACGAAACTTCAAAAAAAAAAAGTTGACAAGACTATAGATAAAAAAAAAAAGTCAAATGTTTAGTTTATGAATTTACACAAAATATAAAATGATTATTTTGATACGTATAATTGTTTGGTGATTTGAGTTATTAAAACATAATAAATTCAAACAAAAGCATCATTATATTTTATCATTATTCAATTCAGTATATCATAAATGATCAAAGTAAAATAAACCTTAAAAAATATATATATAATATTTATAACACGTATTGAAATCTCGATGTTATGATTTTAGTTTTATAATCATGAAACTCTTAAAAATAAGAGTCTAACTTTATTAACCATAGTTAATTGAGTTTTTTTTTTTAAATGGAAAAGGAAGATTCGAATTGGTTTGTTTTGACTTTTGAGGTAGACAAAATCACTTCTCCACCCAACTTCTTTGTGTCGGCGGTCTGATACGATAAAATGCAGCCGCGTTTTTATCAATTCTTTCGAAATAAACGAGATGGGCCCTATTCTGGGTCCCACTTTGAATGGACTCTTTTTTAACGGGCCCACTTGTTACAAAGTCATGGCTCATGGGGACAATTTTGTAAAATTTTAGTTCATTATATGTACTATTATTCTATATTCTGTACTAGTATAAAAGGAATAGTTGAGTTGGTGTTACTGAGTTAAGTGACATCAACTCAATTGATGAAAATACAAAAAATAATAATAATTACGTATTTTAATATTTTATATAATATATTTTTAAAAAAAAATTATTTATTTACTTTTTAAAAAATTATCTATTTTTCAAAAAATTACCCATCCACTAATAAAAACTACTATTTTTTATATTTAATTTTTTTAAATCATAATTTATTATTTTAAAAAATATATATTCACTCACATAATATGAGTGTGTGGAGTTCTAGTTATCTGTAAAAGTAAAACTATGCCTTAATTTAACCTTCCACATACTTTTGGTCTTATATAAATCCTCTCAATTCAAATTTGATAGTAAAATTAAAATTCAAAACTCATGATTACATCCCATAATCACAAAGAACATGCACCTCCATTCGGACCACTCCCTTTTAATTTCTTTTATTTATCACCGTTTCATTTAAGGACCGATAAATCTAACTTTAAATTATGTTAATCAAGATCATTAAATATTAATTAAAATAATATTTAAAAATATATATTAATATGTTTTTTGAATTTAAAGAAAATAGTGTATTAAATATAAAAAAAATTAAAAATAATATATATTTTTTTATTTTTATTTATAAACATCCATTAACCAAATCTTTTCAATCTTAAATTATGCAATAAAAAAGTGAAAGAACGAATGGATGTTTGAACTTAAAATTGAAGCATTCTTTATAGACAAATCTTACTTCAAGATCCATAATCATTTGAGTTTAATAATTGAAGTATTCCTTATGTAGTTAATATTAGACAATATATTTCGAAACATGTGAACATGTTTTTTTTTTTTAGGAAAAAAAAACGTGAACATAGTTATCTACTAATTATAGTATTTCATTAAAAGGAAGAGATTTAAGGAGTCAACTGAAGGAAACAAACACGTCAATTGTTGTTCCATAAATCATGTTAATTCAGATGTTCCTTTTTAAATGACTAGACAGAATATGTCACATGCATGTTATTGGTTGGAATAGACATTTTTTGGGCACAATGTTGTTTCTTTTTACATGTAAGAATATGGTCAAGGAAGATATGATCTTCTCAATCTTATTTTCTTTCATTATTTTGTGGAAATTGGATAAATGACTTACATGCATGTTGATGTTTGCAACTAAAAGATTTTTTTTTTATGAATTCGGGGTTTAATTTGATTGATCAGTTATTTTTAAAAAGTGATATCTAATAAATATAAGGTTCAAATCTCAATACTTGCAATTTTTTCTTTTATCCCTACTGTCTTTTTTGTATAAAAAAAATAAATGAATGTTTGATTTGTAAATTTGGGTCTTAGTATATGCAAATTTATATAAAGACAGATGGAAATATTTTTGATGAAACATGTAATGTGGTCCAAAGAAATCTTACCTTTCATAAATAAAATGAATATGATGATAAAAATGTTCATCAAATATTAAAGATATCTTGTTCTTAAGAGAATTTGAAGCGTTCGGATTTGAGTTTTTAACAAGTAAGTGAGACACATGATTGGTTGTTGATCCAACTGATGGCCTTTTGATAACTTAAGTTTAGATATGTGAAATCCCACATCCAGATTCTTTGAAGTCAGCCAAAATATGGGAGTTCTGATTTACTTATTATGCTTCATTTAAATGACCAATTATGTTTTCTTTGGATAGTTACTGAAAGTCTTCTTACCACGTCATCCATGACGTTTTAACACTTAACCCTAAGGTTTCAATGCCGAAAACGGCATCCAAATGAAACATTAAAAAAGTAGAAGAAAATCAGGACCGAATTCAGGCCGAATTTGGATTAGCATAGAAATTTGACCCAGCGGGAGTCCCCACATAAAGCAGAAGCATATGAGCCACTGGGCCAAAGCATGGCTTCTCGGGCGAGTCCGATTATGCTTGAAAGATGCGTTTATTAAGAAAAAACTAAAAAGTGGGTACAAAATATGATTTGAGTTTTCTACATAAAATGCATTAAAAAAAGCACAAAGGCCCAATTCAAACATGATTGATTATTGGCCAGAGATTACAATCCAAAGCTCGCGCTTGATAACAGATACATAGAAACAAAACTCAGCTAGACATTCCTAATGGACACAGATATACTCTGCCTTCTTCATGGCTACCCTCAAATTGCTGCGAAGTAATCCTTGCTGAGTTTAGGGTCTGGTTTCATGGATTTCTCTCCGGGCTTCCACCCAGCTGGGCAAACTTCATCTGGATTTTCCTGCACATACTGTAAGGCCTGCAGGAAGTGCAAGCCAAAAACAGAAAGTAGCAAAAAGCAAATTTTAAGACAACATGCCAGAGAGGAAATTTCACCATAAAGCATGCAAAATCTTAATATGTCAACTCTTAAAACCCATTTGGATGTGCAGTGGCAGTTTGCTGGGAGAGGTTCCCAACAGTGCCTCCATAAATGTCACTAAACCCATGCATCCAAACGGGACTTTAGGACGATTGCAATACCGGCCTAGTAAAATATATACCTGGAGTGTCCTCATTGTTTCATCAACACTCCGCCCAATTGCAAGGTTGTTAATAGTAGAGTGCTGGATTACTCCCTCCTTATCTATAATGAAAAGCCCTCTCAATGCAATTCCCTGACATCCAAAGTGAACTTGTAAGAAATGTATAGTACATATCATATTTGCAATTAAGAAGTGCTCACTGTGGGGAAAAGTACAGTTAAAGAAGAAACATAAACAATCCACACAATTTTTTGAATAATTGTCACAGATGTTACATATGTATGCATTCCATTGGTCTAGATAATTCCTGAACTTACTAAATCTATTTCAACAAATCTGACATCCAGCCTTCCCTAGAAAGCTAAGAAGACCCTTCGATTGAAACTAACAGATAGATATACAGGAAGTGAGGATAGTTGATATCCTAAACATCAACATTGACAATATGTTGCTACTGACTCTTCAAATTTTTTTGAAGTACCTGTGTCCGACGCATATCCGGACATGGGTATCACACTGTGACCCTCCAAGGACCCTCCAAATGCATGGAAAAACTTAGAAAAAATTAAACATATCCATGTCGGACACATACCCGTATCCAACACTCACACCCGAATCCGAGTAACATAGTTGACAATGGATGGAAAGGAAATATATCTTTGCAGGAAATTACTCTCTGCTAAAGCTAAAGCAATAGAAGTCAAGAATCATTAATTACAAAACAAAACCCATAATTTCTTTTTAAAAGAATCGGTTCTGCTTTTTCTTAATCTAAGCATTAGAATGAAGCATGCAGACTCTACATTGGCAGACTGTATCACAAGCAAAACCCACTTTTAAAATACCATAAGATTGAAAGCCATTCAACCAAAACTTCAACTTGGAATGATAGACGGAGTGAGATGGCATGGGTCTGGAAAACAACTTCCAGACCTCAACTTATCAAGTGTTCTCGAAAAACTGTTGTGTTCTCTTTTGGAATATAAAACCTTTACGTTTGACCACAGTAATCTTGGCTTAGCAAACATTAAAAGAAAAGAGGAAAAATCAATTCCAAGAATTCAGTTTTGATGAAACAATAGAACCCTAAGGGATAAGGAATACAGATATATATAGACGTGTATGAGCAGCAGTAATATAAACCCCTTGGGTGACAATCCAGCCAGCCATGGGCATATCCCAATAATTGCCAAAACTACAGAATGTAATAAGCAACATTCTTGAATGCTACATATTCAAAACGTTAAAGAAGAAATGACACTTTGCTAATTCAGGATTAGATACTAGCAAACATGAGTTTATCTCATACCTGATCAGGAATCAGCACTCCATAAGATTTGGCAATTGTCTTGGTGACATCAGATATCAGTGGATACTTCAAATCACCAAGACCACCCGACTTTCTATCTGTTTGAACCCAGGCAAGGTGAGAGAACTGCATAAAGAATAAGCTGAGGTTAAGTTTTATAAACCTTGGATGCAAAAACACATGCTAAACTATAAAGCAACAAAGTAAACTTCATCAGAAAATTACAAATGCAGATGCTTCAACAAACATATTAATGCTACTGCACGATAACTATAATCTAAGCTATGATAAACACAATTACATAGACTTTAAGAAAAAATTTAAAATGCTGAGCACCAGCAGCAAACATACAAAATCCACTAAGATCTTAGCCCTTAGTAATATCAACTTTTACATATAGATAAGCTAATAAGCAGGTGATTATGCAACTTTCGAGATAGTATAAAGTAACAAATATTAAACTGATTGCAGATGACTAATACATCATTAATGCAGGGCGTTTATAGTGACAATGAACTTACCACACTGTCAATAGAAACACCTAATATTTCTGTGTTTATCTTCTCAAATTCTTCATAACGGTCACTGAAAGCAGTAATCTCTGCAAGCGGGAAGAAATTGGAGAGGTAAAAGTAAGAATGAGAATGTAATATCATAAAAAACTTCAGCTTAAATGTTCAGAGTGAAACAAACCTGTGGGGCAAACAAATGTAAAGTCCAATGGGTAGAAGAAGAGAATCACATATTTCTTCCCAATGTATTCAGAGAGCTTGACCTGAAACAATAATGCACGATTTAGAATAAAATTGGAAAAAAAAAAAAAAAAAAGTTTCATATCAAAAGTGGGAAAATATTGAAGTGCCTAAATATACTTCAACAAACATCCACATAAAATACCTTAATGAACTCCTGATCAAAGACAGCCTCTGCCTCAAAATCAGGAGCAGTATTTCCCACCAGTGGAAGCTCACTCTGCAAGATGCACGAAATGAGAAATCGAAGATACAGAAACAGAAGATAAGCTTAAGCCAATACAGTGCCATCAAAACATTCAGAATAAACAAATTCCATGACCCTTTTTGAATTTCACTTGACATTTCAAATTTGCTTCTCTTCTTCTTCTTTTTTGAATCAACGAAGTTATTGATTTTAAACATACTAATTATTTAAAACTTCATTCTCAAATGATGTAAAACCCATTTCCATTTGGTTGCCAACAAAATTTTACCAATGGAGTTAGCTTTAGCTTACTATTTTGCCTTTTCAATGGAGTCAAAGACCCACAATAATCGCACCAATCAATAGTTCAATACTGGTTATACTCATTATAATCAAGTGTTCCATCTTTGTTTAAAATCAAAACCGGTTATCAATTCCTCATTTTTAACTCATTCTAACTAATTCCTTTTTAAAATGGCAAAAATGTTCACTAAGCAGCGCTAAAGCCTGGACACATCCTAATAAATTCTTCTTAACTGTCCGCATTAATAAAAATAACCAATTAAATAAACTAAACATCACATTACAGTCTATCCCCCTCCAAAATTAACCCAAAAAAATTATCATACTTCAAAAAAAAAAATCAGATAAAAAATGGAAATGAAGGAGATAATTATAAAAGCAATATTATACGCTGGCTTTGACGGCGAAGCTCTTCCGAGAAAGGGAGGCGCGGGAGAGTGAAACGGAGCGGGCGACACGAGAAAGGAGAGGGGCACGGAGACCGGTGAAGGAATTGAGGAGAGGAAGAGATTGGGAGATGGGCTTGGATTTGGGGGAGAAATCCCTAGGGTTTGAGGAGATGAAAGCCGCGGTGGTTGAAGTAGCGGAGCAAGCCATCTCTCTCTCTCGCTCTGTACTGGAGGAGTATAAGGCGGAGAAATGAAATTTCTGGTGGGTAAGAACTAAGAGGATAAGTGGACAGTGTGGGTTTGGGTTTGGTTAGGGTTTTATATTGGGTTACCGGCTCCACACATTTTGGGCAACCGGAGATTTAGCTGAAGTGAAAGGTCATCTCATTTTCTTTCCTTTTTTTTTTTTTTTTTTTTACTTTTTTTTTTTGCTCTTAATTTAATAGTATTGATTTCGGTGAAATTAAAAATAATGATGATGGTGAGATTAGTTACTGCAATAGTGAAATTAAAATCAGTGATAAGATATGTGTTTGACGGTAGCAGTGAGATGAATTATAGTGAGAAATAAAATGACCATTAATTACGTTAAATTAAAATATGTATATATAATAAATAATTAAAAATTATTAATATTATATTTATATTTATATTTATATTAAATAATAATAAATAAACATTATTAAAATTATATTTATATTAAAAATAAATTAATAACATAAAAAAAATAATTAAAAATTTAAAAAAAAAAAAAAAAATAATGGAGGAGATAAAAGAAAGATTTTACCTCTCCATTGGAAACTAATGGTAACTTCTTTACTGGGAGTATATTCAAATGCACCCTAGTAGACTAACATTTCAATGGAGGGAAATCCTCCCACAAATTTTATTGAAATTCCACTGCACCACCAAACGAACCCTAATTCAGGTGTTCAATCCAAAAGGGAAAATATTTTGCTTACGTAGGGATATTTAGTTAGTTAATTACTCATTTACTTGACAAACCAAATCAAATCTAAGTAAAATCAACAACTTTTTTTTTATAATTAGAAAATTCAATAATTAAAAGAAACTAACTAAATATTTACTAAATGGTTGAAGAAAATAGATTATCATAATTAAACAAGAAAAAAAAACTAATTTATAAATTTATTGATACATGTAATTTGTTAAATAAATCAAAAAGTTAATTGTAATTGTTAACAATATTTTATATTTCTTATTACTTTCATCTATACCCTTATCTAGGCCCTCGTCATATTCTTGGTTCACCCAAAATTCAAGTATCCTTCTAATAATAGCTTGTTGCAGATATAATACATGCAAATAACAAGAAAGTTTAGTGTAGCATGTTAAAACGTGGACATTCATTTTTTTTTTCTTTAAAAGTTTTTTTCCTTCTCCAATATATATATATATATATATAAATTTATCACATAATGAAAAGTAAGCATTTAGTTTTATTCACCTCATCCTCTCAAATATTGAATTTGAAAATTTTAAGTTAAAAATATTAATTTTAAACAATGGAGATGTCCATTTACAAACATAACAAATTCATGCGTTAAAATATTTAACTCAATAAATTAGTACACGATCTCTTACATAGACAAATAAGATTCGAATCTTTTTTAAAAATAACTTGTATATAGTTTTAAGATGAAGAGAGAAAATAGTTGGCCCAATTTTTTAGGTACATATTATAGGAGTCCTAAGAGGAAATTGGGCTCAAGTCCATTTCCCTTTCACCTCCCAATCTCGTAGGATAAAGAAACATTTTTACCCAATTTTGACTGAACTTGATGAACCCTCTTTAGAATCTAGATAGCAATCTGGGTGACAAATCTTCAAGTCATAAAATTTCTGGAGCCTTATCCTCTAGCTCATCTCTCTCTTTTCTGTCTCTTGACTCCTTCCCAGACCAGAAAAAGAACCGCCACTCACAAACACCCGACGACAATGTAGACACCCACACCATGCAAGACACACTCCTTTTCCTCCCCCAAAACAACCCTTTCCCTCCCTTTCTTTCCTCCCACCACCACCACCCCCAGAAACACCATGATTTTCCCTCACTTTCTCGCCCTAGAAACCTCCATTTCCCTACTTTTTCTTCCAAAACAATCATCTCCACCTCTCTACCTCCCAAACCCCATCCTAAAATCCCCGAAATCCCTTCCGTTTCCCCACCACCACCCCCAAACTCCCACTCTGAATTCCAAGAAAAAATGCTTTATCTTGACTCCATCGGCCTTGATTTTTTCTCCCTAATCCAACACCACCCTCTCATCATAACCGCCTCTCTCCATGATCTAAAATCAACCGTTGATTTCCTCGCCTCCATGAACTTCACTGCAGTCGAGCTTCGCCGAATCCTCTCCATGTGCCCCCAAATCCTAACCGCCAAACCAACTTCCCTTCTCCCTATCTTCACTTTCCTTCTCCGTGAAGTCCGCGTCAACGGCTCCGATTTAAAGAAAGTAATCAACCGACGGCCCAGATTACTCACATGCAACGTGGAAACCCAGCTGCGTCCCACCCTATATTTCCTCCAAAACATCGGAATCTCTGAGGTAAAAAAACACACTTCCTTACTGTCTTGCAGCGTGGAGAATAAACTGATCCCTCGTATCGAGTACTTCCAAAAAATCGGATTCTCTTACAGAGAAACGATTCCGATGTTCCGTAGATTTCCTCAGCTGTTTAATTACAGTGTTAAGGAAAATTACGAGCCGAAATTAAATTATTTCGTGGTGGAAATGGGAAGGGATTTGAGAGAAATTAAAGAGTTTCCTCAGTATTTTTCGTTTAGCTTGGAAAATAGGATAAAGCCAAGGCACCAAAGTTGTGTTGGAAAAGGGGTTTGTTTTCCTTTGCCTGTTCTGTTAAAGACTAGTGAAGTTGAGTTTCGTAATAGATTGGATGTTTGTTGTAATTCCACGTTGCCGTTTAAGGGCTCTCCTTTGTGGTGTACAATAAATTCTGATATTTAATACTATGATTCAATGTACAGTAAAAAAGAGAAATGATTTGATTCTTATGTTTTTCTTTCTTTTACAATTTTGTGAAATTAAAATGCGTTACGGTTAAATTTTATGTGGCTCCATTTTTGTGTGTTTCAATTTAACACTGCATTTGGATGGCCTCCTGTCATAAAATGCAAGGATGGCGTGGTGTGAACCCTTCCACCGGCCATCCAAATGCGGCGTTAAGGCTCCTGTCATAAAATGCAGGGATGGCGCAGTGGAACCCCTTTCACCGGCTATCCAAATGCACTCTAAGTAGATTGAAATGAAGATGAACGTCACGAGTAGAATTCAAATTCGGTAGAAAATCATTGATGATGACAGTTTTCGAAAAGTTCTCGAGTGTCGAAATTGGTGATTAGAGGACATTATTGGCTTAGTTGTTATCTTAGTTATGTGAAATTTATGGAACTTAGGGTAATGCTATGCTACTTTTTCTTGGGTATTTGTTGCTTGGTTGTATCATTTGCTTGAAGCTGTTCATTTAAGGGAGAATTTGCATTTGCATTGGTTGAGAACTTTTTCCCCCTCTCTTCCTTTTAGTTTCTTCTGTATTCTGTCTTGTGTCCCGTGTTTTACGAATGTTTTCAGATAACATGTTCTCTGTAATCTGTATGTTCTGCGGGCGTTGATTGACCAGAGAGATGACTATTTTGATAATTTACATTCTGAATGTTTATTGCACATTTTCTTCCTTTTCTCCTATAGGGCTAATATTCTATAACTTGCTGAAGCAAATGTAAGTCTTGATTATCTTAGGTCCTTACATTCTTTCTCATACTCAAATGGTTAAGTTCCGTGTGTTACCTGAAGTCAAGTTGTATCCCTGATGAATTCCAAGTCAGTTATGATGGCAACTGGCAAGCCTAGGTTTTGGTAATGATGATTACCAAGGCATTCTCGTACATATATTTCGAGAATCAGTAAGTTAAAACTCTGCCTCTAATCAGCAAACAACTTTTGTTTTCATCCAGTCATGTTCTCCCCTTATCGAATAATCATTCCTCCTGTCATTGGATTTCTATGAAATTAAGATGGTTTATAGTGTTTACAGCTGTGGTAGTTAGTTGAATTTGAATTATAGTCTTTGAAGTTCTAGTTGAGGGACCTCTATCTGATTCTTGGTTGTAGTTAGGATGAGAAACTGGAAGAGACTTTTATAAAAGAAACCTTGGTGTTTTATGCCATTAAGTAAGCTTATTTGTGGGGCCTCATTTGATTGCTCAGTTGCACTTATTGTGGCCTCCATTGCTTGGACAAATGGGAGAAACTGTTCTATACTTTACCAGAGCCTACCTTCATCTTCAAGGGGATAATCCATTGATCCACCCTGGTTCTCCGGCCAGAGACTCCCGGACACTTGCTAGAACATAAAAGGGTTTTACCATAAGTCTTAAAGCCAATAAGGTTTCAAAATGGGTTGGATGTGAAGTGAAGCTTTAACAATCTTTCTACTAACACCACCTTGAACAAACTTTTGCAATACTTTGTTCCCGATACACATGCTTAATTGCTTATTAAATTAACAAAATGCAATAAATTCCGGACATCTTTAATTGCTTCAAGGACCTGCTTCAAGCGCCATGGAGCTTCATGCATTATACTTTGTGAAAACGTTTCAGCATTAAAGAATAAGTAGCGACCAAAAGAAGCTTAATCCCCTAGTTTTTGGCAATGGTAAAACCCATCCTCATAGCTTAAAGATCATGGAACAGTAAAATGACAGGAAGACCAGCAAAAGCAAAAGCTACAATAGCCTCCCTTGCCTCACTTCTTACCAGCCACATCAGCATTGAGAATATTGCTGTTTTTGTTGGGCTTTTCAGTTTTCCCACTTAAGAACCTTTATTTACTGCGTTCTTCCTTCTAAATAATCGAGTATTTCTTTCCATCCAGATCACAGTAGTTGATCCTCACTGCTCTGACATTTTCAATGAATCCATCTAACATTCTAACCTCAAGTAATCAGTCGAAGACTGGAAGTTCACACCATTTTTAAGGAGGTCAAAGAAGTTGCTGATCATGGCCAAATCTTCAATTCCACAAGTACAAAGAAGCATCTTTTAGTAAACCAAAATTGCCAAGTTATTGAAGATTCAACCAAAAATTCTCTAGTTACTTACCAAATCCTTCAAAGCTACTTTCACATTGTCCCGATTACCCCTGATGTCTAAAATACATCTGAGATTGAGACTGCTATAGAGTCCAAATAATGTTGCAGCAATACAAAAGTCCATTGGCTTTGCTTAAATGCGAAAGGCGCTGACAACCAAGCAGCTAGTAGTAAAGTCGGTATAGATGCAGCTTGGCCCTTCAGCACTGGTGTTCCAAAGCCTGCAACGGCCACCCAAGTTTTACAGTAGATGGCAAATTGTTCACGAAAAGCTTATAGCTACCGATTGCATATTCAAGCGAGTACTTTGCTCGATGAACAACCACCTCAGCTGAGTCTGAGACTGAGACTGCCCGAGTACAATTTCAACCGCCTCAATAAATGAATCACCTTCCAAAACAGTAAGTTAATCAGTGATAGAAAACCACAGCCACATAAAATCATCGAATACTTACTAAACACGATAATTAAATAATTATATGTAAATCATTATAACTTTTTGGTGATCACCTCCTACCAAATACTATCTTTAGATTTTTTAAGTTTTAGGGTTTTGATGATAGGGTAACAAAAGCGATGAAGAAAAATAAATGATGTTGTAGTTGCATAAAATTCAAGTAAAAAAATTCCCTTTTTTACGAACTTAAAAATAGAAAACATGTTTTCCTTTTATCCTTTTACATTTGACATGTGTGCAATGTATCTATCTATGAAAGATATTATGTCTTAATTTCTTAAATCTTAAATTTATTTGAAATAAAAAAAATAAGCCAAGTGTTAATTAAGATAGTTGAATATATATATATATATATATATATATAGAACTTACAAATTAGAATCCAATCTAATTTTGGGTCAAAATTGAAAAATTAAAAAAGGTGCGAGTCCAAAATAAGGAAAAACCAAAAGCCGACAACTTAAATACATTATTGTAATTTTCTACAAAAATGCTTCCCTCCACATCAATCCGAACTAAAAATTCCCTCCCTTCCCTCTTTTTCTGCTCTTTAACCCTTCCCTTCACAACTTTCCTCCCCCTCTCTCCATAACCCTCACATTTTCTCTCTTCCTCCTTTTCCAATTCCATTTCTACCCTCGCCTCTCTCTCCGATTCCCTCTCACTCTCCCTCGAAAGCATAAACCTCAATGTCCGGCGGCGCTCGAGCCTCCGCTCGTCCCACGCCGCCGTATCCTCCTCCTTCTCCGGCTGCCTCCTCAGCACCAGCATCGCCGGGTCCTTCGATTATTCCGCCGATACGCCGCCACCTCGCCTTTGCCTCGACGAAGCCGCCGTTTGTTCATCCCGGTGATTATCACAGATTTTCCTCTAATAACAGTAACAATAATTTAATCACCGCTAATAATGCTCGTGGAATCATCGCCGATCAAGAAGTTGAAGCGATTGTTGTGAGATCTCCAGTGAGTTTTTGTAATTTTTTTAAACAAATTGGTGGTTATGGCGTAATTAGTCAACATATTTTGAATTGTATATGATAATTATGCACTCATTTAACATTTATTGTTAGATTTTGTTCAATTGCATCTTTTTTTTTTTAATGAAAATTAATACTCTATTCAGTTTTATGTGCTTAATCTTATGGATTTTTCTGATCTGTTTATAACCAAAACTTTTCAGTGAAATTTTCTTTCTTATCTGTTGCAACCAGCTTGTTTACTTTGGGGAAAGTTAAATTTTCAGTAGTATTATTTCTTTCTTCAGTGAAATTGTTATGCCTTTATTTTAATGTGTTTACTTTTAGCAGGGCATTTACGTTTTTGGTGATGTATTTGATGATATAATTGGCTTTGGGTAGATTAAAGTGCTCGCTTGCTGAACTGAGTTGAAATTTAATGAATGCCGACCTCATCCAATGTCCGAAACTTGATGGCTTGTAAATTTAATGCCTTAATCTGAGAAGGCTAGATTTTAGTACTATTTTTTTCTGTCAGACGTGCTGATGAGTGAATATCTAGCATTGGGTTTTGATGTTTTAGATTTCAAACATTGTTTTATGTGATAAACTTGCTAAACTCGGAAAGGAAGCTGATACTTGTGCTGCATTGTTTGGTTTAAAGCAGAACATTGGATGCCATGCTCTATAGGAAAGCTTGAAGTCTTTTAATTCTTTGGATGTTGCAGCATTGATGGACGTTTGATAAATGATTCAGTTGATATTGTTATGACTTTGACTGCATAATTTCTCCCTTCTGTACAATACAACTGCTAGTCTTTCACATAAACCTATGTTCATATATGATATGCCTTTCTCTTATTGCCCTCCACCTAATAACAAGTGAATCACTAGTGTTTTTTCATGACATTGATCTCTATGAGTTTTGGCCTTTGTAAAAACCTTTTGAATTAAGTAGTGAAGTATTTCTGAAGGTTTTTATTGGCTAACAATAAGTTGTTTTATACACATGCTGACCTATGTTTGCATTTGTTAGACTTAAGCTATTTTTTTTCCAATTCAATTGGATGTTAATGTAAATATAACCATACACAAGTTGAGTTAAACTTGTAATTCTGCCTGCCATTATCACCACTTTGAAATACTGCTTGTTTATCTCAGCAATTAAAAAGGAAGAGCACAGGGGAAAACAATGAAGTTGAGTCTAGCCAATGGATAACCAGTCCAGGAGTTACCGGCATATCTAACAGTCCCTTCCAGACACCTGTATCTGCTAAAGGAGGAAGGATAAATAATAGATCAAAGGCCTCAAAGGCCAATAAATCTACTCCTCAAACACCTGTGTCAAATGCTGGTGAGAAACTTTGTCCGTTCATCCACTTTATTATCTCATATTTTTTTGTCTGCCATGAGCTTAGTTCCTAGAAGGGAACTTATGTCTTACTCCACAGCTGTATATATGAGTTTGATTGCTGTATTATCTGTACTCTAATGTGCCAAGAAAGAGAAATAGAATATGGAGAAGAAGAACCACTGACATTATATACGGTTATGTGCAGGTTCTCCGTCTCCTCTTCCTCCTGCTGGCAGCTGCCGTTATGACAGTTCTTTAGGTAATCTTAATAATGTTCTTTTTTTTTTTTAACATGGGCTTATTTGATAGCTCTTAAAGCTTTGATACATGGTGAGAACGGTAATAATGTGGTTGAATTTTTTAGGTATGTTGACGAAAAAGTTCATCAATCTCATAAAGCATGCTGAAGATGGTATCCTTGACCTAAATAAGGCTGCAGAAACACTGGAGGTAAGGATATACAGCTAAATTAGCTTATGTACTATTGGGTGTTTTGTCATGTTACTTAAAGGGTTCTTTTATATTTTGGATTTTTTTTTTTTTTTTCTCTTAATGCTGTAACAGGTGCAAAAGAGGAGGATATATGACATAACAAATGTCTTGGAAGGCATTGGTCTTATTGAAAAGAAGCTCAAAAACAGAATACATTGGACGTAATTATTGATGATGTTAAACGTTTTCAAGAATTTTATGTCTTAATTTGGTTTGTCATTCTGGTTAACCTTCAAAGAACGTAGGACTTATTTGATGATTAATCAAATTTACTAGGGGTGTTGATGCTTCAAGGCCTGGAGAAGCAGATGGTGATGTCTCCGTATTACAGGTATGTGAAAGCAATATCAGTTTTGTTTTTCTTTGACATCCAGGCAACAATTTTTCCTGTTATTTTGCATTATAATGTTCCTCTATTTCTTTATGTTGGTTTACGATTTTCAAGAAAATGGTTGATCACTGCTGGTTGACCAATCTGTGCTGTTTATTCCTATAAATATGATCTTAATTTCTATTTGTGTGCAGGCAGAAGTTGAAAACCTTTCCATGGAAGAGCGCAGATTAGATGATCAAATAAGGTTGTGCATGGCTTATTCTCTTATTAGAGTAGTAAGTAGTAAGTACCATCTCAGACCTGTTTAGGAATGCTGATGCTTCTAAAATATGTGCAGAGAAATGCAGGAAAGATTGAGGGATTTGAGTGAGAATGAGAACAATCAGAGGTAAGATTATCTCCTCTGCCTTTTACTGGAATCCAATTAATTACAGTTACCTGCTGATTGTTTTGCAGACAATGATACATTTACTCATCTTCAAACTGTTTCAGGTGGCTTTTTGTGACTGAAGAAGAGATCAAGGGTCTACCTTGTCTTCAGGTCTGTTTTTTTCTGTGTTTCACTAAATTAATAATTCCACAATCATCTTCTGCATTTCACACTGATCTCCAAGACATCTTGGTTTTACTATAGCTAAATTTTCCATGTTGCTTTTGGCAGAACGAAACGCTGATAGCAATTAAAGCTCCGCATGGAACAACTCTGGAAGTACCTGATCCTGATGAAGTAAGTTGATGGCTGGAGAATTCTAATGAGTTAGTACCATTTTCTACTTTCATGTTTTGAATGCATAATTGCATTGCTCCTCTGTATTCCAGGCTGTTGACTACCCACAAAGGAGATACAGGATAATCCTTAGAAGCACAATGGGTCCCATTGATGTTTACCTAGTCAGGTATTGCTTCCTTCTTTTCTATGCTAAACTATTTACCTATACATATTTTTGAACCATCTTTCTTTTGAAATTATATCTAATTGATGGTGGACAACAGAGGTTCTTGTTTTAATATCCTTCTCTTTTTTTTTCAAATTGTTGTTTCCTCAGCCAATTTGAGGAGAAGTTCGAAGAGATGAATGATTTTGAGCCACCTGTGAGTGTCCCACTTACTTCGAGTTCTGGCTGTAATGAAAACCAAGTTGAGTTGGTCAATGTGGAGGGCACCAGAAAGGAGATTGAACCACAAGCACAACAAACTCATCAAATGGGCTCTGATATTAATGCTTCACAGGAGTCTGTTGGGGGAATGATGAGAATTGTTCCTTCGGATATTGATGTAAGTGCCATTTTTCTTGACCATTTATTACTCTAGCCAAGCTTTATAAAGAATGAATATATGAACAGTGGTTCATGGCAAAGGTTATTTATGAATTTAGGTAATATGGAATAATTCATTTGGAGCCTTGGTTCTTACCCCTCTTTAGGAGGGTAAGGCCCAAGAATCAATTTCCCTTTTCCCCTTAGGACTTCATCATGCACCTAAAATGATGCTTTGCTCCGTTGTTTTCTGATTGAATGTGTAAATTGACTATTACTTTTCTTGTCTTGTTTTCAGAATGACGCCGATTATTGGCTTCTATCAGATGCTGATGTTAGCATTACGGATATGTGGAAGACAGACTGTATCCTTTTAAAAAGTTTAGCTCTTCAATCTGCTCGACCCCCAAAGGCGGGAAAAAGCATATTCAAAAACTCGTTTTCTTTACCTATTCAATATACACTCATATGTACAACAGGTGAATGCGTAATCCTTAACTCCAAGAATAGCAGGTGTTGAATGGAGTGGGGTAGATATGCTTCATTCTGACTTTGGATTGGCTGATGTCAATACCCCAAGGCCGCAAACTCCACCATGAAGGATGACTGAAGTGCCATCTTCTGATGTTAACTCTACTCATAGGTAAATTAATTTTCCTGATCAAAGAATGGAAGCACCCCTATCTTTAATTTACATGGATCTGGATAAATATGTGGATGGTAAGCTTGGGGGTTATCGCAATTTTCCTAACCCATGGTTTATTTACCAAATAAAAGTGTTGCCCTTTGGAATTCTGGATTAGATGGGTGTTGAAGTTGGAATAAATGCAATGAGCAACACTGGGACAAACACATGGTTGACACTTCCCTTCAAATCTGATTATATGCCCTTTAACATCCCTTTTTTGATCTTGAGTTGCTTCATTAGTCAGTTTGAAATATCAAAGCAGCCATTCCAAACCAAATGTAGATGTGTAGAATTGGTGCATTAAGATGACAATCATTGATATCAATTAATCAGAGCAGCGAATACTTGCCCGAGGATTGATCTTGTTTGAATGATATCAATCATTTGTATACACGATTGTAACCATCTATATGTCATCATGATTATAGCAATGCAGTGATTTTTCAACCACATTACTTGCCTGAACTTCCATCAGTGTAGTTGAATTTGAGCTCTTGGGGTGAACATTCATAGTGGAGTTTTTCAAGTTTTATTTATCCTAATGTAAGTTTAGTGGGTTTTCCTAGTTCCTCTCCATAATACTAGATGTATTTTCAATCCATGGTTTTTCTTTTTCACCTATATATATTCCACCTTCATGAAAGTTGCTAAAATGGGTTTATATGAACCAGTTATGCTTTGCACCTCGGATTCTTTACCATAGTTTTTGTTTCAAAGAGGGTTAAGGATCAATCCAAATGGAAATCCCAACAAGAGAGGGGCCACAAAAACTTCAAAAGCAACCACAATTTGATTTCTAAGGGACCTTGACTTGAGCTAGGTTACCAAATTTGTTTTTGTCTTGTTCCTTTCCGATGGATCAGACCGAGTGTTGGCAGGAAATTGGGGATGCATTAGAAATTGAAAATTGGATATTAAACTTAGAGACCAAGGTTGAAAAAATGGAATCAGAGATTAAATATCGGTTGGATTTTCGATTATTGATTTAACTAAACAAATTTAAATATTAAATAAAATATTTTTAAAATTAAATAAGTAATAAATATAATAAAAATTTCTACCAACACTTATTTTCAAAAAAAATAATAAAGTAAGCATAATTTGATTTAATTTAATTTTTTATCGATTGAATTGATTTTTTAACACTTTGATAAATTTTTTATTTTAAGAATTATACCAAATTAAATAAGCATTCAGTTTTCGATTAAATTGATCTAATTGATCGATTATGTCTAATTTATCAACCTTCCTTGAGACGTTTTCAGGAGGAATGAGGATATTCCAGAAGTAGCCATTTGCTACACAGCTCAGGTCCATGTAACCATCACCTTCTCCACATCAGATTCGCAGAAAATCATGGACCCTACTTATCAACTTTTGCACCCCCAACTCTCTTTTTCAAGTATTTTCCATTATACCACAATACTTTGTTCGCTAGTCGCTACCCGTTTGCCAAATAAAATATCACGAAATTAATTTATCTGAAAATAAGCTGTAAGATAAGTGTTCATAATTTGCAAAACTTAGTCATTTTTTAAAAAATAGGTCAAATTATGGTATTAATCCTTGTACTATAATTAAAATGTAGATTTAGTCCCTTTATTTTAATTCGAAGAAATTTGGTACCTATACTTTCGATATTTTTGAATTTTAATCCAATTTAAAACGGTGTCAAATTTTCATCGTTAAATATGCTGACGTGATATTGATCATGCTGACGTAGCGAACTTAGTCAGCAAATTTTTTTGAAAACTGATGACGTGGATTTTTTTCCACGTGGCTTACTAACTTAGATAATCAAATGATGTAATTAGTCCCTGTATTTATATCAAAATAAGAATTTAGTCCCTCTATAATGATTTGAAAATTTTTTGATACCTGAATTTTTCAGGATTTCAAATTTTGATCTAATCTTAAGGTTAATTTATTTTGCAAAAATCAGCTCTGAAAAATAATTTTTAAAAAATAATAATATTTTAAATAATATTAAAATATTTTTTTATTAATATAAATATTAAAAAGAGTAATATTTATTCGTAAAATATTAAAAATATTTATACTATTAAAAGTTAAAACAGTAACATTTATTTGGCTTATAAGTTATGCTCAAACAATATCTACAAACAAATAAAATCAATCAAACCTCAAATATTAAAAGAGATAACAATTTCAAAGACAAAATTAACACAAAAATTATAAGGAGACTTTGAAAGTCTCAGGAAGCAAACAACTAAACCTTAGGGTTAGAAAAAGCTTTCACCCCACCTCCCTATTTTTTCTGTCTCGTGAAACCCAAAAATTGTGCCTTCTTTCTTTTCATTTTTTCTTCACTTCCAGTAAAAATCATTGTATGTTCATTTTCCTAGATTTATCAATCCTTTTTATACCAATAAAACTTAAAACCAACTTTGCTTTAGATTGTATCTAACTTAGTTTTGTTTTTTTGGTTTGCTTTTGCAGGCTCCGAAGAAAGACAGCCCCTCCTCATTCCTTCAAGCCAGCAAAGTCTGGAAGTGACAAGCAAAAAAAAGGTCATTTTTTTACTATATGTTTCCTTAACTATATTTTTAACGGGAGTTATTTTTTACTTTTTAGAGTTAAATAAGAAGTGAGTTTTTTTTTTCTTTGTTGTAATAACAGAGGTGGAGAAAGAAAAGGCAAAAGGAGAGGGTGAAAAGCATGATTGGACCAAAATTTGAAACCCAAAAATAAATGTATCAAAATTTTTTCAAATCAGTAAAGGAACTAAATTCGTATTTTGATATAAGTACAGGAACTAATTACATCATTTGATCATCCAAGTTAATAAGTCACGTGGAAAAAAATTCACGTCATCAATTTTCAAAAAAAATTGCTAACTAAGCTCGCCACGTCAACATGGTCAATGCCACGTCAGTATATTTAACAGTGAAAATTTGACACAGTTTAAAATTAGACTGAAATTTAAAATATCGAAAGTAGAGGGACTAAATTCACATTTTGACTATAGTACATGGACTAATACCATAATTTGACCTAAAAAATAAAATGATGATTTTGAATTTTTTATTGCAGTTAAACAAGGAAAGAAAATTAACCAACAAAATACTTGATTTGAGAAATAGTAATTCAAAATTTTAGTTTACTTCGAAAAAGTACATAGAAGCACGACCGAAGGCAATAAATAAATAAAACAAAACAATGGAAACAAAATAAAGAAAAGAAAACATAAAAAACTATAGGCCGCTCGAATTGATCGACCAATTATGGAACATAAATTTTGAAAGAAATAAAAGTGATGTTTAGAGTAGAAACAAATGCCCATAAAGTTTCTCTTTTGTTTTTTTTCCTTCTTTGATTTGTTTCAAGAAACCAATCCAATGACTTGAAAACATAAAACTTAGGTTCCACTCCCTCTCTTTCCACGTGGTTCCCTCTATTTTGACTTTAATTGGCAAAATTTTGGCAGCTGGCCCCCTTAATAAAAACAAAAAAAGAAAAGAAAAGATGGATGCAAATCTAGAGTAATCAAAAATACTGTGGTCAGTCCATATGATAATATATTATTAGGTCAAATTTCAGTGATAACCATTCAAAGACAAAATAATGGGACTCCAAAAAAAAAAAAAAAAAATCAACTTGATAATTATGATATCTCGGACTATATTTTAAAAAATTATTCTTATTCTTATTATACTTATACTTATATCATATGAGGCCAAAGTCCAATGTTAAACCAGGTTGAAGAGATCCAATAATCTAAGACCATTAATTATATTTTTCAAGGGAATGATAAAGGTTCATGATTAATTTAATTATACGGAATAGATGAAATAAACGGTTACCACTAGCATACAGAGCAATCAATCCGAAATTTTTCATGACCTCAAATATAAAAGATACAAAGTAAATCAAAAATTACTCTTTTATCATCTTCTTTCATCTTATTTGTTCTAGCAACATTATTATTATTATTATGTGGGCATATGAAACTATAGTTAATTTATTGATGGAAAATTACGTACGTACTTCATTGACTTTTACAGTGCTTTCATCATACGTGAGAAGCTTCCAAGTTATTAGGATTTAGGAATATCTATAAAATAAATACAACAAAAAAAAAATAGAGAAGGAAGAGGAAGGAATTATTATTATTATTATTAAGAAAATAATAGAATTAAATTTTCCATATTTTAAATGTATTAGTAATAACTTGACTTAAATATTTTTTTATAAAATCAGTAATTTTTAATATAACTAATAACATGAAATTAAGTGAAAAAAAAAAAACAAAGAAACCAACAAATGGGCAGATGAATGACTAATACACCATATGAGTCTTGAGATTAAAAAAAAAAAAAAAAAAGACAGAGAGAAGAATTCACTAAACAGAGAAGTCTCAGACTCCATGTCTTCTCTTTAAAACTAAAAATCCACTTTCAAAATTTTTCCTACCTTTTTCCATTATGGACGACGAACAAGGGCAATCGCCGCTATCATCTCTCCGCCGCCGCAACTCCATATCAACCCCCGTCCAAGTCCCCGCAAAGCTAACTCTCCTAACTCCAAAACCTCTCCAGACCGCCACCAGCCTCCCAAATGGCAGCGCCGCCTCAGCGGCGCTTGACCTCGAGCTTATCTCCCTCAAAACCTCCGTAGCTTCCTACACTTCACTCAAAGACATCCTCCCTTCCTCCGCCGTCGCTATCAACTCCCCAACAGCCACAGGATCTGCTACCAATTCCGGGTACGAAATCTCCATCCGTAACCGTTTAGTAAAACAGGCCGCTTGGGCTTATCTTCAGCCCATGTCAGCTTCGCCTGACTCCTCTGGGCCTCACTTTTTCCGTCGGCTTTGGCTTCGGTTCTCTTCTCAAAACCCCATCTCTTCTTGCCTTCGATTCTTCCACCTCAAACTCCTTCCTTGTCTTACTCGAGTCGTTGATCGGATCCTCCAATCCATTGGAATCCACTTCACCAGATAACAGATAAAGGGTGCGTTTTCACACGCAGGACGAGGGATAGAATATACAAAATGCTTTTTAACTGTACGGAAATCATATAGAAACATAATTTATATTCCAAAGAAAAAAAAAATGAATTGAATTGAATCGACTTTCAGACTTGGTATTCAAGAAACAATTCTGGGTTTCTTTTCTTTTCTTTTTTGGGTTTGCAATTTTGGGGGGTTTTTATACAATTTTTTTGTTTTGTTTGTTTGTTACAAATTGTTAATTGTGTGGTTTGGAACGGCGGAGCTTGAGACGAGCCTGTTGGAGCCCGGAATTACTGGGGGACTCTGGAATGGAGGAATCATCGCTCTGCTCGTATTCTGATTGGCTGTCAGGTTGGAATTGGACGAGTTTTGACTTGGGTGATTCTACGACGGAACGGTTGATTGTCGTTGAAGTCCAATTCTTATTCTTCCCTGATTGTCTACGGAAACCATTTGGAGATGGTGGTGGAATGTTCGGATTTTGCTGATCAGATTTCTGCAAAAGGTTTGGTGAAACAACATTGAAGAATCAGATATTTTTAGTGCTAAATTATTCAAGTTATGCTCATCCTGTACATGAAAAATGAAAGTATTAATCGCACATTTGATGAACCAGAGTTCGATAAACATTTTTCATGTGGTGTGTTACTTAATCTTAAAGAAATGCTGCTGAGAAATGATGGGGTTGTTTCTTTTCTCAATCTTCAATTCAGGTTATATCGGCAAAGGGTAGAAATTAGAATAACATGAAAGGGAAGTTACCTGACTGCCATGTTTTAACCTTGAAGATTGGCTTGCCAAATATTGAAGCATTTCGAAGAATTTTGTCTGCCCCAATTCTGTACAATTTTGCCAGTAGAACAAAGCAAAATCCCATGCTCTAGCTCGCACCTCTTGTATCTTTCTGTCTACTTCTGTTTCATGTCTTGCCATGTAAGGCCGCAACAAGGTGTCGTATACATAACCACTTCCCTAAATTATCAAAAGCTTATTTTTGTTAATTGAGTTCAATGTTTGCAGAAAAAGGTAAAATGTATTCCTTGTACGTTTTGCTTTTTACCTTGGTTTTAGGATACCATAGGTAGATTAAGAGTGTAAGCTTCAGCTCGCCATACATCGGCAACCTTCAGAACAGTTAAAATCTAAGATTAGGATTCTAAGCAAATGAGATTGGAATTGGATCAATAACAATTCAGAGAGCTTTGTATTACCATGAAATGAATATGTCCCCTATTCTCTCAAAAACTGTCAGAAAAGCCACAAGGATCCTGCAAAATACATTGCCACCATAACTTTCAACTTAATAGAAAGCTAAACAAACGAAGCACAGGCCAGAATGGAAGATTGGTTGAAGTGTATTTCTTTTACAGTAATAATAGTAGACATAGCAATATTGGACACGATACAGTTACACGACATGAAAAAAATAATTAAAACATGTAAAAAACACAACACGACACGAATACATGAATGTCTCAAAATCTATATAATACGCATTATTAACATATCAAAATTTATATAAATATAAAATATCCTTAAACACGATTATGACATGACAAAATACACAAATACGATATGGATATACGAATTTTCAGGTATGAATAATAGAGTAAATAAAGACAAGTTACCCATATTCCTATTCAATATGATGGTGACTGATCAGTTAAGTTGTAATTCTACTACCAACTAAGTGCCATAAGTCAAAGTAATGGCATTCAAAATTATCCTTCTGATCAGTTAGAATATTGTTTTCTCACGTCTATATATATGCTTCTTCATAATAATTATTTGGGGTCTATCTTCTCAATCTCAAGATCAAGATATATGGCCATTGGGCTAATGGTTCTTATCTTGCAGCAAAATGCTGACTCCCAGTGGCGGAGCCAGAATTTCTATGTAAGAACCAAATACATTTACAAATGTACAATCATTTACATACACATTAAAAAATGATTATGAAAGCAAATATTTTGTTAGAAGTCTAATTTTCTAAATTCATGTTACTAGTCTTTGTTATTAATTTTTTTTTATCAATTTATAAAACTAGTGGAATCGTCTTTTCAATTAATGATAAGTATTTTTTTACTAAGCAAAACTAATTATATATAGTTTCTAATGAAACATTGTGAGTTTCTAATAGAAAACAATGTTAAAAAAAATTAAAAATCAAAACTGATATATTAATAAAACTTAATAAATAAACAAACTAATACTCTGTAATTTTAAAGTTTTCAAGTAAATAATTTAATCAAAATCTTAAATTATAGTATAAGTATTAATTTTGATTTTGATTCGTAATTTTCATATAAATTGTTTTTAGTCGTGAACTTCACGACTCCCATGACTCTGCCAGCTGACTCCTTATAAAACCTGGGATCAATATAGGACAGCAAAAATAAAATGTTGCCCTCTCTCACTTTTTTGAATGGAACAAAAATAGAATTATGACATTGGACTAACTAAAACATTAATTCACTTCAAATGATATGTTCCTAACAAATTAAGGAGCCTAACTGGGTTTGACATGTTCTAGCAAAGTAACAAATCAACTTGGAGTGTATTTTTTTTTTTATTAGGAAAGACTTGGTAAAGTTGAAGTTTTCAAGCTTAGCAATTAGCATTGATCAAACAAGCAGAAACAAACAAACAAACAAACGAAACCAAAGGTTGTCTAGAATGAGAAAAGTCTACGGCTAGAAAGCAAAATGCAAGAAAATGAGAAAGGCCAAGACTTTGATTTGATACCAATATTGACACCAAAATCTGAGTTCCTCAATCCCGACCTTGTTCTTCTCCACCGTTTTAAAGCACTCAAACGCTGGATATGCATATCCAAGAATCAACCTGAAACGCACAAATCACCGGAAATTAGATAAGATCAAAATCCAGAAAATCAAAGTAAACATTCTTCAATTAAATTCAAAACACCAAAAAAAAAACACACATTTGTAAATGACTTACACAAGCAATCTGGTAATGAATTCACCCAACATTTCTTCTTCTTTTTTTTTTTTTTTTTAGTTTCAATTCTTATTTCTCCAATCTCCCGCGCTAATTCCCCTGAACAAATTAAAAGTATTCCATAAGGGAAAAAAAAAAATCAAATTCTCTTCATTAAATCATTCATTCATTGAACTATGGCAAAACCTAAAAAAAACCAACCCAAATTTTCAAACCTGTTTCCAAAATGATGGAAGAGCAAATGAATTAATGAAGTACCCTGATCTATGACATCAAAAGTGGAACCTTTAAAGAACCAAAAACCCTGCAAAAAAAAAAAAAAGAAACAAGAATGGATCAGAAAAAACAGAAACAAAAACAAACTAAAACTGAAATCTAGGAAAGACAAAGTTTGTTAAGATACTTTAGAACGAAATTCGGGAGTTAAAAACCTCTGAAACAAAACAAATTGCGCGACAGACAGAGAAAGAAAGAAAGAGAAAGATTGGGTTTTGGGGGCAGAAACTTGAGATGAAAATCAAAGTGAAAACGAAACAAAATGGTTTGGTACTTTGGTGTTTATATTTGGATTTAAATTAGTTTATACGGTATTGATAGCAGTTATTAATAATATAGTTATAAGTTTTGTTTGATTATATAGTTATAATAAAGAAGAAAAGGATTGGATTAAAAGAGAGGGATTTCTTGGCTGAGACGCTTTGTCTGTTATTTTACACGCAATTCAGTGCGGAGGGATTTCTTGGGATTCTTCCAACGCCAACGGGTTTACCGTTTGTAAGTTATAGTTTCTTCTTTAGGGTATTTTTGTCATTTCAATAAACTTACCAAATATATTTTGGATAAATTTGAAAAAGATATCATCAACAATACAATAATTATTAAATAGTATAATGAGTAAAAATTATTTGAAAAAAAAAAATTATTAATATAGAAATTATAAAAACAAAATTACTCTTCATAAAGAAATTATAATTAATTTTTAAATTAATTTATTTATTTTTTCAATTAAAAAAATTTTAAAAAATAAAAATAATATTTCTAAAAGTAATTTTCTTTATTTTTTTAAATTTAAAAAAGAATAAATATTTAAATATTTTATTTTTTAAATTTATTTTCAATTAAATTTTTTTAAAAATAATATTTTCTTAATAGAGGAGAAAAGAAAAGTATATTTTTTCATTAAGGATAATTTTGTCTTTACAATATATTTTATAACAATTTCTAATTGTTCATTTATCTTTTTCAAATAACTTTTATTTATTAGACTATTTAATAATTATGTGTTTATTGAAAGCATGTTTTTCATATTTACCCATATATTTTATATGTATAGACGATTAAAATAATAAATTTGATATTTTTGAATTCGATATAGAAACACAACACATATAAATACGAATTACCAAATCTAAAAAATACCATTAGGAGAAGAGTTGCACTTTTGTTGAAAATTATAATTTTTAGCAGCAACTTTTACTTTTTGATGATTGAGAGGTCTTTTAGAAAATTATTATTTACTTTTTTTAAAGGGTAAAGTACAAAAATACTGTGATTAATTCATTGATTAAAGGTAAAATAAATATAACTTCCGGCCAAAAACAAATCTCCCGTATAAAAGTGACAATTAATATCACAAGGAGTTCTTTCGTTAATTTTGATACTAAAATCGTTTTTTTTTTTTTTTTTTTTTATCAATTTTTTTCTTCCTTGGATTTCCAGAGAGAAATTACATTACAATGTAATAGTGATAATGTCACTTTTAATTTCAAATGACAAATTTATTTTACCTCTAAATCATAAGGTAAAGAATTATACTAGCATTTCAAATATCATTGCTAAAAATTATATATGTGTATCGTATATCCGAATCGTATTTTGTTTTTTTTTAATCATTTGTATAAACATAAAATAACATAAAATATTAAAAAAATTTAAATATGAATATAATACGTGTATTAAATAAATCATGTTAATCGTGTTTAAACGTGTCGTGTCGTGTTTATTAAATATATTATATTCGTGTCGTATTTTCTATTGTATTGAAACTTATCATATCTACTAAAAATTACAATGACATTTGAACAAAATTTTGAACTTGAAATATATGGTTGTTAAGTGAAAAAAAGAAATGGGAATTTTGTAGTTGGAAGCAAAATTGTCTTCTTCACCTAAGAAGCACAATTTTAACAAAGAAAATGCTGTAAATTTGCAGCAAAAGGAAAAATAGTAAATTTGAAACTTGATGTACTATTTTTCTGCATTTATAATATAAATTAAAAAGTAAAAATTTGCATCAATCAATATCTTCGCTATCACATAATAGTTTCCCTTTGATGGTGAAAAAATAAAACCTTCAAATTATGAGTTAATTATATTTCAATCACCTAGTTTAACTTAAGTGCATTGTGAATTAACTGGAATTTATATTCACAAACCAAAAATTTAGAAGTAACTCAATCATAATGTGGGTAAAAAAAATAGGTGAAAAAACAAATATTAGATGAGTGCAAATTTTAAAAAACAAAATTAATTAAAATTATAAATTAAATAATATGTATACCTTCATTTTATATGTTTATATGTTTATATATATATATATATATATATATAAGGGCTCAAAATAATATAAGAAAGTAAATAAAAAAAGAATTATATATCAAATTAAGAAAAGACAATTTATTGATAATAAAAAGGGAGAAATTTTCTAGATTATGATAACCTACAAAATTGAAATTTAAGTTGATTTAGAACTTCTCTAATTTGAAGAATATTAGAATATATAGTATGAGAGAGAGACACAATTTTAACAAAATTTTGTGACATAATTGGGTAAGTGGTTTCTAAATTGTCGATTCTTGTTATTTATCCTCGTACCTACTCACCTATTAAAAGGAAAACGTATCTTCTAATGTTGGTTTTTTCTGGAAAAACTTGCAAACCTAAATAAAGTTTTAAGGAAAAAAGATTTCGGGTACTGTTAAGAGTTTCATATTTTTGCCATTTTTGGATTTAATTAGGTGCATGCACGAGTGAGACAAGTTCATGTTTACGAATCATTTACGAGATTAACTCAATTAATCTTGAGTTTTTCAACTTACCAAAAAACTCCTATAAATTTATTTATGAGTTCGCATGATAATTATAATTATAATTAAAAAATATTTGATATGTATATATAACAATTATTTTAAGTAGAAAAATAAGTAAAATTGAAACTTTAGTCACCATGTATTATAAACTTATAATATTATAAAGAGAAGAGTAAAAGTTTGATATTTGTGAAGAGTATTTTAAAATAAAATTTTGAATATAATAAATCAATTTCAAAAAAATGCGTTTTTAAAATCACTGAAAGAAAAAAAATAATTAAAACCAAATTAATTAGAAGGTACTTTTAATAATAATAATAATAATAAAAAAGTAAACATATAATACGATTTACTAAAAAAAAATTGTAATAAACTATGACTATAGGTCAGGTATTTGAGGATTATAAGGAGGAAGGAAAAAGAAGATTAGAGAATCTTCCAATGATAAGGGTATTCCCGATATTTAAGACTTCGTTGACCCTTCTTTTCTTCTAGGAGACTGACATAAGTGCTTTTGCAAAAGCTAATTTCATGGTGTGAAATTTTATCTCGTAAATTTAATGGTTTGGGATCTTATTTATTGTTTTTTAAATATATTTATTATTATTATTATTTATATGTGTAAAATTTATTTATTAATTGTGAAAATTATATTTATAAATAATGATGAAAGATATCTGCATTGAATTATTTTTATTTTATGTTTTTAAAATTTAAAATATTTTATATCATGAATTATATTTATTTCCTTTTAAATTTTTAATTGACTTACCTTTTTTTCATAAATATTAATAAGAGATTAATTTTATTAAATTAAAAAAATGTGTAATTACTTTCATAAATTGATTTATTTAAAAGAATTTATTTTAAGAAATAATTCTTAATTATTCACCAACCAATTACGTTAAAAAAAAGATAATTATATCAAAAAATAAAATATTACTAATAAATCCACCAATTACATTAAAAAAAGATAATTATAACAAAAGAGGAAATATTGCTAATAAACCTACCAATTACGTTAAAAAAAGTAATTATAGCAAAAAACGAAATATTACTAATAAATCTGATATAAATATATAAAAATCAAAGCTTTTGGCAAAAATGAAAAACATCCAACTTGGATTGTCTATTCTTTTGACATGTGTACAGCCTTAAATAAACGTCATATGTCTTGCATTTAATTATTTTTATTTTATTTATTTAAACTTTAAAATATTTTATATCATGAATTATATTTATTTTTTTAAAAAAATTTCATTGACTTACCTTTTTCCATAAATATTAATAAGAGATTAATTTTCTTAAATTAAAAAAATGTGTAATTACTTTCATAAGTTGACTTATTTAAAAGAATTTGTTTTAAGAAACAATTCTTAATTATTCACCAACCAATTATGTTAAAAAAGATAATTATAGCAAAAAATAAAATATTACTAGTAAACCCACAAATAACGTTAGAAAAAATAATTATAACAAAAGAGGAAATATTACTAATAAACCTACCAATTACGTTAAAAAAAATTATAGCAAAAAACGAAATATTACTAATAAATTATGTATAAAAAGAATTCAATTTTAATATGATTAATAAATTTTATATAAAAGTTAAAATCTTTGGGAGAAAATGAAATAATCCTACATGGATAGTTTACTATTTTACATGTGGATAACCTAAATTAATGTTACTTGTCCTCTAATTAATTTTTTTGACTTTATTTAACTGAATTAATTTACATTGAATTGTCTTCCAAATATATGTTAATTTTACCTTCTATAAATTTGTTTATTTTAATATTAAACGTGTAAATAAAATCAAATTATTAACATATAATCATGATAATATAATATAAACATATAAAATACAAAATCTCTAATGAGAAAGTAATTTATTCTATATGAATATTCTATTATATATATATATATTTGGATAGCCTTTTATGTCATTAATTCATATTTAAAAATTCAAAACTAAAATTGAAATTAAATAAATTGCAAATATTTATTTTCCTTTTATATCTAAATGCAGTATATGTCCATATTTAAGATATTAACTATTTGTCTCCTAATCACTATTATAAATAGATGATTCAAAGATTAATTTTTGGCATAATATTGAAAGTTTTGTAAGCTTTTTTCCTACCATTTTTTTTTTGTTGAAAAAAGAATATAAAATATCTTTTTTTCCTTTTCCTTCTAATAGTTTTGTACGTGTAAAGTTGTAACGGTGAATTAGTGATGGTAAAAAAAAAAGTGACAGCCGCAAACTTTCATTCTATTGTATTATTGATTCAAAATTTATTGAGTTTGTTTACAATTCTTTCTTTGCTTTTTTTATATCTTTTAAAGTTATGTCCTTACCAACTTTTTTTGTTTGAAAAAGAAAAAAACTCTACTACCTATTCTAGACAATGCATTTACGTAGAATATTTTCAAAGAAACGTGATTATATATTGCTAAGGTTGATATTAAATATTTTTTTGAAATAATGACTTAGAATAATGTTGATTAAGACAATTCCAATGGTATTGAATATTTTTTACTTTAGTTTAGAAGTTGGTATCAAAATTGTTTATTGAAAATTTCATTTTCACCAAAATATATTTCAAAATTTCAAACTTAACTTATATTTTCTTATTATTAATTTGTTCTTATTAGTTTCAAAAATTTCAATAATCCATTTTTTTTTATTGTGAATATATATTTTTCAAAATAAATTAGTATTTACTATTTATTGTGATAAGAATGTTTGACTAACAATGGATTAGATTTTATCATTAACCTTTTTTTACATGATGGATCATAAAGGTTTAAAGTTATTTTGTCATTTTGTATATTAATTTGTAGTATAAAATTTTTCAAACTCTGATATATTTGAGTATAGTTGTGTTGTGTCTTTATCATATTGTCACTATTGCTTTTCAAATTTTTGATATAGAAATCAAATTTTTATAAAGTTTATTAATTAAACTATAATGAATTTTTTTTATATAATTACATAACCGTGCATTGCATAGGCTTAAAACTAATATTAAAAAAAATAAAATCTAAAATCCAAAATTCCAAATTCTACATTATATCTTATAATTCAAACTAAAAAAATTTATATTGTAAATTTTACACATGAGGATGAATCATTAGAGACTCAAATGATTATATTTAAGAGAAAAAGATGTTTAGTTTAATAGGAACAAAAATTGAATTCTTTTTATTTATTATAAAAATTGGGCATTAAAATTTATTACCCCTTCATTATTGTATAATGATAAAAAATAAAAAACAATTAAGCACTTGAAATTTTATGATCTTCTAAGAAACTACGACCACTATTAGCGTTGTAAGCATTTTGACAGGTTTAAGAATGGCCTAAAATTTTGTCAAAACCTTGGAATTTTATATGTAAATTTGCAAGTTCCATGATCCTTCATGATCAATCTTGACAGGCTTTCTTTCTGAATCATTCCTGACTATTTTTATTTTATTTTATTCTGACTAATAAACATTTATTATTCCTGCAGATGTAATTAATTATAATATCAAATTGGTCAACTTTTTAACCAACCAATGAAAAGGAATAATAAATCTTCTGAATTAAGTTTTGGAAGTGGTCAATACTAGAAATATCATAGAACTATTTTAAAATTGGAAGATCAACATCTTTACTAGTAGATAATTTCATAGAGCTGATTTAAAATAAAACAGACCCTATAGTTTTGGTTGGATTTAGATCATCCGATTATCCTCCTGGTTCAACAGATTCGATTTAAAATCGACTAAGTTTGGGATAAATTTTTGGTAATTCTGATCGACTTTATCTGACCTTAATTATTATTTAAATGATAAAAATATTTTTATTTAAATTTAAAATATTAATTTAAAATAATTTTTAAAATATTTTAAATAATAAATCAGATTTTTAGACCGAACCAAATCAAGACTAAGCAAATAAAAGTTTTTCTATTCGGATCCGGGCTGACCTATCACCCATGAACCCTTCTAATTGAATTGGAGTACTTTTAACTTGAATGCTTGGATTCATCATCTACTAGTTTCTTTTTCATCATCCATTTTTCAACCACTTCAATAATTTTGATGGACTATTAAAGCAGATTAGGGTCATATTTTTTCTAGAATTTTTTAACACAGTATATGAATAATACATTAACTCTAAATTCATTTATCAAAATAAGTATAAAATTGTAATAATTTTTCATATATATACATGCTTTTTATTCCTTTTGTTGTTTATTTGATGATAATAAATTTCTTTTTAATCCAAATATAATTTTTTAAGTAAAATTGAGTGTTATGCGTAAAGTGATATTTTTTATTGAAAATTTTCTATTATGTAATACCTAACATGTGTTATTATACATATCGAAAAAATTAAATTGTTGATTTTATTTAAATATATTAAAAATATTTATTGCGTTATCAAATACACCATCTAAAATATCATGCCGTGTTAGGAGCATTGGGAAACTGGGAGTAAGTCAAGGCAGTGAGCATTTTTTAGCCTGATTTTGTTGAAAAAGATGAACAATAAATATTATGTGCAGAAATGAAGTTGTTAGATGTAGCAGATGGGCTTAATTAGAATGTGGAAGAAGTACTGAACACATCTTACTTGAGACCAAGGAATTGAAGTGTCATGGATAACAGAGAAATCCCCCATAGGGGAGAGAGATGGGCGTGTATTAATTTGACTATATATCATGTGCTTCACATGATTTTATTATAAAGTCAAAATAAATAAAGGAAAAAGGAAATTATATATGGTTAAAGTTGTTTTTTTATTTTTTTATTTATTATTATGATATATATAATCTTAGGTTATACAATATTGGTAACTTTCTCCTAAATTCTATCGTATTTATCTTTCAGATTTGAACTTCAAATTTTTAAGATGAATTCTCAAGTTTTAATTATTCGGTATCCGCGAGAAAATTATATATGATTAAAGTTTTTCTAGATAATATATATGACTAAAGTTGATCAAAGATCAAAACTAATTTAAAGTGATTCCAAGTAGTATTATCAAACAAATTTGTTCTTGACAAATACAATTATGAGGACATGTTCAAATCATATGAAAGACTTGGCATACCAACTCCCAACTTCCAAACCTGGTTTAGGTGAGTATTGGCTATACCCATAATTACCCTTATTTCCTCTAAGCTATTATCTAGGGTATTAGTCAAATTATACATTTTTAATAATTAATTAATTATATCACAAATTTATCTGGACTCTATTGCGGTTAAAGTAAAGTTTTGCAAAGTTCGTCAAATTACAAATAGTATTTGGCCTGCATCTGCATGTAAAATGATTTTTTGTAGTCTTCAAGGGATACTTCAATCAAATTTTGAAATGGAAATAGCCACTTTACTATAATTTGAGACCTTTATTTATTCATTCCTGATATAAAAAATGATGAAATTCTATAGTCAAAGACCCAAAATATCCCCATACATTTCATATTTGGATTTCCGAACCCTTTCGGGTTTGGTGGGTTTCGACTCAACACGTCCATCACGTATTCCATAATCCGCCTAAGTACTAATTATGTTTCAGATTTCACCGTTTTTAGGCTAGAGATTACAAAATGAATCCGAACTCGAAAATTCGTTCAGTAAAATTCGAATTCGAATCTGTTCAAATTCGATTTTATCAAAAAGTCAAAAATCCGAACCCGAAATGGCCTGAACCTGAAAAGACCCGAACCCGAAAAATCCGAACCCGAAAATACCCGAGCCCGAGCCTGACCCAAACCCGAACCCGAATTTAATACTAAAAATAAAAATTATGAAATTGTAATTAAATATTTTTTTATAAAGCAAAAACTTTATTTATTAATTTTATTATAATATCTTTTTAATAATTTAATTAAAATTTAATTTAATTTATATTATATATATGATAAAATAATAATTTTATCAAAAATAAAATTATATTTGGTACTTATAACTTTAATGTCCCATATCTTTATGAATCCATTATCTAAAAATTCTAAACTCATGAAAATTTTAAAAATGTAATTTGTTGACATAAAATATTACTTGTCATTTATTTATGTTATTCTAAGAGCACCCTTATAATAGTATAATAGTATTTTCTATATATTAAAATTAATTAATAGCAATTCATTCATTTTAACTTATCTCTAGTATAATAGTATTTCTTATATTAAAAAATAGATAAAAACTACTTTTAAAAAAAATGTGTTGCTCTTTGCAACATATATATAGTTTTCTTAGGCATATTATTAAATTAAGTCATTAACACCATATTCACTTGCCCAAGCACGGACCGATCCGAAATATAAGCCTCAAATTTTGCCCAAACCCCCTCATATTTGTAAATGGGTAGTCCGAACCCGTTTAGGCCTCAAAGTTGAATGTCAGGGTTCGTCCCTAAAAATCTCTTATTTTGTAGTGAATCTAATAATGTATTTACATGTTGAAATTCGAGTTCATCAAATGAATTATTTTAAATATTAATATGATTAATTTATAATATATCATATTTTTTATAATAAATTATTTTAAAATTTTATTTTATATAAAAAAATTAATTTTATATTCTTTTGGTGCTAACCAATATTGATTTTAATAAATAAATATAATTAAAAATATCATATTATAATAAAAGATTATTTTTAAAAATAATAATAAAAGAATAAAATTATTTTTAAAAGTAAATATTTAAATTATGTAAAAATGATTACATCTAACATAAAATAAAAATGATGTAAAACAAACCCGAACCCGAAATGGACCCGAACCCGATTGAATCCGAACCCGAATGAGCCCGACCCGAACCCGCCCAATTGCCACCTCTATTTCAGCCCCACATCCCCCTAATCTATCCGGGACATGTTGCAGGATCAGAAATACAGTCATAAATGTATAAAGGGAGTGAAACTAGGATTAAAAATGTTAGCTCGCATTGTTTCTCTAACAGCCAGACCACTTTTTTTTTTTTTTTCGCCTTCAATTACAGGTATATTCAATTGTTCAAATGATGATAAACAGATACCTAGACATCTTACCTTTGTTAATTTGCTGTTTTAGATCCGACAGCTTATTTCTGGGTTTTTTTTTTTCCCTAACAGTTTTTGGTGTGCATTAGCTATATAATACAGTTGATTCATGTAACAATATGCTTGGTTATTCTCAGTTTGTAAGTATTTAAATTGTCACGAGATATGGGTAAAGCCCGGTTCTTGACAATGTTTCACTACGAGCCATTTTTAAGCTAACTCAATTCTTCTTTTTTATGACAAATTTTTTTTTTTACTTTTCTGGAAAACTGATAGTACATCAAATTCCACTAGTAGAGAAATGAGTTTTAGGATTTGCATTCAGATGTTAAAAAAATGTGTAATCCGTTGTTCAATGTCTTAGCCTCTTAGGGTATGTTATGCTTATAATCTTAGAGGGGATTCATGTTAATGGCTGTTCTTTTGATCTTTTTCGACATCTTTACTGGGCAGTTGCATGACTGAGATAGTGGAAATTCCTGCTGATTCATGTAGTGTTTGTTCCTGCAAATCCTGGTTTGTTGATGTCTTTGATGTAGTATTTTGCTATTAGTTGAATCGTGAGAATTAGGACTCAAGTGCTGCTGGTCATCTCAGGTATTATTACCTTTTACAAGGAATTTGTGGAATCATTGTTTTTCTTTGAGGAACTGCATCTGTATCAGGCAAAATATTGAGAACCTTTTAGAGAAAGAAATTCTCATTATTGATTATTAGCCCTAATATTGTTGTTATCAGTTGCTTTCCTGTGGTTCTGAGCAGCTGTTTGGTCTGCAGGTCAGACAGAAAAGATAGCTACAATACCTTTTTAATTGCATATATATAAAACATTGTATCCTTTTTGCCAAGTCCTACCTTTCCAGATGATAATCTTTAGATTAGAGTTATGATCAAAACCATTTTATTTACCATTTCATCACACAAGGTTATAACCTTTGCTTTAATTTTTATTTTGCAGATTGAGTTCATCAAAAATGCAAAATATTGAAGTTCCTTTAGTTCTGGTAAGACTATTTTCTGCCTATATGTTATTTCTTCTTCCTGCTTGTCCAAAAAAAAGGTTCTTATTCCAAGAATAATATAACCTCTTGATATGTTTCTTTTTTTCAGAAAAGAGCATAGACATGCTCATCTATTTGTGCATCCATGTTTGTATCTGTCCAGAACTTTTGGCATTCACTTTTCAGTGTAACATTTAATAAAGTGCAGCATCTTTGTCCATAAGTGCATAAAATTAAAGAGCATTGTGGAATGCTACTTTCATCAAATTTCAACTCTAACTGGTGAGCTTGAGCCCATTTTCTTGTTCATGGTGAGGCATCTATAGTCAGATGTGAGGGTTCTGAGTTAGGTCAGAGCTTAATTATTAGATGGTTTGCTTCTGTTCAATCTTGTCTAAATTCAAGTATATTTTTCAAACTTATCCATATGGACACGAGTAAGTTGAATATGGTTTGTAAGTTTTTCTTATATTGGAGAATTATATCTGAATATCTTATAAACTTGTATCTGATTTTGCATGTGATATGGGTATATTGCTTTAAGGTTAAGAGTTTGGTACTATTAATCATGTTTATGGTGTTATATATTTATATAAATTTTGACACATTCGTGTATTCATGTCGTTTTTTTATAATGTTTAAGTTATTTTTTTCCTTATTATGTTTAAGTTATTTTTTTCTTATTATGTTCGTATCGTATAATTATATCGTATCTAAAATTACTATATCTAACTACAGTATAATGTACAGAACAGAATTGGTGACAGCAACCACCATGTCGTTTTTACACGGTGGTTCTGAGGAATGAGATCAACAACAGTCAACAAGCTAGGTTGCTGCCTGAAGTAGAATCATTCCACTGATAGTATTACAAAATTTTTAACAGAAAAAAAAAAAAAAAAAAAAACAAATGTTGGCAACAGAATCACAAGATTACTTGTGATTGTCTGATCAGCTTGTTATATATCCTGAAGCTTGTATTTTGCCCCTGAAACTTGATATATATCCTGACCAGTCCCCTACACCTAGCAAACCCCAATGTGATCCTTATGCAGAGAGCCCATCACCATGAAAAAATGTGAAGACTTAAATGGAGAATGATTCTGCAATAATATTGCACGTGAATGTTAATATAATCAAACTTGTTATCTACTGAGTAGCCTCCTGCACACTTGCATTGCATACGGAGATAATTTTGGATATTAACATGAAAATAGGATCAAACGCAACATGTTTAATAAATATAAAAATAATATAATAAAATGATTAATTTAATATATATATGTATTGTATTCGTGTTTAAAATTTTGACATATTTAATTAATAATTTGTGTTGTTTTTATATTTATACGACTGACATAAAAAAAAATAAGCATGACATGCATACACGAATTGTCGGATAATTTTTAAGTAGGTGAGAATATGAAGAAGAAAAAAAGTGGGAGAGAAATTAGGAAAATTCCTTGTTTCTGTAGAAGTACAAATTATATTTTATTTTATTTAAAAGAAAATTTGGGAGTAGGGAAAGTGAGAGCTATATAAAAACAAAGATAAAATTTAGATTATAAATTAACTACCTAATAAACCCTGCCATTCTTGGGTAGCTCTATCCACTGATTTTTACAAGAGCAGATTATGTCTTCAAGTGGGGAAAAAATTTACCCCTGACCTTTCCTGTTAAGGCAAAATGTACTTAATTTTGCAGCCAAACATAAATTAAGAAGGGTACATATCTTTTTTAATACAATAATTATTAAATGGTATAATAAGTAAGAATTATTTGAGAAAGAGAAATGAAAAATATAAAATTGTTAGAAAGAAAATTATAAAGACAAAATTACTTTTGATAAAAATACCTTATTATCTTTTTTCCTCTTATTTTTTAATTTATTTTTTTAATTAAAAAATAAATTTTTCATAAAATAAATTTTTTAATTTTCAAACATAATTTTTTAATTTACTTTTTTAATTAAAAAAATTAATAAATAATACAAATAATATTTCTAAAATTCAATTTTTTTTATTTTTTAAAAAATAAATATTTAAATATTTTATTTTTTAATTTATTTTTAATTAAAATTTTTTAAAAATAATAATTTTTTAATGAAAAGATAAAGAAAAAGAAATTTTTTATTAAAAATAAATTTATTTTTACAATATCTTTTTAATAAATTTTTTTTAAAATAATTTTTAACTATTAAATTATTTAATAATTATTCAATTATGAGGGATTTTTTTATATTTACCCAATTAAGAACAACAATCTACGACTAACCAAAAAAAAAAAAAGGTTAATATGAAAAACATGCCCTCAATAAGAAGTTATTGTTAAATGATCTAATGAATAAAAATTATTTGAAAAAACGAAATGAATAATTAGAAATTATTATAAATAATATTGTAAAGACAAAATTACCCTTAATGAAAAAACTTACTTTTCTTTTGTCTTTTATTAAAGAAATATTATTTTTTAAAAATTTTAATTAAAAATAAAATTAAAAAATAAAATTTTTAAATATTTAATATTTAAAATTTTAAACAAAAATTTAAAATAAAGAAAAATTAATTTTAGAAATATTATTTTTTTAATTTTTTAATTAAAAAAGTAATTAAAAATTTATTTTTTAAAAATAATTTTTTTTTTATTTTCAGAATATTTATTTTTTAATTAAAAAATAAATTAAAAAACAAAAGAAAAAGAGAGAAAAAAGTTTTTTTATCAAGAATAATTTTATTTTTACAATATCTTTATAATAATTTTTAATTGTTCATTTCTCTTTTTTAAATAATTTTTATTAATTAGATCATTTAACAAATATTTTTTATTGAAGACATGTTTTTCATATTATCAAAAAAAAAAAAAAAGTATGTTCTTCAAGTTCCAACACGCCCTCATGGCCACTGTATCATGGGCCATACAACCTTTGAAGGCATGTCCAAGTCCGGTTTTTTTATTCAAATATAGCTAAAAAAAAAATTCCCAAAATACCGTTATTTTTAGATTATTTCTCAAAATCCGCTTTTTTTTTCTAGCTGGGAAATCGCCAATTTCCCAGTGTAAAAATTTCAAAATTTGTAAAAAACACAAAGGGAAATCGCCATGAGGGGTGACGATTTCCCTTAGTGTATTTTGCAAATTTTGCAAAATTAACCAAGGGAAATCGCCACCCCCCATGGCGATTTCCCTTGGTTAAATTTGCAAAATTTGCACAAGGGAGGTATATTTTTTCCCTGATTCTTGGGAAAATATGAAAAACATGCACCAATAGTGAACTTATTGTGAAATGGTATAATGAATAAAAGTTATTTCAAAAAGAGAAATAAATAATTAGTAATTATTATAAAAGATATTGTAAAGACAAAATTACCCTTAATGAAAAAACTTATTTTTTTTTTCTTTCATTAAGGAAATATTATTTTTTAAAAATTTTAATTGAAAATAAATTTAAAAAATAAAATATTTAAATAAATATTTTTTTAAAATTTAAAAAAATTTAAAAATTAATTTTAGGCATATTATTTTTATTTTTTAATTAAAAAAAGTAAATAAAAAATTATTTTTTTTTTAAATTAAAAAGTTTTTATTTTCAGAATATTTATTTTTTAATTAAAAATTAAATTAAAAAATAAAAGAAAAAGGGAAGAGAAGAGAAGGTTTTTTTATCAAGGATAATTTTGTCTTTACAATATATTTTATAGAGGTGCTCATGGGCAGGGCCGCGGCCCTTTTTTTTTTCTTTTCTGCCCAGGCCCGCCCGTTTAGGCCCGAATCACTGTTCATTGGAATAATTTTTTTAAAAATTTTTTTAATTAAAATTAAATAAAATAATATTATTATAATAAAAATCACTGTTCCGGTCCGAGCCGGCCCGAAACATAAATTATCCTGTTCAGGCCCGGCACAATACGGGCCTTGCCTGTCGGGCCGGGTGGGTTGCCCGGCCCGTGAGCAGGTCTAATCCTTTATAATAATTTCTAATTATTCATTTCTCTTTTTCAAATAACTTTTATTCATTATACCATTTCACAATAAGTTCACTATTGAGTCATGTTTTTCCTATTTTCCCAAAAATTTGAAAAAAAAATAATAAAAAAAAAAGAAAAATAAAACCTTTGGGAAATCGCCACCGTATTAATGTTTTTCATGTTTTTCATATTAATGTTTTTCATGTTTTTCATATTCACAAATTTGTAAATTTCTCTTTGGGAAAAAAAAAATTTGCAAATTTTAGTTGGGAAATCGCCATGGGCCATGGCGATTTCCCAACTGGTATTTTAAGAAATTTTAAAATTTTCAGTTGGGAAATCGCCATGGCCCATGGCGATTTCCCAACTGATAAAAAAAAAAACGAATTTTGAAAATTAATATGAAAAAAGCGATATTTTGATAAATAAATTTTTTTTTTCTATATTAATATAAAAAAGTCTCCAAGTCCCATTGGTTACATAAAAACATTAATTAAAGCTCCTTTCTTTTCAACCTTTTGCCAATATCAAGTCAAAAGCTCTAACTAGCCTAAATGAAAAAGCTCATGCTTTTTTTCCTCTTTTTCTTCTCCCACTTTACAGATTCCCCTCATACTTTTACCTTTAAATTTAATCCTTAATATATAGTTAAAGTAATACTTTAAGAATATTCTAATATATGTTTGAATCCACAATTTACATAATGATTTTACTTGAATATTGGATTTAGATACCATCAATTTAAAAGTTTAAATTTATATATACATAATTTTAAACACAACACAATTATATAACATAAAAAATAATTAAATTATAATATAAAATATAATAAAATAAAATACAAAAATTAATACAAATATGATAAAAAAAATGTTATATCTAAATTCGCACCCGATATTAGCAATCTGTTTCAAAAAAAAAAAAAAATTTACTGTCATTTTACTCAAATGACTAATCAACTCTTTTTATGAATTTTCTATAATGACACACAGTATCCTATATAGTTGAATTAAGAAAAAGGCCATCGTGACAATAAACTCTTTCCTATATTAATCAAAGATAAGATTAATTGACGTCTATAAACATTAAATTATTTTTTAAAATTTTTTATTTAATGTATTCAAAAGAAATTTATAAATTATTATTTTTTAAATATCATCTTGATTCTTTTAACTAGTGTCAATAACCATTAATTAATGACAAACATTTTTTTTTGTTTTTCAAGGTATCTCCAGATTTCGTTTAAGATTAATCCTCCGAAATACTCTCGAACATCAAGACGGAGAATTTTTTCAAAAAAATTTGTTATATCCACAAAAATTCAAAATCGAAACCTTTTACTTAAACGACCAAAACCCGTTCCATTCATATCAACCTTTAATCGGTTAATGACAAACATTTAAGAACTTAACTTTTTCCAATAAAAGCCATTTAATGATCCTAATAATGCATGCAAAATCCTTTTTTTATTAAAAAAAAAATACTAAAATTGGACGGTTGTTATCAAGTTGTCGTATAACTGAAAGTCACAGAGCAGTCAGTCTATCACCCATGGACCCTCCTTGCTCACATGCAGGATTTATAGGCAACTTCTCCTTCTCCAGGCTCAGTCAATTGCTTCATCCCAACTCCAACTCCAAGCCAAGCCAAGACACACCCTCTTTAGACAATCTGTTCTTCACCTGTCTTTTTTTTTTTTCCTTCCCTTGAACTCCAAACCAAACTCTAAAAATTTCTCATTTTCTTTCTTCCAATTTCACTCTGTTGTAAACTATCTGTTTTAAAAAATGTCAAGCAACAGAAAAAAGCTTATCTTCAACACAGTTTCAGTCAGCTTAGGATGCAGCAGCTGCAAGAAACCCAAGCTCACTAGTTTTTTCAACCCAAAACCGAAACCAAAATCTCGTTCTTACAAAACCCATTCTCTTTTCAACTACTCTTCTTCAAGCTCCTCCAAGAAAACAACCCATTGTTCTTTATCAGAATACGAAACCGCCACTTCTTTTTCTCCAAGCACAGACACTCCTCAGTTCTGGGACATGGACACCGACACAGACCAAGACGCAAAGTGTTCAATGGCGACCGTACGAGGGTTTGGCCGTGTCGGAGGAGAGAGCCTGGCGGTGGAGAAAGACTCCGATGACCCTTATTTGGATTTCAGGCACTCCATGTTGCAAATGATATTGGAGAAAGAGATATATTCGAAAGATGATTTAAGGGAGCTTCTAAACTGTTTCTTGCAGCTTAATTCGCCTTATCACCATGGGATTATTGTTAGAGCTTTCACGGAGATCTGGAACGGGGTGTTCTCCGTCAAGCCTGGTGCTGCTGCTTCCCCGAAGCTGCATTTTGGGTTCAGGCCACGTGATTTCTAGGTGCTGCTGCTGCCATATTTTCCTTTTGGGTTTTAGCTTCGAGTACAGTCCAATATGGGTGAATAAAATATTAGTAAATTCTGACAGTTGGCTTATAAACACTTGTTAAGTTAGTATTTAAAGAAATATTTTCACGTTTAATGCAATAGTAAGTTGTGATTTGTGAATGTGAAGCTTTTTCATGCATTAAAGGGAAATATTTCTTTAAAAAAAAACTTTTTAAGAAGTCTGTTTATGGTACTCCTTAGCTAATGTTTCAGTAAAAATCGTGTAATGTAAACAGTAGAATTAGAAAAGTGTAAAAGACCCAGCAAAATTTAGTAAGTATATGGGTCATGTGTAGAATTTTTTTTTTTTTTTAACTTTGGAAATGAAAAATGTAAAATTCATAGAAATAAGCTGTATATATCTTCTTTTTGTGTCACTTTCTTTCTCTATTGGGTACTGACACTAACTGACAAGTTTACCCCACAAAAGTATTTTGCTCTAATGGTAAAAGTTGTAGTATACTTATATAAATAAATGATGAGAAAGGTGTAGATAATGGTGAATTAGTTGTTGGATTCAATCTTGAGATCATGGTGGATGATTGGGATTTGACTTGAGGTGATTTTAGATAATACTTTGACATGTTAGTTTCCATAGAAACTAAGAAACACAAAAAGATTGCTGGTGGGTCATTGGAGTAAACTTATATTTGACAGAGGGTAGCTTGTTGTAGAAGAAGAGGCAAAGGCAAATGGGTAGTAGGTGGTGGGCTGCCCTGCCCTGCTATGTTGTTTGTTTGTGGGGTTGCAGGGGGGTAGTCAATCTCAAAATCCTGGAGGACCTGGACCCATTTGGGTGGGAAATGATGGGCATTGGATTTTGAACACTAATTGTATTTTTGTAAGCGCTGAAACACGATCTTTTTATATTAATATAGCAAAAAAAATTATTTATCAAAATATTTTTTTTTTCAGATTAATTTTTAAAATTCGTTTTTTTTAATCAGTTTGGAAATCGTCGTGGCTCATGGCGATTTCCCAACTGAAAATTTTAATTTTTTTAAAAATACTAGTTGAGAAATCGCCATGGGCTATGGCGATTTCCCAACTACAAATTTTCAAAAAAAAATTTCCCATTGGGAAATCGCCACCCACGGTGGCGATTTCCTAAGGTAAGTATCTTTTTTTTTTAATTCTTTTAATAAATAATAAAAATTATATAATTTTAAATTTTAAAAAATAAAAATAAAAATTTAATAATTTTAATATATAATTTTTATCTTATTGTGGTAGAAGTGTTCATGGGCCGGGTCGGGCCCATGTATGGTATCAACACCACATTTGCTTGCCCAAGTCACAATGGCAATTTTTCAATCTTTATTTATTATTTTTTTTTTAATTTCATAAAATAATAAAATTTATATAATTTTTAATTTTAAAAAGTAAAAATAAAAATATAACAATTACCAAAAATTAAAAAATTATATTCGTAATTAGACCTGTTCATGGGCCGGGCCGCGACCCGAAATTTTTCAATTTCCTTGCCCAAGCCCATTTCGAGTCGTGCCGACCCGAAAGCCCATTTCACTATTAAAAATATATTTTATAATTTTTTGAATTTTTTTATTTAATTTTTTTTTAAATTAAAAATTATATAATTTTTATTTAAAATTTATTATTTAATAAAATTACAAAAACACTTGTCCAAGCCCGGACTAATACGACATTCTGGTTGGCCTTTCTCCCGGAGGTCCATTTATTACGAATACAAGTTGAAAGAATTCGATTGACATTACGGATAGACCAGCTCATGGGCTGGACAGCCCGTCCGGCCAGGCCCGGATCACTATTTATAAATTAAAATAATTAAATTCATGCCCTCGAGTCGGGCCTTGGCAAGGAAATTGAAAAATTTCGGGTCGCGGCCCGGCCCATGAGCAGGCCTAATTACGAATATAATTTTTTAAATTTTGGTAAATTGTTATATTTTTATTTTTTAAAATTAAAAATTATATAATTTTTATTATTTTATGAAATTAAAAAAATAAATAAATAAAGATTGAAATATTGCCACCGTGGCTTGGGCAAGCAAATGTGGTGTTGATACCAAACATGGGCCCGACCCGACCCATGAACACTTCTACCACAATAAGATAAAAATTATATATTAAAATTATTAAATTTTTATTTTTTAAAATTTAAAATTTAAAATTATATAATTTTTATTATTTATTAAAAAAAAATTTAAAAAAAAATACTTACCTTGGGAAATCGCCACCGTGGGTGGTGAATTCCCTCATTGGGAAATCGCCACCGGTGGCGATTTCCCAATAGGAAAAAAAAATTGAAAATTTGTAGTTGGGAAATCGTCATTGCCCATGGCGATTTCCCAACTGGTATTTTTAAAAAAATTAAAATTTTCAATTGAAAAATCGCCATGACCATTGCGATTTTCCAACTGATTAAAAATTTAATCCGAACAGAATAATATTTTGGTAAATATTTTTTTTTTGGCTATATTAATATAAAAAAACCCTGAAACACAGCTAGCTGACTCAGTGCGGCTTTTTAATGTGAGTAAGAAAATGGAGTAATTTTTATGACAGCACTTTCTACATTTCCCAACAAAGCAATCACTGGTTATTATTAAAGTTCCCACTTCATTTTTTATGCTTATGGCCTATGGGTTTCAATCTCTCTCTCATTGACAACTTGCACCAACTTCAATTTCTTGAAGATTTTTCTACGTATATTCCAGATTTTGACTTAATGATAGTATGATACCCATCATTTATGACTTTCGCTAACGAGAATTTTTAAAATATTTTTTAAAATTAATTATTATATTATTTATAATAATATTATTATATTAAATATAAAAATTAATAATTTTATTTATTATTTTTAATATATTGATTTAAGATATTATTACTTATTAAGACATTAGTAAAATCCATCATTTATGTTAGACACCTATCCCAAAAAAAAAAATCCATCATTTATTTGAAGCAAGTTATTTTACTTTTGATGAGTTAAAAAGCAGAAATTGGGATTTGAACCCAAATCCTTCATGAAACCATGTCTATAGAACCGTTACTCCAAGGATCGACTTCAATTTTGAAAAGATCTTCTTAGATCCTTATATTCATGCAATTAAATACGACATTTAAAAGCTTAGAGTAGTAAAAAAAATTCCATCTTATCTGAGATCATCAGCCTTTGGGAAACATAATATTACCACTTATTTATGTCAAGTTCAAGTTATCAGCCTTTCCATATATATATATATATAATTTAAAATGTAAATGTAAATAATGATTATGTTTTATAAAACATTATATGTTCAATGTTTGAAGTTTGATGATGTTTTAAATTTATACTGTTAGTTTTTAACTTAATACTTTGATAGTTGAATCTTTTGTTGGATGATTTTATTTATTTGTTTAAATTATGAAAATTTAAGAATTTTTATATATTGTATAATTAAATTAAAAATATATTTTGTGAACAATAATCTAAAATCGTATTGGTCCGTATTATTAAAGATCTATCCTAATTTTGATTTAATTCGAACTAAATCTGTCAAATCAAATTTGATCGTAAACAAATCTAGTTACAATTCTTTCAAAATAAAACGACAAAGGTTTTATTTTTTATTCTTTTCAATTGGTCACATTATCAAGTGATTTTTCATGGTAAATATGAGAAACATGCTCTCAATAAATAAATAATTGTTAAATGATTTAATAGATAAAAGTTATTTGAAAAAAAGAAATGAATAATTAAAAATTATTATAAAAGATATTGTAAAGACAAAATTACCCTTAATGAAAAAACTTACTTTTTCTTTTTCTTTCATTAAGAAAATATTATTTTTTAAAAATTTTAATTGAAAATAAATTTAAAAAATAAAATATTAAAAAATTTATTTTTAAAAAATTTAAAAAATAAAGAAAAATTAATTTTATTTAAAAGAATTTTAATTAAAAAAAAGTAAATAAAAAATTTTAAAATTTATTTTTTAAAATTAAAAAAAAATTATTTTCTGAAAAAATTATTTTTTAATTAAAAAATAAGAAAAAAAAAAGAATAGAAAGTTTTTTTAATCAAGGATAATTTTATTTTTACAATATCTTTTATAATAAATTTTAATTATTCATTTTTATTTATTAAATTATTTAATAATTAATTATTTATTGAGAGCATATTTTTCATATTTAACCATTTTTCATAAGGATTTTTTTTGTTTTGACCGAGGGAAATCATTGGGATTTAGGAATCAATGGAAACTGAATTCTCAAAAGAGTTGACTTTGATTATAAGTAGGGAACAGTACTTGAGATGCAGTGTGCAATGACAATGAATATTGCTTGCTTCTATCTCCTTCTCTTATTGTTTTTTTTTATCTCAGTATCTCAAAACCAATCCATAAATGAGGTTGTCTGATCAATAAAAGGACTTAAATGTGGTCTGTTTTCAAGTGTTTGTCAAATCCAAAATATCATCACTCTCAGAATCTTTGTGGACGACTAGTGGAAACATCAAGTGACCCTTCATCATGAGCCAGACCTACACCTGATAAATCTCTTTCATTTCACTCTTTCTGATTCAGATTATTGAGGATTGCAAGCAACCCATTACTAGTCCTGTCCAAAGGATAGGTAACCCGTCCGATTTAATAAATTTGATCCGAATTGGATCATATTTAAGTAAAAAATATTATAATTTAAATCGATTCGATTTAAAATTTATTTAAATTTAATTATAACATATAAATATTAATATAAAAATAATTTTTAATATTTTAATAATTATAAACAGTAAAATGAATTTACAGATCAAATTGAATCTAATACAAAACTAGTTTAAATAAGGGAAAAACAAAATTTCGAGACGTGATCTGAGTTATGAACAGATTTATCCGGTACTAGTCCATAACTTCTTAAAGTTTTTTTTTTTTTTTTTGGGTTCTAGCAAAAGAAAATGCTGAGCACAAGTTCAAAACAAGGCACTACTTTAGTACTTTGAGATGTTCAATGTAGAAAAATATAAGAGTATATACATAATGGCATCTTTCTCTAGCTAAACTTTAACACCTTCCCTCATAGTTGGAACATCTCAATTGCTTTTGTGGCTAGAGAAAAGCACACTGCCTCGGCTGAAACCAAAAAACTAACATGGGTTTCTACAAGATAAGGAATAATTTCTTTAAAAAGAAAAAGAAATAAAGATATATAACCTCCAATAAACTATAGTTTTAGGCAATTGCTTGTAGTAAGTCACTTCCTTCATCTCTACTTGCTTATATTTCAATTCCTTATAAAGAACAATTGAGGGAGAGGGCATACTTTCCTTTGTAAGGATCCACAATTCCACATCCTTCTCCATTTGTCTATTTTTTGCTTAGACTTAGATGATATGCATTTATGGATCTTTAATTTCTAAATCCCTTTTCCTTGGGATTATTATTAGGTTAATGACCCATTACTAGATTTTATGCTTTCCTAACCTCTTTTGTAAAAAAAAATACTTTAAGTTCTATTAGCCCTCTTTTACTCATCTAATCATGAAAGGGAGAAAAAAAAAGGAAGGAAATTTGGGTGTTGGACCTGAAATGGATTATGGTGTGGTTCTTAATTGTCATGGCAAAACTTGTCAATATTAGAATATGTGTGGCTTTTGTGAAAAGAACAGACAATTATAAAGTTTGGAAAATGAAGTTAAAGTACCTTAGGGCACTCCTTGCCCAATGAATTGTTACATTTTCATTTGGAAGATCAAGATTTTGAGACTTAAAAGTTAAGAGTTTGTGACAATACAAAAGAAAAAGAGGCCACTTTAGAGTCAAATCAAAAGAAGTACCTAGTCAAAATAAGGACAAGGGAACCCCATAGTTTCATTCCTTGTCCCTCAAAGAGGTACCCCTAATTGTCATGTCTTAAAAGGTTTATATTCCTAATGTTTGCTTCGAAAGAATTTTAAGGGTGGTCCTAACTCGCTTTATGGATTGATAGATTCCAACTATATATCTAGCAAAGATTGCAGGTTCAGGACCTTGCAACTAAACTTGCTCAAAGATCGAGTCGGATCGTGATTTTAAATTACACAATATTTTTATACAAAAGAGATCATAATATGAGAATAAGAGAAGCGATTGCAGATATTGAATTCGAATCTCAAACTTACTAAACGTCAGCTTTTAAAAATAATTGTATAAACCGATTGAATTAAAATCTAGATTCAACAGACATCATTTGCTACAAAGCTTCAAGGGTTTCATATCTTAAAGGTTAGAAAGTTTTCGAACAAACCAATGGGCTTTTTAGTGGCTAGTAATCCAGACAGGAAAAAGCCAACAATGGACACAACAAGAGCCCATAAAGTTACAAACCCAAACAATTGACCATACTTTCCTGGTCTGACTTCATCATCTTAAAGGCCCATGTATTTTATACAGTATACAAACTGTACAAAACTCTGAAATTTATTACTTCTTGTTAAACTAAAACCTTTTTAAATTGTGAAAACCCTAACTTGGAGGTAAAGGTTAAAAGTTTGAATGTAAAGAAAGAGGTGGTGAGGTAGGTGCAAAGTGCAAACTGTAAAAAATGCATTCAATGGTAAGAACTAACACCAAACAATGAGAAACAAAAAGGACAGAAACAAGGCATGCATCAGAGCAGCAGGGTTTTGATTATTCACACAAAATTAACTTTAGTGCAAGTTATTAATTTTGGAAAGCAAATGGACTCATTCACAAGTCACTATCTCACCAATATTCCGAAAACCAAGTTTATATTTTTAGATCAATTTTCTAAGAACTAATACTAGCTAACCCGGGTAGTATTTCTTTCTTTTTTACTGATTTATTGTGGCTTTCATTTGCCATAAATATTAGGGTTTGTTTAATCATTTTCCTTCATCTACTATCTGCTACACTGCTATTTTCCAAGCTAAGTCAAATTTGTAAATACATGGGAGAAATATATTATCTTGCAGCTATATATGGTAATAGAAAAAGTATCCCCTGAAAATTGCAGAATGCAAGCTAGAGTCAGATTATTGTTGTAACTATGTCCTTCCTATTCTTATCACATATCCATCTTAACATTTTCATCTTGACTAGAGATGACAACGGATCGGATATCTGTTTTTTTTTGTAATATCCGAATACAAATCCACAAAATTGTTTTAAAATCCGAATCCGTTTATTACCCGCATTAAATACGAATTAAATAACATTATTCTCCGGATATCCGAATTCAATAAGTAAAAAAAAAAAATTAAATTCAAATAAATGGATAATGGATTCGGATATCCGAATCCGTTATCCGTATAAGTAATGCGGATCCGGATAATGGATATCCGAGATTTCATATCCATATCCGCTCCGAATCTGCTGCCGATAGTAATTATAAAATTCGAATCCGCAAAAAATAAATCGGATAATTGCAAATATCTGAATCCGCACTATCCACTGCCTTCCCTAATCTTGGCTATACTCATATTTTGCATATGTTGCTTCTTGTTAGCCCAACATTTCGTGTCATATAGCAAACCAAGTTTGATAGTCGTCATGTAGTACTTCCACTTTAAACTCAAAGGTAGATTGCCATCACACAAACTCCTGCCGCACTTCTCCATTTAAGCTTGGATCTTGATCCTTTGGTTAACATCTCCATCATTCTCCCTGTCGTTCTAAATTATCGCCCTTAGATACTTAAAGCACTTCGCTACTGGTATTACTTCACCATCAAGTATGATCATTTCTTCATCATTATTCCATTTTTTACTAAATGTAAACCGGATAAATTTGAAAAACATACCATCAACAATATAATAATTGTTAAATGGTATAATGAGTAAGAATTATTTGAAAAAGAGAAATGAAAAATAAAAATTTGTTAAGAAAAAAATTGTAAAGACAAAATTACCCTTGATGAAAAAAAACCACCTCCTTTTTTTTCTCTTATTTTTTAATTTACTTTTTAATTAAAAAATAATTTTTTTTGAAAAAATATATATATATATATTAATTTAAAAAATAAATATTTAAATATTTTTATTTACTTTTTTTAATTAAAAAATTAAAAAATTAAAAAATTAAATATTTAAATATTTTATTTTTTAAATTTATTTTCAATTAAGATTTTAAAAAAAATAATATTTCCTTAATGGGAGAATAAAAGAAAAGTAAGTTTTTTCATTAAGAACAATTTTATCTTTACAATATCTTTTATAACAATTTTTCATTTCTCTTTTTCATATAATTTTTACCTATTAAACCATTTAATAAATATTTGACTATTGAAAGCATATTTTTCAGATTTAACCATGTAAACTCAGAGTCAGATTTACCCATGTAAACTCTAGTATTTGTCTCCAACTCAGTTTACCAACTAACATCTTTTGACCCTTCCGAATAGGTTCGAAAGGAAAAAGGAGTGAATTACAGTTAGTTCAGTTTTTTCAATTAAATCATCAAAAACCACTTTTAATCTCCGAAATTCCGCATCAACCTTTCTCAGCAGTCTATGGCATTGATCAAACTGTGAAAGCTAAAATTTCAAGCCATTCTTATCAGAATTCCTCTTCCAAACAATCCAAAGTGCAAAGCATCATTTCAAAAAATTCAACATTCAGAGATAAAACTCTCATTTTCACATTCATCCCAAGGAATAAACTAAACACATCTTACAACCATAACAAAATGGTGTAATTCCGAAGAATTTTCCAAATTCCACCTTGTCGCAGTGCCCAATATGAACCACCAAATGCCAACTCAATTCCCACATGGTCCAACTTTACCTCCCTGAACCGCCTAAGTCAAACCACATGCTTTCTCTTGCCATTCCTTACCATTAAAATAAACATCTAACCAAAATGTAAAACAAGAAAATATAAATTCGCAACATGGGAAATGAGAAATTAAAAGAAGTAAACTGAACTACTTTTCATATTGATGATTGATCAATAACCCACAAAATGTGTACAAAAATCTAACTAGCTAAAAACAATTGCGCTAAGAATCTACAAATGCAATGAGATTTCTTTCAAAAACGAAGATATCAACAGAAATTCATTAAAATTCATGAAGAGTCAACTTCTAAACCATAAAGAACATTAGCATACTTCTCAATTGGATCCCCCTTCCCAAAATACCTTTTCTTGACCTCCAACCACGCGTCCAACGTCAGCAAGCTATCGGAACCGGCCTGATGACTCTTCCCAATAGCGCGTTTCACCCCAAGTGCTGTAGACGCACGGTCAAGCCCTCCGTATAATCCAGCGCAGAACCTCATCAAGTGTTTGACGTCGTAGACTCTGACTCCAAAGAATAAGCGCTCGAGATTCAAAAACTCAGTGAGTTGGTTGGGTAATAACTTGCCCGTCAAGCATTTCACTAGGTATCCGAAATCGTACGCGCAGTGGAAAGTCACCCACGTAACGTCGTCGTTCAATACGAGTCCCGATGACATCATCAGTTCCGCGAAACGGACTGAGTCGATCCCCAATTCCCGGTTCTTTTCGAAATCTATGCCTTGACGACGGAGAAGCTCGATGGAATCGTGAGCGTGGACATCATTCGCGATATCGAAGTCTTTGAAATTGAATTCCCAAATAAACTGGTTTTCAGTGCCAAGATCTGGTAAATTTCCGTCGCCGTTGGATAAAGTGAGACCGAGTTGGATCAGCTTGAGTAAATCAACGTTAGCTTTGAGGCTTCTATAATGCGCCGTGGCGTCACCTGGCCGGACGTATTGGCCGCCGGAGGGGGAAGTCGGTCTGACGACAATGCCGGGGAACTCCGTGTCCATGGAAATGATCGGAAAGCCGTTGATGATAGATCTGATTAAATGGAATTCGGACTCTAAATTATGGGACCAAACAGACCTGATCACGACCGACTCTCGTGGAGGAGGTGGTTTATCTGACATTTTCTTCGATCTTTTTCAAGGAAATGCGTCGCCCAAGTGAACAAGATGTTCCTCTTCTTTTCGTTTTCTTGAAATTTTAAAATTCTGAATTTGATTTTCTTTTAGTTTAGGCTTTAAGGCTTGATTTTTTTTTTGGGGGGGGGGGGAGGGAACCGAAAGAAAAAGAGAAGGAAAGGTATCGGTTTATTCTATATTTAATAAAATTTTTATTTAAATTAATAATTAATTAATTTTAAACACTAACCGTTACGAAAATAAAAGAATTTTGATTTAAAGTAAAACCATGAATTAAGGCAAAATTAAGCATTAAGATTAAGAAAGTAGAGAATATTTAGCTTAAACGGATACAAATGATCAATAAAAAAAATTATAATTATAGTGCTTAAGTTTGGCAACGTAAGAAAAACTGATTGATTAGATTCTGTTAATTTGTTTCTATCTTTTTTTTCTTTCTTTTTCACGTGATTAACGACCTGTATGATGATGATGTGAAGATTTAACGAGTGAAAATAAGGTTAATTCCAACTAAAAACGTTTCATAAGAAACCACCTACCCAGCAATCAATGGAGGAAGTAACAGCAGCATTTCACAAGAAAGAAAACATCATTACTCTAATAACAACATTACAACTCCAAAATAACAAACCTGGAAATTTTTTCTACAATAATAACATCATTTCCTTCTGGGTTCTTTTCTTCTCTCTTTTGCTTGGTTCAGAAAGATTAACATGCATGAAAAACTTCTATCCCACCCCCCCCCCCCCCCCCAAAACAAAATGCATAAACCATAAGGCAAAAAGTGTCCTCCATTATGACTTCTTCTCTCATTTAAAAGTATAACACAAGTCAATCTGAACTCTGAATTCTTCGATCATCAAAGGTAGCAGGTCTTGAGCAAAGCAACCCAAGCTGTTTAACAGCAGATATACCACAACTCCTGTATTCCACCCCTTTTTCATCTTGGGAGAGAAAAGAGATTTTTTTCTTGGTACATTAAGAGGAACAAAGAGATCAAAGAACAAGAAAATTCTGAAATACTACTGGAAAAAGAGGGGGGGGGGGGAGGAGCTAGAACTAAAACAATAATCAAAAGGGTATTTTTAACATTTGACACACGGATAAAATCCCATTAATCAAACAGCATCCCTTCAACAGAGTTTGACAAAAAAGGATAACGAAGATGAAGCCAAGGAGAAGTAATTGAAAAAGCTTTTTGGGGCATTCCCCAGTATGTTCTTAACTTAAACAGGATCAACAAGCATTACAAACTATATATTGCATACCACGAATGCAATTAGATCCAGGATATCAATATCACCTTGAGAGCTAGAAGTAGGTACCCTCAGGAGGTTGGACCAGCTTTCGGTTATACGGGGCTGCCATCTCCTTTTTCAGCTGTGTCAGTATATCCTCCATGGTATACTCCCTCTGCCAATTTGCAAGAAGTCCAAACTTCTTTGGTTCCACCTGTTGCCATTGGATACAGTCAAATTCTTGTCGCTAGGTTTTCTGTCATCATACTGATAACAATATAAAAAATAAAGTTGCACAAATCAGAATGCCCCGGGTAGTTAATTACTTTCAAAATTATGAGTACCCGAGTTCCTTATCTACACAGAAAAGGGAAAGGGGGGGGGGGGGGAGATTTACACAATAGAACATATTCTCAAACCAGAGAATAGTTAAATAGCCAATTGATGAAAAGCGGCATAAAATGAACTGTTTATTGCACTACAATGAATGTAACATTATTAGTATACCACTCCAGTTTCATGGTTAACACAAGTCAAGTTGATCCTCGAATGAAAACGGACACTTGGTGGCTTCTCTGGATAATCTTTATCGCAGAACAGCTTCAGCTGATAGATTCGACCTTCATGTACAGTCTGACAACAGGGAAAATAAAAATCACCACAGAGAAAGAAACAGAAATGCATATACAAAATGATAGTTTTCAAAAATCCCCCAGCAAAACCCATTGTTCACTTCAAAATCAAGAAGAGGAAGGTAATCCCAAAGACAAGCACCAGGAAACGACAATGCTAATTATTTGTGAAAAGAATTATGAGCAACAGTAAGATAGTAGGGTAATCCCATAAATATCAACCAGATCTTTTAGCACCTTGGCTTAATAACCAAAACAATAAACTGAAATAAGCTTTAAGTTCTCTGCTTTTGTCAAAAGCTGGGTTTAATACTCAATGCTTTAGAACTCAGAAGATTCACATATGATTGTCCATACAAACACAAAGTTTCATCTAAGGAACAATATCAAAATATATAATATGTTGACTGATAAGCAATTACATTGTGAGGACCAATAATGGTTCCAGTCCAAGAGCGCATGTAAATATCATCTCCATCATCCATTCCATAGCTGACAGTACCATCTCCAATACCTTTTTCTCCACGCTCAAGCTCCTCCAGCAATCTGAAGTTCCGAGGCACTGCAAAAAGAACTAACAATAATCAATAAAACTCATGATCCTTTATGCTAATAACATAAGAAGTCTTAGCATTGGGCTTAATGCCAAAGAATTCCTGTCTCCAAAGTAGGTTGAGAAAGGTAATTGATCTAAGCGCCATAAGACCTCTTCCATTTCAATCATGTAAGATGATTAGCAATCCCATTGCCTAAGCATAATCATATTACACCTGCCATATATTAATTATTTCTCTCACTTATCAACATCATGGATGAGGTAGCTCCCAATGCTTCTTGTATATCATATTATATCAGCACAAGCTTGAACTAGTTTCATTTTATGCTAACTACACTTGCTGTAAAATAGTAACAACAATTCCTAGAAATTCAATGGTAATGACACTTAGCAGTAAACATATTTATGGCACCATATAAATAAGCAAAAACATTTAGCACAAAGTTCTCGCATTTTCAACTTAAATTAATATACACTTCTTAATTATTTCTAAGCCATTAATGGACATTTAAAAAACATCCTCGTCCCCAGTTATTACAATCTCCTGCAGCTCAAGGTTTATATTAAACCTCTATAGAAGTTTGATGGTCCAGGTAACATACAAGGAAAAAGAAGTGACATCGATAACAACAAGAATGACTTGTCTCTAATGTACAAGTTTTTTAAAGGACTCCCAAAAGGCGTAGGCACCAACAAATGAGTAGTTATGAAAATCTATCAATAAACAGATAAGTTTAGTCCTCCAATATGGTAACTGTTCAATAAGGTACAGATTACAACTCTACAAGTGTAAAGCAGCAACACTTTTATACACCAAAAGAACTTCATAATCATCAATGCCTATATCATGTACTTCTAAGAGAAAAAAAAATAGCAAATACACAGAGCATTTCCGTATTCTTTGATTCAAGATTTTACGTGCAAAACATATTCAAACAACTACTAGGGCATAAATCATCAAACATTCATATAAAAATTTCAGATAGGCAGCCAAAAAATATATTATTTTAATAATAATTACTAATAAACCATAACAGAACATTCACCATGAAACTAAAACATTATGAGATAGATAGCCACAACAACATACTTTAAATTGCTAAATAGATACTCAAGCTAGGCAAAAAATTCGTACTTTACATCGAACATAACTGCAATGAAACCAAGCGGGAAAAAAAATTAACAGCAACCTAAAACTTTAAATAAATAACAAAAAAAAATAGATAGAGGAAACCCTTTCAATTTCTTATCTTAATCCAAATAAATTGACCAAACCCACAAATAATAACTGATTATACATGAAAGAAACGATAAAAAAACAAAACCTATGAACCCATGAATGGAATCAACGTATGATTAATAAAAAACGCAAGATCAAGTCGAGAAACAAAGGGGGCATAAAAAGATAAAGAGAATTAGGGTGAAGGGGATCGAAGGGCTAACCCACGATACTCGATCCTCCTGAGCCAAGCGTCATTGGCGGTTCACTGGAGTGTTTTGATAGATGGGTTTGGAGAGATCTGATAGATAAGAGAGAGAGAAAAAAAAAAAAAAAGAAGAAATCTGACAGACAAAGGAGTCAGAGTAGAGAATCTGGTGAAAGAAAGGCCAAAGGCAAAGCTATGGGATGGGGGAGAATAAAGGGGACATTTTATTTTTTAATTTTTTTCTATATTAATATGATAAAAATAAATATATATGGACAAATTGTGCAAATAGTCCCAGTACTTATGTAAAAATATAGATTTAATCCCTCTAAAAATAATTTGAAATAATTGAATCCTTTTATTTTTCGAGATTTTAAATTTTCCTCTAATTCTTAACAGAATTAAATTCCTCCGTTATTTGCACTGACGTGTTTGTTGATTTTGCTGATGTGGTGTTTAATTATGTTTAAGTGGAATTTTCAAAGATTTAAATTTAAAAAAAAAAAATGCCACATACCATGCTTTGGCTTAGTTCCATAATTTTTTCTTAAAATTTACCCAAGCCTTTCTGTTATACTATATTAAATACAAATTAAACACAAAATAATTAAGATATTTATTTCAAATAAAACACAAATTAAACCAACCCAAATCCAATCCTAAATTTTTTGTTTTAGCCAATTGAAAAAGAAAAAAAATCTTCTCTATACCCTCAACAAAATTCTTTATACTAAAATTCCTCCATTTAGCTAAGGAAAATTCAGAGTTTCACGTTTGAAAATAAATTTAAATATTGAGGAAGAGATCAAAGCAAGAATTTCAAATTTTTGAAGATTAAAAGCTCGAATAAGAGATTGGGAGATGGAAAGGTCGAGGAGAAACAAGGATTTGGATAATTTTCATACTTTTGTTTTGAGAAGTTTATGGATTTTAATTTGAAGTATTTGGGATTTTTGAATTTCCAAAAAAGTTGGAGGAAAATATAAGAAGATGACAACTTTTCTTGAAAAGGGAGAAGATGGAGATAAATAGTGAAAGGAGATTTGAAGCCAAAGTCACAATTTCGACGGCTTCCACTCAAGCAGCTTTAGCTTTTGGCATTGTCAATTAATTCTTGTTTAATTTGCAGACAAAGCTTGAAGAAGAAAGGAAAAACTTCGAAGAAGACATCAACGAGAGAGAGGGAAGGAAATAAAATGAAATAAAGAAAAAAAAAAGATGGGGATCTCGTGATATATAAGGAAGGAGCAAAGAATGAATGTTAATTTAGAAAGAAAAAGGGTTTTGCAGAAAGAAAAGAAAGAAGAAGAGCGAATGGAAGAGAACAAGTTTTTATTTATTTTTGTTAAATATTAAATTATTTTTATTATTTCCGAGTTAATATTTTATTTTTTGTCACCTAATAAAAAATGTCATGTCAACATTTTTAATTAAAAAAAATTAATAGAGTTATCAATTGAATAAAAATTATTAAATAAAATTAATATAATAAAAAAATTAAATTTATATAAATTATAATAGAAAAATTAAATCACAAATTTTTTTTCGAGTTATTGCATAATTAAATCATATATATCATATATATTATATTATTATTAGTTAATAATCAAAAAGAAAATTAAAAAGCCACAAAAGGAAAATGAGTGAAAGTATAACACTAGTGTAGTGGTATTAGGGATGACAATGGAACGAAAGTATAATATATATGTATATAATACTAGTAATTTTTTAAATATTAAGGTAGTGTTTGATATTACTTTTAAAATTATTGTGGTGATCTAATTATCATGACAATAAGATTATCAATGTATTTAATTACTAGTGATTTTAGACTATTATGTTTTGTGTAATATTATAAATTAGTATTTTTGATATTACATACAAAAAAATCACTGAAAATAAAATTATTATTCATAATAAAATTTTTAAAAAATTATTGAATGAAACAATTTATAAAATAAGAATTATTTTATATAAAAAATTATTAGGTATGAACCAATTATGATAAATATAATTTAAAGTTCTAATATGTTCATATTTAAAAATCACATAAATTATTTTGTACAAATTAATTAAAAAATCAAATTTGCTTATAAAAATTAAAAATATTAATGAATTCTTATTGTAATTTCCATTTGTACCTTAAACTTCAAAAAAAAAAAAAAAAACTCAACTTTTTAGCTACATAACAGTCCAAGGAAAAGGATTTCCAACAATTGAATTTGAACATCACTACCCTCTACAGAGAAATAATAAAAATTGAATAAATATGAAATTCAAGTATTTGAATTAGACTCAATAAAAAGTATAAATATTAAATATAAAAAAAATCGAATCTCCTTCCTTAAAATGAAATAATAATAATTAGCTAAAACATAAAAATATGGGTTGTTAACTTGTATTCATCATAAATTTCACTAAACTATATTTAATTATTTTCATATAAACAAAATTGATTCAATATTTAAAAAAGATTTTGCTAATAAATGCCCTTAAGATACTTTTTAAAATTAGTTAATATGCTATTTCTAGTAATAGCATTATATTAATTATAAAAATTGACAATTTTATTCATTATTTTCAATGTATTAGATGAAGATATTATTACATATGGTAATTTTAAAAAGTGTTTTTAGGACACTGATTAACAAAATCTAGTTAAAAATGGGATGTTAGCAAAATCCATCTAAAAATGAGATTTAAGAAATTATTTTGAAATTTCGGAAACATAAATGCATATTTTATTGCCTTTGAAAAAGGCATAGAATAATTGAGCAAGGTTTTTACTTTTTAGTAGTATTTACCTCTCCTCTCAAAAAACGACAAAGGGTGTTGAAATCCATTGACCATAAAATGGAAAGGCCCAGAGGTAGAGTTCGGCCCAGAGTACGTAAAGTCCACTCAAAGACTCTTCAACACCAGATTCACGCCACGCCAGGCCACTGTCCTCCGAGAGAGAAAGGGAAAGAAAGATTCAGCCAAAGTAACACTGACTGTTTGTCTCCGCTATTTTCGACCGATCTTGCCCGGTATCACTGCATTTCTTTCAAGTGTTCTGCTCTTCACTGTTTTCCTTATATGGGTTTCTCATAGTTTATTAGATGCTTCAATGGAGATGATGCTATTGTTTTTGCGTATTAGATGTTTGATGAAGTGCCTATGAGAAATGGAAACCTTTCCTTTTTGTATTTTGTTTTTGTTTTCTAACAAAATGCTTGGCTTAAGTTAAGGGTAACTTCAGATTAGTTATTTTTAATTTTTTTTATGGGTGTTTTTTCATTTTTAGGGTGATTAAATTCTTTATTTTTAGCTTGCTTCTTTGCTGTTTACTGGGTCGGTTGAGAATAAAGTGTGGATTTGGAAGAACTAACAAAAACGTTATAATTATCGCTGTTAAAACTTAAAAGATCCCCATTCCGAAGTCCAATCAAACTTATGAATACTTCTACTAATTTGAATGACTTATCATTTTCAAATATACTTCTTCTGGTATCTGCAATGGAATTTTTGTATGTTCCCCTACTTAAGTGATATATTTGTCATGGCTATTTAACTTTTAAGGTTCATGTATCTTTACTTCTTTAGTATATGCAGTAGATCAAATGAACCAATTTTTGTGGCCTTGTAAGCAATCAATGAAATTGTTATGTTTTTGGGTTTTATGATGCTGTAACTCAGGAGTACTTGGTACTTCTTGTTGTTGAATTTTTGGATAATTTTGTCTTTTATCACTATTGTTGTTGGAACTTGGAATGCAAGTAATTTGAATGATGCCTAGCACTTATTTATTAAGTCAGTATAAAAAACCGTTTCTTTTTTCCTCATTTGAGTAGTGCATAGTTTGTTAGCATTGAAGTGTCATTTATTCCTGCAACTGTCAACATCAAATGTAATGTGCATAATGCTACATTGTTTAAGCTTGTGCTGTGTTTGTATAAATTGATTTTCTTTCTTGTAAGAGAGTAATTATTCTTCTCTCTCTCTTTTTTTTAATGTTTTTGTTGTAGATGTCTTTGTATATTGGCCATCTATCATCTCGCACTCGTAGGGGTGAACTTGAGCGTGTTTTCCGAAGGTTTGGAAGATGCAATGTGCAGCTGAAAGATGGCTATGGATTTGTTGTGTATGACTACCCTCCAAATGCAGAGAAAGCTTTGAGAGTGCTTCAGGGAAGAAATATCTGTGGGAAGCCATTAACTCTCACGTGGTCAAATAAACAGCCTAGACCTTTCAAAAAATTTGCTAGGGCTGATCGAACCTATGATCATGAGCCGCATAGAGTTAGGAGTTCTGCTAGAGGTGGAGATTATGGTAATAGAAATTTGGATTTAAATGTTCTACCAGATTACAGGATGAGTATTGAACAACCGGAGAGTCATGGTATCAGGCTCAATTCTGCTGACTTGCTTAATATGGAGATAGACTACCATCAAGACCATGTTAAACAATATACAAGGGAAGAAAATCATGACTGTGGGGAAGATTTGCTGAAGGAAGGTGGTCAAGTTGAAACCAACCGGATGGATGGTGATAGGTGGGATGGGCAACGTCATGACAATTCTAATGGTAATGACGTTGAGCATGAAATGGAATTTGACCGCTACATAGGTTATGACAGGAAAAATGACGATGAAAACCATCAAATTGTGTATTCCAGTGGTTCTCTTGCTGAACAAAGCCCTCAAGAGAAAATAGCGAGAGAGCTGATAGGTGAAGGAACTTTAGACCATTCTAAGGATTCAAAAGTGCAGCAAGCTTGTTACAGCTGCGGTGCCTTGGGTCACAAAAAGCGTAACTGTCCCCGTGAAAATACTTCAAGAAGATATTTCTCCAGGTTTGACCGCAGACATGACGATGACATTGGTAGAGGAGGTAGAGGACAAGGTGCCCTGGCAAGTTTTGGATCTAGTTTTCGGGCAAAGCTGCAGCAAGATAAGGATCCCCTGAGAACAAAGGGATTCAAGGATACCAGAAAAGCATCTGGTCCAGGAAAGCCTGGGAGATTGATAGAGAATGGAAGCTCCTCTATTGTAAAGGAAACTGACGAGGCTTGGGAAAAGGACTATGAAGGAAAGAAGCAAAGTAGGAGGAGAGGTGGAACTCCTAAAAGACATAATGCAAAGAAAGCAAGGCCAATTTCTTCTCCACTTCATCCTGATTACACTGCATCTAGATCACGCTTAAAATCTAAATCCATAATGCATATGCCAAGGTCAATTTCAGGGTCTAGATCAAGATCCATATCAGCCAGAGCACGCTCGTCATCTACAAATCTAAGGCTGAGTTCAATATCACTTTATTCTAGATCCAGAAGTTCTAAATCTAGCTCAAGGTCAAGCTCTCCGACATCCTTGTCTTTGTCTGTATCCCTTAGTAGGCCTTTACCATCATTCCCGGACAAGGGGCAATTTAATTTGGAAGGCACTTTGGATAAGAGTAATACTCCTGAGGAGATTATGGTTGGAGGAGAACCACTGGAAGGTGATGTTGAATTGGAGAATGCAAAATTTGAAAATAGAGTGGCTCCAGTGACTATTGAAAATGCCGGGTCATCTGCCAAAGTAGAAAATGAAGTGGAAAAGGACCAAGCTATGCAGGGAGGTAACAGTGATAATCATATGACACCCAGGTCAGTGCCTCAAGTTAAAAATCCTAGCACACCACTTTCAGAGAAAGGTGCACTTGCTGCTGGGAGTTTGTCTCCAGAGAACTTGAGAGAGAGCAAGGCCAGTCAAGATTTTGATGCACTGACAACAGAGGATGTGATAGTACCACCTATAGAAGCTGATTCAGAGCTTACCTCTGTGCGTTCAACAAGCATATCTTCGGAGGAGTTGTGTATGGTCATGAAGCATTATGGCCTAGAACCTCCAGATGAAGATGAAAAGCATCTATCTGCAGAAGCTTACTTTGGTTCTGCTCGCTTGTGGCCTTGGGAAATTGTCTATTATAGGAGGTTGAAGAAAGGTCCTATTTCAATTGAGAATTACACCAGACGAGTTGCACAAAATAAAGAATTTGGTATTGTTGACAAGTATATCAGAAGCAGTAGTGGATGGGGAGAACTGAATCACCTTTGAGAAGCTTTGTAAATGTTGTGACAGCTTATTTTATGTCTTCAGAGAGCCTCAGCATTTTGGCCCTATTTTATTATATGAGTTTGGTGTTTTGCGAGATAAAGATCTAACAGGTAATCTTCCAGAAAGTATGCATATGGTTTACCCTAACTGTACTGCTAGAATCAAAATAATATTCTCTGCATTTTCCTTTTTATAAATAGTTTTAGTAATATGATAGGTGTTAAGTATTAGTATTATGCATATTTCAGTGTCTGAATTTTTTTGGCCTATCTGCTAAGTCCTGTACTAACTATCGAGGCTTCTCTTGTTGTGGAAAATATGTAAAACTTCTTAGCTCTTCATGTCAATATTATAATGCACTTTAGTTCTCAAGCTCAGTATTGAAAACTTTTATATTTAACTTGATTGTTTCATATCTAGTGGTTTTCCCTCAGAAGTATTAAAATTTTGTTCTGTTTATGGTTTTTATTGTATAATATATTGTTGCTTCAATTAAGCTTTTTACAAAGTATGTTACCATGAATTTCTTTCTAATTTTAGTGATAAATGATTGTAAATGTACTGAGAAACATGGTTTAAATAACATATGAAAGTTTTTATTTAAAATTTCGATATTGTATGCATTCTGTGCTGCAGAGTGCAGAGGCATGCATTTAGAAATTTCACTGTTGGACATGACTTGGTAGTGTGCCTGGCAGAAGGGCTGGTTACCAGCAAGCTAGAAGGTGGTTGGTTCCTTTTACTTGTCTAACATAGGCGTATTAAAGTGAGAAGTTTAAAGTTTTAGCTTATCATATAAAGGTGAAGTGCCACAAGAAGAGATGGCCTTTGTGCTTGTTTAACTTGAGTTTGTATGGTAATGCTTAGTTGCTTACATGCAAAACTAATGTAATTGTAAAGACTAAAATATTGCTATCAGGACAATGTGAGATCTGAAGACAAGCTGAATAGCTTCCAGATTGAATAGTTTCGTAGATTGATCTGAGGTGAAGTGAGTATGCAGCAGGTGTTCAAAATAAAAGTGTCATACATGGCCTGTTTCTGGATCCTTTGCAGACTATTGAGTATGCTAAGCATTGTTCAAATAAGCTCTAGTAGACATGAATCATATGAGTTCATTGAATTGGGTTGCAAACCAGTGTCAGACTTTTCTCAGCATGTTTTAATTAATCCATGACTCCATGGAATATTGAGAGTCAAAAGTTGTCTCTCATATCTGAAAATCATAATAGTGTAGATATATGTGTGATTAAGGAGCAACAGATTTCCATAAAATGTGAAAATCATATCTGAAAATCAAACGTGGTCTCTCAGATCTTGTCTTGCAAAATTTTAATTAGGTTGGTCGCACTAGCAGCCCAAAGTCAGTGTTATTATAAAATAATCTTTTGACTTTGAATAAATCAGTTGATAAAAATGTTTACCATTTGGAAGGTTTTCTTCAGTGAATTTGAACTTTTTGACAAACGGCATCAGATGCATAGAACATTGTTTCCCTTATATCAAAAAACATATTAATAATTCAATCAAAATTATCTCTTAGAAAAAAAATTGTTATGCTTAATATCTTTAATTTGATCGTATCTGTTATAATTCTGCCCTTTTTTTTAATGAAAAAAAGAAAGAAGCAATACAATGCATTAGCAATGTATTCTAGAAAGCTTTCTCTGTTTAGTCTCTTGGAAATGAAACTTGATATCTGGAATTCTGGCTGGTGTTAAGGTTATCCAAGTGGATTGCTCATATCAGAGAAATGTCTGAAACTTTGAAAGATTTTACTTGTTTAGCCATTGGAACATTGGATAAATTGTTTACAATTCGTTAGTAAATAGTTTTATGTGGTATTTTAATGAATCTATTGACTGCATGCTATTTTAAAAGTTGTGGGGAATTTGGTTGGAATCCTTTTAGTATGCAGGCTGGCTGTTTGCTGAAGCATAAAGAAACTAATAGGTTATAACTTATAACCATCATCTTCCCATCTTCATCTTTCTTTAATCTAACTGATGTTGATATTTATTTACTGGTCTCTTTGTGATTTATGTTGTAAATTGAATCTAAAAATAATGACTTGAGAATTTCATGCGGCTTTCGCCTGTAAAACGTTGACATTTTTGTCAGTTCATGTTCTTACTGCTCATAGAATGTAGGTTTTTCTGCTCTATATAAGTGGATAGTTGATGGTGTGGTCTTATAGATTGGATTCAACTGTTTGCTTGAGCTTAGCATTCAATCTCTTTCATATGTTCTAAAAATAGTCTTGATAAACTGGTTTTGTTGTTAAATAAAGTTATTAGTTTTTGATATATGGGATGCATGCAAACACATGGTGAAGAATAGGGTGAGTAGCATGCTATGGTCAGATATATATTTTAGGTAAGATGTTATAACACATTTTGTTAAATAAAGTTTTGACATGAATGATTCTTTTGTTTCAGTTATTGCCTTGAACTTAGATCTTATAACTCCCTGCTGATTTTGAAATGAGTCGCTTGTTTCTTCAGAGATGTATAATTGGTTTGTTGCACCGGTAGCACCTAAGTTTCGGAACAGATATTGTTTTGAATCTTTGCTTGGTCAGAAATATATTTGAGGTAAGATGTCTGGTAGATTATATGATTATTGCCATCAAACTTTGTTAGTCATTTGGTGACAAACTTACATTTGATATTGAATTTGGGCAATGACTAAACTCATGAGGTTGAAACTAAGATTTATTTTCTGTTGATCATGAACTAAATTTATGTTATTGGTTGATTGATTCCTAATTCAAAAACTGACAAGGAATGAAGAATCAAACCTTTCAGTTACTGTTCACTACTGTAGTTTATTTGGCATCTTCACTTTAATTAGAACCTGTGCATCCCTGCTTATTGATTACTCTGTTCTACTTGAACTCTCTTCCTAATTGGTGCATTCCTGCCCATTTATGAGCTGCTATGCTGCATTTTTATTTCCCTAAGATTATTTTGAGAAATTGAAGCTATTATTTCTCTTTTCTTGACCATTATTTTTTCTGTGACTGAAATTATGATTACAGAGTGAAATGATGTCCTGTTTTATATTCCCTATGCTAGTAGTACAAGATTTCCAAAGGGTTGAAAAAGAGTGAAAAAAGAATCCGGAGTTTAGTTCAATTGGTTCATGCAGTCATCTTTAAAAAAAAAAAGCATTCAGTAGGTCTGAGATTCGAATCTCAGCATCTACAATCTCATCCCCATCCTTAAGCTGTGGCATCTTCTGTATCAAAAAAAAAAAAAAATAGTGAAAAAAAAAAGAGTTGAATGGGATGAAAGTGGGCAAAGAAGTAGAGAAAGGGCTACCAAAATAGACAATGGCAGCAGAAATATGGCATTTATGAGTGATGAAAAGAGAGTGCAAAATGAAGGCAAAGAAAGAAAAGATTATTGACAATTGCTGAGGAATTAATTTTGTATTTTATCATCTGACGTAATACCCCGCTCATTATTCTCAACTGTCTCAATTACTCTTGCATTTATGTGTTTTAATGGTCTTTCAATCTAATATAGTTCCCCTTTTTTTTTTTTCAATGCTCGAACTACCCAAACCTTACTTCCCTCCTTTCACCCTTTCACCCATTTACCCTTTTCTTCTTTTCTTCTTTTTATTTTTTTATTTCTTTGTTTCCTTTGGCCAGTTAAGATAATTTTGATGATATCTAAGGAAATTAGTGTTATAAATGGTCACTGTGGCTAACTTTTGCAGACAATTTAAGCTGAGGATCTAACCCCATTGGATTTGCAATTGGCAGCACCAGGCGGCCAGGGAGGCTACCCTGGCCCCGGCCCCCGAGGCACAAAAGGAGGACAGCTTCGTTGCCGTCTGATTCCTGCAAGTTCTTAACTTTGATGGATGATTGATTAGGACCCCATTCTCTATCAAATTGCAACATAGCTAGCTGAGAACTGAGAAGTGAAAAGCCAATCATGACATGGTGAAAATTTGGGCAGTTGCAGTTAAACCAGTTTACATAGTCTTCTGCTAAAGAGGGAAGAAGCCTAAAAACCAGACCAAAACAGAGATACCCACTACCATAAACGCCCATATTCTATGTTCTATGATTAGGAACCCCCCACTATCCACCTTTTATAACTAATTTTTGCACTATCTGAGAAAAATAAAGGGTAAAATTTAGGGAAGGGTGCTATAACATTAAAGTCCTAATAGCCAAAAGACCGGGGGGAAAAAAGGGGGGGGGGGGGGTTGGATTACTTGTTCCTACTCTAGCTCTTTCTTGTCTTAATGGTGGTGGTAGTGGTAGCAGTATCATGGAGGAAATCAAGCAAAACGGCGCTCTTGCATTTGGGGCATTTAGGGTCATCCTCTGAAAGCATCACGTACATCAAGCACCTTGGGCACCCTACCAGAACCATGGATGTTGCCTCTGGGCTGCTTGAGTATCTGTCGTTACTAGTGTCCACGTCCAGCTGGTTCATCTCTGATGACACGCATGAGCTTGGAGGAGATGTCGGTGACACGCTAGCTGATCGGCTTGGTGATTCCACTCTTGGATTAAACCTTGGTGGTGATAGGTTCAGCTTCAACTCAAGCTTTGGACCATTTCTGCGACTCATCTTTCTACTGTAACCTGAATGAAACATGTTAGAGAACCACCCCCCCCCAAAAAAAAAAAAATATATATATATATATATATATATATATATATATATATATATATATAACAATTGAATTGTATTGAAACCTTGGTTAACATGGGGGAAAAACAAAAGAAAAAGATTGAATGGTAGTTACCTTAAAGGTCAAGTAACCTTGTGCAGGGTAGGAGTAGGAGAAGAAAACAGGAGTAGGATCTAACTCCTGTTCTTGAAGAATCAAAAAACAAGGGTGAGGGGATTGAAGCAGAAAGAGCGAAATATATAAGGGGAGAAATGAAGGGAGAGAGGATGGGTTTATTTAAAGCTTAATTAAATCATGGTGGGGAAAGGGTGGAGGTGTAGGTTAGAGAGAGGGAAGTGGAATTGAAAGATTGGTAGAAGAAGAGTGTAAATTGAGGGCAGGAAATGTATTAATGGTTGGAAAAAATCCCAAGAAGCATGCAGATGCAGGAGGACGAAAATGGCAGTAAATTTTATTGCAATTTAACAAAACTGCAGGGAAGGAGAAACCCTTCATTCATTGCTTTTGCTTTTATATTAGTATATAGCAAAGAGGGGGAGTCGGTGTTCTTAAGTGGGAGCATTGAAAAAATTTTGAGTGCAATGTAAAATACAACAGGGAAATTAAGAAACTCCCAACAGCTTTTATGGCTAAAACCCCAGATTTTTAAGAAACCAACACAAAGGCCACCTAAGAATTTAATATCAAACACCAAGAAATTTAATGGCAACCAATAGAAAAGATAGTATAGCAGCTAAAACCCAATTATAAATGTTCATCAGAACTCAATTAAAACTGAACACCACCCAGAAAATGCATATTAATGGCAACACCACCAAAATTTCATAGGAAACATACCAAAGTTAAGGTTTCCTTTCTTTTCCTCTCCCTTCTCTCTTTATCTCTCAGGTTTGGTAAAAAAATTTCAGATAAATCCTCGCAGTTTCCAGGATTAAACGCCTGTTTGTGCTTTCATTTCCCTTGCTTCACGGTTCCGCTAAGAACTTTTAAGTGAGAAAGTCCATTCTTTGATCAAAGCCACTAACCCCTTTTTTCCATTCAAAGAAACAATATTTGATCTTTCCCTTTTCTAGATATAATAGTTGGAAGGTTTATATTTGATGTATTGATAATGTATAAATTTATATACGTATTAATTTTTAAAAATAAATATAAATAATTTTATTTTTAATGAAATATCAATATGTAATTTATTAACAGTGTGTAGATTTATAAACTATTAATACATCAAATATGAATACATAATGGTAATGCTCATCAAATTTGCTCATTTTCATCCACAAACTTTGCATGGATATATGACATTTTCCCTTTGACCATAATTGGCCTGCTAATTGAAATCTTTTTCAGCATCCATGTGATATTATTAAATGTAATGAAAGAATAGTTTTTTTTTATTTTTTATCGATAAATAAAAAATCAGATCAATGATTAAATTGATGAGATTTTCTGTCATTGATTCAACTGATTTGATTGGTTGGATCAAATGATTCAATTGAAATTAAATTAAAAATTAAATATATAATTTTGATATTAAATATAATAATTATTTAATAAAATATGTATTTGACTTAATGATATAATTTTTAATATATATAATTAAAAAATTAAATGTTCAAATCTCATTATTTAAAAAAATAAAATAATAAATAATAAACGATCAATGAATAAATGATTTTTCGATACTCTTTAGACTGAACAAGCTTTCTATTTCTATTTAAAGCGATCCAACTAATTAATTTGATTTTTTCAATACGAGTTTTATCCATGATTTTGATATGTATTCATTGAATTAATATTATCAACTTTGAGAACTGGCCATTTCTCCTTAACTATGTCTTTAATTCGATAGCTGACAACCTAACAAATAATCTTTATACATATATTATATATATTTTCTTGGTTTTCTAACATTTTATCTTGTTCTTCCATCTGGCTTCCGGTTCGGGAAGCACATAAAACCAAAGAAGTTCTCTCATATAAAATAAAATAATTTCCTTCAAAATTGAAAAAAAAACTTTTACTTCCAGTATATATTATAAATTAATATTGTTGCTTATAAATTATTCAATGATGAAGGTATATATATTTGTAGATGTTGGAGTTTAAAAATATGATAATTGAATCACCAAAACCGAAATCGATTTTTTTGGGATTCACTGAATCGAAAAAGCTTTGCAACAAATTCCTGTGCCTGAGATTTGATTCTCCTTTTGTTTGCTGAAGTAGGGAAATGGGCCACTTGCTACTGAATTTAGAAACAAAAAAACATTGTTTATTAAAAGAATTCGTTTTATAATCGATAATGAAATTTTTTAATTTCACAAACGAATTAAGAGGTTATTGTATGTTTTATTTTTTTAATTAAATTTTTTCTCTGTAAAAGTATTAAGAGATTGTGATGTGATAATTTTTTTTTATTTAATGAATTTGAGTATTTGATTCAATAATTGATACATATATTTTTTATTTAAAAAATAGAATTTGAATCTCGTTTCTTCAAATAAAAAACAATTAATGAAAAATATAATAAACATAAACATAATCTTTTATACATAGTACGAAAAAATTTAAGAGAAAACGATTTGAATCTTAATCTAAAAAAAATAACGACAAATCAAATCTGAATTGTTAATTTTTCTACTCTGATCTTAGTAAATTGGCTTTAAATTCGTTTTTTTTCTTTCAATTTTGTTAGGCAGGATATGATTTTTTTCCCCCATAGAATTATGGAGTCATTGAAGTGAAGCCCACGTGGTTAAGATTCATTAAATTTGATTTTAATAAAATGTTATGGCTTTACTACTTATAGTTAATTCCCTCAACATTCATCTTATGAGGTAAGAAAATCCAGTTAAAAAAAGTGACAACTAATAAATTCAGTTAAAAAGCCAAAAACAAAAACTGAAGTCATATCATATCATTGACTCGGTGAGATAATGACAATTCATTCTAATTATCCAACATTTTTTTTCATCAAATTTAAAGCTGTATGGTAGATTTGCTAATATATAAATATGTATTATATATATTTTTTTTCGTATTAATCGTATAAATATAAATAATTAAATATGTTAAAATTTTAAATATAAATGTAATATATATATTAAATTTATCGTATTTAAATTAAATTTTCTCATAGATCGGAAAGAGAAAAATAAAAATTCACTCATTTTTTATTTTCTATTCTTATTTTCTTCCTATCAAATAAAAGAAATGATGGAAAGAAAGTAATTTTTTTTTCATCCCATTTTTTTCATCCTCTTTCTCTCGTACCAAACAAGGTGAAGGCACAAAAATCTATCAAGACAAGATCATATACTTAACATGGACATTGGTTACTTTATTCGAAGCATTTGAATGAACATGATTTTACATATATATAATTAACAATTAACATTGTTTCATACAAAAATTTTAGATTTCATCAACAATGTTAGAGGGTTGTTATATTTCCTATTAAAGTCTATTTTAAAAAAATAATTGTAATAACGGTTTTTCGATCGTTCGACGATTTTTAAAATAAAATAAATGCAGGGAGTCGCCACCAATTTTTTTTGATTAGGTGTGATTGGTCACCTATGAAAACTTATCCTTTTAATAATATCCTAAAATTAATTAAGATATGTTAAAAAAATAATTTTTGATCTGCGAAATAAAAATTAGGTTCGAGAGTACGGTTACGCGTGGGGAAGGATTAGCACCCCCACGACGCCCGTTTTAAAAACGGTACCAAATAATCACGTGTTATTTTAAATATTGAAAAAGTGATTTTAATTTTAATATTTAATAATAATTTCCTTAGTACACTTTATTCAAAAGAATATTTTAAAACGAATGAGAGACAATATATATATATATATTTTTAATCATTTTTGAAGTAAAAGAAATTATTCATGTAAAAATAATTTCCGAATCACTCCTATATTTTCGATAATGTTTCGATAACTATTTTTACACGAACCGTTTTGAGAAACGATAGATATTCCGACCTTCTTGAGAACGGATTCGTTTTTAGAGAATTTTCTTTACCAAAAATAGTTTAAAAAAAGCCATTTTTTATTTGTGGAGAAACAATAACAAAAATATAACGTCTTTTTCATAATTAGTTTCGAGATAACAGAAATCATCTATGTAAAAATAATTCCCGAATCACTCCGATAATTTCAATAATGTTTCGGTAACTAATTTTACTAGAACCGTTTCGTGGAACGATTGATACTCCGACCGTTCGAGAAACAATTTGTTTTAGAAGATTTCACTTATCGAAGATAATTTTGAAAGATATATTTTATTTGCGGGAATGAAGTAAAAATTAATAAAGATGTCCTTTTTAAAATTAATTCCCAAAATAAACTAAATTATTTGTGTAAAAATAATTTCCGAATCACTCCGATATTCTCGATAATGTTTCGGTAATTAATTTTACCCGAACCGCTTTGGGGAACGATTGATACTCCGACCGTCCCGAGAAATAATCCGTTTTTAGAGAATTTCATTTACTGAGAACAAAGATATTTTATTTGCGGGGAAATCATAGAAAAATAGTAAAAATAAAACAATAAAAATGTCTTTTTAAAATTAATTTCAAAATAAATGAAATTGTCTATGTAAAATTAATTCTCGAGTCACTTCGATATTTTCGACAATGTTTCGACGACGAATCTTACTCGAACCGTTTCAAGGAACGATTGATATTCCGACCATTCCGAGAAAAAGGTTCGCTTTTTAGAGAATTCTTTTAACAAAATTAATTTAAAGGATACAATTTTATTCGCGAAGGAATTATTATTCAGAAAAAGTAAATGAGAAAACCTCTTTTTTTTTTTTAAAAAATTAGTAATGCATAAAAATAAGAAATAAAATAAATAAATACCATAACAATAAAATTAATAATAAATACAAAATAATAAATAAATAAATAAATAAAATAAAAAGGGAAATAAAAACAAAAAAACCATAAATAATACCATACTAATAATAATAATAATACTAATAGTGACAGTGGCAAGAAAAATAAAAAATAATAATAATAATAATAACAAAATATAAAAATATATATAAATAAATGGAAATAAAAAATGAAAAGAAAAAAAAACAATAATAATAATAATAATGATAATAACTAATAAAATAAAATAAAATAAATAAATAAATATATATATATAATAATAATGATTGAAATAGTGCCAAGCATATATATATATATAGGTATATTTAAAATAACCTAAAAATAAACATATATATATAATTAATAATAATAATAATAAAATAGATAAAATAAATATAACCTAAAAATAACCTAAAGATAAATAAAAAAGTGAAAAATAAAAGAAAGATGATAAATAAAAATAAATATATAAATAGCATAAAAAAATGAACAAGCTACAACTGGGTCGAATCCAGGAGCGGGCCCGCACGCAGGCTCCGCGACCCGACCCGGATGTAGCCTTTAAATGGCTAATTTTTTTTTTGTTCATTTCTAACCTAAAACAAAAAAAAAAGTTTTACCTGATTTTTCTCTCCCACTTTCCAACCATCTCCGTCGCGGCCGTGCCGGTGATCCCCCAAGCCAAAAAAAACACACCAAAAAACTCCTCCCTTCCTCTACTAATCGAATACTAGGCTAGTTTCTTTTTTTTTATTTATTTATTTATTTTAAAACCACCCCAAATTTCCTAGATCTAGGATCTAAGATTGGTATTTTTCTTTTTTTGCTGCTGATTGGGTTTCTCTCCTTTTTTTTTGCTTATGATCTTTTTGCTGTGATTTTCACTTGTTTTTTTTTTTTTTTTTGGATCTGCCTTTTTTTTTTCTTTCTTTGATCTCGTTTTGGGTCGGGGTTTATATATGGGGTTGTGGCGGTGGGGTTGGTTCGGTGGTCAAGCCACTTGGTGGCTGGCTGCTCGGTGGCAGCGCCTGGTTGGCTGCCGCGCGAGGCAGGGGCGGTGGGTGCCAGGCAGCTGTTGGGCATGGTAGGGGCTAGGTCAGTGCTAGGCTAGGGGCTAGGTCAGTGCTAGGCTAGGTGGTGGCGGTGGAGAGCTGGCAGCTTGGTGGCAGTGTCTGGGTGGCTGGGTGAGGCGGTGACTACAGGGCAGAGGCAGTGGGGGAGCTGCTAGGGTTTGTGGCCTGTTGGGCCGGTGCTGGCCTGCTGGGCCACCAAGGGTTTGGGCCCTGTTGGTCCATGTTAGGGTTATGGGGTTGCTGGCAGCTTTGGGGCCTGCTGGAAGCATGCTAGGCCATCAGGCTCAGTGAGGTTTGGGGCCTGTTGGGCAGGCCTGTTGGCCCAATAATAAAAAATAAATATTACAATAATAATAAATATAAAATATAAAAATTAAATATAATATAATAATAATAAAAAATGGGTCGCTACAGCTGCCCCTCTTTGAACATTGCTGAGAATCGACAATAGGGCAAAGACGTAAGTGACAATGTCGTCCATGATTAATACAAGCTCCTCTTCTTAACAGAGGCTCTTTGACTTTGAAATTTAAAACGATGCTCCTCTCATCAGAGGCTTCATAGACTTTGAAAAATGAAAATGCTCATCTCATTAAAGGCTCGAAAACTTTGGGAATTTAAAACGATGCTCCTCTCATCAGAGGCTCTATGACTTTGAAATTTAAAAACGATGCTCACTTGGAAAATAAATTGCTCCTTTCAACAGAGGCTCTATCACTTGGAAAATAAATTGCTCTTCTCAACAGAGGCTTTATCACTTGAAAAATAAATTGCTCCTCTCAACAAAGGCTCTACGACTTTGAAATTTAACATGATCCTATCATCAGAGGCTCCGTGACTTCAAAAATGAAAAAGATCCTCTCATCAGAGGCTCGAAAACTTTAGAAAATAAATTTCTCCTCTCAACAGAGGCTCTACAACTTTGAAATTTAACATGCTCCTCTCATCAGAGGCTCCGTGACTTTGAAAAATGAAAATGCTCTTCTCATTAGAGGCTCGAAAACTTTGGAAAATAAATTGCTCCTCTCAACAGAGGCTCTATCAGTTGAAAAATAAATTGCTCCTCTCAACAGAGGCTCTATCACTTGAAAAATAAATTGCTCCTCTCAAAAGAGGCTCTATCACTTGGAAAATAAATGTACCTTTTTACTGGTTATCATGGTGATTCCCAGCTTCCTGTTGTAGCCGGGTTTCATTTTCTTTGTACATCTATCATTCATATCGCCTTCTATGCAACAGTCATTCTTAATTGTTTGCAATGTCATGATAATGCAATGCATGTTTATGATAATGGAATGCAAAACTAGAGGCTCGAATCATGATTCGACGCCCCTGTGTATATTTCATTAACCAGAGATCCTTTCAGAGTTGAGTCTGATTAAGCCTCTTATTTCAATCTTCACAAACCTTTTCTGTCCTTCCCAATTCTTTCTCTTTTCCTTCATCAAATCGACTAGGCATCCACAATTTACTTCCTCATGATCCTTTCTTAGTCGAGTCAAAGCTTTGTACAGTCCCCCAGAACAATTTTACATATCAATCGTCATCTCAATCATTTCTTTCTTTACTTTCAAAGGGTATAAACAAATCAGATCTCACACTGTCCCATCATCTCTTTTTCTTTTCTTGATTTTCCAATTCTCAAATTTTTGTAGAGTAATCACGAAAGCTCCGTTTGTGCATTATCTATTTATTTATTATCATTCAAATTTCATGCCAACATAATGCATTATCTAAAGAAAATTTCAAACAAAGAAGGATAATTTGAGGACAAGATTTTATGAATCGGGATATATGCTTTCATTCTAGTGAAGAAAAAAAAGAACATATTGGCATTAATCAAAGAAAAAAAAGAAAGACTGAATAGGGATAGACCCCCACATAATGAATACTTAAACGATCTCAATCGAGCAAATTCGGATTTCTCTTTCAGAAAAGAACATTCATCGATGTCTTTGACTCATTTCGAGAGCGTCCAACTATTAATTACCCTTCCTACCTTATGCCAATCGGTCATGTCGCATCTCGCTGCTTGTTCAGTTCTTCCATCCTGTTTTAATCCCTTGTCTCATGAATTATTTCATATAGATTATTGCCGGTCATTCAAACTCTTGTTTGTCCTTTACCTAGGCCGCCCTTTAGGGTTTTCGACCTAGATCCATCATTTGATTCGAACCGCCCTTTTGGGTTTTCGGTTTGAAACTCTCATTTCTTACCCTTTTTTTTTAAAATTTTTTTATGCATAATATTTCTTCACTGCGTCAGCATTGATTGGACTCGAGAAATTAGCACCATCCATCTCTGCTAAAATCATTGCCCCTCCTGAAAATACTCTTTTTACCACATATGGGCTTTCCCAATTTGGTGCCCATTTCCCCCTGGGATCTTGCTGATTAGGGAGGATCTTCTTCAAAACTAAATCACCTTCTCGGAACTCTCTTGGGCGAACGTTTTTGTTATGCGCCCTCATCATCCGCCTTTGGTAGTGCCGTCATCCTCTTTTCCTCGATCAAATTAAGTTTCTTATAGCGGGCTCGAACCCATTCTGCTTCTTCTAACTCGACTTCCATTAAAATTCTCAGAGAAGAGATCTCCACTTCAATTGGTAGTACATCTTCCATCCCGTATACCAAGGAGTAGGGGGTTGCCCCTGTAGAAGTACGTACTGACGTTCTGTAGGCGTGCAGGGCAAACAAAAGCTTCTCGTGCCAATCTTTGTACTTATCAGTAATTTTGGCAACGATTTTCTTTATATTCTTGTTAGCAGCTTCTACTGCTCCATTCATCTTCGGACGGTAAGGCGCCGAGTTGTGGTGCCTAATTTTGAACTGAGTGCAAATTTCTTTCATCATGGTATTGTTCAAATTAAGAGCATTATCTGTAATAATTTTCTTCGGGAGACCATATCGGCATATCACTTCATTTTTCAAAAATTTACACACCGCGGATTTGGTCACACTAGCGTAAGAAGCAGCTTCGACCCATTTCATGAAGTAATCGATCACTACAAAATAAAGCAATGTCCGGTCGAGGCTTTAGGGGTAATTGGCCCAATCACATCCATTCCCTACATAGAAAAAGGTCAAGGCGTTGTCATGACATGTAGAGTTGTCGGAGGAGCGTGTAGCTTATCCGCGTATATCTAGCACTTATGACATCTTCGAACATACCTGATGCAATCCCTTGCAGTCATCCAGTAATAACCTGCTCTCATAATCTGCTTAGCCATCATGTGGCCATTTGCATGTGTTCCACACACCCCTTCGTGAACCTCTTCGAGTATTCTTTTAGCTTCAGCCGCTTCAATACACCTTAGAAGTGTATGATCTCTACTCCTTTTATACAATATTTCTTTATCCAAGAAGAATCCCATCGCCATTCTTCTCAAAGTTTTTTTTTTTTTTCATTTTCAGCATGCTCTGGATACTGCTGATGTTTTATGTATTGTAAGATGTCATGGTACCACGGTCTCCAATCCAGCTCTTCCTCGACATGCATACAGTGTGCGGGCGACTCTCGTATACTCATCTTGATGGGCTAGACGTCAGCACTTGTATTTATTTTGAACATTGAGGCCAACGTAGTTAGGGCATCGACCATTTGATTTTTTTCTCGAGGAAAGTAATTAAATTCGATCTTTTGGAATTTCTGAACCAATTCCATTATGAATTTGTGGTAGAGGATCAGTTTTGAATCTCTTGTTTCTCATTCTTCTTTCAACTGGCAGATAACTAGAGCTGAATCCCCATATACTTCTAACTCGCCTATTTTCTTTGCAATAGCCGCTTGAAGTTCTATGACACAGGCCTCATATTCTGCCACATTGTTGGTACATCTGAAAGTTAATCTCGCAGTAATGGAGCAGTAGTTTCCCTCTGGCGATATCAAAACCGCTCCAATGCCTTGCCCCAAAGCATTTGATGCTCCGCCGAAATACATTTTCCATACATCCTTCTTTAACTCCTCGCCTTCATCTTCCCAAGAAATAACCATCAAGTCCTCATCAGGAAAGTCAAACTTTATCGGCTCGTAACCTTTTGTAGCTCTATCTGCCAGAAATTCGGCCACTGCACTCCCTTTTATGGCCTTTTGCGAGACATAGGTGATGTCATACTCAGAGAGTAGAACCTGCCATCTTGCTAATCTTCCTGACAATGGGGGTTTCTCAAATATGTACTTAATGGGGTCTAATTTAGCAATAAGTAATGTTGTATGATACAACATGTACTGGCGGAGCGTACGAGTAGTCCAATCTAGTGCACAACATACATTTTCTACTGCGAGTATTTGGCCTCGTAATCGGTAAACTTTTTACTCAAGTAGTAAATGGCATGCTCTTTTTTACTTGTCTCATCTTGCTGCCCCAATACACATCCCATGGACTTCTCATGTACTACCAAATACAAAATAAGTGACCTTCTCGGAGTGGGCGGTACTAATAGCGGTTGGTTGGTAAGATACTCTTTCACTTTACCGAATACTGCTTGGCAATCTTCGTACCATTCACTCGGGTCTCATTTCCTGAGGAGTCTGAAAATCGGATCACATTTGGCAGTGAGTTGGGAAATAAAACGGGCAATGTAATTCAATCTTCCCAGAAATCCTCTTACTTCTTTTTGTGTCCGGGGTGGGGATAAGTTCTGGATGGCGCGTATCTTGTCAGGGTCTACTTCGATTCATTTCTCATTAACAATAAAACCCAGTAGTTTGCTGGATGTTACACCGAACATGCATTTGGCGAGATTGAGCTTAAGCTGGAACTTTCTTAACCGACCAAACAACTTTCTCAGATTAACAACATGGTCTTCATCTTTACGTGACTTTGCGATTATATCGTCGACATAAATTTCTACTTCTTTGTGCATCATATCATGAAAGAGGGTCACCATTGCTCTCTGGTAAGTCGCACCGGCATTCTTTAGCCCAAATGGCATAACTTTATGATAAAAAGTTACCCACATTGTCACAAATGTGGTTTTTTCCACGTCTTCTGGTGCCATCTTGATTTGGTTGTAGCCCGAAAATCCATCCATAAATGAGAACAATGAGTGCTTGGCGGTATTATCCACCAAGGTATCGATATGGGGTAATGGAAAACTATCTTTCGGACTAGCTCTGTTTAGGTCCCGATAATCAACACACATCCATATTTTCCCTTCTTTCTTCGGGACTGGGACTATGTTCGCCATCCATTCAGGATACTTGGTAACTTTCAAAAATCCTGCATCGAACTATTTTTTACTTCTTCTTTGACTTTTAGGAGCATTTCAGGCTTCATTCGTCTCAACTTTTGTTTCACTGGTTTACATTCTGGCCCTAAGGGCAAACGGTGTACCACGATATTCGTATCAAGCCCTAGCATGTCCTGATAGGACCATGCGAACACATCCGCATATTCATGGAGCAGTTCTGTCAATTCTTTTTTTTTTTTTTGTCACTGAAAGTGAAGTGCCAATTTTTATTTCCTTCTTATCATTCTCATTTCCTAGATTAACAAACTCTGTTATCTCCTGATGAGGTATAATTTGTTTTTCTTCTGACTCTATCAATCTCAACAAGTCAGGAGGTAAGTCATAGTTTTCAGCAATCTCTTCGTCGTCAATTTCATCGACGTCAACACATTTCTCAAAATTAATTTTCAAACCATCGATGAGATTGTTTTCGCATTCATTAATAGGGGACCTGGAAAGGTGGAAGCAAAAGAATATAGATATTTGTATAGAGGCAAAATAGAAAGGATGAACAAAAAAAGTGGCAAATGAATTGAAATAAAATGCATCATGGTTTGTCATTCATTAAAACGACAATTTCATAAAAAGAGCCCATGCACAAAAAGCAACTTTCATAACACTCTTGGGCAGAAGTGTTTGGAAGACTTAGTTTGTTAATCAGAAATAGACCTAAATACAGCTAGTAAGTCTATAGCATGCCAATTCTTCAATTCAAATCCTGGGGGGGGGGCAAGGGTAGATGGTCTCTTCCTCTGTTTTACTTCCCTTTTCTTTCTCTTGCTCCAGCATCTAGATGCAGAATTCTGCGAACATTCCTTCCAAAATCACGACAGGCTTGGTTCCAACTGGTGAATTGAAAAAAATAAAACCCGCCGATCGAAATATCTCATAGAGGTGGGGGATATATATCCTTCGGGTCTCTATTCTCATAATCCCTTAGTCTTGCAAGCCTCTGTTCTTTCCTTTATCTTATCATTCTCTCTCTGCCTCCTCTAGTTGGCTTGTATCCTAAACCAAACTTGTCTCCTTTTCCAATCACACTTATCCACCTTCGGATTCCTTATAGGTCCATTCCTAGACCGGCCCCGGCTCGACAACCTTTTCCAACCACCTAAACAAGGCTGTTTTGAGTGACGTAAGACAAATGAGGCATAGGTATCTTAGAATCCTACAAATATGGCGTTAACAAACTCCAAGGTTCGAAAAGAGCATTCCCATGCTTATTCGACAGCCTCTATATAGGGGATACTCGAGGGTTTTGATACAATCAAGTCTTCTCCCCATCCATAATTATTACCTATTCCTCAACTTTGAATTTTACCTTCTGATGTAGAGTGGATGGAATAGCACTAGCCATGTGAATCGAGGGTCTTCCCAGCAAGACATTGTACGAGGGGATGATATCCATAACCTGGAAAGCGATATCAAATGTGCAAAGACCAATCTGTATTGGTAAATCGATCTGTCCCACCACCTGTCTACTGGTCCCATCAAATGCCCGTACTATCATATGACTGTTCTTCATGTGGGACATGTCGATAGGCAATTTGACCAGTGTAGTCATAGGCATGACATTTAGTGCGGAACCACTATCGATAAGCACTTTTGCAATGATATGGCCTTTGCACCGAGCGATGATATAGAGGGCCTTGGTACTGCCTGTCCCTTCCGACGGGATTTCTTCATCGCTGGAAGCTATGGACTTATTGACAGCCACATTTCCTACTACTTGATCGAACTTTTCTACAGATACGTCATGAGCTATGTATGCCTCATTTAGTACTTTTAAGAGGGCCCTTCGGTGGGGTTCTGAATTCATCAGCAATTTGAATATGGAAATACGAGCTGGTGAGCGCTTTAACTGTTTCACCATGCTATATTCACTGTGCTTGATAAATTTGAGGAATTCACAGGCTTTCTCCTCTGTGTTATTTCTTTGCTCGACTCCATTTTCTGGGATAGTCTTGTCTTCATCAATTTTAGCTTTCCCTTTTCTGGCATTTTCTGCTGCTTCGGGTGTATAGTATCTCCCGCTTCTTGTAAAACCTCCAATACGGGTAATGTCTACTGCAGCCGTAGAAATATTAAGTACTGGTGTAGTATTGCTAGATTCTGGTGATATAATTTCACCGTCGTATTTTCAGGGCACAGTCTTACCATTCCTATGTGGAAAATGGCCTAATACTTCAATAGTTACTATCGGCTTTGATACCCTCGGTGTTTCTTTCACTAACGGGTTCTGGGTTTCTTCATAGTAGATGACCAATGGCTTTGGCTTGACCCATTCAGTATCCTTTGGTGTTTTCTCAATCACCACATCCACTGATTCTTCTTCCCGTTCTATGGAAAATTCTGCTACACCGATACCCTTCATCTTTTGAATTTTATCCTGAAAATCGGAGCATTGGTAGATAGTATATCCTACCAAGCCCCCGTGATACCTACAGAAGTATCCATTGTCTGATTCCAACCTCAAAATTTTTCGCCCCATGTTGACTGGTCTATACAGCCCCACTTTAATCATAGTATTCAGCACTTCTCCATATGAGTCCGGACGTCCTCAACCCTGGACAACAACCGACACCCTTTTCCTTCCACTTCACTACCGCTTTCCCATGATCAGGTAATGGATTTGCAGTGACGTTAGGCTCTCCCTTGGTTGTGAAGTTTAGATAACCAGTCCTGATCAGGCTTTGCACATTGTGTTTAAAGGCAGTGCAATTCTCTAGAGAATGACCCGGGTTGCCTCCGTGATAATCATAATTCACGTTTGGGTCGTACCACCTTGGATATGGGGGTTTCATGGGTTCAAGAAACACGGGTGCTACTAAGTGGTTTTGGATTAGCTTGGGGAAGAGTTGGGTGTATGTCATGGGAATGGGGTCGAATGGGGGACTTGGATGAAACTGTTGGGGTCCCCTTTGGTTAGTCCCTACGTTGTTGATTGGATTGGTTGGGTTATGAACATGTGCAGGGGTCGTGTTTATGGGCGCTGGCATGGGTGATAGTGAATATACTGGCATCGACGGTCGATAGCTCATCGGGTATTGGGGTTGTGTAGGAGGATATGGGTATGGGTTAGGTGAGTAACTGTAGGGTTGGTTTGTAGGGAAAGGTGTAAAGTTTTGTGGTGGCCGGCTCTCATACGAAACAGCCTGTACTTCTCCTTCCTTCTTCTTTATCACACATATCTTCTTGATATTTGCTGTTTCGACTCCTTCAATCTTGCCGCTCTTTATAGCGCTTTCTATCATTTCGCCAGAAATGACCATGTTGGCAAAATTTTTGGTAGCATTACCGACCAGCATGTCATAATATGGCCCTCGCAACGTGTTGATAAACAACACGATAGTTTCTCTTTTAGTAAGGGGTAGTTGCACTTGAGCCGTCATATCCCTCCATTTATGGGCGTATTCTTTGAAACCTTCTCCTGTCTTCTTCTCCATGTTCTGTAAGGATAACCTATCAGGTGCCATGTCAGCCATGTGCTTGTACTGGGTTAGAAAGGATCTTGCCAGATCTATCCAAGTATGAATGCGATCACGATCTAGTTGGTTGTACCACCTCGCGGCTAATCCTTTCAGGCTATCTTGAAAACAGTGGATCAATAATTTATCGTTATGAGTATGCCCAGCCATTTTGCGACAGAACATGGTGATGTGAAATGAAGGGCACCTAGTCCCATCGTACTTTTCAAATTCTGAAACCTTGAACTTCGGTGGTATTACTAAATCTGGAACCAAACTTAGTTCACTTGCATCAACTTTCCCGAAGACGTCCATCCCTTCTATTGCCTTGAGTCTCTCTTCTAGCATATCATATTTATGTTCCGTCCTGGTGTCCTCTACATGCCCTATCACACATTTCCTCAAATTTTCTTGCTCTATGGGATCATCTAAGTTTGGGACGTTAACTGGGTTTGAAGGATTAGTCCCTGAGTTGGATGCAAGCTGTCCTTGGCCTTGCTGGCCTGTGGGACCCGGTGTGTTGACATAAACATAGGGTTGTCCTCCCACTGGAGGTTCTCCTTGTGGATGCCCACCTTGCGATGTTTGGGTGCGGGTCAGAGTAAAACCCGGTGGGCATAGAGGATTTTCGTCGTTACTTTCTCGGGGTCGGAGTCCTTCCTTTACACTTGAGCTTTCAGTTTGCCCTTTTCCCCTAGTCAGACTCATCATCATTTCCATCATTTTGGCCATTTGTTCACGTGATTCCTCTTGTGACCTTGCAATCTGTTCTCGCATTTCTTGTTGGGACTTGGCCAATTGTTCTTTCACTTCAAGTTGGGACCTGGCTAATTGCTCTTGCAACTCCCTCTGTAGTTTTTCCATTCGTTCAATTCGCTCTGTTTGCTCACTTTCCATGATTTTTGTTTTAAACCTAGTATTATACTGGTGAGAGGATTGCTTTGATCTTTCCGTCAGTCTGGTTGTGCTTGAAACCACTGAGAATTATTTTAGTTGTGATTAGTGTATGCTATTATTAAAAAGGATTTTAAATCATTCCAACGGGTTGGCGCGTTATCAAAATCTTTCTTTTTTATTCATGACTTGCCAGATCTTTTCGTGAGTAGATATGTATATATGTATGCATGTAACACGAGTTAATGATGTTTATGGAATGAAATGAATGCATTTGAGAGGTGCTTGCTCTAATATAATTTTCAAAAGGTAGATTCTTATTGATCCCACAGTACATTTTCACATTTGATTAATCATCCTAGAGTTGTAGCCATAAAAACATTTGACTTACTCATATTGATCTTTCGCCTCTTCTAGGAAGCTAAGCAGACGCTGTCTATACTTTCCAGTGGGATTGACTTCTTGTATCAGCACCTCCACTCGTTCCACCATTTCCCTTGCTTTGTTTACTGCTTTACAGACTTGTGTAGCCAAATGTTCTATGTATTGCTGCCTTCCCAAACTTCCAGCCTTCCATCTCATACTAGCATCCATTGCCAAATCACATGTGTAAATCCAATCAGCCTCTCTGTCTTTCCATTCCCTCATAATTTCATCAATATGATTCCTCTGGTTGTGCAATTGTTGTTCCAAATTCTGAGTTAGTTGCTAGAGAGACTCCCTTTCTTCTTGTAATTTTGAGCACTTGTCTTTCTCACATTTTAGCTTGGTTTTTAACCCTACCAACTTTGCGGTGATCGAAGAATACATATTTTTCCATTTCTGCCTTTCGTGGAAAGATTTAGCAATTTTCCCTTTATTTTCTTGTGCCTTGTATTTCCATCGTTCTACTTCTTTCTGGAGCTCTTTTTCGTGTCTGTGAGATGACCCGAGGATGTTTTCGATCTTCATATCTGATCGTAGCTTCTTGTTTTCTAAGTGTAGATTGTTCAGATCTGATTGGGCTATGTCACGTTCCCTGACGATCTTTGATTTCGGACTTCTTGTATTTCTGCCTTATCCTTCCAATTCTCCATTTTTTCCTGGAGCCTTCGATGTTCTTGCTTCATCTTCTCTATTTCGATTTTGAATTCTTCCTTAGCGATCTCGAATTCTGAGAATTCTCTTGGTTGTAAAGAAATTGGTTGGGGTGGGACTCCCCGTGGAAGTATAACTGAATCTTTAACTCGATTGGCTTTCCATAGCAAATACTGTAGAGCGACACTATCGCTGAGAGCTTCTAGCCTCATTCTCCGAGTATCTTTCCATGCTCGAATTATCTGTTCGACCCTTTTTGACACGTTTGGCTCCCCATAAGAAAATTCTACTCGAATGAGCCCATGAGTCACTGGATAAACTGCTTAGTTCCATATTGCCTTTGCACCATAAGCGGAGCATAACTCACGACCCCCCATGGACCCAGGAGTTGTACCCATGGTTCCCCGCAACGGTATAACATTGGCACAGGGGGCATCCATGGTGCCATCCATTTTACTTGCTTGCTAGTAAGTGTCTGGAAAAATGCCACCTATTCTCCTTTGGTTTTGCGCTTCGGCCACTTGCTTTTGCAAAATTCCTAAATCGGGGCTCCACCTTGCAAATAAGGTTTTGTGAAGGCGTTTTTCTCACACTCGAAATGACTTTGAAGCTATACATATAGCAGCTGAGCACACCCTATGAAACGTTCTCCCCCTTTCCTTAGGCAAAAGTTCAATGATCTTATGGTCTTTGCCAAGATTTTCGGTGATGGATTGCTATTGTTCTTGACCTGTTCAAAGAAATCTACTACTGTTTCTTCGATGTGCCCCAAAACTTTTGGAAAGATTATCATCCCATATATAGCCAAAGCGAAAGCAGTCATTCCTTTTTCTTCGTCCAAATGTCTTTCGATGAATGCTTTGAGGAAATCCCAAGGCAGGCAAATATGTTCTCATTTGCGTCTCAGATTAGAGTCTCCTACTTTGATCCCAAGGATTTTAGTTAACTTTTTGCAAAGTCCAAACTTCAGCTTTCTAACATATACTTTATCGGGACATTGGAGCTCTATCCCAAGTAAGACTGAGTATTCTTCAATGGTTGGGGTCATGTCCTCTTTATTGAAAGTAAATCATCTGTATGACGGATCCCAAAAATGGATTGTTGCCCTGATTAGCGATTCTTCGATCATCACCGGGATAAGCAAGGCTATCTGCCCGTCTTTCTGAGAGAATCTCATCCTTCTTTCTTTACTCATTTGTTCCCAGATATTTGCCAAACTTGTCAAGTCATTTTGTGAAAGATCTAGGTTTATCTTCTCAGGTAGAGTTGATACAAAACCGGCCGTCAAACAATCCCCTTCTTTTTGTTGAGTTTTTTCAGACCAAATTCGTACATCCATAGGTGATTTGCATGTGACATTCACGGATGAGGCACAAACCCGACGTTCAGTGGATTCCATGAGAATTTACGACCGAACAATGTATTGAAGCAAACACCTCTTTATGGGATGCTAATGATGCCAATGATAATAATGTAGGAAGAAGACAACCACAAGAAAACAAAATCTGTTATTATATATATACAGATATAATAACAAAATGAGGTTCAGGAGAAAAATCAAATTTCCTTCGACCAATCATACGACCTCCTAAGTCTCGTTATATGGTGGGTTCAAATTTCGTATATCTAAAAGGTTCCCAAATTGTTCCTCACTACTATCCCGAATGGACTAGTAAGGCACCCCGATCCTTGCCTATCGCAGACCATGAACGAAAAAGGTTCAATTCGAGTGGGAGTATTTTCAGTCTTGTGCGGAGATTATTATCTCACGAAAGCGTAGGTACTTTACACCCCGAGAGTGTTTCGCTAGCCCATGCGGAGGTATTACCTCACGAGAGCTAGGTACTTTACTCCCTCCTAAAAGGACAAAGCTCGGGTCTAGAGCTCATGTATGAAATGCGTGTTTTAGTGTGTGAGATGGCCCAAATGCCCCGAACAATTTAATACAAACGGAAAGATGCAAATAATCAAAAACAATTATAAAATAGTCGTGAATGCAAATTTATCAAAATTGAAGATTTTCTTTTTATTCTTAAAACAAATAAGGGAACTATGATTAAATAACAGTAAAATCATTAATTTAAGATTTCGGGATAACACGTAATTAATTTATGGCTTGACTCTAAAAAAAGGTCCCCAGTGGAGTCGCCAAGCTATAATAACGGTTTTTTGACCGCTCGACGATTTTAAAAAAAAATAAATGAAGGGAGTCGCCACCAATTTTTTTGGTTAGGTGTGATTGGTCACCTATGAAAACTTATCCTTTTAAGAATATCCTAAAATTAATTAATATATATTAAAAAGATAATTTTTAGTATGCGAAATAAAAATTAGGTTCGGCAGTAAGGTTACGCGTGAGGAAGGATTAGCACCCCCAGGGCGCCCGTTTTAAAAACGGTACCAATTAATCACGTGTTATTTTAAATATTGAAAAAGTGATTTTAATTTTAATATTTAATAATAATTTTCTTAGTACACTTTATTCAAAAGAATATTTTAAAACGAATGAGAGACAATGTTTTTTTTTATTTATTTATATATAATCATTTTTGAAGTAAAAGAAATTACTCATGTAAAAATAATTCTCGAATCACTCTGATATTTTCGATAATGTTTCGATAACTATTTTTACATGAACCATGTTGAGAAATGATAGATATTCCGACCTTCCTAAGAACGGATTCGTTTTTAGAGAATTTTCTTTACCAAAAATAGTTAAAAAAAAAGCCATTTTTTATTTGTGGAGAAACAATAACAAAAATATAACGTCTTTTTCATAATTAGTTTCGAGATAACAAAAATCATCTATGTAAAAATAATTCTCGAATTACTCCAATAATTTCGATAATGTTTCGGTAACTAATTTTACTAGAATCGTTTCGTGGAACGATTGATACTCCGACCGTTCGAGAAACAATCTGTTTTAGAAGATTTCACTTATCGAAGATAATTTTGAAAGATATATTTTATTTGCGGGAATGAAGTAAAAATTGATATTCCGACCATTCCGAGAAAAAGGTTCGCTTTTTAGAGAATTTCTTTTAACAAAATTAATTTAAAGGACACAATTTTATTCGCGAAAGAATTATTATTCAGAAAAAGTAAATGAGAAAACCTTTTTTTTAATTAATAATGCATAAAAATAAGAAATAAAATAAATAAATACCAATAACAATAAAACTAACAATAAATACAAAATACAAAATAAAAAATAAATAAAATAAAAAGGGAAATAAAAACAAGAACAAAAAAACCATAAATAATACCATACTAATAATAATAATAATACTAATAGTGACAGTGACAGTGGCAATAAAAAAAATAATAATAATAACAAAAAATAAAAATATATATAAATAAATGGAAATGAAAAATAAAAGGAAAAAAACAATAATAATAATAATAATGATAATAACTAATAAAATAAAATAACAACAATAATAATAATAATAATAATAGTGCTAAGCATATATATATATAGGTATATTTAAAATAACCTAAAATAAACATATATATATATATATAATTAATAATAATAATAAATAGATAAAAATAAATATAACCTAAAAATAACCTAAAGATAAATAAAAAAGTGGAAAATAAAAAGAAAGATGATAAATAAAAAATAAATATATAAATAGCATAAAAAAAATGAACAAGCTTCATCTGGGTCAGGTCCAGGCGCGGGCCCGTACACAGGCCCTGCGACCCGACTCGGATGTTGCCTTTAAATGGCTATTTTTTTTTGTTCATTTCTAACCTAAAATAGAAAAAAAAAAGTTTTACCTGATTTTTCTCTCCCACTTTCCAACCGCCGTGCCGGTGATCCCCCGAGCAAAAAAAAACACACCGAAAAACTCCTCAATTCCTCTACTAACCGAATACTAGGCTAGTTTTTTTTTTAAAACCACCCCAAATTTCCTAGATCTAGGATCTAAGATTGGAATTTTTCTTTTTTTGTTTTGCTTTTTTTGCTGCTGATTGGGTTTCTTTTTTTTTTTTTTTTGCTTATGATCTTTTTGTTGTGATTTTTTTTTTCAGATCTGCCTTTTTTTTTTTCTTTCTTTGATATTGTTTTGGGTCGGGGGGTTGTATTGGTGGGGTTGGGGTTGGTTTGGTGGCCAGGCCACTTGGTGGCTGGCTGCTCGGTGGCAGCGCCTGGTTGGCTGCCGCACGAGGCAGGGGCAGTGGGTGCGAGGCAGCTGCTGGGCATGGTATGGGTAGGTCAGTGCTAGGCTAGGGGCTAGGTCAGTGCTAGGCTAGGTGGTGGATAGGCGGTGGCGGTGGAGAGCTGACAGCTTGGTGGCAGTGTCTGGGTGGCTGGGTGAGGCGGTGGCTGCAGGGCAGAGGCAATGGGAGAGCTGCTTAGGTTTGTGGTCTGTTGGGCCGGTGCTGGCCTGCTGGGCCACCAAGGGTTTGGGCCCTGTTAGGCCATGTTAGGGTTAAGGGGTTGTTGGCAGCTTTGGGGCCTGCTGGAAGCATGCTGGGCCATCAAGCCCAGTGGGGTTTGGGGCCTGTTGGGCAGGCCTGTTGGCCTAATAATAATAAATAAATATTATAATAATAATAAATATAAATATAAATATAAAATATAAATAAAATATAATAATAATAATAATAAAAAATGGGTCGCTACAATAATAATAAATAAATAAAATGAATAATGGAACATATGATAATATTCTAATTATGTCATCAAATTTAAAAAATTTATCAATCATGCTTGTATATAAATTTAAATGCATAGCGGAGCGCGGGTAAAAAACTTGTTAATGCATAATAAGAACCCAATTTCTCCAGTAAGTGGGGCAATTTTTCATGCCCCCAATAATGTCTTGTAACATAAGGCGGATGCTAAAAGATTGAAAACTTTGACTCAATTGAATGGTCATGACTAAATGGCCATCAAACTTTTTCTATCATGATTTTCCTTTTTACACTCTTTTATGTATATTAATATTTGTTGTGCCATATATCGCACGCGAATAATAATAATTTTATTTATTTTTTAAATATATAATTATATATTTTACAAATAAATAAAATAAATAAAATGTATATTGATAATTCTATGTAACAGAGTTATTTTATCACATTTTGTGCATTAAAATTGATTAAATTTTTGAAGTTTAATTCGTAATTATTAATTATTAGTTTGTTTTTAGGTTAGTTTTATTTATTCCTTTCATGAATAAATTAGGTAATAACTTAGTGTTTTGTGTTTTATAGGTGCAAAATAAGAAAGACAGATTTAACATCTGGAGTTTGTTACTTGGAAAACTTGATTTTGAAATCTTTATCCAAGAAAACTTCTTTATTAACTTTTGAAACTGATTCTTAAAGCTTTCCAACCGTATATTATTTGTCCAAAACGCATAAGATTTGGTCATTTAAATCGACTGAGAAAGTGAGAGAAAAAGTAGCACATTGCCGAAAAACAGCAAAGTTGGTGTCGCAACGCCAGGAAGTTGGTGCTGCAATGCCAACCCATCAGCCATGCACCATTCAACACCCGAGAAGCCAGTGCTGCAACGCTAGAAAGTTGGCGCTACAGCGCCAGTGCGATACCTTTACTTACACGATAAGTTTCATCTTTCAGGCTTTTGAAACTCCATAAATAAAATCTTTTAAGGCTAAAATTAGAAAGAAGTAAGATCTTTGAAACTTAGTTTTTCTAAAGGAGAGGAGCCATCAAGCATACATTAGTTTTTTTAGAGGAGAGCAGCCATCAAGCATACAAGAAGCTAAGAGGGATTTTGGAGGATTGAAGATTGAAGACCCGACAATCTCTAATTTTCTCTTTTCTCTTATTCTTCTTAACTTTTCTTGTAATGTTTATGATGGTGAAACTTTCTTGATTTGTGTTTTCAATAATTAGCATGAAATAAGTTAGTTTTCTAAGATTGCAATGGAACTTAACATTTAGTTTGGATTCTTAATTTACTCTCTTGCTTGATTTTAATAATATTTAAGTTATTTATTCAATTTTGTACTTAATTTTCTTATTTATCATTAACCAATATGTTAAATTCGTTTCGTTTGTAACATTTCTGAATTCCACCATTATGATATAGAATAGGATCATATAATTATTTTCTTATTCAGTTTTTACACTTGACAAACAATTATATCTTAGGAGGTGTATCACGTATGACAAATAAGATTATAAAACAAAATATTAGATAAATTGGCAAGTAAATTTTCATTCATTAAATTTTACACTCGACCAACAATAATGTCTCATCTTACAAAATCTTGTTTAGATATTATTCAGTTGAGAGATTAATGTCAAAAAAATAATAATTGAAGACAAGAATCGTGTGATCTGAATATTAAAATTTTAAATTTAATGATTAAATTTTAATTTTTGACGGTATCAAATGAAAAAAAATTAAATATCGTAAAACCCAATTCAAGTGCAATGCCATAATTAGATCTGATAATTTTAGAATAAATGAATACACAATACGAACATAATAGTTTAATAAACATGAAAACAATATAATAAATACGACACGACACATTTAAACACAATTAACACGATATGTTTAATACACGTATCATATTCGTATTTAAAAGATTAACTAAGACGAAGCTGAGTGATGTTCAACAAAATAGAAGAAACATTTTGTAGAGTTAGATCATTTCCAAGGATCCCTTGCTATATTAACTATTGTGGTATAAAGGATATCGTTTGACCCCACGACTAGACCTGTTCATGGGTCGGGTCGGGTTGCGGTCCGGAAAATTTTCAAGTTTCTTACTCAAGCCCGGCCCGCGTGCCCAAATCACAATTCATAATTAATAAAATAAAATATTTTATTTTTTATTTTTTATAATTAAATTTAAATAAAAAATAATATTTTATTTTATGAACAGTAATTCGGGCCGGGTCGATCCGGATCACAAAATTGCTCATCCAGGCTCGGTCCAATACGGGCCGGGCGGGCTGCCCGACCCTTGAGCAGATCTACCCGCGACAGGCTCCCATTATATTATGCTGGTTTAAATTTTCATTATATAACGAGGTAAGGGCGTTTACAATTATGAATTGATTTTTAACATTTTTAATAATTTATGTTATATTTATAATTATCAAATCTAGACACAGTTACTTTGCAAGTTGAAAGCCAAATTTAAAAGAAAGATAGAAGTGAGTACAAAGTACAAATTTTGAATGAAAAATTAGAGATTGATGTGAATAAGCATAGTGTCCCCTTTCTCGAAGTTAATTGCAAAGTGTACAATTTTTCTACTTTTGTACACTTAAAGACATAAGTCATAAGGTGAAGTTATAGACTCCAATCTCTTTTTTTTTTTTTTTTTTTTCTTTTTCAATTTTTTTTTTTTATATTCTTTGAAACGTTCCAAAATTATTTAACAGTAAGTACATATATTGTTATGCCATTACTCACTTATATTGAAGGCTGAAGAGTTTGTTCAGTCGTAAAAAAAAAAAAAACATGATTCATAGGTCATAAAAGAATAATCTTAATTATTGTCAATTACATAAGATCCAAGATATAAAACCTATGAAGTAAAAACATAAAATCTTAAATTATATTATCTAATATTTTACTGTCTAGGGATGGTAACAGAGCAAGGCGGAACAGGAATTGCTTTATCCATTTTCACTCCACTTTTACATGAATGTTGGTTACATTCATAACTGCTCAACACTGCTTCATCCCATTTTTTTAGTAATTATTTTTAATTTAATATTGTAAAAAAATATATTATAATTTCTTTATGAACATAATTTTAGAATATATAATTTTTTAGTATATATATGATTTTAGTATATATATAATGTATATGCTAAAAATATAAAAGGGATATTAGAATATTTTAAGAAGTAAAATAGTAATTTTAAAAGGCGGGACGGGACGGAATGGAGCAAGTATTTACCAAAGCCTCCCCGCTCACCCCGCCCTTACTTTTTTAAAAAAAAAATTCTTCTCATTCGAAACGAATCGATGCAAAATCCATAAAGCGGATCGAATTACCATTTTACTATTGCCTGCCTCTATTATTCTATGTTTTATTCTCTTCCTTTGGATTTTTACTAACTTAAGAATAGGAATACATTTTAAAATCCTAACTCCGATACTCATTTGATTATGTTATGTATTTGACAGATCTGACCTGCACTCTTCTTTATTACTTTTCCAAACTCTCCATCAATAATCCAAAAACTCATAAATATATATATATATATATCAACTATTATAAAAATTGAGTTCTTAGGGACTCATAGGAAATTTTTGAATTTTATTAAAGGATTTTTTGGTCCTATTTTGTCAAATTTTTATGGACATTTTTGACTTATCACAAAGAATTTTTAGGACCCAAGAGGCATTTCTTTAAATGTCCAAAAAAGTTAATAAATATATTATTATTATTATTAATAAATATATATTCCAAAAAAATATTTTGTTTTCTTAAGTCATTTTAGGATCTATATCCGACCCGGTTGAAAAAAAAATTAAAATATTTTTTAAAAATATTTTTTATTTTAATTTTAAATGATGTATTTAAAGTGATTAGTTCGCACATTGACTCGCGAATCGATTTAAGATTAGTACTCGACCTGCTCGGAGAAAAAGTTAAAAAATAAATTTATTTTACTAATTATTTTAATTTAATTTTAAATAATGAATTTAGATTGGCTGATCCACACGTTGACTTGTGGATTGATTTAGGATCTTTATCCGATCCACTTGGAGAAAAAGTTTTAAAAAAATATTTTATTAATTATTTTATTTTTATTTTAAATGATGCTTTTAAAGGGTTTGGTTCGCATGTTGACTCGGTGGTCGGTTTAGGATCCGTACCCAACCGGCTAGGGGAAAAAGTTACAAATTTTATTTTATTAATTATTTTTATTTAACTTTTAAATGATGTATTTAAAGGCGTAGGTCTGCGCGTTGAGTCGCGGATCGATTTAGGATTCGTACCCGATCCATTCGGGAAAAAAAGGAAAAAATGAATTTTCTACTACCCTTTATGAGAAAACCAATCCTACGAGAAAATAAAATATAAATCATAATTTTATTTTTTTATTTTTACCTCCTAGAAATAAAAATACACAGTATAGAATAAAGTTTAAATATTTAAATATATATATATATATATAAATAACATTTGAAAATATATTATGTAATTTATAAATAAACAATTATTATAAATTTAATTTTCATAATTAACAAAATATAATTATATTAAAATTATTACAATTTTAAAATTAAAAATATTAAATAAATAATAATTATTAAAAAATAATTAAAAAATAATTTATTATTATTAATTAATTAAAAATTTATATAAAAAAAATTAAAACTATCCCCGACGAAGCTAGGGTTTTTTTCTAGTTATATTTAAAAAGAGAGCCTCAATTGGCATTTTATAAAAAGATTTTTTGTTTTTGTTTTGTTTGATAGTGAGGTAAAAAGTTAAGTTACTATATTTATTTTTAAATTCATGGGATTTAAGGAGGATTTTTGAAATAGGTTAGGGACAATTTTGTCCTCTTCTATAACATAATATATATATATATATATTTTAAGATTTTAAGATTTTTTAGTTTAAATTTTTTTAATTTTATTTTTAAATGATGTATTTAAAGGGGTTGGTTCGCATGTTCACTTGCGGGTCGATTTAGGATCCGTACCTGACCTATTCAGGAAAAATTATTTTATTAATTATTTTAATTATTTATTTTTAAATCATGTATTTTAAGTTGTTGGTCTGTACGTTGACTCGTAGGTCGATTTAGAATTCGTACTCGACCCGTTCGGGAAAAAATTAAAAAAAAATTTATTTTATTTTATTTTAAAATTATTTATTTAAAGAGATTGGTCTGCATGTTAACTCGCGAATCGATTTAGGATTTGTACCCGATCAACACGAAAAAAAAAAAAGTTAAAAAAAATAATAATAATTTTTTAAAATTTTAAAATTATGTATTTAAAGAGGTTGGTCCGCATATTAATTCGGGGTCGATTTAGGATCCATATCCTACCCGATCGGGAAAAAAAGAAATTTATTTTATTAATAATTTTTAGTTTTTTATTTTTATTTTTTAAAATGATGTATTTAAAGGGGTTGGTCTGCACATTGACTCGTGGATCGATATGAGATCTGTACCCGATCCGCTAAAAAAAATTAAAATTTTATTTTATTTTAATTCTAAATGGTACATATAAAGGGTTGGCTTATACATTCACTTGCGGGTTAATTTAGGATTAGTTATCGACCAGCTTGAAAAAAAATAAAAAATAGATTTTATTTATTTAATTAATTTTACTTTATTTTATTTTAAAAATGATGTATTTAAAGGGGTTGATCCACACATTGACTCGCGGATTGGTTTAGGATCCGTACCCGACCCGCACGAAAAAAAAGTTAAAAAATAAATTTATTTTATTAATTATTTTAATATTTTATTTTTAAATAATGTATTTAAAATGTTTGGTCCGTACGTTGACTCCCGATTAGATTTAGGATCCGTACCCGATCAGCTCGGAAAAAAAAGTTAAAAAAAATTATTTTATGAATTATTTTAATTTTAAATGATGTATATAAAGGGGTTGGTCTGTATGTTGACTCGCGAGTCGGTTTAGGATCCGTACCCGACCGGCTCGGGAAAAAAGTTTAAAAATATATATTTTATTTATTATTTTTATTTTAATTTTAAATTATGTATTTAAAGGGGAAGGTTCGCATGTTGACTTGCGGGTCGATTTAAGATCCGTATCCGATCCGCTCGGGGAAAAAAGTTAAAAAAAAGGATAAAACGAACTTACTGCTAATCTATGTGAGAAAATCGATCATATGAGAGAATAAAATACCCAAAATTTTATTTTCTTATTTTTTAACTCTTATAAATAAAAATATACAACATACAATAAAGTCTAAATATTTTTAAATATATATATAAATAACATTTGAAAATATATTTATATTACTTATTTTATAAATAAACAATTATCATAAATTTAATTTTAATAATTAAAAAAATATTATTATATTAATATTATTACAATTTGAAAATAAAAATAAATTAAATAATTTAATAAAATATAATTTAAAATTAATTTATTATTATTAATTAATTAATTAAATTTAAAAAAAAATTAAAAGTACCCCGACGAAGCGAAGTCTTTTTTCTAGTACTATTATTAAAACTGAATCCTAAGGGACTCAGTTGGTATTTTTTTAAAAGTTAAAATTTTTCATTTTATTTTATTTTTTAAAAAATGTCAAAAAAATATATTATATATTATTTTTGAGGGATTTTTTAAAATTATTTTAAAAACAATTTTGCCCTACCATATAACATAAAAAAAAAAACCTCTAATTGTCTACCAGGGTTTTTTGTTTTTTTCTTTTAGATTTTTAATTTTAAGTTTTTTTTTTTTAATTTAATTTAATTTTTAAATGATATATTAAACGGATTAGTCTACATGATAACTCACGTGTCGATTTAAGATCCGTACCCAATCTGTTTGAAAAAAAAATTAAAAAAAAATTAAAATTATTTTATTAATTATTTAGTTTTTTATTTTTAAATGATGCATTTAAAGGGATGAGTCAGCATGTTGATTCGTTAGTCGATTTAGTATTCATACTCGACTGTACGAAAAAGTTTTAAAAAATTATTTTATTAATTTATTTTTAAATGATGTATTTAAAGAGGTTGGTCCGCAAGTTGACTCGCGGGTCGATTTAGGATCTGTACCCAACCCGCTCGGTAAAAAATTAAGAAAGAAATTTATTCTATTTAGTTTTTAGTTTTTTATTATTTTTAAATGATGAATTTAAAGCGGTTGGTCTGCACGTTGACTTGCAGGTCGATTTAAGATCAGTACCCGACCCGCTCGAGAAAAAAAAATGTTAAATAAGAAATTTATTTTATCAATTACTTTTATTTTATTTTTAAATGATATATTTAAAGGGTTGATACGTACGTTGACTCGCGAGTCGATTTAGGATCAGTACCTAGAGCTGCTCATGGGCCAGGCCGGGCCACGGCCTGTTTTTTTAATTTTCTCTGCCAGGCCCGGCCCTGGGTCGGCCCGGCCCGCCCGTTTAGGCCCAAAACACTGTTCATTGGAATAAAAAAATAATTTTTTTTAAATTTTTTTATAATTAAAATTAAATAAAATAATATTATTATAATAAAAATTACTGTTTGGGGTCGGGCCGGGCCGGGCCGGCCCGGAACACAAAATATCCTGCCCAGGCCCGGCCCAATACGAGCCGGGCCTGCCGGGCCGGGCGGGCTACCCGGCCCGTGAGCAGGTCTATCAGCACCCGACCCGCTTGGAAAAAAAGTTAAAAAATAAATTTATTTTATTAATTATTTTTATTTTAAATGATGTATTTAAAGGGGTTAGTCTGCAGGTTGACTCGCGGGTCGATTTAGGATCCGTACCCAACCCGCTCGGGAAAAAAGTTAAAAAAATTATTTTATTTTAATTTTAAATGATGATTTTAAAGTGGTTGATCTGCACGTTGACTCGCGAGTCAATTTAGAATCCGTACCCGTATCGCTCCGAAAAAAAAGTTAAAAAAAGAAAAAAAATGAATTTGCTGCTAACCTATATGAGAAAATCGATCATACAAGAGAATAAAATACAAACCACAAATTTATTTTCTTATTTTTCATTTATTATTTTTTCTCCTATAAATAAAAATATATAATATACAATAAGGTTTAAATATTATTCAAAAATACATGTAAATAATATTTGGAAATGTATTTGTATTATGTAATTTATAAATAAACAATTATCAAAAATTTAAATTTTATAATTAAAAAATATTATTATATTAATATTATTATAATTTAAAATAAAATATTTAAAAAAATAATTATTATTTAATAAAATTTAAACTAAAATTAATTTTATTATTATTAATTAATTAAAATTTTATATAAAAAAATACCCTAGCAAAGCGGGATGTTTTTTTAGTATATATATATATATATATATTCCCAACTTAAATAGTCGAGTTCAAATATTTTCTCTTCTCTTCTCGAATCAAATTTACATTTTTTTCCTTTTTTTTTTTTATATTTCATATTTATAATATTTATTTACTTTTTACATTATTAAAAATATTGTAGACTACTCCGAAATGCTCATAAATTGTTATTTATTATCTCTGTACTATTTGTGAATAGTTAATTATACTCAAAAGTCAGAAATATAAAATAAAATAATATTTCTCTTCAAAATAAAATTACGATTCAAGTGAGCCTGCTAGGTAACTTGCTGATTCTACCCTTGGATTGCCATGGTATAAACTATAAAGTAAGGGTTCGGTTTTTTCCATTATTTTTTAATAAATTTTTAATTATTATTCATAATTATGATTTTCACAATTAATAAATAAAGTTTATACACATGAATAATAATAATGAATACATTAAAAAGTAATGAATAAAATAATAATAAACCGAATCCTTACACAAATTAATTGGTGATTTTGAATACATATTTAATTATTTATCCAAAGGTGGCTTAGAAATAGACTTGATCAGGAGTCAGACCGTGGTCCAAAAGTTTTTTTCCTTGTCTGGGCCGGTCCGTCGACTCGGATTATTATTTATAATATTATTAAAAAATTAAAAAAATTATTTTTATATTAATATTTTTATAATTATGTTTAAAAAAAATATTTTTTTATGGTTAAACAATAATTCGAGCCAAACTAAGTCAATTTGAATCATCAACACGCATGTTCAGATCCGATCCAATAAGAATCTAACTTATCAAATCGAACGAATTATCTTATCCATGAGCAATTTCATTTAAAAATAAGAGAGAATAATGAAGAAGCTCCAATTACAAAATTTGGGCTTTGGTGGTTCTCATAAAAGCCCTTTCTTAATACCCATTATTATTACATCAACTGAAAGCAGCATACTATTTATTGTATTAACCAAGTGGCCACTTTTTCATTAATTCAAAATTTCCCTATTTAGGGCAAGGGACTGCTTGGTTAGTACCAAGGGACTTAATTCCTTAGGAAGGTTATCCCTTCTATAAGACAAAAACCCCTTTTTTCAATTTATGAAAGCAAAGACAATTAAGCAACCAATCTTGCTTTACAGATGTCAAATGTGGTTTCTTTAAATATGATAATTTTAGACATAATATGATTATATGATATAAATATGATATAAAAAAAATAATTAACATATAATAAGACACGAAAAAATAATATGAATACGACACGAAATGAACGTGTCAAAATTTATATAACACGAATTACTAACATGTCAATGTTTATATAAATATATCATTTTAAACACGATTATGATATAAAAAAATAATACAAACACGATATAAATTTTTTTTTTTAACTTCAAAAATCCTTTTTGACATTTTCATATTTGAAACAAGTTCAGAAAATGATAGAAAACTTGACCACAATTGTTTTTGCTTTTATGGCAATTTGGGACCATATCTGATGAACAACTCAATCCTCCAATTTTTTTTTTTTTTTTCTAAAGTCCAACCAAAATCAATTTTTTTTTTTGTTGCTTTTCTAGAAGGATTGTTGCTTTGAAACCAAACATTTGATTAATACATATAGCACTTTTCTATGGCACTTGCATTTCACTTTTTCAAGTTTCCTCTAAACTAGCAAATCTCAAATTCAATCTTCCTTTCAAATTTGTAAAGGAGGGTTTAAGAAGAAGAAGAAATAGTAATTTTACAAAACTTGAAAAGTACAAAAAATAAAAATATTTATGGTATGGTCATTAGGAAATCATGGAAAAACAAGAACATTTGTTTGGTAAATGTTGGTCCAATACTCCAATTAGGGGGTTGTCCTTTCTCAATGTTTGGAGGGGTAAAAAATAAAGAAACAAAAATATCTTGTTCTAAGTAGAGGTGTTCATGGGTCGAGCTGGACCGGGTCGAGGTCCGAAATTTTTTCAACTTCTTTGCCCAAGCCCAGCCCTGGGCGGGCTCGTGAGCACTGTTCACTCTATTTAAAAAAATTTAAAAATTATTTTTTTATTAATATTTTTATAATTAAAATTAAATAAAATAATATTATTTTAATAATTAAACACTGATCTCGGCTGGGTTGGCCTGAATCACAAAATTTCCTGCTCAGTATGGACCGAGCTTGTCGGGCTGGATAGGCTGCCCGGCCCTTGAGCAGGTCTAGCCCTAAGTGAGGACATGTGAGGTGAGAATGGTTTATATATCATGAGTTTTCAAGTACCTAAAAAACAGAGCTGAAAACGACAACTGATTTTCTTTCTTATTCATTTATTAGGATTTTTTTAACTAATTGGATAATTTTAGATATGATATAAAATACGATACAAATATAACATATTTAATAAATACAAAAATAATATAATAAATATGACACGATACGTTTAAACTAGATTTGTTCATGGATTAGACCAAGCTGCATTTCGAATATTTTCACCTTTCAAATATGAAAAGAAAACACTCTTTTCATACTTATTCTACTTAAATTAAAAATTTTATTTACACTATTTCATCCTTCATACCAAACATAAGAAAAAAAAATATAACTTTCATTCCTCTCATTCTCTTTTTTCTTTTTTTTTTTTCCCCTCAAAATTTGTCATTCTCTTCATTTTTTTTTTTCTTTCCTACCAAACATGGTGTTAATGGATATACAACATACAAAAAAAAAAAAGGTGTTGTAGCAATACCATTAAAAAATGAAATGTTTTAGCTGTATGATATTTTAAATTGAGTTTATATTTAATGTATTATCTGTGTATAAATTTATATATTGTCAATAAATTATATAATGACATCTTATTAATAAATAAATATAAAAGTTAACAATCCTTAAAAGTAAATACAAATAATTATATATTTTAACATATGATATCATATGATTCATTGTCAATGTATAAATCTATACATTGAGTGCATCAAATATAAAACCTTTTAAATTTTTGATAAGGTTTTCTTAAAGTAATGATCATCATCGTACATCAAACAGTAATGCATTTAAAAGAATCACGTTGAAACTATGAATTCAACCAGTTCAAGTACAATCTTAATAAAATTATTTATTAAAAGTTGCAACAATAAATTTGCCAACTAATTATTATTACCTATTAAAGTTTTACTAATTTTTCTTTTGTCAATTATCTATAATTAGAGGTGACAATTGGACAGATTCGGACGGATTTGGGTCGGACTCATTCAGGTTCGGATTTATTCGGATTCGGGTTCAATCGGATTCGAACTCATTCGGGTTCGGGTCCGATCGGGTTCGGGTCATATCGTGTTCGGATTCGGGTCCGTCCGGATTCAGGTCCAGTCAGGTTCGAGTTTGTTTTACATCATTTTTATTTTATGTTAAATGTAATCATTTTTACATAATTTAAATATTTACTTTTAAAAATTATTTTATTATTATTTTTAAAAATAATCTTTTATTATCATATGATATTTTTAATTATATTTATTTATTAAAATTAATATTTGTTAGCACTAAAAGAATATAAAATTAATTTTTTATATAAAATAAAATATTAAAATAAATTATTATAAAAAATATGATATATTATAAATTAATCATATTAATATTTAAAATAATTGATTTGATGAACTTGAATTTCAACATGTAAATACATTATTAGATTCACTACAAATAAGAGATTTGTCATCAGAATTTCAAAGACTTGCTGTAGGTGTGTTAAGTGTTCCTTCCAAGTAGCAGAATATGTGTATATCATAAAAAAATACTAGTACAAACCTTCTCAAGAATGGTTGAAAAATCCTATTCATTAGGCTTTGAAATGTTGAGGGAGCATTTGTTAAGCCAAAAGGCATGACCAAAAATTCATAATGCCCCTGGTGTATCCTGAAAGCTGTCTTGTAGATATCATCCTCATTCATCCTTATATGATGGTATCCCGAACGCAAGTCCAATTTTGAAAAATAACAGGCTCCTATTAACTCATCCAACAGTTTTTCTACCAAAGGAATTGGAAACTTATCTTTAAGAGTCAACTTGTTTAACTGTTTGTAGTCCACACATAAGCGCCAAGACCTATCCTTCTTCTTGACCAAAACCACTGGTAAGGCAAATGGACTGGTACTGTCCTTTATCACTCATGTGTTCTTCATTTCAGTCACCATTTTTTCAATTTCATCCTTCTGGATGGTGGGATACCTATAAGGTCTTATCTTAAAAGCTTGAGACCCTTCTTTCAAAGAAATCCTATGGTCTTGAGGCCTTTTGGGGGCAAGGTGTTAGGTATCTCAAAAACTGATGAAATTTTTTTGCAACAACCGTTGTAATTCCCTAGGTAAACTAGAGATTGTTTCATTGCTTGACTGCCCTGTATCAGCCTCACAATGATCAGTTCCAGTCATTATCATTAAATAGGTGCAGCTATTGTACACCTTCATCTTAGCCAATTGTCTTCTTGTAGCCAATTGCACCCTGCCTGCTTCAATTCCTTTCAGCATATATGAGATATCATCAACAATAAACTGTATAGATACATTGTGAAATTCTACAATATATGACCCAACTTTTTCAACCACTATATGCCCAACACCATGTCACAACCAGTTAAGGGTAGTATTAAGAATTCAGTAACTTGAATCATACCTTTAAGACTCCCATTTGACTTCCCTACAGACTTCCTTAGTAACCAAGGTATCTCCATTAGCCACACTAACTAAAAGCTTTCCAGTTAATACTGGTGTATATCCCAAACGTCTCATCTTTGCCTGGTCAAGGAAGTTGTGAGTACTTCCTGAATCCACCAAGATCACAACTGTTTGGTTCTTCATTTTCCCCTGGATTCTCATAATATGATGACCTTCAGTGCCTTTCAAGGCATGCAAATATATGGTTGGTTTATCAGTTTTCTCAACCGCAAGTGTCAAGTTTTCCATAGACTCTAGACAATCTGAAAATACTTCTGGCTCTGCATTATTCTCGTCCACATCTTCCACTAGCAATTGGTAGAGTTGGGACCTCATGCATTTATGATCAAGAGTATACTTTACCCCACACCATATACATAGTCATTTCCTCCATCTTTTATCCCTTTCTTCCCTAGTAGGATCCCTGTTAGTTCTTCCCAGACTTGTTGCAAGTTTGCTGTTTGGAGGTTTACTGGAGTTGTAAGGGATAAACTGTCTTGGTTGAGGGTTTGATGTTAACATTGGAAACTTGGGAGTAGGTAATAAGGGTGGCAGGGAAGATTTGTAAGGGTTTGGTGCTGTATTTTAGATAGGAAGAGCTGTTAATGGATTTTTGTAAGGAGTATAAGGTTTTCTAGGCAAATTGAAAATGAGTGATTCCATTTGTTTGGCTAGAATTAGGGCATGTGTGAGGGATTTAGGGAAAAATAACCTAACTGGTTTGGCTATCTCAGGTTTTAAATTACTGATGAATATGCTAAGTGCATATTCTTCAGATAATTTTAGCAAGTTAAGCAAGCCTTCAAACTCCTTATAATACTCTTCGACACTGCTAGCTTGTTTCAAACTTATTATCTCATACATGGGACTAGTAAATTCATTCTCACTAAACCTGGATTTCATTTCAGAAATATAAAGGTTCCAACTTACCTCTTGAAGAGTTCCCTGATTCTGTATAAACCGTTGGTGCCACTACAGAGCCTTTCCACCAAGATGCATCATCACGATTCTGATTTTGTCTTGCTCCCTGGTTTGATCTACCTTAAAGAACTGTTCTATCTTCATCAGCCAACCCATGAAGTCATAACCCTTGAAACGAGGATATTCCAGCTTCGTATACTAAGTAAGGGTCTTAGGTGCTTAAGAAGCGTTACTCTGCTTCACTGCCTTTATTTCTTTATCCTCACCAGCAACCTTCATCACTGATTTCAACTTGGAATCTGGAGATCCAGTTTCCCTAAGCTCATTCGATTCACCTCTCACAGATGATCCATCCAATCGGAACATTATTTGGTCGAACATTTTACGCATTTCAGTTCCCATATTTTCCATCCCCAAATGCATCTCAGTTTTGAGTTCTTCCTTCAGCTGCTCAGAGTTGCAGCCCATTTTAGCTTCCAGTCTCTCGAGCTCCATTTGAAACTGGGTCATTTTCTTCTGCAACCTTGTGGTAATACCGTTAGCCATTGCCAGAAATCACTGCTCTGATACCAGTTGATACTCACATATTTAAGAAACAAAGAAGAACTTGCAAGAAAAAGAAGAATAGTAGAGAAGAATGCGAATATTGAAGAGAGACAAAGATGAATTCTTAGGAAGAAATTTATGTATTCATTTTCCACTATTCACGTTTCTAATATACGAATAACATAACAATCTCTGACTCATCATGACAATATAAATAACTTACTGACATCAATAAATCAACATCAGCTACTATATTTTTATTAATGGACTAGACTCAAAACCTCAAATAAGGCCAAAGAAAGGATACTGCCTGCAACACAATTTTGACCTAGTTGCAAAAACTTGAATTTTTAGTATTAAAAAGAAGAAACAAAGAAGAACTTGCAAGAAAAAGAAGAATATTAGAGAAGAATGCGAATATTGAAGAGAGACAAAGATGAATTCTTAGGAGAAAATTTATGTATTCATTTTCCACTATTCACGTTTCTGATATACGAATAACATAACAATCTCTGACTCATCATGACAACATAAATAACTTACTGACATCAATAAATCAACATCAGCTACTATATTTTTATTAATGGACTAGACTCAAAACCTCAAATAAGGCCAAAGAAAGGATACTGCCTGCAACACAATTTTGACCTAGTTGCAAAAACTTGAATTTTTAGTATTAAAAAGAAGAAGAATAATTTCTTTGAAATTGATACCCAATTTCCTTCTAAACCAAAGCCACCCATTCATCAAACCCACAAGATACCGATACCTAATTTCCCTAACACAACTACAAACAAAAAAGGAAAAAAAAATATTGGTTGGTAAACCAATTCTATGTATGTGAAATAGTGACCAATTTTTTTTTTTTGAGGTTTGAAGAGGCAGAGGAAACAAAGATATGCTTCCATGCTTCCTTCATCTAGTTTTGATTTGCAGGAATGTTACTTAAATCGGTGAGGAATTGGCAACGATTGATGGACGATGATTTAGCATGAAGCATGATAAGTGCTTAAATTCATGTATTTCCATATATCAATTCCTTATATTTTATGCTTACTATGATTTTGTGTTTTGTAGGTGTTTTGGAAGATAAGGATTGCTATGGAGTTGAAAATAGTGAATTTGGACAAGAAATGAAGCTTCAAGCACAAAGAAAAACTGACTGTCCATTAAGGAAATACTATGTGGCTAAACCTAACCTAAACCTTCCATAAATAAACTAGTGGCTTATCATATACTCTTCATTCCTAAAAAACCTTGTTGGAAAAACCACTTCCACACCATCTGGAACCATAGCGACAACTTTTATTTTAGGGTGAAGAAGTTCAGCCACCACTTTATTTAACTATCCATGGGCTGCCTTAATTTGTCCCTTGATAAATACCCTAGCTGAAATATATGTCTTTCCTTGTAAAATAGGGATAATGGTTGTCAACTTGCACTAATTGCAAGAATCTTTCCTTAAAGCTAATCCTTGTCAAAGTAAGAGACTTAAATCAGCTATGACTTTTCTTATTTCTACATGCATTGGCTGTCACGTTTGATTTATTTCCTTAAATATATTAAATCAGCTGCAAGTCACCAACATTTCCTTATTTTGAAGAAACATTGGCTGCCACTCAACATTAAATGCTCAAGACCTAGAGGCTGCCTATAAATAGAGACACAAGGGGGAGCTGATCTCTACACAATTCCAAGCAAGAGTCTTATGATTTTCTTCTTTTCTTAGAGAGTTTGAGAGAGCAAGAGGCTGAATAGCCAATATTCTTCTTCTTCATCTCCATTCTTCTAGTTTTCTCTTTTATTATATGTTTATGTTAACAATGCCTATGCAAGGCTAAACTTTTCTTTGGTTAAGGGTGATTTCAAAGCTCTAGACATATTTTGTAATTGATTTTCATATTCTATCTATTATTGGTTTTCTATTAAAGTTGCTTATGTTATTCTATAAGAATTGTTCATGATGTTGTCTTGATTTGTTTAGGTGGCCAACTAGATAGATCTTGATAATTATCTAATACTAGTTTAGGAGTTTTGATACGTAGCTTATCTTGATTTCTATTCAAAAATGGCAATTTGTGATTAATGATTATGTTAAAGTTTTCGCTAATTGCACAGTGGAACATAACCTAAGTTAAACAATTCATGTTCATGCTTTTGTTGCTTAGATCAACCTATTTTTCTCATCTTAAAGCTGCTATTAAATTAAATTTAGAGATGTTTATCCTAGGTTGTTTGATAGTTAGAGATTAAGTAGTGGCGTTTGTCCTACTTAACAACAAACTAATGAAGGATTGGGGTAACACAGGAGGTTTTTATCTACGGTTGTTAACTTTGATAGATAATTAATATTGATAGGTCTGAATTTGATTCATAATGATGTCTAGTGGTGGAGAATGAACCTTTAGCCATATTTCTCATATCTGATTACTTCTTATTTACTTGCTTTCTTACTTTTATTGTTTGCTTTAGTTTAAATTGATTCCAAAACCCCTTTTACTTTTGTTTTCTTGTTTTTAAGTGATAAACTATTAACTTATAAACTAAAACCCAATCCCTGAGGATTCGACCCTTGCTCACTACTATACCAATTGATCTTTTCTAGTGCAAGGTTTTAATAAAATCCATTTTTTTGGGTGCATCAAGTTATTGGCGCCGTTGTCGGGGATTGCTTTATTTAGTTTATTAGTTATTTGGTTTATTCTTATTTTTAGTTGTTATTAATTTTATTTTTCTTTACATACAGGTTTTTTCTTTTCAATTTTTGAGCAAAACACGATGGAATTGAGCAACCTAACACTTGAAGAGTTGGTGGCATACATGAACATTGAGAACCGACGAGCCAATCTCACCTCCCCAGTTCAACAATTGGCCATGGGTATTGTTCAACAATCAAGGCAGTGTGGAATGTGCTTCATGATGGATCATCCAACCAATTGGTGCCCATACTATCGAAAAGATAATTTTGAACCAGCCTATGATGTGGAAGGATACCAAAGTCAACAAGGGTTCCACAAACAACAGTATGATTCTTTCCCAAACACTTACAATGAGGGATGGTGGGATCATCCTAATTATGGCTACTCGGGAATTATCATGAAATAGATCCTTATACCAATTACACTCATCCATCGAGCTTCAATCAATCATGGTCTCAAGAACCAGATCTTTTTCAGCCCCAATCACAAAATTCAGGTGAGTCTCTAGCAGATCTTGTCAAATCCCTTGTTACTAACCAATTGCAAATGCAACAGGAAACAAAGGAATCAAATGCAAGCATTCAAGAGACAAAAGGGCAAATGAGAGAAATGAAAACAATGATGAGTCAATTGCAGACTCAATTGGGACAAATGGTAATAGCGATAAGCCAATTAGTAGAACAGAGATCTCAAGAACTCCCTTCCTAAACTATAATTGATCCAAAGAAGAGTGTTAGTGCCACACAACTTGAGGATGAATCAAAAAATCCAAAGGAACCTGAGGATGAGAAAAAACTAGAGATGGATTCTATTCTTGAGGATAATGAAGCCACAATTCCATTTGAGAGTAATTCGGCACCTGAGGTAACTTTTAAGATTCCTATTTCTACTAATTTTTCTTCTTCACTTTTTCCTACCAGATTTGCAAAGCCCAAAAAAGAGAAACATGAACAACAAATGCTGGAAACCTTAAACAGCTTGCTTATGGATGCTATTAAGCAAGTACCAAAGGATGCACCATTCCTCAAAGAACAATGCACCACCAAAAGTGATGGAACAATAATTTTGGTGGACAATGTATCTGCTGTTGTGCACAGACGACTTTCAACAAAATGTAGAAATCCTGAAAGTCGCATGCCTAGAATAGAAAAGCCTAAAAAGCCAAGAAAGGGTGTTGGTTAGGTTGGACAACTTAACTCAAGTACTAATTGGGAAGGCAGCCCAATTAATGAAGAAATTACCAACCTGCCATACTCAGATTTGCTTTCTTTTCCTTTTCCTTTTTTTATTGTTTTTATTGTTTATGTAGTGTTTTAGGTTTGTTTAGGTTTTATTAGTTTGTTTTGAGTTGTTAATATATATATATATATATATATTTATTTGTTTCTATTTTTTTATTAGTTCTTTTCTCTTACACATGATTCTTTCATTTGGGATAATAGTATTACATGAGGACAATGTAAGAATTAAGTGTGGAGGAAAGAATTTAGGATTTATTTATTTATTTTAATTATTTTTTTAGTGTGTTTTAGTTCCTTTCAATACAATGATAAGATATGAATTGTATAAGTGTAAAACTGGTTTATTAGTGAAAAGATTTTTATGAGAATTAAGCTTGATATCATTTTTCATGGAGCCAATGTTAATATGATATGTTGATTGAGAAAGAAGCATGTTTAGACTTGATATTGACTTGTATAATCATCATTGTGAGTTTTTTAGCCTATATGATTGATGCATTATACATATCAATCTAATTTCTTTCTTGTGTGCTCTTATGATTACATGATTCTCTAGAAATTGCTTTAAACCGTTTGGAGACTATATTGATACATATGACTATATGGATATGATAGAGGCAATATGATTATAACCAGGGCCCAATCAGCCATCCCTTATTAATGTTCCAAGAGAACATCCCCACTAGTGAGCCAATTTGAGCCTACATTGAATAAGCTATTTCTTTGGTAATCACATCTTTTCCCTAGCCTAAATGTACTTATATCCTTATCCTTGTTCTAAAGATGGATTAATTGAGACATATTGCAGAAGAAGGGATACTTACTGAAAATTTAGTTGGAAAGAAAAGATAAATGTGGGAGAAGAAAAGAAAAGAAAAAAAGTCAAGAGAAAAATAAAGGGATCATTGTCAAATACCCATATTAAAAAAAATTTGAATCATCTCTTGAACTTTTGGTTAAACAAAAAGATGTTACAAAGTTGGTTAGAATGAAGCAAAGGCTCAACTGGAATATTTAGCCTATGTTATAAGAGTTTTGAGAAGTTTTATTTGTATGAATTATTATGTCTCTAAACTCTATGAAATCTTTGGAACCTTTGTAATATCCTTTTCCTTTTATTCTTTAATTACATTACAATCCCTTGGCTCCATTACAACCTTGAATAAAAACCTCTTGATTCATAAAGTTGCATGATCTAAGTAGTGGAGAATAGATGGACAAAAAAAGTATATGGTAGAACTGTTTTCATGAGATTTATTGAGTGTAAACACTTTACCACTATTTTAAAGAGTGAAAATCATGAGAGTATCCCATGTGAGAAGTTGAGATTAAGTTTGAACATGCACTATTTTGATTGAGATATGTTATGTTAATGTTAGCTTAACTCAAACCCTTTACTATCAAGTATGATTCTATGTGAAACTCTTTAAGCTATTGATAAATTTATAAGAATTGTTCAATGATTATCTATAAGTTGTATTAAAAGTGGACACTTATTATATTTTCTTACCTTGTGTCTATTTTAGTTTTGCTTGAGGACTAGCAAAAGACAAAGTGTGGGGGAATTTGATAAGTGCTTAAATTCATGTATTTCCATATATCAATTCCTTATATTTTATGCTTAGTTCCTTGAAATCCTTGATAATTTACTATGGTTTTGTGTTTTGTAGGTGTTTTGGAAGATAAGAATTGTTATGGCGTTGAAAATAGTGAATTTGGACAAGAAATAAAGCTTCAAGCACAAAGGAAAACTGACTACCCATCAAGGAGACACTATGTGGCTAAACCTAACCTAAACCTTCCATAAATAAACTAGTGGCTTATCATATACTCTTCATTCCTAAAAACCCTTGTTGGAAAAACTACTCCCACACCATTTGGAACCCTAGCGGCAACTTTTACTTTAGGGTGAAGAAGTTCAGCGGCCACTTTATTTAATTATCCATGGGCTGCCTTAATTTGTCCCTTGATAAATACCCTAGCTGAAATATGTCTTTCCTTGTCAAAATAGGACTAGTGGCTGTCAAATTGCATTAATTGCATTAATTGCAAGAATCTTTCCTTAAAACTAATCATTGTCAAAGTAGAAGACTTAAATCAGCTATGACTTTCCTTATTTCTACATACCTTGGCTGCCAAGTTTGATTTCTTTCCTTAAACATATTAAGTCAGTTGCAAGTCACCAACTTTTCCTTATTTTGAAGAAACCTTGGCTGCCACTCAACATTAAATGCTAATTAAATGCTCAAGACCTAGAGACTGCCTATAAATAGAGACACAAGGGGGAGCTGATCTCTACACAATTCCAAGCAAGAGTCTTTTGATTTTCTTCTTTTCTTAGAGAGTTTGAGAGAGCAAGATGCTAAATAGCCAATATTCTTCTTCTCCATTATTCTAGTTTTTTCTTTTCTTTTATTATATAATTATGTTAACAATGCCTATGCAAGGTTAAATTTTTCTTTGGTTAAGGGTGATTTCAAAGCCCTAGACATATTTTGTAATTGATTTTCATAATCTATCTATTATTGGTTTTCTATCAAAGTTTCTTATGTTCTTCTATAAGAATTGTTCATGATATTGTCTTGATTTGTTTAGGTGGCCAACTAGATAGATCTTGATAATTATCTAATGCTAGTTTAGGAGTTTTGATACGTAGCTTATCTTGATTTCTATTCAAAAATGGCAATTTGTGATTAATGATTATGTTAAAGTTTTCGCTAATTGCAAAGTGGAACATAACCTAAATTAAATAATTCATGTTCATGCTGTTGTTGCTTAGATCAACCTATCTTTCTAATCTTAATGCTGCTATTAAATTAAATTTAGAGATGTTTATCCTAGGTTGTTTGATAGTTAGAGATTAAGTAGTGGCGTTTGTCCTGCTTAACGACGAACTAAGGAAGGATTCGGATAACCCGGGAAGTTGTTATATACGGTTGTTAACTTTGATAGATAATTAATATTGATAGGTCTGAATTTGATTCATAATGATGTCTAGTGGTGGAGAATGAACTTTTAGCCATATTTCTCATATCTGATTACTTCTTATTTACTTGCTTTCTTACTTTTATTATTTGCTTTATTTTAAATTGATTCCAAAACCTCTTTTACTTTTGTTTTCTTGTTTTTAAGTGATAAACTATTAACTTATAAACTAAAATCCAATCCCTGAGGATTCGACCCTTGCTAACTTCTATACCTAACAATTGATCTTTTCTAGTGCAAGGTTTTAATAAGATACACTCTTTTGGGTGCATCAAAGCACTGATATAGGAATCTATCCATTATTCTCTTCAATGAAGCATCGATCTGGGTTTAGACTACAGGCCCTGAGTTTTTTTTTTTTTTTTTTTAATTATATTGGATTTCAAAAACTGGATTTTTTTTCATTAAAAATGTGTCTTTTTCTTCTTTTCTAAATGGCATTTTATATGTCTTGTAAGGAGACATGTTAGCTATATGTTATATGTGGCGTGCACATCACTCACCATGTGGAATGTCAGGTTTGGATTTTGACTATTAACAAGACCGTTAGTCATGTGAGTGTTGATCACATGATCGATTTTCATTAAAATTTTGTTAAAATGAAAAAATATAAAAATTAAAAGGTTCAATTGAGGCAAATAAAAAATAGGATTTAAATAACATTTTTAACGTAATTTGATGATTTATTTTATCATTATGCAATTTTTAAAAAAGGAGTAATTTTGTTTCACAGGATACTTATGCACTCAAAAGAGCATATCTTATTTAATCATTGCACTAAAAAAATCACTTGTAAATATAGTAGTTAGCAAGGGTCGAGTCCTCAGGGATTGAGTTTCAATTTATAAATTATTGGTTTATTACTTAAATTCAAAGAACAAGAAAAGAAAAAAAAAGGGTTTTTGAAATAATTAAAAGTAAAGCAAACAATAAAAGTAAAAAGGAAATAAATAAGAGAATATCAAATATGAGAGAAATATGGTTAAGAGGTCATTCGCCACCACTAGATATCATTGAGAATCAATTTTAGATTTGTTAAATTAAATAACTATCAAAATTAACAACCGTAGATAACAAGCTCCCAATTACCCCAATCTTTCATTAGTTCGTCGTTAAGCAGGACAAACGCCACTACTTAATCTCTAACTATCAAATAACCTAAGATAAACATCTATAGATTCAAAGTGATAGCAGCTTTAAGATGAGAAAGATAGGTTGATCTAAGCAACAAACACATAAAATTGGATTCATTCAACTTAGGTTATGTTCCACTTTGCAATTAGCGAAAACTTTAACATAATCATTAATCACAAATTGCCACTATCAAATAGAAATCAAGATATGCTACCTATCAAAACTCCTAAACTAGCATTAAATAATTATCAAGATCTATCTAGTTGAGCACCTAAACAAATCAAGACAACATCATGAACAATTTTTATAGAATAACATAAGCAATTTTGATAGAAAACCAATGATAAATAAATTTTGAATATCAATTACAAAACATGTCTAGGGCTTTGAAATCACCCTTAACTAAAAAGGAGTTTTAGCTTTGCATAAGCATTGTTAACATAAGCATAAAATTAAAGAGAAACTAAGAAGAAAACTAGAAGAAAACTAAAAGAATGGAGAAGAAGAAGAAGAATATTGATAATAATCAAAACATGTCTAGTTTGTGGCTCAAAAGATGATATTTATAAAGTTTTAAAATCCTGGAAACCTTTTCTTGCCACATAAGAAAGTTAGGAGGCAAAAAATTGCATTTTTAAAAAAAAAATTTGGACAGCACTGGCTCTCGAAATATTTGGGCGCCTCGACTCTACACTCCGGCGCCGCGGCACTGGTCGTTGATTTTTCTGATGCACCTTTTCTCACTTTCTCGATTGATTTGGATGATCATTTCTTGTCCAATTTGGGCGTGTAAACTACCGTTGGAAAGGTATTCAAGCCAGCTTCAAAATTCAAGAGAAAGTTTCTTCAAATAAGGACTTTAACTTCATGTTTTCCTTGCAACAAGCTCCGGAGGTCAAATCTGCCTTCTTGCTTTGCAACAAGAAATTGATATTTTTGACTCCCAAGTCTTCTTCCATCTTATGATTGTGATTTTGTAAGCTCTTTAACATCAGAATTGACATCTTTTCACTTCATTCTCTTAAATAAACCTAAAATTCAAAAACATAACATGAGTAATCAAGATAAATATCGAAAACATAACTAAAACTAAGAATAGAAAATGCATAAAATGTGTTTTTTATGAGCTTATCAAATACCCCCACACTTAGCTTTTTGCTATTCCTCGAGAAAAACAAAATAAATAAAAAAAATCTAATCTAATCCACTTTTATAGGAAATCACGGTGGCACTTAACATGTGACACAAGCCTTTAAACCCTTAGGTGTCCCTAGTGGACGAGTTTAGTCTCGTGAGGGTTTACCAGGACAATACCCACAAACATTGAAAACATAAGAAAAACTAACATATACTAAAAATATTTACTCCTAATCCTTTCAATATAAATTAGAGAAAATCATTGGATAAGTCTTATAAACTAATCAATAGTTCAAAGAATTTCATAAAGAAACATGTTTGAATATAAATAGTTTGAGTTAAGCCAATATTAACATAACATATCTCAATCAAAATAGTGCATATTCAAACTTAATCTCAACTTCTCACATGGGATACTCTCATGATTTTCACTCTTTAAAGTAATGGTAAAGTGTTTACACTCAATCAATCTCATGAAAATAGTTCTACCCTATGCTTGTTTATCCACATATTCTTCACTATTTAGATTATACAACTTCATAAATCAAGAGGTCTTATTCAAGGTTGTAATGGGACCAAGGGGTAATAATGTGGTTAAAGAATAAAAGGAAAAAGATATCACAAAGGTTCCAAAGATTTCATAGAGTTTAAAGACATACTAAAATTAAAAAATAAAAACTTCTCAAACTCTTTAAAACACATAACATCATCGGCTAAATAGTCATGTTGAGCCTTTGCTTCATTCTAACCAACTTTGTAACATTCTTTTTCTTCTTTTTTTTAACCAAAAATTCAAGAGATGTTTTTTTTTCTCCTTTTTTTTTTCTTTCTATGGGAATGTATTTTTACAATGTTCCCTTTCTTTTTCTCTTGACTTTTACCTTTCTCCTCCCCCGCACTTATCTTTTGTATCTAGCCCAAAATTTCAAAAAGTATCCCTTGTTTTTGTAATATGTCTCAAAACATTCAATCCATCTTTAGAACAAGGGTAATGATATAAGTGTATTTCGGCTAGGTGTAAGATGTGGTTACCAAAGAAATAGCTTATTTAATGTAGGCTCAAATTGGCTCACTAGCGAGATGTTCTCTTAGAACATCAATAAGGGATGGCTGATTTGGCCTTGGTAAAAATTCTAATGCCTCTATCATATCCATGTTGTTATATGTATCAATATAGTCTCAAACAATTTAAAGCAAGTTCTAGAGAATCATGTAAACATAAGAGCATTCAAGAAAGAAATTAGATTGATATGTATAATGCATCAATCAAATAGGCTCAAAAACTCACAAGGATGATTATACAAGTCAATATCAAGTCTAAACATGCTTCTTTCTCAATCAATATATCATATTAACATTGGCTCATTGAAAAATGATATCAAGCTCAATTATTATGAAAATTCTTCTTACTATTCAACTAGTTTTAGACCTATTCAATTCATATCTCATCATAGTATTAAAAGTAACTAGAACACACTAAAAAAAATAAAGACTCAAAACAAAACAAAATAACCTAAAAATAAAAGAAATCCTAAATTCTTCCCCTTACACTTAATTCTTACATTGTCCTCAATGTAATACTATTATCCCAAATGAAAGAATCATGTGTAAGAGAAAAGAACTAATAAACAAAACAAACTAAATAAAAACAATAAAAGATAGAATGATGGAGAGTAAGGAATAGCAAATCTGATTATAATGTGTGATCTCCATCCTTTTGGGTTGCCTCCCAAGAAGCGCTTGGTTTATTGTCCTCAGCCCGACTTGGACCCATGCTATCATCCTTTACCCCTTCTTGGCGTTTTGCGATCTTTTAGCTTCCGACTATTTCTCATTCTAATTAGTTATGCTGCCTTGTTAGTTAACTCAAAAAGTTTCTGTGGCAAAGAATAAAACATGTTAATTGAAAAACAAGAATGGCTATTGCTTGGATACCTCACCTCTTCAAAAATATCGAAGCGTATGATCTTGTCATCAAACTCCATTGTGAGGGTGCCATTATGTACATCAATTTTGGTCTTAACTGTCTTTAAGAATGTCTCCCTAATAAGATAGGTTTTGGATTAGAAGACTATTCATCTTTCATATCAACAACTTAAAAATCCGTCGGGAAGATTAATTCATTCACTTGCACAAGAACATCTTCGACAACTCCTCTTGGATATGTGTTAGAACGATCAGTGAGTTGTATAATAACATCGATTTCTTTTAATGGTCCTAGATTCAATGAAGTATAAATAGAATATGGCATGACATTAATAGATGTTTCTAGATCTAGCATAGCACATCCAAACCTGGTGTTTCCTATTTTACAAGGAATGATGAACATACCTGGATCCTTGCATTTTTGTGGGAGTTTCTTTTGAAGAACGACTGAAACATTTTCTCCCACAATTACCTTTTCATTCCCCTTTAACTTCCGTTTAGAAGTGCACAATTCTTTGAGAAACTTTGCATACCGAGGCACTTTCTTGATTGCATCTAGTAGAGGAATGTTCACCTCTACCTTCCAGAAGGTTTCCCAAATTTCCTTCTCTTGCTTCTCCTTTTTAGATTTTGCTAACCTATTTGGAAAAGGCGGAGGAGTTATATAAGAAGAAAAAGATGATTTAGGGTTTACCTTTTCAAGTGGCTCATTGGGATGTGAAGATGATGCAATAGTGTTGTCTTCCCTTTGAGCACTATCTTTTTGTGGTGTCTCAAGCTATTTCCCACTTCTTAGAGTTATTACATTTGCATGTTCTCTAGGATTCACGATAGTTTGAGAAGGTAATTTCCCTGAATCTCGTGCTTGTAATTGGCTTATTGTTGTTTCAATTTGAGTCTCTAATTGACTCATCATTGTTATAATTTGTCTTTTTGTTTCCCTTGTTTCTTGTTGAATTTGCAATTGGTTAGTAGCAAGGGATTTGACAAGATCTGTTAGAGACTCACCTGAATTTTGTGGTGGTGCCACTTGTTCTCGGGTTTGGTATGGTTGTTGCCTTCTTTGCTGGAAACCCGATGGTCTATTATCAAAGGGTGGAGGAGCAACTTCTGGTTGATTCCCTCTATAACTAAAGTTCGGATGATCCCTCCATCCTGGATTGTATGTGTTTGAGTAGGGATCATACCTTTGTTGTTGATTCTGAAACCCACCCATAGCATTCACATGTTCACTGGTATCCTCTTGAAGTGTTGGGCACATATCAGTTTGGTGCCCCATGGTAGAACATATGCCACAAGCCTTGATTTGCTGTAAATTACCTACAGCCAATTGTTGCACAAGAGAATTCAATTGAGAAATTTTTTGTTCAAGGGATGATGTACTTACCTCATTGACTTTCTTAGTTTGTGGTGGTGGTTCATGTCTCATTGAGAATTGTTGGGAGTTGGCTGCCATGTTGGAGATAAGAAGTCTAGCAACTTCGAGAGTCTTATCAACAAGAGCACCCCACTTGCGACATCTATCATACTTCTCTCTATGGGCATGAGACCTTCATAGAAGTATTGGATGAGAAGTTGTTCACTTATCTGATGGTGTGGGCAACTTGCACAAAGTTTATTGAACATCTCCCAATACTCATACAAGGACTCTCCATTGTATTGTCGAATCTCACATATCTCTTTTCTAATATTGGCAGCCTTAGATGCTAGGAAATATCTTTCCAAGAATGCTCTCTTCATTGCATTCCATGTAGTGATGGTCCCGGATGGTAGATAGTAGAGTCATTCTTTTGTCGAATCAGCTAGAGAGAATGGGAAGGCTCTTAACTTAATTTGCTCTTCCTTGACTCCAGTTGGTCTCATACTTGAGCAAACTACATGAAATTCCTTGAGGTGCTTATTTGGATCCTCTCCTGCAAAACCATGAAAAGTTGGGAGGAGATGTATCTAACCAGATTTTAATTCAAAAGCTACCTAAAGGTTTGGATACTTTATGCAAAGTGATTGTTGATCCAAGCCCGGAGCGGTTAGCTCCTTAAGAGTTCGATTGTTCAAAGTCATCTCTTCTTGCTTCACTTGGATGGGTTGGATCAACTCTTCGTTTGCTCTATGGTGGGAAGCTATGAATTCCCAGCTTCTCCTAAGTCCTAAGTGAGGTTTGTCTTCTTCGGCAGTTTAGAACATTCACTGAAAAATAAAAACAGGAAAGTAAACTAATTAGAACTAAAAATAATAACAAATAAACTAAAGGAAGTAATCCCTGGCAACGACGCCAAAAACTTGATGCACTCAAAAGAGCATATCTTATTTAATCCTCGCACTAAAAAAAATCAATTGCAAGTATAGTAGTTGGCAAGGGTCGAGTCCTCAGGGATTGGGTTTCAATTTATAAATTATTGGTTTATTACTTAAATTCAAAGAACAAGAAAAGAAAATAAAGGAAAAAATGGGTTTTTGAACTAACTAAAAGTAAAACAAACAATAAAAGTAAAAAGCAAATAAATAAGAGAATATCAATTATGAGAGAAATATGGTTAAGAGGTCATTCGCCACCACTAGACATCATTGAGAATCAATTTCATATTTGTTAACATCAATTAACTATAAAAATTAACAACCGTAGATAACAACCTCCCGTGTTACCCCAATCCTTCCTTAGTTTGTCGTTAAGTAGGACAAACACCACTACTTAATCTCTAACTATCAAATAACCTAAGATAAACATCTATAGATTCAAAGTGATATCAAATAACCTAAGATGAGAAAAATAGGTTGATCTAAGCAACAAACACATAAACTTGGATTCATTCAACTTAGGTTATGTTTCACTTTGCAATTAGTGAAAACTTTAACATAATCATTAATCACAAATTGCCACTATTGAATAGAAATCAAGATAAGCTACGTATCAAAACTCCTAAACTAGCATTAAATAATTATTAAGATTCATCTAATTGCGCACCTAAACAAATCAAGACAACATCATGAACAATTTTTTATAGAAGAACACAAGCAATTTTGATAGAAAACCAATGATAAATAAATTTTGAATACCAATTACAAAATATGTCTAGGGCTTTGAAATCACCCTTAACCAAAAAGGAGTTTAGCCTTGTATAAGAATTGTTAACATAAACATAAAATTAAAGAGAAACTAAGAAAAAAACTAAAAGAATGAAGAAGAAGGAGAATAATATTGATAATAATCAAAACATGTCTAATTTGTGGCTCAAAAGATGATATTTATAGAGCTTTAAAACCCTGGAAACTCTTTCATGCCGTACAAGGAAGTTAGGAGGCAGAAAATTGTATTTTTTTAAAATTTATTTTTGGACAGCCGGCCAGCGCTGCAGGGGCGCCTCGGCGCCAGACTCCGGCACTAGTCGCAGATTTTTCTGATGCACCTTCTCAGCTGATTTGGATGACCATTTCTTGTTCGATTTGGGCGTGTAACTACCATTGGAAAGGTATTCAAGTCAACTTCAAAAGTCAAGAGAAAGTTTCTTCAAATAAGGATTTTGCATTATGTTTTCATTGCAACAAGCTCCGGAGGTTAAATCTGTCTTCTTGCTTTGCAATAAGAAATTGATCTTTTTGACTCCCAAGTCTTCTTCCATCTTATGATTGTGATTTTGTAAGCTCTTTAACATCATAATTGACATCTTTTCACTTCATTCTCTTAAATAAATTTAAAATTCAAAAAAATAACATAAGTAATCAAGATAAATATCGAAAACATAATTAAAACTAAGAATAAAAAATTCATAAAATGTGTATTTTATGAATTTATCATATATCTCAAATTTTGAATTTCCAACTTTATTTAAGAGGTCTAAAAAATGATCAGAAGAGTTGATTTGCTATATGAAAGAAAAAAAAATATTACCTTATATTGTATAATCCAAAAAATAATGAATAATTTCTTTTTTGACATATAAAATTTAGGATAAATCGTGAGAAGACATGTCGTATTTATAAAAATCATGCATTCGAGATTAGTATTAACGAGAAATCATTATTGTAAAATTTGATTAAAAAAATTATTTATATCGAGATGAACGAATTTATTAATTGAAATCAACTTTTATTGATAACTTTTCAGAGTTATTAAACAATAAAGAAAAAAATTATAATGAAAAAAAATTGGATTTACAATATCTTCTCTCTGTTTTTTTCTTTGACGTACGAAACAAAGGCATCCCTGCCAAGCTGTCTAGTTGGCTTTAAACCCATTGCACTTTCTTTATTAGGTCTTTAAAATACCAAAATCTCATCCTATCTATCTTAAATTAATAATAAATGAAACTTAATATTTGAAAAAAAAAAAAAAACTGAATTATCAAAATCAGTTTAAAACAATAAACTACATACATTGTAATTTATTTCAGCTAGAAATATCTTAAAATGAATTAATTTTAAGTATCACCTATTAGGCTCTATTTAAGAACATAATCCAATCATTAAACGGGATAATTTACATTCTGAGTCACTGAATTTAATATTAATTTTTATGTAGATCACAAATCTTTAATTTCATCATATTACATCATTGAACTTCTATTATTAGTAAATTAAGTCATCTATGCTAACTCCGTTAAATAATTCTAACGAAAAAACTGACTCAACATGCATTCATGATTTATTAGACAATAGATACATTAATTTTCCTAATAATTTAGTCAAATCGAACTTTGAGAACCCTAAAAAAAAATTAGCCGACAAAATCATATGTTTTCATTTCTAAAATGGACCTCACACTGGCATCACGGAAATTTTTTTGGATCTAAAATGTCAACTACGTATTATCTTGAAGAAATATAAAAATATAAGTCATGTATGCATGCTGAATCTACTTTTTCGTTAAATTACTTAACTGAATTAGTATAAGTGACATAATTTATTAATAATAAAAATTTAATGATGTAATTTAATGAAATTAAATATTTATGACTTATATAAAAATTAATATTAAATTCAATAACTCAAAATATAAATTATCCTATAAAACGACATTCGATGTGATAAATATCTTTCACCAGGTTCCCAAACAGAGCATTAGTAAATAGAGCTGTAAGAAATGGGTTTCTACTTTCTACCAAGGCCACCAACTCTCCTTTATTTCTCTGTAGTGTTTGTTTGGAATTAATAGGCAATGTGAATAAATGTAACTTTCAATATTTGCAACTCGTCAGGCTAAAGAAAAATCAATTCCTTGTACCAAAAAGGCAAAAACGGAATGAATTCCCTCTATGCTTGGATTTATAACCTCTTTTTCTTCTCTCATACATTTGTAAATTATGTTTGAATTCTGATCTTCTCTGGTAGATCGCAAATAAAATTTAAAAAAAAAAATGAATGTGAATATAAAGAAGAGTAAATATGGGGAAAAAAACATTGCAAATTAATATATTATTTATTTTTTAAAAATTTCAAACGTATCTCAAAAGATAACCGACAAATCTAGCAGTAATTTGAACCAAGGATAAAAAATCGAATCGAAAATCAAATGGTTAGATTTTTGATTCTCGATCAAACCGATTGGATTGGCCGGTTTGATTTTTTTTTTTTTTATATTTAAACACTAAATTTAATATTAAATATAGCTAATAATTAACAAAAATATACGTTTGACTTAATGATATAGTGTATAATATATATCTAAAAAGTTAAAGGTTCAAATCTCTTTAAATTATAAATAAACTTTTTTTTTTAAATAAAATATATATAAAACCGACTTTTTACTAATGCCTAGTTTAAATATACTATCCGAACCAGATAGGCCATCAGTTCGCGATTCAATCGATCGATCTGGTCCGGTTTTTTAATCAATGATTTGAACTCTGGGTTTAGTCAATTTAGTTCATACAATTACTTTTAAGAAATAACATTTAATTGATCTGAGTTTCACATTTCAACATCTGTAACTTGTTTTTTTCCTTTTCAAATAACGATTTTTTTTCTAAAAAAAACTAGCAGCAATTTTTTTTTTCTACAATAGAAAATAAAAATAATAGTTGTCATGTTATTAATGTAAGACTAACCAAATTAAAGTCTCTTCACCTCTTTTAGCAGAGGCTGTTGACGAATTTATTACATTCTATATAAGAGTTTGGGCTTTTATCTTAGGAAAAGATACAGTAGATATGGTGATCATATAACCTAGTTAATGTTTACCAGAGACGGATCCTTTTGATAGTCTGAGGGGGCCTTGGCCCCCCAAAGTTTTTAAAAAAAGAATTAGTATATATATATATATTAATATTAAATAAATTTAAATTGATTCATTCAAATTAAAGTTATTAACTTTATTTATTTTTCTTAATTTCATAATTTAAGAGGTGTTAAAATTATAGTATTTTTTTTTGCACCCATCAATTATTACTTATAAATCTTTAAAATTAAGAGACTTGTTACTAGTTTTAATTTTTAAATTATAAAACTTCAAAAAAAAAAAAAATCAAATTACAATAATGTGAACTTAACAAAAACCAAATTAACTTTTTGACTTTTAACAAAATTCCAAATCTTCAACAAAGTACCAAATATGTGTTTTTTCTATTCTTTCTAACTTATTACTACTTCTCCTCTTTATATAATTTTTCACTTTTAATTTTACTCTAGATCTCTATTCCATATTGTCACGTAATCTTGTTTCAAAAAAAAAATAATAATCAGATTGAAAATCATTTTGTAATAGACAGGTGCTACATGCACTCATCTCATATATGTATTTCACACAATCACTTTTTATCTAGGGACTTAAGTGAAAAGTACTAGAATTTGTATAGATTATAATAGAATTTTGAAAACTTATATACTATGTGTGTATGAAATTAGTACAATATTAGATGGATGTATATATGTTTTTTTTCTTTTACTATTAATTTGAAAAATTTTCTATCCTTAAAGTTTAATGCTATTATAGTAATATTTTTATTTTACAATTTTATGAGATTAATTACTTTTTATTAATATATTATTTGTATGTATATATATGATAGAATAAATCTAATGTCAAATATAATATTAATTGACCCCTCCAAAATCAAATGTCAAGATCCGCTACTGATGTTTACATTCTTTTTTTTTTTTTTTTCCCTAAAGAGCTTTCATTATTCCATAGGTTTACGAAAAGATTTTGCAAGAATGATTAACATGCTAATTGCTAAGGAGAATGATAAAAGAATTTGAAAATATAATGATCTTAATTATTTTTTTATGAGAGACCTTAATTTTCTTATCCAACAATTTTAAAGTACATTTTGCTTTATTGGTTTAATGCATTTAAAATTTTATTTTTGAAGTGTTTTTTACAAAGATCAAAATCAGTTTAACTAGAAAGAGACTTCTTCTTAACCGACTAAACAAATCGTTGTGAGTGATTTGAATCATTTGAATAAGAAACATAAATTTTTTGTCTTTAAAAGTTACATTATTTAGCCATATTGTTATTATTAGATTAAAGTGCGATCACGAGTTGCAACTTATTTAACAAATTGTTTGAATCCTCTCATCTCCTAATATTAAAAGAAAAAAAAAAACTATAAATTAATAAACCCCTAAATTGTAATATATAAATGATGAAATTTAAATCCAAACCTGAATGGCTTAGGAGATAACCAATCAAGCTAAAGCCTGTTGGTGATGTTCTATTTTTTTAACTTGAGTTTGTTAGAAATTGATTTTCTTCACATTGTAAGTAGAAGTCTATCATTTTACTAACAGATAAAATGAAAACAACGGATAAAATATAGAATTGTTGGATTTTTATTTTTCATTTTTGGTGCATGTGAGAAAGCCATCAAGTTTAAGTCTAATTAACAATTAAAATTATATATATGTGTTGGTTACTTTTTCAAGAAAGTCTTACGATAATCTAATTGCTCACGTTATTATTAAAGAGATACCTCCAACAAAGACGAAAATAGACGACACAGAATAAAACTGAAAATAAGTAAGATAAATGCATTCTAAATGCGGTGAAGGATAAGATAAAGTGCAATAAAATTTTAAAATAATTAAAATTGTATTGTATTTGTTGTTTTTGGAACCTTTTTACATTATTTTAACTTGTATTTATACTAACAAAACTGAAATGTATTTAAATCCCATGGTACTTAATTAATTTCAATCGTTTCCTTTTCTTTCATTAGACAAAAAGTTGAAGAAGTTGCAAATTCATTTCTATTTATAAATGGAAACATGGTGGCCTATCTTCAATGTTCACAACGTTGGATGGAAAGGAAATGTGAATTGAATTGAATAGAATTGGAAGGAGCATAAACTTAAATAAGAGACCAAACATATCTCTTTTAGATTTTTATAATTAAAGCATTGAATTTAGTTAAATGAAAATTTTTGTTCAAAGTAAAGAACAGTTTTGAATGGCATGAATAAATATTTTTATACCCAGCTGGTAGAATTTCGAAAAATATTTTTATACCCTATTGATGAAACTTGTATTGAAATCTCAACTTCCCCCTTCATTGAAAATGCATGCACAGCATTTAGTTGCATACCTACAGAATTAGCAGAGAACAAAAAAAAAGCATTCAAACGCCATTAACGGATCCTTTTCATAGGTCTAATTACGTGCTTCCAGCAAATGCATGCGTTTGAAACTGATCATAGCCATAGCGATAGGTACGAGTAATTTAAGACAGCAGGGGTCCATATCAGTACGACTGCAATTAAATCCAGAAACATAGATCAGCGAATGCGATCGATCGAGAACTGTTCTTAGAATAAATTCAAGCACTTTCTCCTTTTCATGTTTCGAGATTATGTTTATGTATAGCTTCAACTTCAACTGGGTGGTTGCTTTTCTACTAGAAATTCTTTTCTTATCTTTTAATGTTATTTCTTTAATTTTAGCTTTTATGTTTCAAGCGAAACTATTAAATATTAATAGCTAGGGTAGAGTTTATTTAAGGTTTTCGGAACCGGCAAGTTGGCAAATTGGGTAGGGCTAAAGCAATGGATCTTCATGGAATAAAATCCTTCTGGTGTTCTGCTTATGGATAGATAGATAATTGGATAAAGAGAGAGATGAAAAACTGATAATTTTTTACACGATATGATTATACGATACGAACACGATATGAAAAATAATTAAAATATACTCTACAAAATCCGACACGAAATACGCAAATATGTCAAAATATATATAACACGAAAAAATAAAATGAACACAATACGAATACACAAGGAGAGAGAGCTAGTGCTTTGAAATGAATTAGGCATAAGAATTAAAAAGTTGGAGGAGACATTTATGATTGTTCATTAGTATGATACAGATCGGTGGCAATGAACTAGAGGCAGAAATTAACTCTTCTGGAAGCAGTAAGAGAAAACAAAATTGGTAACAAAGGGAGACAACTTTCCTAAGGAATAAATTTGATTTTGATTGGGGCTGTCCTGTTTTCTCCAAGAGACTGCCAACTACTAATAAAATTGCTTATTGATTATGAGTACTTCTATTGGGAGGTTCAATATCATGAGGTTGGTGTGAGCCGTGAGGTTACATTATTTATGGTTGATGTACACAAAGTCATTGACAAGGAATTCTCATTGCTTGAATCTTCTCTTCACCAGATAAATAATTCTCAGTCATTGATTTGGCAGTGACAAACTCTGAATTACAGTTACTATGAAGTAAAAAAGAATTAAAGCAAGAAAAAAGCAGCTGATCAAGTAATTCAGGCTACAGATTGAACTTGCAATTGATCCATGAAACCCTAGTTCAGCCAGATTCCCTAACATAGGCTCAACAGCTCAAGTAAAGTTCAACTAAAGAAAGAGGACAAGTGATCATGAATGACTGCACCATAATATCATCAATTTATAGATAAGAGGCAAGAGTAGGGAACAATGAGGAACCTACTTCACAGTATTTAGCCTGATAATCCAGAAAGGTTAGCTGCAGGGATGGGCTCTAAATTGATATAGATTCTATGTTTTAAAGTAACTCTGGCTTTAGCATTCTAGTCAAGGAACTGGGGACCTCGGCCTAAAAAGGGTGCACTTAAATGCAGGGACTGAGTTGTGAAGTCAGCAACCTGGTGAAAATATTCCGATTGCCTGGCTGTTCTTAACACAAGGAAAAAGTTTGGAAGGCAATCTGAATTCTGAAACCAGAATATAAATATGATGACTAAAACGTTTCAATGCCCCCAATAACATAGATTTCCGTAGTACCAACTTGTGAGGAGAGGGACGGGACACTTTCATTGTACAGCTGCTTATAGACAAAATTTATAACATTAATTAAAGTAATTCACCCAATATCGATTATCTGTAGGATATAGGTATAAAAAAATTTGTAAAGGTCAGTGTTAGACCAAGTGTTGTTCATGCTTCAATTTATCACCATCTTTCTCTTCTCCTTAAAATATCAGATTTTTATCCTATGAATTCAATCTCAGCAACAAAATTCAACAGTAATAAATTTTTAGCTACAACATTTTAGGTTGTATTGTTGTCAAAATGCCCAATGTCAAGGAGGATCTTGAAGAAGAATTCTTAAGTGCAGTGATTCAAGATGTTCAATTTGTGGATTATGGTAGCATCAGCAGCTGGAGTGCAAATTTGCACTCTGGTCGCTGATTGGCATCCCCTATCCAGTTTATTATGATCAGATTTAGTTCATGATACCCAACATGGATAATGTCAGAAAGTCAGATGATCACATGATTTTTTGTGCTTCTAGATGACATTATTCAACCAAATGGACAAACTTGACAGAAACCAAAATCAACTTGTCTTGAAGACTAACTCATATAAGCTCATAGTACAGAAAATTCAGACCTTATTTCTTTTTTGGATAAATAAAGTTTTATTTATCCAAGAAGCAAAGTTTTGCTACATTTTTAACCTGCCTACAGTCATAAACTGCAGGACTACAAGTCAGTTCAACTTAGTATTGTTTCACAAAGTCCCAAAGCATCACATAGTTGCCTATTTACTTGATCATTAGCAATTGTCCTAAGCCCTGTGAGTCTATCACGAACATTCCTCATGATCAAGCTGATAACTCTTGCACCTGCCTGGCAGGTCTTCCATGAAGCCTCCCATTTCTTTCTTGCCAGAGAATATAGATGTGGGCGTTCCAAGCAAGTCTTTGGAAAACTGATAATAAAGCCTTACCCTTAAGTCTTGTGATAGCCCAATTGAGCACCTCCTACCAAGAACCTTGTGGTCTTGAATGAAATCATATTCAATCGCTTTAAGATTTAACAGAAAACATTGAAGTTACCAGTAAAGCAAGTTTCAAATCAATACAAATAAATATCTTGTAATACAACTCAAGTATAGTTTGGTGTGTATATAAGAGAATAAGATGATTCATCAGAATAGGAAATAGAGGGACCTTATAAAAGTTGTCTATGATTTAACACAGTGTACTTTAAATTATGAATAAAATCATATTCCTGTAATTTAATGTTCATACTTCTTAGCAATTCTACTCTATTTTCATCTATATTACTCGGACTCGAGTGTGAGTGTAGGATTCGGGTATTTGTCCGATACTGATATGTTCAATTTTTTCTAAGATTTTCATGTATTTGGAAGGTTCTTGGAGAATCATATCCCCACCCATTTCCGGATATGCGTCGAACACGGGTATTTCAAGAACAATGAAAAATCGGAGCAACATAAATTTTCATACTAGGTGCAGAATATATTTCAAATATTTCTTCCATTTTCCATCAATGATCATACTGACTTCCCTTTCTACCTCAATTCAGGACACTATCTGCTCACCTGTTGTGCCATGATTTCAACCACAAAATCACTTTGACATGGGACACTTTACTCCAGAAGACTATAAAGCACATTAACTTCAAGCATCCATATGATATATGGACAGGAAATATTCTGAGTTTCATGTAATATTGTGTTGTAAGTCACTGAAACGATGATCATTGTGAAGCTACAAAAAAAGGGGGAAAGAAAGAAAGAAACCAAGGTTTATCTACTTGCACATATCAAACAGTATTGATATTATTGGCATGTGACCCAACAACTACGTTGCTCCGACTCTTCATTTTTCGTGAAATATTCGTGTCTGACACTCGTATCCGATACATATCCGGACATGGGTATGGGAATATGGTCTTCCATGGATCCTTCAAATACATGAAAATCTTAGAAAAAATTGATTATACCCGTGTCGGACATATATCCATGTTTGACACTCAGACCCGAGTCCGAGTAACATAGCCCAACAATACTAGTCATCCAACATTGGTTGCTGCTCAACCTCAGTTAAATATTGTCTAGTCAAAGCAAATGCAGAGCCATTGGTAACCTCGTTTTCAGCCTTACACTGTTGCAGCTCTTCCCGAAGACTCCTCAGTCCTCACTAGCTCATTCAGTTTCTGAATATTCCTTTCTTGAGAGAGTATGATCTACAGCGAAGTTGACACAAAATAACTCGTCACTTAATACTCAGAGTTGAAGATGATGTATGCCATCTTAATAATTAAACCATGGAAATTTCAATTCATTTCAAGCAAAGCAACTACACCAGGAAAAAACAATAAATGCAGCCTGGAAGAATAAAATCAAACCAGATCAGTAAGAAATAGACAAATGGGTCATATTGAGGTCACAAACTGGTATAAACTATATGGAACTATTAACATCTGGTATAGTTAAAGGTAATTTTAAATGAAAACTAAGACAATTTTAAAAAATAATGTAAAAGTCATATTAGATCGGAAGTTTGGGGCAACAAACTTCCAATAAGACAATCATATAAAAAGTATCTGCCAAAACTAATAATTTTTAAATATTTTTTCATTATATTTTAACAGTTTAATTGTCATTTATTTTTCTTTTCATTATGTTAAATTTGAACATCAAATATTAAATTGAATTAAATTCTAAAAAAACTAACATCTTTTTATATATTTTAAATGGTATTTTATTATATAGTTGATCAATAGTGTTAAGTGGATGTCATGTCAATAATGAAAAATTAAAATCTTAAATATTGGTTGGTTAGATTTTATAAAAATTAGGATGAGATCCCGCCCAATTTAGTATGTATTAAAGAAATTCACTCAATTGTCTATTAATACATGTTTATTTTATACCTTTATTGATCTAATAACAATATTTAATTTATGAGCAACAAAAACTTTAATTGTATGATTTTTTTTTTTGAAATAATTATATGATTTTAAACATTGAAAAACATGAATTGAGGTGAGGAATAGGGCTATGGTACTTCATTTCTTGAAAATGATTATTTAATTGTGAATTTAGTAGAATAAATTACATCTTTTTTCATTTTAATTTCAGTGTCATCAAAAAACTATTTTCTTCTAAAAATTAAACATAACAATATATGCCCAAAATTTTCAATAGTTAGTAGTGTTACTACTCAAACCACAATTTTCAGTTTTTCACTAACAAAATCTGTGAAATTGATATAATGAAATAAAATAAACAGTGTTTAAAAAAAGAAAAAAAAATTATCTCATTCATCATCGATAGAGTTTTTAGATTTCACAAACAGATTAACAAGATGACACATATACTTTAAAGTATATTAAAAAATAAAAAAATAATTAAAAAATATAATATGTGATAATCTCATTTTTTTTTTAAATTAAAAAATTTCACCTTAACAAATTCAAACAAAAATGTCTATAAATCTCAATCATGACAATTTTGACTGGTTTTCAACCCAAAAAAAGTTTGGATGGGCTTGGGCTTTGGACATGGAAGATTGTACTTATTTAATGGTATAGACTGTAGAGAATAAGCTTGGCCCATTGAGGAAAGAGAATCTATATATACAGAGAGAGGAAAAACGGAAAGAAACGAACATAACCGGAAAAGAAGAATGGGAAACAGCCAGTCACCTCCTGCAAATCCTCGTTTCAATTCAGCTTCCAGGTTTTTCCTTCTCCAAACAATCTCTCCTTTAATGTTCTCTCTCTCTTTTTATTTAAATTAAAAGAACTAATTTTGTTTTGTTGGTATAATTGAAGTAACGAAAATATTTATGTTTTAGAGCTTTTACATCAAAGGAACTGGAGGATCTCAAATCACTCTTCACTTCCCTTGCTGCCCAGTCACAGACCAATTGTCAATATATTTCTTCATCAATCTTTCAGGTTTTTTTTTCTTTCCTTTTTCAATCTACCCATTTTTAATTATGAATATTTGTTTTGATTCCCATTTATTTATTTTATTTTATTTTTTTTACAAAAATATTATATTGGGTGTAGGCTTACTTTGGGTTAAAAGGTCTTCTTGGGGAAAGAATGTTCGATTTAGCCACGCAGGGGAGGAAAGACGATAAGCTTACCTTTGAAGACCTCGTGATCACTAAAGTAATTATCTTTCTTTTTTTTTTTTTTTTAGATTTTTAATTGTATTGGAAACTATATTATCCAGACTTTTTATTTTTCCTAAAATACACGTGTATGGCACCTTGTCAAGACACATATTCAGACATGGATATGTGGGTATGATTTTTCAAATATATGAAAAAATTTAGAAAAAAATTGAGGATATCCGTATCCAACACTCACCTCCTAGTCTAGATAAACATAGATTGCAACTTTTATATTGGTTATCAGTGGTCAATAGAAATGCTTAAAAAACAAACGTAGTTGGTTATATATAGCTTCATTTGGTTGTTGCTTTTGTTATTGGCTTTTTACTTATGAAAGTAAAAAGGGAAAAGCCTGTAACTTTTGTTAAATAATTAAACATTAAAAAATTAACATTTTGTTAATGACAAAATCATGGTTTTGCTTCAATATTGAATGGTTACTATATTTTAGTGTGTCTTACATTTTTACTATTTGTTTATTCTTAATCAAATACTTCGATTTTGCGTTTTAGTAACTTTTGAAGTAGAAAACAAATATCAAAAGGCAAGTAACAAGAGCAACAGCTAAGGGGAGCCTATGTTAATGGCTGTTCTGAATTGAGCTTGCAGACCTATTGGTTTTATGTTTCATTTTTTGTAGGGGACTTATGTGAAAGGGACAAATGATGAGATTGAGGAGTTTATTTATCGATTGTTGGATGTCACAAATGATGAAATTTTGACAAGGTAGAATGATGATCACTTGTAGTAATGTTTTCTTTACTTCACCAACTCACTTTTTTTGTTAGCCATAAAAATTGTTTCTGTCAAAATTTATTTCCCAATACATGAAACCTAATGAAGGCACATATTTTCATGTTATAAATTACTTTTACCATCTAATTGATATAAGACTTTTGAATTTGTAGCTATCCCTGTCATGTTAGAGACCTTCTAACTTATGTGGCTTCTTCTCAAATACAGGTCTGACCTGGACTCTGTTCTGGTCACAATGTTTGATCATATATTCCATCTGAAAGGTTCTGAACCAGAACCAAGTTCGCATTGCTACATGGTGGAGACATTTCTGAATGCTGCAACATTCTCAAAGGATCATGAGGGACTTAATGATAAAAGTATGTCTTTTGAGGATTTCAAAAGCTGGTGTACTCTTGTACCGTCTGTGAAGAAGTTCCTTGCAAGCTTACTAGCGTCACCAGATCCAGGTTCTCCATGCTTCTTCACTTATATATGCCCTTTTATTATGTAATCCTTCACATTCTGGTATCATCATTGGAGACATTATATCATAAAAGTTTGAATAGATACCTTATGTTTTAATTGCAAACAGTTAGAGCATAGACATGGTGCTTGGCTTAAATTTTCACGTTCAGAAGAAATGGTTTTCAAAGGAATCTTGTCCATCACTCTATATATATATATATATATATATATATATATATATATATATATATATATATATATATATATATATATATATATTTTATCTCAATGACAATTTGTAACTTGAATGGCTCTTTGACAGTGATCTGCATATAACTGCAGATGTAAATTGAAATTGGAATTGGTGAGACATATTAATGGAGATCTTTCTTCCAAGTTTTGGAAGAATGTCTATTCTAGATGTAAATTGACATCTTTGATATTGAGAATTTTGAGTTTATACAATTGATTTCAGACAATTCTTGAATTATTATTGTGGTTTATTTGTGTTACATCACATATTTTGCATGGAATGCTGTTACATATAATATATATATATATATATATATAACTTTGAATTTGTATCCTTGTCTAACTGTGCATTTGCTAAACTTAACAAAAATATGCAGTTCTCTTAATGTGTTAATTTCATGATTTGATTTTATGGACCCTCCAGCTTAACTTTGATTAAGCCTGATTCGTTTTGGAAAAATTATTTTTGTCTTTGTGTTATACTAATTTATGTAGGCTTAACTTAGATTAAGCTGGATTGTAGATTAACTGGATACATCGCCAGGCAGTTGTTACACCAAATCATTTCCAGTCTCCTATGATAGTGATTGAACTTAGTATCTGAGGCCAGTCCAGTTTTAATGTTACTTTTTTGTGTAGGGAGACTGGGATCTCAGGTTCCTAAATTGCAGCATTCGGAGAATATTGATTCTAGTATATTATTATTGAGAGATGAATATGCTTGGCATATAGGAGGAGCTCTATCTCAGGAAGAGCTAGAGGAATGGAAACTCTTGTATCATAGTGCATTAAATGGCTTAAGTTTTAACACATTCTTGGGTAACGTATCGTAAGTACCCTGCTTCCTTCTTGCTACCATCTTATCTCTATTCAGGCTTTATTAGGGTTTTTTTTATCTGATTTCATGTCATAAGAATCCCATTAGTTATTCCTGCTTCCTAAACTATGATCAGGTTCTGAATGTTGAGAAGTCCATGTAATATTTTAGATCATTTGAAAGAATTACAGATAATTCTGGTTTTCTGTTTTAAAAATATGAAATTGGTCATGTCTGATTCTTTTTGGCGTGATTATGACTAAAAGTTTCCTCATTTTTCTTGAAAATTTCATATCATTAAACTCCATCTTGTAATATGCTAAAAATTATATTACGGCCTCCATTGCTGCCATAACTTTGGGTATTTATCCTGGCTTCTTTATCTAGTTTAATTTGAAGCTGCTTTTATCAAGAAATCTCTAAACAATTCCATTGATGCATACGGCTCTCTAACATATTATACATGGAACAGTAAGAGCTCACTATGGAGGCTGTGACCCTTAGTCATCTATTAGGGAGATCTAGAAGAAATTGACAAGCACTTAGCTCTCTCTCTCTTTTTCATCTTTTGTGATATAGCAAGGCACACACTTTGCTTGTCTGATGAATTATGGGTTTTCAACTAGAATATGCCAATTGGAATCTCATTTTTCTGACTGCAAGGTTTGTTTCTGAGGTTTGTATGTGAGTGGTCCACTAAATAAAATAGAGAAAATGACAAATTTCTCTGTATCAGATGATGAATTGTTTTCAGCTTTGTTTTATTTTCTTTTTCTTTTTTGAAGAAAGTTAGATTATAAGTACTTTCTAATTTTATTTCATTTTCTCGGTTGTTGGAATTATTTTTTTAATAGGTTGGGTAATTATTCAATTGAACTGCAGAAACGATGATGGACCAACTGTCTTGATTATCAAGGATAGAGAAGGTTACATATTTGGAGGTTATGCTTCTCAGCCTTGGGAGAGGCATAGCAATTTCTATGGGGACATGAAGTCTTTTCTCTTTCAGCTCTACCCGAAGGCATCTATTTTCAGGCCAACTGGAGCAAACAGTAATTTGCAATGGGTATGTTTTCACTTGCTCTAGTATCATTTCCTTTTGGGTTTGTTTCCACTTACTTTCATTTCAAGTTGAAGCTAAGGTATGTTTGAGTCCTTTGTCTTCAATTCCGTTACTCGCTTTTTGGTTCTGAAATTCATAGGAGATTTCTTCTTGTAAGTGGGCATGCCATCGTTGGTAGAAGCTCTGTAGTGATTTGAGTAAAAATTCTGGAGAATCTAGACCTTTTCCTGGATAATTATGCAGTTATGCAGATACACTGCCAATTTTTAGGTTGCCTATTACTTAGGGTGGCACTTATGTAGGTTTTATTTTGACAGCTTTCATAACTTGTGAACAGATTGGAATTATCTATAAACGTTATTTGGGGTTGTCCAATATTTATTCTTCTAAAATCAGGGATTAAAGTGGGTTTGACCATTAAGATGCAAGGAATCTTAATGTTGGCCCTGGGTTGGTTTATCCAACTCCATTTCTACTTTTTTGAAAAAGTTGACTTATTTTCCTCCTTTTTATCTACTTTTTCAAATTGAGAGTCGAAAAAACCCGCAAACTTGCCTTCTTATGCATATGGGAGTTTTGCAGTTCCTTTAAATGATTTATGTTGCTAACAATATTGCATTTGCAGTGTGCTGTGAACTTCAGTTCAGAGACAATCCCTAATGGCATTGGTTTTGGAGGACGCATAAATCACTTTGGCCTTTTCCTCTCGGCAAGCTTTGATCAAGGGCATACCTTTTCCTGTACCACTTTCAATAGCCCTTGCCTTTCCAAGACCAGCCAAATATACCCAGAAGTGATAGAATGCTGGGGAGTTGTTAGAAAAGGAATGGAACACGAAAAGGAAGATGTTGTTAAGGGTTCGGTGTTAGAAAGGTTTAAGGAGGATAGGCATATGCTCAACATGGTTGGGATTGCAAATGCAAGTGAGTAGCATGCACTTTTAGCTGATCTTTGACAATCTAAAAAATTTGCATAACTAGATGATGAAGGCACCGAAACATTGTGGCTCTGTACGGTAGAATTATTCGAATCTGCTCCACACTAGTTGTGTATTCCTGGATGCAGTAAATGTTGTTTTCGATGGTGATCAATGTCTTTGAAAAGTTGTAATGCTATTGACTGATAGAAGATTCTCTGTGGTTTTAAAACAATCCATAGAAGAAGATTGAGGATTAAAGAACGTTTCTTATTGTGAATTATTTATAGCCATCATACTATCATTTACTCTTTCTTCATAAATTATGAATTTGCTGCTTTTAATATTCTTCTATTGTCATCTCACCATGAAGACAAATCCTGGCATTGATGAAAAGCAGAGATCAGAAGTACAGGTAGACTCACACCTCGGCAATCCTCTATTACAATATGTAGTTTTGGATAAGTTTATTTTCCTTATTTCAAAACATTATTTAAAGAGAAAAGTAGAGATTTGTTGACACATGAAGGTTCATTCAGAAAGTATTGACAGTCCCATCTTCCATGATTGATTGCTGAGGCTATACCCTCCATCAATTGCCAGGTTGACACCACTAATATATTTGGCCTCATCGCTTGCCAAATACAGGGCTGCGTTTGCAAAATCTTCTGGTTCCAATACGGTCCCTTTTAGTACTGCTGAAACAGAAATCATCTCCTCTCCCTTCTTCTTATCGAATAATCCGAGTGTTTTTTGGAACAATGGGGTGGCAGTTGCATGAGGTGAAATGGAATTAACCCTAATTCCATACTCACCTAACTCCACGCTCAAGCTCTTTGTCAACCCTACCACAGCATGCTTTGATGCCTTGTATGCATGGGGGTTGCCGTAGCTAATTTTTGAAGCAAGACTCGCTGTGAAGAGAATGCACCCTTTCTTGGCTGGAACCATGACCCTGGCGGCATGTTTGGCACCCAAGAATCCACCTAAAACATTCACATCGAATACTGTTCTGAAGTTCTCGGTACTGGTATCTGTGACTCTTACTTCATTGTCACCCATAATGCCAGCATTGTTGAACATGATATCAAGCTTTCCATACTTTGAAACTGCCAATTCTACGGCATTTTCGACATCGGATTCGCATGTTACATCACAGTGGACATAGCTGATGTTTTCTGTTCCAATCTCTTGGCAAAGGGAGTGGCCCAATTCATCTTGAACATCAGCAATGACAACCTTGGCTCCATGTTTGACAAAAAGCCTGACTGTACTTTCTCCTAGGCCACTGGCACCACCAGTTATCAGTGCCACCTTACCATCTAGCCTGTGTATCAAAGAAAAAAAAGTAAGTTTCATACTTCAAGTTCAAACATAGAATTCTTCATAAGTAAATATGAATTTGTGGAACCGTAGGATTTAGTACCTCTTGGTTACTGAAGAATCGGCGCTCATTGTAGTTCTTAACAAAGAAATCTTGCCTAATATGTCGCCCTGCCTTTTTTTTATTGCAAATACTTGAGGATTGTGTGTTTCACTTCATTGTTTTCTGGTCTTTTATAGCTTCACAAAGAGTAACCATATTCTGAAAAATCAACAATGGTGTCGTCATCGTTTGAATGCTTTCATTATAAAAATTATATCCCTAATATACTAAATTTGAGAGTTGCGACCGAATATTAAACTCCTCCATTTCAGTCAGTACTTTGAAGTCTCAGAATTTCTTTCATGACTTTTAGTTTTTGTACTATGTAGTAGTGCCTACGTAAACGGTTGAACATGTAGCTCTCCGTTCAAAAGCTTGATTTAAAAATCCTTTATTTTTCGAATTCAAAATTTAATTAAGTTATGTAATTATTTTTAAAAGATAAAATTCAGCAAATTTAATATTCGAATCTCAATATCTAATATCTTTTTTTATCTGCACATTCTTTATATATATATATATATATATATATAAATCTTATTTTTCAAATAAAATAATATTTAAAATCTAAAATGTAAGTTCTAAGTATATAATAATATAATAATGAAAGAAAAAAAAGAGAAGAAAAGCCCAACAACCGCAAATTATTGGGAGTTCATTCAATTCAAAGTTGGCTAACTTGACTAATATTTATCAAATGAACATGATGTCAGGCTTGAGGCTCGACCTTCACCTAACCTATTAAGTACTATTAAGCGTGGTTATCACAATCGAATTAGATAATGATCCGCTTTAGGGATGACAATTTAAAATGTGAATTCAGACATTCGTAAATATTTGATCCGTTTTTTACGGATTCGGATTTGTAGATTCAGATAAAAGTCGGATTCAGATATTATAATTACTATCCGCAACAGATTCGAAGCGGATGCTGAAATGAAACCTCGGATATCCATTATCCGAATCCGCATTACTTATGTCGATTCGGATAGCGGATTCGGATGTCCGAATCCGAATCCGCTTATTTGTAAAACACGTAAATTTTGTTTGATTTTATATTTTTATTTTAAAAAAAAAAATTTATTGAATTCGGATTTTTAGCGGATTCGGATATCCGACGAATAATATTATCCAATTCGAATTCGGATAGTAATATGCGGATTAAATGCGGATAATTTGCGAATTCGGATTGTAAAACAGTTTTGCGAATTCGAATTCGGATAGTACAAAAAATGCAGATATCCTATCCGCTGCCATCTCTAATCCGCTTAGAGTTTCAGATCTAGGTTTAATTGGTTCAATCGTTGAATCATTTAGGTCAATATTAAATAAATAATAATATTTTAAAATATTATAAATAAAATTATAATTATAAAATATATAAATATTTTATTTAATTGTAGAAATTAAAAATTATGCTATAAAAAATAAACATATGCATTATTATTTAAAGATTAAAAAAAAACCCTAAATTTACAAAAAAAAAATATTTATTTTTTGGTGTTTTATATATATATTTTTTTATTTTAAGAAAAAAAAAATTATTTTTATAAATTGTTAAACAGAGCAATGCCACATCATTATCCACATAGCATTTAATCTTTGGGCATTAGGATTTACGAAATCGTCAGTCATGTACCGTCAAGGGATTGGTTTCCATTAAAATGAGATCAATTTGATGGTTAATAAAAGATGAAGGGCTAAAATGACACTAATAAAAGACTAGGATCAAAATGACACATTTTGAATAATTCGAGAACCACAAAAATATCGTTCTGTCAATTTGAAACTTGCTTTTATTAAAAAAAAAAAAAAAAAAAAAAAAACTTGCTTTGTTGAGTTTCTATCAAGTTCAAAAAAGCTCATTTATTTAAAGACAATTTTGACTTGAAATCTCGCTTTGTTTCAAATAGAAGTGATAATTAAATTCATTTTTGAGTTATATTGTGCTTCATCCTACATGGAACAAAAAGATGATTGTTGAAATCATAAAAGGAGTCAAATTAGTCTAAATTACTTTGCAATCTACGACCAATTTCAAGCAGATTAATTCAAAGTGATTAGCTGTTACTGAAAATATGTAACCATATTCTAGAGGCTAGAGCAGGGGTTACTATCTTGGTGTTTTCATAGTAAGGATGCAGCAATTTAAGCCATTTTAACACTTGCATTATTGCCAAGCTGATTTCATAAACAGACTTTTGGTTGTAATCTATGTTGCTCTAACTTTTCACTTTTTTTGAAGTATCCGTATTCGATACTCATATCCGATGCATATTTGAACATGGATATGAAGATATAATCTTCCAAAAACCCTTCAAATATATGAACATTTTGAAAAAAAATTAAACATACACATGTAGAAAACATATCCAATCTGAATTCGAGTAACGAGTAACATAGGTTGTAACAGCATGAAAGTAAAAATCTTTTTTACATTGTGAAATTTAACATATAAAGAGAGTTAAAAGCACATTATAACAAAATATATACTATAGTATGTATTAAGCGAGTTATTAGAGGTTTTGCATCCACACAACAAAAAAAAAAAGAGGGGGAAAACAGAGTAAACAAAGCTTACATGAACATATATTCGTCAACTTGACCATATAAATATAAATTCTAAACCCCAACTTATTAGCAAGAAGGTAGAATTAGTGGATGTGATAACACAGTAATTATTCAAAAATATGGTCTTTGAGCCCTGTTTTCCATGTTTGATTGTTGAGACTATAACCTCCATCAACTGGTAAGTTGACACCATTCAGATACTTGGCGTCATCACTTGCCAGAAACAGCGCGGCCTGGGCAACATCATTCGATTCCAATATGGCCCCTTTCAATACTGCTGCGGCAGATATCATCCCTTCTCCCTTTTTCTTATCCGAAATTCCTGATGTCTGTAGGAACAATGGAGTAACAACTGCATAAGGAGAAATGCAATTAACTCTAATCCCATACTCACCTAACTCCACGGCCAAGCTTTTAGTCAACCCTACCACAGCATGCTTTGATGTGGTATATGCATGAGGGAGACCCATGCAAATCATTGAAGCTATACTAGCAGTGAAGAGAATGCAACCTTTCTTGGCTGGAATCATCACTCTAGCAGCATGCTTAGCACCCAAGAATCCACCAAACACATTGACATCGAATACCCTCTTGAAGTCGTCGATATTTGAAGCTATGGCCCTCGATTCTGGCTCGCCTGCAATACCGGCGTTATTGTACATGATATCAAGCTTTCCATACTTAGAGACTGCCATCTCCACGGCATTTTGGACATCGGATTCAGATGTTACATCACAGTGGATATAGCTGATGGTTTCCGGAGTTCCAAGCTCTTTGCAGAGTGAGTGGCCTAATTCATCTTGGATATCAGCAACTAAAACCTTGGCTCCATGTTTGACAAACACCCTGGTTGTGCTCTCGCCGATGCCACTAGCACCACCAGTTATCAACGCTACCTTGCCTTCTAGCCTGTATCAAGCAAAGTGTGGTTTATACACAAAATCCAATGATCCAATCCATTATTTCTTTATTTGAAACATGCATTCATTTTTTTTCTTTAATGGAGGATGAAGATTTTTGTTTTTGAAAACATTGTAGCAAGGGATACCATTCGGGTTCGGCTCCTCTCCATTAAAACTACCGTTCAATATTTTTCAATACTACTTTAAATGATTGCCACGTGGCATCATGGGTTTTTACGGCCTAAGGGCTAAGATCAACTTTTTAGTCAAGCTTTCTCTTCTCCATTAGAAAGAAGAAGACTTTCTCTTCTCAATGACAGAGCACTGCCATGAATTTAAAGTATAATTCACAAATAAATAAATAATCTTTTATAATAATCTTTCTACTAAACTACACCTTTCTTATGCTTCACTTACCCAAATCCTCTGCACACCATCTACTTCTTATTAAATCCAAGAACGCTTTTATACTTTTTCTGGATTCATTGTAAAAAAACAGAGGACAACAAAAGTGACACCTGATTTTTCCAAAATGGGTGCACTACTTGTTTGATTGAGTGCAAAAGCCAGAGTGTAAGGTGCTTTTATTAAAGAAGTAAGAAAAATTTAGAAAAAAGAAAAAATGTTTCAATTGAAATATTTGGCTTAGAACTTCAAAGCAGGTAGATCATATACGTGGAATTCATGGACATGGAAACCAAGATAGAGCCTTGGCTAAGAAAGGCAAAAACCCTTCATCACTTTATTTTCGCAATAGATTAGCCTTGTGAAGAAATGAAATTTCAGATTATGGGTAGATTAGATTAGTTTGGTAGTGACCACTGAGTGTTAACATTTGATTTTTTGTTCTTTCAATGTTATGTTAATTGGTATCGAAATAGGGAATCGAAACAATTACCTCTTAGCTACCGAAGACTCAGCGCTCATCATCATAGCTCCCGATAAAGAAACCCTTCCCAATATGTAAATTTGTGTGTGTTTTTGTGTTTCACTTCATTGTTGTCTGGTTTGTTAAGCTCAGATAGCGTGTAGAACTGTATGATCTGCTCACGTTTGTAAAATAAATTTTCTTGTGTGGTTGATATTTGTTAAGAACAGATCTTTTGGTTCTTTGTAATTGTCATATTCATTTAATAGGTAAAATAATTGGATAAGGGAAAGGAACACTTCTGTCTTTATTATTAATCATACCTAATATTATGTGCATTTGACAAGTTTATCAATAACTCAAGAAAAGAGATTTAAATGCTATCGGGATTAGTTGAATTGAATATCGACAACGAAAAAAATTAAAATCTTAAAATAATCTCTATTTAAATCTCGACCCCTAAAGTTATTAGCCTCCATTACAGTAAAATTAAACTTGTGAAGGCAGACTCAATTCAGCTTTACATAAGTCTTCCATTATCGTTTTCCATGTTTGATTGTTGAGAGACAATACCCTCCATCGACCGGTAAGTTGACGCCACTCAGATATTAGGCCTCATTGCTGGCTAGAAAGAGGGCGGGCCTGCGCAACATCTTCTGGTTCAAGTATGGTCCCTTTCAAGACTGCTGTGATAGAAATCGCCTCCTCTAGCTGCCTTTCTCGTATCCGAAATTCCCAACGTTTTTTAGTACCATAGGAGTCGCAATTGCGTGAGGAGAAATGCAATTAACTCTAATTCCATACTCTCCTAACTCCACAGTACTCTAAGCTCTTAGTCAATCCTACAACAGCATGCTTTGATGTGGTATAGGCGTGAGGGGCACCGATACAAATCAATGAAGCAGCGCTAGCAGTGAAGAGAATGCACCCTTTTTTTGGCCGGAATCATCACTCTAGCATTATGCTTATTGGCACCCAAGAATCCGCCAAACACATTGACATCAAATATATACCTTCTTAAAGTTCTCAATATCTGTAGCTATGGCTCTCAATTCAAACTCGCCTGCAATGCCAGCATAGCAAGGGACTAAGGGCCAATAGGTTCCTTGATATCCGGCCTATAGGTTTTAGGTTGGCTGCATTAATTCCTAGGCTAAACCGAGTTAAGTAATATTTTAGTTTTGAAATGCGAATTTAAATTTTAAAAATAATATAAATTATGTAATAATATATATATATATATATAAATGTAATATTTATGATTGTTTTTCAAATTTATAGATTTGTTGGATGTCTATTTGTGATGAATTTGAAATACCTGTAAATATTTTTTTTTTTAAATTCATGTTTTTATACCTTTTAAATATATAATAATATTGAATCTTAACTAATTTATAAATGATAATATATGTATTTCATTTTCAAAATTTATATAGCAAATAAAATTCAAATTTATATTTTCAAAGATTTATTAAAAGTGCTCGTTTGGACCTAGGAGTTCGAGTTTGTTTAAGCAAGCTCGGTTAGCAAAACAAGCCGAGTTTCAACAATAATTTTGTTGTTAAGCTTGGTATTCGTTTTAGCTCGTCTAAATTTAGTCGAATCGAGTTTCGATTTGGCTCAATTCATTTACAATCTAGATGTATGAAATTATTCATTAAATATATAGATAAAAATCTAATATTATCTTTAAATGTAAAAGAGAAAAAATATATAGAATAAATGTATATACATATTTTTAAAGGTTTAAATACAAATAAACCCCTAAACTTAATTAAATGTATCACTTAAGTTCTTATTCTTTTATTTTAATCAATTAAGCTCTTTAAATGTTATTTTTAACCAAATAAACCTTATGAAAACCGAAAATGATCATGTGAATCACGTGACCATAACATGTATCAGTCCTCTGTCCACCTCAAAAAACTTTGATAAGTAGTGATGGCAATGGATAGTGCGGATTCAGATATTTGCAATTATCCGATCAGTTTTTTGTGGATTCAAATATTATGGATTCGAATAAAATTCGAATTCGATATTATAATTACTATTCGCAGCAGATTCAGAGCGAATGTAGATATGAAACCTCAGATATCCATTACCTGAATGCGCATTACTTATAAGGATAAAGGATTCGGATATCCGAATCCGCTATCCGAATCCATTATCGAATAAGGGATAATGGAGTCGGATTTGCATATTTAGCAGATTCGGATATCCGGCGGATAATGTTATTTAATTTGGATAGGTAGTAATATTCGGATTTAATGCTGATAATAAATGGATTCGGATTTTAAAACAGTTTTACGGATTCAAATTTGGATATTACAAAAAAAGTAGATATCCGATCCGCTGCTATCCTTATTTATAAGTGCCAAACATGATGTGGAAAAAAATTGTGACGTGAATGGATGAAATTATCAGGTGAAAAAATCCCTAAAGATGTGGTAAGTTTTATATGAAATTGTGAGTGTAAGAAAACAAAGCCTAGCCTTGTAAACCATTTCTTAATTTTTTTTATTTAGTAATAGAAAATTGTAAACAGTGAGACATATAAAATTTGATTAAAAGGAGAAATATGAATTTTAAATATACTAGTAAGAGAATTCGCGCTTTGCTGCGAAAATTGTTAAATAAGAAAGAAGGAAAAGATAACATTCTTGCATATACCTATAATATAATAACAGAAAACTGATGTAATATAATATTTATAGGAATTAAAGTGTATATATATGTTTTTTGGGTGTAAATCCAGGGTGTCCCTCCATCCCTATTTTATGGTTGATGGAAGCCTAATTCTTGTCGGGTTGGGAGTGTAATGGTAAAGCCCTCTCAACATTTGAGACTCCCAAAATTCGAACCTTGATTCTCATCTAGAGGGTTGGAGACACTAACCACTCCAACCAACCAAATGTTGGTATTAATAAAGAATTAAAGGTTAAAGTGCAAAATACATTAAAAGTTAAAGCTTAAAGTTGAAATAGCTAAATCTAATGGGTACATGAAAAAAAAATTTTCTTAAAAAGAGTGAGTAATTTGGTTCAAAACCAATCTATGTTACATGACTTTGTTGAGCCATAAGGATCTAAACTACCAATTCTATGGACCTAGTACGCCAACAGCATTAATTATCCCAAGGCAACAGCCTCCCAAGCACAAAATCACATGTTCTTTGAACAACTAAATGTTGGATAATAATGTGGTCCACATGATAATTTAATAAAGTCAAGATAATTATTTAATTATCTTGATAAATACTTAGGTGATATTATCCTATTAAATTCTGTTCAAGATAAATTACTCTAATGATAAAGAGTTAAAGATAATTTTTCTATCTCAGTAACTGATAAGTATAAGGATTTTTTGATGATAGGATTTAACTCTATCAGTTATGTAGTATAGGTCCCTAATCTAGTCTATAAATTGCCTGTGAAACCATCTGAAGGTAAGTACAGAAAACACAAGAAATAGACTAGAAGACATATACTAAAGTGAGAGAATTTCTTTGAGTGTTTGGAGTAAGGTCACGTTCTTAATCAACAATGGGTGGAAGTACAGTTTTAACTTTTAATTTCTTACAGTTGGTATCAGAGTCATCTCTCTAGTTATGTTGTTCAGATCTTAAGTATGTTTTTTTTTTAAAGCATGTATATATTGATTTGCTTTAGGGTTTTATAAGTTTTTAATTTTATTTTTAAGCATGAAACAATAAAATTAGAGAAATCTCAAAATCTTGTTAAATTGATTTGATTGTTGTTGTTTTTAATCAAATTATACTCGGGTTATGTTAGGGTTCTGGAAGCTTTTAATTTTATTTTAAGCATGAAACAAGAAAGTTAGAAAAACCTCAAAATCTTGTTAGATTTTTTTGATTGTTGTTGTTTTAATCAAATTGATACTTGGATTATGTTAATCTAGCAAAAAAATCATGTTTTAGGGTTCTAGAAGCTTTTAATTTTATTTTTAAGCATAAAACAAGAAATTTGAGAGAAACCCCAAAATCTTGTTAGATTGATTTGATTCTTATTGTTTTTAATCAAATTGTTGAATTTTCTGTAATTTTATTTCATGGTAAAATATTTTGGTATGTTAAGAATATGTTGCAGTAAATACTCTCCCCATAAAGTAACCAATATTTTTGTACTCTCAACCTAAAGTGAAGTGCATGATTGAATATTTAGTAAATTTTATTTTTTACTAATTTTTGAATTTCAATCTTATTTGTAATATGCACACTAATATGCCATGAAATTTATTAATTTGGATCTTGGGCACATTTTATGTATGTTATTGAAACATGTATATTCTTTTTATGGAATACATATATTATGCCATGAACATGTAACATGTTATAACATGTCAAGATGAATAATTGCTCTACAAATTTTTGAATAAGCAATAAATTTTCTTTTACATAGAAATATGATGTCATTATTCAGGTTTTAAATCACTTGCTTGTGATTAGCTACAGCGTCTTAAGTTATTTGATTTAGATAAATTTGTAGTTTAAAGAACTACATAAGGTAAATGACATATAAATAAACTTATTTTACTAATTTTAGTATTTCAATTTTAATAGCAATATTCACAATTGTACCATAAAATTTGTTCATTTATTCAGACAATGATAATGATCTTGGGCATATTTCATATGTTATTAAATCATGTATGCAATGTATGTATTATGTCATTAATAAAGTTCTAAATCACTAGCTTAAGAATAGCCACAGTATTTTAAGTTGGTTGATTTAGATAAAATCAGTAGTTATTTAAAATAAAGTTTTCTTTAAATAACTACATATGAAAAATGAAATTAATATGTAATTATTTATGATATATTTGCAATATGTTAATTATTGCATGATATAATGTTATCTTCCGTTGCGATTATTTTATGAAATACAATAAATTTTTGCATACATGTTAGATGTCATTATTAAAGTTCTAAATCACTAACTTGAGAGTAGCCACAACATTTTAAGTTAAGTGATTTAGATAAATAAGTAGTGATTAATAAAGTTCTTTTTAAAGAACTAATACGGATAATGACATTGATATAAAATAATTTATTGCATAAAAGTTAGATGTCATTATTAAAGTTCTAAATCATTAGCTTGAGATAAGCCACAACATCTTAAGTTGATTGATTTAGATAAAATTAGTAGTTATTTAAAATAAAATTTCTTTAAATAACTATATAAGGAAAATGACATTAATATGGATTTATTTGTGATATGCAATAAATTTTTTGCATGCATGTTGGATGTTATTATTAAAGTTCTAAATCATTAGTTTGGGAGTAGCCACAACATTTTAAGTATATTAATTTAGATAAAATTAGTAGTTATTTAAAATAAAGTTTTCTTTAAATAACTATATAAGAAAAATGACATTAATATGGATTTATTTGTGATATGCAATAAATTTTATGCATACATGTTGAATGTTATTATGAAAGTTCTAAATCATTAGTTTGGGAGAAGCCACAACATCTTAAGTTGATTGATTTAAATAAAATAAGTAATTATTTAAAATAAAGTTTTTTCTTTAAATAACTACATAAGTAACATGACATCGATAAAAGAATCATTTATAAAAAAATAATTATTTGGCCCCGCAAGGAGATAATTAATTTTGTTAAGTGATTAAAGTGATAAAACAGGATACCGTCAAGAGTAAATTTTTCCTAGGCCCACAGGTATGTATAATAATTTTGGTGTTTTAGTTATTGTTTTATTATAAAATTATGTAAATTCATATGCATGATGCACCTCTGCCCACGGGAATATTTGAATTTACTATTTGAATATAAAGGTGATTTATTCAAAATAAAAGATTATTTTCACAACATGATTGTTTTCTTGTGTTTTGTAATTATTTCTACTATTCTGATATATGAGGCTGTTATAAGTTCACTTTTTTATTTGGTGATGAAAATTTTCTTCATTAAAGGAGAAAATTGAGCTATTTTTTGGAGTAAGGACCTTGACTTGGTGCTTCGGAGGACAAATATGTCCTCAACGAATCAAGTGCTCAAAGGGAATAGATTTGCATGTGCAATGGGAGAAATCTAATCATTTAAGTATGATGTATATCAAATCCTATATCAGTAAGTCCATTCAGGGTTCCACCCTAGATTGTGACAATGTCAAGGATTACTTGAAAGCCATTGAAAACCAGTTTATTAAATTTGATAAGGCTTTGGCTACCACCCTGATAAGGAAGATTTCAGGAATAAAGCATAATAGTTCTAAAAGCGTGCATGGGCACATTATAGGATTTGAGAGACATTGTTGCTCAACTTAAGTTTTAGAGATTGAGTTTTCTAAGTCATTATTCATCACTTTGATATTCAACTACTCTCTTCTTAATGAGTTTAGACCATTCAAAACACACATAAAGTAAAATGGTTTATCAATGAACTCTTAACTATGTGTTCAGGAGGAAAAGAGATTGAAGGATGAGAAACTAGATACAGCTTTCCTAGTGACTCATGGTAAAAGGGGTGATAAGAAGGGAAAGTGTGTTCTAAAAGTGAAGAATGAAGGAAAAACATCAATAAAGAAAAATGGCGTCAAATCTTTCTTTTGTAGGAACACATGACATATAAAGAAAGATTGCCTAAAGTATAAAAAGAGACTAAAAAAGAAAGGTAAACTTATTTCTTTTGTATGCCATATCTTTTTGTTGATGTTCCTCATAATGCATGTTGGTTAGACTCTGGATCAACGGATCATATTTCTATTACCATGTAAGGTTTCATAAAGCTAAGGAAACCGAAGGAAAGTGGGAGAAACATATACTTCGAAAATTGATTACTTTCACATATGGAAGGAATAGGGACTCTCAGGATCATTTTGAAATCAAGATCTATTTTAAACCTTAAAGAAATCTTTTTTATTTATTTATTTATGTTCTATCTTTTCCAAGAAATTGTGATTTCCATTCCTAAATTAGAAATTTTGGGTTTTGAACTTAAGTTTAAAATTTCTATTGTTGAAATTTCAAAGGATAATGTTTCCATTGGTTTTTATCATTTAAATGATTGATTATACAAATTTGATTTGGATATGAGAATAGTTTGTTAACTATGCATTCGATTTCTGGTAGTAAAAGATGTGCTATAAACTCTTACAAGTTGTGGTATAAAAGATTGTATCATATCTCTATACAGAAATTTAGGAGATTGGTAAATAATGGAGTCCTTAAAACTCTTGATTTTATTGATTTTGACACTTGTGTTAGTTGCATTGAGGAAAGCAAACTAACAAATCCACAAAAGGGGTTAAAAGAAGCACCGACATTTAAGAGATCATACACCTTCCCCTTAAGTTTATGGAGTAATGCCTTTAAAACTGTTATTTATGTCTTAAATAAAGTTCTAACTAAATCAGTTTGGGAAACTTCTATTGGATTATGGAATAGTTGGAAATCCAGATTAAGACATTTACGTACTTGGGGTTGTCCAGTAAAAGTGAAGGTTTATGACCCAAACATAAGGAAACTGGATCCAATAACAGTTAGCACTTATAGGCTATGCAGTTAACAAGGGGTATAGGTTTCACTGTCCCTCGCATTCATCTAGAATTGTTGAAGCTAGAAATACTAAGTTTTTTATGGATTATGATTCCAGTGGGAGTGACTTTTCTCATAAGGTTGATATTGAGGAAGAAACTAAATTGGATAAATCTCTTGTAAAGGACTTGATCATTTTTCAAAACAAACTTAAAGAATTAACTGGAGAACAATCAAATCAAGAACAATCTTTATAAGAGAACAATAATCTCACTGACAATTCTATTATAATAGAATTGGAAAGATCCAACGGGACAAGAAAACTAGCTATTTCTAATGATTTGTTGTATACCTACAAAAGTCTAATTTTGATATTGGACCTAAAGATGATCTCGTTTTCATAAATCATGTGTAGTGAATTTCTACACTATGGCATAAAGCTATGATAGAAGAGATGAAATCAATGGCTAACAATCCAGTCTAGGAACTCGTTGAATTATCATTTGGTAATGTTAAACGAAATAAGGTTAAAATTGTGGCCAAAGATTTCACTCAAAAGAAAGGTATTGATTACCATGAAACCTTCTCTCCAGTTTTTTAAGAAGGATTCATTTTGAATTATCATAGCTCTTGTAGCTCATTTTGATTTAGAATTACATCAAATAGATGTGAAAATAACTTTCTTAAATGGAGATCTTGAAGAAGAGGTATACATGATTAAACCTAAAGTTTTCTTTGAGAATAGTTATTTGGTTTGCAAATTAAAGTAATCAATATATGGACTAAAACAAGCATCCCGTCAAATGGTATATAAAGTTTCACAATGTTTTGATGTCATTTGGTTTCACTGAAAATGTTGTTGATCCTTGTATATACCTTAAGATCAGTGGGATTAAGTTCATACTTTTATGTCCTACATGTTGATGATATTCTCTTTGCAAGAAGTAATTTAGCTTTGTTACATAACACAAAAGCTTTTCTTTCACAAAATTTGATATGAAAGATTTGGATGAAACCTCTTCTATCGTAGGCATAGAGATTTATAGAGATAGGTCTGAAAAGACATTAAGTTTATCTCAAGAAGCCTATGTCAAAAGGGGCTTTGGAAAGATTTAGGATAGAAAGTTGTTCACCTACAATGGCATCAGTTGTGAAAGGGGATAAATTCAGTTTAATCCAATGTCCCCAAAACAAAGGAGCATATTAAAGACATTATATATGCATCTGTTGTTGGAAGCCTTATGTATGGTCAAGTTTGTACAAGACTTGACATGAGGTTTGTAGTAGGAATACTTGGCAGATATCAAAGTAATCATGGCCTTGATCATCTTAAATCTACTACAAGAATTTTGCTATGAAGTAACATCACAGGCATTAAGGTTGAGATATTTTATCTCTGGTTTGAGAGTTGTCAATTGTATTGCAAGGCCATTAAGTATTTATTATGACAACTCTTCTATAGTATTCTTTTATAAGAATGATAAAGTGAAAATCACAGCAAGCACATCGATATAAAGTATCTTGCTATTAAAAATCATGTAAAATAACAAGAAGTGGATATTCCACACATTAGAACAGACTTGATGGTTGCAGATCCCATGACTAAAGCATTGTCGATAATACAATTTGTTATCATGTGGATCATATGGGACTAAGTAATGTCTGTTAAAGTGTGGTTTGACTTCTTTAACATGTTTAATTTTGCTATTTTCACATCTTAGAATTTATAAACATGTTTCAGTTTATACACATAAAGTTTACATGTTTGTTTGGACCTTGAATGACTACAGGAAAGTCATTCATAAAGTATTATTTCGTAAAGTGCTCTTTTAGAGATGATCATGCATTGTAATACATGGAAGAAAATATTCGAATTAGAATACTACCGCCATGATTCGTGTTATGTGAATCTTTAACTGAGTGGGAGTTTGACTAAAGTAATTATGGTCATATTAAGTTTTGGATTTGAATATCACCTATTATAGTTTTTGGTTTTATCATATGGGCCAAGTAGGAAAATGTTGGATAATAATGTGGCCCACATGATTATTTAATAAAGCCAAAATAATTATTTAATTATCTTGATAAATATTAGATGATATTATCCTAGTAAATCCTATTCAAGATAAACTACTCTAGTGATAAAAAGTTAAAGATAACTTCTCTATCTTAGTAACTGATAAGGATAAGGATTATTTGATAGTAGGACTTAACTCTATCAGTTATCTAGTATAGGTCCCTAGTCTAGTATATAAATTGCCTATGAAACCATCTCAAGGTAACTACAGAAAACACAAGAAATAGACTAGAAAGCATATACTAAAGTGAGAGTTTCTTTGAATGTTTGGAGCAAGATCACGTTCTTGATCAATAATGGATGGAGATATGCTTTTAGCTTTTAATTTCTTACACTAAACCTATGCAATAAGATGATCTTCAAATAGGCATGTATACAAACACCTTTCAATCATAAGAAGGCCAAAAATATGTCATTTATAGAGTAGAGGGACCATAAAACAACATAGACTACCCCAAACAATATCCTTGAGCCAAGCCCAAACAATATCAAATAGAAACAATTCAATTAAAAGTCATGAATGTGCTCAGAAATGGAGACATTATAAATCAAGGTCAAAGGCAAGTCCCTTAATTGGTCCTCCAAAGCCTGTAAAATCATACAATCTACTAAAAAACCATATAACCACAATTTACCATGAATGATTAAAAATGTCGTCACTAACAATTTTACACAATCATCCCATTGCTTTATTTGTATGTGCCTGCATATGATTAAGTTGCTTACCTTATGAAAGCATTAAAACCTTCCCTAGCAACTTCTTTTTTAGCTTAAAATTCTCCTGCTAGCATGTTTTTTAATCTTCCTATTCAATTTATCGAGGGAAATATATATAATTGTATAATATAACTAAAAAGTAAAAGTTGTAGTAGCATGGTATTAAATATTGATCATCAATGAGAGGTTTATATGGAATTTAGCATCGTAAGACTATTGTGACTACAATTTAACAACCAACTAAAAATCACATAATATAAGCATTCCCTCAATTAGGAAGAAAATCAAGTTGGTCTAACTGAATATCTAATTAAAAAATGATAATGGAAGACAACCGAACTCATGATGCATTCTGTAAAACAGTTAAAATATAACTATAATAATATTTGAAATGATGATTAGTGCTTTAACTATAATGCTTATGCTATCCATTAGGTATCCGAGACTATTGCTAATAGAATTTCACAATTACAAATAACCAACTATATGATTTTTAATCTTAAGGTAACATATTAATTGATTTACCTTTCTGTATTTCAGCCACCATGCTCAGCTGATGTTCTTGCTCTATCCAATAAAACCTCCAAAAAAAAGAAAATAAAAATAATAAAACATATATTACCAACTATAATCAATATAAGTACTTCAAGACGTACATTCTCATTCGGGGGAAGTTAGGAGGCAAAAGGATGAGATAAGGTGTAGGTGTGGAGGAAAAGTTGATTATGTAATTCTTCATCATGGAGCCACCAGATCATTATTGAGTAACTAATGAAAGTGTCAAACACCTACAAAATCATGAATACGAAAGAATTTGAAATTAATGAAAAACCAAACTCTTGATTTACCATATTTATGTGCTCAAGGAATGATCAAATTATTATTAATTAGATTCAATAGTTTAATTTAATAATTTTTTTTTGAATGAAATTATAAAAAAGTAAAAATTATCATGATTAAAAAGTATTAAGAATTGATTAAAAAATCAAGTGAAAAAAAAATTAAAAATCAAAAAATCAAAATTTTGTACTAACCGGTACGGGTCTACGTACCGTTACAGACTGAGACAAGTCAATACTGATCGGTAAGACCTGTACAAAAACCAAAACGGTACGATGTTGATACCATTTCTTTTTTCTTCAAAACCGATACATACCGGCCGGTACGACCGGTACCGGTACGGTACCAACTACCATGGTATCATGACCTGAATAAATGCAATTAACAATTATCATGTCCTCTGCCCACACTCCTCAATTGAGCAACATATTTTGAGTGTTTTTTAATGGATTCAACCTAAATGAAGAACATAGAAATGAGTTTAATGTAATTCTTTAATGTGCAAAACTGATGTAATCATATAATTGACCGATTTTTCAAGAGGCAAAATTAAAATAATCAGTTAACTGAATACAACAAATAAATAGAATTATGAGTTACTTCACCTGCTCAGTTAAGAATTTAGTTGCAATGCTGCTATTATCTGTGTCAATACCAAACATACCCAAAAAAATATTAAATAATATGTATTGATATCCAGGATTTACTTCACCCATTACTTCAAATTCAAAGAACAATCAATCAAAAGAAAAAGAAAAAAAAAACAAAAATCTTTGAACAAAAGAACATAACTGTTAAATTGTCCAATACCAGCCCAAGGAAAAATAAAAGCCTAACAATGTGTGGTTGCAATTGTGTGGTTTAATGTGTGGTTGCAATTGTGTGGTTTAATGTATGGTTGTAGTTGTGTGATTTAAATGTGTGGTTGTTATTAAACAACAATGTGTGGTTGCAATTGTGTGGTTTAATGTGTGGTTGTAGTTGTGTGATTTAAATGTGTGGTTGTTATTAAACAACAATGGGTGGTTGTAATTTATTTAGATTTTATATTTGTGTGGCTTGTGTTTGTCTTGGTATTGTATAAATACCCCCTCCCTTGCATTTGTATATCATCAAGTAGTAAGCTTCAATAAGCAATAAAAGTTCTAAGTTTTCCTAAGGAGTTCTTCTCTAAAGAGTGTAGTCTAGAGTGAAGTGTGAGCATTTGTGAGTTTTCCTAAAATCTAAACTTTCTTCTTTGAGTGGTAAAATTAGAGTTATCTACTCTAAGTTTTTCTCAACAATTGGTATCAGAGCGAGGTTGTGAGTTACTACCATAGTTACTATTCACACGTGTCACTATATACTTTTATAGTAATTGTTAACATATACGAGATTTATTCAAGTATATGGTATACGATACTATTCACGTATACGGTACTGTTCACGGTGAAATAGTTATTCAGGTACTATTTTTGGTTTGAGCGTTCTTGAGTCGTGAGGAGTTTGTACTCTACAAGTTGGTGTCTCAAAATCAAGCTTGTTCGGTATTGTTAGAGTCTTGCCGACACGATGGGTGATCTTCAAGTAGTTGGAGGAATCAAGAAGCTCAATCACAAAAATTACAACACGTGGAAGACGTGTATGATGTCTTACCTACAAGGTCAAGACCTTTGGGAAGTCGTTGGTGGTAGTGAAGTTACGAAGCCCGAGCAAGAAGATGCTCAAGGAACCTTGCGCAAATGGAAGATTAAAGTGGGTAAAGCCATGTTTGCCCTTAAGACCACAGTTGAAGAAGAAATGTTGAAACACATACAAAAGCTAGAAACGCCAAAAGAAGCGTGAGATACTTTAGATGCACTCTTTTCGAGAAAGAATGACACAAGACTTCAACTTCTTGAGAATGAATTGTTATCAGTTGCACAACGAGATATACTGATTGCTCAATACTTTCACAAGGTAAAAACGTTATGCCGTGAAATTTCTGATTTAGATCCTACAGCTACTATTGGAGATACCAGGGTAAAAAGAATATTTATCCATGGTTTGAGGCCCGAATATCGCAGCTTCATTGCCGCTATACAAGGATGGCCAACTCAACCATCACTTGTAGAGTTTGAAAATTTGCTTGTTGGTCAAGAATCTATGGCCAAGCAAATGGGAGGGGTCTCGTTGAAAAGTGAAGAGGAAGCACTCTACACCAACAAAAGCAAAGGCAAATTCAAACAGCACGTCGGTGGTGGATCTAAAAAGTATGGTGACAAGACAAAAAGTCATCAAGGAGAAGAGAGCTCTCGTCCAGGGGGAGCTTCAAAGAATCGTAGCAACAATAAAAGATTTGAAGGTAACTGTTACAACTGTGACAAGAAAGGTCACATGGCAAAAGATTGTTGGTTTAACAAAAGGCCCGCTGAGAGCAATGCTGCTACTTCTAGTACAAAGGAGAAAAGCGAAGATGATTGGGACGCTGAAGCATTTTTTGCTATGGAAGAGGAAAAGTTAGCTCTCACAGTAACAACGGCTGACCGAATTGACTATGAGAATGACTGGATTGTCGATTCAGGTTGCTCAAATCACATGACAGGCGATAAACAGAAGTTGCAGAACCTGTCAGAATACAAGGAAAATCGCATTGTTGTGACAGCTGATAATTCAAGATTATCGATTACTCACATTGGTAAGACGGTAGTAGCACCTCGATATAGTCATAATCAGGTACCACTACAAGATGTTTACCATGTCCAAGGCATGAAGAAAAATTTGCTTTCAGTGGCACAATTAACATCGTCAGGTCACCATATTCTGTTTGGTCCAAGGGATGTGAAGGTATATCGTGATCTCAAAATCTCAAGACAACCGATGATGGAAGGACGACGTCTGGAGTCAGTCTACGTGATGTCAGCAGAGTCAGCATATGTAGACAAGACAAGAATGAGCGATACAACAGATTTATGGCACATGCGGTTAGGTCATGTTAGTTATTCCAAGCTAAGTATGATGATGAAGAAGTCGATGCTTAAGGGACTTCCTCAGCTTGACATAAGAACAGACACAGTTTGTGCAGGATGCCAATATGGTAAAGCACACCAATTGTCATACGAGGAGTCAAAGTTTAAAGCAAAAGAACCATTAGAGTTAGTTCACTCTGATGTATTTGGGCCCGTTAAGCAACCATCAATTAGTGGAATGCGGTACATGGTGACGTTTATTGATGATTTCTCCAGGTATGTGTGGGTTTTCATTATGAAAGAAAAGTCTGACACTTTCTCAAAATTTAAAGAGTTCAAAGAGATAGTTGAAGGAGAAGTGGGAAAGAAGATATGTTGCTTGCGCACAGACAATGGAGGAGAATATAGCTCAGGCGAATTCTCTCAATACCTACGAGAATGCAACATACGTCATCAGTATACTTGTGTCAATACACCACAACAGAATGGTGTAGCAGAGAGAAAGAATCGGCATCTTGCAGAAATTTGTCGGAGTATGCTGCATGCAAAGAATGTACCCGGAAGATTTTGGGCCGAAGCTATGAGAACCGCAGCCCATGTGATCAACAAACTTCCTCAACCAAGGTTAGAGTTTGTTTCACCCTTTGAGAAATTGTGGAAAATGAAACCTTCAGTCAGCTACTTTCGAGTATTTGGTTGTGTATGTTATGTATTTGTTCCTGATCATTTACGTAGCAAGTTTGATAAGAAAGCAACTAGGTGTATCTTTGTGGAATACGACAACCAAAGAAAAGGGTGGAAATGTTGTGATCCTACGAGTGGAAGATGTTACACTTCACGCAATGTGGTATTCGATGAAGCATCTTCCTGGTGGTCCTCAGAAAATGAGGTGTTGTCAGATTCAAAAGAATTTGAAGACATGCTACAACAGAAAATGGCAGAGTATATTGTCCAACTTCAATCAACTTCAGACGAAGTAGAAGACCTATGTGATGATGACGATGACGAGCAAGTGTTAGTCCAGAGTCCTTGGCAAACTGGTGTGTATCAACCAGATGTTAGATCGAGTGAAGTGGAAGAACCATCTCCACAATCACAAATCCGAAGGACAACAAGAGCACGGAAGCCAAATCCCAAATATGCTAATGCAGCCATAGTGGAAGAACCAATTGCAACAGAACCTGAGACGTTTGAAGAAGCATCACAGAGTTCTGAGTGGATTATGGCTATGAAAGAAGAGATCACTGCGCTTGAGCAGAATCAGACTTGGGATCTAGTGCCAAAACCAAGAGATGTGAAACCCATATCCTGCAAGTGGGTTTACAAGATAAAACATCGTCCAGATGGGTCGATTGAAAGGTACAAGGCACGGTTGGTGGCTCGTGGTTTCTCTCATAAGTATGAGCTAGACTATGATGAAACGTTTAGTCCGGTGGCACGACTTACAACCGTACGAGTCCTATTTGCCCTTGCAGCCAACAAAGACTGGAACTTGTGGCAGATGGATGTGAAGAATGCATTCCTTCATGGAGAGCTAGATCGGGAAATCTACATGATTCAACCATTGGGATTTCAAAACCAAAATCATCCTGAGCATGTGTTGACACCTGCAGATTCCAGCTTGTTTGTCAAATCTAATGGAGGAAAGCTAGCTATCGTATTGATATATGTGGATGATTTAATCATAACTGGTGATTATGAGGCAGAAATTCTTCAAATCAAGGAGAATTTATCAGTTCGTTTCCAAATGAAAGAACTTGGACAACTCAAGCACTTTCTTGGTCTAGAGGTTGATCACATACAAGAAGGAATATTTCTCTATCAACAAAAATATTCTAAAGATTTGCTAAAAAGGTTTGGAATGCTCGAGAGCAAGCCAATTTCAACACCGATGGAACCAAATGGCAAGATGTGTGCACTTGAAGGCAAAGACTTGGAAGATGCAACTATGTATCGACAATTGGTAGGTAGCCTGATCTACTTAACCTTGACTCGACCTGGCATTTCTTATAAAGTTGGTGTGATGAGTCGGTATATGCAAAATCCGAAGAAGCCTCATTTAGAAGCAGTTCGACGAATACTGAGATATGTGAAAAGTACAATAGATTATGGTCTTTTGTACAAGAAAGGTGAAGACTGTAAGTTAGTTGGTTATTGTGATGCTGACTATGCAGGAGATCATGACACCAGGAGATCAACAACTGGGTACATGTTTAAACTTGGTTCTGGAACAATTTCTTGGTGCAGTAAGAGACAACCAACGGTATCATTGTCAACTACCGAAGCTGAGTATCGAGCAGCAGCAATGGCAGCTCAAGAGTGTACGTGGCTGATACAACTAATGAGTGATCTACATCAACCAGTAGATTATGCAGTTCCGTTGTATTGCGACAACCAGTCAGCAATTCTTTTGGCAGAAAATCCAGTCTTTCACGCAAGAACCAAACATATAGAAGTGCATTATCACTTTATCAGAGAAAAGGTTCTACAAGAAGAGATTGAGATGAAGCAGATCAAGACAGATGATCAAATGGCAGATTTATTCACAAAAGGTTTGAGTATCAACAAATTTGAAATGTTTCGTCGTCAACTCAACATGGTGCAAAGAGGAAGAGCTGGTATTGAGGGGGAGTGTTAAATTGTCCAATACCAGCCCAAGGAAAAATAAAAGCCTAACAATGTGTGGTTGCAATTGTGTGGTTTAATGTGTGGTTGCAATTGTGTGGTTTAATGTATGGTTGTAGTTGTGTGATTTAAATGTGTGGTTGTTATTAAACAACAATGTGTGGTTGCAATTGTGTGGTTTAATGTGTGGTTGTAGTTGTGTGATTTAAATGTGTGGTTGTTATTAAACAACAATGGGTGGTTGTAATTTATTTAGATTTTATATTTGTGTGGCTTGTGTTTGTCTTGGTATTGTATAAATACCCCCTCCCTTGCATTTGTATATCATCAAGTAGTAAGCTTCAATAAGTAATAAAAGTTCTAAGTTTTCCTAAGGAGTTCTTCTCTAAAGAGTGTAGTCTAGAGTGAAGTGTGAGCATTTATGAGTTTTCCTAAAATCTAAACTTTCTTCTTTGAGTGGTAAAATTAGAGTTATCTACTCTAAGTTTTTCTCAACAATAAACTGCTACGAAAATGCATAAAGCAAATTGAGTGGTAAGTTAAAACCTTTGGATTTCCTACAAATAAACAGCGATAAATTCCTAGCCCTTGCGTCCCAAATCGAGTAAAGGGAGAGATACAGTCGCGGCGATGGCTAAAACAATGGGAAGAGCTAGATCCATCCCCAACTCTCTTTTCAATTATCCTAGAAATATGAAATCATGAACAATTTCAAACACCTTTATTGTCAGAGGAAAAACATTAAACCTGGACAGTAAAAATAAAAAAAAATTAAAATGATAAAGACTATACAGTTAAGCTTAGCAGTGCATGTGTTTAAATTATCATCTTAAATATGGAAGACATATCATGCTCAAGGATACAACAAAAAATAAATGAATTTCTAACAATTAGTTCTTCAAAGATTTCTAATATAATTTCTCTAAAATAAACCAAACAAAAATTTTTAAAGTAAAAAAAATAGAAAACAAAAAGGTAAAAAGATAAATAACAAAATTTATCTGGATTCAAACACCCAAGACTGGATCGGAAATAAAATCTCTTAAACTTCCCCTCCTTTTCGTAGTTCATTTGCCCTTAAAAACCCCACGTTGAAGACCCAAAGGTAACGTTTGGTATCACTTCTAAGATCACCGTGGTGATTTAATTACTTTGTTTTTTTTATATGGACATTTTTCACTTATCTTTTTTTTAATGTTTAGATTTTTGCTTTTCAAAAAATATTTATGGATAAAAATACACAAAACTTATATCATAATAAAGATAGAATACAAAAAATATTAGGTAACAAAGCTACTGCTATCATCACTTTAAAACACAAAAGTCACAAATTTTTGGCTAAGTTTAGAGGTTAACGCTAAATATCAGATAGCAGTTTTTCACACGCCTTTTTTCTGCTATTATCAGTAGGGGTGAGCAAAATCCGACTCGACTCGAAAAAACCGAAAAAAATTTCAAATTTTGGTTTAAAAAGTTCGAATTATTCGAGTTATTCGAGTTTTCGGATTGACTCGAATAAAAAAATCGAGTTATACGATTTAGCTCGAGTTTAGATTTCACAGTTCGAGTTATCCGAAAATCCGAATAGTAAAATTCAAAACGACGTCGTTTTGAACTAGGTTCTTGGGTAAATTTGAAAAACATGCTGTCAATAACCAAATTATTATTAAATGGTATAATGAGTAAAAATTATTTGAAAAAGAGAAATAAAAATAAAAAATTATTAAGAAGGAAATTGTAAAGACAAAATTACCCTTGATAAAAAAAACCTTCTCCTTTCTTTTTCTCTTATTTTTTAATTTATTTTTTAATTAAAAAATATAGTTTTCTAAAAATAATTTGTTTTTAATTTTAAAAAATATATTTTTTAAATTTAAAATTATTTATTTATTTTTTAATTAAATTTTTTTTAAAAATAACATTATTTTTTTCTTTTTTTTTAAATTTTAAAAAAAATATTTAAATATTTTATTTTATAAATTTATTTTTAATTAAAATTTTTTAAAAATAATATTTTCTTAATGGAGGAGAAAGGAAAAATAGATTTTTTTATTAAAGGTAATTTTGTCTTTACAATATCCTTTATAATAATTTTTAATTGTTTATTTCTTTTTTTCAAATAATGTTTATCCATTATATCATTTAACAATAATTTGGTTATTGACAGCATTTTTTTTAAATTTACCTAATTTTTTTCTCATCTCTTTGCTGCTGTGCCCCTCTTTGTTTCCCCCCTTTTTCTTTTTCTCTTTGATCTCTATCTCTCTTTTATGAGTAATATGATCCAAAATCATTGAAATTAATAATAATTAAAATGAATTTGGTAAATAATTTTTTTTCAATTTTTTTTAATTTATAAAGAAAAATAATATTATATATGGTATTATGTTAGTTATAAGATGTATTCACGTATCTGTATCTAATTTTTGAATTTTTTTAATTGAGTAAGCAATTTAAAATTCACCATAAGCCTTGAACTTTTGACATTTGCTTACATTTTCATTGATTTTGATTTAGATAATTGAACAATTTCATTTACCCAAAATTTAGTTTTATCATGCTTAATTATAATTGAAAATTTATAGGATTTGTTTTATCATGCTTAAATATAATTGAAAATTTATTTTAACTCGAATAAATATATTCGATTCGATTCGACTCGACTCGACTCGAATTTCTTTTCACTCGACTCGATTTGCTAAATTTTCAAATTCAGTTCGGTTGACAAAATAGGACTCGTAAACTCGACTAACTCGAATTTTTTTCACTCGACTCGACTCGATCGAACGCTCACCCCTACGCGTATTAGTTACCAAAAGAACCCCAAACGCACGCGAAATTTTTAAGCGAAAATTAAAAAAGATAGTTCACTGGTGCAGGGTGCCTCCATTTTTCTGTGGCTTGGAAAGTGAGAGATTACAGGGAAGGGGGGAAGTTTGGTTGATTGGTGCGATCTGTTTGGGGAGGGAAAGCAAAAAGAAAATACAAGGGATATGGTGGGATGAGGGAGTAGAGGAAGGAGGAAAAACAGAGAGGGAGATGGCCAGAGAAGGCAGAGCCAAATGGGGCGGTTTTGGTTTCAGTTCGGGTCAGTGCTCGTATAAAAGAATCACTCTGATTGTTTGCTCCATTAACATTGTTATTGCTCTCTATGTTCTTTGTTCTCTCTATTCTTCTCTCGTACATTTATCCAATAAAGATAATGGTAAGTTTCTATCAGCTTTGCCCAAATTTTTTTATTTTTTAATAAATTTCCTCTTGATAAGTGTTTTAATTTCTGGGTTTTTTTTTTTTTTAGTTTGTAAAGTATACACTAGAATCTAGATCAGATTAGGAAAATGGAAGAATCAATTAAGATTCGAAGAGCCAGGTACCGAAAAAAAAAATTGACGTCTTTTTTTTTTTTTAATTATTTTTCAGGTCAGTTTAAAATAATATTTTTTTAATCTCACATCAGTATTTTTTCACATATCAAATCGTCATGTCAGATTTTTAACAGAATCTGTTAATGGTGTTAACAATTTTATTTATTTGTTTTAATTTTAAAATAAAAAAAAAATTATTTATAATTTTAGTAAAGAGACTAATTTTACACTAAATTTTAAAATTTAAGGATCTACCAAGTATTTTGACCGACCACAAAACAAAGAAAGTGATAAGGGAGAGAAGGTAAAAAGGGAATAGACAGAGAGAGATTCTGCCTTTTGAGGTCGTTTCTGGCATAGCATTATTGGATCCAACCTTGATTTTTCGGATTTGGTCTCAATTAGGGAAAAGTTTTTTGGATTTTCTTTTGTGGTGTTTGGTATGGGATGATCATCTTAAAAATGAAAGTGATCTGCATTCAGTAATTACATCACCCTATTTGTTAGCAATTTAAAAATCCTACGTGGCAGTAATTTTAAATCATTAGGGTGATAAGATCACTGTCTTAATGAGTGATCTAATTCCCATCCAAAAAGATGGGAAAATTTTATCGAAAGTAATTTTCTATATTATTTTATTACTAATTTGCCCTGATAATTAGGGGTGGGCGTTCGATCGAGTCGAGTCGAGTCGAGTGAAAAAAATTCGAGTTAGTCGAGTTTACGAGTCCTATTTTGTCAACCGAACTGAATTTGAAAATTTAGCAAATCGAGTCGAGTGAAAAGAAATTCGAGTCGAGTCGAGTCGAATCGAATATATTTATTCGAGTTAAAATAAATTTTCAATTATATTTAAGCATGATAAAACAAATCCTATAAATTTTCAATTATAATTAAGCATGATAAAACTAAATTTTGGGTAAATGAAATTGTTCAATTATCTAAATCAAAATCAATGAAAATGTAAGCAAATGTCAAAAGTTCAAGGCTTATGGTGAAATTTAAATTGCTTACTCAATTAAAAAAATTCAAAAATTAGATACAGATACGTGAATACATCTTATAACTAACATAATACCATATATAATATTATTTTTCTTTATAAATTAAAAAAAATTGAAAAAAAATTATTTACCAAATTCATTTTAATTATTATTAATTTCAATGATTTTGGATCATATTACTCATAAAAGAGAGATAGAGATCGAAGAGAAAAAGAAAAAGGGGGGAAACAAAGAGGGGCACAGCAGCAAAGAGACGAGAAAAAAATTAGGTAAATTTAAAAAAAATGCTGTTAATAACCAAATTATTGTTAAATGATATAATGGATAAATATTATTTGAAAAAAATAAATAAACAATTAAAAATTATTATAAAGGATATTGTAAAGACAAAATTACCCTTAATAAAAAAATCTATTTTTCCTTTCTCCTCCATTAAGAAAATATTATTTTTAAAAAATTTTAATTAAAAATAAATTTATAAAATAAAATATTAAAATATTTTTTTTAAAATTTAAAAAAAAAGAAAAAAGTAATGTTATTTTTAAAAAAAATTTAATTAAAAAATAAATAATTTTAAATTTAAAAAATATATTTTTTAAAATTAAAAACAAATTATTTTTAGAAAACTTTATTTTTTAATTAAAAAATAAATTAAAAAATAAGAGAAAAAGAAAGGAGAAGGTTTTTTTTATCAAGGGTAATTTTGTCTTTACAATTTCCTTCTTAATAATTTTTTTATTTTTATTTCTCTTTTTCAAATAATTTTTACTCATTATACCATTTAATAATAATTTGGTTATTGACAGCATGTTTTTCAAATTTACCCAAGAACCTAGTTCAAAACGACGTCGTTTTGAATTTTACTATTCGGATTTTCGGATAACTCGAACTGTGAAATCTAAACTCGAGCTAAATCGTATAACTCGATTTTTTTATTCGAGTCAATCCGAAAACTCGAATAACTCGAATAATTCGAACTTTTTAAACCAAAATTTGAAATTTTTTTCGGTTTTTTCGAGTCGAGTCGGATTTTGCTCACCCCTAAATACGCGACGGGTCAATGCAGGGGGAGCTACAACTAAGAAATTCACCCTAATTTATGATGATACTGATCTGAAGAATATTTTCCTTTTCGGTGTTTTTCTCTTCTCAGTTTCTCAGTTCGTCACACAGCCTCTCACTTCTTGCAAAACTTTTTTTTTTTTTTCGTTTTTTGTTTGCTTTTTATTTGGTGAAATCAGATGGATAGTTGACTAGGGAGTTAAACTTAGTGCCATGTCAGATTTAATAAGACACATCAGCATTTTTTCACATGTTAAATTGTTATATCAGATTTTTAACAAAATTTGTTAATGATGTTAATAATTTAACTTACTTGCTTCATTTTTAAGAATAAAAGAATCAAATTACTTACAATATATAGGAATTGATTTACACTAAACTCTAAAATAAAAGAATTTGACTGTGACCTTTTGCCGTCTGCCTTTCCCTTTCCTATTCTTTATTTCCGTTGTCAGTCTTTTTTTCGTATCCACTGTTTTATGTCACTCTCCCTTCTTCTTTTTTTTTCCATGACATGTAATCTTCCAAATTTATCCCAAAATCATGTTTTAATGATATAATACATTTGTCAATTAATTATTCAATTATTTGGGGTCCATTTAATATATAGTTTATAGATAATAATTATATCATAGTATTTAATTGATAATTATTATTTCATACAAAAGTTAAATAATTCATTACTATTAACATCGATTAGATTTTACCCTTCTTGAAAGCTTTTGAATGAGTGAATCGCAATGCTTAGGAATCATCAGGTATCTAACATGAAAGTTTCCTAATTTGAAATCAATCCTCTACTGTATGACTTGAAGCACCAATGGATCAACATTAGCCTGAAATATTTCATATTTAGCATTATTTAGCATCAAACCAAACATAGAGTAGAATTGCTGAAATATGGAGTGTAAACATAATACAGATTTTTAATATGATTTTGATAATTTTTAATATGATTTTAATAACCTTTGATATAATTTTGGTAACCTTTAATACAATTTTGATAACTTTTGATACAATTTAGGAACCGTTTATATAATATTGGTAACATTTGATATAATTTTGGCAACCTTTGATGTGATTTTGATAACCTTTGGTATAATTGTAGTAACCTTTGATATAATTTTGATAACTTTTTTTTTATAATTTCGGTAAGTTTTGATATAATTTTTTATAGCTTTTGATATATGATTTCGTTAACTTTTGATAAATTTTTTGGTATGAAAACCTTAAAGCATTATTTTTTTGACGAGAATCGAAACGTAAAGATATAACCAAAGATGATAATTAAGATAAATTGGTAGTATGATAGGACACTTGGATTATAAAATTATGTTAAATTACAATAATATATATTGCCATATAAGATTAGACATGAATGATTTTGACATAAATATATAATTAGTAACAATAAATACACAACCTTTCATATAATATAATATAATATATATACTAGCTTTTGATATGATTTTAATAATTATAAATACGATTTTGATAAACTTTGATATGATTTTAATAGTCTTTAATATGATTTTGTTAACCTTTAATATGATTTTAATAACATTTGATATGATTTTCATAATCTTTAATACTATTTTAGTATCCTTTGATATAATATTGGTAACCCTTGATATATAATTTTGGTAACCTTTGATGTAAGTTTTTGGTAACCTTTTTTATACAATTTTGGCCTTTGATACAATTTTGGTAACCTTTTATATAATTTTGGTAAGTTTTGATATAATTTTTGATAATATTTTATATGATTTTATTAACCTTTGATAAATTTTAGGTTTTGGAAACTTTAAAGCATTATTTACTTGACGAGAATCGAAAAGTGAAAATATAATCAAAGATAATAATTAAAATTAAATTGGTAGTATGATAAAACACTTGGATCATAAAATTATATTAAATTATAATAATATAAATTACCATATGAGATTAGACATGAATTATTTTGATATAAATATATAATAAGTAATAATAAATACAAAATATTTTATATGATATAATATATATAATATAACATTTGATATGATTTTGATAACTTTTGATATGATATTAAATTATTAATAGCCTTTGATATGATTTGATAGCCTTTAATATGATTTTAATAATATTTAATATAATTTTGGTAACCTTTCATATAAATAAATTTTGATGTAATTTTGATAATCTTTGATATAATATTGGTAACCTTTGATATAATTGTGATAAATTTACTGTAATTTTGGTAACTTTTGATATAATTTTGTTAACCTTTGATATAATTTTGATAACATTTTATATAATTTTGGTAAGCCTTGATATAATTTTTATAACCTTTGATATAATTTTGTTAATCTTTGATGAAATTGTTGGTAACCTTGGATATGCTTTTGGTAACCCTTGAAATAACTTTAGTAACCATTGATATAATTTTGCTAACCTTTGATATTATTTTAATAATCTTTCATATGATTTTGATAGCCTTTGATGAAATTTTGATAACCTTTGATGTATTTTATTAACCTTTGATATGATTTTGTCATTTTGATAACCTTTAATATGTTTTTTTTATAACTTTTGATATAATTTTGGTAGTCTTTGATGCAATATTGATAACATTTTATTTAATTTTGATAATATTTAATATAATTTTGATAAATTTTTTCACGATTTTGTTAACCTTTGGTATAAAATTTTGATAATTTTTTTTTATTTTATATAATTTTGATAACATTTGATATTATTTTGGTAACCTTTAATATAATTTGGTAACATTTGATATGATTTTGGTATTGTTTGATATAATTTTAATAACATTTGATATAATTTTAATACCCATTAATATAATTTTGATACAATTTTAATAATTTTTGTAATAATTTTTGTAATCTTTTACAGTTAATAATCTTTAATATAATTTTAATAACTCATACTTGTAAATTATTTTTTTATGAATAAAATCGTGAAATTTTCAAATAAAAAAGAATAATACCTCACAATCATAATATCACTAGTGTTTAAACCTCGTGATACTTCGTTTGTAGATTATGTTGAACGTTGAGCAAGATGTTAAGATAATTATATTATGTACATATCAAAATAAAAGTGTTTGTACAACATATGGTTGAAGCTAAGGAGACAATATTAGAGTATGAAAAAGTGTGCAAAAGTAATTCAAATATCGATTAGAGATTCAATGTTTGATTTAGATTTTTTCGTATTCGGTTCAAATCATAAAAAGTTTATTTGATTCGGTTTCATTATTTTCCATTTGATTTTTTATATATTTATAAAATAAAAATATATTTTTATTTATAAATTTAAAATAATATTAAAAAATAAAGAATTTTAAATTTAAAAATTTGATGTCGAATTGATTTGAATTTGTGAAATTCGGTTAGAGGTCGATTAAATTTCTATGCTATCTAGTTTCGATTAAAAAAAAAATTAATTCATTAACCCAATTTTGTTTTTTAAATCAAATTAAGGCCAATTAAACAATTATATATTATCATTCAATATTTTTATTTTTATCGATAATTTATCAATACAATAATTTTTTGGTCAATAATATAAATATCAAAAAATAATATGACTTTATTTTTAAAAAAAAAATAAAAACTTAATCATTATACAACACATGACACAAAATTAAGAGTTATTTAAATAGTGTCACACACGAACAAGATATGAAAAAATAACTAAAATGCGACACGAAATGAAAAACTAATATGACCACGACATGAATACATGAACGTGCCGAAACTTATATAAAACGAACTTGACACAAAATTGAGAATTATTTGAATAATGTCAATTAGATCTGACAAATTCAGACACGAAACGAACATGAAAAAAAATAATTAAAACACAATACAACATAAAAAAAATAACAATAACACAACATTAATATACGAATGTATCAAAATCTATCAACACGACACAAAAAAATAAAGGGACACAAAATTGGAAGTTATTTGAATAGTGCTAATTAGATCTGACAATTTCGGACCCAACACGAACACAAAAAAAAAAAAAGACTAAAATACAATACAACATAAAAAAAATAATACTAACACAATATGAAAGCACGAATGTGTCAAATTATATATATATATATATATGTAATACCTTTAATACAATTTTAATATAAAAAATAATATAAATACAATATAAAATTTTTTAAATTTAAAAAAAAAATAAAAAAAAATAAAAGCTGCAGCCGGCCCTCAATTGAGGAAATTGAGGAAACAAAATATAAAAGTAATCCCTCAATTGATCCCATCCCTCAATTGAGGGATCAATTGACCCCTCAATTGAGGGATTACTTTTATATTTTGTTATAAGATATTTGATTTGGTAGTTAAAATTAATCTTAATCAATTAATTGATGAAAGTCAGCCGTGAAATAGTATGCAGGGGAGGCGATGCTTGTCAATAAAAAATTAGTGCACAATTTCTTTGGAGAATTTAAAGAAGTGGCATGTTGTTTTCATGTATCTCGTACATATATCTTCCTTGCAAAATTAAATATCTGACATGGTATTTCATTTTACTGAATTTCGTTGACTTCTTAATCTTTTTTTTTTTTTTTGACACTAACGCTTCTACGTTAGGTAGGAAAATAAGAAAAATGCAGAAAAGGAAAAAATTATAAAAAAAAAGTAAAACAAAAATCATTTTTCTTTCTATGTTTGATACAAAAATGAAAACTAAATATAAAAAAATATTAAAGATAAAATTACATATAAAATGTTTAATTTAAGCCAAAAGTGTTTTTTTTTTAATTTAAAAAAATTAAAAAAAAATTTAAATCCATTCATTTATATATATATTTTTCTCATACCAAGCAAACAAAATAATCTTTTTTCTTCTTTCCCACTTAATAAACATATTGTAAATTCCTAATCCTATAATCTTCGGATATATACTTCTGAAAGCTCTTGCCGATTTCCTCTACCCTTTTTTATATTATCTTTCTCCTACCCACTTTTTCATTGTTTCTTTCTTTCTTTCTTTCCTCTATTTTTTTTTATTTAATTTAATTTTTTATTTTGTGAAAATATTTTCTCTTTCTGACCAAATAGATTTTATCAAACTAGATTTGATAATATTAGACACGACATGATTACACGACATAAAAAAAATAACTAAAAACACGACACGAAAAAATAATACAAACACTACACAACACACGAATGTGTCAAAATCTATATAATACGAATTATTAACGTATCAAAATTTATATAAATATAAAATACTTTAAAACAATTATAATATAATAAAATATACGAACACGATACGAATACACGAATTATTAAATCTACATCAAATCAATATATACACCAATAAAGAAAAAGGTTTTGAAATAGTCAAAATATTTCAATAAATTTGGATTTTGAAATATGTCCTATAATTATACATTAGCCTACACTTTAAAATGAATAGCCTTATCTTATGAGTTATGAGTTTAACGTACGGTATACCGTTGAACTCAAAAGATATACCATATCTGATTTTTATAATAATGAACTAAAATAAGTAGAAACTGGCTGTTTGTAAGTTATAACTACTGCTACAACTGTTTTCCTATCCTTGTGATATTTTCATACATGAGGTTCAATAATCAAAGTTTAATCTCTAACAACCTTTAGTTACTCGAATTCAGTATTTTTTTTTAAATATTCATATTTAATATTTATGTTCATATATATATATATATATATATATATATATATTCGAACCGGAGTACGAGAATATGATATTTCAAATATATAAAAAACATAAGTTTTTTTTTTTTAATATACTCGTGTTAGACACATACTTATATCTGACACTCATCCCGTAATCCGAGTAACATATATTATAAAAAAAAACCAGAATATGTTCCAGAAATCATACAAACTACCGGCAGAGCCCGCATTATGCTGCGGAATTTTTTTTTTCACTTTAAAAAAAAAATGATGATAGAATCAAAATTTTTGAAAATATTAAAATATTAATAATTTGTGACGACATGAAAATATAAAAATATAGACAATCATGAAAAAAAAAAATTCTGGATACGTCGACAATCAAATGTATAATGCCTAAACCATCCCTTTTCATCCTAAATTTCTTTATCAAATCTCCCTATCAATTTAGTAAATACCCAATTATCTTAAATCTCATCTCTATTAATGGACAGAATGTCATAAATAGCTCTAATATCAGTAATTAAAACCTAAAACAACCCAAAAAATTCATACAATACCCAATTAGCCTTCAAATAACGATTTGTCTAATCTTAGTTGTCTTAAAATTATGTTCCAAATTCTCCAATGACTTATATTATTTTGGGGATAATTTTAATATTATAGAAAATAATCGCACTAGCTATGCAGTGGGTTTACATATTTGATTTAATGAATTTACATATTTGATTTAATTATTTGTGTAAGCTCTAAACTTGATATATATATATATATATATTAATGTATGACAGGTGTAATGATCTAATTACTAAGTCAATAAACCTGGAGATCAAATTGAATCATTATGACAAACTATTCAAAACACGAGATGAATTTAAATGAGCTTAAAAAAACATTGACGGATAAACTATTAAACAATCTAAAATCTTCTGAACCATCAAAAGCAAATTTTATCCTTCCAATCCATAAAAATATATTTGAATAAGTGATTTCATCAAACATCTTAATAAATTCTACTTTACTTTCATAACTAGAAAACATACTCATAATAGCATTGTTGAAATTAATGATTCAAATTATCGGATAAAAATTTCATCACCAAATCAATCCCTTTGCTGCCATTCTTTTAAACATCACATAAAAATATTATTATTTTTATTTAAATAAACCTTAATTTATTAAAAATAATATTTATCAAAAATAGCTTTTGGAAGCATTATATTATCATGTAAATTTTAAATCCACAGTCTTCCTGGTCAAGGCATATTACTCTCAAGCTCCTTACCGCAGGCCAAGAGATCTTCTTCCATATTTACAAGCCATCTCAACAGTCGTCCATTTCTCAGTCGAACCAAAAATCTTTCTGTTATCCGGTTTTATTAAACAGCAAATTCTTTCCTATAGAAACAACTCAATCAATCAATTACCTTATTTAAGATACGCCCAAATCCATTCAACCAGCCACTCAAGGGTTTGGAGTTACCATTTCCGTCCGCTATTCCTGCCAAGGAATAAAGTAAAGGGACTACCGATACCCCTTCGCGTTCGCTTTGGTTTAGAGTAATCGCTTGTTCCTTCAGTCTTCAGAGGTAAGCTCTTTTCCCTTCTTCGTAATGGACTACGAGGACCCTAGGATTTAGGACTCTTATAAAGAAGAATTATTGGCCTACTGCTGCCTTACCACTAGCTTAACACTAGCAGCACAGGCTTACCTATTAATCACAGACCCCCTTCCTTACTTGCTTACTTCCTTGCTTGCCTGGAGAGAAAGAATCTTAGAAAGAAAGAAAGGATCCCCTACTTACTTAGTACAAGGAAGGGAAAGACTTACTAAAAGACCAAAGACTGGCTTCCTTACTGTCTTGGCTCCTAGGACTTCTTACAAGGAATGGGAAGATAGAGAAAGATAGACAAGAAAGAAAGAGATACAGGAAAGCTAAGGATATAACGAAGGGCGAAAGGGAGTACAGAAAGGCGCAATACCAAAGCTTTTTTGAAAGAAAAAAATGCGCCATAGGTTTCTTCCCAGTGTATTAAATCGCGGTCGCGGATTTTGTCGCGGACGCGGTCGCGGTGTCACGGTTGCGGGTGTTGCGGACGTTACGTAACGCATAACGGTTGTCGCGGACGTGATTTTTTTATAAAAAATCACATTTTCTTACAAAACAATATATTTATACATTTTGATATCATATTTTATTATTCTAATATTCATAATAATTTTTTATAAGTTTTATTTAATTTATAAAAATAAGAACTCTAATTTTAAATATAAAATTTTCTTAAAAACGTAATATGGATGATAATACCATTCAAACATTATCAAATTAAATCATACAAATAAAATCATGGACAATAACAATCATAAGTTCAATAAGTAACATCCAAATAATTTCATAATTTCAAATGTGAAGAAATATCACTACCTCTCGAGTCCCGACAGCAATTCTACACCCAAAATCAGTTTTCGATATTTCTTCCACAATAAAGCACATTTTCGATATGGGTTCTTCAACAAAGTTAAGAGTCGCAGCCAGAGGCCATGGCCACTCGCTTCAAGGTCAGGCACAAGCTTATCAAGACGTGGTTATCAACATGGAATCACTCGTTGAATGACGTCCAAGCATGTACGTTGAAACTAGTAAGCTGCCTTATGTGGAAGTTTCAGGCAGGGAGTTATAGATTAACATCCTGTATGAGACTCATACTATACATGCTGCAATCATCCGCGCCTGTTAGAAGCAAATTTGAAATTTATGTACCAACTACTTCTGGTTTTTAGCCCAACTATGTCATGACTTTTTTCTCTCAACTTTTCAAGCAAATATGATTTTCCATAATAATGAAAGTTTTGGATTCAAACCCGATTTTGATATTTCGATTTCAATGTTTTATATATCTTTTAACTTTTTGCCAAAGGCATCGTAAATGGTATGCTTGCAATTGGTATCAAAAAACATAAAAGACAGAATAGAATAAAGCAGACAAAACACAACAAAACGGGTGTCGCGGGCGTTACACCGCTTTTGAACCATTGTCGCGGCGTTACGTAACGTGTTTCGGCCGTTTCGATCGTGATTCGTTTTCTCCAACGCGTAACGCCGATATCGCGGTTCGGCAACCTCATTTTCCGTTACGATGCGGCCGTTACGTAACGTAACGGCCGCATTTTAATACACTGTTCTTCCTGCTTTGCTTTGGGAAGGGGCATTGAAAGAACACAGACATAGTGGAAATGCTCCTAGACTAGAGAAGGTTCCCTCGTAAGTCTGATCCTCTCAACTCATACTACAGCAGGGAAATCCACTTTTCTGGACAGGGTCTTCCTTCTCGGAGAATAGGTCTACTATGCTAAAGTAGAAGGGAACAGGATGCTTATTTAAATGTCGATGAGACTAGTCAGGATGCTCCCTGTAGTACATTCATAGATCTGAGCTACCTGGATTAACCCACCAATTAGTACAGTTCGTCAGTGCGTACGTGGGAATAGCCCAGTAATGAATAGATATAAAATCACCGGGTAAAGAAGCGAGGCGAGGCATACCATCTACCTAGGGCCTTTGCTCCCTGTATCGGTTTGCGAGTCAGTAGCGGAGGAAGAACCTGTTCCTGTATCGGTTAGTTTGTTAGTATTCGTTTATTCCTACTTCTATTGATTGATCAACCGATGGGATGGAATCTGGTCCTACCTAGCATCCATCTTTCATTCAAGCTATCTTACATATGTGAATTTTACCTATACGAGGGGGAAGTAGTTGCTCTTGTGCCTTGCTGCTTCTCTTATCCCACCCACCAACCCTTTATGGAGTTACCGGGCCAAGAGAAAAAAAATTCCCCGATATCATAAAGAAAGTAAGAAGGGGCCTTGCCCCATTCATAAAGATGAAAATTAACATGACACAATCCCTGAAGAGTATGATGTGCTCGGCCTTGCTTCTCTTGATTCCCCATCCATCTCCCGTAGAGGCGGATCAATATCAATATCTATACCAGAGATTGCTTTTAGCTCTATCTTTTTCAGAGACAGGAGAATTCCTCTTTACTTACAAGAATGATACTTATAAATAATGAATAAAGCCCCCTTTTGCCTCATCCCGATCCCCCTGAAAAGAGAGTGAAGTAGCGGCTCCGCTCCCTCCTATTACTGGGGTGGAGTCGAAGCTATGGCACCAGACAGTCAAAGAGATTCCTTCCCGAACCACTCGTGTAGTCTTCTTCCTGCCTCCCAGTTAGACCCTATCTCGCTTTCCAAGTCTCATTTGAATGAGGCGTCGGCTCTACTAAATGCAACTCTCATTTCAACATTCTTTCTTCTCTATTGGAATTCCTTCTCTATCTGCCTAGATAACCTCTCTTTCCCTACAAGGCACTAGAAGGTCGACCCCACTTTCCACACTATGTTGACTTGACTCCTGAGCCCAGCCATTCCCCGCCACTCTTTCACACTGCAACAAGGGCTTTGTCATTAGAAGCAGCACTCGCTACTATACTCTTACTTGCTTAGCTGCAACCAAGACTTCCGGGGGGATCCAGTAAGATATACACAGTCTCGTTAATAAGGTAAGGCGAAAGAACACTGCCTGCTCTAAGGCCTCTACGTAATGCTTTATTCACTCATATGAACTCCGGAAGCAAGCACTATGTTTGCTTATATACGAAATTGAGATACGCAATTGAGATTGCTGGACCAATGCTAGCGGTACGTGAGCTAACATGCTAACAGCATTTAAAAACTGGTCTTTATTAAGCTCCCCTTTTTACCTAGCATAATAACTAAATATCCTTGTGGCACTGTCCTTTCAGTTATATCCCATACATCGATCAAGTAAGCTTTCACTTCAACGAAGATAGAAAGTCGTTTATCAATTCCCAGCGTGACGCACTAGATTGAGTCAAATGTATTATTTATTTTTTCTAGGGTCTTCCCTTCCATAAATAAGGTTTATGCCTTAAAACAGGCTATTTCATCGTAACTCTATTAAGGGCTCTTACCCACTGATCCATTCCCATCCCAGTCCGCTTGATTTGAGAAAGAATTAGAGCCGAAAGGACCAGATCTCTCATACGTGGGTTGCCCGCGTATCCTCGTAGATTCTCCTCGTTCAAAAAAAAGTGTCGTCTTCACCGGTGACCACACCTCACCCTCTATTTCATTTCAGACATTGGTACGATCTCTTTATCATCTCGTTTTGCAAATGTTCTTCATCTTAATGATGCTATGTTGGTTCCTAAAGTCAGTCTCTCAAAAAATTTATCGGTTGGACAACTTTGTGATGATTGCCAAAGCTATGCTATCTTTACTCCGACTTCCTCTGTGTTGTCAAGGATCTACACACGCATAATGTCATAGCTATAGTGTGCCGCCCGTAGCCAACCTATATACGCTTTAGACCTTGATTTTCCTCTGAATTATTTGTGGCTTCTTCATAACAAAGAGCTTCCTGATCTTTGGCAACTAAGGGCTTATAGAGGTCCTTTTGTTGGGTGTTAGGTCTTCGAACTACATTGAACAAACTATAACGCCTTCAATTGCTTCCTGCATTTGCTAGTTTCAGTAATAAATTAAATTTAAAATTAAATATATTGAAAGTGATTACTCATAAACTATATAATAATATCATGAATATATTTGTAGGCATAATTGATATATTTTATTAAATATAAATATTTATATTTTATTAATAACTAATGCGTGTATATTGATATATATTCTTGTTTTCAAAAAATATATTAATGTTTATGTTCATTTTTTTTAAAGGACTATATATAAGTATATTATATTTGTAACATTGTACATAACGTATGTAGAATTTAAAATCATGTTTGTAATATTCATATACTAATAATTAATATTAATTGATATTTTTATTTTTATTCATATTAATTATATTATTCTTGATATGGTTTTCTTATTTATTCATTATTTTTTCAATAAAATTATTATTTTATACTTACATAATCAAAGTTAATAATTTTTTTTTTAAAAAATATCACTTTCTAAAAAAAATTTCAAATAACTATTTTTATCATTATTTTTTCCTCTCCATTTTTTCTCTTTCCTTCTCATTTCCTTTCCTTTCCTTCCATTTTTCTTTTCTTTTCTTTTCTTTTCCTTTCCTTTCCTTTCCCTTTTATTTCTTTCTCCATCAAAATCAAAATAAAAAAAGAAAAGAAAAGAAAAAGAGACAACTTTAATATAATGATGATTTAAATTTAACTTAATAATCCTTTTAACCTCAAAACCATAAGTGCATAGACAAAACCAATTTAAGACAAAGCTTTAAGACACTAATTTTTATTTTATAATTGTTTATCCAAATTAACCCTCAAACACTAATTTAAGACAAAGCTTAACCCTCAAACACTAATTTAAGACAAAGCTTAGTTGTCTTAAAACTAATGTCCCCAAATTCTAAATCGAGTAATCCCATAAGTTGGTATAACTTTAATATAGTGCTATTGATGATTATTAATATAGTTTTCTTATTTATTTTTATTTTTTATTCATATTAATTGTATTATTATTGATATGGTTTATTTATTATTATTTTTTAATAAAATTATTATTTCATTTACTTACATAATCAAAATTAATAGGATTTAATATATATATATATATATCAGTTACAATTTTTCAAAAAGTTATATTTTTTGAAAATTTTCAATAATAATAATTTTTATTATTTATTTCTTCTTCTTTTTTTTCTCCTTACATTTTCTTCCTTCCATATTTCTTTTTTTTTTCCCTTTCCTTTCTTTCTCTTTACTGTCTTTTATTTTTTTATTTTTTTATTTTTTTATCTCCATCAAAATAAAAAAATAAAAAGAAATAGCTTGCCAACACAAGTGGCAAGCTATAGTATTTGAGTTGCCCTTCAATTAGCCATTCAACTAAAGTTGTCCTCGCTTAGAGACAATTTTAATATAAAATAAAATGGTATTGTCGTATTGAGGTATTGATTCAATGAACTAATCTTTGTCACATATGTGAAAGAATTTCAAGTATAGCTTGCTGCCATATAATTAATTTCAATCGATCTTTCTATTTTTGATCAAATCTAGCGATGCATATTATTTCCTAAATATTGAATGGTAAGATTTTGCTAAAATGGCTTCCCATATGTTCTAAACTTTTTTTAATTAACATGACATGATGATTTCTAATTGCACGGTCTTAACTAATTTTTCAAACATTGTAACCAGTATTATTATAATTGTATCATGATCCACGCTGTGTTCAAAAGAAATTAAGGACATTGTTTAGTTCTGGTCGTGAAATGACTTAAAAACAGTTTTTCCCATGCGTATAAAATATTTTGGTTGAAATATAATTGGTGATCTTCACTTAATTTCTCTATATAAATAGCTTGCACACCACTGAAAGAAAATACCCAAACAGCCAAGCCTCAACTTTCTTCCTCTTCCCTGCTAAATTCAAAATTTCCACATATTGCAATGTCTCAAAAAAGGTAATAAAGAACTCAAACCCTAATTTTCTGCACTAGTATGTTTGAATTCTGTAGCACCTGTTAGATTTTAACTAATTAGCCCTTTTCTTGATTTTTTGTGTGGCCCTTTTTGGTTCTTAACTGAAGCCCTCTCTTGATTTTATTCCAATTTCCAAAGATAATCATATTTTTTTATTTGCATGTAAAATATCAAATATGCTCCATATTCAGCACAAATTCTTGATGAACTACTTGAAATAGCATTGCCTGGTTTTGTTGCTCTTTATAATTCTTATTACACGTATAATCTTCAAATTTCAGGCTTGAAGACAAGGTGGCAATTATAACGGGTGGTGCTAGTGGGATTGGAGCTAGTGCTGTGCATGTTTTCCATGAAAATGGTGCCAAAGTGGTCATTGCTGATATCCAAGATAGCCTAGGCCAAGCCATAGCTGACAAGCTTGGGGAAAATGTTTGCTTCATCCATTGCGATGTATCAAATGAAGATGACATCTGCAATCTTATTGACGCCACCGTCTCTAAATATGGAAAGCTCGATATTATGTACAACAATGCAGGCATCATGGACCGCCCAACTACAGGAGGGATTTTGGATGCTAAAAAATCAGACCTGGAAAAGATGTTTGGAGTTAACTTGGTTGGTGCTTTGCTTGGAGCCAAACATGCAGCACGGGTGATGATACCCCAGCGTAAAGGTTGTATACTCTTCACTGCTAGTGCTTGCACTTCGATTGCAGGGCTTTCATCTCATAGCTATGCAGCAACAAAGTATGCAGTTCTGGGGCTAGCTAAGAACTTGACACCTGATTTGGGGCAATACTGTTGAAGTCACATCGACTACTCTAGTTTTGTCTAGAATTCTTTTTAAGCCGTCTTTGTTGAATTTTTCCTTAGTCTTCTCTCTAGGCCTTTCTCATTCCAGATATCTCTTCACTCTTCTTCTTTTGATAACCGACATACTAGAATGTTGAAAGTTGGTTTAGTAACCGACCTAACAAAGCTTATAAATAGATATGTGTGTTGTGTGATATGTGTGTGAAGGGTAGAGAGAAAAAGGAAGAAAAAGATGTGAGTGATTAGGATGATAAGGACGTGAGAAATATTAGAGTGTAAGGTGTTGTATATGTGAGTGAATAGTAAACTGAGAAAGAGCTTGTGTGAGGTTGTCTCTATTGTTAGTTGGTGTTCACACCAATTGTATTTGGTCTTTTCTCATATTAATAAAAGAGTTATTTTTACTCTTTAAACTCCAACAAATTGGTATCAGAGCTAGACGGTCAGGGATCAGAGTACGCATATCGGAGAAAGACAGTCTGGGACTATGAAGATTATTGGTCTGGGACCAAGACGATCGAGGATCGTAGTTCGTAAAGACGTGGAAATTTTGCCGGTACACGGTCAGGGACTGTGAAATTAAGTGAACAAGAATCAAATTTGAGGTAAGTGCAGGGCACTCTCAAGACACTATGGCAGATATTTCTAATTCCGCTAGCAACATCGAGAAGCTCAATGAAAACAATTACAATACGTGGAGCATCCGGATGCAATATTACATGCTCGGGCAAGATTTATGGGATATTGTTAACGGTGAAGCTTCAACACCACCAACTGATGCCGGAGAACTAAGAAAATGGAAGATCAAAGCCGGTAAGGCCATGTACGTGTTATCAGTCACTATTGAGGATGGTTTATTACAACGCATCAAGGATGCAAAGACACCGAAGGAAGCCTGGGACACTCACAATGCTGTTCGCGAGGAAAAATGATGCTAGGCTCCAACAATTGGAGAATGAACTCCTGTCAATATCGCAGCAAAATATGTCGGTAAGCGGATATTTCTCTAAAGTTAAAACTCTTTGTGATGAAATTTCAAAATTAGATCCAGAAAATGCCATTACCGAAACGAGGATGAGAAGAATTATCATCCATGGCTTGCGACCTGAGTACAACGGGATTGTTACTGCAACTCGTGGATGGAGCAAAGAACCAACTTTAACTGAGTTGGAAAATATCCTAGCCAATCAAGAGACTTTAGATAAACAAATGTCTAAAGTCTCGATAAAAGATGATGAGAAAGCACTCTTTAGTAATAAAAGAGGCTTTAATAAAAGAAGCAAAGTTGTTACAAAGCCAGGCGTGGAAGAAAATAAATTTCGAAGGCAAGAAACATGGCCAAAGCAAGGGGGAAGGAGCTTTCGGCAAGAGGGAGCCCAGCATGTTCAAGAAAGAGAAAAAATGAAAATAGGTATCGTCGTCAAAACAATCAGTGTTACAACTGTGGAAAATCTGGTCACTTTGCTCGAGATTGTCGATATAGACAAGTGCAAGGCTATGCAACAGTGTTCTCACGACAGGAGAATAACTATGAAGAAGAATGGGATTTTGAGACAGCATTTACTATTGAAGAATGCGAAGAACTTGCAGCTGCTTGCATCATCGAGTCAGAAGAAGAGTGTTCACTCGCATCGGTGAGTAAATTAATTGACTATAATAAAGATTGGATAGTTGATTCTGGATGCTCAAATCACATGACTGGAGATAAGGAGAAGTTGACTAATATCTCAACATACAAAGGAGAACGAGTTGTGGTAACTGCAAATAATTCAAGGTTACCTATTACTCACATCGGCTAAACAACTATTGTGCCACGGTTTAGTCCACACCAAATCGAGCTGCAAAACGTACTCCATGTGCCAGGTATGAAGAAAAATCTGCTATCGGTTTCACAACTCACTGCCTCAGGAAATTATGTCGTGTTTGGTCCAAATGATGTGAAAGTATATCCAAACTTAAAGCCAACAAGTACACCAATAATGGAAGGGAAGCGTCTGGAGTCAGTCTACGTTATGTCCGCTCAGACTGCATATGTGGACAAGACAAGAAAGAATGAAACAGCTGACTTGTGGCATGCGAGGCTTGGGCACGTGAGTTACCTCAAGTTAAAGGTAATGATGAAAAAGTCTATGCTCAAAGGTCTTCCTCAATTAGACATTCAAGAGGACACAGTATGTGCCGGGTGCCAATATGGGAAAGCTCACCAGTTGCTATACGAGGAGTCAAAGTTTAGAGCTAAGGAGCCTCTCCAGCTAATTCACTCAGACGTGTTCGGGAAGATAAAGCAACCTTCTGTCAGTGGCTGCCAATACATGATAACTTTCATTGATGATTTTTCAAGGTACGTCTGGATTGATTTTATGAAAGAAAAATCAGAGGCACTTACTAAATTTATAGAGTTCAAAGAAAAGATGGAAAAAGAAGTAGGCCGAAAGGTACAATGCCTACGCACAGATAACGGGGGAGAATACACATCCAAGGAGTTTTCAGAATTCTTACAGGAATGCAAGATACGCCGACAATTGACATGTCCGAACACTCCACAACAAAATGGAGTTGCCGAGAGAAAGAATCGGCATTTGGCTGAGATATGTCGAAGCATGTTACATGCGAAGAATGTGCCACCTCGTTTTTGGGCAGAATGCATGAAGACTGCAGCTCACGTGACTAATAGGCTTCCACAAGCAAGGCTTGGTTTTATCTCACCCTTTGAGAAACTATTGAACATCAAACCCACGGTGAGTCACTTTCGAGTATTTGGTTGCGTATGTTATGTATTTGTACCAGATCATCTACGTAGCAAATTCGACAAAAAGGCAATTCGTTGCATATTTGTGGGATATGACGACCAAAGAAAAGGGTGGAGATGTTGTGATCCAACAAGTGGCAGATGCTATGTATCCAGAAATGTTGTGTTCGATGAAGTTTCGTCATGGTGGTCACCACAAGCAGTTCTGTTGCCAGACTCAAAAGAAATTGAAGAAAAACTTCAAGAAAATATGGAGGAACAAATTGAGCTTGAAAAGACTCAACCAAGTGACGAGTATTCAGAAAAGGCCCTTGATGAGGAAAAGTCATTTCGAGAAAATGAGTTCGATGAAAGAGATTCTCAGCCACTTCTGCGCAGGTCATCACGACAACGCAAACCAAATCTTAAGTATGCTAATGCTGCTCTAATTGAAGAAATAGAGCCAACAACTTATGAAGAGGCATCTGAGAAATTGGAGTGGAGAAAAGCCATGGAAGAAGAAGTTCAAGCCCTGAAACAAAACGAGACATGGGAGTTGGTACCAAAGCCGAAGAAGATTGAACCCATCTCATGTAAATGGGTTTATAAAATAAAGACTCAACCCGATGGATCGATAGAAAGGTATAAGGCTCGATTGGTGGCTCGCGGATTCTCTCAAAAGTATGGGGTGGACTATGATGAGACCTTTAGTCCGGTTGCAAAGATTACAACAGTACGAGTATTACTTGCCCTTGCAGCAAGCAAATCTTGGAAGTTATGGCAAATGGATGTGAAAAATGCCTTCTTACACGGAGAGCTAGATCGAGAGATTTATATGGAGCAGCCCGAAGGATTCACAAGTAAAGATCATCCGGATTATGTGTGTAAGTTGAAAAAGGCACTCTACGGATTAAAACAAGCACCGAGAGCATGGTACGGTAAAATTGCCGAATTCCTAATACAAAGTGGTTACTCAGTTGCAGCAGCAGATTCGAACTTGTTCGTGAAAGAAAAAGGAGGTAAGTTGGCAATAGTCTTGGTTTACGTGGATGATCTAATCATCACCGGAGACAACGAAGAAGAAATCAAACAAACTAGAGGCAATCTCTCAGTACGTTTTCAAATGAAAGAGCTTGGAGAGCTGAATCACTTTCTCGGGCTAGAAGTAATCCGTACCAAAGAAGGAATATTCTTATGTCAACACAAGTATGCGAAAGATCTTATACACAAATTCAGGATGACTGATTGCAAGTCGATATCTACGCCTATGGAAGCCAATGCAAGACTCTGTAGTGAAGAAGGTAAAGAATTGGAAGACTCAACAAGTTATAGGCAACTAGTGGGTAGTCTAATCTACCTTACATTAACAAGACCCGACATTGCATTCGCTGTTGGAGTAGCTAGTCGATTCATGGAGAAACCAAGGAAACCTCACTTAGATGCGGTTCGACGAATCTTGAGGTACGTAAAAGGAACTATTGATTTTGGACTTTTATACAAAAAGGGAGTTCCGTGCCAAGTTATAGGATATTGTGATGCCGATTATGGTGGAGATCATGATACAAGACGATCAACAACTGGCTACATGTTTAGTCTTGGATCCGACATAATCTCTTGGTGTAGCAAAAGACAACCTACGGTATCATTGTCAACTACAGAAGCAGAATATAGAGCAGCAGCTATGGCAGCACAAGAAAGCACGTGGTTGATACAGTTGTTAAAGGACCTGCACCAACCGATTGACTCTCCAGTACAACTCTATTGCGATAATCAGTCAGCAATAAGCTTAGCTGAAAATCCAGTCTTTCATGCCAGAACCAAGCACGTAGAAATACATTATCACTTTGTACGTGAAAAAGTACTTCAACGAGATGTTGAATTGAAATACATCAAGACTGAAGAACAAGTAGCTGACTTGTTTACCAAGGGACTTAGCGGTGCAAAATTCGATGAGTTCAGAAGACAACTTGGCATGACTACCAAAGCGAGCATCAAGAGAGAGTAGTCGTTGAGGGGGAGTGTTGAAGTCACATCGACTACTCTAGTTTTGTCTAGAATTCTCTTTAAGCCGTCTTTGTTGAATTTTTCCTTAGTCTTCTCTCTAGGCCTTTCTCATTCCAGATATCTCTTCACTCTTCTTCTTTTGATAACCGACATACTAGAATGTTGAAAGTTGGTTTAGTAACCGACCTAACAAAGCTTATAAATAGAGATGTGTGTTGTGTGATATGTGTGTGAAGGGTAGAGAGAAAAAGGAAGAAAAAGATGTGAGTGATTAGGATGATAAGGACGTGAGAAATATTAGAGTGTAAGGTGTTGTATATGTGAGTGAATAGTAAAGTGAGAAAGAGCTTGTGTGAGGTTGTATCTATTGTTAGTTGGTGTTCACACCAATTGTATTTGTTCTTTTCTCATATTAATAAAAGATTTATTTTTACTCTTTAAACTCCAACAAATACGGCATAAGAGTAAATTGTATCTCGCCTTACGGCGTGGTAACTGGCGTGCCAGGGTTACTGAAGAGCAGAGATCAAAAGTGGAACAAGAACTGAGCAATATGGGCAATCTGAAGGGTGAAGTTCTCAAGCCAGAATGTGTAGCCAGGGCTGTACCTGGCTAGTGATGAAGCAAATTATGTGAGTGGACTCAATCTCCTGGTGGATGGAGGGTTCAGTGTTGTGAATCCAACCATGCTGAAGTACTTTGCTAACCTTGCTAATTAGTAACTAAGCAATCAAGCCATTGGCCTTTGGAAAATTTTCTTGTCTTTTGGTGATGCAAAATGTCAGACTTCTTTTTTTAGCTATATATATATATAAATAAATTTGTTGTGATGCTAGTTGATTGATGTATTTATACATCCATGATTTTTAAATACAATAATTAATCACACTACAAGAGAACAGACTTTTACCGACGGAAATTTCCGTCGGTGAAAGTCCAAATTCCGTCCGTAAAGAGTATTACTGACAGAATATTCCGTTGGAAAATTCCATCGGTTATACTTAAGTCGGTGATACTAATTTCGTCGGTGATAAATTTTCCGTCGGTAATGAAGTATTATCGACGGACTTTTACCGACGGAATGTTCCGTCGATAATTATTTACTACCGACGAAATATTTCTGTCGGTGAAACTATTAGCGACAGAAATGTCAGTCCCAATATTCCGTCGATAATGTGTTTACCGAAGGATAATGTGTTCCGTCGATAATGTAATTGAAAGCATCCCACATTGAACTCCGTTACTTCTTTGCACTACTTTTGCACCTTTCTCCTCGCATTTTATCTGTAACATGAAAAATATGAAATTTATTACTAAATATATATTAAGAAGCATACATATATAGAATATATTATTTGAGAGATCATGCAATTACAAAATGAATAAATAATATTAACTTTCTAATCATCATCATTCTCGTCATTCTCATCAGCATCATTGTCATCGCTGTCATCTTCATCTACTTCTACTTCTACTTCTTCATCTTCTTCTTCCTCATCATTTTCTTCTTCATTCGTTCTCTGAACATTAATATTTACTTCTTCGAAATCACTATGAACCAAAAGTTGAGGATTGTCAAGATCTTCTGAATATGTTACAATGGTGGGAGTAGGCACATCCATTTGTTGATAAACCCCTTCGTTTATATCAATTATTTCTCCTGCACAGAATTCAATGTCAAATCTACTCGTAGCCTTTGTTTTGAACACAGCTCACTAGTGTTGACGTTATCTTCTATTCGATGGATAAGAACTGTAATACACTTGTTGACATTGATGAGCTAAAATAAAAGGTTCATTAGTAGCAAGTATTGACCTGTACTATATTTCAACAAGCCTATTATGAGGATCTACTCGAATTCCTTTATCCATATCAAACCATCGACATTTAAAAAGTGCGACCTGATTTCTCACACCAAAATATTCTAACTCCACAATGTCTAACAACATTCCATAAAAGTTATGCGAAAAATCGTTATAACAGTCGCCTTTGACGCATACACCGCTATTCATGGTTTTTCGATTTTTTCCATAATTTAAAGTATGGAACTTAAAACCATTCACGAAATATCCAGAATAACACCAACCTATACGTCCTAGACCATAAGATAATTCAACTATACGAGAGTTATGTTGACTTGAATCTTGCTAAACCTATGAACGATGAACGGAAAACAATATTACATTCAATATAAAATTGTATCAAACATTAGCGGAACATAGAAATTTCCATACTTACGTAGTCCTTAAACCATTTTGTAAATCCACCTACACGGATTTTCTTCAACTCACCATCAGTAATGTTCGGTGCATCGATTTTCACTATCTCATCAAACACCCTAAAAATAAATGGATACATAATGAGTTACACTATATTTATTATATAACTTAATGTCACAATTAATATTGGAGAGAACGGTAAATCTCTTATGGAATATAAGGTATGACTTCTTCGCAATTCATTAATACATATAATTCAGCTGTATCGTACTCATGGTGCTCTAAGTAACGAGCCTTTATTTTTTTTCGGACCAAAAGATCTATTTCATGTGTGAAAATTGAGAGTCATCCTATGGGCTCGACATCTCCTCCATCATCATTTCGGGGCACCTGAGTAAATATTGTTTCAACATTAGGTTCAAAATATAAGGCGCAGAATGATGAAATTTCTTCCATTATATACACCTCAACTATTGACCCTTCAACACATGCGAGATTTTTCACTTTTCTCTTTAGATGATGTAGAAATCTAAGAATCAGAAACGTATGCTAAATTAACAAATGTTCAATTCAATAAACTTTCTAATCAAAAAGATTACGTACATTCTTTATTAATTACCTTTCGAATGGATACATCCATCGATAATGGACCGGTCCACCAACTTTTGCCTCATAAGGTAGGTGAATAGGCAAATGTTCCATTGACTCAAAAAATGTTGGAGGAAATATTTTTTCCAACTTGCAAATGGTCTCAACAATATTGGTTTCCAACAATCTGGTCCACATGAATTGCTGCAGAGTATAGGTCTCTGAAAAAATGAGATAGCTCCGTAATTGCATATCAAATAGTGTTAGGTACGAAATCTCGAAACGCAATTGGTAGCAACCGTTGCATAAAAATATGACAATAATGACTTTTCATGCCATAAAACCTCCCATCAACCACATTTGCACAACGGCCAATATTCGAGACAAATCCATCTAGAAATCGTAATTCTTTTACCCATGCACAAACTCTTTTTTGATATTCTCTGTTTAATGTGTAACTGGCTTTAGGCTTGTACTTTTTTCCATTGCTTTCCACCAATTCTAATTCCGACCGTTTGCAAAGCAACGTTAAATCCATTCTAGCCTTTATATTGTCTTTTATTTTGCCCTTGACATCCATCATTGTGTTGAACGCGTTATCAAACACATTTTTCTCAATATGCATCACATCCAAATTATGCCGAATGAGATTGGTATGCTAATAAGGTAACTCCCAAAAAATACTATTTTTCGTCCAATTGTGACATTCTCCGAATCCAATCAACTTCTGTTTACATAATTTACTCCCAAACGTGATATTCGAAATGCAATCTATCCTTTCCATAATTGCCTCACCGGATAATCGCTCAATCGGAGAGTCATGCTCAAGTTTTCGATAAAATTTATCTATTTGTCTTCTAAAAGGATGATTTAAAGGCAAGAATTGCCGATGACAATAAAAAAAACATGGTTTCTTGTCATAATGTAATCTAAATGACTTAAATTCGTCCATATAATAAAGACAAGCCAATCGTCTGTGTGTGCTCCATCCTGATAACATGCCGAAAGCAGGGAAGTCATTAATTGACCATAACAATGCTGCTCTTAATATAAAATTTTGTTTCCTATACCCATCATAACTCATAACACCATTGTAGACACCTAATTTTGTCCGGACCCCTAAACCAGGTACGTTTTCTTCCTAAATTTATGTTTCAGAATACTAAAAGGCTTTTCTCGTCCTGCAGGTGGTACTCCGAGACTTAGTATAAGAAAGCAGACAAAAAAAAAGTCAAACTCAGAAAAGTCAACCCCAAAAAAATCAACCTCAAAAAAGTCAACTACTAAAAAGTCAACCCACTTTCAAAATCAAGATTTGAGGTTCAATTGAAAAACGGTGAAAGAATTTTGATAATCCGAGGTCTACATTGAAAGATATGGACGTCGAAAGTTGGGTTACGGAATCTCAGTAGAAAAGAAACCCTAGTTCGGAAATTTTAGGGAAAAGTGCTTGAACGATCAAATTGGTCAAAATTGAAGGTCTCAAATGAAAGATAAGCACTGACTACGGGTAATGGAGAAGGCACTTGGAAGAAAAACTGATAGAAAAGTCAATTCGGAAAAAAATCGAGGATTAGGGTTTTTGGTGGATTTCGGTGAAATTTGGAAGAATTGCAGAAATGGTCCGATTCGATAGGACTAAAGCTCCTAATTGATGAGGAATGATTAAACAAGGATAGCCCAAGGCTCAGTTTGAAGAAAATCTGAAAATCGAACCTGTTTTGAGCAAAACCGGATTTCGGAGGCAAAAAGGCAAAATTGGAAATTTTGGGAAAAATAGCAAATGAACTCCAAAAATTCTTAAAATTTGCAAATCGCATTATTAAATCAATTCGAAGAGATTGGAAAAAGAAAATCTTGATTCGGAGTTCGTTTGCAAAATGGCCAAATACCGGGCCTATTATGCATAAATTCAACAGGATAAATCCCAAAAAATAGCAAACGAGTTCCAAAATTTCTGAAAATTTGAAAATCTCATTTTAAATTATTTGGAAGAGATTGGCAAAGAAAATCCTGATTTGGAGTTCGTTTGCAAAATGGCCAAATCTCGAATCCTTTATATAGTAATTCAAGCAGATAAATCCCGAAAAAAATAGCAAATGAGCTCCAAAAATTATGAAAATTTCCAGATCACATTTTTTAAATTATTTGAAAAGTAGTGGTGAAGAAAAATCTAGATTAGGAGCTCGTTTAAAAAATGGTAAAGATCGGGTGTATAATAGGGGCAATTTCGGAAATAAATCCGAAATAAATAGTAAATGGACTCAAAAATTTTTGAAAGCTTCCAGAATGAAATTTTTTATTATTTCAGAAGTATTGAAAAAAGAAAATTCGAATTTGGAGTACGTTTTCTATTTATTTAGGTTCGAGGGGCAAAAAGGTCATTTCATCGAAAAAACAAAAAAAAAGGCAAATTTGTAATTGAGAAAAATATGAAAGAAGAAGGAATTGCTGGAATTTTCTTCCCTTGGTCAGCCAGCATAGAGGAGAAGAAGGAAGCTTGAACAATTTAACTCCCTAGTCACTATCAAGCCACATGCTACCACTAACACCTTGCAAATGGTCCCCCCTTCATCCAATGGCTTAGGTGCCTTGTAGGAAAGTTGAATGCACCATCCAATGGCCTAGTTTAAATGCCAAGATGAAATTTTTATTTGTCATGAAAGACCCTCATCTAATGGCCAAGAATGGAAGAAAAAAAGATGAGCACAATTCATCCAAGGGTGAGCATCCATTCAGTCAAGCAAGGGAGTGCATGGGATTGTCTCTTTTCATCCAATGGATTAGGCCATCTACAAGGGCTGAGTACACATGTTGAGGGATGGATTTAATCTACAAGATGTCATTTTTATGTTGTCTTCATCCAATGACCAAGAATGGAAGAGCACAACTCATCCAAGGGTAAGCACTCAAGTAGGCAAGCAAGGGAGTGCATGGGATTGGTCCTCTTTTGCATCTAAGGGCTGGGGTTACTACAAGGGCTGAGTACACATCTTAAGGGCTGCTATCAATTGGCAAGATGACATTTTTATGTTGTCATCAAAATATCTTAATCTAAAGGCAAAAATTGAGGGAGGAAAAAGTGCACATTTGATCCTATGCTGGAGAGGGCCATTCGGCCAAGGCTAAGGGACAAGGGCTGAGCATTTTTTTTTAATAAGTTTGGTGGCTGAATTCAGTAGCTAATTTGGCAAAAAAAATGGTTTTGAAAGAAAGAAAAAAAAAGGTTTTCAATAGAGAGCTTGAAGGTAGTCATCTCTACCAAGCTCTAGCATAGCTTTCTTCTTGTTTTTCATGGTGTTTTCTTGATTTTCTATCTTGTTTTCCTACTACATTTTTCATAGGAATAAAGTTTTTAATATTTACTTAAGCTTTCATCTCTTCTTCTTCATCAAAATGGTGGAAAACAAATTTTCATTTACATGGTGTTAGGCTTGGCCGAATATGGCATGTTTGCTTGCCTTGGTTTTCTTTTTCTTTCTTCCTTGCATGTTGTTGTGAAAAATGATTTTTAGAAGGTTTTTTAGAGTATTCTAAGGTTCTGATTTTTTACAAAAGATGAAGCAAAAAAGGTTGAAATGGCTACATGATCTTGGCTAGACCAAGTGACCATGGTTGGGAGAGAGGCTATGCCCATTTTTACCTACCATGAAGCTCACCTTAATTTTGCTGTTTAGCATGGTTTATTTTCTGATTTTTTGGAATGGAAAGGCTTCATGATCTTGGCAAGACCAAGTGACTATGGTTAGGTGAGAGGCTATGCCCATTTTATACCAACCATAGAGCTTAAGTTTTCTTGTTTTATTTACTAGTTTTGCTTGTTATTTGCTTTGCTTTGCATGTCTATGTTTAGTTTTTTATATGTTCTTTACATTATTTTTCATGCTATATTTGTTTATGTATTTCTATTCCATGCTTAATCATTTTTCTTGCACATTCGACCATTGTGTTCATGCTCATATTGTGCATTTTTTTATGTATCATGTCTTATTTTATAAATATGTTTGCATTTTTCATATATTGTCATATGGTCATTCGGCTATTCCACGTTAGTATGCTTTGCATGTGCATTTTCATCTTGTTTCTTGGCTTGTTTGCATCTCCATGTCATGAGTTAGCATATCTTGATATTTAGTATGCCTTGCATGTGCATGTGCATTTTCGTTTTGCTTATTGACTTGTTTGCATCTCCATGCCATGAGCTTGTACATTTTGATTTTAGTATGCCATATGCTTGTGAAAATGCTATGACAAAATGCCATCATTTGAGGTATATGACCATTCGGCTATTCCATTTAGTATGCCTTACATGTCTTTTTTTTATCTTGTTCCTTGACTTGTTTATATCTCCATGCCATGAGCTTGTATTTTGATTTTAGTATGTCATATGCTTATGAAAATGTCATGACATTATGCATCTTGATATGAGTTATCATGTACGTGTGCCATTTACTAGATAAGATTGCATTAGAGTATCATGTAACAACATTAAGCCTCTTCATGCATCCCTTGCCTTATCATGCATTTTCATTTTGTTTAGGTAACATGCTTTGCATTATCATATCTTAAAATTGTGTATTAGTTGTTGTTTGTTCCAGCATTGACATTAGTTTCATGGGTCATCGTATGTTCATAGTATTGCTATGCATGTTCATTACATTTTAGGTCTAGGCCATGTTGATATTTCCATGCATATTGGGTCTTAAATCACATTGGTATTGTCATGCATTACTATGCTACTTAGGCCTTAGGTTGCATTAGCATTTTCATGCATATTCATAACATATTAGGTCCAAGTCATATTTGCATTATCAAGCATTGTATGCATATGGAGTTAGGATAGCATTTATTGCCATGCAAACTCATGCTAGGCATTTAGGTTGTCTTGAATTGTCATGCATTTTCTTTACCATTTAGACCTTCAGACCATGCATTTCATACATTTCATTTGTTGTATGTTCATGCATTCCATTTCATTGCCACATGATTTATGACTTAGGCCAACCAATGGCTCAAAGTCATGCTCACTTGAGCATACTTGTGGAAAATTAAAGAGTTGTCAAATAGAGTATTCTACCTTTGTGATTTTTTTTACTTAGCCAATTTTTATCCAAGGTTTTTAAATGTTTTAGCTACTGTCCTTAGGTCTTTAGGATGATCTCCAACAATTTCTACTTTGATTTTTGAATGAATTTATCAAAGGCAAAAAATGTGTTTTGACAAAACAGTTTTTTTTTTTCACCCAGTACTCAAACTTCTCCTTTTTTTTGGGCAGTCATCTTTAATCAAAAAAGTAATTCAATTTTTTTCGTGTAGTTTTACATGTTTTGAGTCTCCAGTATTTTTTTTAGATTTTTTTGAATTTTCAAAAATAGGCAAAAAAACCGTGTGACAAAACCGAACAGTAGAGGCAGATTTGAAATCAAAAGAGGAATAATGGTTGAACTTGGCTACGGCATTTAGAGGGGGTCGGGTAGAAGCTTTAGCTACTGTCTTAGGGTAGTTTCTAATCCTTTTTAAACTTTAAAAATAATTTTATAAATCTCGGGTTAAGGGTGGTTAAGTCCGGGATTTTAAACTTAGGAAATTAGAACCATTTTAAAAGGGTTTGGTAAGGGTTTTAATTTTTATTCAAGTTTTTCCTCAAAATTGTTTTCAAACAATTACAAAGTTTTGTTTTTTTAGAAAAATCTAATTTGACATATTTTCCTAAGGTAACCGAATATCTCTTTAGATATACGGATTCCTTTATTTAGAGGAAAAAAATACATTTTCATGCATTGCATTTTTCATGTTCATGCATTTTATTTAAATGTGTGATTTTTGCTATGATATTTTCCATGGTATTATTATTATTTTGATTCACATTTTATGATCTTATATTGTTTTCCATATGATTTTGAATGTTTCATGATATCCTATATTTTTTTATTTAGTCATTTATTTTTGTCACATTATTTAGCATATACTATGTTCATGAATTTTTATTTTATTTTTATGCATATTTTCTGATAGCATTATTTTATGTTTCATGTCATTTCATCATATTCCATGTCATTTAGGTTTAATTATTTAGAATATGCCATATCATTTAAAATTGCCATGTCATTTAAATCATTTTATCTCATTTAGAATATACCATGACACTTAGGATTTTTCATTTTACCTAGAATATACTGTCATTTAAGTTATGTCATATCATTTAGGTTGCATTATATTATCTAGACTTTGTTATGTCATTTTATTTATGTCATACATGTTCATGTTCATATTTTTTAAATATTTTGAAAAAGTTAATGACTTTCAATAAAAATAAAGATATTCCCGAGTTAAAATAATTCATGAGTTCTCTACAGGGTTTGCTGGAAGGAATATCATCAATTATCATAAATAAAGAAATATCTTTCTTTCATAAAACGAGAATGATTCGGAAAAATTTTCAAATGAATACAAATTTCTATATTTTGCCGATTTTGTTGGGGAATATAGGAAAATTTTGAATTAATAAAATTCCGGATCATTTTCAATTAAAAATGGAATTATTTTTCTTAAAATTGGGAATTAACTTGAAATACTAAATTAAAAATCAACTTTTTACCGAGACTTGAGATAACACATGACTAATAAGGTACCGTTTTATACGGGCGTTGTGGGGGTGCTAATCTTTTCCGGCACGTAACCGAGTCCTGAACCCGATTCTTCGATTTTCTCTGGTTTATAATGCAAACTTGAAATTGGTTTTAAAAATGTTTTAATTAATTTTAAAATATTTTATAAAACCGGTTTTAATAGGTGGCCGATCACACCTAGCTAAAAAAGATTGGTGGCGACTCCATGTCTTTTTCAAGGTTATTTTCAAAACCTTCATTTTTCTAGAGGAATTAAGTCGACTTTTCCTCGATTTTTTTTTTTAATGTCACACTTAACGAATAAAAAAGTCTTCCGACGAGACATTATTTTTTAGGTTGCGACAACCATGATTCCACAATAATTTTAACTCATCTATTAATGGTCTTAGGAAAACATCAATATTCTTCGATGGACTATTCGGACCCGGAATTACCATATTAAGAATTAAATATGGTTGCTTCATACACATCCATTGTGGTAAATTATATACACAAAGCATTACTGGCCAACAAGAGTACGGTTTCGCTCCATGAGTAAACGGGTAAAACCCATCTGCACACAAACCCAATCTGACATTTCGAGATTCCACGACAAAAGACGGATGCCTTCAATTGAAGTCTTGCCATGCTTCACCATCAACAGGATGACTCAACACTCCATCATCCCTTCGGTTATGCGCATGCCATGTCATATTCTCAGCTGTCACCGTTGACATATACAATCTTTGAAGTCTAGAAATCAATGCCAAATAACGAAGAATCTTATAAGGAATTCTCTTTGACTTTCTAACACTTGATTTGTTTTGTTTATAACGAGGATGGCCACATACGGAACAAAATTCTAAGTGAATGGAGTCGTTATAAAACAATGTACAATTGTTGTTGCATACATGTATCATCTGATACTGAAGTCCAAATTTGGCCATTTTTTTCTTCATCCGATAAAAATACTCAGGTAAATTATCACTTTCTGGCAACATCCCTTTTATCATAATCATCAAACGATTGAAACACGATTTACTCATGTTAAATTCAGACTTCACATTTAACAGTTGTGACACAGCAGATAAAGTTTGTGTTTTTTACATCCTGACCACGACGGTTCATCTAATTCGTTCAACAACGAATAAAAGTTTCTTGAACTTAAATTCGGTTGATCATCTTGAACCATTGTCTCATCAACATTGTAATTACCACCAACACCATGATTCGGGTTTAGAGCATCCATAACCATTCTAGCATAAGGATTATCTCTTTCAACGTCACTACTTATCTCGACTTCATCATTATGCATCATTGATGACTGACCTTGATGACTTTCACCATGTGTATTCCAATTCTCCTTAAACTCTCTATTATACAAGTGTTTATGCACATCATCAATTTCTGCAAACCGATTATTCTGACACTTCACACAAGGGCATCTAATTCTATTATCCTTTACGTACTCGCTGTGAGCATATGCAAAACCTAAAAATTCTTCAACTCCATTCAAATACTCGTTACTAATATATTGAGAGTCGTCCAACACCGATACATCCAAGATTTATTGTGCTCCATTGTCTAAGCCTAAGTAAACTATCAACAATACAATAACACAATAAACACAATGAGACATTATACAATTTCATAACTAACAATTATTTTATAGACATTATTGGCAGAGTTTGTTTAAGTTTTATATAAGTAACATTTCGTAGACAATTATTTTATGTGTTTATTTCGACACAATGTTAGGTAATATTGTCCACTTTAGCATTTCTCTCTTGAAAAATTATAACAATTATAACAAATCAAACAATTTTAATGGACAATTATAACAAATCAAATAACTATAACAAATAGGCAATTTTAACAATATTTTTTAAATATTTTTATCAATTTTTGAATTTTACAAAATAAAAAAAATGAAAAAAAATGAATCTTATAGCTTGGGACGACGAAGACGGTGGTCAAACGACAAAGGCGAGCAGTGGCTCGCTGGTGACTGTCGGACGGCGTAGGCGCTGCGGTCAAAAAATGGAAAATCTGGTAGGGAATTTGTAAAAAAATCAAATAATTATAACCATTATAATAAATCAAACAATTATAACAAATCAAATAATTTTAATGGACAATTATAACAAAGAATTATAACAAATCAAATAATTATAACATATCAAATAACTTTAATGGACAATTATAACAATTATAATAAATCAAAAAAATACATCAATTATAACAAATCAAATAATTATAACAATTATAACAAATCAAACAATTTTAATGGACAATTATAACAAATGAAATAACTATAACAAATAGACAATCTTAACAATATTTTTTAAAATATTTTATCAAATTTTGAATTTTACAAAATAAAATGAAAAAAAATGAATCTTACAAGCTTGGGACGGCGAAGGCGATGGTCGAACGAAGAAGGCGCGCGGTGGCTCACTGGTGGTGGTCGGACTGCGTAGGTGCTGCGGTTAGAAAATGGGGAATCTGGTAGGGCATTTGTAAAAAAATTTTGTTAAAAACTCGAAATAAAGAAAGAAAATGGAAAGAGAGAAGATACCAGATGCACGGTGGTCGAACGACGAAGGCTCGCGGTGGTCAGATTGGGATGGTCGGACGGTGAATGAGTGACGGTCAGAAGGCGGTGGGACTTGGAAGGGTCTCGGGCAGGGGACCAGAGGAAGAGAAAACGGAAAGAGAGAAAATGGAAGAAGAAGTCTCGGGCATTGTTATGCCCGAAACTATCACCGACGGAATCCCATTATTACCAACGAAATTTTTGTCGGTAATACTTTTGGCGAACTTTCAAATTCCATCTGTCGGTGATAAGTGCGTAATTGCATACATTTTCATGTATTATTTCCTTATACTTTGTGCTTTAATTCTTAAGTTCATTGATAAATTATTATATTTTTATGAATTATAGGTATTTTAGAAGAGATGAAGTCAAAACATGTCAATTATGATGTTAAAGAGCTTATAAAGTCACAATCAAAAGATGGAAGAAGACTTGAGAGTCAAAAAGATCAAATTCTTAGTGCTAGATGATCAGGCAGATCTGACCTCCGGAGCTTGTTGCAAGGAAATCTTATGTTAATGTCATTATTTGAAGAAACTTGCTTCTTGACTTTTGAATCTGACTTGAATACCTTTCCAACGAAAGCTTACACGCCTAAATCGGATGACGGATGGTCATCCAAATTAGTCGACGAAGTGCGAGATAGTGTAGCAGTCGCGAAACCGACATCAGCGAGCAAAAACGTGCAAATCAGTGAGCTTGGCATCGCGGCGCCAACCTTACTGCCTCCAAAATCGAGAAAAATATCAAAACTCGTAAAACTTGCCTATTTTGCAATCCTTTGACTCCTAGCTTCCTTGATCAGCAAGAAAGGGTTTCCAAGACTTGAAAGCTCTATAAATACCATCTTTTGAGCTACCAACTATGTCATGGTTTTGATTATTTATCAAATCTTCTTCTTATTCTTATTTAATTTCTCTAAGTTTTATTTTATTTTTCTTCTTAGTTTCTTTTGAATATTCATGTTTATATTGACAATGCCTATGTAAGGCTAAACTTTTTTTTTTTTTTTTTGTTAAGGGTGATTTCAAAGCCCTAGACATGTTTTGTAATTAATTTTCAGATTCTATCTATCATTAATTTTCTATCAAAGTTGCTTATGTTCTTCCATAAGAATTGTTTATGATTTTTATCTTGATTTGTTTAGGATGCATACTAGATTGATCTTGATAATTATTTAATGCTAGTTTAGGAGTCTTGATCCGTGTAATTGTCTTGATTTCCTATTCATAAGTGGCAATTTGTGATTAATGATTATGGTCAAGTTTTCGCTAATTGCAAAGTGAAACATAACCTAAGTTAAACAATTCATGTTCATGCTTTTGTTGCTTAGATCAACCTATCTTTCTCATCATAAAACTGCTGTCAAATTAAATTTAGAGATGTTTATCCTAGGTTGTTTGATAGTTAAAGATTACGTAGTGGCGTTCGTCCTGCTTAACGACGAACTAAGGAAGGATTGGGGTAACACAGGATGTTGTTATCTACGGTTGTTAATTTTGATAGCTAATTGATGTTGATAGATTTGAAATTGATTTTCAATGATGTCTAGTGGTGGAGAATGAAACCTTAACCATACTTCTCTCATATTTGATTGTTTCTTATTTACTTGTTTTCTATTTTTCTTGTTTTATTTACTTTTAAAATTATTTCAAAAACCCCATTTTCTTTTATTGTTCTTTATAAATAAACTAAAATATAAATAATAATTTATATTATATTAAATTAGTTTTATAAATATTAAATAATTTATTAAAAGTATAAAATATTTATTTACATTAATTTTATAAAAATTATTTTAAGTTTGTTTTTACTTTTTTCTCTTCCCTTTTTTCTTGTTAATAAATAAATACACAGAAGAAAAAATAATTTATAATATAATTTAAATTTAAAAAATTAAATAATTTATAAAAAATATAAAAATATTTATTTACATTAATTTTCTTTTCTTTTTTATGTACTGTTATAAATAATTAAATAAAAATTAATTATTTTGTAATAATTAAATAATTTATAAAAATAATATATTTATTTTAATTAATTAAAAAAGTTATTTTCCTTTTTTCTTTCTTTGCTTTTATAAATAATTTAATTTTGTAAAAAATTAAATAATTTATCAAATATAAATATTTATTTGCATTATTGTTTTTTGTAAATATATTTTATTTTTATTTTTCTTTTCTTTTCTTTTCTTTTATTTTTTCTTTTTCTTTTTCTTTTATTTTTATTTTTATTTTTCTTTTATTTTATTTTATTCTCTCCACCAAACTCTCGTCGATTGAAAAAGAGAAATTTGAATCCCCACCACTAGTACGACCTTACGAAGGATCAGACTGCCATTCATAAAACTTGATAGGCATTGCAAGTGGCCAAATTTGATCCCTTGCGCTAGATCGAGGAGGGTCTAATTTGGCGTTTTATGGCAGATTCGGTCAAGGTAGTTGTCGCCTCAACTTCAGCATTGGAGTCGACATAAAAAATATAAAATTTTAATTAAATGAATGTAAATAAATATTTATATTTAAAAATTATTTATTTTTTTATAAAAAATAATTTATTTAAAAAAAATAAAAAGGAAAAAAGAAATAAGAAATAAGAAATAAGAAAAAGGAAAATAAATTTTATTTTTATTATAAAATTAACGTAAATAAATATATTATATATTTTTAAATTATTTTATTTTTGAAAATTTAATTTAAATTATTTTTATTTATTAATAAAGAAGAAAAAGGAAAAAGGAAAAAAATGTAAAAATGTAAAAAAACTTAAAATATTTTTATAATATTAATGCAAATAAATATTTTCTATTTTTTTTATAAATTATTATTTTTTATAAAATTAGTTTAATTTATAATATAATTATTATTTTTTATTTATAAAGAGGAGAAAAAAGAAAAATATAATAAAGAAGAAATAAAATATATTTTATATTAATAAGAAAATGGAAAAGAAAAAATTTGAAATGAAAAAAGAAAGACAAAAGATAAAAGACAAAAACAATGATTACATCAGCAGATGACATTTTTATAATTTACACGTCACATGTCATCTGTCATTTAACGCCATTCTGATAGTCTAAGTAACGGAAGGACTACATTGATACAAAGCTATAACAAGATCTGATTGATACGTTTTGAAATTTAAAAATCAATATAAAATATGCCATATAATTTAAAGACCATCGATGTTATTAACTCTTTTCCCTTTGAATTGTTTTGCTCCTTATAGATTACACAAATCACAACATGAAGAAATAATATATTCCAATGTGATTGCTTGTCAATTTAAAATTTAAAGACAATCAGTGAAAACAATTCAGTGATTATTATTTTTGTGTCTGTCTTAGATTTAAATATGGACAAACATACAAACAGAACAAGCAAGTTTATGATTAAATCGTTGTTCATTGTGTATTCAATACTGCATATAAATATATAACTATAAACATAACAAGAATATATAAAGAACAGATAACTAATCTGACTTTCGGCATAACAGATTATATCAAAATATTCAACTACGAGCATTACATAAAATGACATATACTCACAATTTTCGGTAGAACATAAAATAGGAGTTTGAGTCAAGATAAAACCTCTGACCTTAAAACGATTATCGGTTCTGTTAATCAGTTAACTGAACAAAGTTCGGTTCGATTATCGGTTAATTCTTTTGGAAGATTTCGGTTATCGGTTAATTCAATTCAGTTAAGCGAAAATAACTGAATTACACAAATTAACAGAAACTATAGTAATGTTCATTATGTTTTTACTTTATCATGCTTTCTTAGTTGTTTTAGTATGTTTGATATTTGAATTTTATAATAGTTTTATTATGCTTTGCTTTTGGATTTTGGTTGGTTGGATAGATTATTTGGATATAAAATCATGTATTAAAATAGGTTGCAAAATAAATTAGGTATTTATTTCGGTTAATTCGAAAATCGGCCGAATTAATCGAAATAATTTCGGTTCAGTTAATTTACCGTTTTAACATTTCGGTTCGGTTAACGATTAATGAAAAACAAATTTGATTAATTCAATTAATGATAATTCGGTTTGATTACCGCACCCTAGCTTTAGTCGAGGACCGATACTATTGGCCTCAACCCAGTCTAGTCCAGTACGCGCGGTCTAGCCCATTTTTTGTGTAGATCCTCACCCTTCACAAAACATGGGTGCCCCTTGGGACCCAACCCAACATGGGACGCTAGCTTATATAAACAACAAGCACAAGCCTTCTTTGTTCAATGTGGGATTTCGTACCATACACAATATCAATCAACTTTCTTTTTATTCAAGTGGGTGTTTAATGAAACCAAATTTTCATTCAAACATGATATCAATTGTGTACATAATTATACACCGTAAATCCATTTACGATAAACTACGTATTAATATATGTATTTCGTATTTATATACTAAAATATAAGCCATGATATCCAACACAAAACTGGTAATGGTAGACGAACACCTTGAAAGCAACGTAAAATAATATTCTAGGGAAAAAACCAAAAGGGGTTCCTAGGTGTTTTATATACCCTTTTTAGGCTTTAACATTTTAAAGTTCTGACCTTCAAATTTAACAGAAAAGTTCCCATTTGAGTATTTCTTAGGTTGAAACATAAAAATGACTTCTTCATTTCAAGTGCAGATATCATCCTCGTCATTGTCATCAGCCGATATAATTGGTAGTAATGATGGATGATATTATCATGGAGGTTCTATTGCGTTCGCCAGCAAAAACAGTTCTCAAGTTCAAATTAGTATCCAGAAGGTGGTTCTATCTTATCTCAGATCACAATTTCGTCGTTCGCCATTCTCGTCAGAATGCTAAAGCTACTGTCTCTGGTTTTATCCTAGCTTGTATGTCGAGTTTTTCAAAATGCCACCACCAAATATATATGTATGTTTCCTTAGATGAAAATGAAAACTCTACCCGAGGCCCAGCAGGTCGCCCCTCTTTTGATCCTTGTGCCCCGGGCCGGGTTCTATCATAATTTCACAGTCTTGCCATGGCTTACTTCTATGTTACAACCAAAGGTACGGCTCACCTGCTCCCTGCAGTTCAGGCATTACATTTTCAACCCTGCCACCAACAGATTCTCCATTATTCCTGAACCGGTCGGGAATAGAACCTGTATTAATTTCTTTAGTCTAGCGTATGACCCAACCATATCACCTTTCTATCAGGTTGTTTGTGTTCAGTTCTATAAATCAAGTTGTAATGTTCAGATATATTCATCTGAAACACAAATTTGGAGGAATGCTAGAAATCATTATTTCGGTTCATTCTTCATACAATTTCGTCATGGAGTCTTTTGGAATGATGGGATTTATTGGATCGATCCTTATGATGGGAATTCGTCTCGCTTTGACATTGAACAGGAAACGCTGCAAGCAATGCCAGGGCCTCCACTTCCTGAGGATTGGAATTCTAATAATTTCAGGCATTGTATGGAATCTCAAGGCCATTTGTTCTTCATCGATTTTGACTGTCCTGAATACATCATATATGAAATGCAGACTGACTGTTCAAAATGGACGCTGAAGCATCGCATAGATATAAACTTGATTGTCAATGCATTTCCAGACATGACCAAAAAGCAAAGAAATTTCTTCAAATTCACTGCTAGAGTTGGAGCAATTCATCACTCTGGTGTCACTAGTTGAAGTTAAAAATGAAGGGCCATTGTTGGTGATGTACATACCAGGTAGGTTTATATCTTATAGATTCAAGGATAATACTTTCAAGACTCTTCGTAATGTTATGTTTTATGATCCAAAATGTTTCCATTGGTATAATACTTTTAACTACATGGAGACACTGTCCTATGTTTGATTACATTATTTCTAATACAGATTCCTTTGCAATGTAACCTGTAGAAATTTTATGTCCTTTTTGTTAGATATCATAGTATATATTAAGTGTATATATACGAAATACGTATTTTAATATGTAGGTTGTCGTAGTTAGATACACGATGTACATTTACTTACACAAATGATATCAAAGTGAATGAGAAATTAGTCTCATTATTTACCCACTTGGATAGGAAGGTTGAAGGTATGTGTGGTAGTCAATCCCACATAGGACTAAGAATGACTTTAGCTTATAGAAACTATAAGCTAGAGTGTCATGATGGGTTGGGCCCCAAGGGGCACCTAAGTTTTTGTGAAGGGTGAGGACCTACACAACTTGGGTTGGACCACACGCGCGCCACCGCCGAGCCGGGCTTGGGCTGGGTCGAGTTGGGTTTGGGTCAGTAATTAATTTTTTACTGCCCAACCGGCTTAATTTTTTTAACCAAACCGAACCAGCTCAACACCAACCAGCCGAACCAGCTCAGCTCAGCACCAACCAGCTTTATGTTTGTCAGAATAATTCATTTTCTAGAATGTGTCTGTTCGGTTTCTTTGCCTTTTCAGTTGTGTTTTGCCTGTTGGATTGAACCGGTTCATTGTAACAGACTTGTCATTTGACTGAACCGGTTCCTGTCCAACAGATGTGTCTGACCGAACAAACTTCTCTGTATCTATAAATAGGAGTGTTTGTATCTGTTTCAATTCACTAATTCACCGAAAATATTCTTGTCTTCTGAGAGAGAGACTTCAACATTCTTCTGTTCGCTGTGTTGCATCCGGGTGTGCTCCCATTTGCAACGTATATCGAGGAAACCAGGGACACTATTTGCATCGATACTGTAAGCACCTTAGACAGGCAAAAAACGTCTTAAGGTTAGAGGTCCAACCTTGACTCGATATTGATTTTTTCAAATCAATTACTGTAAGTGTCTTTGTTCGATTCTACATATTTGTTGTAATCTGCTTGTGTATATATATATATATATATATATTCAGTTTTTTTTTTTTACTTTCTGTTTATATTTTACAGTATATAGCTTCTTCTATATTTCCAACATTCTTAAGACGTTTTTGTTTCTGCTTTATTTGTTATATATTGTGTTTGTATATTGTTACGGTGTTTGAACTTGTATATACTATATTCAATGCTATAGTACCCGTTCAAACTGTTTGCTTTATATTGTTATATGCTTTATACTGTTTGTTTATTTTATATAAACTATAGTAGCGTTTTTTCTTTTAATTGTTATAACACTGACTTCATTTCAGTGTTTGGTTCATTTTTATATATACTATTCTTTCTAACTTCTTTTTGTTTTATATATATATATTTGTCTTACTTGCTTTATTATAGAATATATATATATTCTGTTTAGTTTGGTTTTCAATATTTCCTCTTATATATTGTTTTCGTTTGTTTCGTTCATACTGTTTGCTTTTATAATATATACATATATATTATTTGCTATTGTTCACGTGATTTTCATATATATAGTTTCCGTGAATATATATTGTTTATATATATATATATATTTGTTTGAATATTTAGATTTTGTGATATTTTTTTTACTACAAGTGTTTATATTCTTAGTTACATAATTTTTTATGTATAATTATATTTGTATATTTTTTATACAAGTTGATCCTATTATTCTTGAATAATAGATGGCCGAAACATCTACCGGTATTGCTAGAGCGCCTGTAGCGCCACAACCTCTACATGTAACACATGGTGAGAAACCCGAGAAGTTCAATGGTCAGGACTTCAAACGATGGCAGCAAAAGATGTTGTTCTATTTGACCACCCTCAATCTAGCCAAGTTCTTACGGGAGGAGGCCCCGACTTTGAACGAGGGAGAGACCGATACTACAATGGTAGCCTCGGTAGATGCATGGAAGCATTCTGACTTCCTATGAAAGAACTACATCCTCAATGGTTTGGACAACACGTTATACAACGTGTATAGTCCAATAAAGACAGCGACAGAGCTATGGGAGTCTTTGGAAAGAAAATACAAAATCGAGGATGCCAACACAAAGAAATTTGTGGTTGGCCGGTTTCTGGATTTTAAGATGGTGGACTCGAAAACCATTATAAGTCAAGTTCAAGAGTTTCAATTGATTCTCCATGAGATCTTTGCCGAGGGAATGACTCTAAGTGAATCATTCGAAACGACAACTTTGATAGAGAAACTCCTTCTTTCGTGGAAGGATTTCAAGAACTATCTAAAGCACAAACGAAAGGAGATGTCTTTAGAGGACTTGATTGTTCGATTGAGAATCGAGGAGGATAATCGTTGTTCAGAGAAGAGGGTCATGGTCCAGACCATGGAAGCCAAAGCGAATGTTGTTGAACTTTCGAAAAAGACCAACAAGAGGAAATTCGTTGGTTCAAGTTCTTCCCAAGCAAAGAAGGGAATGGATTTTAGGAAGTTCATGGGAAATTGTTTTAACTGCAAAAAACCCGGACACCGTGCAAAGGACTGCCGACAGAACAAGAAGAAGAAAGCTCAAGCCAACCTAGTTGATGATTTTGAGCTTGCTACTGTTGTTTCACAAGTGAACTTGGTGGAAAACCCTAAGACATGGTGGGTTGATACCGGGGCTACTTGTCACGTATGTTCTGAAAGGAAGAGTTTCTCCGAATATAAAGAAGTTGCTAATGATGAGCAGCTTTATATGGGAAACTCTACGGCTTGCAAGGTACAAGGCAATGGAAAGATGGTACTCAAGATGACCTCCGGGAAGCAACTCACATTGAACAATGTTGTTCATGCTCCCGAAATTCGAAAGAATTTGGTTTCCGACTCTTTATTGAGAAAAAATGGGGTTAGGCTCGTATTCGAGTCTGATAAATTTGTACTCACCAAGAGTGGGATATTTGTGGGAAGGGGATATCTTTGTGATGGGCTTTTTAAGCTCAATGTTTTGACAATTGTACCCAAGAATAAGATTATTAATAATAATATTTCTTCTGTTTACTTGGTTGAGTCCCCTACTTTATGGCATGGTAGATTAGGTCATGTAAATTACAATACCTTGCAGAAAATTAGCAATTTGGATTTACTTCCGAAATTTGTCATTGACAAGAATCACAAATGTGAAATTTGTGTAGAATCCAAACTAGCTAAGGCTCATTTCTATTCAATAGAAAGAAGTAGTGAATCTCTAGAGTTAATTCACACTGATATTTGTGATTTAAAATTTGTGCAAACTAGAGGTGGTAAAAAGTATTTTATTACTTTTATAGATGATAGCACACGATATTGTTACGTCTATTTGCTAAAAAGCAAAGACGAGGCCTTGGAAGCATTTAAGCTCTTTAAGAATGAGGTTGAAAATCAACTAAGCAAGAAAATCAAGAAAATAAGGAGTGATAGAGGTGGTGAATATGATTCATTTTTTAATGAATTCTGTTCGGAAAATGGAATCATCCATCAAACCACTGCTCCTTATTCACCTCAACAAAATGGTATTGCAGAATGCAAGAACCGAACGTTGAAAGAAATGATGAACGCTTTGTTGATAAGTTCAGGGTTACCTCAGAACTTGTGGGGGGACGCTATTTTATCAGCTAATTATATTTTAAATAAAATACCCGAGAACAAGTTAGACAAGACACCGTATGAATTGTGGAAGGGTCTAAGACCAAACTACATATACATGAAAGTGTGGGGGTGTCTTGCGAAGGTAGCCGTTCCTCCACCTAAAAAGGTCAAGATAGGACCTAAAACTATTGATTGCGTATTCATTGGACATGCAAACAATAGTGCTGCTTACCGTTTTCTTGTATTCAAGTCGGACATTCCCGATATTCATATCAATACGATAATGGAATCAAGGAATGCTTCGTTCTTTGAAGATGTTTTTCCTTATAAGGAAAAACAAGAAAACAAGACTGCAAAGAGAACTCATGAGTCTTCGAGTAGTAATCCACATATGGATGAAGAGGAACAAGAGGAACCTAGAAGGAGCAAACGGGCTAAAGTACCGACTACTTATGGTCCTGATTTTTTAACATATTTGTTAGAAAATGAACCTCAAACTTTTAGCGACTCTATGTCATCTCCAAAAACACAATTCTGGAAAGAGGCCGTTAACAATGAAATAGAATCCATCATGCAAAATCATACATGGGAACTGGTGGATCTTCCTCAAGGGCATAAGCCTTTAGTATCCATATGGATATTTAAGAGGAAGATGAAAGCAGATGGAACAATTGATAAATATAAAGTCCGTGTTGTAATAAAAGGATACAGGAAAAAGGAAGGGCTCGATTATTTTGATACATATTCACCAGTTACGAGAATAACATATATTCGAATGTTAATAGCTATAGCAGCTCTTAACAATCTCGTTATACACCAAATGGATGTTAAGATAGCTTTCCTGAATGGAGATTTAGACGAAGAAATTTATATGGAACAACCCGAAGGGTTCAAAGTTTCGGGACAGGAAAGAAAGGTTTGTGGACTTGTTAAATCATTATATGGTTTAAAACAACGTCCTAAACAATGGCATCAAAAATTTGACAATACAATGTTGTCAAATGGTTTTCGTATTAATGAATGTGATAAATGCGTTTACGTAAAAGATACGAATAAGGGATATGTCATTGTTTGTCTATACGTAGACGATATGTTGATCTTAGGCAGTAACTATGAGATCATAAAAGCTACCAAAACTTGGTTGCCCAGTAAGTTTGATATGAAAGATATAGGTGTAGCTGATGTGGTTTTAGGAATTAAAATTTATAATACACAAGATGGCTTGGTAATATCTCAAGATCATTATGTAAATAATATTCTTTAGAAATTCAGCAAGAATGATAACGATATAGCCAAAACACCCGTAGATGTTCATTTACATCTAAAGAAAAATACTGGTGATGCAATATCTCAATTAGAATATTCGCGAATAATTGGTAGTCTTATGTATCTTATGAACTGCACAAGACCAGATATAGCTTACTCAGTCAGCAAACTGAGTCGATTTACTTGTAATCCTAGAGAGGATCACTGGAAGGCCATTGTGAGGGTACTTAGATATTTGAGATACACCTCAAGTTATGGACTACACTATACAAGATATCCAGCTATACTTGAAGGGTACACTGATGCAAACTGGATATCCGATACTAAAGATTCTAAATCTACTAGCGGATTTATCTTTACTATTGGAGGAGCTGCAGTGTCATGGAAATCTTCTAAACAAACATGTATTTCCAGATCCACTATGGAATCTGAGTTTATAGCTTTAGATAAAGCTGGAGAAGAAGCAGAATGGCTTCGGAATTTTTTAGAAGATATTCCATGTTGACCGAAACCTGTGCCGGCAATAAGTATACATTGCGATAGTCAATTTGCAATTGGTAGGGCATATAGTAGTTTATATAACGGTAAATCTCGACACATTCGTCGAAGACACAATACCGTTAGACAGTAGCTCTCAAATGGAATTATCTCTATTGATTATGTAAAATCAAAGGATAATATTGCGGATCCGCTTACTAAAGGTTTAACAAGAGAGCAAGTAAATACATCATCGAGGGGAATGGGTCTTAAGCCTATAAATTAAAGTTACATAGTGGAAACCCAACCTAGCTGACTAGAGATCCCAAGATATAGGTTCAAAAGGGGCAACTAAATTATGTAACTATGTGTAAGCACTAACAGAGTTAAACACTCTTATTCATTCTTATGATGATTTAGTGCTGCCTGCAAGGTAGGATAAGTTATGCTTTTAATGATTCTTATAGCTTGATAAATAATCAAGTGGGGTATTGCAGGATACTCTTAATGAGCAATCACCTATTATGAGTAAGAAACGTGGCCACTTCTATGAGAATTGATCAGGCTAAATCCTCTAGAGTAATCATAAGAAACCAGGAAGTGTCCGAGGCCAAAATGGACACAACCGTGAGAACCGAAGATGTTCGAAGGGGAATTGTGTGATAATTATTGTCTTGGTTTACACTAAAGGCTGAATAGTTCAAGACATCACGTTCACTAGTTAGCTGAGTAAATCCGATAGTTATTCACTATGGAGTGTTCAAAGCCAGAAGCTATCTATCTTGATGCAATTACTCTTCAAAGAAAGTCTCTCTCATACTCCGAGTCAGTTCGTCATTTTATTCAGACAATATTCATTCATGCGGGGGATTGTTAGATATCATAGTATATATTAAGTGTATATATACGAAATACGTATTCTAATACGTAGGTTGTCGTAGTTAGATACACGGTGTACATTTACGCACACAAATGATATCAAAGTGAATGAGAAATTAGTCTCATTATTTACCCACTTGGATAGCAAGGGTTGAAGGTATGTGCGGTAGTCAATCCCATATAGGACTAAGAATGACTTTAGCTTATAGTTTATATAAGCTAGAGTGTCATGATGGGTTGGGCCCCAAGGGGCACCCAAGTTTTTGTGAAGGGTGAAGACCTACACAACTTGGGCTGGACCACACGCGCGCGCCGCCGCTGCCGAGCCGGGCCGGGCTTGGTCTTGGGCTGGATCTGGTCGGGTCTGGGTTTGGGTCAGTAGTTAATTTTTTACTGCCCAACCGGCTTAATTTTTTGACCAAACCGAACCAGCTCAACACCAACCAGCCGAACCAGCTCAGCTCAACACCAACCAGATTTATGTTCCTCCGAATAATTCATCTTTTAGGATGTGTCTGTTCGGTTTCTTTGCCTTTTCAGTTGTCTCTTTGCCTGTTTGATTGAACCGGTTCATTGTAACAGACTTGTCTTTTGACTGAACCGGTTCCTGTCCAACAGATGTGCTTGACCGAATAGACTTCTCTGTATCTATAAATAGGAGTGTTTGTATCTGTTTCAATTCACTAATTCATCGAAAATATTCTTGTCTTCTGAGAGAGAGACTTCAACATTCTTTTGTTCGCTGTGTTTCATACGGGTGTGCTCTCATTTGCAACGTATATCGAGGAAACCTGGGAGACGATTTGCATCGATACTGTAAGAACCTTAGACAGCAAAAAACATCTTAAGGTTAGAGGTCCAACCTTGACTCGATATTGATTTTTTAAAATCAATTACTGTAAGTGTGTTTGTTCGATTCTGCATATTTGTTGTAATCAACTTGTATATATATATATATATATCCAGTTTTTCTTTTACTTTCTGTTTATATTTTAGAGTATATAGCTTCTTCTATATTTCCAACATTCTTAAGACGTTTTTGTTTCTGCTTTATTTGTTATATACTGTGTTTGTATATTGTTACGGTGTTTGAACTTGTATATACTATATTCAATGCTATAGTACCCGTTCAAACTGTTTGCTTTATATTGTTATATGCTTTATACTGTTTGTTTATTTTATATAAACTATAGTAGCGTTTTTTCTTTTAATTGTTATAACACTGACTTCATTTCAGTGTTTGGTTCATTTTTGTATATACTATTCTTTCTAACTTCTTTTTGTTATATATATATATATATATATATATATTTGTCTTACTTGCTTTATTATAGAATATATATATATTCTGTTTAGTTTGGTTTTCAATATTTCCTCTTATATATTGTTTTCGTTTGTTTCGTTCATACTGTTTGCTTTTATAATATATACATATATATTATTTGCTATTGTTCACGTGATTTTCATATATATAGTTTCGGTGAATATATATTGTTTATATATATATATTTTGTTTGAATATTTAGATTTTGTGATATTTTTTTTACTACAAGTGTTTATATTCTTAGTTACATAATTTTTGTTGGATAATTATATTTGTATATTTTGTATACAAGTTGACCTATTATTCTTGAATAATAGATGGCCGAAACATCTACCGGTATTGCTAGAGCGCCCGTAGCACATGGTGAGAAACCCGAGAAGTTCAATGGTCAGGACTTCAAATGATGGCAGCAAAAGATGCTGTTCCATTTGACCACCCTCAATCTAGCCAAGTTCTTACGGGAGGAGGCCTCAACTTTGAACGAGGGGGAGACCGATACTACAATGGAAACCTCGGTAGATGCATGGAAGCATTCTGACTTCCTATGCAAGAACTACATCCTCAATGGTTTGGACAACACGTTATACAACGTGTATAGTCCAATAAAGACAGCGAGAGAGCTGTGAGAGTCCTTGGAAAGGAAATACAGAACCGAGGATGCCGGCATAAAGAAATTTGTGGTTGGCCGGTTTCTGGATTTTAAGATGGTGGACTCGAAAACCATTGTTAGTCAAGTTCAAGAGTTTCAATTGATTCTCCATGAGATCTTTGCCTAGGGAATTACTCTAAGTGAATCATTCGAAACGACAACTTTGATAGAGAAACTCCCTCCTTCGTGGAAGGATTTCAAGAACTATCTAAAACACAAACGAAAGGAGATGTCTTTAGAGGACTTAATTGTTTGATTGAGAATCGAGGAGGATAATCATAGTTCAGAGAAGAGGGTCATGGTCCAGACCATGGAAGCCAAAGCGAATGTTGTTGAACATTCGAAAAAGACCAACAAGAGGAAATTCGTTGGTTCAAGTTCTTCCCAAGCAAAGAAGGGAACGGATTTTAGGAAGTTCACGGGAAATTGTTTTAACTGCAACAAACCCGGACACCGTGCAAAGGACTGCCGACAGAACAAGAAGAAGAAAGCTCAAGCCAACCTAGTTGATGATTTTGAGCTTGCTGCTGTTGTTTCACAAGTGAACTTGGTGGAAAACCCTAAGACATGGGGGGTTGATACCGGGGCCACTTGTCACGTATGTTCTGAAAGGAAGCGTTTCTCCGAATATAAAGAAGAGTCTAATCATGAGCAACTATATATGGGAAACTCTATGGCTTGCAAGGTACGAGGCCATGGAAAGGTGGTACTCAAGATGACCTCCGGGAAGCAACTCAAATTGAACAATGTTGTTCATGCTCCCGAAATCCGAAAGAATTTGTTTTTCGGCTCTTTATTGAGCAAAAATAGGGTTAGACTCGTATTCGAGTCTGATAAATTTGTACTCACCAAGAATGGGATATTTGTGGGAAGGGGATATCTTTGTGATGGGCTTTTTAAGCTCAATGTTATGACAATTGTACCCAAGAATAAGATTATTAATAATAATATTTCTTCTGTTTACTTGGTTGAGTCCCCTACTTTATGGCATGGTAGATTAGGTCATGTAAATTACAAGACCTTGCAGAAAATCAGCAATTTCGATTAACTTTCAAAATTTGTCATTGACAAGAATCAAAAATGTGAAATTTGTGTAGAATCCAAACTAGCTAAGGCTCCTTTCTATTGAATAGAAAGAAGTAGTGAATCTCTAGCGTTAATTCAAACTGATATTTGTGATTTAAAATTTGTGCAAACTAGAGGTGGTAAAAAGTATTTTATTACTTTTACAGATGATAGCATACGATATTGTTACGTCTATTTACTAAAAAGCAAAGACGAGGCCTTGGAAGCAATTAAGCTCTTTAAGAATGAGGTTGAAAATCAACTAAGCAAGAAAATAAGGATTGATAGAGGTGGTGAATATGATTCATTTTTTAATGATTCTGTTCGGAAAATGGAATCATCCATCAAACCACTGCTCCTTATTCACCTCAACAAAATGGTATTGTAGAATGCAAGAACCGAACGTTGAAAGAAATGATGAACGCTTTGTTGATAAGTTCAGGGTTTCCTCAGAACTTGTGGGGGAAGCTATTTTATCAGCTAATTATATTTTAAATAAAATACCCCAGAAGAAGTTAGACAAGACACCGTATGAATTGTGGAAGGGTCTAAGACCAAACTACATACACTTGAAAGTGTGGGGGTGTCTTGCGAAGGTAGTCGTTCCTCCACCTAAAAAACTCAAGATAGGACCTAAAACTATTGATTGCGTATTCATTGGATATGCAAACAATAGTGCTGCTTACCGTTTTCTTGTATTCAAGTCGGACATTCCCAATATTCATATCAATACGATAATGGAATCAAGGAATGCTTGGTTCTTTGAAGATTTTCTTCCTCATAAGGAAAAACAAGAAAACAAGATTGAAAGAGAACTCATGAGTCCTCGAGTAGTAATCCACATATGGATGAAGAGGAACCTAGAAGGAGCAAACAGACTAAAGTACCGACTACTTATGGTCCTGATTTTCTAACATATTTGTTAGAAAATGAACCTCAAACTTTAAGCGAGGCTATGTCGTCTCCAGAAACACAATTCTAAAAAGAGGCTGTTAACAATGAAATATAATTCATCATGCAAAATCATACATGGGAACTGGTGGATCTTCCTCAAGGGCATAAGCCTTTAGAATCCAAATGGATATTTAAGAGGAAGATGAAAGCAGATGGAACGATTGATAAATATAAAGCCCGGCTTGTAATAAAAGGATACAGGCAAAAGGAAGGGATCGATTATTTTGAAACGTATTCACTAGTTACGAGAATAACATCTATTCGAATGTTAATAGCTATAGAAGCTCTTAACAATCTCGTTATACACCAAATGGATGTTAAGACAGCTTTCCTGAATGGAGATTTAGACGAAGAAATTTATATGGAACAACCCGAAGGGTTCAAAGTTCCGGGACAGGAAATGAAGGTGTGTAGACTTGTTAAATCATTATATGGTTTAAAACAAGCTTCTAAACAATGGCATCAAAAATTTGACAATACAATGTTGTCAAATGGTTTTCGTATTAATGAATGTGATAAGTGCGTTTACGTAAAAGATACGAATAAGGGATATGTCATTGTTTGTCTATACGTAGACGATATGTTGATCTAAGGCAGTAACTATGAGATCATAAAAGCTACCAAAACTTGGTTGACCAGTAAGTTTGATATGAAAGATATGGGTGTAGCTGATGTGTTTTTCGGAATTAAAATTTCTAAAACACAAGATGGCTTGGTAATATCTCAAGATCATTTTGTAAATAATATTCTTGAGAAATTCAGCAAGAATGATAACGATATAGCCAAAACACCCGTAGATGTTCATTTACATCTAAAGAAAAATACTGGTGACGCAATATCTCAATTAGAATATTCGCGAATAATTGGTAGTCTTATGTAACTTATGAACTGCACAAGACCAGATATAGCTTACTCAGTCAGCAAACTGAATAGATTTACTAGTAATCCTAGAGAGGATCACTGGAAGGCCATTGTGAGGGTACTTAGATATTTGAGATACACCACAAGTTATGGACTGCACTATACAAGATATCCAGCTGTACTTGAAGGGTACACTGATGCAAACTGGATATCCGATACTAAAGATTCTAAATCTACTAGCGGATTTATCTTTACTATTGGAGGAGCTGCAGTGTCATGGAAATCTTCTAAACAAACATGTATTGCCAGATCCACTATGGAATCTGAGTTTATAGCTTTAGATAAAGCTGGAGAAGAAACAGAATGGCTTCGGAATTTTTTAGAAGATATTCCATGTTGGCCGAAACCTGTGCCGGCAATAAGTATACATTGCGATAGTCAATCTGCAATTGGCAGGGCACAGAGTTGTTTATATAACAGTAAATCTCGACACATTCGTCGAAGACAAAATACCGTTAGACAGTTGCTCTCAAATAGAATTATCTCAATTGATTATGTAAATTCAAAGGATAATATTGCGGATCCGCTTACTAAAGGTTTAACGAGAGAGCAAGTAAATACATCATCGAGGGGAATGAGTCTTAAGCCTATAAATTAAAGTTACATAGTGGAAACCCAACCTAGCTGACTGGAGATCCTAAGATCTAGGTTCAAAAGGGACAACTAAATTATGTAACTGTGTGTAAGCACTAAAAGAGTTAAACACTCTTATCTATTCCTATGATGATTTTACTGCCTGCAAGGTAGGATAAGCTATGCTTTTAATGATTCTTATAGCATGATATATAATCAAGTGGGGTATTGCAGGATACTCTTAATGAGTAATCACCTATTATGTGTAAGAAACATGGCCACTTCTATGAGAATTGATCAGGCTAAATCCTCTAGAGTACTCATAAGAAACCAGGAAGTGTCCGAGGCCAAAATGGACACAACCGTGAGAACCGAAGATGTTCGAAGGGGAATTGTGTGATAATTATTGTCTTGATTTACACTAATGGCTGAATAGTTCAAGACATCATGTTCACTAGTTAGCCGAGTAAATCCGATAGTTATTCACTATGGAGGGTTCAAAGCAAAAAGCTACCTATCTTGATGCAATTACTCTTCAAAGAAAGTCTCTCTCATACTCCGAGTCAGTTCGTCGTTTTATTCAGACAATTTCCATTCATGTGGGGGATTGTTAGATATCATAGTATATATTAAGTGTATATATACGAAATACGTATTCTATTACGTAGGTTGTCATAGTTAGATACACGGTGTACATTTACGTACACAAATGATATCAAAGTGAAAGAGAAATTAGTCTCATTATTTACCCACTTGGATAGGAAGGGTTGAAGGTATGTGTGGTAGTCAATCTCACATAGGACTAAGAATGACTTTAGCTTATAGTTTATATAAGCTAGAGTGTCATGATGGGTAGGCCCCAAGGGGCACCCAAGTTTTTGTGAAAGGTGAAGACCTACATAACTTGGGCTGGACCACACGCGCGCGCCGCCGCCGTCGAGCCGGGCCGGGCTTGGGCTGGGTCGGGTCGGGTTTGGGTCAGTAATTAATTTTTTACTGCCCAACCGACTTAATTTACCGAACCAGCTCAACACCAACCAGCCGAACCAGCTCAGCACCAACCAGCTTTATGTTTGTCCGAATAATTCATCCTCTAGAATGTGTCTATTCGGTTTCTTTGCCTTTTCAGTTGTGTCTTTGCCCTTTTAGATTGAACCGGTTCATTGTAACAGACTTGTCTTTTGACTGAACCGGTTCCTGTCCAACAGATGTGTCTAACCGAACAGACTTCTCTGTATCTATAAATAGGAGTGTTTGTATCTGTTTCAATTCACTAATTCACCAAAAATATTCTTGTCTTCTGAGAGAGATATTTCAACATTCTTCTGTTCACTGTGTTGCATCCGGGTGTGCTCTTATTTGCAACGTATATCGAGGAAACCTGGGAGACGATTTGCATCGATACTGTATGCACCTTAGACAGGCAAAAAACGTCTTAAGGTTAGAGGTCCAACCTTAACTCGATATTGATTTTTTCAAATCAATTACTGTAAGTGTGTTTGTTCGATTCTACATATTTTTTGTAATCTGCTTGTATATATATATATCCAGTTTTTCTTTTACTTTCTATTTATATTTTACAGTATATAGCTTCTTCTATATTTCCAACATTCTTAAGACGTTTTTGTTTCTGCTTTATTTGTTATATACTGTGTTTGTATATTGTTACGGTGTTTGAACTTGTATATACTGTATTCAATGCTATTGTAAACGTTCAAACTGTTTGCTTTATATTGTTATATGCTTTATACTATTTGTTTATTTTATATAAACTACAGTAGCGTTTTTTCTTTTAATTGTTATAACACTGACTTCATTTCAGTGTTTGGTTTATTTTTATATATACTATTCTTTCTGACTTCTTTTTTGTTTTATATATATATATATATATATATTTGTCTTACTTGCTTTATTATAGAATATATATATATATAGATTCTGTTTAGTTTGGTTTTCAATATTTCCTTTTATATATTGTTTTTGTTTGTTTCGTTCATACTGTTTGCTTTTATAATATATACATATATATTATTTGCTATTGTTCACGTGATTTTCATATATATAGTTTCGGTGAATATATATTGTTTATATATATATATATTTTTGTTTGAATATTTAGATTTTGTGATATTTTTTTTACTACAAGTGTTTATATTCTTAGTTACATTATTTTTGTTGTATAAAATTATATTTGTATATTTTGTATACAAGTTGATCCTATTATTCTTGAATAATAGATGGCCGAAACATTTATCGGTATTGCTAGAGCGCCCGTAGCGCCACAACCTCTACATGTAACACATGGTGAGAAACCCGAGAAGTTCAATGGTCAGGACTTCAAACGATGGCAGCAAAAGATGCTGTTCTATTTGACCACCCTCAATCTAGCCAAGTTCTTACGGGAGGAGGCCCCGACTTTGAACGAGGGAGAGACCGATACTACAATGGTAGCCTCGGTAGATGCATGGAAGCATTCTGACTTCCTATGCAAGAACTACATCCTCAATGGTTTGGACAACACGTTATACAACGTGTATAGTCCAATAAAGACAGTGAGAGAGCTATGGGAGTCCTTGGAAAGGAAATATAGAACCGAGGATGCAGGCACAAAGAAATTTATGGTTGGCCGGTTTCTGGATTTTAAGATAGTGGACTCGAAAACCATTATTAGTCAAGTTCAAGAGTTTCAATTGATTCTCCATGAGATCTTTGCCGAGGGAATGACTCTAAGTGAATCATTTGAAACGGCAACTTTGATTGAGAAACCCCCTCCTTCGTGGAAGGATTACAAGAACTATCTAAAGCACAAAAGAAAGGAGATGTCTTTAGAGGACTTGACTGTTCGATTGAGAATCGAGGAGGATAATCGTAGTTCAGAGAAGAGGGTCATGGTCCAGACCATGGAAGCCAAAGCGAATGTTGTTGAACATTTGAAAAAGACCAACAAGAGGAAATTCGTTGGTTCAAGTTCTTCCCAAGCAAAGAAGGGAACGGATTTTAGGAAGTTCACGGGAAATTGTTTTAACTGCAACAAACCCAGACACCGTGCAAAGGACTGCCGACAGAACAAGAAGAAGAAAGCTTAAGCCAACCTAATTGATAATTTTGAGCTTGCTACTCTTGTTTTACAAGTGAACTTGGTGGAAAACCCTAAGACATGGTGGGTTGATACTAGGGCCACTTGTCACGTATGTTCTGAAAGGAAGAGTTTCTTCGAATATAAAGAAGCTGCTAATGATGAGCAACTATATATGGGAAACTTTACGGCTTGCAAGGTACGAGGCCATGGAAAGGTGGTACTCAAGATGACCTCCGGGAAGTAACTCACATGGAACAATGTTGTTCATGCTCCCGAAATCCGAAAGAATTTGGTTTCCGACTCTTTATTGAGCAAAAATGGGTTTAGGCTCGTATTTGAGTCTAATAAATTTGTACTCACCAAGAGTGGGATATTTGTGGGAAGATGATATCTTTGTGATGGGCTTTTTAAGCTCAATGTTATGACAATTGTACCCAAGAATAAGATTATTAGTAATAATATTTCTTCTGTTTACTTGGTTGAGTCCCCTACTTTATGGCATGGTAGATTAGGTCATGTAAATTACAAGACCTTGCAGAAAATCAGCAATTTGGATTTACTTCCGAAATTTGTCATTGACAAGAATCACAAATGTGAAATTTGTGTAGAATCCAAAATAGCTAGGGCTTCTTTCTATTCAATAGAAAGAAGTAGTGAATCTCTAGAGTTAATTCACACTGATATTTGTGATTTAAAATTTGTGCAAACTAGAAGTGGTAAAAAGTATTTTATTACTTTTATAGATGATAGCACACGATATTGTTACGTCTATTTGCTAAAAAGCAAAGACGAGGCCTTGGAAGCATTTAAGCTCTTTAAGAATGAGGTTGAAAATCAACTAAGCAAGAAAATAAAGAGTGATAGAGGTGGTGAATATGATTCATTTTTTAAGAAATTCTGTCGGAAAATGGAATCATCCATCAAACCACTGCTCCTTATTCACCTTAACAAAATGGTATTGCAGAACGCAAGAACCGAACGTTGAAAGAAATGATGAACACTTTGTTGATAAGTTCAGGGTTACCTTAGAACTTGTGGGGGGAAGCTATTTTATCAGCTAATTATATTTTAAATAAAATACCCCAAAAGAACTTAGACAAGACACCGTATGAATTGTGGAAGGGTCTAAGACCAAACTACATACACATGAAAGTGTGGGGGTGTCTTGCGAAGGTAGCCGTTCCTCCACCTAAAAAGGTCAAGATAGGACCTAAAACTATTGATTGCGTATTCATTGGATATGCAAACAATAGTGCTGCTTACCGTTTTCTTGTATTCAAGTCGAACATTCCCAATATTCATATCAATACGATAATGGAATCAAGGAATGCTTCGTTCTTTGAAGATGTTCTTCCTTGTAAGGAAAAACAAGAAAACAAGACTGCAAAGAGAACTCATGAGTCCTCGAGTAGTAATCCACATATGGATGAAAAGGAACAAGAGGAACCTAGAAGGAGCAAACGGGCTAAAGTACCGACTACTTATGGTCTTGATTTTCTAACATATTTGTTAGAAAATGAACCTCAAACTTTTAGCGAGGTTATGTCGTCTCCAGAAACACAATTCTGGAAAGAGGCCGTTAACAATGAAATAGAATCCATCATACAAAATCATACATGGGAAATGGCTCAAGGGCATAAGCCTTTAGGATCCAAATGGATATTTAAGAGGAAGATGAAAGCAGATGGAACGATTGATAAATATAAAGCCCAGCTTGTAATAAAAGGATACAGGCAAAAGGAAGGGCTCGATTATTTTGATATGTATTCACCAGTTACGAGAATAACATCTATTCGAATGTTAATAGCTATAGTAGCTCTTAACAATCTCATTATACACCAAATGGATGTTAAGACAGCTTTCCTGAATGGAGATTTAGACGAAGAAATTTATATGGAACAACCCAAAGGGTTCAAAGTTTCGGGACAGGATAGGAAATTGTGTAGACTTGTTTAAAACAAGCTCCTAAACAATGGCATCAAAAATTTGACAATACATTTTGTCAAATGGTTTTCGTATTAATGAATGTGATAAGTGCGTTTACGTAAAAGATACGAATAAGGGATATGTCATTGTTTGTCTATACGTAGACGATATGTTGATCTTAGGCAGTAACTATGAGATTATAAAAGCAACCAAAACTTGGTTGACCAGTAAGTTTGATATGAAAGATATGGGTGTAGCTGATGTGGTTTTAGGAATTAAAATTTCTAAAACACAAGATGGCTTGGTAATATCTCAAGATCATTATGTAAATAATATTCTTGAGAAATTCAACAAGAATGATACCGATATAGCCAAAACACCCATAGATGTTCATTTACCTCTGAAGAGAAATACTAGTGACACAATATCTCAATTAGAATATTCGCGAATAATTGGTAGTCTTATGTATCTTATGAACTGCACAAGACCAGATATAGCTTACTCAGTCAGTGAACTGAGTAGATTTACTAGTAAACCTGGAGAGAATCACTGGAAGGCCATTGTGAGGGTACTTAGATATTTGAGATACACCTCAAGTTATGGACTGCACTATACAAGATATCCAACTGTACTTGAAGGGTACACTGATGCAAACTGGATATCCGATACTAAAGATTCTAAATCTACTAGCGGATTTATCTTTACTATTGGAGGAGCTGCAGTGTCATGGAAATCTTCTAAACAAACATGTATTGCCAGATCCACTATGGAATCTGAGTTTATAGCTTTAGATAAAGCTGGAGAAGAAGCAGAATGGCTTCAGAATTTTTTAGATGATATTCCATGTTGGCCGAAACCTATGCCGGCAATAAGTATACATTGTGATAGTCAATCTGCAATTGGTAGGGCACAGAGTAGTTTATATAACGATAAATTTCGACACATTCGTCAATGACACAATACCGTTAGACAGTTGCTCTCAAATGGAATTATCTCTATTGATTATGTAAAATCAAAGGATAATATTGCGGATCCGCTTACTAAAGGTGTAATGAGAGAGCAAGCAAATACATCATCGAGGGGAATTGGTCTTAAGCCTATAAATTAAATTTACATAGTGGAAACTAGACCTGCTCAGGGGCCGGGCAGGCCGCCCGGCCCGACAGGCCCGACCCGTATTAGGCCGGGCTGGGCAGGATGCCGGCCCGGAACAGTAATTTTTAATATAATAATATTATTTTATTTAATTTTAATTATAAAAAAATATAAAAAAATTATTTTTTTATTCCAATGAACAGTGATTCGGGCCTAAACGGGCGGGCCTGGGCAGAAAAAAAAAAAAAAAAACCGGGCCGCGGCCCGGCTTATGAGCACCTCTAGTGGAAACCCAACCTAGCTGACTGGAGATCCCAAGATTTAGGTTCAAAAAGGGCAACTAAATTATGTAACTATGTGTAAGCACTAAAAAAGTTAAACACTCTTATCCATTCCTATGATGATTTAGTGCTGCCTGCAAGGTAGGATAAGCTATACTTTTAATGATTCTTATAGCTTGATAAATAATCAAGTGGGGTATTGCAAGATACTCTTAATGAGCAATCACCTATTATGAGTAAGAAACGTGGCCACTTCTATGAGAATTGATCAGGCTAAATCCTCTAGAGTACTCATAAGAAACCAGGAAGTGTCCGAGGCCAAAATGGACACAATCGTGAGAACCGAAGATGTTCGAAGGGGAATTGTGTGATAATTATTGTCTTGGTTTACACTAAAGGCTGAATAGTTCAAGACATCATGTTCACTAGTTAGCCGAGTAAATCCGATAGTTATTCACTATGGAGGGTTCAAAGCCAAAAGCTACCTATCTTGATGCAATTACTCTTCAAAGAAAGTCTCTCTCATACTCCGAGTCAGTTCGTCATTTTATTTAGACAATTTCCATTCATATGGGGGATTGTTAGATATCATAGTATATATTAAGTGTATATATACGAAATACGTATTCTAATATGTAGGTTGTCGTAGTTAGATACACGGTGTACATTTACGTACACAAATGATATCAAAGTGAATGAGAAATTAGTCTCATTGTTTACCCACTTGGATAGGAATTCTAATACGTAGGTTGTCGTAGTTAGATACACGGTGTACATTTACGTACACAAATGATATCAAAGTGAATGAGAAATTAGTCTCATTATTTACCCACTTGGATAGGAAGGGTTGAAGGTATGTGTGGTAGTCAATCCCACATAGGACTAAGAATGACTTTAGCTTATAGTTTATATAAGCTAAAGTGTCATGATGGGTTAGGCCCCAAGGGGCACCCAAGTTTTTGTGAAAGGTGAGGCCCTACACAACTTGGGCTGGACCACACGCGCGCGCCGCCGCCACCGCCGGGCCGAGCTTGGGCTGGGTTGGGTCGGGTTTGGGTCAGTAATTAATTTTTTACCGCCCAACCAGCTTAAATGTTTTGACCAAACTGAACCAGGTCAAAACCAACCAGCCGAACCAGCTCAGCTCAGCACCAACCAGCTTCTAGAATGTGTCCGTTCGGTTTCTTTGCCTTTTCAGTTGTGTCTTTGCCTGTTAGATTGAACTAGTTCATTGTAACAGACTTGTCTTTTGACCGAACCGGTTTCTGTCCAACAGATGTGTCTGATCGAACAGACTTCTCTGTATCTATAAATAGGAGTGTTCACTAATTCACCGAAAATATTCTTGTCTTCTGAGAGAGAGACTTCAACATTCTTTTGTTCGCTGTGTTGCATCCGGGTGTGCTCTCATTTGCAACGTATATCGAGGAAACCTGGGAGACGATTTGCATCGATACTGTAAGCACCTTAGACAGGCAAAAAACGTCTTAAGGTTAGAGGTCCAACCTTGACTCGATATTGATTTTTTCAAATCAATTACTGTAAGTTTCTTTGTTCGATTCTGTATATTTGTTGTAATCTACTTGTATATATATATATATATATATATCCAGTTTTTCTTTTACTTTCTGTTTATATTTTATAGTATATAGCTTCTTCTATATTTCCAACACTTTTAATAGTTGAACATCAAGCTTAAACCATTTTTGGTAGCGTGGTGGAAGTCCCTTCTCACCATGTTAGAGTTTGATGGAGTGCTTCTTTTCATATTAATCTAGTTAATTAATGCCAAAACGACATTTCAGCAAAAAGTCTATCACGCTGCCAGACAGGCCTTACCGTATAATATTTGCTGATTCGAACCTAGGATGAGTTTTCTGTGAACCTAAGGCTAATCTTAAAAGGTTCTTGTTTGTGATTATTGATGAATCCAAATTTGTTGGAATTTAGTGTGTGGCCCATAGTTATTTAGTCATATTCGTTAATGTTTTAGTCGGAAGCATTTATTCTAAAATTGGGCCATTTTAATTTGAAGATGAACCCGGAAAATAGTTATTTTAAAAGCTTATTCTATAAAATAAAAAAAACACATAAAAACTTCAATGCTCAATTACATTTATGCTATTTCAATCTAAAGAAAAAGAAATACTATAAATTTGAACTATATTATATTTCATCGATCTTCAAAACTAAGGAATAACAATTCTATTTCTTCGTCCCAACAATCAATGTGATGTAAATGTCCTTTTAAAAAGTAAATTTAATCATTCATGTATATGTGCCATGTTTCATGTTTTTTAATTAATTGTATAAATATAAATAATAATATAAATAATTAAATGTATCAAAATTTTAAACACACAAATATGATATGTGTATTAAATATGTTGTGTTAATTATATTTATTACATTTTTTTATGTTTATTAAACGTATGGTATTCACGTCGTGTTTAAAATTATTAGATGTACTAAAATATTAAAATATTGTAAATGGAGAATAGAATGAATGACAAATCATCGGCTAAGTGTGAAAGAACAAACTTACTTCCAAGGAAACCTGATCTTCTACCGTCATTTACCAACCTTTTGAAATGGATCAAATCATGAAGAAACTTTCTTTTTTTCTAAAATTCCAAAACAATTTTTGATGCATAAATTCAGTTTCACAATCCAATGATCGTAGACTAATAACTTGTCAAGATGGAAATCAAGAAAGGAAAACCAAAGTCTAGCAGAAACTGCTTATGGTTAAGTCAAATTAAGTAGGTCAAGAAATAAGTGTACAATAAAATTATTAAGCTGTCATTTCCCAAAGAGTTTCAAGATTGAACCGGTTTAGTTCAGTTAATTCGTATAGTCATTTTTAAAAGATGATATCCAACAAATTTTAAATTCAAATTTTAGTATTTATAATTTATTTTTTTATTTTCAAATTACAATTTTTTTTATAAAAAAAAGAAAGAAAAGAGAAGATTGGAAAAGAAGTACACCTTACAAATTTGAGCTTGGTTCTTTTTTCAGCTAAAAAAAGGAAATCATGTTTTTTGGTAACTCTAAAAATCTGTAACATGGCACATTAATTCTTGAGTAATTTTGTTTAATATTGTAACATTTTAAATTTGATGTCATATTTAGTTTGTGACTAATTAATTGTAACTCTTCCAATTTCATATTGAAATTAATTTTATAAATATAAAAACTTTAACTTATAAAAGAACACAATTCTTCTGCCTTTCCCTACCTCCAATCCTGCCCATATTCCAAATAGTTACACGTGTCCTTTGACTAACATATATAGTAGTCATTGTTTGTTTTAAATTTTGACTAAGCAAAACAATAAAATATCCGCAAAAGAAACACAATAAGAAAAGAAAAAAAAAACATATGCTTTTTCATTATTGGAATTCTATTTTAATTATAATTATAATTTCAAGATTTGTAATTTTAAATAGAATAGAATAGAATATAATTTAATTTGATAATAATTAAAAGTAATTTTTAAACTAATTAAATTCTTATAATTTTGTAATTAAATTTTTTTAGATGAAATAAATAATGAAAGAAAAATAAATAAATAAATAATTGAGACAAGATACATTTATTTTTCATTTAAAATTAACTTAGCAATTAATATTTTAGGTTGATTAACATAGCTATCAGCATTGATTGAATAATGACCAATTCAAGATTTTAGGTCTCGAATCAATTGGTTCAACCTTGGAGGTCAATGTTGATTTTTTTTTTAAATATTATAAATAAAAACATAGATTATATACATGTTTTACATAATTGTATGAATTAAAAATTATGATTTAAGAATTAAAAATATTTATTATCATTTAATTTTTTTTTTAAAAACTAAGCTTGCAATTTTTTTTTTTACTTTTTGTATTATTTTTATTTTTAAAAAAATAAATTTAGTGAAATGTGAAAGAATAAAAAATTAGTATGAAAAAATTAAGTTAGGTATAATTTTAAAATAATTTTGAAAGCTATTTTTAATTTACCCAGACCAATTCAAAATTTTTTGTGGTTAATTACATAAATGATCTGATTAAAACATGATTAAAGCATCAATCCGATGAAAGGTCAGGTCATTGAGTCTACCAGACCGACTCCTGTGCCAATCCGAATTAATAACTAGAATGGTTGGTGTAATTTTTTTTACTAAAACTAAAGAAAAAAAAAAGTATTTTTTTAACTAAAAAGATAAATATATTTTTTATTAAACTTCAAATTGAAAAAAATATTTTTTTTAATCAAAGACAACTGAAAGTCTTGAAATTAAAATAATAATAAAAAATAGTCGTGGAAAGGAGCGAGAAAGTTTTTTTTTCTTTTTGTGCTTTGCTTACTAGTAGAGGTGTTCATGGGTAGGTTCGGACTGGACTCTTGTATGGTATCAACACTATATTTGCTTATTAAAGTCCGGTCCGGTTCAAAATATGAGTCTTAAATTTTGTCCAAACCCATCCATATTTTTAAATAGATAGCCCAAGCCCATTTAGGTCCGTCCATATTTTTTTTTTTAAAATTTTTTTAAAAATATATATATTATTTATTATTTAATATTTTTTTCTTTTTTTCTTTTATTAAGTTCTTAACATAGACAACTTAACATATTTTTTAATGTTTACATTATAATATTATATATATTAATTTTTTATATGACATAAATTACATAATATATTATTTAATTAAAAAATGGGTCGGGCTGGGTTCGGGTCTTGAATTTTGGAGCCAAGGCCCGGCTCATATTTTAAATGAGCCTTATTTTTTTGCCAAAGCCTATTTTTTGAGCCTAATATTTTTTTCCAAACTCTCTCAAATATGGACGAACTTTCAGACTTGAACGAATAATCCGACTCTTAAATAGGTCTACATACTGGTTTGTATTTTTAAATGTTTTGCTTACTCAAATTTTAAAGCCAAAGAAGTAATATTATAGATGTTAATCAAAGGACACGTATGATTTGCATGTTTTATAAAATGTTTTTTTTTTTTTTTTGAATAAAACCGTCTGATATTCAAATCAAGGAGAATAATATACTCACAATCATAGGTTGAATGAAGATTTCTACACTAATAATTTGAAATTCATTAATTGATCTTTTTAATTTATTTATTTTGATAGGATTATTTTTTTAAAAATTAGTCCTTAAATATGAATTTAGCATTTCAACGAACAAATTCATTGATCAATTAGCTACGAAATGTTTCTCTTCCAAAAAGTGAAGCTAAAACACCAATACCGCTCCACGTGGAACGGGAAGTGGAAGGTCTATCCCTTGCATGGTAGTGGTAGAGTAGTTGTTAGCTTAGCTCTAAACAATAATAATATACCAAAGGAAAGATATGGTTTCCTTATTAATTGATTCATAACCTATTTATTTATCTCTAGCAATTATATAGTATCATATATATATATATATATATATGAATTATTATTCTGTAATTTTTTATACGATTTATATTTGTACAAACTGATCGTTGGATTTAACAATATAATCGTACTCGTCGTGCACGTAAAGGTTCGAATCGATCTGATATCCCTATCATATTGTTCGAGAATACTATTTTTTTCAATATATATATATATATATCGGTTGAAAGTTTTTTACATCGGAACGAATAGTTAAATATTTTTAATTTAATCGAAACACGACGTTCATGATCTACGCAAATAGATTATGAAATACGACGGTCGGATTAAAAAATATAAATCGTATGAAAAGGTACGAAAGTGTGTAAAAAACGCTTGTGAAATTGAAAAAATTCACTGACAGTGTACAAGATAATAATCCTATATATATTGTTTTGGTTGTTAAAATTAATCTTAATTAATTGATTAATTAATTAACATTTTGATTAAAGTCAGCTGTGGAATAGCATGCAGGGGAGCTAGGGGAGGCGAAGCTTGTCAATAAAAAATTAGTGCACAATTTCATCGAAGAATTTAAAGAATTGGAATGTTGTTTTCATGTATCTCTTACATATATCTTCCTTGCAAAATTAAGCATCTGACATGATATTTCATTTTATTGAATTTCGTTGACTTCTCAATTCTTTTTTACACTAACACTTCTACGTTAGGTAGGAAAATAAGAAAAATGCAGAAAAGAAAAAATGATGAAAAAAAAAAGTACAACACAAATTATTTTTCTTTCTATGTTTGATACGAAAAATGCAAAATAAATATAAAGAAAAATATTAAAGATAAAAATATAAACAAAATGTTTAATTTAAGTCAAAAGTGTTTTTTTTTTTAATTTAAAAATTAAAAAATTAAATCCATTCATTTTTATCATAACAAACAAAAAAAATAATTTTTCTTTCTTTCTTCTTCTTTCAATTCCCACTTAATAAACATATTGTAAATTCCTAATCCTATAATCTTTGGATATATACTTCTGAAAGGTCTTGCCGATTTCCTCTACCCTTTTATATTATCCTCCAACCCACTTTTTCTTTGTTTCTTTCCTTTTCTTTTTTGTGAAAACATTTTTTCTTTCTGACCAAACAGATTTCACCAGACCCAGCTATACACTTATACACCAATAAAGAAAAAGGTTTTGAAATAGTCAAATTATTCTAATAGATTTGAGTTTTGAATATGTCTTATAATTATACATTAGCCTACACTTTAAAATGAATAGCCTTATCTTATGAGTTATGACGTACGGTATACGGTTAAACTCAAAAGATATACCATAAACAATATCTGATTTTTATAATAAAGAATTAAAATACGTAGAAACTGGCATCGTTTCTAACTACTACAGTTTTTTCGTTTCCTTCTGATATTATCATATACATGAGGTTCTTCTTATTTAATTTTCACCTATTAATCTTATACCAAGAGACAGTATGATTATGCCAACAATCGTTTAATCTGTTAGTAGAATGTAAAACTCTCGGTTTCGATAATCATGATTTAACTAAAATTCTTCCCCTGCTTCGTTAGGAATTTTTTTTTAATATTTATAAATTTTTAATTAAATTAACAATCACAAATAAATTTCAGTTGAATCATATTAATAATTATTATTTATTTAAATAATTTTTTATATTTTAATATATTAAGTAAACGAATTTAGAGTTAAAATCGAATCATTATGACAAATTATGCAAAATATTAGATGAATTGAGACACGATACAGCACAACATAGGAAAATAATTAAAACATGACACGACACGAAAAATAACATGAATATGACACGAATACACGAACGCGACAAAATTTATATAAAACGAATTATTAACGCATAAAAGTTTACATAAATTTATAATACTTTGAAAACATAAAAAAAAATAACACGACACGAATACACGAACGTGTCAAAATATAAATAAAACGAATTATTAACGTGTAAAAATTTTACTAATTTCTTTTAGTATTTATAAAATTTTAAATAAATTAGCAATCATAAATAAATCTAAGTTGAATCATATTAATAATTATTATTTATTTATATATTTTTTTATATTTTAATATTGTAAGTAAATGAATTTAAGGCTAAAATCGAATCATTATGATAAATTATGCAAAATATGAGATGAATTTAGATACGACACAAACACATGAAAAAATAATTAAAACCCGACACGACACAAATATACGAACGTGTCAAAATCTATATAAAATAAATTATTAATGTGTTAATTTTTTTTTTATAAATTTGTAATACTTTAAACACAAAAAATAACATGAAAACATAAAATTTTCTCTAAATTGAATAATTATAACAAATTATGCAAAATATGTCATGAATTGAGACACGACACGAACGCACAAAATTTTTTTTAAATTGAATCACAATGACAAACTACAAAATATGAAAAGAATTAAGACACGAAATAAGCACCGCATAAAAAAAAAAAATTAAAACATAACACAAAAAATAACATGAATACTACACTAATATACGAACGTATCAAAATATACATAAAACGAATTATTAACATGTAAAAATTTATAATACTTTAAATACATAAAAAAAATAACATGAACACGAATAAAAAAATTTATCATTTTTTCTTTTTTTTTCTTTCTTTAAAAAAATGACACGTGTCAGCATGTGGAGCTTTGGTGTAGACAACTTTATATTATACTTAGATATCTAACAATCTCAATTATTATCAAAAGAAAAAAAGAGAGTATACTTCAACGAACAAATCTTCAGTGACATATCTTAAAGAATTTCAAGTATGGCTGCCATATAATTAATTAAGAAGAAAAACAGATGACCGTATGTAGGGACAACGTGTAACACGGTATCAGAAGAGACAAGACGGTATCTGTTAATTTCAATCGATCTTTTGTATTTTGGATCAAATCTAGCTATGCATATTATTTCATAAATTCAGAGGATTGAATATTGGTAATTAAGATTTTGCTAAAATGGCTTCCCAGTTCCCAATTCCCATATGTTTTAAACTTTTTAATTAACATGACATGATTTCTAATTGCACGTCTTAACCAATTTTGCAAACACTGTGTTCAAAAGAAATTAAGGACATTCTTTAGATCTGATCGTGAAAAGGACTTAAAAACAGTTTTTTCCATTGACTGACTGAAATGAACCTATAAAATATTTTGGTTCAAATATTGGTGATTAATTTTCACTTAATTTCTCTATATAAATGCCTGCACACCACTGAAAGAAAATACCCAAACAGCCAAGCCTCAACTTTCTTCCTCTTCTCTGCTAAATTCAAAATTTTTACATATTGCAATGTCTCAGAAAAGGTAATAAAGAACTCAAACCGTAATTTTCTGCACAATTTTGTTTGAATTCTGTAGCACCTGTTAGATTTTAACTAATTAGCTCTTTTCTTGATTCTTAACTGAAGCCCTCTCTTGATTTTATTCCAATTCCCAAAAATAATCATATTCTTTAATTTGCATTAAAATATCAAATATGCTCCATATTCAGCACAAATTGTTGATGAAGTACTTGAAATAGCATTGCCTGGTTTTGTTCCTCTTTATAATTCTTAGTACACGTATAATCTTCAAATTTCAGGCTTGAAGACAAGGTGGCAATTATAACGGGTGGTGCTAGTGGGATTGGAGCTAGTGCTGTGCATGTTTTCCATGAAAATGGTGCCAAAGTGGTCATTGCTGATATCCAAGATAGCCTAGGCCAAGCCATAGCTGACAAGCTTGGGGAAAGTGTTTGCTTCATCCATTGCGATGTATCAAATGAAGATGACATCTGCAATCTTATTGACACCACCGTCTCTAAATATGGAAAGCTGGATATTATGTACAACAATGCAGGCATCATGGACAGCCCAACAACCGGAGGGATTTTGGATGCTAAAATATCAGACCTCGAAAAGATGTTTGGAGTTAACTTGGTTGGTGCATTCCTTGGAGCCAAACATGCAGCACGGGCGATGATACCCCAGCGTAAAGGTTGTATACTCTTCACTGCTAGTGCTTGCACTTCGATTGCAGGGCTTTCATCTCATAGCTATGCGTCAACAAAGTATGCAATTCTGGGTCTAGCTAAGAACTTGACACCTGATTTGGGGCAATACGGCATAAGAGTAAATTGTATCTCGCCTTACGGCGTGGTAACTGGCGTGCCAGGGATTACTGAAGAGCAGAGATCGAAAACGGAACAAAAACTGAGCAATTTGGGCAATCTGAAGGGTGAAATTCTCAAGCCAGAATGTGTAGCCAGGGCTGCACTATACCTGGCTAGTGATGAAGCAAATTATGTGAGTGGACTCAATCTCCTGGTGGATGGAGGGTTCAGTGTTGTGAATCCAACCATGCTGAAGTTTGCTAACCTTGTTAATTAGTAACTAAGAAATCAAGCCATTGGCCTTTGGAAAATTTTCTTGTCTTCTGGTGATGCAAAATGTCAAACTTCTTTTTTTAGCTATATAAATAAATAAATTTGTTGTGATGTTAGTTGATTGATGTATTTATACATCCATGATTTATAAATGCACTAATTAATCAATTGGCTACATGTAATTCCATTATAAGGGGAAATGATGAGCAGAACAGTTTCTTCTTCTTTGATATCAACCCTTAAAGTAATATATTAGTCAGATTCTTCTTTTTTTTTTTTTTTTTAAGTATTAGTGTTCGACACTTATGTACACATATTCAGACATAAGTATCAGATATGATCTTTTAAATATATGAAAAAACTTAAAAAAAATAATAATATATTTGTATCCGACATATATCCATATCTGATACTCATCTCGAGTTCGGGTAACATAAACTACCATATATTACTTCCTGTACTTTAAAAACCAAGGCTTTATGCTGAATATTGAATCTAATTTTCTAGCCTATGAAGAGAATGGCAATCTTGTTTTAGTTTAACAAAAAAAAAAAAAGTGTTCATCTTAATTTTTAGGGCAATTTCAATATAATTAAAATTTTCTTTCTCTGATCTGTTTTTCTGATGTAACAGAAATTATGAGTTTCACATTGCATTTTATCCGTTACGTAACGTCTGTGACATTATCAAATTAATTGAAACACTACTAAATTCACACCTACGACAATTGCAATGCATTACGTAACGCTCGCGACACCCACAAGACACCGCAACCTCATTCAAGATAACCAAGGAAAAGCAATTGCCGATAAGCTTGGATAATACATCCATTGTGATTTATCAGATGAAGATGATATATGCAACCTTGTGGATTCAACCACTGCTAAACATGGAAAGCTCCATATAATGTATAACAACGCCGGCGTCCTTGGCCATACCTGCAGGCGCATTTTGGAAACGACAAAGTCAGAAGTAGACCAAGTTGTTGAAGTAAACTGGTTGGTGCTCTCCTAGGAACCAAACATGCTGCTAGACTCATGATTCCTCCGAGGTAAGGATGTATACTGTTCAGTACTGCCAGCATTTATACAGCAATTTCAGGGCTTCTAGCAAGTAGTCTCTATGTCGTTTCAAAATATGGAGTATTGGGTCTAACTCAGAACTTGGCAGCCGAGCTAGGCCAATATGGTATAAGAGTAAAATGCATTTCACCTTATGGCGTTGCAACTCCCATGACTGCACATCAAGCCGAGGTGTCGGACCTGGAAGCATCATTGTCAGCCATGGAAAATCTGAAAGGGGAAACTCTCAAAGAAGGTGTGGCACATGCTGCACTATACTTTGCAAGTGATGAAGCAAATTATGTGAGTCGGCTCAACCTCGTTGTTGAATGTTGATGGAGGGTTCAGCATCGTGAATCATACTCTTATGAAGGCTTACAACATTATTCAGAAATATATTATGGGAAATTTTTCATGCACTATTTGAGAGTTGAGAAGAAAAGTAAATTTGAAATTAGGCTTATATATGTTCCACACTGGTGCAATTTATGTGACAGCTGAAAATTAATGTACCATTAATAAATGCAAATAACAAACTGCCAACTTTGCTTAAGTTGTTTGGCTTAGAAATGATAAGGGTCGGAAAAAATAATGATCCAAATACTTTGAATAAGACACATAATATTCAACCATTCTCAAGTTTGTAAATCCAACCTTCTGGTGGATGGAGGCCGGGTTCAGTGTTGTAAATCCAACCATTCTCAAGTTTTCTAACCTCCTTCAATTAGTAACCGGTAATTGCAAAAGTAAGGCAATGATCATTGCAATTGTGGGTGATGCAAAAATAGAGCGAACCAATTCTTATAAGCTTAATTCATTTGCTTTAATCATAATGAAACCTCTGCTTCTAAGCAATATAAAATCTGTATGCCTTCGCTGTTGCGAAACTGCCTTCTAAATTTTCCCCTTGAATTGTTTTGTTCCTTGTAGATTACACTAAACACAAATCACAACAGGAAGAAATAGTATATCCCAATGATTGCTTGTCAAGACAATCAGTGAAAACAATGCAGTGATCATTATTTTTGTCTCTGTCTTGGATTTAAATTTTGGCCAATCAAATTATAAAGATTCATGGACCAATCAAATTATAAAAAATTCTTTTGCAAAGAGTTTAAATCTTTTTAGAACTTTATCTCAAATAACAGACTAGCACTATAAATAGGGATCTCCCCTAAGTCATTCAATACAATTCAACAGAAAAAAAAGATTTTGAAGATTTCAAGCCTCTCCAAAAAGAATATAAATTTTGTTTGTTCAAATCCTGTCTCGAATATCCTTGAAACAAACCACGTGTGTTCAAGATCAAGTCAACAAGACTCTTGAAGCATAATTTGGATAAAGAAAGTCTGAAAACAACAATTTGGAAAAATAAGATTTGAAGCACAAAGTTTTCAAAATTCATCAATCAAGTCCAAGAAGAAAGATCTAAAGATTTAAGCCTGAAAATTCAAGAATCCCTAAATTTGGTACAAAATTCCAAGATTTTCAAGCAAATTTCAAAATTAAGTCTCAAAGATCCTTGAAGCAAATTTCAAGATCAAGTCTCAAAGACTCTAGAAGCAAATCTTATTCAAGATCAAGTCTGAAAAAAAAAATATTCAAGATCAGGTCATCAAGACCCTTGAAACAAATTTCATTGATTCAAGAACAAGTCAAAAGACTCTTGAAACAAAGTTTTCCTGCGAATAAAAGAATTAAAAGATTTTATTTATCTTTAAGAATTTCTAGAGATTCTAACTTTCAACTTTTGATAAATAAAATTATTATTTGAATCCAATTTTTTTTTTGTTATATTTTTGACACGAAATTTGTGTGTACACCTTAATGCTAAAATTTAATTATTTTGATATATATATCCTTGCTAATTTTTAAAATTAACTATTTTATCATTAATACTAAAATTTAATTATTTTATTCTTAATAATGATTTTAACTATTTTATCCTTAATGCTGAAATTTAATTATTTTGACATATATACCCTTGCTAATTTTTAAAATTAACTATTTTATGCTTAATACTAAAATTTAATTATTTTATCCTTAATAATGATTTACTAATTTTTTAAACTATTTTATCATTGATAATGATATATTAATTTTTTTAAAAAAAAATCTAATTTTCTTATAGGCTACTACAAATCATTAATAATGATTTATTGATTTTTTAAATAATTTTATCCTTGATAATGATTTATTAATTCTTTAATAAAAATCTAATTTTCTTATATGCTACTACAAAGTATTAATTAATCCTAATTATTTTAAGCCTAATTATTATTTGCATATTTTCGTTTTAGGCCTAATTCTTATCCTTGAATAGTTCTGGTCAACACTTTTTGGCAAATATATATTATCGAAGAAGCTGAAAAGAAAATTTAGTTCACATATTTCTTTGGTTAGCTGATGATCACTCGGTCAATAAATGATTTTACGATTTGAAGTTATTTGTGTTGAGACTTGAAATGGATTCAATCGGTCTTTTTTTTTGTGTGTAAAGGAGGTTGTAATCTGAAATTAAAAAAAAAAAAAAAATTGCAAATGCTGGGATTCGAACCATGAGATAATTGATATTATATTATTTGTTTGTTTTAGTTTACAATCATCATTAAAGATCCATTTTTTATTCGTGGGTGTTCAATACGAATTCATTCTCTTTATTTTCAAATACAAAAATTAAATAAATAATATTACTATACCTTGCTAATTTTTAAAATTAATTATTTTATCCTTAATGCTAAAATTTAATTATTTTATCCTTAATAATTATTTATTAATTTTTTAACTATTTTATCCTTGATAATGGTTTATTAAATTTTTCTTTAAAAAATCTATTTTCTTTTAAGGCTACTACAAATCATTAATGAAACCTAATTAGTTTAGGCCTAATTATTATTTGCATCTTCCGTTTTAGGCCTAATTATTTTATTAGTTATTATCATTATTTGCATCCTAATCAAAGTAGAGTTAACCGAAAAATCCTAATTAAGTCTCCGTATATAAAGATAAAAGTCATGATTAATTTATTTTTTGAATTTTTATCTACATTAGTATTCTAATATTGCGTTATTGCTATTTTTACAAAGTAAGCTAATTCTATTGCTTTTATGATCTATATCTAAGTTTTAATTTTTACTGATTTTTTAGCTTTATTTGTAACATGCTTCTTTTACACAGTAAGCTGATTCTATTACTTTTATGATCTATCTAAATTTTAATTTATATTGATTTTCTAACCCTATTTGTAACAACCTATTATACTCTGTTTTTTATGGAACCCTGCTAAAGAGTTATATGTGTTTTCTTTTGTTCGCAAGTACATAGAGTGCAAAACAAATAGCGAGTCATTATTTTTCTTTTTTGACATGTTGCTTAGCCAATTTGCACTACTTGAATGGATAATTTATGGACATATATACTGATCACATAAAAAAGGAAGCTAATTTTCAAACCACACGAAACATTAAAACTTAAACTTCGTTTTGTGGTTAACATTTATAAATTAGTTGAAAGTGTGCAAAAAGTCTCAAACTTCCTCTATAATTGATGCAAAAACTTTTAAAAAACTAATATATATATAATTGTTTGTTTGTGTTATCGGGTGGAAACAATTCCTCTTATGCTTTCACTAATTTAATTTCACTAAAGATAAATTAATTTAGAAGTTGGATTAGTTTAATTTTAAGCACAAATTTTTTAACGAGTTTTATTATATTTTACTACATGTATTGGAGTAGACTATTTGCTATAAATTGTAATATCAATACAATTACGTCTCTAAAATATATAGTTTGTCCGTTTTGCTATCTGACTTGCATCCATGAAAATCTCAATTTCTTACCAACTCTATCAAGAATGCTAGCTATAATGACCATATCATGTTTAGGCTTAAGATATAACTTCATGAACTTATAAGTTAACTAATTGTAAGAGCATTAAATTGGTTGGTGTTTTCCTAAGAGCAATTTTTTTCTAGATTAATACATACTCGGAAAAATTTCGATTGGGGAATTAAGCAAGGTTTAAATTTAATGTTATTATCAATTGTCAATTTTACTATGAAAATTGGATCCTAAGATAGTGGTTAATTATTATTGTGTGGAATAAGCACAATCATGAACTATTGTTGAGCATTCTTCAAACTATTCAATAGAAGGAATTCAAAATATAAGGTGATTGTATCTACCATTGCATAATTAATTTGATTATATAATCCATAAATCATTGTCTATTTTGTCAACTTCCTCTTATAAATAATCACATGTCAATTGATAAAACTATGTGAACTGATTATTTTACTTTGTTACTCATTAAATTTTAGATTTTTTTAAAACTATTAATTACATGATATATCACCTACGTGCAACGCACGTGTAGCTAAACCTAGTATAGACAAACATACGAACAGAACAAGCAAGTTTATGATCAAAACTGGTAATGGTAGACAAACACCCTGAAAGCAACGTAAAAATATATTCTATCGTCATTGTCATCAACCGATATCATTGGTATTTGGTAGTAATGATGACATTCTCATGGAGATTCTATTGCGTTTGCAAGCAAAAACAGTTCTCAAGATCAAATTAGTATCCAGAAGGTGGTTCTATCTTATCTCATATCCCAATTTCGTCTTTCGCCATTCTCGTCAGAATGCTAAAGCTACTGTCTCTGGTTTTATCCTAGCTTGTGTCGAGTTTTTCAAAATGCCACCAACATATATGTATGTTTCCTTGGATGAAAATAAATACTCTACCCGAGGCCCAGCAGGTGGCCCTTCTTTTGATCCTTGTGCCCCGGGCCGGGTTCCATCATAATTTCACAGTCTTGTTTATTTTTAGGTTCAAGTATTTATATAGTTCCTGTACTGTAATAAAAAAAGTAAATCAATTTCTGTATTGTAAAAGTAAATAATTTAGTCATTGTACAATTGAAATAGGTGCAAATAAGTAAAATTGATAACGGTTTTAATGAAAAACCGTTAAAATGCTGACCTAGACTCGTAAATTCTAATAGATTTAGATATATTTCAAGTCATATTTTATTTCAAGCCATTAATTCTGTTAGATTTTACGAGTTCATATCAGCATTACTAAATTACTCTTTTCACTATAGTATAATAACTATGTGGATACTTAAACCCTTACTTCTATGTTACAACCAAAGGTACGGGTCACCTGCTCCCTGCAGTTCAGGCATTACATTTTCAACCCTGCCACCAACAGATTCTCCATTATTCCTGAACCGGTCGGGAATAAAACCTCTATTAATTTCTTTAGTCTAGCATATGACCCACCATATCACCTTTCTATGAAGTTGTTTGTGTTCAGTTCTATAAATCAAGTTGTAATGTTCAGATATATTAATCATCTTAAACACAAATTTTGGAGGAAAGCTAGAAATCATGATTTCGGTTCATTCTCCATACAATTTCGGCATGGAGTCTTTTGGAATGGTGGGATTTATTGGATCGATCCTTATGATGGGAATTCGTCTCGCTTTGTCATTGAACAGGAAACGCTGCAAGCAATGCCAGGGCCTCCACTTTCTTCAAATGGAGACTGACTGTTCAAAATGGACGGTAAAGCATCGCATAGATATAAACTTGATTGTCAATGCATTACCAGACATGACCAAAAGCAAAGAAATTTCTTCAAATTCACTGATAAAATTAGAGAAATTCATCTCTCTGGTGTCACTAGTTGAAGTTAAAAATGAAGGGCCATTGTAACACCCAATATTATTATTATTAGTATTATTTTGTTCTGTGCATGTTTATGTTACATTAACTTTATAATATGGGATTATGTTAGACTACATTTTAAATAATGGAAAGCTTTACTAGAGGGGCATGAGTGTGAATAGGAGAGTTAAAGGGATTTAAGTGCAATAATTACAAAACAAGCCTAGCTTACTCTTCAACTTAGCTCAAAACAAAAATAAGAAGAGGAAATAAGAAGAAGAGGGAGATAAGAGGAGAAATCTGGAAATTCAAAATGGAAGGGAAGATTGGAGTTTTTTTTCATCATCAAACAAAGGGTAAGCTTTTATATTGTTTTGTTGTTGCATGCATTGTAGAAAAACTCATAAACCTTAAGTTTCCATCCATGGCCGACGAGTTTTTCGGTGAGTTTTCTGACATACAAGATCATTTTTAGAAACCTCTCAACCTAAGGATTCTAATGGAACAAATTTTACTTGATTTGGTTGGGTAATTTTTAAGTTATGCTCATTTTAATTTTGGGTTTAATAGTGTTGGACAGCCAAACTTTAGGCTGTCGGAAATTCACAGTCCGGTGGCGTATTCAGTCGATTCTTGGGTCATTTTTTTAGTATGAAATGTGAACCTTAATTTGGTACTAGTGGCTTGATCTGGGGGTTTATGAGCTAAGAGAACCGAAAGCCAAAAGGTAGCCAAATGATCATGAAACCCAAAAATCTGGGTAAAGTCATGGTGACCAGCCAACTTGTGGCCTTTGAAATATGTAATTCTGGCCATCATGGTTTCTGACCTGAACTTTTATGTTAAAGTAGGATATGTAGGCTTCATTTTGGTATAATATACAGCTCTAGATTCAATCTAGATTGTGAGTTATAAGAGCTCAAAGTAGGCTAAATGAACACAATTTCTGAAATTTCAAAAAAGTTGAAAAAATTATTTTTTTATGTTTTAAAAATTATTTTTTATTAATATTCGATATAATTTGCTATAAATTTCCATAATTTTAATTATACGGATTTTAATTGATTTTTCAAGAATAAATAAAGTTTTGATTATATATATATATATTTATATATATGATTTAAGCCTCTTATAGACTATGATAATCTTGATTCAATTTTTTGTATTGGAAAAATATAGCTAGATGTATAATTAGATGCTAGATTAATTTCAGGATGTGAGTATGATTTGTTCAAGTGAGCAAACTTGATTAATTTTGGTTAATTGGAAGAAACCACTAGGTGCATGTGCATAAAAATATTGTATTAGTGAACCTACTAGTAATTATGATTTATATGAATTATAGGTCCTTAAAGTAAACTTTAACTAAATTTTTGAGCTTGGTAGACTCAGGTTGCCAAGTAAGTGACTTACCGAATCTCCATGTTATTTTATAAATGTACAAGTATATATATATATATATATGTTTGAAATAAACCAAATATGATTTTATACATTTTATACGAAAATGGGCTTTCGTGTGGATTTTTTGAAAATGAATATTTATGAATATGAAATCAATTTAAAAGCTATGGATTGATGATTTTGTTATGCTTGAATCTGTCTTTGAATTGTACAATGAAAATTGTGTTTGATATGAATATTATTTTTAGAATTGTTCATTGTTATTATGATTTTGGAAATCTATATGTAGAATGGTTATTGGTTGTGAATATGAATCTGTATGTGAATATGAATTTGGCTACATTCTGGACCCTGCCATTGGGGATGAATACAATGGTAGTACATGCTAGCATTGTACGTAATCTCTCCAAGGTTACATTATGAATATGGACCTTGCCACTAGGGTGAAAGTGGTCGTAGCACGATCTGGCTACGTTCTGGACCCTGCCATTGGGGATGAAGACAATGGAACTACATGCTAGCATGGTACTTAATCTCTCCGAGGTGACATTATGAATATGGAGCCTGCCAATAGGGTGAAAATGGTCGTAGCCTAATGAATTTGAATTTGAATTTGAAATCGAATATGTATATGTATATGTATATGAATATGTACGTGAATATGAATTTGGCTACGATTTGCACCCTGCCATTGGGAACGAATACAATGGTGTTACATGCTAGCATTGTACATAACCTCTCCGATGTTACATTATAAATATGTACCTTGCCACTAGGGTGAAAGTGGTCGTAGCCCAATAAATATGAGTTTGAATCTGTTTATGAATCCGTACATGAACATGATTGCGAATACGAATATGAATATGCATCCATAACCATTCCCATTATCCTTTTTCCATATTTTGCTATGTTTGTAACACATGATGACCCGAGTGGTTGAGGAGGTTTGTTACTTGCTGAGTATTTATACTCATTTCGTTAATTACAATTTTTCAGATGTTGAGGAGTAGCCGCTAGCTAGCTAGTTTTGCCATTCGGGGATTTAGGATCGAGAGATCATGGCTAGCAATTAGATATTTTGGAACTTCAGACTTACTAGCTTGTAAATAACTTCACTACTAGTTTGTTTGTATTAGTGGCTCGAGATTTCAGAATCTCTTATGGATTGTTTATGATGTCTTAGACTTATGTGAAACTTGAGTTTCGATAACTTTTGGAATTCTTATGCAATTTTTATAAGTAAAAGTTTTAGAATCTGTAGCCCTTACATGATAGAAAAGGCATGTGACGGTTGTTACGTCCTAGATTCGGGATAGAGGCGTGACAGCTTTAGTGGTATCAGAGCTTAGATTGTGATCCTTAGACTATGTGTAGGTTTGCTGTGAGCATGGGTAGATTTTAGTCTAATCAGATGATTATGTATTGATTTTGAGGTTAATTTTGAAAAGAGACGATTGATATGAAGGTTAATATTGCATCATTAAAATTTATAACCTCAGCTTCGTGAAATGTGTTTTATCTCGAAAACGTCGTAACTAAATTGGATTTTTTATGGTTGACAGTTGCTATGGCTCCTCGAAAAAAGAATTTGGCAAACATTGTTGAAAGCTCCCATGGTGGAGATACGACTCAATAGAATGTTGGTTCTCGTCCATCAGAGGACATTGTTGATTCTGAGAGTCTTAATGGTAGTCAGTCATCACAAGGTAACTTAGACAGTAGTGATGTGTATCGGATGCTGAAGCAAATGGGGGGATTGACTGAACTGTAGAATGTTACCACTAATAACATTTCTGCACTGTTGGCATAACAACAAGAACAATTGCAAAGGTGTCAACAACAAGTAGAGCAAAATCGCATGACTAAGCAACGTGGTGGATATGTGGAATTTAAAAAAATGGATCTTTCTTCATTTGAAGGTTGTACGGACCCTAGTGAAGCAGAGAAGTGGATTAAGAAGATGGAGAAACTATTTAGGGCTTTTAAATGCCATGCAGAAGATAAAGTGGGGTATGTTGCACCTATACACCAGAGAGCTGCAAATGATTGGTGGGAAACTCAAGAACAAGTGTTTGTTGAGAACAAAGAAAAGTGTTCTTGGGATATGTTTGTGAAGGCTTTTTACAAGCACTATTTTCCTAGGAGTGTTCGATTGCAGAAGGAGAAGGAGTTTATTGAGCTAATTCAAGGGGGTAAGACAGTGGCCGAATATGAAGCGGAGTTTTCAAAACTCTCCAAGTTTGCCGTTAAACTAGTACCTGATCAAGAAAGTCGTGCTCGTAGATTTGAAGAATGACTGAACTCTCAAATCAAACAAATTATCTCAGCTCTTGAACTTAAGACATATGGAGAAGTACTCAGTAAGGCACTACTTATTGAGAGAAGTATCGTTCAAAGTGAGACTATGAAGAACAAGGACCAAGCAGCTAGTGTTGGCGGAGAAAAGAAAAGGCCAAGACCATTTAAGAATCAGGGCAATCAGAGACACGGTCAAGCTAGAAAATTTGTGAAAGCTGGTGGTAAATTCTACCGTAGCAATACTCCATGGTGTCGTAGATGTAAATCGGCACATTCTGAAGCTGATTGTCGTTGGACTACTGGGCCATGTTTTGCTAGCGGAAAAAAGAGCCACCTAATTGCTAATTGCCCGAGTAGAAAGGGGCAACAAAGCTTCCAGAATTCTCAGACTATTCAGAGGGGAGCAAATAGTGGTGCATCAGCTAATGACCAAGTTAAACTAGGAGCACAAAAACCTCGAGAACCTGCTCAAGTTTATGCACTTACTCAACATGATGCTCAGACTTCTAACACCGTAGTGGCAGGTACCATCCCTGTGTCATCTTGTTATGCTTACATTTTGAATGATCCTGGTGCTACACATTCTTTTGTATCTGCTGCTTTTGTTGAAAAATGCGGTTGAAATCCTATCCCTTGTCAAGTTGAATTATCAGTTGAAACCCCAATAGGAGGAGTATTAATTTCTGACCATGTTTGTAAGTCTTGTGTTGTCAGTATTAGTGGTAAGGAATGGTTTGTTGACTTAATGGTTCTTGATATGAAAGATTTTGATGTGATTTTTGGTATTGATTGGTTAGTTGCTCATTATGCAACGGTTGATTGTTGAGCAAAGAAAGTAACCTTTAGAATTCCTGGGGGAGCCTGAACTTGAATTTTTTGGAAGTGCAAAGAATAGTTTTCCTCTAGTTATCTCAGCTTTGAAAGCCAAAAGACTTTTAAGAAGTGGTTGTAATGCATACTTGGCCACTGTGAGAGATATTAATCATGATGATATGAAACTTGAAGATATCCATGTGGTAAAAGAATTTCCCGACGTGTTCCCTGAAGAGCTACTTAGGTTGCCTCCTAATAGGGAGATTAAGTTCTCGATTGATTTGTTACCGGACTCAAGACCAATTTCTGAAGCCCCATATAGAATGGCTCCTGTAGAGTTTGTCGCAGCCTAAAAAAAAATAACGACGAAGTCTCATCGCAAGACTTTATTATTCGTTAGGCGTGACATTAAAAAAAATCGAGGAAAAGTCGACTTAATTCCTCTAAAAAATGAAGGTTTTGAAATGACCTTAAAAAAGACATGGAGTCGCCACCAATCTTTTTTAGCTAGGTGTGATCGGCCACCTATTAAAACCGGTTTTATAAAATATTTTAAAAATTAATTAAAACATTTTAAAAACCAATTTCAAGTCTGCGTTTTAAACCAGAGAAATCAAAGAAGCGGGTTCGGGAGTCGGTTACGTGTGGGGAAGGATTAGCACCCCCACAACGCCCGTATAAATCGGTACCTTATTAATCGTGTGTTATCTCAAGTCTCGGTAAAAAAGTTGGTTTTAAATTTAGTATTTCGAGTTAATTCCCAATTTAAAGAAAAATAATTCCTTTTTTATTGAAAATGATCCGGAATTTATAAATTCAAAATTTTCCTATATTCCCCAACAAACGTGGCAAAATATAGAAATTTTTATTAGTTTTGGAAAACTTTCCAAATCATTCTCTTTTTTGAAAGAAAGATATTCCTTTATTAATAATAATTGATGATATTCCCTCCAGCAAACCCGGTAGAGAACTCATGAATTATTTTAACTCGGGAATATCTTTATTTTTTTATTGAAAAATCATTATCCTTTTGAAAACATTTTAAAAGATATGAATATGTACATGCATGACATAGTATATACCAAATAAAAATAACTAAATAAAAGCATAGGATATCATGAAATATTCAAAACCATATAATAAACCATGTAACATCAAAAAAATATAAATCAAAATAACAACAATATCATAGAAATTATTATGGCAAGAATCACATATTATATAAAATGCATGAATATAAAAATGCAATGCATGAAATGTATTTTTTCCTTTAATTAAGGAAATCCGTATATCTAACAAGATATCCGGCTACCTTAGGAAAATATGTCAAATTAAATATTCTAAAACCAAAATACTTTGTGATTGTTTGAAAACAATTTTGAAAAGCTTGAATTAAAAATAAAAATTGGGCTAATTTTTTTTAAAAAGGCTCTAATTTCCTAAGTTTAAAAAATCCGGACTTGACTACCCTTAACCCGGGACTTGAAAAACCATTTTTAGAATTTAAAAAGGCTTAGAAATCACCCTAAGTCAGTAGCTAACCCTCCTAATCAGCCCACTCTAAGTAAATTAACCAAAACAGAAAAATGGTTTTTCTTTAAATTCAATTCTGACTCCACTGTCCAGTTTTAATCCATGATTTTTAACATATTTTTAAAAATTCCCAAAAATTTTGAAAAAAATACTGGAAACTCAAGACATGTAAAACTACACAAAAACAAATCAGTTTAATTTTCGGATCAAAGATGAATTCCCAAAAAAATCATAGATGTACGAGTTTTTTGGAGGAGAAAAAACTGCTTTGTTTTTCTTTAAATTCAATTCTGACTCCACTGTCCAGTTTTAATCCACGATTTTTTACCCTATTTCTAAAAATTCCAAAAATTCTGACAAAAATACTGGAGACTCAGGACATGTAAAACTACACGAAAACAAATCGGCTTAATTTTCTGATCAAAGATGAATTCCCAGAAAAATCAGAGATGTACGAGTTTTCGGAGGAGAAAAAAAACTGCTTTGTTTTTCTTTAAATTCAATTCTGACTCCACTGTCCAGTTTTAATCCACGATTTTTTACCCTATTTTTAAAAATTCCAAAAATTCTGAAAAAAATACTGGAGACTCAGGACATGTAAAACTACACGAAAAAAAATCGGCTTAATTTTCTGATCAAAGATGAATTCCCAGAAAAATCAGAGATGTACGAGTTTTCGGAGGAGAAAAAAAACTGCTTTGTTTTTCTTTAAATTCAATTCTGACTCCACTGTCCAGTTTTAATCCACGATTTTTTACCCTATTTTTAAAAATTCCAAAAATTCTGAAAAAAATACTGGAGACTCAGGACATGTAAAACTACACGAAAACAAATCGTCTTAATTTTCTGATCAAAGATGAATTCCCAGAAAAATCAGAGATGTACGAGTTTTCGGAGGAGAAAAAAAAAACTGCTTTGCCAACACATTTTTGCTTTTGATAAAATCATTTAAAAACCAAAGTAAAAATATTTGAAACTCATAAAATGACTTGAAAGCAGTAGCTAGGACTCTTTGAAAGTTAGATAAAAATTGGCTAAATAAAAAAAATCACAAAGGTAGAATAATCAATTTGACAAACTTAATTTTCCACAAGTGTGCTCAAGAGAGCATGACTTTGAACCATTAATTGGCTCAAGTCATTATTCAAGTGGCATGAACATGAAATGCATGAAACAATGCAGCAAACATAATGCATGAAATGCATGGATCTAAAACTAAATATAAGGAAAATGCATGACATAAATAATATGGCCTAGACCTAACATGAACTTGCATGGCAATAAATGCAACCTAGACCTAAGATATGCATGGCATTTTCACAAACACAAGGCATGCTTAATTCAAAAATCCAACCAAATATCATGCAAATGCAAAAACCTAACAACTAGCATGACAAAAATACAACACACAATGCAAAACACATGGAGTAGCCAAATGGCCTCAAGCTCCAACAAGCATGGCATTTTCACAAACACTTGGTATGCTAGCATGAAAAACTAAGTCATAACACAAGAATCACACAAGCATTTTCACAAACACCTAATATACCAAATCTAAAACATGCTCACTAAGATATAAAACAAGAATCATGCAAAGAATCACACAAGCATTTTCACAAACACTTAATATGCTAACTCTAAAACATGCTCACTAAGATATAAAACAAGAATCATGCAAAGAATCACACAAGCATTTTCACAAACACTTAATATGCTAACTCTAAAACATGCTCAAATTTAAACAACATGAAAACAGAAAATTAAAAATGCAAAAACATGATATCTAAGACATAAATGGCAACAAACAAAGCAACCAAATTAAATATAACTTAAGAACATGAAATAACATAATATTTAAAACATCAAAAATAAAGAAAATAGCATAAACAATATGATAAAATGAATCAAAAACAACAACTTAAAATAAATAATGTAGGCCATTTGGCCATGGTGAGTTTATTGTAAAAACAAAATGTAATAAAAATATACTTAAGAAAGGAAATGAAGGAAGAACAAGAAACATTATTTTAAAATGAAAACTCACCAAGTAGCTTTTGAACGGATTAAGCTATAAACCCTCAGAGTAGCTTTTGAACGGATTAAGCTACGAACCCTCAGAGTAGCTTTTGAACGGATTAAGCTACGAACCCTCAGAGTAGCTTTTGAACGGATTAAGCTACGAACCCTCAGAGTAGCTTTTGAACGGATTAAGCTACAAACCCTCAGAGTAGCTTTTGAACGGATTAAGCTACGAACCCTCAGAGTAAAACACTATGACTCACCACCCGGATAATCCTAATACAAGTGTATAGAATATCTCACAAGGGGTAGTGGGTGATTTCAACCAAAGGCCAAGACTCCTTATTTATAAGGTGAGCACCTCCTTGGCTTGACATTACAAAGGGATGTGGGATTGGGACTTAGGCTCAAAAATGAAAATCTCTAACTTAACTCTTGATTTTTAATCACTTGATTGAAAAAATCCTAAGCTTCCTCCTTCCTTTGGGCTTGGGCAGGCCAGCACTTCTCTTTTCCAGCCCAGCTCTGATTTTTGCAAGGCCCAAAGAAGCCCTTTTCGGTTGCTTGGGTGAAACGACCATTTTGCCCCCCGGATGCAAAATAAATATCAAATGGACTCCAAATTCAATTTTTCTTTTTTTAATGCTTCCAAAATAATAAAATATTGAGTTCTGGAAGTTTTCAAAATTATCCGAGTCCGTTTGCTATTTATTTGGATTTTTTCTTCCCAAAATGTCCTTTTATGCCCCTACTTTTTACCATTTTTTAAACGAGCTCCAAATCAAGATTTTTCTTCACCAATCTCTTCAAAATAATTAAAAAGTGTGATCTGGAAGTTTTCATAATTTTTGGAGCTCATTTGGTATTTTTTCGGGATTTATCGGCTTGAATTACTGCATAGGAGGCTCGGGATTTGGCCATTTTGCAAACGAACTCGGAGTCAAGATTTTCTTTCGCCAATCTCTTCCAAATAATTTAAAAATGAGATTTGCCAAATTTCAGAATTTTCGGAGTCCATTTGCTATTTTTCCGGGATTTATCTTTTTGAATTACTGCATTAGAAGCCCGGGATTTGGCCATTTTGCAAACGAACTCGGAATCAAGATTTTCTTTCGCCAATCTCTTTCAAATGATTTAAGAATGAGATTGACAAATTTTTCAGAATTTTCGGAGTCCATTTGCTATTTTTCCCAAAATTTTCCAATTTTGCCCTTTAACCTCCGAAACCCGGTTTTGCTCAAAACAAGTCCGATTTTCAGATTTTCTTCAATCTGAGCCTTGCACCATCCTTTTTAATCATTCCTCATCCATTGGGGGCTTTGGTCTTACCAATTCGGGCCATTTCTGTGATTCTTCCCGATTTCACCGAAATCCACTAAAAACTCTAATTCTCGGTTTTCTCCCGGATTGACTTTTCTTTCGGTTTTTCTTGCAAGTGACTTCTCCATTACCCGTAGTCAGTGCTTATCTTTCATTTGGAACCTTCAATTTCGACCAGTTTGATCGTTTAAGCATTTTCCCCCAAATTTCTCGGATTAGGGTTTCTTTTCTACTGAATCTCCAAATCCCAACTTCCGAACTCCATATCTTTCAATGTAGAACTCGGATTATCAAAATTCCTTCGCCATTTTTCAATTGAACTTAAAATCTTGATTTTGAAAGTGGGTTGACTTTTTCAGTAGTTGACTTTATGGGGTTGACTTTTTTGGGGTTGACTTTTTTTCAAGTTTGACTTTTTGTGCTCGCCCTCTTAAACTAAGTCTCGGAGTACCACCTGCAGGATGAAAACAGTCTTTTTATACTCGGAAACATCAATATAGGAAGAAAACATACCTGTTTAGTGGCCCGGACAAAATTAGGTGTCTACAGCTGCCCCTCTTTGGCTATTGCTGAGAATCAGGAATCAGGCAAAGATAAACCAACACTAATTTTGTACGGTCAGTGAAATCACATGGAAAGGAAAGGGGTTTTCTTTTTCATTTTTTCATTCATTTTTGCATTTTGCATTTTTTATTTTCTTTTTTCATTTTCTATTTTTTTTTTCATTTTTTCTCTTTTTTCTTTTTTTTTCAATTTTTTTTTTGAAAACAGTAAATTGAAGATTTGTCCTTAAATTGAATTCCCTGCCTAAACAAGGCTCGATTCGTCTTAAGGAAACGAATTCGATTTGCAAGAAAGGAAATGACCTCGACGATGGTCTCGGGGCCTTAACCTGTCTTGTTCTCAGCTGTGTTTAAAATTCTGGATATCTCCTCCAGAAGCTTCGGCTATCACCACCAAAGACTTGCTCATTTTTTTTTAAATGTAAAAATTCTGGGTATCACCTCCAGAAGCTTCAGCTATCACCACCGAAGACTTTCTATCTTTTCAAAGGATTTTAAAACTCTGGATATCTCCACCAGAGGCTTCAGCTATCACCACCGAAGTCTTGCTCATTTTTAAAACTGTAAAATTCTGGGTATCATCTCCAGAAGCTTCAGCTATCACCACCGAAAACTTTCTACCTTTTCAAAGGACTTTAAAAAAAACTCTGGATATCTCCACCAGAGGCTTCAGCTATCACCACCGAAGACTTGTTCATAAATAAAAAAAGTACCTCGACGATGATTTCGGGGCTCGACTCGCCTTAAGGAAACGAAATCGATTATACCTGAAAGCTTTAAGAGATGATGCAAATGCTTCATGATGCAAATGCAAATGTCTTTTGTTGATGCAAACGCTTCTTGATGTAGATGCAAATGACTTAGATTGGTGCAAATGTCTTTGATGAAAATGTAAATGACTTGATTTGATGCAAACTTTCTTGATGCAGATTTAACTAACTTAGATTGATGCAAATGCTTCTTGATGTAGATGCACATGTTGAAAAAAATTCTGGATAACTCCTTCAAAAGAAGATTTCTCATTTTTCAAAATTATAAAACCCTGGATATCTCCACCAGAGGCTTCAGCTATCACCACCGAAGACTTCTTCATTTTTAAAACTGTAAAATTCTGGATATCCCCACCAGAAGCTTTGGCTACCACCACCAAAGACTTGCTCAATATAAAATTCTAGATAACTCATCTAGAAGAAGATTTCTCATGTTTCAAAATTATAAAACCCTGGATATCTCCACCAGAGGCTTCAGCTATCACCACCGAAGACTTATTCACTTTTAAAACTGCAAAATTCTGGATATCACCACCAGAAGCTTTGGCTATCACCACCAAAGACTTGGTCATTGTAAAATTCTGGGTAACTCCTTCAGAATAAAATTTCTCATGTTTTCAAAATTATAAAACCCTGGATATCTCCACCAGAGGCTTCAGCTATCACCACCGAAGACTTGTTCACTTTTAAAACTGTAAAATTCTGGTTATCCCCACCAGAAGCTTTGGCTATCACCACCAAAGACTTGCTCATTGTAAAATTCTGGGTAACTCCTTCAGAATAAAATTTGTCATTTTTCAAAATTATAAAACCCTGGATATCTCCACCAGAGGCTTCAGTTATCACCACTGAAGACTTGTTCACTTTTAAAACTGAAAAATTCTGGATATCACCACCACAAGCTTTGGCTATCACCACCAAAGACTTGCTCATTGTAAAATTCTGGGTAACTCCTTTAGAATAAAATTTCTCATGTTTTCAAAATTATAAAACCCTGGATATCTCCACCAGAGGCTTCAGCTATCACCACTGAAGACTTGTTCACTTTTAAAACTGCAAAATTCTGGATATCACCACCAGAAGCTTTGGCTATCACCACCAAAGACTTGCTCATTGTAAAATTCTGGGTAACTCCTTCAGAATAAAATTTCTCATGTTTTCAAAATTATAAAACCCTGGATATCTCCACCAGAGGCTTCAGCTATCACCACCGAAGACTTGTTCACTTTTAAAACTGTAAAATTCTGGATATCCCCACCAGAAGCTTTGGCTATCACCACCAAAGACTTGCTCATTGTAAAATTCTGGGTAACTCCTTCAGAATAAAAATTTCTCATGTTTCAAAATTATAAAACCCTGGATATCTCCACCAGAGGCTTCAGCTATCACCACCGAAGACTTGTTCATTTTTAAAACTGTAAAATTCTGGATATCCCCACCAGAAGCTTTGGCTATCACCACCAAAGACTTGCTCATTGTAAAATTCTGGGTAACTCCTTCAGAATAAAAATTTCTCATGTTTCAAAATTATAAAACCCTGGATATCTCCACCAGAGGCTTCAGCTATCACCACCGAAGACTTGTTCATTTTTAAAACTGTAAAATTCTGGATATCCCCACCAGAAGCTTTGAGAAATGATGCAGATGCACATGTCTTTTAACAAGGTGCTCATGCTTCATGGTGCAAATGTAAAATATTTCTTAGTGCAAATGCAAATGGCCTGGATTGATGCCCATGTTTCGTGATGCAGATGCCCCTACTAATTGTGTTCATGTAACTGGTTTATGAATGGTGTAACTACAATTACCACACAATAATGAAAATGCAATGATTCTAGAAATGATGCAATTGCTTGAGATGACACAAATGCGAATTCCATGAAGAATGTAAATGTAAAGGTAAAATGCAGATGCTTATGGAATAGTGCCAATGCAAATACCCATGAATGATGCAAATGCTTGCTGACACTGTGCAGATGCAAAAGCTCGATAAAGAGATGAGTGCTCATGAGTGATGCAAATGCCCCCGGTTGTTTTTCTAGACTTTGGCTTAGCCTTTCAAATTCATTTTTCCTCTTCAAATCAGAGTATATCTTCAATTCATTTTGGCTATTCTCTTTGCCCCAACAGTTTTCAAACTTTCATCAACAGAGATCTGAACCGGGTTCGATATCTTCTTCTCATATCTGGAAGTCAGGACCTATCCTGGCAGTTATATATCTTTGGGTTAGAAAAATCCTTGTCTCATGTCAACATAAAAAATGGGTATTTCAAAAATATTTTTATTTTCCCTTTTTGAAAAACAATTTTGCTTATTTAAGGAAAACTTCTAAGCCAAAAATTTTAACTCCACAGTGTATGATGTACAAATCTTTTGATGACTGATGATCACTGTTAGAAAATTCCCTAAGTATTAATTTGGGTTTTTCAATTTGAATTGACAAAGCTCGATACAACAAGATTTTGGTTTTTGCAGGAAAACTTCACAACAAAAATGAATGTCCCTTCTAGGCTCACAAATGGAACAGATTTTATAAATCATGAATTCATTGAGAACCAAACAAATTCAACATTCTTGTAGTTTCCAATATCAAGGTATTTTGACAAGCGTCAAGATTGGCTGGGATGTTTAAATCGGAAAGTTTGATCTTGGAGGAAAAAAAAGATTCAATTTTTGAAGACAATCCTCCGAATGAGAGCTGACAATTTGGGGGGTTCAAGAATTCCTAGATGTTCCTCGATGACCACCTTTTTTTAAGATGACCTTCTCTTTTTGGGGTATCGGCACTATCATAGATGGCATCAAAAATTCCTATTCTACTCTAGACCGCCCATTTTTGGGTTTTCGCCCTAAAATCCCATTCTTTTCAATTTTTCTCTTTTTTTTTTTTTTTTTTTTTTGTTTTGTTTTTGTTCTACCATACACTTGAGAATTATAAATTCTTCCTTAGTGAAATGATAATTCGATGAAATGGGATAAAATCTGAGGAAAAACCTTTCAGATTAAATATTCATGCTTGATCAAAATGGACTTTTAAAGCATATAATGTAGGCCATGGCTCAGGGTTCAGAAAGAAAGGATAAATAGGCCCAACATATGTGTTTGAGGGTAATCAGATCAAGGATCATTTCTTGAGGAGGATTCTCTTTGAAGCATTTGTCCCTTCTTGGACATTTCTTTCCTTTTGACTTTGCTCTTTTTCTTCCTTGCTCTTGGCTTTCAATTTGCCATGTCTTTCACACACATTTTCTTTTTCATTGTGTTTTTCTTTTGTTTTTCTTGGCTTTCATTTCACCATCTTTTTCTCTTCTTTTTCTTTGACAGAGTGAGCCCGTATTTATTCGGGGCTCCATTTGCTTTGTGTCGGTCCTTGAGCTATCACTCATTTCTCAATGATCTTTGAAAAGATCTTTCCTCGTATTTGCCCCCCAGTGTAGAGGGTAATCCTTGATCAGGGTTCAAAGAAGAAAGAATTCTTTTGGCTCAAAAGGGGTGACTATGGATAATTTCTTTTTGTGTGAAAGGGATATGAAAGATGGCCATTCCTCATGTCAAGCACGAATATTTACTTCGAAAAGCAATCCCCAGGGGAAATAGATAATCAAAATTTCATTTTGCACTTTGGAATCATCCGAATTCTCATATGCATGATATCACAATTTTTCTTTTTCTTTTTTCTTTTTTTTTTGTTGTTTTTTTCGTCTCATGCCCCCAATGATTCATGCATTAGCCCATCCTTCTTCACTATGTATCCATCATTTCCACATATGATGCCCCAATTTGATTAACCATGCGAATTTGTATCAACGAGGAACATAGCAAGTCTAGGTCTATTTTGAAAAGGCTGAGTTTCCAATCTGAGTTCTTTGAAGAGACAAGGAAAATATGACCCAAAAATGGGTTTTCTCTGGGACAAGGGATAATCTAGTTTAATCATTGTGCCCCAGGATGTCAATCATGAAGTGATGTTTGGGCAATTAGTGTTTTGTGGTTATTGGGAAAGGTCATGAATGGTTTTAGCACAATCTTGACACACACCAAATTATCAAAATCTAGACTCTTGAAAGAATGTCTCATTTGTTTGAATTTCAAAGAATTCGAAAAATTTGAAAAAGTTCGTTCCTTTGTTCATAGCCTAGACTAAGATCTACATCTTTGCTTATTCTGTGATGACAATGGTTTTATGAAGTCAAATCATTCATATTCCTTGAAGCATTAGGTCTTTCAAGTGGTCTCGGTTCAAAAGATTTAGGCTTAGGAAAGCCTAAAAGAGAGGGCTGAAGGTATTGAGTCATTTCTAACAATGATCATCAATCTTCTTGAGACTATCAATCACTAAAAATTCCCTTAATGCTTGTTTTTGCAAATTCAAGTTATTGTTGAAACACAACAAACACAAAGCATTTAAAATACAAAATTCATTTAATTAACATGAGACAAATGCTTTCCTCATCACAGTGTATAGAACTACATGTGTCAAAAACCTAATATGATCATGCACAATGTTTCTTATGAAACTTGACTTCCCCATCTTCAAAACTTATCGAACCAGCCTTGATGAGATCTCTGACCTTGTACTTCAAAGCGGGGCAGTTCTCTGTTGAGTGACCTTGATTGCCAGAATGGTACCCACAACACTCATTAGCATCATACCAGCTCGGATAAGGGGGCTTCAAAGGCGTTATTTGCATGGGTGTCACAAGGTGATTCTGGATGAGTTGAGGTAGTAGCTCACTGTATGTCACAGGAATCGGGTCAACCTGATTTATTTTTCGCTTTTTAAGCCCCCTTCGATTATTCCCAAGGATGTTCGATTGATAGACAGATGCAAATTCTGGTGTAGTTGCAGTCATTGGTTGGTAGGGATAAAAACCTTGAGAGACATTGTTCAGGGTAGAGTAAAATGGCTGGTACGAGGATAATTGGGGAGATGGGGCAAAGTCTTCCACGACTTGGGTATCTTCCTTTTTCTTTTCAGATGCCCCCTTGTTCTTGGTATTGGATGTTCTTTCTCCTTCAATTTTCCCATCCTTGATAGCATTCTCAATCATCTCCCCTGAAATTACCATGTCTGAAAAATTCTTCGTGGTGTTGCCGACAAGTCTATCGTAGTATGGGGCCTGTAGTGTATTCACAAAAAGGACAGTGGTTTCCTTCTGAGTTAAAGGCGGTTGTACTTGGACGGCCAGGCTCATCCACCGTTGCGCATATTCTTTGAAGCTCTCAGTAGCTCTTTTCTTCATATTTTGCAAGGTGAGACGGTCAGGCGCCATGTCGGTCATATGCTTGTACTGGTTTAGAAAAGCCCTAGCCAAATCATTCCAAAAGCGTATCTGGTCCTTGCTCAACTGACTATACCACCTAATTGCGGACCCGCTGAGGCTATCCTGAAAACAGTGAATCAAAAGCTTATCATTACCTATATGACTCGTCATCTTCCGGCAGAACATAGTGATGTGGGCTGATGGATCGGTCGTCCCGTCATATTTCACAAAGTCAGGGATCTTGAACTTAGGAGGAATGACTAAATCGAAAACCAAGCATTGTTCTTTCGCCTCCACACTCCCTAATACGTCTGCATTTTCTACTGCCCGGAGCCTTTCATCTAACAACTGATATTTCCCTTGGGAATTTGCCAACTCAACCTCATTTACTGCAACCCTTTTCAACTTTGCCTGTTCAGCTGGATCATCTGAGTTTAGGACATTGACGGGGTTAACAGTGTTCTGGGCATCACTTATTGCGACCTCATCTTGGCCCTTTTGTACCTCTAACCCTTCTCCAGCGACAAAGTTTTCGGTGTATCCTTTTCCCTTGATTACAACAGACATTAGCTCCATCAGTTTAGTCATCTGATCCTTAGATTCTGCTTGAGATTTTGCTAGCTGTTCTCGCAATTCTCTCTGTTCCCTTTCCATTTTTTCCATTCGGGCAACTTGTTCATCCTCCATAGCACCAGCCTGTATTAAAAGTGTACTCAGTACTTCTTCTGATTTGAAATGGAAATTCTTTCAAAGACTCCTAAAGCCAAGCCAACTTCTATTTATTTCCCCCAAATGTATGTCATGATGAATGAGCCATGAATGCAATTTGATGCATATGAAGCCTAAACAATATGATGTATGGATATGTACAATGGAAACATGCTGACCATATATGTGATAAATGCAATCACAATGCCAACATGTTGCAAACAAAGAATAAACAGATCAACACATGAATATATGCAATGACTGATCATGTATTTTAGCATGTTTCCCAATGAATGATCACATACACTATGAATGCAACACGGTGTCAATTATGCAAACAATGAATGATTGATACAGAGTATATACAAAGAAAATCATGCTAACCATGTGTGTCATGAATGTGACCTAATGCAAATCATGATGTATGTAATAAGCAAATTAATGCATGGATATATACAGAAAAATCATGCTGATTATGAATGCATGAATGCAACCTGACAAATAATTGATGGGATGCAAAATGCAAAGGGGAAGATATCACGGAGGAAATAAGAATCGGAGGAACTTAATCATCAACATCTTATAAATTTGAAGCATACTCAATTCATTCCCATATCAATGTTCACAATGGTATAAACCATGTTTTACAAAATTTGAGTAGTAGTTAAAACTGTCTTTACAAGCACTTTATTCTTCCTAGCATCCTAAGGCTATAAGAGCCGGCTACTGAAAAAGTGAAATCCTATTACATCATATAAGACCGAAGTCTTTCCACCTCAATGCTGTAAATCTCCCAATCCTAATGGCATTTTCCCAGTCCTTTATCAATCAGTGTCGTTGGATCCAACCACTTGGCATCTATGAGAGCTTGCACTTTCCTTTTGACTGCTATACAATCTTCGATGCTATGGCCAACAATTCCACAGTGATAATCACATCTTTCATTTGGATTATACCACATTGGATATGGTGGTAACAGGGGTTTCAATGGGACACAGGCAACCATGTGATTTTGGATCAGTATAGGGAGGAGCTCTTGGTAGCTGATTGGAATGGGATCAAAATGCATTTGGGTCTTATTCTGGGATCGTTTCTTAGTCACACATGGCCTAGGAGTTGGGGCACTTGGTGGTGGCACTAAGGTCTGAACTGGAGTGTTTACATGGAGATGTGGCGGAACAGCATGGTGATGGTATGGATTCGGACACGGGGCCTTTGGAGGTTGTACATAGCTCGAGGTTCCTATCCCGAATGCTGGATAAGGTGGTTGATGAGGGAAATAGTATGAACTGGTAGTTGTTGGTGATGGAGTGGGATTCAGGAATCCCGTAGTGGTCATCCCAATGGACGATTGGACCATGGTAGGGTGGGGATACTGGCTTGGACCTCGAACAGTTTGCAGGTATGGTACAGGATCCAAGGTTTCTATCTTTGGTATCAGGCTCTCAGGTTTAATCATTTTCATGATTTTGTCCATAATTTCATCAGGATTGCAACCTTTGTGGCATTGACAAGCGCAGGATCCAGCAAGGATTATGTGTTCTGGGCCTAATGGTTTTGGTTGATCCGAAGATGATGCGAAGCCCTGAGAAAGTTCACCTTTACTGTTACCCATATCCTCAACCATTTTCAGCAATTTGGCAAGTTGTTCCTCCACCTCTCGGATTTCATGTCCATATTCCTCTTGATTGCGTTCCAAAGCACCCAATCGTTCTTCCGATTCATTCCTCATATCTCGAACCCCTTTCATGCAAATGAAAATGTCATGAGATTAAGAATACAATTATGAATGTACATGCTCTATTCCTATGTGCATGAATAAACTGATGATTAATGCATGAACATATATAGAGAAATTATGATGACTATGTATGCTATGGATGCAATCTAATGCCAGGTATATACAGATAATGACTATGCATGTCATAAACGTGTCCTACAATGAATGATCATGCATGCTATGACTATAATATGATGTCAAAATGATACATGCAAAAAATAAATGAATTAACACCAAGGTATATACAAAGAAATCAATGATTACACGAAATTGATGGGACCTAAATCTTAATTATTCAAAAATCTCATTATGCAAGATTTGCCTCCAAATTTATGATTTTTTTTTTAACATGTTTTTTTTTTTTTTACATTTTTTTTTTGTTTTGAAAAACCAATCACATTATTTTCAAAAGAATTTCAGGGTAGATCCCACTATGGTACAATATGCAAATGTTCATGTGATACTACTGGTTTTATGAAATCATGAAATGAAACTATTATCACCATCCATTTTTTGCAAAAACGAGATCAATAATACAACCAAAATGTACATGCTCTATTCACACATGTATGAAATGTGCAAAATGCAAAAATGCTTGAAAAATGATTTTTTTTTTTTATAAAAAAAACAGCTAATGAACATCTGCCCCAACAATATCTGCTTATTTAGGCATCACGATGCCTTCGAGGCGGAGTATCACATTTATTACGGGCGATGTACGTACATCGTTGCCCGATTTACCACACTTATTCGGAGTGTAAAATAGGTAACAAAAAGTTTAGAAATGTCCCTCCATGTGTTCCTATTTTCGGTATATCTAACGAAAATTCGGGATGGCTTCTCCTAGGTTCAACTATATGAGGGTGAATCGGTTCTAAGGCCCCGAATTGTTCCTCACTGTTGTCGGTGAAGGCTAGTAAGGCACCCCGATAAAAGCGGGTTCAATTCGTTAGAGTATATTTTCCTATGCCCATGCGGAGGATCATCACGAAGGCATTAGGTACTTTATACTCCGGAAGTGTTTCACTAGCCCATACGGAGGATCAATCACGAAGGCGTAGTTACTTTACTTCCACTTAAAAGGACGGAATCCGGGTAGAGGATTCATGTTATGCAAATGCACGTGTAGTGTGTGTGGAGGAATATCAAACCTTTCACTACCTATTCTACAAACCTTATTCTAAATGCCCTAGCAATTAAAACATTCAAGAATAGTGTAACGCATTAACCGACAAGCAATTATAATATACAACCTTAAATAACTAGAGAACAATAATAAAATGCATGCACATGAGAATGAACATTTTTAAAAACATTTTATTATTTTCAAAATTCTCTTTATTAGAAAAATGTGGGAATTAAAATTAAATACCAATTAAACCAACCAAAACTGAGACTTTGATAACACACGACTATTTCTAGGCCTGACTCTCTAATAGTCCCCAGCGGAGTCGCCAAGCTGTCGCAGCCTAAAAAAAAATAACGACGAAGTCTCATCGCAAGACTTTATTATTCGTTAGGCGTGACATTAAAAAAAATCGAGGAAAAGTCGACTTAATTCCTCTAAAAAATGAAGGTTTTGAAATGACCTTAAAAAAGACATGGAGTCGCCACCAATCTTTTTTAGCTAGGTGTGATCGGCCACCTATTAAAACCGGTTTTATAAAATATTTTAAAAATTAATTAAAACATTTTAAAAACCAATTTCAAGTCTGCGTTTTAAACCAGAGAAATCAAAGAAGCGGGTTCGGGAGTCGGTTACGTGTGGGGAAGGATTAGCACCCCCACAACGCCCGTATAAATCGGTACCTTATTAATCGTGTGTTATCTCAAGTCTCGGTAAAAAAGTTGGTTTTAAATTTAGTATTTCGAGTTAATTCCCAATTTAAAGAAAAATAATTCCTTTTTTATTGAAAATGATCCGGAATTTATAAATTCAAAATTTTCCTATATTCCCCAACAAACGTGGCAAAATATAGAAATTTTTATTAGTTTTGGAAAACTTTCCAAATCATTCTCTTTTTTGAAAGAAAGATATTCCTTTATTAATAATAATTGATGATATTCCCTCCAGCAAACCCGGTAGAGAACTCATGAATTATTTTAACTCGGGAATATCTTTATTTTTTTATTGAAAAATCATTATCCTTTTGAAAACATTTTAAAAGATATGAATATGTACATGCATGACATAGTATATACCAAATAAAAATAACTAAATAAAAGCATAGGATATCATGAAATATTCAAAACCATATAATAAACCATGTAACATCAAAAAAATATAAATCAAAATAACAACAATATCATAGAAATTATTATGGCAAGAATCACATATTATATAAAATGCATGAATATAAAAATGCAATGCATGAAATGTATTTTTTCCTTTAATTAAGGAAATCCGTATATCTAACAAGATATCCGGCTACCTTAGGAAAATATGTCAAATTAAATATTCTAAAACCAAAATACTTTGTGATTGTTTGAAAACAATTTTGAAAAGCTTGAATTAAAAATAAAAATTGGGCTAATTTTTTTTAAAAAGGCTCTAATTTCCTAAGTTTAAAAAATCCGGACTTGACTACCCTTAACCCGGGACTTGAAAAACCATTTTTAGAATTTAAAAAGGCTTAGAAATCACCCTAAGTCAGTAGCTAACCCTCCTAATCAGCCCACTCTAAGTAAATTAACCAAAACAGAAAAATGGTTTTTCTTTAAATTCAATTCTGACTCCACTGTCCAGTTTTAATCCATGATTTTTAACATATTTTTAAAAATTCCCAAAAATTTTGAAAAAAATACTGGAAACTCAAGACATGTAAAACTACACAAAAACAAATCAGTTTAATTTTCGGATCAAAGATGAATTCCCAAAAAAATCATAGATGTACGAGTTTTTTGGAGGAGAAAAAACTGCTTTGTTTTTCTTTAAATTCAATTCTGACTCCACTGTCCAGTTTTAATCCACGATTTTTTACCCTATTTCTAAAAATTCCAAAAATTCTGAAAAAAATACTGGAGACTCAGGACATGTAAAACTACACGAAAACAAATCGGCTTAATTTTCTGATCAAAGATGAATTCCCAGAAAAATCAGAGATGTACGAGTTTTCGGAGGAGAAAAAAAACTGCTTTGTTTTTCTTTAAATTCAATTCTGACTCCACTGTCCAGTTTTAATCCACGATTTTTTACCCTATTTTTAAAAATTCCAAAAATTCTGAAAAAAATACTGGAGACTCAGGACATGTAAAACTACACGAAAAAAAATCGGCTTAATTTTCTGATCAAAGATGAATTCCCAGAAAAATCAGAGATGTACGAGTTTTCGGAGGAGAAAAAAAACTGCTTTGTTTTTCTTTAAATTCAATTCTGACTCCACTGTCCAGTTTTAATCCACGATTTTTTACCCTATTTTTAAAAATTCCAAAAATTCTGAAAAAAATACTGGAGACTCAGGACATGTAAAACTACACGAAAACAAATCGTCTTAATTTTCTGATCAAAGATGAATTCCCAGAAAAATCAGAGATGTACGAGTTTTCGGAGGAGAAAAAAAAAACTGCTTTGCCAACACATTTTTGCTTTTGATAAAATCATTTAAAAACCAAAGTAAAAATATTTGAAACTCATAAAATGACTTGAAAGCAGTAGCTAGGACTCTTTGAAAGTTAGATAAAAATTGGCTAAATAAAAAAAATCACAAAGGTAGAATAATCAATTTGACAAACTTAATTTTCCACAAGTGTGCTCAAGAGAGCATGACTTTGAACCATTAATTGGCTCAAGTCATTATTCAAGTGGCATGAACATGAAATGCATGAAACAATGCAGCAAACATAATGCATGAAATGCATGGATCTAAAACTAAATATAAGGAAAATGCATGACATAAATAATATGGCCTAGACCTAACATGAACTTGCATGGCAATAAATGCAACCTAGACCTAAGATATGCATGGCATTTTCACAAACACAAGGCATGCTTAATTCAAAAATCCAACCAAATATCATGCAAATGCAAAAACCTAACAACTAGCATGACAAAAATACAACACACAATGCAAAACACATGGAGTAGCCAAATGGCCTCAAGCTCCAACAAGCATGGCATTTTCACAAACACTTGGTATGCTAGCATGAAAAACTAAGTCATAACACAAGAATCACACAAGCATTTTCACAAACACCTAATATACCAAATCTAAAACATGCTCACTAAGATATAAAACAAGAATCATGCAAAGAATCACACAAGCATTTTCACAAACACTTAATATGCTAACTCTAAAACATGCTCACTAAGATATAAAACAAGAATCATGCAAAGAATCACACAAGCATTTTCACAAACACTTAATATGCTAACTCTAAAACATGCTCAAATTTAAACAACATGAAAACAGAAAATTAAAAATGCAAAAACATGATATCTAAGACATAAATGGCAACAAACAAAGCAACCAAATTAAATATAACTTAAGAACATGAAATAACATAATATTTAAAACATCAAAAATAAAGAAAATAGCATAAACAATATGATAAAATGAATCAAAAACAACAACTTAAAATAAATAATGTAGGCCATTTGGCCATGGTGAGTTTATTGTAAAAACAAAATGTAATAAAAATATACTTAAGAAAGGAAATGAAGGAAGAACAAGAAACATTATTTTAAAATGAAAACTCACCAAGTAGCTTTTGAACGGATTAAGCTATAAACCCTCAGAGTAGCTTTTGAACGGATTAAGCTACGAACCCTCAGAGTAGCTTTTGAACGGATTAAGCTACGAACCCTCAGAGTAGCTTTTGAACGGATTAAGCTACGAACCCTCAGAGTAGCTTTTGAACGGATTAAGCTACAAACCCTCAGAGTAGCTTTTGAACGGATTAAGCTACGAACCCTCAGAGTAAAACACTATGACTCACCACCCGGATAATCCTAATACAAGTGTATAAAATATCTCACAAGGGGTAGTGGGTGATTTCAACCAAAGGCCAAGACTCCTTATTTATAAGGTGAGCACCTCCTTGGCTTGACATTACAAAGGGATGTGGGATTGGGACTTAGGCTCAAAAATGAAAATCTCTAACTTAACTCTTGATTTTTAATCACTTGATTGAAAAAATCCTAAGCTTCCTCCTTCCTTTGGGCTTGGGCAGGCCAGCACTTCTCTTTTCCAGCCCAGCTCTGATTTTTGCAAGGCCCAAAGAAGCCCTTTTCGGTTGCTTGGGTGAAACGACCATTTTGCCCCCCGGATGCAAAATAAATATCAAATGGACTCCAAATTCAATTTTTCTTTTTTTAATGCTTCCAAAATAATAAAATATTGAGTTCTGGAAGTTTTCAAAATTATCCGAGTCCGTTTGCTATTTATTTGGATTTTTTCTTCCCAAAATGTCCTTTTATGCCCCTACTTTTTACCATTTTTTAAACGAGCTCCAAATCAAGATTTTTCTTCACCAATCTCTTCAAAATAATTAAAAAGTGTGATCTGGAAGTTTTCATAATTTTTGGAGCTCATTTGGTATTTTTTCGGGATTTATCGGCTTGAATTACTGCATAGGAGGCTCGGGATTTGGCCATTTTGCAAACGAACTCGGAGTCAAGATTTTCTTTCGCCAATCTCTTCCAAATAATTTAAAAATGAGATTTGCCAAATTTCAGAATTTTCGGAGTCCATTTGCTATTTTTCCGGGATTTATCTTTTTGAATTACTGCATTAGAAGCCCGGGATTTGGCCATTTTGCAAACGAACTCGGAATCAAGATTTTCTTTCGCCAATCTCTTTCAAATGATTTAAGAATGAGATTGACAAATTTTTCAGAATTTTCGGAGTCCATTTGCTATTTTTCCCAAAATTTTCCAATTTTGCCCTTTAACCTCCGAAACCCGGTTTTGCTCAAAACAAGTCCGATTTTCAGATTTTCTTCAATCTGAGCCTTGCACCATCCTTTTTAATCATTCCTCATCCATTGGGGGCTTTGGTCTTACCAATTCGGGCCATTTCTGTGATTCTTCCCGATTTCACCGAAATCCACTAAAAACTCTAATTCTCGGTTTTCTCCCGGATTGACTTTTCTTTCGGTTTTTCTTGCAAGTGACTTCTCCATTACCCGTAGTCAGTGCTTATCTTTCATTTGGAACCTTCAATTTCGACCAGTTTGATCGTTTAAGCATTTTTCCCCAAATTTCTCGGATTAGGGTTTCTTTTCTACTGAATCTCCAAATCCCAACTTCCGAACTCCATATCTTTCAATGTAGAACTCGGATTATCAAAATTCCTTCGCCATTTTTCAATTGAACTTAAAATCTTGATTTTGAAAGTGGGTTGACTTTTTTCAGTAGTTGACTTTATGGGGTTGACTTTTTTTCAAGTTTGACTTTTTGTGCTCGCCCTCTTAAACTAAGTCTCGGAGTACCACCTGCAGGATGAAAACAGTCTTTTTATACTCGGAAACATCAATATAGGAAGAAAACATACCTGTTTAGTGGCCCGGACAAAATTAGGTGTCTACAGAGTTAAAGGAATTGAAGGAGCAATTGCAAGAGTTGTTGGATAAGGGTTTCATCAGACCTAGTGTGTCACCATGGGGTGCTCCAGTGTTGTTTCTCAAGAAGAAGAATGGTAGTATGAGACTTTGCATTGATTATCGAGAACTTAATAAGGTAACAATCAGAAACAAATATCCATCACCTCGAATTGATGATTTTTCTGATCAATGCAAGGAGCACAAGTTTTCTCAAAAATTGATCTTCGCTCTGGTTATCACTAATTGAAGATTAAGGTGGAGGACATCCATAAAACTGCTTTTCGGACGAGGTATAGACATTACGAGTTCTTTCTAATGCCGTTTGGATTCACTAATGCTCCAGCAGCATTTATGGATCTAATGAATAGGGTGTTTAAACAATTCTTGGATCAATTTGTGGTGGTTTTCATTGATGATATTTTGGTGTACTCGAAGAGTGAGAAAGAACATGAAGAGCATTTGAGAATCATGCTACAAATTTTGAGAGCAAAGAAGTTGTATTCAAGATTGAAGAAATGTGAATTTTGGTTTAATAGTGTTGCATTTTTAGGCCACATAATTAATAAAGATGGTGTTTCTGTGGATCCTAAGAAAATTGAAGCTATTGTGGAATGGAATAGACCAACTACCGTCACTGAAATTCGTAGTTTTTTGGGCTTGGCAGGATATTATAGGAGATTTGTGGAGAATTTTCTCGTTTGGCCATGCCCTTGACTCTATTGACCCAAAAAGGGATCAAGTTTGAATGGTCTGATGCTTGTGAAAAAAACCTCGAAGAATTGAAGAAGAGATTAGTGAGTGCTCCAATTCTCACCATTCCTTCTGATGCTGGTGGTTTCACCATTTATAGTGATGCTCCTATGCAAGGCTTGGGTTGTGTACTGATGCAACATGGAAAGGTGGTAGCATATGCCTCAAGACAATTGAAGCCTAATGAGTGCAATTATCCCACTCATGATCTTGAGTTAGCAATGGCGCCATTATCTGTACGGAGAACGGTGTGAGGTGTATATCGATCATAAAAGTCTCAAGTATATTTTCACCAAAAAAGAGTTGAACATGAGGCAAAGAAGATGGTTGGAATTGTTGAAAAACTATGATTTGATTATTAACTATCATCCTGGGAAAGCTAATGTCGTTGTAGATGCTTTGAGTAGGAAATCTAGGAGTAATTTAGCAACCATGATCACTACTCAAAAAAATATCTTGGAGGATTTCAGAAAATTGGCTTTGGAAGTGGTTATTCATGGACAGAGTGCTCAATTGGCAATCCTTCGAGTTCAACCTGCTTTGATCGAAAGGATTAAGGATTCCCAAGGTAACGATGATAGATTGAAGAAAATCAGAAGTCAAATTGAGATTGGGGAACAAAGTGACTTTCGTATTCATGATGACGGGACTTTGAGGTTCGGAGATAGATTGTGTTCCAGATAACAATGAGCTAAAGAAAGAGATTTTGGAGGAAGCCCATAACACTAGATATTCTGTACATCCTGGTGGCACAAAGATGTATAAGGACTTAAAGTATAATTTTTGGTAGAATAACATTAAGCGGGAGATTACACAATTCGTTGCACAATGCTTGGTGTGTCAGTAGGTTAAAGCTGAGCATCGTAGACCTACCGGGAAGGTACAAACTCTTCCTATTCCTGAATGGAAGTAGGAGCATATAGCTATGGATTTTGTATCTGGGTTACCAAGGAGCCCAAGGGGAAATGATTCTATATGGGTGATTGTTGATAGATTGACTAAGTCTGCTCACTTCATTGCAGCTAAAATTGGAATTTCGTTGGAGCAACTAGCAAAATTGTATGTCAAAGAAATAGTGAGGTTACACGATATTCTTATTACAATAGTATCAGATAGAGATACTCGTTTTGTGTAGCTCAAAACAAAAATAAGAAGAAGAGGGAGATAAGAGGAGAAATCTAGAAATTCGAAATTGAAGGGAAGACTGGAGTTTTTTTTCATCATCAAGCAAAGGGTAAACTTTTATATTGTTTTGTTGTTGCATGCATTGTAAAAAAATCCATAAACCTTAAGCTTCCATCCATGGCCGTCAACTTTTTCGGCGAGTTTTCCGAAATGCAAGATCATTTTTAGAAAGCTCTCAACCTAAGGGTTCTAATGGAACAAATTTTACTTGATTTGGTTGTGTAGTTTGTAAGTTATGCTCATTTTAATTTTGGGTTTAATAGTGTTGGACAACCAAACTTTAGGCTATCAGAAATCTACCGTCCGATGGTGTATTCAGTCGATTCTTGGGTCATTTTTATAGAACGAAATGTGAAGTTTAATTTGATACTAGTGGCTTGATTTGGGGGTTTATGAGCTAAGAGAACCGAAAACCAAAAGGTAGCCACATGACCATGAAACCCAAAAATTTGGGTAAAGTCATGGTAACCAACCAACTTGTAGCCTTCGAAATATGTAATTCCTGCCATCATAGTTTCTGACCTGAACTTCTATGTTGAAGTAGGATATGTAGGCTTTATTTTGGTATAAGATACACCTTTAGATTCAATCTAGATTGTGAGTTTATAAGAGTTCAAAGTAGGCTAAATGAACACAATTTCTGAAATTTCAAAAAAGTTGGAATTTTTTTTTTTTTTTATGTTTTAAAAATTATTTTTGATTAATATTCGATATAATTAGCTATAAATTTCCATAATTTTAATTATACGGATTTTAATTGATTTTTCATGAATAAATAAAGTTTTGATTAAATATATATTTAAATATATGATTTAAGCCTCTTATAAACTATGATAATCTTGATTCAATTTTTTGTATTGGAAAAATATAGCTAGATATGATGTGAGTATGATTTGTTTTAAGTGAGCAAACCCGATTAATTTTGGTTAATTGAAAGAAACCACTAGGTGCATGTGCATAAAAATATTGTATTAGTGAATCTAGTAGTAATTATGGTTTATATGGATTATAGGTCCTTAAAGTAAACTTCAACTAGATTTTTGAGCTTGGTAGACTCAGGTTGCTAGGTAAGTGACTTGCCGAATCTCCATGTTATTTTATAAATGTATAAGTATATATATATATATATATGTTTGAAATAAACCATGATTTTGTACACTTTATACGAAAATAGGTCTTCGTGTGGATTATTTGAATGAATATTTATGAATATGAAATCAATTTGAAAGCTATGAATCGATGATTTTGTTATGCTTGAATCTATCTTGGAATTGTACAATGAAAATTGTGTTTGATATGAATATGATTTTGAGAAATGTTCATTGTTATTATGATTTTGGAAATCTATATGCGGAATGGTTATTGGTTGTGAATATGAATCTGTATGTGAATATGAATTTGGCTACGTTCTGGATAGAGTTGCTCATGGACCGGGCCTAGGCCTGGAAAAAAATATTTTTCCTTGCCCAAGCTCGTTTCGGGCCGGCCCATAAGCCCATTTCACTATTTATAAATTATTAAATATTAAAAAACTATTTTTATATTAATATTAATATATATTTTATGATTAAATTTAAATAAAAAAAATATTTTTAATTGTTGAATAGTAATTCGGGCCGGGCCGGCCCGAATTACAAATACTCTTACCCAAGCTCAGCCCGGTTGGGCTATCCAGCCCTTAAGCAGGTTTAGTTCTGGATCCTTCCATTGGGGATGAATACAATGGTAGTACATGCTAGCATTGTATGTAACCTCTCCGAAGTTACATTATGAATATGGACCTTGCCACTAGGGTGAAAGTGGTCGTAGCACGATCTGGCTAAGTTCTGGACCCTGCCATTGGGGATGAATACAATGGTACTACATGCTTGTATGGTACTTAACCTCTTCGAGGTGACATTATGAATATAGACCTTGCCACTAGTGTAAAAGTGGTCGTAGCCTAATGAATATGAAATCGAATATGTATATGTATATGAATACGTACGTGAATATGAATTTGGCTACGATTTGGACCCTGCCATTGGGGACGAATATAATGGTGTTACATGCTAGCATTGTTCGTAACCTCTCCGAGATTACGTTATGAATTGGACCTTGCCACTAGGGTGAAAGTGGTCTTAGCCCAATGAATTTGAGTTTGAATCTGTTTATGAATCCGTACATGAACATGAATATGAATATGCATCCATAACCATTCCCATTATCCTTTTTTCCCTATTTTGCTATGTTTGTAACACATGATGACCCGAGTGGTTGAGGAGGTTTGTTACTTGCTGAGTATTTATACTCATTTCGTTAGTTACAATTTTTCAGATGTTGAGGAGTAGCCGCTAGCTAGCTAGTTCTGCAATTCAGGAATTTGGGGTCGAGAGATCGTGGCTAGCAGTTAGATATTTTGGAACTTCAGACTTACTAGCTTGTAAATAACTTCACTTCTAGTTTGTTTGTATTAGTGGCTCGAGATTTCGGAATCTCTTATGGATTGTTTATGATGTCTTAGACTTATTAGAAATTTGAATTTATATAACTTTTGGAATTTTTATGCAATTGTTATAAGTAAAAAATTTAAAATTTGTAGCCTTACATGTTAGAAAAGGTATGTGACGATTGTTACGTCCTAAACTCGGGATGAAGGCGTGACAGTCTTTGGTGATGTACATACCAGGTAGGTTTATATCTTATAGATTCAAGGATAATACTTAACTTCAAGACTCTTCGTAATGTTATGTTTTATGATTCAAAATATTGTTTCCATTGGTATAATACTTTTAACTACATGGAGACACTGTCCTATGTTTGATTACAGTATTTCTAACCCAGATTCGTTTTGCAATGTAACCTGTAGAAATTTTATGTCCTTTTAATAGTTGAACATCAAGCTTAAACTTTGTTTGGTAGCGTGGTGGAAGTCCCTTCTCACCATGTTAGAGTTTGATGGAGTGCTTCTTTTCATATGAGTCTAGTTAATGCCAAAACGACATTTCAGCAAAAAGTCTATCACGCTGCCAAACAGGCCTTACCGTATAATATTTGCTGATACGAACCTAGGATTGAGTTTTCTGTGAACCTAGGGCTAATCTTAAAAGGTTCTTGTTTGTGATTATTGATGAATCAAAATTTGTTGGAATTTAGTGTGTGGCCCATAGTTATTTAGTCATATTCGTTAATGTTTTAGTTGGAACCATTTATTCTAAAATTGGGCCATTTTAATTTGAAGATGAACCCAGAAAATAGTTATTTTAAACCTTATTCTAAAAAAAAAACCATAAAAGCTTGAATGCTCAATTACATTTCATATGCTATTTCAATCTAAAGAAAAATAAATACTATAAATAAATTTGAACTATATTATATTTCATCAATCCTCAAAACTAAGGAGCAACAATTCTATTTCTTCTATCTCAACAATCAATGTGATGTAAATGTCCTTTTAAAAAGTAAATGTGATAATTCATGTATATGTGTTATGTCTCGTATTTTTTAATTAATCGTATAAATATAAATTATTAAATATGTCAAAATTTTAAACACAAATATAATATTTGTATTAAATATATCGTGTTAATCGTGTTTATTACATTATTTTTTATGTTTATTAAACATATCTTATTCACTTCGTATTTTTCGTATCATGTTTAAAATTATCAAATTTATTAAAATATTAAAATATTGTAAATTGAGAATAGAGTGAATGACAAATCATCGGCTAGCTTTGAAAGAACAAACTTACTTCCAAGGAAACCTGATCTTCCACCGTCATTTACCAAACCTTTTGAAATGGATCAAATCATGAAGACACTTTCTTTTTTCTCTAATTAGAATTCCAAAACAATTTTTGATGCAGAAACTCAGTTTCACAATCCAATGATCGTAGACTAATAACTTGTCAAGATGGAAATCAAGAAAGGAAAGCCAAAGTCTAGCAGAAACTGCTTATGGTTTAGTCAAATTAAGTAGGTCAAGAAATAAGTGTACAAGAAAGAAAACTATTAAGCTGTCATTTCCCAGAAAGTTTCAAGATTGAATCGGTGTTCAATTCAAGTAATTCGTGCAGTCATTTTTAAAAGATAATATCCAATAAATTTGAGATTTGGATTTTAACATCTACAATCAAATTACGATATCTTTTGGGAAAAAAAAATTCAAGATTGAAAATGAAGTGCACCTTACAAATTTGAGCGTGATTCTTTTTTCAGCTAAAAAAAGGAAATCTAGTTTTTTGGCAACTCTAAAAATCTGTAATATCATATATGGCACAGTAATTCTTGAGTAATTTTGTTCAAAATTGTAACATTAATTCTCGAGTAATATCAAATATGGCACATTAATTTAATTTTAAATTGTAATTTTTTTAAAAAATAATAGTTTTTTTAAGTATGTGGTATTTTTCTTTTTTTGTTTTAAGAAAGTGGTAGTTTTTTTTTTAAGAGAGTGGTATTTTTTATTTAAAAAATATATTATTATATAAAAAATTTAAAAGACATAAATATCTTTATAATATTATTATTTGATTTATAAAATTTATTTTTTTAAATAATTTCATCAATTGAATTGATATCACTTGACTCAATAACATCAATTGAATTGATGGTTTGATTTAATGACTTCAATTTAATTTATTTATTTTTTATAATAGTACAGATAAACTTAAAAGAACACAAATCTTCTGCCTTTCCCTACCTCCAATAGTGCCCATCTTCCAAATAGTTACACGTGTCCTTTGACTAACCTATATAGTAGTCATTGTTTGGTTTTAAAATTTGACTAAGCAAAACAATAAAATATCCGCAAAAGAAACACAATAAGAAAAGAAAAAAAAAATGCTTTTTCATTATTGGAATTCTATTTTAATTATAATTTCAAGATTTTTAATTTTAAATAGGATATAATTTAATTTGATCATAATTAAAGGTAATTTTTAAATTAATTAGAAAAATGCTCGCACTTCGTTGCAGGTATGTTATTGGATTTGAGTTGATATTTTGTAATAAATTTGAAGGCTAAAAAAAGCATGACAAGTGAAGATACTTTAAAAAAATAATAACTCTCATTGTTATATGACATCTGATATAAATTGAAAGTTATTTGATATGGTCAATTAGATTAAGTAATTTTGGACAAAACATAATTATACAATACAAATATAACATGAGAAAATAATTAAAATACGACACGAAAAATAAAAAGAACATAATACAATATGAACGCGTTAAAATCTACATGAAACGAATTATTTACGTGTCAAGATTTATATAAATATATAATAACTTGAATACGATTATGACAGAAAAATAACACGAAAACGACGACACGTGACACAAAATTGAGAGTTATTTGAATAGTATCAATTATACTTGACAATTTCGGACACAACATGATTATACGACACGTACAGAACATGAAAAAAATAATTAAATCACGATATGAAAAATAATATGAATACGACACAAGTATAGAAACGTGTCAAAATCTACATAAAATCAATTATTAACGTGTAAAAATTTATATAAATTTATAATAATTTAAACACACGATAAAGTAACACAAACACGTTACAAACATACATTTTTTTTCTCTAAATTGAATCATTATAACAAATTATGCAAAATATGGGATGAATTGAGACACGACATTTACACACAAAATTTTTTCTAAATTGAATCACAATGACAAACTATGCAAAATATTTGGATGAATTGAAAATGACACGAATACAACATGAAAAGAATAAAAAAAATATTATACGAAGGATAACTTGAACACGAAACAAATACACGAACGTCTCACAAATCTACATAAAATGAATTATTAACATGTAAAAATTTATATAAATTTATAATATTTTGAACGCATGAAAAATAACACAAACACGAATACTTTGAACACACGAAAAAATAACACAAATATGAGACGGAAAATAACATGAACATGATACAAAATATTTGAAACTGAAAAAATTCGAATCCGAAAAGGTACGAACCCGATCTAAACTTGATATGATCCGAACCCGAAATAATCCGAAATCCGAAATATCTCATTAGTGTTAATTAAAAAACACAAAAATATGTTAAAATGACCTAATTAATTCCTAAATCATATGGCAAAAATTCAAATACCATAATTACCCTTCAAATTATAGTTAATGACATAATTTATGTGATAAATGGATGGTATTTCAAAATCACAAATTCTCAACTCTTATGCATTTGGAGATAGTTTTTATACATAGTAATTAATAATATTGCTACACTGTACATTCTTATCCAATCTCCCTAAGCCTAATCCACCTACTATCTAATTAAAATACCTAAATTAACCCTCAAAAAATGGTTAAAAACATTGCTTAGCTGTTTTAAAATCTATGCCTCAATTTTTCAAATTCAAGCATGGCATTGATTTTGGGAATTGTTTTTAAGGTAAATAATAGATTAAATTCTTATAATTCTGTAATTAATTTTTTTAGATGAATAAATAATTCAGACAAGATATATTTATTTTTCATTTAAAATTAACTTAGCAATTAATATTTTAAGTTGATTAGCATAGTTATCAGAACTGACTGAATAATGATCAATTTAAGATTTAAAATTTCGGGTCAATTGATTCAACCTTGAGTCATTTAGGTCAATGTTGGATTAATAAAAATATTATACATAAAAACATAGATTATATACGTGTTTTACGTAATTGTATGAATTAACAATTATGATATAAGAATTAAAAATATTTATTATTATTTAATTTTTTTTTTTAAACTAACCTTGCAAAGTTTTTTTTACTTTTTGTATTTATATTATTTTTATTTTTAAAAAAAATAATTTTAGTGAAAATATGAAAGATTAAAAAATAATATGCAAAAATATTGATCAATTAGCTACGAAATGTTAATGTGTCAAACAATAAATAAATATATATATATATATATCTAAATCAGGAAATCATGATTAATTAATTAATTAATTCATATATATATATATATATATATATATATATCAAAGGAAAGATATAGTTTTCCTTATTAATTGAATATTCATAACTTAACTTTTTTTTTTTTTTGGAAATAAGGGAAGGAAGCAAGTGAGAACAGGGGTGCCTGTTCCTGGAGGTCAATCTTCAACAAGCCAATCCTGAACATTCTCGTGTGGAATGTTCGAGGGCTAAATTGCCCTATGAAGCAGAAAGCAGTGGCTAGAAGGATACAATTACTGAAGATTGAAGTGGTTTGTCTCCTGGAGACAAGAGTAAAGCAACACAACATGCAACCTATCATTGACAAATGGTTTAGAGGCTGGAATATGTTAACAAATTACACTGAAGCATGCAATGGAAGAATATGGATGCTTTGGAAGGATCATTTAAATCTTGGGTTGATGGGAAGAACAGATCAGTCCATTACTTGCCAGGTTTCTCAGACTGATTGCAGGTTCTATCTAACTGCTATCTATGGGAAGAATGAAGGTATTGAAAGGAGGAAGTTATGGGCCCACTTGACTTCCCTACAGAGCTCTATATCTGATGAACCATGGCTGCTTGCTGGGGACTTCAATGTGGTCAGTCATCCTGCAGAAAGCTCAAAATTCAATGGAAATCAGACCATCACATCTGATATCAGAGAGTTCCAGAATTGCATGCATCAGTTATCCATTGATGATCATGCTTATGTTGGACCTCCATTTACATGGTCCAACCACCAAGAGGCACACTTGGCAAAGAAATTGGATAGAGTTCTGGTTAATGGAGATTGGTTCCCCCTCTTCCCTAATTCCTATGTGGAATTCATCCCCCCTGAGGTGTCAGATCACTGTGCTGCACTTATAAATCTGAACCAGGCAGGAGTCTCCCTCCCTAAGCCATTTAAGTTCTTTAACTTCTGGACTCGACATCCTGAGTTCAAGGCCATTGTTGAGAAATCCTGGAGAGAGGAAGTCTCGGGTTCCCCCATGTCCAAACTTCACCAAAAGCTCAAGAGGCTTAAGCAGGTGCTTAGAAAGTTCAACTTTAATCAGTATGGGGAGATCTCATTGAAGGTAGCAGCAAAACGAAAGGAACTTGAAGCAGTTCAGCTGGCAGTGTTATCTGATCCTACAGCTGATCTAATAGCACAAAAGTCAATTTTGATTAAAGAGTTCCAGGAGCTCAGTGCTGCTGAAGAAAGCTACTTCAGGCAAAAATCCAGAATAGGATGGATTCAAGAAGGAGACCAAAACACTCGGTTCTTCCACAAGATGATGGCTGCAAAGCAAAGTTGTAATTCCATAAGATCCCTCACAGATGCCAATAGGAACAAATTGGAAACTTTCCAGCAAATCTCCAATGAAGCTGTTGGATTCTTTCAGAACCTTATTGGCACAGCTGACACTGGGGTCACTGGATGCCCTCCTAATATTTTAACTGAGCTTCTTCAAGCTTCAGTTGCTGAGGAGGAGAAATTATCCTTAACAAGGCCAATCACCAGAGAAGAGATCAAAGCCACAATGTTTTCACAGAATGGTGACAAGGCACCTGGCCCAGATGGATACACAGCAAAATTCTTCCAGGAAACATGGACCATTGTGGGGAATGATGTCTTGGAAGCAATACAATCATTTTTTCATACTGGGAACCTGCTGCCAGCTTTCAATGCAACCATTATCACCTTAGTGCCTAAATGTAAGAATCCAAGCAATATCAAAGAGTTCAGACCAATTGCTTGTTGTTCAGTGATCTACAAGTGCATCACTAAAATTCTTGCCAATAGGCTTAAGCAGTTGCTCCCTTCGATTGTTAGCCAAAGCCAATGTGCATTTATACCGGGCAGGTGTATAAATGACAATGTGTTGCTGGCCCAGGAGCTAGTGAGAGGTTATGGAAGGGCCTCTTTGTCACCTAGATGTGTACTCAAGATTGATCTACAGAAGGCCTTTGATTCCCTTAGCTGGAACTTTTTCCTGGCTGTCTTAGAACCTTTAAATTTTCCTGAGAAGTTTATATGTTGGATCAGGAACTGCCTCACCACTCCCAGATTCTCCATTTCCATCAATGGGGTTCTGGCAGGGTATTTCAAAGGAGCCAAAGGAGTCAGGCAAGGTGACCCTCTATCACCTTACCTTTTTGTGTTGGCCATGAATGTGCTATCAAAACTGCTGGATGCAGCAGTAAAGCATGGGATCTTTGCCTTTCATCCCAAGTGTAAAAGGATAAACCTCACCCACCTTTGCTTTGCTGATGATCTCCTAATATTCTCCAAAGGAAGTTTGGACTCAGTGATTGGAATTCAACACACCCTGCAGCTTTTCTACTCATTTTCTGGGCTTCAGATTAACAGTGGGAAAACAGAGATCTTTTCTTCAGGAATCCATAGAGTTGAATTGGATTCTATCCAGGAAATCTCGGGATTCAAATTAGGCTCTCTTCCAGTCAGGTACCTTGGTGTACCGTTGGTGACGAGGAGGTTGACAGAGAAGGACTGTGAGCCATTGCTGGGCAAGATCCTAGCAAGAATCAATGGATGGGCAGTGAAATGGCTCTCCTATGCAGGAAGGCTACAACTCATCCAATCGGTGCTTTTTAGCCTTCAAAACTACTGGTGTAGGCAATTTATCTTGCCAAAGCAAGTTCTGAAGAAGATCTCCCAGATATGTGCTTGCTTCTTCTGGAAAGGGAAGGAGGGATCAGCAAAGGGAGCTAGGGTGAGCTAGAGGCAAATCTGTATGCCAAAAGCTGAAGGGGGATTGGGACTCAAAGATTCCATATCATGGAATCAGGCATGCATGATGAGAAATCTATGGGTCATCCTAATATCAGCAGGATCGTTGTGGATTGCTTGGGTCCAGGCTTATGTGCTGAAGGGAAGGGATGTCTGGCAAATCCCTGTTCCTGAGAGTAGCAGCTGGGCATGGAAGAAGTTAATGCAATTAAGGCATAAGATTCAGCAACTTCCAGCACAGCAGGGAGGAAACAGATGGCCATTTCCAGGAAACAAATATGATGTAAAAGTTGTATGGAATGCACTCAGACCAAGAGCAGAAAAGGTGGCATGGCATAGGTTGGTATGGTCTCCACACGTCATTCCCAGACATGCGATTATATCCTGGATGGCAGCACTGAACAGGCTGCCAACAAAGGAGAGAATTGCATCATGGGGGCTTGCAGTGGATGAACTGTGTGTTCTTTGCAAAGAGGAGAAAGAAACTCGTGATCATCTCTATCTGGGATGCCCTTACTCTGCATCTATATGGCAGCAAGTGCTTCTGAGCTCTAAGGTCAGGAGGAGAGTGAAAGGATGGGAAGAGGAAGTGAAATGGGCTACTAAAAAGATGAAGGGGAAAGCATTTATCACTATAATTCTAAGAATGGCATGGAATGCATTTGTATATGAAGTGTGGAGAGAAAGAAACAACAGAATCTTCAAGAAGATTGAAGAACCCTCTTCAAAGGTGCTGGAAAGAATCAAGGATTAGGTCTCTATAAGATTAAAGGGGCTACGTTGTATTGCAGCTGATTCAATCAATGTCGAGCTATGCAATGGCTGGAACTTGAATTCTGATATGTTTGTTAGATAGAATTGGTTGTTATGGTTTGTTTCCTGCTATGTTGTAAATGGTTCTTTTGTAGCAGCTATGCTGCTATGTTGTAAACAGTTTGTAGCAGCTATGCTGCTTCTTGGATAATAAAACTTCAAATTATCTAAAAAAAATAACAATTGTCATTTACAGTATTGAGAAGAAAATCTGGACAAATTTCTACCCAAAATCGTTCCTCTTCTATCTGTGTTCCATGTTTAGCCATCAAATGTGATGCTTTATTTCCAGTTCTTTTTGTGTGAAGAATTCGACATGTCAAGAAGGTGGATAAGATGTTCCTGGCTTCATCAATTAAGGTCCTAATGGGTGATAAGTCCATTTCCCTCTATCTAATCTGTTTTACCACTCCCAAGGCATCTCCTTCCAATATGATCTTCTGCAATCCCAGCTCTTTGGCAAACTTCAGGGCTCAGATTGCCGCTTCAGCTTCAATCACCATTGGATCTTAAACATCTCTTCTTTGTGCTGCATATGCTCCTTGAACTTCTCCATCTGTGTCGCGAATGACCACACCAACTCCTCCCACTCTCCTGTGTATGTCAAGAGCACCATCGAAATTTACTTTAAATTCCCCCATCGGTGATGGTGACCACCTCTGCTCTATAACATTGGTAGTCGCATCTGGTCTGGTTTTGAGTTGTTAATCTCAGATAAGTACCTTTTAATGAGCATCCCTGTTGTTGGTGGTGACCATCTATCTTCTCCATGTAGTTCTCCATTTCGCCCTTGCCAAATTGCCCAAATCGTGACAAAAACTTGTTGAATTTTTGCAGAGTTCAATTCGGCACAGATGTTAGAAATCCAAGTAGCTAGGGTTGAGTGGTCTCCATTGGTGCTGCCCCAATTGAAGCCTTGAATTGTCCATATATTTTGTGCCCAGGAGCTATCATGGATAGCGTGTAAGGTAGTCTCTTCTTCAACTCCACATTTGAAGCATGTTGTATCCACAAGAATGTTCCTTTTATCTAGGTTCATCATAGTTGGTAGAGCATCATGCCATAGTCTTCATATCATTACTTTCATCTTAGTTGGTACCTCAGTTGTCCATAGTGTTTTCCAGACTAAAGCAGTATGTATATTGTTGCTGATGTGAGCAGAGTTGTTGAGCGTTGGATTCTCATTCCATAACATTTTGTAACCTGACTTTACTGTATATGACTCATTTCTGTCAAAATGCCAAACCAGCAAGTCTGGGCAGTCTAGAGTACTTATTGGAATCCCATAAATAGCTTCAGCTTCATCCGCATCAAATAATCTGCAAATTGTTTCTTTTTTCCATTGCCTGCTGCTCCCTTCGATCAAGTCCTTCACCATTATTGTCTCGTTGTTGTTTGGTTGTTGGGTTGCGACAATAAATGGTGGTGTTGTCGGCAGCCACTTGTCTTCCCAGATTCTGATCTTTTCCCCATTACCAACTCTCCACCTTAAGCCTTTCTGTAAAACATGTTTAGCTTCCCATATACTCCTCCAAATTAAAGATGGATTTCTGCCTAAGCTAGCATCCATGAAATCTGTGAGGGGAAAGTATCTAGCTTTGTAAACTTGGTATACTAATGTGCCTGTGTCTCTTAGTAGACACCAGCCTTGTTTAGCTAGTAAAGCCCGATTAAATTTCTCCATATCCCTAAAACCCATGCCTCCCTCTTCCTTTGGTTTGCATATTTTGTCCCATCTCACCCAATGGATACCCTTCGAATTGCTTTTCTGAGACCACCAATATTTCCTGAGAATGCTGTTAATTTCTGAACATAGTGTCTTGGGCAACAAAAAATAGCTCATAGCATAAGTGGGTATAGCTTGCAGCACAGACTTAATGAAAACTTCCTTTCCCCCGTGAGAAAGACATCTTGAACTCCACACATGAATCTTAGAAATTATTCTCTCTTTAATCGATCTGAAAGCTTGCACCCAGCCTCTTCCTACCATGCTTGGAAGACCTAGATACTTATCAAAATTCAAGGTAGATCGAATATCAAACATATCCTGTATGGCCTCTTTTTGTTGGCTGTCAATGTTACTGAAATATAGAGCTGACTTATCATAATTTATTTTCTGACCTGAGCCTTCCTCGTAGATCTTTAGCATGTCCTTCATCCTTTAGCTTTCGATTCTGTCTGCTTTAGCAAACAATAAACTGTCATCGACGAAAAAAAAAATGAGTGACTTTAGGGCCATTACGACAAGCCTGGACTCTATGTAACATGCCATCACGTTGGGATTTTGCTAGAATTGCTTATAGGCCTTCACTGCATAGTAAAAAATAAATAAGGCGATAATGGGTCTCCTTGACAGAGCCCTCGACTTGGGCAAAATTCATCGGTAATAGCACCATTTATAATTATAGAATATGTAACTGGGCTAATAAAAGCCATAATAAGAGAAATCCAATGATTGTGAAAACCTAATATTTCCATCATGTTTCGTAAAAAATGTCATTCAACACTATCATATGCCTTACTCATATCTAATTTCAGTGCAAAGAAACCTTTACGACCTCCTCTTTTATTTTTTATTGAATGTAACATCTCATAAGCAACCAGGACATTGTTTGTGATCAATCTTCCCGGAACAAAGGCATTCTAAGACTCACTGATGCATGATGGGAGGATGTGTTTGAGTCTATTAGCAAGGACTTTAGCTATGATTTTGTAAATGACATTGCATAAGCTGATGGGTCTGAATTGGGTAATGTTTTTTGGGTTCCTGGTCTTGGGGTTTAAGACAATGTGAGTTTGATTGATTGTTTTCATATCAGCATGACTATTTAAGATGTTTATACAAGTAATAACATCACTACCTATAATATGCCAATAATTTTGAAAAAAAATAAAGCAAGCATACAATCTGGTCCGGGTGCTTTGGTTGGGTGCATTTGTTTGATGGATAGAGTGATCTCCTCAGCTTTGAATTCTGTAAGAAGGAAAGCATTCATCTCATCCCATACTCGATTTTCAACTGTCTCAAAGATAACTCTAGAATTGTTTTGTCCTTGGGAATGGAACAATTGTTTAAAATAAGTAGTGGCAATCTTTTCAATCCCCTCTGCCTCCTCTACCCAAAATTCCATGTTCATCCTCCAACCCTTTTATGGTATTCATGCGTTTATGCTGGGTAGCTATAGAATGGAAGAAAAAAAAGACGTATTGCGGTCTCTTTCCCTCAACCAATTTACTCTTGCCCGCTGAGCCCTAAAAGTTTCCTTTTTTTGAATTCCAGATTCAGCTACTCTCAGATCTGGTGTTCTCGTTCAAGGACATTGTCTGTTGGGTGTAGCAGTTTTGGATTCCTACTTTCTCCCTCAAGTCTGTCAATTTTTTCCTGCCATTCCTCAAATCAAGACTTATGCCATCTTCTCAAATGGACGCCTGTATGTGCATCTTTGTCTGGAGTGTGTCAGTCATGGTGTTGTTCCAGGCTGTACAAATCTCTGCCTCACAACTAGTCTCTTTAACCCACATTGCTTAGAAGCATCTTCTTCTCCTCCTTTTGTTTGTAGATGCTAGTTGGGTTCCTAATGTGTTGATCACAATTGGGCAATGATCAGAAACTGGAGCCATAAGGTGCCGAACTTCATATATTGGAAATTGCTCCCACCACAATTTGTTTGCAACCCCTCTATCTAGTCTCTCTCTGATATTATTGTGCGTAGATTTACCTCGTTCCCAAGTATACCACACTCTTTTAAACCCCAAATCTTCTAGCCCACTGGCCTCCAATGACACTCAAAAAGCTTTCATTTGGTTTTCTCGCCTAATGCACTTCCCTGTTTTTTCATGTGTCCACAAGATCTTATTGAAATCCCCTAGACATAACCATGGTAATAAGGATTGGGTCGATAGTGTTTGTAGCAGTGCCCATGACTCGCCTCTCCTACTCACTTCTGGTTGACCATAAAAACCAATAATTCACCACTGCCCTTCTTTGGAATTCTGATCAACCTCCATGTCAATATGATTGCTTGAGTAACTCATCAATTTTAAGTTGATCTCCTCTTTCCATAACATTGCTAACCCTCCTCCAGCTCCTTCAGCACTCACCCCAAACCAAGAAGTCATTCCACATCTTTTCCTTATTCTATCAAGTTTTTTAACATGTAGTTTTGTTTCAATAAGGAAAACTACATGAGGATCTTCTTTCTTCAACAACTGTTGAAGAGCTCGAACTGCTCGTGGGTTCCCAAGCCCGCGACAGTTCCATGATAAGCACTTTATATTTCTTGGCGGGACTGGATACCAGTCTCTTCCAATCTAATACTGTTGTCCTCCATTCTCATTTCAACCTTTCTGACTTTGCTGTTTCCACCTCTTTAGGTTCACTGTCACTCCATTCATTACACAGTTTTCTCTTTCCCAATTGTAATTCTGATCCCTGTTGGACTTCCCCTGCTAGGCGTGCTTTCTTCTTCCAACTATCTTTTGTACCTTTCAGTTTAATTGCTATCATTTCCTCAATGTTAAAATCTGCTCTATACTCCTCCATGTGAACAGGGTTTCTGAGGACGTCATTATTGGCAGCTGTTATGACAAATCTCTCATTGGTATCCAGAAACAACTAATACTTTGAGATTCTTTTTGGTTGACTATGATCCCATCCCATGATTTGTGCTGTCATTTGTTACCTGTTTGTCTCTTTCCTTTTGTGTATTAGTTGAATTTGACTTCTCCTGATATTTTGCCGATTGTGATTTTGTTACCTTATTCAGTGTTTCCCTGCCAGAGTCTCTAACCGGATCTGTTGGTGACAGATCTGTTTGTAGCGGTGGTTGCCTTGAGCGTTGAGCCCTTGTTTTAGGTCCTGACATGCCTGTGTATCGGTGTTTTAAAGGTGACCCTGGCATCCAATCCCCATACTGCCTCTCCTCCTCTTCCTCATTCTCATTGATTGCCGATAGACTGCAAACCATATATGTATGTCCCAAGTAACCACACTCATAACAGAAGTCCGGTAGCCTTTTGTATTTGAGTTCCCAATTGTGGTGCCCCCTCTGTCATTATTTACCGGTGCTACACATCTGCATAATGGCTTCTTAACATCAATCTCCACTCTCATTCTCAAGAACCTTCCAAAACCCATCTGTTCGAGAATATTATCAATTATTTTCAGGCTACCAATTTTATTTCCTATCTGCTCTGTCATTCCTTGATTCATCCATTTGAGAGGTAACTCATAGACCCTTACCCATAAAGTTGCTCTGTTGAAAACATACTTCAATGGGCGTAAATTCCCATCATAGTCCGTCATTATCAACAAGTTTTTGTCAAAAGACCACGGGCCCCCGTCAATCACCCTTGCTTTATCCTTATGGCTACCAAACTTGAACAGAAATGGATTGGAGTCCAAAGTTGTGATCTGAACTTCCTTTGACACTCTCCAAATGACTCGAAACGTACTTATCATCGCCTCCTTATTGAATGATCTCTGTGTGAAGAGCTTCCCTTCATCCAGTTTTGGCTTTCAACAGGATCTCTATTTTTTCATTGGTTTCCTCAACTTCAATTAGATCTTTCTCTTCTTCCGTGAGAGTCAGATTATGCCATGCCTTCTCTAAATCATCTTCCATTGTAGTATTCACTAGATTGCCACTATTCCAGTATTCCACTCTTAAAACTAGATCCCCAAAGACTGACAAGAGTTCCTGAGGAAGAAAAAACCTTGTACTGGACTAGAACTCTCCTCCCATAGAGTTCAAAACTCTAAGGAGACTTACCTTTTAATAATAATGTAGGCAATTCTTCTCAACTTAACCTATTTATTTTATCTCTAGCAATTATAGTATCATATATATATATATATATTGTTTTGTTTTGTTTTGTTTTGGTCCTTAAAATAATCTTAATTAATTAATAAATTAACTATTTGATGAAAGTCAGCCGTGGTGGAATAGTATGCAGGGGAGGCGATGCTTGTCAATAAAATATTAGTAACCTCTCCATAACTTGAACAAGTAAAGGATGCCGATAAGTGCACAATTTCATGGAAGATTAAAGAATTGGGATCTTGTTTTCATGTGTCTCTTATATTGCATATATTTTCCTTGCCAAATTAAGCATCTGATCACATGTAGACTTCTCATGGATTGGGTAGTTTACATATAGGAGATTTTGTGATTCGGTCGGTCCGGCTCGACCCAAATCACTATTCGCCACTAAAAAAAAAATATTTTTTTAAAATTTAATTATAAAAATATATAAATATTAATAAAAATATATTTTTTATTTTTTTTATTATTATAGTGAACAGTGATTCGGGTCAGTGGATCAGGCCTGAGTAAAGAAAAAAAATTTCGCGTCGCGGCCCGATCTATGAGCAGATTTAATCACATGGTATTTCATTTTTATGAATTTCGTTGCCTTCTCATTTCTTATGACACTAAAACTTCTACGTTAGGTAAGAAAATAAGAAAAAATATTAAAAAAATCAAAGTAAATTTATTTTTGTTTTGTGTTTGATACCAAAAATGAAAACTAAAAATAAAGAAACTGTTAAAAATAAAATTATAAATAAGTTTAAATTAAGCCAAAAGAAATTTTTTAATTTTTATTTAAAAAAAAAATGTAAATCCAATCTTTCTTTTTTTTTTTTTTGTATTTTCTTTTCATATCTAACGAAAAAAATGATATTTTTCTTTTTTCTTTCTTTCTTTTCCTTTTAACAAACATATTGTAAATTTCTTTCTTCTGAAAGCTCTTTACTATTTCCTGTACCCTTTTATATTATCTTTCTCCTACCCACTTTTTCTTTGTTTCTTTCCTTTTTTAAAAAATAAAATAAATTGTGAACATATTTTCTCTTTCTGACCAAACAGATTAGCCAACACTTTAAAATGAATAGCCTTATCTTATAAGTTATGACGTACGGTATACGGTTAAACTCAAAAGATATACCATATTTGATTTTTGTAATAAAGAATTAAAATACGTAGAAACTGGCATCGTTTCTAACTACTACTGTTTTTCCTTTCCTTCTGATATTATCATACATACATGAGGTTCATTGCATGTCTTCTTATTTAATTTTCACCCTATATATTATTCTTATACTAAGAGATAATATGATATGCCAACAATCGTTTAATCGTTTAATCTGTTAGTAGAATGTAAAACTCTTGGATTTCGATAATCATGATTTAATGTCTAACAATCTCAATTATTATCAAAAGAAAAAAAGAGTATACTTCAACGAACAAACCTTTGTCACATATCTTAAAGAATTTCAAGTATGGCTGCCATATAATTAATTAAGAAGAAAAACGGATGCCTATGTACGGACAACGTTGTAACACGGTATCAGAAGAGACAAGACGATATATCCAATATATAAATTTTAGATTTTTTGAAGCAAAGAGAGGGTGGCTACGTCGCCCCCTTCAATTTTTTTTTTTTACCCCACTTTGTTGTGGACCTCATTTTATTTTAGTGTATAGAAAGTGGATCCTACTTTGTTGTGGACCCCACTTTATTTTAGTGTATAGAAAAAAAATGGTAGGAAAAAAAATGAAAAAAATTTGTGTATTCGTGTTATTTTTTGTGTTTAAAGTATTATATATTTATATAAATTTTTACACGTTGATAATTCGTGTTTCAATTCATTTAATATTTTACATAGTTTTTCATTGTGATTCAATTTAGAGAAAAAATTGTGTGTTCGTGTCGTATCTCAATTCATGACATATTTTGTAGAGGTGGCAATTGGGCGGGTTCGGGCGGGTTCGGGTCGGGTTCATTCAGGTTCGAGTTTAATCGGGTTCGGGTTCATTCGGGTTCGGGCTCATTCGGGTTCGGGCTCATCCGGGTTCGGGCTCATTCGGGTTCGGGTCCATTCGGGTTCGGGCTCATTCCGGTTCGGGCCCATTCGGGTTCGGGCCCATTCGGGTTCGGGCTCATTCGGGTTCGGGCCCATTCGGGTTTAGGCCCATTCGGGTTCGGGTTCGGTCTGGGTTCGGGTTCGGTCTGGATTCGGGTATGTTTTACATCATTTTATTTTATATTAGATGTAATCATTTTTACATAATTTAAATATTTATATCTAAAAACAAATTATTAATTTATTATTATTTTTATACTTTTGCTATTATATGATATTTTTAATTATATTTATTTTTTAAAATTAATATTTGTTAGCACCAAAAGAATAAGAAATTAATTTGTTATATAAAATCAAATTTTGAAATAATTTATTATAAAAAATATGATATATTATAAATTAATCATATTGATATTTAAAATAATTGATTTGATGAACTCGAATTTCAAAATATAAATACATTATAATTTATATTCATTATAAAATAAAAAACTTTTAAAAATAAATCCTGGCCTTCATCTATTCGTTTATATACTTATAAAATGCAAAACATTTATGCTTATAGTCAAGATATATATATATATATATATATATATATATATATATATCGAGTACTTATATTTTTTTCATCAGTATAAAATATAAATTATAAAGTAGTACTAAAAAATATAATTTATATTTAAATTATACGTAATAAATATATAATTAATATGATTATTTATTAATATATAATAAATATACCCAAAACCAAAAGACCATAAAACTCAAAATCCCATTAAACCCACCCGCTAAAATAAAATCACATGAAAGCCATAATCCAATTAAACCCACCCTAATCTAACCGTATAAATATAACCCAAAAGGCCAAAATAATTGAATTATTGTCAATTTTTTTACCCTTATAGATTAATTGAATTATTGTCAATTTTTTTTTTCACATCTCTAAAATTTTCAAGAATTTAAAATATTTAGATTGTAAATTTATGATGATATGAGACGTTAAAGTTATAACTTATAAGCCCAAAATATAATTTACTTTTTGATAAAATTATTATTTCATCATCATATATATATATATAATATAATATATTAAATTTTAAATTTTAATTAAATTATTAAAAAAATTAGAATAAAATTAATAATTAAAGTTATTGCTTTGTAAAAAAAAAAAATTAATTGCAATTTGATTATTTTTATTTTTAGTATTAAATTCGGGTTCGGGCCGGTCTCGGTTTCGGGTCCATTCGGGTTCGGGCTCATTCGGGTTCGGGCCCATTCGGGTTCGGGTCCATTCGGGTTCGGGCCCATTCGGGTTCGGGCTTTTTCGGGTTCGGGTTTTTGACTTTTTGGTCAAATCGGGTTTGGGCGGGTTCGGGTTCGGGTTTTTCTGTGCGGGTTTTCGGGTTCGGGTTCATTTTGCCACCTCTAATATTTTGCATGATTTGTAATAGTGATTCGATTTAGAGAAAAATTTGTGTGTTCTTGACGTGTTCGTGTTTTTTTCCCCTTCAAAGTATTATAAGATTTTACACGTTAATAATATATATAAATTACTATAAATTTTTACACGTTAATAATTCATTTTATGTATATTTTTACATGTTCGTGTATTCTTATTGAATTTTTCGTGTTGTGTTTTAATTATTTTTTCTATATTGTGTTCGTGTTGTGTCTCAATTCATTTTATATTTTACATAGTTTGTCATTGTGATTCAATTTAAGATAAAATTTGTTTAACTTAGATTTATCTTTTAAGCTGACTTTATAAATTCTTTATAACTTTAAATTGTTATGACAGTTCTCTTTTGCTATTTTAAAAAATATTAATTTTTTTTTGTTTAATTGTTAATTTTTGTTTTTAGAAATGTTGTCATCGTATATTTAACATTTGATTTCCGCGGCATCGCGCGGGGTTTAATCTAGTATCTATTAATTTCAATCGATCTTTCTGTTTTTGATCAAATCTAGCTATGCATATTATTTCATAAATTCAGTGGATTGATTGGTAATTAAGATTTTTAATTGCACGTCTTAACTAATTTTGCAAACACTGTGTTCAAAATAAATTCAGGACATATCACTTATACAAGAAAAATGAAAAAGAAATTAAGGACATTGTTTAGATCTGGTCGTGAAAAGGACTTAAAAACAGTTTTTCCCATTGACTGACTGAAATGAACCTATAAAATATTTTGGTTGAAATATTGGTCATCTTCACTTAATTTCTCTATATAAATGCTTTGCACACCATTGAAAGAAAATACCCAAACAGCCAAAGCCTCAACTTTCTTCCTCTTCCCTGCTAAACTCACATACGTGAAAATGAGCATTGCAATGTCTCAGAAAAGGTAACAAAGAACTCAAACACTAATTTTCTGCACTAGTATGTTTGAATTCTGTAGCACCTGTTAGATTTTAACTAATTAGCCCTTTTCTTGATTCTTAACTTAAGCCCTCTCTCAATTTTATTCCAATTCCCAAAATAATCATATTCTTTAATTTGCATGTAAAATATCAAATATGCTCCATATTCAGCACAAATTGTTGATGAAGTACTTGAAATAGCGTTGCCTGGTTTTTTTCCTCTTTATAATTCTTATTACACGTATAATCTTCAAATTTCAGGCTTGAAGACAAGGTGGCAATTATAATGGGTGGTGCTAGTCGGATTGGAGCTAGTGCTTTGCATGTTTTCCATGAAAATGGTGCCAAAGTGGTCATTGCTGATATCCAAGATAGCCTAGGCCAAGCCATAGCTGACAAGCTTGGGGAAAGTGTTTGCTTCATCCATTGCGATGTATCAAATGAAGATGACATCTGCTATCTTATTGACACCACCGTCTCTAAACATGGAAAGCTCGATATTATGTACAACAATGCAGGCATCATGGACCGCCCAACAACCGGAGGGATTTTGGATGCTAAAACATCAGACCTCGAAAAGATGTTTGGAGTTAACTTGGTTGGTGCTTTCCTTGGAGCCAAACATGCAGCACGGGTGATGATACCCCAGCGTAAAGGTTGTACACTCTTCACTGCTAGTGCTTGCACTTCGATTGCAGGGCTTTCATCTCATAGCTATGCGGCAACAAAGTATGCAATTCTGGGTCTAGCTAAGAACTTGACACCTGATTTGGGGCAATACGGCATAAGAGTAAATTGTATCTCGCTTACGGTGTGGTAACTGGCGTGCCAGGGATTACTGAAGAGCAGAGATCGAAAACGGAACAAAAACTGAGCAATTTGGGCAATCTGAAGGGTGAAATTCTCAAGCCAGAATGTGTAGCCAGGGCTGCATTATACCTGGCTAGTGATGAAGCAAATTATGTGAGTGGACTAAATCTCTTGGTGGATGGAGGGTTCAGTGTTGTGAATCCAACCATGCTGAAGTTTGCTAACTAAGCAATCAAGCCATTGGCCCTTGGAAAATTTTCTTGTCTTCTGGTGATGCAAAATGTCAAACTTCTTTTTTTAGCTATATAAATAAATTAATTAATTAATTTGTTGTGATGTTAGTTGATTGATGTATTTATACATCCATGATTTATAAATACAATAATTAACGGGGACTGGCTGGTTTTGCGACTCTAGGGTTACAGCAAGAGCTGTGTGGTTCGTTCAGATCAGTGTGGACTGTGGACCAACTTATCCACATGGTTGAAGACCCACTTGACTCTAGTCTCATGCCACATTTCTTTGAATCATGTGTTTGTGTACGTGATATATAGCTATAGCAAAGGAAATAATGAATTAAGGTTGGAAAAGAAATCTTCCACAAATCGGTTAAATCTTCTTCAACATCATGGGCATTGATGTCTTCATTCCAAGAAAAAGAACCGCAAGAGGTAAGAAATATGGATTTGTAAGATTCTCCCAATTCCAAGAGTTTAGAAGAGTCGTACAAATTTTAAATGGTGCTTGGCTACTTAATCAGAGAATTTGGGTTAACCATGCCAAAGTTAATCAAAGATCTTCTTACTGGAGGAAAGTGAAACATGGGGAGCCTCCAAAAAGTGATGACAAACCTGTTGAATTACCAAATCATCACAGGAGTTATAAACAAGTCCTCCTCAATATATTGAAGATCAAGCTGTTTGTCCCCTTAAGAATGCCAATCCTGAACCTTGCCTCCTGAAATCTATTGAAACAGCACCAAGAAAAAGTTGCGTAGGTTTCATTGATGAAGAAGAAGCCATACACAGCTTGGAAAAATGTGTTGTTGGAAAAACCAGGGGATTTTTCAGTATCGAATGGCTGATGGAGAACTTCAGAATGCAAGGTATTTTTAATCTATCTGTTAAAAAATTTCTGGTTGTCACTTCATGATTGAATTTGAGGATTTTGATACCTTCAATTCAATGAAACAAGATGGTTGGAAATGGCTTAACAATTGGCTCACTGATATCATGCCTTGGTCTGAAGAGTTGGTTTTCAATCACAGAAAAAATTCCATAGCATGCTTCCGTTTACCCCTTCATCTCTGGAATGATAATTCTTTTAGGAGCACAGCCAAATTATGGGGGGATTTTATATCATCTGAAAAGGATTTTATTTTGAATAATGACTTCAGTTTCTGTGTGATCAACATCGTTACGGATCTTTATCATACTATTGATGATGTTATCAATATCACTTGCGGTAACAAATCTTATTCTGTTAAAGTCTCAGAGATTAGGGGTATGCCTTGTGCTTCATGCAATTACAATTCAAAAGAGAGTTTTTCTGTTCAATCTGTTTCTGACAACAACGATTGTGATCTTAGAATAGAGGATGATTGAATAGAAGATGAAAAAGTCTATAACGAAAGAAGATGACGTATTGATAAATATGGTTTCGAGGAAGTGGGAGATATGGTCGTAGCAGAGCCCGAGAAGCTATGCATGGATCATGAAAATCGTGCCAATGCGCATGCAGTCGTTCTTGGGGATGTGTATAAAGGAGGGAGTATAATGGATCATGATGGGAATGCCACCCTTAACCTGCACGAAGAAGCTCTTGGTGGTATTAAAGAATTGATGTGGGTTGTCAGATTGAATCTCAAATTTTAGGGGAAAAAGTCCATCAGGAGATGTGCTGGTTGGGGCAAGCTGTGTTAAGTATGCCCAACTTCATATGGCCCTGTCTCCTGTAGATACTTTGTGGCCTACTCCTAATTTTAAGCAAGACTCGTTATTAGCTAAGATCAATAGGAAGAGAAGAGTTAAAACCTTGGAAGAGATTGAGGATAATATTCATAAACAGCTTGCACAAAAGTCAAAATCGAAAGGAAGAAAGTTAAAAAAGAACAAGATCAGGATCAAGGCTGGGTCCTTGGATACCAAAATTACCAACGATTTGTTTATTTTTGACCTTCGATACCAATTGTAGTTTTGTGCTACAGTACCGATTTGCTACAGTAACTTCCGAAAAACAACTCTTTTATTAATATGAGAAAAGACCAAATATACACTAGACACACTCTTTTAATATGCACTCACAACTTCACTCTTTCACTCATATCTTTTTCTTCCTTTTTCTCTCTACTCACCTCTCTTAATCTAACAACTTACATCCCACCCTATTTATAGCTTTCTATGTTGGTTACTAAACCAACCTAGAATGTTCTAGTGTGTTGGTTTAATATTCTAGAGAAAGAACAATAAAAAATCTAGAGAGAACTCTAGAAAGAAGACTAAGAAAATTTTAAAAAAACCTAGAGAAATAATAAAGTTTGGAGAGAATTCCAGATGAGAGAATTCTAGAGGAGTTGTTGACTTTAACACTCCCCCTCAACAACTACTCTCTTGATGTCGGTTTGGTTGTCATTCCAGACTGTCTTCTGGACTTATCAAATCTTGCATCAAATATCTTCTCTTTTTCTTTCTCTTCTTAAAATTTACCAGCATCATTAGTTCTGCTTCATCTTTCGTTGATTGCTCTCTTCTCTTTTGATTCTTGATTTTGTTCACTTCCGTCTTTGCTTCAACACTATTTCTATCTTCGTTCTTCTTGATTCTCTCTGCTAGCCTGTCTCTGACTTTGGCATACTCGACTTTGTCAACTACCATTAATTTGTTGACTTCACAATCGATCTTCATATCTTTCACGCCTTTGTAAGTCTTAACAGTGTCGATGACCTCGTTGTCATCTTTCTCAATGTTGACATCATCTTCAAGCTTCTTCGCCTCTTCGTGAAATAACCTTTCATCTTCAAAAATCTTTTCTTGTGATTGAAACAGAGACTCGTTCTCTTCTTTTGAAGGCTCTTCAATTGTCTCTTGTCTTGGTTGAATATTCTCAAAATCAATTTCTTCTTCGTCTTCATGAACATTTTCTTCTAACTCGGTGGTGCAACCAGATACGAGTTCTTCGCATTCCTCAATAGTAAATGCTGTCTCAAAATCCCATTCTTCTTCATAGTTATTCTCCTGTCGTGAGAACACTGTTGCATTGCCTTGCACTTGTCTATATCGACAATCTCGAGCATAGTGGCCAAGCTTGCCACACTTGAAACACTTAATATTTCGACAATGAGACCTCACATTTTCGCTATCGTCTCTATCTCGAACAATTTGAGCTCCCCCTCGCTGAAAGCTCCTCCGTTGCCAAGCTTCTTGTTTGTTTTGAACTTCAATGTTTTCTATTCCTTGCCTCATAGCAACTTTACCTCTTCTATTGCTAAAGAGGGCTTTCTCATAATCTTTTATCATGACTTTAGACATTTGATTATCTAAAGCCTCTTGATTTGCAAGGATATTTTCCAACTCAGTTAAAGTTGGTTCTTTGCTCCATCCACGAGTTGCAGTAACAATCCCGTTGTATTCAGGTCGCAAGCCATGGATGATAATTCTTCTCATCCTCGTTTCGGTAATGGCATTTTCTGGATCTAATTTTGAAATTTCATCACAAAGAGTTTTAACTTTAGAGAAATATTCGCTTACCGACATATTTTGCTGCGATATTGACAGAAGTTCATTCTCCAATTGTTGGAGCCTAGCATCATTTTTCTTCGCGAACAGCATTGTGAGTGTGTCCCAAGCTTCCTTCGGTGTCTTTGCAACCTTGATGCGTTGTAATAAACCATCCTCAATGGTGATTGATAACACGTACATGGCCTTACCGGCTTTGATCTTCCATTTTCTTAGTTCTCCGGCATCAGTTGGTGGTGTTGAAGCTTCACCGTTAACAATATCCCATAAATCTTGCCCGAGCATGTAATATTGTATCCGGATGCTCCACGTATTGTAATTGTTTTCATTGAGCTTCTCGATGTTGCTAGCGGAATTAGAAATATCTGCCATAGTGTCTTGAGAGTGCCTTGCACTTACCTCAAATTTGATTCTCGTTCACTTAATTTCACAGTCCCTGACCGTGTACCGGCAGAATTTCCACGTCTCCACGAACTACGATCCTCGATCGTCTTGGTCCCAGACCAATAATCTTCACAGTCCCAGACTGTCTTTCTCCGATATGCGTACTCCGGTCCCTGACCGTCTAGCTCTGATACCACGGTCCTTAGGATCGTCTAGCTCTGATACCAATTTGTTGATTTTTGACCTTCGATACCAATTGTAGTTTTGTGCTACAGTACCTATTTGCTACAGTAACTTTATCTTGGGATGCTACAGTAACTTCTGAAAAACAACTCTTTTATTAATATGAGAAAAGACCAAATATACACTAGACACACTCTTTTAATATGCACTCACAACTTCACTCTTTCACTCATATCTTTTTCTTCATTTTTCTCTCTACTCACCTCTCTTAATCTAACAACTTACATCCCACCCTATTTATAGCTTTCTATGTTGGTTACTAAACCAACCTAGAATGTTCTAGTGTGTTGGTTTAATATTCTAGAGAAAGAACAATAAAAAATCTAGAGAGAACTCTAGAAAGAAGACTAAGAAAATTTTAAAAAAAAACCTAGAGAAATAATAAAGTTTGGAGAGAATTCCAGATGAGAGAATTCTAGAGGAGTTGTTGACTTTAACACGATTCACTTTCAGATGGGGATTCCAGAACAGAAGGAAAATTTTACGTGATGAAGCAGTAGCGGGAAGTAGGAAAATTATTGGGTTTGTCTGCCAATTGTGAAGATGAGATCATCGTGGGGAAGTTGATGGAACTGGAGGCTAGGAATGAGAGATTTTGTTAATTCCTTTAGGAACGATTTGGATGGAAACTGGTGTGTGGCAGGGTATGGAAGGATTTGATGATTCTAGAAAATTGAGGAAGTTGGCTGAACTTGATTTGTGTTACAGAATCATCAACTTCCCCACGATGATCTCATCAAATCCTTCCAACTTCCTCAATTTTCTAGAATCATCAAATCCTTCATACCCTGCCACACACCAGTTTCCATCCAAATCGTTCCTAAAGGAATTAACAAAATCTCTCGTTCCTAGCCTCCAGTTCCATCAACTTCCCCACGATGATTCTAGAAAATTAGCCATGAAAACCAGAAAAAGAACCCATATAGTTAAACATGCATATGAAGAGAATGGCAATCTTGTTTTAGTTTAACAAAAAAAAAAATAGTGGTCATCTTAATTTTTAGGGCAATTTCAGTATAGTTAAACATAATTTTCTTTCTATTCTCTGATCTGTTTCTCTGACATAACGAAAATTGAGAGTTTCACATCGCATTTTACCCGTTATATAACATATGCGACATTATTAAATTCATTGAAACACTACTAAATTCACGCCCACAACAATCACAACGCGTTACGTAACGCTCGCGACAACCACAAACCATTCAAGATAACCAAGGAAAAGCAATTGCCGATAAGCTTGGGTAATACATCCATTGTGATGTATCAAATGAAGATGATATATGCAACCTTGTGGACTCAACCACTGCTAAACATGGAAAGCTCGATATAATGTACAACAACGCCGGAATCCTTGGCCATACCTGCAGGCGCATTTTAGAAACGACAAAGTCAGAAATTGACCAAGTTTTGGAGTAAACTGGTTGGTTCTCTCCTAGGAGCCAAACATGCTGCTAGAGTCATGATTCCTCCGAGGTAAGGATGTATACTGTTCAGTACTGCCAGCATTTATACAGCAATTTCAGGGCTTCTAGCAGGTAGTCTCTATGTTGTTTTTGTAGAATTTTAAGGTTCTTGGTAAAAGACTCACTAAAGCTGTGAGTTATTCTTTCTATAGAATCTATTTATAACAGAGTAAATACATTATAAAAGGAAGGTATATCAAATATAATAAAAACAATGGATTAATATTCTCCACTAAGTTAGTTGTCTTTGCTTGATTCTTGTGTTTAATTTCTGAATTTGCTACATAGATTTAGAGTAGCCGTTGGGGTGTTTGAATTCTTCTGACTGGTGCTCTTGCTTTTGGCTCTTCATTGTGGGGTTTTTTCTTCATTGTGGGGTTTTCCCTTACAAAATAAATTCCCAGGATTTTAAATTGAAAAAACACCTTCATCAAATACAACATGTCGTGAGATATATATACGATTAGTAGAAGGATACAGGCATTGATATCCTTATATTGATGGCTATGTCCAAGAAAAACACATGGCAATGATCGAGGGTCAAGCTTAGACTTTGCATAATCACGAAGATATGGAAAGCACCTGCAACCAAAGACTCGTAACAATGCATAATCTGGAATTTTACCAAACAAGTTTTCATAAGGAGATTTCATATTTAAAACACATGAAGGTAAACGGTTAATTAGCCAAACAGCAGTGCTAAAAGCTTTAACCCAAAATCTTTTAGGTACCTCTCCATGAAATAACATAGTCAAGCCAAGCTCTGTGATATTTCGATGCTTGCATTCTGCTAAGCCATTTTGTTCTGATGTTTTAGGACATGACATTTGATGAAGAATTCCATGTTCTGCTAAGTAGCAGTGAAAATGTTTATCTGAAAATTCTCCACCACCATCAAATTGAAAAGCTGATTTTCTTGTCAAATTGATTTTCAATAAATTTGTGAAAGTTTATAAAACATTTTAAAAAATTATTTTTGTGCTTTAATTGAAAAAACCATGTAAATTGAGTGCACTCATCAATAAAGATAACATAATAGTGAAATTTTTGAAAAGAACTAACTGGGGATGGTTCCCATAAGTCACAATGAAATTTAGCTAATGGTTCGTCAAAAAATTCATTAGAAGTAATAAAAGGTAATCTACATGCCTTGGCCATCTGACAACTACCACATAAATGGCCAACTTTATTATTAGAGCTTTGAATAAATTTATTTCTTTCCAAGTACTTGACCTCCTGTACTTGAGGGTGACCCAACCGTCGGTGCCAAGTCTCAGTGCTAACTACTCTGAATCGTTTTGAGAATAAGGCTACTCTATGTTTTGGTTGCAACGCGTAAAGATCATTACTTCTAGTCCCTGTGGCAATCACTGACTTTGTTTTCTTGTCCCTTATCACAAATCCATTAGATGAGAATTCAATATTATAAGGTAAATCATTAGTAAGTTGGCTAACAGAAATTAAAATTTTCTTAATATTAGGCACTACTAGCACATTATCAAGTTTTATTTCATTAGTCGCAACATTTAATTTTGTTGAACCTAAATGAGTTATATCAATATACTCACCATTTCCAACCATTATTTTCTCAAGACCATGATAAGGAATAATTTAATTAAGCTTACCAGGATCAGAGGTCATATGAGAGCTTGCTGCGGTGTCAGGAAACTATGCGTTGTCTGGATTTTCAACCATGGAAAGAGTTGCAAATTGTTGTTTAATATCTTCCGATTGATAAGCATGGTTAAATCTTTGATGGCATTCAATGGCAGTGTGCTTTGCCTTCTTGCATATTTGATACACAACAATTTTGTCTTTCTCTAATCTAGCATTATTTTGAGAGAAGTTGGCATTTTGATTAAAAGATGTACCTCCATGTCTAATTGAGAATTGGCCAGAATGGGTAAAACCACGCCCTTTGGATGTGAATTGATTTGGTGGCTGTCTTCATCTCCATGAAAAATTTCTCCTTCTTCCTCTTTAGCGTTGGACCATGAAAGCAACATTATGTTGGTTCCTATGACTTATTTTGAATTTATAGTTCGGATAATCTCATGACTTTGGAGTTGAGAAACTAGTTCAGCATAAGATGGCCTTGGAGGTTTTAGCATGGTTGTGACAAATGACTCGTATTCTTGTCCTAATCTAGTAAGAAGAGTAAACACTTTGTCTTTGTCACTCATGGGCTTTCCAATAGCAGAGAACTCATCACAAATTTCTTTAAAAATTCTAATATATTCTGATATAGTATGGCTTCCCTTATGATGGCGACGAAGTTTCTGCTCTAGAGCTAGTACTTTGAGCAAATGCATCCAATAAAGCTTTCCAAACTTCAGCAGATGTATTAAGTCCAACAACGATGCCAAGAGTTTCTTCTGTCAATGTACCAATGATCCAACCACGGAGTAAGCGATCAGACTTCCTCCATGCTAAATAATGTTGGCTGATTGTCGTATGTTTTCCTGCAGCAACTTCATCTGCAGAAATCTCTAAGTACTGTTGTGGCATAAAATGGCTTCCATCAAGAAAGCCAGTCATGTCTTGTGACTCAATAAGCCCCATGATTTGGGTTTTCTAAAGCAGAAAGTTGATTTGTTTGAGTTTAAGTGAAACAAAGAATCCAACATTAAGGATAAAGGGATAAGGATATGGTGATATTTGAGAGAAGAAAAAAAAAAGAGATTTAATTGAAGAAGAAAAAAAAGAAGAAGGTGAAGATAGGTTTTAATGAATCATAATGGTAGCTCTGATACCATGTAGAAGTTTAAGGTTCTTGGTAAAAGACTTACTAAAGCTGTGAGTTGTTCTTTCTATGAAATCTATTTATAACAGAGTAAAAACATTATAAAAGGAAGGTATATCAAATATAATAAAAACAATGGTTTAATATTCTGCACTAAGTTAGCCGTCTTTGCTTGATTCTTTTGTTTAGTTTCTGAATTTGCTGCATAGATTTAGAGTAGCCGTTAGGGTGTTTGAGTTCTTCTGAGTGGTGCTCTTGCTTTTTGCTCTTCATTGCTGGGTTTTCTCTTACAGTTTCAAAATATGGAGTATTGGGTCTAACTCAGAACTTGGCAGCCGAGCTACGCTAATATGGTATAAGAGTAAAATGCATTTCACCTTACGGCATTGCAACTCCCATGACTGCACATCAAGCCAGGGGTCGGACCTGGAAACATCATTGTCAGCCATGGGAAATCTGAAAGGGGAAACTCTTAAAGAAGAAGGTGTGCTGAGCAAAAAAAAAGGTGTGGCACATGATGCACTATACTTTGCAAGTGCTGAAGCAAATTATGAGAGTGGGCTCAACCTCGTTGTTGAATGTTGATGGACAGTTCAGCATCGTGAATCATACTCTTATAAAGGCTTACAACACTATTCAGAAATATATTATGGGAAAATTTTCATGCACTATTTGAGAGTTGAGAAGAAAAGGAAATTTGAAATTAGGCTTATATATGTTCCACACTGGTGCAATTTATGTGACAGCTGAAAATTAATGTACCATTAATAAATGCAAATAACAAACTGCCAACTTTGCTTAAGTTGTTTGGTTTAGAAATGATAAGGGTCGAAAAAAATAATGATCCAAATACTTTGAATAAGACACATAATATTCAACCATTCTCAAGTTTGTAAATCCAACCTTCTGGTGGATGGAGGGTTCAGTGTTGTAAATCCAACCATTCTCAAGTTTTCTAACCTCCAATTTGTAACCGGTAATTGCAAAAGTAAGGCAATGATCATTGCAATTGTGGGTGATGCAAAAATAGAGCGAGCCAATTCTTATAAGCTTAATTCATTTGCTTTAATCATAATGAAACCTCTACTTCTAAGCAATATAAAATCTGTATGCCTTCGCTGATACGAAACTACCTTCCAAATTTTCCCCTTGAATTGTTTTGTTCCCTATATATGGATTACACTAAACACAAATCACAACATGAAGAAATAGTATATCCCAATGATTGCTTGTCAATTTAAATTTTAAAGACAATCAGTGAAAACAATGCAATGATCATTATTTTTGTGTCTGTCTTAGAATTAAATATGGACAAACATACAAACAGAACAAGCAAGTTTATGATCAAAAGTGGTAACGGTAGACAAACACCCTGAAAGCAACGTAAAAAAATATTCTAGGGAAAAAAACCAAATGGGGTTCCTAGGTGTTTTATATATCCTTTTTAGGCTTTAACATTTTAAAGTTTTGACCTTCAAATTTAACAGAAAAAATTGCCATTTGAGTATTTCTTAGGTTGAAACATAAAAATGACTTCTTCATTTCAAGTGCAGATATCATCCTCGTCATTGTCATCAGCCGATATAATTGGTAGTAATGATGGATGATATTATCATGGAGATTCTATCGCGTTTGCCAGCAAAAAAAGTTCTCAAGTTCAAATTAGTATCCAGAAGGTGGTTCTATCTTATCTCAGATCCCAATTTCGTCGTTCGCCATTCTCGTCAGAATGCTAATGCTACTGTCTCTGGTTTTATCATAGCTTGTGTCGAGTTTTTCAAAATGCCACCAATATATATGTATGTTTCCTTAGATGAAAATGAATACTCTACCCGAGGCCCAGCAGGTCGCCCCTCTTTTGATCCTTGTGCCCCGGGCCGAGTTCTATCATAATTTCACAGTCTTGCCATGGCTTACTTCTATGTTACAACCAAAGGTACGGGTCACCTGCTCCCTACAGGCATTACATTTTCAACCCTGCCACCAACAGATTCTCCATTATTCCTGAACCGGTCGGGAATAAAACCTCTATTAATTTCTTTAGTCTAGCATATGACCCAACCATATCACCTTTCTATCAGGTTGTTTGTGTTCAGTTCTATAAATCATGTTGTAATTTTCAGATATATTCATCTGAAACACAAATTTGGAGGAATGCTAGAAATCATTATTTCGGTTCATTCTTCATACAATTTCGTCATGGAGTCTTTTGGAATGATGGGATTTATTTGATCGACCTTTATGATGGGAATTCGTCTCGCTTTGACATTGAGTAGGAAAAGCGCTGCAAGCAATGCCATGGCCTCCATTTCCTGAGGATTGGAATTCTAATAATTTCAGGGCATTGTATGGAATCTCAAGGCCATTTGTTCTTCACCGATTTTGACTGTCCTGAATACATCATAAATGAAATGGAGACTGACTGTTCAAAATGGATGGTGAAGCATCGCATAGATATATAAACTTGATTGTCAATGCATTTCCAGACATGACCAAAAGCAAAGAAATTTCTTCAAATTCACTGCTAGAATTGGAGAACTTCATCTCTCTGGTGTCACTAGTTGAAATTAAAAATGAAGGGCCATCGTTGGTGATGTACATACCAGGTAGGTTTATATCTTATTGATTCAAGGATAACTAGTGAAAACCCGCTTCGCCGTGGGTGGTAAACTTTTTAATTTTGATTTTTTATTTTTCGTGTGTTATAACTAGAGGTGGCAAAATGAACCCGAACCCAAAAATCCGCCCATAAAAAATCGAACCCGCCAAAACCCGATTTGAAGAAAAAGTTAAAAACCTGAATCCGAAAAAGCCCGAACCCGAAATGGCCAGAGCCCGAAATTATCCGAAATTGCCCGAACTCGAAAAACCCGAACCCGAAAATACTCGAGCCCGAGACTAACCCGAACCCGAATTTAATACTAAAAATAAAAATTATCAAATTATAATTAAATAATTTTTTTATAAAGCAAGAACTTTATTTATCAATTTTATTCTTATCTCTTTTTTAATGATTTAATTAAAATTAAAAATTAATTTATATTTTATATATATGATAAAATAATAATCTTATCAAAAATAAATTATATTTTGTACTTATAACTTTAACGTCCCATATCTTGATGAATCCACTATCTAAAGATTCTAAACTCATGAAAATTTTGGAGATGTGAAATTTTTTTGACATAAAGTATTACTTGTCCTTTGTTTATGTTATTTTAAAAGCAACCTTATAATAGTATAATTGTGTTTCCTATATATTAAAATTAATTAACAGCAATTCATTCATTTAAACTTATCTCTAGTATAATAGTATTTTTTATATTAAAAAATAGATAAAAACTTCTTTTTTTAAAAATGTGTCGCTCTTTGCAACATATATATAGTTTTCTTAGGCAGATTATTAAATTAAGTCAACAAATATTGATTTATAAAAGTATCATGTCTTTTTAGAATTTAAAAGTATTTAACATAATTAGCTAATTTAGTTTTGTAATTGATTTATTATTTATTTTATTTTGGATAAGTATTTTTTAAATTATTATTATTTTATTACACTTGATAAAATTTAAGATATAATTTACTTTTAGTAACATATTATATCAAAATTCAAGATTGGTTCACTTGGTAATATCCTTACTATTAAGAGTTGAATGTTAGGTTCGATTCTTTATATAAGCATAAATTTTTACATTTTACAAATATATAAACAGATAGTTGAATGCCAGGGTTCGTCTCTAAAAGTCTCTTATTTTGTATAAATTATAATGTATTTACATATTGAAATTCGAGTTCATCAAATCAATTATTTTAAATATTAATATGATTAATTTATAATATATCATATTTTTTATAATAAATTATGTTAAAATTTTATTTTATATAAAAATTAATTTTATATTCTTTTAGTGCTAAAAAATATTGATTTTAATAAATAAATATAATTAAAAAAATTATATTATAATAAAAAAATTATTTTTTAAAAAATAATAAAATATTTAATTTATTTTTAAAAGTAAATATTTAAATTACGTAAAAATGATTACATCTAACATAAAATAAAAATGATGTAAAACATACCCGAACCCGAATGAGCCCGAAACCGAATGGGCTCGAACCCGAATGAGCCCGACCCGAACCCGCCCAATTGCCACCTCTAGTTATAACATCTCAGGAAAGTAATAAGTATTAAATTAATAAATCATTTAATCACTTTCACACGTATTATTAAAACGGACATTTTTTCTAATTGTTTTCTTTTTCTTAGTATTCATTTCTATGTTTTTTCCTTACAAAAAAAATGTAATTATAACACCTAAGAAAAATATTTTTTTTATTTTTAAAAAGGGTCACACAATGCTCTTTTTGATAGCCATTTACACATATTTGGTATTTGCCATTTTTTGAAGTTATTTTAACATTTAAGCTCAAAACATGAAGTAAACAAAATGAAAATATTAACAGAACTTGATGTATATGTTTTCGGGCTTATTAACAGAATTTGATAACCTCATTCTTTCATTCAAGTAAAGTAGACTTATCATGAAGGGGACATACTGGATTCTTAAGAAGGGAAATATATACAGATATATATAGTAACATTTCCTAAAACATCTGATAAAATATCTATGTTGTCCATTTTGTTAAAAAATCGTATAAAAAATAGGTTGGAAAAGTATTTAAATATGCTATATATATTGATAAAATCGTATAAAAAAATAAAAACCCGAAATTATCCTAAAAAATCAACAATTCAAGTACGAATTTTTAAATCCGCTATGTATATTGATAATTCGAATTATGTAGGATTTCAACCAAATCTAAAAGGCTTTCTAATTATATATAGTGCAAATAATAAATAAAATAATATTTGTTTCTGCAAATTATATAAAGCACCCATTGGTCACATGCACAAATTGCAGTATTGAACGGTTCATGGTCAATTTATAATTTTAATATACAACAATGGTCAACCATCCGACGGGTGACAAAATTTTGTATTTGTAATTGTATTGCTCAAGACAAAGACAAAGTCATGTTGGGTTAATTATCCAAAAAAAAAACCATGTTGGATTTCAGCCCACTCCTACATTCAACTAATGGGCTTTTGGCAGTTCTTTAAAAAAAAAAAAAAAAAAAAAATTGGGCTATGGCAGCTCCAAGCCTAAGTCCTCCACGACAGCTGAGTCTATCAAAGTATGCCATGTTATCAGCAGTGGCATAGGCATTAAGTTACAAAAATAGACTTAGCACGAAATTTATTCCATCATCCATGTTAAAACATACATTCGTTTGAGAGAAGAAAAAAGGCAGGTCTAACAGGGAAGAAAACGCGAACAGTAACTATCACTTATTCAAAATTTAGTGAATTCAACTTCATCTGATATATTTTAAGCCCTACAAGTTGCATTGGTATAAAGGTATATCTGGTTACATGCTGGACTTGTATATGCTTTTAATTGGGAGCTTACTTTCCATTGTTTGCCGATGCAGTTGTTAGCGATAAGGGTTTAACGATCGTAATCACTTAATGTCATTTTGTGTTTTAAGGTCAGTATATTAGTTAGAGATAAAAGGTTGCACAGGTCTATATAACACTATCAATTTTTGGTTTTGAAATGAACAAAGAGAATATTGACAATACTTGATCTATATGTTACCGGGGTTTTAATAAAAGTTCATAACCATTTGTCTTTCATCCCAAAAAAGTCATACATAGTTGATAGAAAGACCACCGACATAGCATGTAACATAAATTAACAGCTCCAAAACAACTGATGAAGCATATTATTTTACTGATACGGCAGTTCATTAGATACTAGAGAGGGTATCATTTCCCTATCGAGTCGCGTACGGATCCAAAATCGACCCGTGAGTTACCGTTCAGACCAACCTCTTTGAATACATCATTTAAAATTAAATAATAATAATAATAATAAATTTTCCATATCTTCGTACGGGTTGAGTATGGATCTTAAATCGACCTGCGAGTCAACATGTAGACCAACGATTTTAAATATATTGACTTTTTAAAAATGAATAAAAACGAAAACTTAAAAATAAAAAGTGAAAATAATTAAGAAGAAATTATTTTTTAATTATTTCCCCGGACGGGTCGGACACTTATCATAAATCGACGCTCGAATCAACATGCGGACCAATCCCTTTTTATACATCATTTAAAAATAAAAAGCAATATATACATCTAAAAATCTAAAATATATATATATATATACACACCGTAAGTGCATTAAATATAAACATTTTTTTCACACACTTCAGCTGAATTATCAAAATAAAATTGATCAACTCCGAATTTTTATTAGCTTATACAATCTAGCGTTTAGAGAGCAAACCAAAAGAATATTGTGAAACACTGTAGAATTGTACGTTTACTACTTTTAAATTCCCTTTGATAACTATTTTTTTAAAATGATTATTAAGGATTCATTCAAGATTCCCAAGCAAATATATATATTTAAAGAAAATGATATTTTTGTTCTTGTTTTCTTCCCAGAAAAATTACAACGAATGCTAAAAGCAACTTTTCCTTTTAATTTTCATTCACCAAAAAAAAAAAATTATTTATTCTCACTTTCCACACAATAAAGAATAAAAATTTAAAGAAACAAATTATTGATTCTCACTTTCCGCACATTGAGTGTTTCACAAATTATAATTTAAAGATGCATTTCACCAAGAAGTCTACTTCATTAACCATAATTACTTGCAACCAAACCCAAATAAATAAAGCAAACACCAAGTTATTTGACAACTATAGCCATAGATGGTAATGGGGTTGTTCTGGAAAAAAAAAAAAAACTTTCATGGCAACTATAGCGATCGAGCATGAAGATCAGGATGGTACATTTGATGAGTTCAGTGTCTACGAGCAAAAATAAGAAATCAACCAATATAAATTAGTTAAAATCAAATTAATAAATAAATCATCATTTTAAATGTGCATCCAATCAAATCAAACAAAATAAATACCCAATTTTTGGTTTTTTAAATCCTTGCCCTTCAAATAATTGCCTTTTTACTTTGCTCAAAGATTTCGAAACATGATCACTGCAAGTAATTTTCACATAAAACTCAGAATATACACAAAAGTATGTTTAATCTAACAATAAAAATATATATGCAGGAGTTTGATAGCTAAAGTAAAAGCGAATAATATGCTTAAAAGATAAAATGAGAATAAAAAGTTTATAAATTCCAAACAAATTTAAATGAACCAACCGATTAAGGAGTTTTAGAAGCTTTAATAATCCCAAATTCAAATCAACGGGTCATGGGGAAAAATAAAACAACAAAACAATTAGAAAGAGGGCTGGCCAGAGATCATATTAAACCATAGGCCGGTACACTAGGAAAATATGTTCAGAGTGCGAATATTACCACTTAGTATTCCTGGCGAGACAGCAACAAGAAGGCTGGTCGGAGATCATATTAAACCCCAGGAGCGAAGTTTGCAAGAATTGAGGAACATATTAAAGGAAAACACAGCAGATGTTAAAACCATAACCGTAAAAGACATAACCATTCGAAAGTATCATGAATAGGTAAGGTACATACACCTGCAGATGATCAGGCAAAGTATGCCAACGCAAAGTAAGAACAAAAGGCATGAAATAGCTGAGAGTCGTTGGAGCTATTTTCCTATATGTATATATATAAATTAAACATGCAAAAGGTAAGTTAAATGTAAACACCAAGAAGACAAGAAAAATAAATAAGCAAAAGGACACATAACACAGCCTTTTATCAAACGTAAATACCAAGAAGACAAAAGAAATAAATAACCAATAACGAAAAAGAAGCATAACAGAAGGGTTCCATTAAGGAATGGTCAGTAAAAAGGGTAAAGAAAGATGTATAAATAGGTCGAAGGTGGATCAACAATCAACCACATAAAAACAGTGATCTATTAAGGAACAGTGAGTATAACACAACAAGCGAGAAACTGGATAAAATAGTGCGGAGATATATCACAAGCAAGAAAAATAAAAGGCAATAAGCATCATTGCTAACCTCGCAAATTGTACTGGCCTTGCCAATGGAAGAGCTTCGAAGCTTAATAGTTAAGACAACTCGCTAACAGGTCCTGTGTAGCGAAGGTGGAAAGAGTGAGTTATTTATGGAGTTTTCCTGGTGCATCAGATGGCGAAGCCTAATCACGCGCTTAAGCAGGAAGAAGAAAGAGAAGGAAGGGCAATTTGGTTATTTGCAGTCGAAGATGCAGAGGAGCAGAGGAACATTTCACACGGTAAAAAACTTCAATTAAGAGGAACGAGAAAAAACTCTGAGGATAAAAGCATGTTTGGCTCTGCTAGTGCTTAAGACCACTGGATAAAACGAAGTCTAAGTACTTCAGTGAAAGGAGTGCATAGACCCCCTTTTGACCATTGGACCATAGGTAGATACAAGCACAGTTCAACGGACGCGTGAAAATAAATTCTGGTTGAGTGAAAGACTCAAACGCGCAAGAATTAAACGATGGTCTGAGTTAATCCCTTAAGTTTGCAGTTGACTTATGCATGAACATTTAATGCGTTAAAGGTTTACGAATCCTAAGACGCTGAGTAAGAACAAAAAAAATAATTAAATCAAGAGGAGGATGGCTCGTTTGCGTTGGGGGGCAAATCGGCCAATTGTTTCGTAGGGGCAAGCTCTCAACCCTTGTTGACAAATTAATGCTGGGCATTTAATGCCAGCCAAGTTAATTTAATGGCTTAGAAATGGACATTGAATGTAGAAGAAGGTTAAGTTCAGAAAATCCCAATAAAATCATGAAAGCAGAAATCCAATGCCGACGAAGTTTACACATTAAGCGTTTAATGGCTTGAAATTCAATGCACGCCAAGAATTTAATAACTTAATTGGTAATACTTGTTAAACGCGTAAAGTATTTAATGACTTAGGCGCGTATATTTAATGCATCGGGCACCAGAAACAAAGCAAAAAATCACGGAAGCAGTAACAACACGACGTCGTTTAGCAGGAACAACTGAGTAGAAGGGGAGGAACCAAGTAATAGCGTGTTGACAGATGTCAACACGGGGCTCAGTACTTGCCCTTTATAATAGATAGATTAATACTTTCAAGACTCTTCGTTATGTTATGTTTTATGATTCAAAATGTTTCCATTGGTATAATACTTTTAACTACATGGAGACACTGTCCTATGTTTGATTACAGTATTTCTAATCCAGATTTCTTTTGCAATGTAACCTGTAGTAATTTTATGTCCTTTTAATAGTTTAACGTCAAGCTTAAACCTTGTTTAGTAGCGTGGTAGAAGTCCCTTCTCACCATGTTAGAGTTTGTTGGAGTGCTTCTCTTCGTATGAGTCTAGTTAATGTCAAAACGACATTTCAACACAGTGAAAAGTCTATCGTGCTGCCAACCCGGTCTTACCGTATAATATTTGCTGATACGAACCTAGGATGAGTTTTGTGTGAACCTAGGGCTCATCTTAAAAGATTCTTGTTTGTGATTATTGATCAATCCAAATTTGTTGGAATTTAGTGTGTGGCCCATATTTATTTAGTCATATTCGTTAATGTTTTGGTTGGAACCATTTATTCTAAAATTGGGCCATTTTAATTTGAAGATGAACCCAGAAAATAGTTATTTTAAACCTTATTCTAAAAAAAAAAAAAACCATAAAAACTTCAATGCTCAATTACATTTCATATGCTATTTCAATCTAAAGAAAAATAAATACTATATATAAATTTGAACTATATTATATTTCATCGATCCTCAAAACTAAGGAATAACAATTCTATTTCTTCTATCTCAACAATCAATGTGATGTAAATGTCCTTTTAAAAAGTAAATATGATAATTCATGTATATATGTTATGTCTCGTGTTTTTTAATTAATCGTATAAATATAAAATTATTAAATGTGTTAAAATTTTAAACACGAATATGATATATGTATTAAACATATCGTGTTAATCGTATTTATTACATTATTTTTTATTTTATTAAACGTATTGTATTCAATTCGTATTTTTCGTTTCATGATTAAAATTATTAGATTTTTTAAAATATTAAAATATTGTAAATGGAGAATAGAGTGAATGACAAATCATCGGCTAGCTTTGAAAGAACAAACTTACTTCCAAGGAAACCTGATCTTCCACCGTCATTTACCAACCTTTTGAAATGGATCAAATCATGAAGACACCTTTCTTTTTTCTCTAATTAGAATTCCAAAACAATTTTTGATGCAGAAACTCAGTTTCACAATCCAATGATCGTAGACTAATAACTTGTCAAGACGGAAATCAAGAAAGGAAAGCCAAAGTCTAGCAGAAACTGCTTATGGTTTAGTCAAATTAAGTAGGTCAGGAAATAAGTGTACAAGAAAGAAAATTATTAAGCTGTCATTTCCCAAAGAGTTTCAACATTGAGTCGGTGTTTATTTCAGTTAATTCGTGCAGTCATCTTTAAAAAATAACATTCAGTAAGTTTGATTCGAATTTTAACATTTCCAATCCCTTTTTTTATTCTCAAATTACGATATCTTTTATAGATAAAAAAAAAAAATTCAAGATTGAAAATGAAGTGCACCTTACAAAATTGAGCGTGATTCTTTTTTCAGCTAAAAAAAAGGAAATCTTTGTTTTTTTGGCAACTCTAAAAATCTGTAATATCATATATGGCACATTAATTCTTGAGTGATTTTAATTCAATATTGTAAAATTTTAAATTTGATGTCATATTTAGTTTAAGACTAATTAATTGTAACTCTTCCAATTTCATATTGAAATTAATTTTATAAATATAAAAACTTTAACTTATAAAAGAACACAAATCTTCTGCCTTTCCCTACCTCCAATCGTGCCCATCTTCCAAATAGTTACACGTGTCCTTTGACTAACCTATATAGTAGTCATTGTTTGGTTTTAAAGTTTGACTAAGCAAAACAATAAAATATCCGCAAAAGAAACACAATAAGAAAAGGAAAAAAAAAAAAAAAAAAACATATACTTTTTCATTATTGGAATTCTATTTTAATTATAATTTCACTATTTTTAATTTTAAATAGAACATAATTTAATTTGATAATAATGAAAGGTAATTTTTAAACTAATTAAATTCTTATAATTTTGTAATTAATTTTTTTAAATGAATAAATAATGAAAAATAAATAAATAATTGAGACAAGATATATTTATTTTTCATTTAAAATTAACTTAGCAATTAATATTTTAAGTTGATTAGCATAGTTATCAGAACTGATTGAATAATGATCAATTCAAGATTTTAGATTTCGGGTCAATTGATTCAATCTTGAGTCATTTAGGTCAATGTTGGATTAATAAAAATATTATAAATAAAAACATAGATTATATACATGTTTTACGTAATTGTATGATTAACAATTACAATATAATAATTAAAAAAATTTATTATTATTTAATTTTTTTTTTTTTTAAAAAAACTAACCTTGCAAAGTTTTTTGTACTTTTTGTATTTTTATTTTTTTGTATTTTTAAAAAAAAAATAATTTTAGTGAAAATATGAAAGAGTAAAAAAAAAATATGCAAAAATTTAGTTAGATGCATTTTTAAAAGCTATTTTTAATTTACTCGGACCAATTCAAACTTTTTTGTGATCAATTGCATAAATGATCTGATTAAAGCATCAACCCCGATCAAAGGTTATGTCACTAAAGGTCTATTTGGATGGGCGATGAGATTGACTCAGGTGAGATTAAAAATAGCGGTGGAGGTGAGATTAGTTACTGAAGCGGTAAAATTGAGTACTACAGCAGTGAGATTAAAATCAACGGTGAGATATGTGTTTGGATTCAAAAGCAGCGGTGGCGGTAAGATAAATTCTAGTGAGAAGAGAAAATAACCATTAAGGACATTAAATTAAAATGTGTATATATAATAAATAATTATAAAATACTAAAATTATATTTATATAAAATAATAAAATATATATTAAAATTATATTTATGTTGTTTATAATAATTAAAATCATATTTATATAAAAATAAATAAATTAAAAAATATATACAATTTAAAAAATATATTTTTTATTTATGTAATTACTTATTTTTAATAATCATATTAATTGTAATAATAAAATATGTGTTTATTATATAATAATAAAATTTATTAATTATATTAAATTAAAAATTATTTCATTTTTATATAAAAAATTATAATAAATAAATAAAAGTTAACTTACAAAAAAATAAATAAAGGACAAAGTTGTCCAATACGCTCCCACTAGAGGGCATTGTTATCCACTGGAGCTTCAAGCTCCAATGGATAACCAAGGCAGCAGCACGGTGAAGCCATGCTCACCGTGCTAGTGCCTTGACACTCAAACGGTGAGTGCGGCCCGATTGAGGCCAAAAAGTACCTCAATCGAGTCGGAACAACGCTTCGTTTGCTTCCAAAGGAAGCCTAAGTCTACCAGACTGACTCCTATGCCAATCCGAATTAATAACTAGAATGGTCAGTTATTAATTTTTTACTAAAACTCAAGAAAAAAAAAATAAACTAAAAAGATAAATATATTATTTTATCAAACTTTAAATTAAAAAATATTTTTTTTAATCAAAGACAAGTGAAAGTCTTGAAATTAAAAATAAATACAAAAAATAATCGTGGAAAGGAACGAGAAAGCATTTGTTTTGTTTTTTTTAATAGAATTCTTCTGCCTCTTTTTTTTGCCCTTACCTCTGTCTCAACTCTCGTAACGAGCCGCGGATCCGTTTTTTGGTGTTCTTTTCTTCCTCGTTTGTTTTTAACTGTTTAACAGGGCTACGAAATACAAATATGACCTATCGATATTTTACCGATGATCGAATATGTGAATTTCATGACACCATCTTCTTTATTTGCATCGTCTTTGTATCTGTTTTTTTCAAGCGAAATCGATTTTTTTATTAGATAAAGAATCGGGTCAAACAGTAAAAACGAACAGGTACGAAGTGAACAAAAAAAAATGAACGTGCGGCTAGTTACGAGAGTGGGGGCACGATTAGAGACAGGGAAATGGAGGCATAGGATTTGGATTTTTTTTTTTTTTTCTTACTTATTTTTATTTTTAAATGTTTAGCTTACTCAAATTCTAAAACCAAACAAGTACGAGTATCGATGTTACTCGTAGGACACGTATAACTATTTGGAAGATGGGATAAAGGATTTGCATTTTTTATAAAAAAAAAAAAAATTTAATAAAACCGTCAGATATTCAAATCAAAGAGAATAATATTCACAATCATAGGTTGAATGAAGATTTCTACACTAATAATCTGAATTTCCTTAATTGATCTTTTTATTTTATTTTTTTGATAGGTTAAAGTCCTTAAATATGAATTTAGCGTTTCAACGAACAAACACATTGATCAATTAGCTACGAAATGTTAATGCATCAAACAATAAATAAATAAAAATCTAAATCAGCAAATCCTGATTAATTAATTAATTCATATATATATATATATATATATATATATATATCAAAGGAAAGATATGGTTTCCTTATTAATTGAATATTCATAACTTAACCTATTTATTTTATCTCTAGCAAATATATATATATATCTCTAGCAATTATATATATATATATATATGTATGCATATATATAGTTTTTGTTTTTGTTTTTGTTTTGGTCGTTAAAATAATCTTAATTAATTATCTATTTGATGAAAGTCAGCCGTGGTGGAATAGTATGCAGGGGAGGCGATGCTTGTCAATAAAATATTAGTAACCTCTCCATAACTTGAACAAGTAAAGGATGCCGATAAGTGCACAATTTCATGGAAGATTAAAGAATTGGGATCTTGTTTTCATGTGTCTCTTACATTGCATATATTTTCCTCGTCAAATTAAGCATATGATCACATGTAGACCTGTTCACATTAGGTAGTCCGCATATTAGAGATTTTGTGATTTAGGTTGGCTCGACCTAAATCACTTTTTATCATTAAAAAATATATATTTTAAATTTAATTATAAAAATATATAAATATTAATAAAAATGCTATTTTTTATTTTTTTATTATTATAATGAACAATGATTCGGGTCAACGGGCCAGCCCAAGGTTGAGCTTGAGTAAGGAAAAAAAATTTCGCTCCGCGACCCGACCCATGAACAAATCTAAACACATGGTATTTCAATTTTATGAATTTCATTGCCTTCTCATTTCACTAATACTTCTACGTTAGGTAAGAAAATAAAAATAAAAAATAAAAATAAATTTATTTTTGTTTTGTGTTTGATACCAAAATAAAGAAAATATTAAAGTTAAAATTATAAATAAAATGTTTAACTTAAGTAAAAAAAAATTATTTAAAAAAAAAGTGTAAATCCAATCATTTTTTTGTTTTTTTTTTATATCTAACGAAAAAAATGATCATTTTTCTTTCTTCTTTCTTTCGCTTTTAACAAACATATTGCAAATTTCTTTCTTCTGAAAGCTCTTGACGATTTCCTCTACCCTTTTATATTATCTTTCTCCTACCCACTTTTTCTTTGTTTCTTTCCTTTTTAAAAATAAAATTGTGAACATATTTTCTCTTTCTGACCAAACAGATTAGCCAACACTTTAAAATGAATAGCCTTATCCTATGAGTTATGACGTACGGTATACAGTTAAACTCAAAAGATATACCATATTTGATTTTTGTAATTAAGAATTAAAATACGTAGAAACTGGCATCGTTTCTAACTACTACTGTTTTTCCTTTCCTTCTGATATTATCATATATACATGAGGTTTCATCGCATATGTCTTCTTATTTAATTTTCACCCTATTAATCTTAATACTAAGAGAAATATGATTATGCCAACGATCATTTAATCTGGTAGTAGAATGTGAAACTCTCGGTTTCGATAATCATGATTTAATGTCTAATAATCTCAATTATTACCAAAAAGAAGAAAAGAGACCAAGATATGTTTATGGAATCATACAAATTGTTGGGTATACTTCAACGAACAATCATATCTTAAAGAATTTCAAGTATGGCTGCCATATAATTAATTAAGAAGAAAAACAGATGCCTATGTACGGACAACGTTGTAACACGGTATCAGAAGAGACAAGACGATATCTATTAATTTCAATCGATCTTTCTATTTTTGATCAAATCTAGCTATGCATATTATTTCATGAATTCAGAGGATTGATTGGTAATTAAGATTTCTAATTGCACGTCTAACTAATTTTGCAAAAACCGTGTTCAAAAGAAATTAAGGACATTTCACTTATACATGAAAAAAGAAAAAGAAATTAAGGACAATGTTTAGATCTGGTCGTGAAAAGGACTTAAAAACAGTTTTTCCCATTGACTGACTGAAATGAACCTATAAAATATTTTGGTTGAAATATTGGTAATCTTCACTTAATTTCTCTATATAAATGCTTTGCACACCATTGAAAGAAAATACCCAAACAGCCAAAGCCTCAACTTTCTTCCTCTTCCCAGCTAAACTCATATACGTGAAAATGAGCATTGCAATGTCTCAGAAAAGGTAACAAAGAACTCAAACCCTAATCTTCTGCACTAGTATGTTTGAATTCTGTAGCACCTGTTAGATTTAAACTAATTAGCCCTTTTCTTGATTCTTAACTTAAGCCCTCTCTTGATTTTATTCCAATTCCCAAAGATAATCATATTCTTTAATTTGCATGTAAAATATCAAATATGCTCCAATATTCAGCACAAATTCTTGATAGACTTGAAATAGCATTGCCTGGTTTTGTTCCTCTTTATAATTCTTATTACACGTATAATCTTCAAATTTCAGGCTTGAAGACAAGGTGGCAATTATAACGGGTGGTGCTAGTGGGATTGGAGCTAGTGCTGTGCATGTTTTCCATGAAAATGGTGCCAAGGTGGTCATTGCTGATATCCAAGATAGCCTAGGAAAAGCCATAGCTGACAAGCTTGGGGAAAATGTTTGCTTCATCCATTGCGATGTATCAAATGAAGATGACATCTGCAGTCTTATTGACGCCACCGTCTCTAAATATGGAAAGCTCGATATTATGTACAACAATGCAGGCATCATGGACCGCCCAACAACCGGAGGGATTTTGGATGCTAAAACATCAGACCTCGAAAAGATGTTTGGAGTTAACTTGGTTGGTGCATTCCTTGGAGCCAAACATGCAGCACGGGTGATGATACCCCAGCGTAAAGGTTGTATACTCTTCACTGCTAGTGCTTGCACTTCGATTGCAGGGCTTTCATCTCATATCTATGCAGCAACAAAGTATGCAATTCTGGGTCTAGCTAAGAACTTGACACCTGATTTGGGGCAATACGGCATAAGAGTAAATTGTATCTCGCCTTACGGCGTGGTAACTGGCGTGCCAGGGATTACTGAAGAGCAGAGATCGAAAGCGGAACAAAAACTGAGCAATTTGGGCAATCTGAAGGGTGAAATTCTCAAGCCAGAATGTGTAGCCAGGGCTGCACTATACCTCTCTAGTGATGAAGCAAATTATGTGAGTGGACTCAATCTCCTGGTGGATGGAGGGTTCAGTGTTGTGAATCCAACCTTGCTGAAGTTTGCTAACCTTGTTAATTAGCAACTAATTAAGCAATCAAGCCATTGGCCTTTGGAAAATTTTCTTCTTTTCTGGTGATGCAAAATGTGAGACTTTTTCTAGCTATATATATATAAATAAATAAATAAATTTGTTGTGATTGTTAGTTGATTGATGTATTTATACATCCATGATTTATAAATACAATAATTAATCAATTGCCAACAAGCAATTCGATTATAATGTTGCAAGTTTTGTTTGGTTGGAGAAAGGAAATTTAATTGTTAGATGAAAAATATTCCAAACTTATGTTGCACTGCAAAGAAATTAATGAAATTTCATTTGAAAGGGTAAGCTTGACTTCTAGCTAACTAAATAAGTCCACATGCACATGCTTCCAACAAAAATATTGCCACACTTTCAAGTCCTCAAATTTGAAAAACCATATTTAAACACTCTGCACCGAATTAGGAATCAAAATCCTCTACCTTCTAATACATTTGCTTGTACATTTTATATACGCAAGACATTAATTTAATTAATTTGTTATGATCATATAATATGTATATGAAAAGGATGAAGTTACACCAGTATAAAACTAATTTATTTTATATCTTTTTATAACTTCATATACAATTAATATTTTTACTTACATTTAAAAATCTATCCATACCCGTCATGTACCTAAAATTTCAAATTAATATGATATTATTATCATTTCAATCGAAAATAATATATTTTTTAAATAATATATTTACGATTAAAAATTTTATTATTATCATTCAAATAATTAATTATTTTCAATTAGTTTAAAGTTTGAAATATATAATTGTATAAAATTTAACTGTTAGATTAACAAAATATATCTAGCATAAAAAATATGAAAGGGTTTAAATGGATCTCTTCCTCTAATATATATATATATATAGTAATTGTTAGAAACGATTCAAAAATTTAGCAAATGGAATGAGAAAGAAATTACTGATTAATTACTCACTCTTATGAGTATAGCCTAAAATTCAATGATTTTCATACGTACATCAGAAGAAAGAAAACCCTTCATTTTTGTAAAAGTTATTAAATTTAATGCATAAAAAAAAGTCTTTTATATTAATATAGCCAAAAAAAATTATTTACCAAAATACCACTCTTTTCAGATTAATTCCCAAAATTCGTTTTTTTTTAATCAGTTGGAAAATCGGCACCAGTTGGGAAATCGCCATGGGCCATGGCGATTTCCCAACTAGAATTTTCAATTTTTTTTTCCCATTGGGAAATCGCCACCGTGGGTGGCGATTTCCCAAGGTAAGTTCATTCTTCTTTTTTTTAATTCTTTTTATAAATAATAAAAATTAAATAATTTAAAATTTTAAAAAATAAAGATTTAATAATTTTAATATATAATTTTTATCCTATGGTGGTAGAAGTGTCCATGGGTCGGGCCGGCTCATGTATGGTATCAACACCACATTTGCTTGCCCAAGCCACGGTGGCAATTTTTAAATCTTTATTTATTTATTTTTAAATTTCATAAAATAGTAAAAATTATATAATTTTTAATTTTAAAAAATAAAAATATAACAATTTACCAAAAATTAAAAAATTATATTCGTAATTAGACCTGTTCATGGGCCGGGCCGCGACCCGAAATTTTTTCCCTTGCCCAAGCCCATTTCGAGTCGTGCCGACGCAAAAGCCCATTTTCCTATTAAAAATATATTTTTATATATTTTATAATTTTTTGATTTTTGTTATTTAATTTTTTTAAATTAAAAATTATATATATTTTTTTAAAAATTTATTATTTAATAAAATTACAAAAAACACTTGTCCAAGCCCGGACTAATACGACACTCTAGTTGGCCTTTCTCCCGGAGGTCCATTTATTACGAATACAAGTTGAAAGAATTCGATTGACATTACGGATAGACATGCTCATGGGCTGGGCAGTCCGTCCGGCCAGGCCCGGATCACTATTTATATATTAAAATAATTAAATTCAGGCCCGCGAGCCGGGCCTTGGCAAGGAAATTGAAAAAATTCGGGTCGCGGCCCGGCCCTTGAGCAGGCCTAATTACGAATATAATTTTTTAATTTTTGGTAAATTGTTATATTTTTATTTTTTAAAATTAAAAATTATATAATTTTTATAATTTTATAAAATTAAAAAATAAATAAATAAATGTTGAAAAATTGCCACCATGGCTCGGGCAAGCAAATGTGGTGTTGATACCATACATGAGCCCGGCCCGGCCCATGAACACTTCTACCACCATGGATAAAAATTATATATTAAAATTATTAAATCTTTATTTTTTAAAATTTAAAATTATAAAATTTTTATTTAAGTTTTATTATTTATTAAAAGAATAAAAAAAAAGATAAAACTTACCTTGGGAAATCGCCACCGTGGGTGGCGATTTCCCAAAGGGAATTTCACAAATTAAAAAAAAAACGGATTTTGGGAATTAATCTGAAAAGAACGGTATTTTGGTAAAAAAAAAAAAAAATTAGCTATATTTAGATAAAAAAACCCATAAAAAAAACTAGGCATAATAATAAATAAATAAATAAAAAAGGGCTGGGAAGGAGCAGGAAAATCTGTTCCTTTGAATACATCTACATAGTTTAATTATAACAATATAATTCAGGTACCTGAATATGTCTCTGACAGATGGTCTTTTAATGTTACATACAAGAAAAATTGATCTACTTTGGTTGAATGTTCTCATCCTGTTTGACTATTTGCCCCTTATAACACCGTAAAGCTTAGATCAGCTCTGTTTTTTTTATATATATAAAAAAAAAAAACCTTATAATATCATAAGCATTGCTTTCTCAGTTACATCAATCAGAAACTAATATCATTAGTAAATTACCCTGCACCGACTTCTCTCAATGAGTTCAACTGAGCCTAAGTTTAAGGCTAAAAGTCCCAAATATTTCCCGATCGATCAGCAGAAAAAGAGCACAACCATTTCTTTTCTTAAAATAGTTATTAGATTTACTCAACACTATCCTTGACGATCAATAGGGAAAATTCCAAATTTCTGGTTTCTTCCTTTTCTTTTGTTATCATTATTTTTAAGGGGAAACGATCAGCAGTACATTTCTTCTTCTTTGTTATCAACCCTTAAAAGGTAACTTCCATCTATGTTACTCAAATTTTTTATTTACACATATTTGAATATGAATATAATTCTTCAAATATATGAAAAAACTTAAAAAATTTAAATATATCCGTGATGAGCATATACACGTATTCAACACTCACTCGAATCCGAAAAACATAGATTACTCAACATGAATTATTGTACTTTAGAACCAAACGCTTTCTGCTGAATATTGGATCTACTTTTCTAGAAAGCCATTCTTGTTTTAGTTTTAAAAAATAAATAAAAAAATTAGTGTTCATCTTAATTTTTAGACAGGGCAATTTCAATATAGTTAAACAAAATTTTCTTTCTATTCTCTGATCTGTTTCTCTGTTTCCGTTTTTCCCAGCAATTAGAATGGTAATAATTCATAGGCCATGGCTGTTTCATCTCTCTAATTTAATCAGAAGGAAGCAATGATTACAATCAATCAACTGTTTATTCATGCCAGTGTATATAAAAGTACACAAATTAATTATAAGATGATTATTGCTACATCTCGTTCGTTTCATTGTTTTCAATTCTTAAAATTGTCTCAGGTTGCAAGATAAAGTGGCAATTATAACTGGAGGTACGAGTGGCATTGGAGCAAGCGCAGCTCGCATTAATTCCCATGAAAATTGTGCGAAGGTAGTCATTGCCGATATTCAAAGATAACCAAGCAAAAGCGCGCACTTGCCGGTAAGCTTGGGGAATACATCCATTGTGATGTATCCTTGTGCGGCGTCTTTGGCTATACCTTCAGGCCCACTTCAGACACGACAAAGTAGAAATAGACCAAGTTGTTGGAGTAAACTTGTTTGGTGCTCTCCAAGGACTAGCCAAACATATATGCTGCTAGAGTCATGATTCCTCAAAGGAAAGGATGTATACTAATTAATATACTATTCACTGCCAGCATTTATACAGCAGTTTCAGGGCTTCTATCAGGTAATCCCTATGTCGTTTCAAAATATGGAGTATAGGGTCCAACTAAGAAGTACTTAGCAGCCGAGCTAGGCCAATTGGTACAAGAGTAAATTTCATTTCACCGTACGGCATTGCAACTTACATGACTGCACATCAAGCCGAGGCGTCGGACGCGCTAGCTGGAAGCATCATTGTCAGCCGTGGGAAATCTGAAAGGGGAAACTCTCAAAGCAGAAGGTGGTGGCACATGCTGCACTATATATACTTGGCAAGGGTGATGAAGCAAATTATGTGAGTGGGCTCAACCTCGTTGTTGATGGAGGGTTCAGCATCATGAATAATACTCTGATGAAGGCTTATAACATCATTCATTAATATATTATGGGAAAATTTTCTTGCACTATTAATTTGAGAGTTGAGAAGAAAAGGAATTTTGAAATTAGGCCCGGTTTTAGTGCTTAATTTGGTGTATGTTATGAAATTTCTTCACGTATATGAGAAAAAGCTTATGAAATAGTCACATAATTTTTAATGCTAATTTAGAAATAAAAATATATGTTTCACATTGATGCAAGTTATGTGACAGCTGATAATTAATGCACCATTAATAAACGCAAATAACAAATAATTTGAATAAGACACAATATTTTTACTCTTAAAAGTTTGAATTATATATATATATATAACACAACCCCCAAAAAATCTTTGTGAAAAACGAAAGTATATGTTACCTAGATTCTTTATTTTTTTTTTAATATTTATATTTGAAACTTGTGTGCAACATATATTTGAATATAATCTCTTAAATATATGAAAAAAATTTAAAAAAAATTGAACAACCCGTCTCGAATACATACACGGAACCGATACTTAGTCGATAATTTTCATGACTTTTTCTATTCAGTTGTAATATATATATATATATATATATATATATATTAAAGTAATGTAGTTAATAAACTTGGGCATGATAAAATAAAAACGGTTTTGGTAGAGAAGAGAAGATAAGCCAGCCATGCATTTGTTTGTTTCCATTAATTTAACTGTGGGTCTAAACAGAACTTACAGAACTTCACCTACCCTCGTTGAATAATCGAAATATATATGCATGCTAACCAATACCAGTCCATATAATATATATAAATTAACATTCGATAAAATGTTGTTTACAGACAAAAAAAATTAACATTTTATTTAACCAATTCTACCCATAGACACTCAATAACAGAACCTTCCATAATTAAAATATTGGGGAAATTAAGTTCTTAATTAATTTTCTTTTTGGTAAACGTAAAATGCATGTATAGGATTAATTTCCACAGCTAACCAACAAATATAGGGTTTTACGAATGAATTTCTGTATATTTATTAATGCGGTACTTTTTTAACATTTTCATAATTAAATAAATCCTTCATTGTGATTCTAACTTGTGTTGTACGTATACTTGGTAATTGTATGTATATATATGCATCTTTTTTAAAATATAAAATTTATTAACACGTGCCTTGCTTTGTTAAATAAATGTTGAAAATATAATAAAGACAATTTAGTTTTATTGTTTTATTATGCATACATTTATTGAAATGGTGAAAGGAAACATTTAGAAGGAAACATCCAAACTTCGTACCTTGTATTGTGTTACACTTCATAAAAATGTTTATTCAAATTCCATCCTTAAGGTGGATAGGCTTTGATTAATTTCTTTTTTTTTTTTTTGAAGAAAGCTTAATTTCTATTATTGAACTAAGGTTCCGTTTGATAAATATTTTTACTTTTTGCTATTTATTTATAATTTTGTATTCAATTTATTTTTCATTCATTTTTTATAAAATAAAAATAAAAAAGCAAAAACGTTTGTCAAACATAACCTGTGTTAAGCATTCTACCCAATTAATTACTGTAATGTATATGGAGATCTCTTTTATCTTATCAAAGAATGAAGAAAAAAATTAAGGAGATTACTTATATTGTTGAGCATGAATTAAAGAGTAATACCAAATGAAATGAAGGAAAGGGGAAAAATATATGCACAATTTATATATTTTCTATGTAAAACATGATAACTGATGATTGAGTTTATTAATTGACAAAGAAAAAACAAGATGTTTAATATAAAAAATTGATAACAAAGTAACCATCTAAATGTACTTAATATTTGTTTAGGTTTTTTTGAACTTAGGGCTTTTTGGGATTTTCATAAGGTTAGGATTGGATGTCCAGTTCTAGCAATTCTTTTTTTTTTTTTTTTTTTGTTTCTTAAGTTCGATCTCCCTTTATATTAAAAAAAAAAAAATAGAAAAATCCAAAACATGAATTTACAATCCTAAAAATGAAAAACCTCAGAAAATTTTCAAAATTAAGATAAGCCATGACGCCTTGCCCTCTTGACACTAAACTTTTGGTTTCATTGTATCTTTGTTGTTTTGGTTGTCGTTTGTTCTGTAATTTATGGCTGCGGTTAGGCATATACAGCCGCTTAACTTAGTGTTCAGTCGATGAAATCTATATATTCATTCATCCCTAATAGATAATACTAAATTATTTGATCAGCATCCAAGATTTGGACATTACAAATGTTGCTGCAACAGTCACGTTTTGGGATTAAGGTTAAGGTTAAAAAAAATCGGACAGAAGGTTAAATTAACAAGACTTCTAATTTTTTGTCTAACCATTTCACTCAATTGGACTGACGATTTGATTAAACAAATTTTAAATAATTAAAAAATAATTTTAATATTAAATAAATATTATAAATAATTAAAAAATATATGTATTTGATTTAATGGTATGATCTTTAATATAAAATTAAAAGGTTAAAGGTTCAAATCCCATCAATTATTAAAAAAAAAAATTAAAACAAAAATTAAACAAATGTATAAAATCGATTTTATCTAATTTTTTTCATTAATATTTTTTTTTTTTGCTAAGACAAAATAAATTTTATTAAAAGAGTAACCAACAGGTTACAAAGATCCAACCCCAAGGTTAGACAAACTAGAGAATCAAAGGACTCTGGAAACCAAAATAACATCTAATAAAAACACCGTAAAACATAAAGAAAATAAAAAACTAAAATCACAACATTCCAAATACGTATAGTCCGACTAGCAAAAACAAACATCGAAAAACCTCAAAGAATCGAAAAGTTTGAACAGACCAAAATATAAGAGAAGCACCATAGATCAGATGTAAACAAAGGAATCTCGCTGATTGTACCTTGCTCTTGATTTTTTCAAGAAGATTAGATCATCATCAATAATTTGAAACCATCCAATCACATTTCATCAATTAGATTACTCGAAAATCTTTAAATTTTCCAAAATCTCCTAGTCATCACGTTTTACCGAATTTTCATTCCACATTACCTGCATTTCAAATTCTTTCAATTCACCTATTGTCTCAAGATTTCGATTTGGTCTCCCGATACTGGATCCGAGTTAGGGCTAGTTTAGCATTGCTGTTGGAAAAAGTTTGAGTTCAAAAAAATGTGTTTAAAAATTATGGTGAAAAACTGTGATTTAAAAACTTTTAAGTGTTTAGCATTGCTGTGAAAAAGTGTTATAGAAAATTAAAATGTCAAAAAAATATATATTTAAAATAATAAAATTGTAAAAATATGAGGATAATAAAGTCATTTTTATTCAAAAGCCAGCTTTTAAAGCTCAAAAGCTATATTTTTTGGCTTTTTTGTTTGGCTTTTCAAACCATGTTTTCAATAGCAGAAGTCAAATTCTTTTATCTGTGAAAAACAATTTTTTAACCTCAAATTATATTAAAAACAATGCTAAACAAAGCTTAATCTTCTCGCAGAACTATCGTCGCTTTTAGATCTTTAACTTCTCGAGGACTTTTTCAATTCCATTTGATCCAATTATCTTTAACCACCATATATCAATCACCCCCCAATTATTTTTTCACAAACAAAGCCACACTTATCCCCTACCATAATCAACCCACCAGAAATTGCCCTTTGATTCAAAGAAGGCCCACTCAAAATTCCACTTGCACCATACATCCAAAATAAGAGATTCCTTAATAAACTCTAACATTGTTTCCTAGATTAAAACTCTAGAATTTTCTTTAGTGATCATACCTACCGCGAATATTCCAGCTCACAAACTTCCTTTTACAAAACTCTCTACAATAGAATTTAACAACACCACAACAAACCTCCACTACAGAAATAGCAACACAAGTATTCACAAAAACATTTAATTAAAACACTCTTGATCTCTGCCATAGCTTTCAACATCATAAATGCAACATTGATATATTTACATACACACCTGTAGGACCCATTGTGCATTCAATCTTCAAGATTATGATTCGGTTGATCACTGTTTCATCATCATAATTTGCTGAACATCCCAACAACTTACCTAATTTCAACGTCGCTTTGGTAATTAAACCGATTTTCTCTCGATTCAAAGTATACTAAACAATTTGTCAGTTCTCAATTGAATTCAATCGACCAACCGATCCGGTTTTTTCACCATTAATTAAGGTTAATCAATTCTTTTGACCTTGCTATATATTAAGATTTGTTAAATTACAAGTTTGAAAAAAAAATTGAATTGATTTTTATACACTAGCATCAGAGGTTTTTTTTTTTTAACTTCATAAACGATGTTAAAAACTGTCATATATCTCGTTTATTTTTTAAACTATTTTTTTTTTTTTTTTTAAAATATACTCTAAAAGTATGTGATTACCTTGTGAATGAAATAATTTCTTTTTTCTTTTTTCCAATTTGAAGAACTATATATATCTCTATCAACATATGCGTGATTTTATTTTCCATATTCTCGTGCGTAAAAAAAATTGATTTGATTGTAATTTTTTTCTGTTTTTTTTTTTTTTTTTCTCGCATATGGAAGTACAGTAACATGATATATATATATATATTGTACTATTGAAGTAGTCATAGCATTACTTTTTAACTATTTAATAAAAGAGTTTATATTTGATGCACTGATAGTGTAATATACACTGTCAGTAAATCAGATGATGTCATGTTTTTAAAAGAGATAGTATTATCTGTTTCACTGACGGTATATAGATTTATACAAGATCAGTGCATCAAATATAAATCCTAAATAAAATAATTTCTTCCATCAAAATGATTAGTGTTATTATATAGAGCTCACGATCAATCAATAGTAAGTAAAATTCCAAGCCAGAAAGCAATTGCCTCTGGTTTCTTCCTCTTCCCTGCTTGATTTCAAATTTCGTTTTAAGGAAAAGATGAGCAATGTTGCTTCTTTGATATCACCCCTTAAAAGGTAATAAAATACTCCCACTAGTTCTAATTATATTACAGTGCTTAGCAAATTGCTTCAAGGGTTCGATTAAGAAAAATATAGATCCTGTTCATGGCATGCATTCAAAAGGGCACTTACTTTTTGCTGGTATATATATATATATATATATATATATATATATATATATATATATATATACAACTCCATTAATTAATTTCATTTCCTCTTGAACTTATTGCTACATATATATTTGTTGCTACTTTTATTTTGGTTTAAAATTCAGGTTAGCAGGGAAAGTGGCGATTATAACAGGAGGTGCAAGCGGCATTGGAGCAAGCACAGCATGCCTTTTCCATGAGAATGGTGCCAAGGTCGTGATTGCTGATATCCAAGACAACAAAGGAGAAGCCCTTGCCAATAAGCTTGGCGAAAGTGGTTGCTGCACCTACATTCATTGCGATGTGACAAATGAAGATGATATCCGCAACCTCACCGACACCGCAATCAGCAAACATGGAAAACTCGACATAATGTATAACAATGCAGGCATCCTGGGCCGCAGCTTAAGCACCATTTTGGATACCACAAAGTCAGAAATAGAGCAAGTTATTGGGGTGAACCTGGTTGGTTCTCTCTTAGGAGCCAAACATGCTGCCAGGGTGATGGTGCCTCAGCGCAAAGGATGTATACTTTTTACAGCTAGTGCTTGCACAGCAATTGCAGGGCTGCTATCAGGTAATGCCTATGCAGTGTCAAAATATGGAGTCATGGGTCTGACTAAGAACTTGGCAGCCGAGCTGGGCCAATATGGTATAAGAGTGAATTGTATATCACCTTATGGAGTTGCAACTCCAATGATTGTACCAAATGAAGCCGAGGTAACAAACATGGAACTATACCTAACAGCAATGGGCAATCTCAAAGGGGAAATTCTCAAACCAGAGGGTGTGGCACATGCAGCTTTATACTTGGCTAGTGATGAAACAAATTATGTGAGTGGGCTCAACCTTGTTTTGGATGGAGGTTTCAGCATAGTCAATCCTACCATTATGAAGGCTTTTAACCTTATCAACTAAATTTTAATCCTTTCTATTTGGATTAACCCATCTTTTCAGTAAAATATTTCTAAAAAATCCTGTCTACAATGACCCAACTGGCGCAATTATCCCATCCATCAATCATTCGACCACTTAATGCCCCACTTATGTTAAAAACTTGCGCTACCAAATTGGGCAATAAAAAATAAATTTACTATTTCCCTATTTAAAGGAAAGGATTTTTTTCTTTATTGTTTATATTTTATTTTATTCATCAATCATCACCTATAAAAGTATATGCATGTTTAAAAGTAAAATATAAAAGTCCCATGTTACTTTTTCTAAACAAATCAAAGTTAAATATTTTTTGACATAACTAATTATATATATATATATATATGTATGTGATCTTGAATTATATATTAGGAGGTTAATTTTTCTTTTTATTGTAAAATCTCATAATATTTCAAATCTTCAATTGAAATCTCAAATTCTAACCATTAGAATGTTGCATGAAGAAATTTAATATAACTATTTTGTATTGATATTTGAAGTTGTCATGAATTAAAATCCGGTTATTGAATCCAACGTACTCCACTAATATACTACATAATTGTTGGCAACTATTTTGTATTAACTTATAAATTTAATTTAAAAATGATTAATGAGGTAATAATTCCTTGTTCAACAATCAATAGTCTTGAATAATTTGCTACATCTTTAAAATTAGTATGATACAACTCTAACATTACATAGTTTGTTATATTTTTAAGACCATAGTGCAATTAAACTCATAGGTTTCTTGTTTAGATCTCAAACATTATTCCCAAAATCAAAAGATATAGAAATGTTTGCAATCGATGGTAATAGTCAAAATTATAGAACACCAACAATTAATCCAGTTTTCATTGTGTGATCAGTCATATATAGAGTGAAAAAAAAAATAGATGAAAGAAAAATAAGTTAAGTAATAATTTTTTAAATGATATTTTTTAGCCGTATTTTGAAGTTAATTTAAAAAATTATTTATGTATTATTTACTTATTTTTTGTTGTTAGTTTTTTGGTCAATGTATTTGATTGAATTAATATCATTTAGACTCGAAATCTTTATAAGTTTGTTATATATATATATATCACTTTGAAGTTCTGATATTAATTAATAGTTAAAAGATACATTTAATTAGTATTATTTTTTATTATTAAAATTGAAAATCATGTAGCAGCTTATTAAAATTGCAAAGCACAGACAAATACAAGAAGTTAGACTTCCTAGCTACCATTGTCAATATTACGTAGACGCAATCGAATATGAAGTATTAATCAAATATTACGTGAAGGTATAAGCTTGAACTTTAATTTCTTGTATCCAACATTCCAACTTGACTTAGCTCAGTCGTCTGGCATATTAATTAATTATTATGGCCAAATTAACTCTCAAAAAAACCAAATTAGGTCTTCACCTAATCTCCGAAGGCTAAGCTTTGGCAATTGGCAACAAATAAATTTATTCCAAAACTATGTAAGTAGAGTTGCTCATGGATCGGGCTAGGCTCGAACAGTAAAAAAAAAAGTATTTATTCAAGGTTTGATCCGATTCGATCTATCACTACGTCAAAACTAGTCTTAGACAATATTTTTTTTATAGCATTTTTTAAATGTTGTTAAAAATAGCAAAGGCAACACTTTGACAACATTTTGCATATTGCTGTTATATATTATAATGGCCAATAATTACAGTATTTTTAAAAATTTTGGAAGCATTTGAGATGTATTATTATAAATCTTATCATATAAAAATACTTATTGTAGCACTTATAATTGCTATTATTGAGATATTTTGCAGCAAATGAAAAATGCATGTAAAAGGTTATGAAAAGCTATTATAAAATAGAAATAGCAGCATTTTGATAAGTGTTATTATACATATGTAAAAATGCTACTAAAAACATAAGGTTGCGACCACATATACAACACATGAATAAATGTTGTCTTATCTTACAGCAATAGTTTTTTTAGTTTTCGCAACACTTCAAAATGCTATTATATGTCAAATTTGGCTTAGTGTATCAAATTTAAAAACTCGTTAATTGTTTAAAATATATTAAATTATTAAAAAATTATTATATTAATATTTATATATTATAAAATTAAATTTAAATAAAAATAATTTTTTATTAATTAAAAATAATAATTTAAACTCCATCAAATCGTACCCACATTTAAAATATCATATTTAAAACCCCGTTCGAATCGATTTTGGACAAATCTAAATGTAAGTAATGAAATTCAAAGCTTTTACTTGCATTGTTGGGTTTAAGACTTTAGATAGTGGACCCATTGATCTCTTTTGCAAAGTCAAATTAAACAATTTCTTTTTGCATTAACAACCTTTTGCTTCAAATTAAGAAGTAAGCTTTATGATCTCTATTCTAAGGAGAGGGATGACCACCTTCATGAAAAATGCTAATTAAGACTCTTAGCCTTGGTATAATTTATGGTTTGTAACCATTCTATACGTGTAATACTAATTGATGAAGGCCCATTTGGATGACTAGTGAGCATCAATGAGGTACGATTGGATTTTTTTTTTTGGGGTTCAATCGCACTATTATTATATTTGGATAACAAACATTTACAGGGAGCAATTAGACTCTTAAGGGTCCAGTTGTTCCAACTGGAGGTTTTTTTTATTTATTATTTTTGTCTTTTTTTTAATAGTTCTTATTTATTTAAAATATTGAATAAATTTATATAATTATATAAAAAATAAATTAATACATAACAAAATTTTATTTTTAAATATATAATAAAAAATTTCATATAAAATAATATATATCAATATTTTTGAGTAAATAAAATTTTTAAAATATCAAATAAAATAAAATTATAGAAAAGATAATAAAAATTAAACATTATTTTGTTATATTTTAATTTGCATAAATATATTATTTTTAATTATAAACAAATTTTAATATAATATTCTTAATGGTTATTTTCATTCTCGTCTCACTGATACCGTTGCTTTTACATCCAAATACATATCCCACCACTGATTTTAATCTCACCGCTACAGTAATTAATCTCACCGTCACCGTTATTTTTAATCTTACCGGAATCAATCTCACCGTCCATCCAACTGGACTCGAAGTTAGGCAGAATTATCAGCTAGAAACAGTCGACATTGTAAATCCTTCATAAAATTTATTTAAAAAATTTTGTTACTTTTTATCAATTGAAACAATTACAAACAGAGAATTATTGTAAGAAGGAAAAGAAAAAAAAAAAGAAAAAAAGAAAACAAGCATGGTTTTTTTTTTTCTTTTAAATGTTGGTCCTAGTTTTCCATGTATCGAAACTGGTTGTCACTTTTCAGCTCTCAGCGTTAGTTTTTTTTTTTTTTGGTTGTGATTTGTTTCAGTGGGCTGGCTTGAGTTCTTAATTCATTTGTGTCCGTAAGCTGAATTGGGCCTTGCTAGTTTTTCTTTTTATTTGTTTTTCAATGGGCATGATGGATTCTATATCTGTCTTGCATACATATCTAAATTCGATATTTATTTGAATTCCAATAACATAAGTGCTAGAAGAGTTTCCACCAATTTCATCATTCTCGTATTTATGTTCGAATATTTTTTGGACACAAGTATCAGACGTCAGTATATTAAAAAAAAATGAAGAGTCATTAGGCGAGCAGCATCAAAATATGGAATCGTGGGACTAGCTAGCCAAGAACTTGGCAGCTGAGTTAGGCCAATATAGTAGGGTAAATTGTGTTCCGCCTTTTATTGTTGTCACCCCCATGTCTGCGCCAACCGAAGGTGATGTTCAAAAAGTAGAAGCAATTTCGAGTGAAATGGGGAACCTCAAAGGGGAAGTGTTGAAGGCAAAGGGAGTAGTGGCAGAAGCTGTGCTAATATTTGGCTAGTGATGATGCAAATTATGTGAGTGGGATCAACCTTTTGTTGGATGGAGGTTTCAGCATTGTGAATCCTACCATGATGAAGGCTTTTAACCTTGTTTCATAAAATGGGAAATTTGCAATCTGATCATTGCCTCTTACAGTAAAAAAAAAAATTAAGGTTGTTGAGTGTGTTTGGTCTTCTTGGGGATCTTTAAAATAAAGATTTATTTGAATAAAATTTAAAAAATAAAGGCTTATTTTGAAAAGGAAAAAAAAAAAGTTTCTTTGTTGATACATTAGCCTTTATAAAACAAGACGGAATAGCAATTGGGAAGAAAGATGTGGATCATGCAATTGAGAGAGGTGGCTGCCAGAATAGTTCTCACAACTGCTGATGGAAACTGCAAATGGCCTTTCCCTGAGTGAAAGTACCAAGTGTCAGCAGTGTGGAACAAGATCAGACCTTCAGCTGGGAAAGTGGCTTGGTATAAGTTGGTATGGTGTAATTTTAATATTCCTCGGCATTCTATGCTCTCCTGGATGGCAATCCTAAATAGATTGGCCACAAAGGATAGGCTTATCTCCTGGGGAATGGCAATGGATGACAAATGTTTGCTGTGCAAACAAGAGAGGGAAACCAGGGATCATCTATTCTTCACTTGCTCCTACTCGAAACAGATATGGCAGAGAGTGATGGTACTTTGTAGGTTAAAAAGGCAGGTTGCATGTTGGAATGTAGAGCTTCAATGGGCCACTGTCAACCTCAAAGGTAAAGCTCTAATCACAACGATATTGAGGCTAGCTTGGAACGCAGTTATCTACCTAGTTTGGAAGGAAAGAAACAATCGTTTGCTCAACTCAACTGAGCAAAAGGAGGAGCACCTCACTGAGCAAGTGAGAGACATGATTTCGACCAGGTTAAGTGACCTTAGGAAGATTAAAAGAGATTCAGTTAATACGTTCTTATGTAATTCTTGGAGGTTAAATGCAGACATGTTTGTCTAAAGACATTGATTTTCTGATTTGTTTAGCTAGACTATACTAGCTTTGTAACATGTAGCAGCACTGCTGCTTTTTTTGATAAATGGAAATCTACTTATCCAAAAAAAAAAGAAAGATGTGGATGACAAAATCGAATGAAAGTCTCACATTTTTCATAGCAAAGGGCCGTTTTGAGATATTATGCTTGTCGGGTTCTTACTTGCTTGCTGAGGACCACGCATAGTGGCATAAGTGCTTCTCCTTTTGGTCATGTCATTGGTGTTGCATCTTTGAGTGCATCAAGACCAGCTGGTGGTGTGCATTGCTGTTTGTCGGGGGGTTCTTTAAAGAAGAACAAACAGCTGGTGGTGTGCAGTTTTCTCCTTTATAATTGTTTGTTATGTTTTGCTGTTCTGTTTCTTTATTTGGTGGTGTAAGCTTTTGACTTGATTTGCTGGTTGTAGTTCAACTCTCTACTTTGATCGATTAATGAATAAATGACTCCTGGCTTAGCACACAAAAAAATATATATGTATTTTTGAACTACAAAAAGAGATCAAAATACTGCCACACATGTCTTTTACTTTTTTTTTGCTAATTTTTTATTTTTTAATATACCTTGATATATCATCCTTCTAACATGTTTGTGGAATTTAAAATTTTCACTGATGTATGGGATAATTTTTCCAATAAAAACATAAAATCTTGCTTAGAAAAAGTAATAGTTGAAGGGTTTTTTTTTAATATCTTTAACCTTTTTGTTTTGGCTAATAGTTATTATGGACTTTAGACATAATGATAAAAGATTATTAAAGGGAAAGGAATGAATTTTTTTTTTCACAAAAACATAAAAAAATAATAATAATTGATCATAATTATTTTTTATATAATATAATCAGTATTGTTTTTAAGTTTTATTTGAATCTAATTTCTTTCTTAAACGATTTTAAAATAATAATCTCTTATTGACTTGATGCATTTATAATTTAACAGTTGAAATGCTCTTTTCACAGGAATCGAATTCTAAATTTCATCATAATTAAGTTCTTATTCAAACAGCTTTAACTGGAAGCTAATTAACAAGACCAACATGCATTTGCTTAATAGCAAAATATTTTACTCAAGAGTTATCGGGGTATTGGAACATGTGGAATGACGGATTGACAACACTAAAGCCCCCATCTATGAAGAGATTGTGCCCACTAACATATCTTGCTTCCTCACTTGCTAGATAAAGAGCTGCATTTGCTATATCTTCTGCCTTAAGATAAACACCCTTAAGGTTAGCTAACGAACCCATCACTTTCTCAAGCTCCTCATCATTAACTCCGACGAATTCCGTCGATAAAGGCGTTGCAAGACCGTAGGGAGACAAGCAGTTAACTCTAATCCCAAATTGCCCGAGCTCAACAGCAGCATTCCTCGTGAGTCCCAACACAGCATGCTTTGAAGCACAATAAGCATGTGATGCAGAAGCACCAAGTATCGAGCTTACGCTAGAAGTTGAAATGATGGTACCACTTCGAGAAGGAACCATCACCCTAGCTGCGTGCTTGATCCCTAGGAAAACGCCAGTCACGTTTACACTAAGAACACGTTCGAAATCTGATTTGTCGTTGTCGATTATGCGAGCCTTGTTGGGATCAACTATGCCGGCGTTGTTGAACATGATGTCTAGCTTGCCATGAGTTGCGACAGCTTTGTCAACAGCATTTTTTATTTGGTCTTCATCAGTGACGTTGCAGTGCATGTAGGAACAGTTTGAAGGGCCTATGTCCTCACAAACGGAATGACCCAATTCATCTTGGATATCAGCAATTACAATTTTGGCTCCATGGTGTGCAAAGACTTTAGCGGTGCATTTCCCAATACCACTAGCTCCTCCAGTAATTAGAGCTACCTTCCCTTCCAGCCTGCAGATGATGGTTGAACAAGATAATTAAAGTCATGTATTTGTTGAACCTCGGACTTAATTAACTCTGTTGATTCATACAATCACCTTTTAGAGGTGACATCTAACATGTCTGAAATTCGAATACCAGCTTCCAAATAAATTTCCAGCCGATTAATTAACTTATAATTGGCTATAGGGAGAAGAGTAACATAGCTGGAGCTTAAGATTTTTGCTCAAATGCCAACCATCGAGTTATCTGTTGGTAGAGTATTAAATCCTGACAACCTCAAATTTCCTCCAGCAAATCACCTAAGTGCAGATTTCTAAAACCTTTTTTGTTTTTTATGCCTAGTTCATTAAATGGAGAAAAATGTACATAAGAAGGACGAAAGGGACCAGAAAAATTGGACCCAATTAGCAGGGTCCCTCAAGCAAGAAGTAGGATATGCGAGTGCTGAACCCATTCCCTACATATGAAACCTGGAAATTGTGCTCCCAATTACTCATATATGAGATCAAAGCAACATTCTTGAAGATCTGTAACATTATTATGCTACTGCAGTATTGCTAACTACAAAGAGCTTCTGGATACTATAAAAGCAGCCGCCCCACAAATATTTCATATTTCAGCTGGGAAACTAATTAATCTTCCTGAACAAAATGGAGCTGGGTTCACTTTTTTCAATCCAAACCCCTCAAATCTAAACTCTAGGAACAAAGATAAACATATATAAATGAGAATTTGAAGACCAAAGGGAAGCTAGATTTGTTTTGACTTGAACATCATTTCCAGACTTCATCTGATCATCAGCATAACATTCAAGGAACAAAAGATTGCACACATAGATAATCAAATGACTGAAACTAAGAGAAACTCACCTTTTTGTGACTGCTGAGATAAAAGATGAAGCTGCCATGATTCCTACAATTCCTAGACCATGAAAATGAGAGAGCTGACTTCTTATAAGACTTTCTCTGATTCAAGCGGTTTGTGATCTTTTAATATTATTTGCGGGGCAACAAGGAAAGATGCACATATAAATAAAATAATAACCTAACTGAATTTTCTTCTTGGAGAAATTAAAAAATAACTTAATTACAAACCTTCCAAAAAGTACTAGGATTAATAAAAGAATTTAACTAACAAGTGTCCTAAAGGTACTCTTTAAAATTACTATATATAATAATATCTTTATTTTATATATTGAAAATGATAAATAAAATTATCAAATACTGTAATTAATATAATTTTTTCTATAAATATTATATTAAATGTTAGGTACCAGAGTGACGGAATAGTGTCTCACAACTAAAATAAGAGATGAGAAAATAGGAACTGAACACACAAAATTTAACGTGGAAAACCCTCAATAAATAAAGGGAAAAACCACGGGGCAAGACTAGAAGAATTTCACTATGAGAAAATATTACAACACCTCTCTCTAAATACTAGGAGAGAACAACCTCACAAAGAATATAAGAAAGTATACAAGAGAGGAAGAGATAATTCTTGGGATAGTTTTAATACTTCTCCTTAAGGCTCTTTATATAGCCTTCAAGGAGGAACTCCTTCGTTGCTCCCACCGATGTGGGACTTTCTTATATAAGTTCTAACAATTCTCCCACTTGAAGATTTGATTAAACCAATCATATCTTCACACCACTCTTTCTGTCTTGCCATTCCATGTTGCTTACGTTTCTGATAGACCATAGGAGGATCGACACCAAATAAACTTGTCAGTGTTGATTGGCTTTGTCATAACATCTGCTAGGTTGTCTTTGGTGTGAATCTTTTGCATATCCACACTTCCTTCTTCTACTACTTCTCGAACAAAGTGATACTGTATACCTATATGCTTTGTCCTGGAATGAAAGGCTGGATTCCTTGCAATGTGCAAGGCACTCTGACTGTCACAATACACAATAATCTTCTGCTGCTTGTGCCCGAGTTCTTCCATTAACCTTTGTATCCATATTGCTTCCTTGCATGCTTGGGTAGCTGCCATGTACTCAGCTTCTGTAGTAGACAAAGCTACAACAGTCTGTAACTTAGATAACCAGCTTACCGCTCCTCCTGCAAGTGTGAACACATAGCCAGTAGTGGATTTCCTTTTATTAAGATCACCTGCAAAATCTGAATCAACATAACCCCTGACAACAAGTTCTGATCCTCCAAAACATAATGCAACATCTGAGGTTCCTTTAATGTATCTAAGGATCCTCTTAACAACATTCCAATGCTCTCTACCAGGATCTGCCATAAATCGACTGACCGCTCCCACTGCTTGTGCAATGTCTGGTCTTGTACATATCATAGCATACATAAGGCTTCCCACCGCTGATGCATACGGTACTCGAGACATTTCCATCCTCTCTGCTTCATTGCTAGGACTCATACCTGAGGATAATTTACAATTGACAGGAAGTGGGGTAGATATTGGCTTACAGTCTTGCATGTTGAAGCGTCGCAAGACCTTCCTCAGATAATTCTTTTGAGAAAGCCAAATTTTCCTGTCTTTTCTGTCTCGGTGAATTTGCATCCCTAAAATCTTGTTTGCGGGTCCCAAGTCCTTCATATCGAACTCCCTAGCCAACTGTGCCTTTAAATCTTGGATTCGATCTTTGTTGGGGCCTACCACCAACATGTCATCCACATACAACAGCAAAATAATGAAATCATTATCATCAAACCTCTTGTAGTACGTACAATGGTCTGAACTCAGTCTGTTGTATTCAAGGCTAATTATGAAAGAATCAAATCTCTTGTACCAACATCTGGGCGCCTGCTTTAGACCGTACAGAGATTTGGTCAACCTGCAAACCAAGTTCTCTTTGCCTGTTTCAACAAAACCTTCTGGTTGGAGCATATAAATTTCTTCTTCAAGCTCTCCATGTAGAAAAGCCGTCTTTACATCTAGTTGTTCAAGATGTAAATCAAATGCAGCACACATAGCCAACACTACTCTGATAGTAGTAAGTCTGACAACTGGAGAAAATATCTCGTTGAAGTCAATACCTTCTTTCTGAGCATATCCTTTTACAACCAATCTAGCACGATATCGTTCTACTTGATCATTGCTATCCCGCTTGATCTTGTAGACCCATTTGTTACCAATGGCTTTTCTGCCACGTGGTAATTCCACCAGTTCCCATGTCTCGTTCTTGTGAAGAGCTTCAATTTCTTCCTGCATTGCTGTCATCCACAGAGAAGCATCTGGGCTACTAGTAGCTTCATGAAAAGTTGATGGCTCTCCATCCTCTGTTAAAAGACAGTATGCAACATTGCTCTCCGTAACATACTCCGTGTGCCAATTTGGAGGCCTTCTCTCACGAGTTGACCGTCGAACTTCTACAGCCTCGGACTCAACTGGTTCTAGTACCTCATGCTCTGGTTCTGCTTCAGAAGAATCATCTTCTTGAGAATTTCTATCCATCTGCACTGTAGCAGTCTCTTTTGAAGTGTTGTCATTTGTTTGCTCACTTTGCAGTTCATTTTCTGCAAAAACTACATCTCTGCTGACAACAACCTTGCAGGCAGTGGGATCCCACAGGCGATACCCCTTAACACCGTCAGCATAACCCAAGAATATACATTTTCTGGATTTTGGATCCAGCTTTGTTCTTTCTTGGGAGTTGTACATCACGTACACAGGACATCCAAACACATGTAGAGAAGAATAATCAGCTGGCTTTCCTTTCCACATCTCCATAGGCGTCTTCAAACCAATCGCCGTTGATGGTGATCGATTTATCACATAACAGGTGGTTTTGACTGCTTCTGCCCAGAAAGATTTGGCCAATCCCGCTGTTCTCAGCATGGCTCTTGTTCTATCTAGGAGAGTTCTGTTCATCCGCTCTGCTACACCATTCTGTTGAGGCGTATGTGCAACCGTGAATTGTCTCATAATACCCTCTTTCTTACAGAATGCTAGAAAGTTACCGTCTACATATTCTCCTCCATTGTCTGTCCTCAAGCACTTGATTCTTTTCCCAGTTTCAAGCTCTACTTGTGCTTTGAACTCCTTGAATACTGGAAACACATCTGACTTCTTCTTGATTGGGTACACCCATAATCTCCTGGAATAGTCATCAATGAATGATACAAAATACTTTGCTCCACCCAGGGATATTTCTGGTGACTCCCACACATCAGAATGGATTAAGTCCAGTATGTGTTTGCTTCTTGTAGTTACTTTAGCAAACTTCAATCTATGCTGCTTGCTTATCACACAGTGCTCACAGAAAGGTAAATTGACCATCTTGAGCCCGGGCAGGAGATTGCGTTCTGCAAGGACTTTCAAGCCTCGCTCTGACATATGGCCTAATCTGCGATGCCACATCATCGTCGTTTCTTCTTGGCTGGCTGCTGCAACTGATGCATCTGCCTCTTGCAACGTCTCTCCCAAAAGCATGTATAGATTGCTTGTGATCTTCTCTGCTTTCATCACCACAAGGTTTCCTTTCACTACTTTCAATATTCCACATTCAGTGTGGATCTTGCACCCGAGGTCATCCAATTGTCCAATTGACAATAAGTTCTTCTTTAAGCCCTTCACATGTCGTACCCCTTGAATTTTGCGAACAGTACCATCATGCATTTTTAATCTGACGGTACCGACTCCAGCAATATCTAAGGCGTGATCATTTCCCATGAACACAGATCCTTCCGAAATAGGTTCATAAGTGCAAAACCAATCTCGGTGTGGAGTCATGTGCCATGTCGCACCTGAATCCATTATCCAAACATCATTGAGTTTCTTTCCGCCTTTAGAACTAGTCGTTGCTTCACTATACAAGATTTCTCCATCATCTGAGGTACTTGCAACACAACCTTGGGAGGTTGATGTTTCAGAATTCTTTTCTCCACCCTTCTTATTATGCCAACACTCCTTCTTCGAGTGCCCTCTCATGCCACAATTGTAGCATTTAAGATTCTTCCTTCTTCGAGATTTTGATCTACCATGATTCTGACTCCCACTGGAGCCACGTTCTGTTGATCTGCCTCTCATCACCGTTAAAGCCTCTGCTTGCTTTGAATTTTCTGACCTTTCCTCCTTATTCTTGCGCCTGGATTCTTCTTCAAGAATAGCACCGGCAACATCATCAAAGTGAAGAGAGTCACTAACATTGTTATTTGTGATGTTGATGATGAGTTGATCATACGAATCTGGTAAACTCTGAAGTAGAAGTTCCGCACGTTCATTTTCTGCTATTTTGAAATCTGATGCTGTGAGTTGAGCAAATAGCGTATTCAGAGTGTTGATGTGATCCGTTACCGACGTGGATTCACTCATTCGAAGAGTGTAGAGTTTCCTCTTCAAGAATATTCTGGTGTGAAGTGACTTCACCTCGTACAATTTGTTTAGAACATCCCAAATCTCCTTTGCAGTCTTCTTCTCTGCAACACTTGACAAAACTGAATCCGCCATTGCTAGGTGCAGATTGGCAACAGCATTGTCATCCTTCTCTTTCCACTTTTCATCAGTCATTTCTGTGGGTCTACTTTCAATTGCTTCTAGACAATTATCCTTCCTCAAAATTGCTCTTATCTTCAATTTCCACAAGGAGAAATTTCTCTCACTGAACTTCTCTATCTCGAATTTTGCTGCCATGGTTGTACACGAACTGAAGCGAGTTACACTATTTCACCGTGAATAGTACCGTATATGTGAACAGTATTGTATGTATGTCGTACACTAGAACAAATCCAGTATACGTTAACAATTACTTCAAAAGTATACAACCACACGTATGAATAATAACCGTATCTGTGAATAGTATAGTACAATTGAATAGCCCGTATACTGGAACAGTGACCGTAGCCCGTGAATAGTGCACCAGGTAGGTTCCCAGGAAAGAGAGGTGGGTCACTGATAGACACACTTAAATACCAAGTCTTTCCTAGCCAGAACTTCCCTAGACACTTTCACACTACCACACTTTATTTCCAGCAACAAGAATAATTCTTTTCTGATGTGGAAGATCAGACTATACTGCAACCACAGAGCATACTAAGAACCAACACTTTCACTGCAGCGGAATAAGGACCACGAACCAATGGCTCTGATACCACTGTTAGGTACCAGAGTGACGGAATAGTATCTCACAACTAAAATAAGAGATGAGAAAATAGAAACTGAACACACAAAATTTAACGTGGAAAACCCTCAATGAATAAAGGGAAAAACCACGGGGCAAGACTAGAAGAATTTCACTATGAGAAAATATTACAACACCTCTCTCTAAATACTAGGAGAGAACAACCTCACAAAGAATATAAGAAAGTATACAAGAGAGGAAGAGATAATTCTTGGGATAGTTTTAATACTTCTCCTTAAGGCTCTTTATATAGCCTTCCAGGAGGAACTCCTTCGTTGCTCCCACCGATGTGGGACTTTCTTATATAAGTTCTAACATTAAATAATCTTAAAATATATCCTAAAGACACTCGTTAATAAAATTCTAAAAAAAAATGCAAAAGTAGAAAATATAAAAGTAGAAGATGTGTTAGGGAATGCCTTTAATTATTGTTTTTAGATCGTCCCCTCTATAATACATTAGATTAGAGGGCTAAAGTTTATCTTATTAATGAATTTAGTAATTAACTCATTTGATTTATGTAATTATATTTTAAAAAAAATATTCAATAATTTAAAATTTGAATATCAGTATTTTTTTTTTCAAATTGCGACCTTCTTTATATAAAAATATATTTAAAAAATTATCTTATATTAATAACAAGACATAAGGCTGAGATTTATGAAGAATGGTGTGATAAATACTATATGTGATTTGATAGAAAAAAACTTTTTTTAGATTAAAAATGGCTTTGCACTTTTTATCAAAGCAATTTCATATTGAAACTTATAAAATAAAATAAAAAGTTTGTCAAACTGTATGAATGAAAAAACAATTAGAAGCAATGAAAAACTTTTTTTTTTAATAGAAAAAGTAATGAGAAACTTAATTGGGCTTACAAAATATGGAAAAACAATTAAAAGTAGTTAGAAATTTAATTGGTAAGGAAGACTTAGGTTGACACTATATTAAGCAAAAATTACAAATTAAGGTTCATTTGCTCATAAATTAGTTTGTGATGTTTTTCAGAGCAAAGATAGCTTTGCACATTAAAAATATTTAGCTTTTTGTTACTGCTTAGATCCAAGTTTTCTAAGTATGTCTCATATTATAGGTAAAGAAAAATTTCCTGAAACATTAAAAAAAATCTTATAATTTTTCTAGTTTAACATATTTTAAACAAATAAAAATGAATTAGTAATTTCAAGTTAAACTAATATGACACCTAATAGATGTAAAAAAGCTCTTTTGCAAAGTAGATTATATTCAAATTTTCAAATAGAATTAATAAGAGAAAGATAATTGAAACTTTAATATTTATACCATGTTTTAAATTTTTATTTATAGTAATTTTAAAAAATTAATCCTCTATTATATTTTGAATGTGGTAACTTGCATAAATTTAAGTATTTTATATAAAAATTTGATTATCTATTTGAATTTGGTAAAGTGTCAAGTTTTAGAAATTTTCCTGCATATATTAAATATATTACGTAAGTGCTCACGTCAGCGCTACTTATATGATAATCCTATATGTAACATACAAGATATATGTGTGAGACCAAATGTCAATTTAGAATTTACACCTTATATTTCCTTCCTAATCAAAACCTAATAAATTAAAAAATCTATAAAAGATGCTAGTTCTACCATACTTTTAGCTTACCATAAGGTAGGTGTCATGATTTTCCACATATTAAAAAAATCAAGGATCTGAATAGCGGGTATTTATAGATATTAGTTAAGAAATATTTAATAAGTTCACTTAATTAGTGTTTATAGACATTATTAAAGATTATTTAATTAATATTTTAATTTATTTTTTTTTGCATTGGTATATTATTTTTATTGAATTCGATGCATTAATTATTTTTTTATAATTATCATCTTAATCAATGTGACACTTATTAATATTTTTTTTATTTTAAAAAAATTATATTTAATATATTATATTTATTTAATTTAAAAAAATCCATTACATTTTTTATTTTATAATAAAATATCATCTTAATTAATATCAACAAAACAATAATTAATATTCAGAAAAAACAAAGAGTAAGTGTCATGAACATGATTACTGATTTTGCAATATGAATATTCTAAGGGTTTTGATAACGAATGTTCTTAAGACATTTTTTAAAATTAATTAATATATTATTTATAGTAATAATATTATATTAAATATAAAAGTTGATAATTTTATTTATCATTTTTAATACATTAGATAAAGATATTACTATATCTAATAATCTTAAAAAATGATCTAGACATTTGTTAGCAAAATCCATGTTATAATCTTTCATATGGATGTAAATAAGAAAGTGGCTTTGAATAATAAAAAGATTTTGTTAACAAGTATTCTAAGAACACTCTTTAAAATTACTATATGTAATTAATATTTTCACTCAATATACTAAAAAAAATATCAACTTTTATAATTAATATAGTATTTTTACTATAAATAATATATTTACTAATCTTAAAAAACAAAACCCATAATAAAATAACAAAAGCGATGATTTGTTAATTGGTGGCCGGTTAAGGCATCTATTTCAAGGAGTTTGATAAATAAAATATACTAAGTTCGAGGTGCTTTATTAAGTGAAGACTGACAAGTGAAGGACAAAAAAGCATTTCGGAATGGGCACCGCTTTGGTGTTGAAAGTATCTTTCCTTTTTTTTTTTTTTAATTTTTAAATAGAAAATTTTACTAATTATTAATCCAATTGATGATTATCTTTAGAAAATGATATTTTCATTTTTGTTTCCAAGCATATGTAGGGAATATTTAAAGAATTTTTTTATTAAAAAAATATTAATTATCATATTTTTGACAAGTGAAGTGATGTCTTCTATTTTTTCCTTTTTCAAATTTTTTTCATTGCTATAAAAAAAGCAATTTTTTTTTAAGAAACCCAAGTAAGCCCATTATTAGGTAAATGAATCTAACAGGCCTAAAAATCTAATTAATTTGGTCTTGGGGCTTAGCTATTTCCACAAGAAACTTGCTTAGAAATAAATAAATAAATAAACATTTTAGAGAGCTTTTTAATTTGGAATCAAAGGCGTATGCATTAGAAACAACTACGAAATTGAACATCTGATTTCTTGTTTTCTCTTCTCCCTCTTTCATTGGCGTAGCTTTGTTTGTTAACCATCGTTGCAATTTCAAGGCTTGCATGTCCTACGAAAAGGGGATACGGAGAATCGTTCTAGATTGGACCTGGGTTCGCTCACACGTGAGCTATTGGACTCGTGGAAATAAGTCAACCCATAATATCAAAGTTGACTCGCTAGGGATCCGACTACACCTGGCCTGTCGCCAAGACAGGATCTTGGCCTCTGTCGGGTCAGGGTTGGAACCCTGGTTTGGTCTTAGAGCTGACATGGAGGCCCTCTTATCCAGGTTTTATTTTGACTGTCTTTCTTCAATTCAATGTTTTAATTGGAACCCTGGTTTGGTCTTAGAGCTGACATGGAGGCCCTCCTATCCAGGTTTTATTTTGACTGTGTCTTTCTTCAATTCAATGTTTTAATTAGGTAAACAACGAACAAAACTCTCAAAAGTGCCCATGTTTCAGATGAAGCTAATCAATATAATCCGTAAACTATGATCGTTCCCTTCTGCTTGGAGAATCGTTTATCGTTTGCTACACAAAAATTAGGCCTGAAGTCAATAATTAAGGTGCATTTGGATGGTCAAGGCCCCGTCATAGAACTTTAAGATGGTGCGACGGGATTTCTCTTTCATTGGTAATTTGAATCAATTAGATATCTTCTACTTGTAAGGAAATTCTGAATATCCTCTTTCGGTGGATTGTTGGATTGTTGACATCTGATGTTGCCATTGAACTTGCTCTTCTTTTCCAATTTTCTCCTATTCCTCATAACTTGTAGGCTACATTTTAATTACCGGCTGTAGAAGGAAATTTTTTTTGACCAATTACAAATTGCCACGTGTTAATTGAAATTTCTTTTAATTAAGAAATTTTTAATTAAATTATGCATTATCATATCATAATTAATTATTTTATAATTAATTAAATATGTACACATGGCTTGACCAATCAAATTGCAAGGATTCATGGGTCACCCAATTAAATTTCACCCATGTGTCATAATTACTTCATCATTTTTAATTAAATTAAATTAATTAAGAGATAAATAATAAAGTTTTATCTCTAATTAAATTAATTAAGAGATAAATAATGAAATTTTATCTCTAATTAACTTAAATTAATTAAGAGATAAATAATGAAGTTTTTATCTCTAATTAAATTAATTAAGAGATAAATAAATATTTTATCTCTAATTTAATTAATTAATTAAGGGATAAATAATGAAGTTTTATCTCTAATTAAATTAAATTAAATTAATTAAGAGATAAATAAGGAGGACAAGTTCTTTTAGAACTCTCTTTCACCTGGCTAGCTACCACTATAAATAGAGACCTCCCCTCAACACAAATGAGACAATTCAGAAGCCTGAAGAGAAGAAGAAGATTTTGAAGATCCAAATCCTCTCCAAAATCTCAAGAAGAATCCTTTGAAGGAATTGAAGAAATTGAAGATATTCTGAAGAACGCTGTGCATGTTCTTAAGAAAGCTGCTCTTTGATCTTGCTCCACAAAAGAAAGAAGATCAATCTCGTTTTTAAGATCAAGTCTAGAAAACCCTTAAAGCGGATCTCAAGATTTCTCAAAAAGTTGCTCTCCGATCTTGTTCCATAGAAAGAAAGGAGGTCAAACCCATTTTTCAAGATCAAGTCTAGAAGACCCTTGAAGCGGATCTCATCAGAATCATGTTGAAGAAAAGAATCAAAGGATTTCTTTATTTTAAGAACTTTCAGATATTGTAACTTCAAAGTTTGATTAATAAAATTATTATTTGACTGCAAATTTTCCTTGTCACATTTTTGACGCGAAATTTGTGTGTACAAATTTTGGCACGCCCGGTGGAACCATCTCTGTCTTTCATCTCTTTTCTTCAAAACTCAAGTTATCAAGTTGCAATGGCTCCCAAGAAGAACCTTGCTAACAAACCAACTCTCAAGCCTACTCGAGCTAATCCTGCAGTCTACCCCACTTCATCATCAAGCGTTGATATCCCTGCTCATCCTTATGGCACTAGGAGGAAGACCAAAGCTTTTGCTGAATTGTATGAGCAAACTTTTCCGGTGCTCAATCAAAACCCTCTCTATGACACTTCTTCTCCAATTCAAGACTTAGAAGAAGTTTCTGCTGGACAAGTTGATTCTCTTCGAGGATCAAGTGCAAGTCGCCAGTTAACATACAAAGAACAAGATAGCTACTAAAGCAACAGCCCTATTCCATCATCTACTCCAAAATCAAGTTCTGGAGTAATGGCTATCATGAGAACTGGCACCACATCATTGGAAGAACAAGTTGCACTTCTGGAAAAATCTGTTGAAATTCTTTCAGCAAGCATCAAAGAGAAGGATAACCAGATCGCTTCCATGATGGACAAGATCGCCGGTCTCACTGGAAAAAGGAACGAAGCTTCAAACCAAAATTGGCAATCAATCTTTCAAGATGATGGTGAGAACTCTGGCAAGGAAGTTGCTAAGGATTCTAAAGAAAAGATCAATGAACTCGTCACTACCAGTCAGCTCAAGGATCTTATCAAGGAGGCTATCAAAGATCAAGTTGAAAGCGTCACTCAACCTTCATATACATATGCAAAGCCATATTCTCAAAGGATCGATCGTCTGAGGATGCCTGGGAACTATCAACCCCCAAAGTTTCAGCAGTTCGATGGAAAAGGAAATCCACGCCAACATGTTGCACATTTCGTGGAAACTTGCAATAATGCTGGCACCTATGGAGATCTCATGGTGAAGCAGTTCGTTCGCTCTTTAAAAAGCAACGCCTTTGATTGGTATACTGATCTTGAGCCTGGGACGATTGACAGCTAGGAACAACTTGAGCGTGAATTCCTTAATCGATTCTACAATACTCGCCGCATAGTCAACATGATCGAACTCACAAGCTCACGTCAATGGAAAGATGAGCCAGTCATTGATAACATCCACAGATGGAGGAATCTGAGCTTTAACTGCAAAAAAAAGACTCTCTGAGTCTTCTGCCCTTGACATGTGCATCCAAGGCATGAATTGGTGCTTGCGTTACATTCTTCAAGGCATCAAGCCTAAGACCTTTGAAGAATTAGCCACTCGTGCTCATGATATGGAGTTGAGTATGACAGCTGCTGGAAATCAAGAACCTCCGGTGCAAGAGCCAAAGAAAGGTAAGGAAAAACAAGATACCCGCAAAGGGGGCAAAACCTTTATCAACAAGGGAGAAAGCAAACAGTCCATGGCCGTAACTACCAAGCCTCTTTAGATATCTCCCAAGTCAAAACAATCTCAAGAAACGAAATCTTTTCCTATCCAAGACAAAGGTAAAGGCAAGATCACTTTGAAGGAGAGGCAAGAAAAGAAGTATCCTTTTCCTGATTCTGATGTTTCAAGCATTCTTGAAGAACTTTTAAAGACTAAGCTGATTCAGTTGCCAGAAATGAAGCGACCTGAAGAAGCTGATAAAGTAGAAGACCCCAATTATTGCAAGTACCATCGCTTGATTAGCCATCCTCTGGAGAAGTGCTTTATTTTGAAGGATAAAATCATGTGACTCTATGAAGAGGGGAAAATCGAGTTTGAAGAAGAAACGGTGTCGTCAAATTTGGCATCAGTCAATATGGTTTCTCAATCCAATTTGCTGGATAGAACCATAAAATTTGGCTCTTTTGATCCTATCATACTGGCTCCAAGTACAAGGACGATGGTGGATCTTCAGGGAAGTAGGGGCAACTATTTGCTTCAAAGACAAAATCAAGATTACGATGGTTGGACTCTAGTCACACGCCGAAAAAGCAAAAAGAAGAATCTTCCAAAACTTGTGATAGTGCCTACAAGAGCTAAGATGATCAAACAACCAGCCAAATCTCCAAAGTCCAATGTGCCTCAAGAAACAAAAATGCCATCTCAGGGTAAAAATTCAGTAGAGAGAAAGTCAAGGAGGCCAATCACTTTAAACGAATTCATGCCAATTCAGCTTAGAGATGAAGATTTGGTTTTCATGACTTGCTACCATAACGGTGGCAATGAAGATAATGAAAACAACATTGACACAGTAGCATTTGAAGTTGATGATCATTCTTGTGCTACGAAAATTAACTTTTCTGATGAAGATCTGTTGCTGGGGTCAACCTCTCATAATCGGCCGTTGTTCGTCGTAGGATATACTCGAGAACAAAAGATCAATAGAATCCTGATCGATGATGGTTCTGCTATCAACATACTCTCGTTGATGACAATGAAGGAATTGGGAGTTCCTTTGGATGAATTGATGCAAAGCCGCTTGATGATCCAAGGATTCAACCAAGGGGGACAAAGAGCTCTTGGAAAACTTAGACTTCAACTTTTCATTGGAGATATGGAGTCAAGTCCACTTTTCCATGTGATCGATGCCAAAACGACGTACAACATGTTGTTAGGACGACCGTGGATACATCAAAATGGTGTAGTCTCCTCAACTCTGCACCAATGTCTCAAGTATTGCAGAAACGGTCAAGTCAAGACGATCCTTGCAGACGCTAAGCCATTTACTATAGCAGAAGCACATTTCGCAGATGCAAAGTTTTATCTAAAAGATACATTTATCGAAAAAGTAATACCCAACCCGATGCAAGAATTAAAGCAAAAGAGAAAGAATTTGGCTTCCTCCACAGTTGGAGAAGATAAAATTGCTCAAGGTTTAAAGGATTTGATTCTTCCCCTCACTAACTTGGAAGAATCAAGAGGCCTTATACCTCCACTGGAAGGATTTGTTAGGCCAGTAGAAGAACCTCTTTGTGAACATCAGGATCTTCCTACTCATCGAGCCAAAGATTTTGATCCTAATGCTTATAGGTTGCTTGTCAAAGTTGGATATAAACAAGAGCATGTTGCAAAATTGGCTCACGAGACAAAAGAGCCTAACAAAGAAAAGCCGCAAAGTTCATTCAAGATCCGACAGGTCTGGAAAAAGAAAATTGATCACATCGAAACTTCTAGAGAGGGGCTTGGATATTCTCCATTAAAATTGAAGATTCATAAACAAACTTCGAGGTATATAAATGTGGAGGAAGTTCTCGAGGAGCAAGAAGACGCAGTGAAGCCACCAGGACTTTCAATATTTGATCGCTTGGGAGCACGCTCAACACGATGTTCAGTGTTTGATCGTTTGAGCATTCAATCATCACGAAGGTTAGTTTTTGAACGAATGGGAGAAAAATGCAGTGAAGTTTCTGTAAGTAAACCAATTTCCATTCAGTCAAGGCTTGGAAGTCTGTACTCTGAAGAAGTTAATTGTGGCCGAAAAAGAAAATTTTCCACTTTAAAGGAATCAAGAGATTTTCACAGCAAAATTCCTTTTCGAATGAAAAGGCAAAGCGAATGGAAGGTAACTACTGGTGAAGTTTTAAAGGCTAGAAAGCACACAGTGGTTATAACCAAATCGGTCTCATCCTTAGAGGAAGAAGAACTTGAAGAAATAGAAATCTTTACTTCTAACCATGTATCTGTAAAAGAAACTGGTGAAAAATCTCAAGAGGAAAAAGCCCAAGAAGCCCCTTCATCTTTTGAAGAAGGAAATCAAGCTACTATTGATGAGCTAAAGGAGGTTAACATCAGTACTAGTGAAGATCCATGACCGGTCTTTATTAATGCTTGCTTACCACCAGAAGAGGAAAAAGCCTATCTTGATCTTTTGATAGAGTATCAAGATATCTTTGGTTGGACTTACAAAAAGATGCCGGGACTTGATCCAAAAGTAGCTATGCATCATCTGGCTGTCAAGAAAAGTGTCTGACCTATCAAACAAGCTCAACAACGTTTTCGTCCTGACTTGATTCCCCAAATTGAAGCTAAGGTCAATAAGCTCATCAAAGCTGGCTTTATTAGAGAAGTCAAGCATCCCACTTGGATCTCAAATATTGTTCCAGTGAGAAAGAAAAATGGTCAACTTTGAGTTTGTATAGATTTTCGAGATTTGAACAATGCTTGTCCAAAGGACGATTTTCCTCTCCCTTTAACAGAAATAATGGTTGATGCTACAACTGGCCATGAAGCTTTGTCATTTATGGATGGATCGTCTGGCTATAATCAAATTCGCATGGCTCCAAGAGATGAAGAACTTACCGCATTTCGAACTCTAAAAGGAATATACTGTTACAAAGTTATGTCGTTTGGGTTAAAGAATGCAGGTGCTACTTATCATAGAGCAATGCAAAAGATCTTTGATGATATGCTTCACAAAAATGTTGAATGTTATGTTGATGACTTGGTAGTGAATTCAAAGAAAAATCCGATCATCTTGCTAATCTTCGCCGAGTGTTTGAGAGATTGCGCAGATACCAATTGAAGATGAATCCGCTCAAGTGTGCGTTCGGAGTATCCTCGGGCAAGTTTTTGGGGTTCATCGTACGACATCATGGGATTGAGATCGATCAATAAAAAATAGATGCAATCATGAAAATGCCTGAACCACGCAATCTGCATGAACTTAAAAGTCTGCAAGGAAGATTGGCATATATCCGACGCTTCATCTCAAACTTGGCTGGTCGATGTCAACCATTTAGTCGGCTAATGAAGAAGGATGTCCCTTTTGTCTGGGATGAGGCCTGCAATAATGCTTTTAAGAGCATTAAAACCTTTTTGTTACGACCACCTATTCTGAAGGCACCTATACCAGGGGAGCCGTTGATCCTTTATATTGCTGCACAAGAACGTTCCTTAGGAGCATTGTTGGCACAAGAGAATGATGAAGGAAAAGAAACTGCACTCTACTATCTTAGTAGAACTCTTAATGGCGCTGAATTAAATTATTCTCCCATTGAAAAGACTTGCTTGTCATTGATGTTTGCAGTTAAAAAGCTGAGGCATTATTTGCAAGCTCATTTTGTTCGTTTGATTTCGCGAGCAGATCCCCTCAAATATCTCATGTCCAAGTCTGTGCTCAGTGGAAGATTGGCAAAATGGGCTCTTTTGCTACAAGAGTTTGATATTACTTATATTCCACAAAAGGCTGTTAAAGGGCAAGCACTTGCCGATTTCCTTGCAAACCATCTGATTCCAGATGATTGGGAATTCTCTGAAGATCTCCTAGATGAAGATGCTCTTTTCATCGAAATTCCCAGGCCATGGAAACTATTCTTCGATGGGGCTGCCCGTCAAGATGGAGCTGGAGCAGGTGTTGTCTTTGTCACTTCAGAAGGAGATGTATTGCCTTATGCATTTACTCTCACTGAAAATTGTTCCAACAACGTAGCAGAATACCAAGCTCTGATCATTGGATTGGAAATGGCAGTGGATATGAAGATCACTCAACTTAAAGTGTTTGGGGATTCTAAATTAGTCATCAACCAACTTCTTTCACTTTATGAAGTTAAGAAGCCAGACCTCTTACCATTTGTCAACTATGCGAAGAAGATTTTGGAATGGTTTGACAATGTAAGCTTGGAACATGTACCAAGAAGAGAGAACAAGCAAGCAGATTCCCTAGCTAATCTAGCATCAGCTCTTGCCATGCCAAGTGTAGAAGTAAAAGTCCCTCTTTGCAAACGATGGATTTTGCCTCCAGTTGATTTTAAAGATAACATTACAGAATCCAATGTTGTTTCAGTTTGCAAAGTTGAAAAAGAAGATTGGAGACAATCATTGATTGATTATTTAGAGCATGGGAAGCTACCCAATAATCCAAGGCATAAAACAGAAGTGAAACGTCGAGCTTCTCGATTTATTTACTTCAAGGGTACGCTCTATCGTCGCTCTTTTGATGGGGTCTTCCTTCGATGTTTAGGAGAAGATGAAGTATCCAAAACCTTACAAGAAGCTCATTCAGGAATTTGTGGTGCACATCAGTCTGGAGCTAAATTGCACTTTCAAATTAAAAGAATGGGATACTACTGGCCAACAATGGTAAAGGATAGCATGGACTACTCCAAGAAATGTCAAGCTTGTCAGTTTCATGCAAACTTCATCCATCAACCTCCTGAACCATTACATCCGACAGTCACATCTTGGCCGTTCGATGCTTGGGGACTTGATTTGGTATGACCATTACCTAAGAGTTCACTAGGGCATATGTATATACTTGCCGCTACAGATTACTTTTCAAAGTGGGCAGAAATGGCACCTTACAGGGAAGTAAAAAAAGAAACTGTTGCAACTTTTATCAAGACAAACATCATTTATCGATATGGTATACCTCGTCACATCATAACTGATAATGGGAAGCAGTTTGACATGAGCAAATTATGTGCATAGTTTGACTTTAAGTAGTACAAGTCTTCAATGTACCATGCTCCAGCAAACGGATTACAGAAGCTTTTAACAAGACTTTGTGCAATCTTCTCAAGAAAGTTGTTAACCGTTCAAAGAAAGATTGGCATGAAAGGATGGGAGAAGCTCTGTGGGCTTATCGAACTACATATCGCATACCAACTCAAGCCACTCCGTATGTACTTGTTTATGGTGTAGAAGCTGTTCTACCACTTGAACGACAAATTCCATCATTGAGGATTGCAATCCAAGAAGATCTTTCTAGTGAAGACAATGTACGCTTACGTTTGGAAGAATTAGAAGCACTAGGTGAGAAAAGGTTGGAAGCCCAACAACGCTTGGAGTGCTATCAAGCTCGACTATCCAAAGCTTTTAATAAGAAAGTCAAGCAGCGATCTTTCCAAGTTGGAGATTTAGTCCTTGCTGTAAGAAGACCCATAAATACTTTACATCGTATTGGCAACAAGTTCCTTTCAAAATGGGATGGACTATACGTTGTTCGAGAAGTTTATACCAATGGTGCATACAAGATCGTTGATCAAGATGGTGTCAAAGTTGGACCGATCAATGGAAAGTTTTTGAAGCGTTACTATGCTTAAAGAAGATATTGCTCCTAAGCAAGAGCTTAAACTGTCGTATGTTGCTCCTAAGCACGAGCTTAAACTGCACATTAAAATAATAATAAAAAAAGCCCGTTATGTTGAAAATCCATTCTAGGACAACTTAGGCAAAAGTTAGGGCATAAAAAAAAATGATGAACTACGTTATGACTTGATCCTTCAAATTCGAGGGTACGTAAGCAGCTTGGTTTCATTGCCAAGTTCAGTCCAAACAAAAAATATATATATATATTTGTTTGATTCAAATATTATCTTTTGTTTACTTGAAAGTATCATGATAATCCCCTATTCAAACGTCATGAGTCAAGTTGTTTTTCAAGTAAAACAAATCTTTTACAAAATAAAGATCCTTTGGAATTTAGTTTGTATTCAACACAAAGCTTTCATACAAAAGTGCTTTAGAAAGTGCAAAAGATTGTCTTCTAAGATGATGTATGGAGTAAAATAAAAAATTAACTTCATTCCAAATTTGAAAATATATTACAATGTTGAAAAAACAAATCCCAAACAATCCTGAGAACTAAGAAAATTTTCCAAAAAAAAAAAAAAATTACATCAAAAGGGATTGAGGGCTTCCATTTGAAATTCTTCAAGTCTTCTCGAGAGGCTTCCAACATTCTTCACAACAAATCTAAGTCCTTGGCTTCATTCTCAGTAAGGGTAGTAAAAGACTCAACAGAATTCATCTCCTCACGAATCTTGGAGGTGTCGATTCTTCTTCTTTTCAGTTCATCTTCAGTTTCTTGGAGCGAAGATTCAAGTCTATGTTTTTTGCGTTGCAAAGTAATGAACTCTTGCTCTATATCTGCCAAGTTCGACTGTAGGGTGTTAAGGTTCTCAACAGTTTTATGTTCAAGTAACATTGAATCTTTAAGTCGAATTTCAAGTGCTTGAAGTCTTTCAATTCCATCATTGGATGAAGAGATGGAAGATTCAAGCTCATTAAACTTTTGGACTTGTGTAAAGTAGTCTTCCACCATGCCTTTCAATAAGGATGAATCAACGGACTTAATTGCTTCTATTTCATCAAAGATCTTGTGGACATCACTAGTAAGTGAAGAAACCCGATCAAAAGAAGTGCGAATAATCCTTGGTTGAATGCTTTCCCATAAAATAGTTGCAAGCTTCAACTGACTATCGGATATCACTTTTTCAGCACTAAACTTAGAAAATTTTGGAAGGGCGAGATGACTAGCTTCAACATGAGGGCTTATGGTAGTCTTCACTATAGGGGAAGTATTATTAACAATCATGTTGGGGCAAGTATCTTCTTGGTTGGAAACGGTACTTGAAACATTATTTTTGATCTCAGCTACAAGTTTGTTGAACTCATGCGAACTATAAACTGAAGCTTCACTTTTGGCAGGGGATATATCACCATGAAAGGATTCCCTTGGCCTGATTCGCTTCCAATGTCTTTCATGATCACCCTCATCAATTGAATCTTCAAGGATCGCATTATGCTTCCCTTCGATGATTTTCGGTAAAAACCTTTGTTCTTCATCAACTAATAACACTGATCGAGGAACTTCTTGTGAAGCCTTCACATGCTCCTCTGTTAAATCTATAGTAGACAAGACTTTGGCTTTATTGGATTTGTCTTGCAAAATCTCTAAAGACTTTTTCTTAACATCCTTTGAAGGTTTTCTTCTCTTTGATGGTGATGTACGGATACTTGAAATCAAAATATCAATAGAATGCTCAAGATATGGCTCATGAACTTTCGACCACCATTCCATGTATCTTGCGGTTGCATGATCATTAGGACTTAGAGAACGAGCTGGAGAGATCAATCTGGACTTTGTATGAGAACGAGTGCAAATTCTCCAAAACCTACATAGATCATCCACAGATCCAGAACGAATGTCTTCCTTAAGAGCTCCGGGAATATCTTGACAAAACCCAAATTGTCTCCCAAATCGATGAGGACTGTAAGGTTCTACAATGATGGCTTGGTTACACCGGGCGGGCAAATAGCTCGAACGAACATTAACAAGGTAGCCATGATTGATCTTACTAAGAGCGTCATCATCAACAATCACTTTATCTCTATTTCTGGGACATAAGTTAGCATCCCACACTATGCCAGTATGAATCAACTTGCGGGCGTCATAATCCTCAAAGTATTTGGCTCCACCTTCTCCTGAAAACTTGCTCATTAAAGGCCCATATACATCATCTGGATTTTGAAAGTGAGTCCGGAAGTAATAACTTAGCCACCCATAAACATAGTGAATTGGAAAACACGCATCTGAAGAGCCCGCTTGAGTAGAAAGTGTGATTCGGCTTAGTCCATGGTAAATATTGGCTAACACAGGGATCGCGAGATTAACAGTTCTTCCAATCGCCATCAGGCTGGCTATCTTAAATGTCTCTGGCCGAACAAATTCTGAATCTTTACTTGGGAAAACGAAAACACAAATCCAACAAGAAAGGAAGACAGCTAAATAAGTGTCTGTTGTTAAACTTCCTGTGATTCCAAGTGTATTGAATGCTCCATCTCCTGCCATTCCCCGACCTTGGTACTTCCGAAGGATCCCAATAGGGTTATGTGTAGCTTTTGGACGAACAAGCTTCTTTGCTTTTCGAGCAGGTGGCTTGGTGTAACGCGATTTTCCTTGAAACCAAAAGTTGATCCAATCCTCGATAGACACCTTATCCTTCTTGTTTTGCTTCAAAAGATGGAATGCAACAAATAGATACTCATAACATCTCGGGATGAATCTTCCCTTGTTATCAAAGCTAGTCAATTCGGCAGCACAAAGAATGACTTCATCATAAAAGATGCTGTGAATGGGCAAACCGCCTAGCTTATGCAAATCCCATAAGGAGATGGAAGCTTCCCAGTAGCAAGGTGGAAAGTATTGGTAGCCGGGCACCAAGCTTCATAAAAAGCGCGAATGACGTCCTTGTTGTGATCATAAGTGTATAATGATGCATAAACAGCATCATATATACTAACAGTCATTAAATTTTTGTTGAAGCGGTATAACACATCTTCAGTCCATTCTCAATACTTTGGTATGTAACCAAACTCTCCAAAAATCTTGAAGAAAAATCCCCAATATGACTTTTCGGAAGTGATACGGCTTCCCAATGTGTCAAACTTCTCATGATTAGAAGTATTGACATGAAGATTAGATTGAAGAGATCTCGCATTTGGAGAAGATTGTGAGGCTTGGGAAAGTTCTATTGACCAATCTTCCAAAGTGGCAGGAAAATCAAATGATTTCCAAGCGGACTTATATCTACCCGATATGGGCTTGTCAGTGAAGAGATATAATCCTTTTTTAATGTCTTCGTCTTCCTTGGAAAGAATCACAAGATAATCTTTGTGATCCTTGAAGTACACCATGATGATTCTACAAAAACAAAACAAACAAAAAAATGTCAAAGTAGGTAGAGAATTAAAAAAAAAAAAGAGAGAGAAGACATCTTAGTAAATAGAGAATAAAAAAAAAATCTTTATTTATCTTCTAAAAAAAAAAAAACTGAAAAGAAGTTGATTCTTGAATCCAAGATAAGAAACCAAGTGGTGCAAGCAAGCATGGCCAAATTATATTTGTTCCAGTTAACAAGTGTCAAAATGCATGTAATTTACAAGTAATAAAACCATGCATGAATAAATATGAATAGGTGACAAGTGAAAGAATGTTTATGTACGGCTTTATAAAAGATCAAGGTGTCCTGGTGGCAAGTAATTAGAAGAATTCGTGGTATCATCAATGAATGATCTGATTGCTATATGCATGGCTTCAAAATCGAACATGTGTGAGCATTCATGGCTACTCGTGTCGCTTCACCAAGTGCTGTTAAAGAAACAAGAAACATGAAAAAGTCAAATCGGGTTGCATAAAAAATTGCGATGTAAGTAGCACAAAGAAAGAAAAAAAAAAGAGGAAAAACCTCACCTGTTAAGCTCTCCAACGTTTGGGAACCTTCGATATGCAAAAGCGGGTAGAGAGGTGTTGCTTTTATAGGGGAAGTAATCCAGGTCAAATGCAATACGAATGGCACAAGACTTTCTCTAAGGCTAGGTCTTTTTGTTCATCTAGGATAACAATTCTTTTGTTATTCAGCAAAGAAGAAACTGGACTCTGGGAATCCTAATTAGACTATGAATTAAAGTCAATTTAATAAAGGATTTACTTTGTTAAATTACACAGCCAAAGTCGGTTGCTGCCAATTATACAAGAAATTGTTTTGGTTGTCCATAGGTCAGTTGATAAATCAAGGATTTGAATTATTGATAAATTTTGACATAAAAAAAAAATCAAATTTCAAGACTTGTCCACTTGCTACACTCAACAAAATTGTGTATGTAATCAAGTCTTGAGGGGGCATTTGTAGAAGGAGAAATTTTTTGACCAATTACAAATTGCCACGTGTTAATTGAAATTTCTTTTAATTAAGAAATTTTTAATTAAATTATGCATTATCATATCATAATTAATTATTTTATAATTAATTAAATATGTACACATGGCTTGACCAATCAAATTGCAAGGATTCATGGGTCACCCAATTAAATTTCACCCATGTGTCATAATTACTTCATCTCTAATTAAATTAAATTAATTAAGAGATAAATAATAAAGTTTTATCTCTAATTAAATTAATTAAGAGATAAATAATGAAGTTTTATCTCTAATTAAATTAAATTAATTAAGAGATAAATAATGAAGTTTTTATCTCTAATTAAATTAATTAAGAGATAAATAAATATTTTATCTCTAATTTAATTAATTAATCAAGGGATAAATAATGAAGTTTTATCTCTAATTAAATTAAATTAAATTAATTAAGAGATAAATAAGGAGGACAAATTCTTTTAGAACTCTCTTTCACCTGGCTAGCTACCACTATAAATAGAGACCTCCCCTCAACACAAATGAGACAATTTAGAAGCCTGAAGACAAGAAGAAGATTTTGAAGATCCAAATCCTCTCCAAAATCTCAAGAAGAATCCTTTGAAGGAATTGAAGAAATTGAAGATATTATGAAGAACGCTGTGTATGTTCTTAAGAAAGCTGCTCTTTGATCTTGCTCCACAAAAGAAAGAAGATCAATCCCGGTTTTAAGATCAAGTCTAGAAGACCCTTAAAGCGGATCTCAAGATTTCTGAAAAAGTTGCTCTCCGATCTTGTTCCATAGAAAGAAAGGAGGTCAAACTCGTTTTTCAAGATCAAGTCTAGAAGACCCTTGAAGCGGATCTCATCAGAATCTTGTTGAAGAAAAGAATCAAAAGATTTCTTTATTTTAAGAACTTTCAGAGATTGTAACTTCAAAGTTTGATTAATAAAATTATTATTTGACTGCAAATTTTTCTTGTCATATTTTTGACGCGAAATTTGTGTGTACACTGGCTTTATCACTAAAACAATGTAATTAGTTTTCTCTACATCAATATTTTGAAGGAATTGGTTGAGTGGGAGCATAAGAGTAAGAACAATGGAGAGATGCATGCTTGTGAACACGATGTTCACGTGGCAATGCTGCTTGGAGCAGCCAATTTACTTCAGCGCAAGAGAGATGAATTGAAGGGCACTGTTAAGCTTGTATTTCAACCTGGAGAAGAGGCTCATGACGCTGGTGCTTATCGCATGATAAAAGAGGGTGCGCTGTTGACAATGTCCAAGCCATATTTGTATTACATGTTTCACCAGAAATTCCCACCGGAACTGTTGGTTCGAGACCTGGTCCTATGCTTGCTGGCTCAGCCAGGTTTCTAGTCAAGATTCAAGGGAAAGGTGGGCATGCTGCTGCTAGCTAGCCTCATACGACTAGAGATCCAGCACTTGCAGCATCTTCGACTATCCTTGTACTCCAACAGATCGTTTCTCGAGAGAGTAAGATATAGATCCTCTTGAGGCCAGGGTAAATTTCTTGCTGCCTAGACTGCTAGTAGTTTAATGGATTTGCTTATCTTTTGCATGAACATATATCCATGGATGAGTTCAGACTTTAGTACTGTTGTTCTTCTCCTGAAACTTTGTCTTCAATAATAAAATGTTGTGGACTAAGCCCATGTGTGACCATGTCTGATAGTGGCCCATTTTCACCCAACCGCAGGTTGTCTCAGTTGGGTTCGTTCAAGCTGCTGGTCAAGCAGCAAAGGTTATCCCAGTGACAGTAAGCTTTGGAGGCACGTTCCGGAGCATGACCACAGAAGGCTTGTCTTATCTGCAGCAGAGGATCAAACAGGTATCCATTAACTAAACTTCTTCATGATAGGGACAAATAAAAAAACTCAAAAACCAACCAATCGATTGCACTCACCTTATTTGATTATTGATGAAGAGGTTCTTCCCTAGGAGCAGCCTTCCATGCTGCAGCAGCCATATCTTATTTGGATAATCATGCTGTACTTAAAAGCTCAGTAAGTAGTAATGTACTAATGTACACACGTTTGAAATGACATCAATAACCCAAAAGGTTAGTCCAATTGATAAATAAACAGATAAATAGAGGAGCTCCATTTTTTTTACCAACCAAGATCCAGTTCTTGTCATAGCACTTAATAAAAATACTAAATGCATCACTATGCTGATATGAAAAAAAATATACCCTTAAAATGGCTTAAAGAGAAAATACCCTTTGGTCGTATTAAAAAAATACCAACATATCATGAACTTAACCCAAACTCAAACTTGTGTTTTGTGAAGCAAGATATTGGGTAATTCAAATCAAATCAAATCTAAATCTTTGTTTAAATCTAACAGGTATATAAAATGATATTTTATAACATTAGGAATTTAATTCTAACTTGTATTGTTTCTTTAAAGATTATTAGTTCGAATTACGTGTGAGAGTTTTTTTCTTTGTTAGGTAGAGGGGTAGGGAGGGGACTGTAATATATATATATATATATATATATATATCTAATAAAACAAATAAAGAAACAAAGCTGAAGCAAATTAGGCAAAGGCATTCTACATCATGCACAACTTTGATGCAAGCAAGGTAGATATATATAACGCGAACAAGACAGAGCTGTCTATTTTCTTCACCCTTTACAAATTACCAACATTGAGTATGCCATAATACAAAATCTAAAAGCAGAAGAAACTTATTCAATTAAACCATTTCCGGTTTTAACAACTGCAAGAAGAAAAAAAAGAATGCTTTTGTAGTTCTACGCTTCTATCCAGTTTCAGCAAGAACTGACAATTCATAGATACATATCGTGTTTCATGTTTTTCTTAATAGTTGAGTAAATATAAATTATTAAATGTATCATAATTTTAAATATAAATACAATACGTGTATTAAACTTATCGTGTGATATTTATTATATTGATTTTGTGTTTATTAAACGTATTATATTAATATTATATTTTTATATCGTATTCAAAATTATACTTATGTTCAACTACATGCCATATAATATATGTATGAAGGTTATTTATTTGACAACTTTTATCGCTAATATATATATATATATATATATATATATTCTCTTAAATTGGAAATGAGAGTCAAAATTATGGACTACACTATATAGTCCTTTTTAAGAAAAGCTGGGATTCTTATACGTATGTTAGAATTTATAATTATAATTAACTAGTACTACTTTTTGGGTGGAAACTGTAATTAACTACTAAGCACATGATCATTTTAAGGATTTATTAATGATTATCTTTATCTTTAAAATTAATTAATATATTATTTATGATATTAAATTAAATATATAAATTTTATTTATTATTTTCAATACATTATATGTTAGAACTTATATAAGAAAGTCCCACATCGGTGGGAGCAACGAAGGAGTTCCTCCTTAAAGGCTATATAAAGAGCCTTAAGGAGAAGTATTAAAACCATCCCAAGAATTATCTCTTCCTCTCTTGTATACTTTCTTATATTCTTTGTGAGGTTGTTCTCTCCTAGTATTTAGAGAGAGGTGTTGTAATATTTTCTCATAGTGAAATTCTTCTAGTCTTGCCCCGTGGTTTTTCCCTTTATTCATTGAGGGTTTTCCACGTTAAATTTTGTGTGTTCAGTTCCTATTTTCTCATCTCTTATTTTAGTTGTGAGACACTATTCCGTCACTCTGGTACCTAACAGTGGTATCAGAGCCATTGGTTCGTGATCCTTATTCCGCTGCAGTGAAAGTGTTGGTTCTTAGTATGCTCTGTGGTTGCAGTATTGTCTGATCTTCCACATCAGAAAAGAATTATTCTTGTTGCTGGAAATAAAGTGTGGTAGTGTGAAAGTGTCTAGGGAAGTTCTGGCTAGGAAAGACTTGGTATTTAAGTGTGTCTATCAGTGACCCACCTCTCTTTCCTGGGAACCTACCTGGTGCACTATTCACGGGCTACGGTCACTGTTCCAGTATACGGGCTATTCAATTGTACTGTACTATTCACAGATACGGTTATTATTCATACGTGTGGTTGTATACTTTTGCAGTAATTGTTAACGTATACTGGATTTGTTCTAGTGTACGACATACGTACAATACTGTTCACATATACGATACTATTCACGGTGAAATAGTGTAACTCGCTTCAGTTCGTGTACAACCATGGCAGCAAAATTCGAGATAGAGAAGTTCAGTGGGAGAAATTTCTCCTTGTGGAAATTGAAGATAAGAGCAATTTTGAGGAAGGATAATTGTCTAGAAGCAATTGAAAGTAGACCCACAGAAATGACTGATGAAAAGTGGAAAGAGAAGGATGACAATGCTGTTGCCAATCTGCACCTAGCAATGGCGGATTCAGTTTTGTCAAGTGTTGCAGAGAAGAAGACTGCAAAGGAGATTTGGGATGTTCTAAACAAATTGTACGAGGTGAAGTCACTTCACACCAGAATATTCTTGAAGAGGAAACTCTACACTCTTCGAATGAGTGAATCCACGTCGGTAACGGATCACATCAACACTCTGAATACGCTATTTGCTCAACTCACAGCATCAGATTTCAAAATAGCGGAAAATGAACGTGCGGAACTTCTACTTCAGAGTTTACCAGATTCGTATGATCAACTCATCATCAACATCACAAATAACAATGTTAGTGACTCTCTTCACTTTGATGATGTTGCCGGTGCTATTCTTGAAGAAGAATCCAGGCGCAAGAATAAGGAGGAAAGGTCAGAAAATTCAAAGCAAGCAGAGGCTTTAACGGTGATGAGAGGCAGATCAACAGAACGTGGCTCCAGTGGGAGTCAGAATCATGGTAGATCAAAATCTCGAAGAAGGAAGAATCTTAAATGCTACAATTGTGGCATGAGAGGGCACTCGAAGAAGGAGTGTTGGCATAATAAGAAGGGTGGAGAAAAGAATTCTGAAACATCAACCTCCCAAGGTTGTGTTGCAAGTACCTCAGATGATGGTGAAATCTTGTATAGTGAAGCAGCGACTAGTTCTAAAGGCGGAAAGAAACTCAATGATGTCTGGATAATGGATTCAGGTGCGACATGGCACATGACTCCACACCGAGATTGGTTTTGCACTTATGAACCTATTTCGGAAGGATCTGTGTTCATGGGAAATGATCACGCCTTAGATATTGCTGGAGTCGGTACCGTCAGATTAAAAATGCATGATGGTACTGTTCGCAAAATTCAAGGGGTACGACATGTGAAGGGCTTAAAGAAGAACTTATTGTCAATTGGACAATTGGATGACCTCGGGTGCAAGATCCACACTGAATGTGGAATATTGAAAGTAGTGAAAGGAAACCTTGTGGTGATGAAAGCAGAGAAGATCACAAGCAATCTATACATGCTTTTGGGAGAGACGTTGCAAGAGGCAGATGCATCAGTTGCAGCAGCCAGCCAAGAAGAAACGACGATGATGTGGCATCGCAGATTAGGCCATATGTCAGAGCGAGGCTTGAAAGTCCTTGCAGAACACAATCTCCTGCCCGGGCTCAAGATGGTCAATTTACCTTTCTGTGAGCACTGTGTGATAAGCAAGCAGCATAGATTGAAGTTTGCTAAAGTAACTACAAGAAGCAAACACATACTGGACTTAATCCATTCTGATGTGTGGGAGTCACCAGAAATATCCCTGGGTGGAGCAAAGTATTTTGTATCATTCATTGATGACTATTCCAGGAGATTATGGGTGTACCCAATCAAGAAGAAGTCAGATGTGTTTCCAGTATTCAAGGAGTTCAAAGCACAAGTAGAGCTTGAAACTGGGAAAAGAATCAAGTGCTTGAGGACAGACAATGGAGGAGAATATGTAGACGGTAACTTTCTAGCATTCTGTAAGAAAGAGGGTATTATGAGACAATTCACGGTTGCACATACGCCTCAACAGAATGGTGTAGCAGAGCGGATGAACAGAACTCTCCTAGATAGAACAAGAGCCATGCTGAGAACAGCGGGATTGGCCAAATCTTTCTGGGCAGAAGCAGTCAAAACCACCTGTTATGTGATAAATCGATCACCATCAACGGCGATTGGTTTGAAGACGCCTATGGAGATGTGGAAAGGAAAGCCAGCTGATTATTCTTCTCTACATGTGTTTGGATGTCCTGTGTACGTGATGTACAACTCCCAAGTAAGAACAAAGCTGGATCCAAAATCCAGAAAATGTATATTCTTGGGTTATGCTGACGGTGTTAAGGGGTATCGCCTGTGGGATCCCACTGCCCGCAAGGTTGTTGTCAGCAGAGATGTAGTTTTTGCAGAAAATGAACTGCAAAGTGAGCAAACAAATGACAACACTTCAAAAGAGATTGCTACAGTGCAGATGGATAGAAATTCTCAAGAAGATGATTCTTCTGAAGCAGAACCAGAGCATGAGGTACCAGAACCAGTTGAGTCCGAGGCTGTAGAAGTTCGACGGTCAACTCGTGAGAGAAGGCCTCCAAATTGGCACACGGAGTATGTTACGGAGAGCAATGTTGCATACTGTCTTTTAACAGAGGATGGAGAGCCATCAACTTTTCATGAAGCTACTAGTAGCCCAGATGCTTCTCTGTGGATGACAGCAATGCAGGAAGAAATTGAAGCTCTTCACAAGAACGAGACATGGGAACTGGTGGAATTACCACGTGGCAGAAAAGCCATTGGTAACAAATGGGTCTACAAGATCAAGCGGGATAGCAATGATCAAGTAGAACGATATCGTGCTAGATTGGTTGTAAAAGGATATGCTCAGAAAGAAGGTATTGACTTCAACGAGATATTTTCTCCAGTTGTCAGACTTACTACTATCAGAGTAGTGTTGGCTATGTGTGCTGCATTTGATTTACATCTTGAACAACTAGATGTAAAGACGGCTTTTCTACATGGAGAGCTTGAAGAAGAAATTTATATGCTCCAACCAGAAGGTTTTGTTGAAACAGGCAAAGAGAACTTGGTTTGCAGGTTGACCAAATCTCTGTACGGTCTAAAGCAGGCGCCCAGATGTTGGTACAAGAGATTTGATTCTTTCATAATTAGCCTTGAATACAACAGACTGAGTTCAGACCATTGTACGTACTAGAAGAGGTTTGATGATAATGATTTCATTATTTTGCTGTTGTATGTGGATGACATGTTGGTGGTAGGCCCCAACAAAGATCGAATCCAAGATTTGAAGGCACAGTTGGCTAGGGAGTTCGATATGAAGGACTTGGGACCCGCAAACAAGATTTTAGGGATGCAAATTCACCGAGACAGAAAAGACAGGAAAATTTGGCTTTCTCAAAAGAATTATCTGAGGAAGGTCTTGCGACGCTTCAACATGCAAGACTGTAAGCCAATATCTACCCCACTTCCTGTCAATTGTAAATTATCCTCAGGTATGAGTCCTAGCAATGAAGCAGAGAGGATGGAAATGTCTCGAGTACCGTATGCATCAGCGGTGGGAAGCCTTATGTATGCTATGATATGTACAATACCAGACATTGCACAAGCAGTGGGAGCGGTCAGTCGATTTATGGCAGATCCTGGTAGAGAGCATTGGAATGTTGTTAAGAGGATCCTTAGATACATTAAAGGAACCTCAGATGTTGCATTATGTTTTGGAGGATCAGAACTTGTTGTCAGGGGTTATGTTGATTCAGATTTTGCAGGTGATCTTAATAAAAGGAAATCCACTACTGGCTATGTGTTCACACTTGCAGGAGGAGCGGTAAGCTGGTTATCTAAGTTACAGACTGTTGTAGCTTTGTCTACTACAGAAGCTGAGTACATGGCAGCTACCCAAGCATGCAAGGAAGCAATATGGATACAAAGGTTAATGGAAGAACTCGGGCACAAGCAGCAGAAGATTATTGTGTATTGTGACAGTCAGAGTGCCTTGCACATTGCAAGGAATCCAGCCTTTCATTCCAGGACAAAGCATATAGGTATACAGTATCACTTTGTTCGAGAAGTAGTAGAAGAAGGAAGTGTGGATATGCAAAAGATTCACACCAAAGACAACCTAGCAGATGTTATGACAAAGCCAATCAACACTGACAAGTTTATTTGGTGTCGATCCTCCTATGGTCTATCAGAAACGTAAGCAACATGGAATGGCAAGACAGAAAGAGTGGTGTGAAGATATGATTGGTTTAATCAAATCTTCAAGTGGGAGAATTGTTAGAACTTATATAAGAAAGTCCCACATCGGTGGGAGCAACGAAGGAGTTCCTCCTTGAAGGCTATATAAAGAGCCTTAAGGAGAAGTATTAAAACCATCCCAAGAATTATCTCTTCCTCTCTTGTATACTTTCTTATATTCTTTGTGAGGTTGTTCTCTCCTAGTATTTAGAGAGAGGTGTTGTAATATTTTCTCATAGTGAAATTCTTCTAGTCTTGCCCCGTGGTTTTTCCCTTTATTCATTGAGGGTTTTCCACGTTAAATTTTGTGTGTTCAGTTCCTATTTTCTCATCTCTTATTTTAGTTGTGAGACACTATTCCGTCACTCTGGTACCTAACATTATATATATATATATATATATATATATATATATATATATGCTTTTATCACACGAGCAGAGGGTAATTGGCAAGAAAAGAAAAAGGTAACTTCCAAAATCCAAATGCAAGTGTCCAAAACGACCAAAACCTAAGCTTATCTCAATGTTTTTCTCCCTATGATTCCAACACGTGGTCCCAACAAATTTCTTCACAGACGAGATCAAGGGGGAATCAGAAACGTTTTTGTCCCAAATCCCGAAAGTTCTCTCCAAGCTCAGCTAAGCTCATGGGTTTTATATTTTGTTTATTACTCTCAACTTTCCTACGGCAATCTTGGGCCCTGGAGACTCCATCTGGTATAGAGCTGGAGCCTTTGACTCGAGAGTTGTTGGAATCTGCAAACGAACCGGAGTTCTTTGAATGGATGAGAGGGGTTAGGAGGAAAATTCATGAGTACCCAGAGGTGGGATTTGAAGAACACAAGACTAGTCAACTCATCAGGACAGAGTTAGACTCACTTGGGATCAGCTACAAATGGCCTGTTGCTAAAACTGGGGTGGTTGCCACTATTGGTTCTGGTGCTAAACCGGTTTTCTCTCTCAGAGCTGACATGGATGGCCTCCCTATTCAGGTCCTCTCTATTTCTCTATGTTTTCTTTTAGCTTGTAACTTTATATCTATTTGCAGCAAATTGATGCAATACTCGAAAGTAATGCAAACTGTCTTCAAGAAATGCGGTTGCAATGTTGGACATTTTGTACTGATCTTCAACTCATAAAACGTTGCAGCTGACACCAGATGTTTTCTTTTGGATTATCCTTATGATGTTGCTTTACTCTTTATTTGACACCTTGACCTTGTACTGATATTAAATTCTTACTATTAAAAAGGAATTAGTGGAGTGGGAGCATAAGAGCAAGGTTGATGGCAAGATGCATGCTTGTGGTCATGATTCTCATGTAGCAATGGTACTTGGAGCAGCCAAGCTACTTCAGGCTAAAAGAGATGATTTAAAGGTTGATTATTTGTTGTTGGTATCAATCAATGATGGAAACTGCAAAAACACAATAATTTTCTGTCTTTGTGGCCTGTGGTAGTGCTGACATATTTTGACCTGTATTGAAGGGATCGGTAAAGCTAGTTTTCCAGCCTGGGGAAGAGGGTTATGCTGGTGCTTACCATATGTTACAAGATGGTGCTCTGGATGATATAGATGCCATCTTTGCTTTACATGTTGTGCCAGCATATCCCAGTGGCATCCTTTCTTCAAGGCCTGGAGCAATGACTTCTGGAGCTGGGCTCTTTTCAGCCACAATTCAAGGAAAAGGTGGACATGCGGCACTCCCCCATCTTAATAAGGACCCGATTCTTGCAGCATCTTTTGCTATTGTTGCTCTCCAGCAGATTGTCTCCCGGGAGACTGATCCTCTTGAGGCTAGAGTAATGCTTTATCCTTCTTGAAATCTTTAACATTAATAGCACGATCATAGTAGTAATAGGCACTCTTAATGATAGTTAACAGCCACAAATTACTAGCGATTTAAAACACGAAGTGGCCATCTGTGTTCCTTAAATTATGTAAATAAAACTGATCAAAGTCCAATAGCTTGCATACAGGGTTGCTAAAATTGAATGTAAACAAAACAAAACTATAAATTTTGAATGGGGTTCCCTTCCTAGACAGATTGAAAACAGCATTCATCTGGCTACCTATGTTGCTTCGACTCTTCATTTTTTTTGAAGTACCCGTGTCCGACGCATATCCGGACATGGGTTTGGGGATATGATCCTCCAAGAACCCTCCAATACATGGAAATCTTAAAAAATTGAACATACCCATGTCCTACACTCACACCCGAGTTCGAGTAACATAGTTGGCTAAAATCCTATCGAGCACTGTGAATTTTGAACCATAGGGTACAATGCATGAGGGACAATGCAGAGAAACAGTTTAGATAAATATTTAGCATCTATAGAGATACAGAATTTCAATCAAGTTGCATTGAATCTTGCAGGTAGTGACAGTGGGTTTCGTGGAGGGAGGTAACGCAGGAAATGTGATCCCAGAGTCGGTGAGATTTGGTGGAACCTTCAGAAGCTTGACTAATGAGGGTCTCTCCTACATCCAGAAAAGGATTAAAGAGGTAAATCATGCTCTCTCATTCCTCAATCTTCAGAATTGCACGAGTTCCTGAGTTAATAAAGAATAAGGATTTAGAAGTTGTACTATATAATTGTCTATCTTCCATATACAGGTCATAGAAATGCAGGCAGCTGTGCATCAATGTACTGCCACATTAGACTTTCTGGAGGACGTCCCATTGCCTTATCCAGTTTTAAGTAATGATGAAGCATTGTATGAACATGCAAAGAAGGTTGGTGAGACCTTAGTTGGAGAAGCTAATGTGCAGCTCCATCCAACAATTACTGGCGCTGAAGACTTCAGTTTTTTCTCACTAAAGACTAAGGCTGCGATGTTTGCGCTTGGGATAAGGAATGAGACGTTGAAATCAGATCAAGTATTGCACTCACCGTTTTTTTTTCTTGATGAATCGGCTCTACCTATTGGAGCAGCTTTTCATGCTGCCGTTGCCATTTCATACTTGGATAGCCATGTTGTAGCTCAATAGGAAGATTTGATAAAAAGTAGATCTGAAAAGACAGAAGAAGCATGTTTCATTTATACAGCAAATTGCTGGAAAATATGTATGTTTGCATTGTTTGACGATCTTGTGAGGCAATCTCAGCGAACCACTTATAAGGGCGAAGGAATAAGGAGGAATAGCCCTATAAATCAACCTAGGCCAAAATGCTATTTGTTATGTTCTAGATTATATGTTTCTAATCTTTGCAACGTGAGGAATGGCCTTGTATAACAAAGCTCGTTTATGAGAAATTTCTTAAGCTGTTTTTGTAAAAAGATAACAAAAAAAAGGTTACAGATTCAATTTGCAGCTACATAACAGAATGCGAGGGAATTTGTGGAATTTACTTGAATAATGGTTGTCATCCTAAAAACTCACTCAAACTTCAAAGTAGCTTGAAGCCTGTTAAGCTCAAAGTAGATAGTTTTGCCAAATTTTACAAGCCTTTGGGGCCCTTGTTTTGATCTGCAGGTATAAAAGTCAAATACTACTCAGTTAAAGGATTAAAGTAGAGGTGGCAAAATGAACCCGAATCCGAAAACTCGCCCAGAAAAATCCGAACCCGAACCCGCCCAAACTCGATTTGATCAAAAAGTCAAAAACCCGAATCCGAAAAAGCCCGAACTCGAATGGGCCCGAACCTGAATGGACCCGAACCCGAATGGGCCCGAACCCGAATGGACCCGAACCCGAATGGACCCGAACCCGAATGGGCCCGAACCCGAATGAGCCCGAACCCGAATGAACCCGAACCCGAATGGACCCGAACCCGAGACCGGCCCGAACCCGAACCCGAATTTAATACTAAAAACAAAAATAATCAAATTTCAATTTTTTTTTTTTTTTACAAAGCAATAACTTTAATTATTAATTTTATACTAATTTTTTATAATAATTTAATTAAAATTTAATATATTATATATATGTCATAACGGTTTTTCGTTTGTTAAGACTTTTTTGAAAACACAAATGGAGTCGCCACCAATCTTTTTTGCTAGGTGTGATTGGCCACCTATTAAAACCGGTTTTAGTAAAATATTTTAAAATTAATTAAAACATTTTGTAAAACCAATTTCGAAGTCCGCGCTTTGAACCAGAGAGTAAAACATAATTGGGTTCGGGAGTCGGTTACGTGCGGGGAAGGATTAGCACCCCCGCAACGCCCGTTTAGAAAACGGTACCATTTAATCACGTGTTATCTTAAATCTCGATTTAATGGACTTGACATCGCTATTTAAAAATAATTCTCTTTTATTTTTATTTTATTTTTTTAAAAAAAAAACATGTTTATTATTTTTTGAATTTTTGGAACTGTTATTATTTTTTTTTTTAAAAACGAAAGTGAACATAAATTTGTTATCGAAAATACTCATTAAATATTCCCAACACTCTTGGTGGTATTTAACGAGATCTTCTCACCTCGAGATATCTTAGGAATCACAACCGTGATATCCTTCGAATTCCGTCGTCGGCAATTTACATCCATTTTTTTTATTTAAATGCGTATGATGCGAATATTTAAATATCGGATGCACACGACTTAGCATATAAGACGTATGATTAAATACCGAACTATAAGATTAAAAATGCAAATCATAATGTTAAAAACACGAGCATGGCCACATATCGAGCGGATAACATTCACTATTTATTCATTTTTATTATTTCCATCTTTTTATGAATTTTTGTATTGAGCTTGTCGCTAAATACTCCCACCACTCGTGGTGATATTTAACGAAATTCTCTCACCTCAAGATATCTTAGGAATCACTACCGTGACGTCCTTTGAATTCCGTCGTCGGTAATTCACATTTCTTAAAACCTTTTTTCTTTTTGAAAAGTAAATTAAAATGCTTTTAATAATTATTTCAGAAATAAAAGAAATTATCTATGTAAGAATAATTCTCGAATCACTCCTTTTCGATAGTATTTCGATTACTATTCTTACTCGGACCATTTCAAAGAACGATTGATGCTCCGACCATCCCGAGAAAGAAATCCGTTTTTAGAGAATTTTATTTCCGTTTTTTTTTTACCTGAAGCGGGTCGGGTGCGCGGACCTCGGGTCGACCCGCGGGTCGACGCGACCCGCTCCAGGGAGCGGGTCGGGTGCGCGGACCCCAGGTCGACGCGCCGGTCACCGCGACCCGCTCCAGGGGTTATAAAACCCCTTCTTTTTTTTCTCTCTCTTTCCTCCCTCATCTCTCTAAGTGTTCAACCCCCAAAATCCCATAAACCACCCCCAACCCAGAAACCGATGCCGAACCACCGCAGCGTCCACCGTCCATCGTTGTCGGCAGTCGTTCTCCGGTGGCCGATCACTTCCGAAATTAGCCCAAACTGTTCCTCTTTCTCTCTTCTTTCCCTTTTTAACCTTAGATTCTTCAAAAAATACCCAGAATGACCTAGATCTAGGCCCAAAGTCGAATGGGCCCGAACCCAAATGGACCCAGACTGAAAATGATGTAAAACATACCCGAACCCAGACCAAACCCGAACCCAGACCGAACCCGAACCCGAATGGGCCCGAACCCGAATGGACCCGAACCCGAATGAGCCCGAACCCGAATGGGCCCGAACCCGAATGAGCCCGAACCCGAATGAGCCCGAACCCGAATGAGCCCGAACCCGAATGGACCCGAACCCGAATGAGCCCGAACCCGGATGGACCCGAACCCGAATGAGCCCGAACCCGAATGAACCTGAATCCGAATAAACCTGAACCCGAATGAACCCGACCCGAACCCGCCCAATTGCCACCTCTAGATTAAAGCAAAGGGTGGTTAGCACATACTATCAGTGAAGAGAACAAGTAGAAACCTACCTTCAGAATCCCCGGTCGATATACACAAAACTCCAAGCCAATGATCAGGACCCACATACAAGCTTTCTCATTATAAAATTTCTGGAGAATCAAAGGACAACGTTCTTTGGCCTTGCAAGTAAACGATGAGTTCAATGGAGTTTTTCTTGTGCTTTGTAGTTTCAACAATTATATGCCGCCAAGCTCTGGCTTTGGAGACTCGTTCTGGATCTGAACTTGAATTGCTTAGTCAAGAGTTGTTGGAATCCGCAAGACAGCCTGAGTTTTTTGAGTGGATGAGAGGGATTAGGAGGAGAATCCACGAGCACCCAGAGCTGGGATTTGAAGAGCACAAGACCAGTGAACTCATCAGGAATGAATTAGACTCTCTTGGGATCAGCTATAAATGGCCTGTTGCTAAGACTGGCGTGGTAGGTCATATTGGGTCTGGTGCAAAACCAGTCTTCGCTCTTAGAGCAGACATGGATGCCCTTCCTTTGCAGGTCATCTCTCTTTCTCTCTCCGAGGGTTTGTCTCATTGACCATTTTGCTAAGGTCTTTGTTAATGGTACTATAAAATAGAACTGCCCATAAGAGTTTAAAGTGTTGTCTTTAACTTCCTGATAGCTTGCTGCAATTGATAGTAAAATTTCTCTTTTGAGGCTATTGGATAATTCCCTGGAGCATTTTTATTTTCTGTACTGATCTGCTATAGATGACAAATTAATGTCTTATACCTTGAAATTGACCTTACAATTTTGAAGGAATTAGTGGAGTGGAAGCACAAGAGCAAAGTTGATGGGAAGATGCACGCCTGTGGTCATGATTCCCATGTAGCAATGCTACTAGGAGCAGCCAAGTTACTTCAGAGCAGAAGAGATTTATTGAAGGTATGTTTGTTTTCAGTCTTTGCAATTGCCTGCAAAATCTCAGAACCTTTTTTTGTTTCTCTCTTATGGGCTAATTTTGTCAACATTTTGTTGAAAGGGAACGGTGAAGCTAGTTTTTCAACCTGGTGAAGAGGGTTATTCTGGTGCTTACCATATGCTGCAAGATGGTGTCCTAGATGATATAAATGCAATCCTCAGTATACATGTTTTGCCCCAAGTACCTACGGGCGCTATTGCTTCAAGGCCCGGTCCAATGCTTGCCGGCGTTGGATTGTTCTCAGCTACGATTCAGGGAAAAGGAGCACATGCATCAAGCCCCCATCTGAGTAAAGACCCAATAGTTGCAGCTTGCTCGGCTGTCATTGCTCTCCAACAGATTGTATCAAGAGAGACAGATCCGCTCGAGGCCATGGTAATTTTCTATTTTCCAATTTTGAAGATATTCTTAAGATGGTAATCTTGTAGGATTTGCTCACTGAACTATCAGTTTGCTATGATAAATTTAGTCAACATCAGTGGGGAGCAATTAGGAGCTATATATCACTACAAGACAACACCAAATATGGGACAAAGGCTATTGATGGGTCATTGTATTAGGATCATTGGACTGGAAATATAATTGACTAGGCCTGAAAGTTAGCATGTTCTGTAGTGTCAAATTCCAGCCGTCTGTAAAGAGATTTTCCCAAAATCTGAAAATTGCCATAGCAGTAGAAAATTGAAATTGATCCAAAATATATATAGGAAGCACATTCAAACCAATCCAGTGACTGCGTAAGCTCGTACTGCCATGTTACTGATCAGCATAACGAATCTTTTAGCAACAATCAAGACCCAAAAGTCTAAACTTTATTTTGAATGAATGTAGTTGGTAACAGTTGGTTCAATAGAGGGAGGTCGAGCTTGCAATGTAATCCCTGAATCTGTGACATTTACTGGAACATTTAGGAGCTTGTCCAGTGAAGGTCTTTCCTACCTCCAAAAAAGGATTAAAGAGGTAAGCCATGCTCTCTTCTCAGTTTCTGACCATAGAAATTGTCCATCACTACGCCATTTTAAGTAACAATTTTTTTTTTAAACATGGCTATATGCTCCACTTACAGATCATAGAAATGCAAGCAGCTGTACATCAATGCAGTGTAACAATGGACTTTATGGAAGACAAACATATGCCTCATCCAGTAATGGTCAATGATGAAGCATTGTATGAACATGCAAAGAAAGTAGGCAAGAGTCTTGTTGGGGAAAACAACGTTCATCTTGTCCCCATCACCATGGGAGCAGAAGACTTCAGTTTCTTTGCACAGAAGACTGCAGCTGCAATTTATGTGATTGGGATTAAGAATGAGACCCTGAAATCAGATCGGCCATTGCACTCGCCTTACTTTTTTATCGATGAAGAAGCTCTTCCTATCGGAGCGGCTCTCAATGCTGCTGTTGCAATTTCATATCTGGATACCCATGTTGTTGCAACTAATTGAGAGCTTTGACTTACAATGTAAACATTGCAAGACATAATAAGCATCATCATCAATTGCTAGATGGCTATTTATCAATAGATACAGTATATGGTAATAATTTTTTTTTCTTCGAGGAAATCGTGACAAATTAAGTAATTGTTAACAAAAGTAACCATTAAGACTCTTAAAACTAAATCAAAATTGAAGAAATTCTGTAGTTTTTGTTAGTGATAAATTAAAAAGGTTGACTTGAAATGAGGTATAAATCATCGGTACGTTTTAGATGCAATTTTACAAAGATAATAATCAAGATTTAAGAGTCACCTATGATAATGAAAACTGAAGCAGATATGAAATTTATCGATTTTTTTTAAGATAGAAAGGGTTTTTAGCAATAGAAAATTTTTAGTACAAGGGTTCCTTGCAGTACATAGAAATAAAAAAAATAAAAAATAAAACATAAACATAAATTCTGAAAGCTAATTGAACGCAAAGTTTAATATAGTTAATTCATTCAATCATCTTTAAGAAGTGACATCTAACAAATTTGACATCTAAATTTTTTTTTTCAGATTACAATTTTATTTTTAAAAAAAATTGAAAACTAATTGAGGATGAGCTCCCTCACCAGACAGGTGGTGTTTGTTGTTTAACTTGATTGAATGAGTTTGAAAAAGAGCAGGTCCAGTCCAAGATACAAATTTTAAGCAAAGCTCTACCATTTATAACTTTTACACGGTTCAGCCCATCTTAACTTGACCCGATGCAAATCAAAATGTCAAAAAGACAGAGCAAAACAAAATCAAAGCGGTAAGTGAAAGTGAACAGAAAAAACCAGAACAAAAGACCCAAATATGGTGCTCTGGTCATACCCACCAACGATAAAGCAATTAGCAGTAACAATCGGTTTTTGTCTCACTGGGGTTTCACTCATAGCCGTCGGAGCTTACTTGTCCCTTCTGAACGTTGCTCCTCAACAAGAACGCGCCAAAGCCCGCAACCAATACGTCAAAGACCGACTCCGAAAGATGCTCGACGATTAGTCACCACCAAAAGAAAAAAAAAAAACCAAGGGAGTAAGGAAAAAATGAACCCTTTTACACTTTTGTATTCCTGGTTTGGTTTTGAATTTTTTCTTGACGTGTAAAAAACTGAACCTTTGAAGCTTTTTCTCTAATAGGTACTTTTGTTGCAAATTATGGTGATTAATCGATACTTTCAAGTAATTTGAGGCCGTTGATTTTTTTTTGACACTCTTAATTTGGTTTTGAATTTTCTTGCTTTCTTGTTTGTTTTGTAAATGCTGGTAATTTTGGTGGTGAATATGAAGAATGTTTATTCAAGCTTGTAGGTTGACTGATAAATTGGCACATATACAAACTAGATAGAAATTGTTTTTTTCTTTTTTTGTGGCATTTTTATGTCAAAAGCTGAAAGTGGGAACTTGGATGAAATTGAGACGGTTACTTTGGAGAATTCTTTGGGAAATTTACTTTTGAAAAGTGAAAGGTCCTTCACAACCTGCATTCAATAGAGGGATTATGATTAGGAAAATCCTGTTGGTGTTTTGTTGGTTGCATGGAATGTCTATACGAGAAATTATTTTCCATGAGATATCATTTGTGCCACATGCTCTCACAATCTTTATTTCCCTGCCTTTCTCGTTTCCTTTAAATTAAAGAAGAAGGAAAAAGGCGGAGGATTCAACTCGGAGGCAACAGACCACTATGTTATTCGGACTTGGGTATGATTATCGGACACGGATATGTTTGATTTATTCTAATTTTTTTCATGTATTTAGAGGGTCCTTGAGGGATTATATTCCCATACTCATGTCCAGATATATATCGGACACGGGTACTTAAAAAAAAAATGAAGAGTCGAATCAACATAGACATACCAAGTCCATGCTTTAACTTGATAGTTCATTGATGAATAAATAAGTAAGATGATTGTCATTGATCTTCATTCTCCACCGTTTACCATCCATTTGCTTGAGTGTTCTGTTATGTGTTAGATCCTAAGCTAGCTTTGTTCAGTAAACTGCAGTTGTCTACACCTTCGGAAGTTAGAGTTAAGGAAGTGCTTCTGCTACTGAAGTATTGATGTTTTATCATATTCATTTAGCTGTCTTCTATAAATGTCAAAGTTTGCAGCCTGTATGAGAGGGAAGTATAGCTTCTTTAACTTAGGTCTCAAAATGTTAAATCTTTCCCCTTTGATGGGGAGTTTGAGATGCAGTGTTTGTATTGCATCCATATTTAGCATAACTGCTAACTTATTAAGACTATATAATACATTGTTTGAGCACTTTCTTTCCTGCCTTAAAAAGGGTTTTGACATGGTTTTACTAGGCATACATTTTCTATTCCTGACTGTTTTTTTTTTTGGCTCTATAATGAGTTAATTGACCAGCCATTTGAGGACTATTCCGCCTGATATTTCTTTGCATTTGCTTCTTAATTCCTTTGAACATGCTTTTGAGTACATTGCAATTTGTTAACAACGTTTAGTACTGTATGACTTAGGATTTGAGGTTGGAATCTGATCCTCATCCTCCATTAACTACTATAAAATGGTGCCACTGTCAACAAGCAGCAGCAGCAAACCTTTTTTGCATTTACATACATAGCTGAAAGTGTCTTTCCTCCCCCTTGCCATTCTTGTTTTCTCGCAGCTGGAAGTTTCTATTTAATACATTACTGATGAATTATATTTCATCACTATATCAAAACTTTATTTAGTTATTTATTTAGGAAAGGAGATGAGAATTCTACTAGCAAGAGATTATGAACCCTTGAGTCAAATGTTTGAATATCACTCTATCAAAACTTAACACACAAACTCCCTTCCAAAAACAACATTAACACAAACAAACAAACAAAATTCTCACAAAAACCTAACTCTAGAAAGAAAAAAAAAAATCATCCAAAATGGATTCCCAAACTCAAAAAGTGGACCAACAGCAACAACAATCCCTCCTCCCATAAAATGGAGAACAAGAAGCTGGACACCCTTGTCTCCAACCCATAAGAAACGACACCTTTTCAAGGGCGACCACCAAACCAAAGTAGAAGGTCGTGACAGGTGGATCAGGATAGATGTAACTTGCTGTTCCTGTATTTTCCGGTTGACCCGAGAAATGTGTCACCGAAATCACGGCCAAACCAAACTTTCCTTCATCATAGTGGATTGCACAACATCACTTTGTCTTTATACGTGCATTAGCATATTTGTCATCCGCTTCAAAAATCTGATATAGACTATGGAACTGGATAAAGTAAATCCTCATATTGTAGCCACAGCTATCTTACAAGTAACATAGTAGTATATAAAGCCGATTAAAAGTTAAGAGAGCAGGAATAGGCCTTTGAAAGTGACAACTTAGGGAATGAGAAGAATTCTTTCTATTTGAGATTTATGCATCTTCTATTGAGGGAGAGAAGAAGAATAGACTCTAAAATACCAGAGACCTTATTGATTTGTAGCTATACCTTGCCGAGACCACATCTAGTACTTGCTGTTGGCATCACTCAAGAGAAAATTGATTGAATGAATTAACCCTTGAAACTAGATGGAATATTCAAAATCAACCCCTTGATTAAAATGCAATTTCTATATTCTGCAGTCGTTTTCCAATCCTATGAAGGTTTGAGAGGGAGAGAGTACCAATGCTAAATGCTTCACCCCTGGGAAATTCCTTGGGAACCACGGGAGTATTGGTTAATTCTTCAAACTCAATCCTGCAATTAAACCTTTTGGAATCAAAATGCCCTTAGGCTGGGTAAAATTGCATGGCAATTTGTAGTTGGGTAGGAACAGAGGAGCCAGCCAACAGCCTTGTTTCTTCATAGCACTAAGAAGTCAAAGTTAAATTTCCACTGTTGTAGGTCTGCATCCCAAGTAGAAAAAATTCTCACTGCCAAAAACTTGAAGATAATGCAGCCACGTTGGAGAATAACAAATTCATGATGAACTAAATCCAACTGCAACCAGCTATTTTTTTGACACCCCGCTCCTTCATTTTAGTCCTCACAAGAGAAACATCCACCCATTGCTCTGCAGCTGCATAAATGTTGGACAACAGCACATAATTAGCAGCATTTAGAGGCTCTAGGTCAAAAAGCCTAGCAGCAACCAACTCCCCTAACTCAATATCACAACGCAACTTGCAGGCCCCAAGAAGTGCACCCCAAGCACCTGCATGAGGCTCCAAAGGCATAGATTTTATAAGCTCATAGGCTGCTTTTAGCCGTCCCGTCCGACTTAAGAGATCAACCATGCAAGCATAATGATCTGGAGTAGGAACCATAGAGTACTCATTTTTCATGATTTCAAAATAATGCCAACCTTCCTCAACAAGCCCAGCACCGCTACAAGCATTCAGAATAATAGTGAAGGCAACTTCATCTGGAATTATCCCTTCATTTATCATCCTATTGAAAAGCTCTAAAGCTTGAGCCTCTTGGCTATGAATAGCCAATCCTTGTATCATAGAGCAAAACGAAACTACATCCCGTTTAGGCATCTCCTCAAACAACTTAGCTGCTCTATCCATGTTCCCACACTTCGCATCCATATCTATAAGAGCTGCCAAAACGTGTGCTTGCCTAATATCAATTTCACTCCGGCTTAAATAAGAATCAACCCACTTAGCCAATTCCAAACTACCCACCTGAGAACAAGCCGACATCAAGCTAACCAAAATAAATTCATCCGGTTTAACATTCATTTCCCCCATTCTAATAAAAATCTTGACAGCTTCATTAGGTTGACCGTTTTGTTCATATCCCGAAATCAGCGCTGACCACAAAACGATATCTCTCTCTGGAGCCTGCTCAAATAAAAACCTTGCTGACGCCATATCCCCTGCCTTCGCATATCCGTCAATCATCGTCGTATAAGAAATCACATTTCTTTCAGGCATCTCCTCAAACACTTTCCTAGCATTCCCCAAATCCCCTGTTTTGACCAACCCACCCATCAAAGCATTCCACGTAGCCACATTCCTCTCCGGCATAAAATCAAACAGTCTCTTAGCTTCCACAAAATTACCAACGTTAATATACCCAACAACCAAAGCCGTCCAAGACACAACATTTCGCTCCGACATTTCATCAAACACTTTCCTGGCATTCAAAATTTCATTAATTTTCGCATAAAAGTCAACCAAACTTGTCCCAACAAAAACATCTTTTTTGCCTCCACTTTTTAAAGCTAAACCATGAAGCATTTTCCCTTCCCATGCCTTAAACTCACTCGAACAAGCTTTGATCACCAAAGGGTAAGTGTACTTATCAGGAAGGCCACCTTCACACTTCATACGGATAAAAAACGAGAAAGTTTGAAGGAAAGATGATTTTTTAGAGTAACCTTTGAGGAGAGAGTTCCAAAGGAAAGTGCTGGGCTGGAAAAGGTTATTGAAAATGGAAGTGGAGTAAGAGAGGGAAGTGGAGAGGGAGAAGAAAAGGCTGATGAGAAATTGGTCTCGTTGCAGGCCTTTTTTAATAAAGTGGGCGTGGATTTGGTGGAGCTGGTTTTGGGTTTTGCAGGACCTGAGAAGGGTTGGGAGAGAAGGGAGAGTGTTGGGGAAGTAAGGGAGGGAAATTGGCATGGGAGGGAACAGGGTTTGCCCCGCATCCGCATGGCTTTTCTTTCCTTTTCCTCGAATTGTATTGAGCGAGGCTGCGACTTTGCGGCGCTTCACTTCGCCTCTTAAATTTGTTTTTTACTTTTCCCACCGAGGTCACGAGGACTTGTTCTACTTGTGAGGTTGACGTGTTTGTGGGCCGGAACATAAAAAAAAAAAAAAATGTCCAAATTCAATTCAATTCGAGTAGAAATTTTTTAGTCGGACGACTAATCCAAACTTTGGGCAAATTTATCGTGAGGTGGTATGAAAAAGTAATTGTTAATTTTTGGTTCAAAATTTCCTTTCTTAAAATATTAAAAATTTTACAACAAAAGTAGATATTATACTATATTTAATCAAAGATACAAGTTGAGTTTTAATGGGAAAACAAAATGGATAAATAATGTGTTTATTCATCCAAAAAGAAGCAGGATATCCTGTTTCAGTTTCAACTATGTAAATCTAGAAAACAAGTTTTATTTTCCCCCCTATACAACTGTATGAAGCCCTTATGTATCTATCAATGTACTATTTACATGATTATTGACAGAAATATTAACACCATCTAATCTATCCCTAACATTACTAGCTATGAGATTAAACAAAACTTGTTCCGACTTATCTTGATCCTCGTGGAGTCTTTTATTCCTCTCCTGCCAAACATAATAAATGCATACATTCCAAGCTAATCTAAAGATCACAAAACTCAGAACCTTTCCTTTGATCTCTGTCACAGCCCATATTAGTTCCTCTTGCCACACCCCCACTACTCTCCTCTTTCCGCAAGCAGTGAGAACTCGAAGCCACAGCTGTGTTGAGTACTCACAATTGAAAAACAGGTGGTTTCTATTATCTTCCCCACCGTTATATAGCAACAGTCCGTAGATATATACATAAAAAAAAAAAAAAATACACATATGTACACATAATTTTTTTCTCACATCAAATTTTTTTTTTTTTTTGATAATTTCTCACATCAATTTTTTAATTTAATAAAAAATCATCTTATTTTAATATATTTTTATGTGTATATAATTTTGTCCTTAATTAAATTATTTCAGTCTTTTAAAGAGTTAGATTTACATGATCACGATTTAATTTCTAACTTCAATTTAAAATCCGAATATATATATATAGATACATAAATTACACACATGCATTATTTTTTCCTTTCAAATTTTTTTTATCAATTTAATTTGTGTTATCAAAATTTATGTATATGTATGAAATTTATAAAAATTATTATGTGTTTATAATATTTCCCATATATATTATTATATTTGAGATAACGAAAACAAAAAGTATTTGAAAATAAAATTATCCTTGCAAATATAAAGTAATTACATATGTAGGACTAATATATGGGGTAGTTAAATAACTAAAACACGACACAAAAAAGAATACAGACACGACACAAATACACGAATGTGTCAAAATTCATATAACACAAATTATTAGCATATCAAAATTTATATTAATATAAAACATCATATACGAACACAATATGAATACAGGAATTACCGGGTTTATCTAAAAGCACAAAGCACTAACCAACAAAAAAGAAAGAAAGAATCTCGCAGTAGGCATTTAACAAGCTTGATCTGAATCTACTTCCAAGCTTCCAGAGTCACTTTTGCAAGTTGAGAGGAGCTAGAGAATAGTACTGAAACGAAGCATACTCAACAAAATTGTATTTTTCACCATCTTGATTTTCTAGCATTATTGGCTTCACCCCCTGGATTCTGCCAGCCTTGACTTCAAAACACTACGAAGAGGTAACTGTTTGAGGACTTGAAGAACTTGTAAAAGAGAGCAAATGGTTAAAGGGACGTTGAAGTTGGTACTTCGGACACGTTCTGATACTTGAATCATCAAGTATCCATAGAGAAAAGAAAAAAAGAAGAGAATAGAGTTATTAGAGTATCAAAATGTAATTTAGGGTTCAATGTCATCATTTCATTTTTTTAATACTTGATATTCTATATAACTGATAATAATTAGAACTATCTTTTTTTATTTTTATTTATTTATGGACTTCGCTTCGATTTAATCTTATTTGAGCTTTCAGTCTAATTAATCATCGTGCATAACAAGTTTAAATCAATAAATCTTTAAAATACAAGAGTGCATGTGAGAGCATCCTAGAAATTCATGTGCCTCCCATGCTAAAAGTGGAAAGGTTAAAAAAAAATTGATAATTATTATGAGTATATATTTGATATACTGATAGTATATATATTTATACATTGTTAACAAACCAGATAATGATTCTTCATTAAAATATTTTAAAAACAAATACAGATAACTTTATTTTTATTGAGACGTTATCATCTGATTCACTAACAGTATACAAATATATACACTGATAGTGCATCAAATATATATTCAATTATTATAAGTAATCTCTTTGGAGCCTGTAGCGTAAATCTTAATTTTTCTCATAGATTTCAATAAAATCATGCATTTATAGATCCATGACCTCAATCAATGGCAACCATGGTGCTAAAATCAATCAGATATTATGTGAGTCTGATTCAAACCTATATGTCATTTATGATTTACCCTTAATTTGTTAATTCCGTAAAAGAAATTATGGGACCCAACTCCTCTCCTGTTCATATTGTGATCTTGCCATGTGTATAAAAGATCAATCAATGCTCCAAATAAAATGCAGTCTATTGATTTTTCATTTCATTTTAGATTTTTTTTTTGAAAATAAAAAATACATTCCTTTGACTTTGCAAATTTGAGTGCTTCAACAGTATTATTTTTTGTTATTATTTAGATTTTGGAGGCTCAAATCTCAATAACATTATTCCGGTAATCTCCTTCAAAATTATTATTTACATTCTCATATGATAATGAATACAATAAAAAATAATGAAAAATTAAGTAAAATAAAATAAAATTTTGATTTGTAGCAAATAAATATTCGAAAAACAAAAAGATGTAAAAAAAAGTATGTTTTACCGTAAAATTATTTTTTAGTTTGTGGTGCAATTGAAACCATTGATTTAATCTTTTACAAGTGGCAAAATCACATCATGAACTTGCCTCTCCAATCCAAACATTGGACCGAAGAGGAACCGGATCCGAAATTAGGATATTATGTAAATATTAAAAATGTTAACTAGTATTTAATGGTATTGATTAAGGTAATATTTAAATAAATTAAAGTATGAATTATTATTTTTTAAATTCAATAAAAATAATATATTAAATATAAAAAAATTAAAATAATAATTAAATAATTTTTAACTAGTGTTATAAGCGTTGCTTAATCAGATCTTATAAAAATTTAATTTCAGAATTTAAGAGAAACCTTTAATTCATAGAAATGTGTGAAAAAATTTCTTTGTTGTTCTCTAGAAAATTAAATGAATTTACAAGTGAATTTGACTAGGGTAGTAATTAATTAGTTGAATAATTATTGCATTCAAAAAGCTTTGGTAATGAAGTCTTATTAGTTATTGGATTTTGCTAATGAGCGTCCTAAGGGTACTTTTTAAGAAAACTACATATAGCAATATTTTCATTCAATACATTGAAAATGATAAATAAAATTATCAGCTCTTGTATTTAATATAATACTTTTACTATAAATCAACCTTAAAGAGTGTCCTAAAAGCACTCATTAGTAAAATCCTTAGTTATTAATGATCTTTGGAGTAGCCAAAATTCTTCTTAAATGAGCCTTTTTTTCCCAACTAAAGGAATAAGAAAAATGGAAGATGAAATTAAAATTTTGGAACAGAAATGATCATGTAGCAAGCTACCCTGTCAAGAAAAAAAAAATGGAAGATGAGGTTAAATGAACAGTAAGAACTTGTTTATTGAATAAGGCTTGGGCAAATTCCGAAAATACCAGTTTCCAATCTTCAGAAACATTTGGGCCCAATATAAGGAAATGGAGAATACCAAGATCCAAGAAGCAATTCTTCTCACGTGAGTGATACGAATTCAGTAAAATACAAAATTTGGAATAGAATATATATATATATAATCTAGTTCGATTTGGTTTAAATTATTATTTAATTTAATTATAAAAATATATAGATATTAATATAAAAATAATTTATTATTATTTTAATATATTTTAAATAGTAAAATGAGTTTTTAAGTTCGATGGATCAAGTCCAGACTGATGTAGGCAAACAATTTTTTTGTTATTAAAATTTGGTTCAGTCTGACAGATGTATGAACACCTCTGAACATGAACTGCAATTACAAATTTGCTAATGTTCTCCGCTCTTTTGATGATATCTTGGGCAGGGTATTGAAGAATATATATATATATATATATATATATATATATATATATATATATATATCCAAAACCTTAGTTGCAAATTGCAATCGTTGCTGAAGAAAGGTTAGTGAAATATTACATATTTAAAAAGTTTCTGGAAAAAAAAAATTTCCGAAACTTATACTCTTTATTTTTCATCAATATATATAACATGTAATTTGGTCACCTTAATTAAGGGAAAAGCTTTTTAGCAATGAAATTATTTCTGACAGAATAATTACATCGGAAATATATAACTTTTATCGACGGAATTCGATTATTTCCGACGGAATTACAGTCGAAAATTTTTGATTTTTAGCGGCGAAAGTTTAATTTTTTAGCGACGAAAAGTGAGTATTTGTGACGGATCATTTCCGTCGCTAAAAGTTTGGGGAAGACTGTTCATTTCCGTCTATTAGTGATGAAAATTTTAGTAAAAATAAATAAATAAATTTCAATATTTTTAAGCCGATAATTAAATCCGTCACTAATACTTTTTAGTGACGAAAATTAGATTTTAATAATTACTTTAGTTATTATTTATAAAAATCAATTTTAATATATATTTTTTGTCGAAAATTAATATCCGTCGATAATACATTTTAGTGACAAAATATTCTGTCGCTAATAAGATTATTATTGATAAAACTTTTCGACACTAAATTAATTTTAATAACTAATTTTATTTATTATTTACATAAATCAATTTCAATTATTTTTTAGTTGAAAATTAATTTTCGTCGTTAATACTTTTAGTGACGGGAATAAAATTTTTTTCGAAAATCGAGAAACTTTTTATCGACGGAATTTTCTTCGCTAATGATAAAAATTCCGCCAATAAAAGTCTCGAGCATAATTAATATGCTCGAGACTTCTTCTTCTTTCTCTTTCCTCTCTTCCCCCCGTCCCCGCACCTCCCTAGATCCAACCCAGCTCCGCCCCTGCCGTCCGCCGTCGCCGTCCGAGCCTGGTATGTCTCTTCTCCTCTCCTCTCTTCTCTTTTCTTTACAAATGGATCTCTTTTATTCATTTTTTTAGTTGGAATAAATTTAACATGTTGTAATATTAATGTTTGATGCCATGTTATATTATTTTACAAATGGATCTATGGCCTAGAATTGCAACTGCTGCCAATGCTATTTTTTGAAAAGATTTTTATGGTTTTGTTTCTATTGTAGTTTTGATGTTATCCTTCTATTATTTTGCTTTGAACATGTTTTGAGAGGTTTTGATCAAGCAATATTATAACTTATTTTCGTATATTTAGTTGTCTAAACCTTATTTTCCAATTTCTTATATATTAAATTTTATAATAATATATTTTCGTAATATTATATAATTTTAAAAATAATTTATTTTTTTTAATCCAATTCACACATTACGTTGGTAAAAAAAAATTCCGTCGGAACTATCTTTTCCGAATTTAGTATCACCGACTTAAGAATTAATAATGGAATTTTCCGACGAAAATTTCCATTAATAAAAGGCATTACCGACGGAATATTGACATTTATCGACAGAATATTTTGTCGATAAAAGTCCGTTCTCTTGTATTGACAATCAATCAACATATATAATTGATGGGATAAATACCCAATCAAACAAGCGAAAACAAATAATCAAACATAAAGAACACAGATTTTTCTTATGAAAAGATTTCACAAATTTTACTAACAAACTTTCAAATTAAAATCTTCAATTCTTTTTCTATCTAGTCAAACTTACTCACAATCTCACGTATCCAAAACCCATTACACCCAATCTTGCAAACTCTCTAAATAACACACCAAAAAACGCACATAAATAGAAATCTTTTGCCCTCATTTCCCTTTCCCTACTCGTGTCCCCACTGTTGTAACGAGTCGCGGGTCCATTTTTTAGATGTCGTTTTCTTCCTCTTTTGTTTTTTACTTTTTAACGGGGCTACGAAATACAAATACGATCAATTGGTATTTTGCCGATGATCGAATAGGTGAATTCCACGATACCATCTCATTTATTTGCATCGTCTTTGTATCCGTGTTTTTTTTTTTCAAGCGAAATTGGTTTTTTTATTATATAAAGAATCAGATCAAATATTATAAACGAACAGGTACGAAGAGAACAAAAAAAGAGGACGTGCGTCACGTTACAAGAGTAGAGACACAGATAGGAACAAGAAAATGAAGACTGAGGATTTGGATTCCATATTTATAGGCACCTAACAAAGTGAAAAAGCTAATTATCAAACAATTTACCAAATTTTTTTTTGAGTAATATAACCTAATAATATCCACCTTAACTCAAATTCTCTCCACTTGAGTTTAATAGCTCCACCTCTTCGCTAAGCTTGCAAAAATGACTTGCTTTATGGTCGAGGATTTCACATCCTTGCTCTCAACTTGACATGAAAACATCAACTTATCTCTCTTAATTGTGCTTCCAATCAATTCATAAAATTTTTCGATTCTTCATTCCTTTTATCACAATCCTTGAATCTTTTGTAATCTCCACCTTGAACATAATATTCATATATAACCCAAAAATCTAACCCTCCAAAAAAAAATCAAAATCTTTGAACAGTTTAACGCATACCTCGCATTACCAAGTTCCTTAGTTACCTAACAAATGAAGACTTGATGGATTAAAAAGAAAAAACCAAAAGAAAAAGGCCCAAATTGTTCTTGTTAGTACATGGGAACCAAAAATAATGAGAAATTAATGAAGGCTTCAAGGCGTGTAACAATGCCACTTTCCTTAAAGTTTTATTCGCCCCCACCATATAACAATTTGGTATGCAAAAGGGTTACCGGCGTATAAATCTCGAAGATACAATGAAGCCCAATGATTAATTTAGTTTTGCATTGACAAATCAATCCACTGAGCATTCAACAGTGTAAGAATAGAATCATCAAATTTGGAATGTCGAAAGAACTTGTGAGGGTCTTATGGTTTATGTTCATGTATAGAATAATACCCAACCTTTGTTGTTTTCTATTTTCTATTATTTCTTATGTCTTCCATAAATCAGAGGGTTCTATTTAAAAGCAAATAGATGTCTCTTTATACAGACATAATTGTCCAAATAGATGTCTATTTGGATAGTCACAACTCTTAGTAAATAAGCAAGAGACACAACTATTAATACATAATTAAAAGACACAACTCTTTATTTATTGAAGACATAACATTTCACTAATCACATACAAATTATGTGATATTATTTTAAAAATGTTCTAACAGTTCTAACATAATAAGGAGGAATGTCTTATTAATAAGGACACAATTAAAAGAAGACATGGTATCTTATTCAGGTCAACTTGTCTTTCAAAGTTAGGCCTCGAAAAAGAGACAGGTCGGCCCTTTATTCAAAATTTTGGAAAAGGAAGGCTTTGTCATTTTGAAGGCACTTTGATAGAACCTTTGCATCATAAGATTCAAATCTGAAAAATCTTTGAAAACCTAATAAAGATTCAACTCAACTTTAACATCATAATAATAATGAGGTTCCAAATATATATTCCATCCATTACCGAACTGTAATGAGTAAACTTTAGAAATTGAGGCAAAACAATAAGTGACTTATCGTCTTGTGAGTTTATTTGAGTAGTTTATAAGTCTAATAGAATTTATTTTATAAAAAAAATTATATATATATATATTATGCTAATAATATACTATTATTATATATACTCAACATAATTAAGTTTAACCAAATTGAATTCAAAGACCTTTTTTGCTTGAGTCAAATTGAAGTTTAAAAATTGAAATTGTAATGAGCTCAAGCAACTAATTTTGAGTTGAAAACAAATATATATTTTTTATCTTTTCACTTATTTGCTATTCTATTTTTTATAATTTCATTTTTTTTCCACCTTAAAAAATAATGCCTAAACTTTGAAAGAGTTATTGTCACAAACTCACAATCACGTCAATAACCTGTTGAGAAGCTATACAAATCCTCGAACAATTTTCAACAAATTTCGACTCAAGTTCTCTCATAGCAAAGCATTCTTTGGGTAGGATGAATGGTTAAGTTTGGTTAAAAGCTGCAAGGAACGTGACAAAAATGTTGACAAAGTTCCTCAGACGCATGCTCTCATAGTGCAAATTAATGTGCCAAAAAAGCCTCGAAAGGGCCCGACCCGGATGTATTTTGTTTTAGTGGTTTCTAGCGGGTCGGGTCACGGGACCCGCGTATGGTTCCGCGTGTGGACCCGACTCGGAATTTTTTTTTATTTATTTATTTTTTTTATATTTATATATATGTGTATATATATATTTTCTTTCTTTCTTTTTTAAAAAAAAATAATGATAGTAGTAAAAATGAAAGAATAGAAAAAAAAAACAATAATAAAAAATATGATAGTAGTAAAAATGAAAGATAAAAAAAAATAATGATAAAAGTAAAAATGAAAGATAAAAAAAGAAAGATAAAAAAATATAATAAAAAAATAATGAAAGATAAAAAATAAAGATAAAAAAATAATAATAAAAAATGAATATAATAATAATAAAAAATAATGATAATAGTAAAAAATGAAAGAAAAAAATAATAATAAAAAACAAGGATAAAAGTGAAAATGAAAGATAAAAATAAACAATGATAAAAAAATAATGATAATAGTAAAAATAAAAGATAAAAAAATAAAAAATAATGATAATAGTAAAAATGAAAGATAAAAAAAAAATAAGGATAATAGTAAAAATGAAAGATTTAAAAAATAATAATAAAAAAAATAATGATAATAGTAAAAATGAAAGATTTAAAAAATAATAATAATAATAAATAATGATAATAGTGAAAATGAAAGTTTTTTATGATTTATTTATTTTTTTTAAAAAATCAAAGATACTTTTTTTTTTTTGTTGAAAATAAACAATAACAAAGGGTGTCAATTTTAAATATCACCATTGTGTTCCTTAAACCGAATTTTAAAATAATACATGGTCAAACGATTTAACTATAAGTCTTTGTCGGGTTTGCCGGGGGGATTAGAAAGTTAGGTACGTATCGCGCGAGAAAATATATTTCCAAAACTTTGCCGGATCTGCCGAGCAGTTCGGCAAAATATTTTGACGCACGTCATTTATATGGTTTCATCAATAATTATAAAAAAAAATATATAATAATAGAAATAAAAAGTACGTACACTTTATGCTCATTTCATAATTAAGTTATTTAATAATTAAGAGTTATATTTGTCATCTTGACCTTGATCGCTATAATGCCATGCTTACTAATTTTTCGTAGTAATGCCATGAATTCTTTGCAATGCCATGTGTGCCGTGTTGGAATAAAAATGTTTACCATTCCTCAATAATTATGCATTTTGCTTAAATTATATTTACATTGTGATAATGATTAGCATGTTCATTTTTAAAAATTATTTTATAAAAATAATGATTTTAACAAAACAAGGTTATTTTCGAGTTAAGTTAATTCATGGGTTCTCTGCTGGGTCTGCCGGGAAGGATACCATCAATTATCGTTAATAACGAAATATATTTTTTTTATTTTTTAAAAGCAAAAGTGATTCGGAGAATTTCAAAATAAGTAAAAAAAAACTTTCCATGTTTTGCCGGGTCTGCCGGGAAATATGGAAAATTTTGCATCAATAAGGTCCGGATCATTCTCAAATGACATAATCATTTCAAAAGGGGATTAATTTTTAAGTACCCAAAATTAAAAACTAATTTTCACCGAGATTCGTGATAACACACGATTAATAGGGTACCATTTTACACGGGCGTCGTCGGGGTGCTAATCCTTCCCTGCACGTAACCGACTCCCGAACCCGATTTTGTTTTCTCTCTGGTTTAAAGCGTAGACTTCGAAATTGATTTTAAAAAATGTTTTAATTAATTTTAAAATATTTTACTAAAATCGATTTTAATAGCTAGCCAATCACACCTACAAAAAAGATTGGTGGCAACTCCATTTTGTTTTCAAAAATCATCTTAGCGATCGAAAAAACCGTTATGACAATAATATTAATAATTATGGAGATGTTTTTTTAAAAAAATATACAAGGCAAGAGACAAACTAAACCCTAAACTCAGGGCAGATCCAAAAGAGATTGGGAGGGGCTTGACCCCCTTATTCATCAAAGCTTTCATTTTTAAGTTTTTTTTTTTTAATTAAAAAATAATAATAATTTATTTTAATTCTCCAAAATTTATAATTTAAATTTCTTTTATCTCGGTTGCTTTTATATAAAAATTTTGATTTCGCCTCTATCAACAAAATTGTGGCCAACAGAAATGTAAGTTTAGATATTAATGGTTTTTTGGCAAAAAAAAAGATATTAATGGTTTTAGATTTGTACTATATTTTACTAATTAATTTAGTCCCTTAGAGAAGTAAGTCGATTATTTTTCTTTGCATGCGTGACCTGTCCAACTACAAGCCATGCCAAATAACACCGTCTAGCCAATGGGATAGCCAACATGTTACTCTAAACCAAATTGTTTTATCAACCAAACCTCCTCGGGACTCGGATGTGTGGATACAAAATGATGATTTGAAGTCCAAACAAAACAAAAGTTTGCTGTAAAATTTCAGCCCTATCTAAACCCCGAAGTCCTAGTTATCGGCTCCATAAATTTGTGTTTCAACTCCATTTTTATAATGCCCCTCTGGTCCATGTCAAGATATGTAAATTCCCCCATATGATATTGAAATATATATGGTCCCCATTTTTTGTAGTATTGAAAAGTTTGAAAAAGATTTCCACAAGTTCAGGGCATAGCATAGATTTTAATTACACTTTATTTTATCTACGAAGTTTATCAAAACATGGTTCTAAAAAATAAAAAACCCACATAACAAGATTGGACTCATTTTCGTTACTTTTTGATATACTTTTCGTCATTCCGCGCGATTAAATTATCTCACGCATAAACTGCATGTAGCGAAGGAATTCATTGATTTTTGTTAGGTCAAAGAGATTAAGTTCCCATGAAACCGCCCCATAATCAAGCCAAGTTCCCAACATGATAGATACGTGAAAAGCATTTGACGAGTTCTCAGTTTTCTAACAACTCCGTCAAGCTTCAGTAACATAAGACTTTTGGTCTACACCTGTCGAAACTTGAAACTCTAAACACAAACCACAAACAAGTATAAATAATCATAATTAAAGCTAATCTGAGGTAAGTAAATACTAAAACCTATTGAAATTCTGTCAAATTCCTTCCTTACCAATTTTCCTCTGAAACTTATTGACTTAGGCATCAAAACACGCCCCGAAAACAAAATTCCGATGCTTTTTGACACTCCTGTTTTCTAATGATCCCTTGCTTTTCCTTGACATCTCAACAGTTTACTCAGCTCACTATCAAAAGATATCAACATCTTAATTATATGAGATAAGTGGTTGATCGATATATATTGAGCTTTTATTTTCGGCTAAGTAAATTTTCTATTTGAACTCCTATTTTAATGCACATGTTAATATATATATATTTTTTTTTATTTGGAGACGAGAAATTTGAACCCTGCTATTTAAATAAGGGATCGTGCATCAACCAATTGAGCCAAATATTCTTATACATCAATACATGTAGTTTTCAATCTAAAAGACTATATATGGTCCCCTCCTACCTTTGACGTATTGAAACTTTAGGTTAGGTTGAAAGATATAAAGAAAGGTTAGGCCAAAACAATTACGTTTTTTATTTATTTTTATTTTTTTCGATTTCCATAATTGCTAATATGTGGAGCTGTATAAAGGAAATAGATTTTGGCTTCAAATGTGTTTAGCATGCTTCTATATTGGAAAATAGCTAGGAATAGCAGAGAATCCAAACCAAACTGTTCCCCCACAAATTGACTAGCTTTGATTTTAACAGCTGTTGTGTTTTGGTATGAAAATTAGGTACCCAACCATCGTTATCAATAATCAATAAGTCTTTGATTTTAATTACTACTTAAGTATTTAAATTTTATTTTTAGAAATACATTACATATATATTATAAGGTAAGCAAATATATAATGTTTTCGGTTTTGCTTGGAATCATTACAGGGATTCAATTTCAATTTGTTGCAGTACCATAGATGTCAAGTACTTTTCTTAAAATTTTCATGCCAAAATGCACGTGTAAATCATGTTTTAGGTTATGTTACTCAAATTTTTTATTTTTTTAAAGGATCGTATTCAATATTTGTGTTCGAAACACATATTCGAATATTTATATTCGAAACACATATTCGAATATGAGTATAAGAGTATAATCCTTCAAATATATATATATATATAAAAAAAAAAAACTTAAAAAATAATTGAATATATCTGTATAGGACACACTCATATCTAATATTCATCTTGAATTCGGATCATATAGATGCTTTCATTAATATTGTTCTGGCAAGTGCATAATAAAAAAGATGTTCTTCTCTTTCTCTCTCTTTTTAAGGAAGAAAAACCATAATCTGATGGAAGTTTTTAAAAGAACTTGTGGCTCTAATTTGAAATTTCAAAAACATCTTTTAGGAAAATATCTCGAAAACTAATTAAAAAAATATTATCGTGTAACTCAAAATATGATGTATCCTTTCTTCGCTTCTCGTATGTCTTATCCATGCCATTACATGTATACTTATATTAAAGTTGATTAAAAAGCCTATGATTAATTACTTTTGTGTTGGGAGAAGATATCTGTAATAAGTCAAATGAAGTTTACCTAGAAAAAAAGGAAACAAAAATGTTTGTTGTAGAATTAGAGTGATAGGCAAATCTTGTAGCTCTTTTTACTTTTTTTTTTTCCACTTAGTCCTAAATGTACTCATTTGAGTATCTTATACAAGTATTAATATAAGTACGTAAGAATGTAAATATTGAACTTTAATTATTGAAATAAAAAATTTAGTATTCTATCAATAGATGACACGATTAGTGATATCACCAAAGAAATAAGCAGCAACAGTTAAATTAACTATCACCTTAATATTTACCAATATTTTGTAAAATTCTAACATTTCTCACAGCACAACAAAAATTGTTGGTCTTTGTAAAACTCAACCACCTAATTTTTCATTCCTAAGAAGCAAGTGTGAATGGATAATAATAAATATTATAAAAGATTTTGTTAACAAGTGCCCTAAATGTACTCTTTAAAGTTACTAAATATAATAATATTTTCAATCAATGCATTGGAAATGATAAATAAAGTTACAAACTTTTGCATTTAATACAATGTTATTACTTTAAATAATATATTAACTAATCTTAAAATGTGTTTTAAAGACACTCGTTAGCAAAACCCTATTATAAATAATTAATTTATGCCAGAAAGAGAGTCATGGACTTTTGTGAAGAAATCTCATGGATTTGTCTTACAAAAGCAGGTGGTTTTGCTTGGGAATTGACGAAACTCTTAGATAAGGAAATATTTATACTTGTTTTTAAGTGTGATAGGATATTCTTTAAAATTACTCTATATAATAGGATTTTGTTAACGAGTATCTTTAAGATATTTTTTAAAGTTAGTTAATATATTATTTATAGTAAGAGTATTGTATTAAATACAAAAGCTGACAACTTTATTCATCATTTCCAATGCATTGAATGAAAATATTGTTATACATAATAATTCTAATTTTAAAGAGTACCCTTAGGACATTTGTTAGCAAAATCCTATATAATAATATATTCATTTAATGCATTGAAAATAATAAATAAAGTTATCAACTTTTACAATTAATACAATATTATTATTATAAATAATATATTAACTTACTTTAAAAAAAAAAATCATAAAAGTATTTGTTAGCAAAATTTTTTCTTCAAAAACCTGGTTTTAATTTCTTTAAAACCAAGGAATAACCTGTTCTTGGCCAAACAACATCTTTGAGAAGCTTACTTGTACAAAATTTGAGGCTTCGATTTACAATATTTGAACAGAATATGAGACAAACTTCATTGAAATTTGAGAGAGTATATAATAAACCCTAATATGATTAAGACAAATTTTCTTGGGCTGACATTATAAAACCTATTTGATGATTGCAGTAAGTAGACAGTGAATAAGATGACATAAACATATGTTGGATGTATTAGACAAAATATATATAGTATATGATCAGCATAGCACAACAAAACAACATGTATTATTTATGTGTTTCCAACATGTACTTAAGTTAACAACCAGTCCAGCCCTTTTCTAGGGGATCAAAAGGGTGTCTGAATCTACCTGGAAATTGAGGTGGGTTTTGTCTCGAACTCAAAAAAAAAAAAAAAATAGAGACAACTGCATAAATAAATAAATAAAAAGGAGAAAGTTGATAATTTTTCAGTATTATATATATATATCTTTTGGATTAATATTTGATAAATTGACAGTGTATAATTTCATACACTGTCAGTGAACAAGATGATGTTATACACTATCAATATATCAAATACAAATCCATATTTTTTTAACAGAACAAAACCTCCTTTCACTGACTTTTACTGTTCTCTCTTTTTTTTTTCCCACTGAATATATATAAACCTAACAAGCATGGTCATATGTCTCTGACTCTCTGTCAGGTTTACAGTGTAGTATGAGATTTTTCACTGTTTGAAATGATGCAAAATCCTTTTTTACAGGCAAGGGAAAAAGGTCAAACATGTGCCCCACTGATTACCAAAGATCTGCTCATCCACCTGCTGCTTGCTTGGGCTGCCGTTGGATGCCAACCCTGATTACCCATATTGCGTCAATCGGCCCCCTACCCTTTTGATTTGCTTGCCAATATAGTAACAATGAAGGTGTTTTCTAAATTGCACAAAATTTATTCACCCTGTTATAATCTCTCGTTTCTTTCTCAAGATTCATCCCCATACATGTTCTGCCGAATTCTGTAATTCTCTTTAGTAGTTTTCTGAAATGCGAATTTCAGAAACTACTAGTTTTCTTGTAGGCAAAGTACGGTGAAAGGAAATCAAGTATAACTGCTCCAATCCCAAGTTCCCAACAATGTTTCTGTTTATGAATTAACATTATCCTATATGCCAGATAATTTCCTCTTTTTTTTTTTTTTTTTGTCATTGAATGATGATATGAGTATATATATATACACTGTTTTACATTTCTCCATAAATTGTTGTAACTCTGAATCTACATACTTGCTCTCTTAGCATATTCTAGAGGGAGATTACTTCATTGCTTACTTTATTGTATCCAAACCCAATTCACTGAATGATGGATAAAATGGGATGAAATAGATCAGAAAAGTAAGATGTAGGGAAGTGAAATCTGACACCTGTTTGTTTGGCTTTACCTTTTTTCAATAGACAAACATAACTAGAGGTGGCAAAATAAACCCGAACCCGAAAACCCGTCCAGGAAAACTCGAACCCGAACCCGCCCAAACCCGATTTGACCAAAAAGTCAAAAACCCGAACCCGAAAAAGCCCGAACCCGAATGGGCCCGAACCCGAATGGACCCGAACCCGAATGGACCCGAACCCGAATGGACCCGAACCCGAATGGGCCCGAACCCGAATGAGCCCAAACCCGAATGAGCCCGAACCCGAATGGACCCGAACCCGAGACCGGCCCGAACCCGAACCCGAACCCGAATTTAATACTAAAAATAAAAATAAATAAATTGCAATTATTATTTTTTTACAAAGCAATAACTTTAATTATTAATTTTATTCTAATTTTTTTTAATAATTTAATTAAAATTTAAAATTTAATATATTATATATATATATATATGATGAAATAATAATTTTATCAAAAAGTAAATTATATTTTGTACTTATAAGTTATAACTTTAACGTCTCATATCATGATGAATTTACAATCTAAATATTTTAAATTCTTGAAAATTTTAAAGATGTGAAAAAAAATTTGACAATAATTCAATTAATCTATAAGGGTAAAAAAATTGACAATAATTCAATTATTTTGGCCTTTTGGGTTATACTTAGACCTGCTCACGGGCCGGGCCTGGGCAGGATATTTTGTGTTCCGGGCCGGCCCGGCCCGGAACAGTAATTTTTATTATAATATTATTTTATTTAATTTTAATTATAAAAAAATAAAAAAAATAAAAAATTTATTTTTTTATTCCAATGAACAGTGTTTCGGGCCTAAACGGGTGGGCCGGGCCGACCCAGGGCCAGGCCTGGGCAGAGAAAAAAAAAAAACTGGGCCGCGGCCCGGCCCGGCCCATAAGCAGCTCTAGTTATACTTATGCGGTTAGGTTAGGGTGGGTTTAATTGGATTATGGCTTTCATGTGATTTTATTTTAGCGGGTGGATTTAATGGAGTTTTGGGTTTTATGGCCTTTTGGTTTTGGGTATATTTATTATATATTAATAAATAATCATATTAATTATATATTTATTACGTACAATTTAAATATAAATTATATTTTTTAGTACTACTTTATAATTTATACTTTATACTGATGAAAAAAATATAAGTACTCGATATATATATATATATATCTTGACTATAAGCATAAATGTTTTGCATTTTATAAGTATATAAACGAATAGATGAAGGCCAGGATTTATTTTTAAAAGTTTTTTATTTTATAGTGAATATAAATTATAATGTATTTATATTTTGAAATTCGAGCTCATCAAATCAATTATTTTAAATATCAATATATTAATTTATAATATATCATATTTTTTATAATAAATTATTTCAAAATTTGATTTTATATAACAAATTAATTTCTTATTCTTTTGGTGCTAACAAATATTAATTTTAAAAAATAAATATAATTAAAAATATCATATAATAGCAAAAGTATAAAAATAAAAAAAATAATAATAATAAATTAATAATTTGTTTTTAGATATAAATATTTAAATTACGTAAAAAAGATTACATCTAATATAAAATAAAATAATGTAAAACATACCCGTACCCAGATCGAACCCGAACCCAAACCGAACCCGAACCCGAATGGGCCCGAACCCGAATGAGCCCGAACCCGAATGGGCCCGAACCCGAATGGGCCCGAACCCGAATGAGCCCGAACCCGAATGGACCCGAACCCGAATGAGCCCGAACCCGGATGGACCCGAACCCGAATGAGCTCGAACACGAATGAGCCCGAACTCGAATAAACCCGAACCCGCCCAATTACCACCTCTAAACATAATATATCATTCAATTCCAAGACCTGAAACTATAAAGCAGTACTAGTACTAGTAACAACCGGTAAGCTATGTTATTCAAAAAATTTATTTTTTAAAATATTTATATTTGATATATATATATATGTTTGCATGATACATATTCGAATATAGATATAATTATTTAAACGTAAAATTTTTAAATGTATAAAAAAAATAAAAAATTAAATATATTTAACATCAAACATAAATCATATTTGATACTTATTTGAATTCAAATAATATAGATAATAATAATAATAATAAAATTAAAAAGAAGCAAACATATTTATAGTCAAATTACACTGAATATAATGAAATTAATGATTGGGAAAAAAAATCCATCACGAAAAAGCTTATAAGTACTCTCGTACTTACAAAGTTACAATTCCCCCTTACCCCAGCTCTCTCTCTCTCTCTCTCTCTCTCTCTGTTTCTTTCTCTTTCTTTGTTCTTTCTCTCATTGTCATGTCTTTTTAGCTACATCAAATAGTTTCCACATCAAACCCATACTCATCACGCCTCTTTCTGCCCACTCCTCCATCACTTCCTCTCTTTTTCTCTACTGTTTCTCTGCTGTGTTAAACCCACCCACCCATCTGTCTCTCTCTCCCTCTCTCTTTGTCTCTCAAATGTCCATAAACCAATTTGAGTAGAAACAATCAAACGACAACAGCAACATCAACTCAACGAACAATAGAACAAGAAAAGTCCTTTATGGAACCAACCCAAGCCCCAAAGCTCCCCTTCTTCAAAGCTTCACAAGCCTTCAATTCCCCTTGAAAACTCCCCTTGGACCGACCTCTCATTTCTACCCTCACCAATCTTTTCTAAACTCCTATAACAATCCCCAAAGACCACCGCCCTCACCATCACTCGATGTTCTTCTCTTCAAACCACCCTTCCCACAACTTCAACCTTAACCAAGACGAAGATGAAGAACTCGACGACAAAGCCTCCACTGACAACACCGAAATTCCTAACCAAAACCCTCACGAAAACCATCTAGACAATGAAAGGGAACCCATGTTTGAAAAACCCTTAACACCGAGTGACGTTGGCAAGCTAAACAGGCTTGTTATACCCAAACAACATGCGGAGAAATACTTTCCACTCGGCGGTGACTCGGGCGATAAAGGGTTGCTGCTGAGTTTCGAAGACGAGTCAGGCAAGTGTTGGCGTTTCCGTTACTCGTATTGGAACAGCAGCCAAAGCTACGTGTTAACAAAAGGGTGGAGCAGATACGTCAAAGAGAAGCAACTTGATGCTGGTGACATTATTTTATTCGAACGACACCGTTCACATGGTGATAGGTTGTTTATAGGGTGGAGGAGGCGCGCTGCAGCAGCGGATGGCGGCAACGCCGTGATGGGGAATAATAGTGGTGGTGGAGGCGGTGGCAATGAAGGGTGGAGTAGTAGTAGCAGGGGATTGTATCAAGGGCATCCTTATCTTGGGCACATTCAAGGCCATGGGGCTAATGTGCCATACCAACCTGACTGTCTTCATGCAGGTATATTTTTTTGTCACATTGTAAATTGAAGTGGGTGAGAGATATTTTCCAATTACATTTAGGAATTTACTACTATTTTCCAAATGGTTTTAATATTAAGAAACATTTTTCTTACAATCATTTTAAAGCAATGAAAAACATCCCTATATATTCTCAATTTCTCATCGGAATTTGGAATATAAAAAAAGAGAGAGAAAATGTGAAATTTAGTAAGTGCAATAATGAGGAAATAGTTGTGAATAGCAAACATATATATTTTTTGTTTTATTTAAATTTAAAGGTTGAGATGAGATGAGATAAGACTTAATTAAGAGGGATGGATATATTGTTCACATGGGATGGGGAGCATGTGACACATAATATATTGCAGGAAGCATTGTTCAAAATGAAGCTGCAGCAGCTGGGAACCCAAAGAGGCTGCTGCGGCTATTTGGGGTAAACCTAGAGTGCGAGCTCGATGAGTCCGAGCCATCCACGCCTGATAGCTCGTCGGTGTCCAGCCAACAGGGTCCAACCACCCACCAGTTTTACTCTCAGTAGTCAGTCCTACACTTCAAACTACATGGTAAGCCATGCATCCTCCTAATCCTATTTCTTCATCATCATAATCTTATTATAAACTTAATTAATTAGTTAAGAATTAAAGGTATATAATATATATTTAATAAAAATATTGGGGGTTCTGGCTGTCGCTGTTTGTTTCTTCATACTACTTGATTTTGCTGCTGCGATTGATAATTAGTAAGTTGAGAAGGTTGACTACTTGGCACGTGGCCTAATTGCTTTAGTTTTGCTACAAAACTATGATTAAGTCTTAAGTCGCAACGTGGTTTCCTTCAGGCCAACCATTTTTTTAGGGTTCGATTAAATATTATATTTTAACTCTTGTTTATGAAATTTAACTCCGTCCATGATGTATGAATTTATAAAATTAACTCCACTAATTATGTATGAAATAACAACCTTTTTTTTTATTATAGGAGAAATGTTAATCTGTATTTATTGATACTGGTATTTATTAACACTTATTAAAGTGATATTTAAAAATAATATTAATATTTAATAATTAATATTTTTTTTAATTCAATAAAAGTAATACATTAAATCTAAATTTTTTTATCTAAAATAATAATAAAATAATTTTTAATTAATACTTATAGACATTAATTAACTGAACTCTTATTAAAATTTCATAAATTTTTTTTTTTTTTTATTTAAGTGGTCGAAATGATTTGAAATGGTTTAGTTTGGAAAGGAAGAAATTGAATAATATAGTGGATTTTGCTAACGAATGATTTAAAGTTATTATTTATAATAATATTTTCATTCAATACATTGAAAATGATTAATAAAATTGTTAATTTTTGTATTTAATACAATACATTTATTATAAATTGTATATTAATCAACTTTAAAAAATATTCTAAAAATATTCGTTCGTATAGGTAGTAGTATTTGGTTTTGATGTCATCCATAGTATTCAACTAAAATAAAAATCTTTACAATTTTTAAAATTCCAAATAGCAATGATGGAATTGGGAAGTGAACAGAGTCCACATAAGCCAGATTGTTAGTTAAATTCCAAGTCAAGCAGATCTTGTTGCAAAGGGAAGCCAACGCAATACTTTTTTTTTTTTTGTTAAAATTGATGGTGATTGCAGTAATTAAGATGCCCTTCAAATAATTGATTGGTCTAATTGAAAACCTAAAAATTGAAAACCTACTTAATCGATTTTAAAAAAAATAATAATAATAATCAAATCAACTTAATTTTAATAACTAAAAATTGAATTAATTAAATAAAGTCAAATCAATTAAATCAGTTAAGTGGATTTTATATTTTTATTATATATAATATATTTTAAAAATTCTATTTTTTATTCTTAAAAATATAAATAAAAGAATTTGGATGAAAATCTTATATTTTTTATTCTTAGAAATGTAAATAAAAATATTCATTATATATTCATATTATATATAATATATTTAAAAAAAATTATTAAAAAAGCGATTAAATTGATAAATTCAATTATTAATTTTAAATATCGAAATTGAATTGACCTAGTAAAAAACCAATATCCATAATTAATTATAACCGAAATCGAATCGATTTAATCGATTTTGATCGACTAAATCGATTCTAACATACTTATGCTCACCTCCAGATTTGTCAACAGGGGCTGGTCATAAACTCATAATAGTTAGGCACATATTCTAAATTCTACAGATTTTTGCAACAAAAAAGCTGGTCCATTAAAGCATTGGTGATTACAATGTAATTTCCTATATATATATATATATATATATTTTTATTTCTTAATTTCGCTAACAAGAATTCTAAATATAGTCGTTACTCTTTAGCAAAATATTTATGTTTTTAATATGATTTTTTTTTTATTTTTTTGGGTTTCGGTGTTGTGATTGTAACAGGATATCACGTTCTCCCGAGATATCAACCAGATGAGAAATCATCGAGGATAAGATCTGAAGATGTGACATCCAGGATTTGATTTAATTGAACCCCCACTTGGAAGGTCAAAAGAAGATATTAGTATGAGAAAAAAAAAAAAAAAAAAGCAAAAATATATATATATATATATATATTTTTTAAATTTTGTTTTTCTTAAAAGAGGAAGAAGTAGAAAGAAAAAAAAATCCATGGAATTAGGCAGCTTTCCTAGGGAGGGGAGCGATGGGAGAGGCCCAGGCAAAGAGGAGTGGGGGCAAAGGTGGTGATATAAGCAAATGCCAATTGGGGAAAATTGGGTCGTTTTGGAATCTATTTGAGGGACTCTTGAGATTCTGCCTGAAGATTTTTAATAGAGACTAATAATAATCATAATAATGGAAGGGTAATGGTGGTGGTGGGTGGTGGGTGGTGGGTGGAGTTTCTTGAATAGATGGGTGGCAGCCCTGTACGAGCAGCCCACTCCTCTGTCTCTGTCTCTCTTTATCTTTAAAACAGTAGTATCTAATTATCTTATCCAGGTCCCCATGTAGCCAAAGCTGTTTTTTGATGCTCTCTACCACTGTAAGTTGCAGAAATCAGAATCAAAAAGCTTTAGAATTACATAGCAGTTTCATATTCTTTCTTTCTTTCTTTCTTTCTTTCTCTCTCTGTCTGTCTCTTTTGGACTCCATTCTCTGTAATTTTTGTTGCATCCCAGAAGGAAGAGATGATCCTGATGATGCTGATCTTTGATCGTCATCATGTAGTCAAAGGAAAAATCTAAAAATTAATTCTACTAAAAACAAATAAACAAATATAAACAAAGTGGTCCCTGACTAGATAATGCAAAGATTGCAAGTTGCAGAAAATATTTAAGTGAAACTCAAAGTAGTAAAATAGCATCCTTGTTGTTGCCTCCTATGTCCAGCAAGGGCAGGGAACATTGGAGTTTCCCTTTGGGAAGTTTACTCCCTTAGCATCATTTTCAACTTCACAAATCAGAAACTAATCCATATAATGCAATAAACCTACCAGAAGATTTAATAGTTTATAGTAAGGTATATGACAAAGATACTCTATCCTAATTATCTTTTTTTCCTATTACCATCAGCTTCCTATCTCAGCCCCAGCCTCTGAATAGACCTAGTAATTTTGGACATAAATAGAAAAAATAATTAAAACATGACATAAAACACGATACGATATTAAAAAATAACATGAACATGACATGAATATATGAATGTGTCAAAATTTATATTTCACAATACAAAAATAAAATGAATACAAAACAAATACACAGATTAACAGATGTATCTGTCACTTTGATCATTCCTGTTATTGAAACTTAAATGGAGGAACAACTGCCTTGTTCAATTTGAGAATATAGATTGCTAAGAGCCAAGCTCAGCATAAAAAACCTTAGGGTTAAGGACTAGCTCCAAAATTAGAGTTAAAATATATCTTACTCAATTAGCAAAAAACATCCCACTGACGTTGTTTCAATTACTCAGGTGTCTGGGGACAGAAGGGGCCAAGCTGACAAACAGAAATGGGAAGCATGACCAGCAATAATAGAAACGAGAAACATGATGAACACCTGAATCCTGATAAGAAGCTATCTCAATTTCTTTTTTTTTTTTAGAAAAGTATGAAATACTGATAATTTTCAATCTTATATCTTCAAGGAACAATCTTGTCATCGTGCCAAGCTCAACCTCAATAGAAAATAGCAAACAAATTTTATGAAAAAGTGCACCTAGCCCTAAGGAATTAGCTACCTAAAGTTGAAAAATAAATAAAAAAAAAATTATGAAACTAGCAGTCTCAGCATGCCCATCTGGCAGATTGTTCCTGCTATTTTAAAAAATGTTTGCAATCTTTCAACTACCATAAATAAAATGAAAGAGTGTTGTTAATTAGTACGTTTAAACACTTTTTAAAATTAATTAATATATTATTTATAATAATAATATTATATTAAATGTACTAGTTGATAATTTTATTTATCATTTTTAATTTATTGAATGAAGCTTAAAAAATATCTTTAAAATATTTGTTAACAAAATCTATAATGAAATAAAGGAAATATTTAGAAAATGCTAGTTGGGGTGTGATTTTTCAAGAAAAAGAACACCACAATTAACTAGATTCTCATAACTGTAGCCAGTAGCATGCAATCAAATACCCTGTCAGACAGGGATCACACTTTGTTGGCCTTGACCTTCATGCAATCAGATTACGAAGTTCTCTTCTACCATTTGTCAACACTAAAATTATAGTCACTGGTGAATTTCAAGATTCAGATGCCACTTGAATTCACCAGCTGGATAAGAGATAAGGTTCTTACCAACGTTATCTTAGCTAATCAGTAAATCTCGTAAGGCCTAGCACCTAAGCTTTAAGTTATGATTAAAACCATTAAACCCAAAAGTTTAGTAAACTCACAAATCGTCAACTGAGTTGACATAGGGGCATTCCAGTGACAAAAATCGACCCTTGAATGAGTGGTTTTGATTAAGCATGCAATGCAGTAATTAGACAAAGATTTTCATGACCGAAGTACTTAAATGAAGCTTGAACCACACATCAATGTGTATGGAATAATGGCTACAGGATTCTAGCTAGCACGCACATGTTTGAAAGACATTCCTGGTTAACGAAGAGATACTAATACAGGCAGATGGATTTGGTGACAAGATACATAGATGATAGATATCTTTACATTTCTTATGTGACTAATCAGATAAAGTGTGAATTGATCATCAGGGCCCATAAGGATTCAGACAAGAGAGTTACCCATTGATCTCCACTGGAAATGGCCTCCAAAGTTTTAGTGGCTCTGCAAGTGGGAGGATCACCAGATATTGTTATCATTTGCCCAGGGTGGTGGCCAATCAAGAGATTTAAGGGACTCCTGTTGTATAATGAGTTTGTCCAGCAAGAATAATTCAATCATGCATGACTAAGTACTGTATAAATATAGTAAGAACATGAGAATATTTCTTTGTCCCACTTAGCTTTTCCTCTTATCAGACCTTTTGCTTTTGGAGCTAGGTCAACCTCATCTTCAACGCTCTTAACATTTGCAACAGAAAACGAGCCTCTGAGGAACAAAACCAAATCAATAGTATTGAAAGAAACATTGACCAGCATCAAGATATCAAGAGGTGACTAGATTTTGTAATAATTGTAAGCTTGAAAAATTAAGAATTTCAAAGGAAAAACAAATGTAAGTTGGAAATTACTTGTCTTAAAAATATTAGAACCATCAAAAGCATACCTTTAAAACAAAGGTTTGTCTAGCACCAGAATGTCCACGATCTGCAAGCAAAATTAATCTTGAAGCCAATAAAGTGTCATCCCTGAATTGCCGAGGAAACAGATAACTTTCTAGATGAATCTCATAAAAGCTTGCTGCTGAAGACTTAAAAGCAAAACCCATGTGCTTGGAAGGTTTGAAAGCAAAACAATTCACTAGGCAATGACTGGTGTACAATAGCCCCACCAACGGTATCACTTGACAGAGTACCAGATTTCTTGCACAAAGTAATAAGAACAACTTGTATCTCACAGTAATGTTACATCCTATTATTAGTGCAAGCTTAACTGGAATTTCAACTCTGCAGCAATCTCTAATTCTGGAGGCCCCATTTCCATTCAGCCATTTATATTGTGCAAGTCATTTTCAAACCTCTCTTCCATCTCTACTCTATGCAATGTACTTTAAACACATGTATTGCAAATTTGACTCAAAAATTGTTTTCCACATGCAAGTCTTTCCAGAAAAGCTACAGGCAGAGTCCAGCAGTATCTGCTTAAATCTTAAACAGATTGTACACTGACTATTTCAGCCCAGCAGATTGCTAAGAATCCTCTTGAGAGGCCAGAAAAGATCCCCATGTCAGAGAAGCAAAAACTAAAGCCCCTGCTATCAATCCATATGAAGAAACAATGTCCCACTCTCATTACAGAAAAAAAAAAAAAGACAAAGAAGCTTTTTGCTACATGATGCTTTTCATAATAGTAAAATACAAACTTTTTCTCAGGGATACATGCCTAATGATGCATTTTCTTAGGCTCCATTCGGTTAATGCTTTTTCTATTTTTGCAATAAATGCTAAAACCAAAAGGCAAAAAATAAAATGAATAAAAAAAAATAGCAAAAGCATCAACCAAACAGAGCTTTAATTAACATGACTTGCAATAAGACTAGATCAATACTTTTTCTTTCACAGTCAAGCACGTATCTGGTTTCTTTAGTGTTAGAGCAGCTCATTCAAAATTGGTCTTTAATGCAAAAGCCTAAATCGAGTATTCCTCCTTTAAGCAGCTGGCAGCAGTTATCCAAGTAATTCTTGGGTTGCACTTAACAAAGACACAAGGCATAATGGTTCTTTTACATTTCTCCATGCACAAGAATGTTGAATACTAAACTACACCAAAAACTTACATACACGAAACTTCAAGAAATCCTACATTTCAATTTTTTAGCCTCAATCAGAAGAAAGAAAAAGCTTCAGCACTATGAATGGAAACTCCTATTATATTCATAACTTTTAAAGTTCACTTTCACAAAACAGGAAAATTCTCAGGATATGGTGCCAACCTAGCTCCATCAAAGCTCTAAACTTGTATCAACAATAGGTATGCTGGAGACGTACTCACATGCATTGCCTTTTATGCACTCATCAGCAGTCAAGTTGAAGTTTTCTCGGTATTGCCTTCTTTCTGGGCTTTAGAATCTTCCTTTTTCTCCATGACCTGCTGGATACCTTCTTGATATCCTTCTATAAAACTCTTGAGAGCATCTCTATATGCAGAAGCCCTTGTCATGTATAACCTCTGTAAAGCAGGCCTCAAAGTCTCCATCCCTCCTCTTGCAGCAACCGCTATTAAATCATTTCCATAAAAATCAAAACAGTGTAAAAATTCAACATGATAAACTATAATACCAGGAAAATAAGAAAGCAAGGGAGAAAGGAGAGAAATTTGGCCTCAAAATATTTTAGTTGAAAAAGAGAAGCTGTGCCCACAAGGTCGATGATGACAGAATAAGTAGATAAATATCAGCAGTTAAAGTTTTTTTTTTTTTTTTGAAATCAATATAAGAAATATATATATTAAGATGTTCAGGAAAGAAAATGTTGGCAGATGTCACATCATGCTATCGTTCTTCAGAGTGAGCAATTTTATTTACAAAAATAAGTATCTAGGTACTTTAAGATATTGGTATGATCGTCACGGTGATGGCTCTCGGCATTGAAACCCAGATAAATAAAACTGCCTAGGGGAGAGAAAAAAATATCTTTCTTCTTTAACAACCAAGGCTTGGCCTAGTGAAGAAGGAATTGTTTCCCAAAAATACTTTAATGGCAGCGTAAAATCTAGGACTTGAACACAGGTGGCAACAATAAAATCAAACAAAATGTGGTCAGGAATGACCCTTTAGAAGGTCTATTGACTTTGGCACTTTGGATAGCTTACAAAGCCTAAGAACAGAGAACCAAGGGGGAAAAAATCAAAGAATCAATTTCATGCTACCTCTGGACGAGTTCTACTTAATAGGGAGATTGAAATGAAAACCTAACTCTAGTTGCCTTCTATAACTAAGGGGAAGAAGGACTTGCGGATCAAGATTTTGAGGAGAAAAGTATCTACATACATTAGGAGTGAAAGGGAATTGTGTAATAAAGAGTCAGATAGTTGGAAGACAATGAAATTTTGATGAATACAGACTCTAGAGAGAGAGAGAGAGAGAGCTTGACCTGGAAAAAAAAAAAAAAACTTAGGGAAGTTTTTAGAACACCTAAATACCACAATTATGGTTTAACCCAACCTTTTGGTACTTCTTAAACTAATGCTAACAATTGTCCCTTAGTAGCACCAATCATTAACAAAAAGGGACTTGCACATTCAATATAGTACATTTCTTCAGAGCTCAAGCATTTTGGCACAACACTCCTTGACCTCCATAAGATGTAACAAGCACAAGTCTACCGGATGCATCAGAATCGACAATGGTCTATTCATAACTAAAAACTGCAACCAGAAATTTAAATATTTAAGGAATTAATGGTTTATTGCATATATAATGGGTATGTCACATATTAAACAAGTCATTACTATATACTTCTTGATTCATTACAAATATCTTATACATCAGATACATTTCATGATATGAAACCACAAAGTAAAGTTCCTTACCGATATCTTCCAATGTTGAAGGTTCTGTCTCTTTAGTCCTACTCTTATCTCCACTGGGTTTACCTTCACTCTCTTCATCCTTCTTATAATCATTTGGTCTAAGATCAGGACCAATATCCCTTACCCAGCTTGCAGCATAAAGCCTAGAGGCCTCCTTCAAGACCTAAAGAACAAAGACAGGTATTTAGTTTACTACTTATCTCCTAGAAAAAAATGCCTATTATTCCCTAGAGCATATGCAAATAATAGGTTCTTGAGCATTATTTGACATTCAAGTCATTAAAGTCACTATCAAGTAAGCAGAATGGTACTTAAAAGTGATTTAATCAATTCAATAGCTCCATGATCCAATTTCAACCCTGAACACCAGCTATGGCATTTGTGACGTTTTACAATAAATTGAGGTCAATAATACAAGCATCAGGTTTCTTTACTACTGAGATTTTGCTATTTTCTTTATGCTTCTTTAAAATTTGTAAAAAGGAACAAAAGCAAAAAAAAAAAAAATTAAAAAAAGGGGGCAAAATCATCATATTCGAGTAAAAATTGCAAATAGTTCAAATGTAAAGCCCTTTCAAACATACCTTCTTGATATAAAGGTAAAAACCAAGCATTTTCTTTTCCATAAAAAAGTAATTTTTTTATCATTCAAAAATCACTAGTATTTACCTTTACAACAAAAACCCTTTTGACTTTTTTTTTTTTGGAAACAAAAAGCAAATAGCAATACCAACAATGAAAAAGAGGTTAATTTGCAAACCAAACTCACTATTTTTACTATGATGGAGAAATGATAGAACCATGCTCTTAAACTGGCAGTAATATCTAAACCAAAATCCAATAGTAAAATAGTTTCTCCACTATATAAACCATCAAGAAATACAATTATATTTAAACAGGAAAAGAAAGAAAGGGAAAAAAAACCAGAAACCCAACAGCATTCATCATTAAAACGCAGAAACCAATCACTAATCTAAACTACAGCGGAAGAGAAATTGGGAAAAAAAAGCTTACCAAGAAACGCTCGTGCCAAGTCAATTTGCGGCGCTTTTTGATGTGGGGAGGATCAGGCAGCGAAGAAGGGAAAGCTATTTCTTTGAGATCGTATCGGATGTAGTCATACACTTTCCTGCAAACTACTTTCACCTTCATTTTAGGTTGATATAGAAAGACCCAATTTGATTAAGCTAATGAATATCTTTATTCTTTCACTGTCCAAAGATTTAAGGGAAGCTGCTGTTAACTGGGTTCGACAGTACTGAGGGCTTTTGATTTATGTTTTTTTTTTTTTTTTAAGGTTTTTATGTGGGTTTTACTTTATTGCAGTTTCGCAAACCCGGTTTTGGGAAGTTAAACTGTACGGTGTTGAGCGTACACGGTAGTTAGGATCGTATAAAACATTACTCCGGGATAATATATATTTTTTATTCAAATTATATCACATAATTAAATTTTAAAAATAATTATTATTTATAAATTATTAAAATAAATATTTATTATTTAATTATTATATGTAATGTATAATAATTAATTAATGTTTTGATAAAAAATTAATCTGAATCCAAAATAAAATCAACCACTTGAATTTGTTTAATCCAAATCTAGAATGATTTGAATTTAAATTTAAAATAATTCAAATTTAAATTAATTCAATAATTAAATTAAAATTAAAAATAACTCAAATATAAATTTTAAAAAATTTGAATCAGAGATGACTTTAATACAAAACAACCTGAATTTATTAAATTCAAAATATTCGAACTTGCTGATTGCCATCTCTGACTATATATACTTATAAATTACCTTCAATTCAATACTAAGCGAGATTATAGTTTTAGAAAAATGAAGTTCACTTCAAATCAAGAGACAGTTATTTACTCTCTTTTTGTTGTTCGGTAAAAAATAAGGCTACAAAGGCCCAACTAAAGTCTACATTGAGCCAAGCCCAATTTATCATAATACAACAAATTAACAAAACCAGATGGAGGAGATTTTGAAAGAGTGCATCCAGTCTAGGATCATAGCTTTGGTCAAGATTAAACCTGTATATTGGTTGAATCGGATCAAATTTGAGAATTTTTTTTTTTTTTTTATCTAAATCCATTTTGGATCGGATTTGGACCGATCGGCAAGCTCGTTCATTGTTCATTAAGTATTAAAATATTTAAAAAATTATTTTTATATTAATATTTTTATAATTAAAGTTTTAAAAAAATTTATTACACAAACAATAATGCGAGCCAGGTCGGACTGGCCCGAATAGAAAATTATTTTGCCCAAGCCTAACCCGAGTAGGTCGGATTTATCGGAGCAGGCGGATAACTCGGTCCTTGAGCAGGTCTAGTCAAAATTTGCTAAGAGATAATTATATCTATTAGTTTTTATATATTTGTTGGATTTTGTTTTGTTTTATTTTATTATTGACAGGAGTGTTGTGTTACGTTCTAAGTGATGCTTTCAACAGTTACAAACAACGGTGATATGCATGAGAAAATTAATGTAAAGAGGCTTAGGATAGTTTTGCAAGGTACGAATATTCTATAAACAAACTAAAGAAAGAGTTTAGGATTTCCCATTAGTAAATAAATAGTTTAATAAACAATGCATAGTATTTTGTTTGAAGGAGTAAATAAATAAATTATCTCATACAACGTCAATTGAATTTTTAAATTTCACAAACAATATTAATAAATTAACACATATCCCTTAAAGTATATTAAAAAATTAATTAAAAAAATAAAATATATGATAATTTTTTTAATTCTGCTTATAAAATTAAAAAAATTTACTATCAATATCTAACAAACAAACTCAAATAAATAATACATAGAGAAATACATTTTTTTAGGGCAACTTCATCATGTGTCTCTTAAGTCTTAATTAGCCTAGTTAGCTTTACCGAATAAATTATAGCAAAAGGTCTAGAGTTTGAGTATTCGATCATTTAACTCAATGATTAATACATAAATTTTTTCTCAAAAAATAGATTTGAATTCTCATTTCTTCAAATAAAGAAAAAAGTTCTAAAGTTCGGATTTCAACTCCTCCCCTTAAACATTCTTCCATGTAAGGGAAAAAAAAAAACTCTAAGTCAACAGAAGTTACATATATAACAAAGAAAGAACAACGACAGTGTAAATTAGTTTGTCAAATGAAAATTTGCTTATGTATGTAGATACTTGCTCAATAATTTTAATCAACCATAATATTAATATTGAAACTTAAATATAATAATTGGATTATTTTTTTTTATCAATTTAAGTTTTTGAGATATTGATCACTCAACTTAACATAATATTAGAGCTCTCAAGTTCAAATTCTAACAATCATTTTTTCTTTTAATACTTTTTGTTGCTTAAATCCTTCCTTAGCTTTGCGTATTTCTTCTACATTTGGATTCATGTGCAAACCCATTAATCATTCATTTGACTTGAACATGAGGGGGTGTGTTAAAATTTAAATATAATAATCATACATTTTTCGATTAACTTAAAATTTTGAAATAATTATCACCAATTTAACCATTAATATAACCTTATTTCATTATCATATACACATATTATATGATTCATGACATAAAGAAATCGTTTTACAAATACCAGTTTGTAGGCATGCATTAGATAAAAATAAATACTTAATCTATATCTTAAATAACCTAGCTAGCTAGGTCACCCAAAGTGTATATATAGGATATACATAGGGCAGAGAGAATGATGTATCTGAAAACGTTGAAAGAAAATGATGATAATGTCAAAATGTAGTTTTCTTGGAGGTGGAGTAGGGGAAAAAAAGCTGGCAATCAAAATTACAGGAGAAAGAGAAATGACTAGAGATCTCCAAATTGAAAAATATACAGCTTGGACTTGGAATATTCAGATCATGTAATAATCGGGGGTTTCCATACTCAAGTGCCAAATCCTGGAAACCTAAGATTGAATTGATTCTCTCTGACAAATTTCGTTAATAATTATGTCTTAAAAACGTTTGATTAGGAAAAAGACAATAAAAACATGCAGTGCACAACAAATAAGAAAATGAAAAAGACGTGCGTTGGGCACGTTTTTGCCACATAAAAACTTATTAATTAGCAGCAAAATCTCCTATACTTTTTCTCTACGAAGACTCTTTCAAAGTAAAATTCCTTTTTTCTTCTTCTTCTTCTTCTTCCTCTTCCTATGGATCAAGTCACGACCCAAACAAGATACCTGCAGCTTCCCTCTACCCCAGTCATAATCAAGAGAGAACGTTGCTATACTCTCTCTTTTGTCTTCATCTTAGTCTCCTTTATCATTGTTTTCAACCTTGGAGGATCTTCAGAACGGCTCGTTCTTTTCCGGTTTGGTAATTTCTTCCCTGCAGCTGCTCAGAAACTAATCCCAGACCAACAAAGACCATGGTTAGGAGGTGGTTGTGATTATTCCTATGGCAGATGGGTTCGGGACGAGCATTATCCAATTCAGCTGTACGATGAGAACTGCCCGTTTCTTGATCCTGGTTTTCGGTGTCGTCAGAATGGAAGAAAAGACGTAGAGTTTCTCAAATGGAGATGGCAACCCCATGGCTGTGATCTTCCTAGGTATGAATTTTAGAGGATGCTTCTTCATGCATAATTCTCTATATCTTTTCCTTTTGGTTTCTTTCTTTCGTGCATGATGCGTATATAAGAAGCTCAAACTCTTGCTCATAAGCTTGCAAGAATTACAATTGTGTTTCTTTTATGTTTACGATCCTGCTATCTCTTCCATATACAACTTGGTATTTGGCTCTCCCTTTTTTTTCTTAAATCTCTTCGATTGTTTCGATTCTGTTCTTTTCAAACCCAGATTCAATGCGAGCGACTTTTTGGAAAGGAGTCGAAATGGACGGATAGTGTTTGCAGGTGATTCAATCGGAAGAAACCAGTGGGAGTCCCTGATATGCATGCTAGCTCAGGCAGTTTCAAACCAGTCCACAATTTTCGAAGAAAATGGAAGCCCCATAACAAAACACAAGGGATTTCTTTCCATGAAGTTCCCAGGGTACAATTTCACCGTTGAATATTACAGGGCACCTTTCCTTGTTATCATGAATCGCCCACCGAAAGATTCAGCAGCTCAAGTCAGAGTAACCGTTAGGGTTGACGAGTTGCACAAGTATTGCAAACGCTGGATGGGAGCGGATGTTCTAGTCTTCAATACAGGGCATTGGTGGAATAAGGAGAAAACTGTTAGGATGTATTTGATTCTTGCTATCTCTCTCTTCATGGCCTCCATTTTTTTATAGCAGTTGCTTCCTAAATCTGGCATTAAGAAACAATGACAAAGATATCTTGCATTTTCAGGGGCTGCTATTTTCAAGAAGGGGAGAAAGTGAACATGACAATGGATGTTATGGAAGGGTTTCGAAGAACTCTGCAAACATTGAAGTCATGGATAACCAAGAATTTAAACCCGGAAAGGAGCCATGTTTTTCTCCGAAGCTATTCACCAGCTCATTACACGTAAGTAAACTTTAGGTCTACGGAACTTAAGAACCTGAACCCACAGTTTGGTATTTATTTTTTACTAATAAAATAGGAACTCTGAGTAACCTACTTACTAGGATTTAAATTGTGATCCAGATGTATTTTCGTTCGCATCACATTTATCGTAGTTACTGACGTAATAGATGCTATCACGGTCAATTGTGATAAATGTCGGTGATAAATATCAACGACGAAAAAAAACCGAAATCGCAAAACAATAACCGTAGCAGCAATGATCGATGAGTGTTTGATGTGTGAAACTTGCAGGAATGGCACATGGAATGATGGTGGCCTGTGTGATGCAGAAATGGAACCAGAAAAAAATTACAAAAAGCTTAAAGCAGAGCCTTGGAATAATCAATATATTGCTGATGTAATTAATCAAATGAAAAATGGCAACTGGAAGGTCCAGTTGCTAAACATTACATATATGACAGAGTTCAGGAAAGATGGTCACCCGTCAAGGCACCGTGAGCCAGGTACTCCTGCTAATGCTCCACAAGACTGCAGCCATTGGTGCCTACCTGGTATACCAGACACATGGAATGAACTTCTCTATGCTCACCTACTGTCAATGGAATTTAGGACCAAATGATTGCCAAACTGTGAAAATGACCAAAGGAAGAAACAAAAATTGGAAACCATCTGTTACCCTATATGAGGAGAATTGTTTCGACTTTAAAGGCTGCACAAGATCTCCATAGCTATTCAGGCTACTTCCTCCACATTTTCTTCAGAGTCCACTTCACTGGTTTCCATTTCATTCACTTTCTCAAGCTGCCTCAAGACATTTAACCTTTCAGGTCCATATATGGATGGTATCTGACATGAAACGGATTGTTAAAGCAAGACATAAACAAGAAGTATGACACACGAGAGCTGGCACATATCTTTGAATGGCAGCCAAAATGGCTGCATGCCAACAGTAGTAACCTGCAGGACATAATCTTATCCATCAGATTAAGACACAATAGATCGATAATAAATTGAATTGTAAATAAAAGATGACTGGAAATCTAGCAAACAAGTTTTTTTTTTTTTCTCGAGTCATGTACAGGTAATTGAGACTCTATTCCTTTTTAATTCTCTTTTAGTTTAAGGCTCGTTCAATAGTACTTGCCTGATATACCCTACATCCTAGATGTTTATGCTAATGCTTCATTAATCTGGAATCTGGATAGTTAGAAAAGAAAAAAAAAGGAGAAACCTGCAAATGTTAAAGATAAGTTACCTGAAAAAAGACTTCCAGATAACATTATAGGAAAAGTATTCTCTCTGAACTCAAATTTCAGTACCCAACTTATGCCATCAAATTATTAGCAAACGTTTTGCTCTTTTTTTTACCCAAGATGATAATTTAAGCGGAGGTTCCATAATGAATTTGTTATGTGGATAAGAAAGACAAAGTGATTGATCAGCAATGCATTGGCAGACACAGTGTTGACAGAATGATGTATTTTAACATACAGGAAGAAGCATCAAAGCGCCAATTGGAAAAACTGATGCTAAGTCAGTTAGAGTTCTCCAGAGGGCTTTCTTTTCTTTCTCTGCTAATTCATCCCCTATCAGGGCCCTTCTAAGCAACTCCATTGCATAGCAACATCAAAGGCTAGAATCTGAGTTCCTTGCAAGACATCCTGCATTCCTGCTCATTGATAAATGAATCAGATGACAGCATTCATGAGAAAATGATAGATGACTTCTTAACTTGAAACAGTGATTGTATACACCACAAAATAGTCAGACCATAAAATATTGATGACGAGTTTGAAATAATCAATATAAATCATTAAACACAATGACCTTATCAGGGGATCAGAAAATCTAGGATCATAATTCTTCTCAGATTTCATCAAAAAGAGGGGGAAAATTACATCAGATTTCATCAAGGATAAAGATCCGCGAAAAGTAAATAACAATGAGCTACATGATATACAAAATATATGCAATGCACTACCTCCTTTGGACAAAAACATTTATATCCGTGTCTCTACTATCACCTCGGGATAAAATCTCGCTTGCAGCTTGCAGTAGGGAATACAAGCAGCCTGAGAAAATGCATGAAAATTTAGGTAGCTTAAAGATGGAAACATACATACTTTATGAGTGCATTAGCATACAAGAATAAAATGTTTTTAAGATTGTTCTGGTAAGATTAAATAAGTTTAAATATAAATAAATTAAAAAAAATGCTCAAAATATAATCACATCTCTCAGTCGGGTGAAGAGAAAGTGTTCAAAATAAACAAACAACATTGTAAAAAAAGACTGACAAATTAGTCTTATAAAAACCACACCTTGAGAGCTGGTAGTACAAAAACATGCATCAAATTAAACATATAAATAAAAGCTCAAAGAACCAACCAAGACAAACCTGATAAGAGTGTTTTCACCCATGCATTCCTATCTACACCAAGCCAGGCCGTTGAAAACCAAGACAATTTTGATAATGAGCCTTGTTCTTTGATGGCTAGCTCAAAACCCTAGCTGCATCCTGTAAAGATTGAACGAGTCCATTACTATAATCTTCACACTGCAGTGATTGATTCAGTTTGACCCTTATCTCATCTACATCTGTACTTGTACTGGTTAGCGGACTCCTGTTTATAGTGACACCATCTTCAGCTGACGCAAGAGGAAAACGGAGTTCCATCCTTCTTGATTTACGAAAGACAGAAAAAATGTTTTCTATAATCCACCAGCCTGTGATTATCTGATGAAGTCAGCCTTATAAGACATTTCTTCCTCAAGTTACACCAATTTGTGAACAGAAAATCCAAGTTAGCCATTCTTTTGCAAGAAGCATGGGTTCCAAACGAATTACGTGAAAGCCATGGATTTGAAAACCTGCTAAAACACCAGAACCAGGAAGACGCAAGCTTTTCACACAGAATTGATAAAAGAATACCAACTGTAGCAGATACTTATTTCTTAGGGATGTCAACTCCTGATATTGTAACAGGCATATTTACTTATTTCTTTTCATCCTCCTTCTAGAGGGTTTCTAGTTTAATCTACAAACCACTAGGCAGCTCCTGGTTCTTTCTACTATTCAATTGAATTAGCAAAAATATATTCAGTGGCAGCAATTCCAAATGCCACATTGTCTGTTTTTAAAAGGTTTAAACTTAAAATCTCATAAAACAGCCTCTTAATTCACGCGAACCACTAAAATTTAGAAATACTTCATTTTTAAACTTAAACTTAAACCTGAACACTGAACAAGCAAAATTAAGTAAAAAAAATGCTTTAAAAAAACTGCAATGAGCTTTGGCCGGTTGTAAGAAAAACAAAAAAAAATCCAAAAAAAAAGGGAAAAAAGAACTTATCGAGCTGTTTGGCTTGCAAAGAAAACGAAACAATTCGCCAGAAATCAGACCTAAAAGAGTCGATTAATCAATTAAGTAACGATAAATTGTCTAAAAATAGTTCAATTTTTCTTCGCCTTTACATAGCTTTTTTCAGCCCCAAAATTGTACTTATCTGAAAATAGTTCAATTAAGAATTTTCGATGACTAATTTTGTACGGAATTCTCATAAATGAAAACCTAAATTACTCGGGCAAAACCAAAATTAAACAACCCTTAAGTACAAAAAAAAAAAGGAAGAATTTTAAGTACCTTGAAGATACTAAGCTTTGATGATGAAATTTAATCAACATGTCCGTAGACATGGCTCGTCTCCTTTCTTTTTGAAAATTGAGAGAAATCCAAAGAAAGGGTTTGATTTTGGCGGGGTTTGGGATGTTGCCGTGGAGCTAACTGCTACGTCTAAGGATATGAAACCTTAGTAGGGTAAACTTCTGGCTCATTTTTTAAGCGTTTGATTTTATTTGGGCCTCTTCCATTTTTCATAAGCCACCAACTCCATTATCGTTTTTGGGCTTTTTTTTTTTTTCCTCCTAAGATTTTGGATAAATACACACATTTATTTCAATCTTTGATAGACATTTATTTTTACGGATATTATAAATTTGATATTAGATTTATGATCCATAATAAATTTAAAATGAATTCAGATAGAAACCCATAATGAATTTAAAATGAATTTAGATAGAAACCTTTAAATATCATATATTTGAATCCGTTTTTATTTTGATTCGGATAGTGTCGAATATTTGAATTCGTTATCCGAATTCGATTTACTTATACGGATTCAGATATAATTTTTTTGAAAAGAAATTGGATTTTGCAAAACCAAAACAGATTAAACTGGGCCAAAATGTGAACCCTAGATAGTTATAATTGACTTATAACAAGTACATAATAAGAAGAATAAAACTGGCGCAGTTCAAGAGTGTTCTCTACAAGGATCACTAGCACCTTAAGAGTCGCTTTTGCATAAGCATAGGGCCATTGTCTAATGGCATCATCTAATCAGCTATAAAACCCGCGGCTGTTGCTGATGCCTTAGCTCCCTACTACAATCGAGATTAAATTGCATACTCCCTAAGCTTCTTAGCTGCATAAGATTATCGTGATGACAAAAAAGCAGCTTAACCAATAACTTAACAAAGAAAAATAGTAACATCATCACCAGCACCAATCAAAACAAGATATCATCTCCCACTCTTCCTATTTAACACTCACCAATTTGATCATCTATTCAGAAATCTGAACTAATCTTCCTAATGAAAGAAGATTTCACCAAGTTATTTGAATCTATGTTACTCGGACTCGAGTGTGAGTGTCGGACACGGGTATGTTTGATTTATTCTAAGTTTTTCCATGTATTTGGAGGGTTCTTGGGGGATCAGATCATACCCATGTCCGGATATGCGTCGGACATGGGTGTCGGACATGGGTACTTCAAGAAAAATGAAAAACCAGAGCAACATAGATTTGAATCATTGGCGTAAACTTGACATGCTAGCTACAAATTATACGCATTCATATCACATTGATGAGGTAATGGAGGTACAGCTAGGGCTGTAAACGAGACACCTGTGCTCGCAAGCTACTCGGGTTCGACTCGAAAAAAATTCGAATTTGACTCGATCATTGTCGAGCCGAGCTCGAGCAGCTCGAGCTATCGAGCGAGCCGAGTTCGAGCATTTTAATACTCGACTCGAGTAGCTCGCGAGCCTAATCGAGTTTTTTTATTTTAATATATATTTTTATTATTAAATTACAATCTTACCCTTAATACATATATATACTTAAAGCAAACCCTAAAATCTTAGTTTCTCTTTACTACTTCTCTGCTTTTCCGCCTCCTTCCTTCTTCTTCCAACAATTTTTTTTTTCTCAGCTCATCTACAAGCAGTCGTCACCCCTTGCAAGCCACCCTTTTCTCCCAGCCAACGGCAGCTAGCTCACTTGTAGCAAAAACTGCTTCTCCCCCGAGAGTCTTGATGAGCAGTTCTGTGAACACTGATGTGAGGTTGTGAGTTTTTGCTAGGAACAAGATTTGTGGTTCATACAGTGTTGCTGTGAATCTAACCAAGGCCCTCTAAGTAAACAGTTGCATGCCTGCTAGTTCTTGTTCCTCTTCTTTGGATTAGAAAGATTTTCTCAAGGATTGTGGGGGCGACATTCTTGTTCAGAAGAGCAAGGTTGAGTGTTAGGTTCTGTTGGGGGAGTTTTGCTAGAAATTTTGCTGAAACTAAATGTGAAAAAATTGTATATGAAACGAGCTCGAGCTCGAGCTCGAGTACATAAATTGAGTAAACGAGCTTTATCGAGCCGAGCTCGAATAGTTCGATTATATCTCGAGCCGAGCTCGAGCTTAAAAAATGGTGTTCGGTCGAGCTCGAGCCGAGTTTCGAGCAGCGAGTTTCGAGTCGAGCTCGAGCTCGAGCAGCTCATTATTCGAGCTCGGCTCGGCTCGATTACAGCCCTAGGTACAGCAATATAACATAAACTAATCTTAGTTAAAAGATAAAATAGTTTCTTCGATAAAGAGAAGCTAATCAATATGAGTAATTTATAAGATATAAGACCATCTACCTTAACCGTTCTTCTTGCAGCCAGCTTTAAGTATCTGCTACTTCAACACAGTCTATGTGCATCATATCCAAGCAACTATAACAATTACTAGAAGGCTAAAACAACCTATGAACTTTGCCAATGTTCTTTACTAGATTCTTTGAACTTGAGACTTTAAAGCAAACTTCTATCACTTCTTGCTTCTAGTGCTGAGCGGTCCTCTGGGCTGATAGATGGATCTGAAATCACTAAAACCCACTATTATCATTGTCCGAATGAATTACTAAGATAAGATGTTCTGTATGTAACATAAGATTGTACCTAATTCTCACTGCCAGTGTCTTTGAAATGTATTTTGTCTATTGGATCAGGAGGTCCCCTTGCAATAGGCATTCCACCACCAAAATTATGTTTGGGTTTAGCATAGTCCACAAAAATAACACGACCATTCAAATCCTGTCAATAATCACTTTGTTATTTCTGAAACTATTAAGATCTCAATATATAAGATAAAGGAAAGGAAAAGAATGATGTACCTTTCCGTTCATATCAGCTATTGCTTTCTCAGCATCATCTTCAGATGCATAAGTAACAAATCCAAAACCTTTTGATTTATCTGAAACTCTATCCAATACAATTTTGGCTGATAGAAGTAACAATGTTAGTATAAGTTTACGCAAACCAATTCTTAAAAGCCTCAGACTATTGCTCAATATCATGACAAAAAAGGGATTCAATCACCTTCTGAGTACTAACCTTCCATAACTTGACCATACTGAGAAAATGCATCTAATAATCCTTTCTCCGTGGTGTAAAAGGATAGACCTGTTTACAAAAGAAAAATTTCAAAGAATGTAATGAGTAAAGGAAGTAGTACTATGAGATTAGGCAAATATCTATTCAGTGTTACAACTTTCACTATTGACTGATAAAAATACCAATGTACTCAGATGTTATAAACTGACTTAGCATTTGGGTTTCTTGATTTCAACTTATTTCAGCCTAATTGCCTAAACATGTATTTTCAATTACTATGAATTAATTGAATTTCCCATTTATAATTGAAATGAGCTGGAGCAGGAGGGAATATTTTTCAAAGGAATATATGTCATTATTGATCAAGTATTTCTATTTAAAGAATAAGCTGAGGATTCTCTATCAGAAAATATTAAGGTAACATATAATATAATACAAAGAGATTGAGATCAGTAAATGAAAAGTAAGAATAGTAGTAGATATTAGGGAAAACAGAAGTGGAGGAAAGTGAGAGAAAAAGGGTACCTCCAACGAAGAGCTTAGAGGCGATACCTCTGTGGCAAATAAGAAGGGCTGGTGGAATAAGGGAAGAGGGTTTTGGGGTTCCGCCAATAAGTCTTCTGAGTGCCGCCATGTCCACTGCAAAGACACAGAGGCGAGAGCAAAGCAAGTAAAGAAACAAGCGGAGTTTCTTCAACCTCCCTTTGTATTGCCGGAGGCCCAGAGCCACAATTGAGAATTGACAATACTATGTGATTGGGCGGGCTCAACCTAAATGAAGCTGCTTTCTACATGGGCCTATTTATTTGAAGTCGATTGCCGAAATACCATTTTAGAGTCTAAAATCAAATCCCTTTGCATCATTAAAATTAACAATTTTAAATACTAACACGAATATATTTAGATATTATTAAAATAATTGACACAACATATTTAATATATATTATAATTGTATTTAAAATTTTAACACGTTTAATAATTTTATATCGTGTTCATGTTTACACAATTAATACAAAAATACGAAACACGATACATATACAAATTATAATATCTATGTATCACTGCTGGTTAGTTTAATTTAATTTAAAGTAAGATTCATTCTAATTCTAGGATGCAGATCAATTTTTTAATTAACAGTTGTTATCCTTCTTCGGAAAGATTAAGGTCCACGTTTCAAATTCCTTCTTTCTCATCAACCTCCAAAATGTTCATAGAAGACTATTTTATTATCTTTATTTATTTTACTTTTTTGCTGAATTCCACATAACATAGACAAAGTCACTGTTATAAGGTAAAATCAAATTCCAAAATGAACCCCCCATTAATGTTCCATGCAGAATGATGGTTTCATACTTTCATATCAAGTTTCACCTAGACTTAGAGAATGATGGTTTCATACTTTCATATCAAGTTTCACCTAGACTTAGAGGCACCATAATACGAAAAAAATAATTAAAATATAATATATAAAAAAAATAACACAAATATGTCACGAATACACGAACATATCAAAATTTATATAACACAAATTATTTTTAACATGTCAAAATTTATATAAATATATAACATCTTAAACACAATCATAAAAAAAAAAAAATACGAACACGACACGAATACATGAGTTATTGGATCTAGCTTCAGCAATTGCCATGGTTTGTTCAGCTCGGTCACTTCCCCCTCCAAAAAAAAAATACAATGACATAAAATTTGGACAAAATGGTGTTCTTGCTATATTTCTCAAGTAGCTAAACAGTAAATTTTTTGCAGTAAAGTCACATTAGCTGAGTCTTTTGACAAAATACTAGCATAACCCTAAACATCCGAGGAGCTTACATCATACATATTAAACATTTTAAGGAGAAGAAAAGAAAAAGACAAGTTCTATTCCTAGTATAACACTCCACCAAAGAAAAGATACAATGATGTCAAAACCAAACTTCCAATACTTCCAAGAGTTGGAAAGAGCCGACAGCAGCAACTTCTCATACAAGTTGACAGGACAGAAAGGTCATACTATAAACAGAATCAATTTTACAATCATTGAGCAATCAAAGAAATCTGGCAAGGGGAAGTCCAATATCTTTAAAGAATAAACACCAAATTAACCCTCAAGCTCTGTTTCAATGTCCATTGCACACCTCGGACTTTTACATTGTTGAATTAGGCATTCAATCTTCTATAACTGACTCGTTCAACTAAAACCATAACAGATTAGAGTCCATGTAAAGACATGCCATAAGGTTGCCTGAAATTCCCGAACTGAAACCAACGTTGTAATTGTTCACCTTATCCTCCACTCACTACAGCTGCTGCAATCCACCACCCTCAGAAAATGCACATCTCCGAAAGTGGAGAAAATAAACACTCTCCAGATACCAACGACAATGGATCTCTCCCTCCTGAAAGTAAGCTCAAGGGTGCAGAGAGAAAATGGTGACAATTGATAAGAGAAGAAAGCAAGGATTGACGACATGGATGGAACAATGGTGGCCTTGTTTGCTGTAGGGAATAAAGGTGATTTTTAATTTCTCTTTCTTCTCTCAGCCCTAAAATTTCAGTTTTGTTCAAGAATGTTGAAAGTTTAGGTTTATTTTTATTATGCAGGCTACAGCCCTTTTGCCACATCAACAAACTAGAGTCACATTTTAATTTTATGCATCAACTCCAGCATTACAAGCTTGCATGCTAACAGGGTATGTTTTCACACTTTGTCCTCCATTAACAATTAGGGAATAGACCGAATCAAGTGTCAAAGTTGAGATACCTGACTGAAGAAAATAAAAGTATATGGTGCACATGGAACTTTGAAATGAAGTTTTGAGGATCAATTTTAGAGGCTCAGGAATGATGCACCTTTTGCAATGCCTGGTAGAACATGTCAATGAATTGATCATCCTGCATAAGAATGACAAAGCAAAGAGTCAGTCAATAACAAGAAGCCTACACCATAAGGAGGCTTCAAATTATGTATACATGTGCATTCACCAGAGATTTATTAGTGGCCTTCCAAGCATACCACACCAAGTTCAGTCTTGAAATGTTAGGAAGAATTCTCATCAATATTATTCCAGAGGTGCAAAGATATACAAAGTTGGACACTACTACTTATTGCATCTCTCTTTTCATAGTATGAAGAGTAATAAGTTTTTTCTTTATTTATCTTCCTTTTTTTTCTTTTTAGTATTTATATTTTGGCTGAATGCTAAATAGTAATCATACTCAAGCCATATGAGCTGCTATTAATTAACATTATAAGTTAAAAACAGGAACCAAGAGGCAGAAAAATTATATAAATACCTGAACAAGCATAAGTAGTGCATCGCGGACTTTATCCCTGCTAATAAGAGGTCCATCATGCAACGTAGGTGGCACACCAGGAGTGAGAGATGCAGGTGGAGTAGGTGGTGGAAAGGGTTGAAGCAGAGGAGTGCCATAAGGACGTTGCAGGTTGAGGGGTGGATGAAGAGCAGAAGTAGTTGGTGTTGATGAAGAGATAGGTGGCATCATCAATGATGACGATGATGAGGTAGGGGGTGCAAAAAATAAAGAAGGCTTAACGAGATTGGTTACTCGGTTGCTGCTACTTAATGAATCAAGTGAGGGTGGAGCGGAAAGAGGAAGGGATGACACTGGTGGAGTTGGCGTAGGAGCAGAGATGACAGCTGGTGCATGAGAAGACAGAGGGGTGGTTGTGATAGAATGGTAAGGCTGTATTGAATTTGTACCATTTGGAGCATTAGTTCTGAGATTCATAGCAGCCTGAAATTAGTGAACAAAATAAGTTTGAGAACAGAGACATTGGATAAATATCAGGTCTTGAAAAGCCAAAAGGTGACTGTCAGCAGTGGACATACACTAAAGAAGTTAACAAATGATGAATCTTCAGGTGCATCAGTAGCAGGAGAGGCAGTTGCTGGCGGCTCCAAGGGGCCTTCTATTACAGACATGCTAGGAACTGCTTCTAACTCCTCAAATTCACTGCATTATAGTAACGAATAAGCTTAGAAAACTTGGACACTATAGGAAGGTAAAGAAATTAAGGATGTGACTACCAGCATATACCACCAGGAGGAGCAAGATAATCTAGTATAAGGATTGTGGATTTCCAAGGATCAACATCAAAATCATTAAATTCCGTGATAATCATTTATATTACACCATGTAGATGCTTGTTTTCTGGCTAATCATAACATTATAAATTTACCCATGTGACTTAGCATGTCTTGCAGGTATTATCTATTGAATTACTTATAACAATAAATATTTCATGTAAAGCTCGTCTCACTCACCTACTTCCAGCATATAGTACCAATTCCAATTCTTAATTCCTTTTCCTACATGTTCCCTATTCTCCAGTTCCTACTTCGTATTCTGTCCACTTGCTATATCTTCTATTTCCTTCACCTGCCATGACATTTGGCACCCCACAGTCCACTCTAGTCCTCCTCTCTACCACCTTTACCTCAATCCTTCACTTGTTTGTAATGCTACCTTACCTCATACCCATAAGGACCCTCTATACATGCAAAACAAACAATTGACAAAATGCCATATGGGGTATCCAACAAACTAATATGAAAGGTAAAACAAATACATACATCCCACAAGCTGCAGGGGCAAATTCAACAGTTAAATATGTTCTAGGGCTTTAAAAAAGCAATAGCTTCCTTATAGATGCTTCATAAAAATCATTACCTTTTGCTTGAAGATACTTTTGGCTTTGTAGGAACTTTTGAATATGCATTAAGGATTCTGCGAAGAAGACAACAAATACAATGTTACAATTCAAATCACCAAAGAAACAGACCCATAACTTCTCTTATTGAATTATAACTCACCAAACACATTGACATAAATTTGTTTTGAATGCTTTCATGGTATATTCTTAAATTAGGAAAGTTTAAATATTGCTGTAAATGCAAGGGGCTTTTGTTTTAGATATGGCAACATACCCTAGTGCATATCATTAACAAGTCTACACTTGATAGTTTGTGGAGCTAAAAACACAGATATTATTGGTTTGACATTTTAGAGTGCATTGACCCCACTTATCTAGAATCTTGTCACCAAATTTTTGAATACTTAAAAATTAAATCAACCAGAAGAGTGTTGGCAAATCAAAACCACACATCAAAAGAATGCCTTCAACTACAAAACCCTGTCTTTGGGTGAAAATAATCATTAAGTAATAAAGAAAGCACAACATATAAGATATCAAGAATTTAAACCTCCATCTTTGAATTCACTTGGAATAACCATGCTCAAAGTCAGCTAAATGGACAAAAACAAGGAAGATGATGTACCTACTAAAGAGGTTTGCGACATCCTCACATTCACGAGGATTATAGAACCAAATGCCATTAACTTCTTGTGCCGCATTTCGATACAACAAGTATGGGACTTGAACCTCGTACTCAAAATCTCCCAGTAGATTCTCCACTAAATTATCTGTTTGTTAAAAACAGCTTTAATACCAAATCAGGCAAAAGAAAAGTCCATGCTAATTCATTAAGATTAAGAATTTCCACCTGTGTTACGCCGATTCATTACAATGAACTGGAACCGAGGTTGCGTATTCCTTAAAAAACAAGGACACAATCATCAATCTTACTATAAGCTAAATCAATTTCCCAAGTTAATTACTTGCTTCTAACAAAGTTAATGCTAAAAAAAAAAAAAAAACACAAAAACATTGACTTATTTTACCTCTTAACAACAAAGAGAGATCCTTCAACATCTTTTCGACTCTAAATATAAAAACAAAAATTATTAAAAACACAAAAGAGAAAGGATCTAAAGCTGAAAAGTGAAAAACTTGGAAGTTATAGACCAAATCAAAAATAAAAAATTAAGATCCCAAATAGCTAAAAATAGATTTGCGAGAAAGCGAACCCATTGATTACTATCGATGTTGAATTCGTAGAAGGTGACGTGAGCGGCAGTGATCAAAATCTCTTCTATGAAAGGATCGATTCGCTGGAGAACAGTGAGATTGAGCATCTTCGTGCTCTGTTGATCGAGATTCGGCATCAATTTTCCAGTCTGAGACATTTTCCGATTCGATTAATTTGAAACCCTAAACCCTATATTCGATTTTCTTGATGATTTTCCCGGGATTTTTTTTTTTTTTTTTTGGGTGTTGTAACGTAAACGATGTTAGGAGTTGAACACTCGTCAATCAATTCTCTAGCTATTCGGCAGTTAGCACTTAGCAGTTTACTTTACTGGTTCCTAAATGACCAAAATAGCCTTTTACCCTCTCGAATTTATAAAAAAAAAAAAAAAAAAAAAAGGTGAAAGAAAATTTAAATTGAATCAGATAAATGATAATAAATCCATATAAAACTACCATTTTTATTAAAAAAAATTCTTACTTACAATTATTAAATATATACAACGCAATTGTATTATTTTATCTTAAATTATTTTAATTAAAATGGTACCATTATCTACAAGTTATAGTAGCTCTCCTAATAGAAGCTCTGTATCTGATTATGTTTACAAGATTTTTACATAGCAGGAGAATGATTAGCAAAATTGATAGAAGCTCCATTGTAGAGGTTTCGCGGCATGAAAATTACTAGCAACATCGTAAGGAAAATGGAACTTTTTTCCAGAGTAATGTGGGACATATATAACAACAAATTCCATGCGCGGCTGCACATGATTTCATATGTTTGAATGCTACTATTTCAAGTCATTGATTGGATATACAATACTAAATAAAAAGAGAAGAAAGTAAAAGAAAAAAAAATTGAAAAAAATATATATACATATATTTTTTGTTTAAATAGTTAAAATTAATAAATAAATAAAAAAAAATCCTGCTAATCATTGTTTAATTAAAGAGTAAAACAAAGGAAGAAACTTATTATAATAAAAAATTTCAATTATAATTTTTTTTTATAAAATAACATATAAAACATAAAAAGGGTAAAAAAATATTTTACACAATAAAATATATTTTATTTTATTTTTCTAAATTTAGGTATACAAAAAATAGACATTTGAAAAAAAAAATAAGAGATGCTCGACTTCTTTCATTTTTTTTTTATTAATTTTATTTTACCTAAATAAAAAAAAATTATCATTCTTTTTTACTTTACTTTCCCACTCTCTGCCCTTTTTGAAGCAAAACCCAACTTATTTCAAAGAGTCTACTAAAAGTCCCATGCTTGGTCAGACAATGACCAGCTAACCCGAACACGAGCTGCAATTGCAAACAAAAATAAAAAAAAATTATCATTCTTTTTTACTTTACTTTCTTTTTCCACTCTCTACCCTTTTTGAAGCAAAACCCAACTTATTTCAAAGAGTCTACTAAAAGTCCCATGCTTGGTCAGACACTGACCAGCTAACCCGAACACAAGCTGCAATTGCAAACAAAAACAAGTGGATCGATCCAGCAAGATGATTATAGGGCTCACTATATGGCGCTGTACCAGAGTTTCAAAACAGTGCAACCGCTTGATCCTCAACGAATCAAAAAAGAAAAAGGAAAATATTTTCATATGTAAGGACGAAGATGGAGCAGGAGAACAGACAAGAGAGAGCGGAAAAGGATAAACCTTTGATAAATATCCTTTGAACTCCCATCAATATATCTCTCAGCTTAGCGCCCTAATCAGTTACATATGCAATCCATTTTTCAAGTGATCAACTTAATTTATTTATCATTTTCTATTAGAATTAATGAAATTCGAATTTAACTATTTGAGTATAAAATATATGCATTTATCATTGTGTCAAAAGTTTGTACGCAATGATAATTAACTTTATCCTTAATTTGCAATTATTTTAATTTGAATAATTTTAGTAAATAATTAGAGGTTATTGATAAAAAGAATTATTACCCCAACATCTGTGTGAGAAAAAATTGTATGAAATGATTACTTTAAGTCGGCATATATCTTTTCATTCAAATTATGTCACCTAATCAGATTTTTTTTAAAAAGTTAATTATTTATTAAACATTACATGTAATAATTAAATGATAAATATCTATTTCAGCAATTCATTAATGATTCTTATAATTAATAGATGACTTTTTTTAAAATCTAATTACATGACATGATTTGAATGAAGAAAAAAAATATGCTGACATAAAATAATCGTTTTATATAATCTTTTATCCGTGTGTAATAAGTACTAAATGTAAAAGGAAAGATAGAAAGACTTATGTTTTAATTTTTGGGATAAATTTTTCTCGTGTATATATACACTTTTTTTTTTCTGACATCACTTTTTTAAAATTATAAAAAAGTCATCTTATTCTTTTATTTTTAAAAATGTCATCACAAAAACAATTACGTGTATATTTGTATGTATGTAGCATTGTCATATATATATATATATATATATATAATTTATATTTGATGCACTGACACTGTTAGAAGTTATAGTTATCTGTATTTATTTTTAAAGGTTTTTAAATTTTTATGTTTATTTATTAATGAGGTATTATTATGTGGTTCATTGATAGAGTATAGACTTATAAACTGACAATGAATCAAATATAAACCTATATATATATATATATATGACTTTAAATATTTTGAAAAGCTTGGAAGCCTAAATCTTTGCTCGTATTTCTCTCACCATATGATAGTATAGACCATATATATCACAGAATACAGATAGAGACAATTAATTCAAGAGTTTATATTATATGCATTATTAGTGTATAAATGTTATATGCTGTTAGTTAATGCATCACAAAATGTCACATCATTTATCAATAAATTTTAAAATTTTAAATCCTTAAAAATAAATTTTAAATATTTAATTTAAGATTTGTGATTTTAATTTTAAGAGCCTTTAAATTTTAATTTTACTCATTAAAAATATGACAATTTAATAATAACATGTCCAAGGGCCGGGCTATTCGTTCAATCCCGAAGGCCCGTCCATATTTGGGAAGGCTTGGACAAAAATATTAGGCCTCAAAAATAGGCTTGGGTAAAAAAATAAGGCCCGTTTAAAAAATGAGCCAGACCTTGGCTCTAACATTCAATGCCCGAGCCGGCCCAAGCCCGACCCATTTTTTAATTAAATAATATATTATTTTTATTTAGATATATATTAGGTAATTTATGTCATATAAAGATTATATATATATATAATATTATAGTGTAAACATTAAAAAATATGTTAAGTTGTCTATGTTTAAAAACTTAGATGTTGTTTGATAAACTGAAAAATTAAGTACTGAATTTATAAGTATTGAATTTGTATTATAAAAACTGTTTGGTATATTACTGAAAATTAAGTATTGAATATGACAGTATTGTTTGATAACTGTAAATATTAAAATTTGAAAATTATTCATTTCAAAATTTTAAGCCTATTAAAGTAATATTTTATAGTTCTTGATAAAAAATAAAAAAGTAATTTAAATATCTCATTTTTGTAAAAAAGAGAGAGATAATTTAGTTCAAATATAAATTTTTTAGAATAAAATTGACTTAATATTTTCTACATTAAGTGATAAGTAGCTCTTTACCTACTTATCTCATTTAACACTTTTTTTGTTGAAAATTTTCTATTAAGTAAAATTTAATATGGATTATCAAACACATTGAAAAAAATTAAATGTTGAAAATTTTCATTTTCAATACATTGAAAATTTTCAATGGTTTATCAAACACACCCTTAATAAAAGAAAAAAAATAAAATTATTAAAGATTAAATAATAAAAAAATAAGAAAAAAATAATAAGGGCTAGCCTAAACAGGCTTGGGCTATTCATTTACAAATATGGGCGGGTTTGGATAGATTTGAAGCTCATATTTCGAGTCGGGCTAGGCTTGGACAAGCAAATATAATATTGATACCATATATAGGCCCGGTCCAAATACGACCCGACTCGACCCATAAACATATCTATGCATTGATAATTTATTATATTTATACACCGATAATATATTAAATATAAATATTTAATTCAAACTTGCCAACTACTTGAGAATTTCTCTCATTCACTTGAACCTAGCTCCTTCACTCTTGGAAACCAAAGTGTTGATGTCTCTACCTAGTTTGGTTATCAATACACAGTAATATATAAATAAAGAAGGTGTGAATTCATCAATTAAAAAACTCTAAGGAGGAAGTCATCCCATTAATGATAAGACCTTGGAATTCTTCATCCATATAATCAATGGTAGACCTGGTAATTTATATATTTGTGTCGTGTTTGTATATTTTTTTGTGTTATAATTATGTTTAACGTATTATATATTTATATAAATTTTAACACGTTAATAATTCGTTTTATATAATTTTTAATACGTTCGTGTATTCATATCGTTTTCATATAATTTTTTTCGTGTCATATTGTATTTTTATTATTTTTTATATTATATTCGTATTATATTTAAAATTACCAAATCTAGTCGATAATATATTGATCTTACCAATACAAGGAAATGATGATGAATTCAAGCCCTTGGGATGGCGGAATAAACACGTGAAAACTTAGGCAGCTCGTGGAAGATTGACCATTAGCTTTACCTTCCCTTCTTTCATTTGAATTTCAATCCCATTTATATTCTAGCATGCATCTAGCTATAGCTATGGCTCCCCTTTAAAGTTTTTAAAACTTCACACTGCTAAATAACCAAAAATCTATTCATCTCTTATGTTTTAACCTACATTTTTCTGTCTTTTTATATTTGCATGATCAGTTAGTTACATATGCATTCACATTTTTTCTAGTACTATTGGAGAGGAAGAAATTAAATCAAGGAAGTTCATATCCCAATTCCCCCGAGTGTTCTTTTTAGCAATATTGTAAGTCTATTTCTCTCTTGTCTCAGTCCAAAACAAAATTTTTGTTAGAGAAATGCATTTGTTTTTCTTTCATAGGGCTTTCCAGCAGCTTTACACTAGTGCTTCTTTATTTATTCTCAGTGTTAAAAAAAATCGGATCGAATTGGCCGATTGGATCGAAAACTAGTGGTCCTTCTGATCCGTCAAAACATAGAATCGAAAATTCTCCGAACCGAAAAAAACCCGATTGAATCGGTAAAAAACCGAAAAAAAGGATTGTAAACTTAATTTTTTATTTTTTATTTTTATAAAAAATTTATTCTATGTGATGAGATTTGAATTTTTAACCTCTTAAATATATTAAAAATAATATCATTTAGCCAAATACCTATTTTTTAAATACTTATTATATTTAATATTTATTTAATATTTAAATTATTTTTTTAATGCAATCAATTTATTCAACTGATCCAACCTATCGGATCAATGATTTAATTTTCGCTCCGTTTTTTAAAACATTGCTTAATCTTTTCAAATAAGGAAAGAAAGCAAAGTGATAATTTTCTTTTGGCTTAAATATAAAAAAATAAATAAATTATTTTGCATCTTTGACCTACAAATTTAATATAAAAATTTGATGGGATTTCAACTTTTACCAAATGATCAGTTTACTTTTTTTTTTTTTCTTTTGATGAGCTTTCCAGTTTCCAACAATTCATGGTTTTTGTAATGTACTTTTGATTTTAATATCGTTCACAATATCAATTTTCTTTCCCAATATAAAAAAAATATATATTTACATTTGGATGTATTTAATTTTGTCACTAAATTATAACCCAATCATTTTGTTGTGATCAAAACTTATTGTGATCTTTGACCTAAGATTTTAAGACGTTTAGATAATTTATATCAATTTGGAACAATATGATGAACACCGTAATGTTTTAAAGTTTATATAACATAAATTATTGACATATCAAAATTTATATAAATATATAACATTTTAAGTACGATTATGATACGAAAAAAATAATAAAATACGACACAAATACACGAATTATTAAATATAATTTTAAGCATCTTTGGACCAAATAAAAGAAGCTACAAATACAATTTAACTTGTTAATTAATATTAATCTGTTCTGTTCTAGTTATATGCAGTGATTCAAAGACTAATTTCTTATTATTATTCCAATACCAGTAATTAAACCATGCAAAACCCCTCAGAGAAGAAAGCAGGCGTCTACACTTACATAGGTCAGTGGCCAATTTACTCCGTAGCTTGGTCCGTCCGCAATGACAAAAGATCACGCCTAGCCATTGGCAGTTTTCTTGAAGACTACAGCAACAAGGTGGAACTTGTTCAGTTCAACCTTGACACATCCGATTTCACCACCGACAGCCGCCTAATTTTCGACCACCCTTACGCTCCCACAAACCTAATGTTCTTCCCATCTGATAATACCTCCAATCCCGACATGATTGCCACCTCTGGGGATTTCCTTCGTCTTTGGGAAATCCACGATGACCACATCAAGCTCAAGGCCTTGTTTAATGGCAACAAGAGTAGCGAATTCAATTCCGCCGTAACTTCTTTCGATTGGGCTGATTTCGATACTCGTCGAATGGCTACCTCCAGTGTTGATACTACTTGTACCATTTGGGACATAGAGAAGGAAGCTGTAGACACCCAATTAGTCGCGCACGACAAAGAAGTGTTTGATATTTCTTGGGGTGGATTCAATGTGTTTGCTTCAGTGTCCGGAGATGGTTCAATAAGAGTTTTCGACTTAAGGGACAAAGAGAGATCGACAATAATTTATGAAAATCCTGTTCCGGAAACTCCATTGTTGAGGCTAGAATGGAACAAGGCTGACCCCAGGTTCATGGCCACTGTAGGAATGGACAGTAATAAAATTGTAATAGTTGACATTCGGTTTCCAACTACACCATTGATGGAATTATGTAAGCATAAGGGGAGTGTGAATGCCATTTCATGGGCGCCATTCATTGGAAAGCAACTGTGTTCTGCTGGGGATGATTCAAAGGCTCTAATATGGGAGGTGGTGGGCTCAAGTTTCCGATCAGATCACCAAAATGGAGGAGACATGGAACCCGAGATGTGGTATGGATCAGCGGCTGAGATCAATCATGCTCGGTGGTCTCCTGTTGAGTTGGACTGGATTGCCATTACTTTTCTGAATAAATTGCAGCTCTTGAAGGTCTAGGGAAATTTCTGACTTAGCATAAATTATATGTTATGATCCGGTTTTAGGATAAGTGTCAAATATATGGGTATATTTAATTTTTTAATATTTTTTTTATATATTTAAAGGATCATATCTTATACTCGTATCCGAATATGTATCAGACACAATTGTCAAGTACAAATACAAAATTATGAGCACTTATAGTTAAATCCTTATAAAATAATATTATTAGGATTAAAAAATATATTTAATTATCGATAAATTAATAAATTATTTATTTATCGATAAATTAATATTTATTAATTTATAAAGAATTTTAAGTTTTTAATCCTTATATATGTATATTATTATTTTCTTTTAGGTGGAGTATGGGGTGATCACTCTTCAAATCATGGTGATCTACACATAGTGAATAGATCACTATGTTTGGTAAGTACTCAATGATTCTACATGTTAGTGATATTGGATCACCGAGAGTGATCAAATCACTGCCTTAGAGGATGATCTAATTCTCATCTAAAAGGGTGAGAAACTTTTATTACTATGGTGAAGTGATATGTAAAATCAACTATAGTCAATATTACCCATTTAATATGTGAATTAAAAATTTACCTTCTCTCAAAATATATTTATTTTATAAATTTTATATTTTAAAACTAATATTCATTTTACCAAGTTCAAAAAATAAATTTAGTGTTAATTTTTTTTTTAATTATGCTTTTAATAGATATAAGTGATTTTTTAATTCAAATATATTTTTTTTTACATAATTTATATTATAAATATTAGTTTACTTATAAATAAATAAGTTTACTTATAAATAAATATATTTGTTAATTTTATAATTAATTATACCTAATTATAAAGTAAATAAAAGATTACTAATATTTTACAAATTATTATTTTTGAATAACATTAAAATCATTAACTTATGTAATTATTATAATATGCACTGTTATTTTGGTACTTTTAAATAAAATAATATTTAATTTTATTAATACTAAACACAGTGATTTTTAATTTTCAAAAATTAATGATTATTAACCAAACAAAGTGATTACAAATCAGGAGTGATAAGATCATCCTATGTGATGAGATCACCTAAGTGATTAAATTATCATGGTGATACTAAAAATTATACCAAACACTAGGATACATGAGTGACTTATAAATAAAAATACTAGATCGAGTTAACAATTAATAACTACATAGAAAATTACTTGCTACAACACGAAAAAAATATATTGAATGTGGTATATATGTGCATTTCAAAAACTTAAAGATAGGATTCAATTTGATTTAGATACAAAGAAAAAATAAATAACTTTATATGTATATTCGGAAAAAACCTTAAATGAGAAGATAATAGTAGTTAAGTGAAATTTTTTTTATATTATTATATGAATTTTTATGTATTTTTTTAGAAATTATTAATTTTGTATATTTGTTGGATCCTAATTTTTTTTAAAAAGATATTATTTTATATATTTAGTGATATTATTATTTTAATACACAGATTCAAAATTGTAAGATTTTATTAATTAACAAAAGAATTAATTTATCCAACATTCATTTATTGAAATTTTACTATAAAAGGGTTTTTTGGAATGTGAAAAAAATGCAAAATAAAAAAAATACCAAAAAAAGGAAAGGGAACATCGCCACGATGGCATTAGGATTTACGAGGTTTACTGTCGGTAAATTACTAAATTCCCAAAATAAAACTGAACCCTTTTATTTATTATTTAATTTTGGTATGTTCTGTTTGCGTTTTCTTTAATCTTCACTTTCTCAATTTCGGTGAGCGAAATTTCGATCGACAGCGACCCCAACTTTCCCTTCTGTCAAATATGGCGATGACTATTGAAGGTAATGATAATCTCTTATTTCTTTATTTTTTTTTTTTGTTTGTCTCTTCGATTCATCGTTGTTGTTTGCCCTTCCCATTCTTCTCAACTAACTGTAAAAATTTAACGTTAAAAATTGGTGAAGTGTTCTTTGAATTTGACTATGATCTTGTAATTGAATAGGGTTACGAAATAAACTTAATTGTTGGGCCAATATCTTTCTTTAAGCAGGGGCCTTGGGTTTTTCTTTTTTTTGTGATCAATTGTTTGCAATTTTTTTATTTGACATTTTTTGGGGACTAAATTCATTTTTTTTTTTTGTTTTCTGGTGCATTTGCTGTTTTGGGCTTGTTGGATAAATCTTGTTAACCGCAGTGTAAGTTGTAATCTTTGTTGGTAATTTTCGGTTTTTACGAAGTTATAAGCAAAGTGGAATTAAATTTTTTTTTTTTTGGAATGTGTAGGCTTGCTGGGCTTGCTTTCATGTTTTCAGCTAGTATACTGTTACAAGTTCTGGTATGTTTTTCTAATCTGATTCAGCTGTAAGCCTATAGTCGGCAGTGGCACTGGCACTGGCACTGAATTCTTGTAAATATTATCTGAATAATGATTAATGTATATTTTTTGGTTTGCAAGTTAGAATGCATTGGCATCAATACTCTGGTGGGTTCTTGTTTTACCTTTTCCTTGTGATAGAAATAGTGCTAGTGTTCTTCAGATATGTAGTTAGTAACATGTTTATGAGGGAGCATTTCACTTGTAATTCTTTTTACTACAATCCTACAATTATCCAATCACAACACAAAATTATGTAGGGCCAACGGCTTAAAAGAATGGATTCCACATAATAATTTGGTGGCACCTACACAATTCATGATGTGATTGGTTAATTGCATTGCAGTAATAAGCTCCCTGTTTATAATCTTTAAGTCTATGCAGTTTTGATTCACAGAACTTAAACATGCTTCAAATCATGGTATTATGTCATTCAGATGATATTCACACATATCCTGTTAGTGTGCATGATATCTTGAGCAGTGTTGTCAAGGCGTGCGCCTAGGCGCGCCTACGCCTTGCGCCTTAGCGTTAGATAACAAAAACGCCTCAGACCCTTTCAGGCGAGGCTCATTTGATCAGGCGCACGCCTGGTGCGCCTAGGCGCGCTTTTTTGTAAGGCGATAGACGTAAAAAAAGCTCGCCTGATTGAAATTCTCTTTAATTTCTTTAATTTTAACTTTTTCATTAGATGTACCTTTACTAGTAAGAAAGAAGATAATATCAAACTCTCCACTTCTCAATATTTGAGTATTCAACAACAGATATGGGACCATAAGGAAATCATGCATATTGGGCAAAAAATAAATTGCATGTTTTGTAGATAAACTAGATCACTCTTTAGAGTTTATTATTATAATTATATATCTTAAGCTTATTATATATATATATATATATATATATATATATATATATATACATACATAGACACACATATAAATATTGCGCTTTACTTCACTCAGGCGAGCGTTTTTTTTGCGCCTTGCGCCTAAGGCAATACAAGGGTTCTAGCGCCTAGAGTGCGCCTTGCGCCCTTGACAACACTGATCTTGAGAAGAGGGAATGTGAATTCTCTTTCATATTAAGGGTGTGTTTGGATGAGGAATTTTAAAATTTTGAAGAATTTTGAAATGCTAGCATTTTAAAATGTATCAATTCAAAATACTAGCATTTGTAATTGTATTGTTTGGATAAATATTTTTTAGAAAGAAATTTTGAATATTGGAATTTGATGAGCTAAAAAAATAATATTAGAGATAAAATAAAAAAAAATATTGAGAAAAATATGCGATATGGATGTCATTAGATTTGTAAAAATATATAGATATTACTAATAACATGAAAAATAAAAATAAAAAAATTTAAAATGAGTTTTCGTAGTTAGAATTGAAAAAAATAAAAGTTGAGTAAAAAAAAGGAAACATGATAAATGTTAATATATTACTAAAAAATCAAAGAATTTCACAAATTCCACCTCTGGAGGTGGAATTTGAAAAAGGAATTTGAGCTATCTAAAAATCTTCTTTCAAATTCCAAGAATTTTAAGAATTATAATTTTTGTTTTGCCAAACAAAGGTAATTCTGTTTTAGAAATTTGAAAATCTATCTAGAAATAAATTCCCTCCTTAAAATCCCTCATGCAAACACAGCCTAGGAGACTTCACATGCTAGTATTTAGGCGTTGTCTTGATTTTGAAAGGAGCTCTAATTTTTTTCCCTTTTCGAAAAGAAAATCTTTGGCAGAAAATATGGGCAGCTTTGTTGGATTGCATTGTAATTGTCAACTCTCGTGAATAAAGGAAGGGCTATTGGATTTGACAAATGTAGGTTAGTTAAACTCTATTAGGTTGTCTATTTCAAAAAAATAAAAAACTCTGTTAGGCTATCAAGTTCCTGATCTAATGAGGTTTAATTAGCTTATGGTGCCATGAGGTCAAGCAAATTGAAACTCAAATACACTTGCCTTGGTATATTCTCATCCAGTTATCTAGTAACTTATTCACTTAAACTATCCTGTCTTGGTATATACTCTTTCAGCTATCTAGTAAACTCAATGGCCTTACACTTGTCTTTAGTGATGCTATGGAATATTTGAGTGAAATCAAACGTCTGAATTTTTCAGAGTCATGTACAATGCTGCTGTCTTCTTTTGTGCCAATATGGATATTATGGACTTAGTGGGGTTCTCCCCAGAGAAATTGCTTGTTTTCACCTGATATAGAATGGGGTTACTGTTGAAAACATGCTACCTGTCTTTAAGGCTGCACATAGCAATTTAATCCGCAGAAGCGTATATATCAATACAGTACTGCACATGCTTAGAGTGTAAGTGAATTCTCTCATAGTTGAAGTACATTGATCAAAAAGAGATGTTGTAAGTGAATTCTCTCATACTTGAAGTACATTGATCAAAAAGAGATGTTGTGGTCGCCTATTAATTTAGAGTCGAACTGGCTAATTGCTTCTGGGATGATTAAAAAGTTGTAGTTGCCATTTTTTTTTATTGAATGTACCTCTACTTTTAAAATTAAAAATCCAGTCAACATATTGTGGTTGTCATAAGTTTTGGAATTGCAATAGGAAACTCCTTTAACCATTGAACTAGTGTTTGTCGTTATCTGGAAAACATACAGTATATTTATATTTCTTACCTTCTTTTGGAAGGACTTTGAGTGTCTCTCAGCTTTGTGTTTGTTTAGTTTAACAAGAAAAGGGTTTAATGATACTTGCTAAAAGCCTAAATTTCTTCAAGATGAGCTTGTTTGTATGTAAGGTCTTTATGTTCCTCGGATTTTATGTCCTTGAGGGCATTGGAGTGACTAATACTTGATTTAACTCCTGCTGTCCTGCTTTCCTCTTAATTGCTGTTATGGAGTTGATTTGCTTTCTGGTACCTCTACTAGTTGGGCCTCAGGTTTGCGAAAAGGAAAATAAACATTTTTGGGGAGGGGTTTGGTTGTGGGCGGCAGGTTTTTTCCCCCTGTTTCAAAGGATTTGTTATATTAATTTGATATTCTGATTTTTTCAAATAAAAATTCTAGGATCCAGAAGTTGCTGATTGTGTTCATCCATCCGTTGATTGATCCATTTGTTTTAAGAGCTTAAAGTACTTTTGGTTTCTTCTTAGGCTTGTTTCTGGATTGCGTTCTTGTTAATTCACTTAAATTTTTGAGTACATCAGCTCCCAGTAATCCATTACTAATATTAATTAGTGAGTTTTTGTTAATTTTTGTGTCAGGCTTGTGCATTATACAACAACTGGTGGCCGATGCTTTCAGGTGAGACAGTCTATTACAAGTTGGTCATGCCACTTATAAATTGGGTTGCCTTTAAATGATTGATAACTTGAATCTACTATTATTCACAGCTCTCATGTATGTCCTGGTGCCAATGCCTTGTTTATTCTTCGGAGGTGGATCAACTCAGTTTCTAACCAGCCGAGATGGTGGGGGGTGAGTACTTAATAGATATAAGCTTTTAAAACCTCTTTCTTTTAGTTTTCCTGATGTGTTAATTAGCATAAAAAGTCACTGGTTGCTTTGGGAACGTGATGTTTGGACTTTTGATAAAAATAGTTCCTCAATTTGGCACCCTTGTTTTCTTGTTTGCCTTTTCTATTTAGCTTTCATCCTGAAATTAGCAAGAAGTTGAATGTGTCTGTGTCTATGTTGTTCCGATTCTTCATTTTTCTTGAAGTACTCATGTTCGACATCCGTGTCTGACGCATATTTGGATAGGGTATGGGGATATAATCCTCCAAGGACCCTCCAAATACATGAAAAGCTTAGAATAAATCAAAACATACCATGTCAGACACATACCCATGTCTGATACTTACACCCGAGTCCGAGTAACATAGGTCTGTGTGTGTTTGAGAGAGAGAGAGAAATCCCTATGTATGTCTTTTACTTTGTTCTTGTGTCAATATTTTAAATTTTTTTTTATTGCAGTTGGATAGATGCTGCAAAATTTCTTACAGGGGCATCTGCTGTGGGAAGCTTTGCAATTCCCATTATTCTTAGGCATGCTCATATGATTTCAACTGGTGCAATGTTCATTGAATTTACATCGTTCATCATATTTGTCTGCACCGTCTTGTGTTTCCACCGTGCTAGCCTTGAAGACGACTGGTAATAAACGCCCTCGCCCTCCCAAAAATTTTCACGTAACTTACGTATGTCATTCACTGAGGGTCTTTGATTAGTTGTCCATTTGCAAAGGAAAAGAAACAGAAAATTTTTCCATTTGTAAATCTGTCTTAATGTATATCTTTGACAAAACTGTTGGTTTACCTTCTGCTTCACTTGGTTTGCTATTTTCATGATGTACGCAGGGATACATGTATGGTATCAATATGCCTTCCTCATTTTAACAACAGAGCAATTGAAGCTCCATTATTTACTCATGTTGCTAAACAAATACTTATTACTTTCAGTGATGAAAAAACTGGATCGATCGAATCGATTCAGAGGTTTGTCCGATCCAGTGTTGTGCTTAGAGTCGGAAGTTTCTTGAACCGGTAAAAAATTGGATAAAATCGGTAAAAATTCAGTTTTCTTATAAGTGAGAAGATTTGAATTCTTAATTTTTTTTTTTAATTTTACATTAAAGATTATTCTATTAAGTCAAATATATATATTTATTAATTATTTAATATTTAAAATTATTTTAATTAAATTTGTTGGTTTAATCGGTTTGAGTAGTTGAATCGGTAACTAAAAATCACATTGATTTGACTTTTAATCCGGTTTTTTTAAGGTTGATTATTTTCAGCAAACTTCAATAGGTGCTTAGAGAAGAAATTGTTAATTCTGATTAGAATAGCCAGATGAATGGATTTTGAAGAGTCTTCGGCAGCCATTGTGGGTCTATGTTACACCGCCTAAGTTACCGAAGCTTTTGACCCCGCGCAACTGGATCCAGACAGAAACCACTAGCATCAAATGGGTGTCATTACTCACGCTGGCCTACGAAAGTTGTTTTTTATTTTGCCGATGGCCAATTTAGTGGAGGGCTTCCAAACCCTTCCAAAAAAGAGAGAGAAAGAAGTGGATTCAAAGAAATTTAAGTTATAAATCTGAAGCTATATTTGGGTTTAATAAGTTATTTATGAAGTTTCAATACCTCATATTAATATTTATCCAATGACAGTTAAGTTTAATGAAAATTAGCAATTGGTTGATTACATTGAACAAAATTTTGAATAGCAAGCTTTTCAATGGTGCAGAACTTGAAAATATACCTATAGAATTAAGGGATAATGTCAAATGTCTAATGTGATATTTGAATTAACAAAAATTGTCTAATTAAATACCTAAAGTTGCAATCCGTGTATCAAGTTATCCCGGACCCTAACACCGTTAAAAAAATCCGATGACTTTGTCATCATCTATTAAAAATATGACATGTGTACAAATATTGCACATGTGAATGATGCGTAGCTACCACGTAACACTCATGTGATTGTCACGTGTCAATTTTTTTAAAGTAAAAATAATTCAAAATTTTTAAAAATTTTAAAATTAAAACTTTTTAATAATCTAAAAAATGTTTTAAGAAAATACAAAATTTTTAAAAAATTATAATTTAGATTTTTTTTTAAAAAAATTAAAAAAATGAAAAAAAAAAAAGAGAATCAGGAGAGATGAGAAGGAGTGAAGGGAGGGGAGATATGGGATAACCGGTGTCTGGTTAGGGGCCATCGAGGTCGATTTGTCATGGGCTAGGTTGATTGACAAATCTCAACTTTAAATATCTGATTAAATATTTTTTTTTAATTTAAGTATCACATTAAACATTTTTTAATCGTTTTAACGATTGAAAAATATATTTTTTTTGTTCAAAAAACATTTTTCAATTGTTAAAAAGATTGTACATGACATTATCTCTAAAATTAATTTTTTTTCAATTCCATTACCATTACAAATTTCTTCTTCTTTGGATAATTGAAAAATTAGCAGACTGATTTATACCTAGATCTATTTAAGAATCGGATTACCCGTTTAATTTGTATTGAGCTAGGTTTAAACAAGCATATCTTTTTAATTTGAGCCGGTTGAGCTCAAATTATTATTTATAAATAAAATTTTTTTTATTTAAATTTAATTATAAAATATATATATTAATATAGAAATATTTTTAAATATTTTTTAAATAATAATTCAAACTTACGAGGTAACCCACGTCTGAACTTAGATAAAATATGTAAAAAAAAAAAATTGGACCACAATCTGATACCCATCTACACAAAGACCATTATTACTAGTCTTAGTCATTAATACACTGGATATAGAAAAAATCTAGTCCTAATATCTTTCGGCAGCAGCTTGTTTAACCTGTATGCTTTCATATCTTTAATTCTCGCCGCAAAAAACACATTTTATTCGTTTTTCACACATCAGAGAATCTATTTATATTAATATAAAATTAAATTAATTTTTTATCAAAAAAATTAAATCAATTTTATACATTATCGTAATTTTTACACGATTTATATTTTAATAGATTATTGAACTTAACAATATAATTGTACTTTTCGTTAACGTAAAGTTTTGAATAGATTTGATATCTTTGTTATATCAATCGAGAACATTATCTTTTTCGATATATATTTAATGATCGAAAGTTTTTTATATCGAACAAATAATTATATATTTTTAATTTATTTAAAACTCGACGTACAATATTTACGTGAATAAAACATAAAATATGATAGTCAGATTAAACAAATATAAATCGTTTAAAAAATTATAAAAATGTATAAAATTAATTTAATTTTACACTTGAATAAATATATCATTCTTCATAATAATATCATTATTTAAAAATCTTTCATCGTATTTTTTTTTTCTTTCAAAAGTGTCCCCATATCATTGAATATGCCACAAAATTTCCGGTAATTCTAGCACACGTTGATAGATGGAGACAAGCAACAAATTTGCAATCTTTGATTGAATCAATAGTCATAAACATCCGTTGAAAACTGTGATGTTATATATTTAATTATCTGTTATAAATAGTATATTATTTATCAAAGGAACTTTTTAGTTATTATGTATAAGATTGATGAATATTCATTCTTATAAAGTCAATATCGTCGTCCATGCTGCACGATGAGGAGGAAAGCAATGTAAAATTTCCTATTTTTTAAAACAGTAAATTGACTCTCTTTTTTTCTTCTTCCTCAATTTCATGTTTTGCGTGGGAATACCTGGCTACCTGCTTATGGGCCGACCTGCAACATTTTAAATTCCTTTACTTATGCCCGACTTTGGGTAGGCAAGAATAAACTTGCCAATCTGATTTATGGTTAATAAATAATAAATAATTATTTTATAATTAAATTTAAATAAAAATATTTTTATTAAAAGAACAATTATTCAGATTGGATTAGATCAGTACGAATTAAAAAAAAAAATCTATTTAAATTTGATTCAATATAAATCAGGTTGGACGAATTATCCGATCCTTAAACAAGTTTAACTGTGATATATATACACACAAAAAATCTTGAGAGAGACGCATAATTAACAGCTGATGATTAATTGGTTTAGCGACAAAAAGAAGAAAAAAAAAAGGATCGATGGAAAAATAACAGTAAAAAGAAAAGGGTGGGGACGTGGGGTGTCCGTGGTGGGAATAATGGCAGCAGGGGAGGCAGCTGACGGCCATTTCATGATCGATGTTCATATTGGTTAAAGATTAAAAAAGTAAAAAAAAAAAATCTAATACAACGGGGCCGGCGCAGCTTTTGACCAAATACTTGAAGATGTTTCCTTGAATCTCATCTCTAATGGGATTGGAAAACCTGGGACTATGCTTTTATTTCTTGCCCTACACGTACTTAAACATGCACCAACTTTAGGGTTCGGAGACACTGTTGTCATGAAAATGGAGGCATTCTCAATTTCTCTCCAACTGACTTAAAAGTCAAAAGTCTTTCATTAATCAAATTTTCTAATGTTTATTCTCATCTAGCTAGAGACGAATTAAGTTTAACGGGAGAGAGAAGACCCACAAAAATGCATGCACAGGCTTAATTATCAGAGTTAATAGTACCAATGATTTCTAAATTATCTTTTGTATTTATTTATAAAAAAAAATGAAAACATTAATAAATACAAAAGATAAATAATAATTTAAATTATTTTTTTAATAATTTAATAATTTATAATTTATAAAATATAAATATTTATTTACATTAATTTTACAATTGTTTTTTTCTTCTTTCTTTTTTTCTTTTTATAAATAAATTAATTTCTTAAAAATAAATAATTTATAAAATATAAAATATAAAATATTTATTTACATTTATTTATTAAAAATATATTTTTTACTTTTTTATTTTCCTTTTCTTTCTTTCCTTTTTTTCCTCTTTTCTTATAAAATTAATGTAAATAAAATATTTTATATTTTAAAAATTAATTTAAATTATAATATGAATTATTATTTATTTTTATTTTTATTTATTTACAAACAAGAGAAAAAGGAAAAGATACGAAAAGAAAAAATAAAAAAACTTATAAATATAAAATAAATATTTTATATTTATAAATTATTCAATTTTTAGAAAGTTAATTTAATTTAATTTAAAATATAATATAATATAATATAATATAATATAATATACTTATATATATATTGTATTTGTTTATAAAGAAGAGAAAAAAGAAGAAAGGGATTAATTTTTATTTTTTTTTTATAAAATTAATGTAAATAAATAGTTTTATATTTTTTTCAATTATTTGATTATTACAATATTAATTTAAATTATAATGTAAATTATTATTTAGTTTTTAATATTCATTTATAAAGAAGAGAAAAGCAACAAAAAAAAAAGGAAGAAACGAAAAAATTAAAAATATTTTTTATAAAATTAAAGTAAATAAATATTTCATACTTTTTAAATTAATTAAAAAAAATTATTTTAATTTATAATATGAATTATTTTTTCTTTGTATTTATTTATAAAAAAAAAAATCAAAGAAAAAATATAAAAGAAACAAAGAAAAAGGAAAAAAAAATGAAGACAATTGCTAGAGCAATCAGCTGGTGACATGTGTCACTAAGCTGATTGCTACAGTAAAGGTAACGGAATAGCTAACGGTAGGGACCAATTTGTTATGATACTTGTAATCAAGGACCAATTTGATACGTTTTGAAGTTTAGAGACCAATATAAAATATGCTTTATAGTTTGGGGACCATTGATGCTATTAACTCTTATCATATATATGTATTGATGTTTTGATGACGTCGTAGTGATTAAATTTCACAATCCCTTTTTTACGAGAGAAAATATATATATGGGATTATATTTGATGGACTGACAGTATATAAATTTATACACTGTCAATGAATAAGTTTTTAAAAATAAATAAAGATAACTTTATTTTTAATTACGTGACATCATCTAATTCACTGACAGTGTATAGATTTATCAACTGTCAGTGCATCAAATATAATCCTATATATATATTATATAATTTTTTTATATTTGAAATTGTCTTAGATTGATTTCTTGTCGCTGAAATTAAAAATTTAGCATTCGAAAAAATATATATAATTAAAAAGGCTTGGTGTTCATCCCAGTGTAGTTGGTACTGTATCGGTATCGACCGTACTGGCCGGAACGTACCGTTTTTAAGATTAACCAAAACGGTACTAGTATCGTATCATTTTGATTTTGTACCGATCGTACTAGCATGTACCAATTAATATCGGTACGTATCGGCCTGTACTGGTTGATGTAAGATTTTGATTTTTCTATTTTTTTTAAAAAAATTCACTTATTTGATTTTTTAAACTAATTTCAATATTTTTATATGTCATGATCATTTTTGCTTTTTTCATAATTACATTTTAAATTTATAATTTTAAAATTTATAATTGCATATAAACACATATACATGCATGTAATGAAGGTATATTTGCATGTGCATATAATATATATTTTATTAAGAAACTTGAAATAAACTATATATATCAAAAAAAAAATAAAACATATTGGTAAACCCGAAAAGGTACTCCGAAACACATCAGTATCAATATATTATCAATACCAGAACAAAAATAATACATTCGCCAATACGATACAGTACTGACTAGCTTGATTCATCCTAAAAATGGGACTTCATCGTCACAAAAAACTGTGTGAGAGCTTTTAGAAGAAAAAACGATTCCGCTATAGAATTGATTACTTTCTTTGAACATTTTTCCATCCATATATACTCGATTGACAAAAATTGAACGGTGTCGGGGTCGTGAGGCAGGAGACCGTCTTCGTCTCTATTAATTAAATTTTCTCCTGCAACGTGTTTGAAGAAAAGATGCAATATTCTTTTTGATCAAACCTCGACTTAATTCAGTTGATTTTTGCAGTCACTTTTAAAATATGTCATTCAATAGATCTAAATAGGGATAGCAATGAAACGGGACAGGTCGGAGACGGCAATTTCCTTATCCACTTTCGTCCCACTCTTGCATGAATGTTGAAAACATCCGCCTCCATGGATGTCGCACTACAAACAAATTGCCATATACTGACGCTTAGTTTTACTGACGGTCAAATTCCGTCAGAAAATCAAGTCTATACCGACGGATTTCTTATCCGTCAAAAAATGTATAATATATACCGACACTTTCTTTTTCGTCGGTATAGGTTATATCTATTGTAACAGTTGAACATTTTTCGTTAGTATAGGTTTGATATATACCGACGGTTTTATTTCAATCGTCAGTATATATGCTTCGTAAAAAAAATACCAGCTATTTTTTTTCCCAGTTGGCGGTTTTATTTTAATTTCAATTTTAAAATTATTATTTTTATAAAAAGATGACCTATAGCAACGGGTTATTTTGTTTGGCTCGTTGCTATAGATCATCTAAATTTTATTAGGATATTCGACCTAACCCTCTAACCTTCTTTTCTCCAAACACTTCTTTTCTCCAAAATCAGTAAACCCAAACTGAGTTGTTTTCTCCAACTTGAGTCGAAAAAGAGACCCAAGGTAAGAAATTTTTTATTTTCTCCAAATCCTGTTGTGTTTAGGATTTCTCATTCTCCAAATAAGCATTGGTTACTATTTATCATATTTTGTCGTGTCCATCAATAACGATTTTGATTTAAATTTGGTTGGTCTAAGTTTTAAAACAGGCTTGTTCTTATTCGTTAGGTTTTCGATTTGATACATTTGGAGCGAATTAGTTCGTGTTTTTCGTTAGATCTATTGGTTTTCCGTTTTGATTTGTTCCTTGAAGTCGTCAATTTGCTGAATTACGTTTTTGTTAGCTAAGTTTTAGGTTTTGTTTGCTAAGCTTTAGGCTTTTGTTTGGATCAATTAGGGATTAGTTCATGTTATTTTCTAGGAAACTTTTGGTTAACCCAAATTATGCTTTGTTTGTTTTTAGGAGAACAAAATTGCAGGTGTTCATCCCTAAAATTGCTGGTTAGTTTTCTTCTTCCTTTTTTTTTTCCCTTATAAATGAGCAAAGTAAGAAAGTTCCTTTGATTATTTACATGCCATTGAGATCTGAAAAGAAAAAAATGTTGTTTTAAGTGAGCATTTAAAAGAATTAATGAAAGAAGTCTCTTGGATTTTTTATTTTATTTTTTAGTTTAGTTAGATTCAGAAGTGCATTAAAGAAAGATACTTTTTTTGCAAGGATGAGAAGTGATTTGGGAACTAAAATAATTTTCAGCTTTATTTGATTTTCTGTGTCGAAGTGATCTGCTTATTGTCTCTTCATTAGTTGATACTTGTTGGGATTGGGCATTTGGCCTTGTCAACTTGAGGCAGAGACGCGAGGTGAGCTTCTGGTTTTTTTCCTGTGGGTTTTGATTTCTCTTGATATTACTCTGTTTCTATATTAGTTTGATTTTTTTTTGTTACCCTAAAAAGTGTGTGATAGAAGGCTCATTTTTTGTGCAGATTTCTTCTGATCCTCCACTGTTTCGGCCTATTGTTATTTTTATTCTCCTAAAATGGTGATTATCTATCGATTGATGGTTCTTTTGGTTGACTAAATGCATGACTAACTTAAGTTAATGGCAATAGATTAGGAAGGCTTTGATGACTACTTGTGATGCATGTGTTAATGCAAGTTCTTGTTGTTGTTAAATTGTAGCCTTTCAACCTTTCAAACTTCTTATATCTGAAATTGCTACTTTGTGTGTTGATCAGGTAAGGGTGAAGAATGGACTGATGAGGAGATTGAGAGTACTGCTGAGGCAGTTGGTTATGGTGCTGTAAAATTGCCATATAGTGACGGTCCAAAAAGCATTGGTAAAACTCTAAAATCCATCGCTAAAAGTCCTAAAACCCTATACCGACGGTCAAAATGACTATTCCAACAAAAAATTAAGCGACGGTAAAACCCTCGTCGGTATAGACCTATACTGACGAAAAAGGTGACCGTCGGAATAGGATGTATAACCTATACCGACGGTTTTAGGCGTCACTAATGTTACTACCGTCGGTATAGCCTATGTTGGGGTAGGCCCTTTTGCTTTTACCTATACCGACGGATTTTGTATCTATCGGTATAGATACCGCATCTATACTGACGGCTTTTGTATTCGTAGGTATAGATACTGTATCTATACCGATAGCTTTTGTATCCGTCGGTATAGATACAACATCTATATCGACGACTTTTGTATCAGTAGGTATAGATACTATATCTATACCGACGACTTTTGTATCCGTCGGTATAAATACCATAGATATACATATACCGACGGTTTTTTTTTTTTTTTTTTTTTGCGTCCGTCGGTATAGATTAAAATGTAAAATATACAATTAACCTATAGTGACAGTTTGTCGTAAATTTACTGACAGTTTACTCCGTCAGTATACTATACATTTTTTGTTGTTTGAATTGTCAGTATAGAGGTTAGAGCGTCAGTAAAAATAAAATTTTATCATATTTTCAATTACTAATATTGATATATTTATAATTTAATCCAAGATATTTCATATAAAAAAACCATTATAAGAAAGTACAAAATATTTCATAATATTAAAAATAAAATTACAAATAAATTATCTTAATTATATAACTTTTACAAGCTAAATAGAAGTCGCAAGCTAAAGTCATAACACAGTCTTAAAATTGAAAATTAGCAATCCAAACACAAAGTAAATAAGCAATCCAAATACATAAAGTGAAATAAGCAATCCAAATCTCATGAATATTCCTATGGAGCAGCATCTGCATAAAATTGACAAATATTATACAATTAAAAGCAATTAAGTAGTGAAGTCAATATAGAAGAATAAAATAATCAAGTAGTTTACCATCTTCATTTTCATTAACTTGATGACTAGAAGTTGAAGACCTTATTATTGGTGACAAATTTGGAGCACTACCAGCATCAGGTACCTAAAAAGTATATGTTATGTCAATATATATTTATTGAATTAAGCTTATACAAATTACATCTACTCAAAAGGTAAAAATATTATGTGAAATATGAACTACATTTCAAAGTTCCACAATCCTACCACAATCAAGCAATTCCTCGATATTTCAAGTTCCACAATCCTACCACAATCAAGCAACATGCTAACCTAGATATTATGTCAAAGATTGTCTACATTTCAAGTTCCACAATCCTACCACAATCAAGCAGATGAATATATTTTAAAAGATGAATTTATTCTACATTAACGCTGCTACTGAAATATATTACCTCTCTATTGGCTACGAGAGTAGCAGAAGCCAAAATATCTACGTTCTCGTTAGGAAATTGTCTTTGAAACACTGATAAAACATTACCCAAAGCTGCCTTCAATTTTTCAACCTTAGCCTCTAACCCTAGTACCTTTTCATCATGCTGCATTGTTTGAGAACATGATGAAATCGATTTCTGCGATGAGGTAGACATTGTTCCCAAACAACGAACACACCTTTTTTTCTTTGGTCTTTTAACTTTTGAATACACATCATCTTTCCATGAGCGTTCTTGAGAATTTTCAGATCTAATTTCATCCAAACTTTTTTTCATGAGTTCCTATAAGGAAAGTGTTACATGAAACAAAATCTTTGTTCAATTTAGTGCACACAATTAAACAAAAACAGAACAAGAAAAATAGACAATCTCGCTAGTTCAGGTCCTAACTATTCATTCATTCAAGTCTCACTAGCTATAATAAGCAGAATATGATCATATGATAACACCATGGTGCCATAAAGTATAAATAGCTTGACCTTAGTAGTAGTGATCAGTCAACAAAATCAACATAATCATAGTCGTAGGCCAGATAAATAAAGAAAAAAGAAGGATAGAATACCACAATTTCCGCTGCCTTCTCATTCACAACACTTTCATCTTTACGTGTACGAGTATGAATATACACCTCAGCACGTGATGGTTGAACTCCATTAGCTTGTTTGGTCTACAAAAATCATCCATTAACTATCTAGATAACAAAACCACAAATACATAAAGTAGACTTCATATAAATTTAACTCAAAGGAAAAAATTGATATAAGTACCAAAGTTTGGATGATCCTAGGGAATGATTTTGTTCCACTGCAATGAAGCTCATCTAACTTTGAGCGATTTGTTTTGTTTAAATCACTTTGTTCCTATAAAAGCAAATTGAAATAAAAGAAAAGGTTGTAATTAACCAATGTGCAGCAATTTCTAAGTTCGATTAATAAAAGAAAATTAAAATATAGTTTATAAATATCTACCTTCGCTTTACTAGTCAACCAATGTGCAGCAATTAAAATAAATTGCTCTTTGTCAATCCGAGGATCATCAACCTTAGCAGCCATTTCCTTTGGTGTTCTGTGTTCATCATAAAATTTAGACTTCAAATCATTCTTCCATTGCCTCCACTTTGTACTCATGTTCTTTATTGTCCAAGTCTTAATTTCTTGAATAGTTTCTTCATTAATAGGTGCATCAGAATCGAATTTCTGAAATTCAAACTTGGACTAAAATTTTGGAAAAGGAAATCACAAAATAAAGAAAATCATGTCAAGTTGTGTGAATACTGTAAGAACACATGAACTAGAAACTAAAACATTTAATATCTTCTACCTCTATTGTTTCCCACATTTCTTCTTTCTTCAAATCCGGCATTTCATGCCAATTTTGGTAACTAATAGGTGCAAAACTAGGCATTCTCACCAATGTACCAATGAATCGTGTTAAAGTGCAAGATTCTTTACTAATTGGTATATTGTGATCATTCACCTTAACAACAACATGCCCCCTTCTTCTAAATCCCAAATATCGGCCATACGTGTGGCACCTCGAACCTTTCTACGTGGAGCATTGTCTACATATAACAATTATATAATAGAAAACAATTTAATACATTAATAATTTAAACTACAATATTGGAATAGTACATTAAGAATGTGGGTTACCCAATGTAGCATTTTCAGTTGGATTAGGGGTAGAAGAAGAAGTTGATGGCATTGATTGTTGTGGAGGCTCTTGCAAAGGCTCATGTTGTGGAGGCTCGGATCTTGCTGGCATTGATTGTTGTTCAGATTGCCTTTGCAATTGAGAATTAGAGCTTCGATCTGCCCTAATGATATTCAATCGTCTACGTTTTTCCATCTCAAGTAACTGAAACACACCAAAAAACAACAGCTGAAAAAAGCTTTTTTGGCATCAGATTTACATTTACCACTTAGTCTATTTTGAGTTTCAACAGATAATACAACAGTAGACACTCAATAACAGAGAATACAAGCTAAGCAAGAATGTAATAACATTAGGCACTCAATAACATTCAGTGAAATCCAAGCCAAGCTAAGCAAGAATACAATATGTTCATCTATGGAAAATGGAAAAAGAAAGAACAGGAAAATACAAAGTCACAATGTTTATGATCCAAATCCATTACATATAATTAAACTATTTTCTATAAAATTAAAAAATGTCCTCCCCATTATGTTCATCTATGGGATCTTCTTCTACATGCTCATTCTCCATCTCTGGTGTGACGTCCACTCCTTCATCATCAGCTTCATTTCTAACCCAATTTGAAGCACTGCGCGTATCATCAAATTCATCATCATGCATTTCTTCATTCCCTTGCTCTCTATCGAAGGATAATAGATCACCCATATCAAATACATCCTTAAGTTTTGCATGCTTTAGAAGAAACCAACCTTGATAACCTTCATCCTTAACATAGCATACTTTCTTAGCTTGTGATGCCAAAATAAAAGAATCATGAACCAAATTAGTTCCACTGTGGGCTAGATGTGAAAAATTCACAAGTGTGAAACCAAACTTATCTTTCTTTATCAATCCAATCACATTTAAATAATACAATCTTAAATCTACCAGAATAATTCAACTGAATGATGTCTGTTAAAGCCCCGTAATAATTAACTTCTCCTTCAATAGGTTGTGCATCTCTTGCACTTGCATAACTCTCTATTTTGGTTGTTACAATGACTCCACTATTTTGAGTTTTCAAGTATCTCCACGTGCTTTGGTATGGAATCTAAAACCATTAACAATGTAATCAGTGTATCTCCTTGCCGTATCTGTTGGACCACGAGCAAGCCATCGAAGTTGATCTGTGATGTCTGCATTTCCTTATTGATCCAAATGTGCAACCTAGGTAATTGCAGACGTAATTAAAATACTTACTAACTACACGAAACTAAAAATGCGTGGTCCAAACATGATGCAAAACTTACATGATCACGAAACCAATCATGAAAAGTTTCACTTTGTAACTTTTGTATCTTATATGGCAAAAGACAAGGGGAGCGGTTATGCCTTTTAATAAGTTGCTCGTGCTTCCTATAAGCAAAAAGTTTTATAAAACCCTAAAATATTAGACAAAAGAAAGTTATGAGGTAATATAGAAAAGCACAAAGATATGTGTTTTTATTTTAAAAATGGAGCAACTACATCACTATTAAATAGCACATACCGATGTGCTTGCACCCATGTTTGCCTATCAAGAACAATGCGAGAGACCCTTTTACGCTTATTAACATTAAATCCTTTATGTTTTTTCCTTCTCAAAGGTCTTCCTATAGTAGAAAGAATAGATACTTCTTCTTCATCAAAAGGATTCTTTGCTTCTTCATTTTGGATAGGTCGATTAAAACTAGTTTCAATCCTCACAAAGTATCGTGAACAAAAAGTTAAGCATTCATTTGCTAAGTATCCTTCCGCAATTGAACCCTCCGGATAAGCTCTATTGCGCACAAAATTCTTAAGCGTAAGAAGAAACCTATTTAAAGAATAGAGATCATTAGCAAAATCAATTTAAAATTTAGGTGGAAACAATGGTCTCTATACTATAAAACTTGACCATATACCTTTCAATGGGATACATCCACCGATATAAGACTGGACCGGCAATTTTTGCTTCATTTGCCAAATGGATAACTAAATGCACCATCACTGTGAAAAAAGATGGAGGAAAAATCTTCTCCATTTCACATAGAATTAATGCAGCCCGAGACTCAAGTAATTCAAGCTCACGTTCTTCAAGAACTTTAGAACAAAGGTCTTTAAACCAATTGCACAAGTCTATTAGAACCGAGCATACCTTATTAGGTAAAGAACTTCGTATTGCTATAGGAAGAAATTCTTGCATTAAGAGATGGCAATCATAACTTTTGAGACCTGTAAGCCTCCGTTGTTTAAGTTGCACACAACATGAGACATTGGAAAAGTATTCATTCGGAGTTCTTATTTCCTTGAGAATCTTCAAAAAGGCATTTTTTTCATTCAAGCTCATTTGATAAGAAGCTTGAGGCAAGTATTGGGTGTTAGTCCCAGGACGAGTCTTTGGATGAAGAACGCTCCTTAAACCCAGTTCTACAAGGTCAAGTCGTGCTTTATAGTTATCCTTTGACTTCCCCTCTTGTCTAAGCAATGTGCCAAGAATGTTATCACAAACATTCTTCTCTATATGCATCACATCGAGATTGTGACGCAATAAAAGATGTTCCCAATAAGGTAATGTGAAGAAAATGCTATTTTTCTTCCAAGGTCCATTTTCATTACCATTCCAGTTCTCCAATTATCTCAAGACAACACTACCGGAAGGTGGTGAAGGAGCACTTCTAAATTCTCGACTCCCATCAAAAGACTATTTATCATTTCGAAACTTATGATCAGCTTCTAACCACCTGCGACGACACATATAACAATACTTTCTACCATGCCGTAACCACTTGGATTCAGTATCGTATCCGTAACAAGGACATGCGTATTCCCCCCTTGTACTCCATCCAGACAAATTGGCATATGCAGGAAAGTCATTAATGGTCCAGAGTAATGCTGCACGTAGTTCGAAGTTTTCATTTTTGGAAGCGTCAACAGTGTCAACACCAATTTCCCAAAGTTCTTTCAATTCTTCTATCAAAGGCTGAAGGTATACATCTAGATTGTTTCCAGAACCTTTTGGACCAGGAATTAGTAGGGAAAGCATAAAGTTTGATTGCTTCATGCACATCCATAAAGGAAAATTATAAGGTATCAAGATAACAGGCCAAGTGCTATGAATCACACTCATTATTTTGAAAGGGTTAAAGCCATCAGAAGCTAATCCTAAGCGAACGTTGAAAGGGTCAAACGAAAATTAAGGATATCGAGAGTCTAATTCTTTCCAAGCAGGAGAATCTGCCGGATGTCTTAGACGTCCATCCTTAGTTTGCTCATGCTCATGCCAAGTCATTAAAGGAGCAGTTTTTGAAGACATGAATAACCTTTGTAGTCTTGGAATTAGAGGAAACCAACCCAAAATCTTTGCAGCTTTCTTTTTTTTTTTACAAAAGTATCTTCAGTATCACTTTCTACATCATTCACGCTCTCTTTCCACCTAGAAGCACCACATTTATGGCAAATTTCTTCATTTGCCTTATCCTTCCAAAACAACATGCAACCATTGGGACAAGCATGAATTTTTTCATATCCCAAACTTAAGGAAGAAATCATCTTTTTCAATTCTTTATAAGACCCAACAATGTATTACCTTCTGGTAGAGCAAGTTTCAAAACCTCCAATAATGTATTGAAAGATTTGTTAGACCATCCATTAAAACACTTAATGTGGAGCAAATAGACTACAAAAGAGAACTTTGTGAAGTTTTTGCAATTTGGATATAGTTTCTCCTCTGCATCTTTAAGTAAATCATAGAACTTGTCACTATTAATTCTTCGACCATGATGTTGGTCTCCATAAGCATCTCCTGATTCTATGCTACCCACATCAATATTCCTACCTCTTTTGGCCATAATATCATGCAATATTTCATTCACATCATGACCTAACTCTCTATCTTCCTCATTAGTTCTAATAGTAGCAGAGCTAGCATCCAAGACCTCCCCATGAAAAATCCATCGAACATATCCTTTCAGAAAACCTTTACATATAATGTGATCAAATGCCTCTACCCTAGATACTCTATATGTGTTGACACATTTAACACAAGGACACCAAATTTTTCCATTTTCAGATGATCTTGCAAAGGCAAATTCTAAGAAATTGATGACCCCATTAATGTATTCTTCACTTGCTCTAGACGTAAGATTTATCCACGTCTTATCCATAGAATGTGAAATGATTAAAACTGTAAGATAAAGACATTTAGTTATCTCACATTCCAACTAGATATATTACACAAACATGAAAACTATTGCTATGAATAAACCTACGCAATCATATAAGAGACAAACATTTTCAATAAGGTTTAGGATAAATGGTTCTTGTGATAGTCCTAAATGGTTCTGTTAAGTGTTAAACATGGCATATCTGGAAACAATGATTCTTTTCCTTTTTTTTTTTTGCTAAATATCTGCATTGAAATAATATTAAGTAATAGACAATCATGTCATGCCACAGAATAAAAAGTATGACAGAAAATGCTTAAGGGCTTTGTAATTGGGGACTCTTTTTTTCTTTAATTTTTTCTATGTCATGTCACAGCTGCAACAACAAAAAGAAAACAAAATTCCAACTCTTAAAAGGGGTTTTATACAAAGTAAAAAGAGGGAAGGCACGTGGCTAGCTAGTTTATCTTTAATGCAATTTTTCCTTATCTAAAATCTAGAAAGGAAGAAATTATCCTAAATCAATTCTATCAACGATATTTCAAATAACATGCTTTTCACATTATGGAATATTTTAATGTCATGCTGAATGAATTACCACAATTGCAAGCCAATGTTTTATCAGAAAAGAGGGTCTGTGGAATGCTTACTTGAGGTTGATTATCTGGCCGTGGAAGGAGGGCTAGAGGCAGCTCTGTTGTATATAGAAAAATCAATTTTCTGCCAAAAAAGAAAACGAGAAGATAAGAAATTAGGAATGTGCGACAAGGTAAATAGAAATTAGAATAATTGCTATGATAGAAATTATTGTTAATCTTTCAAATGAATTTTATATATAGTGTATATAAATATAAAAAAACTCAACAAATAAGAGAAAGGGAAGAGAAATGTAACCAAAAAAAATCCCTACTAAGCTGATTTGAATGATAGCCCTTATCAAAAGAAATTGGTTGCAGTATTCTAGGCTATTAGTAAACTCAATTGAGCTCTCCATTATATTTCTATTGCAAACAACAAAATATATTAAAAATAGAAACTAATTATCATTGATTAATAAATCAGAATTTACAAATTGAAGGATTTAAGAACATCAAAGACACCAAATTAGCAAGTATGACAACATTTCTGCCTAACAGCATTTGCAAAGATCCTTAAATAGATGAATCTCTAGACACATTTTTCATTTTATTTACTAAAAAACTATTGACATTTTAATCAAATATATCCTTCATCTCAGGAGCATCCAGCAGCAGTATTGCTCAGTGTGCTGACACTACTATGTGTAATCTCCAGGACCAGCACATTACAAAAACTAATGCCGGCTACAGTTATTACAATTATTAAGTGCTGGTAGCACTTGAAGACCTCACTCTAAACCAAAGCACCAAATAACACTCAGACTATTAATACCTATGTTACCTGTTCAGGTGTGTATGCCGAACACAGGAAAGAGAGACACAGCAGAAGAGCAAAGTCGATGGAAGAGAGAGAGAAATGATGAAAAACCAAAATAAAACCCTAAATATATATGTGGTCTATACCGACGGACAAATTAATGATCCGTTGCTATGAGGGGTGAGTATTCGATCGAGTCGAATCGAGTGAAAAAAGTTTGGATTAGTCGAGTTGACGAGTCTTATTTTGTCAACCAAACTTAATTTGAAATTTTAGCAAATCGAATCGAGTTAAAAAAATTCGAGTCGAGTCGAATAAATTTATTCGAGTTAAAATAAATTAGCTAAAAATTATTCATTTTTGTGGTTGTATTCATCTACAATTATAAGCCATTTTTTAATGCCAAATTGAGAATATTTCTGGCAACAATCTATCAACAAAATCACAATGCCTGTAAGATCAAGAGGGAAAAGGTAAAGCTAAAGCAAATGACACTAAAATTACTATAAGACTATACAATCTTAATAAAATAAGATTATAATTCTGATTCAACCAGAAAAAATGATAATTAAATTACTAATATAGAATAAGGGATAAGATGAATTCTTAAGATTTGACTAGATATATAAATCTTAGTCTTACGGTTACAGTTTGCAAATAAATAAGCTTACTGTCAAAATATATGGCATTCGAGTAGTGAATGTAAATATAAATTGTGCTGGTGCTTGACAGACAGTGAAAGAATGCTAGCAGAAACGACTTTGAACCTTGGTTCTTAGTTTTGACCACTTTATCAATATATAAGAGACTGAGAAAAAAAGACCAAAAAATAATTTACTAGTAAATTCTCGAGACTGTAATTTCTTTCCCCTTTTTTACCAGTTATTAAACCACTATCCTTGCAACGATCTTGAGATATCACAACATTCATTCTTATCATCTGTCTCTTTCCTTTGTTTAATGTCCTGTGCATGACAAGTCAAAGATACAAATTAAGCAACTACAGAGGTTTCCAGGGGTTTCAAAGGATTGAGGGGGTGTGGTGTTAATGCAAAAGAGAAACAATAGACATGAATCGATCAAGGTAAGCCCATAAAACTGAAATCTTAGACAAATTTTAATAGCCTATAAAATAGACAGTGAAAGAATGCTGGAAAACATGCGAAAATTTAGGATTCATGGCCTAAAGAAAATTAAATAACTTTCAATTCTTTCAATGATTTTCATACTTGGAAAACTTAGAGCAGTCTTCAAAAAGCCAAGAATCAAACTGTGTATACGCCCTACAAATCCTTAACTCGTCACGGGTTAGGGTTCTAAAAATTTGAAAATTGAAACAACTAGTAAGAACTAAGAAGGTTTTGCCAAAAGATTGCCTTTCTTCAATTGTTGAGAGTGAGGTTAGAGTTTTAAAAAGGGGAAAAGAAAAATGACCAAATGTTTGAAGTTTTGCTGGGAGCGTCGGGTAAGCCGTTTGTGTTAACTTAAAACCCAACCCTCCAAAACGACATCGTATAGTCTTAAAAATTTGAAATTCCCCGCCAATTAAAAAAAAAGTGGGTCTTTTGGGACATTTACAGACGGAAAGAAAAAAATCGTTGGTAAAAGATACCCCTATACCAACGGTTTTTCATTAACCGTCGGTATAGGTATATCTATAGCAATGGAGTATTTGGGCGTCGGTTTATGGTCTGTATATTCTGACAGTGACAAAAATCCGTCGAAATAGATACTTTTTACCTACGGATTTCGACCGTCGGTATAGATGAGCGTCAGTATATGGCAATTTGTTTGTAGTGTACTTATTACAATATAAACTTCTTTATATAATCTAACTGTTATTGCTATTATCTTCTTGGTAGTTCTTGTTCCATGTTGTTATCCTTTTAATATTCATGAATTCTGATTACAGGTATGCTGACTTGAACAACAACAGATTGACGAATTACACATTTAATTTTGACCAGATGCTTAATGGTAAGGTGCAACAATTTTCTTGCTTTTAGCTGCAGATTTTGTGAAGCTAACTTGTTTCATCATTTTGGTTTCTAATGAACATTTTTATGATGAAGGTTTCTTGTGTTTTATTCCCCTTTTTCTTCTGATTGTCATTTGCTGACTGTTCCTACTAATTTCATTACTATTGCTATTTCTACAATCATTATTAGCATCTGATTCTTGCCTTTCAAATTTTTTAATGGCAGGGCAACACTGCTGTTTATTTGTTGTATGCTCATGCTCAAATCTGTTTAATCATCAGGAGATCTGGTAAAGACGTAAAGGAACTGAAGAATGTAAGTTCTCTCTCAAACTGAAGTTGTAGCTTTCTAAAACTTTTAGTTGCATTTGCACTTGTTTTGTTATTGTGCATCGAACCTGTATTGACATGAAAAGAAAACAACCAGCAGCAAGGTTTGGTAAAGACGTAGAGGAACTGAAGAATGTAAGTTCTCTCTCAAAATGGTGATATATCGAATGAGTGAATAGTGATCAAATAGGGGAGTTATAATGGCTTTGGTGACTAGATTTAGTCCACTGACCAGCAGCAAGGTCTCAATTTTCTAACTGCCATTATAAAGTTGCGTGTGCACTGGTGTATACTACTGTTCCTAATCCAACTGGCAAATATCTTTCTCTTTGTGCAGTAGTGCCTCTGCCATGATAAAATGGCCAATGGGGTAGGGGCAGTCCAGCATTTTGTGAGCAGATTTCTCGTTGTAAACGTGGCGCACCAATGTATTCTTTCTTTTTCTTTTTGGTTCCAAAATATCATTGTTATATTTGTGTTCCATTTCAAAAAGCACAAACCCAACCAAAAGATGAATAAATACTATAGAGGAATTCCTGTTGCAGTGTTGCTTTCTTGTATGTGTAATTATCTTTCTAAGTGTTTTATATTAGTGACCTTATTGGCATCTTGTTTTCTTGTTTTTGTGCAAGGTGTCTACACGCCTATCTTGTCTTAGTACCTCTGGAACTCAAGGAACGAACGCTGAAGTAGAGCATTGTCCAAAGGAGCAAATGGAATGTGCACCTGGAAAAGAGTCAATTATTTCTCCTAGTCGTTCTGTGTCCTTGTTAATGAATGGTAGTTTGCATTAAGAAATTCTAAGATAATTTATTTGTAATTTTATTTCTAATATTATTAAATATTTTGTACTTTTTATCATACTTTTACTTTATATGAAATATATTGGATTAAGATTATAAATAAATAAATATTAGTAATTAAAAATATAGTAAAATTTTACTTTTACCGACGCTTTAAACTTTATACCAACAGACCATATATTAACAGTAATATGTAGTATACTGACGGAATGAATCGTCGGTAAAGTTATTATAAAGTCGTCACTATACATTTAATTACATATTTAACATTTAGATCTATACTGACGGACCGACGGTCCGTCGGTATATCTATACCGTCGAAAATGCCGTCGGTATAGACAAAAACAAATTAACTAACCCAACAGAGTCTATACCGACGGTAGTAACTTTAGTGACGCTTACAACCGTCGGTATAAATTATACACCCTATTTCGACGGTCACTTTTTCGTCGGTATAGGTCTATACCGACGAGGGTTTTACCGTGGCTTAAATTTTTATCGGAATAGCCATTTTGACCGCGGTAAAGGATTTTAGGACTTATAGAGACGGATTTTTGGGTTTTACCGACGCTTTTTGGAGCGTCACTATATGACAATTTGTTTGTAGTGTCGATTACATCCATAACTGCTTCACAGTGTTTCACCCCACTATTTTACGAATTATTTTTAATTAATATTGTAAAAAATATTATTATTTATTCATAAACATAATTTTAGTATATATAATTTTTTAGTATATAATATAAATATATATATATATATACAATATTAGTAATAATATATATATGATTTTAATATATATATATATCTCTAATATATACTAAAAATATAAAAGGGATATATAGAATATTTTAAAGGGTAAAATAGTAATTTTAAAAGACGGACGGGCGGAGTGGAGCAAACATTTACCAAAATCATCCCAATTCCATCCCACCCCATTTAAAAAAAAAACTCCTCATTCGAAGCGAATCGGTATGAAATCCATAAAGCGGATCAAATATTGCTATCCTTAAATCTAAAGTTCAAATCTTAATATCTGTAACATTTTTTCTTATTCTTAAACTACAGACTCCTTTCTAAAAAGAATTTTTTTTTCATCCACTAACATAAAAACTTTTAATTTGGTCAATATATACTAGCTATGTAAGGTAAATTGTAATGATGACGTTGAGTTTTGTTCAATATTATCGTCTTGCTATGTGGTATATCTAAGTTCAACTTAGCTGATAGTCAGGTTTCTTCATTTGTTATTTTATTATTATTATGGATACAATGCAAAATTGGAGCTTCCGGGAAACATTACACAGCTCAAACCCAATTATGTAAAATAGATAATGAGTTATTTATTTCGACGTGCCAAAGGGATCGATGTGTATGCTATTTCAAATGAGCCCAACCCCTAACCTTTGCCTCAAATTCAGCTTAAATTTGTTTCTTAAAAAATAAAAAATAAAAAATTGAGATGAAATTAAGACTGGTATAGGTTTAGTTAATCAAGGTTTAAGCCAACCAGGAAAAAAACGTGTGAAGATTCATAACCATATATGCTCTATATTGTTTCTTCTTTTTTTATAATTGAAGTTATTAAGAATCTAACTTTAAGCATTGCAATTAAAAATTCAAGATTTTATTGATAGATCACAAATTCACACGTTTATTTATATAAAAAAAAAAATACATGACACATGCTAGTAAAAATTTTCAAGAACCCCATTCAAATGTGAGATTAAAATTAAAGAAAAAAAAATGATAAAGAGTTCGAAAACATAATGATTTTAACACATTGTGTTTACTTTTATCTTTTCTTTTTTGAATTTAGCGCATTCTTGAAGTTAATTAAACTAATAAGACAGGACGTTTACCAAAACTTGACTGATTGGTTGATCAATCCAATTCAAGCAAGCTAATGGCATAATGGGATCCAGAAAGATGCCATGTAAACGAGTATAATTAATGTATGCCCCTTTTAAAGTGAAAGCAACCACTTAAGTTTTATTGGACAGGCATTTCCTTATGACAGTTGAGATTAATTAAGAAGTAGCGATGAAATTTGCTTAATTGCAAATTGCAATGAATTGGAACTAATGATTATTGTTAGAGACCCCTCTCTTGATTTTTCTTAGTATTTTCTTTAATTAATTCTATAGTCTGGTCATATTTAAATAATAAAAATTTTATTTATTCAAAATTGATCCATTAGACCTTTAAAATCTTTCTTTTTTTTTTTTAATATTAAAAGATTGACTTTTATATTTTGTATTTTTAAATATTTTTATAATTATTATTAAATTAAAAAATAAGCAATCGAACTTGAGTTGTAAAATCTTATTCAAAGCTTGACTCGAATGAAATCATATTTATTGGACCAAGTGATAACCCGATCTTTGAACATATTTATTTATACCAATATTGATTTGATTTTCTTAAATTATGTTTTATAAGTGCTTTTATTTATTTATATAAAAAGAAGTAAAATATATATATATATATATATATCTCTATCAAACGGAACCTCAAAATAATGCCTTGAAATCTCGATCTTATGCTCATTAAGAAAGTAGATTTAGAGAATAATAATATAATAACTCCAAACATTAATTTTCTTTTTGTCTTCCCAAATTTTCAATCCATTTTTTGGAATGGATGTTGTCTCGAAAAGTTTAATCACAACAAAGTAATGCAAACTTTAATTATGGAGTTTGGACTTCATACTTCCCCGAATCTGTGAGAGAGAAAGGGAGAGAGCGCCATGGCCTCCTCTTCCAAGGAAGAAGAAGGAGAAGAGTAACAGCACCCCAGCCAAAGAGACCAAAAAAACCCCATAAAAAACCAGAAAAGAAAGCAAGTACCACAAAAAAACCCTAACAAATCAAAGCCAAAGCCAGACAATAACAAGAGCAGCAATGGAACCCTTGTCGAGTCCGAGGTTATTGCCGACCCATCTTCAAGCACTGAATCAGAACAAGAAAATGAGAACAAGACCAACAAGAATGTTAAACCCAATAAGAGCAAACAGTAGAAGAAGAAGCAAAGATGTTTAGGTTTCCAATGAACAGAATAAAGAGGATAATTAAGATTGAAGATTCCCGTATGGCTATTTCTCAAGATGTTGTTTTTCTTGTTAATAAAGCCACGGAAAAGTTCCTTGAAAAATTTTGTGAAGATGGATACAAATGCTCTGTGAAGGATCGCAAGAAATCGCTTAGTTACAAGCACCTGTCAACAGTTGTTCATGAACGGAAGATATGACTTTCTATCAGATTATGTCCCTGAGCCTGAGAAAATTAAAGCTGAAGATGCATTGAAAGAGAGGAATTCGACTGAGACTGGGGCCAGATCGGATCGGATCGGACCGGCGAAAGCATACAAACAGAGAAGATGATCCATTCCTGCACTGACCTGCTTTAAGCAGCTCGGACCATCATTGGCTTGTTTATAGTTGTTAGTTGGAAGAGGATATTGCTGTGGTGTAAGTAACTTCTTTCACTAACCTGGATTTGATGATTTTGATCTATGAGTCTGCAAATCTTTCTCTAACAGTGTATCCCATCGTGAATTATTGCATGTCCATACTTGTCTGTAATTGGATAATTTGCATATTCAGATGGTGAAATGATCAATGAATATCTAGCTATGAAGATGATGGGTTAGTCATAAAAGGGTATTTTGCCTGGTTCAAAAAAAAAAAAAAACACTTTAATTATTTATTTTATAGTCCCTTCCCATGATTAAAACTTCAAGATCTGATTCTTAAATGCTTGTGTAATAATATGGAATATTTCATAAGCTTGATGTATAATTAATACAATGGTGACAATAATTTTCATCTTCCTATTGTCCAATACTCCTTTTCATTTTCTTTCATCTTTTCCTTTTCTCCAAACAAATATTTAGCAATGGAGACCTGGAGTTGATTATCTGTATTTAGATGCAAAATGTAACTCAGATATAGCAACAAAAAAAAAAAAATTCATAATATTATTTATATTATAGCATTCATACTAAAATTAAATTTTTTTTTTTTTCTCTCTCTCTGCAGCTACTTTTTTTCTTTTTTTTTTAGATAAATGGTTTTTTATTCATCCAAAAGAAGTAGAACATGTTTGCTAAGAAAACTAGAGTACTGATGTTTATCAGCAACACAAAATAACAATTAAAAAGGTTTTAGCCTATCAGACCCCATGAGCCACAAAGTAAGATTTGCAGGGGCAGATTTTAATAGAGATGAATCCCTAATCTGCAGCTACTTTTACCATCATAAATTCAATATTTTACATAATTTCTGAAAGTTCAACTAGCCTGGAAGATAGTTCCACCTTGTAACTATGTTTGCACAACCCATGCAAAGTCAGCTATGTCTTGAGCTTCAAAATCCTCTTTTCTTTTACTTCATGAAATCCCAGAACCCATCAAGATTCCAGAAAAGTTCATCATCATAATCAACTAGCATTTCTGCTGAGTTGCAGCTTTCCCCAGTTTGAGATGGATTCCTATGATCTACTGAGGATGAGCTGATGGTTCCCTCTGCCGCCATTTGAGGGCTCTGATTTTGAGTTGCTGCTGCTGCTGCTTCTCCAACAGTAGCTTGAACTTGATGATGAGCTGCAGCTGGCTCACGTATCTGCACTCCTCCTGCCGGTGGTCGCCTGTCAAATGACCGCAAGCATTTCGATTTCTTGTATACACGGCACAAGCTGAATTCGTGCCTTAACTGCAAACAAACATATTTAAATGGGTTTTCTCAGTCTGTCAAACACATCATCTTCATCATTGTTGGAAGAATCAAGAACAACTACAAGAAGCAAAAATTATGATAGAATATGCACGGTTTCTTTCTTACAGTTGGAGTTGCACCAATATTAGAGGAAGCTGCTTCTTGAATAGCTTTGTATTCGTTCATTTTCCATTCAGTTTTTCTTCCATTAGGAGCTCGTCCATTGTAAAAGACCATGGTTTTTTTCACGCCGATAGGGCGATTACCAGAAGAATAAACAAAACCGGGAGAGCCAGTAGCTTTCCAGTACCCAGTTGTTGTTAGCCGCCTTGGTCTTCCTCCCCTAGCCTCACTCTCTTGCCTTGAAATGAAGAAGAACCACTGTTCAGGGTCCTTATGGCATAGGGACAACGAGAATTCTGCATCAAGAAAACTAATCAAATGAGTGGAAAATACACAATTAAAAGGACAGATAATGATACCCTTTTTTGATCTTTGACTTATATTATTTGTTGTTTCTTATTTTCTTCTTTCTAGTTGCTAATTTTCCTCTTGCAACTTAAGCTATAGTTTACACTGCCAAGATTAACTAGGAATCTTATTCTCCAAACTATTTCTTTTATGTAAATCCTTTCTTTTTTTTCGGAAACACTGCCGCATTTGATAATGATGCATGGATGATGAAGGAATACGAAAAGTTAAACATCAGAAATCCAAATTTCATGAAAAGGTAGATAATTATTTGGAAAGACATATTATACAAGAAAGTGAGAAGATAAAATAAATACTAGCTAGCTAAGATCAGTTGTAGCTATATTTGAGCTAAAATTACGTGGAAGATCCCAAGGATTGAACTCATAAATGTCGACAATTGGTATAACCCGATCCATAAGAAGGTTCAAATCCTCCCTCTCTCTTTCTAGCTTGTGATGAAGATAAAATGAAACCAACTCTTCTTCAGTTGGATAGAACCGAAAACCAGGTGGCATATCCTCCATTTTCACTCCTTCCCCCCCCCCCCCCCCCTCTGTTTCCTCTCAAATACCTTAAGCAAATGATGTGCTCTAACTGAAAGTAATGGTGGTGGGATTTGTCTCTATTTAAGAATATGAGAAGAGAGCGAAAAGACGAGGGAGGTTCTTGAGGGTTGATCATGGAAGTAATTATTAGGCAAAAGAGAACAAGGTTAGTAAGAGAAACGAGTAGAAGGAGAAAGCGGGGGGCAAATTGGGCTTTTGCTTGAAATTTTCCACACGCTGTTGTGGAAATTATGGAAAACGGCAGGGAAATCCTCCTCTCTCTCTCTCCCCTCTATGTAAATGTAATCTGTACCAATATTCCTTAGGTTAATAGTTTAGTGGTCAAAGTTTTCTTGATCCGTTGTTTATTAAAACCCTGCCTGGTTTTTCGATTGATGAGTGGTTTCAGAAAATGAAAAATGTTAATTAGTATTATATTAGGATCATCTTAAAAAGTGAGGTTTTTAGGCACCAATAAAATAATAACATATCATATTTTTTAAAGACATATAATTAGTATTAAATACTCATCCTTACCGAATCAATTTTTATTAAATCAATTTACTCACTTTTTAATTTTAGTTAACGATAAAAATTAAAAAACTCATAGAATTAAAAAAAAAAAAAATTTGACGATCTAATCAAATGTAAGATTCCATTAAAACTTGTGTCTGTTTAATTTTTTTATGTTTGTTTATGATTCTATTAAAACATAATAAGATATACTCAAGTTAGCTTATGATTTTTTTTCCAAATAAATCTTAAGCCAAGTTTAGGAATTTTAGTAAATCACGTTTAAATTTACTCAATTTTTATTTATTTTAATTAATAATTAATTTTTAAATAAATTCATTAAAGTTAAATTGAGTTAGAGAGTATATTTGGTGAGGATGAGTATACAATAACAATTATATGTCCTTAAAAAAAATATGATGTGTCATTATTTTATTGATTTATAAAAATTTATTTTTTAAAATAATCTTAATATAAGTTATTCTCGGTGAATAATTACTAAAAAATAATAGTAGAACAAAATTATTGGATACATGGGATTAATCTCAAAAACAAGAAAAGGGCATAAAAGCTATAAAGTCCTATATATCCTTGGTATTATGTTTATTAATCCATTTAACAAACCCTCTCAAGTCTCAAAGCAATATATAAAGGTGTTTATAAAAATTCTGCTAAGAATTTAAAATCAATCCCAAATAATCGAGCACAAAAATATTAATTTTTTTATAACATGTATCCTCTACTTAAAAATCGAGTTCAACTATTTTTTATTCTGACAAATAAAAAAGTTCCAAATAATAGCAAAAAATAATCTTAAAAAGCAAAGCCAAATAGTAGGAATCATATAAGCAAAGGCAATAGTATTAAAAGAGAAAGAACAATGTAAGATTTAAGACTTAAGATGGGTCATTCACGTCGTGTTCGTATATATTTTTTATATATTATAATCATATTTAAGATATTTTATATTTTTATAAATTTTGATGTTTTAATAATTTGTGTTATAAAAATTTTACCATATTCATGTATATGTGTAGTGTCCTTTAATTTTTTTTTGTCTGTATTGTGTTCTGTATCGTATTTTAATTATTTTTTCGTGTCGTGTTTAGACCTGCTCAAACAAGCCCTGCCTGTATTGGGCCGGGCCTGGGCAGGTATTTTAATGATCCAGCCCGATCCGAATCACTGTTCACACAATAAAAAAATATTATTTTTTAAAATTTAATTATAAAAATAAATTTAAAAAATAATTTTTTAATATATGTGAACAGTAAATATGGACCGGCGGACATGACCTGGATAAGAAAAAATAAGAAAATTCAAACCCTAACCTAACCCATAAACAAATCTAATTGTGTTCGTATCATGTGCAATATTATCAGTTTTACGTATTGTGGCAAAGTAAAATGCATAGTGAATTAATCATGCACACATTCATGTAATATTTCGTTTCATTAATACTTTTATTTTTTAATCAGAAACGAATCTAAGGAGACACACAGGAGCCATGACTTTAAAAATTTTAATAATATAATTATATATGAGTTTTGTTTTGACTCTTTTAATTTATAGAATTCGATCTCCATTAATATGATTTATTATTTCGATTTCTTTTATAATGTTTCTGGCTTCGTCCTTATTCTGCATACAAGTGGAAAAAGTTAGACTGTTAAAGATGCGCTTGTAAGCATGCATTAGATTTTTAAGGCAAAAATTTTTGCTTTTCAAAGTTTGATTCACTTTTAATTTCTTTTGGAGAAACTTAGGGCACTTTATTTCTTTCTTCTTTTAGGATAATGATATGTAATCTAAAATTTCAACGCATAAAATTCCCTTTTTGCTTTCGAAACCAAAAAAATAAAAAAATTATGCATGTTTGCTTTAAAAAAGTATAATAATTTTAAAGGATAAAAAGTTAAAAGACGGAACGAATTATATATAATTGGGTAAAATATATAAATTTCTTTGAGATTTAATACAAAATAAACTTATTCTTGTAATTTGAAAAATATCAATTTATTCTTTTGAGGTTTGATAAAAAAAATACATTAATTCTCGAGATTTATTTACTAGAATAAAAGACACTTATCCCTATCAGGTTTCATAAAAAATTCACTTACCCCCTTCAGGTTTGAAAAATACCCACTTACCTCCTTCAAGTTTGGCATAAAATACATTAACCCCCTAAAATATTATTTTTAAGTTATTTTAAATGAAAAGACAAAAATACCCTTTGTTAAATATTAATCATTTTTTTCTTTTCATTCTTTTTTCTTTTCAAAACTTTTTTAACTACAAAATAATGAGAATTTATTTAATTTTAAAATCATCTTTAATTACTATTAAACTAAATTCTAATTAATTTATATTCTAATTCAAGTTCATGTTAAATATTTTAAACTTATCTTTAATTCAATTATATATAACTTTGAAATGAATTTATTAAAATATTTTTATTTAATTAATTAATTATCTTTATTTAAAAATTTTAGGGATAATGAATTGATTAAATAAAAAATGAAAAAAATTAAAGAAAGGAGAATAAAAAAGTATATAATTATCTTTCATGAGATTTTATTGAAAATAAACTTACTCTATTACTTTGAAAAACACATTTATCTCTACAAAAGTAATTATGTTAGCATTCTGTTAATCAAATTAATATTTATTCAAAATTTTACTTTAAATATTAAAAATATGATTTTTATTTTATTTTCTCAGTCTATTTTTCATTTTTTATTTTAAACAATTTATTATTCGTATATTTAAAAATAATGACAATTAATTCATTTTTAAATAAAAATAATATAATATATTAATATTAAATTTATATATATAATTGAATTAAAAATAAGTTTAAAATATTTTTTTGGTAGAAAAAAGTTCTAGTGAAGGGAGGCTACCAAATCCATGATCAGAACACGCCACAGGCCTTAGAGATAGCTAACAGTGATACTTATATATCACCCACCAAGTGAAACTGCTGGTGAGACTCTAACTCTGGTGCTTGTCAAGACTCTGATGAGTATTCAACCAACTGAACCAATCCATATTAGTATAAGTTTAAAATATTTAACATTTATACTTGAATTAGAATATAATTTAATTGAATTTAACTTGATAGTAATTAAAGATAATTTTGTAGTTAAAAATATTTTGAGTTAAAAAAGTAAAAACAAAAATAAATTATTAATAACTAACAAAGGGTATATTTGTCTTTTTATTTAAAATTAACTTAGAAATAATATTTTAGGGAGGTTAGTGTATTTTGTGCCAAACCTTAGGGGTGCGTTTGGATAAAGAATTTTAAAATTTTGAAGAAATTTAAAATGAAGGCATTTCAAAATGCATCATTTCAAAATGCTAGAATTTATAATTGTTTTTTTTTGGATAAATTTTTTTAGAAGGAAATTTAGATAGTTGGAATTTCATGAAATAAAAAAATAATTATAAAATAGGAATAATGGTATTAAATATATGTATAAAAAAATGCAATATGGGTATCATTAGATTCGTAAAAATATATAGATATTATTAATAATATAAAAATATAATAATATATATCATAATTAGATAAAATGATAATTTATTTTTTTAGTTTTGTATTTTATAGTGGGCCACCTTGTTATAAAGTAAGAAATGATTTTGAGAAATTTTAAAAAACCATCTCTTTAGGTGGAATTTCAAAAGAGAATTTGAGGGAATTTCAAAAGGGAATTTGAAGTGCTCAAATCCCCTCTTGAAATTTCTTATAAATTTTGAAATTCTCTCTTATTTTTTATCCAAACAAATAAATTTATTTTTAGACTTTTGAAAATCTTGATTGAAATGAAATTCCTCCTTCAAATACCTCATCCAAACACACCCTTTAGGGGTAAGTAGGTTTTTTCAAACCTTAGGAGGGTAAGTGTATTTTTTATAAAACTTGAAGGGATAAAAATACTTTTTCTTATTTACTAAATGAATTTTAAATAAAAATAAAGATTTACCTTGAAATGAGAAAAGTAAAATTTATGGGATGTCAATTGGTCATTATGTACGTAGTTCATAAATCACATAAAAAAAATAAATAAATAAAAGAGCAAAATCAATAGAGCTAAAAAAAATGAGAGTAGTTCGTACAATTTAATGGAAATGCTCGTCCCATAAGGCAAAATCTATGCTAGTAGACAAATTAATACTACGTTGAAAAGCTTATTGGCTCGTATGAATAAAGGTTTTCATTGAACAAGCTGACAGTTTTGCGAGTGTAGTCTACACGTATGGGTGACGTGTCAAGTATATTAGAGTTATATTATCGAAGATACGGTGAAATTGAAATTTAATTGATTTATGTAATTATTTTCGAAAGGACATTCGATAAATATGTTATTTAAATTCTAATCTTTTTAATTTTTTTATCTCAAATTTTTGATTTTTTTTTTAAAATATTAAAAATTCAAAAACTTTTCTTTTACTTTTAAAAAAAAAGTATTAGTGAAACTTCTCTCGAATTTAAGTAGAGACTAGAACATAAACCCGCGCTTCACTTCAAATCTATATAATCTAATTAATGCTAAGCAGATAATTATCAAATATTATAGGTATTGGTAGAAAGAACTTAGTATAAATAATGCAAATGTTAGTAACTTTGAGCTTTTTGACCTGACGATTCCCTCCCTTTTACCTCTGCCCCATCTTTCTTCATCTTCTTCATTCTTTACTCAATATATATAGTTGGATCACACTTTGTTTTATCTTGCCATAAGTAAGGATTGTCTTTCTAATAAAGTGAAGAATTAGTGATAATTGCATCCAAATTCCATATTACATATCTAATCAAACTGCAAGAATGTCAACATCAACAAAATAAAGCCAATTAATAGAAAACCCAAAAAGGGGTTTTGAGTATGGATGGGTGGGAACTGGGAACTGGGAACTGGGAAAGGGAGAAAGTAAAAGAACATAATATTTCAGCCATTAAAATTAAGATTAAAATATGATTAATTTGCAAGGGAAACCCTAAAATCAGTAGCATGAGGGAACAAAAACCTTGAAAAATAAACAACAATAAGAGAAATATTAACAATTAATGAACAGTAATAACCTACATTATACAATGACCATTAAAAGTTAAAAAAAAAAAAAGAAATGCTACTTCAAAATCAACTTTCTGAAAGAACTTGACAAACAATGATGATTTTCATTTACACTTGATACATATTTATATACAACTGTAGATCTATCTAATAGAAGAGATAATAATTTACAATAATTATCCAATAGGATAAATATAGAATATAACAACTCTAATGGTTTAGAGCTTTGCAAACTAGATTGATAAAAAGGAAGTCTATGACTTTTATTAGAATTGCAAGAATCACAAAAATTTAAACCAGAGATGGAAACTGGTAATGAATAATTATTGATCAAAAGATGGAGAATTTTATTGGAAGGATGACCAAGTCTTTGATGTCAAAGAGAAGTAGAGGACTTGATGCTTGAGAGAACTAGTGGTGAGACTGTTGTAGCCTTCGCACTTTCCGGTAGTTCATAAGTATCATCCTTATTCGGGCCTCGTAGAAGTTTCGCCCCCGTGTTTAGATCCTTCACCTTAAAAAAATAGGGAAAGAATTCAATTGAAACAAGGTTAGTCTTGCAAAATTTAGCAACTGATACAAGATTTTTTTCAATTGAAGGAACACACAAAATGTCAGAAAGATTTAAAGGATTTAGAGGAAGTGTTAAGAGTAGTAGGTCCAGTATGAGTAATTTGCAAACCTGCCCATCACCTACTAGAAGTTCATCTGGACCATCATATGCAGTGTATAAAGAAAAATTGTTGAGGTCTAAAGTGATATGATGAGAAGCACCAGAGTCTATTACCCATCTTTTATGATAGTTTGGCCTCTTTGTCGCATGATTTGCTTCTGGAGTTGGGTTCTGCACACTTTTGTTATGGTAGCACTGTTTTGCTGTGTGACCAAATCTATCACAGATCCGACATTGCACCTTGCGATTCCTGGGCCAATTGTTGACGGTATTGGCAGGAGGGATGTAACGATTTGTTCTACCATCATTGCGCGAGTAAAATCTTTTCTTTGGAGAATAATGTTTTCCTGCATTCTTGTAAGAGTAGTTTGCTGTTACAATAGTAGATTCACTGCTAGTTTCTTCACGTTTCAAAGCTGTTTCAAAATCAACAAGTTTACCATACAGCTCTTCAAAGGAAATTGAAGTGTCTTTGGCTCTTATGGTTGTGGCTATCTCCTTGAATTCAGTCACAAGTCCATTCAAAATATGAACAACTAAATCTTCTTCATTTACTGGAGCATTAGCAAGAGTTAAATCATCTGATATACATTTAACAAGCTGTAGGTAATCAGCTATTGACCTGCTTTCCTTCTTAATGTTTGTCAGACGATCTTTAAGAGAGATAATCCGAGATCGTGTTTTACTGGCATACAATCTGACAAGTTTTCTCCATGCATCTTCAGAAGATTTTGATGTAGCTATAAGTGGCAGGACTTGTTCTGAGACTGATGCAATAATCGAATGAAGCAATAGTTTATCTTGACGACACCATAGGGCATGCTCTGGATTACGAATAGTCTGATTGTTGCTGGTGATGGTTGCCGATGGACATGGTGTAGAACCATTGATAAAACCCAACATGTCATATCCATAGAGAAGAGCATCAAATTGTGCACTCCAAGAGGCATAATTGAAGGGTGTTAATTTCACTGGTAGTTGAACTGCAGTATTAATGGAAATTAATCCATTATTTAAACTAGAACCAATTGAGCTAATAGTGACTCGGGGAGTTTGTATGGTTGTGGATACCTCATCTGCCATGGAAAGGACAGAATAAAAGATTGAAAAAAAAAAAGAGGGGAAAATAGAATATAAAGGACTGAAGAAATAAAAAAAAAATAGGATCTAGGCGACTAGGCTCTTGGCTCTTGATACCATGAAAGAACTTGACAAACAATGATGATTTTCATTTACACTTGATACCTATTCATATACAACTGTAGATCTATCTAATAGAAGAGATAATAATTTACAATAATTATCTAATAGGATAAATATATAAGAAATAATTATCAGTTGCTAAACAATTATCTAATGAGATAAATAGATAAGAAGACATTATCAGGTGTTAACAGATAAATTACTATCTGATAAGCTGATATCTTCTACACTTTCCAATCAAAGACCGTAAAAATAGTGTGAATTACCAAAATAGAGAATTTGATGAACTCCAAATTTGTAGAAATTATGTAATTTAAGTATTTTTTTAGACGTTTATCAGAGTAAAACACTGGACATAGGAGAATCTGAGCATTAATTTAATGAAAAAAATACAATCATAACATAATTCCCGTTGGAGATGGACAATTCTCTATTCAATTTCAACATCATCTTAACGTCTTTCATGGTGTCCATCAATCCTAATAAATTAACAAATACTTCTATTTGGCATTACTCATTGGTGGTCAAATTTTAAGTTCATTGAAAAAAAAAAACATTATATAACCAAAATCTGTTCAAGAATAAAAATGTCATGAGGAATTAGATTATATTGAAGTTGTAATTTGTAATGCTCTCTTCACTACAGCAAATTGGTCTTTCAGCGGCGTTTTTTTTTTTGGAATAGCGGCGTTTATAAACGCCGCGAAAAAAATTAGAGGCGTTTTACAAAACGCCGCAACAAACGCCGGTAAAAACAGTGACGGGAAATTTAGCGGCGTTTTCACCATAAACGCCGCTAAATTAGTGGCGTTTTTAGGTACTTTAGCGGCGTTTATAAACGCCACAATTGAAGGTCCGAAATGGTAATACTTGAAACTTTAGCGGCGTTTTCTGTTCTCAAACGCCACTAAGTGTTCGGTTTTAGCGGCGTTTTTGAATACAAAACGCCGCTAAATTTTGGCTTGTAGCGGCGTTTTCTGATCACAAACGCCGCTATATTTTGGCTTTTAGCGGCATTTTCTGATAAGAAAACGCCGCTATATTTGCAGGAATTTATATATATAGCGGCGTTTGCTATCATAAAACGCCGCTATATTTGCAGAAATTTATGTATTTAGCGGCGTTTTTTTCACAAACGCCGCTATAAATGCAGAATATGTTTTTAAAAAAATACAATTGAAGGTCCGAAATGCGCAACATTGTCGAATAATACACAAACAACACAAATTATAAAAAAAATATATAATATAAAAATATATTTAATATCAACCATACAATGTATTATTCAACACATCAAATCCACTTACAAATTCTTTAATCTGAAGTAGATGAGCCTCCTAAATTCTTTTGCTGCACTAAATTCATCAACGACTGAAACTGTGTCTGCAGCTCCTGATATCGTCTATCCTGTTCTTCTTTTTCAGCTTGTCTCTCTGCTTCCTTCTCCTCAAAACGTTTATTCATATTTTGCATTTCTTCTCTCAGTATCTGAACTTCATATGCACTGGAGTTTTGTGAAGAAGAAGCAGTAAACCGTTGAGAACCAAGTCCATAGTAGCTAGATGGTGTCGGACCCATTCTGACACCTCGAACCCGTCCATATCGTTCTTTTCCAGCTACTTCAGTGAATATTTGATTCTCCACATCTTGCATATTCGCTGATGATCCATCTGATGCTCCGACTTGATACTCAGCAATTTTATTTCAAGCTTTCTCCTATAAAACAATAAAATTAATAAAATCTTTTGTAAAACATATTTGTAAATGAAAACAAGTTTGAAGGAAATATACCACAATTTCCTGAGTCTCGATGTTCAAATAGGATCCATCCTTCTTAGTATGAGTTAACTGAAACAGTTCAACTCGTCCAATTTTTTCACCCCGCTCAATTTCCTACAAAACAAAAATAATTAATACTAAATTGTATTAAAATAATTGAGAACTAATATATTAATACATTATGAATGTAAACTTACTTTTTCATTAGCTTTTCTGGCAAAACTTTTTGAACCACTGGTGTGATTGTATTTCTGTTGTTGTCTACTGCTTACCCCTATCTTTTCTCGTTCCTGTACATTAGACAAAGCACGTTATAAAACTATACATATTCCATAAAATTGTATTATATCAAGTACTATAAGTAAATGACCAAAATAAATTATAAATGATACCTCTCCTTTTTTTGAATACCAGAATCTAACCAGTCTCTCATACTGCCACATAATCACACCACGCGGTATGGTTCGTAGTAAGACATTAGGATCAGTATTTCGATCGAAATACTTTTTCTTAAACTCATGCTTAAAGTCTTTCCATTTTTTCCCCAATGATTTCATAACGAATGATGTGGGAATCTGCAAAGAAAATCGTGACTGAAACGGAGAAGTTGTACAACGTTAGTTTCGATGATCAACAAAATTATTAAAATAATGCAATACTAATGTAACATGCTTATACCTCAATAAACTTTAACATCTCGACTTTCTCAGTATTCGGCACGTCACGCCATGACTCATAATGAATGGGACACTTCATCCCATTTCGAGCAATCAGGCCAAGAAAGCTAGCCAATAATTGTGCTTCTGGACCAATTGGCTGCTGCTCATTATTTGTTGTGACAACAATACGCTCTTCAGGAGGTAGTGCCCATAACTCCTTTAATGTCGTACGACCACGAGTTCTGCGTTGTCCAACATTATCAACTACACAAAAGCAAATATATTAGCAATTTCAATATGTATTCAAGTTCGTATTCAAACGCCGTACCACGATACCTGTATTCAAGTTCGTATGAACTGTAGTTTCTGCAGCTATGGAGGCAGCCGACAACTCTGGTCGGTTAACATCTGCAGTAGACGCATTCGGCACCTCTGAAGGCGTCACTCTAGTGTCACCCTCAACAGTCTGAATGATATTGATATCCCTTAATCTTTTCCTCGCCATGCTATCTGCATCAATGTTAAGTAAACAACATTAGTATAAGAATGAAATACTATTATGTAAAAAACATTAATAATAATATTTACAGTATAAAAACATATTATATACAGAGTATTTGTTTCAAAATAATCTTACTAGATTCCGTTTTTTCATCAAGTTTCATAAATGTCTTCATCAACATCTTCGCGAACCCGCCGAACATCTGTATTGGTACTAGGGATATTTTCATCCAAGTTTTGATCCGTAAATGGCAAGCATTCAGTTCTTTGTTCAATATCATCTTGAAATTTATCACCCATATCAAACAGGTTTCTAGGTGTGTTACGGAGTACAACATACCAACCCGCATCATTCGGATCTTCGGAATAAAATACTTGTTTGACTTGAGATGAAAAAACATAAGGTTCGTCAATCATTTGTTGTCCGGTGTGAATTAATCGAGAGAAATTCACCATTGTAAATCCGAACTGATCTTTTTTAACACCTCTACTAGTATTCACATCAGCCCAATCACATCGAAATAACACGACCTTCCACTTGCCATAATAATCCAACTCAATAATATTATTTAGAATTCCATTATAATCAATATTCCCCTCCACAGGATTACTATCCCTAGCACTAGCATAGCTTGTTGTTGAAGAAGAAACAACAACTCCACAATTTTGTGTTCTCCTAAAGCGTTCACGGGATTTAGTATGAAATCTAAATCCATTAATGATGTAAGCACTGTATCTTTTCACTATTCTATTCGGTCCTTGTGAAAAACACTTAATTTCTTCGCTAACATCTCTTCCACTCCAAACCTATTATAAGAAACGCAAAGGCAAACACTTCACTTTATTTATATATTAAAGAATACATTGATCGTAATAAAATGATAAAAACTTGTGTTACTTACTACTTCTTGATAACTCGTATAATTATATAGTTTTTAGTTATGTTTTATTATTGTTTTGTGTCAAATACGAGTTATTATTGCTTAGTCTAATTGTGTTTATGATCTGTTATATTTTTATGTAATTTGGTGTTTTTCACGAGTTTCTTTGAGTGATTTCAGATTACTAGGTTAAATCAAGAATTAAGGGCAAATCCAGTTCAGTTCCAGTTCCGACACCTTTTTCCATATCAGTTATATCTGGAGTTTTACTGAAGCATTAAGGCTGAAATTTTTACAGTGCAAAGTTAAGAGGCATATCTATCTTTTTCATGTTTTACACTTCTTGAAACGGAGTCGTTTTCCCTAGCGAAATATGGTATCAAGTTGGCTGATGTGCAATGACGTCTGTTCTGACCAGTTTTGGTATTTTGACCATATCTTCGGATCCACATGAGAAAATGAGTTGATTCCAACGGCTATGGATCACAAACTGGTAGGGGTATATTTTCCTAGAAGACCATTTGATCAGATCAAGCCTCCAACATTGACAAAATCAACCATCAAGCTGGCTGATCAGAATTGTCATACAATATGACGAAAATTGTTAGAAAAATGCACCCACCTATTATACCTACCTTTGAAATTTATAAAGCTTGTCTCTTGTCATTTAGATCTCCAAAATGTGTATAAATAGAGGGCCTTGGATGAGGATTATTGTACATTGGTAGGATATTAGCCATTGTAATAAAATTCTCTAAGTTTTCTTCTTCTTTCCTTTCTCTAGTTTTCTTTTTCTTTATTTACTTATGCTTCTTACATTTCTTTTCATTTTATTCATATCTAGTATGTGTTGCTAATCATATTGTTGAGGTGATGAGGTGAAGCTTTTGGTAAATGCTAAGGTTAGTCTCTTAAACATGAGCTAAAATGAATCATCATTTATAAACACTAGTATAGATAATATTTTCTTTTGGTTTAAAATCATACTTGCAAAGTAGAGATCTTGATTCATTATTGACAATGAAAATGGCACAGTAAATGCTTGGTTTCATAACCTTGATTTGTTGTAGACATATACCTTGGCATAAGGAATGCTTGGACTCTTTTTATGAGTTTTGAGGACACAAAAATGAACATAATATCATACGCTATGGACGTTGGACAATTTGGACTGAATTGCTAAACCTTCTGATTGTAACCTCCCTTATGTGTGAATTTCAATTGTGTAATAAAACAAGATTAATCTTAGCATAACACCAAGTGTGGATTCTCTAACCTCAACATCTTTTATTATTGTTTTTTATATCTTGTTTAATTTCTTTTATGTTATTTTGTTTATTTTGTTCTCTAATATCTTGTTTTGTTGTTGATTCCCTAATATCTTGTTTGCTTTCTTTTTCTTATATATTTATAAACTTATACTTACTAATACGCTTCGCTGTGGTTCGACCTCGGACACCCGAGAATTTATTACTTGAACATAACCTGCACTTGGGTTTACAACTCTTAATTGAGTCTCCATCAAGTTTTTGGCGCCATTGCCGGGGAGGCAATACTAAGTATATAAGTTTATAAGTATATTTATTTTTATTGGCTGGTTATACCGCCTAATTTTCTATATATTTATATTTATATTGTATATTAACTTTGTTTTATTTTTATTGGCTGGTTATACCGCCTAATTTTCTATATATTTATATTTATATTGTAAAGTTTATATTTATATAAATATATTATCTGTATATTAACTTTGTTTTATGCTTGTTTGGCGACGTGATTTTAGATCTCGTCGTTTAGTTAGATTTTATTGTGAAACTTTTTCAGGTAATCTTTCTAATACAACTCCTACCATGGCTGACAATGAAAGTGTTCATGCTGAAGATGAGAACAGACAAGTACGCACCATACGTGACTACTTGCAACCAACTCGAAGCTCATCACCCTCTTGTTTTATTTTTTCTCTCAATGCAAACAACTTTCTTTTTAAACCAAGTATGATAACTTTGCTTCCAAATTTCCATGGGTTAGAATCGGAAAGTGCTTACTCGTTTCTAAAAGACTTCGAAGATGTATGTGTCACCTTTAATGACCAACAATGTACAAATGAAATTGTCAAGCTAAAATTATTTCCTTTTTCTTTAAAAGATAAAGCAAAAATTTGGCTTCATAATTTAAAACCAAGGTCAATTGGCACATGGCAAGAATTACAAACTGAGTTTCTAAAGAAATTTTTCCCAGCACATAAAACTACTGCTTTGAAAAGACAGATTCAAAATTTCAATCAAAATCAAAATGAAGCATTTTTTCAGTGCTGGGAGCGTTTTAAAGATTTGTTAAGTTCTTGTCCACATCATGGTTTTGAAAAATGGCGTCTTATTAGTTTCTTTTATGAAAGTTTAACTCCCGAAACTAAACAATTTGTTGAAACAATGTGTAACGGTGAGTTTCTAGAAAAAGAACCTGAAGAAGCCTTTAACTACCTAGACCATTTGGCAGAAAACTCTCAAGCCTGGCACACAGATAATTCCTCTGAAAGTTCCAATAGATCTAATCTTGTTTCTAACAGAGGTAAATATCATTTTAGTCAAGAAGATGAGATAAAAGCTAAAGTAGCTAATTTGGCTAGAAAGATTGAAGCCATGGAACTTAGAGAAGTAAAAGAAGTCAAAACGGTTAAAAATGAAGAAAGTTGTGGAATTTGTGAAATCATGGGACACCCCACTTCTGAATGTCCAAACATTCCCATTCTTAAAGAAGCGTTGCATGATCAAGTAAATTCCATAAACACATTTAAAAAGCCTTTTCCTTCTCCTTACTCTGAAACGTATAACCCTGAATGGAGAAATCATCCCAACTTCAGTTGGCGGAATAATAATCATGTTCAGGTACCACAATCTCAAAAGCCGGGCAGCACTTTTTCCTATCAACCTTCACGTGTACAAACCTTGGAAGAGACATTGCTAGCATTCATGCAAACACAAGCAAATGTGAATAACCAAACTTCACAGGACATCAATGAGATCAAAAACACCTTGTCCACATTGACAGCTTCATTACGCACTCAAGAAAAAGGTAAGTTTCCTGCTCAACCTCAGCCTAACCCTTCTACTCAATGTCTTGTTTCTTGCTCCAATGAAACTCAACAGGAAAATGCCAGTTCTATCACAACTCTTCGAAGTGGAAAGGCAATTGACAAAAACATTCCATCAAAAGACCAAGATCCTCCTTTCCCTTCGAAAAGTAATGGTAAGGATGATGGTAAGTCTGAACTTCTTGAAAATTTGGACAAAGAAAAAGGTATGCATCCTGCTCCTTTTCCTCAAAGGTTGCAAACAATAAAGAATTTGAATCAAAATGCAGAAATTTATGAACTTTTCAAACAAGTTAAGATTAACATTCCTTTATTGGATGCAATCAAACAAGTTCCATCTTATGCTAAATTTTTGAAGGACATGTGCACAGTTAAAAGGAAACATAATGTACAAAAGAAAGCATTTCTGACGGAAAGTGTAAGCTCAATCATTCAGCACCTTACTCCACCAAAATTCAAAGATCCTGGATGTCCAACAATCTCATGCATCATTGGAAACACTAGAATAGAACGTGCATTGCTTGATCTTGGTGCTAGTGTTAATCTTTTGCCTTTTTCTGTTTATCAACAGTTAGGTTTAGGTGAACTCAAGGAAACACCTGTTACACTTCAACTAGCTGATCGTTCTGTAAAAATTCCTCGAGGGATAGTTGAAGATGTTTTGGTTCAAATTGATAATTTTTACTTCCTTGTTGATTTTATTGTTTTGGACACACATCCTGTTTCAAATCCAAATGTTCAAATTCCTGTTATATTAGGCCGTCCATTTCTTGCAACTTCTAATGCTCTGATAAATTGCAGGAATGGTATTTTGAACATTTCTTTTGGAAATATGACTTTAGAATTAAATGTGTTCAACATTTGCAAGCAACCTGGTGATGATTCAGAAGTACATGAAGTGGATTTCATTGAAGAACTTGTTCATGAACATCTCACCACTACCACATTCCATGATCCTTTAGAAGCTTATTTAATTGGATGTGAGTTTGATAATGCTTCAGAAATTTCACAGACTGATTCTTTGTTAAATTCTTTTCAGGATAAGCATTGTTGGAAACAAAAGTTTGAGGAACTTCCATCACTCACAAATGTCACTGTACCATCAACTATTGAACCACCCAAGTTGGATTTAAAACCATTGCCATCCGAGCTAAAATATTCCTTTTTGGGTGAGAATGAAACTTTTCCAGTCATAATTTCTTCACATCTTGATGAACTACAAGAAGGAAAAATTCCTTCTCAATGGAGCCTTCAAGATAAAAGGAAGTTTCTGAATGAGGTAAAAAAGTTCTACTGGGATGACCCTTACTTGTTCAAATATTGTCCTGATCAGATTTTTCGAAGATACATTCCCGACAATGAGGTAAGTAGTGTAATTAAGTTTTGTCATTCCGAGGCATGTGGTGGTCATTTTTCATCAAAGAAAACTGCTGCAAAAATTTTACAGTGTGGATTTTACTGGCCACCCCGGTTAAATGGCGGATAACGGTACTCCGTGATTATTTAAGTCGGTTCCATCAACTACCCACAAAACTGATATTGTATATAAATTTCTCTTTCAATTTCTCTTTCATTTTTTTTTTCAGGATGGATGATATTCTCACAAGATTGCAGAAACGATTTCCTCCTTTTCCTCGAAATATTTTACGGAAGCTTTACCAAGTTCGATTTGAAAGATTAAGAATGCTTATGCACAAAGGGATTCCTGAAGACATACGTTGGATAATTGAAGCCAAGGTACGTGAAGATGAATATCTTCCTGTTTTGCATTTACCAGGTACAGGTAGAAGCACTTTTGCAAAGAAGCGACGAGCAAAGCGCATGAGTTCAAATTGCCACAAATGTGCACGATGGACGTGTAACGGTAAATGTCGTTCTATTGGGATTCCGTCCTCTAATCGAGATGATAAAATTAAATTCATTAAGGATGGACTGAGTAAGGAGAATTTGGGTAATATCCAATTTTCTCTTGAGACGCATTCTAGTGGAGACGTACAAAGAGAAATTCTTGATTTATGGCCGCAATTCCAAAGGGAATGGCAACATCCTGGGAATCTGATGTTAAAAGACCCTGTTTGCCAGCTTGTAAGAAAACTGGATGGGAAGCATATCCTCGACTCATAGAAGGCGTTTAAGCCGTTTCTGGACGTAAAACCAGAGGAAGATGTGAGCCACAATCACAACTACAATAAATGACTTCTCAGCTTTTGGTTTGATTTGCAATAACTTCATTTCGGTTTAATTTACGTGTTGTTCGATTTGTGTAATTATTCTCATTTTTTTTTTGCATTGGTCATTTACGGTTGATTTTTCTTCTCTTTTTGATTTTCTTCCTGAAATCACGCAAAAATCTTTTGTTAGGTTAACATTTTCTTCTGACAGGTCAAATACACTTTCGGCGACATTATTACTCTTGTCTGATTCACTACTCAGTCCTCTATATATTACACCATGTACTCATTCTCTTTCAGGTACTCAAAAAAAAATGGAAAGTACTTCGTCCCAGCGCATTGAAACAATTTGTGTCTTTAGAGGTGCTTATCCAGGGAAAAATAAAATATTCGCTGATGAAGCCATAAGAGTTGGAGTAATACTTGCCCAACAAAAGATCCAGTTGATTTATGGAGGCGGTAGTACGGGTTTAATGGGAGCAGTCGCTACAGCAGCACACGCTGGAGGAAGTCCAGTTCTAAGAATCGTGCCAAAATTATTCACAGGTTTTTGTGGACCTACTGTGGGTAAGGAAATACAAGTCTGGAGTATCCCTGAACGGATGACAATCATGTACCATTTTGCCGATGCATTCATTGCTTTACCAGGAGGTCTGGGTACATTGGAAGAAATAGCTTGCGTGGCTTCTTGGTCATCTTTGGTCATAAATAAGAAACCCATTGGTTTGCTTAATATTAATGGTTATTTTAGTAATTTGCTTTCATATTTAGATAATGCTGTGAAAAATGGATTCATGTTTTCAGAGGCAAGGAGAACCATAATTTCTGCTACAACCATTGAAGATTTACTCAAAAAGCTCCAAGCTTATGAGTATTTACCTGCTACGGTTGTTTCGCAAACGCTCGGAAAAAGAAAAAGAGATATAGACAAGCAAGGAGTGGATTGCACTTTGTCTTTGTGACATTATCTAACATTTTGTTTGTTGTATAATAAGTGGTTAGCAACCTCTGCAGGTAATATATCCTAAATTCTACCTTTAAAATTTGACATTGGGGACAATGTCATATTTTAGTAGGGGGTAAGGGACATATTTTGCTAATTTGTAAAAAATAAAAAAAAAATTGTTGTGTTTTAAGCCATTTAGAAGTATTCATTCTGAACAAGGTCTGAGTAAGGGAGACTTGAGACATACCTTGTTAGTTTGATTTAATCTTTTCAAAAAAAAAAAAACACTATCTGGTCCGTTTATTATCTGCATGTGTTTTACTACTTTCGTGTATGTATTTTTTTTTAGTATTAGTATAATCTTGGCAAGCATGTGGATAAAGCAATAGAGTTACAAAGGCTTTGATTAAGTTATCTAGGTTATTTTCAATTTGGTTTTCTGAAAATTGAATATTTTTGATGATCAAATGTCTTTGAGATTGTTTTTGGCAGATCGGTTCGATTTTTGTTGGAATGTGAATTCATGGTGAGCCTTTGGAAAGCCACGGAAAACTGGGAAGACATAGTAAGTTTACTTTTTCTCTTCATTCCACATGCAGATTTAAGTCATCACATAGATGCTTGCATCTATACATGATCTGATCTTAGAACAAAGTCACTATCCAGAAAGCCCCTTATCTTTGCCCCCCTTACATTAGGAGCCCATAGGTTGTAAACCTTCGGGTTGGATCCCTAGATATGAACTCCAGAAATTATGCCAAAGTGAACGGATACGATTCTGACCCCCATTCCCTCTTTTTTACTTTTATGATAATATTTGTGATCATTGGGTTTGGGATTGTGTGTTTCCTTCTTGTTTATTTTGTTATCTTTTGAAATCTGAAAAAAAAAATGGGAATAATGCAAAAGAGGGTAGTTAGAATGAGTGACTGTTTTTAGAGTCGTGAACTTCGAACTTATTGATGCCAAAACAATGTTGTGATGAGTTGAGAAAAAGATGCTGAAAAAAAGAGCTGATGAAAATCTGTCTTGTTTGATCAATTGAATGAAAAGAAAGAAAAAGAAAGTATGGAATCCAATGTGATTTCTGAAAGAAAAAAAAAACAAAAATTATGATTATGAATAGATGTGATTGTGCATAAAAGATGTCCCAATGAGGGCACAAATCAAAAGAAAACCACTTGTGCTTAAAAAAAAAATCAGAATTCAAGATTCGAGGTTCTTCATTATAGAGAGGTTTTTACTTTTCTATTTTCTTTGGATCGAGTCTTTTCTTGCCTTTTGTTTTCTTTTCAAAATATTAATGTTGAACATAGGACTAAGGATGAGTGAGAATGGAAATATATTGAGATGATTGATCACATTATTATTATATTTCTTGAGCCTAACTTGTGATAAACCTCAGATTATGTTTGAACATCCCACCCCTCACTTGTTCATAAGCCTCAGATTCATCTCTGTACCGATCAGATTTGTCAAGTTCACTTGTGAACTGCAGTGACAAGGATCTTAGCATGTGTACTTATGAAGCTATAGTTTGCCTAGTCCTCCATGGCTAGCTAAAGTCTCGCCAAGAAGGAAATTCCTCAATCGTACGGTACTGCCTTCAATTTTAATCTCATTGACCCTTTACTCGAACTTAATATGCCAATGATACTTAATTAGATGCCTTGCCAATTCTTACGCTTGATCTTGCTTGTTTGTTTGAGATCCCTTTAACTTGTTTTCCTGTTTATTTATTTTTTTTAGGATTGAGTCGTTGGTAGGGACTAGCAACAATCTAAGTGTGGGGGTGTGATAACTCGTATAATTATATAGTTTTTAGTTATGTTTTATTATTGTTTTGTGTCAAATATGAGTTATTATTGCTTAGTCTAATTGTGCTTATGATCTTTTATATTTTTATGTAATTTGGTGTTTTTCACGAGTTTCTTTGAGTGATTTCAGATTACTAGGTTAAATCAAGAATTAAGGGCAAATCCAGTTCAGTTCCAGTTCCGACACCTTTTGCCATATCAGCTATATCTGGAGTTTTTCTGAAGCATTAAGGCTGAAATTTTTACAGTGCAAATTTAAGAGGCATATCTATCTTTTTCATGTTTTACACTTCTTGAAACGGAGTCGTTTTCCCTAGCGAAATGTGGTATCAAGTTGGCTGATGTGCAATGACGCCTGTTCTGACCAGTTTTGGTATTTTGACCATATCTTCTGATCCACATGAGCAAATGAGCTGATTCCAACGGCTATGGATCACAAACGGATAGGGGTATATTTTTCTAGAAGACCATTTGATCAGATCAAACCTCCAACATTGACAAAATCAACCATCAAGCTGGCTGATCAGAATTGTCATACAATATGACGAAAATTGTTAGAAAAATGCACCCACCTATTATACCTACCTTTGAAATTTATAAAGCTTGTCTCTTGTCATTTAGCTCTCCAAAATGTGTATAAATAGAGGGCCTTGGATGAGTATTATTGTACATTGGTAGGATATTAGCCATTGTAATAAAATTCTCTAAGTTTTCTTCTTCTTTCCTTTCTCTAGTTTTCTTTTTCTTTATTTACTTATGTTTCTTATATTTCTTTTCATTTTATTCATATCTAGTATGTGTTGCTAATCATATTGTTGAGGTGATGAGGTGAAGCTTTTGGTAAATGCTAAGGTTAGTCTCTTAAACATGAGCTAAAATGAATCATCATTTATAAACACTAGTATATATAATATTTTCTTTTGGTTTAAAATCATACTTGCAAAGTAGGGATCTTGATTCATTATTGACAAGGAAAATGGCACAGTAAATGCTTGGTTTCATAACCTTGATTTGTTGTAGACATATACCTTGGCATAAGGAATGCTTGGACTCTTTTTATGAGTTTTGAGGACACCAAATGAACATAATATCATATGCTATGGACGTTGGACAATTTGGACTGAATTGCTAAACCTTCCAATTGGAACCTCCTTTATGTGTGGATTTCAATTGTGTAATAAAACAAGATTAATCTTAGCATAACACCAAGAGTGGATTCTCTAACCTCAACATCTTTTCTTATTGTTTTTTATATCTTGTTTAATTTCTTTTATATTTTGTTTATTTTGTTCTCTAATATCTTGTTTATCTTATTTTGTTGTTGATTCCCTAATATCTTGTTTACTTTCTTTGTCTTATATATTTATAATCTTATACTTACTAATACGCTTCCCTGTGGTTCGACCTTGGACACCCGAGAATTTATTACTTGAACATAACCTACACTTGGGTTTACAACTCTTAATTGAGTCTCCATCAACTCTCACTAAACTCATATTGTCTTTCTTTTGTATATATATATATATATATATATATATACAAAAGACTAATAACATGGCAATTGATAGAGATGTAAAATCTCTTGCCATGACTAATAACCGAAGCTGGGAGCTAAAGAGAAGGTGGGAGCTGAGTTGGCTAAATCGAAGCTGTAGGAGAGAGCTAACAGGAAAGAGGAAGCCGAGATGACTAAAGAGAAGCTGGGAGCTACTGAACTGGAATTTGCCACTATCCAATACGAGGAGCACAAGAAGGATGCATAACTACCAGCTGAGTTTGGCGTGAATTTACTAGCTACCATGAATAAATTGTATTGGTAGCTGTCAGTTACTTATGGTCATATTTTAGAAGTTTGCAATCTGTTACAATGTGTTTGAAATATATATATATATATATATATATATATATATATATACCAACTACAAGTGAGTGGAAGAAGAAGAATGCAAAAGCTAGCTGTTCGGTATTGAATATTGATGCCATATCCAGTTCCAACTTCCAAATATATATACAATATACTTCATTGCTAGTACGTATTTAATTAATTAGTACTTACATAAATAAGCCCCCATTTTTATTGGCGGAATCAAATTAATTAAACCGATTGATGTAATTAATTATGGAATGGAATGAACTTTTGTGGGTGTGGACCTATTTTGCTAACGAGTGATTTTAAAATTTATTAAATATAATAATATTTTTATTTAATATTATTATTATAAATAATATATTAATTAATTTAAAAAAATACCATATATGAATAATATATCATATCATTCCACAATTTTATTGAAAAAGAATTCAGGGTGAATCAATAAACACAGCGACATCAATAATAGGACCCAATTTTTGAGTGACACAAAACACAAACAACAAAGATTGGGTTTTTCAAATAAAAAAAAATCCTCAAACAAGCAGAAGAAATCTGCTAAATGCCATTGATGAAACAATACAAGACAATACTTTATATTCAAATCAACAAGAATAACAAACAAAACTAAATTCCTCAACAAATGCCCCAGCTATTACATATAAAGCCCCTGTTTGTAGTTTTGGCTGGTTTTATATAGTAGTAATGAACTCTTGGATTTCGTATTTTAATCCATGATTGATATTTGGTACTAGAAAATTGATTCTCAAGTTAGTGATCGTTTTAAGCATTCACTTTATCAATGGAAATGGAAGCAAAGGAACGGATAAACAGATGCAATGACCAAGAAATGTAACAACAGTAGCGATTGACAAGCAACTAACAAAGAGCGTGTGACACAATATTAGGGGGGAAATATATATTACAGAACCAGCACTAAATTTATAACTTGTCTTATAATCTAAAAGATGTCAATGGCTGATGTCGAAAGCATAGTCATACAATTAAAAGTTCATATGGAGATTAGGTAATTTATTACTAACCTGGTGATGCGTCCTTAGAAGTAATTTGCAATTGGCATGAATTTCTTGGACATGAGAAAGTGCCTTGAAGAAATTTTCATTCAACTCTTCATCTCTCAGTGCATTAATCTAAAAATGGAGAAAAAAGGTAGAATGCATTAATCTGAAAATGGAGGAAAAGGGTATAATGAATTCAAAAAGTATAGAAGCTAAAATAGAAAGTTAACCTCTTGAGGAGAAAGCTGATAATCTCGAAGGAAGCATGAGACTATCTCCCGTTTTTGAGTGGTAACTTGTAGCTCCTGCTTCAACCTCTCGGTAGTATTGATAATATCACCGGTGCTAGCACTGCAATTGCTCAATGCCTTTGCAATCCTGTAAGATTCGAGCGGTTTTTCAATAATAATTATATAAATGGGAAATGGAGGATCTAGAAATAAATCAAACATTTGACAGCAGTCCATGTAGACGTAGGGAAATGGAAATGGTAGATCAAAAAAATGAAAAGAAAGGACGAACATACTTATCGCAACAGAGGGCGAGGGAATTGACCTCGTCCTCGATCCAAAGCGAGTTGAGCAGCCTGGGAAGATCGGAGGAAATCGAGGTTGATTTGGAGAGAGCTCTTCTCAGATAGGAAAAACACTGCTTGCCTCAGATAGGAAAAGAATCTGAAATAAACATGCAACCGTTCATGTCTGGCCTCATAATGCTATTTAGATAAAGAGATATGAGGAGAAACAATTTCAAATGAACAAAGTTTTGATATTAGGAACAATTCTCAGCCACAAAACTGCAAATAGGTTGGTTGGAGACAAAACTTACTTTACAATAATCCAACAACACAGCTTAGATGCAATCTGTTTTCCAAGCCTCTCAAATGATGACCCAATCGCATACACCTGCCAGAAGAAAAGCCCAACCTTAATGTTATAATTCGTAATGCAAATACAATGGTTGGAGAAAACACAATAGAAAAAAAGGGAAAGAACAGTGGATTGTAAAAAAACTTGCATCAATTTGAACGGATTACCTAATTAAATCAGAAAAAGGAAAAAAAACTTAGAACGGATTACTTACGATTTGAACGGATTTGGAGATGAAGAGAGACAAATCGCCTTGGAGATGATGATTTGGAGATGAAAAGAAGCGAAAATTCGCCTTGGAGATGAGTTTTTGGGGTTGGAGATCTGTGAGAGAGAGAGAGAGAGAGAACAGGTTTAGGTTTTTCTTTTCGGGGCTGAATCATATTAACAAACATAGCGGCGTTTGTATCAACAAACGCCGCGAATTGACAAGGTAAAACACATCGTTTTGCCTAAAGCCATAAATGAATCAATATAGCGGCGTTTTTATTACCAAACGTCGCTATGTCGAAATACTTAGCGGCGTTTATATTTACAAACGCCGCTTTATCTAAGTTTGTAGCGGCGTTTATATATAAAAACGCCGCTATATTATATTGTTTAGTGGCGTTTGTGGATACAAACGCCGCTAAAACAAAAGCCTAAATGCAGCGTCTCGCCTCCAAATTTTGGCGCCCAAATTTTACTAAAGTGATTAAAATTGATTTTAGTTTAGCGGCGTTTATGTAATGCAAACGCCGCAATTAGTATAGATTTAGCGGCGTTTGTATATATAAAACGCCGCTACTTTACAACTTCCCGGCGTTTCTTATAGAAACGCCGCCGGGTATTCAAAAACACGGTAGTCCGCGGCGTTTTTTAGGAAAACGCCGCTATGTTAGCGCCACTGAAAACCAATTTGGTTGTAGTGCTTGTACTTTAAAAAAAAGAAGTTATAATGCTCTCTTTTTAATTCTATCGCGGAAAAGTAATTAATTAACTTGCTAATTTTATTAATACTTCTCTGTTCACTCAATTTTTTAAAATTAAATTTATTTTAATGTTTAATTATTCATAAAAGATGTCGAAATAACTCAAATAAAACAAAGTTCCCGATACCATTAGAGTTTTTCTCACCACCCATTTAAATGCACCTTAATTAATGATAAAAAGCTTTCATGCAGTATAGCTACTATCCACCTCGTTGCATCTTTCAAACTTGCAGCATGAAATAACTAGATTTATAAAAGATTAAAAGACTCAAGACAAAAGGACAAAAGCTACCAAACAAATTAAAGCTTGTTTGGTTTAATTTATTCTTGTTCGGTACTACGTTTATAAATTTAGTTCATGCAGATCATTATGATTGCACTATTCATATCCATGCAAATTTGATTTGAGCTTCAAGTTCTGATCCATATGCAATTACTAATTTGTTGAGAGAGAAAATGATCCCAAATCGACTAGGTAAGGATTGAACTGTAGCTTTATAAAGTAAGAGCAATCCTTCCCTTATGAGACGCCTTTTCTCAAAGGACAAAACCGTAAAAACGGTTTTTAGAGCTCCAAAGCGGACAATACCTCATAGCGGGCGTAGTCCAGCAATCTTTGCATCAACAATGGCGCCGTCTGTGAGAATCTGTTCTGGATCCGTACCAGCCCTCAGCAAAAACACAATCCACACCCTTGTCTAGGGGGACTAGTGTTGAGGGTGAAAACGATCCCATATTGACTAGCCAAGGATTGGACTGTGGTTTTATAAAGTAAGAACAACCCTTCTCCTATGAGGCGTCCACTACAACAAAATTGGTTTTCAGTGGCGCTAGTATAACGGCGTTTCATTTATAAACGCAACGTAGTATCGTGTTTTTGAATACCCGACGGCGTTTCTTATAGAAATGTCGGAACATAAATTAGCGACATTTTAGGTATACAAATGCCTCTAAATTTGTACTAATTGCGGCGTTTGCATTATATAAATGTCGCTAAACTATAATAAGTTTTTTATCAATTTCATAAAATTCCTCCAAATTTTGGGTGCCAAAATTTTAAGGTGAGACACTGCGTTTAGGATTTTGTGTCCACAAACGCCACTAAATAATTTAATATAGCGGCGTTTTTAGACATAAATACCGCTAAATACTTCGATATAACGGGTTTTGTAGTAAAAACGCCGCTATATATAAGTATTTAAAATTTATAACCAAACGACATAGTTTTTATAATAAATTTAATGGCGTTTGTGGAAATTATCCCTCGTCCCCTTGAAACTTTTGCTTGTTTTGTTTCTAAGATTATCAAGGAAATTAGAAATTCTATGCTAGAAAAGGGGAGGAATGGACTCCCTATGAAATCAAAAGAGAGAGAAAAAAAGAAAACTTTCTAGTATTTGGGTAAAATCAAGGAAAAGATACATAACTTTCCGCTCAAAAGGCAACGGTGAGCTCAAGTACTACTGTCTGTAGCCCCAAAAGCTGCATGACCAGATAGGCATATGCAAGCAAACACTAAACGATAGAGCTTCAGCTACTAAAATTAACACTAAACGATAGAGCTTCAGCTACTAAAATTGGGTAATCTTTCTCACTGAAGATCCAGGTATAGCTAATTTCTAGAAATTCAAAATCAAGAAACCAAAAGAAGAAAGAAAAAAAAAATTTGGGGACGAAGGATATTTAAAGGAGAATGTTATATTAATTTACGTGGAAGATCCCATGGATTGAAGTCATAAATGTCGACAACAGGTATAATTCGGTTCAGAAGATGATTCATGAGGTCCTCTCTCTTTCCTTCTAACTTGTGATGAAGATAAAAAGAAACCAACTCTTCCATTTTCACACTTTTCTAGTTTTTTCTGATATCAAATATATTTGTTCATGGTGGTCTTTAACATAAGCTATATATCATGTATATTTATAAAGTTATAAGGAGATAGAGAGACAGAGAGAAGGGTTAATTTCTAGTTTCTTGAGGATTGATTCAGGGATGTTAGGCAAGACAGTAGAAATGGGTGAGAAAAGAGGGAAGGGCACATGGGCGGCCCTTACTTCGAAACCTCCACGCGCATTAAATACTGGAAGAAAATGGTCTCTCATTCACATTTAGAGCTAGTTTAGCATTGCTGTTGGAAAAAATTTTGGTTGAAAAAAACTCGAGTTGAAAAAAATGTGTTTATAAAGTGTGGTGAAAAAATATGGTTTAAAAACTTTTAAGTGTTTAGTATTACTGTGAAAAAGTGTTGTAGGAAATTGAAATGTCAAAAAAAGATATGTTTAAAATAATAAAAGTGTAGAGATGTGAGGATAATAAAGTTATTTTATCCAAAATTCAGCTTTTAAAGCCCAAAAACTATATTTTTTGGCTTTTTGGTTTGGCTTTTCAAACCATGGTTCAACAGCAGAAGCCAAATTTTTTTATCTGTTTAGCATTGCGTTTGCGGCGAAAAGCAACTTTTGACCTCAAAAACTGTACCAGAAGCAATGTTAAACGAGGCCTTAGTCATCTGCTTCTCATTTATTTATTTATTACCATTAATAGAAGCGGTCAATATATTCTCCTATGGTTAATTTTTTATTCACATAAACTTTTGGTTAGAATTTGAAAGAAAGAAAGGATTGTGTTTTATTTTATATAATTCAATACTTAATGTGCATATATGTCAAAATAGAAAAACATATCATTAGGAATCCGGTGAAAATTAAACTCCATTTTATCTTAAAAAATAAAATAATAACAAAAAATTCTTTAGCCAATAAAATAAAAAAAAAAAAGACAAAAATAATGGCAAATGAAATGAGCATGGTTTGCACGTGTCACCGGATCGTTCTGAAGTCCGAACTTCAAGAGTGTTTTTCTCTTGACGCATCTCAATTTTCAGTTATTAATTTATTAGAATTTTTTTAAGTATTCATGTCTAGACCTCTTAAAAATTGGGTAACCCATTTTCTATTAGATCATATTTGAACGGAGATAATTTTTTATTTTACGTTGTCTGAATCATTTTTAATTAATAAAAAATATATATTTTAAATTTAATTATAAAATATATAAATATTAATATTAATATTAATATAAAAATAAAAAATTTATTTTTTATTATTATTTAAATAATAAATCGAGCCGAACCTGAATAAAAAAATAAAAAAAATTCGGATCGTGGCTTGGTTCATGAGCATCTATTCATGTCCAATATTTATAGCCGACACATATTTAAATATGATTATAAAGCATGATCTCTAAATATATAGAAATTTTTTATAAAAAAAATTTAAATATATCCATATCGGATATATATCCGACATTCATTCTCAAATTCAAATAACATAAATTCTCCATCAATAACCATTACACAACCCCAAAAAAAGGGCTCGAATGTCGACTTTAGAGGTGTTTATGAGTTGAGCTGGGTTCGGATTGAGTTTAAATATAGTATCAACACCATATATACTTGCCAAGTCTGACCCGACCAGAAATATGAGTTTTAAATTTTGTCTAAGCCCACCTATATTTGTAAATGGATAGCCAATGCCCGTCCAAGCTCGTCAATATTTTTTTTTTCTAATTTTTTAAAATAAAATGTTATTTTTTTAATCTTTGATTATTTTATTTTTTTATTAAATTTTGAAACACAGATAATTTTTAATGTTTACACTATAAGATTATATATTTATTTTTATATGATATAAAATATATAATATGTATAAATATAAAAATAACATATATTATATACTTGAAAAATAAGCCGGATCGATCCGCGTTCGGACTTTGAATATTGAAATCAAAGCCCAATCTATTTTTTAAATGAATCTAATTTTTGAATCTAATTTTTTTATTCAAACTCTATCGAATAAATTTTCAGATTTGATCGACTTTCCCATCAAAGAAGAAGTCAAAAGAAAATTGGGTAAATATGAAAAACATGCCCTCAATAAGCAAATAATTGTTTAATGATCTAATAGATAAAAGTTATTTGAAAAAGAGAAATAAAAAATTAGAAATTGTTATAAAAGATATTGTAAAGTCAAAATTATCGTTAATGAAAAAGCTTATTTTTTCTTTTCTTTTTTTTTTCTTTCATTAATGAAATTTTATTTTTTAAAAATTTTAATTGAAAATAAATTTAAAAAATAAAATATTTAAATATTTAATTTTTTAAAATTTAAAAAATAAAGAAAAATTAATTTTAGAAATATTATTTTTATTTTTTAAAATTTTTTAATTAAAAAAAGTAAATAAAAAAATTTAAATTTTATTTTTTAAAATTAAAAAAATTTATTTTCAAAAAAATTTATTTTTTAATTAAAAAATAAATTAAAAAATAAAATAAACCATGATTACTGCGGTAATTACAACTCTGCCATTACCTAGTACATACCTGTTTTTTTTTTTTCCCTTCTGATTTCGTCCTTTCGGTATTATTATTAATTATTAATATTTTTTTGGTTGTGTGAAAAATGGAGCAGCAAAAAAGCTTATCGGGGTCGTCGCAGAGCCCCAGATCTCCATCGTCACAGCCGTATCTGTCAGTTTCCGTTACGGATCCCGTTAAATTAGGCAATGGCGTCCAAGCTTACATATCCTATCGCGTCATCACCAAGGTAATCGTTGCTAATAATTAAAATGATTTTCTTCTTATTCTTTCTTTTTCTTTTTTTTGTTGGAATTCTGGTAAAAGAATTGGATTTTTTGGGGGGGGGGGAATTTCACTGTTTGGCAGACCAATTTCCCAGAATACCAAGGCCCGGAAAAGATTGTTATTCGGCGTTACAGTGACTTTCGTTGGTTACGCGATCGCCTTTTCGAGAAGTACAAAGGCATTTTCATTCCTCCTCTTCCCGAGAAGAGTGCTGTAGGTAAACAAATGCAACCCTTTTTTTGCCTTAATTTTGATTGGTTTATAGCAATGAGTTTATGATCAATGCATTTCCAGTGTAAAATTGCTTGCTTTTGAGTAATTGTGAATGTTTCTTTGTGGTTAAATGTGTAAGCTCGTGTGTGAACTATGAAGTAATCCAAGTTTTTCCTTGTCACTGTTGCAGAGAAATTTCGGTTTAGTGCTGAATTTATTGAAATGAGACGTCAAGCATTGGATGTATTTGTTAATCGGACTGCTTCTCATAATGTGCTTCAACAGAGTGAAGATCTTAGAACCTTTTTGCAGGCAGATGAAGAGGTGATGCTTTTAGGTTTTGTTGCCATGAATGGTTCGGTTTAGTTTTCCTTGTGCGTGTTCAAATAAGAATAATCTCATTATCCCTTTAGGATTTTTCCAATGTTGAGTGTTATAGCTAATTGTGACTTTGCATTTAAGGTGCATAAGCTCATTTTTGAATATAGAGTATTTTATAGATATAAACATATAATGCAAAATTGTGTTGAACTGTTGATAAGTTATACATTTTTAACAACTCCTTTGAAGGAGGGATAAGCAATTTGTTAACCTTTGTCTTCATTACAATGTTCAGCTCTGTGGTTCCTTTAGATACTGTTGCCTGTTGGTAAGGTACCCTTTATTGCTCCGTCCAGTACCGTGCTGATATAAGGGATTCTTTTGTTAATATATGTTAATAAGGAAGCATTGTGGTTTTGGTTACTTGACCTGTTTTCCTTTTCATGGTGGAACTTGTCATGCTTACTAATGTAAATTATCTTGTTCTCTGGACAACTGGTGACAAATTTCTCAAATTTGTGACCACTTTTATGTTCCCCTTTTGTGTATTTGATGCCTTTTCTTAGAATAAGAATTTGATGTTAACTTTGTACCTACTTTTCAGACAATGGAGAGACTGAGATTTCAAGAGACTGGTATTTTTAAGAAGAAGCCAGCTGATTTGATGCAAATGTTCAAGGTAACTAAGTTCCTCATGACTTTATAATGAGTTAGGATGTTGGTGGAATGGCTGTATAGTAGACAGATGCAAATAAAATGTCTACTGACTAGTGAGATGTCGAAAACTTTAATTTGAACATTTCTTCTCTAGTAGATAATTTGATTGGTGAATTAGTATAAACAAAAATTCTTGCCACAATGATAAATTCTTTCTACAAATTTAACCTGGTTATGTGAGCCACAGTTTTAGGTGAGAAGACCTCTAATAGAACTTGTTAAGTGGTGTTATCCCACATCTATTAGGTCTTGGGTTTTCTGTGGTTTTAAATTCAAATTGGGCCTCTCCACCTATTGCCAATTGGTTTTAGGTTGGATGTTTAACATGATATTAGAGCCTAGGTGTGTTATGTTCTTCCTGCCTAATTCCATGTGAGGTTGACACCCCTTGTGAGGTTGTCCACGTATAGGCCCTTGTAGAGCTATACGTGAGGGGGAGTGTTAAGTGGTGTTATCCCACATTTATTAAGTCTTGGGTTTTCTGTGGTTTTATATTTAGGTTGGGGCTCTCCTCCTATTGTCAATTGGTTTTAGGTTGGATACTTAACAGAACTTATAAATCTTTCATAAATAACTTGTTGCTTCTTATTTGAAGCTGAAGCACACTGGGAACTCACTACTTGCTTTCTATAATACGTTGGTTTCCCTTTTTTACTGCTTTAATCTGTAATACTTGGCTGATTTTATGTTTCATTCTATCGAAGCTGGTTTCTCAGGCTTGAATCTGACATGTTTATAGTATTGGAATTCCTAGTCTTGCATTAACTTGTCTAGAAATTTAACAGGATGTACAGTCTAAGGTGAGTGATGTTGTCCTTGGAAAGGAAAAACCTGTTGAAGAATCAAATCCTGAATATGAGAAACTTAAACACTATGTTTTTGAGCTTGAAAATCATTTAGCTGAAGCTCAGAAGCATGCATATCGTCTTGTAAAGAGACACAGAGGTAAGCAGGATTTTGAGGCTCTGAACACTTTATGCTTCTTGTTTATATCTTTCTGAAGTGTTTATCTCCTTTTGATTCGAATAAAAATTGAACCATTTTTTTTGTTTTTTCCGTCTATTTTCAGAGTTGGGGCAATCGCTATCTGATTTTGGTAAGGCAGCCAAGCTTCTTGGTGCTTGTGAAGGACAAGCTCTTGGGAAGGCGTTTTCTGAACTTGGGGCTAAATCTGAGACACTATCAGTTAAGCTGCAGAAGGAGGTAGGTTGCCTTTTAATGTTGAGCCTTTTCCTTTGGTAATTTGTCTTGCAGCCTTGAATGCATGCATAATTGTGGCCTGATATATGATGCCCAAACTTTTCTATAGTAAGTGGTTAATATGGGTAACTTTACATTTTACATCTTTGAATTGACTACAGGCCCATCAACTCTTGATGAGTTTTGAAGAACCCTTGAAGGATTATGTTCGTGCTGTCCAGTCCATAAAGGTGAGTTGGCTGCTGTCTTTTGTAATGTTTGATGACTGACAATTATTCATAGCAGGCATAGCTTTCCTTGAAGAAAATATTGAACTATGTGTTTTTACCTACTATACTGAAAATAGTTATGGGGAAGTAATGATATTGTGGAAATCAGAGATGTGTGCGTGAGTTTAAAAGAGCTTCGAGCTTAACATAAGTTACCGGCTTTTGTTAAGTTCCAGTTCACTTGTGGTTCATCAAAAAAATTAATCCCACCTCGGGAAATCAGAGATGTGTGCGTGAGTTTAAAAGAGCTTCGAGCTTAACATAAGTTACCGGCTTTTGTTAAGTTCCAGTTCACTTGTGGTTCATCAAAAAAATTAATCCCACCTCGGGAAATCAGAGATGTGTGCGTGAGTTTAAAAGAGCTTCGAGCTTAACATAAGTTACCGGCTTTTGTTAAGTTCCAGTTCACTTGTGGTTCATCAAAAAAATTAATCCCACCTCGGGAAATCAGAGATGTGTGCGTGAGTTTAAAAGAGCTTCGAGCTTAACATAAGTTACCGGCTTTTGTTAAGTTCCAGTTCACTTGTGGTTCATCAAAAAAATTAATCCCACCTCGGGAAATCAGAGATGTGTGCGTGAGTTTAAAAGAGCTTCGAGCTTAACATAAGTTACCGGCTTTTGTTAAGTTCCAGTTCACTTGTGGTTCATCAAAAAAATTAATCCCACCTCGGGAAATCAGAGATGTGTGCGTGAGTTTAAAAGAGCTTCGAGCTTAACATAAGTTACCGGCTTTTGTTAAGTTCCAGTTCACTTGTGGTTCATCAAAAAAATTAATCCCACCTCGGGAAATCAGAGATGTGTGCGTGAGTTTAAAAGAGCTTCGAGCTTAACATAAGTTACCGGCTTTTGTTAAGTTCCAGTTCACTTGTGGTTCATCAAAAAAATTAATCCCACCTCGGGAAATCAGAGATGTGTGCGTGAGTTTAAAAGAGCTTCGAGCTTAACATAAGTTACCGGCTTTTGTTAAGTTCCAGTTCACTTGTGGTTCATCAAAAAAATTAATCCCACCTCGGGAAATCAGAGATGTGTGCGTGAGTTTAAAAGAGCTTCGAGCTTAACATAAGTTACCGGCTTTTGTTAAGTTCCAGTTCACTTGTGGTTCATCAAAAAAATTAATCCCACCTCGGGAAATCAGAGATGTGTGCGTGAGTTTAAAAGAGCTTCGAGCTTAACATAAGTTACCGGCTTTTGTTAAGTTCCAGTTCACTTGTGGTTCATCAAAAAAATTAATCCCACCTCGGGAAATCAGAGATGTGTGCGTGAGTTTAAAAGAGCTTCGAGCTTAACATAAGTTACCGGCTTTTGTTAAGTTCCAGTTCACTTGTGGTTCATCAAAAAAATTAATCCCACCTCGGGAAATCAGAGATGTGTGCGTGAGTTTAAAAGAGCTTCGAGCTTAACATAAGTTACCGGCTTTTGTTAAGTTCCAGTTCACTTGTGGTTCATCAAAAAAATTAATCCCACCTCGGGAAATCAGAGATGTGTGCGTGAGTTTAAAAGAGCTTCGAGCTTAACATAAGTTACCGGCTTTTGTTAAGTTCCAGTTCACTTGTGGTTCATCAAAAAAATTAATCCCACCTCGGGAAATCAGAGATGTGTGCGTGAGTTTAAAAGAGCTTCGAGCTTAACATAAGTTACCGGCTTTTGTTAAGTTCCAGTTCACTTGTGGTTCATCAAAAAAATTAATCCCACCTCGGGAAATCAGAGATGTGTGCGTGAGTTTAAAAGAGCTTCGAGCTTAACATAAGTTACCGGCTTTTGTTAAGTTCCAGTTCACTTGTGGTTCATCAAAAAAATTAATCCCACCTCGGGAAATCAGAGATGTGTGCGTGAGTTTAAAAGAGCTTCGAGCTTAACATAAGTTACCGGCTTTTGTTAAGTTCCAGTTCACTTGTGGTTCATCAAAAAAATTAATCCCACCTCGGGAAATCAGAGATGTGTGCGTGAGTTTAAAAGAGCTTCGAGCTTAACATAAGTTACCGGCTTTTGTTAAGTTCCAGTTCACTTGTGGTTCATCAAAAAAAATTAATCCCACCTCGGGAAATCAGAGATGTGTGCGTGAGTTTAAAAGAGCTTCGAGCTTAACATAAGTTACCGGCTTTTGTTAAGTTCCAGTTCACTTGTGGTTCATCAAAAAAATGATGGAACACTTCTTCCTACCTGAGCTCCATTTTCATCTTAATTTTTGATAATATTGAAGTGGAAGGTTTCATAGCTTATACCTCTTGCATTTGCGTTTCATAACAGGCCACAATAGGAGAGAGAGCTAATGCATTCAGGCAACAGTGTGAACTGGCTGAAACAATGAAGTTGAAGGAGATAAATCTGTATGCTTCTAGTCATCCATACATTATGCTTTTTTTTTTCTTCCTTTTTTATTTTTTGCTATCTAGTGTTGCTATTAGCAGTGGCCTCTTTGCATGATACTTTGATATTGCAAACAGGCAGCTTACTTTGACCATCTTTATAAATTCTATTTCGTAATTGGGTTTGGAATTTGAGATCTTTTGTTTGTAGTGACAAGCTCATGCTAACACGCTCTGATAGGGTGGGAGAAGCTGAGCATGAGTACGAGGAGGCAAGTCATTTTATCCAAGCTTTCACTATATGTCTATCTACTATTTAGGCCTTGTTGCTTTTGCCTCTGCTAACATAAGTTTTATGATTGCAGTTGAAGATAGCAAGTACGGAGGCGACGAGAAGATTTGAAACAATCGTCCGACTGATGAATGAAGAGATTGTACGTTTCCAGGAACAGAAAACACAAGACATGGGGATTGCTTTTCATGAATTTGCAAAGGGACAGGCCCGACTGGCAAATAGTATTGCAGATGCCTGGAGAAGTCTCCTTCCTAAGCTTGAAGCTTGCTCCTCTGCGTAATGAATGAAGAACTAGTTATCATCATCAAACTTATTGCTCACCTGGGTGGTTCTTAGATTTGAGGAAATGGCAGGGTAGCTCTTGTTATGTAAAAACATGACTATCAGGAGCTAGCTCTGCCATTTTATGGTACACTTTGACTCGGTTCTACTTGTACAAATTATAAACTGAATGAAAAGTTGAGTCAATGATCAAAGCTCATTTACAGAGCAGAACTGAGAAAAGGGGGGGGGGGGGGGAAACTTTCACGTGTATTTCATCTTTCAATTCATAATTACAGCTAGATTTACAGTGCAAAATACTCACCTGGTTCTTGTTTTTAACCTTTCTGATATGGAACAGGGTTTCTCTTCATTGTAAATGAGATTGTGCTTGCAAAGAAGAGTGGAGGAAGATATTTTTTCTTTTCTTTTTTTACTGCGAGTGAAATTAGAAAAAAGAGAAAATGGAGAATTGTAATTTGTAAATATTATGCTGACATTAGCGGTGTTCACTCTTCGGGTTTAACCGAATTAACCGATCGAAATTTAATTTGGTTCGGTTAATCGATTAACCGAATAAAGTTCGGTTCGGTTAACGGTTAATGATTTTGAAAATTTTCGGTTATCGGTTATTTCGGTCTGTTTAAGCGAAAATAATAGAATTAGACGAATTAAACGAAAATAATCGAATTAGACGAATTAATCGAAATTCTTCAAAACGAAATTCTTCAAAACGGTAATTTTTAATTCTTCAAAACGGCAATACTCTCTGCCGTTTAGTTAATTTTTTTTTTTTTAATTAATTTATATAGAAAATATAAAAACTAAAAAAAAAACATTTTACCCTAACTCTAAATCTCCTTTGGCTTCTGCCACTCTCACCTCTCTCTCTCAGCCCCTCTCTGTCTCTCTCTCGACTTACTCTCTCTGTCTCTCAATTCTCACCTCTCTCAGCCCCTCTCAGTTTTCACCTCTCTTAGCTAATACAACCAAATCAATTCAATATAGAGTGCTCTTTTCACACCCATTGCTTGCTGCTTGGTCTATAAAAATCATTAGTAAACAAATCCTCGAGATCAAAGCATGGGTTTGCAAATTTCTTGTGATATTTTTAAGTAAGCCGGCCTTCGTTCTCATTATATACAAACAGTCGAGACTATGTTTATTCACTTAAAAAAGGGCAAAAAAAAAAAAAAAAACAAAAGAGAAATGTTAAAGTCTGAAATTATCAATTTTTTTTATTAATTTGAAAATCGATCGAATTAATTAAAATAATTTCAGTTCGATTAATCCATCTATATAATTAATAATCTATATAATTATTTGATTCATTTAACGATTAATAAAAAAAAATATTTAATTAATTTAATTAATCATAATTCGATTAATAGAATGAACACGGATATGTCATGTCATGCAGGAATACGATGAGCCGCTCTCCACCTCACCTCTTAAATGCTTGTACTTGGAAAAAAATCCTAGTTCTTATCCGAAGTTCTCTTTCGCACTCTTCTTCTCAAACTTCTCTCATGGCCGGAGCTTTGAGGCAGCCCCTCCACACCACCACCACCACCACGGGCGCCATTCCGCTGGTGCAACTCTCTAACCCGACGGCGAGGGGTATTTCCTCCTTACCGGTAGTATTCCTCAAGGACAAAAGGCAAGGGTTGTCGAAGCTGAGTGGATATTACGGCCACCGAAACCTGATTGTGAAGTTAGTGGGCAAGGCTTCCCCAGGAAAGGATGACATTACGCCTGCTGCTGATGACCCAGAAAATGGAGTATCGCTTGGCACCATGAAATTGCCTTCCAATACTGATCTTCAGAGATTTGAAACCTTGTTGTTTCAGGTATTGACTTTGCTACGCCGAATTATTTCACTTGCCTGTTCTTCCTGGCATGGATGTTTCTTTCCACTTTCCTTCATTATGTTGTGGAAGTGATACAAAAAAAACACATCTTTTTGGATAAATAAAGATTTCCTTCGTTCAGAACAGCAGCAATTTCTGTTACAAAGTATACAAGCTGCGAAATCCAGGGCAGACAGAAAGCAAAAGCTGAAAAATATAACAACTGAATAAAAACAGATTGAAAGATACGCAAAAAGAAAAACGTAAAAAGAAAGGTCCAACTTCATGCTTTAAGATGGCGTCTTTATATCTCCAATTCCCGCAAAGTAATCTGTTCTATCAGAGTATTTGATTCTTTTCTTAATTTTTTTCTTTGTTTCTGTAACAGTGGGGGAACAGTCTATGCCAAGGAGCTAATCTGCCTCTTCCAGTACCTTTGAAGGTTTGTCATTAGAATTCTTGTTACCTTAAAGTGTTTGACTGCTAATTCGACAAACACACATGTTCATCGGATTTTGTATATTCATCAATCATCAGTAGTCATAGGCCCATATCCATCAAAACCCCGTATTCTAGATAGATGAGCTCAGCCAAAGTGATACAGGCTACTGACATTAGTTAAAAGTTCATTTGCCAATGGTATGATGATTCCCTAAGTTGATGAAATAACTGGTATGTTAATTCAGTCTATTTCAGAGGAACATTGAATGTGTACATCACATATCGAAAACCAAAACTATTGGTTATTATCGATTTCCCATGTCAAAGCTAGCTTCTTCTCTTCTTTTTTGTCAAAGCTAGCTTTGACTTCTTATTAGATCAGAGATTGTATTGACCATATATAGCATATGAATCGAAATTCATGGCTTTTATTTACATAGAACTTATTTAATTAGGCCTACAACTTTAAATTGTTCAATTTGGTGAAAAGATTTCTTGCTAGATATGTGACAAATCGAGTTTCTATATATCTTCATGCCACATTTGTTAATCTGCTGTACAATGTCTAAGTTTTTGCAAGACCTGGAAGATTTTAGGTGGACCATTATATTTATGGATCTAACTTTATCATATTGGTGTATTAACCTTGCTTTTGCCCTGAGTCTTGTCCATGTTTTTCTTTGACAGTAAACATGGTCAGATTACTCTAACTACTAACTAGTACCTGTTAATTTATGACATCGTACTGACCATGGGGATTCTTAGTGGATATCGTTTGCTTATTGCTCAGTTTGTTTCTCTTGGGATAAACGTGTACCATGGGTAAGATGGACAATGAAGTAACAACTCCTAAATCCTAATGGCCTTAATCGTTTCTCCACTTTTTGTTCAATACAGATCGATAAAATACCAGGTGGAGCTAGACTTGGTTTTATTACAGTTGGAGATGGAAAGACTGAAGTCCTGGTGTATATAGATTGCTTAGTCTTCCCAGCAACAGATGGTTCAGGTCCAATCTTTCGAGCTATAAGAAATGGACCATCAAAAGATCAGTCTCCCCCTGGTGAGCCAAGGATCATGAGAAGTCTTCTTCAAGCCCTGCAGAAGTCAATTGAAATTGCTAGAGTTTGAGCAAGATTTCTTTTGATATGTAGCACTATTTCCCCATATCCCCCACCTCCCTTCCAATCTGCTACCTTCTTTTTTTTCTCTCTTTTCTAGATAATTTAAACATTCTATTTATAGTATAAAGAAATATGAACTTGATAGTTCTTCATTATCAAGAGATCTTCTTAGTCCAATCTCATGTTTGTTTTCTGTTCATTCTTTGGAAGGTAACATAAAATTTGATGCTTTCTTCCTTTTTATGGAAATGCTGCACAAAATATTATTGCAACAATGGTTATAAGTGGCATAAACCTAGAACCATGTCTGCTGGTTTATATGCTCTTAACAACTAGAGGAAAATGCTTTTCTATTACCATGATCTACATACATACTTCCAAATTGGCTGACAAGGAAGAAACATGTTCTATCATTTGTCTGTTCTTTGAATAATCTGCAAAGAAATTTAATAAACACATTGCCGACGAGCATAGGTGTAGGTGATATTGTCTCACTGTGAATGCATTGGATTCCTCATGCAGAAACAATGATGTTATAGCTCTCCTTGGACAAAATATAGGTAAAGAAAAAAAATTCTACATCCAGTTACTTCCTCAGGGTCAGTTTTATTCTATAAATATAAATTAATTGAATATGAAACTGAAATATTCGTTGTGTTCTTTTCTTTTCATTGCTCATGAGATAAGCTAATAGACATAACTAGAAGGTCCTGGAACTTTCAGTTCTGGGTTTCAAAGAAAATGGAGAAACCAGCAGATTTAAAACAAGTGCTGTTTGATGGAGAAGATGGATATGATGCTGTTGTTGTGGTTGGCCTGATGTTGTCATCGGCCACTCCATGGGTGGCAAAGTTGCATTACAATTTGCCCAGAGTTGTGCAAATAGAGATTATGGTGAAAATGTCAAACTTCCCAAACAGGTATCTACTGCTTCATTGCCCCAATTCCTTACCTTTAATTTACACTCAAATAAACCTTTAACCTTTTATTTTTATCCAAATAAACACTTAGCCTTATAATTTGTATATAAATAAGCTTTTAACATAAATCAATTTTTTATTTGGATACAAATCAAAAGATAAGAGTTTATTTGAGTACAATAAAAGTATACTGATTTACGTAAAAAAGTGAAATAGTTCATGGGCTTTTTTAGTATTTTAATTTTTTTTCTTTCTCTCAGCCTTCATTTTTCTCATCTTTCCCTTCTTGCTTTGAAGAACCAATCTATCTGTTCCAGTTCCTGTTCTTTTCAAATTCTTACAGTAAGAGTAAAAGAAGTGTATCTGATTTAAGACAGTTGCTGATCCTGTTAAATAACATCTGAATCTTATATCAGCAAGTCTAGTATAGTGTTAGTCAAAAAGAGGGAAATATATGAAACATTCTCATGTAATTAGGACAAAAGACAATACAAGCTAATGGAGCAAAAACCGTTAGGTTTCTCGTAGTGGTTCATGGCAATCCTTGGGGGACTACTTTATTTTTATAAAAAAAAAGTTCCCAATAACAGTTAACTGATTCTGTTATCTTAATCTCTGCGAAAGACTTTTCTGATTCTGTTTCTACATAAATTTAGAACAAAGTAGACCCATGGCAAAGATAAGTGGCCAAAATGAGACATTGAGGGGATAATTAGCATGTTGAAGGTAAAAAGTGTAAGCAACTGCTGATAAAATAGTTTGCAACATGGCACAAACTAATCCGATCATTTCAGGGAAAGTACCGAAACGCCTGCGACTTGAAGATGAATAATAAAACCATGGCAACTTGCTTTCCCATCTCCAGATGACTCTTTCCTTTCCAGCCTTGTAAGCAAGCTCAATGATGCATGTAATGGCGGCCACAAAAGACATTAACATGGCAATCAAAGCATATCGAGGCTTATTCACAGAGGAAAGCTGGTCGAAAGCTGCTGATAAAAGCTCGATAACAATATTGATTATGAGAAAGATCCATTCTGGGATGCTAACCTATCAAATAACCCAAAAAAATTATCATAGCTTCATAATTAAACAGAGTTATTGAATGGATTTCTCTTATATGTTGACTCTAGTATTACTCTGTTTACCTTTCGAGTTGAACTATCTTCGAAAGTCTGCTGAGTTGACACTTGATTATGAAATGAAGCATCTAATAATGGGTCAATATCTCTGTTGGCGGCGCCATACCTAAGGTGTTCTATTACCTTAGCTTCAGAATTTTCTCCATCATCCATTGTAGCTGTAAAATTTTCTTCTAACCAATCTTCAGGAATATGAGTATCTGCTTCATCATCAGTGATGTCCATATATTGTTCTTCCAGCCAAGCTTCTCCATCATCTGAGATGTCCATATATTGTTCTTCCAGCCAAGTTTCTTCATCATCTCTGATGTCCATAGAATGTTCTTCCAGCCAAGTTTCTTCATCATCTCTGATGTCCATAGAATGTTCTTCCAGCCAAGCTTCAGGAGTATCTCCTTCAAAATCAGTGGTCTCCAAAAATTCAGCTGAAGAGAAACTGAAGGGTTCAATGTCTATAAGAGCCGAAGCATCTTCTGCAACATCTATGGTGTAAGAGCGTTGCATTTGCAATCTTTGATGGCTTAACCTGCTAAGCAATTGGGTGGCTGAACTTCAATGATAGAAGAAATGCTTCTTATTCTCGAATAGGTGAGTGATCAAATGGATAAAGAATGGAGTTGGAAGATTGCTCTATAAGTTTTATCTGCTGCAATTTGCAAAGCGTTTTGAATGTGTATATTCATTTGGGGCCCCCATCACTGGCAAAGAAGCTCTTATAAAGGAATGCTTGGAGCATAATTTATTCTGTCAAAAAGAAGCAGCAGCTTTTGACTACAAGTGTAGACCCACAGTCAAAGTCACTGCCTTTGCTGTGAAGTTGCTGGATGTAGTTGAGCTCAAAAGAAGACTGTGACAATTATATAATAAAGAGGCCCATTATTTCACATGGAATGCAATATGGTTAGATTCTTGAAAGTTGCGGGTTTGAGTGGATTTAGACATTTAATGTCGAACTAAATTGATTGGGAGGAATTGGAAAAAAAATTTGCAAAAAATTCCATGCAGGCTGAAAAAATATATTCTGCATTAGAAAAAGGAAAAAAAATATATAATTGGTAGATGTGTCACATTTCCAGAGAAGTTAACGAAATTGTTGATTGTCTCGTAAAATCTGAAGTGAATAGAATTCAAAAGCTTTTACTTTGAAACTATTAAACATAATGTTTTGTATTTTTCAAGCAACCTTCAAGGTGTTGGTTTGTGTTCAAGGATCTTTATTCATGTTTTTTTTTTTCTTGCTTATTAGCTTAGAGTTATCTGTCATACTTGTTTTTCCCTTATTAATAAAGTTCTATTGATTTTCAAAAAATAAAAAGTTAATTGGGATTGGATGGTTAAAACTTAAAAGTAGATTAAGATTTTTTTATTTATTTAAAAGAGTATACAATAAAGAGAAACTGGAAGATGCCTTGAACCCTCGGCCCTTTCCAAGATGGAGAAAGAGGAATCTATTGGTGTCAACATCTTTTGAAATTTTCTCTAAAAAAGCAAGTTACTTGAATGATTAATACACAATTTTCAGATCTTAGGATGAAAGCACTGCTTCTGAGTACCCTAAAGGTTGTTCTTGTGTAGACAAATTAATAAAATGATTGTTTGATCCCAATGCAGCATCCTTAACGACAGAAGCTACGTGAATCTGAGTTTGTCTGATGTTTCATAGACATTGGGGTGAAAAGGGTAAAAAAGCAATACTTGTACATTCTTACAAGTTTACAAAATTGAGAAAGAAAAAAAGAAAAGAAACATATAATACCAATATCAACCAAGTATTAGAAATTTGTCCAAGGTAAAAGGTGCAATTTGATATTAAGAAAAGAACTCTAAATTTTTTACTTCAAATCTACACCATCTTTTAAGTATAATTGATCGAATTAAGTTTATTTCACACAATTTGTGCAATTAAAATACTATTTATAAGTTAAAAAAATCAATATTGTTGATGTCTTTTTTTATGTTGGAGCTGACGAGTTCAGAAAAGTTGTTAAAAATCGAGTGAGTTGGACCTAATTAAACAAAAAAAATCATAGGGATTATCGAAATTTGAACTTTAAAGCATACTTTGATACTTAAATTAATGAGCACTCGGGAGAATGATTTAAACAAAATAAGCAAAAAGAATGTTCTAAAAATTAGAATATGTAAAATTATACATGACCTATCTTTTTATACCTGAATTTTATGTAATTGTCTCATCAATTCCAACACTAAAAATACATCAACAATTATCAAAAGATTAAATAATGTATATTTCTAAACGTTTCTCAACAGTACTTATAGAAGGTAGGCCATTTTAAGACCAGTAGTAGAGTATATGTACCACTATTTCATATTGTAAATATTTTTTTTAGAATTCATAATTTGTACATATTTTTAATTTTCTTTCTGCTATTCAAAATAAAATACGAGTAATCTGTCATTTTTTGTATTATTTTTTTGGTATGATACTTTTCGTACTTTAAGCCTCATAAAAATGTAATAATACTTATGGGGTTTGCTAAATTTTATTTTATTTTATTTCATTGAATTTATTATTTATTATTTTTACTTATATAACTTTTTTGAAATACCAATTATAGCAAACTCTCTTCTTCAAACTATTATAAACATTCTTTTATGCACTCAAAAAATGGTGTAAACTACAATAGGAACTTTTAGAATAGGAACGGTGAGAACCATGAAAATTACAAATAAAGGCAAAAAATTGAAAATAATTATGTTTGCATACATAACAAAAAAATATTTATTAAAAAGTGAAATTTTAAAAGATTAAAAAATTAAAAACAATTTTTTTCATCTTCCTTTTAAATTGATTTTTTTCATGATAGAATGAGTATAAATAAGAACATTACGAGAAAAAATATTTTATTTCGATGTTATGTGGCCAAATTCATTTTTAAGTTAAAAAACAATTTAATTATCTAATATTTATTTTAAAATAAATAAATACTTTTCAAATTTTATATACATTATTGTGTTATTTTATTTATTAAATGCTCTTATAATTTTCAAATACAAAACATAATCATTTAAGAAAATTATTTTATAAAAAAGAAAACAAAAAATTAAGTTTTAACATGAAAAAAAATATTTTGGTGCATTGGAGTTTTTGACACAATAATTAGCACATGAGTTTTTACAAAATTAAAACATGAATTCTATTTTGTTATTACAAAAGTTGTAACTAATAACAATATTTGTATTAAGAATAATAACAAGCAAACCATGTAAAAAAATGAAATAGTTTTACTTTTATTTTCAAATTTCTTTATTATTAGTTTATCAAATTTCATTTTTTACATGGTTTGCTTGTTATTATTTTTAATACATTGTTGAATTTAGTAACAAAATTATCAGATTGCTGGAAGAAGAAACAAAAAAATAATAATTTCAACCTGATTTGTAAATAATAATATTTAATATTCAAATTTTATTTTATTTTATATAATATAATTATTATTGTAATACTTACTAAATTAATTCATTAATTCTTGACAAAAAAATAATTTATTAATTATTCTAAATATGATTTTAAATTTAATATATTTTCTATGAGTTAAGTTTAATTTTTTTAATTTAAGTTTCATTAATAATGTGTATGAAAATTGATTTTAAATTGATTTTTTATTTTGAGTTTCAGTATTTGAGTTGGATTTTATAATGAATTTAAATAAACAAACGAACACGAATAAAGATCTGTTCGTTCAAACCTGGTTCATTTACAGTTGATCTGAAAATTCGTGTATACGTATCATGTTCTTGTATTTTGTCATGTCATAATCGTGTTTAAGATATTTTATATTTATATAAAATTTGATATGATAATAATTTGTATTATATAGATTTTGAGACATTCGTGTATTCATGTCGTGTTCGTGTTATTTTTTCGTATAGTATTTTTTGCGTGTTTTAGTTATTTTTTTATATCGTATAATCGTGTCGTGTCCAATATTACTAGATCTATTTATAGCCTAATTATCAAGCTTTTTTATTTTTTATTAAATAGTTTTTTTATTATTGCAAATACTAAATACTTTTAATGTTTCACCTTATTTGATAATTGTGATTGTTATTCTAAATCTAGAAACCTGCAAGAAACCTAGCAAAAGAGAAAAAATAAAAGTAAACTATTTTTATGTAAGCAAATTTTGAAATTTGTGTAGAATGAAATTTCTCACCGTAATTGCATGGTAAAAGTTTGCACCCTAGTAGACACCTCAAAAAATTTGTTTTTATAAGTAGAAAAAAGAAATCAAAATGACGCATTTACCACTACGCCAATATTAAACTTATAAGGTCCTTTTCGTCATTTAAGGCCAGGGTTATCAAAACCCTAACTATAAATGCTAGTAACTGCTTTCTCTGCTTCTCTTCGAAAGCTAGAGTCGTTGGAGGCCGAAGCATCAGCAAAAGTGCTCTAAAAAAACCCTAGTTTCCCAGCTCTTTTTCATTTTGCCTGAAGCCATGGTAAGTCTCTCTTTGCATCTATTTCTATTCTCGATGGAAAGCTAAATCTTGTTTGGCTGTTGAGAAAAAGTTTAGGATTTGGGTATAGAAAAGAGTGATTTTACAGACTAAATGTAATGTGATTTTGTAATAAGCTATGTGATTTTATGGGTTTATTTATTTATTTATTTAGAAATTGGTATTATTTACTTTGGACTAGCTTTTAATATGTATCTATGTTTGAAAATTTGAAGCCAAATAAAACTAGAAATGTGCAATGCTTTGTCTTAGTCTTGAAATCGGAAGGTTCAAATTGGAATAATTTAAATTGTATTAGATTTAACCTTGTTTTCTCTATGGACAATGTTTGTTTGAGATTCAAATGGAGTCTTGGGGGTGGGGTGTTTTAGTTTTTATTAGTATTGGACAGATTTATTGATAGATTTAGGTGCAAATAAGATAGCTGATTTATTCATTGATTTGGGGTATGTTGTAGTCAAAGAGAAAGGTTAGGGAGCCCAAGGAGGAGAATACCAACCTTGGACCCGCTGTTCGAGAGGGCGAGCATGTTTTTGGGGTGGCTCACATTTTTGCTTCATTTAATGACACATTTATTGTAAGTGATGACACCCTCTGTTGACATTGATTTTTTTTCCTGGAAGTTCATTCAGTTTAACATGCTATGATTGAATTTGCAGCATGTGACTGATTTGTCTGGAAGGGAAACAATGGTTCGCATCACTGGTATGGTTTATGCTTCTCTTTAGAAAATGGTTGCTTCGACTATCCTGGATTTTTGGTGTTATTGCCATCTCCAGATTTTTAAAGTCGTTTTAGTTGGTTTTAACTATGTTGCTCCGACTCTTCATTTCTTTGAAGTACTCCGACACCCGTGTTCGATGTATATCTGAACATGGGTATGAGGATATGAGCTTCCAAAAACCCTACAGATATATGGAAAAACTTTAAAAAATTGAGCATATCTATGTCGGACACATACCCGCATCCGACACTCACTTCCGAATCCGAGTAACATACGATTTTAATACTTCAACTGCCTATTTCTGAAATTGGATTTTTTAGAGGAAGCTGACTAGTCATTCAAAAGCCATTTATAACTCTATAATAAAAACTGTTAATTAAACATTGTAACATGCATTGATATTCGTTCATGTTCCAGCATGGAGTTATTCCCATGAAGAGTATTCTTGTAACTTATCCCTTGCATTTTCCAAACATAGGTGGTATGAAGGTGAAAGCCGATAGGGATGAGTCTTCCCCTTATGCTGCCATGCTTGCAGCACAAGATGTTTCTCAACGCTGCAAGGTCTTATAGCTTACCCTCTGAATTGTGGTGCAATATATATAGTTTATCTGCAGTGAACTTATGCCTATTCATGTTTGTTATCCGCAGGAGTTGGGTATTACTGCCCTTCATATAAAGCTCCGAGCTACTGGAGGGAACAAGACCAAGACACCTGGTCCCGGTGCCCAGTCAGCACTTAGAGCCCTTGCTCGTTCAGGCATGAAAATTGGTCGCATAGGTGCAATTCTTTCATCCTTTGATTTCTCAAGGTTTTATTAGGTCCATTGAATTCAACTCTTGTAAACTGACATTTAACCTTTTCTTCTCCTCAGAGGATGTTACCCCCATTCCCACTGACAGTACCCGTAGAAAGGGTGGCAGACGTGGAAGAAGGCTGTGAGTCTTTGCTTCATATCTATTACTCAGCTACTGAAGTGGTGCTTGGGAGTTTTCTTTCTTTTTTAAACAATTTTCTTTTTACATTCAAGCTTGTTTTGCCCTGTTCTCTTGATGCACATTTAGTTTCTGGAATGGATTTTGATCTTTAAATTACACAGACAAAAGTTGTGGAACTATTTAATCCAGCATTAAAGTTGAGCTTTTATTATTCTTGGTTTTCGTTGTGGAGAATGTGGTTATGGCATATAAGGTCCTGCTTGTTTGATGGCGGTAGGAATTCCAATTAAGATAAAATTCTTGATATTCATGTTTTTGGTATTTGAGGTTTTCGTTAAGCAGTCTATCATCAAATGACTGTTAAAAAATTAATATTTTATTATCAAATCAAATGATTGTTTGCTAAGCATCTCACTCTTAAAATCCTTGTGTAAATGCTTGAAATCTATTGAAAAGGTATAAGGAAGAGATTGAAACAATGAGGATTCATGTATTATTACAACTTCATATGTTATTGTATAAAAAAAATATATTATTAATGAGTGTATTAAAAATATTTTTAAGAGTGTTTTAAAAATATTATTATATATAATATATAATAATATTTTTATTTAATATATTAAAAATAATAAATAAAATTATTAATTATTGTATTTAATATAATGTTATTATTATAAATAACATATTAATTAATTCTAAAAAATATCCTTAAAGCATTTATTAACAACAAAAAGAAAATCTTCATATAGAATACAAAATTTAGGACGGAATCTGAAAGTCTTTAAAAAAAACTGAAAGATACAAAAAATAGAAATTAAATCAATCAGAGATAAGACTGATGGGTGAAATAAAAACAGGGAAAAATAAAGTAAAGAAAAACCCAACTTATATTTTTGAATGATATAATAATTATTATATAATTATAGTTCACAAATTGGGCTTGTGTAGTTTATAAAGCTTAATTTTTTCCTTTTTTGGGCTCAAAAGAGAAAAAGCCCAATACCATCTCACCTCCAAAAAGAAACCCTAGAAAATGAGTATAAAACCCTAAGAATCAACTGTTAGAGCCGCTCATTCTTATTTGTGAAGGCCGGTAAAAGAAAGGAAGAGAGAGAGAGGCAGGAAAAGATGCAGATATTCGTGAAAACCCTAACGGGCAAGACCATAACTCTCGAGGTCGAGAGCAGCGACACCATTGACAATGTCAAAGCCAAGATCCAAGACAAAGAAGGTAATTTCCACCCCTGCTTTTTCTTTCCAATTTCTCATTTCTTTTCACCTTAAAATTTCAAATTGAATTTAAAAAGTTTTACTTTTATGAACTAACAGGAATCCCACCGGACCAACAACGTCTCATCTTCGCCGGAAAACAGCTCGAAGATGGCCGTACCTTGGCTGACTACAACATCCAGAAAGGTTTCTCTTTTGGGTTATCTTCTTTCTTTTAAATGATATTTTCAACTTTTTAGCTATTTAAGATACTTGACTGAGTTTTTTCTTTTCTGGGTCTTTTTTTTTTCGACGTAGAATCAACGCTTCATCTTGTTCTGAGGTTGAGAGGTGGAATTATTGAGCCTTCTTTGATGGCTTTGGCTCGAAAATACAACCAAGACAAGATGATTTGCCGCAAGTAAGCTCCTTTTCTTTATCTTATTTTGTGGGCATGTTTTAGTTTTTGGTAAGGGGGACCTAACTTATCCTCTACTGTTTATTTGAAATGAGATAGAGGTCATACGAGGTCCCAAAAATGATTGCAACCATTTTATTACTTTGTCAGCTGAGCTACTTTTCTTGGCAGTTGATTTTCATGAATGGCACATTTAAAAGATGCAAGAAATTAATTCCATTTTTAGTATTTGATAGTAGTAAAAAATGGGACTACAAGTTGAAATCTCTTTTGAAGTAAAGAATGAAAAGGAGGGCATCCTAGTTCCCAAGATTAAGTTTTCCATTCTCAACTTTGTCAACTGGTCTAAACTTTACTTGCAGTTGATTTTCTTGAGTGGCACATGATAATTGATTCTCTTTTTTTTCTTGTTTATGGGGCTTGAGAAATCCTAAGTCTAGTTTTTTCTAATTGTATTGAAACTTATTAACTTGAGAGCCTAGTGACAGGATTGCTGCTTTGCTCTTAATATTGCGTATTATCTTAAAAGTTGCATCTTCGTGTAAAATAATTAATACTTGAGAATGTGCATTGCTAGGTGTTATGCTCGTCTGCATCCAAGGGCTGTGAACTGCCGGAAGAAGAAGTGCGGTCACAGCAATCAGGTTTGTATATCCTGTGTGTTTGGGTTCTTGTAGAATGTATTATCTTCTTAATTTCCTTTTGTTGCAATTTGTAATGAACTAGATATGCTTTTCTCTTGTTGCAGTTGAGGCCCAAGAAGAAGATCAAGTAAACTATGACTGGGGTTATCCTATTGGCTTTAAAAGACTTTGAATATTAGACTTGGAAAAATTTCCCATTTAGTTCTTTGCTGTTCTATTTTGTTGAAATTTTATATCTGGTTTCTGGATTTGGCAATTGATGAAGAATTTAAGTAAAATTGAGGTTCAAATTTATGTTTTGACTATTTTAGGCGTTTTCCCTTGTGTGGTGGATACATGTGGAGTGCTCTATTCTCCACCAAATGGTGATATGTATGCTTTCAATTTGTTGTTCCTTGGAATTTTGGAACTCTTTCGTTTGGGTTTATACTTATACCTTACAATTGAATTGGTTTAATTTAGTTGGTTCAAGCTTTTTATTTTTAAGAGTTGACTTCCAGTTTCTAAGCAATATGAAAGCATAACTTAATTTCTTCTTAAAAGGTAATTGTGTTTTCAATTGAGATGGGATGATTCTTTAAATTAAAGAATAATTGATAATTATCAAATAATCGGTAATATCAAAGTATATTGTCTAAAGTGTATTGTCATCTGCTTGTCTAAAGTATATTGTCATCTGCTTAGATTGATAAATCTAAACGAAATTGTTATATCTTCTATACAAATTGGAGAAATGAGTTTAGATTGTTATATTCTCTATTCAAATAAGAGAAATGAATTTGGATATATTGATGAGAAGGATTTAAGGAATATTGATTATCAGTTCGTATTTCTCAAAAAAATGGACAATTTAAACATGATGTTTGAATTTGCAATATTTTTCCCTATTTTTAGATTATAAGATTTTCTTTATACCAAAAAAAAAAAATACTATATCTTACAATTGCCGTTGCCCTAAACAAGGAGATTAAAGAGAAGAACTACGATGAATTCTACTGTCACTTTTTTCCCAAAGTCACAAGAATGAAACCATTAATGTAAGTACAAAAAGTCTTTTATTTTTAATTGTTTTTACTATTGCTTTCGGCTAACAAGTTTATCGATATATTTCACGTACGCCCTCCACGGGGGAATTAACCACTAACAAGGAGTAATATAAATAGATAAACAAGACTAGAGGGGTCTCTAGCACTCAAATACGCAGTGAGGAGACAAAGTAAGCCCCACAGTCCGACAAGCCACAACATGGAATTTCCAAACGTGCTCGGCATGCCTTGCGAACAAAGCAGCAAATACCTGAAGATGGTTTATGTGGGTCTAGCTAGAATAATGCTATATGATCGCAGAGGATAAGGGAGACGATCGATGTTTATTAGTATATCCTCCCATGGGATAAGGGCCTACACCCTACAGTCATTTCACTTCATTAACGTTGCGTTTTGCCAGATTTTAGTGCTACATGAAGAAGAGGACGAACCCAAAGCAGACTCAGAATGGCCATTGGGTTGGGTTTTTTTTGGGTATCTGCATGCGTGAAGAATTAATTTGACATAATTAATTAATGTTCATTTGATGGGAATATATTGAAGCCATTGGAGTTCACAAGCTAAAGGCACCATAATCCCTGTATTTAGCTTTTCGTAGAGGACGTTCAACAATGTTCATGCTTTCGTCGGCAACCGCGACCGGGATGTCAGCGGGCTTGGTCCATTTACGCAAATATGGATCGGATAATTTCGCTGGTATAGCATTGTTTTGGACTTGATTTTGTTGGGATCAATTCCTGTGTAAAACATTATGGGCTTAATGCCCGGAAGAATGGTACCAACTGTTCTGAAGGATAACATGCGTGCTCAAGTGCTTCCCAATTGTTCATCTCTTTGGATACCAAATGAACCCAAACAATGTTGCCCCAAACTGCACCCTTGGGGTTGTATTAGTAGAATAAATGGTAAATCCCATTGTAGTAAATTGGACCTGTTCCATTGTAATGAGAAGAAGGTAGGAATAATTATAAGGAAAAAAAAAAAAAAACAAATTTAGATTGAAACCAGGCACCAGCCTGTCCAAAACATTTATTTATACCTGCAATTTTTTTGTAAGAAATGGGAACCAGAATAAATGAAAGAGCTTAACTGATCATGCTGAAGTTCTCGTTCATTCATTCACAAGTTTGATATTATTGCTATGTTCTTCAGTTTTTATACACGTGATAATTCATTTGTTACGGTTGAGATGTTGATTTGATTTCCAGCTTCTTGATCATAGTTTTATCAGAGAAAAGTTCTTCTTTCCTTTAGAACTCATCCTATATATATATATATATATATATATATATATATATATATATATTATGGCACTTTCTCATTAATTTTTTGTTTTGTTTTCATCTTATTAGAATGAAACAAGGCAAAAACATTACATAACCTTAAAAACTGTAAAAACATAGCATTTAAAGACCCATCCATGATTCTAAATAGACATAACTAGGCAGTACAACCTTAACATTCAGCAATATTTTGCACTTCGATGTGCAAAACTTATTAATCACTAGACTAGACTTATATTACACATGAGAAACGTACATCTTATAACTTAATCATGAATCCAAATTAATCCTTTTCAGTTCATCATTCGAGGCTTCTTCATGCTCCAGGCATTAAGATTCTCAACAATGATAGTCTCAGTCCCATTGTTGAATGCAAACAAGTGAGCATTCTCAAGCACTGCTAAGGTAGGATAAACCCTGGATGTGATGCATGTTTTTCCTCCAGCTCCGAAACTTTCCACAACAGAATGATCAATCTGCAAGCAAAAAAGGACCCAATAAATAAGATACAGTAAAGGAGTACAAAAATTAAAATTATCCCTATGGATAGCCTGGATCAAGACTTATGTGTTGAAGGATAGAGATCCATGGCACATCTCTATCCAGAGTGGGAGCAGTTGGAATTGGAGGAAGATCATGCAATTGAGAGAGGTGGCTGCCAGAATAGTTCTCACAACTGCTGATGGAAGCTGCAAATGGCCTTTCCCTGAGGGAAAGTACCAAGTGTCAGCAGTGTGGAACAAGATCAGACCTTCAGCTGGGAAAGTGGCTTGGTATAAGCTGGTATGGTGTAATTTTAATATTCCTAGGCATTCTATGCTCTCCTGGATGGCAATCCTAAATAGATTGGCCACAAAGGATAGACTTATCTCCTGGGGAATGGCAGTGGATGATAAATGTTTGCTGTGCAAATAAGAGAGGGAAACCAGGGATCATCTATTCTTCACTTGCTCCTACTCGAAACAGATATGACAGAGAGTGATGATACTTTGCAGGTTAAAAAGGCAGGCTGCATGTTGGAATGTAGAGCTTCAATGGGCCTCTGTCAACCTCAGAGGTAAAGCTCTAATCACAACGATATTGAAGCTAGCTTGGAACGCAGTTATCTACCTAGTTTGGAAGGAAAGAAACAATCGTTTGTTCAACTCAACTGAGCAAAAGGAGGAGAACCTCACTGAGCAAGTGAGAGACATGATCTCGACCAGGTTAAGTGATCTTAGAAAGATTAAAAGAGATTCAGTTAATACGTTTTTATGTAATTCTTGGAGGTTAAATGCAGACATGTTTGTCTAATGGCATTGGTTTTCTGATTTATTTAGCTAGGCTAAGCTAGCTTTGTAACATGTAGCAGCACTGCTGCTTTCTTGGATAAATGAAAATCTACTTATCCAAAAAAAAAAAAATTAAAATTATTAATAATTAAAGATCATGCGAGCATACCAGACTCCTAAGAGAAAGCTTCTTATCAGCCAAATCTACATCGACAAAGCCAGCAAATGATGGTTTATATAAACCATCCTTCAACGAGGAACTGCGAAAAGTTAAATTCAAATCAAGTTAGAAATTTGATGACAAGAAGAAAAGTTATTATTTCTGGAGAAAGTTATAAGAGACCTCCTTGCATCAGAGCACAATAGAACTACATGCTTCTTTGAAGTACTTTTGAATATCCTGAAGAAGACAGGAGTATATTCTTCTAGGTTTTTCGAAGCTAATGCCAAGAGTCCGAATGGACCAACTCCACCTTGAACCTTTGAACCCTTTTTGGCACAGAGTAGTTGGGCATCTGTCAAACTCCAACCAGGGTTAAATGGCTCAACTTTTTCCAAACTAGGAATATAGAAGGTAACATCAACATCAGCCTGTTGAAGAGTATCAAATACAATGGAGTAGAGTTAAAAACTTATAATATATGGTTGAAATAATTATATCTTCAGTTCAAAGTAAACAATTCTCAAAGTAAACCTGAGCAGCAGTAATTCCTTTGACTTCAATATGATCCCCCGTTTTAAGCTGTTGATGGCTCATTTTGACATTTTTCCCTCTTCGAGTCTCCAACTCTTTAATAGGCCATTGCATCAATTGCCTTTGATTAGGATCAAGCCATACTGTTCTTGGAATTGCCTAGGATATATATTTCATTATTTAAAAAAAAAAAAAAAAAAGCAAATTGTAAGTCATCAATTTAACATAATTGAGTACTAAGCAATTACTATTATATCTACAGATTATAGCAGTACCTGAATTCCAGCCCATCCTTTTTTAATATCATCTTCAGTAGTATCAGATTCATTAACCCAACCCCACAAAATCCTCCTTTTTTTGGCAGGATCAAAGAATGTCTTTGAAGCATAAAAATTTCCATAATCATATCTAAGGCCAGCCCAGCCATCAACTGATGTATTATCAGGCACATATCTATCTTTATCAGTTAAATATGTACCAACTGTATAGTAGTCATATCTGGTAACATCCAAGCTCACCTTCAAAACATGCTTAACATGTTTTCCCACGACAGATGTGTCTAAACCTTGTTTACCACCAGATAATAAAACTGGGTAAAAATCAGGGCATTCCCACATTCCTGTATAGGGTGCTGAATGTAAAGGGTGTTTAGCCTTAGTCCAACGAATGAAATCTCTACTTCTATACAGATAGGTCATCCCTCTGTGGTTCCTTTTGCTTCCAACTACCATTCTCCAATGCCCATTTAACCACCAGGCAGTGGTTGGGTCACGAAAGGCACTGGCGTTCACGCCTTCTTCAGGATCGACCACTGGGTTGTGACCAGCTGGCTTGATCCATTTCCGAAGATACGGATCAGATAAATTGGCTGGGACTGCATAGATTTGGACTTGCCTGTCATTGGGATCAACACCAGTATATAAAATTATGGGCTTATTGTTAGGAAGAATGGTGGCTGAACCGGACCAAGCGCCATTTTTATCAAAGTGTTGTGAAGGATAAATTGCAGGTTCAAGTGCTTTCCAATTCATCATGTCCTTTGAAACTGAATGAGCCCAAACAATGTTGCCCCAAACAGCACCTTTGGGATTGTATTGGTAGAAAAAATGGTATAATCCATTGTAGTACATAGGGGCTACAAAACCAACAAAAAAAAAATTTTGAGGACAACTACATGGGAAAGGAAAGATTAATTAAGGATATCAAATTTATAGGATTATGTTAGGGAAACTGACCGTTTGGATCTGTTGATGATTTGTTCATCATTGATGAACCCAAGGGGGAAAAAAAACAAAACAAAGAGAAGCAAGAGGTTAATTAGTCATAAAACTATAATTTATAAAATCATTGCTGAAAATTTAATTTATGAAATGAAAAATCATGGCGACGGAAAAAAAATTCAAATCTTAATTGGTTTGAAAGAAAATTTTGAATTGATTTTTAACCATTTATGATCTATCCACATCACAGCTATGTAATTAATTTTTTGGTATAAAAGAAACTGTAATTTTAAATTTGTTGGATACCTCTTTCTAAAAATAGATGTATAAACCAATTGAACTAAGTTCTGAATTCCACAACTATGAAATTTTACTATCATTATACCAAACTTAGCCTAAATGGGTAAAGTTAACCTTTTCTTAAATTTATCTCCATACAATAATTGTAAATTACCAAAGAATTAGAACATCAAATTATGTAGTAAAGTTCTAAGTATAAATATGATTGGTACATCTGTTTAAAAGCAATAAAAAATATCCTTATTCATATATATATATATAGCTACTTGACAAAATTAGAAATTACCAAAGAATCAGAAAATATATAGCATTCGTGAAAGTGAATTTATATTTATACAAGCATATATAAAAATGTTTGGTTTCTGCTTAAAATTGAACTATAGAAAACAAAATATCCTTAAGTACAACATAAAGAAGAGAATTTATGAAAGTGGTTCCACCAATAAAATGATTCCCATTTACCAAAGGACCGCAAAAGCAAATTAGCTTCGGAAATTGCAAAGGTGGTCCAAAACGAGATGCAATTTTAGGCCATATATGATATTACTGTTTGGAAAGAGAGAAAGCTCAGAAAAAAAGACATCAACCAAAAGCCTAAATCTGATTAGAAGAGATGGCCGGAGTCTAGGTTGTAACCCTTTGGTCCTACTAATTCTAAAGATGAAAAAAATCCATGAAAAAAAAACATACATGTTTATCACATCTTTATATTATTTCGAAATAGAGTGTTATGTATATTTTTAAAAAAAATATTTTTTAAGAATATATAAGTTTTACAACAATGTAAAAAAAATCTATCTTATGATTTTAAATTTTAAAATACTTTTTAATCGTGTTTTAAAAAATGTATGAATAATTTTTCGATCAAAATATCATTTTTATATTATATTATATATACCAAAAAATTATATTTAGATTCACTCCAAATATATATATATATATCATTATTTTGTCTAGTACAAAAAAAATGTTTATTCTTTAAGTACTATAAGATGCTAATTAACAGTTATGTGGTGAATAGTGAATACTGGACTTTTAGTTCAGCCTCAAATGACAAAAAATTTATTTTATCATACATGCTTGAAATATAATTATTCTCTTTAGTTATTTTCCTTTCATGTCATTTCTTATATGTTTTTTTTATTATAAGTTAATTCTATTCATTTAAAATTAAAAATAGAAAGAATCTAGTACTAGGATATAGCTGAACAAAGTCAGTATAGGAGTAATTAACAATTTTAGAGAATTGCAAAAGCAGAAATTATCAGCCTGTAATTTCTCCAGTTCCTATATAAATTACAGTAATTAAGAAAACATTTAAAGGCTTATTCGCTATGCATCCTATCCTATATAAATGGATTCGACTCCTCTCCAATCCATATCTACATTGTATTTTTTTGGTGCCTTAAGTGATAGTAGTAATAGTAATAAAATGGTATCCATTTTTATCTTCAATTTTTTTTTCTTCTAAATTAGCCTTACCTGATTTAAAACAGAATAAAGAGAGGGAGGAGACGGGAGGAGAAAAAAAACCCAGATCAGATCCAAATTTTCAGTGTAAGATATCTGATTTCTTGATTTTCTAGACACAGAACCAAGTGCTGCAAAATAGATTTGGGATTTGTCATAGTTCAGAAACCAAAATTTTGACAACATTTCTCATCGATCATTTGTCATGGTTCTGCTGAATCTTACATATTTAGTAAAGGAAGACATATTTTTTTAAAGGTAAAGTTTTATTTGTCGTTACTGTGAGATTTGTAAGTTAAAATAATAAAAATGTAAATTTTTTTAATTTTTTTACCATCCTAGATATGGACTGGCCTCTACAGTCCATTTAATGGACTAGAGAAGACCTTAATCTCTATATAATTAAAATTGAATCCGGGAGATTCGGTGGAGATTTTTTAAAAGATCATTGAGAAAAAAACAGCAGAGTTGCTCGAGAGAGAGATAAGAAGGAGATGAGGGGAGAGGAAAGGACAAAGAAGAAGAGAGGAGAGGAGGGAGAAGAAGAGAGAGGTGGCTGAATCGGACACTGATGGAGGAAGAGAGAGGAGGAGGAGGAGGAGGAGGAGAGGAGAGAAAATGAAAGGGAGGAGGAGAGAGAAGGTCGTCGACGATTGAGGAAGATAGAGGAGGAGAATGACCGGTACAACTGGCTGCCTCGATTGGCCTACGACGGCGCAGGTAGCCAGCCGATTGAAGGAGGAGGAGAAGAAGAAAAAAGAAGAAAAGAAAGGAAAGGAAAGGAATTTTTTTTCCCTTTTGTTATTATTGTTTTAATTTTTTTACAATTTATTATTTTCATCAAAAATTAATAAGTATATAATAAATTATATATTTTGTTAATTTTTTAAATAAATTTTTGATTTTTATGTATTAAAAAATTATTATTATTTTTTATCATTTTCTTATTAATTTTTTAAAGAAAAATCATTGTTTAAAAAGAATTATAAAAATTGATTTATCATTTTGTGTTTTTAAAATTAAACAAAAATGTATTAAAAAAGTAAATTTGTTTTGTTTTCATTCATTAAATAATTTTTAAACAATTTTAATCTAAAAAAATTATTTTTATATATATATTTTTTAAAATAACTCCTGCAATCTCATGCGGGTAATTTTATAGTTACTAATAAAAATAGAGTCTAAATCACATCTCATTTCATTCTCATGGATATGTATAATCAGATTTCACTTATAAGAGAATAAATGTCAAGAAAATTTGCCCCTAGAGGTGCTTGAGTTATCCATCATTGCAAATGCTCTTTTTACAAGAGGGAATGAACATTAATACTTAACTACATGTATTATAAATTTGAACACTAATTCATAGTTTTTCGAGAAATTATCTTATCTAGTGAAGTTTTTAAATTTTATAAGTGGAATTAGTATGGTAATATATATCATTTAAGATATATTAAAAAAATGGGTGGACATATGAACAAATTCTTTATCTCACTTATAAAATTAAAAAAAATTATCGTCAATATATCAAATACGAAATCTTTTATACATGCATAATGGGAGTTGCTTTCTCTTCTAGTTTTATTTATTAATTATGCATGCAAATGCTATCTATATCAATAGGTTAAAATAGAGAATTATCCACACAAAAAAAAAAATCATGATTTCCAATAAAGTTAAGTGGTGCAAATATTATACTAAAATTTCACCTGATGTATTACAAAATTTGGACACGTAATCTCTCATTTTTCTTCTAATTAATTGGAGTATAGAAGCATGCATGAATTAATTACACTTAAAACTTTCTTTTTTATTTTTGGTTCAGAAGAACAACACTTCATAAACAGATAAAATTCAAAAATAGGGTGAGGAATATGGATTTAACTTTACTTCTCACGCGTGATGCCACCCCACCACTAAAACTCAAAAGGAAGTAGGCAGTTTTGTTCAGTTACACAATCTTCAAAAGCACTAAAAACCTACTATACTTTATAATATCTCTTTGCAAAAGGAAAAAAGAAAAAGGATTCCTGCGAAATCCTAGATTCTTCCTGGAAAAATCTCATCCATCTCAACAAATATATATATTTTAAAGAATCTGAGTAACATAGGAAAGAAACAACCTGGAAAATTAATCTAGGGAGCAAGCAAAACCATGCATGCATGACAGATGACGCTGAAACACCATGCCTTAATATTGCTGTTCTACAATTTTTACGGCAGAAAAAAAAAAGAAAAAAGAAAGGGAGATAGCTTGATCCAGGAGAAACCAGGCATGTTCACGACAAAAGCCATCGAATTATTTTCAGCAAGTCAATGCATGAATAAGAGGCAATAACTTAACTATATATAGCAACAAGCAAAATAATCATACGACAGATGAAGTAGGGAGGCGGTTAATCTTTGAGCAATAATAAGCCCATTAAAAGGACAAAAAATTTGCAGAAAAGGGGGAGAAATTGTTCCTAATTCAAAAAAGAAAAAGAAAAAAAACCTTGAAACCACTGCTGAAATGACAAACCAACCAGTAAAAAAAATAAGGAACTAGAAAAGGAAAAAAAAAAAAAAAATACCCTTATGACTATTTGAATGAAACGTACCGTTGATCCAATTCTTAGGAGGCTGAAAGTGAAAGCCAGTTCGGTGGAGTTGCTTAACGCTAACTGCACTTAGAGACTGAAATTGTGGATAAACCTTGTGAGACGCCTCGACTCGGCCATTGTTAACGACACAAAGGAAAGTGATGAATATGCCAAGCAAGAGCAACTTTGAAACTGCCATTGAAACTAAACACAAAGGAGAATAGACTAATTAATTTTGGTTATAGGAGGATGAAGTTGGGTTGGGTATTTATAGGAAGAGAAAAAAGAACTGGTGAATTTTTTGAATATGTTATGGACAATGCAATAACTGATCCTCACTTTTCTTCTTTTTATTTTTTATTTTAAAAAATGGAGTTCCTAAACAATATCAGGATTAGACAATTAATGTATATTTTTTAAAGATATATTTATAAAAATTAATATAATAAAAAAAAAAAATTCTATCATTTACTCTCAATGAAAATTTTAAATTTCATAAACGAAATTAGTAGAGTAACACATACCATTAATTTATATTTATAAAATAAAAATAAATAAAAAAAACTAATTTAAAAAGAAAAATAAGATATATGTAACCGTCTCAATCTCGTTTGTATAATTAAAAGATTTCACTATCAATATATTAAGGACGAACTCACGAAAAAACAAATAATAATCTTTTAACTCGTTTGTAAAATTTAAAATTATATACAATTTATGAAATAATAATTCAAAATATAATTACGAATCACACCAAAAAAAATATAATTACGCACCTTTTTTTTTTTGTGAAAATGTAATTACAAATGCGACCCTTTGATCATAAATGTCTGTCGTTTGTCATGGCAAGAATTCACTTACAATGAATTTATTGGAAAGCCCAACCCTATATAAAATGTAAGTACACACTCTTTATAATTTAACTTTTCACTATTATAACAATATTTTGAAATACTGTGAAAATTAAAAAAATTATTGTTGTAAGATAAGACAGCATTTATTCATATGTTGTATATGTGGCCTCCGCCTTATGTCTTTAGTAGCATTTTTATCTATGTATAATAACATTTATCAAAATGCTATTATTTTTACTTTATAACAATTTTTCATGACTTTTTGCATGCATTTTTTATTTGCTGCAAAAGTTCTCAATGATAGCAATTATAAGTACTACCAAAAGTATTTTTATATGATAAGATTTATAACAATACATGTCAAATACTTCTAAAAATTTTAAAAATTTGTAATTATTGGTTATTATAATATATAACAGCAATATGCAAAATGCTGTCAAAGTGTTGCCTTTTCTATTTTTAACAACATTTGAAAAATGCTATAAAAAAATATTGTCTAAAATATTTTGACGTAGTGTTTTATTAGGAAAATGTTTTCCTCTATAATTTAGCCTTTTTATTAAGGACTATTTGACCATAATCATTTATTGCTACTAGTTACAATAAATATTTTTAGCTTATCTCGAATTTTTTATAATTTAAAATGATAAATTTTGACTAAACAATAATTTGCCACTCATTCTTACCCTTTCTATATATTAATTTCCAAATTTCTCCATAAAACAAATACCAACATCTAACGAATACCCGAGTCACATAAGCCATAGCCATATTGAAATGAAACAATCGTCGGTCCCTTTATGTTCTGATCACTTTTTCCCCCAATAATCAACCCTCACATACATAAATATGCTTGGTAAATATTAGGGTTTTGTAAATGTATTACTATACAATGATCCCAAAAAAATGCATATAGGGCAATGAAATCTTAATTAGTAGCAAGGAGGAAGTGCTGGATTGAATCTTGAGATCTTAAAGTTTAAGTCCAATCACGTGTGTGTTCGGTTCAATTTTATGTTGTATTTATTCAGTTATGTGCTAGATCAATTGTTGATTTATTTGTATAATTTAATTCAATGATTTCTTATATTGATATAATATTTGTTACGATTACAACTTTTCTTGTAATTTCATAAAATAAAATAAAAAAAATGCATATATCTTGTTGGAATTTGGTTTGGAACCAAACAAGTGAATATGAAATTGATCTCTTTATATAGTGCATGATCAAATACATTATTTATGGTGTGACATATATGTTCATGAATTTCATAATTCATGAACTCAATTTATGTCATTCAGGATTTTGTTCATTCATTTATCATGTATATTCATCCTAATGTATATTCATTCATTTATCACGTATGTTCATCTTAATGTACATTCATGTATTAATTTTTCATTCATGTACCATGTATGTTCATCCTAATGTACATTCATGTATTAATTTCATTCATGAATGCTTAGGCCCATAATGTCCTATAAATAGTTGCTTTGGTAGGATGAGAAATTCATTCAGTCATTTAACAAGAGATTTAACAATTCTAAATGCTCTTTTCTTCCTTTGTTCATTCTACTCTAGAGCTTAGGAATCTGTCATTGTAGAGAGAAAATTGAGTCAATTCCTTAAGTTCGTAGACCTTGAAAAACTGTGCAATTCTTCAAGGTGGTGTTGTTGAAATCCTGGGAGGCAATTGCATTGAACCTGTGTGCACCAACTAACGGGCAATTTCGCCTTAAGGACAAAGGGTTTAATCCTTGGCAACAACGTTAAGTTCTCTATACTTCAATTTTTTCTTCTACAAGTAAGTTCTCTAATATTCTATTTAAGGGCATGCTATTTAATTGTTGCAAGTAAACTTTTCAACAAGGTTTTTTACAAATATACAAAATATCTCCAACAATCTTAAGGCGAAATTCTTCCTTTTATTTTGTTTATTTGTTTTCTCTACTGGGTTACTTGCTTGTCATAATCAAGATATATTTTGTTTATAAGTATTGGTGCTTGGATATGCATGCTTAAAATCAATATTTTAATTTATTATTATATTGTGTCAGTGTTTATTTAAATTATGATTAAACTAATATCTTAATTTATTATTATATTGGTGTTTTTTTTTAATTGTGTTATAATCAATATTTATTTTTTATATTGATTTTAGATAACATGGCATCTACTTCTTCATCTACACCTGAAAATACTGCGGTTATGACTTCTTCGGAATGGAGGATTCCACCATCACTCTCGTTGGTGCATGGTGAGAAACCTGAAAAGTTCGATGGATTGAACTTTAAGAGGTGTTAGCAAAAGATGTTGTTTTGTGGAATCAAGTACATTCCTTCAAATACCTCAAAATGTTGGGGTGTCTTACTAAGGTAGCAATACTTGATCCTAAAAAGGTCATGATAGGACTTAAAACTGTGTTCGGTGCCTCATTAAATGAGATCATGACCTAGTCCTTGAGGGCAAGAGAAGGACATGTGGGATAATGTCAACTCTGTACAACAAGGGTATTCGGGTTTGATCTTGGCGTTGATGAGGGTATCTACATAGGAAGTTTAGGGAAGTGTTATGGTCTGGCATCGGCATGCCTTGGTGCTACCATGACTATCCCGTTGCGGAGCAAAGGTCGAGACCTTGTCCATGGGATCAGTGATCCCTGATGGTGCCAAGAGTGGCACAGGCCTTGGAAGTAAACCATTAGGCTGTAAATGGATTTTAAGAGGAAGATGAAAACTGATGAAACTATTGACAAAATACAAAGCTAAACTTGTGTTAAAAGATACAAACAACAAGAAGGTGTGGATTATTTTGGTACATACTCACCTGTATCAAGAATAACATCCATACGGATGTTAATAGCCATTGCTACTATTAACAAGTTAGAAATACATCAAATGGATGTAAAGATAGCTTTCATAAATGGTGACCTTGACGAAGAGGTTTATATGCAACAACCCGAGGGGTTTGTTGTTAAAGGAAAGGAAAATAAAGTGTGTAAGCTTGTGAAATCTTTGTATGGCTTGAAACAAGCTCCTAAACAGTGGTATGAAAAAATTGACAATGTTATTTTGTCAAAAGACTTTAAAATCAATGAGGTTGATAAGTCTGTCTTCGTAAAGAACATTGATAAGGGTTATGTCATTATATGTCTATATGTAGACGACATGTTGGTTTTTGGTAGTAATGAGTACATGATCAAGTTTACAAAAAACATGTTAACTAAAAGGTTTGACATGTGATAAGAGCTTAAATTCATGTATTTTCATATATTAATTCCTTATATTTTATGCTTAGTTCCTTGAAATCCTTGATAGTTACTATGGTTTTGTGTTTTGTAGGTGTTTTTGGAAGCTAAGGATTGCTATGGAGTTGAAAAAAGTGAATTTGAACAAGAAATGAAGCTTCAAGCAAAAAGGAAAGCTGCCTGCCCATCAAGGAGACACCATGAGGCTAAACCTAACCCGAACTTTCCATAAATAAACTAGTGGCTTATCATATACTCTTTATCCATAAAAGCTCTAGTTGGAAAACACACTTTCACACCCAAATTAGGGCTAGCGGGTAAAGTTTTTGAACCTTGAAGAAGTTCAGCCGCCACCTTTATTTAACCATGCATGGGATGCTTTAATTTGTCCTATGATAATACCCTAGCTGAAATATATGTTTTTCCTTGTCAAAGTAGGATTAGTGGCTGTCAATTTGCATTAATTGCAAAGAATCTTTTCTTAAAGCTAATCCGTGTCAAAGTAAGAGATTTAAATCAGTTATGACTTTCCTTATTTCTACATGCTTTGGCTGCAAGTAAAACATCTTTCCTTGTTTAAATATCTTTTGGCTGCAAGTCACCAACCTTTCCTTATTTTGAAGAAACCTTGGCTGCCACTCAATATTAAATGCTTAAGACCTAGAGGTTGCCTATAAATAGAGACACAAGGGGGAGCTGATCTCTACATTTCTACAAGCCTTTATTTTCTGATTTCTTCTTTGTTTGAGAGAATTTGGGAGAGCAAGAGGCTGAATAGCCAATATTCTTCTTCTTTTTCTTCTTCTTCTTCATTCTTCTAGTTTTCTCTTTTATTTTATGTTTATGTTAACAATGCTTATGCAAGACTAAACTTTTCCTTGGTTAAGGGTGATTTCAAAGTCCTAGACATGTTATGTAATTAATTTTCAGATTCTATCATATATTAGTTTTCTATCAAAGTTGCTTATGTTCTTTTATAAGAATTGTTCATGATGTTGTCTTGATTTGTTTAGGTGGCCAACTAGATAGATCTTGATAATTATCTACTGCTAGTTTAGGAGTTTTGATACGTAGCTTATCTTGATTTCTATTTAATAGTGGCAATTTGTGATTAATGATTATGTTAAAGTTTTTGCTAATTGCAAAGTCAAACATAACCTAAGTTAAATAATTCATGTTTATGCTTTTGTTGCTTAGATCAACCTATCTTTCTCATCATAAAGCTGTTGTCAAATTAAATTTAGAGATGTTTATCCTAAGTTGTTTGATAGTTAGAGATTAAGCAGTGTCGTTTGTTATGCTTAATGACGAACTAAGGAAGGATTGGGGTAACACGGGAAGTTGTTATCTACGGTTGTTAACTTTGATAGATAATTGATGTTGATAGGTCTGAATTTGATTCATAATATTGTCTAGTGATGGAAAATGAATCCTTAACCATATTTCTCATACTTTATTGTTTCTTATTTACTTGTTTTCTACTTTTCTTGTTTTATTTACTTTTAAACTATTTAAAAAAAATCCCCCTTTACTTGAATCCAAGTTATAAACTAATAATTTATAAACTACAACTCAATCCCTGAGGACTCTACCCTTGCTTCTACTATACCTAACAATTGATCTTTTCTAGTGCAAGGTTTTAATAAGATACACTCTTTTGGGTGCATCAACATGAAAGACTTGTGTGTTGCGAATGTCATACTAGAAATCAAAATTTTTAGGACTGTACACACAAATTTCGCGTCAAAAATATGACAAGGAAAATTTGGAGTCAAATAAATAATTTATTAATCAAACTTTGAGGTTACAATCTCTGAATATTCTTAAAGAAAGAAATCTTTTGATTCTTTTCTTCAGTAAAATTTTGATCCAAGGGTCTTCACGACTTGATCTTGAATCGGTGAGATCTGCTTCAAGGGTCTTCTAGACTTGGTCTTGAAAAACAGGAATTATCTCCTTTCCTTTGATGAACAAGATCGGAGAGCAGCTTCTTAGAGAATTCTCAAGAACAAGCACCGCGTTCTTAGAATTTCTCTAATTTCTTCTTAAGAATTTTGAGAGGATTTGGCTCTTCAAAATCTTCTTCTCTTCAGGCTTTCTGAGTTGTGAATTTGTGTTAATGAGAGGTCTCTATTTATAGTGGTAGCTAGCCAGGTGAAAGAGAGTTTTAAAAGAACTCAGCCTCCTTATTTATCTCTTAATTATTTTAATTAGAGATAATATCTTCTTATTTATCTCTTAATTAATTTAATTTAATTAGAGATAAAATATTTATTTTTATCACTTAATTAATTAATTAGAGATAAAATATTTATTTTTTATCACTTAATTAATTAATTAAATTAGAGATAAAATATTTATTTTTTATCACTTAATTAATTAATTAATTAAATTAGAGATAAAATATTTATTTATCTCTTAATTAATTTAATTTAATTAGAGATAAAACTTTATTATTTATCTCTTAATTAATTTAATTTAATCAGAGATAAAACTTTATTATTTATCTCTTAATTAATTAATTAAATTAGAGATAAAATATTTATTTTTATCACTTAATTAATTAATTAAATTAGAGATAAAATATTTATTTATCTCTTAATTAATTTAATTTAATTAAGAGATAAAAATTTATTATTTATCTCTTAATTAATTTAATTTAATTAGAGGTAAAATAATTATGACACATGGGTGAAATTTGATTGGATAACCCATGAATCCTTGCAATTTGATTGGTCAAACCATGTGTACATATTTAATTAATTATAAAATAATTAATTATAATATGATATTATCAATTTCACATGGTAATGTATAATTTAATTGAAAATTTCTTAATTAAAAGAAATTTCAATTAACACGTGGCAATTTGTACTTGGTTACAAATTTTCTCCTTCTACAAATGCCCCCTCAAGACTTGGTTACGTACACGAATTTTTTTTTCTAGTGTAGCAAGTAGACAAGTCTTGAAATTTATCTACATCAATTAATTATCCTCATATAATTTTGCATATGAGACGAAAAAAATTGATTTAGCAAATGAATGGACGATCGACCCACCCTGAATGATTTAGCACAAAATGAATATCGGGCCAACATCGGCCTACGTAAAGAAAATATAGGCCAATGTTGGCCTACGTAAAGAAAATATAGGCCAATGTTGGCCTACGTAAAAAAAAAAAAAATATATATATATATATATATAGGCCAATGTTGGCCTACGTAACAAAAAATGGTTTTAAGCCAAACTTTAATTTTTTTTTTTTTTTTTTTTAAAGTTTAACTTTTTAAAGGAACCCACCAACTCATGCAAAACATAGTTCAAAGTCTGCAGACTTTCTACGGTTCCAAAGAATTTGATTTTGATCTAGTCGTTTCTTTGCTCAAGTTAATTCCAACTAAAACTCAACCTCCAGTTTTAAAGAAATTCTAATGCAATTAGAAGTTCTATTCCTTGACCACATGGGACTTGAATTATTTCCCCTATAAAAGCAAGGCCTTCTCAAGCTAATCTGCACATCAAATTAATTGCCAAAGTTTGCTACGTTGAAGAGCTTAATCAGGTGAGTTCTTTTTTTTTTTTTTTAAATTATGTAACTTAACTCTCTGTAAATTCTGAGCTTGAGGTCCGAAAACAGGGGCCTGAACACCTCAAATAAATGCCAAGCTCGATACAAATACTTGTACTTGTCCTTAACTTGTTGCCGATTTAAATATTCCTCTAGCTTCATGTCCCCATTCGAAATAGTCCCCTGGAGAATGTCATCATCAAGCTCGTAACTTTTGGGTTTTGGCGTTCGAGTCGAGAACACAGACTTCATAAACCGGACGCTACTGGCTTTGAAAAGAGCCCAAACTCTCTTTCTCCCTTTTTCTTTAGCGATAAAAGAAAAAGGCTTCAATAGTTGCTTTCAGCTTAGTTTGACTTGGATATTACTAATAGCCAGTAGGTATTAAGATGAGATTCTAATGTAAAAAGAACCAAGCTTTGGCTGAAAATTTCATTATTGCCATTTGATGTTTGTTTGTTTCTTCCTTAATCTTGATTTGGTTAAAATTAAATTAATGCAAATCCGTACCCTTATTAGATGTCATAAAACAAAGATTTTTCTTCTTTTGGGTTCTGGGGTCATGGACATGAATAAAAAATAAATAAATAAATAAATAAATAAATCTTCAATCTTTGTAAATTGGTGAAAGCACTCCAAGATTGGATTCATTTATTTATTATTTATTTATTTATTTATTTATTTATTTATCTTTATTTTTTTTTTACTTATTTATTTATTTCTCTACCTACTTTGACATTTTTTATTTTTTATTTTGTTTTTTGGTAGAATCATCATGGTGTACTTCAAAGATCACAAAGATTATCTTGTGATTCTTTCCAAGGAAGATGAAGACATAAAAGAAGGATTATATCTCTTCACCAACAAGCCCATATCGGGTAGATATAAATCCGCTTGGAAATCATTTGATTTTCCTGCCACTCTAGAAGATTGGTCGATAGAACTTTCTCCAACTTCACAATCTTCTCCAAAGGCGAGATCTCTTCAATCTAATCTTCACGTCAATACTTCTAATCATGAGAAGTTTGACACGTTGGGAAGCCGTATCATTTCCGAAAGGTCATATTGGGGATTTTCCTTCAAGATTTTTGGAGAGTTTGGTTACATACCAAAGTACTGGGAATGGGCTGAAGATGTGTTGTACCACTTCAACAAAAATTTAACGACTGTTAGTATATATGATGCTGTTTATGCATCATTATACACTTATGATCACAACAAGGACGTCATTCGCGCTTTTTGTGAAGCTTGGTGCCCGGCTACCAACACTCTCCACCTTGCTACTGGGGAAGCTTTCATCTCCTTATGGGATTTGCATAGGCTAGGTGGTTTACCTATTCACGACATATTTTATGATGAAGTCATTCCTTGTGCTGCCGAATTGACTGGCTTTGATAACAAGGGAAGATTCATCCCGAGATGTTGTGAATATCTATTTGCTGCATTCCATCTTTTGAAGCAAAGCAAGGAGGATAAGGTGTCTATTGAGGATTGGATCAATTTTTGGTTTCAAGGGAAATTGCGTTACACCAAACCACCTGCTCGAAAAGCAAAGAAGCTTGTTCGCCCAAAAGCTACACATAACCCTACTGGGATTCTTCGAAAATACCAAGGTCGGGGAATGGCAGGAGATGGAGCATTCACTGCACTTGGAATCAAAGACAGTTTAACAACAGACACTTATTTAGCTGCCTTCCTTTCTTGTTGGATTTGTGTTTTCGTTTTTCCAAGTAAAGATTCAGAATTTGTTCGGCCAGAGACATTTAAGATAGCCAGCCTGATGGCGATTGGGAGAACTGTTAATCTCGCGATCCCGGTGTTAGCCAATATTTACCATGCACTAAACCGAATTACACTTTCTGCTCAAGCGGGCTCTTCAGATGCGTGTTTTCCAATTCACTATATTTATGGGTGGCTAAGTTATTACTTCCGGACTCACTTTCAAAATCCAGATGATGTATATGGGCCTTTGATGAGCAAGTTTTCAGGAGAAGGTGGAGCCAAATACTTTGAGGATTATGACGCCCGCAAGTTGATTCATAGTGGCATAGTGTGGAATGCTAACTTATATCCCAGGAATAGAGATGAAGTGATTGTTGATGATGACGCTCTTAGTAAGATCAATCATGGCTACCTTGTTAATGTTCGTTCGAGCTATTTTCCTGCCCGATGTAACCAAGCCATCATTGTGGAACCTTACAGTCCTCATCGATTTGGGAGACAATTTGGGTTTTGTCAAGATATTCCCGGAGCTCTTAAGGAAGACATTCGTTCTGGATCTGTGGATGATCTATGTAGGTTTTGGAGAATTTGCACTCGTTCTCATACAAATTCCAGATTGATCTCTCCAGCTCGTTCACTAAATCCTAATGATCATGCAACCGCAAGATACATGGAATGGTGGTCCAAAGTTCATGAGCCATATCTTGAGCATTCTATTGATATTTTGATTTCAAGCATCCGTACATCACCGTCAAAGAGAAGAAAACCTTCAAAGGATGTTAAAAAAAAGTCTTTAGAGATTTCGCAAGACAAATCCAATAAAGCAAAAGTCTCGTCCACCATAGATTTAACAGAGGAGCATGTGAAGACTTCACAAGAAGTTCCTCGATCAGTGTCATTAGTTGATGAAGGACAAAGGGTTTTACCGAAAGTCATCGAAGGGAAGCATAATGCGATCGTTGAAGATTCAATTGATGAGAGTGATCATGAAAGACATTGGAAGCGAACCAGGCCAAGGAAATCCTTTCAAGGTGATATATCCCCCGCCAAAAGTGAAGCTTCAGTTTCTAGTTCGCATGAGTTCAACAAACTTGCAGCTAAAATCAGAAATAATGTTTCAAGTACCGTTTCCAACCAAGAAGATGCTCGCCCTAATGTGATTGTTAATAATACTTCTTCTATAGTGAAGACTCCCACAGGCCCTCATGTTGAAGCTAGTCATCTCGCCCTTCCAGAATTTTCTAAGTTTAGTGCTGAAAAAGTGATATCCGATAGTCAGTTGAAGCTTGCAACTATTTTGTGGGAAAGCATTCAACCAAGGATTATTCGCGCTTCTTTTGATCGGGTTTCTTCACTTAGTGGTGATGTTCACAAGATCTTTGATGCAATAGAAGCAATCAAGTCCGTTGATTCATCCTTATTGAAAGGCATGGTGGAAGACTACTTTACACAAGTCCAGAAGTTTAATGAGCTTGAATCTTCCATTTCTTCATCCAAGGATAGAATTGAAAGACTTCAAGCACTTGAAATTCGACTTAAAGATTCAATGTTACTTGAACATAAGACTGTTGAGAACCTTAATACCTTGCAGTCGAACTTGGCAGATATAGAGCAAGAGTTCATTACTTTGCAACGCAAAAAACATAGACTTGAGTCTTCGCTCCAAGAAACTGAAGATGAACTGAAAAGAAGAAGAACCGACACCTCCAAGATTCGTGAAGAGATGAATTCTGTTGAGTCTATTACTACTCTTACTGAGGATGAAGCCAAAAACTTAGATTTGTTGCGAAATATGTTGGAAGCCTCTCGAGACGACTTGAAGAATTTCAAATGGAAGCCCTGACTCCCTTTTGATGTAACTTTTTTTTTTTGAAATTTATATTAGTTCTTAGGCTTGCTAGTTTTTTTTTTATTTTATTTTTTATTGTAAGTTCTTTTCAAGTTTGAAATGAAATTAAATTTCTTTTTTTTTTTCCATATATCATCTTTCTTTTGCACTTTTTGAAGCATTTTTGCATCATGTATGGACTACAAATTAAACTCCCAAAGATCTTTAATTTGCAAAAGATTTGTTTTACTTGAAAAATAATTTGAATCATGAAATTTGAATGGAGAATTATCATGATACTTTCAAGTGAACAAAAGATAATATTTGAATCAAATTTTTTTTTTTTTTTGTTTGGACTGAACTTGGCAATGAAACCAAGCTGCCTACGTACCCTCGAATTTGAAGGATCAAGTCATAACGTAGTTCATCAGTTTTTTTTGTGCCCTAAATTTTGCCTAAGTTGTCCTAGAAAGGATTTTCAACATAGCGGGCTTTTTTTTTTTTTTTTAATGTGCAGTTTAAGCTCGTGCTTAGGAGCAACATCTTCTTTAAGCATAGTAACGCTTCAAAAACTTTCCATTGATCGGTCCAACTTTGACACCATCTTGATCAACGATCTTGTATGCACCATTGGTATAAACTTCTCGAACAACATATGGTCCATCCCATTTTGAAAAGAACTTGTTGCCAATACGATGTGAAGTATTTATGGGTCTTTTTACAGTAAGGACTAAATCTCCAACTTGGAAAGATCGCTGCTTGACTTTCTTATTAAAAGCTTTGGATAGTCGAGCTTGATAGCACTCCAAGCGTTGTTGGGCTTCCAACCTTTTCTCATCCAGTGCTTCTAATTCTTCCAAACGTAAGCGTACATTGTCTTCACTAGAAAGATCTTCCTGGATTGCAATCCTTAATGATGGAATTTGTCGCTCAAGTGGTAGAACAACTTCTACACCATAAACAAGTGCATAAGGAGTGGCTTGAGTTGGTGTGCGATATGTAGTTCGATAAGCCCACAGAGCTTCTCCTATCCTTTCATGCCAATCTTTCTTTGAACGGTTAACAACTTTCTTGAGAAGATTGCACAAAGTCTTGTTAAAAGCTTCTGCTAATCCGTTTGCTGGAGCATGGTACATTGAAGACTTGTACTGCTTGAAGTCAAACTGTGCGCATAATTTGCTCATGTCAAACTACTTCCCGTTATCAGTTATGATGTGACGAGGTACACCATACCGATAAATGATGTTTGTCCTGATAAAAGTTGCAACAGTTTCTTTTTTTACTTCCCTGTAAGGTGCCACTTCTGCCCACTTTGAAAAGTAATCTGTAGCGGCAAGTATGTACATATGCCCTAGTGAACTCTTAGGTAATGGTCCTACCAAATCAAGTCCCCAAGCATCGAACGGCCAAGATGTGACTGTCGGATGTAATAGTTCAGGAGGTTGATGGATAAAGTTTGCATGAAACTGACAAGCTTGACATTTCTTGGAGTAGTCCATGCTATCCTTTACCATTGTTGGTCAATAGTATCCCATTCTTTTAATTTGAAAGTGCAATTTAGCTCCAGACTGATGTGCACCACAAATTCCTGAGTGAGCTTCTTGTAAGGTTTTGGATACTTCATCTTCTCCTAAACATCGAAGGAAGACACCATCAAAAGAGCGGCGATAGAGCGTACCCTTGAAGTAAATAAATCGAGGAGCTCGACGTTTCACTTTTGTTTTATGCCTTGGATCATTGGGTAGCCTCCCATGCTCTAAATAATCAATCAATGGTTGTCTCCAATCTTCTTTTTCAACTTCGCAAACTGAAACAACATTGGATTCCGTATTATTATCTTTAAAATCAACTGGAGGCAAAATCCATCGTTTGCAAAGAGGGACTTTTACTTCTACACTTGGCATGGCAAGAGCTGATGCTAGATTAGCTAGAGAATCTGCTTGCTTGTTCTCTCTTCTTGGTACATGTTCCAAGCTTACATTGTCAAACCATTCCAAAATCTTCTTTGCATAGTTGACGTATGGTAAGAGGTCAGGCTTCTTAACTTCATAAAGTGAAAGAAGTTGGTTGATGACCAATTTGGAATCCCCAAACACTTTAAGTTGAGTGATCTTCATATCCACTGCCATTTCCAATCCAATAATCAGAGCTTGGTATTCTGCTACATTGTTGGAACAGTTTTCAATGAGAGTAAATGCATAAGGCAATACATCTCCTTCTGAAGTGACAAAGACAACACCTGCTCCAGCTCTATCTTGACGGGCAGCCCCATCGAAGAATAGTTTCCATGGCCTGGGAATTTCGATAAAAAAAACATCTTCATCTGGGAGATCTTCAGAGAATTCCCAATCATCTGGAATCGGATGGTTTGCAAGGAAATCGGCAAGTGCTTGCCCTTTAACGGCCTTTTATGGGATATAAGTAATATCGAACTCTTGTAGCAAAAGAGCCCACTTTGCCAATCTTCCACTGAGCACAGACTTGGACATGAGATATTTGAGGGGATCTGCTCGCGAAATCAAACGAACAGAATGAGCTTGCAAATAATGCCTCAGCTTTTTAACTGCAAACATCAATGACAAGCAAGTCTTTTCAATGGGAGAATAATTTAATTCAGCACCATTAAGAGTTCTACTAAGATAGTAGAGTGCAGTTTCTTTTCCTTCATCATTTTCTTGTGCCAATAATGCTCCTAAGGAACGTTCTTGTGCAGCAATATAAAGGATTAACGGCTGTCCTGGTATAGGTGCCTTCAGAATAGGTGGTTGTAACAAAAATGTCTTAATGCTCTTAAAAGCATTACTGCAGGCCTCATCCCAGACAAAAGGGACATCTTTCTTCATTAGCCGGCTAAATGGTTGACATCGACCAGCCAAGTTTGAGATAAAACGTCGGATATATGCCAATCTTCCTTGCAGACTTTTAAGTTCATGCAGATTGCGCGGTTCAGGCATTTTCATGATTGCATCTATTTTTGATTGATCGATCTCAATCCCACGATGTCGTACGATAAACCCCAAAAACTTGCCCGAGGATACTCCGAACGCACACTTGAGCGGATTCATCTTCAATTGGTATCTACGCAATCTTTCAAACACTTGGCGAAGATCAGCAAGATGATTGGATTTTTCCTTTGACTTCACTACCAAGTCATCAACATAACATTCGACATTTTTGTGAAGCATATCATCAAAGATCTTTTGCATTGCTCTTTGATAAGTAGCCCCTGCATTCTTTAACCCAAACGACATAACTTTGTAACAGTATATTCCTTTTGGAGTTCGAAATACGGTAAGTTCTTCATCTCTTGGAGCCATACGAATTTGATTATAACCAGACGATCCATCCATAAATGACAAAGCTTCATGGCCAGTTGTAGCATCAACCATTATTTCTGTTATAGGGAGAGGAAAGTCGTCCTTTGGACAAGCATTGTTCAAGTCTCGAAAATCTACACAAACTCGAAGTTGACCATTTTTCTTTCTCACTGGAACAATATTTGAGATCCAAGTGGGATACTTGACTTCTCTAATAAAGCCAGCTTTGATGAGCTTATTGACCTCAGCTTCAATTTGGGGGATCAAGTCAGGATGGAAGCGTCGTTGAGCTTGTTTGATAGGTCGGACACTTTTCTTGACAGCCAGATGATGCATAGCTACTTTTGGATCAAGTCCCGGCATCTCTTTGTAAGTCCAAGCAAAGATATCTCGATACTCTATCAAAAGATCAAGATAGGCTTTTTCTTCTTCTGGTGGTAAGCAAGCATTAATAAAGACCGGTCGTGGATCTTCACTAGTACTGATGTTAACCTCCTTTAGTTCGTCAATAGTAGCTTGATTTCCTTCTTCAAAAGATGAAGGGGCTTCTTGGGCTTCTTCCTCTTGAGATTTTTCACCAGTTTCCTTTACAGATACATGGTTAGAAGTAAAGATTTCTGTTTCTTCAAGTTCTTCTTCCTCTGAGGATGAGACTGATTTGGTTATAACCACTGTGTGCTTTCTAGCCTTTAAAACTTCACCAGTAGTTACCTTCCATTCGCTTTGCCTTTTCATTCGAGAAGGAATTTTGCTGTGAAAATCCCTTGATTCCTTTAAAGTGGAAGACTTTCTTTTTCGACCACAGTTAACTTCTTTAGAGTACAGACTTCCAAGCCTTGACTGAATGGAAATTGGTTTACTTACATAAACTTCACTGCATTTTTCTCCCATTCGTTCAAAAGCTGACCTTCGTGATGATTGAATGCTCAAACGATCAAACACTGAACATCGTGTTGAGCGTGCCCCCAAGCGATCAAACACTGAAAGTCTTGGTGGCTTCACTGCATCTTCTTGCTCCTCGGGAACTTCCTCCACATTTATGTACCTCGAAGTTTGTTTATGAATCTTCAATTTTAATGGAGAATATCCAAGCCTCTCTCTAGAAGTTCCGATGTGATCAATCTTCTTTTTCCAGACCTGTCGGATCTTGAATGAACTTTGCGGCTTTTCTTTGCTAGGCTCTTTTGTCTCGTGAGCCAATTTTTCAACATCCTCTTGTTTATATCCAGCTTTGACAAGCAACCTAAAAGCATTAGGATCAAAATCTTTAGCTTGATGAGTAGGAAGATCCTGATGTTCGCAAAGAGATTCTTCTACTGGTCTAAAAAATCATTGCAGTGGAGGTATAAGGCCTCTTGATTCTTCTAAGTTAGTGAGGAGAAGAGTCAGATCCTTTAAACCTTGAGCAAGTTCATCTTCTCCAACTGTGGAAGAAGCCAAATTCTTTCCCTTTTGCTTTAATTCTTGCATCGGGTTGGGCATTACTTTTTCGATAAATGCATCTTTTAGATAAAACTTTGCATCTGCGAAATGTGCTTCTGCTATAGTAAATGGCTTAGCGTCTGCAAGGATCGTCTTGACTTGACCGTTTCTGCAATACTTGAGACATTGGTGCAGAGTTGAGGAGACTACACCATTTTGATGTATCCACGGTCGTCCTAACAACATGTTGTACGTCGTTTTGGCATCGATTACATGGAAAAGTGGACTCGACTCCATTTCTCCAATGAAAAGTTGAAGTCTAAGTTTTCCAAGAGCTCTTTGTCCCCCTTGGTTGAATCCTTGGATCATCAAGCGGCTTTGCATCAATTCATCCAAAGGAACTCCCAATTCTTTCATTGTCATCAACGGGAGTATGTTGACAGCAGAACCATCATCGATCAAGATTCTATTGATCTTCTGTTCCCGAGTATATCCTACGACGAACAATGGCCGATTATGAGGGGTTGATCCTAGCAATAGATCCTCATCAGAAAAGTTAATTTTCGTAGCATAAGAATGCTCATCAACTTCAAATGCTACTGAGTCTGTGTTGTTTTCATTATCTTCATTGCCACCGTTATGGTAACAAGTCATGAAAACCAAATCTTCATTTCTAAGCTGAATTGGCATGAATTCGTTTAAAGTGATTTGCCTCCTTGACTTCCTCCCTACTGAATTTTTGCCCCGAGATGGCATTTTTGCTTCTTGAAGCACATTGGGCTTTGGAACTTTAGATGGTTGTTTGATCATCTTAGTTCTTATAGGCACTTTCACAACTTTTGGAAGATTTTTCTTTTTGCTTTTTCGGCGTGTGACTAGAGTCCAACCATCGTAATCTTGATTTTGTCTTTGAAGCAAATAGTTGCCCCCACTTCCCTGCAGATCCACTATCGTACTTGTACTTGGGGCCAGTATGATAGGATCAAAAGAGCCAAATTTTATGGTTCTATCCAGCAAATTGGATTGAGAAACCATATTGACTGATGCCAAATTTGACGACACTGTTTCTTCTTCAAACTCGATTTTTCCTTCTTCATAGAGTCGCATAATTCTATCCTTCAAAATAAAACACTTCTCCAGAGGATGGCTAATCAAGCGATGGTACTTGCAATAATTGGGGTCTTCTACTTTATCAGCTTCTTCAGGTCGCTTCATTTCTGGTAACTGAATCAGCTTAGTCTTTAAAAGTTCTTCAAGAATGCTTGAAACATCAGAATCAGGAAAAAGGATACTTCTTTTCTTGCCTCTCCTTCAAGGTGATCTTGCCTTTACCTCTGTCTTGGATAGGAGAAGATTTCGTCTCTTGAGATTGTTTTGACTTGGGAGATATCTTAAGAGGCTTGGTAGTTACAGCCATGGACTGTTTGCTTTCTCCCTTGTTGACAAAGGTTTTGCCCCCTTTGCGGGTATCTTGTTTTTCCTTGGCTTTCTTTGGCTCTTGCACCGGAGGTTCTTGATTTCCAGCAGCTGTCATACTCAACTCCATATCATGAGCACGAGTGGCTAATTCTTCAAAGGTCTTAGGCTTGATGCCTTGAAGAATGTAACGCAAGCCCCAATTCATGCCTTGGATGCACATGTCAAGGGCAGAAGACTCAGACAGTCTTTCTTTGCAGTTAAGGCTCAGATTTCTCCATCTGTGAATGTAATCAATGATTGGCTCATCCTTCCATTGACGTGAGCTTGTGAGTTCGATCATGCTGACTAAGCGACGAGTGCTGTAGAATCGATTAAGGAATTCACGCTCAAGTTGTTCCCAGCTGTCAATCGTCACAGGCTCGAGATCAGTATACCAATCAAAAGCGTTGCTTTTTAGGGAGCGAACGAACTGCTTCACCATGAGATCCCCATAGGTACCAGCATTATTGCAAGTTTCCACGAAATGTGCAACATGTTGGCGTGGATTTCCTTTTCCATTGAACTGCTGAAACTTTGGGGGTTGATAGTTCCCAGGCATCCTCAGACGATCGATCCTTTGAGAATATGGTTTTGCATATGTATATGAAGATTGAGTGATGCTTTCAACTTGATCTTTGATAGCCTCCTTGATAAGATCCTTGAGCTGACTGGTAGTGACGAGTTCATTGATCTTTTCTTCAGAATCCTTAGCAACTTCCTTGCTAGAGTTCTCACCATCATCTTGAAAGATTGATTGCCAATTCTGGTTTGAAGCTTCGTTCCTTTTTCCAGTGAGACCGGCGATCTTGTCCATCATGGAAGCGATCTGGTTATCTTTCTCTTTGATACTTGCTGAAAGAATTTTAACAGATTTTGCCAGAAGTGCAACTTGTTCTTCCAATGATGTGGTGCCAGTTGTCATGACAGCCATTACTCCAGAACTTGATTTTGGAGTAGATGATGGAATAGGCTTGTTGCTTGAGTAGCTATCTTGTTCTTTGTATGTTAACTGACGACTTGCACTTTATCCTCGAGGAGAATCGACTTGTTCAGCGAAAACTTCTTCTAAGTCTTGAATTGGAGAAGAAGTGTCATAGAGAGGGTTTTGATTGAGCATCGGAAAAGTTTGCTCATACAATTCAGCAAGAGTTTTGGTCTTGCTCCTAGTGCCATAAGGATGAGCGGGGATATCAACGCTTGATGATGAAGTGGGGTAGACTGCAGGATTAGCTCGAGCAGGCTTGAGAGTTGGTTTGTTAGCAAGGTTCTTCTTGGGAGCCATTGTAACTTGATAACTTGAGTTTTGAAGAAAAGAGATGAAAGGCAGAGATTGTCCCACCGGGCGTGCCAAAATTTGTACACACAAATTTCGCGTCAAAAATATGACAAGGAAAATTTGGAGTCAAATAAATAATTTTATTAATCAAACTTTGAGGTTACAATCTCTGAATATTCTTAAAGAAAGAAATCCTTTGATTCTTTTCTTCAGTAAAATTTTGATCCAAGGGTCTTCACGACTTGATCTTGAATCATTGAGATCTGCTTCAAGGGTCTTCTAGGCTTGGTCTTGAAAAACAGGAATTATCTCCTTTCCTTTGATGAACAAGATCGGAGAGCAGCTTCTTAGAGAATTCTCAAGAACAAGCACCGCGTTCTTAGAATTTCTCTAATTTCTTCTTAAGAATTTTGAGAAGATTTGGCTCTTCAAAATCTTCTTCTCTTCAGGCTTTCTGAGTTGTGAATTTGTGTTAATGGGAGGTCTCTATTTATAGTGGTAGCTACCCAGGTGAAAAAGAGTTTTAAAAGAACTCAGCCTCCTTATTTATCTCTTAATTATTTTAATTAGAGATAATATCTTCTTATTTATCTCTTAATTAATTTAATTTAATTAGAGATAAAATATTTATTTTTATCACTTAATTAATTAATTAGAGATAAAATATTTATTTTTTATCACTTAATTAATTAATTAAATTAGAGATAAAATATTTATTTTTTATCACTTAATTAATTAATTAATTAAATTAGAGATAAAATATTTATTTATCTCTTAATTAATTTAATTTAATTAGAGATAAAACTTTATTATTTATCTCTTAATTAATTTAATTTAATCAGAGATAAAACTTTATTATTTACCTCTTAATTAATTAATTAAATTAGAGATAAAATATTTATTTTTATCACTTAATTAATTAATTAAATTAGAGATAAAATATTTATTTATCTCTTAATTAATTTAATTTAATTAAGAGATAAAAATTTATTATTTATCTCTTAATTAATTTAATTTAATTAGAGGTAAAATAATATGACATATGGGTGAAATTTGATTGGATAACCCATGAATCCTTGCAATTTGATTGGTCAAACCATGTGTACATATTTAATTAATTATAAAATAATTAATTATAATATGATATTATCAATTTCACATGGTAATGTATAATTTAATTGAAAATTTCTTAATTAAAAGAAATTTCAATTAACACGTGGCAATTTGTACTTGGTTACAAATTTTCTCCTTCTATAAGGACATCTGATGGATTTATATTGTCCCAATCTCCTTATGTTGAGAAAATTCTCAACAAATTTTCTAAAGGTGACAATAACATTGTTAAAACACCAATGAACTTGAGTGTACATCTGTCCAAAAATAAAAGTAAGGGAATACATCAATTGGAATATTCTGAATAAAATAAAAGCTGGAGAAGAAGCCGAATGGCTTCGGAATTTCTTAGAGGATATTCCATGTTGGCCAAAGCCAGTGCCAGCAATTTGTATCCATTGTGACAGTCAGTCAACAATTTGAAGGGTACAAAGTAGCATATATAATGGTAAGTCTAGACATATACATCGTAGATATAATACCATTAAACACTTGCTCTCGAATGGAATTATTTCAATTGATTATGTAAAGTCAAACGAAAATATTGCGGATCCGCTAACAAAAGGTTTAACAAGAGAGCTTGTGTATAATTCATCGAGGGGAATAGGCTTAAAGCCTTTAAGAGACAAAAAAAGCTATGATGGTAACCCTACCTAGTTGACTGGACATCCCAAGATCTAGGTTCAAAGGGAAAACTAAGTCATATTGCACTTTAAGTGGCACTTGAAAATTATTATTTCCTGCCTATTCCTATGATGAAAAAGTGCTAGCTGCAGCGAGATAATGATGAGTTGTGCTCTTAATGATTCTTATATCTTGGTTTCCAAGTGGGGTATAAGCAGAATACTCTTAATGAGAGATCACCTATATGAATGAGAAATATGGCCGTTTCTTTGAGAATTTCTAAAAGCTGAATTCTCTAAAGCATTCATGAAATCAGGAGTTGTTCAGGGCCAAAATGAACACAATCGTGAGAACTAATGGAATCTCTAGGTTGAGACTATGTGAGTACTATTGTCTTGGTTTACACGAAATGCTGAATAGTTCAAGACATCGCGTTCACTAGTTAGCCGAGTAAATCCGATATTACTTCATTAGGGAAGGTTCAAAGCCAAAAGCTACCTCTCCTGATGTAGTTTTCTTCCACTTCAATTTTCTCTCTACAAATCCTTTGCATCTTCGTACTGGTCATCAATTTTCATTCATGTGAGGGATTGTTGGAATTTGGTTTGGAACCAAACAAGTAAATGTGAAATTGATCTCTTTATATAGTGCATGACCAAATACATTATTTATGGTGTGACATATATGTTCATGAATTTCATAATTCATGAACTCAATTTATGTCATTCATGATTTTGTTCATTCATGTACCATGTATGTTCATCCTAATATACATTCATTCATGTATCACGTATGTTCATCTTAATGTACATTCATGTATTAATTTTTCATTCATGTACCATGTATGTTCATCCTAATGTACATTCATGTATTAATTTCATTCATGAATGCTTAGGTCCATAATGTCCTATAAATAGGTGCTTTGGTAGGATGAGAAATTTATTTAGTCATTTAACAAGAGATTCAACAATTGGTTCAACAATTCTAAAAGCTCTTTTCTTCCTTTGTTCTTTCTACTCTAGAGCTTAGGAATCTGTCATTGTAGAGAGAAAATTGAGTCAATTCCTTAAGTTCGTAGACCTTGAAAAACTGTGCAATTTTTCAAGGTGGTGTTGTTGAAATCCTGGGAGGCAATTGCATTGAATCCATGTGCACAAAGTGACGGACAATTTCGCCTTAAGGACAAAAGGTTTAATCCTTGGCAACAACGTTAAGTTTTCTATACTTCAATTTTTCCTTCTTCAAGTAAGTTCTCTAATATTCTATTTAAGGGCATGCTATTTAATTGTTGCAAGTAAACTTTTCAACAAGATTTTTTACAAATATACAAAATATCTCCAACATATCTTTCATTATTTGACAACACTCATATAATATCCTACAATAAGAAAGAAAGATAAGTGGACACAAATATGAAAATCAAGATGCACTCTAGTTTTTTGATTTGGGGTTTCTCTTAAAAAGAAAAAAATGCTTAATTTCTCCATCTTGGATTTCCGTGGCAATCTCTTTTATTGGTCTAACTTGAGTTTAATGACTTAATTATAGAAGTTTAATGACTTAATTATTGATAGAAATAATTAAAGGTGCAATGATTAGAATGCAAAAAAAATAAAAGTAAAATAGTTTTTTTTTGGAATATCTTAAAAATTAATTAAATTTTACATGAGAGGGAAAAAAATCTTAGATGATCTCCAAGTCAAACAATATGGAAATTTAGAACGTATGTAAAATTAAAAATTACTAATTGATTAAGAAACCCTAAACACCTAGCAAAGAAAAACAACCCTAAGTACATATTTGTACATTCAAGAGAAAACAAAAATCAACAAATTATCAAAGATAACCAATTAGCATATAACTAGAAATTTCACACAGAGTGAAAATGAAAAGAAAAAAAAAATAGGTGTGGAAAAATTATATATTAAAATCAATTATCTAATGAAGTAATATGTAGATAGTTTTTTTTTTATAATAAAAAATATATCTGATGATATCATATGTGAGGTAATTTTTTTAAAAAGTAGAATTACATAAATACCCTTAATTTTATTTTATATTATAAATTTAATGTGGGTTTTTAATAAATTTATTAATTGAGTTAGTGTCCTATTAATTCGTGACACCAACTCAATTGGAGATTTTATAATAGTGTAGATATTATCAAGGAAACATTGAATGATTGAATCTCAACGGTTCCAATAGGCTTAATATTTTCTATACCATCAAGTCATGCCAAACTTTAGACTTAGGATTCGATCCTAATATTAACCTTAATGTGGCTGCCCAACATCTAAGGATCGATAGATTGAATTTATACATTTTTTATTTTTTTATGTAAATCATTAATTTGATAAGAATTTTTATTCTTATATTATATATATATATATAAAAGACCAAAACTTTAAAAAAAAAATTAAAAATTAAAATTTACAAGTATTGAGATCGAACCAAACCTCTATTTTAGCCTTTAACAAACTCATTAATTTAATGCTATCACTCAATTAAATTATGTCACGTGACCTGTATTTCTTCCTTCTTATAATTAGTCAATAATGGGAAGTATTTGTTATAGATTTTGGTGATAAGTTTAATTATAATAATAATAATTTGGATAGAGTTCTTTAAGTAAATTCACTGGTTAAGTAATACTTAAGAAATATATTAATCAGTTGCAGATAACAATTGTAATAATAATTAACTTGTTTCTATTTTAATAAATTTATTTATTATCATGAAAATCATTGAAAAAATTAAACGAAGAATTTTTTTTTTTATCATGACCATGAAATTTAAAAACTCGTTAAACAAATTTAAATGTATGTCATGGTCAATTTTTTTTGAGATTTTTAACCTACCCTTAATATCTAAGACCCTAACTTTTATCTACTTAATTTAATTGAGGAGGATATACGTGTCAATTTGAACTAATATTGAGTTAATACTGACTATGTCATGGTCACTTAAATGAAATTAAATATGTCAATTTCATCAACAAAAAAAAAATTACAAATGGATATCCATGACATACATTTAAACTCAATATTATAGTTCAATAAAAAAAAATTAATAGTCTATAAATAGAACCATTTCCTTCTTACGTCTATCTTCTTTATAAGATGAACTACGGATATTAGAAAAAAGCTATATATAATATATATATGTATATCATATAGTTCATGTGAATGACCAATCCACCTTTTAATCTTATCTGCAACCAAATATATCTAAATTTAATCAGTTTTATTATTATCCATTCAATGCAAGTAATTTTCCGAAAATCCATCTAGACCTTGACCTTCTCTCTCGGAACGCTATAAATCACCAACCCAATTGTTAGAATCAAACTTTTCTACCTTATCCTCTTTAATTTCGCTCTTCCATGAAGATTTCAAAGTTTCTTTCTCTTTGTTTACTAGTCTGGAATCTCATTGCAATATTCAGTTTTAACAATGGAGTCGAAGCTTCTCACAGGGTTTACCCTGAATTTCAATCTCTAAGTGCAATTACCGTCAGGCAACTCCACAGAACAGGCTACCACTTTCAGCCTCCGAAGCATTGGATCAATGGTATGTTCTCCATTATAACTTTTTTAATAATGTTACTTTTGGATCTTGGATATATACTTTAATAAACAAAGTAGACCCTACGTTGGAGATAAGGGAATAGGGCAAATACTGAGGTTCGAATCCCGTGCCGGTTCGATATCACTTTTTAAGAGTGATTGCATAAACCAATTAAACTAATCCCGGATTCACTTGACCCAAAGGGTGAGGGTCAAATGGGCATTTTCCTATTGGCTGCAAACATGAAAGTGCAATATACAAAGTTCACTATAACTTACTACCCTAGTTTATATGAAATCTCATTACTTGGTGGACACATCTTCTAAGAACTAGTTAGTCACTACCAACTTTTGCTTTTTGTTCCTTAGTGGTGGAATCACGCATGCCATTACAATGTAAAGCTGTCACCCCAAGAAAATGTTTGAAGAATTTATTTCTTACCTGTTTATATATACTTTATAGCACTTCTTTATATACAATGCTCCCGGTGAATCCTTGTTAGGAAAAGACTTCCATTTAGAGGAAAAAAAGAAACTTAGTATGTGCTTTTTTCCTTTTCCCCCCACTATACAACGTTCTTTTTTAGCACAAAGAAAAATAGGCTTCCCCCCATTCACATAGAACTTAACCAGAACCCTGAAAAGGAAAGAACAATATTTTTTTTTTCTAGCTTTTGGGTTTGGAAAGCTAAAGCAGATACAAACGTACTTCCCCATTATAATTTTGGATTCTGTTGTCAAAGTTTCATTGTTTTAAAGTGGGTGGATATCATCTTCAATGGCATTTGTTAATTTATCTTGTGGAGTTTATGGTAGAGATATATGATCAACAAATGTGAATCATTTATTTGTGGAGCCATTCCATCACGTAAATCCAATCATTTTTTTATGCATAAATTTTCACCTAAGACCCCAAATATATAACTTGTATCTATCTCCAATCACCATTAATTTGTTTGTGATGATTGTGACTTGCCGTCAGGTCTCTAGACCTATTCACGGGCAGGATAGTCCGTTCAGCCCAGCAGATCCGGCCCGTATTGGGTTGGGTCTGGATAAAGATTTTAATGATCCGGATCGGCCCGGCCCGGATGATTGTTCATCGAATAAAAAATAATATTTTTTAAATTTAACTTTAAAATATATAAAAAAAATAAAAAACATTTTTTTTAATATAGTGAATTGTAAATATGGATCAACGGACCGAGCCTGAACAAAAAAATCAAAAAACTTCCTTGCCATGACCCGACCCGGCTCATGAGCACCTTTAAACCTTTGAACCTGGGTTTGAGTCTGGGACCTTTCTCAATTGCTTTTAAATATGTAGATTTTTTTTTTATGAACATTTATTACAAAGTTAACATTGTCACTAACTTCTCGTTTCTTTCTTTGTTTTGGTTTTTCCATTGGGGGCGTTTAAACAATGAAAATTCGTACGATAGATCCAAATGGTGAGTCTTAGTTTCTTTTAAGTTTTTAATCCTACCTTTTTCCAAGCAATTATTCTCACAATTTATATGTTTATCAAACAGGCCCCATGTATTACAAAGGATTGTACCATTTGTTTTACCAATACAATCCCAAAGGAGCAGTGTGGGGCAACATTGTTTGGGCCCATTCAGTCTCAAAAGATATGGTGAACTGGGAATCACTTGAATTTGCAATCACTCCTTCAGCACCCTTTGATATTAACGGCTGTTGGTCAGGGTCAGCCACCATTTTTCCAGACAATAAACCTGTAATTTATTACACAGGGATTGACCCCCAAGAAAACCAGGTTCAAAACTATGCTGTACCAGAAGATGAATCAGATCCTTATCTACGTAAATGGAAAAAGCCTGCAGAAGGAAACCCGATGGTGGTTGCTGATAAAGGCATGAATGCCAGTGCCTTTCGTGACCCTACTACAGCTTGGCAGGCTAATGGGTACTGGAATATATTGGTAGGAAGTAAAAATGACCTTACAGGGATAGCTTATTTGTTCAAGAGCAAGGATCTCAAGAAATGGACCAAAGCCCAACATCCTTTACACTCGGTCCCTAATACAGGAATGTGGGAATGTCCAGATTTTTATCCTGTTTCATTGTCTGGTAAAAATGGCTTGGACACATCTGTACTAGGAAATGATGTGAAACATGTTTTGAAGGTGAGCTTAGATCTCACAAGATATGAGTATTACACACTTGGAACTTATTTCCCAGATCAGGATAAGTACGTTCCTGACAAGGGCCAAGTTGATGGTTGGGCTGGGCTTAGATATGATTATGGTAATTTCTATGCTTCAAAAACATTCTTTGATCCTGTAAAGAACAGGAGGATTTTGTGGGGTTGGGCTAATGAGTCGGATTCTAAGAGAGATGATGTTAAAAAAGGATGGGCTGGAATTCAGGTACCTTATATATCTTGATATTCAATCAAAGAAATATATTTTACTAATGTTTTAAGTGATAGTTATAGTTAATTATGAACTTATTCTGAATTTTAATGGCATTATCTCAGTTGATTCCAAGAACAATCTTGCTTGATCCCAGTGGAAAGCAATTGTTGCAATGGCCTATTGAAGAAATAGAGACTCTAAGGGGAAAAAAGGTCCAGATGAGGAATAAACAGCTTAAACCAGGAGAGCATATTGAAATCAAAGGAATAAGTGGCTCCCAGGTTTGCTTCCTAAAGTAAATTATAAGAACATAATTTTTTTGAAGGAAGACTATAAAAACACCCTCTTAATCTCCTTGATCTTTGCAGGCTGATGTTGATATCACCTTCTCGATACCAAACTTGGACAAAGCTGAGCCATTTGATCCTAGTTGGAAAGATCCTCAAGACCTTTGTTACAAAAAGAAATCGAAAGTTCATGGTGCAATAGGTCCATTTGGGCTGCTGGCATTTGCTTCAGAAAAGCTAGAAGAATTCACTCCAGTTTTCTTCAGGATATTCAAAGCTCAAAACAAACATGTTGTTCTCATGTGCTCTGATGCATCAAGGTCTGTCAACCTTACTGAGTTTTTAATCCCTCCATCCATTATATAAAATTTCTAACCTCATTTTGATTTGATTTCTTTGTGGCAGATCCACTTTGACCAAGAGAGTTTATAAACCAACATTTGGTGGCTTTGTAGATGTTGATTTGTCTGATAAGAAGCTTTCTCTTAGGAGTTTGGTATGCTATATATGACAGTATTCTATACTTCTACATCTCCCCTCTTCATCTCTTCTTATCTTTTTGCCTATGAAGTATATATTTATATATATATAAATTTGCTTTGGCAGATTGATCACTCTGTTGTAGAGAGTTTTGCAGCAGGAGGGAAAACATGTATCTCATCCAGGGTATATCCAACACTAGCAGTTTTTCAACAGGCTCATGTATTTGCATTCAACAATGGAACTGAAGCTGTCACTTTAGAAAATGTGAATGCCTGGAGCATGCAGAGGCCTAAACAGATGAACAATTGAAGGGGATTGAGAAACACCTATTTCATTCAAACAGGATTTGACCTTATAATTTGCAATCATGTATATACCCTTTTTCACCCTTTCTTATTATTGGTTAGTGCCAGTGAGAAATTGTACAGGATAAATAACTAGTGGTGAGAACTGCTGATTTTAAGGAATTCCATATTATCATCAAACACGATTATTTGGTGCTCAAACTATAATCAAATGTTCGATTCAGTTTAAAAATAGGCAATCTGCCCCCCTTCATCTTGCTCTTGCTCGACTTTACAGAAACAAGACTAAAGGCGTTGAAACTTGAAAGAAACCAATGTATATATATATATCACTTAACATCACCAAAACCCTAGGCCTCGAAGACTATTTTTAAGAAGCAATCCGAAGCGTTATTTGCTGGTGCTGATAATATAACATTAGAAAAAATATACAAATATTTAGGGCTAAAAAATTAAATTTTAATCATTGAAACTAAAAGTACAACCTCTATTAACTGAATTGACAAAATTCAATAAAAATTAAACAGTGATAATTTTGTAATGATATATTTGAATTATCAAATAATATTCTCAAAGTGGCTTGAATTGATTTGAATGGGGGGATCCTGAAGCTGAAACATGATCATCTTTGCAATATGTAACAGTGGTTTAGGAAAGTTGAAATTTTAATTTTGAAGACAAAAAATGGCCGACATTACAAAGCTGCTGAAGAAAAGCAATATTCCATGAATTCTGAATAAAACTTAACCCTAAGTGTGGGGTTTTGGCTCAATTTGCATTCCTCCATCCAAAGCTTAAGATTGCTAAATCCTGAGAAAGGATTATTCGTTCGTACTAAATCCTGAGACAATGCAATACACCTTCCAAACTGCTTCATCCTTACAATCTTACACTAATCATACAGAGATAAATATAATTTGCAAACTTATAAATGAAGCAAAGTCCACCAGTTTTAGTTGATTTGAGAAAGGGGTGAGCGTGGTATTAGTGATGGCTTTAATTCCTTTGGCTCAAATGATTCGTACGAATTGTTTTCACGAAATTCTTCAACCAGAGCTTCCATTGGCATGGCTCGTAGTGATTCAATAGTCCCTTTGCTTGGAACATCTTGTTCGCTTCGTATTGGTGTCGTCCCACTTGGCTCATAATCCTGTACATTAGTTAAGACAATGCACAAATATGAATCGACTAAATTTTCTGGATGCCATATACTGAAATGCAAATGTCACTTTAAGTCAAAAGCTTTATGCAGAACATACCATATATCTCTGCTGGAATGTTTCTTCTGCTTTATGCTCGAGGGATGTAGCTTGACTTGAATGATCATCCTGGAATGTTTCAAGGCTTTTACTATGAGCTTTAATGGAGTCTACGATTCCGCACGTAATTCCTTGTTCCTGCTCTGACATATCTGTACAGAATTCCACACAAAAGAAATACTCATAAGAGGATTCCGAAGCTAACTTTTGCAAGAAGAAATGGGTGATGTTTACATACATCCTAAGAGAGAATTGACAAAAGATACCAATAAAACCATTTTACTTCTCAAGCATCTTCATGACTATGAGCAACTGAAAATTATTTTCTTTTTCCTTTTTTTAGGACATGAGATTGGGATCACTGTGTCCCCTTGAATGAGAGATGCTTTAAAACTAATTATAAATATTTGGACCAACAGTTAGCATCAAACATAAGTCTACATTCTAGAAAGAAAAAAAAAAAAAAAAAAAAAGAAGAAGAAACTCACTATTAATGTACTGAAGGGTATCATCGGTATTCTTCAAGCCATCTTGCTCAGCTGCAATCCGGGCACTATCAATCTCAGCATCATGCTGCTCATTTGCATCAGAAGCATTCCTGAAAGAAACATATTGAAATTAACTTCAGGGAGACAGCAAATTACTACAGAAACAGAAGAATCCAACATAAGATTGTCTTGGTAATAGCCTCCTGAAATGGAACCAACTATAGTTGTGCACTAATTTTCCAACATAAAAAACTTTAGTGTTAGCTCTAGGTAGAATTGATTGTTAACTTTCCAGAAAAAAGAGAAGTTAACTTTGCATCCATTTACAATGGCAAAAGATGTTCACCACCAACCTGATAAGCGATACCATATCTGAAACATGTTTACTACCCATCTCATTCACAGATTCCTGAGTACGTTTGCAGTGCTTGAACGCAGATTCAGCAGTAGACACACTTGAGTAAAAACAGAGAAAAAAGACAAGTCAAAAACGAAAAGAGAGGAGAAATGGATTCAGATTACGAACATGGCATAATTTACCAATGCTGTAGGAGTGCCTCCATACGACAATGTTTGGCAGCTGAGTAATCAGCAGCGTCTTTAGCACCATTCTCTGCTTGCACGGCAAATGCTTGCCATTTTCGTTTTGCATCTGTTGTAATACCCTCCATGGAGGAAACATGTCCATCTAAAAATGTTTTGTTTGCCACAGCACTTTCTGTGATATCTACGAGCCTTGCATCCACCTGCCAGAGAAACCATTGCTTAGTCTTCAAATAAGAGTAAGGGAAACGTAGAAACCAAATAGAGAATGGACAAACCAGCTCTTTCTGCCGATGAACATGGTTATACACAAGATTTGTCATATCGGCAATAAGCTTCTCTGCATCAGACTTCGATTGCTCCTACATAGCAAATGCTTGATGAATAAGAAACTTCAATAATATATCTCTGGGCAGGAAATAGTAATATGTATATTATACCTCATAAGCCTTCTGGAAGCTAGCAATGCTCTTCATTTGAACTTCATCAGCTTGCACTGCATGATTCTGAACCCTCACAGACTCTTCTGAAAGCTTATCAAGAATTCCACTGGTGTAATCAGAAATGTCCTTTGTTTGCTCAATACTAACATGGAACCTCTGTTAATCAAAAGGGGACAGAGAAAAAATAAAATCAGCAAGGAAAAGAAAATTAATATAAAGCCAAAAAAGAAATCTACCTAAGCAACCTATCTATGGGAAATTATGCTAATATTAATAGTACAAGCAAAACAATATTTTGGGCAACAAAAATTCATTGCAGAATAAATGCATGTCCTGCAATGCTATGGTCTAAAAGAGAAAAAGTTAGAGAGAGAGAGAGAGAGAAAGAGGTGAGGTACTACAATCAGATTACATCACTACCTCAAAGACAAGTTGAAAATTGGAGCACAAATCTGTCGTAATTCCCTGGCAAAAACAGCCACTTCTCCCTGGTGAGTTGCAAGAGTACCCTGAAGATCATCAAACATTGAAGCTGCTTTGCTGGCCTCAGACGAAAGGAACTGATCCATAGTTCATAAACAAAAGCCAAACAATTAAAATGAGCAAAAACACCAAATAAGTTAAACAAAAGCCAAACAATTAAAATAAGCATACACCCTAAAGCTAGGGGGAAGTATGAGTCAAACTGCACACCTTCCTTTCACTTTCCTCTTGGTAATATCGCTCTTTTGGAATATAAACACCATTTTTCTCACGAGCAGCATACACCTCTGAAGAAATGGACAATATCAAAAAAGCAAAGTATATTATTCAATGTACTTTATAAAAGAGTATTATATTGCCCCATATCATTAATTGTTTTAACAGCTCTCCAATAAAGAAGTATCTTACCAGCCTTTAGGCGTTCAATTTCACCATAAAGGTCCTTTATAAGAGTTGATTTCATCATTTTTTGGTTAACCTACATAAAGTGATCAATAAGTTACTTGTTAAACCTTTTCTCATTTCCAAACAACAATATGATATAACTAGCCAATAACAATACTAAGACATCAACAAGTTGCACAGCAGGGACAAGAAACAACAAGTGGATATTGGTATAGCAAAAAAGATTGCATAATCGCAATTTATATTCAACTTACATTCAAGATATAGTACACAATAATTACTTCCCTTCACAGGAATCTATAACCCACGATACTTTATTAATAACAGTTAGTAAATGTGAAAATAACACACCAACCTTTTAACTTATGAAACTCGGAGGGAATTCAGAGTACTATGCGAAGTATGAATGATACATCAGTTTCAAGGAAGATAAACTTTCATTTAACAAAATTCAGTTTAAAGCAAACAATGTTTCAACTTGCAAGTCACTGCAATTCCTGCATAGTTGGTAGAAGCTATGGCAGGCATTCATTTTCAAGTTAACTGTAAATTTTAGCATGTTTCTAGTTATTGTTTAAGGAAAAACAGAGAAAAAAAAAACCAATCAAAAGGGTGACATAGGAAAGAAATTGACTTCTTCACTAATGATTGTGTATAACAAACCTCAGGCTTATTTCTGATTTTTTTGCCCTGTGTGCATAATCCAGTGTATGGTAATATATATCATCTAGTGAAGTTTTTAAATTTTATAAGTGGAATTAGTATGGTAATATATATCATTTAAGATATATTAAAAAAATGGGTGGATATATGAACAAATTCTTTATCTCACTTATAAAATTAAAAAAAATTATCGTCAATATATCAAATACGAAATCTTTTATACATGCATAATGCGAGTTGCTTTCTCTTCTAGTTTTATTTATTAATTATGCATGCAAATGCTATCTATATCAATAGGTTAAAATAGAGAATTACCCACACAAAAAAAAAAAATTCATGATTTCCAATCAAGTTAAGTGGTGCAAATATTATACTAAAATTTCACCTGATGTATTACAAAATTTGGACACGTAATCTCTCATTTTTCTTCTAATTAATTGGAGTATAGAAGCATGCATGAATTAATTACACTTAAAACTTTCTTTTTTATTTTTGGTTCAGAAGAACAACACTTCATAAACAGATAAAATTTAAAATAGGGTGAGGAATATGGATTTAACTTTACTTCTCACGCGTGATGCCACCCCACCACTAAAACTCAAAAGGAAGTAGGCAGTTTTGTTCAGTTACACAATCTTCAAAAGCACTAAAAACCTACTATACTTTATAATATCTCTTTGCAAAAGGAAAAAAGAAAAAGGATTCCTGCGAAATCCTAGATTCTTCCTGGAAAAATCTCATCCATCTCAACAAATATATATATTTTAAAGAATCTGAGTAACATAGGAAAGAAACAACCTGGAAAATTAATCTAGGGAGCAAGCAAAACCATGCATGCATGACAGATGACGCTGAAACACCATGCCTTAATATTGCTGTTCTACAATTTTTACGGCAGAAAAACCAAGAAAAAAGAAAGGGAGATAGCTTGATCCAGGAGAAACCAGGCATGTTCACGACAAAAGCCATCGAATTATTTTCAGCAAGTCAATGCATGAAGAAGAGGCAATAACTTAACTATATATAGCAACAAGCAAAATAATCATACGACAGATGAAGTAGGGAGGCGGTTAATCTTTGAGCAATAATAAGCCCATTAAAAGGACAAAAAATTTGCAGAAAAGGGGGAGAAATTGTTCCTAATTCAAAAAAAAAAAGAAAAAAAACCTTGAAACCACTGCTGAAATGACAAACCAACCAGTAAAAAAAATAAGGAACTAGAAAAGGAAAAAAAAAAAAAAAATACCCTTATGACTATTTGAATGAAACGTACCGTTGATCCAATTCTTAGGAGGCTGAAAGTGAAAGCCAGTTCGGTGGAGTTGCTTAACGCTAACTGCACTTAGAGACTGAAATTGTGGATAAACCTTGTGAGACGCCTCGACTCGGCCATTGTTAACGACACAAAGGAAAGTGATGAATATGCCAAGCAAGAGCAACTTTGAAACTGCCATTGAAACTAAACACAAAGGAGAATAGACTAATTAATTTTGGTTATAGGAGGATGAAGTTGGGTTGGGTATTTATAGGAAGAGAAAAAAGAACTGGTGAATTTTTTGAATATGTTATGGACAATGCAATAACTGATCCTCACTTTTCTTCTTTTTATTTTTTATTTTAAAAAATGGAGTTCCTAAACAATATCAGGATTAGACAATTAATGTATATTTTTTAAAGATATATTTATAAAAATTAATATAATAATAAAAAAAAATTCTATCATTTACTCTCAATGAAATTTTTAAATTTCATAAACGAAATTAGTAGAGTAACACATACCATTAATTTATATTTATAAAATAAAAATAAATAAAAAAAACTAATTTAAAAAGAAAAATAAGATATATGTAACCGTCTCAATCTCGTTTGTATAATTAAAAGATTTCACTATCAATATATTAAGGACGAACTCACGAAAAAACAAATAATAATCTTTTAACTCGTTTGTAAAATTTAAAATTATATACAATTTATGAAATAATAATTCAAAATATAATTACGAATCACACCAAAAAAAATATAATTACGCACCTTTTTTTTTGTGAAAATGTAATTACAAATGCGACCCTTTGATCATAAATGTCTGTCGTTTGTCATGGCAAGAATTCACTTACAATGAATTTATTGGAAAGCCCAACCCTATATAAAATGTAAGTACACACTCTTTATAATTTAACTTTTCACTACTATAACAATATTTTGAAATACTGTGAAAATTTAAAAAATTGTTATTGTAAGATAAGACAGCATTTATTCATATGTTGTATATGTGGCCGCAGCCTTATGTCTTTAGTAGCATTTTTATCTATGTATAATAACACTTATCAAAATGCTATTATTTTTACTTTATAACAATTTTTCATGACTTTTTGCATGCATTTTTTATTTGCTACAAAAGTTCTCAATGATAGCAATTATAAGTACTACCAAAAGTATTTTTATATGATAAGATTTATAACAATACATGTCAAATACTTCTAAAAATTTTAAAAATTTGTAATTATTGGTTATTATAATATATAACAGCAATATGCAAAATACTGTCAAAGTGTTGCCTTTTCTAATTTTAACAACATTTAAAAAATGCTATAAAAAAATATTGTCTAAAATATTTTGACGTAGTGTTTTATTAGGAAAATGTTTTCCTCTATAATTTAGCCTTTTTATTAAGGACTATTTGACCATAATCATTTATTGCTACTAGTTACAATAAATATTTTTAGCTTATCTCGAATTTTTTATAATTTAAAATGATAAATTTTGACTAAACAATAATTTGCCACTCATTCTTACCCTTTCTATATATTAATTTCCAAATTTCTCCATAAAACAAATACCAACATCTAACGAATACCCGAGTCACATAAGCCATAGCCATATTGAAATGAAACAATCGTCGGTCCCTTTATGTTCTGATCACTTTTTCCCCCAATAATCAACCCTCACATACATAAATATGCTTGGTAAATATTAGGGTTTTGTAAATGTATTACTATACAATGATCCCAAAAAAATGCATATAGGGCAATGAAATCTTAATTAGTAGCAAGGAGGAAGTGCTGGATTGAATCTTGAGATCTTAAAGTTTAAGTCCAATCACGTGTGTGTTCGGTTCAATTTTATGTTGTATTTATTCAGTTATGTGCTAGATCAATTGTTGATTTATTTGTATAATTTAATTCAATGATTTCTTATATTGATATAATATTTGTTACGATTACAACTTTTCTTGTAATTTCATAAAATAAAATAAAAAAAATGCATATATCTTGTTGGAATTTGGTTTGGAACCAAACAAGTGAATATGAAATTGATCTCTTTATATAGTGCATGATCAAATACATTATTTATGGTGTGACATATATGTTCATGAATTTCATAATTCATGAACTCAATTTATGTCATTCAGGATTTTGTTCATTCATTTATCATGTATATTCATCCTAATGTATATTCATTCATTTATCACGTATGTTCATCTTAATGTACATTCATGTATTAATTTTTCATTCATGTACCATGTATGTTCATCCTAATGTACATTCATGTATTAATTTCATTCATGAATGCTTAGGCCCATAATGTCCTATAAATAGTTGCTTTGGTAGGATGAGAAATTCATTCAGTCATTTAACAAGAGATTTAACAATTCTAAATGCTCTTTTCTTCCTTTGTTCATTCTACTCTAGAGCTTAGGAATCTGTCATTGTAGAGAGAAAATTGAGTCAATTCCTTAAGTTCGTAGACCTTGAAAAACTGTGCAATTCTTCAAGGTGGTGTTGTTGAAATCCTGGGAGGCAATTGCATTGAACCTGTGTGCACCAACTAACGGGCAATTTCGCCTTAAGGACAAAGGGTTTAATCCTTGGCAACAACGTTAAGTTCTCTATACTTCAATTTTTTCTTCTACAAGTAAGTTCTCTAATATTCTATTTAAGGGCATGCTATTTAATTGTTGCAAGTAAACTTTTCAACAAGGTTTTTTACAAATATACAAAATATCTCCAACAATCTTAAGGCGAAATTCTTCCTTTTATTTTGTTTATTTGTTTTCTCTACTGGGTTACTTGCTTGTCATAATCAAGATATATTTTGTTTATAAGTATTGGTGCTTGGATATGCATGCTTAAAATCAATATTTTAATTTATTATTATATTGTGTCAGTGTTTATTTAAATTATGATTAAACTAATATCTTAATTTATTATTATATTGGTGTTTTTTTTTAATTGTGTTATAATCAATATTTATTTTTTATATTGATTTTAGATAACATGGCATCTACTTCTTCATCTACACCTGAAAATACTGCGGTTATGACTTCTTCGGAATGGAGGATTCCACCATCACTCTCGTTGGTGCATGGTGAGAAACCTGAAAAGTTCGATGGATTGAACTTTAAGAGGTGTTAGCAAAAGATGTTGTTTTGTGGAATCAAGTACATTCCTTCAAATACCTCAAAATGTTGGGGTGTCTTACTAAGGTAGCAATACTTGATCCTAAAAAGGTCATGATAGGACTTAAAACTGTGTTCGGTGCCTCATTAAATGAGATCATGACCTAGTCCTTGAGGGCAAGAGAAGGACATGTGGGATAATGTCAACTCTGTACAACAAGGGTATTCGGGTTTGATCTTGGCGTTGATGAGGGTATCTACATAGGAAGTTTAGGGAAGTGTTATGGTCTGGCATCGGCATGCCTTGGTGCTACCATGACTATCCCGTTGCGGAGCAAAGGTCGAGACCTTGTCCATGGGATCAGTGATCCCTGATGGTGCCAAGAGTGGCACAGGCCTTGGAAGTAAACCATTAGGCTGTAAATGGATTTTAAGAGGAAGATGAAAACTGATGAAACTATTGACAAAATACAAAGCTAAACTTGTGTTAAAAGATACAAACAACAAGAAGGTGTGGATTATTTTGGTACATACTCACCTGTATCAAGAATAACATCCATACGGATGTTAATAGCCATTGCTACTATTAACAAGTTAGAAATACATCAAATGGATGTAAAGATAGCTTTCATAAATGGTGACCTTGACGAAGAGGTTTATATGCAACAACCCGAGGGGTTTGTTGTTAAAGGAAAGGAAAATAAAGTGTGTAAGCTTGTGAAATCTTTGTATGGCTTGAAACAAGCTCCTAAACAGTGGTATGAAAAAATTGACAATGTTATTTTGTCAAAAGACTTTAAAATCAATGAGGTTGATAAGTCTGTCTTCGTAAAGAACATTGATAAGGGTTATGTCATTATATGTCTATATGTAGACGACATGTTGGTTTTTGGTAGTAATGAGTACATGATCAAGTCTACAAAAAACATGTTAACTAAAAGGTTTGACATGTGATAAGAGCTTAAATTCATGTATTTTCATATATTAATTCCTTATATTTTATGCTTAGTTCCTTGAAATCCTTGATAGTTACTATGGTTTTGTGTTTTGTAGGTGTTTTTGGAAGCTAAGGATTGCTATGGAGTTGAAAAAAGTGAATTTGAACAAGAAATGAAGCTTCAAGCAAAAAGGAAAGCTGCCTGCCCATCAAGGAGACACCATGAGGCTAAACCTAACCCGAACTTTCCATAAATAAACTAGTGGCTTATCATATACTCTTTATCCATAAAAGCTCTAGTTGGAAAACACACTTTCACACCCAAATTAGGGCTAGCGGGTAAAGTTTTTGAACCTTGAAGAAGTTCAGCCGCCACCTTTATTTAACCATGCATGGGATGCTTTAATTTGTCCTATGATAATACCCTAGCTGAAATATATGTTTTTCCTTGTCAAAGTAGGATTAGTGGCTGTCAATTTGCATTAATTGCAAAGAATCTTTTCTTAAAGCTAATCCGTGTCAAAGTAAGAGATTTAAATCAGTTATGACTTTCCTTATTTCTACATGCTTTGGCTGCAAGTAAAACATCTTTCCTTGTTTAAATATCTTTTGGCTGCAAGTCACCAACCTTTCCTTATTTTGAAGAAACCTTGGCTGCCACTCAATATTAAATGCTTAAGACCTAGAGGTTGCCTATAAATAGAGACACAAGGGGGAGCTGATCTCTACATTTCTACAAGCCTTTATTTTCTGATTTCTTCTTTGTTTGAGAGAATTTGGGAGAGCAAGAGGCTGAATAGCCAATATTCTTCTTCTTTTTCTTTTTCTTCTTCATTCTTCTAGTTTTCTCTTTTATTTTATGTTTATGTTAACAATGCTTATGCAAGACTAAACTTTTCCTTGGTTAAGGGTGATTTCAAAGTCCTAGACATGTTATGTAATTAATTTTCAGATTCTATCATATATTAGTTTTCTATCAAAGTTGCTTATGTTCTTTTATAAGAATTGTTCATGATGTTGTCTTGATTTGTTTAGGTGGCCAACTAGATAGATCTTGATAATTATCTACTGCTAGTTTAGGAGTTTTGATACGTAGCTTATCTTGATTTCTATTTAATAGTGGCAATTTGTGATTAATGATTATGTTAAAGTTTTTGCTAATTGCAAAGTCAAACATAACCTAAGTTAAATAATTCATGTTTATGCTTTTGTTGCTTAGATCAACCTATCTTTCTCATCATAAAGCTGTTGTCAAATTAAATTTAGAGATGTTTATCCTAAGTTGTTTGATAGTTAGAGATTAAGCAGTGTCGTTTGTTCTGCTTAATGACGAACTAAGGAAGGATTGGGGTAACACGGGAAGTTGTTATCTACGGTTGTTAACTTTGATAGATAATTGATGTTGATAGGTCTGAATTTGATTCATAATATTGTCTAGTGATGGAAAATGAATCCTTAACCATATTTCTCATACTTTATTGTTTCTTATTTACTTGTTTTCTACTTTTCTTGTTTTATTTACTTTTAAACTATTTAAAAAAAATCCCCCTTTACTTGAATCCAAGTTATAAACTAATAATTTATAAACTACAACTCAATCCCTGAGGACTCTACCCTTGCTTCTACTATACCTAACAATTGATCTTTTCTAGTGCAAGGTTTTAATAAGATACACTCTTTTGGGTGCATCAACATGAAAGACTTGTGTGTTGCGAATGTCATACTAGAAATCAAAATTTTTAGGACTGTACACACAAATTTCGCGTCAAAAATATGACAAGGAAAATTTGGAGTCAAATAAATAATTTATTAATCAAACTTTGAGGTTACAATCTCTGAATATTCTTAAAGAAAAAAATCTTTTGATTCTTTTCTTCAGTAAAATTTTGATCCAAGGGTCTTCACGACTTGATCTTGAATCGGTGAGATCTGCTTCAAGGGTCTTCTAGACTTGGTCTTGAAAAACAGGAATTATCTCCTTTCCTTTGATGAACAAGATCGGAGAGCAGCTTCTTAGAGAATTCTCAAGAACAAGCACCGCGTTCTTAGAATTTCTATAATTTCTTCTTAAGAATTTTGAGAGGATTTGGCTCTTCAAAATCTTCTTCTCTTCAGGCTTTCTGAGTTGTGAATTTGTGTTAATGGGAGGTCTCTATTTATAGTGGTAGCTAGCCAGGTGAAAGAGAGTTTTAAAAGAACTCAGCCTCCTTATTTATCTCTTAATTATTTTAATTAGAGATAATATCTTCTTATTTATCTCTTAATTAATTTAATTTAATTAGAGATAAAATATTTATTTTTATCACTTAATTAATTAATTAGAGATAAAATATTTATTTTTTATCACTTAATTAATTAATTAAATTAGAGATAAAATATTTATTTTTTATCACTTAATTAATTAATTAATTAAATTAGAGATAAAATATTTATTTATCTCTTAATTAATTTAATTTAATTAGAGATAAAACTTTATTATTTATCTCTTAATTAATTTAATTTAATCAGAGATAAAACTTTATTATTTATCTCTTAATTAATTAATTAAATTAGAGATAAAATATTTATTTTTATCACTTAATTAATTAATTAAATTAGAGATAAAATATTTATTTATCTCTTAATTAATTTAATTTAATTAAGAGATAAAAATTTATTATTTATCTCTTAATTAATTTAATTTAATTAGAGGTAAAATAATTATGACACATGGGTGAAATTTGATTGGATAACCCATGAATCCTTGCAATTTGATTGGTCAAACCATGTGTACATATTTAATTAATTATAAAATAATTAATTATAATATGATATTATCAATTTCACATGGTAATGTATAATTTAATTGAAAATTTCTTAATTAAAAGAAATTTCAATTAACACGTGGCAATTTGTACTTGGTTACAAATTTTCTCCTTCTACAAATGCCCCCTCAAGACTTGGTTACGTACACGAATTTTTTTTTCTAGTGTAGCAAGTAGACAAGTCTTGAAATTTATCTACATCAATTAATTATCCTCATATAATTTTGCATATGAGACGAAAAAAATTGATTTAGCAAATGAATGGACGATCGACCCACCCTGAATGATTTAGCACAAAATGAATATCGGGCCAACATCGGCCTACGTAAAGAAAATATAGGCCAATGTTGGCCTACGTAAAGAAAATATAGGCCAATGTTGGCCTACGTAAAAAAAAATATATATATATATATATAGGCCAATGTTGGCCTACGTAACAAAAAATGGTTTTAAGCCAAACTTTAATTTTTTTTTTTTTTTTTAAAGTTTAACTTGGTAAAGTAACCCACCAACTCATGCAAAACATAGTTCAAAGTCTGCAGACTTTCTACGGTTCCAAAGAATTTGATTTTGATCTAGTCGTTTCTTTGCTCAAGTTAATTCCAACTAAAACTCAACCTCCAGTTTTAAAGAAATTCTAATGCAATTAGAAGTTCTATTCCTTGACCACATGGGACTTGAATTATTTCCCCTATAAAAGCAAGGCCTTCTCAAGCTAATCTGCACATCAAATTAATTGCCAAAGTTTGCTACGTTGAAGAGCTTAATCAGGTGAGTTCTTTTTTTTTTTTTTTTAAATTATGTAACTTAACTCTCTGTAAATTCTGAGCTTGAGGTCCGAAAACAGGGGCCTGAACACCTCAAATAAATGCCAAGCTCGATACAAATACTTGTACTTGTCCTTAACTTGTTGCCGATTTAAATATTCCTCTAGCTTCATGTCCCCATTCGAAATAGTCCCCTGGAGAATGTCATCATCAAGCTCGTAACTTTTGGGTTTTGGCGTTCGAGTCGAGAACACAGACTTCATAAACCGGACGCTACTGGCTTTGAAAAGAGCCCAAACTCTCTTTCTCCCTTTTTCTTTAGCGATAAAAGAAAAAGGCTTCAATAGTTGCTTTCAGCTTAGTTTGACTTGGATATTACTAATAGCCAGTAGGTATTAAGATGAGATTCTAATGTAAAAAGAACCAAGCTTTGGCTGAAAATTTCATTATTGCCATTTGATGTTTGTTTGTTTCTTCCTTAATCTTGATTTGGTTAAAATTAAATTAATGCAAATCCGTACCCTTATTAGATGTCATAAAACAAAGATTTTTCTTCTTTTGGGTTCTGGGGTCATGGACATGAATAAAAAATAAATAAATAAATAAATCTTCAATCTTTGTAAATTGGTGAAAGCACTCCAAGATTGGATTCATTTATTTATTTATTATTTATTTATTTATTTATTTATTTATCTTTATTTTTTTTTACTTATTTATTTATTTCTCTACCTACTTTGACATTTTTTATTTTTTATTTTGTTTTTTGGTAGAATCATCATGGTGTACTTCAAAGATCACAAAGATTATCTTGTGATTCTTTCCAAGGAAGATGAAGACATAAAAGAAGGATTATATCTCTTCACCAACAAGCCCATATCGGGTAGATATAAATCCGCTTGGAAATCATTTGATTTTCCTGCCACTCTAGAAGATTGGTCGATAGAACTTTCTCCAACTTCACAATCTTCTCCAAAGGCGAGATCTCTTCAATCTAATCTTCACGTCAATACTTCTAATCATGAGAAGTTTGACACGTTGGGAAGCCATATCATTTCCGAAAGGTCATATTGGGGATTTTCCTTCAAGATTTTTGGAGAGTTTGGTTACATACCAAAGTACTGGGAATGGGCTGAAGATGTGTTGTACCACTTCAACAAAAATTTAACGACTGTTAGTATATATGATGCTGTTTATGCATCATTATACACTTATGATCACAACAAGGACGTCATTCGCGCTTTTTGTGAAGCTTGGTGCCCGGCTACCAACACTCTCCACCTTGCTACTGGGGAAGCTTCCATCTCCTTATGGGATTTGCATAGGCTAGGCGGTTTACCTATTCACGACATATTTTATGATGAAGTCATTCCTTGTGCTGCCGAATTGACTGGCTTTGATAACAAGGGAAGATTCACCCCGAGATGTTGTGAATATCTATTTGCTGCATTCCATCTTTTGAAGCAAAGCAAGGAGGATAAGGTGTCTATTGAGGATTGGATCAATTTTTGGTTTCAAGGGAAATTGCGTTACACCAAACCACCTGCTCGAAAAGCAAAGAAGCTTGTTCGCCCAAAAGCTACACATAACCCTATTGGGATTCTTCGAAAATACCAAGGTCGGGGAATGGCAGGAGATGGAGCATTCACTGCACTTGGAATCAAAGACAGTTTAACAACAGACACTTATTTAGCTGCCTTCCTTTCTTGTTGGATTTGTGTTTTCGTTTTTCCAAGTAAAGATTCAGAATTTGTTCGGCCAGAGACATTTAAGATAGCCAGCCTGATGGCGATTGGGAGAACTGTTAATCTCGCGGTCCCGGTGTTAGCCAATATTTACCATGGACTAAACCGAATTACACTTTCTGCTCAAGCGGGCTCTTCAGATGCGTGTTTTCCAATTCACTATATTTATGGGTGGCTAAGTTATTACTTCCGGACTCACTTTCAAAATCCAGATGATGTATATGGGCCTTTGATGAGCAAGTTTTCAGGAGAAGGTGGAGCCAAATACTTTGAGGATTATGACGCCCGCAAGTTGATTCATAGTGGCATAGTGTGGAATGCTAACTTATATCCCAGGAATAGAGATGAAGTGATTGTTGATGATGACGCTCTTAGTAAGATCAATCATGGCTACCTTGTTAATGTTCGTTCGAGCTATTTTCCTGCCCGATGTAACCAAGCCATCATTGTGGAACCTTACAGTCCTCATCGATTTGGGAGACAATTTGGGTTTTGTCAAGATATTCCCGGAGCTCTTAAGGAAGACATTCGTTCTGGATCTGTGGATGATCTATGTAGGTTTTGGAGAATTTGCACTCGTTCTCATACAAATTCCAGATTGATCTCTCCAGCTCGTTCACTAAATCCTAATGATCATGCAACCGCAAGATACATGGAATGGTGGTCCAAAGTTCATGAGCCATATCTTGAGCATTCTATTGATATTTTGATTTCAAGCATCCGTACATCACCGTCAAAGAGAAGAAAACCTTCAAAGGATGTTAAAAAAAAAGTCTTTAGAGATTTCGCAAGACAAATCCAATAAAGCAAAAGTCTCGTCCACCATAGATTTAACAGAGGAGCATGTGAAGACTTCACAAGAAGTTCCTCGATCAGTGTCATTAGTTGATGAAGGACAAAGGGTTTTACCGAAAGTTATCGAAGGGAAGCATAATGCGATCGTTGAAGATTCAATTGATGAGAGTGATCATGAAAGACATTGGAAGCGAACCAGGCCAAGGAAATCCTTTCAAGGTGATATATCCCCCGCCAAAAGTGAAGCTTCAGTTTCTAGTTCGCATGAGTTCAACAAACTTGCAGCTAAAATCAGAAATAATGTTTCAAGTACCGTTTCCAACCAAGAAGATGCTCGCCCTAATGTGATTGTTAATAATACTTCTTCTATAGTGAAGACTCCCACAGGCCCTCATGTTGAAGCTAGTCATCTCGCCCTTCCAGAATTTTCTAAGTTTAGTGCTGAAAAAGTGATATCCGATAGTCAGTTGAAGCTTGCAACTATTTTGTGGGAAAGCATTCAACCAAGGATTATTCGCGCTTCTTTTGATCGGGTTTCTTCACTTAGTGGTGATGTTCACAAGATCTTTGATGCAATAGAAGCAATCAAGTCCGTTGATTCATCCTTATTGAAAGGCATGGTGGAAGACTACTTTACACAAGTCCAGAAGTTTAATGAGCTTGAATCTTCCATTTCTTCATCCAAGGATAGAATTGAAAGACTTCAAGCACTTGAAATTCGACTTAAAGATTCAATGTTACTTGAACATAAGACTGTTGAGAACCTTAATACCTTGCAGTCGAACTTGGCAGATATAGAGCAAGAGTTCATTACTTTGCAACGCAAAAAACATAGACTTGAGTCTTCGCTCCAAGAAACTGAAGATGAACTGAAAAGAAGAAGAACCGACACCTCCAAGATTCGTGAAGAGATGAATTCTGTTGAGTCTATTACTACTCTTACTGAGGATGAAGCCAAAAACTTAGATTTGTTGCGAAATATGTTGGAAGCCTCTCGAGACGACTTGAAGAATTTCAAATGGAAGCCCTGACTCCCTTTTGATGTAACTTTTTTTTTTTTGAAATTTATATTAGTTCTTAGGCTTGCTAGTTTTTTTTTTTTTTTATTGTAAGTTCTTTTCAAGTTTGAAATGAAATTAAATTTCTTTTTTTTTTTTTCCATATATCATCTTTCTTTTGCACTTTTTGAAGCATTTTTGCATCATGTATGGACTACAAATTAAACTCCCAAAGATCTTTAATTTGCAAAAGATTTGTTTTACTTGAAAAATAATTTGAATCATGAAATTTGAATGGAGAATTATCATGATACTTTCAAGTGAACAAAAGATAATATTTGAATCAATTTTTTTTTTTTTTTGTTTGGACTGAACTTGGCAATGAAACCAAGCTGCCTACGTACCCTCGAATTTGAAGGATCAAGTCATAACGTAGTTCATCAGTTTTTTTTGTGCCCTAAATTTTGCCTAAGTTGTCCTAGAAAGGATTTTCAACATAGCGGGCTTTTTTTTTTTTTTTTAATGTGCAGTTTAAGCTCGTGCTTAGGAGCAACATCTTCTTTAAGCATAGTAACGCTTCAAAAACTTTCCATTGATCGGTCCAACTTTGACACCATCTTGATCAACGATCTTGTATGCACCATTGGTATAAACTTCTCGAATAACATATGGTCCATCCCATTTTGAAAGGAACTTGTTGCCAATACGATGTGAAGTATTTATGGGTCTTCTTACAGCAAGGACTAAATCTCCAACTTGGAAAGATCGCTGCTTGACTTTCTTATTAAAAGCTTTGGATAGTCGAGCTTGATAGCACTCCAAGCGTTGTTGGGCTTCCAACCTTTTCTCATCCAGTGCTTCTAATTCTTCCAAACGTAAGCGTACATTGTCTTCACTAGAAAGATCTTCCTGGATTGCAATCCTTAATGATGGAATTTGTCGCTCAAGTGGTAGAACAACTTCTACACCATAAACAAGTGCATAAGGAGTGGCTTGAGTTGGTGTGCGATATGTAGTTCGATAAGCCCACAGAGCTTCTCCTATCCTTTCATGCCAATCTTTCTTTGAACGGTTAACAACTTTCTTGAGAAGATTGCACAAAGTCTTGTTAAAAGCTTCTGCTAATCCGTTTGCTGGAGCATGGTACATTGAAGACTTGTACTGCTTGAAGTCAAACTGTGCGCATAATTTGCTCATGTCAAACTACTTCCCATTATCAGTTATGATGTGACGAGGTACACCATACCGATAAATGATGTTTGTCCTGATAAAAGTTGCAACAGTTTCTTTTTTTACTTCCCTGTAAGGTGCCACTTCTGCCCACTTTGAAAAGTAATCTGTAGCGGCAAGTATGTACATATGCCCTAGTGAACTCTTAGGTAATGGTCCTACCAAATCAAGTCCCCAAGCATCGAACGGCCAAGATGTGACTGTCGGATGTAATAGTTCAGGAGGTTGATGGATAAAGTTTGCATGAAACTGACAAGCTTGACATTTCTTGGAGTAGTCCATGCTATCCTTTACCATTGTTGGTCAATAGTATCCCATTCTTTTAATTTGAAAGTGCAATTTAGCTCCAGACTGATGTGCACCACAAATTCCTGAGTGAGCTTCTTGTAAGGTTTTGGATACTTCATCTTCTCCTAAACATCGAAGGAAGACACCATCAAAAGAGCGGCGATAGAGCGTACCCTTGAAGTAAATAAATCGAGGAGCTCGACGTTTCACTTCTGTTTTATGCCTTGGATCATTGGGTAGCCTCCCATGCTCTAAATAATCAATCAATGGTTGTCTCCAATCTTCTTTTTCAACTTCGCAAACTGAAACAACATTGGATTCCGTATTATTATCTTTAAAATCAACTGGAGGCAAAATCCATCGTTTGCAAAGAGGGACTTTTACTTCTACACTTGGCATGGCAAGAGCTGATGCTAGATTAGCTAGAGAATCTGCTTGCTTGTTCTCTCTTCTTGGTACATGTTCCAAGCTTACATTGTCAAACCATTCCAAAATCTTCTTTGCATAGTTGACGTATGGTAAGAGGTCAGGCTTCTTAACTTCATAAAGTGAAATAAGTTGGTTGATGACCAATTTGGAATCCCCAAACACTTTAAGTTGAGTGATCTTCATATCCACTGCCATTTCCAATCCAATAATCAGAGCTTGGTATTCTGCTACATTGTTGGAACAGTTTTCAATGAGAGTAAATGCATAAGGCAATACATCTCCTTCTGAAGTGACAAAGACAACACCTGCTCCAGCTCTATCTTGACGGGCAGCCCCATCGAAGAATAGTTTCCATGGCCTGGGAATTTCGATGAAAAAAACATCTTCATCTGGGAGATCTTCAGAGAATTCCCAATCATCTGGAATCGGATGGTTTGCAAGGAAATCGGCAAGTGCTTGCCCTTTAACGGCCTTTTATGGGATATAAGTAATATCGAACTCTTGTAGCAAAAGAGCCCACTTTGCCAATCTTCCACTGAGCACAGACTTGGACATGAGATATTTGAGGGGATCTGCTCGCGAAATCAAACGAACAGAATGAGCTTGCAAATAATGCCTCAGCTTTTTAACTGCAAACATCAATGACAAGCAAGTCTTTTCAATGGGAGAATAATTTAATTCAGCACCATTAAGAGTTCTACTAAGATAGTAGAGTGCAGTTTCTTTTCCTTCATCATTTTCTTGTGCCAATAATGCTCCTAAGGAACGTTCTTGTGCAGCAATATAAAGGATTAACGGCTGTCCTGGTATAGGTGCCTTCAGAATAGGTGGTTGTAACAAAAAGGTCTTAATGCTCTTAAAAGCATTACTGCAGGCCTCATCCCAGACAAAAGGGACATCTTTCTTCATTAGCTTGCTAAATGGTTGACATCGACCAGCCAAGTTTGAGATAAAACGTCGGATATATGCCAATCTTCCTTGCAGACTTTTAAGTTCATGCAGATTGCGCGGTTCAGGCATTTTCATGATTGCATCTATTTTTGATTGATCGATCTCAATCCCACGATGTCGTACGATAAACCCCAAAAACTTGCCCGAGGATACTCCGAACGCACACTTGAGCGGATTCATCTTCAATTGGTATCTACGCAATCTTTCAAACACTTGGCGAAGATCAGCAAGATGATTGGATTTTTCCTTTGACTTCACTACCAAGTCATCAACATAACATTCGACATTTTTGTGAAGCATATCATCAAAGATCTTTTGCATTGCTCTTTGATAAGTAGCCCCTGCATTCTTTAACCCAAACGGCATAACTTTGTAACAGTATATTCCTTTTGGAGTTCGAAATGCGGTAAGTTCTTCATCTCTTGGAGCCATACGAATTTGATTATAACCAGACGATCCATCCATAAATGACAAAGCTTCATGGCCAGTTGTAGCATCAACCATTATTTCTGTTATAGGGAGAGGAAAGTCGTCCTTTGGACAAGCATTGTTCAAGTCTCGAAAATCTACACAAACTCGAAGTTGACCATTTTTCTTTCTCACTGGAACAATATTTGAGATCCAAGTGGGATACTTGACTTCTCTAATAAAGCCAGCTTTGATGAGCTTATTGACCTCAGCTTCAATTTGGGGGATCAAGTCAGGATGGAAGCGTTGTTGAGCTTGTTTGATAGGTCGGACACTTTTCTTGACAGCCAGATGATGCATAGCTACTTTTGGATCAAGTCCCGGCATCTCTTTGTAAGTCCAAGCAAAGATATCTCGATACTCTATCAAAAGATCAAGATAGGCTTTTTCTTCTTCTGGTGGTAAGCAAGCATTAATAAAGACCGGTCGTGGATCTTCACTAGTACTGATGTTAACCTCCTTTAGTTCGTCAATAGTAGCTTGATTTCCTTCTTCAAAAGATGAAGGGGCTTCTTGGCTTCTTCCTCTTGAGATTTTTCACCAGTTTCCTTTACAGATACATGGTTAGAAGTAAAGATTTCTGTTTCTTCAAGTTCTTCTTCCTCTGAGGATGAGACTGATTTGGTTATAACCACTGTGTGCTTTCTAGCCTTTAAAACTTCACCAGTAGTTACCTTCCATTCGCTTTGCCTTTTCATTCGAGAAGGAATTTTGCTGTGAAAATCCCTTGATTCCTTTAAAGTGGAAGACTTTCTTTTTCGACCACAGTTAACTTCTTTAGAGTACAGACTTCCAAGCCTTGACTGAATGGAAATTGGTTTACTTACATAAACTTCACTTCATTTTTCTCCCATTCGTTCAAAAACTGACCTTCGTGATGATTGAATGCTCAAACGATCAAACACTGAACATCGTGTTGAGCGTGCCCCCAAGCGATCAAACACTGAAAGTCTTGGTGGCTTCACTGCATCTTCTTGCTCCTCGGGAACTTCCTCCACATTTATGTACCTCGAAGTTTGTTTATGAATCTTCAATTTTAATGGAGAATATCCAAGCCTCTCTCTAGAAGTTCCGATGTGATCAATCTTCTTTTTCCAGACCTGTCGGATCTTGAATGAACTTTGCGGCTTTTCTTTGCTAGGCTCTTTTGTCTCGTGAGCCAATTTTTCAACATCCTCTTGTTTATATCCAGCTTTGACAAGCAACCTAAAAGCATTAGGATCAAAATCTTTAGCTTGATGAGTAGGAAGATCCTGATGTTCGCAAAGAGATTCTTCTACTGGTCTAACAAATCATTGCAGTGGAGGTATAAGGCCTCTTGATTCTTCTAAGTTAGTGAGGAGAAGAGTCAGATCCTTTAAACCTTGAGCAAGTTCATCTTCTCCAACTGTGGAAGAAGCCAAATTCTTTCCCTTTTGCTTTAATTCTTGCATCGGGTTGGGCATTACTTTTTCGATAAATGCATCTTTTAGATAAAACTTTGCATCTGCGAAATGTGCTTCTGCTATAGTAAATGGCTTAGCGTCTGCAAGGATCGTCTTGACTTGACCGTTTCTGCAATACTTGAGACATTGGTGCAGAGTTGAGGAGACTACACCATTTTGATGTATCCACGGTCGTCCTAACAACATGTTGTACGTCGTTTTGGCATCGATTACATGGAAAAGTGGACTTGACTCCATTTCTCCAATGAAAAGTTGAAGTCTAAGTTTTCCAAGAGCTCTTTGTCCCCCTTGGTTGAATCCTTGGATCATCAAGCGGCTTTGCATCAATTCATCCAAAGGAACTCCCAATTCTTTCATTGTCATCAACGGGAGTATGTTGACAGCAGAACCATCATCGATCAAGATTCTATTGATCTTCTGTTCCCGAGTATATCCTACGACGAACAATGGCCGATTATGAGGGGTTGATCCTAGCAATAGATCCTCATCAGAAAAGTTAATTTTCGTAGCATAAGAATGCTCATCAACTTCAAATGCTACTGAGTCTGTGTTGTTTTCATTATCTTCATTGCCACCGTTATGGTAACAAGTCATGAAAACCAAATCTTCATTTCTAAGCTGAATTGGCATGAATTCGTTTAAAGTGATTTGCCTCCTTGACTTCCTCCCTACTGAATTTTTGCCCCGAGATGGCATTTTTGCTTCTTGAGGCACATTGGGCTTTGGAAATTTAGATGGTTGTTTGATCATCTTAGTTCTTATAGGCACTTTCACAACTTTTGGAAGATTTTTCTTTTTGCTTTTTCGGCGTGTGACTAGAGTCCAACCATCGTAATCTTGATTTTGTCTTTGAAGCAAATAGTTGCCCCCACTTCCCTGAAGATCCACTATCGTACTTGTACTTGGGGCCAGTATGATAGGATCAAAAGAGCCAAATTTTATGGTTCTATCCAGCAAATTGGATTGAGAAACCATATTGACTGATGCCAAATTTGACGACACTGTTTCTTCTTCAAACTCGATTTTTCCTTCTTCATAGAGTCGCATAATTCTATCCTTCAAAATAAAACACTTCTCCAGAGGATGGCTAATCAAGCGATGGTACTTGCAATAATTGGGGTCTTCTACTTTATCAGCTTCTTCAGGTCGCTTCATTTCTGGTAACTGAATCAGCTTAGTCTTTAAAAGTTCTTCAAGAATGCTTGAAACATCAGAATCAGGAAAAAGGATACTTCTTTTCTTGCCTCTCCTTCAAGGTGATCTTGCCTTTACCTCTGTCTTGGATAGGAGAAGATTTCGTCTCTTGAGATTGTTTTGACTTGGGAGATATCTTAAGAGGCTTGGTAGTTACAGCCATGGACTGTTTGCTTTCTCCCTTGTTGACAAAGGTTTTGCCCCCTTTGCGGGTATCTTGTTTTTCCTTGGCTTTCTTTGGCTCTTGCACCGGAGGTTCTTGATTTCCAGCAGCTGTCATACTCAACTCCATATCATGAGCACGAGTGGCTAATTCTTCAAAGGTCTTAGGCTTGATGCCTTGAAGAATGTAACGCAAGCCCCAATTCATGCCTTGGATGCACATGTCAAGGGCAGAAGACTCAGACAGTCTTTCTTTGCAGTTAAGGCTCAGATTTCTCCATCTGTGAATGTAATCAATGATTGGCTCATCCTTCCATTGACGTGAGCTTGTGAGTTCGATCATGCTGACTAAGCGACGAGTGCTGTAGAATCGATTAAGGAATTCACGCTCAAGTTGTTCCCAGCTGTCAATCGTCCCAGGCTCGAGATCAGTATACCAATCAAAAGCGTTGCTTTTTAGGGAGCGAACGAACTGCTTCACCATGAGATCCCCATAGGTACCAGCATTATTGCAAGTTTCCACGAAATGTGCAACATGTTGGCGTGGATTTCCTTTTCCATTGAACTGCTGAAACTTTGGGGGTTGATAGTTCCCAGGCATCCTCAGACGATCGATCCTTTGAGAATATGGTTTTGCATATGTATATGAAGATTGAGTGATGCTTTCAACTTGATCTTTGATAGCCTCCTTGATAAGATCCTTGAGCTGACTGGTAGTGACGAGTTCATTGATCTTTTCTTCAGAATCCTTAGCAACTTCCTTGCTAGAGTTCTCACCATCATCTTGAAAGATTGATTGCCAATTCTGGTTTGAAGCTTCGTTCCTTTTTCCAGTGAGACCGGCGATCTTGTCCATCATGGAAGCGATCTGGTTATCTTTCTCTTTGATACTTGCTGAAAGAATTTTAACAGATTTTGCCAGAAGTGCAACTTGTTCTTCCAATGATGTGGTGCCAGTTGTCATGACAGCCATTACTCCAGAACTTGATTTTGGAGTAGATGATGGAATAGGCTTGTTGCTTGAGTAGCTATCTTGTTCTTTGTATGTTAACTGACGACTTGCACTTTATCCTCGAGGAGAATCGACTTGTTCAGCGAAAACTTCTTCTAAGTCTTGAATTGGAGAAGAAGTGTCATAGAGAGGGTTTTGATTGAGCATCGGAAAAGTTTGCTCATACAATTCAGCAAGAGTTTTGGTCTTGCTCCTAGTGCCATAAGGATGAGCGGGGATATCAACGCTTGATGATGAAGTGGGGTAGACTGCAGGATTAGCTCGAGCAGGCTTGAGAGTTGGTTTGTTAGCAAGGTTCTTCTTGGGAGCCATTGTAACTTGATAACTTGAGTTTTGAAGAAAAGAGATGAAAGGCAGAGATTGTCCCACCGGGCGTGCCAAAATTTGTACACACAAATTTCGCGTCAAAAATATGACAAGGAAAATTTGGAGTCAAATAAATAATTTTATTAATCAAACTTTGAGGTTACAATCTTTGAATATTCTTAAAGAAAGAAATCCTTTGATTCTTTTCTTCAGTAAAATTTTGATCCAAGGGTCTTCACGACTTGATCTTGAATCATTGAGATCTGCTTCAAGGGTCTTCTAGGCTTGGTCTTGAAAAACAGGAATTATCTCCTTTCCTTTGATGAACAAGATCGGAGAGCAGCTTCTTAGAGAATTCTCAAGAACAAGCACCGCGTTCTTAGAATTTCTCTAATTTCTTCTTAAGAATTTTGAGAAGATTTGGCTCTTCAAAATCTTCTTCTCTTCAGGCTTTCTGAGTTGTGAATTTGTGTTAATGGGAGGTCTCTATTTATAGTGGTAGCTAGCCAGGTGAAAAAGAGTTTTAAAAGAACTCAGCCTCCTTATTTATCTCTTAATTATTTTAATTAGAGATAATATCTTCTTATTTATCTCTTAATTAATTTAATTTAATTAGAGATAAAATATTTATTTTTATCACTTAATTAATTAATTAGAGATAAAATATTTATTTTTTATCACTTAATTAATTAATTAAATTAGAGATAAAATATTTATTTTTTATCACTTAATTAATTAATTAATTAAATTAGAGATAAAATATTTATTTATCTCTTAATTAATTTAATTTAATTAGAGATAAAACTTTATTATTTATCTCTTAATTAATTTAATTTAATCAGAGATAAAACTTTATTATTTACCTCTTAATTAATTAATTAATTAAATTAGAGATAAAATATTTATTTTTATCACTTAATTAATTAATTAAATTAGAGATAAAATATTTATTTATCTCTTAATTAATTTAATTTAATTAAGAGATAAAAATTTATTATTTATCTCTTAATTAATTTAATTTAATTAGAGGTAAAATAATTATGACATATGGGTGAAATTTGATTGGATAACCCATGAATCCTTGCAATTTGATTGGTCAAACCATGTGTACATATTTAATTAATTATAAAATAATTAATTATAATATGATATTATCAATTTCACATGGTAATGTATAATTTAATTGAAAATTTCTTAATTAAAAGAAATTTCAATTAACACGTGGCAATTTGTACTTGGTTACAAATTTTCTCCTTCTATAAGGACATCTGATGGATTTATATTGTCCCAATCTCCTTATGTTGAGAAAATTCTCAACAAATTTTCTAAAGGTGACAATAACATTGTTAAAACACCAATGAACTTGAGTGTACATCTGTCCAAAAATAAAAGTAAGGGAATACATCAATTGGAATATTCTGAATAAAATAAAAGCTGGAGAAGAAGCCGAATGGCTTCGGAATTTCTTAGAGGATATTCCATGTTGGCCAAAGCCAGTGCCAGCAATTTGTATCCATTGTGACAGTCAGTCAACAATTTGAAGGGTACAAAGTAGCATATATAATGGTAAGTCTAGACATATACATCGTAGATATAATACCATTAAACACTTGCTCTCGAATGGAATTATTTCAATTGATTATGTAAAGTCAAACGAAAATATTGCGGATCCGCTAACAAAAGGTTTAACAAGAGAGCTTGTGTATAATTCATCGAGGGGAATAGGCTTAAAGCCTTTAAGAGACAAAAAATGCTATGATGGTAACCCTACCTAGTTGACTGGACATCCCAAGATCTAGGTTCAAAGGGAAAACTAAGTCATATTGCACTTTAAGTGGCACTTGAAAATTATTATTTCCTGCCTATTCCTATGATGAAAAAGTGCTAGCTGCAGCGAGATAATGATGAGCTGTGCTCTTAATGATTCTTATATCTTGGTTTCCAAGTGGGGTATAAGCAGAATACTCTTAATGAGAGATCACCTATATGAATGAGAAATATGGCCGTTTCTTTGAGAATTTCTAAAAGCTGAATTCTCTAAAGCATTCATGAAATCAGGAGTTGTTCAGGGCCAAAATGAACACAATCGTGAGAACTAATGGAATCTCTAGGTTGAGACTATGTGAGTACTATTGTCTTGGTTTACACGAAATGCTGAATAGTTCAAGACATCGCGTTCACTAGTTAGCCGAGTAAATCCGATATTACTTCATTAGGGAAGGTTCAAAGCCAAAAGCTACCTCTCCTGATGTAGTTTTCTTCCACTTCAATTTTCTCTCTACAAATCCTTTGCATCTTCGTACTGGTCATCAATTTTCATTCATGTGAGGGATTGTTGGAATTTGGTTTGGAACCAAACAAGTAAATGTGAAATTGATCTCTTTATATAGTGCATGACCAAATACATTATTTATGGTGTGACATATATGTTCATGAATTTCATAATTCATGAACTCAATTTATGTCATTCATGATTTTGTTCATTCATGTACCATGTATGTTCATCCTAATATACATTCATTCATGTATCACGTATGTTCATCTTAATGTACATTCATGTATTAATTTTTCATTCATGTACCATGTATGTTCATCCTAATGTACATTCATGTATTAATTTCATTCATGAATGCTTAGGTCCATAATGTCCTATAAATAGGTGCTTTGGTAGGATGAGAAATTCATTTAGTCATTTAACAAGAGATTCAACAATTGGTTCAACAATTCTAAAAGCTCTTTTCTTCCTTTGTTCTTTCTACTCTAGAGCTTAGGAATCTGTCATTGTAGAGAGAAAATTGAGTCAATTCCTTAAGTTCGTAGACCTTGAAAAACTGTGCAATTCTTCAAGGTGGTGTTGTTGAAATCCTGGGAGGCAATTGCATTGAATCCATGTGCACAAAGTGACGGACAATTTCGCCTTAAGGACAAAAGGTTTAATCCTTGGCAACAACGTTAAGTTTTCTATACTTCAATTTTTCCTTCTTCAAGTAAGTTCTCTAATATTCTATTTAAGGGCATGCTATTTAATTGTTGCAAGTAAACTTTTCAACAAGATTTTTTACAAATATACAAAATATCTCCAACATATCTTTCATTATTTGACAACACTCATATAATATCCTACAATAAGAAAGAAAGATAAGTGGACACAAATATGAAAATCAAGATGCACTCTAGTTTTTTGATTTGGGGTTTCTCTTAAAAAGAAAAAAATGCTTAATTTCTCCATCTTGGATTTCCGTGGCAATCTCTTTTATTGGTCTAACTTGAGTTTAATGACTTAATTATAGAAGTTTAATGACTTAATTATTGATAGAAATAATTAAAGGTGCAATGATTAGAATGCAAAAAAAATAAAAGTAAAATAGTTTTTTTTTGGAATATCTTAAAAATTAATTAAATTTTACATGAGAGGGAAAAAAATCTTAGATGATCTCCAAGTCAAACAATATGGAAATTTAGAACGTATGTAAAATTAAAAATTACTAATTGATTAAGAAACCCTAAACACCTAGCAAAGAAAAACAACCCTAAGTACATATTTGTACATTCAAGAGAAAACAAAAATCAACAAATTATCAAAGATAACCAATTAGCATATAACTAGAAATTTCACACAGAGTGAAAATGAAAAGAAAAAAAAAATAGGTGTGGAAAAATTATATATTAAAATCAATTATCTAATGAAGTAATATGTAGATAGTTTTTTTTTTATAATAAAAAATATATCTGATGATATCATATGTGAGGTAATTTTTTTAAAAAGTAGAATTACATAAATACCCTTAATTTTATTTTATATTATAAATTTAATGTGGGTTTTTAATAAATTTATTAATTGAGTTAGTGTCCTATTAATTCGTGACACCAACTCAATTGGAGATTTTATAATAGTGTAGATATTATCAAGGAAACATTGAATGATTGAATCTCAACGGTTCCAATAGGCTTAATATTTTCTATACCATCAAGTCATGCCAAACTTTAGACTTAGGATTCGATCCTAATATTAACCTTAATGTGGCTGCCCAACATCTAAGGATCGATAGATTGAATTTATACATTTTTTATTTTTTTATGTAAATCATTAATTTGATAAGAATTTTTATTCTTATATATATATATATATATGTTATATATATGTTATATATATGTATAAAAGACCAAAACTTTAAAAAAAATTAAAAATTAAAATTTACAAGTATTGAGATCGAACCAAACCTCTATTTTAGCCTTTAACAAACTCATTAATTTAATGCTATCACTCAATTAAATTATGTCACGTGACCTTTATTTCTTCCTTCTTATAATTAGTCAATAATGGGAAGTATTTGTTATAGATTTTGGTGATAAGTTTAATTATAATAATAATAATTTGGATAGAGTTCTTTAAGTAAATTCACTGGTTAAGAAATACTTAAGAAATATATTAATCAGTTGAAGATAACAATTGTAATAATAATTAACTTGTTTCTATTTTAACAAATTTATTTATTATCATGAAAATCATTGAAAAAATTAAACGAAGAAATTTTTTTTTTATCATGACCATGAAATTTAAAAACTCGTTAAACAAATTTAAATGTATGTCATGGTCAATTTTTTTTGAGATTTTTAATCTACCCTTAATATCTAAGACCCTAACTTTTATCTACTTAATTTAATTGAGGAGGATATACGTGTCAATTTGAACTAATATTGAGTTAATACTGACTATGTCATGGTCACTTAAATGAAATTAAATATGTCAATTTCATCAACAAAAAAAGATTACAAATGGATATCCATGACATACATTTAAACTCAATATTATAGTTCAATAAAAAAAAATTAATAGTCTATAAATAGAACCATTTCCTTCTTACGTCTATCTTCTTTATAAGATGAACTACGGATATTAGAAAAAAGCTATATATAATATATATATATATATATATATATATATATGTATATCATATAGTTCATGTGAATGACCAATCCACCTTTTAATCTTATCTGCAACCAAATATATCTAAATTTAATCAGTTTTATTATTATCCATTCAATGCAAGTAATTTTCCGAAAATCCATCTGGACCTTGACCTTCTCTCTCGGAACGCTATAAATCACCAACCCAATTGTTAGAATCAAACTTTTCTACCTTATCCTCTTTAATTTTGCTCTTCCATGAAGATTTCAAAGTTTCTTTCTCTTTGTTTACTAGTCTGGAATCTCATTGCAATATTCAGTTTTAACAATGGAGTCGAAGCTTCTCACAGGGTTTACCCTGAATTTCAATCTCTAAGTGCAATTACCGTCAGGCAACTCCACAGAACAGGCTACCACTTTCAGCCTCCGAAGCATTGGATCAATGGTATGTTCTCCATTATAACTTTTTTAATAATGTTACTTTTGGATCTTGGATATATACTTTAATAAACAAAGTAGACCCTACGTTGGAGATAAGGGAATAGGGCAAATACTGAGGTTCGAATCCCGTGCCGGTTCGATATCACTTTTTAAGAGTAATTGCATAAACCAATTAAACTAATCCCGGATTCACTTGACCCAAAGGGTGAGGGTCAAATGGGCATTTTCCTATTGGCTGCAAACATGAAAGTGCAATATACAAAGTTCACTATAACTTACTACCCTAGTTTATATGAAATCTCATTACTTGGTGGACACATCTTCTAAGAACTAGTTAGTCACTACCAACTTTTGCTTTTTGTTCCTTAGTGGTGGAATCACGCATGCCATTACAATGTAAAGCTGTCACCCCAAGAAAATGTTTGAAGAATTAATTTCTTACCTGTTTATATATACTTTATAGCACTTCTTTATATACAATGCTCCCGGTGAATCCTTGTTAAGAAAAGACTTCCATTCAGAGGAAAAAAAGAAACTTAGTATGTGCTTTTTTCCTTTTCCCCCCACTATACAACGTTCTTTTTTAGCACAAAGAAAAATAGGCTTCCCCCCATTCACATAGAACTTAACCAGAACCCTGAAAAGGAAAGAACAATATTTTTTTTTTCTAGCTTTTGGGTTTGGAAAGCTAAAGCAGATACAAACGTACTTCCCCATTATAATTTTGGATTCTGTTGTCAAAGTTTCATTGTTTTAAAGTGGGTGGATATCATCTTCAATGGCATTTGTTAATTTATCTTGTGGAGTTTATGGTAGAGATATATGATCAACAAATGTGAATCATTTATTTGTGGAGCCATTCCATCACGTAAATCCAATCATTTTTTTATGCATAAATTTTCACCTAAGACCCCAAATATATAACTTGTATCTATCTCCAATCACCATTAATTTGTTTGTGATGATTGTGACTTGCCGTCAGGTCTCTAGACCTATTCACGGACAGGATAGTCTGTTCAGCCCAGCAGACTCGGCCCATATTGGGCTGGGTCTGGATAGAGATTTTAATGATTCGGATCGGCCCGGCCCGGATGATTGTTCATCGAATAAAAAATAATATTTTTTAAATTTAATTTTAAAATATATAAAAAAATAAAAAACATTTTTTTTAATATAGTGAACTGTAAATATGAATCAACGGACCGCGCCTGAACAAAAAAATCAAAAAACTTTCTTGCCACGGCCCGACCCGGCTCATGAGCACCTTTAAACCTTTGAACCTGGGTTTGAGTCTGGGACCTTTCTCAATTGCTTTTAAATATGTAGATTTTTTTTTTATGAACATTTATTACAAAGTTAACATTGTCACTAACTTCTCGTTTCTTTCTTTGTTTTGGTTTTTCCATTGGGGGCGTTTAAACAATGAAAATTCGTACGATAGATCCAAATGGTGAGTCTTAGTTTCTTTTAAGTTTTTAATCCTACCTTTTTCCAAGCAATTATTCTCACAATTTATATGTTTATCAAACAGGCCCCATGTATTACAAAGGATTGTACCATTTGTTTTACCAATACAATCCCAAAGGAGCAGTGTGGGGCAACATTGTTTGGGCCCATTCAGTCTCAAAAGATATGGTGAACTGGGAATCACTTGAATTTGCAATCACTCCTTCAGCACCCTTTGATATTAACGGCTGTTGGTCAGGGTCAGCCACCATTTTTCCAGACAATAAACCTGTAATTTATTACACAGGGATTGACCCCCAAGAAAACCAGGTTCAAAACTATGCTGTACCAGAAGATGAATCAGATCCTTATCTACGTAAATGGAAAAAGCCTGCAGAAGGAAACCCGATGGTGGTTGCTGATAAAGGCATGAATGCCAGTGCCTTTCGTGACCCTACTACAGCTTGGCAGGCTAATGGGTACTGGAATATATTGGTAGGAAGTAAAAATGACCTTACAGGGATAGCTTATTTGTTCAAGAGCAAGGATCTCAAGAAATGGACCAAAGCCCAACATCCTTTACACTCGGTCCCTAATACAGGAATGTGGGAATGTCCAGATTTTTATCCTGTTTCATTGTCTGGTAAAAATGGCTTGGACACATCTGTACTAGGAAATGATGTGAAACATGTTTTGAAGGTGAGCTTAGATCTCACAAGATATGAGTATTACACACTTGGAACTTATTTCCCAGATCAGGATAAGTACGTTCCTGACAAGGGCCAAGTTGATGGTTGGGCTGGGCTTAGATATGATTATGGTAATTTCTATGCTTCAAAAACATTCTTTGATCCTGTAAAGAACAGGAGGATTTTGTGGGGTTGGGCTAATGAGTCGGATTCTAAGAGAGATGATGTTAAAAAAGGATGGGCTGGAATTCAGGTACCTTATATATCTTGATATTCAATCAAAGAAATATATTTTACTAATGTTTTAAGTGATAGTTATAGTTAATTATGAACTTATTCTGAATTTTAATGGCATTATCTCAGTTGATTCCAAGAACAATCTTGCTTGATCCCAGTGGAAAGCAATTGTTGCAATGGCCTATTGAAGAAATAGAGACTCTAAGGGGAAAAAAGGTCCAGATGAGGAATAAACAGCTTAAACCAGGAGAGCATATTGAAATCAAAGGAATAAGTGGCTCCCAGGTTTGCTTCCTAAAGTAAATTATAAGAACATAATTTTTTTGAAGGAAGACTATAAAAACACCCTCTTAATCTCCTTGATCTTTGCAGGCTGATGTTGATATCACCTTCTCGATACCAAACTTGGACAAAGCTGAGCCATTTGATCCTAGTTGGAAAGATCCTCAAGACCTTTGTTACAAAAAGAAATCGAAAGTTCATGGTGCAATAGGTCCATTTGGGCTGCTGGCATTTGCTTCAGAAAAGCTAGAAGAATTCACTCCAGTTTTCTTCAGGATATTCAAAGCTCAAAACAAACATGTTGTTCTCATGTGCTCTGATGCATCAAGGTCTGTCAACCTTACTGAGTTTTTAATCCCTCCATCCATTATATAAAATTTCTAACCTCATTTTGATTTGATTTCTTTGTGGCAGATCCACTTTGACCAAGAGAGTTTATAAACCAACATTTGGTGGCTTTGTAGATGTTGATTTGTCTGATAAGAAGCTTTCTCTTAGGAGTTTGGTATGCTATATATGACAGTATTCTATACTTCTACATCTCCCCTCTTCATCTCTTCTTATCTTTTTGCCTATGAAGTATATATTTATATATATATATAAATTTGCTTTGGCAGATTGATCACTCTGTTGTAGAGAGTTTTGCAGCAGGAGGGAAAACATGTATCTCATCCAGGGTATATCCAACACTAGCAGTTTTTCAACAGGCTCATGTATTTGCATTCAACAATGGAACTGAAGCTGTCACTTTAGAAAATGTGAATGCCTGGAGCATGCAGAGGCCTAAACAGATGAACAATTGAAGGGGATTGAGAAACACCTATTTCATTCAAACAGGATTTGACCTTATAATTTGCAATCATGTATATACCCTTTTTCACCCTTTCTTATTATTGGTTAGTGCCAGTGAGAAATTGTACAGGATAAATAACTAGTGGTGAGAACTGCTGATTTTAAGGAATTCCATATTATCATCAAACACGATTATTTGGTGCTCAAACTATAATCAAATGTTCGATTCAGTTTAAAAATAGGCAATCTGCCCCCCTTCATCTTGCTCTTGCTCGACTTTACAGAAACAAGACTAAAGGCGTTGAAACTTGAAAGAAACCAATGTATATATATATATATATCACTTAACATCACCAAAACCCTAGGCCTCGAAGACTATTTTTAAGAAGCAATCCGAAGCGTTATTTGCTGGTGCTGATAATATAACATTAGAAAAAATATACAAATATTTAGGGCTAAAAAATTAAATTTTAATCATTGAAACTAAAAGTACAACCTCTATTAACTGAATTGACAAAATTCAATAAAAATTAAACAGTGATAATTTTGTAATGATATATTTGAATTATCAAATAATATTCTCAAAGTGGCTTGAATTGATTTGAATGGGGGGATCCTGAAGCTGAAACATGATCATCTTTGCAATATGTAACAGTGGTTTAGGAAAGTTGAAATTTTAATTTTGAAGACAAAAAATGGCCGACATTACAAAGCTGCTTAAGAAAAACAATATTCCATGAATTCTGAATAAAACTTAACCCTAAGTGTGGGGTTTTGGCTCAATTTGCATTCCTCCATCCAAAGCTTAAGATTGCTAAATCCTGAGAAAGGATTATTCGTTCGTACTAAATCCTGAGACAATGCAATACACCTTCCAAACTGCTTCATCCTTACAATCTTACACTAATCATACAGAGATAAATATAATTTGCAAACTTATAAATGAAGCAAAGTCCACCAGTTTTAGTTGATTTGAGTAAGGGGTGAGCGTGGTATTAGTGATGGCTTTAATTCCTTTGGCTCAAATGATTCGTACGAATTGTTTTCACGAAATTCTTCAACCAGAGCTTCCATTGGCATGGCTCGTAGTGATTCAATAGTCCCTTTGCTTGGAACATCTTGTTCGCTTCGTATTGGTGTCGTCCCACTTGGCTCATAATCCTGTACATTAGTTAAGACAATGCACAAATATGAATCGACTAAATTTTCTGGATGCCATATACTGAAATGCAAATGTCACTTTAAGTCAAAAGCTTTATGCAGAACATACCATATATCTCTGCTGGAATGTTTCTTCTGCTTTATGCTCGAGGGATGTAGCTTGACTTGAATGATCATCCTGGAATGTTTCAAGGCTTTTACTATGAGCTTTAATGGAGTCTACGATTCCGCACGTAATTCCTTGTTCCTGCTCTGACATATCTGTACAGAATTCCACACAAAAGAAATACTCATAAGAGGATTCCGAAGCTAACTTTTGCAAGAAGAAATGGGTGATGTTTACTTACATCCTAAGAGAGAATTGACAAAAGATACCAATAAAACCATTTTACTTCTCAAGCATCTTCATGACTATGAGCAACTGAAAATTATTTTCTTTTTCCTTTTTTTGGGACATGAGATTGGGATTATATCTCCACCTTTTCAACATAGAACATTCTAGGTTAAAATTGATTTCTTACCGCATGAATGGAATTATCTAATGCAACACGTTTATCACCTTATCAAAGCATTAATATGCCCAAAAAAACCTTGTATAAGTTTTCCCTCCAATCTGCTGCTTCCATGAATCCTCCCCCATATTTAAATACTTAAGCATCGTTCACAACAAAGAATCAATGAAATGATCACTGTGTCCCCTTGAATGAGAGATGCTTTAAAACTAATTATAAATATTTGGACCAACAGTTAGCATCAAACATAAGTCTACATTCTAGAAAGAAAGAAAAAAAGAAGAAACTCACTATTAATGTACTGAAGGGTATCATCGGTATTCTTCAAGCCATCTTGCTCAGCTGCAATCCGGGCACTATCAATCTCAGCATCATGCTGCTCATTTGCATCAGAAGCATTCCTGAAAGAAACATATTGAAATTAACTTCAGGGAGACAGCAAATTACTACAGAAACAGAAGAATCCAACATAAGATTGTCTTGGTAATAGCCTCCTGAAATGGAACCAACTATAGTTGTGCACTAATTTTCCAACATAAAAAACTTTAGCGTTAGCTCTAGGTAGAATTGATTGTTAACTTTCCAGAAAAAAGAGAAGTTAACTTTGCATCCATTTACAATGACAAAAGATGTTCACCACCAACCTGATAAGCGATACCATATCTGAAACATGTTTACTACCCATCTCATTCACAGATTCCTGAGTACGTTTGCAGTGCTTGAACGCAGATTCAGCAGTAGACACACTTGAGTAAAAACAGAGAAAAAAGACAAGTCAAAAACGAAAAGAGAGGAGAAATGGATTCAGATTACGAACATGGCATAATTTACCAATGCTGTAGGAGTGCCTCCATACGACAATGTTTGGCAGCTGAGTAATCAGCAGCGTCTTTAGCACCATTCTCTGCTTGCACGGCAAATGCTTGCCATTTTCGTTTTGCATCTGTTGTAATACCCTCCATGGAGGAAACATGTCCATCTAAAAATGTTTTGTTTGCGACAGCACTTTCTGTAATATCTACGAGCCTTGCATCCACCTGCCAGAGAAACCATTGCTTAGTCTTCAAATAAGAGTAAGGGAAACGTAGAAACCAAATAGAGAATGGACAAACCAGCTCTTTCTGCCGATGAACATGGTTATACACAAGATTTGTCATATCGGCAATAAGCTTCTCTGCATCAGACTTCGATTGCTCCTACATAGCAAATGCTTGATGAATAAGAAACTTCAATAATATATCTCTGGGCAGGAAATAGTAATATGTATATTATACCTCATAAGCCTTCTGGAAGCTAGCAATGCTCTTCATTTGAACTTCATCAGCTTGCACTGCATGATTCTGAACCCTCACAGACTCTTCTGAAAGCTTATCAAGAATTCCACTGGTGTAATCAGAAATGTCCTTTGTTTGCTCAATACTAACATGGAACCTCTGTTAATCAAAAGGGGACAGAGAAAAAATAAAATCAGCAAGGAAAAGAAAATTAATATAAAGCGAAAAAAGAAATCTACCTAAGCAACCTATCTATGGGAAATTATGCTAATATTAATAGTACAAGCAAAACAATATTTTGGGCAACAAAAATTCATTGCAGAATAAATGCATGTCCTGCAATGCTATGGTCTAAAAGAGAAAAAGTTAGAGAGAGAGAGAGAGAAAGAGGTGAGGTACTACAATCAGATTACATCACTACCTCAAAGACAAGTTGAAAATTGGAGCACAAACCTGTCGTAATTCCCTGGCAAAAACAGCCACTTCTCCCTGGTGAGTTGCAAGAGTACCCTGAAGATCATCAAACATTGAAGCTGCTTTGCTGGCCTCAGACGAAAGGAACTGATCCATAGTTCATAAACAAAAGCCAAACAATTAAAAGGAGCAAAAACACCTAATAAGTTAAATAAAATGCAAGCAAACTCAAAATATCAGCACCTACCTCTTCGATAGAATGTGCATTTGAAGAAGCCAGAGTTGAAATTTCATCTAAGACAGCATTGGAGCTAGCCTTGTGCAATCGCACAACATTTTGAACTGCCTCCATGTGGGAAACATGCAAAGTCCTTGCAGCAGTCACCTTTTTCTTCATTTCCAAGATTGCCTAAAAGCAAGATTTATGAATACAAGGTCAACCACAGCTAATAAATGAACTCCAGAAAACAACTACCACACTGGCGAAAAAGTAACACAGGAGGTTCATTCAAGGGGAAAATCCTGAATACAAAAACCATTCAATACCTTATCATGTATATCGGTAAAAGAACAACAGAGTTTCTCAACATTCTGAAGGTGCTCATTTTGCTGAGACACTGATGAGGCCACCAAGTTGCAAAGAGAACCAATTTTTTCGGCTAGTTCTACTTGAAAGCTGTTAACCACTACTCTATTATCAGAGTTCAGTTTGTCTTCCCTTCCTATAAAGTAAAGCATCATAGGGTCAAATTTCGATTTGCTGATATACACAATATGTATGCAATAACTAAATTGAACAACATACCAATTTTTAGGAACAATGAAGCATTATCCGTAAGAGCTTTCTGCAAGTCAGACCTTAAAACACAGGCTTGGTGTGCTAGGGCATTTTCTATTTTTAACCATTCAAAAATAATGTCAGCACAAAATAAATATTAATATAAGCCAAAATTCAAGTAAGTATATATTGATGTGTACCTGCTTTCTTCTGTTCAATAATGATAAATTCTTTCTCCTTCAACACATAGCTACACTTCTTCAATTCTTCTTCAGAGTTGGCAAGCAATTTGCCAGTCTCATTCAAGTTTTTCTGTATTTTCCACCTATTTAATTAGCATCAATCCATAATATAAAATGATCTGATAAAAAACTTAACACGGTTCACCTCAGTCATCTCAAGTTTGCCACTCAAATCAGAGCACTGTCGAACTTGGGCAACATATTTATCTTGCAATTCCTCAAGTTGCTGTTTTTTAACAATCCAAACAAAAGACAGCAACTTATAAGCCACATAAATCAAACATAGACAGCAAGCATCTCATGATTATGGCCAATTAAAAATGACACCATAGCAAAGGCTAACCTTCTGATGGGTTTCTAGAAGGACCCCCATTTGTTCAATCTGATCAGCCATTGCCTGAACAAATGCCAGACGACCAAGTGAATAATAATAAATCAGAAGAATCATTCAGTATCCCCTGAATAATCAGAGTACTTAATAAAAGGAATTCAATTATACTTATATAGAAAAAATCATATCAATAGAATAGACAAACATAGCCGCAGTTTCCAATAGTAGCAAAAACAAAGCAATATCGTATTCAACAAATGACATCAAAGAACATTACGAAATAACAAAATCACTCTTATGGGCGTAAACATACACCCTAAAGCTAGGGGGGAAGTATGAGTCAAACTGCACACCTTCCTTTCACTTTCCTCTTGGTAATATCGCTCTTTTGGAATATAAACACCATTTTTCTCACGAGCAGCATACACCTCTGAAGAAATGGACAATATCAAAAAAGCAAAGTATATTATTCAATGTACTTTATAAAAGAGTATTATATTGCCCCATATCATTAATTGTTTTAACAGCTCTCCAATAAAGAAGTATCTTACCAGCCTTTAGGCGTTCAATTTCACCATAAAGGTCCTTTATAAGAGTTGATTTCATCATTTTTTGGTTAACCTACATAAAGTGATCAATAAGTTACTTGTTAAACCTTTTCTCATTTCCAAACAACAATATGATATAACTAGCCAATAACAATACTAAGACATCAACAAGTTGCACAGCAGGGACAAGAAACAACAAGTGGATATTGGTATAGCAAAAAAGATTGCATAATCGCAATTTATATTCAACTTACATTCAAGATATAGTACACAATAATTACTTCCCTTCACAGGAATCTATAACCCACGATACTTTATTAATAACAGTTAGTAAATGTGAAAATAACACACCAACCTTTTAACTTATGAAACTCGGAGGGAATTCAGAGTACTATGCGAAGTATGAATGATACATCAGTTTCAAGGAAGATAAACTTTCATTTAACAAAATTCAGTTTAAAGCAAACAATGTTTCAACTTGCAAGTCACTGCAATTCCTGCATAGTTGGTAGAAGCTATGGCAGGCATTCATTTTCAAGTTAACTGTAAATTTTAGCATGTTTCTAGTTATTGTTTAAGGAAAAACAGAGAAAAAAAAAAAACAATCAAAAGGGTGACATAGGAAAGAAATTGACTTCTTCACTAATGATTGTGTATAACAAACCTCGGGCTTATTTCTGATATTTTTTGCCCTGTGTGCATAATCCAGTGTACTTAAAGTCTCCTCCAGACAATGGACAGCAGGAGAAACTGTAGCTATAATGCAAGTCTTTGTTCTTCCCCCAAGTGAATCACGTAGTAATCGAGTAAGCTTGCTATCCCTAAATTCCCATTAAACTAAATAATTAGAAATCAACATGGAAGGAGTATAGGTATCAAGCAACTCAAAGAGGCGTTTCAAACCTGTACGGAATGTGCCCAAGATGCTCTACAAGGGCATTTATAACTCGTCCTAAAGTAAGTAAACTTTTATTAATTTCGCCAGCTTCTCTGGCACGACCCTATAAATATCAACATCAAACAAAGCATTAATGATTTTAGCTAAAAGCTAATTTGGTTACAACTTCCAAATTGATTAGCCAATTTACAAGAAATACATACATCCCTAGCGCCAGAGCGAGATATATTTTCTGATCCTGCTAAATCAACCAAATTCAGCTTCCCACACTTTATAAGTTCTTCACCTTCTGGCGTAGCTTCCTTAATATGAATTGTAATAGAAAATAGAGAATGCGACCGACTGAAATACACCACAATTTTTCAATCAACAAAAAGAGAAGAAAAAAAAGGCTTAACTTCACTTACACATATAAAGCAGACAAACGAACCATTACCTTGACTGTTTATTCAACAAAGTCTCAGCAGTACGACGCTTAGCAGACCCTCTTTCAAGCAAAGTAAATATCTCATTAGCACTTGCAACAATTTCTTCTTCTAATCCTCTCACAAGAACTCCACCTTTCCCATCTTCCATTAGTGGCAACTGCTTCTTCTGTTTATCCTCCAAAGCAACTTTCGAAATTTCTTCAGGCGCAAGCAGATCAGTAATCTCTTCATTATACAGTTCCAAAAACGTGACTTTCACACTGTATTCCGCGTTCTGACTCTCTAATGTATCAAAAATCTGTTGAACTGCTCGTGGAATAACCCCTGCCCCCGCTGGCAATTCGCCATTAGGACCCGTCTGTCACGTTTTTTAGCATAAATTTAACAAATTAGAACAGTTAATTACACAGAGGGGATAAAATTAGAAACGAAATTTAAACAAAAATTATAGATAATAAATCTAATATTACCTTTGCCCTTTTGCATTCACCTTCCATAGTGTAAGTTTTCCCAGTACCAGTTTGACCATAAGCAAAAATAGTACAGTTAAAACCTTCTAAAACTTCATTCACAATTGGAACCACTGCTTGTTCATATAGATCTTTTTGTTGTGCTGCTGGCCCAAATACCTGTTTAAAATTACCAAAAAAAATAACAAATTCAATAATAATATTAATTAATTAAAAATTAATAATCACAAAAAAGGACACCTTATCGAAAGTGAAAACTCTATCGATATGTTTGCCGGCGATGTTCTGAGAAACGGCGACTTCTCGTTGGAACTCATTACACGTCACCACTTGCGGCGCATTGTTCCTTAACTCATCTTCGCTAAACGGCCTATGAAGTTATTTTTTCCCCAAAAAAAAATCAAAATCTATGAATCAGATAAAATTAGAGGATCTAGGAAACCCTAAGCCGAAATGAGTGTTAAAAATAAGCGAAAACCTGCAACGAAGGAGGACTTGAACGTTGACGCCTTTCTCTTTTTCTTGACGACCGGACATTTTCAAACGTCGAAGAGAAGGAGAATCGCACGAACCTATTTTCGATTCTTTCTTTTTTTTCTTTCTTTCTTTCTATTTTTTTCTGTTCTGCTACTGTTAGATCCGCTTTTTGAATTTGGTTCTTTCCTCTTTTTTTTTTGTTTATTTTTTGGGATTTGTTTATGGGTGAAAAGAAACCTGAAGAGAGAGCGGGCTTTCGAATGAGATTTGAATTTTTTGAAGGAGGCGCTTCGGGGAGGGTGTTAATTGTTAAATCAAACGGGTACCTTTTTTTTGGAAATGTAATCGGACGGTCAATATTTTTAAACTGATTGTACTGGATTACGCTTATGATTTTAAATATTCCAACCCGGCTAAGCCTGGCCCAGATAATTTATACTTGGACTTAGCCCAATATATTTTCATGGATTGATTCTGCTTTGTTCGATGGGCTAAATTTTGAGTTTTTTTTCCTTTCTCTTATATCTTGTTCAGGGTTGACAACGGGGCGGGACAGGCGGTTTTTTGCTTGTCTCGATCTCGATCCAACCTCTGTTTAGTTATATCCAATTTTTTTTTGAATTCGATTTTATTTAAAATTTTAACTTTCGATCTCGCCCCCAACACTTCAAATTTATAAAAAAAAACAGTATTTTGTTTAGTAAAAAATTCAAACCTTTTTTTTATAAAATATATTGACAAAATATTCTAATGAAAATTATTTATTCAATTGACATAAGAATTGAGTTAGTCCAAAAGTATAAATTTCAAAAATCAATCAATTTTATTAGTTTACAAACTTGCAAGCTTGAAAAATAGATGATGAAAAAATGAAATGTCTCTCTAACTAACAACAATTCTTATATATCTTAAAAAAACGATTAATATATTATTTATATGTATTAAAGTCATGATTTATTGCAATAATATATAGAATTAACATATATAAAAATTAAAAGTAAGAAAAACAAAATTTTTATAATAAAAAAGTCGAGGTGAGTTGGTGCGGGTTTATGGTAAACCCGAACCCAATATTTTTTTGAAATTACCCGTCCAGCCCAGAACTCGATTTTAAAAAAAAAAAACGACCCTATAGGGTCGGGTCGAAACCTGACGGGTTTGGGTTATTTTGCCAACCCTAATCTTGTTTATTCAATATATTTTATATAATAAAAAATTATGGGTGGATCTAAACAGGTTTAGACTATCCATTTATAAATATGGGTTGGTCTCGGCATAATTTGAGGCTCATATTTTGAGCCGGACCGAGCTCGAACAAGCGTATATGGTGTTGATACAATACTTAAACCTGGCCTAATCTGATTCATGGACACTTCTAATTGTAATATATCTTTAATGATATTTTTAATAAATTATATAACATCTATAACCATATATTATTATACATTAAAGTTGTAATTATATCTTCATTGAATAATAATATCTATATACTTATTACGTACCAAAAACATATCCACATACTTATTTATAATAGACCTGGCAATTCGTGTATCGTGTCGTGTTTATATATTTTGTTGTGTCATAATCGTGTTTAAGGTATTTTATATTTATATAAACTTTGATATGTTAATAATTCGTATTATATAGATTTTGAGACATTCGTGTATTCGTGTCGTGTTCGTGTTCGTGTTATTTTTTCATGTCGTTTTTTTAATTAGTTTTTCCATGTCGTGTCCAATATTGCAAGGTCTAATTTATAATATACTTTATTTATATTATATATATATATATATATGAAGGTTTTGAGCCTCTCTTTGTTATAATTGAAATAAGACGAGAGTGTCACGTAAAGTGATGAGAGTCGAGAATTCAGAGCTTAACTCAGTTAGTTCATGCAGTCATCCTTAAGAGATGGCATCCAACAGATTTAGAATTCGGATCTCAACATCTACAACTCATTTCTTTATCTCAAGGTTGTGGCTTCCTTTATATAAAAAAAAAATGATGAGAGTCACACTTTATCAAATGAGAGAAATAATGATTGAAATTCAATATATCTAGGTGATAAATGATGAGATAATTCAAGATCATTCTTCTACTTTCTTTTTCTTTATACCTTGTAAATTTACAACCAATATTGGATATCTATTTGTGGGTTGTTCGTTGGGGATTTTCATTAATAGGTATTACTTTAGTGAAATTCAAGAAAGAAACAAAGATTTGAACCTTAATCTTAACTTCTTTAAGAAGAGGTAGAAATCATTAATAAAGTAAAATTCATATCAATTAAGTTTGGGGAATTATAGTTGTATGAATATAACAAGAGTCGAATCTCTTTATCATTTGTTAATTGGTTTTAAGTTGAATGTTCTTCATAAAATTTAATATGATATCAAAATAAGTGTTGCTCCTATTGTTGTTCCTTATGTGGTAAGTTGTTATCCTTACACGTAAAGTTTATATATCATAATAGATTCATTTTCTCTACACATGAAGAGAAATATTAAAGTGATGATAAAGTAAATTATATATCAATTAAATTTGAGTATTCTAAATGCATAAAAGTAAAAATAGTGTTTTCTATTTATTGTCGATTGATTTCAAGTTAGATATCTATCCTAAATTTAATGACTATTATACTAAGCGTTCTCTTTCTATTTAAAGGATTGATTATCAAATATCGTAATCCATACCTAAAAACCAATGCCGAGAATTGTTTCAATATGGATATAAAAATTTAAATTTAATTCAAATGGTTCATCTATCTTCCTTCCTTAAGAGATAAATTTATTTTCTACAAGGTTAGAATTCGATCCCTAACACTTAAAATTTTCTTCTACTATCTACTAAATCTCGACCTCACTTTATAAAATAAAAATAAAGAAGAAAGGTTTTTTCTATGAAAGCATCGCATGTTACAAATTCTTATAGTGCAAATAAAAGGTCATTTGAACTAAAAATATTATACAACGTGCGGTATAACTCTCTAACTCTCTCTTTATATCTTATAAATCTACCTCATGTGTTGCACACTACACAATGCTATCTTCTCATAACTCTCAACCTTTCCAAAACTAAAGTGAGATCGCCATCAATGTGGTTGTATATTGAAAAAAAAAAAAAAAAAAAAAGAAATTCCAATACATCATAACTCTCTGTACGTCTCCACTAGGATGCGTCTCAAGAGAAAATTGGATATTACCCAAATTCTCCTTACTCAGTCCATCCTTAATGGATTCAATTTTATCATCTCGATTAGAGGACGGAATCCCAATAGAACGACATTTACCGTTACACGTCCATCGTGCACACTTGTGGCAATTTGAACTCATGCGCTTTGCTCGTCGCTTCTTTGCATAAGTGCTTCTACCTGTACCTGGTAAATGCAAAACAGGAAGATATTCATCTTCACGTACCTTGGCTTCAATTATCCAACGTATGTCTTCAGGAATCCTTTTGTGCATAAGCATTCTTAATCTTTCAAATCGAACTTGGTAAAGCTTCAGTAAAATATTTCGAGGAAAAGGAGGAAATCGTTTCTGCAATCTTGTGAGAATATCATCCATCCTAAAAAAAAAATAAAAAAAAATGAAAGAGAAATTGAAAGAGAAATTAATATACAATATCAGTTTTGTGGGTAGCTGATGGAACCGACTTAAATAATCACGGAGTACCGTTATCCGCCATTTAACCGGGAAAAAAAATGTATATATATATATTTTTTTTGTTGAAGATTAGTAAAAATTATATTTACATCTAGTTATTTTTAAAACAAGGATCAGAAAGAAAAACAACCTCTTCTTGAGTAACATGATTTTCCAAAAAGAGTTTGAGTCTTTGTCCATTTACCTTGAATACGTTACCATTTTTAGGATTCTCAATGTCAACTGCTCCATAATGATACACATGCTTAACCACAAATGGGCCAGTCCATCTTGATCTCAACTTACCAGGAAATATGTGAAGTCTAGAATTATAAAGTAGAACTTTTTGCCCAACATCAAATGTTTTTCTTGAAATTAACTTGTCATGAAAGGCTTTAGTTCTTTCTTTATGAATTTTAGAATTCTCATATGCATCATTTCTGAGTTCCTCAAGTTCATTTATGACTGGAAAAGTTTCATTCTCACCCAAAAAGGAATATTTTAGCTCGGATGGCAATGGTTTTAAATCCAGCTTGGGTGGTTCAATAGTTGATGGTACAGTGACATTTGTGAGTGATGGAAGTTCCTCAAACTTTTGTTTCCAACAATGCTTAACCTGAAAAGAATTTAACAAAGAATCAGTGTGTGAAATTTCTGAAGCATTATCAAACTCACATTCAATTAAATAAGCTTCTAAAGGATCATGGAATGTGGTAGTGGTGAGATGTTCATGAACAAGTTCTTCAATGAAATCCACTTCATGTACTTCTGAATCATCACCAGGTTGCTTGCAAGTGTTGAACACATTTAATTCTAAAGTCATATTTCCAAAAGAAATGTTCAACATACCATTCCTGCAATTTATCAGAGCATTAGAAGTTGCAAGAAATGGACGGCCTAATATAACAGGAATTTGAACATTTGGATTTGAAACAGGATGTGTGTCCAAAACAATAAAATCAACAGGGAAGTAAAAATTATCAATTTGAACCAAAACATCTTCAACTATCCCTCGAGGAATTTTTACAGAACGATCAGCTAGTTGAAGTGTAACAGGTGTTTCCTTGAGTTCACCTAAACCTAACTGTTGATAAACAGAAAAAGGCAAAAGATTAACACTAGCACCAAGATCAAGCAATGCACGTTCTATTCTAGTGTTTCCAATGATGCATGAGATTGTTGGACATCCAGGATCTTTGAATTTTGGTGGAGTAAGGTGCTGAATGATTGAGCTCACACTTTCCGTCAGAAATGCTTTCTTTTGTACATTATGTTTCCTTTTAACTGTGCACATGTCCTTCAAAAATTTAGCATAAGATGGAACTTGTTTGATTGCATCCAATAAAGGAATGTTAATCTTAACTTGTTTGAAAAGTTCATAAATTTCTGCATTTTGATTCAAATTCTTTATTGTTTGCAACCTTTGAGGAAAAGGAGCAGGATGCATACCTTTTTCTTTGTCCAAATTTTCAAGAAGTTCAGACTTACCATCATCCTTACCTTTACTTTTCGGAGGGGAAGAAGGATCTTGGTCTTTTGATGGAATATTTTTGTCAATTGCCTTTCCACTTCGAAGAGTTGTGATAGAACTGGCATTTTCCTGTTGAGTTTCATTGGAGCAAGAAACAAGACATTGAGTAGAAGGGTTAGGCTGAGGTTGAGCAGGAAACTTACCTTTTTCTTGACTGCGTAATGAAGCTGTCAATGTGGACAAGGTGTTTTTGATCTCATTGATGTCCTGTGAAGTCCGGTTATTCACATTTGCTTGTGTTTGCATGAATGCTTGCAATGTCTCTTCCAAGGTTTGTACACGTGAAGGTTGATAGGAAAAAGTGTTGCCCGACTTTTGAGATTGTGGTACCTGAACATGATTATTATTCCGCCAACTGAAGTTGGGATGACTTCTCCATTCAGGGTTATACGTTTCAGAGTAAGGAGAAGGAAAAGGCTTTTTAAATGTGTTTATGGAATTTACTTGATCATGCAACGCTTCTTTAAGAATGGGAATGTTTGGACATTCAGAAGTGGGGTGTCCCAGGATTTCACAAATTCCACAACTTTTTTCATTTTTAACCGTTTTGACTTCTTTTACTTCTCTAAGTTCCATGGCTTCAATCTTTCTAGCCAAATTAGCTACTTTAGCTTTTATTTCATCTTCTTGACTAAAATGATATTTACCTCTGTTAGAAACAACATTAGATCTATTGGAACTTTCAGAGGAATTATCTGTGTGCCAGGCTTGAGAGTTATCTGCCAAATGGTCTAGGTAGTCAAAGGCTTCTTCAGGTTCTTTTTCTAGAAACTCACCGTTACACATTGTTTCAACAAATTGTTTAGTTTCGGGAGTTAAACTTTCATAAAAGAAACTAATAAGACGCCATTTTTCAAAACCATGATGTGGACAAGAACTTAACAAATCTTTAAAACGCTCCCAGCACTGAAAAAATGCTTCATTTTGATTTTGATTGAAATTTTGAATCTGTCTTTTCAAAGCAGTAGTTTTATGTGCTGGGAAAAATTTCTTTAGAAACTCAGTTTGTAATTCTTGCCATGTGCCAATTGACCTTGGTTTTAAATTATGAAGCCAAATTTTTGCTTTATCTTTTAAAGAAAAAGGAAATAATTTTAGCTTGACAATTTCATTTGTACATTGTTGGTCATTAAAGGTGACACATACATCTTCGAAGTCTTTTAGAAACGAGTAAGCACTTTCCGATTCCAACCCATAGAAATTTGGAAGCAAAGCTATCATACCTGGTTTAAAACGAAAGTTGTTTGCATTGAGAGGAAAAATAAAACAAGAGGGTGATGAGCTTCGAGTTGGTTGCAAGTAGTCACGCATGGTGCGTACTTGTCTGTTCTCATCTTCAGCATGAACACTTTCATTGTCAGCCATGGTAGGAGTTGTATTAGAAAGATTACCTGAAAAAGTTTCACAATAAAATCTAACTAAACGACGAGATCTAAAATCACGTCGCCAAACAAGCATAAAACAAAGTTAATATACAGATTAGGCGGTATAACCAGCCAATAAAAATAAAACAAAGTTAATATACAATATAAATATAAATATATACAAATTAGGCGGTATAACCAGCCAATAAAAATAAATATAGGCGATATAACCAGCCAATAAAAATAAATATACTTATAAACTTATATACTTAGTATTGCCTCCCCGGCAACGGCGCCAAAAACTTGATGGAGACTCAATTAAGAGTTGTAAACCCAAGTGCAGGTTATGTTCAAGTAATAAATTCTCGGGTGTCCGAGGTCGAACCACAGGGAAGCGTACTAGTAAGTATAAGTTTATAAATATATATGAAAAAGAAAATAAACAAGATATTAGGGAATCAATAACAAAGAAAGTAAACAAGATATTAGAAAACAAAATAAACAAAATAACATAAAAGCAATTAAACAAGATATAAAAAACAATAAGAAAGGATGTTGAGGTTAGAGAATCCACTCTTGGTGTTATGCTAAGATTAATCTTGTTTTATTACACAATTGAAATCCACACATAAAGGAGGTTCCAATCGGAAGGTTTAGCAATTCAGTCCAAATTGTCCAACGTCCTTAGCATATGATATTATGTTCATTTGGTGTCCTCAAAACTCACAAAAAGAGTCCAAGCATTCCTTATGCCAAGGTATATGTCTACAACAAATCAAGGTTATGAAACCAAGCATTTATTGTGCCATTTTCATTGTCAATAATGAATCAAGATCCCTACTTTGCAAGTATGATTTTAAACCAAAAGAAAATATTATCTATACTAGTGTTTATAAATGATGATTCATTTTAGCTCATGTTTAAGAGACTAACCTTAGCATTTACCAAGAGCCTCACCTCATCACCTCAACAATATGATTAGCAATACATACTAGATATGAATAAAATGAAAAGAAATGTAAGAAGCATAAGTAAATAAAGAAAAAGAAAACTAGAGAAAGGAAAGAAGAAGAAAACTTAGAGAATTTTATTACAATGGCTAATATCCTACCAATGTATAATATATCCCAATACTCATCCAAGGCCCTCTATTTATACACATTTTGGAGGGCTAAATGACAAGAGACAAGCTTTACAAATTTCAAAGGTAGGTATAATAGGTGGGTGCATTTTTCTAACAATTTTCGTCATATTGTATGACAATTCTGATCAGCCAGCTTGATGGTCGATTTTGTCAATGTTGGAGGCTCGATCTGAAAACATTGTCTTCTATAAAAATATACCCCTATCAGTTACGGATCCATAGCCATTGGAATCAGCTCATTTGCTGATGTGGATAAGAAGATATGAGCAAAATACAAAAACATGTCAGCACAGACGTCATTGCACATCAGCCAACTTGATGGTCGATTTCACTAGGGAAAACGACTCCGTTTCAAGAAGTGTAAAACATGAAAAAGATAGATATGCCTCTTATCTTTGCACGGCTACAAATTTCAGCCTTATTGCTTCAGTGAAACTCGAGATATAGCTGATATGGTAAACGGTGTCGGAACTGGAACTGAACTGGATTTGCCTTTAATTCTAGTAATCTGAAATCACTCAAAGAAACTTGTGAAAAACACCAAATTACATAAAAATATAAAAGATCATAAACACAATTAGATTAAACAATAATAACTCGTATTTGACACAAAACAATAATAAAACATAACCAAAAACTATATAATTATACGAGTTATCATTTATCCTAAAGGAAAAAATAGTTATATATTTCATGTAATAATTTGTTAGTAATTGATATTTCTGAGCAATAATATTGATGTTAATAAAAATTACTAAATGTATTATATCCATTGTTATTTAAACGAGCATATGGAAAATACCTATTGTCTTAAGATAATAGATACTTGTTTTACACATATCAAACAGACAATTACTTACAATTCAGGTAAAAAAAAAAATAAGTAATTTCACACAATACTCACTTTAGGAACATTCTCTCTGTCTACTCAAATCATTTTTCCGTTCATTAATTTAAGGCTTAAATATAAAATTATCATATGTATTATATCTATTTTTTCATTTTGGTACTTAAAGAATTTAAACACCAAAACTTCAACATTCTTCTGATCTTTTCTGTGTTTAGCATATTCAATTGACTCGATTTTTGACCGTTCTCCTAATCTCAACTGTTTGGACACTAAAAAGACATCTACATTCTACACTAACCATATATAAATGAAGTTTGGTGTTAAAGTCAACAACTCCTCTAGAATTCTCTCATCTAGAATTCTCTCCAAACTTTATTATTTCTCTAGGTTTTTCTAAAATTTTCTTAAGTCTTCTTTCTAGAGTTCTCTCTAGATTTTTTATTGTTCTTTCTCTAGAATATTAAACCAACACACTAGAACATTCTAGGTTGGTTTAGTAACCAACATAGAAAGCTATAAATAGGGTGGGATGTAAGTTGTTAGATTAAGAGTGGTGTGTAGAGAAAAAAAGAAAGAAAAAGATTTGAGTGAAAGTTTGTGTGAGGTTGTCTCTATTGTTAGTTGTTGTTCACACCAATTGTATTTGGTCTTTTCTCATATTAATAAAAGAGTTGTTTTTCGGAAGTTACTGTAGCATCCCGAGATAAAGTTACTGTAGCAAATCGGTACTGTAGCACAAAACTACAATCTGTATCGAAGGTCAAAAATCAACAAATTGGTATCAGAGCTAGACAATCCTGAGGACCGGAGTATCAGAGTTGGACGATCTTGAGGACCAGAGTATCAGAGTTGGACGACCAGAACGGGACGATCCAGAGGACCAGCGTAAAGAGCGGTATGATCCAGAGGATTGGAATATCAGATCAGGATGGTCAGGGATCGTAGTATGCTCATCGGAGAAAAGACAAGAAGCCAGAAGTTTCTTGAAATCAGATGATCGAGAATTGTAATAGATCGAGTCGCGGAAAGGGCTATCTGAAGTAGTGTGAGAGCCATCACGAGAACAGGTGAAAAGGGCTACCTACTTGGAGTAGAGTGAGAGCCGTCACAAGAAGAAGTGAAAAGGGCTACCTACTATCAGAGTGAAAGCCACCGCGAGAAGACATAGCTAGACGGTCAGGGATCGGAGTACACATATCGGAGAAAGACAGTCTGGGACTGTGAAGATTATTGGTCTGGGACCAAGACGATCAGGGATCGTAGTTCGTGAGGATATAGAGACTGACAGAATACAACCTTGAGAAAAGTGAGGCACTCTCAAGTCAGAATGGAAGATTTTTCAAGTCCAATTGGTAAGCTCGAGAAGCTCAATAACAGCAATTATAATACGTGGAGTATTCGCATGCAATATTACATGCTCGGGCAAGATTTATGGGATATTGTTAACGGTGAAGCTTCAACACCACCAACTGATGCCGGAGAACTAAGAAAATGGAAGATCAAAGCCGGTAAGGCCATGTACGTGTTATCAGTCACCATTGAGGATGGTTTATTACAACGCATCAAGGATGCAAAGACACCGAAGGAAGCCTGGGACACACTCACAATGCTGTTCGCGAGGAAAAATGATGTTAGGCTCCAACAATTAGAGAATGAACTCCTGTCAATCTCGCAGCAAAATATGCCGGTAAGCGAATATTTCTCTAAAGTTAAAACTATTTGTGATGAAATTTCAAAATTAGATCCAGAAAATGCCATTACCGAAACGAGGATGAGAAGAATTATCATCCATGGCTTGCGACCTGAATACAACGGGATTGTTACTGCAACTCGTGGATGGAGCAAAGAACCAACTTTAACTGAGTTGGAAAATATCCTAGCCAATCAAGAGGCTTTAGATAACCAAATGTCTAAAGTCATGATAAAAGATTATGAGAAAGCCCTCTTTAGCAATAGAAGAGGTAAAGTTGCTATGAGCCAAGGAATAGAAGACATTGAAGTTCAAAACAAACAAGAAGCTTGGCAACGGAGGAGCTTTCAGCGAGGGGGAGCTCAAATTGTTCGAGATAGAGACGATAGCGAAAATGTGAGGTCTCATTGTCGAAATATTAAGTGTTTCAAGTGTGGCAAGCTTGGCCACTATGCTCGAGATTGTCGATATAGACAAGTGCAAGGCTATGCAACAGTGTTCTCACGACAGGAGCATAACTATGAAGAAGAATGGGATTTTGAGACAGCATTTACTATTGAAGAATGCGAAGAACTCGTATCTGGTTGCACCACCGAGTTAGAAGAAAATGTTCATGAAGACGAAGAAGAAATTGATTTTGAGAATATTCAACCAAGACAAGAGACAATTGAAGAGCCTTCAAAAGAAGAGAACGAGTCTCTGTTTCAATCACAAGAAAAGATTTTTGAAGATGAAAGGTTATTTCACGAAGAGGCGAAGAAGCTTGAAGATGATGTCAACATTGAGAAAGATGACAACGAGGTCATCGACACTGTTAAGACTTACAAAGGCGTGAAAGATATGAAGATCGATTGTGAAGTCAACAAATTAATGGTAGTTGACAAAGTCGAGTATGCCAAAGTCAGAGATAGGCTAGCAGAGAGAATCAAGAAGAACGAAGATAGAAATAGTGTTGAAGCAAAGACGGAAGTGAACAAAATCAAGAATCAAAAGAGAAGAGAGCAATCAACGAAAGATGAAGCAGAACTAATGATGCTGATGAATTTTAAGAAGAGAAAGAAAAAGAGAAGATATTTGATGCAAGATTTGATAAGTCCAGAAGACAGTCTGGAATGACAACCAAACCGACATCAAGAGAGTAGTTGTTGAGGGGGAGTGTTAAAGTCAACAACTCCTCTAGAATTCTCTCATCTAGAATTCTCTCCAAACTTTATTATTTCTCTAGGTTTTTCTAAAATTTTCTTAAGTCTTCTTTCTAGAGTTCTCTCTAGATTTTTTATTGTTCTTTCTCTAGAATATTAAACCAACACACTAGAACATTCTAGGTTGGTTTAGTAACCAACATAGAAAGCTATAAATAGGGTGGGATGTAAGTTGTTAGATTAAGAGTGGTGTGTAGAGAAAAAAAGAAAGAAAAAGATTTGAGTGAAAGTTTGTGTGAGGTTGTCTCTATTGTTAGTTGTTGTTCACACCAATTGTATTTGGTCTTTTCTCATATTAATAAAAGAGTTGTTTTTCGGAAGTTACTGTAGCATCCCGAGATAAAGTTACTGTAGCAAATCGGTACTGTAGCACAAAACTACAATCTGTATCGAAGGTCAAAAATCAACATTTGGTTGATTATTTAACACAAATTAACCATTTCTAGAATTTAATTCCTACCAAAACAGAAGGCAAAAGGTAGAGAGAGGGATAAAAAAGGGTTTTTTTTTTTTTTTGCCAAATGCAAAGTGAAGGATAAAAAAGGTTCACAGAACAATTACTCTATCCACACTATAAATATAATTCGGTCTTCAACTTTTTATAAATATATATTCAAATAAATGAGATTATACTTTTAAAGATCTTGCTAATGAATGCCTTAAGGCACTTTTTAAGATTACTATATAGTAATATCTTTATTTAATTCATTGAAAATGACGAATAAAATTATTAATTTTTGCATTTAATATTATGTTATTACTATAAATAATATATTAACTAATCTTAAAAAATGTCATTAAGACACTCGTTAGAAAAATCCTATTTTTAAATCAAGTATATAAATATGAGTTTCACTAACAATTGCCCTTAGGACATTTTTTTTATATTAGTTAATATATATACTATTAATAGTAATAGCATTTTGTTAAATAGAAAAGTTAACAACTTTATTTATCATTTTTAATTTATTGATTGAAGATATTATTATATTTAATAATTTAAAAGAGTGCTCTTAGAACACTCGTTAAAAAAATCCTATAAATATAAATAAAAGTAATACTAATATTCTTTTTGAATGTACACAAGTTTTTATTAAATTTTATTGAATATCGAATATTGGTTTCTATTTTTAAATCAAGTATAACATGGTCTTTCGTGAATGAAAGAGTATTGGAAAGAACACAAGATAAAGTATTACATGTAAACTTTAATTCGTAATTCCCAAAATAAACTATATATATATATATATTGTACTTGGTATTATTTTATTAAATTCATATAGTAGTAGTATTAATGAGACGTACGAGGGATAGCAACATTCTCTCATTTTTATTTATTAATTTATTATCCTAACAAATATTTTATCATTAATTTTAATCTTAATACTACAATAATTAATTTCATCATCATTGTTATTTTCGATCAATCTATCCAAATAAATCCTCAATTGCTACCCACGATATATATATATATATATATATATATATATATATATATATATATATATTTCCCCCACTTCAAAGCTAACCGAAACTAAGCAGACGCAGCAGCAGTTTCCCCCTCGCCACCGCTACCATTGCTGGATGTCCACCCAAACTCTCAACTCCACAATGTTCGATCCTAAGGGCCGAGCTGTGGGCGGAACCGAGAACAGCTGGTGCCGTGCGGTGCTCGGTGGCACTGGCATAGCCGTCTTGGCCATCCTTTCTTCCAAAAATCCCGACATTTCACGCCTCCGAAATGCCCTTCACAAGCTACAAAATTCCCACCCAATTCTTAGGTCTAGGCTCCATTACAATCCTGGTTCAAACACTTTCTCCTTTGTTACGTCTCCTTCTCCTTTCATTCAAATCAAGTCCTTTAACCATTCCACAACTTCTAACATCCTTGAAAATCTTTATAGCCAAGGAACCCAGAATGTTTCGCCCTTGCATTTGATTCTTGAACATGAACTTAACCAAAATGCTTGGACTAGTTCTCATAATCCGAATAATTACCCTTCATTTAGCACCAAAAATGACGTGTTTTTTGCTAGTGTTTACGCTTTGCCTGGTGCAAGGTGGGTGGTGGTGCTCCGCCTGCATGCCTCCGCATGTGACAGGACCACGGCGGTGTCGTTGCTGAGAGAGTTGTTGACGTCAATGGGTAATGAAGAAGAGGAAACAGGGTCGCAGCAGGGTCAAAAGGAAATTATGATGAACAAAGGAGAGGTTAGTTTGGCGATTGAAGATCTTATTCCTAAGGGGAAAGCTAAGAAAACTCTTTGGGCAAGGGGAGTGGACATGCTTGGCTACTCTGTTAATTCTTTTAGGCTGACAAATTTAAAGTTCAAAGACACAAAATCACCCAGATCGACTCAAGTAGTGAGGTTGCTGATTAGCCCTGATGACACTGAGAGGATCTTGGCTGTAAGTAATTTGAAGCATACAAATTTAATCAAGTTTTGAAAGATTCCCAACTTTTGCCTTGTAAATTGAGACTCAAAAATCAAAATTGAAAATTTCAGGGTTGCAAGGCAAGAGGGATTAAGTTGTGTGGAGCATTAGGAGCAGCAGGGCTGATTGCTGCACACAGTTCAAAATGCTGTTCAGATCATCAAAAGAAGAAGTATGGAGTTGTAACACTCACCGATTGCCGCTCAATTCTTGAACCTCCTCTCTCCAATCACAATTTCGGTAAGCAAATAATAAAATTTTATTGCCAAAAAAAAATCTTGAAAATCTTCCTTCAAACACCATGGGATTCTATTTGAAATGACTTTAACTTGTCAAAATAAAATCGAAATTTCATGTCATCAGTCGTATTATCATACGCTAGTTAGACTTGGAATAAGACCTCCATTGTACACTTCCCATATATATTTTTTTATATTTCAATCATTAATTTGGATCTGAAATAGATATTTATGCCGGAGTTTGGCCTTGGTATATTTAGGGATGACAAAACCAGATTTGATCGATGGATTTCGTATCTATTCTCTCCGAATAGAGAGAGCTTTTTTTTTTTTGAAGAGCGAGGGCAGGGTGGAGCGGGACAGTTTTGGTTAATGCTTGCTTCGCTCCATTCTGCCCCTCTCGACTTTTGAAATTACTATCTTACCCTTTAAAATATTTTATATTTTTTTCTTATATTTCTAGTATATATATTAGATATATATAGTAAAAACATATATATATATATATACTAATATTTTATATATATACTTTCAATATATATATGTATATTATATATATTAAAGAATTTTATATACTAAAATTATGTTTATAAATGAATTATAATATAATTTTGTATATTATAAAATTAATAAAAATTAGGATGTTGCGGAGTGGAGTATCATAGAGCAGTTATGGATGTAACCGACATTTACAGAGGTAGATGTTTTCAACATCCATGCAAGAGAGACGAAAGTGGATAAAACAATTCTCGTCCTCGCCCCACTCCATTGCCATCTCTAACTATATTTATGGAGAATCGATCAGATAACAATTCATAGCTGAGCCTACCAACGACCTTCTTTTTTCCTTATTTGTTTGATAGAAACCAATAAGGCTGGTCAATTGATAGAGCACAGTAAGGCAATGTAGGCTGCTATCTTCAATGGTTCAACTTTTTTATTAGGAAGAGAAAAAGACGAAACACCGAAGTTGCATGTCGAATTTGAAGTTTAATTCAGTTTGGTTTATATAATTATTTTTAGAGTTTATTTGGATAGACGGTGAGATTGAAAATAACGATGATGGTGAGATTAGTTATTGTAGCAGTGAGATTATGTAGGTATCGTAACGGTAAGATTAAAATCAATGGTGAAATATATGTTTAAATGCAAAAGCAGCGATAATGGTGATATTAAAATCAGTGGTGAAATATGTGTTTAAAATCAATGGTGAAATACGTGTTTGGATGCAAAAACAACGATAACGGTGATATGAGAATAATAATAATCATTAAGGACATTATATAAGAGTGTATTGATAAATTATCTTTATATATTTTCATAATATTTAAAATTTAAAATTTTAACATATACTATTTTATATATTTGTTTAAATATTTTAATTAATTAATTAACTTATTTATAAATATATAAATTTATTTATATTAAATGAATAAAAAATTTAAATATAAAATTAAAAAATAAAATAATTTTAAAATAATAAAAATAAAAATAATAAGAAAGGGATTAAAAAGACGAGTCTAGCTTCCCTCCATTACTTTTCAGTCAATTGCTTTCCAATATATGATTAATTACCATTCACATGTATGATTTTTACAATTAATAAGTGAGTCCTACACATGTGAATGATAATGATAGGTGTATTGAAAGAAAAAAAGACATAAAAAATAATGAACTGAATCTTAATCTTAAAAAGATTTTTTATCATCCTTCAATTTCCAACAAAAGGGGCAGTGAGTTTGTAATTGCACTGAAGTGCATTTGGATGAACCTCTTGTGCAACTAGCCTTAAAAAAAAAGGCAAAAAGGTGGCAGAAAATGTATGGATTCCATCGCATTGTGGTGTGTGATGGAATTCATACGCATTCTTACTGCGATCTTTTTTTATAAAAAAAAAGAGTTACATGACTTATAAATTTCATGCCAATTAAGGTAAGCAATTTCCTTAATGCAACTCTAAAAATTTTGTAGGATTTTACCACTCAGCTATTCTAAACACGCATGTCATTAAGGGAGGAGAGAAGTTTTGGGAGCTAGCAAAGAAAATGTACACAGCATTTACAAACTATAAGAACTGCAACAGGCACTTGTCAGACATGGCAGACCTGAATTTCTTGATGTGCAGGGCCATGGAAAACCCCGGCTTGACCTCTTCCTCATCCTTGAGAACATCTTTAATATCAGTGTTCGAGGATACTGTGATTGATGAGTCCAATGACCAGCAAAAACTAGTTGGCGTAGAGGACTACATGGGCTGTGCTTCTGCTCATGGCATCGCCCCCTCCATCGCCATTTTCGACACTGTACGCGACGGGCGGCTGGATTGTGTTTGCGTTTATCCTTCACCATTGCATTCAAGGGAGCAAATGCTGGAGCTGGTTGATACTATGAAGTGCATTCTTGTGGGTGCAGGGAAGAATAATAATGCTGATGAAAATGAAAGCTAGAGGCTCAGGTCAGGTGAAATTAGACCTAATAATTCGTGTATTTGTATCGTGTTCGTATATTTTTTTTTGTCATAATTGTTTTTTTTTTGTATCGTGTTGTATTTTAATTATTATTTTTGTATCGTATTTATGTTCAATGAAAGCTTTAAGTTATAGACTATAGCTTATAAATGTTGGTGTTGCCCAATCTCTATAGGTTCTTTAAAGCCCAAGAGCTACCCATGGCCTTTAGAAAATGGTCAGCTTGGTTCCTTAATTGTGGGCTGTGGTTGTCCCCATTTGCAAATTATAATGTTCCCACTTGCTTCCTTTGCTTAAAAAATTTAGATCAATTACAATTAATAGTAGTTGAAGAATATTGGATAGAATTAAGTTTATGTTTTTAGCCAAAAAAAAGAAATAACTATATAGATATTTTAAGAATTCTTGCATATTCTCTATACTAGCATTTTTATTTTTTAATTTAAATAATTATTAGTCGATTGGTTCGACCAGTTAATTTGATTTTAATTTATTATGTATGCATTTAGATTTAAGATCCATTTTATTTGGAAATATACTTTAGAGGATTTTCCTTTTTTTTTTTCATCCAAAAAAGTTTCACACATTTTTAATGTTTGAAAAAATGTAAATATGTTACACTTAATTTCACTTTCAAGGCCTACATATGAACAAGCAAAAGGGATATCATGAAAGTTTAATTTCAAGATGTCGAGAGAAAGTAGAAGAAATGGTCATCAAATTCCTTTATATTTTTTCTAACATTTTTATCCTTATTCATAATATAATGCATAAATATCAAACTTAAAAGGCCGATTTCAAAGCCTCCCTCCCTAAAATTATTGAACCAAATTAATGTTCAAGTAAAACCATTTTCTAGCTCTCAAGTTTTTAAGAAGTTTTCTCCACCAAGGTTGTGGCAGCTTTCTCATGTTTAATCCATTTATATTGTTGAAACCTCTTGGCAATTAGAAAGCGACTATGACATATTCACATGTCATAGAGTAAAATTATAAATATGAAGAAATGGATAAGATATTGTCATATTGAAATTAATGAGCATTCAAACTACACAAAATCATAACTTGATCTGAGCAAGCATTCAAATTAAGCTGCATTATTAGCACTAATTAGTTCAAAATTTCAAATTTTCAAAATTCTTCTTTCATTTTTTCAACTCCGACGTAATTTTAGAAGTATTAGTTATGAGTTTTTTTTTTTAAATTCATTTGGATTTTCGATGGAAAACATTCTCATCACATGAAACTGTTGTTTTATGATTGAATCTTTAATAAAATGGTAATAACACTTGTTATGCTTGTTTTGATGGTTGACCCGTTTAGAAAAAACATGAAAATCAATGTTGATGTGCTAATTTCATTTGCTTTGCAATAATTCAATTCGCTAATGTTATCATGTGCTTTTGAATATTGGTTAATGTGATATTTTAGGAAAAATAAATATTAGTGTTTGGCAGAGTTTGATTTTTCGACTATGTATAAAAGAGGAGTGATATGTGTAAAATTAATTAAATTTATATTGTTTTAAAATTTTAGTATACGATTAATATTTTAATAAATTGATCATCAAATTTAATAATATAATTATATTCGTTGTGCACGTAAAATTTCGAATCGATCCGATATTTTTATCTTATCGATCGAGAATATTATTTTTTTATATATATATTTAACAATTGAAATTTTTTAATGTTAAAAAATAGTTAGATATTTTTAACCTACTCAAGATTTGATGTATATAATTTACATAAATAGAGTATAAAATACAATATTCAGATTAAACAAATATAAACTATATAAAAAATTATGAAAATTTGTTAAACTAAATTAATAAAATATTTATATTGGATCTTTCCTCTTTATAAAATATTTATTTATGATTTTCATGACATTTGTAAAAATACGTGTCTACTTGGTTTAAGCGATATTATTAAGAATTCATAGGAATCTTTTAAATTCGTAGTAATGTATGCATAGGAAAACAAAAAAGGTTGAGGTTGGGAAGGTTTTGGTAGTTTACTGACATTATTAAATTAAACAAGTGAAAGTGTGAAATTTGATTAATAATATATATATTTTACAAAGGAGGTCGTAGTTTAAGAATAAGAGAAGAGGTTGTAGATATTGAAATTCGAATTTAAATTTGTCGGATGTCATATCTTAAAAATAATTGCATGAACCATATGAGCTAACCTTCCGATTCATTAATAATATTATTTGAGAGATGAGAGATTGGATCTCAACTTTTTTATCCATGAAAAAGATAATGGTTTAATAAAAAAATTTACATTTTGTTTGAAGGGTAATAACAAAATCACAGTCTCAATTAGGGGTGAGCGTTCGATCGAGTCGAGTCGAGTGAAAAAAATTCGGATTAATCGAGTTGACGAGTCCTATTTTGTCAACCAAACTCAATTTGAAATTTTTGAGAATCGAGTCGAGTTAAAACAAATTCGAGTCGAGTCGAATAATTTATTCGAGTTAAAATGTTATCTTGTAAATGTTGATTGACTAGATCATGTTACTGTTATCTTGTAAATGCATGTATATCCATCTTTTTTTTTTGTTATATCTTTTCTTATAAATATAACTATCAAATACTTGCCATACTAAATAAATAACCTACTATTGACTTTTAAGAAAAGAGAATTCATTATCTTTTGAATTTTATCGTTTGGTTAGCTTGGTAATGTGCATGATATCAACCAAAAGCTTCAATCTTTAACTGAATGAAGCATTGAGTGATAGCCTTCCCCTTTTGAAACCCAAAAAATTCAATGAAACTTTCAATCTAGACCTGTCAATTTCAAAGGGAAAAAAAATGAATGATCAAACATTAAGACAATAAGTATGCAGTTAACAGCTCATGTGGATTTATTTTTCTACTGAATGGTGACAAACAACAAAAATAAATGACCCAACAAAAATGGGCTAAAGAGTAAAAAGGGAAGAAGAAATAAGGAAAACGCAAAATCCAAGCTTAGTATCAAACTCAAATGAGTAAAACGACGTCGTATAAAAATATCTTATTCGGATTTTCGAGTTATTCGAGTTGTATAAATCAAATCCTAGCTAAACTATATAACTCAAATTACTTAGTCGAGTTGATCCGAAAATCCGAATAACTCTAATAAACCGAACTATTTAATTCGAAATTTGAATTTTTTTTCGGTTTTTTCGAGTCGAGTCGGATTTTGCTCACCCCTAATCTCAATAGAGTAAAGTGATAGAATTTTAATTTAAAAAATTTGATTCTTAATTTTAAAAAAATAATTAATCTTTTTTATTTTCTCTTTCTACATTATCCTTTGTCCTATAGCATTATGGCAAGCTCCTTGATAGTATCTTAAAGTTTAATTAACTTGGATTTTTCCAATCACCTGTGAAAATGACATTACCTAATGTTTGGTGAAAGAAATTTGAAGTTAAAATAAGCATCTAAATCATTAAAATTGAGTTTTTTTTTTATTTTTTTTATTTTTTAAAATGAGATTTAAATATTATTACATATTTTATTTTTAAAAATTAAAATTTAAATATACTTAAAAAAATGTGTTATCATATTAATTTGACTTGTGAATTTAAAAATTAGCGCTAGTTTAACATTACTGTTAGAAAATGTTTGAGTTGAAAAAAAACTTAGGTTGAAAAAAAGTGTGTTTAAAAAGTGTGATAAAAAAGTGTGGTTTAAAAACTTTTAAGTATTTGGTATTGCTGTGAAAAAATATTGTAGGAAATTGAAATGTCAAAAAAAGATATGTTTAAAATAATAAAAGTATATAGATGTGAGGATAATAAAGTCATTTTATCCAAAAGCTATATTTTTTTGGCTTTTTGGGTTGGTTTTCAAACCATGGTTTCAATAGTAAAAGCTAATTTTTTTTACCTGTTTAATATTGCGTTTGCAGTGAAAAATAATTTTTGACCTCAAAAACTGTGTCAGAAGCAATGTTAAATAAAACCTTACACTAATAATAAAAAAGTCAATTTTTTTAAAAATTAAAAAGAAAAAGATAGAGGGTAGAATTTTAATCATGATAAATGTCGTTTCGTTATCGTGATTCCTAATATATAAACAATTCATTCCAAATTCATATAAAAAAGATGAGATTTCCTATCTCTTATTCCTCACATCGAGGCAACTAAAAAATCCTAAAAAAAGTGGTACCGACTCCATAATTTAATTTATTTTGTACATACATGGATAATATTAATAGGGAGATTAAACTATTGAAATTAGTAATGAAAAAAAAAAGGTACTATTACTGCTTGTTACATGTAACATCTAAACCTAAATTATAGTTTGATTAAATGCCAAAACTTTGGGCATCAAGTCAAAGAAAGAAAACAAATTTGTTGAGGGTTCTACCATGAGCTCCTTAAAATAGGTTTTTGGTAGGCTCCAAGATTAGAAAACTTGAATAGCAGGTTATCAGGTTACTAATTTTTACATATAAACATGACCAAAATTACATATAAACATGACAATTTACATATAAACATGACAAACATGATAAATTACATATAAACATGACAAATTACATATAAATATGACAAATTACATATGACAAATTACATATAAACATGACAAATGACAAATTATATATAAATATGACACATTACATATAAACATGAGAAATTACATATAAACATGATAAATGACAAATTACATATAAACATGACAAATTACATATAAACATGACAATTAACATATAAACATGACAAATTATATATAAACATGACAAATTACATATAAACATGAAAAATTACATATAAAGATGATAAATTACATATAAACATGACAAATTACATATAAACATAACAAATTACATATAAACATGACAAAATGACAAATTACATATAAAGATGACAAATTACATATAAACATAACAAATTACATATAAACATGACAAACATGAAAAATTACATATAAACATGACAAATTACATATAAAGACGACAAATTACATATAAACATGACAAAATGACAAATTACATATAAAGATGATAAGTTACATATAAACATGACAAATTACATATAAATATGACAAATTACATATAAACATGACAAAATGATAAATTACATATAAAGATGATAAATTACATATAAACATGACAAATTACATATAAACATAACAAATTACATATAAACATGAAAAAATGACAAATTACATATAAAGATGACAAATTACATATAAATATAATAAATTACATATAAACATGACAAAATGACAAATTACATATAAAGATGACAAATTACATATAAACATGACAAATTACATATAAACATAATAAATTACATATAAACATGACAAACATGAAAAATTACATATAAACATGACAAATGACAAATTACATATAAACATGATAAATTACATATAAACATGATAAATTAAATATAAATATGATAAATGATAAATTACATATAAACATGACAAATTTGTAATTTTAAATCTTTTGTAAAAATTAAATTAGAAAAGAAATACATATTTAATTAATATAATGCATGCATCAATTAATTTAAATATTGGGTTAATAAAAATTTCATATAGACTATCAATTTTTTTTTTTACATCTAATGGAAGTTAATTAGAAAACACTCGCATATAAAATTTTGCAAATGATGCATTGACAAGTTAAATTTTCTAGTCTTTTACTTTGGATATTGGGATAATAAGAATTTCATATAAGTATTATTTTCTTTACTTTGGTGATAAAAACAATATAAAACATCCATGCTAGAAAAGCAGTTGTTTTGGAGTGTATGGATTCGTAACTCAACATGCATTTTATTTTCATGCATGTACAAAATAACAATAATCTTTAATTTATGACAAATAATTCATCCGTATATATTTGCCTTCAATTAACACATGAAATTAATATAATTTAATTTCGATGCAAAATTTCAATCCATAAAATTAAACATTAGTAAAATTTTGATTTTAATCTTTTTATATTGCTGCAAAAATTTTATTTATGAGAAGAAAAAAAACCTCAAACTTTCAATCCATAAAATTAAACATTAAAAGATATTGTCATGTATTTATGTAATTGAAAAAAGGGAATCAAAAGTTGTCATGTATTTATGTATTTTTTTTTACATATAAACATGACCAAAATTACATATAAACATGACAAAGTATATAAATCATTAAAGGATATTGTCATGTATTTATGTAATTGAAAAAGGGGAATCAAATGACTGAAATGCACTTTAATTTGACACAATTTTCCTTGAAATCAATTATTATACCAAAATTCATTAACTTATAATACATTTTAATTTTCCTAACTTTTCTGAGAAAATCTAATCTTGGACTACAAATATCCATGATTCTAGAAAATGTTTTACTTATTTATTGACTATTAGTGTCCATAATGGAAGTGTAGCAAGGACCACATATAAAAAAAAAAAAATTACTATTCTTTTTGTCAATTGATAAACATAAGAGGAAGATGAGAGCAAGAAAAAATGGTTGTTGCATTAATTAATTGATAGCCATTTAATTAGTTTTACTACATTTTTTACATTTATATACTTAGTTTTAACCTTTAAATAACACATTTTTCATATTTAATTTGAATTATTAGTAAATTATAAGTATATAATGTTTATATATATATAAGTAATTTATAAGCTCCACAAGTTTATTTTGTTTTTTTACACTAATGGTTAATTTTAGTTTTGCATGAATGCTGACAATTTTCATCTTGCAAAATATCTAAGAAAACATTCTTGCTCATTTTAGTCAACAATTTTGACAAGTCACAAGTTTATAGAAGAGTTTCATCAATCAACAAGTTTATATAAGCATACAATGTTTGTATTTATTTCAATGCAATGTTCAGATTGATACATGTGACAACAGTTAATTTTACAACTCATTTGTTGTGGTCTCAGTATTAAATTTTACAACTTATTTGTGGTAAGAAAAATAAAATAGAGCATCCCTCAATATGATGCCTTGAATCATGCTTACTGCCTGACTATTTTTCACTAGAAGTCGTGTGATAACTCTGTCAACTGCACCTACTGTAGTATGATCAGAATCACTGTCTACACCAAGAATATGAATCAACAAGGAAATATAAGTTTTCCTATAATGAAACCAAAAAACGGAAAAACACTTTTTTAACATAACACACAAGACAATCAAAAAATGAATTTTCATTAAAGAAAAAACATCTAAAACTAGCATCAAGCATAAGCATAAGCAGCTAGTGACTTCTTCCTTTCCTTTCCTTCCTTGGAGGTTTCCTATGCTCTGTGACATCTAAAGCCAGGAAAAAGAGAAAAAACAAAACTTAGGAAAGCAATAATAGTTATAATAATGTAAAACCAAAATCAATTTAGGATATGGAATTGAAGCTAAATTATTTACCTGCTCTTCCAAGTTGCATTCAATTTTCTGTTTCCATGATAAAACTCGAGAAGCCTGCATGAAAAAAATACATGTAATATATTCAAGCAACAATCTGGCAGCAAAGCATAGTTAACTGCAAAAGTTTATAATGCCAGGCTTTAACTAACTAGCTGTAATTGGTGATCACTACTTTCACTAACAACACTTGGATATGTGAGCTCTCCAAATTAGAAGTAGGAGGAAAGGGATAAACCAAATATAAAGGCATTGAAAGCATAATTCCAGACATAGCTAAAAGCCTAAAACGTTAAAAGATAATCAAGCATCCATATTCTCTAAACTAGTCACAAATTATTAGTAAACTATAAGTATATAATGTTTATATATATATATATATATATATATAAACCAAATAAAAGTAGTTTATAAACTCCACAAGTTTTTTTTTTTACACTAATGGTTAATTTTAATTTTGCATGAATACTGAATATTGAACTCTTGCACAATATCTAAGAATTTTCAGGTTCTCAATAGGTACGATCTATGTTACATAAATCAAAATCACATTCAAATTTACTCAATGTAACTATGGAGGAGGAAAATTCAGAAAAAGAAAACATTCTGGCCATTTTAGTCGACAATTTTGACAAGTCACAAGTTTATAGAAGAGCTTCATCAATCAATAAGTAAACTCCCACATATAACTTTTTGGATTTATTTCAATGCAATGTTCAAATTGATACATGTGACAACAATCAATTTTACAACTCATTTGTTGTGGTCTCGATATTAAATTTTACAAATTATTTGTGGTAAGAGAAATAAAATGAAGCATCCCTCAATGTAATGCCTTGAATCATGCTTCCTGCCTGAGTATCTGCCACTAGAAGCCGTGTGATAATTCTGTCACCTGCACCTGTTATCACACGGCTTGAATAATTCTGATCATACTACAATCTTGAATAATCTTGAATTTTAAATTCAAATTTAGCCCAACCCTATACCATTAAGTTACCAATTTCACACTCATCCACTAAGTAGAGATAAGACATGGAATTTTAAATTAGAAAGAAAACACAAAGGAGTATATATTGCCAATCTTGAATAATCTTTAAAGTCAATTATTCACAAAGAAAATTCAACTAATAACATTGAGAGTTTTTAAATTAAAATAAGACCATATTCATCATATAATAATATTAAGATTTTATTTAGATGAAATAAACATATAAAATCTTATTTAAATAAAATAGTACAATTAAAAAATATATATTATTTTAATCAATAAAAAACAAACAGAAGCACTGACATGATTTAAATGGCCACATAAGAAATAAACAAAAATAAAGCAATTGGTCCACAATCCACAAGCATTATTATTATTATTATTATTATTATTATTATTATTATTATTATTATTATTATTATTATTGTTATGAGGTTAAATTGAGAAGGAGATGATTGTGTGTTTTGTGGTAATTAAATAGAGAAGCTAAGGTAGTGTATAAGATTATCAATGTGGAAGTTAACAATGATGCTTGGCTTCAGGCATTGATGTGTTGTTGAATTAATTAATATTGTAATTAAAATAATGGTGAATGGTATTCTAACTAAGTAGGTAGGTAGGGTAGGAGCATGCAGTAGTATGAGGCTACGAGCTAGAATTGCAAAAGAAAGAGAAGCCAAAGGAATATGTATTAGAATAGATTTAGATCCATGTTATATATTGTGGGTAATGTGAAAGACCGTCAGAGGCAAATACCATGATGCAACATCACACTATAATAAGAAAACATATGCTAAATCAATTCAAATAATGAAGATTCGGCAAGCATTACAGTCCTTACAAAACTCAAATCCAGAATCATGAGGCAATTAGGAAATATGAATTCATTGTTGTAAACACAAATTCATTCGAGTATACCTACCTTATCAAAGTCATCACCACCCAAATGTGTGTCTCCAGATGTAGAGAGCATCTCAAAAACTCATCACCAACCTTAAGCACTGTAACATATTAACAAATAGACAATCAAACATTTGCTGGTATCTTACCAATAAAAGATAAATGAAGTCACTCAACATGCAGATAAATAGTTTCTCAACTAGCCAAGATACCTGAAACGTCAAAAGTACCACCTCCAAAATCAAACAAAGGATGGTTTCATTGTTCTTCTTCTTAAACCCATATGCCAGAGAGGCAGCAATAGGTTCATTGATAATCCGATAGAACTTCTAACCCAGCAAATCGACCAGCATCCTTTGTTGCTGTCTGTTGGGAATCATTGAAGTAAGCAGGGACGGTACAACAGCTTTGGTCACTTTATCGTTCAAAAACTTTGAAGCATCATCAACAAGCTTTCTCAAAACCTATATCCAAAAGTAGAAATAACCAATTAGCGATAGAAAGATTCTAAATAACTAAGCAGCTTACATGAGAACTAGAAAACCTTTATTATCTTCATGGATACCAAACTGAATAGGCGCAACAATCACTGTGTAAGCCCTCAAAAAGAAAGAGAGATCTTATAAGCTGTTTCACACAAAAAAACCACAGGATTACAACTCTTTTTCTCCTTTTACATGTAGAGGATGACATATAATGCCCGCTAGAACTTAATAACCAGAGATTTTATATTAATAAGCGCATCAAACTGTATCAAATAAGGCATCAATAAACAAAATCCAGTAAGTATAATCCATTGCACAAAACTGCTTTAATTTAGTAACATCTAAAACCACATAATAGCAAAAACTGTCATCTAGGCCTAACATAGAGCCACACTATGTACCGCAACTAGACACAACAAACAAGGAAATAAATATATCCAATTTCCAATGAGACCCAAAACCCTAATTCCATTCCTAACATAGGCCACCCACACCACAATGGACCGATACAACAAATTTCATGATAGATATTACCAATATTCCACATTCCACAGCTAATTGAAAGGAATGAAAACTGAATTTAATATTCAAATGTTTCTAATTGATAAACTAAAAAGAACTCTAATAAAAAAATATTACATGCCTCCAATTCATAGATTATCTCAGTCGCATTGTAAAACTTCTCAACACGCCGCTCCTTTCATCTCACCACAACAGCTGCAACTTTCGCCGCAGTCATCGCGGACGCAAACGATCGGAATGCAAATTGAACATTAAACTAATTCCTCTCTTTATCTTTCTCTAGATTTTCCTTCCTTCCCTCTCCCTCCTCTTAACCGCTGGGAAAGATTTTCGATTCCAAATAAATTTCAATCTCAATTCCCCGATTTCTACTTCAAATTTCCTCAAAAAATCTGATATTCACAAAAATATACATAACAAATCAATATAAAACAACAAATTAAAAAAAATCTCCATAAATTTAACATTTTTCTCTTTTTTCTCTCTCAATGATCTGAGAAAGATCTCGAAATGGTAATAACAGAATCCAACTTCTCTCACTCATAAACAAAATCAAAAATTAAAAATCTTTAAAATAAATTTACCTCTTTTTTCTTTCACTTTTTCCTTTCCTTTTTCCTCTGAGCTTTCTCTTACTAGATTTTTTTCTTGGAGTGTCAAAAAATGAGGCGGAGACGTGACATTGTGCAATTTGAGTGGTGGGTTTTTATAAGATGAGGGTCGTTAGATTCCATTTTGGGGTGTGCTTGGGAGTTTTCTCATATTTGGGGTTTGGATTGTTCAGAAGGAGAAATCGAAGGGAGGGTTTTCAAAATTTGGAATTTGGGTTTTTCAGAGGAAGAAATCAGGAGGTGAGGATTATTAGAAAATAAAAAATTTAGGTTTGGATGATTTTAAAAGGGAGAGAGCTAGGTTTGTCTTTTTTTCATCTACCGAGTTAACTGGTTATATAATTTGTTTTTTTTTATTTGTTTTAACGGTTCAGATGAACCATTATATATCTAACGGCCACATATTGTTGGAGCCTACCAAAAGCCTATATTAAGAGACTTTTTTTAGAATTTTCTCTATATAATACAAATTATTAACGTATCAAAGTTTATATAAATATAAAATACCTTAAACATGTTTATGACACGACAAAATATACGAACACGACACGGATACACGAATACTAGGTCTATTCTCAACGTCCTCTTGAAACTGTCCAGTCTGACCCATGATAACACTGGAATCTACATAAGCCTGCATAGAATAGCAAATAATTAGAAAGACACAAGAAATCCATTTTTTTTCTTTTGCAGCTAAGTGCCCCCTCCCACCCACTTCATTATTTGTTTCTTACTTTATTTTTTCTTTTCCATCAATTTCAATCAGAAAATAACCTCTACATTGATACATGCAAAACCATCCTACTGACAGAATGTGCAAGCAGGTGCTAATGGTAATTTAATCATTGTTACAGACCAAGGACCCAACATAAAAAGTGCCAATGTGGTCTTACACAACTAACACACCTAACCTAGTAAGCTGTCAAAACCTAAAGGCATCCAAATTAACATGTCCCAATTTTAATGGGGTAAACTGAGTGATTGCATGTTTGAAATAGAGAAGGGAGACTCGAGTAGGTAAATCAGAATTTGACAGGTCTACCTCCCTTTCAAATAAACAAACTGAAAAATTGTTGGTTGAAGCTTCATAAAACATAGGAACACAGGAACAGAGCAACCTAACATAATCATTTCACATAAGAATATGATAAAATAGATTGAAAAAGATTGACCCACTAACAGAATGTGTCAACTAATCTGTCTTTTCTTTCTGAGTTATTTACAAATCTTTGACTTCTAACTAAGTATCAGCTGAGACTAATAAAATCTCAAGGTGAATTTCAGATGCTTATCCTAGTAAACTTAACCTATACTGTTACAATTGGAAGCAGCATAAAATCTAGTATTAGCTACTCAAGCCAGCTGTATAAGCAGTCTATAAACTTAGTAGAATGAGACAGAGAAGAAGTATTTGTTCTTGGACATTCAGATGAGTTAAGATGTCATCAACAATCAGTTTTGTCATGAATTAGATTATGCACCAGGCATCTAATTAAGTCTTTAGATTTAGATACATGTTAGCAACCAACATATAAATGGGCCTCTTTGCTATAAGGTCGGGATAAGCAACCAACATATAAATGAGCCTCTTTGCTATAAGGTCGGGATAAGACAGTGAGATCAACTATTTTTAATGTTTGTGAGGTGAACTCAGCCTATCTATCGAGGAAAAACAGTTTTCTTCACTCTCACTAAAGCAATATAACTACAAGCAACATTATAAAGTCGAGACTTTAGAACTAAAGCAATATAACAAGCATTCATTAACTTAAGGTGTATCCTAATCAAACTCCATGGAGATTTTACAGTGGTACTCTTGTTATGTGTTATCAAGTTCTGCGTAGATGAACATTATATGATAGGAAACATCATGAATTGACAAGCCATGGATGCTAATGAGTGGTATATTTTTATCACTATTACCATTTTTGAATAAGCTAAAAATCAAAGTCTTTTACCATTCTTATTCACTCATTTCTGTGTCTAACTAGCATGACAAACTTCCAAACTCTATTGAAAGATTTATTCCCATAAAAACGGCAAGGTGTAAAAACTAAATTAGCCATAAATACCATTGAAAAAGAAACAAAAAATAGCCCATCATTTCATACCCCTAAAAGCCTTCAAATGCCATTCAAGACACAAAGTAATAGATAAAAGTATTATTAAAAAAACCCAAAAACAACATAACAAGAAGGATTAACATAGCCTCATTCTCCAATATTTTTTTCACTTTGACTTAAAATTTTCACTCTTTTTTATTTTTCTCTATTTCACCTGAAATGGAGCTCAAAATTTAGGAATTTCCAAAGTAAAATTGCAATTTTACCTGACAAAGGTTAACATCCGGTGCCCAAGTAAGCCTTTTCGATTTGGGCAATCCTCGCATATTTACAGATCGCAAAAATACAATATATTATCTTAAGATAAAAATCTCTCAAAAATGCTCCTTTTCCAATCATCGATTTTAGGGTTCGATCGATTATAACCCTGACTCCAACACTACTGTCCCAAAAGAAGAAAAAGTCTCAATCGTTAAATCAAACTACCTGTTTCGAAAACCCTAATTATAAGATAAACAAATAACTAATTAGGGGTTTGAGAACTTGGGTTTGGGTTTTGGTTTGAAGAAGGAACTTCAGTTGTTGATAATGATGAAAGGGCTTTGAAAGTGAATCTTGTTTTTGGCATTTTGCTGTTGGATTTCATTCCTCCCAAGGCCAAGCCAATGCCAAACCGACGCAGAAAACTCCTTGGTAGAACAAACATTTTTCTTGGTCAGTAAATTATGAGGGGAAGGGGCTAGGAAATATTATTATTTAAACAAGTAACTCAAGCAAAGAATTGGACAAATCACTGATATGGCTCACTGATTTGAAGAATGACAGAGGCAGAAAATAGCAGAAAAGAGAGAAGAAGATTAGAAGAAGAAGAAGACTTCAGAGAAAGAGAATCTTTCATTCATTTTCATAATCGTTGCATAACAGAATTACATGGAATATATGGTAGTGGTGTAGGATCCTAGGTAACTGACAAGGGTACTGGAAATGACTCATCTTTCCTTAACATTCCTACTACATGATTACTACTAGGCTGACATCCACATTGGGCTGACATCCATAACCCACCCATAGCCCACTTAAAACCCGGTTCAACAATACAACTTAACTAACATAACAGAAATTCAAATTGTTTATATTGAGCCTGTAACAATACTCCCTGGGTAAAAACAATCCTTGTCCTCAAGGATTAAAATTCGGATATTTCTGTTGTAAATCATAGAGTATCTCCCAAGTCGCATCTTCTGGGAAAGAATTGGCCTAGCAAACCAAAACCTCAGTGACTGCCCTATTGCCTTTTTTCTTCATCCTTCTGCTCAAGATTTGCACAGGCTCTTTGGAAATGGTTCCATCCTCTCCCAGCAATGGAAGTTGAGATTGAGTGGGAACATCACCAACATGTTGTTTAAGCTGCGAAACATGGAAGACAGCATGTACCCTGGAACTTGGTGGAAGCTGTAACTGATAAGCAACTTTTCCCACTCTTTTAACTATCTGATACGGTCCAAAGTACCTTGCAGCAAGTTTAAAACTGCTTCGATTAACCACAGACTTCTGGCGATATGGCTGCAGCTTGACATACACCCATTCCCCCACGACATATTCCCTATCAGTCATCTTTTTGTCAGACAAATGTTTCATTCTCGTCTGAGCTCGCTGCAGATAGAATTTCAGCATTCGAATGGCTGCTTCTCGGGCTGTCAAACTCTTATCCACTGTTTCCACTGGAGAGTCACCTACTAAATAAGGCAGATGTACAGGTGCTGGTTGTCCATAGACTACCTCATAGGGTGTAGAATTTATAGCAGTGTGAAAGGTTGTGTTATACCACCACTCTGCTAAGGCTAACCATTGGCTCCAATCCTTAGGCCTCTCACTGGTCATGCAACGCAGATAGGTCTCCAGACATCGATTCACCACCTCAGTTTGGCCATCGGTTTGTGGGTGATAGGCAGTGGAAAAGTTCAATGAAGTCCCCAGCTTACTAAATAGAGCTTGCCAAAATTGACTCATAAAAATTTTGTCACGATCAGAAACAATGCTGGTAGGAGTGCCATGAAGTCCATGAACACCTGAGCCACAGTCAGTGCAGTAAAAGGGTGAGATAGTGACAGGAAATGTGCAGACTTACTCAATCTATCTACCACAAAGAGGATGGTGTCCTTGGTTCCAGATTTTGGCAGACCTTCAATAAAATCCATAGATATATCAGTCCAGATCCTCTCAGGTATAGGAAGTGGTTGCAGCAACCCTGGACTGGCCACACATTCATACTTATTTTGTTGGCAGACTGTACATTCTTGAACCCATTGCCTGACATTCTTCCTCAGCCCTTTCCAATATAGAATCGAGGTGAGTTTGTATGTAGTTGCTTGAGCCCCAGAATGTCCCCCTGTAGGACCTGCATGGAAGTATTTAAACAAGTCTTTTCGAAGCTCAGAATCTTGACCCACCACAAGCTTACCCTTCCTTCTCAACTGCTGGCCATGCCAAGTATACTTAGAACTGGAGTTGGGATCTGTTTTTAAAGCAATTATGATCTTTTGAAGTCCCACATCTGATTTCCACGAGTCCTGTATTTTTTCCACTAAGCCTGAAGAAATGGTGGATATGGATTGTAATGTGGCAGCAGATTCTTCTACTTTCCTGAAAAGCACATCAGCCACAGTATTAGAGGCTCATTGTCTATAAACAACCTCGTAATCATATCCCATCATCTTAGTTACCCATAACTGTTGAGCAGGGGTAGTGGTTTGTTGGCTGAGTAAAAACTTGAGACTCTGATGATCCGTTTTAATCTGAAAGTGTCTCCCAATCAGATATGCACTCCATTTTTTAACAGCCATAAGAACTGCTAACATCTCTTTTTCATAAATGGAAAGTGCTTGATGTCGGGGTCCCAATGCCCTGCTGAAATAGGCAATTGGTCTTCCTTCTTGAGTCAACACAGCTCCCACTCCCATAGCTGAAGCATCTGTCTCAACTACAAACAGCTTAGAGAAATCAGGTATAGCTAGTACTGGTGCTGTGGTTACTGCTGTCTTCAGTAGCTCAAAGGACCTAGTAGCATTGTCATCCCATTTCCATGAGTCCTTCTTGAGAAGGCTGGTTAGTGGTTTAGCCATCTCACCATAACCCTGGATGAACCTTCTGTAATACCCTGTTAGGCCAAGAAAACCTCGCAACTCCTTGGTTGATTTGGGTTGTGGCCAGGCTGCAATACATTGAACCTTAGATGTGTCCATGGTAATGCCAGAACCTGAAAGAATATGCCCTAGATATTCGATCCGTGTTGCCCCAAAAACACATTTGCTACGTTTAAGACATAGCTGATTAGTCAACAGCAGTTCAAAGACCAATTGCAGATGTACCAAATGCGTATCCCAATCTGGTGAATAGATGAGGATATCATCAAAAAATACCAGCACAAACTTCCTGAGATGTGGCTTGAATATACAATTCATAAGACTCTGGAATGAAGATGGGGCATTTGTCAGACCAAATGGCATTACCAAGAATTCATAGTGACCATCATGCGTTCTGAAAGCTGTTTTGTGAATGTCATCTTCATGCATCCGGATTTGATGATAACCCGACCTGAGATCCAACTTGGAAAACACTGTGGTTCCAGCCAATTCATCAAGCAATTCTTCAACAAGAGGAATTGGAAATTTATCTTTTATAGTCAGCTGGTTCAGCTGTCTATAATCGATACATAATCTCCATGAGCCATCTTTTTTCTTGACCAACACAATGGGAGATGCAAATGAACTGCAACTATGTCTAATCACCCCACTGTCCAGCATTTCCTGCACCATTTTCTCAATTTCATCTTTTTGTATGGTAGGATATCTGTAGGGGCGTATTCTGACCACTGCACTTTCATCTTTGAGTGGAATCTTATGATCATGAGTGCGTTTGGGGGGTAGTTGGGTTGGTGTTTCAAAGATTTTGCCATATAACAGGAGCAGTTGTTGTAATTGTGGCTGTTCTGTACCAGACAGCTCATGCAATGGATCAACTGACACTTGCTTAGCATGCTTTTCAGTGAGCAAGAGAGAGCAAGGATGGTGTGAACTACCAACCACACAACTTAACAGCTTAGTAGCCTGCTTGTCACTAGGAATCTCAATGTGGCCTGGGAAAAGACCTTGTAGAGAATGCCATTTGCCCTGCATCTGAAATTGCATTTGCATCACAGAGAAATCCCAGAGAATTGGGCCAAGTGTGACCAACCATTCAATTCCTAATACCACATCACAACCGTTTAAGGGTAAGACCTTAAAACTGGTGAAGAATTCCAGATTCTGTACGGACCAGTTGACATCATAACAAGTGCCCAATGTTGTCATTTGTTCACCATTAGCCACTGTAACTTGCACCCTTCCTCTAGGCTTGGTGGAAAGACCCAAGGTTCGTGCTAAACCACTGTCAATGAAGTTGTGAGTGCTTCCAGAATCAATGAGCATCACAGCAGTTGTCTTTTTAATCAAACCATGTACTCGCATAGTATGAAAATCAGAGGTGCCTAAAATGGCATGTAATGATATCACAGGTTGTTCACCATTACTGTCACAACCAGCAGATAACATCTCTAGATTGTCAATACAATCTGAAAACTCCTCATGATCAGTACCCTCTTCCAATGAATCAGTAAGAATCTGGTACAATTGAGATTTGACACACTTATGATCAGAAGTGTATTTTAAACCACACCAAAAACACAGTCCTTTCCTTCTCCTTTCTTCAATCTCTGCTGGAGTAGGTTTCCTGGAAGGTCCTTTGAAAAATGGTGTTTGTGGTGAAGTAGTTCGAGCAGAGTGAGGATGTAAGTATTTGGGATTGTAGGGTGGCACATTCTTGGGAGTGGGTAATAATGGAGGAAGAGTTGTTGGTTTTGGTTGTGGTGTTTGTGGTGTGTAAAATGTTGGAGCAGGGGTGGGTGTGTTGTGGGATGGCACGGTTTTACTAAGCAGGATTGGTTTTCTGGAGGCAGGAAACAAAATTGTTTCAACATGTTTGGCCAGGTAAAAAGCTTGGTTTAAATCTCGGGGACGAAACAATCTCACAGTCTGAGAGATTTCAGATTTCAAATTGCTCACAAATATACTTAAAGCATAAGAATCAGTCAATTGAAGGAGATTAAGGATACCTATGAAATCCTCATGGAATTGTTCAACTGTGCTCGTCTGTTTCAACTCCACCAATTCTGACATTGGATCATCGAATTCCTCTATGGCAAAACGGTTCCTTATCTCTTGGACATACTCAGACCAATCCAATTTGTCAAAACCTCCCTTAGCATTACAATAATGTTGATGCCACTGTAGGGCTCTCCCTTCTAAACTTAACATCACCACTTGCAGCTTGAGATCCTCTGGAACACGCTCGGCAATGAAATATTGCTCGATCTTCAACCACCATCCTTTAAAATCATCCCCCTGGAACTTAGGACATTCCAGCTTGAAGCCTCGAGACACATCATATCCACCTGGTCTCCTCATCAATTGCATTGGCAAAACTGAGTCAAGATTGCTGTTGGCAGGATCTGCAGGAGAAGAACCGCTGGCAGAGGAATGAACTCCGAGTCCCTGTTGAGGTGAACGATGCTCATCCCGTAACGCCATCAAATCAAAGAATTTCTTAAACTCCATACGCATCTCAGATCTGATTTCTTCCAGCTTTTCATCCACACGTTTATCCATCTGCTGAACCTCTAACTCGATCCGGGACAAATTCTGTTGGTTTTGTTGAACATCCTTCTGGAGTCGTGTAGTCATGCCGTCGGCCATGGCCAGGTCGGAAGCTCTGATACCTTTGATATGGCTCACTGATTTGAAGAATGACAGAGGCAGAAAATAGCAGAAAAGAGAGAAGAAGATTAGAAGAAGAAGAAGACTTCAGAAAAAGAGAATCTTTCATTCATTTTCATAATCGTTGCATAACAGAATTACATGGAATATATGGTAGTGGTGCAGGATCCTAGGTAACTGACAAGGGTACTGGAAATGACTCATCTATCCTTAAAATTCCTATTGCATGATTACTACTGGGCTGACATCCACATTGGGCTGACATCCATAACCCACCCATAGCCCACTTAAAACCCGGTTCAACAATACAACTTAACTAACATAACAGAAATTCAAATTGTTTATATTGAGCCTGTAACAATCACCCGTCGGTGGCTTCTCTTCCTTTGATTTCATCGAGGATCGAAGTGGATAACGTAGCTTCGACTTCCCTGCACTTCCTGAAAACATCCCAAAAACAAATTTTTAAAACCCAAAAGAAACCAGATTTAAAAGCCAAAGGGAAACCTAGAAAAATTGAGGCAGAAATGAACCAGAAATTTGAGCCGCAGGTTGTTCTTTGACAGCCTCCTCCATGATTGTTCTTTTTTCTTCCAAGTTTTTTCTCAAACATGAAGCTGAGTGAGAGGGTTTTTGAGAGGAAATTTCAATTTTTAGGATTTTTTGAGTGAGTTTTAATTTTAGATAGATTGATTCGGGAGATTAGGGTTAGGCTTCTGTTCTCTTCCCTTTTCATTTTCTTTTACTGGGTTAACCGGTTAATTTTTTCTTCTTTTAATGGTTCTTTGAATGGCTCAAATGATTTTATTTTAATCTAACGGTCAGAATTTTCTGAAGCTTACGGGAAGCGTATGGTAAAGAATTTTTTTTTTAGAATTTTCCAATTTGTTGCCTTTTCCTCTTTCTTATAGTAACGTGAGAGAATTGAAATTTCAACTTGGTTTGATCACGTTTGAGTAAAAATCCAAAATTTGCTTAAAAACGTTCCTAAATCGTAGCACCGACAAGTTCCACTCTTCATTCCTCAGTCTCACCCATTCATTATATCCTTAATTTTTCATCTCCAACCTTTCTCAGTTCTGTTCTGTCTAATAGAATGTCTGAATCTGACCAAAACCAAAACCCAGACCCAAACACCCCCGAGCCCAAGGTTCGAGCAGTTGGTGGCACCGAGTATAGCTGGTGCAGAGCCGTGCCTGGTGGCACTGGAATCACAGTCTTGTCCCTCCTCCTCTCTAATCCCCTCGATATCCCATTTCTCGAAGCAGCCCTTTCCAGGCTCCAAGTTTCCCATCCCATCTTTCGTTCCAGGCTCCACTTTGACGCTTCAAGGAACACTTTTTCTTTCATAACACCTCGTAATCCTCATGTTAAAATCCAATCCTTTGATCTCCAATCAACTTCCTACATTCTCCAAAGCTTCTCAGGCGATTCTAGTATCGATTCACACCAAGTTTTACTCGAACATGAACTGAATAGAAACTCATGGAACCAGACTGATGATGACCAAGCTGACCGGGATGTTTTTTTTGTCAGCCTTTATACTCTAAGCGAGACAAGGTGGTTGGTGGTGTTCCGTCTACACACGTCAGCTTGTGACCGTGCTGCGGCGGTGGGTCTGTTGAGGGAATTGTTGGAGTTGATGGGTGGTGGAAGAGCCAAGGCGGAGGAGGAGATAGAGAAGGGAAATGAAGAGAAAGAAGTGGAATTAAGTATGGGAATTGAAGATTTGATTCCTAGTGGTAAAGCTAACAAGCCTCTTTGGGCACGTGGGGTCGACTTGCTTGGCTACTCCTTGAACTCTTTCAGGCTGGCGAATCTGAACTTTGTTGATGCTAATTCGGCTAGACGTTCTCAGGTTGTGAGGTTGCAGATGAACCCAGATGAGACTGACAGGCTTGTTGCTGTAAGTGACATTATTTTTCTTCTCTTTTTCACTAGTCTTTCAGTTAAAATTTTAAGGTAAAATTAAGTAGAAATTCTCAAGAATGTCTTTGTCGTTTTTGTGTCTTCCATTGATTGTCTCCAATTGCAAGTCTGCAACATTGTAATTTCGAGATTTTTTATGATTATGCTATAGCATAATTTCTTTTGTCACTACAAACAAAGCACTTAAGTCGAAAAACTTGTCTCTCGTTTGAATTAAAAGGAAATCTTCAGAATCACAAGTTTCATGACATTAATTACTTCATTCATTCCAAGTCTTTGCCACCTGCACCAAGAATGAATATCTACAGTAGGAGTAATTAAGAAATTAGGATTTCAGCAAATGTCATTTTCAAGTTCTTTCTGGTCAGACTGAGAAGACTAGTTTCAGCTTTCTATGATTTCAGTAATATTTTGTACGAGTGGTAAGCCAAGTCACCCAGGAAAAAAAAACCCATTAAAGTGAACCAAAAGGTCCAAAAAAAGCCGGATCATTCTTCAGGATCAAGAGATGCCATCACTTTTGTCTTGGTTCTAATTCTCCATTCCTAGAAACGATGGCTTAATGATAATGGGAAAGAGTAGAGTCTGTATAACGACAGAGATGTGGGGCTAATGGCCAAGGCTACGTTTTACATTTTCTGGTTGTGATTTGTAAAAGTGACAAGTTTCCAAACCAGTTAAAGAAAGCGTAGAAAATGGTGGCCCGTTATCACAACTCACAATCACCACCATATGGCAGTACTAGTATTAAATAAGTATCTATAATGGGAATGGGATTTTGGGCTGCTCGAGAAAAAAAGATGTAGGCCCGAGCTCTTATCATCAAAGTAGCATTTTTGTTTTATGACTTTGCTGCAGTTCCCTGCCTACTATAAACTTTTGGACCAAGGTGTCAGGCATCTGATGTTCAGTAGTATGTTCATCTTCTGATATTTGCATGAAGTTTTACTTTGGGCTCTGATAATTTGATCTGCTTGGCAGCTTTACAAATTAACTTTTTTAATGCTTGCAGCAATTCATCAACAAATCACCGATAGTCTGATATCACTATCATTATTGATCTTGTGGTATCCTTTTTGTCTGACTTGTGTCTAAGATTGTTCTTTAGTTTGATAAAATCATGGTTTATGCGATGAAATTGTTTTAAAGTTACATTGTATACAATTTACAGGGTTGCAAATTAAGGGGTATTAAACTCTGTGGAGCCCTGGCAGCTGCTGGTTTGATTGCAGCTCGGTCCACTAAAGCCTTTCCTGAGCAGCAAAGTGAAAAATATGCTGTTATAACCCTCATTGACTGTCGGTCGATTCTTGAGCCAGTGCTCAGTAGCAATCATTTTGGTAAGTCCTAGTTCATTGTCATTATCATCCTAATCCTATTAAGATCAAGGAAAACAAAATCTCAGTCTCTTCTTGATGCCAAATTATATGCTAGATTTGCTAGGCACTTGGGCCTTGGTTAAGGAAAAAATTGCATATAATGTCATAATAATATTATTTGATCATCTTTTATTTAGGATTTTACCATTCTGCAATCTTAAATACACATGACGTGACTGCCCATGAAGAAGTATGGGAGTTAGCAAACAGATGCTACACGTCCTTGTCCAATGCCAAGAAAAACAACAAGCATTTCACGGATATGAATGACCTAAACTTCCTCATGTGTAAGGCCATTGACAACCCTGGATTGACTCCATCATCATCTATGAGAACTGCTTTCATAACGGTTTTCGAAGACCCTGTGATTGATGAATCCAACAAACTGCACGAAGAAATTGGCCTAGTGGACTACGTGGGGTGCTCTTCGGTTCACGGCATCGGTCCAACCCTTGCCATATTTGACACCATACGAGATGGATGTTTGGATTGTGCATGTGTGTATCCAGCGCCACTGCATTCAAGAGAACAAATGCAAGAATTGATAGATTCAATGAAAAGAATTCTTGCAGATGATAGCATCAATGTGGAGAGTAATAGCTAGATTTTTTTTTCATTCAGTGAACATTGTTTGCTCATGAACAATTTCTTTACTAGTTTTGCCATCATAAATGAGAAATGAATAAGCTAGTAAACTGTCAATTCTCAGATTTCTAGTATACAGGTTCTTGACAATCTTAGACTAAAAGAAAGAGAATGACTGAGTCCGAGTAGGTTTGGTTAGGTTATCATTTGGAATCCCAACTGAACCAAACTTTTTGGTTTCTTAAAAAACCAAACCAAATAAATTGAAAGCCTGAACAGGTGGTATGAGAAAATTAAGTTTGAGTAGAGATTTTAGAATCAAGTTATAGCTTCTCTTTTATCAGATGTAGTAGTATATAAGTAAGCTCTTCAATCAGGTTGACTTATCAGATTTTGGGGTTTTTAACTTACATTTAGCCCACTATTTCTTGAGACTATAGTCTAGACATGCTCACGGCCCGGCTAGCCCGCTTGGCCCGGTCCGTATTGGGTCGGACTTGGACAGGATATTTTTTATCTGGACCATCTCGGAACAGTATTTTTATATTATAATATTATTATTTAATTTAATTTTAATTATAAAAATATATTAAAAAAAATAATAATATTTTATTATAATGAACAGTAAATTCTGGCTCATGGGCCGGGTCTGGACAAGAACTTTGAAAATAAATCGTGTCTCGGCCCAGTCCATGAGCACTTCTAGGCTATACCCATGCCTGCTCACCCAAGCTCAGCTAATATGCCCAAATTCATGACAACTTACAAACCTTCTAAGCCAAGCCAGGTGCTTCAGTGAAGGATTGAACGTATCGGGCAACTTGGCACTTGACTATGTTGCTCCGATTCTTCATTTTTTTTGGAAGTATTTGTGTCCGACACCCGTATCCAACGCATATTCGGACAAGGGTATGATGATTTGATCCTCCAAGAATCCTCAAAATACATGAAAATCTTGGAAAAATTAAACATACTTGTGTCGGATACATACACTCACACTCTGAGTCCGAGTAATATAGTTTGACAGTTGGGAAATGTAGATTCCTGCTGTTCCAAGCTAAAAGCCTCTTTACTTTCACCCCAAACAAGAACCAGGCTTGCTTTCTTATTTCATCAACTTGAAGAGGTTTCTCTACTTACTGACTTTTAGAAGTTGATGAGATTACGCCCTATATCACCCCTGTTATTTACCTAGGTTAGCAGGTTTTTTCTACCTTAGAAACTTGTTGCTGATAATTAACTTGCCTGGCCATTTATCCTCCATTTGATGGGGCTTTAGTTACCTTCCTGAAGAAGCATACAGGAAATTATTAACAGATAATGCAGCAACTGATGCATCATAAATTTTATACTGCTAAAACCCTAAACATTGTTCATCTGAAATATAACTTATTTCATAGTTTTCAACTTTCAGTTTTAGACAATGAAAAGTTTATTCCCACTGTGGCCTTTTTTCTTATGTGGCTCTGTGTCATAGACCTTGCTGCACATCCCTGGACTTTCAATGTATTAAACAAGAGTTGACATCAATTAGTCAAAGAAGAAAAAGAAAGCACTTAGAAAATTCTAGGTAATTATGTAATAATATTTTTAATTTCAAATCATCTTCAACAGAATGTTCTATATCTCAGATGCAGGTTTCTTGATGTGGTTCTTCCTTAAACCAAAAGATTACTTCCAGAAAGATCAGGATAAAGTTAAATGCAGCAAATGTGCATAAGCCCCTAAACATAAAAGTTTGAAATGTGAATTAAAAAAGTTTATAGTGGTTTGGTTTGAAGAAAGCTTGAGAAATATCAGAGTAAAACTAGTATTAATTTCCATTGCCAAAATTACCTGTCTCTGATTTTGATAGAGATAGAAAAAAGAGAGGAAGAAGCAGAGAAAGTGGGAAGTGGAATCTCTTGAAAACAAAGAGGCTGGAAATGATGAACACATTCTTCCCTTCTTTCCCCATCAGAAAATGGTTTCTAATGTTAATCTAACTAATTCTCTTCTGGCATCACATTCTGAATTCTTGCTGCTAATATTTACAAGAAGAAGAAAAAACCAGAACTTAGGAATCAATAATTCACCTCATTTTCTTTTGAACTTGATTCATTCTAATCTACCTAGGAAAGTGATTAACATGACCAAAATCAGCACTGCAGCAGAGCTGCATGTGTATGATACAAGAGAACTACAAGTCCAATGTATTCATGGATCTATAAACTTAAACTCCAAGCATATGTTAAAGATATAGTTCCCTAAGCTACTTTTTTTTGTTTTGTTTCTAAAGAAACTCCTCAACTAGTTTTCCAAAATCAAACTTCCCATTACAACATTCTACCGCATTCACAACTTCTTGAAATGTAGAGACACTGCATGGAACAATTAGTTTATTCCTTTGTTCAAAACCATATTCATTGTAAGACTTCTCCAGCAACATCTTGAAGAGTGGATGAGACAAAAAGCTGGTTGGCACTACAAATCTTTCTTCCTCCTCACCAACATAAATAGCAAAAAATCCAGATGGGGTTGAGGCTGTAGGAGACATTTGCTCAAATTCCCTTAGCAAGTATTCATACTGTGATTGCTCACGATCACCTCCACCCATCCCCTTCACCTTCTTGGCTAGCTTCTTCAAGGAACCCATCTTTTTTCCCAACATATATATATATATATATATTTTTTTTTTTTTCGTGTTTGAAACTTGAAAGAGAGGGGAGAGCAGTTAGGGAAAGATAAAGAAGTGGGGAGCTAGAAGAAAGAGGTGGTCTCATGTCTATTGCTTAGTGGGTGAGGGGAGAATTTATATTGTGGCTAGAGAGGGAATGTCTCAGCATTGGTCATCTTTTGACTTATCAATAATTGGGAATCAGTGAACATGGTTTCTAACTTGTAAAAAAATGTCTGACATTTACTTTGACTCATCAATAGTTTAACAGGAACGAAGAATCTCTAACTTTAGACTTCAAACAATGTTAGAGATCAATGATGAGGGTGCACCCCCATTTTGAATTTTGATTGATAGGACATTATGCACCACATTTGTTGGTAAAACAATGTTGGGTGGCTAAGAATCTAAAAAAAAAAAAAAAAAAGAAGTTTGGTTTTCAATCTCAAAGAGTGGCCGTAAAAGGCTAATTGGATACATACAATCCATTAATATTTGATGGAATAAATAACCTTTTAAAGAGTGTTAACTAATCAACTGCTAAAGAATCATTTCTGTATTTGAATCAAATGCCAACCACTAATCATTGTAATGGTTCTTTGATTATCAACACAAACAACCCCATAATCTTCAAGAAAACAAATGAACCACTTCTGTCTTATTCACTTTTTTTTTTAAAGGTTTTTAAAGGTGGGAATCTCAATTCAGTTTCTGTTAAGTGGAGTCATGATGTAATATACTCCATTCCATGATTGAATCAAACACTAAAGTTCAATGGGGGAATCAGGGATATTCTTCAATACTTAACTCTAACATTTCTGTTTGTCTTATTGAAATGTTGGTTGACAAGTGTAAAGAAAACATAACAACACACCACACCACACCAAACCATATATATATATATACTACAAAAAAGAAGAATAAGAGAATCCGAATTTAATGCAGTTGGTCCATCCAACCACTTTTAAAAGGTGATATCAAACAGATTTAAGATTCGAATCTTAGCATATGCAATCCTTCACTTAATATCATATTGCAACTTTTTTTATAAAAAAAAATAAGAATAAAAATTTTAGAAGATAAATTTTATATTGACAAGGAGAAAAGTTGGTGAAAGGTCTTAAGTTTGGTGGGTTCCATGAAGTGGGAATTTAAGCTAATTAATAATCAAATCAACACATAGTCAAATACGCCTACTACTTTCATTTCTAGATATTCTAACCCCTAAAACGTGTGAGGAGCAATGAGCAAATAATCAGTCCTATACAATAACGCTGAAGGCAGGGCCCAGGGCCAGCCATTTTCTTCTTCTTTGTTGTAATGTCAAATGAGAGACAAGAAGGATTGGAGTGAGAAACAAGAGAAGAAAATTGGGAAGGGTTGACAGTTGACAATTGGCATGGCTCCATCTAGAAAAAGACATGGTTTTAAGCCCTTTTGCACCGATGGGGAGAAAAGAATGGGCTGGAATAAGACTAAGTAGAAAATGAGTTAGATGACAAATTGAGTTGACTCCATAACTTCAATGCTAAGGTTATTATATTCTTCATGAGCCATGATCCGGGACGGAAAAGAAGATGAAAGCTTTGTTTGATTTCGAAAACCTTTTGTTTTGTTGAAAGCACAACCAATCCATCCTTTCAATGGTTTCATTGCCCATTGAAAAACACTATATATATATATATATAAGTTCTTGTTTATTAATATAACGTACGTAAACAGCAAAGCCATGTTCATGTTTTTGAGCTCGTCTCATATATATTCCTGAATTCAGATTTTTATATAGCTTGGTTTAGATGTGTAGTATCATTTTGAACCATGCATACTCAAAGCGACATGAGAATGTATTTCGCAGAGAAAACAAATGTATATGTTTGTCACTTTGTATATATATTCTTTCTTTGAATGATTACTATGAACAGTATACTAGGAAGCTTCTAAAGAGATTTTGATTCATGTCCGACTTTTTTCCGCATTACTGTTTAAAAGAGAGAATATTTGAAAATATTACATCGATTAAATAAACAACGTACCAAAAAATCAAAAACAAAAATGGTGTAATATTTATCATAAGGGATTCCAAGTTTATTACGCACCATCAATCAATGATCAATAATAAATTAAACTCAGTAGGGAAAGTATGTAGTCGTGGGGGTCAAATAAGGAATTTATTAGGAAGATGAGAAGGAGATTGTGCATGGTGGGTCATCTTGTGGAATATGTGCACCATTACAAATGGGAAAAAGGAGAGACGCAGAGTTAGAACAAAGATCATGAAGTAGTCAGTCAAATAGTATAGTCGTAAAGCTTTATCTTTTTTTAAGATTTCAATTTCTTGTAACATTTTTTACTACAATACCAAATATTTATAAAAATTTCTAAACATTTTTTCACAGCAATACTAGAAGTGGAAGGAAGTTTCATCCTAAGGTATGTGCAATAATTTCGGAATGCCGAGATCCAAACCCAAAACGGGACACAGGGCCAAAGGCATGTTTGGAATCGTCCTAGCAGTGAAGAGTTCAAGGTTAATTTTGATGGGGCTTTTGATAGTCAAACGAGAAGAGGGGGTATTGGGGTGGTAATAAGGGATTCAACAGGCTCAGTATTGGCAGCTAGCTCTCTGAAGGTTAATGGAATGCAAGACTCCTTTCAAGTGGAAGCCATGGCAGCGGTTCGTGCACTACAAGTGGCTACTGAGATGGGGTTCAGGCCAATTTGCTTAGAAGGGGACAGCTTTGGAATCATCAAAAAGATCGACTCAAGGATTCAAGATTTGTCCCCAATCGGGCCTCTGATCGACGAAGCTAGACACCAAGCTTTCACTTTTGAATATTGTTCTTTTAATCACACACTTCGCATAGGAAATTTAGTTGCTCAAACTTTAGCAAAATTTGGTCTCAGAATCCATGAGGACAAGTACTGGGTGGAAGAATGCCCTGACCTTATTTCTGCAATTGTGCTGACTGATTGTATTCCCCTTCATGAACGAAAATCATCTTTTCTCAACAACAACAAAAAAAATTCTTAAACCATAATTTTTCATCACAATTTTTAAACATATTTTTTTCAATCCAATTTTTTTTTCAACAACAACATTAATAGATGAAGCTATTCATTCACCTCTTGTAGGAGATGGATTATGATAAAATTGAGTTGGATCCAAACATTTGTAATTTTCTTTTTCTATCCCTTATCTCTGACCTCTTTAGTATCAAAGAAAAAAAAGACCATTAATAAATAAAATAAATGACATCTTTTTTTTTATAATTAAGATTCGATCTTTTTTAAAAAGCAAATACTTAATTATAATTATAATCAGCAATTCATCATTAGACAATTCTATAATCATACAACATATTGCTTGTATATTTATCTAAGAGAAAAATGAATTAATTAAAAACTAAACAAAAACAACCAACGAGAATGAAAAAATTCAACATAATAATTGATACAGAGTGAGACTTGAACATGAGATTTAATTAAACTCCTAAAACTTTTCATTTTACGGGTAAGATTTCATTTAGAATATATTTTCTTTCAAATGCTTATTTTTTAAAACTATTTATAAAGTTGAGTTTGAAAAGAGTTTAATTTGGTATAAATGACGAATCAGAAACTTAAATTTTTTGGTATAAAAAGAGTAATTTATTAGCATTAAAAACATGCTCACAATAATGCATTAAAACTTAAAAATCTTTTATTAGGCTGAGAACTTTGTATGTTTACGTTGATATAATTTAATTTTGACGTTACCAACAGCAAAGGGTGCTTGGTCTAGTGGTATGATTCTCGCTTCGGGTGCGAGAGGTCGCGAGTTCGATTCTCGCAGCACCCCCAAATTTTTTCAATCCCATTTTATTTTTCACCCGTTGGCCGCCTCTTGTTTAAGGCTTTAAGCCCAGGCCCTCTAAAATCTCAAGTTTTTTTTTTATTTTTTTTTTAAATTTATTTTTAATCTACGACAAAAGTCATAAACTTTTCTTCCTCCTCAAACCCTAGTCCCCTCTATCTCGCTCTCGCTCTCGCACTCGCACTTGGCAGTAGACCAAATTTCTGTCACAATGAGCAGATCCGGCCAGCCTCCAGATCTCAAAAAGTAAGCTTTTTTTTTCCACTCATTTCCATACTTATTTTTTGAAAAGAAAGTTTTCTTTTTCCCTCAATTCTTCGATTTCTAATTTCTTTTATTGGTGCTTTTTTTTTTCTTTTTTATAACAGGTACATGGACAAAAAACTCCAGAGTAAGTTTTTTTTTTTTTTTTGTTCCTTCTTTGCTCTTATTTCAATTATATGCTATTTAATTAAAGCTAGTTTATGTTCATTTGTTGTTGCTTGTTTTTAGTAGTCGCTCGCTTAAGCCAAAATTAGGATAGTTAAGTTCTCGTGCATGATGATTGATTCCTCTTTAAGCTGAGTTGAGTTGAGTGTTTGGGTGGTTGTAGCTGAAGGGGTTCTAAATGTTGGTGTAATCGTTCAGTTGTAATAGTAAAGCGAATGTCCCCTGCTGATTGTCTGCACCTAAAATGTGATTTAAATCTGGGTTTTGTTTTTGCGGACTTTTAAGGTTAACAAAATTCGAGATTTTGTTCTGTATGTTTTTCGATCTTTTAGATTCTCGTGGATATTAATGGTTATAACATTGCATCTCCAAGAATCTATTTTATCGGTCATGATTGAAGATTGAAGAATTCATGAGCTACAGTAGATTGTAGATTTAGGTATTCATTGTTATGGTATTTGCTAATACCTCGATGCCTTAGTGTGAATTTGTTGCTTGATGCTTGTGTTGTTGCTGTTAATTGGTCTTGTAATTTGCATTTGTTAGGCCGACATATGTAAAATAAAAAATATAGAGGGGGAAAGCCTTGTAATATGTATGCATAAATACTTTTTGTGGCTTATGAGCTTGCAGATTGTTAATTTACATACGCTGTAAGTCCTGTAATATGCATCAAAGGAACCAATTTAATTGTGTGAATTCTATTGGTATCTAATATTGCAGTCAAGCTGAATGCAAATCGGATGGTTGTTGGTACACTTCGTGGGTTTGATCAGTTTATGAATCTAGTGGTTGACAACACTGTGGAGGTGAATGGCAATGATAAAACTGACATAGGCATGGTGGTGAGTATCCTAATACTTTTTTCTTTCTTTAAGTACCTTGCTCAGTGCTTAAATTGTCATTCGGGTATATCCTTTCATTGTTAGCCTCTTTGTAATTGATATCAATACACTGCAGGTGATCCGAGGAAATAGTGTTGTTACTGTTGAAGCACTTGAACCTGTAGGCAGAATGCAGTGATTCTGGTTTTTTGATTGGAAATCACTTAATGTATCTCTTTCACTCTCTGTTGTTTGGATAACATCACTGGTAGTCTGATAGTTTGGGATGGGATATGTTATGTAATTGAGAATTCGTAGGAATTTAGATGGATCTCCATGGATTCTGCTCTTTCATTTCCTTCTCTTTACCTGATGGATTGCCCTTTGTGCATCCAGATGGGTTTAATTAACTGTAGAGAATGGTTACGATGATACTTATTTTAAATGCTCAGGCCTAGATTGAAACTTGTGGTGCTGCATATGTTAAAAGCTTTTATCTGGTCATGCGCTTTAATGTATTCACTTCCTTTGTGGCTCTGGATCTTGGTTTAAATTAGTCTCTATGACTATCCATAGTTTGACAACACTTTCATTCTTTCAGGAAAAAAAAAAAAGAGAAGCTTTTTTGAGAGAGGTATCTGAACTCGGCACGTTTTACCCACATCTTGGTTACTCCAAAAAGAACTTTTGTCTGTCCCAAATTGTTTTCACTGTTAAAATATGAAGTAACCAGAAAACTTGAGCAGTTCGACTCACTTGCTTCGGATATAAAACTTGACCAGTTCGATGTTTGAATGACTTGCTTCAGATATAAAACATTAGCAGTTTGAATCACTTGTAAAACTTGAGCAGACGCTGCTGCTTCGTGGGAAGTCGCCTAGTTGTATTTATTCTCACAATATGCCCTTTTACCAAATGGTTTGGGGTACCATTAAAGTTGCTCCAGATTCGTTTTGAGCCGTTGGGTTTCGGCAATTGTATTGAGAACCGGACTCCAACTTAGCTTTGTATATATTCTTGGTATATTTTCAGAAAAACAAAAGAAAAAGGGGAAGAAACAAGCCAGGTTCCCCTTTCAATTAACGAAAGCTTAGGGTAAAAAGCTCATCTTTTTCCCTCAAAGGGTCAAAGGGGTAGGAGGCAGCAGCCCTTTCGTTTTCCTCTCTGCTTGGATACTAGAATTCACTCTTACATTTAGCTTGGCATTTTCCTTTTAACAAGCATGATTCTGCAAATTCATCCAATTGGGGTTAAAGATCACTTAGAAAAGGCCAAAAGGGCAAAGGCTGCCATCTTTTTTTGGGTACGAAAGTATACAGACGAGGGATGCCCGCGAAGTTGGATTTAAATTTGAAACAGTGGACCTTACTCTCCCAAGGTGCAAAAGGGAAAAATATACCGTAGAGTTTACAACGGGCTGCTTCGCATAAAGTCTCTTTTGCATGCAGCTCAACAACTAGTAGCCATAGACAACAGCTCCTTCACTTTCACTTTTCTTTTTCCTTTGTTCTTTAGGCAGGCACGAAGGAGCCCGCAAGGACCCATTGCTGAATCCAACTACCCTTTTGAAAGGGGACTGTTTTGAAGTAGTATTAAAGCATTGATTGCTTCATTACAATGGAAATCAATGATATGGATATATAATAACATTTCTCTGCTTTGAAGGGTAGACAGTTATAAAAAGGATTTTATGAATGATCTGATCCAGCTCACCCAACAGGCAACAGCTCCTAAATGGAATCCATCTTTTCTTGTATTGCCAATTGGCAATTTTTATGTGGAAAGTGGCAGGCACATGTTTGGTGGCAATTTTTAAGATTTAAGGATATGATGGCAGCTTAATTTACTTATGCAACACTTTTCCTTGTTTTGTTTGTCAATTTTTTCTGTTCTTTATATTCTTATTGAGAACTTAGTTGACTAATGCAGAGAAAGCAAGAGTTATTTGGTAAGACAATGGAGATCATAATTAATTTCTTTGTATTTACTATATATATATATATATATATATTAAAAAGATCGTAATTTGAAAAAAAAAAATTGTAAACATTGAAATTCAAAATTTAAATCTATTGGAAGTCATCTTTCAAAAATGACTATATAAATCAATTGGGTTAAATTCTGAATTCACTGTGTTTTTCAATTTAATTAAAAGTGGAAATTGGGGGTATTCTATGCAGGATTCTGAAGCATTGCCTTCAAAGGTTAAAAATGCTTTCACCCAAAGAAGAAAATAGGGATGGTAACCACCCCTTTAAGTTAATTAGGCATAAATATTAATTAACCATCATTAACAGCAAAGTTAGCAAACTTGAACTTTTTTTAAAAGCTCACCACCAAACCTTGCTTTTTATCCTGTTTTAGGGAACTTGGCAGGTTGCAATTTGCAACTTACAAATAAACAATCTTCTTCTGACAATGATTAATCAATGAAGTTGAACTATAAAATCAATTTCACTTCTAAACACTAGCTTCATAAGTACTCGGACAAAAATTTCATCCTTTGAATGGTAAACCAGAAAGCACAATGAGGGGACAATTTTGTTGAGTTTTGAGCCAGGGTACCTCTCAAACCTGAAGGGATGGACATTTGCTAGGAAACTGGTGGGACCCAAATGCTGACATGATAGAGTTAAATTAAGACTAGGTGGCTTAAGACTAGGACTAAAGGGTTTTTCGCCTGTCAGACTCAAAACCAGTTGGATTTTATGCAAGACAACCTTTCTTTATGTTGGGATTATCTGTCATTTTTTTTCTTAAAAATTAGAATTACTAAATCCTTTTATATATTCAAATTCCCAAATCTTCTAAAATGTATATTGCTAAGTCTATCATTGAAATTGCTTGCATTATAATAATTCGAATTTTGCTAACAAGTATTATACTGTATTTTTTTACAATTATTATATATAATAATATTTTTATTTAATATATTAAAAATAATGAATAAAATTATTATATTTAATATAATATTATTACTATAAATAATATAATAACTAATCTTAAAAAACATATTTAAAACATTAGTTAAAAAAATCCTAAATTCAAAACAAAAACCTGTACATATTCTCAACAGATGGACTGAGATACATTGAAATGATATTAAATGAAATTTCAAAGAAAACTATGAAATTGAATTTAAGTGTTTAAAACTAAAGTATGCATGTCATTATCATATCATCTCCTTAATCCCAACATAACCATGTGTCAATCTGCTGAAAGAATTCCTTCATTAAATGCTTAGATGGCAACATTTCATTGGCTCTGGAACAAATATTAGGATAATTCACTGTAGAGAAGCAGCCCCTCCCCATTTGCTTATAGAATGGGCTTTGGGGCAAACGAAGCTGGTACCCTCTTTCTCTCACTCACTATTTCCTTCTTCTCCAAACCTCTTCACCTCCTCCACCCATCACAACTTCTCTCTCTTACCCTAAATTTTCAATCTTTTACACTTTGCTTCTTCAGTCCTCAAGCCATAGCCAGCCAAGAAAATTAAATAAAAAAGGAAAAACCCAAAAAAAGTGATGATAGTTGCTTCCTACCATCCAAAATCTTTCCTTCAATCCAACTCTACATAGTCACCAAATCTTGACATCTCATTATTCCATTAAGTCCTTCCAAAGAAACCAAAATTTTCATAAAAAAGTTTGTTTCTTGGCTCTAAATTATTGACCCCAATAAAGAAAAGACACAATGACTGAAGTACTCCAATCATCCCCATCTCACTTCTCTTCATTTTCAAGCTCCACCTCAACTCCACATGCCCTTACTAACTCTGGTGTAAGCACTGTGGAGAGTATAATAGCCCAAGAAAGTGACCAAGAAGAAGAGAGTAGGCAAGAGGAAGAGAGGAAAGAAAGGGACAGGGAAGGGGATCAGCTGTCTTTATTAACACTTTTGGTGGCTGCTTTTAGGAAGTCTTTGATTGGGTGTAGCATTTCTGAAAGTAAAGAGCTTTGTTCAATGGAAATTGGGTTGCCTAGCAATGTTAGACATGTTGCTCATGTCACTTTTGATAGGTTTCATGGATTTCTTGGTTTGCCGGTTGAATTTGAGCCTGAGGTCCCCAGGAGAGCCCCAAGTGCCAGGCAAGTTTATCAATGAAGATCCTTTATTTTTTTTTTCTTGAAAATTATCATTGAAATTCTCATCTGGGTTTGTCACAATTTGCATCTTTCTTGATTGTCAATAAAGGGGTAGTTTTTGAAGAAATTTTTTTTTCTGGGGTTTGGTTATATTGGTTACTGTAGGATATTTTCTTGAAATTCTTTTGTGAATTTCAGTTTGCTCAATAAGTTTTTTCCCCCTTTCTCCTGAATTCTTTGTTTCTCATTCATGTAATTCGGTCTGCTTAACTTTTATTATGCTTTCTATGAAAGGAATACTAGAAAAAAGGTTTAATATTTTTCCTTTTCTTACCTAAATATGAAAAAACTATTGTTGTAAAAATCCATCCATTTTAGGACTTCGGATGATGATTAATTTCTTTGAGTTTGAGGCCTTGATTCTTATATAGAATTCCATAGTAATGAAGGTGACCATTGGGTTTTCCCAAGTAAATTCTTAAGGTCTAGACAGTTTGCTTCAATTTGTTGATGCAAATTTCTTCCCCAAAAGTTAAAGTCTTTCTCTTCATCGTATGCCTTTTGCCCTGCTGGTATTTTTTATTTGAAGTACTTAGGAAATGGGTGCTGGGTGCTTGGTATTCTTTTCTAATTTTGTTTATGATGAGTAAACCTTACTGAAATTATATCTATTCTATGTTTGTTTCATTGTTTGGTCTGTGGTGCTCAGATTGAAGATCAGGCACAATTTTATAGTTGAATACCATGGATATAGTGAATGTATGGAGATAGAAATGATGATACATTGCTTTGTGATCACAGTTGTCAAAGTCTTTATCAGCATTACATCCAACGGTGTCTGTGCTAGTTTTATTTCATTGACTAAAGATACCATTCTTGTGCAGTGCAAGTGTATTCGGAGTTTCGACAGAATCTATGCAGCTCTCACTTGACTCTAGAGGGAATAGTGTGCCAACAATACTACTCCTGATGCAAAGGCATTTGTATGCCCAAGGAGGCCTCCAGGTATTGTGACTATCTATCCTTTCTCTATTATGGTCTATGGCTAAAAAATTGCTTGAAGTATCCAGTTTAATAACTAAATTCTTATATTTTATTTCTTTAGGCAGAAGGAATTTTCAGAATTAATGCAGAGAACAGTCAGGAGGAGTATGTCAGAGAACAACTAAATAGGGGAGTTATACCAGATGGGATAGATGTACATTGCTTGGCAGGTCTTATAAAGGTATTTTCTTTGCTCTTTAATAGCTGCTGCTGTTATTTGAGTATTATGAACATGTTTCTCATTTTTATGTTGGGTACATAGGCGTCTCTACTTGTATTTTATCAGGCTTATTTTTATATAAGTAATTAAAATATTGAGGATGAACCAAACTATCGAAAGGACTGGTTCACGGGCTCAGAATGCTGTCGAGATACATGCAAATAATGTTGTGAACTTCCCCTGTTGAACTGATTTTTCAATTTGGTTGTTGTGTTTATAATTCTGCAGGCTTGGTTTAGAGAACTTCCTAGTGGTGTCTTGGACTCTCTTCCTCCAGAGCAGGTAATGCAAGCCCAGTCAGAAGAAGAGTGTGCTCGGCTTGTAAGGCTCCTTCCTCCAACCGAAGCTGCTCTACTGGATTGGGCAATAAATTTAATGGCTGATGTTGTGCAAGTGGAACATTTGAACAAGATGAATGCACGCAATGTCGCCATGGTGTTTGCTCCAAACATGACTCAAGTGAGTAAATATCTTTCAGTAGTTTTAATTTAAACACACATGTTCATGCGCAATTATTGGTTACTGAGATTTGAGCCAATTTGACATAGTTGATAAAGCTTTGTTGAATTGTTCTACATCATTTTCTTCCATATTCCTGGCCTTAAAGGTGCGAACTATTTTAAGCATGTTATTTGATACTAGTTGTCACAAGGATGCATCCTTTATACTCTTGCACTCAAACTCGAAGCATTTTTATATTGTCAAAACATGGGGAAAATCAGAGTTTTTTTTTAAAGAAAAGATTTACTGTTCCAACATATGATCTATTTTCAAGACAAAGAGTTCATTCCACTTTCAAAAGTCCTTTCTGGGGCACCTTGAAGTTATGTTACTTGGACTCAGAGGTGAGTGTCGGATACGGGTATGCTCAATTTTTTCTAAGTTTTTCCATATGTTGGAAGGTTGAACTCCATACCCATGTCCGGACACGGGTACTTTAGGAAAAATGAAGAGTCGGAGCAACATAGCCTTGAAGCATAACAAAGGTCTTCCTCCTTATAAATGTGACAGTATATTTTTCTCATAGTAATTATTTTCCATCAAAGTCTTAATTTAGGATTGTCTGTGGCAATAGATGATATCATCTAGGTTTGTTCTTGCAGTCTGGTCCATTCATAGTTTAATGACCTTCAGTGCTGCTGTTTATTGCAGATGTCAGATCCTTTAACTGCATTAATGTATGCAGTCCAGGTGATGAATTTTCTGAAGACACTTATTATTAGAACACTTAAAGAAAGAGAAGATTCTATGGTAGACTCTACTCCTGTTTCTCGCTTAGAGCCTTCTGATAAGAATGGACAACAAAGCTCTTCACAACTACTCAAAGATGTCAATGAGGAGGTTAAAAACGAAAGCGAAGGAGAGAAAGCTTTTGTTGCTCAAGAACCTGCCTTAGAGAGCCCCACTCACTCTGATGAAGAGAATTTGACAACTGAAAGTAGCTCTCAAAGTTTCCTAACTTCAATCGAGAATATTTGTGCTGGAAATCGATCTCTGGTTGATAACTGTCCTTGCACTGTGGTTTCTCAAGTGAACTCTTTAGCGAATGGACTCCAAGAAGGCTGTCTCCGAAGTACATCTGGAAAGAGCAGAACTGGTCAATCAAGTGATTCAGGTCTAAAGAAGGGATCGAAGAAGGCAAATGAACTGTCAATGGGTCGTGCAGCAGGACCTGGTCAGAAGAGCAAGGGAGCAAGGATCGTCGGCCTGATAAATACGAGAGCAGAGCTTTTTGAAGCTTGGAGGTGAATGATCTTTGAATGCTACGTTGTAGTGAGATGTGGTAGGGATGGGAGGGAAATGGCAACTGGTAAAAGTTGGTATGTCGTGTTTTGGTTTCTTTTTTTCTTTTGGAAATACTGTGTATGAGTTCATGTGTGTAATGTATGTGATTTTGAGTGGAAATTCTTTTACCTTTCATGGCTTCACACTGACTTTTCCTCGGCTCATTCTAACATTTTCTATTGTTCATGTTACTTATTGTTACAGCTTCTAATCAATCAAAGTTCCTTGTGTTGCTGACCTCACTATGACTTTTGCTTTTTATTGTGCCTGTCTGATTAGTCTTGCACTTAATAATTAGAAAAAGAAAAGAAAAAGAAAAAAACCCTGCAATTAGAAAACAGGGAATAAGTGCATGACAACTGACAAGGCTTGAGAAAGAAGGTGAAAATAGTAGTAACAAAGGCAACCAATCAAATTCCATTTTGCCTTCTGGGTGTATATTTTTTATTGATTCAATAAAGAATAAAAAGAAAATATGAAACTTAATTAATTTATACAATTATTTTTAAAAAGTGATATTTAATCGATTTGAAGTTCGAATTTAGCATATATAATCTTTTTTTTCTTATTCTTAGGTTGTAATCTTTTTTTATCAAATAAATAATAATTAAAAATAAGAAAATTATCTTATCAAGGTTAGTGGTGTTCCAATCGAGTTATAAGGGTGATTGGTGACATATACTTTTTTTTTTTTTTTTTTTTATAATTTGGGGAACGGGATTTGAACTCTGTTCTTTTGGGAGAAGAATTGAGTCTAAGGCTCGGGCGCTAGAGATGGCAAAATCCGATCTGAAATATGGATTTCGCTCCGATCCGCTTCAAATGGAGAATTTTTTTTTTTGAACAGCGGATGCGAGGTGGAGCGGGGTGATTTTGGTAAATGCTTGCTCCACTGCACCCTGCCCCGCTTTTTGAAATTACTATCTTACTCTTTAAAATATTTTATTTTTTTCTTATATTTTTAATATATATATATATTTATATTAAAATAAATATATATACTAAAATCATATATATATATATTAATATTTTATATATATTTTTAGTATATATATGTAAATTATTTATATTAAAGAATTTTATATATTAAAATTATGTTTATGAATAAATTACAATATAATTTTTTACAAAATTAAGTTAAAAATAATTAATAAAAATTGGACTGTAGTGGGATGAAGCACCGTCGAGCGGTTATGGATGTAATTGACATCCATGGAGGTAGATGTTCCCAACATCCATGCAAAAGTGGACGGAGGAGGATAAGACAATCTTCGCCCCTGTCCCGTTCCCGGCCTGCTCCATTGCCATCCCAATCGGTGCAGATATATACTCTTTCAAAATATATTAAAACAATATATTTTTCAGTTTTTTCAATTCAAAATTTAAATTTTTTACCGACAATATATAAAAAATAATATGTTGTACTTTTGCACAATAATAAATTGGGATAAGAGCCTGCCCAATAACATAAACAACGTTAGGCCCATTAGAGGAAGAGCGAAGCTGGTCCAGCCCACCTGCATTTTATTAACATTAACGCCATTCTGAATTTTTTCATAACGAAAACCAAAACCCAAACCCAAACGCCGGAAACTTGAGAGTATTTCAAGATTTAATTCTCAAAGTTGTTAAGTCTGATTAAAAATTCTCGTTTCATAGTTTCTTTTTGTTGTTTGCAAGATTAGAAATTCGTTTTTATTTCTATGCAAAGCGCACTTGGTGATGAATATACGATGCTTTCAGAGAAATTTTTCTGCTGCTTTGCCCCCTCTGGTTCCCCTGCAGCTTCCTTCTCCGATGTAATGATTTCTTTCCTTGTTTTTGCTAATTTGTTGCTTTTCATTTAGAATTTATGTTATATATGCACTCAATTAAATGGGTACCTTGCCAATTTGTTTTTTTGTTTTGTTTTGTTTTGTTGTGATGTTCCAAGGGTGCTATTTGGTGTTCCAAGCTCTTTCATTTGTGCTAAAATTATGAACTTTTTTTTTTGTTCATTCATTCTTATTTTATGGTTTTTTGATGTTTTAAGGGAAACCCATCTTTGGTATATACTTCCTGATGAGGTGAAGAGTGTGGCTCTTCTAAATCAGTATTCTGAACTCTTATCACCATGTGAAAGAGAGAGTGTTAACCGCATGGGTGGAGACCAGCTGAAGAAAAGAGCTCTGCTTGCTCGAGCCTTGGTTCGCACTACCATTGCCAGATGTAGGTCTTTTTCTTTTTGTTCATATTATTCTTTTATCTTCAGCTGTTTTGTAAATCAAAGACAATCAATATATCTGTTATTTTTATCCATATCAAATTGCTCAATTTCTCAAGGTTAACCGTTAACTGAGACTTCAAGGAAAAATACAAAAAAGTCGGTGCTGATATGCTTCTTGTTTAGTCAGAATCAAATCAAAATCTCAAAGTTTACTAATTAAAATTACTCATTTTTTGTTCAATATATCACTGGTGTGTAGATGCACCATCTTATTGGGTTTGAAAATAACTGCTATAATCCTAATATGTGATCTGATTTTCTCTTCACCACATGAAGGTTCAAGCTATTACTTAGAATTCTGATCCAGATTCACACTTTTAATAAAAGCAATAGTCTTGTCATTCTTTTCTTATTGTATTTTAGCATCATGTGTACTTTGTATAAGCTGTTTACCACCAATTGCCAGCTAACAATGTGAAATTTCCTATGTGCAAAGAATGTTTTCAGCGTGCATATCTTAGGGACTCTAGATTTTCTATTGTCATAAAACATGCTTTGCATAGACTACTTACATAGTTTTTGTATTGCTAGATCAGACAAATTGTCAAATGAATCCAAGATCTTTGAAATTTAGGAAGAACTTCTATGGGAAGCCTGAGGTGCGATCTATCTTGGATTTGCAATCCTTTTTGTTTGAGGACCTTGCTTTCTTATCCTTCTGATTCATATTTGTGAATATCATTCTATGTTCTTGCGTATTTCAATTGTTTGTTTGTTCCATATTTAAATAGGTGGAGTGGCGAAATGAGGACAACTTGAGCCCACCGCCCTTGCATTTCAATATCTCACACACATCTTCTATGATTGCTTGTGGTGTGACAGTAAATGTGCCAGTAAGTCCTATGTTATTCAATTATTCTTGTAAGATTATGCATAGATCTGCTTATAACAATAGGTATGTTGGGTTTGCTTTTAAAGTTTTATTACTACGTGTACTCTAACTTGGTGTAATTTGCTTTCAATAATTGTAGATTGGCATTGATGTTGAAGAGAAGCTACGAAGGATAAAGAACACTATCATAGCCTTCGCTCAACGCTATTTTTCGCCTTATGAAGTGAAACTTTTAACTGCTATATCAGACCCCGAAGTTCAGCGTCAGGAGTTTATCAAATTATGGACTCTTAAAGTAAGCAAGATACTAATACTAATTTCTGTCCCAAAGCATGACAAATTATAGTTGAAATGTAATTTGTTTACATTTTTCTAAAGTGTTCTACAATCTGAATCTCATTTCCAGGAGGCATATGTAAAAGCATTGGGAAAAGGCTTTTCTGCTGTACCTTTCAAGACCTTTACTATTCGATTTAGGGACACAGCTATAAGGAACTTTCATCCTCCTGGAAATTTAGTTTCTGAGGTTTGTACCTGAACTTTACATGGGTATTAGGAATATAAATAGACAAACATCATCATTTGTGTCACATACTCATATTATCAATCTAGCTTTGTTATAACAAATAATCATTTAGCTTTAGTGAGTTAGTCATTTCACCTCCTTGCTGAGCTTTTTGAACCGAAGTTAACAACCAAAAAAAAAAAGGAAGTACACAAAGCTCTAGCTGAAGTGCTAAGCTATGTTGCTCCTGCTCCGACTCTTCATTTTTCTTGAAATGTCCGTGTCCGACACCCATGTCCGACGCATATCCGTACATGGGTATGGGGATATATGATCCTCCAAATACATGGAAAATCTTAGAAAAAATTGAAAATACCCGTGTCGGACACACACACCCGAGTCCGAGTAACATAGGTGCTAAGAGGGTGGATTTGGATAGCTTTTGGTTATTGCTAGGGTATGCCAAAAAAGGTACCACTGAATACTGTGATTTGGGCCTCTGGAAATGGATGCTGCATGTTATTATGTTGGTTATATGATCTAACATATACCACTGAATTGTATCAAAAGCTTTTGATTAACACTAGTCACATTGACAGGCATCTGAGGTACTCGTTGAATCATCTGATGACCTCACGAACGTCCCAAACAATTGGCAATTTGCACTCCTGGAAGTGGCTGGTTCTCATTATGCTGCCATTTGCATGGAAAAGGATAAAACTGTAGGAGGTTGGATTCTGATACTTATTGGTTTAAGATAGTTGTAGAATACATGGTCGCTAAAATGTTAACATTTTGTTCGTAGGTGAAGCAAATACGCCAATGAAACTGACTGTGCGGAAAACCATTCCATTTGTTGAAGATGTTTGTGTCTCCGGAACCGATGCAGTTCTAGCCCTAGGTGGCATAATTGAGCAATAGCGGCAATACGCTGCTAATTATTTTTGGTCTATTAATGATATATGAGCAGCAATTTGCAAATCTTGCAATATACAATTAGCAGAGTTATAAATTACAATTCATTTTGCCCTTGCCACTGTATTTGCTCTTTGTAAATTGTATTAAAATGTTAATCTATATCGACATATCTGCTATCTCATTATCTGGATTAGGTGAAGTAATCCTCAGAACCGAAGCTTTTGCTGCAGTTCCTACAAGTCAGGACATTGTAACATTATAAAGTTCCATCGTTAATGGTGTAATTCATATTGTTTCTTAGCATTTTTATTTTTTAAAATCACTGTTCCATAGTATGAAAACAAAGAAAATAAACAGAGAAAAGATACAACTGGAAATAAGAATTGCTTGGCAGATTTCTCTTTGAAATTGCATGAACGTATATTTTTTTTGCTCAAATATAAAATCTTTGCAAACTCTCGTCCACCGCAACAACTTGAGGAAAGCTCCAGCATGCTTATTCCCTTATAAACTGAGATCAGTAATGACAAAAATTAATTAGCAATGTTTAAATTCCCAGCCATTCTGGCTGCTGAGCAAAGCTAGCCTGCCTAGCAGACTGGGGGGGGGGGGGGGGGGGGCACGCATTGATCAATCAATCAATCAACCTCAAGCATGGCTGGTTGATCACCAGCCCTTTCTCTAGAGGCCCTTCAGCAAGGATGTTATCTTCTCATCACCACCCCTTTTATAAACTGTTAACTGATGCTGTGGAAGGCTTTTCCTCATCCACTCACTTTCTTTTTCTGGGTACTAATTATATTCAACCCAACGCTTATCCATAGAACATTTGACCACATATTATTGCAGCCACCTAGCTGAACCGGCACTCCACAGCCACAGGCTTATACTTGCCGACATAATTCTCAATTTCAATTTCAAATATTCTGAAATTCCAATCTCGAGTCTTCTTACTGCATATTTTCTATTATTTTGAGAACATCTAGGGATATCCTTCTATAGTGGACCAGTGAGTTATGTTACTCCGATTCTTCATTTTCCTTGAAATACCCGTGTCCGACGCATATTTGGACATGGGTATAAGAATATGATCCCCAAGAATCCTCCAAATACATAGAAAAACTTAAAATAAATTATACATACCCGTGCCGAACACATACTTTTATCCGACACTCGCACCGAATCCGACTAACATAGTCTGGGAGTGCAATACGTAATCCTCAAGTGACTACTACCAATAGTCTTTGCATGAACATAGCCCATCTCTGAAGTGATGGAAACGGGTTGCGTCTCTAACAACAAGTTGACGATCCACAATCTTGCTGACACCCTTGAGAAACAAATGGCAATCTTCACACACTCTAAGGTTCTTTATCACAACAATCTCTGTCCCTGGCTCGGAGTTCAACAGTCCGAACACAATTGCCAACTTTTCACTATGAACACCCATCCCAAGGAAAAGTTCTTTATTTCTCCTTCCTTCATTGTTTTTACAGCCAACAAGTTTCTTCACCAAAGTTTCCAGCTCATCTACCATTCTATATATCTCCTCTTTTTGAGGATGGCTTCTGTCCCCAGCTAAGAAAAGGTGAACTCTCCCTTTATACTCAAGATAGCTAAATCCCGGATCCTTTTTGAGCTTTCGCTCCCTCATCATTACTCTAACCTTTAATACTCCCTCCAAATTCTCAGCCTCAGAATAAATATTGGATAGCAGAACATAATAACCAATATTTGTGGGCTCAAACTCAATAACTCGTTTGAAAGCCAACTCTGCTGTCTTTACATTTCGGTGAATTTTGCAGGCACCCAAAAGGGCCCCCCAGACTGCACCATCTGGCTTTACCTGCATTGATTTAATGAGCTCCAAAGCTTCATTTAGGCGACCAGCCCGACCTAGAAGATCCACCACACAAGAATAATGCTCTGGACCTGGCTGCAACCGATGCTTCATCTTCATTTGAACAAAATAATCCAAGCCTTTTTCAGTCAACCCCGCATGACTACATGCACATAAAACACTCACAAATGCAGCCCCATCAGGCCGAATACCACCCTTAATCATCTCATCAAATAACTCCACCGCAATATCTCCATATCCATGCATTCCATATCCACCTATAATTGCTGTCCACGAAATCACACTTTTCACAGGCATACCATCAAAAACAGCTTGAGCCTTAATCAAATTACCACACCTAGCATACATATTAATCAGTGCATTATTCAAAAACGGATTCAAACCAAGTCCACTAGACTCTATTCGCTGTTCAACCTCACGACCAACACTAATAGCACCAAGGTGAGCACAAGATGATAAAACCCCAACAAATGTAACCGCATCCGGATAAACCCTGGAAGCTTCCATTTTTTTATAGAGTTCCAAAACATTAGCCGCAAGTCCATTCTGCGCATACCCTGAAATCATAGCATTCCAAGTAATCAAACCCTTTTTGGGCATCTCATCAAACAACTTCCTAGCAAACTCAATGGCCCCGCATTTCACGTACATTGTAAGTAAACAATTAGCAACAGAGAAATCAAGATTCAACCCCAACTTCACACAACAACAATGAAAAGACATCCCTACGCTTAAGTACCCTGGTTCCGAAAACACCGGAACCAAACCCAACATTGTAACTGAATTAACAGAAACACCCATTTCTCTCATTCTACAAAACAAAACAATAACATCAAAAACCCGGGAATTTAACGCGTATCCGGAAATCAAAGCGTTGTAGCAAACCGTTAATTGATTCGATATTGGGTTTTCATCGAACACCTTGCGGGCATTTCCGAGGGAATTGAATTTACAGTACAATGAGATTAGAGAAGTGAGGACAAAGGGTTCCGGGGAGCAGCCGGATTTGATGACGTGGCAGTGGAGTTGTTGGCCGGAGAAAGGATGGGAAAGGGAAGCGGAGGATTTGAGAGCGAAAGGGAAAGAGAAGGCGTTTGGGGTGGAACCGCAACGCAGCATTTGGCGGTAGAGAGTTAGAGCTTGAAGGTATTGGCATTGCTTTGCTAACTCTCTTAACTGAGTGTTCCATGGAATTGAAGTCATAGCAAGCAAAAACGGCGGCGAATTGTTGCCGTTTTGGAGCTTGAGAAAGAAGATGAAGGCATGAAGCCGTTATATTTTTGGGCGGGGAGGAACGGGAAAGAGAATAAAAGAGAAGTAGTAAAACGCTGCGTTGAGAGTTATGGACACGTAATGCCGCGATCGGATGATATGAACTTTTTGGAGAACCAAAACCTCAAAATATTAGTCATTGGGGTGGGAGAACCTCCTTTTATATAAATTTTATAAAAAAGTTTTATTTTTTTAATGTGTGATCTAAGTTTTATATTTTATAATTGGACACATAATAGTTCGGGCAAACACTCCAATTTCGATTTCATCATTTGAGCTCTGGATTAGCTTTGCGCTAGGTTGTTTCTAGCAAATTGTAATACCGACGTCATTATCTGTGTTGCGCAGTTTAATTTTGCACTAAATTATTTAGTCTCGAGCGAATACTGTAATACTGATACATTGTGCAGTCTGAAAGATATAATGCCTGACTTTTATATTAACTAATATGAATTTTTAAAAAATCACACTTCAAAAATTAGCTACTAAGACGAAAGAGTTATCTAAGTCTCATATATTTAGGGATGGCAATGGAGCGGGGCGGGGGCGGATTTTGCAGTATCCGCCCCCGCCCCGCCATTGTACTGCTCCGCGCCCCGCCCCGCTCCGCCATGGATGTTGAAATTTCAATACCACTACCACCTCCATGGATGTCGGTTACATCCATAACCGCCCCGCCCCGCTCCGCCCCATTTGATATTTATTAATTATTTTTATTTTTTTCAAATAATAAAGCATTTTAAAAATAAATTAAATATAAACATAAAAATAATAAATTTAATTATATTATTTTATTATTCATTTAAAAGCTAAATATGTAAGGGTAAAATTGTAATTTCACTATTCGGGGCGGGGCGGTGCGGAGCAGGCAATTACCACAACTGCTCCATCCCCGCCTTTCAGACAAAAAAAACCGCCCCGCCCCGCCCCGCCTCCATTGTTCAAAAAAAAAAAAAACCTCTCCATTCGGATCGGATCGGTTCGAAATCCATCGGTCGGATCGGGTTTTGCCATCCCTACATATATTGTAACTGGACAAGTAACATTGGATGAAAACTCGGACGTAAAGTAAAAATGTGGACCGCGTAGCAGGGAATCCTACAAGAAGATAAATTAACGGATCATATCTAATTCGTCAAAAAATCCAGAGAGGGAGAGAAAACAGACAGAAGCAAAAAATATAAAAATAGAGTTAAAGGAGGGGCAATGGAAGCCATGCAATTTTCGACCGTTGCTTCCCGCCATTTCTCGGCGACTTCGGGTTCCTTTTCGACCAACCGAAGCTTCTATAACAGTCCAAGAAACTCAACTAAACTTGGCAGTTCATGGAGTAATGGTTCCAGCAATTTCGCTTCCCTTTCTTGCAGGAATGTTTTCACTGTAAGTAAAGAAAATCAATGTGATCTTTACAATTTATACTTACCTATTTTCTATATGGTTGTCGAGAATATGCGTAAAAGAAGCTAAAGAAATAAGCTGCCTTTTGCTCTTTCAATTGCTAAAGTTTTTTTTTTTTTTTGAAAAAAAAGAAATTTGATGGCAGAGAGAGATATGGGGGTGGGTAAATTCCAAGACGGTTGCTTTTAGGAGAGAAATACGAGGTGTTGTAAGAGCTGAAATGTTTGGTCAGCTGACGAGTGGCCTCGAAGCTGCTTGGACCAAACTTAAAGGAGAAGGTTTGCTTTTTTTTTTTTTTTTTTCTTTCATTTTTCCTGTTTTCTTTTGGTCGTTTATTTTGCTACTTACCCTTTGTTTTCGAAAGTACGAGCGTAAGAAAAAAGCGTTTTAAAAATTAAAAATTGAATTTTTTATGAATAACAAAACGTGGGTGGTGAATTTGTTAAGTTTCAGAGGTTTTGACAAAGGAGAACATTGTGGAGCCAAAGCGTGATATTAGGAGAGCGCTTTTGGAAGCAGATGTAAGTGAGTGGTGTTTGGAAATTCTTGGGATTTTTCAATTTTCACTTGGTAATTAACGTATTAATAACACTCTTGGTGTCTGTTGACAGGTGAGTCCCTCTTGTTAGAGGTTTGTCCAAGCTGTAAGTGAAACCAGGCTCTTGGAGTTGGCCTTATTCGAGGAGTGAAGCCGGATCAACAATTGGTTAAGGTATGAACTTTATATCAACAAAATGCACTTTGCTATGGAATCCTCTAAGAAAGCCTTTTGTGGAATTGTTTAACATTCCTGGTTGACATACTTAATAGCAGGATCTTGCATCCATTCATGCTAGAAAGCCAAGAAACTATCTTAATTGTCTCTGATGTTTGATTTATGCGAATCACTTATGTTTTTTTTGCTTGTAGATTGTACATGATGAGCTGGTGAAATTGATGGGAGGAGAGTTTTCTGAACTGGTCTTTTCAAAATCTGGCCCCACTGTTATATTATAGGCTGGTCTGCAGGGGGTTGGGAAGACAACTGTTTGTGCGAAGTTCGCTAATAATCTTAAGAAACAGGTGCTATTTGTATTTGTATTGTCGCATATAGACAAGTCCAGCTTTTTCCTTAAGCCTTAATTGACATTGGAGCATAATGTTGACTACAGGTTAAGAGTTGCATGCTTATTGCAGGAGATGTGTACAGAGCTGCTGCTATCGACCAACATTTTATTTTGGGTGAACAGGTATAGGATTTTCATTGTCAGTAAAATTCTCTAGTTCCTTACTTTAGTTTTATATGATTTTAGTTATTCACTTTTCTTTCAATTCATTTTTTGTTCTATTGGATTTCGAAGAAGATTTTCTGACGGTTAAGTCAAATATATGTCTGGTGTTAGCTCTGGAGTGGCACTTTTACATGCTAGAGGTGCTCACCTTGTGAGGTGAAAGCATGGCATTTTACATTCTCTTACTGCCTAGATGGAGGAACGCAGACTTAAATTTCTTGTTGTCTTGATGTGAATCATCTGTCCTAGTTGTGGTACAATGAACAAGATATTTGACTGATGGTAATTGATGGTGGAGCAACAGTGTACCACAGACTTGGAGATGTCATTGGTTTGCACACATTACCGATTATTATTCACTAAGACTGAACAAATGAAACAAAAATAGCTATCATAGAAGCTTTCTAGCAAAAATGTATCTTGTTAAAACATTTTCTGAATGATTTTCAATTTAAGTGGAATTATTTTTAGTTTCAGACAAGTTAAAATTACCAGACTGATGAGTGATGAGATAGTGCAAGTAAATTAGTGAACACTTTATCTATCCAGTTTTTTTATTTTCTCCTTGTTGCTTTTGATTTGTGACTATTGTTCCAGTTTAGTTCATGAATTGATAAATTTGTTGATTGGTTATGACAATTATATTTACCCATCATTAGGTTGTTTCTCTTTTGACTTCTCCCAAAAGTTATTATTTCTCATACTATGTTATAGCGTGTGACAGGTGAGTGTTCCTGTTTATACAGCAGGGACTGAGGTTCAACCATCCGAAATAGCAAAGCAATGTTTAGAAGAGGCCAAAAAGAAGAAGATAGATGTAGTGATAATGGATACTGCAGGAAGGCTCCAGGTAATTTCATAAGCATCTGTCATGAAATTTTTAATGACTCTTAAATGAAGCAACATCCTCAGGTTAATCATCCATGTTGCATTGAACAGATAGATAAAGGAATGATGGATGAGTTGAAAGAAGTGAAGAAAGTATTGAATCCCACAGAAGTATTGCTGGTTGTGGATGCAATGACCGGCCAAGAAGCTGCTGGTACTCGGGCGTCCAACTTTCTTTTTTAATATGCCACTTCTTTTTTTCATTTGTTCTTGAGTATCTTTATTCTAAGAATCTCATAAATCTTGTTTTTCCTATTATATATTATACACAGAGTACTGGATAAGCTTTCTTCCTGAGTAATACATTATGTTCATTTCAGTACTTGTATTTATAGAGCATTGTATCTCACTCAAGCAGACCTGCAGCCATTGATTTTCTAAATGTTCTACTTAGAATGCCAGGCAGCTGGAAAAATACGCACACGAATGACCTTGGAGTTTTATAGTTGAAGTTTACTCATTTGGACCCATTTGACTGATTATACATATCTACGTATCTATTTACCTGCTTAATTTAGCTATTGTCAAGACAATGACTGACAAGTCCATGATATTCTTCTCTTCATGTTCTTTTTTGAATTCACAGCCTTGGTCACAAATTCAATGTTGAGATAGGGATTACCGGGGCCATTTTGACAAAGCTAGATGGGGATTCTAGAGGTGGTGCAGCTTTGAGTGTTAATTAAAGAGGTCTGTGTTACCATTCCCTTTGGTTTCTTCACTTAGAGTTTATGTGATACAATCTCTTCCTTGGGGAAGACATTTGATATTTAAGCACCTAGAAATAGTGCAGTAGTTATTATACATTTCTTAGTGGCAAATTTGGTCATTGCTGTCTATTCTATATTATTGGAAGCTACAGTTATCTGGAAAGCCAATCAAGCTTGTAGGACGCGGAGAGCGCATGGAGGACCTTGAACCTTTCTATCCAGATCGTATGGCTGGATGCATCTTGGGAATGGGAGATCTCTCATTTGTTGAGAAGGCGCAAGAAGTTGTAAGTTTCTAGTGAATTTGATTCCATATCCTTTTAAAGTAAACACTTCAAGGTAAGTTTTTAATCAAAATGCTTGTTTAGATGCGCCAAGAAGATGCAGAAGAGTTGCAAAAGAAGATAATGAGTGCAAAGTTTGATTTCAATGATTTCCTAAAGCAGACCTGTGCTGTTGCACGGATGGGTTCCATGACTCGTGTTATTGGAATGATCCCTGGCATTGGAAAGGTATGAAAGTTGGGTTTCCTATTCTTTGTTATTATGTTTGAAAGTTTATGCAACCTTCTTGGTCCATTGAGTTGACCAAGCATATATATATATATATTGTTTGTTTTAAAATTTATTTGATTAAGTATGACCTAGCTTCTTTAACTATAAAGTAATATTGCTCCTTTACACACAGCCTTTTTTTTTTCAAAATAAAATGTAAACAAAAAGATGAAGCCATATTGCTCTAAACTTATGTTTTACCAGTACATAATCTGTTACTTGGTTTCTGAGGCTGATTGGAGAGTATAGATGATGAAGAGCAGAGTATCCCTGAAAAGAGATAAAGTTCTACTTTTTTTCATTACCCTCTCTCACTCTCTCATTTGAAATTACCAACTTTATTTGGAGTTTGGACCATATATGTCGATGATTATGTTGCACGGATGTTTCCTTGTGGTGTTGGACTAGCCAGATTATGCAACCAGATGGCCCAAATTCAGTGTAGCATGCTAACATTTTACCTCATGAGGTTATTTCTGCAACTTATTGTTGTTATATGCATATTTAGGAACTCGGCATTGATGATTAACGGTGGTTATGAGAAAACAGCATATAACTTTTGATGAATATGTCTCTGCTTACTTCGAAACACTGTCTCTTGATTTGCTTCTTTCTCTTTTTTATTTTCCTGTCAAATTGGTCTCTGTTGAACTTTTCTTATTTATTTGCAGAGGAAAGGGAGAAGCCGGAGTTATTGGCTGAGTCTCCTGAAAGGAGGAAAAGAGTTTGCTCAAGATTCTGGTAAAACAGAGCAGCAGTTATGAATTGCTCTACTAGTATTGACAACTTCTGAATTAGATATATTGTCTGGCATCAATAATAGGTGAGTCAACTTGCTGCTCAACTCTTCCAAATGCATGTTCGCATGAAGAATTTGATGGGTATCATGGAGGGTGGATCTATTCCAACATTGAGCAATCTCGAGGATGCAATGAAAGCTCACAAAAGGTGCCTTGTCTGCAACTCTGCATATGCACACTTATTCAAACAGTTTCGTATAACTATAAACTCGTTTATGATTGATGGAATTCTAACAAGGCTCATATGCCAATTCAATGATTTTTGGGCAAGCTATATTCTGTAATAATTGATGTTTTCATTTTTCTCCCATGTATAAAGGCTACTCCTGGTACTGCAAGAAGAAAGAGGAGATCAGAATCGAGAAGGCAGTTTGCAGACTCGACATCAACAAGGCCAAGTCCTCGTGGTTTTGGTGCAAAGAACTAGGAAACTCAAGTTTGAGGGACAGCCGGACTCTTCATTATCGGCTTGCAGCGTAAGGTGAGTGTCTGAGGTTTCTTATGACCTGCAAAAACTCGTTGCATTCTAATCATGAATACAACATTATACAGATGATCACCCTGCAAAATTCAATGTAACAAGAGATGCTGCAGTCTTTAACTTGTTTGTTAATTTCTTTTAAGATCGGATATGATCCATATTGAACAGAAACATTTTTCATGGTTCTTGATTGAGATTGAACCATTTGAGGTGTCAATTAACTTTTTATTTTCTTTGTTTTTTGATTAAAGGTTCAATCATACTTTATTTTCAAAGAAAATAAAGAGGGAGTTGAGAAAGTGCCTATAATTCTTTCCACCATGGCTCCATCATTCATTAAAGGTCACCGAACAAAATGGAAAATAATTGTCAAGGATAACCTTATTATTACACACATCCAGGATCAGTTAATTCCGACAAAATAGCAGGACAGTTGAGAACAGAAATAGAAAGTCGTTAACACCCATAAAAAGCTCTGGATTCAAGCTTCTGGGTTACTAACACGTGGCTTTGATCTATTTTTCTATTGATATGAAATCTCAAGCCTTATATCACTTCCTCTTTTCACTTTTTCCTATTCTTTGCAACAAGAGGAAGATTAATAATTAACTTGAAGGATTTTTAAGGAAAATGGCAGATGGAATTTCTGATGCCTTTGGTGGAACATTTCCGGCTGCTGATGCTAATGGGGAGCTGAATCCTGGTAAAAACAAGGACTTTAAGGTGGATTCTTTGTCGAGTGAGATTACTACTTCTCGGGAGATCAAGGTAAATATATATACATACCTAAAATTTAAAGCAAATGAAAAGAAAATGGATTTTCTTCTTATATTGTTTGTTTTTTCTTTATTTATTATTTTTTTTTTTTGCTTTTTCAATAATGTCATGTCCATGGAGGTCTTTCAGATATGATGGTATCCATATTAAACCAATTTTAAGTGTAAAATGATCATATATTCAAGACTTTCCAAAGTCTCTAAAATTTAGAAATCCTTTTCATGGTAAAGCAAAACTTGCATCAATTCTTGCTAGCTAATTATTACTGATTTGTTACTACTTGCAAATGAAGGAACGAGCTGAGGCACAAGAGAAAAAGGAAAAGAAGAACTCAATGCAGACGCTGAAAACAGCAATGTTAGTTTCAGCTGTGGTGGTGGCAGTGGCAGGAGTAGCCTTTGCCATAACCAAGAAACTGAAAGAGAAATGAACAAATAATATATATACACATGGCTGCAGCAGGCTGCTGCTAGCCAAAAGGGTGTGTTAAATCTAGCAAATTCAATCCTTTTTCTATCTCAAATTTATTATTTGTTTATTTATTTTAGTAATTTTTTGTAAGTTATAACTATCATTGCACATTGGGGCTTTTCCTTTTCCATATTCCATTGATGATGATCTCTGTGGAAGTAGTACTAAAACATTGATTTACAGAACTTCCTTCTGTTACCACTTACATTACATTTGTTAATTTCAACAGCTGAAGTATTGATATAATATATAACATAAACTATTTGAGTATTACAATTTAAACCTGTTGTATAAACTAGTGTTGCATAAACTAGTTCATAGAGACGAGCTGAGCAGGCAAGCTTGCCGATGAACCCTTAGAAAAGCATAGCCATAGCTACATTTTAGTCCAATGGTGAAGGACTTTCCATCTGGTTCAGCCTCTTGATAAGGACTGGCAGAACTGTTTCAGGCGAGTGACGAAGTTGATCCACCACTAATGACCCAGACTCCCCATACATTTTTGCAATGAATCTAAAATTGTAACTGGTGAAATGATTGTTAACATCCTCCATAGTTGGCTTCTTGATTTTCCCTTTCTTTATCGCTTTAGACAGCTTGGTTGCATTCTTCTTAGCGGAACGCATCCATGTCGTCAACATATCCCTCTCAAACAACTCATCTTCTTTTTCATTCAACATCTCTTCATGAGGGTCTCTACGCCTTGGCTTGGGGTTTCCAAATGATCCCTTAGAAAAGCAGCAAGAATTCAGTACTTCTTTACCAAGTTTTGAAATACCCATACTATGAACTCCTGAAAGATCCTTTGGTAGAAATTTATAGCTTTCTGTCAACTCATCAAGCTTTTCGCCTGGTTTCTCCCCTTTGTTACCGATCTTCCCATCAGGTTCCGAGGATGACCGAGTTAAACTCCCATAGAACTCCAAAACATAATCGAAATCGTCCATAAAATCTGGAAAGTAATCGGCTATCCTTATATTCACATCTGCCATTGTGATTTTTCCAGTGCCATAATCGTGTAGGCATTTCAGCAATGCCAAATAATCCTCAGAACTGGTTTTCTTCATAACTTTTTCACAAAACCCTAATGCTTGATCCAGATGATCATCCTTCGCTTTATATTCAGGGTTAGTTTTTTTAACAGAACTAGAACTTAACCTGATCTTTTTGTTGTATCCATCGATTTCTCCAACTCCCTGATCAGAACCAGGATTCTTCCTTTTGTTGCTGATCTCTTTTGATTCCATTGATCGCTTTAAACCATCAGAGAACTTGAAAACGTAAAGAAACTCATCAAAAAAACCTGGGTATTCTCCAAGCAAATCTTCCACCAACTCCTTCAAATCGTCCATCGTGATTCTTCCATTGCTGTATTCATGAAAGTAGTCCAACAACATCAAATATTCATCAAAGGTGGCCGTTTCCTTCACTTTCTCACAAAATGCCTTCATCTTTGAGAAACCTAAATGGCTGCGAATATCTTTTCACGAAAGGCTAGGTTTTTTTGTTGCTGTTAACTTAAGCTTTTCTCGTGAATTATGTAGTTTCATGCCTTAACACTAATCGAAGGAGTTACTAGGAAATTGCTCCTTCCTAGTTAGACTAGGAATAGTAAAGAATTTGAAAAATGTTTAAGCTATTAAGTATTATTATTATTATTATTATTATTATTATTATTATTATTATTATTATTATTATAGTAAAATGATTTGGAATAAAAAGAAAAAATGAAAAGAGTATGAAAAAAAATAATAAATTAAATAACAAGAGAAAAATAATAATAAAAAAAATTCCTTCCTAATTTACCAATCACCAACTTTTTTTTTTTTTTTTTAATTCTATTTTCATTTTTGGTTTCTTTATCTCATTTTAATAACAATAATTTTTACTCTAAAAGAATTATGTTAAATTATATGATAAATATATTTTTTGCCAATATTTATATATATATATATATGATTATCAGTGTCCATTTAATAATCAAAATAATTAATTATTTTTAAATATACCTTAAATAAACATATTCAATTATTTAAATTTGCTTGTGAAATTAAATTTTTTTATCATGTATTGATAACAATATATATTTATATAAGAGAAATCAAATTATACCGATGTAAAGCTTGTGCCTTTTGTAACTTTTTATTTTGTAGTAATAACAATTTAAGGAATCAATTATTGTATTTAACAATGTTTTAATGATTATCCTAAATGTAATTTTTTAAATTAAATGATATCTATATTAGACAGATTGAAAATATCATAGTTTACAATATATATTTAATGGATAATTCATAACAGCTTTTAATGTATTTATATTTATTAGTGTTGGCAATCTTATAATCAATAAGCAATATTTCATTACTACTAAATATAAATTAAAAGATTATCATAGTTTACAATATATATTTAATGGATAATTCATAACAGCTTTTAATGTTTTATATTTACTAGTGTTGGCAATCTTATAATCAATAAGCAATATTTCATTACTACTAAATATAAATTAAAAGATTAATGAACATATTATTTATCTGTAATTTCGGCAGAACAACATATAAAAAATACGAACAATCCAAAATGGAAAATTGACAACACTTACAGGTTAATCCGAATACAGAAAAAGGATAATCGAGTCAAGGTTGAACCTCTGACCTTAAGACGATTATTGCCTGTCTCTCAGGTGCTAACAGTGTATCGCAATTCGTCTCCCAGGCCTCCTCGATTACGTTGCAATCAAGAGCACACTTTTAGCAACACGGCTAACCAGAAAAATGTTGGTCTCTCTCACAGAAGACACAGGAAAAGACAAGAGCAGTCTAGAAAAATTAGGAAAAATTTTCGGTACTCTAAAAAGACAAGCACTACTCAGGTTTATATAGAAAAACAGATGACTTTTCGGAACGGACATATCATTTGGAACAAAACCTGTTCGGCCAAACAGGTAGCTTTTGAAAATAAAAAGGTTCTTAGTTTAAACCGAACAGACAAAACTTTTAACAAACAAAAGGGTTCGGTCTGAAAAGATACTTCTTAAACAGACAAGTCTCTTGGTTGGAGAATGCTGAACCGATTTGGTTTGGACCGAAGAAAAATATTGGTTGGGCAGTAAAAAATTAATTACTGCCCAAACCCGACCCGACCCAGCCCGACTCGGCGACGATGGCGCGCGTGTGGTCCAGCTCAAGTTGTGTAGGTCTTCATCAACCACAAAACTTGGGTGCCCCTTGTGGCCCAACCCCTTATGGAAACAAGGTTTATAAATACCACAAGCTTATGCCTTTGTTCATCCTATGTGGGATTCCACACCAATCACTAACATCAACCAACTTTCTTCCTCTTCAAGTGGGTACAAAGAGATTAATTTCTCATTCAAACATGATATCAATTGTGTACATAAATTATGTACCGTGTATCTACTTACGACAACCTACGTATTAAAATACGTATTTCATATTTATACACCAAATAATATATTGATATCCAACAATCCCCCACATGAATGGAAATTGTTTGATTAAAACGACTAACTGACTCGGAATATGAGAGAGTTAAACCTTGAAGAGTTATTGCATCAAAATAGGTAGCTTTTGGCTTTGAACCTTCTATAGTGAATAACTATCGGATTTACTCGGCTAACTAGTGAACATGATGTCTTGAACTATTCAGCCTTTTGTGTAAACCAAGACAATAGATATCACACAATTCCCCTTCGAACATCTTCGGTTATCACGATTGTGTCCATTTTGGCCCTGGACACTGCCTGGTTTCTTATGAGTACTCTAGAGAATTTAGCCTGATCAATTCTCATAGAAGTGGCCACGTTTCTTACTCATAATAGGTTATTGCTCATTAAGAGTATCCTGCAATACCCCACTTGATTTTATCAAGCTATAAGAATCATTAAAAGCATAGCTTATCCTAACTCCTTTGCAGGCAGCACTAAATCATCATAGGAACGGATAAGAGTGTTTAACTCTTTTAGTGCTCACACTCAGTTAACATAATTTAGTTGTCCCTTTTGAACCTAGATCTTGGGATCTCCAGTCATCTAGGTTGGGTTTCCACTATGTAACTTTAATTTATAGGCTTAAGACCCATTCCCCTCAATGATATACTTGCTCTCTTGTTAAAACATTTCGTAAGCGCGCTTCATTATCCTTTGATTTTTCATAATCAATAGTGATAATTTCATTTGAGAGCAACTGTTTAATGGTATTATGTCCTCGACGAATGTATCAAGATTTACCGTTATACAAACAACTCTGTGCCCTACCAATTGCAGATTGGTTATCGCAATGTATACAAATTGCAGGCACAAGTTTCGACCAACTTGGAATATCTTCTAAATTTTCGAAGCCATTCTGCTTCTTCTCCAGCTTTATCTAAAGCTATAACTTCAGATACCATGGTAAATCTGGCTATTTAAGTTTGTTTAGAAGATTGCCAAAATACTGCAGCTTCTCCAATAATAAAGATAAATCCGTTAGTGGATTTGAAATCTTTTGTATTGAATATCCATTTTGCATCTGGATATCTTGTATAGTGCAGTCCATAACTTGAGGTGTATCTTAAATATCTAAGTACCCCCACAATGGCCTTCTAGTATCCTTTTTGGGAATACTTGTAAATCTACTCAGTTTGCTAACTAAGTACGTTATGTCTTTACATTCATTTACAATCTAATGGTTTACTTTCAGGGTCCGTGCCACTCTTTGCACCATCAGGGATCATCGATCCCATGGACAAAGTCTCATCCTCCGTTTCACAACGGGATAGTCATGGTAGCACCAAGGCATGCCGATACCATACCATGAAACTCTTCCCCACTTACTATGTCGATACCCTCATTGATGCCAAGATCACACCCGAGTACCCTTGTTGCATAAAGTTGACATATTCTCACATGTCCTTCTCTTACCCTCAAGGACTAGGTCATGATCCCTTCGAATGAGGCACCAAACATAGTTTTAGGTCCTATTATGACCTTTTAGGCCGGAATAACTGATACCTTCGTAAGACACCCCCACACTTTCGTGTATTTATAGGATGGTCCTTAACCCTTCCATAATTCATACGGTGTCTTGTCTTATTTCTTGTGGGGTATTTTTATTTAAAAAGTAAATAGCTATTAAAATAGCTTCCCCCATAAGTTCTGAGGTAACCCTGAACTAATCAACAAAGCATTCATCATTTCTTTCAACGTTCGGCTCTTGCATTTCGCAAAATTGTATTGTTGAGGTGAGTAAGGAGAAGTGGTTTGAATGTTGATTCCATATTTTAAATAAAATTCATAAAATATTGAATCATATTTACCACCCCTATCACTCCTTATTTTCTTGCTTAGTTGATTTTCGGCCTTAATTTTTAAAGAGTTTAAAAAACTTCAAAGGCCTCGTCTTTGCTTCTTAGCAAATAGACATAACAGTATCTTTTGACCACCTTTAGTTTGCACAAACTTTAAGTCACATATATCAATGTGAATTAAATCTAAAGGTTTACTTCTTCTTTCTACCGAATAGAAATAAGCCTTAGCCAATTTGGATACCACACAAATTTCCCATTTGTGATTTTTATCAATAACAATTTGCGGAAGCAAATCCAAATTGTTGATTCTCTGCAAGGTCTTGTCCCACACATGGCCTAATCTACCATGCCATAATTAGAGGACACCACCAAATAATCAGAAGAAATAATTTAATTATTATTCTTGTTCTTTGGCATAACATCCATAATATTGAGCTTAAAAAGCTCATCACATAGATATCTTCTACCTACAAACATGCCATATTTAGTGAGTACACATTTATCCGACTCAATTACAAGTCTAAACCCGTTATTGCTCAACATAGAGCCGGAAACCAAATTCTTACGAATTTCAAGAGCATGAACCACATTGTTCAAATTTACTTATTTAACAGATGTCATCTTGAGCACCACCTTATTCATGGCCTCGTACCGAAGAGTTTCTCATAAATATTTGTTTCTTTATACTCGGAGAAACTCTTTCTATCAGAACAAATGTGACAAGTGACATCGGTATAAACCCACCATGTCTTAGGGTTTTCTACCATGTTCACTTGTGATACTGCAACAGCGAGCTCAATCTCATTATCATCAACTAAGTTGGCTTGAGCTCTTTCCTTGTTTTGACGGTAGTCCTTTGCTCGATGACCGGGCTTGTTACATATGAAACAAGTTCCCGTGAACTTCTTGAAATCCATTCCCTTATTAGCTTGGGAAGAGCTAGAACCAACAAATTTTCTCTTGTTGGTCTTGTGCGAATGTTCTACAACATTTGCCTTGGCTTTCATGGTCTGAGCTTTAACCCTTTTTTTTCTGAACCACAGTTATCCTCCTCGATTCATAACCGAATAATCAAGTCCTCTAAAGTTTCTCCTTTCTCTTGTGCTTTAGATAGTTCTTGAAATCCTTCCTCGAAGGAGGCAATCTCTCTATCAAAACGGCCGTTTCAAATGATTCACTAAGAATCATTTTCTCGGCAGTAATCTCATGGAGGATCAACTGATAATCTTGGACTTGAGTAATCATGATTTTCGAGTCCATCATTTTGAAATCCAGAAACCGGCCAACCACAAATTTCTTCGTGCTGGTATCCTCGGTTCTGTATTTTCTCTTTAAGGACTCCCATAACTCTCTCACTGTCTTGATTGGGCTATACACGTTGTATAACGTGTTCTCCAATCCGTTGAGGATATAGTTCTTGCATAGGAAGTCAGAATGCTTCCATGCTTCCATCGAGCTACAACCGTAGTATCGGTCTCTCCCTCTTTAGGAATTGAGGCCTCCTCCCTTAAGAACCGGGCTAGGTTCAGAGTGGTTAAATAGAACAACATTATTTTGCTGCCAACGTTTGAAGCCCAGACCATTGAACTTCTCGGGTTTCTCACCATGTCTAACATGTGGCGGCATTAGCACTACAGGCGCACTCACATTTACGGTAAACCGTTCTGTCATCTGTTATTTAAAATAACAAGATCACCTTTATATATATATATTTAGAATATATATATAAATACACACATATATATAGAATACATATATTACAAACACATATATACAAACAAATATATGTTCACAGAAATATATATTTTCACAAATATATTACAAATATATATTTTCACAAATATATATATATATTCCAATCATATATATATATATATATTATACAAACGTAACTATGTATAATAATAAATGTATATATGCTGCCAATAGTTATAAAAATATATATATGCAAAAATCGCATACCAAATATATATATAAAATATATATTACAAACATATATATATATATATATATATACATATATAATAACTAAAGTAAATATATATAAATCACAATATATATATATCTCATACAATAATAAAACAAAGTAAATAAACTCATTTGGAAACATATATTTTTCACAAAAAATATAATTCAATGACCGAAAACAAAGCATGAAGACGTCGGCTTCAATTGTTTATAACCGAAACAATTAATAGAAACGAAATCATGTACCGAACCAGTGCATGCAGTTAAGGAGCCTTTTCCCTCATTTATGAACGGTCACAACAATTACAAAGCATGAGTAAAATTTCCAAAGAAAAGTCAAAAGTTGTATGCATGCAAGAATAGTATATAAAATAACAAAAGTAATAATATATCCATGCCGTCAAACTAAGTATATATACAAATATAGTATATATATATATATGCAAAACAGATTCTTTCAAGAAGTCTGCACACTTTTCACGAAATGAAAAAATATAAAGGCAGCATGTCTATATTTGTATACGACATATAAGAAAAAATAATATATATATATATAAAGAATAGATAAAATGTCATACCGAAGGTATGCCAGTGAAACGGCGTGGGCTTTGCAAAAGCCACCAAACCAAGAATTAGAACTGTCAGAAACGCCATATATATTCTAACAAAAGAATATTATGTTATCACGCAAAACTAACATACAGTAGTGTTAAAAGCAAAACAAACAACAGTAGCAATATTAACCGAAAAATATTACTAAAGAAACAGTAATGAAATAAAAATAATCGTCTTAAGATTGTTGACAATCTTATAATCAATAAGCAATATTTCATTACTACTAAATATAAATTAAAAGATTAAAGAACAAATTACTTATCTGTAATTCCGGCAGAACATCATATAAAAAATACGAATAATCCAGAATAAAAAATTGACAACACTTACAGGTTAATCCGAATATAGAAAAAGGATAATCGAGTCAAGGTTGGACCTCTAACCTTAAGACGATTATTGCCTGTCTCTCAGGTGCTAACAGTATGTCGCAATTCGTCTCCCAGGCCTCCTAGATTACGTTGCAATCAAGAGCACACTTTTAGCAACACGGCGAACCAGAAAAATGTCGGTCTCTCTCACAGAAGACACATGAAAAGACAAGAGCAGTATAGAAAAATTAGGAGAAATTTTCGGTACTCTAAAAAGACAGGCACTACTCAGGTTTATATAGAAAAACAGATGACTTTTCGAAACGGACACATCATTTGGAACAAAACCTGTTCGGCCAAACAGACAGCTTTTGAAAATAAAAAGGTTCTTAGTTTAAACCGAACAGACAAAACTTTTAACAAACAAAAGGGTTCGGTCCGAAAAGATACTTCTTAAACAGACAAGTCTCTTGGTTGGAGAATGCTGAATCCGTTTGGTTTGGACCGAATAAAAATATTGGATGGGCAGTAAAAATTTAATTACTGCCCAAACCCGACCCGACCCAGCCCGACTCGGCGACGACGGCGCACGTGTGGTCCAGCTCAAGTTGTATAGGTTTTCATCCACCACAAAACTTGGGTGCCCCTTGGGGCCCAACCCCTTATGGAAACAAGGCTTATAAATACCACAAGCTTATGCCTTTGTTCATCCTATGTGGGATTCCACACCAATCACTAACATCAACCAACTTTCTTCCTCTTCAAGTGGGTATAAAGTGATTAATTTCTCATTCAAACGTGATATCAATTGTGTACATAAATTATGTACCGTGTATTTACTTACGACAACCTACGTATTAAAATACGTATTTCGTATTTATACACCAAATAATATATTGATATCCAACAACTAGTTTGTGACCCATGCAATACATGGGTTGGTTTTATTTATTTATATACAATGTTATAATTTTTTTATATTTTTTTATCATATTATTTATATATATAAAAGAAAATAAAATTATGAATTTATTGAAATTTTAACTTTGGGTGTGAGAATCATGGGTATGATTTATTTCTTGCATGAAAAATATTTTATGTATTGAGTAATAACTGAAAGAAAATTAAATTTTATATTAATAAAAATTATTTATTATTTCAAAAATTATTCAAAATGTTTTTTAATAAATTATCAGACGGACTTTATTCAATATTTAGTAAAGGTTACCATTCAAAATTTTAATTGATTTAATAATAAACATTTATCTTCAAATGATTTATTATATTGAAAAGTTTATTGTATTCAAATATATAGCTAATAAAATAATTATTTTAAGTATGTTAGTTGATAATTATTTTTATTATAAAATAAAAAGACTAATTTATTAGTTATTACATTAATTAGAGCATATACATATTAAAGGAAAGAATTTAAAAAAGAAGAAGATAAATACGTTTTTATATAGGCATTGAAAAGATTAGGAGATGTGTGCCAAAATATTAACAAAATTATAAAGTAATATATATATATATAGCTTTGAAAGAAAAATTATAAAACAAAAAAAAGAAAACAAAAATTGGTGCAATACATTACATTTATAAACTCAAAATCGTATGTAAGATAATTACAACCAGCATATATAAAGCAGAAAGTAATACTTCATAATATATTAAATAAATCTTTTTTTTTATAAAACTTATAATTAAATTAATGGAAATAAAAAAGATATGCATGATTTGAATCGTACCTAGGATAATTCATTAAATGCATGATTTTTTTTAATCTAAATTGTTATTTTTTGTATTTTAGAAGGTGTTTGTTATTGTTAATTATGAGTGAAGTTGAACTTGAACTTGAAATTTAAATTTTATTTGATTTTATATCTTTATCTTGACAAAAAATTGACTTAATGAATTCAGACGTTTAAGGAATTTGAATATTTAAAGGATACTTAAGAATAATGAGTTTGTATATGATAAATTATCATATATTTTGTGTAGTTGGTATATATATATATATATATATATATATATATTATTTTCCATATTACAATAACAAAAATTTTCCTATTACATTATTAAAGTTTGTTATACTTAAATTTAAACAGAAATATGGTATGTATTGCATTAAAATGATTAATTTAATCTTAAAAATAAAATTAATTTTCCTATTATATTTTTTTTATAAAAGATATTTAGTCTAAATTGTCTGGCTCAAGCTTACAAATTTAATTTTTAATAAGTGGAGTCTATTATGAGCCTGAGAATTTTTGTTGATGCTTTAATGTAATATATATTTGTAAAAAATGTTTCGTGAAAGTTAGTGATATCTTCTTGCATCGTAGGCATAAAGATAAAGAGACATGGATCGAAAATCTTATCTATCGGAAATTTGAATAAATATTTGCAGAATAAGTAAGTGGATAAGATTAATTAAATATAAAATTAAAATTTTTGAATAAATAGTTTTTTGAAACTTTTTTATTTTAAAATTAAATATAATAATAGTTAAATTTAAACTTGTCATACGTGTCATCAAGAGTGAAAATCCATGTAAGCGTCCATGTCAACAAAAACTTATCCATTCATCATGTACTTTGTTATATTATATATATATATATATGATATGATTATCAATAATGTTTTTGACTGAATTCCTCTTACGAGTTAAATTATACAAACTCATTTAATGAATACACATAAAAATAAAAATAAACCATATAAATTAGAATATTTATGTCCTTTACTTTTTAATTTCGATACAAAAAACACACCCTTTTTTTTTTGTTACACAGGAATTTGAAAAAAAAAAAAATCCACTTTTATCATATAATTTTTTTCCACCCACATAATGAATGTGGAAAATTTTAATTTTAAATAAAAAATACTTAGTCATTTTATTCCGTTAAAATGATTAATTAACATCAAATACTTTTATGATTTCAACTTTGTAACAGAACTGATAATAAAAAATATTACTATATATGATTTCAACTTTGTAACAGAATTACAGAACTGATAATAAAAAAATGTTTCTTTGGTAAAAAAAAAAAAAAACTTCATATAGTATTATAAAAAAAAAACAAAAAAAAACCTATGAGATGTGCTAAAGATCATATTGTGCTGCAAAATATGGTTGCAATTTCATGAACTCAATCGATTTTGCTGCACAAATTCTATCCAGCAAATGAATTGAACTTCCATCTTCCATGAACTCTACTTCATCGAATTAAGCTTCAGTTAAAGAGCCAACTCCTTTCAGGCAATAAGTTGGGTCTAATTCTACTCCATAGAGTTACAAACCAGAGGAACATCATAAGGTAGTAATAACTTTAGCCATTATATGTCTAGAACAGAAATCACATAAAGATAGCGACAAGGATGAAGTTTAGCTACTGCTTTATTAGACTAAAAGATTAAGAATTTGTAACACCCACAATTACTCTATACCCTTGCATGAGGGGCTTATATGCAAAAAAAAAATATTGAAAGGGTTTAAGTGCAATAATTACAAAAAAAGCCTAGCATTATTATTCATCTTAGCTCAAAACAAAAAAAAAAAAAAAGAAGAAGAAGAAGAGGAAATAAGAAGAGGAGGGAGAGAAGAGAAGTCTGGAGATTGGAATTGAAGAAAAAATTGGAGTTTTTCTATCTTCAAACAAAGGGTAAGCTTCTATATATATATATATATATATATATATATATATATATATATTTTGTTGCATGCATTGTAGAAAACCTCATAAATCCTAAGCTTCCATCCATGGCCGCCGACTTTTCCGGCTAGTTTTCTGACATGCAAAATCATTTTTAGAAAGCTCTCAACCTAAGGGTTCTAATGGAACAAGTTTTACTTGATTTGGTTGGGTAGTTTGTAAATTATGTTCATTTTAACTTTGGATTCAACAATGATGAATAGCCAACTTTAGGCTGTCAGAAATCCACCGTTCGGTGGCGTATTCAGTCAATTCTTGGGTCATTTTTGTGGTATGAAATGTGAACTTTAATTTGGTACTAATTAATTGATCTGGGAGTTTATAAGCTAAAAGAACCGAAAGCCAAAATGTGGCCAAATGACCATGAAACCCAAAAATCTGTGTAAAATCATGGTGACCAGCCAAGTTGTGGCCTTCGAAATATATAATTCCGGCCACCATAGTTTCTGACCTGAACTTCTATGTTGAAGTAGGATATGTAGGTTTCATTTTGGCATAAGATACACCTCTAGATTTAATTTAGATTGTTAGTTATAAGAGCTCAAAGTAGGCTAAATGAATATGTTTTCTGAAATTTCAGAAAATTTAGAAAATTTATTTTTAATATTTTAAAAATTATTTTTATTCAATATTTGTTATATTTTTGCTATAAATTGACAGAATTTTAATTATAAGGATTTTGTTTAATTTTTCATGAATAAATAAAGTTTTGATTTTATAAAAAAAAAATAATTTAAGCATTTTAGAAGCCTTGATAACCTTGATTAGTTTTTAATTGTTGAAAAGGTATAGTTAAGCTATAATTAGGGGCTAGATAAATTTTGAGATGTGAGTGTGACCTTTCTAGGCGAGCAAACCCGATTAATTTTGGTTAATTTGGAAGGAAGCACTAGGTTCATGTGCATGAAAATATTAAATTATTGGGCCTTGTGATAATTATGGTTTATTTGGATTAATAGGTCCTTAAAGTATACTTTGACTAGATTTTTTTAGCTTGGTAGACTCACTTGCCAGGTAAGTGACTTACCGAGTCTCCATGTTATTTTATAAATGTATAAGTATATATATATATATATATATATATGTTTGAAATAAACCAAATATGATTTTGTACACTTTATACGAAAATGGGTCTTCATGTGGATTATTTGAATGAATATTTATGAATATGAAATCAATTTGAAAGCTATGAATTGATGATTTTGTTATACTTGAATCTGTCTTGGAATTGTACAATGAAAATTGTGTTTGATATGAATATAATTTTGAGAAATGTTCATTGTTATTATGATTTTGGAAATCTATATGCGGAATGGTTATTGGTTATGAATACGAATCTATATGTGAATATGAAATTGGCTACGTTCTGGACTCTGACATTGGGGATGAATACAATGGTAGTACATGCTAGTATTGTAGTTAGGGTTGTTCACTATTCGGTTTTAACCGAATTAACCGACCGAAATTTAATTCGGTTCGGTTAATCGGTTAACCGAATAAAATTCGGTTCGGTTAACGGTTAAAGGTTTTGAAGAATTTTGGTTTTCGATTAATTCGGTTCGGTTAAGCGAAAATAACCGAATTACACGAATTAACCGAAATTCTTCAAAAAGTCATTATTTAATGCGTTTAGATATTTTTTTAAAAATTAATTTATATATTAATAAATTAATTTTTTTTGATTGGTTGGACTTGGATGGATAATTTGGATACAAAATCATGTAAAAAAATAGGTTAGCAAAATAAATTTTTTATTTATTTCGGTTAATTCGGAAACCGACCGAATTAACCGAAATAATTTCGGTTCGGTTAATTAACCGAACTAACTATTCGGTTCGGTTAAAGGTTAATAGAAAAATAATTTCGGTTAATTCGGTTATGGGTAATTCGGTTCGGTTATTAACCGAATTAACCGAATGAACACCCCTAATTTAGTAACCTCTTCGAGGTTACAGCATGAATATGGACCTTGCCACTGGGGTGAAAGTGGTCGTAGCACAATTTGGCTACGTTCTGGACCCTACCAGTGGGGATGAATACAATAGTACTACATGCTAGCATGGTACTTAACCTCTCCAAGGTGATATTATGAATATGGACCTTGCCACTAGGGTGAAAGTGATTGTAGCCTAATGAAATTGAATTTGAAATTGAATATGTACGTGAATATGAATTTGGCTACGTTTTGGACCCTGCCATTGGGGACGAATACAATGGTGTTACGTGCTACTATTGAACGTAACTTGCCACTAGGGTGAAAGTGGTCGTAGCCCAATAAGTATGAGTTTGAATCTGTTTATGAATCCGTACATGAATATGAATATGAATACGAATATGCATCCATAACCATTCCCATTATCCTTTTTCCATAGCTTGTTATGTGAATCTAAAATTGTTTTGATTATTGGAACTTGAATTATAAATGATTGTTAAATGATGAATATTTGATTTGCACTATGTATTATATATATATATGGTTTGGCAATATTCTCAAGATGAATTTTGCATGTATATGTTTGTAACACATGATGACCAGAGTAGTTGAGGAGGTTTGCTACTTACTGAGTATTTGTACTCATTTTTTTTAATTATTATATTTTTCAGATGTTGTAGAGTAGTCGTTGGCTAAGAAGTAATCGCTTGGAAAATTTAGGATCAAGAGGTCATTTCTGCACTTATGATATTTTGAAGCTTAGGCTTACCATTTAGTTAAATAATTAGGAGGCTATTAGCTTGATTGTATTTAAGATTACAGGTTTTAGAACCTCTTATATGGATATATTGATGATGTTTTAAGACTTAAGCAAAAGTTGAATTTATTATATATTTTAAAATTCTCAAGCAATTGTTACAAGTGAAACGATTAGAATTTGCAGCCTTACATGCTTGCAAAAGTATGTGGCAGTTGTCACGTCTTACACTCAGGATGGGGGCGTGACAGCTTTATTGGTATCAGAACTTAGGCTATGATCTTTTGATATGTGGAGATATCAATGAGTATAGTTAAATGATTCTTAGATTTTTGGATAGTTTGTTCTATTGATATCCTCACATTAACTTAGAAATGATTCATATACTATATATAGACCGACTTTGAGCATGGCTTAATGATTTTTGAGAATTTTTGAGTATTAAGTTTTATTTACATTGACTTATATTTAGTATAAAGATTTCACTATGAAAAGTCTAGGTACCTTAGCAAACTGTAAGGTTATGTTTGTAAGTTGAAGAGATTTTGGTCTGGACATAATAAAATATAGGTTATGATTTAAAATATTATTATGATGAATGATTTGATCATTGGAGATTCTATGGGTTTGAGAAGATTCTTTCGATTTGATGGAGTTTCGTAAATATATGATGGGTAGCAAGAGAATCTTTAATCATGGATTAAGATTACACATTGCTAAAACTAAAGTATGGAATATCGAAGTTGACATGAAATTTAAGTTTTGAAGTATCTATTTCTTGGTCATGATGTTTGAGAATTTGTCTTGATGGATTTAGGTTCGAACATTTATGATAAATTTCATTATATACAGTGTATTCTATTTTATTAAGAAAATATTAAAGCTCGATGACGAGAGTTGGAATTTTGTGCAATCAGTTTGAAGTTTAAGCATTGGATTTAATTTTTAGTACCATGAATTAGTTAATAGTCAATGCGATTAATTAATGATTATAGTTTTGTAATCGAAATACAATATCATATTCCTTGGATTAATGTTTATGGAGAACTTTATTTATCATAGTACAAAGAATATGCTACGGTGTATTATTTACTTGTGGGTAAAAATTAAAGTTGTGCTTATCTAAAGGATCTAATAAAGAAGTTGGCTTCGAAGGAGTAATTGACTTACATATATATATATATATATATATATATATATATATATATATATATATGTTTTGTTAAGGATACTTTTTAGAATATGACAAGTGCAAAGGATTGTTCATATTATGATTAGTTGTTAACAATTAATGATGATCTTTGGTACTTAGTGATCTTGAGCATGTATTTGATTTTAAAGAAATTGAGAAAATCTAGTAAGATCATGTGGTTGTTCTTTGTGATTGTATCTAGGACATACATTCTATTGTTCGGATATATATATTGGTTGAAATTCTTTATAAAAAGATTTTACTAAGGTTTTGACTATAGCTTGGAGTGGATAACAATATAATGAATTTAAAAGAAAATCTGAGACAATATGGTGTTTATAAAGATTAAGAAAATTTCATAATCTAGTAATTGATCTATGAATTATGAAAGTATAATATTTGGATTTGGAGACAATTTGGGCATTAAAGATTTATGGTTGAATTTATACGGTGCAAATTTATGGATATGATCTTTTGCATTGGTTTTATCTTATCATAATGTACTGGTGATTAATGGATTCAAGATATCCACATAGTGAACGAAAAGGAAAATGGAATTAGTATGTGATATTTTGGTGAACAAGGGATTTGTTGAATTTGTTATCTTGATTTAAGGTTATATATGGTTATGATGCTTGATATGAATCAAAAGTTACTTTTCTAGAAAATTTGTGTACATATGCTTACCTTAATACAAGACAATGTTATGAAAGCCAATTTTATTATATTTTTGGAGTATATTTGAATAGAATATCAGAGTGTGCAGTAAAAATGTTTGATTTAGACTATGAAATTTTGGACTATTATTAGTTGAGTAAGTTATGGATCTTTAATAAATGTAAATTGATTGGTTTATGTATTAGAAAGAAAATGGATTTCAATTAATTTTCTCCTTGAAGATTATGGATTTCGATACTTGAAGAATTTGAGAACTATATATATGAGTTTTGAAATTATGGTATACCTAATATGTTTGATTTTGTTAGCAAGGAAACGTTAATGTAATTAAATTATGATTTTTGAAGCTGTTGCAAGTCATGATTTTAATTCTTCTATTTTATACGTTTTGGAGTATATGGAATTCCTAAAAGATTTATATTTGTGATCTTACCTTACTTTGGAATAAGAAAAGAAGAAAATATTAGTGAGTAACCGTGCCTAATTATTCCTTCTAGTTTTCGAGGTTTTACCATTTAAAGTGATGCTTCTAAGTAAGACTTGGATTGTGTGCTAATGTAACATATGAAATGTGGCAGCATAAGTTTAAAGGCAATTGAAACCTTACAAGTGAAAGTACCCTACCCATGATCTTGAGTTGGTAGCAAAGGTTTTCACTTTGAAATTTTGGAGACATTATTTATATGAATATTTTGACTTGTGAGGTATATGCTAATCATAAAAGTCTAAAATATATATTTTTTTACTCAAAAAGAACTAAACATGAGGCAAAGAAGGTGGTTAGAATTGCTAAATGATTATAATTTTGGACAAAAATGGCTCACTTGGCTAACCTTTGGGTTCAACCACTTCCATCCATGGCCAGCGACTTTTCCGACATGCAAAATCATTTTAAGAAAGCTCTCAACCTAAGGGTTCTAATGGAACAAGTTTTACTTGATTTGGCTGGGTAGTTTGTAAGTTATGTTCATTTTAATTTTGGATTCAACAGTGATGAATAGCCAAATTTAGCCTGTCGGAAATCCACCATCCAGTGGCGTATTCAGTCGATTCTTGGGTCATTTTTGTGGTATGAAATGTGAACTTTAATTTGGTACTAATGAATTGATCTGGGAGTTTATAAGCTAAGAAACCCGAAAACCAAAATGTAGCCAAATGACCATGAAACCCAAAAATCTAGGTAAAATCATGGTGACCAGCCAAGTTGTGGCCTTCGGAATATATAATTCCGGCCACCATAGTTTCTGACCTGAACTTCTATGTTGAAGTAGGATATGTAGGTTTCATTTTGGTATAAGATACACCTTTAGATTTAATTTAGATTGTGAATTATAAGAGCTCAAAGTAGACTAAATGAATATGTTTTCTGAAATTTCAGATAAGTTAGAAAATTTAATTTTAATATTTTAAAAATTATTTTTGTTCAATATTTGATATATTTTGCTATAAATTGACAGAAGTATAATTATAAGGATTTTGTTTAATTTTTCATGAATAAATAAAGTTTTGATTTTATTAAAAAAAAAACGATTTAAGCCTTTTAGAAGTCTTGATAACCTTGATTAATTTTTAAATGTTGAAAAGAGTTAATTAAGCTATAATTATGGGCTAGATAAATTTTGAGATGTGAGTGTGACCTTTCTAGGTGAGCAAACCCAATTAATTTTGGTTAATTTGGAAGGAAGCACTTGTTCATGTGCATGAAAATATTAAATTATTGGACCTTGTGATAATTTTGGTTTATTTGGAATAATAGGTCCTTAAAGTATACTTCGACTCGATTTTTTTAGCTTGGTAGACTCACTTGCCAGGTGAGTGACTTACTTAATCTCCATGTTATTTTATAAATGTATAAGTATATATATATATATGTTTGAAATAAATCAACTATGACTTTGTACACTTTATACGAAAATGGGACTTGAGGTGGATTATTTGAATGAATATTTATGAATATGAAATCAATTTGAAAGCTATGAATTGATGATTTTGTTATACTTGAATCTGTCTTGGAATTGTACAATGAAAATTGTGTTTGATATGAATATAATTTTGAGAAATGTTCATTGTTATTATGATTTTGGAAATCTATATGCGGAATGGTTATTGGTTATGAATACGAATCTATATGTGAATATGAAATTGGCTGCGTTCTTGACTCTGACATTGGGGATGAATACAATGGTAGATGCTAGTATTGTGGTATCCTCTTCGAGGTTACATCATAAATATGGACCTTGCCACTGGGGTGAAAGTGGTCGTAGCACAATTTGGCTACGCTCTGGACTCTACCATTGGGGATGAATACAATGGTATTACATGCTAGCATGGTACTTAACCTCTCCAAGGTGATATTATGAATATGGACTTTGCCACTAGGGTGAAAGTGGTTGTAGCCTAATGAATTTGAATTTGAAATCGAATAGGTACGTGAATATGAATTTGGCTACGTTTTGGACCCTGCCATTAGGGACGAATACAATGGTGTTACGTGCTACTATTGAACGTAACCTGCCACTAGGGTGAAAGTGACCGTAGCCCAATAAGTATGAGTTTGAATCTGTTTATGAATCCATACATGAATATGAATATGAATATGAATACGAATATGCATCCATAACCATTCCCATTATCCTTTTTCCGTAGTTTGTTATGTGAATCTAAAATTGTTTTGATTATTGGAACTTGAATTATAAATGATTGTTAAATGATGAATACTTGATTTACACTATGTATTATATATATATATATATGGTTTGGCAATATTCTCAAGATGAATTTTGCATGTATATGTTTGTAACACATGATGACCCGAGTGGTTGAGGAGGTTTGCTACTTACTGAGTATTTGTACTAATTTTTTTTAATTATTATATTTTTCAAATGTTGAAGAGTAGTCGTTGGTTAAGAAGTCATCGCTTGAAAAATTTAGGATCGAGATGTCATTTCTGCACTTATGATATTTTGGAGCTTTAGGCTTACCATTTAGTTAAATAATTCGGAGGTTATTAGCTTGTTTGTATTTAAGACTATAGGTTTTAGAACCTTTTATATAGATATATTGATGATGTTTTAAGACTTAAGTAAAAGTTGAATTTATTATATATTTTTAAATTCTCAAACAATTATTACAAGTGAAACGATTATAATTTGCAGCCTTACATGCTTGCAAAAGTATGTGGCGGTTGTCACGTCTTGCACTCGGAATGAGGGCGCGACAGAATTTAAATTACGTGATCAACTGTGCTATCTTTGAATCAATATACATGGGAAAGAAATTCATGTTTGAAAGAACAATAAGTTAAGATTACATGAATTCTCCGAGAAGCATGACTAAGTTCTTCAGTGAAAACAGAATGTCAATGGAGTTCTACCAAACATTGTTATTGAATTACGTAATCAAGTCATCTATAAGCAATTATTTAACTACAAGCATCAATAGCCATTCCCTGGATGCTGCAAAATATAAGTAGATAAATGTATCACTAAGTATGTCTTAAAAGCTTCATTCAACATACTCACTCGTACTACTACTGTTTTTCAGATGAAGGATGAGGCATCCTCGGGTGGTTCGATCCATATGTTCTCAAAGTGATCTTGCTCTCCCCAGTCCATAGCACTGTTTAGGGGGATAGTATCTACAGTCATCGAAAGAGTATGATATGCCAGGACATGGCAGATTACTAATTAACTTGAAGGATTTTTAAGGAAAACGGCAGATGGAATTTCTGATGCCTTTGGTAGAACATTTCCGGCTGCTGATGCTAATGGGGAGCTGAATCCTGGTAAAAACAAGGACTTTAAGGTTGATTCTTTGTCGAGTGAGATTACTACTTCTCGGGAGATCAAGGTAAATATATATACATACCTAAAATTTAAAGCAAATGAAAAGAAAATGGATTTTCTTCTTATATTGTTTGTTATTTCTTTATATTTTTTTTTGCTTTTTCAATAATGTCATGTCCATGGAGGTCTTTCAGATATGATGGTATCCATATTAAACCAATTTTAAGTGTAAAATGATCATATATATATATTCAAGACTTGCCAAAGTCTCTAAAATTTAGAAATCCTTTTCATGGTAAAGCAAAACTTGCATCAATTCTTGCTAGCTAATTATTACTGATTTGTTACTACTTGCAAATGAAGGAACGAGCAGAGGCACAAGAGAAAAAGGAAAAGAAGAACTCAATGCAGACACCGAAAAAAGCAATGTTAGTTTCAGCTGTGGTGGTGGCAGTGGCAGGAGTAGCCTTTGCCATAACCAAGAAATTGAAAGAGAAATGAACAAATAATATATATACACATGGCTGCAGCAGGCTGCTGCTAGCCAAAAGGGTGTGTTAAATCTAGCAAATTCAATCCTTTTTCTATCTCAAGTTTATTATTTGTTTATTTATTTTAGTAATTTTTTGTAAGTTGTAACTATCATTGCACATTGGGGCTTTTCCTTTTCCTTATTCCATTGATGTCATGATTAGTACTAAAACATTGATTTACAGAACTTCCTTCTGTTACCACTTACATTACATTTGTTAATTTCAACAGCTGAAGTATTGATATAATATATAACATAAACTATTTGAGTATTACAATTTACACCTGTTGTATAAACTATTTCATAGAGGCGAGCTGAGCAGGCAAGCTTACCGATGAACCCTTAGAAAAGCATGCCATAGCTACATTTTAGTCCAATGGTGAAGGACTTTCCATCTGGTTCAGCCTCTTGATAAGGACTGGCAGAACTGTTTCAGGCGAGTGACGAAGTTGATCCACCACTAATGACCCAGACTCCCCATACATTTTTGCAATGATTCTAAAATTGTAACTGGTGAAATGATTGTTAACATCCTCCATAGTTGGCTTCTTGATTTTCCCTTTCTTTATCGCTTTAGACAGCTTGGTTGCATTCTTCTTAGTGGAACGCATCCATGTCGTCAACATATCCCTCTCAAACAACTCATCATCTTTTTCATTCAACATCTCTTCATGAGGGTCTCTACGCCTTGGCTTGGGGTTTCCAAATGATCCCTTAGAAAAGCAGCAAGAATTCAGTACTTCTTTACCAAGTTTTGAAATACCCATACTATGAACTCCTGAAAGATCCTTTGGAAGAAATTTATAGCTTTCTGTCAACTCATCAAGCTTTTCGTCTGGTTTCTCCCCTTTGTTACCGATCTTCCCATCAGGTTTCGAGGATGACCGAGTTAAACTCCCATAGAACTCCAAAACATAATCGAAATCGTCCATAAAATCTGGAAAGTAATCGGCTATCCTTATATTCACATCGGCCATTGTGATTTTTCCAGTGCCATAATCGTGTAGGCATTTCAGCAATGTCAAATAATCCTCAGAACTGGTTTTCTTCATAACTTTTTCACAAAACCCTGCTTGATCCAGATGATCATCCTTCGCTTTATATTCAGGGTTAGTTTTTTTAACAGAACTAGAACTTAACCTGACCTTTTTGTTGATTTCTCCAACTCCCTGATCAGAACCAGGATTCTTCCTTTTGTTGCTGATCTCTTTTGATTCCATTGATCGCTTTAAACCATCAGAGAACTTGAAAACGTAAAGAAACTCATCAAAAAAACCTGGGTATTCTCCAAGCAAATCTTCCACCAACTCCTTCAAATCGTCCATCGTGATTCTTCCATTGCTGTATTCATGAAAGTAGTCCAACAACATCAAATATTCATCAAAGGTGGCCGTTTCCTTCACTTTCTCACAAAATGCCTTCATCTTTGAGAAACCTAAATGGCTGCGAATATCTTTTCACGAAAGGCTAGGTTTTTTTGTTGCTGTTAACTTAAGCTTTTCTCGTGAATTATGTAGTTTCATGCCTTAACACTAATCGAAGGAGTTACTAGGAAATTGCTCCTTCCTAGTTAGACTAGGAATAGGAAAGAATTTGAAAAATGTTTAAGCTATTAAGTATTATTATTATAGTAAAAAGATTTGGAATAAAAAGAGAAAATGAAAAGAGTATGAAAAAAAATAAAAATTAAATAACAAGAGAAAAATAATAATAAAAAAAATTCCTTCCTAATTTACCAATCACCAACTTTTTTTTTTTTTAATTATATTTTCATTTTTGGTTTCTTTCTCTCACTTTAATAACAATAATTTTTATTCTAAAAAAATTATGTTAAATTATATGATAAATATATTTTTTGCCAATATTTAAATATATATGATTATCAATGTCCATTTAATAATTAAAATAATTAATTATTTTTAAATATACCTTAAATAAACACATTCAATTATTTAAATTCGCTTGTGAAATTAAAATTGTTTATCATGTATTGATAACAATATATATTTATATAAGAGAAATCAAATTATACCGATGTAAAGCTTGTGCCTTTTGTAACTTTTTATTTTGTAGTAATAACAATTTAAGGAATCAATTATTGTATTTAACAATATTTTAATGATTATCATAAATGTAATTTTTTAAATTAAATGATATCTATATTAGACAGATTGAAAATATCATAGTTTACAATATATATTTAATGGATAATTCATAACAGCTTTTAATGTATTTATATTTACTAGTGTTGGCAATCTTATAATCAATGAGCAATATTTCATTACTACTAAATATAAATCAAAAGATTAAAGAACAGATTATTTATCTGTAATTCCGGCAGAACAGCATATAAAAAATACGAACAATCCAGAATTGAAAATTGACAACACTTACAGGTTAATCCGAATACAGAAAAAGGATAATCGAGTCAAGGTTGGACCTCTGACCTTAAGACGATTATTGTCTGTCTCTCAGGTGCTAACAGTATGTCGCAATTCGTCTCCCAGGCCTCCTCGATTACGTTGCAAATCAAGAGCACACTTTTAGCAACACAGCGAACCAGAAAAATGTCGGTCTCTCTCGCAGAAGACACAAGAAAAAACAAGAGCAGTATAGAAAAATTAGGAGAAATTTTCGGTACTCTAAAAAGACAGGCACTACTCAGGTTTATATAGAAAAACAGATGACTTTTCGGAACGGACACATCATTTGGAACAAAACCTGTTCGGCCAAACAGGCAGCTTTTGAAAATAAAAAGGTTGTTAGTTTAAACCGAACAGACAAAACTTTTAACAAACAAAAGGTTTCGGTCCGAAAAGATACTTCTTAAATAGACAAGTCTCTTGGTTGGAGAATGCTGAACCGGTTTGGTTTGGACCGAATAAAAATATCGGTTGGGCAGTAAAAAATTAATTACTGCCCAAACCTGACCCGACCCAGCCCGACTCGGCGATGACGGCGCGCGTGTGGTCCAACTCAAGTTGTGTAGGTCTTCATCCACCACAAAACTTGGGTGCCCCTTGGGGCCCAACCCCTTATGTTAACAAGGCTTATAAATACCATAAGCTTATGCCTTTGTTCATCCTATGTGGGATTCCACACCAATCACTAACATCAACCAACTTTCTTCCTCTTCAAGTGGGTACAAAGAGATTAATTTCTCATTCAAACATGATATCAATTGTGTACATAAATTATGTACCGTGTATCTACTTACGACAACCTACGTATTAAAATACATATTTCATATTTATACACCAAATAATATATTGATATCCAACAATCCCCCACATGAATGGAAATTGTTTGATTAAAACGACTAACTGACTCGGAATATGAGAGAGTTAAACCTTGAAGAGTTATTGCATCAAGATAGGTAGCTTTTGGCTTTGAACCTTCCATAGTGAATAACTATCGGATTTACTCGGCTAACTAGTGAACATGATGTCTTGAACTATTCAGCCTTTTTTTTTTTTTGATAATTGGGTAAGGGGAGGGGTTGCTTGGGTTTGAACCCAAGACTTCATGCCCCCAAGTCTCTTGGCCACTCAGCCAAGAGCTTGTTGGCAACTATTCAACCTTTTGTGTAAACCAAGACAATAGATATCACATAATTCCCATTCGAACATTTTCGGTTCTCACGATTGTGTCCATTTTGGCCCCGGACACTACCTGATTTCTTATGAGTACTCTAGAGAATTTAGCCTGATCAATTCTCATAGAAGTGGCCACGTTTCTTACTCATAATAGGTGATTGCTCATTAAGAGTATCCTGCAATACCCCAGTTGATTTTATCAAGCTATAAGGATCATTAAAAGCATAACTTATCCTAACTCCTTTGCAGGCAGCACTAAATCATCATAGGAATGGATAAGAGTGTTTAACTCTTTTAGTGCTCACACTCAGTTAACATAATTTAGTTGTCCCTTTTGAACCTAGATCTTGGGATCTCCAGTCAGCTAGGTTGGGTTTCCACTATGTAACTTTAATTATAGGCTTAAAACCCATTCCCCTCGATGATATACTTGCTCTCTTGTTAAAACATTTCATAAGCGCGCTTCATTATCCTTTGATTTTTCATAATCAATAGTGATAATTTCATTTGAGAGCAATTGTTTAATGATATTATGTCTTCGACGAATGTATCGAGATTTACCGTTATACAAACAACTAGGTGCCCTACCAATTGCAGATTGGTTATCGCAATGTATACAAATTGCAGGCACAAGTTTCGACCAACTTGGAATATCTTCTAAATTTTTGAAGCCATTCCGCTTCTTCTCCAACTTTATCTAAAGCTATAACTTCAGATACCATGGTAAATCTGGCTATTCAAGTTTGTTTAGAAGATTTCCAAAATACTGCAGCTTCTCCAATAATAAAAATAAATCCGTTAGTGGATTTGAAATCTTTTGTATTGAATATCCATTTTGCATCTGGATATCTTGTATAGTGCAGTCCATAACTTGAGGTGTATCTTAAATATCTAAGTACCCCCACAATGGCCTTCCAGTATCCTTTTCAGGAATACTTGTAAATCTACTCAGTTTGCTAACTGAGTACGTTATGTCTTTACATTCATTTACAATCTAATGGTTTACTTTCAGGGTCCGTGCCACTCTTTGCACCATCAGGGATCACCGATCCCATGGGCAAAGTCTCATCCTCCGTTTCACAACGGGGTAGTCATGGTAGCACCAAGGCATGCCGATACCATACCATGAAACTCTTCCCCACTTACTATGTCGATACCCTCATTGATACCAAGATCACACCCGAGTACCCTTGTTGCATAAAGTTGACATATTCTCACATGTCCTTCTCTTGCCCTCAAGGACTGGGTCATGATCCCTTCAAATGAGGCACCAAACATAGTTTTAGGTCCTATTATGACCTTTTAAGCCGGAATAACTGATACCTTCGCAAGACACCCCCACACTTTCATGTATTTATAGGATGGTCCTTAACCCTTCCATAATTCATACGGTGTCTTGTCTTATTTCTTGTGGGGTATATTTATTTAAAAAGTAAATAGCTATTAAAATAGCTTCCCTCCACAAGTTATGATGTAACCCTGAACTAATCAACAAAGCATTCATCATTTCTTTCAATGTTCGGTTGTTGCATTTCGCAAAATTGTATTGTTGAGGTGAATAAGGAGAAGTGGTTTGAATGTTGATTCCATATTTTAAATAAAATTCATAAAATATTGAATCATATTTACCACCCCTATCACTCCTTATTTTCTTGCTTAGTTGATTTTCGGTCTTAATTTTTAAAGAGTTTAAAAAACTTCAAAGGCCTCGTCTTTGCTTCTTAGCAAATAGACATAACAGTATCTTTTTACCACTTTTAGTTTGCACAAACTTTAAGTCACATATATCAGTGTGAATTAAATCTAAAGGTTTACTTCTTCTTTCTACCGAATAGAAATGAGCCTTAGCCAATTTGGATTCCACACAAATTTCCCATTTGTGATTTTTATCAATAACAATTTGCGGAAGCAAATCCAAATCCAAATTGTTGATTCTCTGCAAGGTCTTGTCCCACACATGGCCTAATCTACCAAGCCATAATTAGAGGACACCATCAAATAATCAGAAGAAATAATTTAATTATTATTCTTGTTCTTTGGCATAACATCCATAATATTGAGCTTAAAAAGCTCATCACATACATATCCTCTACCCACAAACATGCCACATTTAGTGAGTACACATTTATCCGACTCAATTACAAGTCTAAACCCGTTATTGCTCAACATAGAGCCAGAAACCAAATTCTTACGAATTTCAAGAGCATGAACCACATTGTTCAAATTTAGTTATTTAACAGATGTCATCTTGAGCACCACCTTATTCATGGCCTCGTACCGAAGAGTTTCTCATAAATATTTGTTTCTTTATACTCGGAGAAACTCTTTCTATCAGAACAAATGTGACAAGTGACATCGTTATAAACCCACCATGTCTTAGGGTTTTCTACCATGTTCACTTGTGATACTGCAACAGCGAGCTCAATCTCATTATCATCAACTAAGTTGGCTTGAGCTCTTTCCTTGTTCTGACGGTAGTCCTTTGCTCGATGACCGGGCTTGTTACATATGAAACAAGTTCTTGTGAACTTCTTGAAATCCATTCCCTTATTAGCTTGGGAAGAGCTAGAACCAACAAATTTTCTCTTGTTGGTCTTGTGCGAATGTTCTACAACATTTGCCTTGGCTTCCATGGTCTGAGCTTTAACCTTTTTTTCTGAACCACAGTTATCCTCCTCGATTCATAACCGAATAATCAAGTCCTCTAAAGTTTCTCCTTTCTCTTGTGCTTTAGATAGTTCTTGAAATCCTTCATCGAAGGAGGCAATTTCTCTATCAAAACTGCCGTCTCAAATGATTCACTAAGAATCATTCCCTCGGCAGTAATCTCATGGAGGATCAACTGATAATCTTGGACTTGACTAATCATGGTTTTCGAGTCCATCATTTTGAAATCTAGAAACCGGCCAACCACAAATTTCTTCGTGCCGGCATCCTCGATTCTGTATTTTCTCTTTAAGGACTCCCATAACTCTCTCGCTGTCTTGATTGGGCTATACACGTTGTATAACGTGTTGTCTAATCCGTTGAGGATATAGTTCTTGCATAGGAAGTCAGAATGCTTCCATGCTTCCATCGAGCTACAACCGTAGTATCGGTCTCTCCCTCTTTAGGAATCGAGGCCTCCTCCCTTAAGAACCGGACTAGGTTCAGAGTGGTTAAATAGAACAGCATTATTTTGCTGCCAACGTTTGAAGTCCAAACCACTGAACTTCTCGGGTTTCTCACCATGTCTAACATGTAGTGGCATTAGCACTACAGGCGCACTCGCATTTACAGTAAACCGTTCTGTCATCTGTTATTTAAAATAACAAGATCACCTTTATATGTATATATATATATATTTAGAATATATATATAAATACACACATATATATAGAATACATATATTACAAACACATATATACAAACAAATATATGTTCACAGAAATATATATTTTCACAAATATATTACAAATATATATTTTCACAAATATATATATATATATATATATATTCCAATCACATATATACACTACAAATAAATTGCCATATACCAACGGTCCAAAAACCGTTGGTAAAACCCAAAAATCCGTCGCTATAAGTCCAAAAATCTTATACCGACAGTCAATATGTCTATTCCGACAAAAAATTAAGCGTCGGTAAAACCCTCGTCGGTATAGACATATACCGACTAAAAAGCGACCGTCGGAATAGTATATGTAGTCTATACCGACGGCCGTAGGCGTCGCTAATGTTGATACCGTCGGTATAGACTCTGTTGTATTAGGTAATTTAATTTTGTCTATACCGACGGCCCTTCCTACGGTATAGATATACCGACGGATCGAACCGTCGGTATAGATATAACTGTTAAATATATAACTAAACCTATAGCGACGGCTTTATTGTAGCTTTACCGACGGTTTGATGCATCAGTATACTACACATTTTTGTTGATATATGGTATGTCGGTATAGAGTTCAAGGCGCCGATTAAAGTAAAATTTTACTATATTTTCAATTAGTAATAATGATTTATTTATAATCTAATCCAATATATTTCATATAAAATAAAAGTATCATAAGAAAATACAAAACGTTTAATAATATTAAAAATAAAATTACTAATAAATTTTCTTAATTATATAATTTTCACAAACTAAATAGAAGTCACAAACTAAAATCATAATACAATCTTAAAATTGAAAATAAACAATCCAAATACTCTTAGCTAGGGCAATGGATGAATAGATTCCAATTCAAAGCACTCGTTCAATAAAATTCAAAATCTGAGAACCTTTGTATGAACTGCGAGGCCGCTAACTGCTAATTTTAGAGATCCCCATTGGCATCACATGCAAAGTCAACCATCAAACATGATGGATAGTCCTCATGCTTCTGCATAAAGAAAAAAAATCATAATTAGTAAGACAACAACAACAATTAATTTTGATATTCTTATTGCATAATGGAAAAGGAGGCATTCTGTCAAGAAAAAACTTCTTGTTGGAGACACCAAAGAAAGGAAAGGAACCAACCAAAATCAACAAACAAATACGCCAACTGGATAGAGTAAAATCAAATGGAATTTCAGTAATCCACATTGTTAATTTTAATTGGTATCTCATTGTTCACCTAAGTTTCAATCACATCCTTTAAGTTTCAAGACATCTCTTTTTATGAGTAAAAAGAATTTATAAGAAAGAAAGAAAGAAATGTCTACAGAACCCAGGAAATTAATTCTAGGAGCTTCACAAACAAAATTCACTAAGATGAAACTGAACCTGGAAGACAAAGGGCAAATGATAAAAGATATCTAACCTCTTCAAAACCACTATGAATCATAGGAAGAACTATTGGAGTCACATGGGCACGAACAATCAGACTAGCAGTTCCCCATTTTAGTCGTCTTATAGCTGCATCTTCTTGGGATACTTTACCTTTAGGAAATATAAGTAGCTGCTAGTTGATAATAGAAAAATTAGGAAGCTTAAAGCCATGAAGTTTGCATATTTGAGAAAAAGAATCTCATTACAGCAACACAAAACTAAATTATAAGCTTTAAATTCTATAAACAAGTTTAGTGTATTCATCAATAACACTACAAAATCCCAAGCAATTCTCAATCTCTTAGGAGTCTTGTGGTCAGAATTAATGCATTATGAATGCTGCACCATTTAATGATCTAGGTTAGACAGACATAAGATTAAGTTGGTGATAGGGTATTAGGTGTAGGTAAAGTCTGAAGATGATGCCCCTAACGTATTACCAAAATAAACAAATTCAAGATGTTGAAGATGAAAATAACTAATAATTTCGGATAGAGCTATATGCTTTGTTTTATATTTGCTTCATATCTCATCTTTCAAAGGATTTTTCCTTCAAGAAAATGGGGGAAAAAGGAAAGAAAAAGAGTTCTAGAATCCAATCTTAATGGCTTTCCTTTTTTTTTTTTTTGGTTTGTGTGCATGCATCTTGGCTGGGGTCGGTACTAAGGCTAAACCGGATCTAAAGAGTAAAGAGGAGAAAAAAGATAAGAGCATAGATTCTTACTTTAATTTATCTATTCAGTAAAACACAGAAAAGTTGAAAAGAACAGTACTGTACATTCTAGTTTTGCTTCTGATGCAACTTTGATTGGTTAGGGTTAAACATTCAAACCATAGCTTGAAGGAAGTTTATACAACAAATGATGGAAATAATGGCTCCTAAGAAAGAATGAAGATGGCCTCATTAAGTTGAGCTATATGATTTCCACAAATGCTACAATCCCAACTTTCTTGAGAACCAGTTTGAAAGATTAGCTATTACAAATCCAGCAAACACCTGCAATGCAATAATACACCATACAAAAGAATGTAAAACATAGAGCACACTGTGTGTCACCACAAAATCTAATCCACGGTAGAATTTACCTGAGTTGAGCCAAGAATGTAAATTGCCGAGTAATGACGACCGTGAATGACCATGTCAGCCAAACAGCCACCATTGCGAGAGAGATGGTAAGTGACATGCCCAATATGGCTACTAGAGGAGTTGTCCGCACAACACATAATGCCCTAGAGAGGAGAGGTAATTTGAAGAAAGATTAAGAATACATGATGAAACTTAAGATCATAAAAGTTGCATCTTGCATGCTGAGTGCATGAAGCACTTGGAAAAGGATGCATACCAAAAATAATCAGAGTGTGGAAAAGCCATTAGCAAGGACTATTTCATCTTATTTAGCAGAGTGTGGAAAAGAACAATACTGTACATTCTTACCTTATTAAAGTACTGTACAACTCTATTTCTTTACTTGAAAAGAACATTACTGTACATTATGGCTTTTGATTAAGAATTGCTTGGGCTATTCTGCAGCAAGAGATAGACAAAAAAATAAAAAAAAAAACAAATGGGCAGCAGGTCAAAATTGATTGCCAAAAAATGCAAGTTACTTCCTTGATAACTGGTTTGTTGAGCTGCCACATCTAGAAAACCAAAACCAACATTCTAAACAAATAGCAGTGAAAGACAAAACAAGGTCCCTTTGTCTTTCAAATAAATAAAAATACATAGTTATATCCTTTCTCTACGGGTTCAGTTCCTTTAGTTGACTATTCAACAGACTAAATTCAAATCATTTAATTGATATAAACCATGTACAATAAGAAAATCACAAAAAAGGAGAAAAAATGTTTAAAAGGACAGAAATTGAAAGGAGTCTAGAAAGTACCTGAATCGAGATGAATACAGAGTGGACAGTGGCGCGATTGTGGTGGGGGCGCCGACGACTGAAGCTCAATGGTGGATATTAATATCATACCCAAAAGAAATTTAAAACCAGAATTCTGGACATTCACAATTATAAGTCAAGAAAGGGAAGTGAGAAAACAGACGAGAAGCATAATTAAAAGTTTTAGCCTAAAATGAAAATGAGAGAGGAGAGACAAGAGGCTGTGCACCGATTTAGATCTAAAAAAAAATTGGATTAGTTTGATACTAATTGGGCTTTCAATCAAATCATGTAAGTTTTGGACTAAATCAATATAGTCAAATTCAATCCAAACAAATCTTTTTTTGTCGTCGTAGCCGTTCAAAGAAGTTGATTGAGGAAGAAAGAAACTAAAGGTTTGGGAAGAGAGAAACAGAGGTGGAAGAGAAAGAGAGAATGGGAAAAATATCAAAACCCTAAAATATACCCTAACCCTATACCGACAGACATAAATTAATGAACCGTTGCTATAGGCTTTGTAGACACCTAATTTTGTCCGGACCACTAAACAGGTATGTTTTCTTCCCATATTGATGTTCCCGAGTGTAAAAAGACTGTTTTCATCCTGCAGGTGGTACTCCGAGACTTAGTTTAAGAGGGCGAGCACAAAAAGTCAAACTTGAAAAAAAGTCAACCCAAAAAAGTCAACCCCAGAAAGTCAACTACTGAAAAAGTCAACCCACTTTCAAAATCAAGATTTTAAGTTCAATTGAAAAATGGAGAAAGAATTTTGATAATCCGAGGTCTACATTGAAAGATATGGAGTTCAGAAGTTGGGATTTGGAGATTCAGTAGAAAAGAAACCCTAATCCAAGAAATTTGGGGAAAAGTGCTTAAACGATCAAACTGATCGAAATTGAAGATTCCAAATGAAAGATAAGCACTGACTACGGGTAATGGAGAAGTCACTTGCAAGAAAAACCGAAAGGAAAGTCAATCCGGGAGAAAACCGAGAATTAGGGTTTTTAGTGGATTTCGGTGAAATCGGGAAAAATCACAAAAATGGCCCGACTTGGTAAGACCAAAGCCCCCAATGGATGAAGAATGGTTAAAAAGGATGGCCCAAGGCTCAGATTGAAGAAAATCTGAAAATCGGATTTGTTTTGAGCAAAACCGGGTTTCGGAGGTAAAAGGGCAAAATTGGAAAAATTTGGGAAAAATAGCAAATGGACTCCGAAAATTATGGAAAATTTGTCAATCTCATTCTTAAATCATTTGAAGGAGATTGGCGAAAGAAAATCATGATTCCGAGTTCGTTTGCAAAATGGCCAAATCCCGGGCTTCTTATGCAGTAATTCAAAAAGGCAAATCCCGGAAAAATAGCAAATGGAATCCAAAAATTCTGAAATTTGGCGAATCTCATTTTTAAATTATTTGGAAGAGATTGGCGAAAGAAAATCTTGATTCCGAGTTCGTTTGCAAAATGGCCAAATCCCGGGCCTCATATGCAGTAATTCAAGCCGATAAATCCCGAAAAAATACCAAATGAGCTCCAAAAATTATGAAAACTTCCAGATCACACTTTTTAATTATTTTGAAGAGATTGGTGAAGAAAAATCTTGATTTGGAGCTCGTTTAAAAAATGGTAAAATGTAGGGCATAAAAGGGCATTTTTGGGAAGAAAAAATCCAAATAAATAGCAAACGGACTCGGATAATTTTGAAAACTTCCAGAACTCAATATTTTATTATTTTGGAAGTATTAAAAAAATAAAAATTGAATTTGGAGTCCGTTTGATATTTACTTGCATCTGGGGGACAAAATGGTCATTTCACCCAAGCAACCGAAAAGGGCTTTTTTTGGGCCTTTCAAAAAAATCAGAGCTGGGCTGGAAAAGAAAAGTGCTGGCCTGCCCAAGCCCAAAGGAAGGAGGAAGCTTATGATTTTTTTCAATCAAGTGGTTAAAAATCAAGAGTTAGTTAGAGACTTTTTGATCAAACCATGGGTATTTTTGAGCCTAAGTCCCAATCCCACATCCCTTTGTAATGTCAAGCCAAGGAGGTGCTCACCTTATAAATATGGGGTCTTGGCCTTTGGTTGAAATCACCCACTACCCTTGTGAGAGATAGTCTATACTCTTGTATTAGGATTATCCGGTGGTGAGTCATAGTGTTTACTTTGAGGGTTTGTAGCTTAATCCGTTCAAAAGCTACTTTGAGGGTTTTTAGCTTAATCCGTTCAAAAGCTACTTTGAGGGTTTGTAGCTTAATCCGTTCAAAAGCTACTTTGAGGGTTTGTAGCTTAATCCGTGCAAAAGCTACAAGTATGTTGAAGGTTTGTAACTTTATCCGTACAAAAGCTTGTAGTAATTGTCGCAACCTAAAAAAAAAATAACGACGAGTCTCATCGCAAGACTTTATTATTCGTTAGGCGTGACATTAAAAAAAATCGAGGAAAAGTCGACTTAATTCCTCTAGAAAAATGAAGGTTTTGAAAATGACCTTAAAAAAGACATGGAGTCGCCACCAATCTTTTTTAGCTAGGTGTGATCGGCCACCTATTAAAACCTGTTTTATAAAATATTTTAAAAATTAATTAAAACATTTTAAAAACCAATTTCAAGTCTGCGTTTTAAACCAGAGAAATCAAAGAAGCGGGTTCGGGAGTCGGTTACGTGTGGGGAAGGATTAGCACCCCCACAACGCCCGTATAAATCGGTACCTTATTAATCGTGTGTTATCTCAAGTCTCGGTAAAAAGTTGGTTTTAAATTTAGTATTTCAAGTTAATTCCCAATTTAAAGAAAAATAATTTCATTTTTTTTTATTGAAAATGATCCAGAATTTATAAATTCAAAATTTTCCTATATTCCCCAACAAACGTGGCAAAATATAGAAATTTTTATTAGTTTTGGAAAACTTTCCGAATCATTCTCTTTTTTGAAAGGAAGATATTCCTTTATTAATGATAATTGATGATATTCCCTCCAGCAAACCCGGTAGAGAACTCATGAATTATTTTAACTCGGGAATATCTTTATTTTTATTGAAAACCATTATCTTTTGAAAACATTTAAAATAAATGAATACGTATATGCTAAATAAAGATAACTAAATAAAAGCATAGGATATCATGAAATATTCGAAACCATATAATAAACCATGTAACATCAAAAAATATAAATCAAAATAACAACAATATCATAGAAATTATTATAGCAAGAATCACATATTATATAAAATGCATGAATATAAAAATGCAATGCATGAAATGTATTTTTTTCCTTTAATTAAGGAAATCCGTATATCTAAAAAGATATCCGGCTACCTTAGGAAAATATGTCAAATTAAATATTCTAAAACCAAAATACTTTGTGATTGTTTGAAAACAATTTTGAAAAGCTTGAATTAAAAATAAAAACTGGGCTAATTTCTTTAAAATGGCTCTAATTTCCTAAGTTTAAAAAATCCGGACTTGACTACCCTTAACCCGGGACTTGAAAAACCATTTTTAGAGTTTGAAAAGGCTTAGAAATTACCCTAAGTCAGTAGCTAACCCTTCTAATCAGCCCACTCTAAGTAAATTAACCAAAACAGAAAATTGTTTTTTTTTTAAATTCAATTCTGACTCCACTGTCCAGTTTTAATCCACGAATTTTTATCCTATTTTTAAAAATTCCAAAAATTCTAAAACAAATACTGGAAACTCAGAACATGTAAAACTACACGAAAAAAAATAGGCTTAATTTTCGAATCAAAGATGAATTCCCAGAAAAATCAGAGATGTACGAGTTTTTGGAGGAGAAAAAACTGCTTTGTTTTTCTTTAAATTCAATTCTGACTCCACTGTCCAGTTTTAATCCACAATTTTTTACCCTATTTTAAAAAATTCCAAAAATTCTAAAAAAAATACTGGAGACTCACGACATTTAAAACTACACGAGAAAAAATCGGCTTAATTTTTTGATCAAAGATGAATTCCCAGAAAAATCAGAGATGTACGAGTTTTTGGAGGAGAAAAAACTGCTTTGTTTTTCTTTAAATTCAATCCTGACTCCACTGTCCAGTTTTAATCCACGATTTTTTACCCTAGTTTTAAAAATTCCAAAAATTCTAAACAAAATACTGGAGACTCAGGACATATAAAACTACATGAGAAAAAATTGGCTTAATTTTCTGATCAAAGATGAATTCCCAGAAAAATCGGAGATGTACGAGTTTTGGGTGGAAAAAAAACTGCTTTGCCAACACATTTTTTTTGTCTTTGATAAAATCATTTAAAAATAAAAATATTTGAAACTCATAAAATGACTTGAAAGCAGTAGCTAGGACTTTTTGAAAGTTTGATAAAAATTGGCTAAGTAAAAAAAATCACAAAGGTAGAATAATCAATTTGACAAACTTAATTTTCCACAAGTGTGCTCAAGAGAGCATGACTTTGAACCATTAATTGGCTCAAGTCATTATTCAAGTGGCATGAACATGAAATGCATGAAACAATGCAGCAAACATAATGCATGAAATGCATGGATCTAAACCTAAATGTAAGGAAAATGCATGACATAAATAATATGGCCTAGACCTAACATGAACTTGCATGGCATTTAATGTAACCTAGACCTAAGACATGTATGGCATTTTCACAAACACAAGGCATGCTTAATTCAAAAATCCAACCAAATATCATGCAAATGCAAAAACCTAACAACTAGCATGACAAAAAATACAACACACAATGCAAAACACATGGAGTAGCCAAATGGCCCCAAGCTCCAACAAGCATGGCATTTTCACAAACACTTGGTATGCTAGCATGAAAAACTAAGTCATAACACAAAAATCACACAAGCATTTTCACAAACACCTAATATACCAAATCTAAAACATGCTCACTAAGATATAAAACAAGAATCATGCAAAGAATCACACAAGCATTTTCACAAACACTTAATATGCTAACTCTAAAACATGCTCAAATTTAAACAACATGAAAACAGAAAATTAAAAATGCAAAAACATGATATCTAAGACATAAATGGCAACAAACAAAGCAACCAAATTAAATATAACTTAAGAACATGAAATAACATAACACTTAAAACATCAAAAACAAAGAAAATAGCATAAACAATATGGTAAAATGAATTGAAACAACAACTTAAAATAAATAATGTAGGCCATTTGGCCATGGTGAGTTTATTGTAAAAACAAAATGTAAAAAAAATATACTTAAGAAAGGAAATGAAGGAAGAACAAGAAACATTATTTTAAAATGAAAACTCACCAAGTAGAGATTAAAATAGCAAGACAAGAATAGAAAATGAAAGTGCAAGAGTTGGTGCTCAAGAGCAACCTCAAGAAGCTAATATTTCAAGCTTTTCTCTTCAAACTTTCCTTTATTTCTAAACTTTTCTTTTTTTGCTCTCAACCAAGAAGATAAAAACTAAGAAAAACTAAGAGAAATCAGCCAAAATGGAAAAGAAGAAACCAAAATCTGCCTCCCTCCCCTTAGGGCTAGCCTTAATGCATGGTTATATAGCCTCCAAGATGTTGTCATTTTTGTGTAACCTAATTTCCATCAAATGGCCAATAATTCAAGATGAAAAGTCATGAAATTACCACCTTTAGATTAGCATCTCAGCCCTCTCAAATTACAGCTATGCAAAAATAATGTTGACATCTTTCTTAACCTATGTGGTTTAATCACCATGGCTTGATCAAAGAGAATGGTTAACTAACTCTTGATTTTTAACCACTTGATTAAAAAAAAAAAAAATTAGAAGCTTCCTCCTTTCTTTGGGCTTGGGCATGCCAGAACTTCTCTTTTCCAGCCCAACTCTGATTTTTTTGAAGGGCCAAAAAAAGCCCTTTTCGGTTGCTTGGGTGAAATGACCATTTTGCCCCCCGGATGCAAATAAATATCAAACGGACTCCAAATTCAATTTTTCTTTTTTTAATACTTCCAAAATAATAAAATATTGAGTTCTGGAAGTTTTCAAAATTATCCGAGTCCGTTTGCTATTTATTTGGATTTTTTCTTCCCAAAAATGCCCTTTTATGCCCCTACATTTTACCATTTTTTAAACGAGCTCCAAATCAAGATTTTTCTTCACCAATCTCTTCAAAATAATTAAAAAGTGTGATCTGGAAGTTTTCATAATTTTTGGAGCTCATTTGGTATTTTTTTGGGATTTATCGGCTTGAATTACTGCATAGGAGGCCCGGGATTTGGCCATTTTGCAAACGAACTCGGAATCAATATTTTCTTTCGCCAATCTCTTCCAAATAATTTAAAAATGATATTTGCCAAATTTCAGAATTTTTGGAGTCCATTTGCTATTTTTTCGGGATTTATCTTTTTGAATTACTGCATAAGAAGCCCGGGATTTGGCCACTTTGCAAACGAACTCGGAATCAAGATTTTATTTCTCCAATCTCTTTCAAATGATTTAAGAATGAGATTGACAAATTTTCCATAATTTTCGGAGTCCATTTGCTATTTTTCCCAAATTTTTCCAATTTTACCCTTTAACCTCCGAAACCCGGTTTTGCTCAAAACAAGTCCGATTTTCAGATTTTCTTCAATCTGAGCCTTGGGCCATCCTTTTTAATCATTCCTCATCCATTGGGGGCTTTGGTCTTACCAAGTCGGGCCATTTCTGTGATTCTTCCCGATTTCACCGAAATCCACTAAAAACCCTAATTCTCGGTTTTCTCCCGGATTGACTTTTTTTTCGGTTTTTCTTGCAAGTGACTTCTCCATTACCCGTAGTCAGTGCTTATCTTTCATTTGGAACCTTCAATTTCGACCAGTTTGATCGTTTAAGCACTTTTCCCCAAATTTCTCGGATTAGGGTTTTCTTTCTACTGAATCTCCAAATCCCAACTTCCGAACTCCATATCTTTCAATGTAGACCTCGGATTATCAAAATTCTTTCGCCATTTTTCAATTGAACTTAAAATCTTGATTTTGAAAGTGGGTTGACTTTTTCAGTAGTTGACTTTCTGGGGTTGAATTTTTCGGGGTTGACTTTTTCGGGGTTGACTTTTTTTCAAGTTTGACTTTTTGTGCTCGCCCTCTTAAACTAAGTCTTGGAGTACCACCTGCAGGATGAAAACAGTCTTTTTACACTTGGGAACATCAATATGGGAAGAAACATACCTGTTTAGTGGTCCGGACAAAATTAGGTGTCTACAGTAATGATATCCTTATGGGATCGTGGATGTAGACCAAGAGGGTCGAACCACGTAAAATATTGTCTCTTTTTCTCTTCTTGTTCGAATGCTTGTGTGATTCTTTGCATGATTCTTGTTTTATATCTTAGTTGAGCATGTTTTAGATTTAGTATATTAAGTGTTTGTGAAAATGCTTGTGTGATTTTTGCATGATTTAAGTGTTATTACTTAGTTTTTCATGCTAGTATGCCAAGTGTTTGTGAAAATGCCATGCTTGTTGGAGCTTGAGGCCATTTGGCTATTCCATGTGTTTTGCATTGTGTGTTGCATTTTTTTGTCATGCTAGTTGTTAGGTTTTTGCATTTGCATGATATTTGGTTGGATTTTTGAATTAAGCATGCCTTGTGTTTGTGAAAATGCCATGCATATCTTAGGTATAGGTTACATTAAATGCCATGCAAGTTCATTTAGGTCTAGGTTACTTTATGAATGCCATGCATTTTTTTCATGACATTTAGGTTTAAATCCATGCATTTCATGCATTATGTTTGCTGCATTATTTCATGCATTTCATGTTCATGCCACTTGAATAATGACTTGAACCAATTAATGGTTCAAAGTCATGCTCTCTTGAGCACACTTGTGGAAAATTAAGTTTGTCAAATTGATTATCCTACCTTTGTGATTTTTTTACTTAGCCAATTTTTATCTAACTTTCAAAAAGTCCTAGCTACTGTTTTCAAGTCATTCTATGAGTTTCAAATATTTTTATTTTAATTTTTTAAATGATTTTATCAAAGACAAAAAAAATGTGTTGGCAAAGCAGTTTTTTTTTCACCCAAAACTCGTACATCTTCGATTTTTCTGGGAATTCATCTTTGATCAGAAAATTAAGTCGATTTTTTCCCATGTATTTTTACATGTCCTGAGTCTCCAATAATTTTTTCAGAATTTTTGGAATTTTTAGATATAGGGTAAAAAATCGTGGATTAAAACTGGACAGTGGAGTCAGAATTGATTTTAAAGAAAAACAAAGCAGTTTTTTCTCCTCCAAAAACTCGTACATCTCTGGTTTTTCTGGGAATTCATCTTTGATCAGAAAATTAAGTCGATTTTTTTCGTGTGTTTTTACATGTCCTGAGTCTCCAATAATTTTTTCAGAATTTTTTGAATTTTTAAAAATAGGGTAAAAAATCGTGGATTAAAACTGGACAGTGGAGTCAGAATTGAATTTAAAGAAAAACCAAATTTCTGTTTTGGTTAATTTACTTAGAGTGGGCTGATTAGGAGGGTTAGCTACTGACTTAGGGTAATTTCTAAGCCTTTTTAAACTCTAAAAATGGTTTTTCAAGTCTCGGGTTAAGGGTAGCCAAGTCCGGATTTTTTTAAACTTAGGAAATTAGAGTCATTTTAAAAATTTTAGCCCAGTTTTTATTCAAGCTTTTCAAAATTGTTTTCAAACAATCACAAAGTATTTTGGTTTTAGAATATTTAATTTGACATATTTTCCTAAGGTAGCCGGATATCTTTTTAGATATACGGATTTCCTTAATTAAAGGAAAAAATACATTTCATGCATTGCATTTTTATATTCATGCATTTTATATAATATGTGATTCTTGCCATAATAATTTCTATGTGTCATGACATTTAGGTTGCATTATATTATTTAGATTTTGCTATGTCATTTTATTTATGTCATGCCCATACATATTCATTTCTTTTAAATATTTTCAAAAAAAGATAATGGTTTTCAATAAAAATAAAGATATTCCCGAGTTAAAATAATTCATGAGTTCTCTACCGGGTTTGCTGGAGGGAATATCATCAATTATTATTAATAAAGGAATATCTTTCTTTAAAAAAAAAGAGAATGATTCGGAAAGTTTTCCAAAATTAATAAAAATTTCTATATTTTGCCACGTTTGTTGGGGAATATAGGAAAATTTTGAATTTATAAATTCCGGATCATTTTCAATAAAAAATGGAATTATTTTTCTTTAAATTGGGAATTAATTTGAAATACTAAATTTAAAACCAACTTTTATCGAGACTTGAGATAACACACGATTAATAAGGTACCGATTTATACGGGCGTTGTGGGGGTGCTAATCCTTCCCTGCACGTAACCGACTCCCGAACCCGTTTCTTTGATTTCTCTGGTTTAAAACGCAGACTTGAAATTGGTTTTTAAAATGTTTTAATTAATTTTTAAAATATTTTATAAAACCGGTTTTAATAGGTGGCCGATCACACCTAGCTAAAAAAGATTGGTGGCGACTCCATGTCTTTTTTAAGGTCATTTTCAAAACCTTCATTTTTAGAGGAATTAAGTCGACTTTTCCTCGGTTTTTTTTTAAAATGTCACGCTTAACGAATAATAAAGTCTTGCGATGAGACTCGTCGTTATTTTTTAGGTTGCGACAGCTTGGCGACTCTACTGGGGACTTATTAGAGAGTTAGGCCTAGAATTGGTCGTGTGTTATCAAAGTCTCGGTTTTGTTGGTTTAATTGGTATTTAATTTTAATTCCCACATTTTTTAATAGGATAATTTTGAAAATAATAAAATGTTTTTAAATATATTCATTCTCATGTGCATGCATTTTATTATTGTTCTCTAGTTATTTAAGGTTGTATATTATAATTGCTTGTTGGTTAATGCGTTACACTATTCTTGAATGTTTTAATTGCTAGGGCATTTAGAATAAGGTTTATAGAATAGGTAGTGAAAGGTTTGTTATTCCTCCACACACACTACACGTGCATTTGCATAACATGAATCCTCTACCCGGGTTCCGTCCTTTTAAGTGGGAGTAAAGTAACTAAGCCTTCGTGATTGATCCTCCGTATGGGCTAGTGAACCACTTCCGGAGTATAAAGTACCTAATGCCTTCGTGATGATCCTCCGCATGGGCATAGGAAAATATACTCTAACGAATTGAACCCGCTTTTATCGGGATGCCTTACTAGCCTTCACCGGCGACAGTGAGGAACAATTCGGGGCCTTAGAACCGATTCACCCTCATATAGTGAACCTAGGCAAAGCCATCCCGAATTTCCATTAGATATACCGAAAATAGGAACACATGGAGGGAAATTTCTAAACTTTTTGTTACCTATTTTACACTCCGAATAAGTGTGGTAGATCGGGCAACGATGTACGTACATCGCCCGTAATAAATGTGATACTCCGCCTCGAAGGCATCGTGATGCTTAAATAAGCAGATATTGTTGGGGCAGATGTTCATTAGCTGTTTTTAAAAAAAAAAAAACAAAAATCCTTTTTCAAGCATTTTTGCATTTTGCACATTTCATACATGTGTGAATAGAGCATGTACATTTTGGTTGTATTATTGATCTCGTTTTTTGCAAAAAATGGATGGTGATATACCTGGCATTAGATTGCATCCATAGCATACATGGTCATCATAATTTCTCTGTATATATCCATGCATTAATCTGCTTTTTCTTTACATGCATGATGTTGACTTTGGGTTGCATTCATAACAAACATAGTCAGCATGATTTATTTGTATATGTTCATGCATTAATTTGCTTATTACATACATCATGTTAGCATTAGGTCGCATTCATGACACACATGGTTAGCATGATTTTCTTTGTATATACTCTACATCAATCATTCATTGTTTGCATGTATCATAATTGACACCGTGTTGCATTCATAGGATATATGATCATTCATTGGGAAATATGCTAAAATGCACATGATCAGTCATTGCATATATCCATGTGTTGATTTGTTTATTCTTTGTTTGCAACATGTTGGCATTGTGATTGCATTTATTACATATATGGTCAGCATGTTTCCATTGTACATATCCATACATCATATTGTTTAGGCTTCACATGCATCAAATTGCATTCATGGCTCATTCATCATGACATACATTTGGGGGAAATAAAACAGAAGTTGGCTTGGCTTTAGGAGTCTTTGAAAGAATTTCCATTTCAAATCAGAAGAAGTACTGAGTACACTTTTAATACAGGCTGGTGCTATGGAGGATGAACAAGTTGCCCGAATGGAAAAAATGGAAAGGGAACAGAGAGAATTGCGAGAACAGCTAGCAAAATCTCAAGCAGAATCTAAGGATCAGATGACTAAACTGATGGAGCTAATGTCTGCTGTAATCAAAGGAAAAGGATACACCGAAAACTTTGTCGCCGGAGAAGGGTTAGAGGCACAAAAGGGCCAAGATGAGGTCGCAATAAGTGATGCCCAGAACACTGTTAACCCCGTCAATGTCCTAAAATCAGATGATCCGGCTGAACAGGCAAAGTTGAAAAGGGTTGCAGTAAATGAGGTTGAGTTGGCAGATTCCCAAGGGAAATATCAGTTGTTAGATAAAAGGCTCCGGGCAATAGAAAGAACAGATGTATTCGGGAGTGTGGAGGCGAAAGAACGATGCTTGGTCCTCGATTTAGTCATTCCTCCTAAGTTCAAGATCCCTGACTTTGTGAAATATGACGGGACGACCGATCCATCAGCCCACATCACTATGTTCTGCCGAAAGATGACAAGTCAGATAGATAATGATAAGCTTTTAATTCACTGCTTTCAGGATAGCCTCAGTGGGTCCGCAATTAGGTGGTATAGTCAGTTGAGCAAGGATCAGATTCGCTCTTGGAATGATTTGGCTAGGGCTTTTCTAAACCAGTACAAGCATATGACCGACAGGACACTTGATCGTCTCATTTTGCAAAATATGGAGAAAAAAGCTACTGAGAGCTTCAAAGAATATGCACAACGGTGGATGAGCCTGGCTGCCCAAGTACAACCGCCCTTGACACAAAAGGAAATCACTATCCTTTTTGTGAATACACTGCAGGCCCCATACTATGACAGACTCGTCGGCAATGCTTCGAAGAATTTTGCGGACATGGTAATTTCAGGGGAGATGATTGAGAATGCTATCAAGAGTAGGAAACTTGAAAGAGAAGGAACATCCAATACCGAGAGAAATAAGGCACCAAGAAAGAAAGAGGAAGATGTCCAAACTATGGGAGATTTCATCCCATATTCCCAATTTCCCTCATACCAATCATGTTACCCTACTGAGGTATCTCCAAGCCTTTATCCTTACCTACCTACCCAAACACCTAATCCTATACCAGCCCTTGCAACAAGGCCTACTTCTAGAAAACGACCGCGAGAAAATCAAGAAAGAATTCCAATCCCCATCCCTGACTTACTGCCATTACTAATAAAGAATCAATACCTTACCCCGGTACCTTTGAAAATAGCTCCGAATCCATCAGCAAGGAGTTATGACCCTGACAGCAAGTGTGATTATCACCTAGAGGTAGTTGGGCATTCAACTGAAAAATGTAGACAACTGAAGGAAAGGATTGAAAGTCTTATCCGTGATGGTATTTTGACACCGGAGCTTATCAATCAATGGAAGGCCGCTTAGCCCTAAATCAGTTTCTTTCAGGGTTTTAGGGGGAGAATTACTACCTTTGAAGGATGTCAATAGGAGCATTTTTGACGCATGTAGTTTTATACACTGTGATGATGAAAGCACTTGTCTCATGTTAACATCTACATGAATTAAATGAATTTTAAATGCTTTGTGTTTGTTGTGTTTTAAATAAACGTGAATTTACAAAAACAAGCATTAAGGAAGTTTTAATAATGGATAGTCTCAAGAAGATTGATGATCAGTGTTAGAAATGACCCAACACCATCCCCCTCCTTTTTGGGCTTCTCTATACCTAAACCTTGAATCAATAACACTTGAAAGACCTAATGCTTCAAGGAAAAATGAATGAAAAAAGAGAAGCATTGTCATTGCAAAATAAGCAAGGATGTAAATCCTAGTCTAGGCTATGAACAAAGGAACGAACTTTTTGAAATTTTTCGAATTCCTTGAAAATCAAACAAATGAGACATTCTTTCAAGAGTCTAGATTTTGATAATTTGGTGTGTGTCAAGATTGTGCTAAAACTATTCATGACCTTTCCCAATAACCACAAAACACTAATTGCCCAAACATCACTTCATGATTGACATCCTGGGGCACAATGATTAAACTAGATTATCCCTTGTCCCAGAGAAAACCCGTTTTTGGGTCATATTTTCCTTATCTCTTCAAAAAAAAACTCAGATTGGAAACTCAGCCTTTTCAAAATAGATCTAGACTTGCTATGTTCCTCGTTGATACAGATTCTCATGGTTAATCAAATTGGGGCATCATATATGGAAATGATGGACACATGGTAAAGAAGGATGGGCTAATGCATGAATCATTGGGGGGATGCGACGAAAAAAAAAAAAAAAAAAAGAAAAATCGTGATGTCATGCATGTGAGAATACGGATGATTCCAAAGTGCAAAATGAAATTCTGAATATCTATTTCCCATGGGGATTGTTTTTCAATGTGAATATTTGTGCTTGACATGAGAAATGGCCATCTTTCATATCCCCTTCACACAAAAAGAAATTATCCATAGTCACCCCTTTTGAGCCAAAAGAATTCTTTCTTCTTTGAACCCTGATCAAGGATTATCCTCTACACTGGGGGGCAAATGCGAGGAAAGATCTTTTCAAAGATCATTGAGAAATGAGTGATAGATCAAGGACAGACACAAAGCAAATGGAGCCCCGAATAAATACGGGCTCACTCTGTCAAAGAAAAAGAAGAGAAAAAGATGGTGAAATGAAAGCCAAGAAAAACAAAAGAAAAACACAATAAAAAAGAAAACAAAATGTGTGAAAGACATGGCAAATGGAAAGCCAAAAGCAAGGAAGAAAAAGAGCAAAGTCAAAAGGAAAGAAATGTCCGAGAAGGGACAAATGCTTCAAAGAGAATCCTCCTCAAGAAATGATCCTTGATCTGATTACCCTCAAACACATATTTTGGGCCTATTTATCCTTTCTTTCTGAACCCTGAGCTATGGCCTACATTATATGCTTTAAAAGTCCATTTTGATCAAGCATGAATATTTAATTTGAAAGGTTTTTCCTCAGATTTTATCCCATTTCATCGAATTATCATTTCACTAAGGAAGAATTTAGAATTCTCAAGTGCATGGTAAAACAATGAACAAAAAAAAAATGGAAAGAATGGGACTCTAGGGCGAAAACCCAAAAATGGGCGGTCTAGAGTAAATTTGGAAATTTTCGATGCCATCTATGATAGTGCCGATACCCCAAAAGAAAAGATCTTATTAAAGGAGTGGTCATCGAGGAACATCTAGGAATTCCTGAACCCCCCAAATTGTCAGTTCTCATTCAGAGGATTGTCTTCAAAAACTGAAACTTTTTTCCTCCAAAATCAACTTTCCAGTTTAAATATCCCGGCCAATCTTGACGCTTGTCAAAATACCTTGATATGGAAACTAAAAGAATGTTGAATTTGTTTGGGTTCTCAATGAATTCATGATTTATAAAAACTGTTCCATTTGTGAGCCTAGAAGGGATATACATTTTTGTCATGAAGTTTTCCTGGAAAAGCCAGAATCTTGTTATACCAAGCCTTGCCAATCCCAGTTGAAAAAAAACCAGATTGATACTTAGAGAAATTTCTAACAACGATCATCAGTCTTTAAAAGATTTGTACATCACACATTGTGAGGTTAATATTTTTGTTCAGAATTTTCAAAATGCGAAAACAAATAAAAATATTTTTGAAATACCCGTTTTTGATGTTGACATGAGACAAGGGTTTTTCTAACCCAAAGGTATAGAACTGCCAGGATAGGTCCTGACTTCCAGATATGAGAAGAAGAAATAGAACCCGGTTCAGATCTCTGTTGATGAAAGTTTGAAAAACTGTTGGGGCAAAGAGAATAGCCAAAATGAATTGAAGATATACTCTGATTTGAAGAGGAAAAATGAATTTGAAAGGCTAAGCCAAAGTCTAGAGGAACAACCGGGGGCATTTGCATCACTCATGAGCACTCATCTCTCTATCAAGCTTTTACATCTGCACAGTGTCGGCAAGCATTTGCATCATTCATGGGTATTTGCATTGGCATTATTCCATAAGCATCTGCATTTTACCTTTACATTTACATTCTTCATGGAATTCGTATTTGTGTCATCTCAAACAATTGCATCATTTCTAGAATCATTGCATTTTCATTAATGTGTGGTAATTGTGGTTACACCATTCATAAACCAGTTACATGAACACAATTAGTATGGGCATCTGCATCATGAAACATGGGCATCAATCCAAGTCATTTACATTTGCATTAAAGACATTTGCACCAGTTTAAGTCATTTCGTATCTTATTCAACATATGCATTTGCATCAAAAAGCATTCGCATCTTCTCAAAATCTTTAGGTTAATTTTCAACAATTCTTCACCAACATCTTTAAGACCTCCGGGCATAACTTTTTTTCAGGAGTAAGGCCTATGGGCACCATTTTTAAGACCTCCGGGCATAATTTTTCAAATCACAGGTAAGACCTCCGGGCAACATCTTTAAGACCTCCGGGCATAACTTTTTTTTCAGGGGTAAGGCCTATGGGCACCATTTTTAAGACCTCCGGGCATAATTTTTCAAATCACAGGTAAGACCTCCGGGCAACATCTTTAAGACCTCCGGGCATAACTTTTTTTCAGGAGTAAGACCTATGGGCACCATTTTTAAGACCTCCGGGCATAACTTTTTTTCAGGGGTAAGGCCTATGGGCAGCATTTTTAAGACCTCCGGGCATAATTTTTCAAATCACAGGTAAGACCTCCGGGCAACATCTTTAAGACCTCCGGGCATAACTTTTTTTCAGGAGTAAGACCTATGGGCACCATTTTTAAGACCTCCGGGCATAACTTTTCAAATCACAGGTAAGACCTCCGGGCAACATCTTTAAGACCTCCGGGCATAACTTTTTTTTTCAGGGGTAAGGCCTATGGGCACCATTTTTAAGACCTTCGGGCATAACTTTTTTTCAGGAGTAAGACCTATGGGCACCATTATTAAGGCCTCCGGGCATAATTTTTCAAATCACAGGTAAGACCTCCGGGCAACATCTTTAAGACCTCCGGGGATAACTTTTTTTTCAGGGGTAAGGCCTATGGGCACCATTTTTAAGACCTCCGGGCATAATTTTTCAAATCACAGGTAAGACCTCCGGGCAACATCTTTAAGACCTCCGGGCATAACTTTTTTTTTTCAGGGGTAAGACCTCCGGGCATAATTTTTCAAATCACAGGTAAGACCTCCGGGCAACATCTTTAAGACCTCCGGGCATAACTTTTTTCAGGGGTAAGGCCTATGGGCACCATTTTTAAGACCTCCGGGCATAATTTTTCAAATCACAGGTAAGACCTCCGGGCAACATCTTTAAGACCTTCGGGCATAACTCTTTCTTTTCAGGGGTAAGGCCTATGGGCACCATTTTTAAGACCTACGGGCATAATTTTTCAAATTACAGGTAAGACCTCCGGGCAACATCTTTAAGACCTCCGGGCATAACTTTTTTCAGGGGTAAGACCTCCGGGCACCAATTTTTAAGACCACCGGGGACCATTTTAAGACCTCCGGGCACCAATTTTTAAGACCTCCGGGCACCATTTTAAGACCTTCGGGCTCCAATTTTAAAGCCCTTCGAGCATAAATTTTTCTTTTGAAAATCGAATTCGTTTCCTTAAGACGAATCGAGCCTTGTTTAGGCAGGGAATTCAATTTAAGGACAAAATCTTCAATTTATTATTTAAAAAAAATGAAAAAAGAGAAAATAGAAAAAAAAAAAGAAAAAAAGAAAAAATAGAAAAAAGGAAAAAAGAAAAAAGAAAAAAGAAAAAAGAAAAAAGAAAAAAGAAAAAAGAAGAAAAAAATGAAAAAATGAAAAATAGAAAATGAAAAAAATGAAAATGAAAAAAGAAACCCCTTTCCCTTTCCTTCACATGTGATGTCACTGACCGTACAAAATTAGTGTCGGTTTATCTTTGCCTGATTCCTGATTCTCAGCAATAGCCAAAGAGGGGCAGCTGTAGACACCTAATTTTGTCCGGACCACTAAACAGGTATGTTTTCTTCCCATATTGATGTTCCCGAGTGTAAAAAGACTGTTTTCATCCTGCAGGTGGTACTCCGAGACTTAGTTTAAGAGGGCGAGCACAAAAAGTCAAACTTGAAAAAAGTCAACCCCGAAAAAGTCAACCCCAGAAAGTCAACTACTGAAAAAGTCAACCCACTTTCAAAATCAAGATTTTAAGTTCAATTGAAAAATGGCGAAAGAATTTTGATAATCCGAGGTCTACATTGAAAGATATGGAGTTCAGAAGTTGGGATTTGGAGATTCAATAGAAAAGAAACCCTAATCCAAGAAATTTGGGGAAAAGTGCTTAAACGATCAAACTGATCGAAATTGAAGATTCCAAATGAAAGATAAGCACTGACTACGGGTAATGGAGAAGTCACTTGCAAGAAAAATCGAAAGGAAAGTCAATCCGGGAGAAAACCGAGAATTAGGGTTTTTAGTGGATTTCGGTGAAATCGGGAAAAATCACAGAAATGGCCCGACTTGGTAAGACCAAAGCCCCCAATGGATGAAGAATGGTTAAAAAGGATGGCCCAAGGCTCAGATTGAAGAAAATCTGAAAATCGGATTTGTTTTGAGCAAAACCGGGTTTCGAAGGTAAAAGGGCAAAATTGGAAAAATTTGGGAAAAATAGCAAATGGACTCCGAAAATTATGGAAAATTTGTCAATCTCATTCTTAAATCATTTGAAGGAGATTGGCGAAAGAAAATCTTGATTCCGAGTTCGTTTGCAAAATGGCCAAATCCCGGGCTTCTTATGTAGTAATTCAAAAAGGCAAATCCCGGAAAAATAGCAAATGGAATCCAAAAATTCTGAAATTTGGCGAATCTCATTTTTAAATTATTTGGAAGAGATTGGCGAAAGAAAATCTTGATTCCGAGTTCGTTTGCAAAATGGCCAAATCCCGGGCCTCCTATGCAGTAATTCAAGCCGATAAATCCCGAAAAAATACCAAATGAGCTCCAAAAATTATGAAAACTTCCAGATCACACTTTTTAATTATTTTGAAGAGATTGGTGAAGAAAAATCTTGATTTGGAGCTCGTTTAAAAAATGGTAAAATGTAGGGGCATAAAAGGGCATTTTTGGGAAGAAAAAATCCAAATAAATAGCAAACGGACTCGGATAATTTTGAAAACTTCCAGAACTCAATATTTTATTATTTTGGAAGTATTAAAAAAATAAAAATTGAATTTGGAGTCCGTTTGATATTTACTTGCATCCGGGGGACAAAATGGTCATTTCACCCAAGCAACCGAAAAGGGCTTTTTTTGGGCCTTTCAAAAAAATCAGAGCTGGGCTGGAAAAGAAAAGTGCTGGCCTGCCCAAGCCCAAAGGAAGGAGGAAGCTTATGATTTTTTTCAATCAAGTGGTTAAAAATCAAGAGTTAGTTAGAGGCTTTTTGATCAAACCATAGGTATTTTTGAGCCTAAGTCCCAATCCCACATCCCTTTGTAATGTCAAGCCAAGGAGGTGCTCACCTTATAAATAAGGGGTCTTGGCCTTTGGTTGAAATCACCCACTACCCTTGTGAGAGATAGTCTATACTCTTGTATTAGGATTATCCGGTGGTGAGTCATAGTGTTTACTTTGAGGGTTTGTAGCTTAATCCATTCAAAAGCTACTTTGAGGGTTTTTAGCTTAATCCGTTCAAAAGCTACTTTGAGGGTTTGTAGCTTAATCCGTTCAAAAGCTACTTTGAGGGTTTGTAGCTTAATCCGTGCAAAAGCTACAAGTATGTTGTAAGAAGGTTTGTAGCTTTATCCGTACAAAAGCTTGTAGTAATGATATCCTTATGGGATCGTGGATGTAGACCAAGAGGGTCGAACCATGTAAAATATTGTCTCTTTTTCTCTTCTTGTTCGAATGCTTGTGTGATTCTTTGCATGATTCTTGTTTTATATCTTAGTTGAGCATGTTTTAGATTTAGTATATTAAGTGTTTGTGAAAATGCTTGTGTGATTTTTGCATGATTTAAGTGTTATTACTTAGTTTTTCATGCTAGTATGCCAAGTGTTTGTGAAAATGCCATGCTTGTTGGAGCTTGAGGCCATTTGGCTATTCCATGTGTTTTGCATTGTGTGTTGCATTTTTTTGTCATGCTAGTTGTTAGGTTTTTGCATTTGCATGATATTTGGTTGGATTTTTGAATTAAGCATGCCTTGTGTTTGTGAAAATGCCATGCATATCTTAGGTATAGGTTACATTAAATGCCATGCAAGTTCATTTAGGTCTAGGTTACTTTATGAATGCCATGCATTTTTTTCATGACATTTAGGTTTAAATCCATGCATTTCATGCATTATGTTTGCTGCATTATTTCATGCATTTCATGTTCATGCCACTTGAATAATGACTTGAACCAATTAATGGTTCAAAGTCATGCTCTCTTGAGCACACTTGTGGAAAATTAAGTTTGTCAAATTGATTATTCTACCTTTGTGATTTTTTTACTTAGCCAATTTTTATCTAACTTTCAAAAAGTCCTAGCTACTGTTTTCAAGTCATTCTATGAGTTTCAAATATTTTTATTTTAATTTTTTAAATGATTTTATCAAAGACAAAAAAAATATGTTGGCAAAGCAGTTTTTTTTTCACCCAAAACTCGTACATCTCCGATTTTTCTGGGAATTCATCTTTGATTAGAAAATTAAGTCGATTTTTTCCCGTGTATTTTTACATGTCCTGAGTCTCCAATAAGTTTTTCAGAATTTTTGGAATTTTTAAAAATAGGGTAAAAAATCGTGGATTAAAACTGGACAGTGGAGTCAGAATTGATTTTGAAGAAAAACAAAGCAGTTTTTTCTCCTCCAAAAACTCGTACATCTCTGGTTATTCTGGGAATTCATCTTTGATCAGAAAATTAAGTCGGTTTTTTTTTCGTGTATTTTTACATGTCCTGAGTCTCCAATAATTTTTTCAGAATTTTTTGAATTTTTAAAAATAGGGTAAAAAATCGTGGATTAAAACTGGACAGTGGAGTCAGAATTGAATTTAAAGAAAAACCAATTTTCTGTTTTGGTTAATTTACTTAGAGTGGGCTGATTAGGAGGGTTAGCTACTGACTTAGGGTAATTTCTAAGCCTTTTTAAACTCTAAAAATGGTTTTTTAAGTCCCGGGTTAAGGGTAGCCAAGTCCGGATTTTTTTAAACTTAGGAAATTAGAGTCATTTTAAAAATTTTAGCCCAGTTTTTATTCAAGCTTTTCAAAATTGTTTTCAAACAATCACAACGTATTTTGGTTTTAGAATATTTAATTTGACATATTTTCCTAAGGTAGCCGGATATCTTTTTAGATATACGGATTTCCTTAATTAAAGGAAAAAATACATTTCATGCATTGCATTTTTATATTCATGCATTTTATATAATATGTGATTCTTGCCATAATAATTTCTATGTGTCATGACATTTAGGTTGCATTATATTATTTAGATTTTGCTATGTCATTTTATTTATGGCATGCCCATACATATTCATTTCTTTTAAATGTTTTCAAAAAAAGATAATGGTTTTCAATAAAAATAAAGATATTCCCGAGTTAAAATAATTCATGAGTTCTCTACCGGGTTTGCTGGAGGGAATATCATCAATTATTATTAATAAAGGAATATCTTTCTTTCAAAAAAAAGAAAATGATTCGGAAAGTTTTCCAAAACTAATAAAAATTTCTATATTTTGCCACGTTTGTTGGGGAATATAGGAAAATTTTGAATTTATAAATTCCGGATCATTTTCAATAAAAAATGGAATTATTTTTCTTCAAATTGGGAATTAATTTGAAATACTAAATTTAAAACCAACTTTTACCGAGACTTGAGATAACACACGATTAATAAGGTACCGATTTATACGGGCGTTGTGGGGGTGCTAATCCTTCCCTGCACGTAACCGACTCCCGAACCCGCTTCTTTGATTTCTCTGGTTTAAAACGCAGACTTGAAATTGGTTTTTAAAATGTTTTAATTAATTTTTAAAATATTTTATAAAACCGGTTTTAATAGGTGGCCGATCACACCTAGCTAAAAAAGATTGGTGGCGACTCCATGTCTTTTTTAAGGTCATTTTCAAAACCTTCATTTCTAGAGGAATTAAGTCGACTTTTCCTCGATTTTTTTTTTAAATGTCACGCTTAACGAATAATAAAGTCTTGCGATGAGACTCGTCGTTATTTTTTAGGTTGCGACAGGCTTAATTAATTAAAAATAAAAGAAAAAATTAGAATTTCCCGGCATCTAAAATGAAAGCGGGGTTTTTCGGCAAATATACCGACGGTAGGAAGATAAGCCGTCAGTAAAAATCATATCTATACCGATAGTTAATGTGAAACCGTCAGTATATGGAGGATCTATAGTGACGGATAACAAAGCATCGGTATATGTTAAGTATATTCCGACGGTCATAAAAATCCGTCGCAATAGATCATTTATACCTACGGATTACTACCGTCAGTATAGGTGAGCGTCAGTATATGACAATTTGTTTGTAGTGATATATATATATATATATATATTATACAAACGTAACTATGTATAATAATAAATGTATATATGCTGCCAATAGTTATAAAAATATATATATGCAAAAATCGCATACCAAATATATATATAAAATATATATTACAAACATATATATATATATATAATAACTAAAGTAAATATATATAAATCACAATATATATATATATCTCATACAATAATAAAACAAAGTAAATAAACTCATTTGGCAACATATATTTTTCACAAAAAATATAATTCAATGACCGAAAACAAAGCATGAAGACGTCGGCTTCAATTGTTTATAACCGAAACAATTAATAGAAACGAAATCATGTACCGAACCAGTGCATGCAGTTAAAGAGCCTTTTCCCTCATTTATGAACGGTCACAACAATTACAAAGCATGAGTAAAATTTCCAAAAAAAAGTCAAAAGTTGTATGCATGCAAGAATAGTATATAAAATAACAAAAGTAATATTATATCCATGCTGTCAAACTAAGTATATATACAAATATAGTATATATATATATATATATATATATATATATGCAAAACAGATTCTTTCAAGAAGTCTGCAAACTTTTCACGAAATGAAAAAATATAAAGGCAGCATGTCTATATTTGTATACGACATGCATATGTTGCATAAGAAAAAATAATATATATATATAAAGAATAGATAAAATGTCATACGGAAGGTATGCCAGTGAAACGGCGTGGGCTTTGCAAAAGCCACCAAGCCAAGAATTAGAACTGTCAGAAACGCCATATATATTCTAACAAAAGAATATCATGTTATCACGCAAAACTAACATTCAGTAGCATTAAAAGCAAAACAAACAACAGTAGCAATATTAACCGAAAAATATTACTAAAGAAACAGTAATGAAATAAAAATAATCGTCTTAAGATTGTTGGCAATCTTATAATCAATAAGCAATATTTCATTACTATTAAATATAAATTAAAAGATTAAAGAACAGATTACTTATCTGTAATTCCGGCAGAACAGCATATAAAAAATACGAACAATCCAGAATGAAAAATTGACAACACTTACAGGTTAATCTGAATACAGAAAAAGGATAATCGTGTCAAGGTTGGACCTCTGACCTTAAGACGATTATTGCCTTTCTCTCAGGTGCTAACAGTATGTCGCAATTCGTCTCCCAGGCCTCCTCGATTACGTTGCAATCAAGAGCACACTTTTAGCAACACGGCGAACCAGAAAAATGTCGGTCTCTCTCACAGAAGACACAGGAAAAGACAAGAGCAGTATAGAAAAATTAGGAGAAATTTTCGGTACTCTAAAAAGACAGGCACTACTCAGGTTTATATAGAAAAACAGATGACTTTTCGAAACGGACACATCATTTGGAACAAAACCTATTCGACCAAACAGGCAGCTTTTGAAAATAAAAAAGATTCTTAGTTTAAACCGAACAGACAAAACTTTTAACAAACAAAAGGGTTCGGTCCGAAAAGATACTTCTTAAACAGACAAGTCTCTTGGTTGGAGAATGCTGAACCGGTTTGGTTTGGACCGAATAAAAATATCGATTGGGCAGTAAAAAATTAATTACTGCCCAAACCCGACTCGACCCAGCCCGACTCGGCGATGACGGCGCGCGTGTGTTCCAGCTCAAGTTGTGTAGGTCTTCATCCACCACAAAACTTGGGTGCCCCTTGGGGCCCAACCCCTTATGGAAACAAGGCTTATAAATACCACAAGCTTATGCCTTTGTTCATCCTATGTGGGATTCCACACCAATCACTAACATCAACCAACTTTCTTCCTCTTCAAGTGGGTACAAAGAGATTAATTTCTCATTCAAACATGATATCAATTGTGTACATAAATTATGTACCGTGTATCTACTTACGACAACCTACGTATTAAAATATGTATTTCGTATTTATACACCAAATAATATATTGATATCCAACAACTAGTTTGTGACCCATGCAATACACGGGTTGGTTTTATTTATTTATATACAATGTTATAATTTTTTTTATATTTATTTATTTATTATATTATTTATATATAAAAAAGAAAAGAAAATTATGAATTTATGGAAATTTTAACTTTGGGTGTGAGAATCATGGGTATGATTTATTTCTTGCATGAAAAATATTTTATGTATTGAGTAATAACTGAAAGAAAATTAAATTTTATATTAATAAAAATTATTTATTATTTCAAAATTTATTCAAAATGTTTTTTAATAAATAATCAGACGGACTTTATTCAATATTTAGTAAAGGTTACCATTCAAAATTTTAATTGATTTAATAATAAACATTTATCTTCAAATGATTTATTATATTGAAAAGTTTATTGTATTCAAATATATAGCTAATAAAATAATTATTATTTTAAGTATGTTAGTTGATAATTATTTTTATTATAAAATAAAAAGAGTAATTTATTAGTTATTACATTAATTAGAGCATATACTTATTAAAGGAAAGAATTTAAAAAGGAAGAAGATAAATACGTTTTTATATAGGCGTTGAAAAAATTAGGAGATGTGTGCCAAAATATTAACAAAATTATAAAGTAATATATATATATATATATATATATATATATATAGCTTTGAAAGAAAAATTATAAAACAAAAAAAAAGAAAACAAAAATTGGTGCAATACATTACATTTATAAACTCAAAATCGTATGTAAGATAATTACAACCATCATATATAAAGCAGAAAGTAATACTTCATAATATATTAAATAAATCTTTTTTTATAAAACTTATAATTAAATTAATGGAAATAAAAAAGATATGCATGATTTTAAATCGTACCTAGGATAATTCATTAAATGCATGATTTTTTATTTAATCTAAATTGTTATTTTTTGTATTTTAGAAGTTGTTTGTTATTGTTAATTATGAGTGAACTTGAACTTGAACTTGAAATTTAAATTTTATTTGATTTTATATCTTTATCTTGACAAAAAAATGACTTAATGGATTCAGACATTTAAGGAATTTGAATATTTAACGGATACTTAAGAATGATGAGTTTGTATATGATAAATTATCATATATTTTGTGTAGTTGGTATATATATATATATACATATATTATTTTCCATATTACAATAACAAAAATTTTCCTATTACATTATTAAAGTTTGTTATACTTAAATTTAAACATAAATATGGTATGTATTGCATTAAAATGATTAATTTAATCTTAAAAATTAAATTAATTTTCCTATTATATTTTTTTTATAAAAAATATTTAGTCTAAATTGTCTAGCTCAAGCTTACAAATTTAATTTTTAATAAGTGGAGTCTATTATGAGCCTAAGAATTTTTGTTGATGCTTTAATGTAATATATATTTGTAAAAAATGTTTCGTAAAAGTTAGTGATATCTTCTTGCATCGTAGGCATAAAGATAAAGAGAAATGGATCGAAAATCTTATCTATCGAAAATTTGAAAAATATTTGCAGGATAAGTAAGTGGATAAGATTAATTAAATACAAAATTAAAAATTTTGAATAAATAGTTTTTTGAAACTTTTTTATTTTAAAATTGAATATAATAATAGTTAAATTTAAACTTGTCATACATGTCATCAAGAGTGGAAGTCCATGTAAGCGTTCATGTCAATAAAAACTTATCCAGCCATCATGTATCTTGTTATATTATATATATATATATATATGATATGATTATCAATAAAGTTTTTGACTGAATTCCTCTTACGAGTTAAATTATACAAACTCATTTAATGAATATACATAAAAATCAAAATAAACCATATAAATTAGAATATTTATGTCCTTTACTTTTTAATTTCGATACAAAAAACACACCCTTTTTTTTGTTACACAGGAATTTGAAAAAAAGTATCCACTTTTATCATATAATTTTTTTTCCACCCACATAATGAATGTGGAAAATTTTAATTTTAAATAAAAAAAAATACTTAATCCATTTTATTCCGTTAAAATGATTAATTAACATTAATACTTTTATGATTTCAACTTTGTAACAGAACTGATAATAAAAAATATTACTATATATGATTTCTACTTTGTAACAGAATTACAGAACTGATAATAATAAAATGTTTCTTTGGTACAAAAAAAAAAAATCTTCATATAGTAGTATAAAAAAACAAAAAAAAAACCTATGAGATGTGCTAAAGATCATATTGTGCAGCAAAATATGCTTGCAATTTCTTGAATACAATCGATTTTGCTGCACAAATTCCATCCAGCAAATGAATTAAACTTCCATCTTCCATGAACTCTACTTCATCGAATTAAGCTTCAGTTAAAGAGCCAACTCCTTTCAGGCAATAAGTTGGGTCTAATTCCACTCCATAGAGTTACAAACCAGAGGAACATCATAAGGTAGTAATAACTTTAGCCATTATATGTCTAGAACAGAAATCACATAAAGATATCGACAAGGATGAAGTTTAGCTACTGCTTTATTAGACTAAAAGATTAAGAATTTGTAACACCCACAATTAATCTATACCCTTGCATGAGGGGCTTATATGCAAAAAAAAAAAAAAATATATTGAAAAGGTTTAAGTGCAATAATTACAAAACAAACCTAGCATTATTATTCATCTTAGCTCAAAACAAAAAAAAACAAAAAATTGAAGAAGAAGAGGAAATAAGAAGAGGAGGGAGAGAAGAGAAGTCTGGAGATTGGAATTGAAGAAAAAATTGGAATTTTTCTATCTTCAAGCAAAGGGTAAGCTTCTATATTATTTTTTTTGTTGCATGCATTCTAGAAAACCCCATAAATCCTAAGCTTCCATCTATGGCCGGCGACTTTTCCGGCGAGTTTTCAGACATGCAAAATCATTTTTACAAAGCTCTCAACCTAAGGGTTCTAATGGAACAAGTTTTACTTGATTTGGCTGGGTAGTTTGTAAGTTATGTTCATTTTAATTTTGGATTCAACAGTGATGAATAGCCAACTTTAGCCTGTCGGAAATCCACCGTCCAGTGGCGTATTCAGTCGATTCTTGGGTCATTTTTGTGGTATGAAATGTGAACTTTAATTTGGTACTAATGAATTGATCTGGGAGTTTATAAGCTAAGAAACCCGAAAGTCAAAATGTGGCCAAATGACCATGAAACCCAAAAATCTGGGTAAAATCATAGTGACCAGCCCAGTTGTGGCCTTCGAAATATATAATTCCGGCCACCATAGTTTCTGACCTAAACTTCTATGTTGAAATAGGATATGTAGGTTTCATTTTGGTATAAGATACACCTCTAGATTTAATTTAGATTGTGAGTTATAAGAGCTCAAAGTAGACTGAATGAATATGTTTTCTGAAATTTCAGAAAAGTTAGAAATTTTAATTTTAATATTTTAAAAATTATTTTTGGTCAATATTTGATATATTTTGCTATAAACTGACAGAAGTTTAATTATAAGGATTTTGTTTAATTTTTCATGAATAAATAAAGTTTTGATTTTATTAAAAAAAAAATGATTTAAGCCTTTTAGAAGCCTTGATAACCTTGATTAATTTTTAAATGTTGAAAGGTATAATTAAGCTATAATTAAGGGCTAGATAAATTTTAAGATGTGAGTGTGACCTTTCTAGGCGAGCAAACCCGATTAATTTTGGTTAATTTGGAAGGAAGCACTTGGTTCATGTGCATGAAAATATTAAATTATTGGACCTTGTGATAATTATGGTTTATTTGGATTAATAGGTCTTTAAAGTATACTTCGACTAGATTTTTTTAGCTTGGTAGACTCACTTGCCAGGTAAGTGACTTACCGAATCTCCATGTTATTTTATAAATGTATAAGTATATATATATATATGTTTGAAATAAACCAATTATGATTTTGTACACTTTATATGAAAATGGGTCTTCATGTGGATTATTTGAATGAATATTTATGAATATGAAATCAATTTGAAAGCTATGAATTGATGATTTTGTTATACTTGAATCTGTCTTGGAATTGTACAATGAAAATTGTGTTTGATATGAATATAATTTTGAGAAATGTTCATTGTTATTATGATTTTGGAAATCTATATGCGGAATGGTTATTGGTTATGAATACAAATCTATATGTGAATATGAAATTGGCTGCGTTCTGAACTCTGACATTGGGGATGAATACAATGGTAGTACATGCTAGTATTGTAGTAACCTCTTCAAGGTTACATCATGAATATGGACCTTGCCACTGGGTGAAAGTGGTCGTAGCACAATTTGGCAACGTTCTGGACCCTACCATTGGGGATGAATACAATGGTACTACATGCTAGCATGGTACTTAACCTCTCTAAGGTGATATTATGAATATGGACCTTGCCAATAGGGTGAAAGTGGTTGTAGCCTAATGTATTTGAATTTGAAATCGAATATGTACGTGAATATGAATTTGACTACGTTTTGGACCCTGCCATTGGGGACGAATACAATGGTGTTACGTGCTACTATTGAACGTAACTTGCCACTAGGGTGAAAGTGGTCATAGCCCAATAAGTATGAGTTTGAATCTGTTTATGAATCCGTACATGAATATGAATATGAATATGAATATGAATATGAATATGAATACGAATATGCGTCCATAGCCATTCCCATTATCCTTTTTCCATAGTTTGTTATGTGAATCTAAAATTGTTTTGATTACTGGAACTTGAATTATAAATGATTGTTAAATGATGCATATTTGATTTGCACTATGTATTATATATATATGGTTTGGCAATATTCTCAAGATGAATTTTGCATGTATATGTTTGTAACACATGATGACCCGAGTAGTTGAGGAGGTTTGCTACTTACTGAGTATTTGTACTCATTTTTTTTTTAATTATTATATTTTTCAAATGTTGAAGAGTAGTCGTTGGCTAAGAAATCATCGTTTGAAAAATTTAAGATCGAGATGTTATTTCTGCACTTATGATATTTTGGAGCTTTAGGCTTACCATTTAGTTAAATAATTCGGAGGTTATTAGCTTGTTTGTATTTAAGACTACAGTTTTAGAACCTTTTATATGGATATATTGATGATGTTTTAAGACTGAAGCAAAAGTTGAATTTATTATATATTTTGAAATTCTCAAACAATTGTTACAAGTGAAACGATTATAATTTGCAGCCTTACATGCTTGCAAAAGTATGTGACGGTTTTCACGTCTTACATTCGGAATGAGGGCGTGACAGAATTTAAATTACGTTTTGGAGTATATGGAATTCCTAAAAGATTTATACGTTTTGGAGTATATGGAATTCCTAAAAGATTTATATTTGTGATCTTACCTTACTTTGGAATAAGAAAAGAAGAAAATATTAGTGAGTAACCGTGCCTAATTATTCCTTCTAGTTTTCGAGGTTTTACCATTTAAAGTGATGCTTCTAAGTAAGACTTGGATTGTGTGCTAATGTAACATATGAAATGTGGCAGCATAAGTTTAAAGGCAATTGAAACCTTACAAGTGAAAGTACCCTACCCATGATCTTGAGTTGGTAGCAAAGGTTTTCACTTTGAAATTTTGGAGACATTATTTATATGAATATTTTGACTTGTGAGGTATATGCTAATCATAAAAGTCTAAAATATATATTTTTTTACTCAAAAAGAACTAAACATGAGGCAAAGAAGGTGGTTAGAATTGCTAAATGATTATAATTTTGGACAAAAATGGCTCACTTGGCTAACCTTTGGGTTCAACCACATTAATTAAAAAGGACTACGGATGCTCAAGATAATGATCAGTTATAAAGAATCAAAAGACAAGTTGACGTAAGTGATCGAGGGAACATTTGTATTCATATTGGTTAAATTTTGAAATTTCGAGATAGACTATATGTTTCCAATAATATGTTGTTAATAAAAAGATTTTATAGGAAACTCATGGCATTAAATATTATATATATATATTGGTGGCACTAAGATGTATAAAGATCTAAAGCAATTTTTTTGTGTGGAATAACATGGAAAGAGAGATTACACAATTTGTTGCACAATACCTTATATGTTAGAAAAAAATGAAATTGAGCACCTTAGATCTATTTGAAAGTTACAAACAGTTTCAATTCTTGAATAGAAATGGGAACATTTCGCTATTGGATTTGTATTTAGATTACATAGGAATCAAGAGAAAATGATTCTATATGGGTGATTGGCGAAAGAATGACTAAGTCTGCTCATTTTGTTTATTGTTGTCAAAGTTGGAATTCTTTTGGACCAATTAGTAAAATTGTATGCTAAGGAAATAATGAAATTGCTTGGTATTCCTATTACTATAGTGTCAAATTGAGAGACTCGATTTATGTTCAACTCTAGAGGAGAGTACATAGTGTTATGAAATGGAATTAATGGTTTGCACAATTTTCTATCTCAAAATGATGTTTAATAGGGCTATTTGGATTTTTGAAGATATTTTGAGAGCTTGTGCCATTGATGAGTGGTTCATTGGAATTTTCATTTGAATAAATTGCTTATAGCAATAATTATTAAAAATATTCAGATGACTTTTTGGAGGTTTTGTTTGAAAATAGATTAATCATCAATTTATTTGGATGAGTGTAGAGAAAGAAGAATTTTAAGTCCTTAATTTTGCAGTAAGATGTGAATAAAATTTAGTGGATTAGAGGACAACTTTGTACAATTTCAAGTAGGTGAAAGAGATGTGAAAAATAAGAAGAGAAATTAAAGTTTCAAATAGACAATCATGTGTTCTTGAGAGTGTTACCTACAAAAAGGTGGAATGCTATTTGGGCTTCATGAAAAGTTAAGTCCTAGATTTGTCAGCCCATATGAAGTTCTTGGATCAAATTGAAATTGTGGCATATATGATGGAATTGTCGACATTATAGTAATGAATATGTATTGTATAAATATAAAAGAAAATATGTAATGGATACTAGTTGTATAATTACTCATATTGTTAGAAAAAATCAAAATCAAAACCAAATATATATATATATATAAAGGATACTAATTACAGAAAAAAAAAAGTCTGAATTGCGGAGACAAAAGAACAAGAGCCAAGACAGTGAATTATTCTGTATGTTAAGGCCAAATGGGCTAATCATTCAAAGAGGGGCAACTTGGGAGCTTGAAGATGAAAAATAAAACAAATATTTTAAACTTTTCGAGAATTAAGGTATATTAAGTTTTGAGGACAAAACTCTTTTTAAGGGGGAAAGGATGTAACACCCACAATTAATCTATACCCTTGCATGAGGAACTTATATGCAAAAAAAAAAAAAAATTGAAAGGGTTTAAGTGCAATAATTACAAAATAAGCCTAGCATTATTATTCATCTTAGCTCAAAAAAAAAAATAGAAGAAGAGGAGGGAGAGAAGAGAAGTCTGGAGATTGGAATTGAAGAAAAGATTGGAGTTTTTCTATCTTCAAGCAAAGGGTAAGCTTCTATATTATTTTTTTTTTGTTGCATGCATTCTAGAAAACCCCATAAATCCTAAGCTTCCATCCATGGCCAGCGACTTTTCCGACATGCAAAATCATTTTAAGAAAGCTCTCAACCTAAGGGTTCTAATGGAACAAGTTTTACTTGATTTGGCTGGGTAGTTTGTAAGTTATGTTCATTTTAATTTTGGATTCAACAGTGATGAATAGCCAAATTTAGCCTGTCGGAAATCCACCATCCAGTGGCGTATTCAGTCGATTCTTGGGTCATTTTTGTGGTATGAAATGTGAACTTTAATTTGGTACTAATGAATTGATCTGGGAGTTTATAAGCTAAGAAACCCGAAAACCAAAATGTAGCCAAATGACCATGAAACCCAAAAATCTAGGTAAAATCATGGTGACCAGCCAAGTTGTGGCCTTCGGAATATATAATTCCGGCCACCATAGTTTCTGACCTGAACTTCTATGTTGAAGTAGGATATGTAGGTTTCATTTTGGTATAAGATACACCTTTAGATTTAATTTAGATTGTGAATTATAAGAGCTCAAAGTAGACTAAATGAATATGTTTTCTGAAATTTCAGATAAGTTAGAAATTTTAATTTTAATATTTTAAAAATTATTTTTGTTCAATATTTGATATATTTTGCTATAAATTGACAGAAGTATAATTATAAGGATTTTGTTTAATTTTTCATGAATAAATAAAGTTTTGATTTTATTAAAAAAAAAAACGATTTAAGCCTTTTAGAAGTCTTGATAACCTTGATTAATTTTTAAATGTTGAAAAGAGTTAATTAAGCTATAATTATGGGCTAGATAAATTTTGAGATGTGAGTGTGACCTTTCTAGGTGAGCAAACCCAATTAATTTTGGTTAATTTGGAAGGAAGCACTTGTTCATGTGCATGAAAATATTAAATTATTGGACCTTGTGATAATTTTGGTTTATTTGGAATAATAGGTCCTTAAAGTATACTTCGACTCGATTTTTTTAGCTTGGTAGACTCACTTGCCAGGTGAGTGACTTACTTAATCTCCATGTTATTTTATAAATGTATAAGTATATATATATATATATATATATATATATATATGTTTGAAATAAATCAACTATGACTTTGTACACTTTATACGAAAATGGGACTTGAGGTGGATTATTTGAATGAATATTTATGAATATGAAATCAATTTGAAAGCTATGAATTGATGATTTTGTTATACTTGAATCTGTCTTGGAATTGTACAATGAAAATTGTGTTTGATATGAATATAATTTTGAGAAATGTTCATTGTTATTATGATTTTGGAAATCTATATGCGGAATGGTTATTGGTTATGAATACGAATCTATATGTGAATATGAAATTGGCTGCGTTCTTGACTCTGACATTGGGGATGAATACAATGGTAGATGCTAGTATTGTGGTATCCTCTTCGAGGTTACATCATAAATATGGACCTTGCCACTGGGGTGAAAGTGGTCGTAGCACAATTTGGCTACGCTCTGGACTCTACCATTGGGGATGAATACAATGGTATTACATGCTAGCATGGTACTTAACCTCTCCAAGGTGATATTATGAATATGGACTTTGCCACTAGGGTGAAAGTGGTTGTAGCCTAATGAATTTGAATTTGAAATCGAATAGGTACGTGAATATGAATTTGGCTACGTTTTGGACCCTGCCATTAGGGACGAATACAATGGTGTTACGTGCTACTATTGAACGTAACCTGCCACTAGGGTGAAAGTGACCGTAGCCCAATAAGTATGAGTTTGAATCTGTTTATGAATCCATACATGAATATGAATATGAATATGAATACGAATATGCATCCATAACCATTCCCATTATCCTTTTTCCGTAGTTTGTTATGTGAATCTAAAATTGTTTTGATTATTGGAACTTGAATTATAAATGATTGTTAAATGATGAATACTTGATTTACACTATGTATTATATATATATATATATGGTTTGGCAATATTCTCAAGATGAATTTTGCATGTATATGTTTGTAACACATGATGACCCGAGTGGTTGAGGAGGTTTGCTACTTACTGAGTATTTGTACTAATTTTTTTTTAATTATTATATTTTTCAAATGTTGAAGAGTAGTCGTTGGTTAAGAAGTCATCGCTTGAAAAATTTAGGATCGAGATGTCATTTCTGCACTTATGATATTTTGGAGCTTTAGGCTTACCATTTAGTTAAATAATTCGGAGGTTATTAGCTTGTTTGTATTTAAGACTATAGGTTTTAGAACCTTTTATATAGATATATTGATGATGTTTTAAGACTTAAGTAAAAGTTGAATTTATTATATATTTTTAAATTCTCAAACAATTATTACAAGTGAAACGATTATAATTTGCAGCCTTACATGCTTGCAAAAGTATGTGGCGGTTGTCACGTCTTGCACTCGGAATGAGGGCGCGACAGAATTTAAATTACGTGATCAACTGTGCTATCTTTGAATCAATATACATGGGAAAGAAATTCATGTTTGAAAGAACAATAAGTTAAGATTACATGAATTCTCCGAGAAGCATGACTAAGTTCTTCAGTGAAAACAGAATGTCAATGGAGTTCTACCAAACATTGTTATTGAATTACGTAATCAAGTCATCTATAAGCAATTATTCAACTACAAGCATCAATAGCCATTCCCTGGATGCTGCAAAATATAAGTAGATAAATGTATCACTAAGTATGTCTTAAAAGCTTCATTCAACATACTCACTCGTACTACTACTGTTTTTCAGATGAAGGATGAGGCATCCTCGGGTGGTTCGATCCATATGTTCTCAAAGTGATCTTGCTCTCCCCAGTCCATAGCACTGTTTAGGGGGATAGTATCTACAGTCATCGAAAGAGTATGATATGCCAGGACATGGCAGATTACTAATTAACTTGAAGGATTTTTAAGGAAAACGGCAGATGGAATTTCTGATGCCTTTGGTAGAACATTTCCGGCTGCTGATGCTAATGGGGAGCTGAATCCTGGTAAAAACAAGGACTTTAAGGTGGATTCTTTGTCGAGTGAGATTACTACTTCTCGGGAGATCAAGGTAAATATATATACATACCTAAAATTTAAAGCAAATGAAAAGAAAATGGATTTTCTTCTTATATTGTTTGTTTTTTCTTTATTTATTTATTTTTTTTTTTGCTTTTTCAATAATGTCATGTCCATGGAGGTCTTTCAGATATGATGGTATCCATATTAAACCAATTTTAAGTGTAAAATGATCATATATTCAAGACTTTCCAAAGTCTCTAAAATTTAGAAATCCTTTTCATGGTAAAGCAAAACTTGCATCAATTCTTGCTAGCTAATTATTACTGATTTGTTACTCTACTTGCAAATGAAGGAACGAGCTGAGGCACAAGAGAAAAAGGAAAAGAAGAACTCAATGCAGACGCTGAAAACAGCAATGTTAGTTTCAGCTGTGGTGGTGGCAGTGGCAGGAGTAGCCTTTGCCATAACCAAGAAACTGAAAGAGAAATGAACAAATAATATATATACACATGGCTGCAGCAGGCTGCTGCTAGCCAAAAGGGTGTGTTAAATCTAGCAAATTCAATCCTTTTTCTATCTCAAATTTATTATTTGTTTATTTATTTTAGTAATTTTTTGTAAGTTATAACTATCATTGCACATTGGGGCTTTTCCTTTTCCATATTCCATTGATGATGATCTCTGTGGAAGTAGTACTAAAACATTGATTTACAGAACTTCCTTCTGTTACCACTTACATTACATTTGTTAATTTCAACAGCTGAAGTATTGATATAATATATAACATAAACTATTTGAGTATTACAATTTAAACCTGTTGTATAAACTAGTGTTGCATAAACTAGTTCATAGAGACGAGCTGAGCAGGCAAGCTTGCCGATGAACCCTTAGAAAAGCATAGCCATAGCTACATTTTAGTCCAATGGTGAAGGACTTTCCATCTGGTTCAGCCTCTTGATAAGGACTGGCAGAACTGTTTCAGGCGAGTGACGAAGTTGATCCACCACTAATGACCCAGACTCCCCATACATTTTTGCAATGAATCTAAAATTGTAACTGGTGAAATGATTGTTAACATCCTCCATAGTTGGCTTCTTGATTTTCCCTTTCTTTATCGCTTTAGACAGCTTGGTTGCATTCTTCTTAGCGGAACGCATCCATGTCGTCAACATATCCCTCTCAAACAACTCATCTTCTTTTTCATTCAACATCTCTTCATGAGGGTCTCTACGCCTTGGCTTGGGGTTTCCAAATGATCCCTTAGAAAAGCAGCAAGAATTCAGTACTTCTTTACCAAGTTTTGAAATACCCATACTATGAACTCCTGAAAGATCCTTTGGTAGAAATTTATAGCTTTCTGTCAACTCATCAAGCTTTTCGCCTGGTTTCTCCCCTTTGTTACCGATCTTCCCATCAGGTTCCGAGGATGACCGAGTTAAACTCCCATAGAACTCCAAAACATAATCGAAATCGTCCATAAAATCTGGAAAGTAATCGGCTATCCTTATATTCACATCTGCCATTGTGATTTTTCCAGTGCCATAATCGTGTAGGCATTTCAGCAATGCCAAATAATCCTCAGAACTGGTTTTCTTCATAACTTTTTCACAAAACCCTAATGCTTGATCCAGATGATCATCCTTCGCTTTATATTCAGGGTTAGTTTTTTTAACAGAACTAGAACTTAACCTGATCTTTTTGTTGTATCCATCGATTTCTCCAACTCCCTGATCAGAACCAGGATTCTTCCTTTTGTTGCTGATCTCTTTTGATTCCATTGATCGCTTTAAACCATCAGAGAACTTGAAAACGTAAAGAAACTCATCAAAAAAACCTGGGTATTCTCCAAGCAAATCTTCCACCAACTCCTTCAAATCGTCCATCGTGATTCTTCCATTGCTGTATTCATGAAAGTACTCCAACAACATCAAATATTCATCAAAGGTGGCCGTTTCCTTCACTTTCTCACAAAATGCCTTCATCTTTGAGAAACCTAAATGGCTGCGAATTTCTTTTCACGAAAGGCTAGGTTTTTTTGTTGTTGCTGTTAACCTAAGCTTTTCTCGTGAATTATGTAGTTTCATGCCTTAACAATAACCGAAGGAGTTACTAGGAAATTGCTCCTTCCTAGTTAGACTAGGAATAGGAAAGAATTTGAAAAATGTTTAAGCTATTAAGTATTATTATTATTATTATTATTATAGTAAAATGATTTGGAATAAAAAGAAAAAATGAAAAGAGTATGAAAAAAAATAATAAATTAAATAACAAGAGAAAAATAATAATAAAAAAAAATTCCTTCCTAATTTACCAATCACCAACTTTTTTTTTTTTTTTAATTCTATTTTCATTTTTGGTTTCTTTATCTCATTTTAATAACAATAATTTTTATTCTAAAAAAATTATGTTAAATTATATGATAAATATATTTTTTGCCAATATTTATATATATATGATTATCAGTGTCCATTTAATAATTAAAATAATTAATTATTTTTAAATATACCTTAAATAAACATATTCAATTATTTAAATTTGCTTGTGAAATTAATTTTTTTTTTTATCATGTATTGATAACAATATATATTTATATAAGAGAAATCAAATTATACCGATGTAAAGCTTGTGCCTTTTGTAACTTTTTTTGTTGTTGTTGTAGTAATAACAATTTAAGGAATCAATTATTGTATTTAACAATATTTTAATGATTATCATAAATGTAATTTTTTAAATTAAATGATATTTTAATGATTATCATAAATGTAATTTTTTAAATTAAATGATATCTATATTAGACAGATTGAAAATATCATAGTTTACAATATATATTTAATGGATAATTCATAACAGCTTTTAATGTATTTATATTTACTAGTTTGTGACCCGTGCGATACATGAGTTGGTTTTATTTATTTATATACAATGTTATAATTTTATTTTTATATTATTTTTATTAATTTATTATATTATTTATATATATAAAAGAAAATAAAATTATGAATATATTGAAATTTTAACTTTGGATGTGAGAATCATGGTTATGATTTATTTCTTGCATGAAAAAATATTTTATGTATCGAGTAATAACTGAAACAAAATTAAATTTTATATTAATAAAAATTATTTATTATTTCAAATTTTATTCAAAATGTTTTTTAATAAATTATCAAACCGACTTTATTCAATATTTGAGTAAAGGTTACCATACAAAATTTTAATTGATTTAATAATAAACATTTATCTTCAAATGATTTATTATATTGAAAAGTTTATTGTATTCAAATATATAGCTAATAAAATAATTATTTTAAGTATTTTAGTTGATAATTATTTTTATTATAAAATAAAAAGAGTAATTTATTAGTTATTACATTAATTAGAGCATATAATAATTAAAGGAAAGAATTTAAAAAAGAAGAAGATAAATACGTTTTTATATAGGCATTGAAAAAATTAGGAGATGTGTGCCAAAATATTAACAAAATTATAAAGTTATATATATATATAGCTTTGAAAGAAAAATTATAAAAGAAAAAAAAAAAGAAAACAAAAATTGGTGCGATACATTACATTTATAAACTCAAAATCGTATGTAAGATAATTACAACCATCATATATAAAGCTATGTAAGATAATTACAACCATCATATATAAAGCAGAAAGTAATACTTCATAATATATTAAATAAATCTTTTTTTATAAAACTTATAATTAAATTAATGAAAATAAAAAAGATATGCTTGATTTTAAATTGTACGTAGGATAATTCATTAAATGCATGATTTTCTTTTTATCTAAATTGTTATTTTTTGTATTTTAGAAGTTGTTTGTTATTGTTAATTATGAGTGAACTTGAACTTGAACTTGAAATTCAAATTCAAATTTAAATTTTATTTGATTTTATATCTTTATCTTAATGGATTCAAACATTTAAGGAATTTGAATATTTAACGGATACTTAAGAATGATGAGTTTGTATATGATAAATTATCATATATTTTGTGTAGTTGGTATATATATATATATATATATATATATATATTATTTTCCATATTACAATAACAAAAATTTTCCTATTACATTATTAAAGTTTGTTATACTTAAATTTAAACAGAAATATGGTATGTATTGCATTAAAATGATTAATTTAATCTTAAAAATTAAATTAATTTTCCTATTATATTTTTTTTATAAAAAATATTTAGTCTAAATTGTCTGGCTCAAGCTTACAAATTTAATTTTTAATAAGTGGAGTCTATTATGAGCCTAAGAATTTTTGTTGATGCTTTAATGTAATATATATTTGTAAAAAATGTTTCGTGAAAGTTAGTGATATCTTCTTGCATCGTAGGCATAAAGATAAAGAGACATGGATCGAAAATCTTATCTATCGGAAATTTGAATAAATATTTGCAGAATAAGTAAGTGAATAAGATTAATTAAATATAAAATTAAAATTTTTGAATAAATAGTTTTTTGAAACTTTTTTATTTTAAAATTGAATATAATAATAGTTAAATTTAAACTTGTCATACATGTCATCAAGAGTGGAAATCTATGTAAGCGTCCATGTCAACAAAAACTTATCAGATCATCATGTACCTTGTTATATATATATTTATATGATATGATTATTGATAACTCGTATAATTATATAGTTTTTAGTTATGTTTTATTATTGTTTTGTGTCAAATACGAGTTATTATTGTTTAGTCTAATTGTGTTTATGATCTTTTATATTTTTATGTATTTTGGTGTTTTTCACAAGTTTCTTTGAGTGATTTCAGATTACTAGAATTAAGGGCAAATCCAGTTCAGTTCCAGTTCCGACACCTTTTGCCATATCAGCTATATCTCGAGTTTCACTGAAGCAATAAGGCTGTAATTTGTAGCCGTGCAAAGATAAGAGGCATATCTATCTTTTTCATGTTTTACACTTCTTGAAACGGAGTCGTTTTCCCTAGCGAAATCGACCATCAAGTTGGATGATGTGCAATGACGTCTGTGCTGACCTGTTTCCGTATTTTGCCCATATCTTCTTATCCACATCAGCAAATGAGCTGATTCCAATGGCTATGGATCCGTAACTGATAGGGGAACCTTTTTCTAGAAGACCATGTGATCAGATCAGGCCTCCAACATTGACGAAATCGACCATCAAGTTGGCTGATCAAAAATTGTCATACAATATGACGAAAATTGTTAGAAAAATTCACCCACCTATTATACCTACCTTTGAAATTTGTAAAGCTTGTCTCTTGTCATTTAGCCCTCCAAAATGTGTATAAATAGAGGGCCTTGGATGATTGTAGGGGATCATATTGTACATTGGTAGGATATTAGCCATTGTAATAAAATTCTCTAAGTTTTCTTCTTCTTTCTTTTCTCTAGTTTTCTTTTTCTTTATTTTCTTCTTCTTCTTTCTTTCTTTTATTTCCTTCTTAGATTCTCTTTAATTTTATGTTTATGTTTACAATGCCTATGCTAGGCTAAACTTCTATTTGGTTAAGGGTGATTTCAAAACCCTAGACATGTTTTGTGATTGATTTTCAGATTCTATCTATCAATAATTTTCTATCAAAGTTGCTTATGTTCTTCTACAAGAATTGTTCATGATGTTGTCTTGATTTATTTAGGTGTACAACTAGATAGATCTTGATAATTATCTATTGCTAGTCTAGGAGTCTTGATCCGTGTAATTGTCTTGATTTCCTATTCATAACTGGCAATTTGTGATTAATGATTATGGTCAAGTTTTCAATAATTGCAAAGTGGAACATAACCTAAGTTGAACAATCCGAGCTTATGTGTTTGTTGCTTAGATCAACCTATCTTTCTCATCATAAAGCTGCCATTAAATTGAATTTAGAGAGCTTATTCTAGGTTGTTTAATGGTTAGAGATTAAATAGAGAGCTTGTTCTATTTAACGACAAACTAAGGAAAGATTGGGATAACAGAGCTTGTTGTTATCTACGGTTGTTAACTTTGATAGTTGGTTGATATTGATAGATCTGAAATTGATTCTTAATGATGTCTAGTGGTGGAGAATGAAACCTTAATCATATTTTTCATATTTGATTCTTCTTACTTACTTGTTTTCTTACTTTTCTAGTTTGCTTATTTTTAAAAGTATATTTATTTTTATTGGCTGGTTATACCGCCTAATTTGTATATTAACTTTGTTTTATTTTTATTGGCTGGTTATACCGCCTAATTTAGTATATATATTTTTATTGGCTGGTTATACCGCCTTGCATCTTATTCTTAGTATTTACTTTAGTTTAAATCTGGCTTCAAAAACCCCTTTTCTTTTATTGTTTTCTTTGAACGTAAGTTATAAACTAATAACTCATAGATTAAAACCCAATCCCTGAGGACTCGACCCTTGCTAATCATTATACTTACAATTGATCTTTTTAGTGCAAGGTTAAATAAGATACACTCTTTTGGGTGCATCAAGTTTTTGGCGCCGTTGCCGGGGATTGCTTTCTTTAGTTTATTTGTTACTTGGTTTATTCTTATTTTTAGTTCTAATTAGTTTTATTTTCTTGTACATACAAGTTTTTCTTTTCAAATTTAAAAAAAAAAAAAAAAAAACAATGGAATTGAGCAATCTAACATTTGAAGAGTTGGTGGCATACATGAACATGGAGAATCAACAAGCCAATCTCACCTCCCCAGTTCAACAATTGGCCATGGGAGGATGTCAAGGCCATCAAGTGTTCCAAGACGAACAGTATGATCATTACTCAAACACTTACCATGAGGGATGGTGGGATCATACTAATTATGGCTACTCGAAAAATTACCTAGAAGTAGATCCTTATGCCAATTACACTCATCCATCTAGCTTCAATCAATCATGGTCTCAAGAACCAGATCTTTTTCAACCACCACATATGACTCAAAACTCAGGTACTTCTTTAGAAGATCTTGTCTATTTTCTTGTTACTGATTCTTTGCAATTTCAACAGGAAACAAGGGCAAGCATCCAGAGTTTGGAAAAGCAAATGAGCCAATTGGCTAGTAGTATGGTGGGATGGGTAGCACAAAGATCTGAAGAACTCCCAGCCCAAACGATGGTTAACCTAAAGGAGAATGCTACTGTTGTGACCTTGAAGAATGAGGAAAAAGATGAGGATGAAACAAAATTAGAGATGGATTCTATTCTTGAGGATAATGAAGCCAAAGATCCAAATAAGAGTATTTCGGCACCTGAGGTAACGTTTAAGGTTTCACTTTTTACTAATGTTTCTTCTCCACCTTTTCCTAGTAGATTTGCAAAGTTCAAGGAGGAAGAACATGAACAACACATGCCGGAAACCTTAAACAACTTGTTTGTGGAGGTCATTCAACAAGTATCAAAATATGCTCCATTCCTCGATGACATATGCACCACAAAGGATGATGGAATAATACTTGTAATGGAGAATGCATCCACTGTTGTGCAAAGAAAGCTTCCTCTCAAACGCATAAATTTGGGAAATTTCATGTATGAGCCTGACAAGCCTAAAATGCCAAGAAGGGGTGTTGGTTAGGTTCAAAACACTAAATCAAGTGCTAATTGGGGGAGGCAGCCTAATTAGTGAAAGCATTGCCAAACTGCCATCCTCAGATTTGCTCTCTTTTTCTTTATCTTTTTCTTATGTTTCTTTGCTAATTGTGTTTAGTGTTTCTAAGTTCATTTAGGCTGCATAAGTTTATTTTGTTTATTAGTTCTTTTCACTTACACATGATTCTTTCATTTGGGATTAATAGCATTACATTAATGACAATGTAAGAATTATGTGTGGGGGGAAGAATTTAGGATTTTATTTAGAGTGTTTTGTTTTTGAGTCTTTTTATGTTGTTTTTCTTTCTGATCCTTGTTTTGAAAATAACTAGATGTAAATATAATTTTTTAACCCCGGTTAAACGGCCGATAACGGTACTCCGTGATTATTTAAGTCGGTTCCATCAGCTACCCACAAAACTGATATTGTATATAAATTTCTCTTTCAATTTTTTCAGGATGGATGATATTCTCACAAGATTGCAGAAACGATTTCCTCCTTTTCCTCGAAATATTTTACTGAAGCTTTACCAAGTTCGATTTGAAAGATTAAGAATGCTTATGCACAAAGGGATTCCTGAAGACATACGTTGGATAATTGAAGCCAAGGTACGTGAAGATGAATATCTTCCTGTTTTGCATTTGCCAGGTACAGGTAGAAGCACTTTTGCAAAGAAGCGACGAGCAAAGCGCATGAGTTCAAATTGCCACAAATGTGCACGATGGACGTGTAACGGTAAATGTCGTTCTATTAGGATTCCGTCCTCTAATCGAGATGATAAAATTGAATTCATTAAGGATGGACTGAGTAAGGAGAATTTGGGTAATATCCAACTTTCTCTTGAGACGCATCCTAGTGGAGACGTACAAAGAGAAATTCTTGATTTATGGCCGCAATTCCAAAGGGAATGGCAACATCTTGGGAATCTGATGTTAAAAGACCCGGTTTGCCAGCTTGTAAGAAAACTGGATGGGAAGCATATCCTCGACTCATAGAAGGCGTTTAAGCCGTTTCTGGACGTAAAACCAGAGGAAGATGTGAGCCACAATCAAAACTACAATAAATAACTTCTCAGCTTTTGGTTTGATTTGCAATAACTTCTCAGCTTTTGGTTTGATTTGCAATAACTTCATTTCGGTTTAATTTACGTGTTGTTCGATTTGTGTAATTATTCTCGTTTTCTTTTATTGGTCTTTTACTGTTGATTTTTCTTCTCTTTTTGATTTTCTTCCTGAAATCACGCAAAAATCTTTTGTTAGGTTAACATTTTCTTCTGACAGGTCAAATACACTTTCGGCGACATTATTACTCTTGTCTGATTCACTACTCAGTCCTCTATATATTACACCATGTACTCATTCTCTTTCAGGCACTCGAAAAAAAAAATGGAAAGTACTTCGTCCCAGCGCATTAAAAAAAATTTGTGTCTTTGGAGGTGCTTATCCAGGGAAAAATAACATATTTGCTGATGAAGCCATAAGAGTTGGAGTAATACTTGCCCAACAAAAGATCCAGTTGATTTATGGAGGCGGTAGTACGGGTTTAATGGGAGCAGTCGCTACAGCAGCACACGCCGGAGGAAGTCCAGTTCTAGGAATCGTGCCAAAACTATTCACAGATTTTTGTGGACCTACCTTGGGTAAGGAAATACAAGTCTAGAGTATCCCTGAACGGATGACAATCATGTACCATTCTGCCGATGCATTCATTGCTTTACCAGGAGGTCTGGGTACATTGGAAGAAATAGCTTGCGTGGCTTCTTGGTCATCTTTGGTCACAAATAAGAAACCCATTGGTTTGCTTAATATTAATGGTTATTTTAGTAATTTGCTTTCATATTTAGATAATGCTGTGGAAAATGGAATCATGTTTTCAGAGGCAAGGAGAACCATAATTTCTGCTACAACCATTGAAGATTTACTCAAAAAGCTCCAAGCTTATGAGTATTTACCTGCTACGGTTGTTTCGCAAACGCTCGGAAAAAGAAAAAGAGATATGGACGAGCAAGGAGTGGATTGCACTTTGTCTTTGTGACATTATCTAACATTTTGTTTGTTGTGTCTCAGTTATAATAAGTGGTTAGCAACCTCTGCAGGTAATATCTCCTAAATTCTACCTTTAAAATTTGACATTGGGGACAATGTCATATTTTAGTAGGGGGTAAGGGACATATTTTGCTAATTTTAAAATAAAAATAAAATTTGTTGTGTTTTAAGCCATTTAGAAGTATTCATTCTGAACAAGGTCTGAGTAAGGGAGACTTGAGACATACCTTGTCAGTTTGATTTCTTCTTTTCAAAAAAAAAAAGTTTGTTGTGTTTTAAGCAATTTAGAAGTATTCATTCTGAACAAGGTCTGAGTAAGGGAGACTTGAGACATACCTTGTCAGTTTGATTTTAATATTTTTATGTTTACTTGTTAATTTTGTTTAGTATTTTAGGATTATTTAGGTTGCATGAGTTTGTTTTGTTTTGTTTTGAGTCTTAGTTGTTCCAATTCTTATGTTATTAGTTCTTTTCTCTTACACATGATTCTTTCATTTGGGTTAATAGACTTACATTGAGGACAATGTAAGAATTAAGTGTGGGGGGAATGATTTAGGATTTCTTTTATTTTTGTCTACTATTTTTTTTATGAGTCTTTATTATTATTTTTAGTGTGTTTTAGTTCCTTTTCAATACTATGATGAGATATGAACTGCATAAGTCTAAAACAGATTTATTAGTGAGAAGATTTTCATGAGAATTGAGCTTGATATCAACCTTTTTATGAGCCAATGTTAATATGATATGTTGATTGAGAAAGAAGCATGTTTAAACTTAATCTGACTTGTATAATCATCCTTGTGAGTTTTTGAGCCTATAATGATTGATGCATTATATAAATCAATCTAATTTCTTTCTTGAGTGCTCTTATGATTACATGATTCTCTAGAACTTGCTTTAGACCTTGTTGAGACTATATTGATGCATGTGACAACATGAATATGATAGAGGCATTAGGATTATAACCAGAGCCAAACAGCCATCCATTATTAATGTTCTAAGAGAAAATCCCCACTAGTGAGCCAATTTGAGCCTACATTAAATATGATGTTTTATTGGTAACCACAACTTACACCTAGCCTAAATATACTTATATCCTTACCCTTGTTCTAAAGATGGATTATATATTTTGAGACATATTGCAAAAAAAAAAAAAAAAACAAGTGATATTTTTAGTTAAAAATTTGGGTTAGAAACAAGAAATAAGTGTGGGGGAAAAGAAAAGAAAAGTCAAGAGAAAAAGAAATGGAATGCGGGCAAATACATTCCTATGTAAAAAAAAATATATATGAATCATCTCTTGAATTTGTGGAAAAAGAAAAAGATGTTACAAAGTTGTTTAGAATGAAGAAAAGGCCCAACATGAATATCCGGCCTAGGTGACTATGTACTTGTAAAGAGTTTTGAGAAGTTTCTTTGTATGATCTTTTTATGTCTCTAAACTTTATGAACTCTTTGGAACCTTTGTGATATCTTTATCCTTTTGTTCTTCAACCACATTACAAACCCCTTGGCCCCATTACAACCTTGATTAAAGACCTCTTGATTCATGAAGTTGTATGATCTAAATAGTGGAGAATAGGTGGACAAGCAAGAATATGGTAGAACTGTTTTCATGAGATTGATTGAGTGTAAACACTTCACCACTACTTTAAAGAGTGAAAATCATGAGGGTATCCCATGTGAGAACTTGAGATTAAATTTGAACATGCACTATTTTGATTGAGATATGTTATGCTAATATTGGCTTAACTCAAACAATTTACATTCAAGCATGATTTTTTGTGAAATTTTTTTAAGCTATTGATTAGTTTATAAGACTTGTTCAAAGATTGTCTCTAATTTGTATTAAAAGGATTAGGAGTAAATATTTTTAGTATATGTAGTTTATTTATATTTTAGTTTTTCAATGTTTGTGGGTATCGTTCTAGTAAACCCTCACGAGACTAAACTCGTCCACTAGGGACACCTAGGGGTTTAAAGGCTTGTGTCACATGCTAAGTGCCACCGTGATTTCCTACGAAAATGGATTAGATTAGATTTTCTTATTTTATTTTTATTGAGTCGTTGCTAGGGACTAGCAACAATCTAAGTGTGGGGGTGTGATAACTCGTATAATTATATAGTTTTTAGTTATGTTTTATTATTGTTTTGTGTCAAATACGAGTTATTATTGTTTAGTCTAATTGTGTTTATGATCTTTTATATTTTTATGTATTTTGGTGTTTTTCACAAGTTTCTTTGAGTGATTTCAGATTACTAGAATTAAGGGCAAATCCAGTTCAGTTCCAGTTCCGACACCTTTTGCCATATCAGCTATATCTCGAGTTTCACTGAAGCAATAAGGCTGTAATTTGTAGCCGTGCAAAGATAAGAGGCATATCTATCTTTTTCATGTTTTACACTTCTTGAAACGGAGTCGTTTTCCCTAGCGAAATCGACCATCAAGTTGGATGATGTGCAATGACGTCTGTGCTGACCTGTTTCCGTATTTTGCCCATATCTTCTTATCCACATCAGCCAATGAGATGATTCCAATGGCTATGGATCCGTAACTGATAGGGGAACCTTTTTCTAGAAGACCATGTGATCAGATCAGGCCTCCAACATTGACGAAATCGACCATCAAGTTGGCTGATCAAAAATTGTCATACAATATGACGAAAATTGTTAGAAAAATTCACCCACCTATTATACCTACCTTTGAAATTTGTAAAGCTTGTCTCTTGTCATTTAGCCCTCCAAAATGTGTATAAATAGAGGGCCTTGGATGATTGTAGGGGATCATATTGTACATTGGTAGGATATTAGCCATTGTAATAAAATTCTCTAAGTTTTCTTCTTCTTTCTTTTCTCTAGTTTTCTTTTTCTTTATTTTCTTCTTCTTCTTTCTTTCTTTTATTTCCTTCTTAGATTCTCTTTAATTTTATGTTTATGTTTACAATGCCTATGCTAGGCTAAACTTCTATTTGGTTAAGGGTGATTTCAAAACCCTAGACATGTTTTGTGATTGATTTTCAGATTCTATCTATCATTAATTTTCTATCAAAGTTGCTTATGTTCTTCTACAAGAATTGTTCATGATGTTGTCTTGATTTATTTAGGTGTACAACTAGATAGATCTTGATAATTATCTATTGCTAGTCTAGGAGTCTTGATCCGTGTAATTGTCTTGATTTCCTATTCATAAGTGGCAATTTGTGATTAATGATTATGGTCAAGTTTTCAATAATTGCAAAGTGGAACATAACCTAAGTTGAACAATCCGAGCTTATGTGTTTGTTGCTTAGATCAACCTATCTTTCTCATCATAAAGCTGCCATTAAATTGAATTTAGAGAGCTTATTCTAGGTTGTTTAATGGTTAGAGATTAAATAGAGAGCTTGTTCTATTTAACGACAAACTAAGGAAAGATTGGGATAACAGAGCTTGTTGTTATCTACGGTTGTTAACTTTGATAGTTGGTTGATATTGATAGATCTGAAATTGATTCTTAATGATGTCTAGTGGTGGAGAATGAAACCTTAACCATATTTTTCATATTTGATTCTTCTTACTTACTTGTTTTCTTACTTTTCTAGTTTGCTTATTTTTAAAAGTATATTTATTTTTATTGGCTGGTTATACCGCATAATTTGTATATTAACTTTGTTTTATTTTTATTGGCTGGTTATACCGCCTAATTTAGTATATATATTTTTATTGGCTGGTTATACCGCCTTGCATCTTATTCTTATTATTTACTTTAGTTTAAATCTGGCTTCAAAAACCCCTTTTCTTTTATTGTTTTCTTTGAACGTAAGTTATAAACTAATAACTCATAGATTAAAACCCAATCCCTGAGGACTCGACCCTTGCTAATCATTATACTTACAATTGATCTTTTTAGTGCAAGGTTAAATAAGATACACTCTTTTGTGTGCATCAATTATGAATAAAGTTTTTGACTGAATTCCTCTTACGAGTTAAATTATACAAACTCATTTAATGAATATACATAAAAATCAAAATAAACCATATAAATTAGAATATTTATGTCCTTTACTTTTTAATTTCGATACAAAAAACACACCCTTTTTTTTTTGTTACACAGGATTTTGGAAAAAAGTATCCACTTTTATCATATAATTTTTTTCCACCCACATAATGAATGTGGAAACTTTTAATTTAAATAAAAAAAATACTTAGTCCATTTTATTCCGTTAAAATGATTAATTAACATTAAATACTTTTATGATTTCAACTTTGTAACAGAACTGATAATAAAAAATATTACTATATATGATTTCTACTTTGTAACAGAATTACAGAACTGATAATAAAAAAAATGTTTCTTTGGTACAAAACCAAAAAAAAAAAACTTCATATAGTAGTATAAAAAATAAAAATAAAAAACCTATGACATATGCTAAAGATCATATTGTGCAGCAAAATATGAACTCTACTTCATCGAATTAAGCTTCAGTTAAAGAGCCAACTCCTTTCAGGCAATAAGTTGGGTTTAATTCCACTCCATAGAGTTACAAACCAGAGGAACATCATAAGGTAGTAATAACTTTAGCCATTATATGTCTAGAAAAGAAATCACATAAAGATATCGACAAGGATGAAGTTTAGCTACTGCTTTATTAGACTGAAAGATTAAGAATTTGTAACACCCACAATTAATCTATACCCTTGCATGAGGGGCTTATATGCACACACAAAAAATATTGAAAGGGTTTAAGTGCAATAATTACAAAACAAGCCTAGCATTATTATTCATCTTAGCTCAAAACAAAACAAAAAAAATAGAAGAAGAAGAGGAAATAAGAAGAGGAGGGAGAGAAGAGAAGTCTGGAGATTGGAATTGAAGAAAAGATTGGAGTTTCTCTATCTTCAAACAAAGGGTAACCTTCTATATATATTTTTTTTTTGTTGGATGCATTGTAGAAAACCCCATAAATCCTAAGCTTTCATCCATGGCCCACGAGTTTTCCGGCGAGTTTTTCGACAAGCAAAATCATTTTTATAAAGCTCTCAACCTAAGGATTCTAATGGAACAAGTTTTACTTGATTTGGTTGGATAATTTGTAAGTTATGTTCATTTTAATTTTGGGTTCAACAGTGATGAATAGCCAAATTTAAGCTGTCGGAAATCCACCGTCCGGTGGTGTATTCAGTCGATTCTTGGGTCATTTTTGTGGTATGAAATGTGAACTTTAATTTGGTACTAATGAATTGATCTGAGAGTTTATAAGCTAAGAGAACCGAAAGCCAAAATGTGGCCAAATGACCATGAAACCCAAAAATCTGGGTAAAATCATGGTGACTAGCCAAGTTGTGGCCCTCGAAATATATAATTCCGGCCACCATAGTTTCTGACCTGAACTTCTATGTTGAAGTAGGATATGTAGGTTTCATTTTGGCATAAGATACACCTCTAGATTTAATTTAGATTGTTAATTATAAGAGCTCAAAGTAGGCTAAATGAATATGTTTTCTGAAATTTCAGAAAATTTAGAAAATTTATTTTTAATATTTTAAAAATTATTTTTATTCAATATTTGTTATATTTGCTATAAATTGACAGAATTTTAATTATAAGGATTTTGTTTAATTTTTCATGAATAAATAAAGTTTTGATTTTATAAAAAAAAAATAATTTAAGCATTTTAGAAGCCTTGATAACCTTGATTAGTTTTTAATTGTTGAAAAGGTATAGTTAAGCTATAATTAGGGGCTAGATAAATTTTGAGATGTGAGTGTGACCTTTCTAGGCGAGCAAACCCGATTAATTTTGGTTAATTTGGAAGGAAGCACTAGGTTCATGTGCATGAAAATATTAAATTATTGGGCCTTGTGATAATTATGGTTTATTTGGATTAATAGGTCCTTAAAGTATACTTTGACTAGATTTTTTTAGCTTGGTAGACTCACTTGCCAGGTAAGTGACTTACCGAGTCTCCATGTTATTTTATAAATGTATAAGTATATATATATATATATGTTTGAAATAAACCAAATATGATTTTGTACACTTTATACGAAAATGGGTCTTCATGTGGATTATTTGAATGAATATTTATGAATATGAAATCAATTTGAAAGCTATGAATTGATGATTTTGTTATACTTGAATCTGTCTTGGAATTGTACAATGAAAATTGTGTTTGATATGAATATAATTTTGAGAAATGTTCATTGTTATTATGATTTTGGAAATCTATATGCGGAATGGTTATTGGTTATGAATACGAATCTATATGTGAATATGAAATTGGCTACGTTCTGGACTCTGACATTGGGGATGAATACAATGGTAGTACATGCTAGTATTGTAGTTAGGGTTGTTCACTATTCGGTTTTAACCGAATTAACCGACCGAAATTTAATTCGGTTCGGTTAATCGGTTAACCGAATAAAATTCGGTTCGGTTAACGGTTAAAGGTTTTGAAGAATTTCGGTTTTCGATTAATTCGGTTCGGTTAAGCGAAAATAACCGAATTACACGAATTAACCGAAATTCTTCAAAAAGTCATTATTTAATGCGTTTAGATATTTTTTTAAAAATTAATTTATATATTAATAAATTAATTTTTTTTGATTGGTTGGACTTGGATGGATAATTTGGATACAAAATCATGTAAAAAAATAGGTTAGCAAAATAAATTTTTTATTTATTTCGGTTAATTCGGAAACCGACCGAATTAACCGAAATAATTTCGGTTCGGTTAATTAACCGAACTAACTATTCGGTTCGGTTAAAGGTTAATAGAAAAATAATTTCGGTTAATTCGGTTATGGGTAATTCGGTTCGGTTATTAACCGAATTAACCGAATGAACACCCCTAATTTAGTAACCTCTTCGAGGTTACAGCATGAATATGGACCTTGCCACTGGGGTGAAAGTGGTCGTAGCACAATTTGGCTACGTTCTGGACCCTACCAGTGGGGATGAATACAATAGTACTACATGCTAGCATGGTACTTAACCTCTCCAAGGTGATATTATGAATATGGACCTTGCCACTAGGGTGAAAGTGATTGTAGCCTAATGAAATTGAATTTGAAATTGAATATGTACGTGAATATGAATTTGGCTACGTTTTGGACCCTGCCATTGGGGACGAATACAATGGTGTTACGTGCTACTATTGAACGTAACTTGCCACTAGGGTGAAAGTGGTCGTAGCCCAATAAGTATGAGTTTGAATCTGTTTATGAATCCGTACATGAATATGAATATGAATATGAATACGAATATGCATCCATAACCATTTCCATTATCCTTTTTCCATAGCTTGTTATGTGAATCTAAAATTGTTTTGATTATTGGAACTTGAATTATAAATGATTGTTAAATGATGAATATTTGATTTGCACTATGTATTATATATATATATATATGGTTTGGCAATATTCTCAAGATGAATTTTGCATGTATATGTTTGTAGCACATGATGACCAGAGTAGTTGAGGAGGTTTGCTACTTACTGAGTATTTGTACTCATTTTTTTTAATTATTATATTTTTCAGATGTTGTAGAGTAGTCGTTGGCTAAGAAGTAATCGCTTGGAAAATTTAGGATCAAGAGGTCATTTCTGCACTTATGATATTTTGAAGCTTAGGCTTACCATTTAGTTAAATAATTAGGAGGCTATTAGCTTGATTGTATTTAAGATTACAGGTTTTAGAACCTCTTATATGGATATATTGATGATGTTTTAAGACTTAAGCAAAAGTTGAATTTATTATATATTTTAAAATTCTCAAGCAATTGTTACAAGTGAAACGATTAGAATTTGCAGCCTTACATGCTTGCAAAAGTATGTGGCAGTTGTCACGTCTTACACTCAGGATGGGGGCGTGACAGCTTTATTGGTATCAGAACTTAGGCTATGATCTTTTGATATGTGGAGATATCAATGAGTATAGTTAAATGATTCTTAGATTTTTGGATAGTTTGTTCTATTGATATCCTCACATTAACTTAGAAATGATTCATATACTATATATAGACCGACTTTGAGTATGGCTTAATGATTTTTGAGAATTTTTGAGTATTAAGTTTTATTTACATTGACTTATATTTAGTATAAAGATTTCACTATGAAAAGTCTAGGTACCTTAGCAAACTGTAAGGTTATGTTTGTAAGTTGAAGAGATTTTGGTCTGGACATAATAAAATATAGGTTATGATTTAAAATATTATTATGATGAATGATTTGATCATTGGAGATTCTATGGGTTTGAGAAGATTCTTTCGATTTGATGGAGTTTCGTAAATATATGATGGGTAGCAAGAGAATCTTTAATCATGGATTAAGATTACACATTGCTAAAACTGAAGTATGGAATATCGAAGTTGACATGAAATTTAAGTTTTGAAGTATCTATTTCTTGGTCATGATGTTTGAGAATTTGTCTTGATGGATTTAGGTTCGAACATTTATGATAAATTTCATTATATACAGTGTATTCTATTTTATTAAGAAAATATTAAAGCTCGATGACGAGAGTTGGAATTTTGTGCAATCAGTTTGAAGTTTAAGCATTGGATTTAATTTTTAGTACCATGAATTAGTTAATAGTCAATGCGATTAATTAATGATTATAGTTTTGTAATCGAAATACAATATCATATTCCTTGGATTAATGTTTATGGAGAACTTTATTTATCATAGTACAAAGAATATGCTACGGTGTATTATTTACTTGTGGGTAAAAATTAAAGTTGTGCTTATCTAAAGGATCTAATAAAGAAGTTGGCTTCGAAGGAGTAATTGACTTACATATATATATATATATATATATATATATATATATATATATGTTTTGTTAAGGATACTTTTTAGAATATGACAAGTGCAAAGGATTGTTCATATTATGATTAGTTGTTAACAATTAATGATGATCTTTGGTACTTAGTGATCTTGAGCATGTATTTGATTTTAAAGAAATTGAGAAAATCTAGTAAGATCATGTGGTTGTTCTTTGTGATTGTATCTAGGACATACATTCTATTGTTCGGATATATATATTGGTTGAAATTCTTTATAAAAAGATTTTACTAAGGTTTTGACTATAGCTTGGAGTGGATAACAATATAATGAATTTAAAAGAAAATCTGAGACAATATGGTGTTTATAAAGATTAAGAAAATTTCATAATCTAGTAATTGATCTATGAATTATGAAAGTATAATATTTGGATTTGGAGACAATTTGGGCATTAAAGATTTATGGTTGAATTTATACGGTGCAAATTTATGGATATGATCTTTTGCATTGGTTTTATCTTATCATAATGTACTGGTGATTAATGGATTCAAGATATCCATATAGTGAACGAAAAGGAAAATGGAATTAGTATGTGATATTTTGGTGAACAAGGGATTTGTTGAATTTGTTATCTTGATTTAAGGTTATATATGGTTATGATGCTTGATATGAATCAAAAGTTACTTTTCTAGAAAATTTGTGTACATATGCTTACCTTAATACAAGACAATGTTATGAAAGCCAATTTTATTATATTTTTGGAGTATATTTGAATAGAATATCAGAGTGTGCAGTAAAAATGTTTGATTTAGACTATGAAATTTTGGACTATTATTAGTTGAGTAAGTTATGGATCTTTAATAAATGTAAATTGATTGGTTTATGTATTAGAAAGAAAATGGATTTCAATTAATTTTCTCCTTGAAGATTATGGATTTCGATACTTGAAGAATTTGAGAACTATATATATGAGTTTTGAAATTATGGTATACCTAATATGTTTGATTTTGTTAGCAAGGAAACGTTAATGTAATTAAATTATGATTTTTGAAGCTGTTGCAAGTCATGATTTTAATTCTTCTATTTTATACGTTTTGGAGTATATGGAATTCCTAAAAGATTTATATTTGTGATCTTACCTTACTTTGGAATAAGAAAAGAAGAAAATATTAGTGAGTAACCGTGCCTAATTATTCCTTCTAGTTTTCGAGGTTTTACCATTTAAAGTGATGCTTCTAAGTAAGACTTGGATTGTGTGCTAATGTAACATATGAAATGTGGCAGCATAAGTTTAAAGGCAATTGAAACCTTACAAGTGAAAGTACCCTACCCATGATCTTGAGTTGGTAGCAAAGGTTTTCACTTTGAAATTTTGGAGACATTATTTATATGAATATTTTGACTTGTGAGGTATATGCTAATCATAAAAGTCTAAAATATATATTTTTTTACTCAAAAAGAACTAAACATGAGGCAAAGAAGGTGGTTAGAATTGCTAAATGATTATAATTTTGGACAAAAATGGCTCACTTGGCTAACCTTTGGGTTCAACCACATTAATTAAAAAGGACTACGGATGCTCAAGATAATGATCAGTTATAAAGAATCAAAAGACAAGTTGACGTAAGTGATCGAGGGAACATTTGTATTCATATTGGTTAAATTTTGAAATTTCGAGATAGACTATATGTTTCCAATAATATGTTGTTAATAAAAAGATTTTATAGGAAACTCATGGCATTAAATATTATATATATATATTGGTGGCACTAAGATGTATAAAGATCTAAAGCAATTTTTTTGTGTGGAATAACATGGAAAGAGAGATTACACAATTTGTTGCACAATACCTTATATGTTAGAAAAAAATGAAATTGAGCACCTTAGATCTATTTGAAAGTTACAAACAGTTTCAATTCTTGAATAGAAATGGGAACATTTCGCTATTGGATTTGTATTTAGATTACATAGGAATCAAGAGAAAATGATTCTATATGGGTGATTGGCGAAAGAATGACTAAGTCTGCTCATTTTGTTTATTGTTGTCAAAGTTGGAATTCTTTTGGACCAATTAGTAAAATTGTATGCTAAGGAAATAATGAAATTGCTTGGTATTCCTATTACTATAGTGTCAAATTGAGAGACTCGATTTATGTTCAACTCTAGAGGAGAGTACATAGTGTTATGAAATGGAATTAATGGTTTGCACAATTTTCTATCTCAAAATGATGTTTAATAGGGCTATTTGGATTTTTGAAGATATTTTGAGAGCTTGTGCCATTGATGAGTGGTTCATTGGAATTTTCATTTGAATAAATTGCTTATAGCAATAATTATTAAAAATATTCAGATGACTTTTTGGAGGTTTTGTTTGAAAATAGATTAATCATCAATTTATTTGGATGAGTGTAGAGAAAGAAGAATTTTAAGTCCTTAATTTTGCAGTAAGATGTGAATAAAATTTAGTGGATTAGAGGACAACTTTGTACAATTTCAAGTAGGTGAAAGAGATGTGAAAAATAAGAAGAGAAATTAAAGTTTCAAATAGACAATCATGTGTTCTTGAGAGTGTTACCTACAAAAAGGTGGAATGCTATTTGGGCTTCATGAAAAGTTAAGTCCTAGATTTGTCAGCCCATATGAAGTTCTTGGATCAAATTGAAATTGTGGCATATATGATGGAATTGTCGACATTATAGTAATGAATATGTATTGTATAAATATAAAAGAAAATATGTAATGGATACTAGTTGTATAATTACTCATATTGTTAGAAAAAATCAAAATCAAAATCAAAACCAAATATATATATATATATAAAGGATACTAATTACAGAAAAAAAAAGTCTGAATTGCGGAGACAAAAGAACAAGAGCCAAGACAGTGAATTATTCTGTATGTTAAGGCCAAATGGGCTAATCATTCAAAGAGGGGCAACTTGGGAGCTTGAAGATGAAAAATAAAACAAATATTTTAAACTTTTCGAGAATTAAGGTATATTAAGTTTTGAGGACAAAACTCTTTTTAAGGGGGAAAGGATGTAACACCCACAATTAATCTATACCCTTGCATGAGGAACTTATATGCAAAAAAAAAAAAAAATTGAAAGGGTTTAAGTGCAATAATTACAAAATAAGCCTAGCATTATTATTCATCTTAGCTCAAAAAAAAAAAATAGAAGAAGAGGAGGGAGAGAAGAGAAGTCTGGAGATTGGAATTGAAGAAAAGATTGGAGTTTTTCTATCTTCAAGCAAAGGGTAAGCTTCTATATTATTTTTTTTTTGTTGCATGCATTCTAGAAAACCCCATAAATCCTAAGCTTCCATCCATGGCCAGCGACTTTTCCGACATGCAAAATCATTTTAAGAAAGCTCTCAACCTAAGGGTTCTAATGGAACAAGTTTTACTTGATTTGGCTGGGTAGTTTGTAAGTTATGTTCATTTTAATTTTGGATTCAACAGTGATGAATAGCCAAATTTAGCCTGTCGGAAATCCACCATCCAGTGGCGTATTCAGTCGATTCTTGGGTCATTTTTGTGGTATGAAATGTGAACTTTAATTTGGTACTAATGAATTGATCTGGGAGTTTATAAGCTAAGAAACCCGAAAACCAAAATGTAGCCAAATGACCATGAAACCCAAAAATCTAGGTAAAATCATGGTGACCAGCCAAGTTGTGGCCTTCGGAATATATAATTCCGGCCACCATAGTTTCTGACCTGAACTTCTATGTTGAAGTAGGATATGTAGGTTTCATTTTGGTATAAGATACACCTTTAGATTTAATTTAGATTGTGAATTATAAGAGCTCAAAGTAGACTAAATGAATATGTTTTCTGAAATTTCAGATAAGTTAGAAATTTTAATTTTAATATTTTAAAAATTATTTTTGTTCAATATTTGATATATTTTGCTATAAATTGACAGAAGTATAATTATAAGGATTTTGTTTAATTTTTCATGAATAAATAAAGTTTTGATTTTATTAAAAAAAAAAACGATTTAAGCCTTTTAGAAGTCTTGATAACCTTGATTAATTTTTAAATGTTGAAAAGAGTTAATTAAGCTATAATTATGGGCTAGATAAATTTTGAGATGTGAGTGTGACCTTTCTAGGTGAGCAAACCCAATTAATTTTGGTTAATTTGGAAGGAAGCACTTGTTCATGTGCATGAAAATATTAAATTATTGGACCTTGTGATAATTTTGGTTTATTTGGAATAATAGGTCCTTAAAGTATACTTCGACTCGATTTTTTTAGCTTGGTAGACTCACTTGCCAGGTGAGTGACTTACTTAATCTCCATGTTATTTTATAAATGTATAAGTATATATATATATATATATGTTTGAAATAAATCAACTATGACTTTGTACACTTTATACGAAAATGGGACTTGAGGTGGATTATTTGAATGAATATTTATGAATATGAAATCAATTTGAAAGCTATGAATTGATGATTTTGTTATACTTGAATCTGTCTTGGAATTGTACAATGAAAATTGTGTTTGATATGAATATAATTTTGAGAAATGTTCATTGTTATTATGATTTTGGAAATCTATATGCGGAATGGTTATTGGTTATGAATACGAATCTATATGTGAATATGAAATTGGCTGCGTTCTTGACTCTGACATTGGGGATGAATACAATGGTAGATGCTAGTATTGTGGTATCCTCTTCGAGGTTACATCATAAATATGGACCTTGCCACTGGGGTGAAAGTGGTCGTAGCACAATTTGGCTACGCTCTGGACTCTACCATTGGGGATGAATACAATGGTATTACATGCTAGCATGGTACTTAACCTCTCCAAGGTGATATTATGAATATGGACTTTGCCACTAGGGTGAAAGTGGTTGTAGCCTAATGAATTTGAATTTGAAATCGAATAGGTACGTGAATATGAATTTGGCTACGTTTTGGACCCTGCCATTAGGGACGAATACAATGGTGTTACGTGCTACTATTGAACGTAACCTGCCACTAGGGTGAAAGTGACCGTAGCCCAATAAGTATGAGTTTGAATCTGTTTATGAATCCATACATGAATATGAATATGAATATGAATACGAATATGCATCCATAACCATTCCCATTATCCTTTTTCCGTAGTTTGTTATGTGAATCTAAAATTGTTTTGATTATTGGAACTTGAATTATAAATGATTGTTAAATGATGAATACTTGATTTACACTATGTATTATATATATATATATGGTTTGGCAATATTCTCAAGATGAATTTTGCATGTATATGTTTGTAACACATGATGACCCGAGTGGTTGAGGAGGTTTGCTACTTACTGAGTATTTGTACTAATTTTTTTTTAATTATTATATTTTTCAAATGTTGAAGAGTAGTCGTTGGTTAAGAAGTCATCGCTTGAAAAATTTAGGATCGAGATGTCATTTCTGCACTTATGATATTTTGGAGCTTTAGGCTTACCATTTAGTTAAATAATTCGGAGGTTATTAGCTTGTTTGTATTTAAGACTATAGGTTTTAGAACCTTTTATATAGATATATTGATGATGTTTTAAGACTTAAGTAAAAGTTGAATTTATTATATATTTTTAAATTCTCAAACAATTATTACAAGTGAAACGATTATAATTTGCAGCCTTACATGCTTGCAAAAGTATGTGGCGGTTGTCACGTCTTGCACTCGGAATGAGGGCGCGACAGAATTTAAATTACGTGATCAACTGTGCTATCTTTGAATCAATATACATGGGAAAGAAATTCATGTTTGAAAGAACAATAAGTTAAGATTACATGAATTCTCCGAGAAGCATGACTAAGTTCTTCAGTGAAAACAGAATGTCAATGGAGTTCTACCAAACATTGTTATTGAATTACGTAATCAAGTCATCTATAAGCAATTATTCAACTACAAGCATCAATAGCCATTCCCTGGATGCTGCAAAATATAAGTAGATAAATGTATCACTAAGTATGTCTTAAAAGCTTCATTCAACATACTCACTCGTACTACTACTGTTTTTCAGATGAAGGATGAGGCATCCTCGGGTGGTTCGATCCATATGTTCTCAAAGTGATCTTGCTCTCCCCAGTCCATAGCACTGTTTAGGGGGATAGTATCTACAGTCATCGAAAGAGTATGATATGCCAGGACATGGCAGATTACTAATTAACTTGAAGGATTTTTAAGGAAAACGGCAGATGGAATTTCTGATGCCTTTGGTAGAACATTTCCGGCTGCTGATGCTAATGGGGAGCTGAATCCTGGTAAAAACAAGGACTTTAAGGTGGATTCTTTGTCGAGTGAGATTACTACTTCTCGGGAGATCAAGGTAAATATATATACATACCTAAAATTTAAAGCAAATGAAAAGAAAATGGATTTTCTTCTTATATTGTTTGTTTTTTCTTTATTTATTTATTTTTTTTTTTGCTTTTTCAATAATGTCATGTCCATGGAGGTCTTTCAGATATGATGGTATCCATATTAAACCAATTTTAAGTGTAAAATGATCATATATTCAAGACTTTCCAAAGTCTCTAAAATTTAGAAATCCTTTTCATGGTAAAGCAAAACTTGCATCAATTCTTGCTAGCTAATTATTACTGATTTGTTACTCTACTTGCAAATGAAGGAACGAGCTGAGGCACAAGAGAAAAAGGAAAAGAAGAACTCAATGCAGACGCTGAAAACAGCAATGTTAGTTTCAGCTGTGGTGGTGGCAGTGGCAGGAGTAGCCTTTGCCATAACCAAGAAACTGAAAGAGAAATGAACAAATAATATATATACACATGGCTGCAGCAGGCTGCTGCTAGCCAAAAGGGTGTGTTAAATCTAGCAAATTCAATCCTTTTTCTATCTCAAATTTATTATTTGTTTATTTATTTTAGTAATTTTTTGTAAGTTATAACTATCATTGCACATTGGGGCTTTTCCTTTTCCATATTCCATTGATGATGATCTCTGTGGAAGTAGTACTAAAACATTGATTTACAGAACTTCCTTCTGTTACCACTTACATTACATTTGTTAATTTCAACAGCTGAAGTATTGATATAATATATAACATAAACTATTTGAGTATTACAATTTACACCTGTTGTATAAACTATTTCATAGAGGCGAGCTGAGCAGGCAAGCTTACCGATGAACCCTTAGAAAAGCATGCCATAGCTACATTTTAGTCCAATGGTGAAGGACTTTCCATCTGGTTCAGCCTCTTGATAAGGACTGGCAGAACTGTTTCAGGCGAGTGACGAAGTTGATCCACCACTAATGACCCAGACTCCCCATACATTTTTGCAATGATTCTAAAATTGTAACTGGTGAAATGATTGTTAACATCCTCCATAGTTGGCTTCTTGATTTTCCCTTTCTTTATCGCTTTAGACAGCTTGGTTGCATTCTTCTTAGTGGAACGCATCCATGTCGTCAACATATCCCTCTCAAACAACTCATCATCTTTTTCATTCAACATCTCTTCATGAGGGTCTCTACGCCTTGGCTTGGGGTTTCCAAATGATCCCTTAGAAAAGCAGCAAGAATTCAGTACTTCTTTACCAAGTTTTGAAATACCCATACTATGAACTCCTGAAAGATCCTTTGGAAGAAATTTATAGCTTTCTGTCAACTCATCAAGCTTTTCGTCTGGTTTCTCCCCTTTGTTACCGATCTTCCCATCAGGTTTCGAGGATGACCGAGTTAAACTCCCATAGAACTCCAAAACATAATCGAAATCGTCCATAAAATCTGGAAAGTAATCGGCTATCCTTATATTCACATCGGCCATTGTGATTTTTCCAGTGCCATAATCGTGTAGGCATTTCAGCAATGTCAAATAATCCTCAGAACTGGTTTTCTTCATAACTTTTTCACAAAACCCTGCTTGATCCAGATGATCATCCTTCGCTTTATATTCAGGGTTAGTTTTTTTAACAGAACTAGAACTTAACCTGACCTTTTTGTTGATTTCTCCAACTCCCTGATCAGAACCAGGATTCTTCCTTTTGTTGCTGATCTCTTTTGATTCCATTGATCGCTTTAAACCATCAGAGAACTTGAAAACGTAAAGAAACTCATCAAAAAAACCTGGGTATTCTCCAAGCAAATCTTCCACCAACTCCTTCAAATCGTCCATCGTGATTCTTCCATTGCTGTATTCATGAAAGTAGTCCAACAACATCAAATATTCATCAAAGGTGGCCGTTTCCTTCACTTTCTCACAAAATGCCTTCATCTTTGAGAAACCTAAATGGCTGCGAATATCTTTTCACGAAAGGCTAGGTTTTTTTGTTGCTGTTAACTTAAGCTTTTCTCGTGAATTATGTAGTTTCATGCCTTAACACTAATCGAAGGAGTTACTAGGAAATTGCTCCTTCCTAGTTAGACTAGGAATAGGAAAGAATTTGAAAAATGTTTAAGCTATTAAGTATTATTATTATAGTAAAAAGATTTGGAATAAAAAGAGAAAATGAAAAGAGTATGAAAAAAAATAAAAATTAAATAACAAGAGAAAAATAATAATAAAAAAAATTCCTTCCTAATTTACCAATCACCAACTTTTTTTTTTTTTAATTATATTTTCATTTTTGGTTTCTTTCTCTCACTTTAATAACAATAATTTTTATTCTAAAAAAATTATGTTAAATTATATGATAAATATATTTTTTGCCAATATTTAAATATATATGATTATCAATGTCCATTTAATAATTAAAATAATTAATTATTTTTAAATATACCTTAAATAAACACATTCAATTATTTAAATTCGCTTGTGAAATTAAAATTTTTTATCATGTATTGATAACAATATATATTTATATAAGAGAAATCAAATTATACCGATGTAAAGCTTGTGCCTTTTGTAACTTTTTATTTTGTAGTAATAACAATTTAAGGAATCAATTATTGTATTTAACAATATTTTAATGATTATCATAAATGTAATTTTTTAAATTAAATGATATCTATATTAGACAGATTGAAAATATCATAGTTTACAATATATATTTAATGGATAATTCATAACAGCTTTTAATGTATTTATATTTACTAGTGTTGGCAATCTTATAATCAATGAGCAATATTTCATTACTACTAAATATAAATCAAAAGATTAAAGAACAGATTATTTATCTGTAATTCCGGCAGAACAGCATATAAAAAATACGAACAATCCAGAATTGAAAATTGACAACACTTACAGGTTAATCCGAATACAGAAAAAGGATAATCGAGTCAAGGTTGGACCTCTGACCTTAAGACGATTATTGTCTGTCTCTCAGGTGCTAACAGTATGTCGCAATTCGTCTCCCAGGCCTCCTCGATTACGTTGCAAATCAAGAGCACACTTTTAGCAACACAGCGAACCAGAAAAATGTCGGTCTCTCTCGCAGAAGACACAAGAAAAAACAAGAGCAGTATAGAAAAATTAGGAGAAATTTTCGGTACTCTAAAAAGACAGGCACTACTCAGGTTTATATAGAAAAACAGATGACTTTTCGGAACGGACACATCATTTGGAACAAAACCTGTTCGGCCAAACAGGCAGCTTTTGAAAATAAAAAGGTTGTTAGTTTAAACCGAACAGACAAAACTTTTAACAAACAAAAGGTTTCGGTCCGAAAAGATACTTCTTAAATAGACAAGTCTCTTGGTTGGAGAATGCTGAACCGGTTTGGTTTGGACCGAATAAAAATATCGGTTGGGCAGTAAAAAATTAATTACTGCCCAAACCTGACCCGACCCAGCCCGACTCGGCGATGACGGCGCGCGTGTGGTCCAACTCAAGTTGTGTAGGTCTTCATCCACCACAAAACTTGGGTGCCCCTTGGGGCCCAACCCCTTATGGAAACAAGGTTTATAAATACCATAAGCTTATGCCTTTGTTCATCCTATGTGGGATTCCACACCAATCACTAACATCAACCAACTTTCTTCCTCTTCAAGTGGGTACAAAGAGATTAATTTCTCATTCAAACATGATATCAATTGTGTACATAAATTATGTACCGTGTATCTACTTACGACAACCTACGTATTAAAATACATATTTCATATTTATACACCAAATAATATATTGATATCCAACAATCCCCCACATGAATGGAAATTGTTTGATTAAAACGACTAACTGACTCGGAATATGAGAGAGTTAAACCTTGAAGAGTTATTGCATCAAGATAGGTAGCTTTTGGCTTTGAACCTTCCATAGTGAATAACTATCGGATTTACTCGGCTAACTAGTGAACATGATGTCTTGAACTATTCAGCCTTTTTTTTTTTTGATAATTGGGTAAGGGGAGGGGTTGCTTGGGTTTGAACCCAAGACTTCATGCCCCCAAGTCTCTTGGCCACTCAGCCAAGAGCTTGTTGGCAACTATTCAACCTTTTGTGTAAACCAAGACAATAGATATCACATAATTCTCATTCGAACATTTTCGGTTCTCACGATTGTGTCCATTTTGGCCCCGGACACTACCTGATTTCTTATGAGTACTCTAGAGAATTTAGCCTGATCAATTCTCATAGAAGTGGCCACGTTTCTTACTCATAATAGGTGATTGCTCATTAAGAGTATCCTGCAATACCCCAGTTGATTTTATCAAGCTATAAGGATCATTAAAAGCATAACTTATCCTAACTCCTTTGCAGGCAGCACTAAATCATCATAGGAATGGATAAGAGTGTTTAACTCTTTTAGTGCTCACACTCAGTTAACATAATTTAGTTGTCCCTTTTGAACCTAGATCTTGGGATCTCCAGTCAGCTAGGTTGGGTTTCCACTATGTAACTTTAATTATAGGCTTAAAACCCATTCCCCTCGATGATATACTTGCTCTCTTGTTAAAACATTTCATAAGCGCGCTTCATTATCCTTTGATTTTTCATAATCAATAGTGATAATTTCATTTGAGAGCAATTGTTTAATGATATTATGTCTTCGACGAATGTATCGAGATTTACCGTTATACAAACAACTAGGTGCCCTACCAATTGCAGATTGGTTATCGCAATGTATACAAATTGCAGGCACAAGTTTCGACCAACTTGGAATATCTTCTAAATTTTTGAAGCCATTCCGCTTCTTCTCCAACTTTATCTAAAGCTATAACTTCAGATACCATGGTAAATCTGGCTATTCAAGTTTGTTTAGAAGATTTCCAAAATACTGCAGCTTCTCCAATAATAAAAATAAATCCGTTAGTGGATTTGAAATCTTTTGTATTGAATATCCATTTTGCATCTGGATATCTTGTATAGTGCAGTCCATAACTTGAGGTGTATCTTAAATATCTAAGTACCCCCACAATGGCCTTCCAGTATCCTTTTCAGGAATACTTGTAAATCTACTCAGTTTGCTAACTGAGTACGTTATGTCTTTACATTCATTTACAATCTAATGGTTTACTTTCAGGGTCCGTGCCACTCTTTGCACCATCAGGGATCACCGATCCCATGGACAAAGTCTCATCCTCCGTTTCACAACGGGGTAGTCATGGTAGCACCAAGGCATGCCGATACCATACCATGAAACTCTTCCCCACTTACTATGTCGATACCCTCATTGATACCAAGATCACACCCGAGTACCCTTGTTGCATAAAGTTGACATATTCTCACATGTCCTTCTCTTGCCCTCAAGGACTGAGTCATGATCCCTTCAAATGAGGCACCAAACATAGTTTTAGGTCCTATTATGACCTTTTAAGCCGGAATAACTGATACCTTCGCAAGACACCCCCACACTTTCGTGTATTTATAGGATGGTCCTTAACCCTTCCATAATTCATACGGTGTCTTGTCTTATTTCTTGTGGGGTATATTTATTTAAAAAGTAAATAGCTATTAAAATAGCTTCCCTCCACAAGTTCTGAGGTAACCCTGAACTAATCAACAAAGCATTCATCATTTCTTTCAATGTTGGTTGTTGCATTTCGCAAAATTGTATTGTTGAGGTGAATAAGGAGAAGTGGTTTGAATGTTGATTCCATATTTTAAATAAAATTCATAAAATATTGAATCATATTTACCACCCCTATCACTCCTTATTTTCTTGCTTAGTTGATTTTCGGCCTTAATTTTTAAAGAGTTTAAAAAACTTCAAAGGCCTCGTCTTTGCTTCTTAGCAAATAGACATAACAGTATCTTTTTACCACCTTTAGTTTGCACAAACTTTACGTCACATATATCAGTGTGAATTGTAGTGTTTCTCCTCTATAAACCTTATTGAGTTCTGTTTTTCTAACCTGCTGAGACAGTATTTTCTGTTCGTTTTTGGATGTAAATTTCAAGGGACGTATCATTATCACATTCTTAAATGCCCATTTTTTGTCAGGCAATGTGCAGGGACAATCGTATAGTAGCTGGAGTTGCAGCTACTGAAATTGAGTTGGCTAGAAGATTGAAAGAATTCTCCTTTAAGGAAACAGGGTGATCTATTATTTTTTAAAGGTTATTAACTGCTTGTCATGTAAATCGTAGATTTTTCTCATATTTTGGAGGGTAGGAACAAGGGGGAGCTTGTTGTTTTGGGTGTTGGGTTGGGGACTGTGTAGTTGATTTGCTAAGGACTGGGAGCTATGTACAGTGAGTAAAGTTTGCTTGCCTTTGAATTCCTGCTAGTTATTTTGAAGTTCCTTGTGTTAGATAGCTAGGCTTGTAGGGTTTGGTTTTTAGGGGATGTGTTTTGTTGCTTTTAGAGGAGGTTTATACTCGACTGTATTTTGGGGCTTGTTTGAATATATTATTGTTTCAAGGGTTAATTTACTGTACCTATTGAGATTGAAGCATTTAATTGCTCGATCTCTTGAATCTTGTCAATGAATCAAAATCATTTGATTGTTATTTTAAGCTTGTCTTCATAAGATTAATATGTTTCCAGAATTTGGTGAATTCATTGCTGTTAGTTTATCTGATTCGGTATCAGAACTTGCTCTTATCTGATTCAAGTTCTAGCTGATTATTGACAATGTTAGAATCAGACACAAGACAATATGAAACTAAAACTCATCTCTGTTCTCAACTTCTAGTATTGCAGATTTGAAAGTGTTTTAAAGGTTATTAACTTTTAAGGGCGGTTTTAAGTGTCATCATAGTTTATTTAAAAATATGTAAATTCAATGCAAATAGGATTTTTACCAACACTTTAAAATGCCTGTAAATACTTTTTACATATAACGGCGGTTTTACGTACCGGAAAAACTCATGTCAACAAATATAAGTATTATTTCGGCATTAGTGGTCAGGCGCGTCGAAAAGTCTTCATCGGCACCTGCTTAGCCGGCGGTCAAAGAACCGCCGGTGATACTAATAAGGGCATGCCGGTAAAAATAACTTTTCTTGTGGTGGTATAACAATATAAGATTAGAATTTTTATGTCTTTTACTTTTTAATTTCGATAAAAAAAAAAAACACCCTTTTTTTTGTTACACAGGAATTTGAAAGAAAAAAAAAAACCCACTTTTATCATATATATTTTTTTTTTCTTTTCCACCCACATAATGAATGTGGAAAATTTTAATTTTAAATAAAAAATACTTAGTCCATTTTATTCCGTTAAAATGATTAATTAACATTAAATACTTTTATTCTGTTTACACACTATAATAAAAATATTATTATATATGATTTCAACTTTGTAACAGGACTGATAATAAAAAATGTTTCTTTTGTACAAGACAAAAAAAAATTCTTCATACAGTAGTATAAATAAAAAAAAAAAAAAAAAAAAACCTATGAGATGTGCTAAAGATCATATTGTGCAGCAAAATATGCTTGCAATTTCATGAAATCAATCGATTTTGCTGCACAAATTCCATCCAGCAAACGAATTAAACTTCCATCTTCCATGAACTCTACTTCATCGAATTAAGCTTCAGTTAAAGAGCCAACTCCTTTCAGGCAATAACTTGGGTCTAATCCCACTCCATAGAGTTACAAACCAGAGGAACATCATAAGGTAGTAATAACTTTAGCCATTATATATCTAGAACAGAAATCACATAAAGATATAGACAAGGATGAAGTTTAGCTACTGCTTTATTAGACTAAAAGATTAAGAATTTGAATTACATTATCCAACTGTGCTGTATTTGAATCTATATACACGGGAAAGAAATTCATGTTTGAAAGAAAAATAAGTTAAGATTACATGAATTCTCCAAGAAGCATGACTAAGTGCTTCAATGAAAACAGAGTGTCAATGGAGTTCTACCAAACATGGTTATTTTAATACGTAATCAAGTCATCTATAAGCATCAATAGCCATTCCACGGATGCTGCAAAATATAAGTAGATAAATATATCACTGAGTATGTCTTAAAAGCTTCATTCAACATACACACTCGTACTACTACTGAAGAATCTTCAGATGAAGGATGAGACATCCTCGGGTGGTTCGATCCATATGTTCTGAAAGGGATCTTGCTCTCCCCAGTCCATAGCACTGTTTACGGGGATAGTATCTATGGTCATCGAGCGAGTATGATATGCAACGCTTTCCAAAGAAACGAAGTTTAGAGAAGTAAACACTGTTCCTCATTATTCCAGGGAGATCAATTCTTGAATGAGATGACAAGAAACTTGCAAATAGTGTCACACCATCAAGGGTTCGCATTTCTTCCCATACCATTTCTGATTGATCCAGTTTAAATATAATGGGGTTAGATAAATAAGATATCTCCATTTTGCTCTGTCATACCCCTTCCACCATTTTTTTGCAAAAAAAAGACTGATGTGCTTAATTGTAAAAACCACACAACTAGTAGATGTTGGGCACAAGAGAAGGCGACTATCTGATTTGTCAACTCAAATCTATGAAGCTTAATCATCTCACAAGTGAAGGGATTAAAGAAGAATACACGATAATTTCTGGGTTTGTATAGTAACAACCAACCATCTTTAGTGTAATGTAACAAACCCTGGATCCATGCAACTCTGGTAGCTCAAGGGTTGCGCTCTGATAAATCATAGAACTCATAAAAGTTACCATATTTTGGAAAGTACATGAGCCATGGTGATTGGTTAACCATCCGGACAGAAATTGCGACCTTGTACCACCTCTTGCAGACAGCAGATGCTCGAAAGTTATCCTCTAGTGTTAGTTGGGACATAATAAATTCCAAAAGTTCTGCAGGAAGATCAGACCATGTTTGTAGCTCCAACTATCCTTCCCATCCTCAGTTGAGGTTCTTTCATCACCATTTACTGTTTCAACTAACCTATACAGCCAAAATCAGTTAAAGAAAGAAGTGATACAAGGCTGACACTGAAACCCATCAAAAGACCTTGAAATGCTTCAGTAAGTGAGACAGCTTAATCATGTTTTACAACTAATTCAAAATTCATTGCTTACTGCGTTTCTTAAACCTACACAAAAACTAAAAGACACTTATTTGACGGACCAAATAAAGAGTATTTTGATCTTCCATTCATGACATGCTGCATGCTAAAATGGCACTCGTGAACTTAAGATAATGTACCCAAAAAGGTACTTATTTGATTAACCATAGGACACCTACTGACCCCAGGGTACAATCCAAACCAACAGTCCAGGTAGGAAAGAAAACAAAATTTGGTTATTCAGTGCAAATAGAAGTACCGCTGTTCATTCGGTTAATTCGGTTAATAACCGAACCGAATTAACCAAAACCGAATTAACCGAAATTTTTTACCAATTAACCGTTAACCGAACCGAACAAATATTTCGGTTAATTAACCGAACCGAAATTATTTCGGTTAATTCGGTCGGTTTCCGAATTAACCGAAATAAGTAAAAAAAAATTATGACCAAAATCATTTCTGAGATTCTTACATGCAGTGCCAATGATTCAACAACATATAAATTACCAAGGGAGGGAAGCAGTCCTCAGCAGCTGGACGAGGAACATAAAAGTCTCCATTAGTACTGGTATCAGAAGCCGTAACTGTCTTGCAGAACATGTAGGGTGTGGTTGACTTGATGTACGTCAGCAACCTCTTAACCATCTGCCTGTGTCTTCCCTTCTGCTCAATTTGCTTCACTTGTAGGTGGTTTCAATCTCTGGGGGCTGGCACAGGGGCAGCTGTGAAGCTATTTGTACCAAAACTCCATATGTCCAAACCAGAATATGCTTGAGCAGTGTGCTTGTTTGAGTGACCATTTCTGTTGTGTTTGAAGAATCTCCATCAGATTGGGTTGTAGCACCATTTGATGCCAGAAAGGCAGCAACGATGAGGGAGGGGAAGGTCAGACATAAGTTATGCACAATGTCAGATGATGAGGGAGGGCTGCCGCTGCTGTTAGGGTTAGTATTTAGCAAAGGTTATTATCAAAACGCAGAGAGTAATGTCGTTTAGGGGAATTTCGGGTAATTCGTGTAATTCGGTTAATTCCGCTTAACCGAACCGAATTAACCGAAAACCGAAATTCTCCTAAACCATTAACCGTTAACCGAACCGAATTTAATTCGGTTAACCGATTAACCGAACCGAATTAAAATTCGGTCGGTTAATTCGGTTTTAACCGAAATATGCACAGCCCTAAATAGAAGACACAAATATGAAACATCCAAAATGCTTCATATTCACATTCAATCCAACACTACCTACAATTTAAGTCATATTCCTTTTAAACAAATATCATGTTTTTGTTGCTTAGCCTAAAACACAACAGCTCATAACCCACCATGATAAAAAGATTTCTATATCTATTCTTTTGGATGAGGAACATCTCTATAATCTCAACTTTAAAAGCTATAGTTCCACAACTAATTGAAAGAACACAAAACAACCAATAAAACAGTGATGTTCTAATCCCTGAACCTTGGATTGAGACCCAATTTAAAATCTTATAAAAAAACTCGACTTCCATCACAATTTTATGAAATTGAATTGATTTTAGTTTAGAAGAAGATTGATACTTTATCAAATCCTCAATGAAAACCTAAAACTTTATGGTAGATGCCTATTGGTAGTACAAAACTCTACAAAAAGAAGTTGCAAATTGCAATATAAATTTACATTTTCATCCTCAATTTATAATATACTGAAAGCAAATAAGTGACTTATGAACTTAACACTGATAACAGCTCAAAGACTTTTAACTGTTAAACATCAATCATCCACGATGACCCAAATGATTAATAGCTCCAAACTCCGAAAAGCACGACGAACTCATGTTCACTAATCATAGCTGTAGATTTTAACCGAAAACCAAGAAAACTAAAAATATCCAAAATTTGACTCAAACTCTCAAATAATATATGAGCATGGCAAAAGACCAATCCAAAAACCATCAAAATGCTTAACTAGCACGGCGATTTCCCAAAACCCAATTTGACAATAGTTGAATAAACACATTGACACTTCACAAAATCCCTCAAATTTCTCTAATTTCGAATATCCTGAATTACTTCCAAACATACAATTGAGTCCAAACTCAAAAATTTTAGATTTGACTACAATTTTACATAATTCAACATTATTATCAGTAAAAACACATTTTTATCTCATATTAAGCACTCAAGAGTTTTAATTCCCAAAATCCAAATTTCCATTAAACACTAACCATAAGCAACTAAAAGTTTCATTTTTTATTAAAAAAAATGTTAAAACGGTCAACTTGGTTACATAAAAAATACTTGCAATTTAAGCTTTCTCTTCTTTCTCCCAGTCATATTTAGCAAAACAACTGAAGCTTTGACTAAGTAACTCAAGGAGTGATAATAGAAAAACTAATAAGGTCAAGTGCAAAAACGTATTGCTGAAGTTTGACTAAGACACTCTAAAAAAAGAATAGATTCCAATTTATGTTTCAGAACTAGGTTTAGCACCTCACAACGTTTATCTAGAGATAGTACCATATTAATCACATATTATCTTAAATTGATCTCATCTAAATGGTCTTAATCAATCCCAAATTAATATTTATTCCCTGATCATGTAAACTAATTAAAATAAGAAAAATAAAAAGAAATATATTATAGAAAAAATTAAAAAATGACCTAAATCTGAAACATGAAATAAAATAATGTTAGTAATATAAAATAAATAAATCATATATAATAATAATAAAATAAAATCATGCTAAAAAAATATCATCCAAATATATAATCATATACAATAAATAAAATAAAATAATATACATATAATATAATATATAATAAAAAATAAAATAAAATCATCTTATGTCATGTCATCATTAAATAATCATGCAATCATTATCATGTAAATAATGTCAATTATCAAACAATCATTAAATTATAAATAAATAAAAAAATTAATAAAGTAAAACATCACAAAATCAAAACGTAGGAATGAAGGCAGAAAGGAAACAAACAATTTGCAACTTTTTAATCTTGGATTTAAACTCGGAAACATCAGTGGCACCAAACTGGACGTCTTTGTCACGAGCCTTGATGGCATGTTCGATTTCAATGGCCTTCATGATCGGCATCTTTGGCTTCTGTGGATCGAATAAAGGAGCGTTAGGACCCTCCCTTATATTTACTAAACTTCTCGCCCTCATCAGATCTGTGAAGCCTGGCAGTCATCTGTTCCCCACCAAGAACAAGATCTTTCGTATCCTCGTTGGGGTTACACGATTGATGCTTTGCCAACCATCATCGATGATGATAAACCTTGGTGAGACACAGCCTCAGCAAACTCTTTCACACCTTCTCTTAAAAAAAAAATTGATTTCTCTCTGATCCCTCATGGTTGAAAATTTCTGAGTAATACCCTTAAACAAATCCAAATTGTCCACCCCCACCATCATAATTTTCCCCTCATATTCCTGCTTCAATTCCTTTGCCATTCTAACCGTGCTTTCCTCAGACATAACAGATTCAAGTTGACCCATATGAATCCCAACAGGCAAAATCTTAGTAGTCATAATCCCACCATAACATAATATTCTAATGCAATGTAAACCCCTATTAGACTCAGAATGTAAACCCAAAATCCCTCTACAAGAAGACAAGAAATGCCTTGCATAATCGAAAGTATGGAACCCAATTAAATCACAATTCAAAGAATGTCATCTCTAACAAGTACTTCTAAAACTTTATCAGCAAATATTTTATTAGCAAACACGTAAGCCTGCCACTGTGAACGATCGAAACGAGCAAACACGTAAGCCTGCCACTGTGAACGATCGAAACGTACTTATCACTCCCAGTCAGGGGAGTCATGTAATGAAACAAAGGCCACAGACAGTGTTTACAAAAACCATGATAAAAAAACCATGGTAAAACTTGTTCACTCCCAGTCAGGGGAGTCATGTAATGAAACAAAGGCCACAGACAGTGTTTACAAAAACCATGGTAAAACTTGTTCTGCATATCTACAGGCAAGAATATGGTTTCACAATTAAAACTTTTCGTGCAAAACTTGAGCAACCTCATCTTGATCTGCTACATCTATATATGCTTTCAAAGCTCCAACATATCTTACCTCTGTGTTAGGAGGGAAAGAATTTTTCAGCTGAACAAGGAGATCGTTCTCGTCGAATGCAAAGCGCCATTCATTGGAGACCGAGTCCCTGGACGCACGTAAAGGCAGTTGGTTGGGAACGATGATAACCCTTTTTCGTGACATGGTTTTTTGATCTTCTTTGGATTCTGGTGCTTATGTGTCTTGAAATTCTCCCATTCCCCGTTTCGAATCCGCTGTTGTTGAATTTTATAAAGAAAAATCATAAGAGTTTTATTGTAAACTGACTTAATCTTATGTGTTTTATCTAGAGTTCTATCTCAGTTGTTTCATTTACCACAAACACCTAAGTCTGATCTCCAAGTAGGAAAAGGGAGTTTCAGTTAAATCAAACCTTTTTTTCTGATAATCCTATCTTTTTTTTTCTTTTTTTTTATTTTTTTATTTAATTTTGAAAATTAACATTACAATTAAAATTAAAAATTAAGTTAAAATTACAATTTAAACTAAAATTAAAGTTAACACAGCCCAGATAAAAACGGGTGTCTATAGTTGCCCCTTTTTGTGCATTCCCTGATAAACAGGGAATGTGCAAAGACGTAGACACCTTACAAGTTCTCAAAATGTTCCTCTAAACGAGGCATAAACTTTAAATAAACCAGACGTAAAAATGTACTCCTCCACCAAGGCTTCAACTTTAAATACCATATGACAAAAATTTAGTATCAACTTTAAATACCAAACGAGAAAAACTCCTTCCAATGAGGCATCAACTTTAAATACCAAACGAAGAAAAAAAACTCCTCCCAACGAGGCATCAACTTTAAATGCCAAACGAGAAAAACTCCTCCCAACGAGGTATCGACTTTAAATTCCAAACGAAATTTGCAAATTCTGAATATGAATACTTTCCTTCAAAAGACATTTCTAGAATCTTACCTTGAATCCCAAAAGGATTTGCTATTTTCTCATAAATTGAAATTCCTGTCCAAATTATACTGAATATCTGCAATAGTCCTTCTTAAATTGCAATGCATGAATGCGATGCAATACATGAATGTCATGAATGAAATGCAGATGCATACCATGCAATTGAACGTTGTGAATGCAATGTATCAATAAAATCAACTTCTTGAATCTCTAACCAAGATAAGAAGGTTCTCAAGCTCATTATTCACCTCCTCATCCTCTATTGGGATTTCCAACTGTTGAATTAAAATCCAACTGCCTCTTTGTTTCTTTCAAATTAACCTTATCCTAAAAACTTCCCTTTATTCAGACCAAATCTCTCAAAAACACACCAACTTTGAAATCTTTCACTTTTAAACAAAAAAAAAAAAAACCTAAAAAATTTACAATATAAAGAATTCACAACATACCTTGAAAACAAAGGATTCACAACTTGAACATAACTTAAACAAAGGTTTCTCACCAAAATATCAGATTTCTCACTCAAATGCATCCAAAATAAGAATTCTCGGGATTCACACCCAAAACTAAGAATTCTCACTAAACTAAGGATTCTCACTAAAATTAAGGATTCACACTAAACTAAGGATTCTCACTAAAATTAGGGTTCTCACTAAACTAAGAATTCTCATTAAATTAAGGATTCTCAATAAACTAAGGGATTCACACCCAAATAAAGATTCTCACTAAACAGGGATTCGCACCCAAAATAAGGATTCTCGAGATTTTTGAAAAATGATTCCTAAATGTTTTCAAAATGATTCCCGGAGGTTAAAAAATGATACCCTGAGGTTTTGGACAAATCAAACTAAAGATACCATGAGGCTTTGTAAAATGATTCCCGAAGGTTTTCAAAATGATTCTCGAAAGGTTTTTTTTTTTTAAATGATACCCTGAGGTTTTGAAAATGATACCCGAAGACTTCAAAATTTATACCTGGAGGTTTAAAAAATGATACCCAGAGGCTTTAAAATGATACACTGAGGCTTTTAAAATGGTACTCAGAGGCTTTTAAAATGATACCCGGAGGCTTTTGAAGGGATACTCGGAGGCTTTTGAAATCATACCCGGAGGCTTTTAAAAGGATACCCGGAGGCTTTTAAAAATGATACTCGAAGGCTTTTGAAATGATACCCGGAGGCTTTTGAAAGAACACCTAGAGGCTTTTGAAGGGATACCCGGAGGCTTTTAAAATGATACCCGGAGGCTTTTAAAAAGATACCTGAAGGCTTTTAAAAATGATACCTGGAGGTTTTTTGAAAGAAAAATATCACTTTTTATGCTTTCCTCAACTGAATGCTAAAAATTATTATCTTGAAAATTTTCCTCAACCGAGGTTCCTGACAAATTCTTATCCCCTATTAAATCATTCTTCAAAAAATCAAAATCTTTTTCTCTCTTATATATTGAATGCATACATTGAATGCCATGAATACAATAAAATATAATAAATGTCATGAAATGCAATGTATGAAATGAATGTCATGTTATAGAATGCAAACTATTATCATGAATCTTTCATTGTGACAAAAGGATACTCATGTTCATTGTGTCATCCTTTTTTAGCTTTCAAGCGCTAGACTTAGAAATGGATTGACCTCCGTCAATTTTATCAATTGATCAAAGCTTTCTTTCTAAAAAAACATCTTTCTACTTCAAGGTTTTGAACACTCATATTCCCAGGCTTTTCATTGTTATCATCTCATTCTTCTTTTGACCATTCATTGACGCAACACATCCCATTCTTGAAAACCATTTCTCTCATCATGGAAATGAAAATCCAAAGTCTTTCTCAGCATTCTTGTTGCCCTAAAAAATGTCACTCTTATCATACTGGTTCAAAACTCAAAATATGCATCATTTTAAACTTGAATGTTCTCATGTTCTGTTATTGAAAATTCTATGAAAAGAAAGAATTTGTCCAAAAATCATTTTTCAACCATGCCCCATGATAAATGAAAATTGCCCCCACATCACTATTTTCCATGTTCAAAAATCAAGTTTCCAATTCCTAAACAAAAATGCAACTTTTGATCTCTTAAAAACTGGTGATTACTGCAAGAATGAACAAGGTGAGTCAAAATTTGGCTCCTTGAGTATTTCAATTTGTCAAGGTTTTGGTTATCAAGAGAGGTTTCATCACATAAGGGAAAAATCAATGTTTCTTCATCTAAGCTGACAATGAATTTCCTTCAACAATCAAGTTTTCACAAGAAGATTTGTTTTAAAAACACAATCCATTTTGGCACTCTTTCTTAGTTTCTTGATCTATAACAATTCAACAAATGTCAAGACTATCTATGATGGGTTCAAAATTTGGACAAGAAAGAAAAAAGATTTTCAATTTTAGGTCAAGTCATCCAAGCGATGTTGACCTTCTTAAGTTTCTCAAGAGTTTTCGGTGCTCCCTGGTGGGTTCAAGATATCATTTCTCTTGTAATTCTTGTTGGGCCTTGGCACAGTCATGCAGAGTTGCTTCCATATTTCTGATTTTTGCTTTAAACTGTCCGTTTTTGGGTTTTCACCCCAAAGCATCATTCTTTTCTTTTCACTTTTTTTTTTGTTCTACCATACATTTGAGAATTCAAACTTTTTCAAAAACAAAATAACAATTCAAAAGGATGGAATGAAGCCTGAGGAAAACTCTTCAAGTTAAATATTCACACTCGATCAAAATGGACTTTTAAAGCTTGTAAAGTAAGCCAAGGCTTGGGGTTATGAAAGAACGGATAATCAGACCCAAAAATGTGTTTGAAAGTGATTAAACCAAGGATCATTTCTTTTCTATGAGGATTTTCATTGGGGCTGTAAATGAACTGAGCTCGAACGAACAGGCCTCTGTTCATGTTCGTTTATTTATTTTTTTAGCTTGTTTGTGTTCGGTTCATGTTCGTTAAGAATTTTAAAATTGTGTTCAAGCTCTGTTTGTTTAAAATTGAGGGTGTTCGTGTTCGTTCATTTAATGTTCACAAACAAGTTCATTTAAATTAAATGAACTTGTTTGTGAATATTAAATGAACATGTTCATGAACATATAATCGAACATGTTCGCGAACAATTAAAAATATGTTCATGAACAATAAACAAACAAATCTAAACAATTTTAACAAACAAACAAATAAAAATAAGTCAATTTTAAATTATTATTAAATATAAAATATAAAATAAATTTAATTTAATTTATTATTAAATTGAAGTTATTAAATAATATTAATTATATTATAAGTAAATAAAATACAAATAATAATATTATTATCGAACAATAAACGAACATAAACGAGTTTTAAACAAACTAATAAACGAGCTTTAAACAAACCATAAGCGAGCTTGTTCGTGAATATAAACGAACCGAACACACATCTGTTTGAACTCGATTCGTTTAATAAATGAACATAAAAATTATGTTCATAATCGTTTATTTAGCTTAATAAACGAACATAAACGAACAAAAATTGAACTGTTCACAAACGGTTCGTCGAACGCTCTGTTCGTTTACAGCCCTAATTTTCATCCTTTCTATTTCTCAAAACATTTCATCTCTTTTTCATTTTCAAACGTAACCAAACCCATTGATCATTCCTTTTCATGATGATTTCATCCTTTCAACTTCTCAAAATATTTCATATCTTTCTCTTTATTTTCTCATCCTTCTTTCTTTCCTTTTTTTTTTCTTCTTTCTTTTTTTTTTCTTTTTTTTGCTCTTTTTTTTTTCTCCTTTTTTTACAGACTTTTCTACCAAAAAATGAGTTCAAAATTTTGGAACTCAATCCACTTTAGCACTTGCCCCCAAGGTTGAAAAAATGGGATCGGAGGTCAAACTGGTATGACCTCCGATTCCCTGTTGAACCGATTGAACCGTTTGGACACTTTAAATAAGATTTTTAAATATTTTTTAAATATTTTTAATATTAAATAAATATTAAATATAGTAAATAATAAATACGAATAAGCATTTAGCTTAGTGGTATGGTCTTTAATATAATTCCAAAGGGTTATGGGTTCAAATCTCATCACTTACAAAAAAATATTTTTGAAAAAATAATTAAAAAAAAAAAGGTTTTTTCCCAATTTTTCTCGATTTTTTACCGGTTGAACCGCTTCTTGGCCAGTTCGATTAAATCCGATTTTATTACACCCGGTAGACCGGATAGGCCCCCGGTTCTCGGTCCAACCATTCGGTCTGATCCGATTTTTTATTCACTGCTTGCCCCAATGACACAAGGCATTCTTTTCAAAGCTTAGAAAAAATATGATCCAATCACTCACATGATCCTTCTTCATACTTGCCTCCCAGTGCGGAGGGTGATCCTTGGTTAAGGTTCATTTCAAGAAAGAATTTAATAGGCTCAACAGAGGTAGTAAAGGATAATTTCTCGTTTTGTGAAAGGAATGTGAAAAATGGTCATCTCTCATGTCAAATATGGATACTTATATTGAAGAGCAAACCTCAGGTGAGGTAGATAATAAGAATTTCACTTTGCCTTTAAAATCACTTGAATATCTCATAAGCATTATGTCACAATCTTTTTTTTTTTTCAACTCCTGTAAAATACGTCACCTCAATGTGCCACTTAGTGAAGGCCCAACCCAATAATTCTTCTTTTCATGTCTTTCTTAGGATGTCCATGAAATTTCATTCAATCATAGAGGAAAACAAAGTTTGCACAAGTCGGAGTGGTGTGCAAGGATATTAGAAACATCGAGTAATTTGGCTTCTTGGTAATCCTACCCCAAGATGTGGGCAAAGGATAACTTTGGGTGAAATATATATGTTACTCAAGTCAAGGCTTTCAAGGACGTTGAGAAAATATGGCTTTTAAGGTAATTTTGTCCTTTATGCAAGTAAGGACACCATTCAGGAAAAGAAAAGTTCGAGCTTGGTGAAAGAACTTAAAGGCGATGTGTTTGAGGCTCTAGATAACACTTATCAAATTACCAAAATCAAAGATTCTTTTCAGAGAGTGCCTTATGATTTTGTTCTTAAAAAAAATATTTTTGCACATTAATATAATCATTTCATTGTTCATTGCTCAGATGAAGATAATTGACCTTTGGAATCATTTCATGGCCAAATGGAAAAGAAAGTTCATAAAGTTTCAAACTTATACCATTAAAGGAATCATGCTTTTAGGTGGTCTGGTTTGCAACTGGACAAGGGAATGGACTGCAAAGTTCATTCTAGATAATAATCACCAATTTTCTTTAAGATCCAAGACATTTTTCATTCAAAAATAAGTCGTGCAAACATAAAAAATAAAAAATAAAAATAAAAAAAAGTTCAATAAAAAGGAAAGAAAACTGTCAAACACCTATTCAATGTTTAAAATGTCATGCCTAGAAAAAATGAAAACATCAGAAATTTGGAGTAATCCAGATTTAACATTTGAGTGACATTCCCCATTTTCAAACTTCAGATTTCCATTGTTCAAAAACTTCCAAAGTCACCCCCTTATTGATGATATCTTCAATTTTCTCTTCAATTGCCTGCATTTTCCTTTTTTATATGATGAATGCATGAGCATTATGAATGAATGAAGTATGTATGCATCATTTACACATAGATATATACATGATGAATGCATGACCAATTATGAAAAAGTATGCATGAATTTTGAGTGAGCAAGTAAGTTTTTCAAAGATGTAAATGAAAGAGTTCAAATGACAAATCCAAAAATATTCACAGAGTTTAATACTAGTATTATAAAAAATGTCCATGATGAATGCTTGAGCATATGAAAAATGTACATGGTGAATGCATCAACATTATTAAAATGTACACGATGAATGCATGAGCATTACGAAAAATGTACATGATAAATGCATGAGCATTGTTAAAAAATATACATGGTAAATGCATGAGCATTATGAAAAAATTACATGGTGAATGCATGAGCATTGTTAAAAAAAATATATACATGATGAATGCATGATGAAAATATCTAAATGATGAAGTTATGACATACACAATGATTTTACAAAGCTTGAGTTAAAAATTAAGTATAAATTACGTCGAAGAAAAACACAAGTGATATTCACAACAATTTTAACAAGAAAATGTGAGAATGAAGAAAAATAAAAAAAATACAAGGACATTCCTTCATGTGTCCTATTTTGGGTAATTTTCTATACAAGGTTGACACGACTCTATCTTAAAGTTGGCATCTTAAATGTTATCTATATGCTGGGCTCAGGATATTTGACCATCTAAAAGGTTCCCAAATTGCTCTTTAACTTCATCCATGGAGAATGAGTAAGGCACCCCAATCCCCACCCATTATAGGCTCCTTGGAAAGGGTTCAATTTGGGTGAGAGTATTTTCCTAGCCCATACGGAGGTTATTATCCCGCGAAGGCGTAGTTACTTTACCCCTCCTAAAAGGACGAGCCCGGGTATAGGGCTCATGTTCATGCCAGTGTGGTGTGTGCGAAGGAATAATGCAAACAAAAATACCTGCAAAATAATAAACTAAAAAATTTTAAAAAAAAAAATTGTTAGAAACAAACCTTGAATCACAAAAATACCTGCAAAATAATAAACTAAAAAAAAAGAAGTTAAAAAACGTTAGAAACAAACCTTGGCTCACAAAAATACCTGCAAAATAAAAAAGTTAAAAAACGTTAGAAATCCAATAAAACAGTTACAAATAAAAAAAAAATAAGAACAAAATTTAAAACCAAACACAACATATGACTAACATATGGCTTGACTCTCTAAAGTCTCCAATGGAGTCGCCAAATTGTCATAATGTGCCAAATACGAATTCAGTATGCTATACACAAATCATGGAGTAGCCACTAATCATCTTACTATGTGTGATTAGTCACCTATATGAATCTATCATTTTTAAAGTAATCAATCCCAAATTCATATTTATTCCCTGATCAAGTAAACTAATCAAAACAAGAAAAAAAATTATAGAATATTACATAAATAAATAAAAATAAAAAATAACCTAAACCTGAAACATGAAATAAAATAATGTTAGTAATATAAAATAAATAAATCATATATAATAATAATAATAAAACAAAATCATGCTAAAAAATATCATCCAAATATATAATCATACAATAAATAAAATAATATACATATAATATATAATATATAATAAAAAATAAAATAAAATCATCTCATGTCATATCATGTCGTCATTAAATAATCATGTAATCATTATCATGTAAATAATGTCAATTATCAAACAATCATTAAATTACAAATAAAAATAATAAAGTAAAACATCACAAAATCAAAACGTAGGAATGAAGGCAGAAAGGAAACAAACAATTTGCAGCTTTTTAATCTTGGATTCAAACTCGGAAACATCAGTGGCACCAAACTGGACGGCTTTGTCACGAGCCTTGATGGCATGTTCGATTTCAATGGCCTTCATGATCAGATCTTCGGCTTCTGTAGATCGAATAAAGGAGCGTTAGGACCCAAGAAGTCCCTCCCTTATATTTTCTAAACTTCTCGCCTCATCAAATCTGTGAAGCCTGACAGCCATCTGTTCGCCACAAAGAACAAGATTTTTCGTATCCTCGTTGGGGTTATCACTATCACGATTGATGCTTTGCCAACCATCATCGATGATGATCAACCTTGGTGAGACACCGCCCTCAGCAAACTCTTTCACATCTTCTTTTAAAAAAAATTTGATTTCTCTCTGATCCCCCATGGCTGAAAATTTCTGAGTAATGCCCTTAAACAAATCCAAATCGTCCACGCCCACCATCATAATTTTCCCCTCATATTTCTCCTTCAATTCCTTTGCCATTCTAACCGTGCTTTCCTCAAACATAACAGATTCAAGTGGGCCCATATGAATCCCAGCAGGCAAAATCTTAGCAATCACTGTCCCACCATAATATTCTAATGCAATGTAGCCCCTATTAGACTCAGAATGTAAACCCAAAATCGTTCTACAAGAAGACAAGAAATACCTTGCATAATCGAAAGTATGGAACCCAATCAAATCACAATTCAACAAAGCTTTAAGAATGTCATCTCTAATAGATACTTCCAAAATTTTATCAGCAAATATTTTATTAGCAAACACGTAAGACTGCCACTGTGAACGATGGAAAGTACCCCATCGCTCACAGTTATGGGTATGTAATGAAACAAAGGCTTACAAAACCATGGTAAAACTTGTTCTGCATATCCACAGGCAAGAATATGGTTTCACAACTAAACTTTTCGTGCAAAACTTGAGCCACCTCATCTTGATCTGCTACATCTATATCTGCTTTCAAAGTTCCAACGTATCTCACCTCCGTGTTAGTAGAGAAAGAATCTTTCAGTTGAGCAAGGAGATCATTCTCATCGAATTCAAAGCGCCATTCATTGGAGACCGAGTCCCTGGATGCACGTAAAGGCAATGGTTTGCTGATCTTCTTTGAATTCTGCTGCTTGTGTGTCTTGAAATTCTCCCATTCTCTGTTTCGAATTACTTCTTGTTCAATTTTATAGAGAAAAATCATAAAAATTTTATTGTAATCTAACTTAATATGATTTGTTTTATCTAGAGTTCTATCTCTGTTTGTTCATTTACCACAAACACCTAATTCTTAGGAAAAAAGAGTTTCGGTTAAATCAAATTTTTTTTTTTGATAATCCTATCTTTTTTTATTTTATTTTTTTGATTTTTTATTTAATTTCAAAAATTAACATTACAATTAAAAATTAAGTTAAAATTACAATTTAAATTAAAAATAAAGTTAACACAGCTCGGATAAAAACGAATGTCTATACGTATTAGAGGGGAAATCGTGTGTGGCTGTTTGCTTAGTAATGAGTCAAGGGACAACCAAAGAATTGAGCCAAGATGATATGGTGTGTATTTATTGATAAGTCAAAGTGAGGCTTGGTTTTAAAAGGATAAATTTTGGGTATGACATTTTTTTGTTAGTTCAGTTAGATTATTTTATTATTAGTAATATAAATTTTTTAGAGAGATAGTTTATTTTTTAAAAAAAATTCTTTTATATATAAAATTGAACGAACTATGTGAACTTAGATAGTGATTTTATATGATTGAACCAAATTTGAAAAAAAAAAAATTATTCATATTTTGGGTCAGGTCAACTTGGATATTCATTAATATAAAAATTGAGTCCGACTTAGACCCATTAATAAGTCTTGAGTTGTTCAAAGGTTTTCTTATTTCAAAATCAAAAAAATAATTTTTTTTTTTTTTTTAGTAATTGAAGTCGTTAGAAGTTGAATATCTATACATTTCATATAAAAAATCTCCTAATGGAGTCTGTGCTCGACACTTATCGAGTTTCTTTCTTCGACACGTGACGAGTTTTTATTTTTTAATTTTTAGTTTTTAATATATTTTTAAATGATGTATTTAAAGGGGTTGATCCATACGTTAACTCGCGAGTCGATTTAGGATCCGTACCCGACCTGTTCTAGAAAAAATTTTAATTTTTTTTATCTTTATTAATTATTTTTAGTTTTTATTTTTTATTTTTAAATAATGTATTTAAAGGGGTTGGTCTGCACGTTGACTCACGAATAGATTTAAGATCCATATCCGCCCGCTCGATAAAAAAAATTAAAAAAAGTTATTTATTAAAAAAAGAAGTGAGGACACTAAAATATGAAGATGCATGTATCCTTTATTTCTATTTAATCTTTGGGGTTCCAAATATTGAACAGTTGTGATAGAAGCAACTGAGCAGAGATTTGTTAAGAGGCTGTTGTCTCTCTTGGCTGGCTCATACCTAATCAGCTCCAACTTTCCTCCTACCCCAACTATCTCATTACCTAACCAATCATCAGCTGTTAATCAGTGTGACACACGTGTTAAGCTTCTTTGCTTGACACCAATCTTTTTTTTTTTTTTACTTTTTTTTTTTTTAAGTCAACACAATGAGAAAATAAAATTTAAACCATAATTTTATTTTTTTATTTATTATTTTTTACCTCCTATGAATAAAAATATACATTATACAATAAGATCTAAATATTTTTTAAAAATGCATATAAATAACATTTAAAAATGCATTTATATTACGTAATTTATAAATCAACAATTATCATAAATTTAATTTTCATAATTAACAAAATATAATTATATTAATATTAATATTATTACAATTTTAAAATAAAAAATTTATTATTTAATAAAATTTAATTTAAAATTAATTTTTTATTATTAAAAAAATTAAAAAAAAAATCCAAATGAAACGGGAAGTTAATTCTAGTAATCATTAAAACTAAAAACAATATTCTACCAAGTAGCTGTTCACACAGAAAACAAATTATAATCTAAAGACATATAAGCTAAAACTCAAAAAGACTTTTTTTAATCATTTTCCAAACTTCAAGGAAAAATATGGTAAGGTTCATGGTATGTAAAGGGACATCACATTATTTTCCATCCTATTACCTTAAAATTCAATGAATCGAAGATGAATTAAATTTTGAAATAGCTATTATTGAAACTTATGGAATACTTACACTATTTAACAAATTTATAAAACAAAGATGACAAATTTATATATTTTATAATTAAATTTAAATAAAAAATATTTTTTATTTAATGAATAATAATTCGAATCAGACCGACTCAAATTTCTAAAATCTTTATTCAAGCCTGACCCGAATTGAGCATGTCTAGTCAGGAGTCCTGTTGCTACCATTTCAGATGCAAGGGGGGTAGACTTTGGGTTTTGATGTTCTCTGCTTTTACACTAGGAACGAGAGGAAGTTGAAATTTATGACTGGGAAGCGGCTGATAAATACCCTCTAGTCAATTTTAGGTTTTTTTATTCAAATATAGCCAAAAAAAATTATATCTCAAAATACCATTCATTTCGGATTAATTTCCAAAATCCGCTTCTTTTTATACTAGCTGGAAAATCACCATCCCCCATGGCGATTTCCCAGTGTAAAAATTTGCATTATGGCAAAAAAACACCAAGGGAAATCGCCATGGAGGGTGGCGATTTCCCTTGATGTTTTTTGCCAATTTTGCAAATTATACCAAGGGAAATCGCCACCCCCCATGGCGATTTCCCTTGGTATAATTTGCAAATTTTGCAAATTCCATGAAGGGAAATCGCCATGGGGGGTGGCGATTTCCCTTCATGAATTGTTTTTTTTTTTTTACTTAAATTAAAAAACAAATTTTAAAATTACTTTTAAATTTGTAAGTTTTGTTTTTTAATTTTAAAAATTAAAAGAAAATTAAATTTCTTATTAAATTTAAATATGGTAAATGTTTTTTCTTATAAAAATTATAAAAAAAAAAGAAAATAATATTTCTTCTTAAATTTTTATATCAAAAATTTTATTTGTAAGTTTTGTTTTAATTTTAAAAATTTGTAAGTTTTGTTTTTTAATTTTAAAAATTATAAATTACATTAAAATAATTTTTTTATAATTTAAAAAAAAAAAAAAAGAAATTTCGTAAGGTATATTTTATTATTTAAAATTTAAGAACAAATTTTTGTAAATTTTGTTAATTGATTTGTATTAGATAAAAACAAAAAGCAAAAAAACTTGCATTACATTTTCCCTTATATGTAAAATAATAATCTAAATTACATGATAAGTTGACAAAAACATGTAATTCATTTATTGTTGATGCGAAGTCTCCCCCAATGTGCCAGATCGATGCGGACAATTTCGACGGTTATGACCTTCATTTCTGCATAATCCACAACATTTTGGTTGGCCTTTCTCCCTGAGGTCCATTTCATTAGAGGTGGCAATTGGGTGGGTTCGGGCGGGTTCGGTCGGGTTCATTCGGGTTCGAGTTTATTCGGGTTCGGGCTCATTCGGGTTCGGGCTCATTCAGGTTCGGGTCCATCCGGGTTCGGGCTCATTCGGGTTCGGGTCCATTCGGGTTCGGGCTCATTCGGGTTCGGGCCCATTCGGGTTCGGGCCCATTCGGGTTCGGGCTCATTCGGGTTCAGGCCCATTCGGGTTCGGGTTCGGGTTCGGTCTGGGTTCGGGTTCGATCTGGGTACGGGTATGTTTTACATTATTTTATTTTATATTAGATGTAATCATTTTTACGTAATTTAAATATTTATATCTAAAAACAAATTATTAATTTATTATTATTATTATTTTTATTTTTATACTTTTGCTATTATATGATATTTTTAATTATATTTATTTTTTAAAATTAATATTTGTTAGCACCAAAAGAATAAGAAATTAATTTGTTATATAAAATCAAATTTTGAAATAATTTATTATAAAAAATATGATATATTATAAATTAATATATTGATATTTAAAATAATTGATTTGATGAGCTCGAATTTCAAAATATAAATACATTATAATTTATATTCACTATAAAATAAAAAACTTTTAAAAATAAATCCTGGCCTTCATCTATTCGTTTATATACTTATAAAATGCAAAAAATTTATGCTTATAGTCAAGATATATATATATATATATCGAGTACTTATATTTTTTTCATCAGTATAAAATATAAATTATAAAGTAGTACTAAAAAATATAATTTATATTTAAATTATACGTAATAAATATATAATTAATATGATTATTTATTAATATATAATAAATATACCCAAAACCAAAAGGCCATAAAACCCAAAACCCCATTAAATCCACCCGCTAAAATAAAATCACATGAAAGTCATAATCCAATTAAACCCACCCTAACCTAACCGCATAAGTATAACTAGAGCTGCTTATGGGCCGGGCCGGGCCGCGGCCCAGTTTGTTTTTATTTTCTCTGCCCAGGCCTGGCCCTGGGTCGGCCCGGCCCGCCCGTTTAGGCCCGAAACACTGTTCATTGGAATAAAAAAATAATTTTTTTCTTATTTTTTTATTTTTTTATAATTAAAATTAAATAAAATAATATTATTATAATAAAAATTACTGTTTCGGGCCGGGCCGGCCCGGAACACAAAATATCCTGCCCAAGCCCGGCCCGATACGGGCCGGACGGGCTGCCTGGCCCGTGAGCAGGTCTAAGTATAACCCAAAAGGCCAAAATAATTGAATTATTGTCAATTTTTTTACCCTTATAGATTAATTGAATTATTGTCAAATTTTTTTTCACATCTTTAAAATTTTCAAGAATTTAAAATATTTAGATTGTAAATTCATCATGATATGAGACGTTAAAGTTATAACTTATAAGTACAAAATATAATTTACTTTTTGATAAAATTATTATTTCATCATATATATATATAATATATTAAATTTTAATTAAATTATTAAAAAAATTAGAATAAAATTAATAATTAAAGTTATTGCTTTGTAAAAAAAAAAAAATTGCAATTTGTTTATTTTTATTTTTATTTTTAGTATTAAATTCGGGTTCGGGTTCGGGCCGGTCTCGGGTTCGGGTCCATTCGGGTTCGGGCTCATTCGGGTTCGGGCTCATTCGGGTTCGAGCCCATTCGGGTTCGGGTCCATTCGGGTTCGGGTCCATTCGGGTTCGGGCCCATTCGGGTTCGGGTCCATTCGGGTTCGGGCCCATTCGGGTTCGGGCTTTTTCGGGTTCGGGTTTTTGACTTTTTGGTCAAATCGGGTTTGGGCGGGTTCGGGTTCGAGTTTTCCTGGGCGGGTTTTCGGGTTCGGGTTCATTTTGCCACCTCTACATTTCATTATGAATACGACTTGATTTTGGCCGACCATGTGGATTTCTCCGTATTTCTTGATTGGGACACACTTCTGGACCATCATATTGAGGCCAGTAACCTTCATTTCCAACAGCTTCGAACTCATGTCTATAAACATTCAATATAGTTTTCAGTCTATAGACTTTGTCCACATATTGCATGCAATCTACATGGACATGTGCACAAGCAGCAACTACATGTGAACAAGGGAACCTTTGTGCTTGAAACTTTTCACAATCACACCACATGTCACTAAGCTTGACTTTGTACTTCATTGTAGAAACACCCTCTTGTGGATCAACTTACTCTTCAACCAGAAAAGATTGATTTGCTCGCGTAAAATTACGAACAATGTGGGAGTTAGCTTTCCTGCGATTTTCTTGCATAGCCTGTGTGACTGTTTCACAATATGTGTTCCCTCCCTCCATCATTGCAATTTGCTTGTTCCCCATCTTAACAAAAAGTGCAGCCAACCTATAATATGTTGATTGCACTAAAGCAGTAATGGGAAGATGACGCGTTCCCTTCAACACCGAATTGATAGATTCAGCTAGGTTGGTTGTCATATGGCCATAACGTCTTCCTTGATCATATGACTGCGCCCACTTCTCCTTGGGGATCCTATCAAGCCAATTAGCCGCCTCTGCATTTTCTCCACGAAGATTGTCATACATGAAATGAAAATTTGGTCGCCTCAACTCGTATCCTAATAAATTTTAAAACAAAAAACTTGTGAATTTCAGTATTATTTTATATACTAAACGAAATATAAGAGATAAAATAACTATGATTTGATTCCATACCCATGTTAACAATTTGTCGACGCAATTCCTTATTGTTAAACTTTTTCATAAAGTTCGCTGCAATGCGTCGAATGCACTGAATATGCATGTGGAGGATTCCATCCACCATCGCGTCTAATCGCAGCTTTGATGGCTTCATGTCGATCAGACATCAAGCAAATGCCAGGCTGTTTTGTCACGTGTCTACGCAAGTTACTGAGAAAGAATGACCAAGCCTCTGTTGTCTCACCCTCCACAATGGCAAATGCAATTGGCAGTATGTTTCGGTTGCCATCTTGTGCAATAGCTCACAATAATGTGCCTTTGTATTTTCCATATAAGAAAGTACTGTCTATTTGCACAATAGGTTTACAATACGGATACCCTTCAATGCACGACTTAAATGTCCAAAATAGTCGATGGAATATTCTCTTACCCTGGACCAGTCGATCACCGTGATATGCAGGTACCGTTTGCAATTCCACAATTGTACCAGGCACGAAATGTTGCATTGCACCTAACCATTTAGGTAGCTCATTGTACGATCTTTCCCAATCGCCAAATACTCGAACAATTGCCTTTTGCTTTGCTTTCCATGTTTTCTTGTAGGAGGTGATGTATCCATACCGGATTCGCATCTCAGCGATCAAAACTGAAACGGAAATCTCCGGATTTGCTTGGACCAATGACAAAATGCATGAACAGATCATGTTACAATCTAACTTGCAATGATCTTGTGAAATCCTCCCCGATGTGCAAGTATGAGGCCCTTCATATTTTCTAATCTCCCATACCTGTTTCTTCTTCATAAAAGTTTCCCTTATTCTCCAATTACACCCATTCCCATACATTACGCACTTGGCATAATATTTCGTCCGCTCAGATTCAATTACTCTGTAATCTACAGAGTTTTTGATGTTATAATGCTTGATAGCTGAAAGCACAACCTCTTTCGTTGGGAATTGTAACCCAACACACAGATCAACTGCAGATGGATCAAATGTCAGAGGCGTAGCTAATGTATGAGCATACTCAGGAAATTCTGGCACATGCATTGCCTCCAGATCTAGTGTATGCATATGGGATACAGCCTCATATGGGGGAAGATCTCCATGAGTGTTGATCTCAGCAGGGACGACGTCTGGGTCAAAATCACTATTGTCATCACTTGCGAATTCAGCATCCTCTTCCTGCTCACTAAATTCACCAACATCTTCACCATGGACTCCACGTGGACGAACAGGATCAACACCAGCTGGCTCATCTTCGAGGGTAGTAGGAATTAGGGTTTGTGAGACTAATGAAGTCTGAAAAGTTGTAGCTTGAGATAAGGGCACGACTTCTTCTGTGGGAACGTCGTATGTAGTGTGAACATAGAACGACCCAGAATCATAATCTTTTATGGGAAAGTTTTCTGTTGTGCGAACATTTGAAGGGCCACAATCATCGTCAATATCATCTATGTCAGCATATAACTCAAGTACACCAACATTTGCAAATGTCTAATGAGCAGAAAACATGCATCTAACATCATCATCATCTTCAAGTGGAAATGTTCTATATCGGACACATCCTTCACCAATAGAAAGAGGATGCCTATACTTAACCTCTGAAACTCTTTTTCTATTTCCAGCTTTAGTTTTTGTATGAATTTGCAGCTTCAGTTCCTCTAATGTGATGTCGTCTTCAACACGAAAACTTTTAGGACGTTCACAATCAAAGGTAGCACCTTCGTCAGTATTATGAATTTGGCCATTATAGTAGACCAATGCGATCACTCTATTGCTCATGTTGTGTAGCAATGAAACTAAGAAAGATGAGAATGTAGGTATTATCACTCCGCAAAAGAAATAAGAAATATAGAAGGATGAGAATGATGAGGTTTTAGCACTCAGGAAAAATCTGATTGAAAAACTGTTGTAGGGGGTATTGTAAACCTTCATAAGTATTATGAATTTATAATGGTTCATTATGTTGTACCAGATGACAAATCTCATCCTTTGTATAGGATGGAATCTGATTCTCATATTCTGCCTAGGACTATTTGACTGAAAAAATTATAACTTATTCAATGCAAAATCTGATTGATAAATCCCATCCTTTGTACTGGACTGTCCAATAATCCCATCTGTTGCAACCGTTTTTGGCCCGGGTCGGATCCGAACCCGACCCGGGCCTCCTGCTAGCCACCCAAAGCCCGTTTGGACCTGCTAACCAGCAGGCCCAACAGGGCCTGCTACCCAGCAGGCCCAATCTCAGCGGGCCCAAACCCACTACCAACCTAACCCTAGGCAACTAACCCTAACCTAACCCTAAAACCCTAGCCACCTGACAACCCCTCTGCCACCCTGACAACCCCTCCCACACGGCACACCCTGCCACACGCCACCAACCTACACGCCACCCCTACCAACACGCCACCCACGTATAACCCCATCATAAAAACCAAATATCTGGACCAAGGTAGAGGAGGGGGGGATTCGGAAATCCCGATTTTCTTTTCCTTTTTCGAAACAACCTCCAACAAAAAAACCCATACCCGAATCCCAAAAAAGGAGGCCTCAGCCAGATCAAGAGCCCCTCAGCCAGAGCCCAGGTCAGACCCCCCTTCTCCAAAAACCCCAGATCTGGGGTCCGAAACCCAGATCTGGACCCCTTTCGAAACAGTCCCGACCCCCCTTCCTCCGAAACCAAAAAATCCTGCAAAAGAAAAAACACCAAAAAAAAAAACCAAAACAGCCAAAACAAAACCATAGAAGGAAAAAAAAAGGAGGAAGAATCGAAGGGTCGAAACCCAGATCTAAGGGTTTCTGGTTTTAGAGAGAGAGAAAAAAAAAAAGAGGGAGGGAGAAAAAAAAATGAAAAAAAAAGAGGGGGCTATTTATAGCCCTCTGATGCGGGTCAAGGTGACCCGCGGGTCGAACCGGGGTCCGCGCGGGTCACCCGCTTATTTAAAAAAAATAAAAAATCTCGGCGTCAAAATGACGCCGTTTTGCCCAGGGTCCACGGGTCGACCCGGGGTCCGCGCGCCCGACCCGGGTTCAAAAAAAAAATTTGTGTGGCGCCGAAAGGGAACCGTTTTTATGGCGCCGAAACGGTGCCGTTTCAAGCAAGAGGGGTCCATGCGTGGACCCGGATCTGACCCGGGGTCCGCGCGGGTACCCCCTTAACCGAAGAAAAAAAAAGAGAACTGGGCCAGGATTAGACCTGGCCCAGCAGGCCAGGATCGGACTTGGCCCAGCAGGCCAGGCCTGATCCTGGGCCAACAAAAAAAAAGGGAGAAGAAAAGAAAAAAAAAGAAAAAAAAAGAAATTTAAAAATTAAAAAATAATAATAACTAAAATTATTTTTTTTAATTAAAAAAAAATATAAAAAAATTTAAAAAAGGAAAAATTTAAAAATAAAAAAATAATAATAATTAATAATGACAAAAAAAAAAGGAAAAAAATAAAAAATAAAAAATTCACGATTATCGGTTTCGACGTTTTGATTTTGTTTTTTTTTCATTTTTGAATTTTTCAGGTGGTCGAGAAAGAGCAAAGAATTTTGCGAAGATCAAGTCCGGCATTTTGAATTTCGGATTCTCTGACATTTTTCAGGTATGATTTTAATTTTCTTATTTATTGTCATTACTATTTTTGTTTATTTATTTTTGTTCAGTATTCGACGTATTTTTATTGTTTTGTTTCGGTTTTAAAAAATATAAAAATAATTTTTTTAATTTACACTTTAAAAAAAAAGATTTTTAATAAATGCGAATAACCGACGACGGAATTCGAAGGACGTCACGGTAGTGATTCCTACGATATCTTGAGGTGAGAGAATTTCGTTAAATATCACCACGAGTGGTGGGAGTATTTAGCGATATGCTCGATACAAAAATTAAAAAAAATGGAAATAATCAAAATAAAAAAAAAATTAATAAAGAAAGCGAATGTTTATGCGCTCGATATTTTGCCATGCTCGTGTTTTTAATATTATGATTTGCATGTTTAATTTTATAATTATGTGCTAAGTCGTGTGCATCCGAGACATAAATATTCGCATCATACGCATTTGAATAAAAAATTGATGTAAATTGCCGACGACGGAATTCGAAGGATATCACGGTTGTGATTCCTAAGATATCTCGAGGTGAGAAGATCTCGTTAAATACCACCGAGAGTGTCGGGAATATTTAATGAGTATTTTCGATAACAAATTTGTGTTCAATTTTGTTTTTCAAAATAACAATTATAATCCAAAAAAATTCAAAAATAATAAATATGTTTTTTAATAAAATAAAATAAAATAAAAGGAAAAGAGAATTAGTTTTAAATACCGATGTTAAATCCATTAAATCGAGATTTAAGATAACACGTGATTAAATGGTACCGTTTTTTAAACGGGCGTTGCGGGGGTGCTAATCCTTCCCCGCACGTAACCGACTCCCGAACCCAATTTTGTTTTTCACTCTGGTTCAAAACGCGGACTTCGAAATTGGTTTTACAAAATGTTTTAATTAATTTTAAAATATTTTACTAAAACCGGTTTTAATATGTGGCCAATCACACCTAGAAAAAAAAAATTGGTGGCGACTCCATTTTGTGTTTTCAAATTCGTCTTAGCGGTCGAAAAAACCGTTATGACACCATCCATTGCAGAAGGAATCCAATTTCAATATTTTCTACAGCATTTGATTGACTGAAAAATATCTGAAACCTATCCCTAGCTCTAAATCATCAGTCTCATCCCATTGCAGAAAGAATCCAATTCCAATATTTTCTGCAGCATTTGATTGACTGAAAAATAGCTGAAACCTATCCCTAGCTCTAAATCATCAGTCTCATCCATTGCAGAAAGAATCCAATTCCAATATTTTCTGCAGCATTTGATTGACTGAAAAATAGCTGAAACCTATCCCTAACTCTAAATCATCAGTCTCATCCATTGCAGAAAGAATCCAATTCCAATATTTTCTGCAGCATTTGATTAACTGAAAAATAGCTGAAACCTATCCCTAGCTCTAAATCATCAGTCTCATCCATTGCAGAAAGAATCCAATTCCAATATTTTCTACAGCATTTGATGGACTGAAAAATAGCTGAAACCTCTCCCAAACCCTAAATCATCAGTCTCATCCATTGCAGAAGGAATCCAATTCCAATATTTTCTGCAGCATTTGATGGACTGAAAATTAAAAAAGTATAAGAAATAAAATTTTTGATATAAAAATTTTATAAGAAATATAATGTTATTTTTAAAATTTTAATAAGCAATAAAATAGTATATTTTATAAATTTTTAATAATAAATTAAATTTTAGTTTTTATAATATTAAAAAAGTATAACAAATAAAATTTTTATATAAAAATTTAAGAAGAAATATTATTTTCTTTTTTTAATTTTAATAAGAAAAAAAAAGTTACCATATTTAAATTTAATAAGAAATTTAATTTTCTTTTTTAAATTTTAATAAGAAATAAAATTTTATTTTTATAAAATTTTAATAAGAAATATATTTTCATTTTTTATAAAATTTTAATAATAAATTAAATTACATTTTTAATATATATTTAAAAAAAATAAATAACCAAACCTAGAAAAAATTTTAATTTAATTTATAATTTTTAAAATTAAAAAACAAAACTTACAAATTTAAAAATAATTTTAAAATTTGTTTTTTAATTTAAGTAAAAAAAAAACAATTCATGAAGGGAAATCGCCACCCCCCATGGCGATTTTCCTTCATGGAATTTGCAAATTTTGCAAATTATATCAAGGAAAATCGCCATGGGGGGTGGCGATTTCCTTTGGTATAATTTGCAAAATTGGCAAAAAAACACCAAGGGAAATCGCCACCCCCCATGGCGATTTCCTTTGGTGTTTTTTGCCAAAATACAAATTTTAATCGCCATGGGAGATGGCGATTTCCTAGCTAGTATAAAAAGAAGCGGATTTTGGGAATTAATCCGAAATGAACGGTATTTTGGGATATAATTTTATTTTTGGTTATATTTGAATAAAAAAAACGTCAATTTTATACTCCCAATTTACAAATTTCGAAGGTTTTGCTCATGAGAAACCTAGGCCAGTGCAAGAGGAAGAGTTTTTTGGTAGGAACAGGTGGTTTTATACCTTTCATACAAGACCATTTAGCTTTAGTTATTTGAGCATGGTTTTGAAATTTGTTCTGAAAGCTGAGCCTGAGGTCCCAGGTTTCTTTTGAAATTTGGGTTTCAATTGAAGGGAATTTTTCTATGTTTGAGCATATATGTTTAAAAGGTGTGAGATTTCTTTGGTTTGCTCGGGGTGCGCCAATGCCAATGCCAATGCCACTATTCGGACATTTTCTCTACCTAACTACCTATCGCTGATAGCTGGTTATCCGGATTCTTCATTTTCTCTAAAGCATTTGTATCTGATATTTGTATCCGACACATATTCGGACATGTATATGGGATATAATCTTTCAAATATATGAAAAAAAAACTTTAAAAAATTAAACATACTCATGTCAGACATATATTCGTATCCGACACTCTTCCCGAGATCGAATAACATTGCCAGAGAGAAGAGAGAGGTTTTTGACACATCTTGTTATAACACAAATATAACCTCCAAAAATCAAATGTTTGCAATTTATTCCTTTCTTTCTATGCTTGAATAAATGGAGTGTGGATTTTTAAGTTTCAACCTTATTGTGCCTTGATTTTTGCCCTGGCTGTTATGCTTCCACCATGGGGGGTTGCATGATTGCTTCTTGCTATTATGTTCATTTTAGCAAAGAACGGAATAGTTGAAATAAAACTGTTCCAAATTTAAGCAGGAGTCTCCAGCAAGGTGACTGCTGTTTATATTGCAGGCTTCAACAAAAACTTCTCTTGAGGGTTAATAGGGGTTGGAAATTCTATAAAAAGCTGTTTGATGCTGCAACACACATGAAACAACTACCATAATTGACACAAGTAAATGGACAAGGCATGAATTTGAAAATCAGGCAAGCTCAAATGGATAATCTAATGCCATATCATCCAATCATTGGAGGAGAAATAAAACAACCAATGTTTACAAGGAAGCAATCAAAACATGAGCAAACAGAGGCCTAAAACCCACTTTAGAGCCCCATTTCCCAAAATGAGAAAAAGAAAGAAAGAAGTTCTTCAAGAAATCATTGTTACAGCTTCAGAATAGATAAATACCAATACTTAGTGGAAATCTCAAATCCAAAATGAATCAAAGAGGGTTGTTAATTCAACTATATCAACAACAAATAGGACATTGTATCAATCCATTTTCATTGCACTCACCACACCTCATCTTCTTCTGTTCCCCATCTAAAACTTTGCAGCTCCCATTACATTCATTACACATCACAAATCTCACCCCAGCACATCCTTTACACCCAGGAATCGCCTTGGGGATCCCATCAAACAAGGTTTCCAGTTTCCCTTCCTCTTCTAACTTCACAATCTCTTCAATTCCCCCAATCAAGCTTCCTTTAACAAATACTAGTGGAACTTTCACCTCTTTTGTGCCCGTTAGCTTCCTTAACTCTTCCTTAAACCCCGAATCCATCCATATATCACGCTCAAACATTTGGATATGGTAGGATTCGATAATGGATCTCACTGTGTTACATTCCTCAAAAGTTTTTCTAATCCCTCTCAATGTTGTGGTGTAAATCACAACTGCATTTTCTCCACCAGCAGGGGATTTTTTCTCGAAAACTTGAAGAATAGCCTTTGAGTCCTGAGATTTCTTCGATTTTCTGATTTCGGGTTCAGGCGAAATTATCCTCTTGATTTGTTCATCTTCTTCAGACAACTCTTTCTGGTACAAAGCAACAAGTTCTGGATCAAACAAGGGACTAAAAATCCTTTTACGCGACGAAAACCCCGAATCACGACCTTCAAACCCCTCACTTCTTGTACTTTTCACCGGATAACTCAACTTCAATACTGGCTTACACGAACTATCCGTAGAATTGTTCACTCTCAACATCGATTTCGGGCTAAAATCAGACTTCCCATTCCCATGACCAGCAGCCCCATTAACTCTTCCCTTGTTTTCTTTCCCACCACACTTCTTCACTTTCAATGGAGATCCTATCTGATTCAAGAACTTCAGTGGACTTCTGACATCTTTTTCCGCAACCCCTTTAACAAAAACACGCGATTTCGGACTTCTTTTAATAAAACTATCTTCATCAAGATCTTCCATGAGTTCCCAGGCATTGATTACCTCTGGCTCTTCACGTGGAGGCGATCTCTGAACTCTCTTGGTCTCTGAAACACCAACTTCTTCTTTTTGTTGAAGTTCATTGTTGTCGAGTTTAAGGACCCCGTAAGTGCTTGACTTGAGAGAAACCACGTGGTTGACGTAGTCGCCGCCATTGTTGAGAAGAATTTCTCGTTTGATCTCTTTCTTGACGAGTTTTGAAGAAACACAACCCATTTTTTCTGGGGAAGTTTTCTTTGTTTTTCAGTTGTTTGTTCTGTTTTGAAGGAAAGAGAGAGAGAGAGGGAGTTAACCAGTTAAGATTTGAATGGTAACCGTTGGTTGTCTGGGTACGGGCCCCAACGGTCGAGTTTTTTCGAATGTGGGATAATGGTCTGGATCATGGGAATTTTTTGTCGGAAGCCCCTGTAATTATGTGTTTTTGTAGTCCGTTTTCGCCTCTTATCTTTTTGTTATCTCTTTAATGACCCAAGATTGTTTGCTTCTGCATCCTTTTTGACTTAAAAGTTAAAACTCGTAATTTTGTACACGACACTTTTATTTAATGGGTTTTGCTAATCAGTGTCCTTAGGACATTCTTTAAGATTAATTAATAAATCATTTATAAAAAGAACATTCTATTAAATGCAATATTTGATAACTTTATTCATCATTTTCAATACATTGAATGAAGATATTACTATAAATAGTAACCTTAAAGAGTGTTCTTAGGGCACTTGTTAACAAAATTCTTATTTAATATATATATATATATTTAATGCATTGATAATGTATGAGATTCATACACTCTCAATAAATCATAATGAGACACTTCATTAATGAGCAAAACAAAAAATATAAAAAGATTTATAAATAAATATAAAAAAAAAATAAGACACCTCATTAATATTTATTTATAGGTCTTTCCTTTTTTTTCCATTAATGAGATGTCTCATTGTGATTCACTAACAGTGTATGAGTCTTATACACTATCAGTGCATTAAATACAAACTCTCTCTCTCTCTCTTTCTCTCTCTCTCTCTCTCTCTCTCTCTCTCTATATATATATATATATATATATATATATATATATATATATATATATATATAATACACTGTTAGTGAATTACAATTAGATTTGACAATTCGTGTATCCGTATTTTGGTCGTGTATTTTTTCGTGTCATAATCGTGTTTAAGGTGTTTTATATTTGTATAAATTTTGACGTGTTGATAATTTGTGTTATATAGATTTTGACATGTTCGTGTATTCGTGTCGTGTCCGTGTTTTTTTTTTGTGCCGTATTTTAGTTATTTTCTCCGTGTCGTGTCCAATATTTTTAGATCTAACTACAAGTAAAAAAAAAAATAATGAAGGGCTTATAAATAAATATTAATGAGATGTCTTGCTTCTTTCTATATCGATTTCTATATTTATCTATAAGCACTTCATTATTTTTTTGTTTTACTCATTAATGAGATGTCTTGTTGTGGTTCACTGACAGGGTATAAAACTTATACACGGTTAATGTATCAAATATAAACTCATAAAAATAATGTAATAAACATGACATGACACGTTTAAACACGATTAACACGAGACATTTAATACACGTAGCTATTTGTATTAAAATTTTAATACGTTTAATAATTTATATCATGTTAATGTTTACACAATCAACACACATACAAAAAAAAATATCATACGACACACATACATAAATTATCATATCACTTTCTCTTTGAATTTGTCACATATAATTCCACCAATTTCCTAGCCTTTTTTCATGCTTAATTAATCTTTTAAGATAGTCAACAAAATTTTGGTTATAAAGGAAAGATACTCGAAATAGTAGAATGATATATCCAAATCCAAAGGGAAAAATGGCAAAAAAAAAAGTAATTTATCAACATTTTACAAGTTGCATGATATTTTTGAACAATATATTATCTTGAAACTTCTATATAAAAATATTCTAATCAAAACAAAGTGTTTATCATGATCTAAGACTAAAAGAAATGTTTTTTCATTAAAAACTCAAAGAAAATCATTCATCAATTATATACTTTTAGATTTATATCCTTATTCTTTGTCAAAAAAAATCTAATACCATACCACAGTACACGTTTTCATTTTAATTTTTAATATTATTTTTTTGATTTAAAGGAGACCATAACTAAAAAATAAATGAAAAGATTATAGATGTTGGGATTCGAATTTCAAACTTGTTAAATATTATCTCTTAAAAATGACTGTATAAACCAACTGAACTAAACCCGAATTCAATTTTTAATATTGTTATTATACATTTGGCATTGATTCTAAGCACCAAATTTGTCATTGTAAATTTAGGAAATAAAAACCTTTTTACAATGAAAGTAGCATTATTAGGTTTTCAAAAAACCAAAACCAAATCCAAATTCAAAACCTACTCAAAATCACAATGAAGAAGGTCTGGACTAAATGGAATGAGTAATCTTTCTTTGGGTCTTTTTCAATGGTTCAACTTGTCCAATTGAACATGATTGTGGACACCAAAGTAGGCCCATGTCCAATAAATAGGCCCAAACTTTTAACTATCACACATTGTTTTGTTTTTTCTAGAGTTTGGTCCAAGTCCTAGGGAGGCCCACGACATAAAAAAATACCAAGCAAAAAACATTTTTAAAACCAATAAAAAAAGATTTAATATTATTAATTAATCTCTAATTAAACAAAGTAGTGGGCCAGAAAAAGATCATGGGGTCTCCACTATTCCACTATTCCACTTTTCCCACTCTTTCTTTTATTTGAATTTTGGCCAATGGGAATTGGGAAATCGTTTCCAATTTGATCTTCTAGAAAACTTTTAGCACTACATTCCTCGAAAATCGTAAATCATGGGAATTTTATATATGTATATATTTTACCGGAAGCAGTAATCTTTTCAATTTCATTTTTTTAATATTAAATTTTGATAACAATGAAACATTTATTCATATAAAGATGTTGTTACTTGTTAGCCGGTTCTTATTATCGTGTTTCATATTTAAATTTCCAAAATAACTTATAATTAATAAAAGGATTTTGTTAACGAGTATCCTAAGAACACTCTTTAATATTACTATATATAGTAATATTTTCATCAATGCATTGAAAATGATGAATAAAGTTATCAACTTTTGCATTTAATACAATGTTATTACTGTAAATAATATATTAACTAACCTTAAAAAATATCCTAACAGCATTCGTTAGCAAAATCCTTAATAAAAAAATAAAATATATGTCAATCTCTTTTTTTATATAAAATTAAAAAATGTATTGTCTGCATATCAATAATGAAGTTATGAAGATAAATTATCTCATAATTCACTATCAGTAAAATTTTTATACTACACAAATGAAATCAACAGGATGACACATACTTTTTATATATGTTAAAAAAAATGAGACATGTGTCAATCTCGTTATTTCTCTTATAAAGTTAAAAAAAATTATTAGCAGTATATCAAAAACGAACTCATAAAGAGAAATTAATTCATTCATTATCAGTGAAGTTTTTAGATTCTACAAGTGAAATTAACAAGATGATACATACCACTTAAAATATATTAAAAAATATAATTAAAAAATGAAGCATATCTCAATCTTTTAATTCTATTTATAAAATTAAAAAATTTTACTGTCTATCTATAAAAAAAAAAAAAGGAACTCTTAAATGAAATGTTATTCAATTTTGCTATTGCAAATTGTTCTTTCCTAATAGTCATCATGCTTCTTTAGACATAAAATTTTTTATTTATTCATAAAAAAAGTTATTATAAAATATTGGCAATGTTAAAGCGTGCATATTTTGGAACCAAAAAAAAAAAAAGAGTGCATATAAATAATTATTTAGGGGACAAGCTACATTTCCTTATCAACCAAAATTTGATTTTTACTGGAAATATATTAAAAGTAAAAGAAATAATATTTTTAATTATATTTTAAATTTAATAAAAATAATACATTAAATAAAATTTAACTAAGTAGTTCTAACTTCGAAGTACTCATTAGCCAGACCCAATATTTTGACTTGTTAGCCCCTTAGGCCTTGCCTTAACTATAGTATTGTAATACATAGAAGATTTTTGCTAGAAAAGTCTGATAATCTAGAAGCTTGAGGACGGCTGTTCGCTCAGATAAGGGCCCTTTGCCTTTTACATGGCGGCTTTGCTGCCTTTGTTTTGGCCTATGGTGTGGCGGAGCCCATAGAATCTTAGAAAGAACAGAAATAAAGGAGGGCATAGAAAATTAGGAAGGCATGTTTTGTTTTATGAAACAAATTAATTGGGTTTGACTGGTAACCCCATGTAGATTCATACAACTTTTATCTTATTACTTAATTGAGTGGAAAAAAGGAGATGGAAGAACATGAAATTTAATTAATTGGTTTATGTAATCACATTTAACAGATGACATTCATTTGATTTGAAATTTGAATTTCAATATCTGCAATCATTTTTTTTTATTCTTAGACTGTGATTTTTTTTTTTTTAATTTTAAAAGAGATGAAAGAATATAAAGATGCCAAAGGTAATTATAAAGAATTACTAATATTAGTTTCTTATAGTCAATTACACATGACTAAAAGAATTTTGATTTTAAGATTTTTCTGATGTGGATTCAACACAAGATTGTACCAAGGATAGTTCTTTAATTTTGTTTTGGTATACATATGAAGAAATCTAAGAGAGAGGATTTTTGCTTAAAATAGGGAGGTCAAATTAATTAGTTCATTCTTCCACGGCTATTATTTTATCCCTTTTAAAAAATGTTCATCATCTAGAGGTCAAGAATGCCCTTCTCAAATCTGTAAGAAAGAGAATTTTGGTTGATATTTAAAGGGCAAGGGCTAACTATGTCTATATGGGATGGGTACTTCTATTTGCAAAATTAATATTTTTAGTGTATAAGTGATTTAGGTTCTATTTTTATTGATGATTCTCTATTAATATATATATATATATATATGAAGAAGAAGAAGAATCCAGTTATTGTAATTTAATTTTATATATTTTCATATTTTTATACGATTTATATTCGTTTAATTCGATCGTTATATTTTATACCTTATTCATATAAATCGTACACATTAAATTTTAAATAAATTAAAAATATTTAATTATTTACTTGATATAAAAAAATTCAACCGTTAAATAAATATAAAAGACAACATCCTCGATTAATATGATATAGATATCGAATCGATTCGAAATTTTTCATGCACGAAAAGAGTGCAATTATATTGTTAAATTCAACTGTCGATTTATTAAAATATCAATCGTATACAAAATTACGAAAATATATAAAATTAATCAATTCTACGTAAGTATAAATTAATTCTCTTCATAATATATTGTATTTGAGATAGTCATAGATTAAATTTTGATCATTAAAAATTCAGAACTTTATCGAGACACTCATAGTTATTGATATATATATATATATATATATATATATATATATATATCTTGAATCCCTGATTTCAGAAAAGTATCAATTCATCGATTTTTTTTTTTTTCTTTTTAAGAAAAATAAAGAAGTGAGGGACACTAAAATATGAAGATGCATGTATCCTTTATTTCTATTTAATCTTTGGGGTTCCAAATATTGAACAGTTGTGATAGAAGCAGATGAGCAGAGATTTGTTAAGAGGCTGTTGTCTCTCTTGGCTGGCTCATACCTAATCAGCTCCAACTTTCCTCCTACCCCAACTATCTCATTACCTAACCAATCATCAGCTGCTTAATTTTTTTGCTTTAAACAAAGGATCAAAAGAAATCAAGTCGATCGATCAGCCATGGAAACTACACAAAAATGTACTAATGACAAATTAACCTTGGACCTAAGCTAAAAAGTGAAAAACAAAATCTTGTAATTACATGCATAAAACTATTAAATTATTATGAGTAACTAAAAAAAAAAAAAAGCATATTATATTAATCCCGATGGACGAGATTTAAAATTATTCCTTTCATTAATAAATACTTAATTTATGAAATGGAAGTTTTATTTAATTTTTAGAATGACTGTTGGAGAAACACTTTTTCTTCATTAGGTGATGAAGAAAGTTTACAAATCATATGAGTTGGTATCTCCACGTTCTTGATTTCATTATAAATATTAAATATAACATAGGCGGTTCTGTTAATTAAATACAATAATATATATTAAAAATGATTTCATCAATTGTCAGTAAAATTTTTAAATTTCATAAAAGAATTAATAATTTAAAAAATAAATGAAACATGTAACAATCTCTTAATTTTGCTTGTAAAGTAAAAAAAAAAACTCCACTATCTATATATCGAAGACTAACTCTATATATATGTATATGAATTTTGTTAACGAGTGTCTTTAAACATTTTTCAAAGTTAGTTAATATACTATTTATAATAATAATATTATATTAAATACAATAGTTGACAATTTTATTTATTATTTTTAATACATTAGACAAAAATATTATTATATATAATAATTTTAAAAAGTATTATTAAAATACTCGTTAACAAAATCTTATATTATATGATCTATGATATTATAATCATTGGATGATGATCAGATTAAAATAATTAAAATTTCACATAGATCGATGTGTCTGTAATCTTCAATTATTTTAATTGCAAATTTTAAAAATAATTAAGCTGGTGGCATATATATATATATATATATATATATATATATATATATTAACCGACTTAATTCATTGGAGGCACCAATAAGATCACAATTCGCAATTATTACGTCTTAATTCGGTGTTTAAAAGAATGAAAATTAGTGCATCCCAACATTTTGGTAGATATATGAAATTGAAAATGTATCAAATTATCAACGTGCAAAAAAACAAAAAAGTTTTGGATGTTATTAGATAGGGAAGAGTTAAATTTATTATTCATTGATTCTTATAAGCGTAAAATGAAATTTAACTTACGTTTATAAAGATTTATTATAGCAAAATTTTTTAGAGTTAATTATTTTAATAAATATTACTTTTGCATATACATTTTCTTTTATTCCTCATATTATAAAACGTTGATTCAAGTGTAAGACTCAAACAAAAAAGAATCATGATTAATGTGTAAAATTTGATATCGTAGCTTTGCTTCGGCTAAACTGTTATATATATATATATATATAATGGCTTTGGTTAAACTTTGGTAATTTAAGTAAAGTAATTCATAATATTTTTGCATAACAACCATTTGTATAACTATTATTTTAATACTATTCAATATTTAATTTTATTATTACATTACATCCTAATTATTTTAATTATATTTATAATTAATTATGAATATAATCCAATAATAGTTTGAATAATTTTTTTGGCCAAAGTTATTAATCTAATTAAATTAATTTATTTTAGAATTTCACTCAAATTTCAAATTAATAAATATATTTAATCTACTCTAAGTTTGATACATTAAAATTCTTAAAAAAAATTAAACCAAAAGAACTATGAGACAACGAATAAGGAAATCAAGAATTGATATTTCGACTTTTTTTTTTTAATTTGATTTTATTTCAAAATTTATAAAATATTATTATATCTTAAAATATTATTATATTTTAAGATATTATATCTTAAAATATCAATTCTTAAAATATTATTATAATTTTTTAAAATATTATTATATCTTATAAAACTATAGTTGATTAGTTTGTCCTGTGCATATAACACTGGTTGAAACTAGCGATTGTAAAACAAAAAGAAAGACAAAAAAGTTTTTTAAAAAAGAAGTTCACTATTCCATTAATAATTTATATGAATTTTTTTGGATGATTATTATTTTTCTAGTAAAAAAAATAGCAACTTGAGAATAAAATTTAAAATTAAAAATATTGAGAATCGAATTTTAAATTTATTAAATATTATTTTTTTTAAAAATAATTATATGAATTATTTTAATTAAATTTTTAATTTACTTTTTAGATGATTATGAATGTATAGAATAAGCACAAACATTGATGGAAAATATATTTTGTCTATATTTACGTACATTCTTAAATGCAATAAACATCAAGCAATCAAATCCAAATAGGAGTCCTTTTTTGCGTCATGGATGAAGTCTATTAGTAACTCGAATTGGAAAGAAACAATTTTGTGGGTTTTTTTAATATAAATAAATATTTATAATCTATAGTAGTGTTTCGAGGCTCCAGTTGAGTGACATGCGTTGTTTACCGTAAATAATATTTAATATAACACGAATATAATAAAAAAATAATTATAATATAAAAAAATATAAATATGATATGAATATATAAATATATTAAAATTTATATATTATAAATTATTAATATATCAAATTTTATATAAATATAAAACACTTTAAATATGATTATAACATAAAAAATAAATAAACATAATATTAATACACAAATTATCAGATTAGTTTAACGGTAGATTTTTCATTTTTTTTTTTAAATTTTAATAGAAGAGAGTTTTTCTTTGAAAAAAAAAAAACATGAGAGAGAAATAAAGAGTGATTGCTGTGGTCGCCGTCTGTAAAGCCAAAGCAGGCGTTTCAACGCATACGATAGCAACTACGACAAGAAAATAATACAAAAAACTGTAAAAACAATAATGAACAATAGAAAAAGTAAACAAAAATAAAAAAAAAAAACACCCAAAAAATTCCAAAATTCAGATTCAATTTTTTTTTAAGGTTCAAAATTTTTTTCAATAAAATTATGTCTTCCGAACATAGAACCAAGCAAAATACCCACAAAATCAAAACAAAATAAGATTTTAAACATTCAACCTAAAATCAATTGATAATAGATGAAAATGTCTAACTTAATATAAGATTACAGACAATTCAAGATTTAGTCGATGTAAGATAATACCATTTTAACAGACCCAATCACGTGTAGACGAAAATATAAAAGCTTATCATGTGACAAACTCGAAAGGAGTAATGTGTAGGAACAACATAACAAAACTTTGATTCTGATACCATGTTAAGCATTCAACCTAAAACCAATTTACAATAGGTGGAGAAACCCAACTTGAATATAAGATCACAAGCAATTTAAGATTTAACTGATATGAGATAACATCACTTTAACATAAGAGTTTAACTAGCAATTGAACAAGAAAAAAAGAAGACTTCTACATCCAAAAAATAATAAATAAAATGACAAATAATAATAATTTTTATCAAAATAATCATAAATATATTAAAAATAATAAAAACAATTATGAAAAATAATCCAGATGTAGTGGGCTCTGATTCTAGTATTTAAAAAAATCGATTTCCTTAACCATATTAATTATTTATTCTGCATGCTAGCTAAGTTTCTAAGTTATTGATCCGTTAATTAGGTTCAGTTCAACAGCACATATGGCTTAGAGATGACAAGATTCGATCCGCTTAATAGATTTCGTATCGATTCATTTCGAATCGGAAGATTTTTTTTAAAAAAAAATAGAGGCAGTGTGAAACAGGACGATTTTGGTAAATATTTGCTCTTCCCCATCTCGTCTTTTTATATATCCTTTTTATATTCTTGATTTACATAAAATATATATACTAATATCTTTTATATATATATATATGTATATGTACGTTATATATACTAAAGAATTATATGTACTAAAATTATGTTTATGAATAAATTATAATATTTTTTACAATATTAAATTAAAAATAATTAATAAAAAAGTGAGATGAAACAGTGGAATAGCTATGGATGTCATCGACATCCATGAAGGTGGAGGCTTTCAATATTCATGCAAGAGTGAGACGGAGGTGGATAATACAATCCTCATACCCATCCTGTTCCATTGGCATTTCTAATATGATCAAACCAGATATCACAATTCATAGTCAATTCAGCTGAAGCATCCTATCAACCAAACCAAACTAATAAAAATTAGCTTGATCATATTCAATTACTCATAGTATTTTGTTGTATCTTTTCGTAAGGCAACTAATCTTCAATTGTAGATATGTTAAAACATTCAATCGATCCCAAACAAATCTTCAAATACTTTTTAGCATTGAGCCGGTTATTTAATGCCGTTAGAACTTCATACAAACATTTGGTTCAATGATTTTCCTAAGGAATGTTTTAAGTATATTTTTTTAAATTATTATATATAGTAATATTTTCGTCTAGTGCATTAAAAATGATAAATAAAATTGTCAATTACTGCATTTGAAACAATGTAATTACTATAAATAATATATTAACTAATTTACAAAGTAACTTAAAGATATTCGTTAACAAAACCTTCGGTTCATGAATAGATATATGTAATTCATATTAAAAAATTAAAATTTATGATTAAAAGATAAGTTCTAATCCTTCTTTTCTCAAATTAGAAATATTAACATTACATATTTAATTCTAATAAGAGAATAATTATATCACACAAATTGATAAAAAATTAGATAATTACCAAAATTAATGTGCTTGTGATCTCAAAATTCTAATTTCTTTTTAATGAAGTCTTTGACTTTGGCCTTATATCAATTTCTATATTACGTATGTAGGTAAATTTATTAAATTATGGATTTAGTTACTTGTATAAGTTGCTCCTAATGTTAATTTGTCTATGTGATTTTTGTAGAAGCTGATAGTTTTGGTAACTACAAGTTATCTTTTCATTCATCAATGAGTTCAATATATATACATATGTAGAGTTGCCTAAAGAATTTGAGTTGTTACAATTTTGAATTTAAACAGTGGATATTTACATTACTGTTAGCTAACTGTTTGGTTCCTGATTTGGTGTGATTATGTTGATAGAGTTGGATTGATTTTTGTGGATGCAGGTGAGTTGATCTTATGCTTTGACAGTTTTTGGTAGATCTTGAGTGATCTTCCTTTACATGCCCCCGCAAGATTGTGGAGCCATCAGCTACACCATTCTTGGTTTATAGAAATAGAAATCTCTGTCTGGTGAGTGGTTTTGTAAGGCCATTAGCAAGTTGATTAGTGGTGGACATATAGGACACCTTGAATTGACCCGATTGAACATGTTGTCGTACAAAATGGTAGTCAAGTGCTAGATGTTTCATGCGAGTGTGAAAAACAGGGTTTGTTGTGAGATATGCTCCAATGTTGTCTGAGTAAAGAGTTGGGGTGCTTCTTGGTGATATATGCAGTTCAGTCAAGAGATTTTTTTATCCAGATGAGCTATGTTGTTGTGTTTGCAATAGCTCTGTACTCTGCTTCAGTTGAAGACCTGGCCACTGTCCGTTGATTTGTGGACTTCCAGGAGATTGGATTGCCACCAAAGTAGATAATATAACCTGTTGTAGATGATCTGTCATCCAGGTTTCCAGCCCAATCTGAATCATTAAAGGTAGAGATATGCATATTGGAGGGTTTCTGGAGGAACAAACCATGGTAAAGAGTTCCTTTTAGATATTGTAACACCCTTTTGAGAGATGCCCAATGTATCTGATTGGGAGAATGCATATATTGAGACAGCTTGTTTATGGAATGAGCAACATTAGGTCTGGCAAGTGATAGATATTGAAATGACCCAACAAGTCGTCTGTATGCAGTTGCATTTGCAGGTCCTGATCCATCTTTGATTTGAAGCTCTGTAGTTAAAGCAAGTGGTGTAGTGGTAGCTTTGGCATTGTCCATATCAAATTTCTGAAGCTTAAAAGCCAACTATCCTTACATTTTTTTTTTGAGCCTAATATAAAGAATAATTGTATTATTATTATTTTTTTTTTGTACAAAAGAGGTCGTAATCTAAAGATAAGGGAAAATGTTGCATATGTTGAGATTCGAAACCCAAACCTACTAGATGTCAACTTTTAAGGATGACTGCATGAATCAACTCATCTAAGCTTCGGGTTCAATTGTATTATTATATGATTAAGAGAAATTATCTCATCAAATCTTTAGATTCCACAAGTGGAGTAACAAAATGAAACATATTTTTTAAGATATATTTAAAAAATAAAATATATGATAATTTTTTAATAAATTAATTTTAATTACGTTTTTTGAGTTAAAGAACTCTACTATTAATATATAAAAAATAAACGCATATGATGAAGAGAAATTACTTGATCCATTGTCAGTGGAATTCTCTACAAGCGAAATTATCAGGATGATACATATCCCTTAAAATATATTAAAAAAAAGACATGTGATAAATTTTTAATCAAATTAAAATTTCATAACCAATATATAAAACGAACTATATTATTAATGCGATTGCACTTTTATTTTTACAAAAAAACAAGAACAAGAAAAATATCGGAACCCCAATTTCCTTGTTGCTACAAATAAAATAGTACAAAATCAACTTTTTGTACTTTTTCCTTGGAATTTCATTTTTATTCAACTCAAAAAATACAAATAATATATAAAAAAAGAAAAACTAAAAAACCCACCACCAAAGAAAGAAAGAGAGCAAGCAAAGCAAGCAAGCACTAGTCAACAACGTTGAAAATCTCCCTCCAAAAATCAATTTCTCTCTGTATCAATTTTCTACAATAAAAAAACTTCTTTCTTTTATATAAATCTTCTCAAATCTACCTTCCTCTCTCAAACTTTCTCTCTTTTTCTCTACGTTTAAGTGTGTTTTATTTTCTTTCTTTGTTCGTACAATGCCACAGGGCAATTTAGAAACCCTTGTTTCTGCCTGCGCCGGCGGCTCTTGCGACAACAAAATCGTCTGCGAGACTTTAGCAACCACCGAAGGCGACCTCGACGACCACCTCCACACTGCGGAGAAATCTGTCCAAGAATCGGATTTCCCGCCGGAATCTTTCTGGTTATCCAAAGACGCCGAGCTTGACTGGTTCGATCGCAACGCTTTTTACGAAAGGAAAGAGTCGCATAAAGGAAACTCAGTTTCCAACTCTACCAATCTTAATCCTAATCTGAACTCAGACTCAAATTCTCAACGCTTTTCTTTGAGAAAGTATAAAGCTTCGATCATCGGATTACCGAAACCGCAGAAATCTTGCTTTGTTGAAACGAAGAAAAGGAAGAATACTAAGCCTGGAAACACTAGATTGTTTCCTAAACGGTCAGGCTCCGTTAAATCGGATCCGCCAGTTGTTGAACCTTCTTCGCCTAAAGTTTCTTGTATGGGAAGAGTGAAATCGAAGCGAGACCGGAATCGCCAACTAAAAAAGAACAGCCAAAAATCCGCCGAAGTCGAAACAGTTAAAGAGAAAACGAGAAAAAGAAGCGGTTTCTTTTCGAGTTTTTGTACTATTTTTCGGTCCAATGGCAAAGCACGTGAACCACACGCTCTTCCAGTGGAGCCATCGCCCCCGAGGAACAGCGACATTAGGTATCGTTTGCCGCCAGATGATCGTGACGCAATATCGATGGAGCCTGAAATTTCGGAGAGTGCGCCGGTTGTTGAGCCGGTCAGTCTAGGTGTAATGAAGCGGTTCGCGTCTGGTAGGAGATCGGAGCCGTTAATCTAAACCGTGTGGGAAAAGGCTTTGTTAGTGGTGGGCCATAGGCCATAGCTAAGGCGTGGGTTGGTCTACGGTCGTGGTAAAATTTCCTTCGTGGTGACGTGGCATGATGATTAACGGTTTGGAAAGGTTAAAAAAAAGCTCAATTTTCCAATTTTCCCTTTTCTTTTTTTTTTTTTTTAATTTTGATTTGGCTTTACTTGATAAGGGTTTGTAGATATGAATGATTTTGGAGTGTGCACAGTTTGTAAATTTTTTTTAGAAAATGTAAGATTGATATTACTTTTTATGATTTTTTCGATCATTTATCATAACATTTAAACATGATTATCTAAGAAAAAATGATTTAAAATATGAAATAACAGAAAATGTAAATTGAATATACTATACTATTAATTGAACTTTATAAGAATTGAAAAGTACATTTCTGATGAAAAGAGAGCATGGATTTAGGGAATTTATGAAAGCCTCTTCGATTTCAAAAGCTGGATTGTTGCCCTTTTTTCAAGCCGGAAATTTCAGGAAAAAGAATATTTTTAGATCAAATTCAGTGCAAAATTTGATAAGAAGTAACAAGAAAAAAGCAATTTTCTTTGTCTACCGTCTAAAAGAGAAAATTCTGATGCAGGCTCAACACTTTGTAAAATACATTGATGTTTTCAACCAGTAAAAGTACAAGAATAGTTTCCCCAACCCTTTTTGCACCCAATTTCACTGATATTAATGATACAAGTTTTAATCAATAAGCTCATCATACAGCTCAATTGTTCGACCATTCAATGGCTGACAAGGCCTTGCATTGTTCTTGCAATCTGGTCTCAGTGGAGTTTCCAGAGCGGCTATCTGCTCTTTCGAAATCGTTCTCACCTGCAGATTTTTTTAAAAATTTTCTTAGCCATTTTTATATACCTTTGGAGCTTTTGTGTAGGAAAAAAAAAAAAATACCTTTCCAAGGATGGTCCAAATGACATTCTCCGAGCATGGAGGAGTGGTAAGAGAACCAACATATCTGTAATACTTGCGGCTACCTCGTTTCAATTGCTTGGTATTCAAGGTACCAAGTGGAATTTCAGCTACTTCATCTGCTTTACATTTCTCCTTAGCCAAATTATTCAAGCCATTCATAATCTGAAACCATAAATTTAAAAAAAATTAGATTTAATATCCCATTTTTTCTTGTTTGAGTTCCAACTTCCAAGTCATGCTTTGCTTGAAGATTTAATTATTCTTAAAAAGAAAATAAAAAATTCAGAAGCAGCTCAGTCCTTTGCTTGAAGATTTGTAGCTTACAACTAGACACTAATGAAGAACAGAACCGTTATTTTTTCTTGAGGTTGTAAGAGTTCTCCTCGAAAAGACTATTAGAATTTTGTTTTGTTTGTTTTGTTTTTTTTTTTTTTGGGGGGGGGTATTTGAGGTTGTTAGTAATTGAACTCTCGTGACTAAATCCAAGGTGATGGAACTTTACCTTATAGATAAATGGATCGGTATTATTTTGTCGGTAAAGTATTCCTACAACTGCAATGCTATTATCTGCTGCCTGGTGGACCAAATGAAGCTCAGCGGCAAATCTGTAGCAATGAAAGTGTCAATGTAATTCAATTTCACTGCTTTAAGTTAAAAAGTATTCATGGTCTGGTCGAGTTTAAGTACGATATTAATATCATATTTGTTTGTCTAAATTTGACTCGATTCAATAATTTGGATCTCATATTCTGCTCAAACTTTTTTATATTTGTAAATGGATAGTCCAGATCTATTCAAACCGGTTCATATCATTTTTTATAAAAATAAAAAAAATATATGTTATTTTTTATTTAATGTTAGTAGTTTTATTTTCCTTTTATTAAAATTTAAAACATAGATATCTTAACATATTTTCTAATATTTACATTATAATATTATATATATTTAATATTTATATAAATTACATAATATAATATAAATATAATATAATATATAGTTAAAAAATGGATTAGACTGTTTGGGTTCGCGGGCCTTGAATGTTAGAGTTAAGACTCGATTCGTTTTTTAAATGTGTTTTATTTTTTTGTCCAAATTCATTTTTCAAGTTTAATATTTTTGTTCAAATCATCTCAAATATCGAACGGACTTTCGGATTGAAACAAATAACCTGATCCATGAATATATCTACTTGAAATTCAATCTAGTGGTAAAAAGGGGTAAGAATTCGAGTAAAGATCTTAAATTCTAATTATGATATTATTAATACCAATAGAAAATAATAATGGCAGTGTTTGGAGTAGACTGGAGAAAATGTTCACTTGTCCAAATGAAAACACATGATTCAAGTGGAAGACTGGAAGGGGTCAAAATAAGAATAAAACAAAGTACAAACTAATCAAAGTATCAAACCAGTTGTTGAAGTTGATTAGATTGGTTCTATTTCATTAAAATTAGTTTTAAATTATTTTTAAAACCTTAAGAATTAAATTTCTAACTTCATAAGAAAACTTAAATCTCTTATTAACAAAAAAAACTAAACATAAATATTACTATGTAATCTGATTAAACTGATGATTGAACCAATTTTATTGAGGGTCCAGAGGGAGTGATTTGCATAAGCTAGGCCCTTCCTTCTTGGGTATGAAAGTGAATTTGCCTCCATAATACAGCAACTTGAGGCCCAGAATAAAATTGGACCCAACCCCAATACATAATATTCATAGAGAGAGAAAGAAAGTGCATACTGTTCTCCATTAATTTGGTGCTCTGAAGGTAAATGCCAGTGCATTTGCTCAAGTGCGTATTTTTTGCCATTTATGGATACCTCTCCAGCATATTCCTCGAAACGCAACTGCAATCAGAAAATTCATGAAAACCAGCAAATTAAATTAGCATTTATATACTCAAATGGATGTGTATTGTTATAACAATGCGAAAGCAACCAACCCCAACATTGAAGCCATTGTTAACGAGGGTAGAGTTTGCAGGTTTATAATTCCTGGTTAAAGGTTTCAATGATTTGTTGTGGACAGTCAAATTCTTCTGAATGTTTATAGGAGACTGCTGTTTCCCCGATGAGCATGTTGAGAATGTTGGATCCAAATTTCCCCACTTGTCAGGGCCATTATTGCCGGAATATCCGAACTCGGTTGAACTAAGCTCTGATAAAAGCAAACACCAAAGAAGAAGAATCAAGAACTGAGTCAGGGGAAAACATAGATCATTTCGAAATGACTTAGCAAAAAAACATGATCATACCTTCAGTAGCAGAAGCAATGCCAAGGAGCAAAGTAAGCGTGAAGATGGAGAAGGAGATTTGAGCGGCCATTAATAACATGATGCCAATCTTAAAACTTCACAAGCCTTCTTCACCTTGACAAAGAGGGAAAAACTGAGAAAAGCCTATACTATCCCATGTTTTATTGATCAAGTTGTGGCTATGGGTTCTGGTTGCCACTTCAATATTGCTGTTATTTTTCAGACAGTTTCTCTGCTAAATATAGCAGAGGTTTCTCGAGAGTTTTGGGGAACCTTGCATTTTTCGTATGTCATTATCTATTAATATATGTAGTGAGTGTTAATATCCGATTGTCATGTTCTGTTAAAAAAAACTGAAGTCAAACCTTAAATTATTACATAGTTGAATCTTATCTGTTATCAACTTTGCAGAGCTAAGCCAGCAAACAATGGTGATTAGATTTAGAGGTAAGAGTCCTTAACTAAATTCTATAAGTTGGGGAGAGAAATAATGTATGGGATAAAAAGAAACAATTAAAAAGAACACGAGTTTAATCTAGTTGGTTCATACAGTTACCTTTAAAAGGTGACATCCAGTAGATCTGATATTCAAATATCAGCATTTGCAACCTCTTTTCTTACGCCATGCTGCAACTTCCTTTATAAAAAAAATAATTAAAAAGGTAAAATATTTTCCTGGTTCAAAACAACCAATGCCCCATGGAATATGTGCATGGGGTTTAAAGTTAGGCCCTGTGACATTTGAAAGCAGAATCAGAGCAACTTTTAGTATTTTTGGGCTTTGAAAATGACCTTAAGGAATAATTATTTGTTTGGTCATATGTTAAGCAGAAGATAGATTGAACCAAATATATTAGGCCTTTGAATATTGATTCATTCCTGACCATTTCTTTTAGAAGACAAAACAGCTCTGAAGAAAGTAAAATGGAAAAAGAGAAATTCCCGCTATTGAATTGGTGCAGTGCAGGAAGCAGAAAGGTTGACATCTATTCTGACCACAAATCTAATGATTTTTATTGATATGATATTGGTAATTTTTTTATAACCTTTAATATAATATTAATAACTTTTAATATAATATTGATAATCATTGATATAATTTTAATAATTTTTTATATATTTTGATAACTTTTGAGATAATTTTAATAATTGTTGATATAATTTTGTAATAATTTTAATAACATTTGTAATAATTTTGATATCATTTGATATAATTTTATAATAAAAAAAAAAATTATCTAATATATAAATTTACTAAATAAAAAATGTTTAATAGAGAATTATATATATATTAAAATAAATAATATTAATTTATTATATCATTCACGTGTGCAAAAAAACGTGTAGTACTAACTAGTACAAATAAAGCACAAACCTCAAGAACCAAACTAGGGTGAAAAAGGTGAGGGATAAGCAAGAAGCTGTGGATCAGAGGAAAGAAATAGTATCTAACCCTGTAGGGGAACTGCTGCTTTCCACCTAAAGGTTAAGGTGTTCATGGTCGGGCCGGGTTCATATATGGTATCAACATTATATTTGTTTATTCAAATCGGCTTAACTCGAAATATGGGCCTCAAATTTTATCCAAATCCGTCCATATTTGTAAATGGATAGCCTAAACCTGTTTAGGCCCGCCCATATTATTTTTTTTATAAGAATATATATTTTTATTATTTAATTTTTAGTAATTTTATATTTTTTTTTATTAATTTCTTAAACATGGATAATTTAACATATTTTTTTAATATTTACAGTATAATATTATATATATTTAATTTTTATATGACATAAATTACATTATATATAAATATAAATAATATTTAATTAAAAAATGGGTCGGGCCAGGTCCGGGCCTTGAATGTTGGAGCCAAAGCCCGGCCCATATTTTAAACGGATTTACTTTTTTTTCAAGCCCATTTTTTGGACTTAATATTATTGTCCAAACCTTTCCAAATATGAATGAGCTTTTGAGTTTGAGTGGGTAGCCCGACCCTTTAACCCATCTGAGCAAACCGTTGGAGGGAAATTTGGACCATTTTTGGGGCAAGGAGAAAACAGAACATCAAGATCCAAAACTGCAACAATTTCCCTAACCTGTGTATGATTAAAATGCCAGTCTAAAACATGAAGAAGTTCGTGGATTATATATGATTTTAGTCAGATGTCAGAGGAAAACATTGAAGTTCCTTAGTGACTCTAGTTCCAATTAATGATTTATTAGGCAAATATTAGAAATGTAACTCAATAGAGGTCCCTCTTTGGGGAAGTATAGCTATCACCAATTAGAACCGCAAATGCTATGCATCAAGAGCTAAATAATCTGGCCTGTGATCCTCCTGTCATGTTAAGTGGGTCTATTCAATCAAATTTCAGAGTAAAACCTTATCCAGGAGTTACATTGAAGTTGGTATTTCCACGAACAAGGCAATCTGGTCATGTCTAGGTAGTGTAAGATATTGTCCAATTAGCACAATAGACTTCTCTTAAGTTTAAGTACTATAGTCCCTTTACTGTAGTGAAAAGAGTAATTTAGTCCTTATACTGTAAAAATGAGTAATTTAATCACTCTACAATTGAAATAGGTGCAAATAAGTAAAATTGATAACGATGTTAATGAAAAACTGTTAAAATGCTGACGTGGACTCGTAAAATCTAACAAACTTAGATAAATTCCAAGTCATATTTTATTCAAAGTCATTAATTCTGTTAAATTTTACGAGTCTGCGTCAGCATTTTAACGGTTTTTCGTTAATATCGTTATCAATTTTACTTATTTACACCTATTTCAATTGTACAGGGACTAAATTACTCACTTTTATAGTACAGTGACCAAATTACTCTTTTCACTACAGTACAAGGACTATGTGGGTACTTAAACCGTTTCTCTTCATTTTGAGTACCCTTTATTCTCATGAAAATTTGAGTACACCCTTCAAACTCATATATCTCAATAGGCTTCTCTGGACGAGGGCCTATCTTTGATGTCTCTTTCAACTTAGATCAACATTTAACTGTGAAATTTGACACTAAATAAAGACTCAACTATGAAATAAATGCTTTGCTTACACTTTTTTTTTTACCGGAATCTAGACTTGCACAAGCCCTTTTGACAAAATGATGCAGAGTTAAGGACTTTAATGTAGAGTTATTAATTATATGAGATAAATGATGGATTACAATACCTTTTCCTTACATCCCCATGCCATCTTTCAGTACATGATAGCCAGCGTTTACAGAGAATTACACATCCTCTAAGCTTGGCCATATAAGTCTGTCTCTTCCCCCTTCTTGACACACTGATATAGCAGAAATAGCTCGCGCTTCTTCTGAACAAATCTTCCTCTTAATGGTATCCAACTTCCACTTCCAGCACCCCTTTTCCTTATCCATAATTTCTGAAACTTTCTTTGGCAGTTCCATCTCCTTTATTTCCTCTTCATTTGGTGGAGAAAGTATCACTCCAGGAATCCATTTATCCAGCCAAATATTCACATTATCTACTCCCATTAGCTGCCACCTTATATTGTCTTTCAAAACATCCCTTCCTTCTAACAAGCTTGCCCACAACCATGAACCTCTAGATCCTTCATTTGCCTCCAATAAGGGACATTTTGGGAAGTATATTCCTTTAAGTATTCTAGCCCAAAATGCATCAGGATTTTAATATTAGTTGCAAAACATGTTAAAGTCAACAACTCCTCTAGAATTCTCTCATCTAGAATTCTCTCCAAACTTTATTATTTCTCTAGGTTTTTCTAAAATTTTCTTAAGTCTTCTTTCTAGAGTTCTCTCTAGATTTTTTATTGTTCTTTCTCTAGAATATTAAACCAACACACTAGAACATTCTAGGTTGGTTTTAGTAACCAACATAGAAAGCTATAAATAGGGTGGGATGTAAGTTGTTAGATGAAGTGTGGTGTGTGAAGAGAAGTGAGTAGAGAGAAAAAGGAAGAAAAAGATATGAGTGAAGTTGTGAGTGCATATTAAAGAGTGTGTCTAGTGTATATTTGGTTTTTTTTTTTTTTCATATTAATAAAAGAGTTGTTTTTCGGAAGTTACTGTAGCATCCCGAGATAAAGTTACTGTAGCGTCCCGAGAAAGTTACTGTAGCAAATCGGTACTGTAGCACAAAACTACAATCGGTACCGAGAGTCAGAAATCAACAATTTGGTATCAGAGCCAGACAATCCTGAGGACCAGATTATCAGAGCTAGACAATCCTGAGGACCGGAGTATCAGAGTTGGACGATCTTGAGGACCAGAGTATCAGAGTTGGACGACCAGAACGGGACGATCCAGAGGACCAGCGTAAAGAGCGGTATGATCCAGAGGATTGGAATATCAGATCAGGATGGTCAGGGATCGTAGTATGCTCATCGGAGAAAAGACAAGAAACCAGAAGTTTCTTGAAATCAGATGATCGAGAATTGTAATAGATCGAGTCGCGGAAAGGGCTATCTGAAGTAGTGTGAGAGCCATCACGAGAACAGGTGAAAAGGGCTACCTACTTGGAGTAGAGTGAGAGCCGTCACAAGAAGAAGTGAAAAGGGCTACCTACTATCAGAGTGAAAGCCACCGCGAGAAGACAGAGCTAGACGGTCAGGGACCGGAGTACGCATATCGGAGAAAGACAGTCTGGGACTGTGAAGATTATTGGTCTGGGACCAAGACAATCAGGGATCGTAGTTCGTGAGGATATAGAGACTGACAGAATACAACCTTGAGAAAAGTGAGGCACTCTCAAGTCAGAATGGAAGATTTTTCAAGTCCAATTGGTAAGCTCGAGAAGCTCAATAACAGCAATTATAATACGTGGAGTATTCGCATGCAATATTACATGCTCGGGCAAGATTTATGGGATATTGTTAACGGTGAAGCTTCAACACCACCAACTGATGCCGGAGAACTAAGAAAATGGAAGATCAAAGCCGGTAAGGCCATGTACGTGTTATCAGTCACCATTGAGGATGGTTTATTACAACGCATCAAGGATGCAAAGACACCGAAGGAAGCCTGGGACACACTCACAATGCTGTTCGCGAGGAAAAATGATGTTAGGCTCCAACAATTGGAGAATGAACTCCTGTCAATCTCGCAGCAAAATATGTCGGTAAGCGAATATTTTTCTAAAGTTAAAACTCTTTGTGATGAAATTTCAAAATTAGATCCAGAAAATGCCATTATCGAAACGAGGATGAGAAGAATTATCATCCATGGCTTGCGACCTGAATACAACGGGATTGTTACTGCAACTCGTGGATGGAGCAAAGAACCAACTTTAACTGAGTTGGAAAATATCCTTGCAAATCAAGAGGCTTTAGATAACCAAATGTCTAAAGTCGTGATAAAAGATTATGAGAAAGCCCTCTTTAGCAATAGAAGAGGTAAAATTGCTATGAGGCAAGGAATAAAAGACATTGAAGTTCAAAACAAACAAGAAGCTTGGCAACGGAGGAGCTTTCAGCGAGGGGGAGCTCAAACTGTTCGAGATAGAGACGATAACGAAAATGTGAGGTCTCATCGTCGAAACGTTCAGTGTTTCAATTGTGGCAAGATTGGTCACTATGCTCGAGATTGTCGATATAGACAAGTGCAAAGCTATGCAACAGTGTTCTCACGACAGGAGAATAACTATGAAGAAGAATGGGATTTTGAAACTGCATTTACTATTGAAGAATGCGAAAAACTCGTAGCTACTTGCACCACCGAGTTAGAAGAAAATGTTTATGATGACATGGAAGAAGAAATTGATTTTGATAATATTCAACCAAGAAATGAGGTAACAGAAGAACCGTCAAAGGAAGGAAACGAGTCAATAGTTCAGTCACCAGAAAAGACTTTCGAGGAGGAAAGACTGTTTCAAGAAGTCGAGAAGAAGCTTGAAGATGATGTCAACATTGAGAAAGATGACAACGAGGTCATCGACATTGATAAGCCTTCTAAAGGCATGGAAGATATCGATTGTGGAGTCAATAAATTAATAGTAGTTGACAAAGTCGAGTATGTCAAAATCAAAGACAAGTTGGTAGAGAGAATCAAGAAGAACGAAGATAGAAATAGTGTTGAAGCAAAGGTGGAAGAAAAGAAGATCAAGAATCAAAAGAGAAAAGAGCAATCAACGATGGATGAAGCAGAACTAATGATGCTGATGAATTTTAAGAAGAGAAAGAAAAAGAGAAGATATTTGATGCAAGATTTGATAAGTCCAGAAGACAGTCTGGAATGACAACCAAACCGACATCAAGAGAGTAGTTGTTGAGGGGGAGTGTTAAAGTCAACAACTCCTCTAGAATTCTCTCATCTAGAATTCTCTCCAAACTTTATTATTTCTCTAGGTTTTTCTAAAATTTTCTTAAGTCTTCTTTCTAGAGTTCTCTCTAGATTTTTTATTGTTCTTTCTCTAGAATATTAAACCAACACACTAGAACATTCTAGGTTGGTTTTAGTAACCAACATAGAAAGCTATAAATAGGGTGGGATGTAAGTTGTTAGATGAAGTGTGGTGTGTGAAGAGAAGTGAGTAGAGAGAAAAAGGAAGAAAAAGATATGAGTGAAGTTGTGAGTGCATATTAAAGAGTGTGTCTAGTGTATATTTGGTTTTTTTTTTTTCATATTAATAAAAGAGTTGTTTTTCGGAAGTTACTGTAGCATCCCGAGATAAAGTTACTGTAGCGTCCCGAGAAAGTTACTGTAGCAAATCGGTACTGTAGCACAAAACTACAATCGGTACCGAGAGTCAGAAATCAACAAAACATTGCTTAGCCAAGAGAGCCTTATTCATCAGATTCAAGTCCTTGAACCTCATTCCTACCTTACTGTCAGATTTTGCCAATTGATCCAATGGATTCTCTTTTCATCTTGCTACTGCCCCCACCAGAAATTAGCCATGGCAGAATTCACCTAATCACACACTTAATTTCTTGGGGACTTTGAAAGACCTCATTGTATAAATTGGAATAGCACTAGCTACTGCCTTTATTTAATATTTCTCTTCCCACTTGAGACAATAGATTATGTTTCCAGGCCTTCATCTTTCCCACAATTCTATCTTTAATAAATCTCATTGCTTCAGTCTTAGTTTTCCCCAACATGAAGGGATCCCCAGATATGTACCAGGATTCTCGTAACCTGTCATCCAACTCTTGCTTAGTTTGTTCTGAAGACATTTGAGCTGAAGACAATGCTAGATTTACTGAGGCTTATCTGCTGGCCCGAAGCTTGATAATACAGGTTCGTTATAGTGGTCATCCCCTCAAAATTTTTATGTTTAGCTGCAAGAAAAAACAGTGAGTCAACTGCAAACAAGATATGAGATAATATGGGACAATCTTACTTAATTTGACATCAGTCAGTCTCCTAGACTCAATAGGATGATTGATAATCCGAGAAAGAACATCAATCACAAGCAATCTTAATCATGATTGCCGTGAGAAAAAGTTTGAGGTAGTTCAAGTTTTAAGTTTTATACTAGGTTTTAACTCAACTTGCTCAATTAATATAATATCGAACTCAAGTTGGAATTTATATATATTTTTTGTGCAAAAAAATGGGATATTTTATTAGATTAAAAAGATACACCAGACTAAGATTGAACAAGTTGGAATATGATATCAAATTCATTTACTTTTTCCTTCAAATTTTGTTTGGATTGTAACCAGTCATCCCTTCATATTCATATCCTTTCAAATCAAGTTTTCTGTTTTGTCATAAGTAATTCACCCTACTGGACTTGAGTTTGGTTCAAGCTTTTAGTTTTATCCTTAATACTACAAATAGTAGCCAATCATCACTTCTCCTATTGTAAAGCTTTCTTTCTAAACAGGAAACAATGACAAGACTCATTGACTCAAGAGTAAGATCGAGTAAGCGTCCAGCAAATGCTATTCTTTAGGAGCAGTTCAGGCTTCAGACTTTAGATTCCCCTGTATTCCAGCAAAAATGCAGAACTCTTTGGTCTTAACAATCAAAACCTGAAGCACCCAAAACGGCAGAAGGTCAATTCAACCTTCATATATATGTCAAACATTAATCCCAGTGAACCGTTGTTCATTTGCTTACAAGGCAAAGAATACTCTCCAACTATGTTGCTCCGATTTTTTATTTTTCTTGAAAAACTCGTATCTAACATTCGTGTTCAATGTATATCCAGATGTGGGTATAAGGATATGACCCTCCAAGGATCCTCCAAATACATGAAAAAATTTAGAATAATTGAATATACCCGTGTCGAACATATACCTATATCCGACACTCAAACCCAAATCCGAGTAACATAGCTCTCCAATACAAGTTTACTGGTAACAACTAACAAGTACTTTCAGCCAATTCTTTGTTCAATGTTTTAAGTTTTTAATTTAATCAAAAAATCATATATTGTCAAAATTTATAAGTTTGATATTACCTTCAAAGTGGGGTTATTGTTAGACTTGTGAGATTTTTCCTAGGTACTCTAAAGTTAACATTGTTTTTTGTAATATGCTATTGTCGTAATCAGACAGTGAAGTATAAACTGACAGGATATTTTGTGGTAGGTGATGTCTTGTTAGTACATGTGAATCAAAAATCATGAGAAATAAAGGAAGGCTTCAAGGCGTGTAACAATGCCACTTTCCTTAAGGTTTTATTCCCCCCACCACTTAATAAATTGGTATGCAAAAGAGTTATCGGCGTATAAACCTTGAAGATACAATGAAGCCCAATGATTGACTTAGTTTTGTATTGACAAATCAACCCACTGAGCATTCAACAGTGTAAGAACAGAATCATCAAATTTGAAATGTTGAAAGAACTTGTGAGGGTCTTATGATTTTTGTTCTTGTATAGAACAATATCCAACATTTGTTTTTTCATTTTCTATATCTATTATTTCTTATGTCTTCCATAAATCAGAGGGTTCTATTTATAAGCAAATAGATGTTTCTTTATATAGACATAATTGTCCAAATAGATGTCTATTTGGATAGTCACAACTCTTAGTAAATAAGCAAGAGACACAACTCTTAATACATAATTAAGAGACACAACTCTCTAATACATAATTAAGAGACACAACTCTCTAATTATTGAAAATGTTCTAACAATCCCCCACCATTTTCAAAATAAACCAAATCCTCGATAATTCTGAAAATCTTTTGCATAAATAAAAGTGTCTTACGATTGAACCTTTACTTAGTGAAAACATGTTAAAGTTAATCGAAATTGCATGGTAGACTATGCTTTGAACTAGCTATTCCATTTGATTAACCGAACACATCTCCACAAATGATTTCTACACCAATGAATGCATCAGTATCCAGGGACACTATTTTGGCTGTGTCTATATCTTCTTTTCATGAAAGCTGTTAAAGCCAAGCCTTTGAGCTCCTAGAAGCGGCCACACTTCACATTCACATAGGTAGATCCCATCGAGAGTGTTCCCGTAACTATAACACTCTAACATGTCTATGTTATGGGTCTATTAAGAGTATATTACTCATCCTTCCCTTATCATTACGGGTACTTAGCACTTTACTTGGGATGATTTATTATATATTATTATAGTGCTAACAACCACATACAGATGATATACTTTGTTTCATTGAACTCAAGACTTGACGTTATACCAAACGTTGAGTCGAGTTTCCATCATGGGTGACTTAATATTATAGGCTTGAACCTCATTCTCAAATTTCCAACATAGCTATGTTAATTTTCATACCACATGGTGAACTTTTATACATATTTGTATCTTGAAGGTTCGTAAGACCAACACCCCCACCATGTACGAATATTCATTCTTTTGCTAAGAATGCTCTTTTAATAGTATTTCAACTATCAAGGATATCCTTTATACAATTACCAATTCTTTTAGTCATATAAAATTCATAGTGATCACTTTATCTATTGTTGTCATGATGGTTTTACATTTGTACATTTTATTTATTTCTTGATATCCCAAGAAATTAATCTCATATCACCAAATTGTGAACCATGCAACATATTGTATTTTTAACCAAATAATCTATTGTAAAGAGGCCTCAAATCCCTTGGTGAAACAAGACAATATTGTTGCTATTTTTTCATAGCTTCTTATCATAGTTAATACACAAAAATTAACACTTATTGTGTATAATTAAATAACATGACTTTTTGTCAACAAACTATATATATACATGAGGGTGTTCCATATATATCATATAGTCATATTAGAGGACCATCAACGGACCCTATCAAGTGACTATTATAATATCACACATATATACACCCTTTATCATGAACATTAGTAGTCATTTTTATTGCTATGACCAAAACCATGTCCACCACCCAAATGGGTCTAATAGCAATCATCTTGCTATTTTAAATATTTTATACTCATAAGATCTATAAGTCATGGCTTTCAAATAATTTAATTTTTAATGAGTTTACTCATATTTTCATATGTCCCTCGAGCAGGATCATATAGAAAAACTATCAATTTGAAAAGTATTAACCAAGGGAAGACATAATGGCACTCTTCCATTAATATCATGTATCATATATATATATATATATATATATATATTACCGAAAAAATATCAAAACCTTTCAATGACCGAAACTCTTAAAAAAGGCTAAGAGTTTAGCGTAACCACACTTAAAGGAATCTTTCCTTTTAGCCATTCCCACCTATTTGGTCGGACTAGACTTGCTCATCACTGACAGCCCGTTCGGTCTGATTCGTATTGGGTTAGATCTGAACAATATATTTTTAATCTGGGTCGATCCGGGTCGGCCCAGAACAGTATTTTTTTAATTAAAATAATATTATTTAATTTAATTTTAATTATAAAAATATATTAAAAAAAATTAATATTGTGAACAGTAAATTCAAGCCTGCCGGCCCGACCCAAGATCGAACCTAGGTAAAAATTTTTAAAAAAAATCGAGTCGCAACCCGGCTCGACCCATGAGCAGGTCTAGGTCGGACACATCTTTTACAAAGCCAAAAGTTATAAAAACAATATATATATATATATATATGCTAAACAGTAGGAACACAATATATAAATTGTTTTATATATATATATATATATATTCAACAAATATATATAAGATCACAATAAATATATATTTGTTCACAATATATTTACAAACAAAACAGTAAGTAAAATATTAAATCTGCATATACTGCATGCATAAGTAATAAATAATATTTTACCGAATTTAAAAACTCACACCTTGTATGAAGGGACGGGTCTCAATTGTTTATTACCGAAACACTTAAAAAAAAAGCCATCTGTAGCCATATGTTTGTATATATCCCCAAATAAGCCACGAAATAATTCTTGCTTCAAACTCGATCTTAAAGCATGAAATATGCTGATAAACTGTGATTCTATCTTTGTCTATCAATTTCAAGTACTGGTCCGAAAGGGTATGGGTTCGAATCCCATTCTTGACACCACCATGGCCTTCAATCAAATTTCTCATAAAATTGCAAATTAAAACCTTAAGATTGTTACTACATGTGAATCGAAAATCACGAGAAATTAATAAAGGTTTCAAGGCATGTAACAATGCCACTTTCCTTAAGGTTTTATTCGTCCCCACCACTTAATAAATTGATATGCAAAAGAGTTATCGGCGTATAAACTTTGAAGATACAATGAAGCCCAATGATTGACTTAGTTTTGCATTGACAAATCAATCCATTGAGCATTCAACAGTGTAAGAACAGAATCATCAAATTTGGAATGTTGAAAGAACTTGTGAGGGTTTTATGGTTTTTGTTCTTGTATAGAACAATATCCAACATTTGTTTTTTTCTTTTCTATATCTATTATTTCTTATGTTTTCCATAAATAAGAGGGTTCTATTTATAAGCAAATAGATGTTTCTTTGTATAGACAATATTGTCCAAATAGATGTCTATTTGGATAGTCACAACTCTTAGTAAATAAGCAAGAGACACAACTCTTAATACATAATTAAGAGACACAACTCTTTAATTATTGAAGACATAACATTTCACTTATCACATACAAATTATGTGATATTATTTTGAAAATGTTCTAACATGTCTTAGTAAAATGTCTTGTAACTCCTTACTTCAAGGGGCTTTGGTTCAACAACTTTTACCTAAGCTTATTTTGTATCAATATATTAAGATGAATGAGAAGCATTGATAGCTGCTGCATTCTCTTCAACATTTTCTTGTTCTGTTACGTTTCTAACCTTCAAACAACAGTTATCTGCTTATATCAAACTTTTAACAGATCCTACTAAAAAAGGTCCGGTCCTTGCTGATAAGAATGGCTAATTTGCTAAGGTATAGAGTTTTCTCAGTTTGTTTCTAACTTGATTATAAGCTTAGAGATCAAATTTTGATAATCTTTTAACAACAGTCAATTTGTATCTCATTTCTTTTCCCTTCAATACATTCAGTTCAGTCCTATTTATCTTCATCCATTACTCTGATGCAGGATATTTTCAAATATACAACAAAGTTCAGAGTAAATTCTAAATCCAGACAATCTTCCATGCAAGCGGTTTTGCAAATTCTAGTCTTTGAGCTGAAGAAAAACTCTGAGACAAAGGCAATTCATTTTCTAAATCGCAATCATGTATGTTTAAGACTTTGGAACTCAAGTTCTTACTCAGTTAATTTACATTGGCCGACACAATTTCCACAAGATCTTTGAAGAAAAACAACAGCTAATTGATTAAATGTATAAAAAGAAGAATATGATGACAACCAACATGAAAAGGACATCACTGTACGAGTCCACGTGTCAGCCTATTTGTTAGTACACGTGGCAATAAATCGAACTATGGTAGGTTAATTAAGCTAAAAAAAGGTTTAAATCTCAGTGAATAATTGGGTCAAGGAAGAGAATTCCACATGGCGGTGCCGCTGAACCATTGAGAGATAAGTGTCATAATCTCATGCGCCATGTCAGCCGACCATGGTGCCCTCTCTGGACCATATCTAGAACCCACAAAAAAGTTGCAGGCACAAAGGGAATGTTGTAGGAAAAAATCAAAAGTTTCATGTTCTTTTGTGCGGTAAGGGAAGTTATTTAGACTTTTAGCAGACAAGGGGAATGAGAAAGGAATATTATTTATCTGATATGAAAACAGGGTTTCTTTTTTTTTTTTTTTTTTTTCCTTTTTTTGAACTATTGGAAGACTTTATAATTCGTGCTTGAATAGCTGAATTCATCAGCTAAAAAAAGGAATCTTACTTCTTTCAGAAAAGAAATATAAATCCAGACAGCATTAAGACAAAGATAACTAAAAAACTGAAAAAAAAAAAAAAAAAAAAAAGAAAAGAGAAAAGGCCATGGAAAACATTAGTAACTCGTGTCAAATAAACAATGAAAGAAACAAATGGACTTCTTATTCAACTGTTCAACATTTCCGCTGATGACAAAAGCCATGTAAATTTCATGAAAGTGCACAAAGCATGCCAGAGTTTCATAGTCTTCTTGAGAAACCATTATCAATTTCATGAAGAAAAAACTCATCAATAAAGAACAAGAAAAGTGTGGATTTTGCTTGTGTTTGAGGGGAAGACAATGGCATTCATAAGATATAAGAGAATCTGAAATTCCAAGATTTGCTTCAGTGGGGCTGCTTGGCCATGATTGTGAGATTGACTGAAAATTCTAAGCAATGAGCAAAAACATTCATCAGGCTGACATAATTTCATATTCTATGTCTCATGAAATACATAAGACACAACCTGAAATTCCATGCCTTTATGCATTTTAAAATGGGCTACTTTGCCATCATTAACTAAAAAATATAGGGGTCTCTTCCTGTTTTTATAATGTAGATCAGCTTAAGAATTCATCAGGCTGACATAATTAATGACACCATTTTAATCCTTAAGAAAAAAAATCCAAAATGAAAATAAATAAATAAATAAATAAATCTTTAGACCTACACTTTGGTTCTAAATGGATCTTAAATATCCTTAAAGCAACAGGAAAAGGGACAAAAAAATCTTCTAGTCACCAAAGTGGTACAAACATCCGAACCACCCAGCACATGATGTTTTGCCATTTATCTTGATTGGGATGAAGTTTTCCAATTGAACAAATAATAAAATCTTGAGTTTTTCTATATACCAAAACACTGTCATATAGGCTATATAGCATTGGTAAAGCTACACTAGTGTTTTCTTTATGGCCTATTTAGCTGCAACTAATGGATAACATACACAATCCCACTTTCTAATGGAGAATCAAGATATTTTACAGTTTTATGTATAAATTTAGAGCAGCAAAAGAATGTTAGTACCCAATACTCGCTTCTTTTTTTTTTTTTTTAATTATTCTTCTGTTACTTAATTTCCTATTTCTGTCCAAACAGCCAATTGGTTAAGTTGCAACAATGGATTTCTCACTTGACTTTCAATTTTGTGTAGCTTCTGCCCTACTTTCACTTCCATTTTAAGAGAATTTCAAAGTGAAAAAACAAAATAGTTACCGGCATGTACTGGCAGGCAACAAGGTTTGATGTCCTTATTAGATCTAGTAATTTTAAATATAATATAATTATACATAACAAAAAAAAAATTAAAACACAACACCAATATACCGAACTAGTCAAAATTTATATAACTATATAATATTTAAACACAATTATAATACAAACACGATATAAATACACGAATTATCATATCTACACCCTTGATAAAGTCACTAGTTATTACCCCATTGGGTCTTTTGGCTGATTTCAGAAGAAAAAAAAAAGTGACTGCCCTCTCCGGTCTCCTGTTTTTATTTAATTGTTTCTACCATGAAATTTCCAAAAGAGGGTTTTCATTTTCTATTCCCCTACTAGTTAAAGAATTGCTCCATAATCCTTCGGCTAAGCATGCGTGTTGACAACATCACTCACCACCACTAAGCAAGCTTTTTCTCCATAATTCCATGATCTTATCCCAAGTGGGTTTCAATCATTTTCATTCATTCTCTCCAACAAAAGGACCATATTTTCCTTAAGACTTACAATTTCTGCCATTAAAATCCTATCACCTGGGCTCTTAGTGGAGGCTGAAATAAAAGTTACAGGCTACTAGAACTAGCTAATTGCGCACTTATTTGGTTAGCTAGACCACCACTTGCCTCAGACCGGCAACTTGGGGGACTGATCAACTTGAATCAATTAGTTAGATGACCAAAATTTGAGTTTATAGATGGAGATTGACAGGGACACTAGACATGGAAGGTGGCTAAAAACAGCTAATTTTCTTGTCTATATATATATATATATATATATATATTTTTTTTGAAGTTCCTAATCTATCCTAAACCCCCAAGCCTATTTATTTAACTCACGTAAAAAGGATATTACGTGCTTAAGTACTCTCGAATCCGTAACTTTTAGGAGTCTATCAGCAATATGCATACTATCAGTCGGTTTTTCTTGTCTATTTTATTTGACTTGAGATACAAACCTTTGAGTTCAAGATACCTAGGAATCCGTTTGGGTACTATGAAATAGAAATCTTCCATCAGAAGTGATGAGAATATAATCCCAGAGAGTTTGGGGGATATGAATATATAAGTTCGAGTTTCATGGCGGTACTAGGTGTATGCATGAAATTCATGGCTTATTGTTCCACCAACTTTCTTTCTTATCAAGCTCTTAATAAAATTAGGATCAGAGTATGCTTCAACTCTCTTCAAGAAGCACTTGTAGCTTGCAATGAACTCGTATGAAAGGCTAGTTCATGGTTTGTTAATACAGATCTCTATTGACATTATTTACCTAGCAAGAGATCAGAGTGTTCACAATTGTACATTTGCACCCTCTCATGCTTTCTTGTTCAGCGTAAAAACTAGTAAAAAAGTTCACAATCTTCAAAGTATAAGGATTAATGTACAAAGTTAAGTCCTTATTTAATAAAAATGGGATAATATCAGTACTTGAAGATGATAGCTTCAATCCGAATAAACATTACTCATCCCATTTATTCTCACTCATATCTCTTTACAAGCACAAATATAATACTTGACAGCCTCTCTTGCAATTTGGCCGACACTAGAATGTTAGCAGATAAGTTCAAGTATTAATGAAAAATGAAAATTGCAGTTTGCAATTTGCAATTTGCAAATTGCAAATGAGCATATTGAAGATAAGACAGAAGGAACAAAATGGTGCATTCATGAATCATGCTTTACCAACCTAATGATAGATTAAACCTATGTTACTTGAACTTGGAATGAATGTCGAATATGAGTATACTTAATTTTTTTAAAGTTTTTTCATATATTTAGAGAATCATTCTCATATTCATATCTAAATATGTGTCGAACACAAGTGTCAAGTACTTTAAGAAAATGAAGAGTCTGAATGACATATGATTAAACACGCATGCTGTTGATGAAACTGCTGCAAGGAAGTAGTCAATGTTGCATATATGGAGTCAACGACAGAGCCCCGTCCATGGAGCACCATGGTCAAACACTTTTAGTTTTAGCGGTCCCTACGGGATCCAAGCTGATCTTACGCTGTAAAAATGCGGTCTGGTCAGAATCCACTTACTGTCAAAATGCAGAACACAGTTCTATTATGGACTTTTTAACCTCAAACTCAATGAGTCGACTCATGATAAAATGACAAAGTAACTGTCGTGTTGCAGTACCAAAAAAGAAAGGGAAAGATAAGTTGTTTGCCTTTGCAAATCCTAGTTGATTATTCTGCATTGCTTTTCTCCTACTTGCTGGGTCTGCTCCATTTTTAAGTTGTAAAAAAGGAATGATTGAGGAGTAATGACTTTCAAGTCCAGCTTACACACCTGCAAAATCGACAAATGGGGTCCAGAAAAAGATAAGGCATTTATGTAATATATTGTATGTTATAAGGGCATTGCCATAAATGTTTTCTTTAAATACAACTCCTTTGCACTTTAAACATCCTCCACTCAGAAACTCTACTTTCATAATAAGTTTTCTTTTATTGTAAGCAGTTACAAACATAGCCATGGGGAATTGCTTAGTTCTGGAAGAAAAAGTAATAAGAGTTATGAAAACTGATGGAAAAATCCTTGAATATCAAGCCCCCATCAAAGTTCATCAAGTCTTATCAGACTTCTCCGGTCATGCACTGTCTGATTCTTTTTCAGGCTTCCAGCATCTTCAGCCAGATGCAAAGCTGCTTTCAGGGCAGTTATATTACCTTATACCTGTTCCATCGCCATCCCAAAAGAGTAAGAAAAAGAAGGTGAGGTTTTCAAACCCAGAAGTAAATGATGAGCAAGGAAATCCTGGTGTTGTAAGAATTAAGTTGATAATCAGTAAGCAAGAATTGCAAGAGCTGGTTCAAAAAGGAGGAGTTTTTTCAGTTCAGGATATGGTCTCTCAGATAGAAAGTAAACAAAGCACAAATGGAATTGACACATCTGATGCTGATGATAACTGCAAAGGGTGGAAACCTGTATTAGAAAGCATAGCTGAAGTAGACTAGTAAAGCATATCATGTACTAAACTAATCTCACTCTTCTTATTAGCTAGAATTACCTTATAAACTAAGTAGATATAATATATTAAGTATACCGCAACAATATGCTTGTCACCACAACAACATATGATGCCTCCTTCATGAAAATAGCAGATAAAAAGATACCTGCTGGCTATGTTGCTTCGACTCTTCATTTTTTTTTTAAATATCCGTGTCTGACACTCGTGTCCGATATATATCCGGATATGGGTATGAGGATATGACGCTCCAAATACATGGAAAAACTTTAAAAAAAATTGAATATACTCGTGTCGGACACATACCCGTATTCGACACTCACACCCGAATCTGAGTAACATAGCCTGCTGGTCCTGCTCTTGAATCCATGTCCTTGTGAACATCCATTAATTTTGTCATGTTTTGTCATTATTTAAATGGCATCTACCACCAAGTTAAACAAAGCAAAAAAGATTATCGGTCACTCTAGCACATGCTAAGTCAATGAACTAATAAGTGAAGCTTCTAACTGGGCGTAATACGACAGTAATGAGAATAAAAGCCTTATTTTTTTTTCTTTTTCTGAATAATGGAAATACCTATATTTAACCAATACTATCTTCCCGCCAACAAAATGCACAGGTCTTTATTACCAGGTCTCAAACTCAACAGGTAGTGCTTCTGATGCCTAAAAGGCATGGTACATGCTGTTTTTAGCCAATGACTATCAGTAAAAGTTCCAACAAACATTCACCTAACAACAAATAAGTCTCAAATCTCAGCACCCTTTTATGACAGAATAAGAATCAAGTTTCATCAATGGAGACACGTCAGCATATTTCACCACATTGTAAAGAACTTAAATTAATATGTGCCACAAAAGAAGTGATGAGATGATGCATCTAAGCCAACTTGAGGCTTCTGTCTCACCTGCCAAGTCACTAAAAAATAACTTTTTTAATAGCCATCTCACCATAAAAGAAGGTTTCAAAAGGAAAAAAGGAATGAAAGCAACTTATGAGTTCTTTAGAGCCTAACTGATGCTAAAATCCAACATTTTCTCTAAAGTATCCGTATCAGACACTTGTATCCGACATATATTCGAACATGGGTATTGGGGTATGAATATAATCCTCCAAATATATGAAAAAACTTAGAAAAAAAATTGAGTATATTTGTGTCCATACATACCCATATGCACTCATCTCGAGTCCGAGTAACATAAATTCTAATAGTATATAATTATCCATTCGCATTGGTAATTATTAGGGTTAAGTTGGTGCGTCTACTGCTCCATCCATGATGGTGTTGGTGCTATTGTTCATAGTTAATAAGCAATTCTTGTACAAACTGATAGAACAAGTCAAGTTGACCTAGTAAAATTTCATTATATGGTGTAGGAAAAGTTTAAGCGAGTTTTGCTTTGGTGTGTCTCATGCATGAATCATGATATCTTACAATGGTAATACAAAGATTGGCAATCTATTTCCAACACCAACCAAAATCTCAATTTGCTTATTGGGAAGAGCATTCATTTCAAAAATTTTACCTTTGAAAGTAAACTTGTAAAATCTAAACCATATATCTTATTCAGACCAGTACTATATCATGGAAACATCTTTAGCCTAAATCCTAAAAAAAAAACAGAAAAATTAAAATTAAAAGCAGAAAGGGTCTGACACAAAAAGGGTAGAAAACAATTTAGAAGATGTAGTGAGGTGGGAAATTGAGAAAACAAGGTCAAAGAGAATTGATCAAATATTTGTTCCATGTAATTGCCACTCTCCGGAAGTTTCACAGATAGAATCATTTCAATTCATCTTAGCTTTTGGAAAGAAAAATTTAAACGTTTTATGAATGAAAGTTAAGATTAAAATACTTCTAAACATGGTCAAATGGATGTACAGGGAAACCAACAATGATAAATTAATAGTTTTGAACCCTCATGATAATAAATTAACATAACCCCATTTCTTCATTTTGACATCCAAAGCATGTCAAACAGAGATAAAAAAAAAAAAAAAAAATCCAAAACAAGCTAGGAATTACAAAATAGGGCACTTCATGAACAACATGCTTGAAAATCAGCTGTCTTTAATGGATGTTTAATTGGCCATGTCACCATGTCTACCATACATATTTTAACATGCTAAGCCAATATGTGGCATTTTTTAGCATGTCTGCCATATGTGGAATTTTTTGTACGGTACCTTATCACCTTAGACTTAGCTCTTTCCTCATTCAGGGGATAACATTTAACAATAATGGAAATGAAAGGAAAAAAAGTATATATCAGATGTGAGATGTCTTAATCTGCACTATAAGTATACTAATAAATATTATAGGATTCAAAGTATTGATGATAGTTACTACTGTTTCACCTTTTCATGCTAGGTACTTAAAGAGCCCAAAGAGAGTCTTCTTCCACCTCAAGAGGGTGTTCAAATTTTGAAACATCCTCCACTATGAGGCCTGGTGTTGACTGGAATGCTGCAGTTAAGGTACAGACTTGGTCTCCAATTACCTAAACAATTTGATGCTGTAATTGATATGAATACAATATATTATTATCACCATATCAAATTTCATTTGATTTTCATCAGTTAGTTTAATGTTAACCTAATCCAATCCTCTTTTTCCTTTTTCACAGAAAAAGGAAGGAGCAGAAAATACATTTCCTGGAAATCCCTTGACAAGATAAAAAAAAAAAAAAAAAAAGGCATTGGCAGAACTGTTTACAAGCATGATGACTTCATATTAAGCTTTTAAATGTAGTGGCCAACAATGCATGTAAGACCTCCATTTTGGTAAATGGAACAGAAACACGAAATGAAAAGTAAAAAAAAAAAAACAGCCAGCAGCCACTTTCAAACTGTCAATTATTTATTATTCTACTAATTTCCTGGGAATTGGAATTTGGAACACTTTACATAAATAAATGTTTTTCAATCCCTGGTTTAATGAGCTTTCCAAAACAAGATATAACAATTCTATCATCCAATTGAACTTCAGCTTTGTCACTTTCTCATGTCCAAGGTAATCTCAGTCCTAAATCTTAAGAATGGAGGAGGATAATTTGCTAGTCAAAGTGCATGTCTGAATGTTATTAAACTTGATTCACAAGATCATTGAATATATAACAAGCCAACCACAATGAATATTTTCATTTTCCACCTTAGTTTTGCTTAAAAGATAATGTTTTTTAAAGACTTATTAGGATTCATTATTTTTACGAAGAGATTGTGATATATATGAATCAACAGTTCAATGCGACCAAAATCCAAGCAAAAACTTCATAGTTCATAGTAACCATCAACTTACTTTGCTTGTCTCCCACTACTAAATACACAAGTTGTGATGTCGGATTGAAATGTAAAAAGAATAATTCACAAAATTTGTACAATCACATAGATGGATTTGTGACGTATATAAGATAGTACATGATGCCATCTGGTCAGGCAACTATTAAACAAGTGGTTTAACTGAGGTTACAGGGAAAACATTTATATTCAGTAAGCAGATACCTCAGGGTTCTAGAATCCCTAATCCAGAGCTACTCTTCTTTCTTTTCTACTTCCAGCACAATCTCATTTCGGCGGGTAAATGGAAGCGAAAATGGTGGGTTATACTGCAACCACAGTTATGGAGTTACTCAGAAAGGTTGCCCAGAAGCAACTTATTCAGGGACTGACTTCATTGTATAATTTGTTATAGATCTCACCTGTGCAACTTCTACTGAAGCACCTTTTTTAACTTGAAACTGCCAGTCATTTTTCAGCACGTCTCGTAATTTCAGTTCCCGTTGTTTAACTTCTTCATCAGTAACAAAACCTGATCCAAGAACATGACCATAATTCATAAACAATGTTAGTTCCAAGAGCTGCACGAGTAAAAGATATCAATGTATCAATGTCATGCCTTTGTTCCTTAAATTGAAATTAATCTGTATTTTTATGCTTGTAAGAAGAAAATTTTACATAACGTTAACAGGAAATTTTAAAATCTTTATGGTCCCTTAAACAAACAGTTACCAGCAAATATGTGAACCAAAATGAACAATTGTGCAACTATGTGCTTAGAACTTACACATGCAATAACTCATACTTAGATTAACCATTCAAGTACTTTGCATATTACTTGGAAAATCTTAGTCTGATTCATTTTTGTTTTCCGGTGACTGGATAACAACACACATGATGCGTTTTGCTGCACAAAAGTTAAGAACAAACCTGAGAAGGCAACAACTGCAACTACTTTCCTTGGCACCTCTTTGATCCTCACAGAAGGATCTTTAGGCAATGGCAGATCAGAACCATACTTTGACGGCATGACAAAAGACATCTGCCACTTATCTTCACTTTCCACCTAGATCATCATTAGTCCAATAGATGAGAACCAATTTAATTAAAAACTGTATAAAATAGTTAAATTTATATATCCAACCCCTGATAATGCAGTGCATGCAATACAAATCCAAGAAACTATGGATCAAACTTAAAAACACCAACAAAGAATGGTGACTGAACTCATCCATATATGTTTGTAATCTGAAATCAACCGCATGATTCATAATTTCATACATGGAATCAGGGATCTTCTTCCAGTTATCTTAACAAACCAGAATAAGAGATAGGACTTCAAATGACATGGACATTTTCTCTTGTTTGTAAATTTTCAGTTGCATAAATGAAAAAAAAGTATAAATAATAAAATCGAATTATTTACAACATTTTCCAGAAAGTGCATTAACTGAAAAACATCAAAAAGTTGAACATTCAATCCACACGCTAAACTTACCTTCTTCGTTATCACAGGTGTTGTCATTTCCATCCTCTCCCCATCAGATTGAGTCCTACTTGTAAAAACAGGGGTAGTCATCTCCATTTTCTCCTTACTTGTATTCTACAAGCATCAAACATCTGAAATAAGCTATTGTAAAAACAGGGGTAGTCATCTCCATTTTCTCCATTTTCTCCACATTCCAATGGAATGAAAATTTCCTTTCATTTAACTTGGAAACAGATACATGAAATCAAATGTGAGAACAAAAAAAAAAGGGCTTATTGTTTGTAAAATGCATTGCATTAAAACAAAAGAGGTTTCATCTGAAAACCATTAAAAAATATACTGAAGATTATTAAGATAGTCAAGAGATTCAAAGCAGCAAGAAAGGAATCTTTTAATTGAATTATTATTTAATATAAATATAAGAAAAGCAATAAAGGGTTCAACAATTCTTACCTGTTAGAGTTCAAAGAACTTTGAATTGGATTCAATAATACGTGTATTTATATTATTTTTTATCATAATTGTATTTAAAATATTATATATTTATAAAAATTTTGATATATTAATTAATTGTATTATATTAATTTTAACTTGTTATTTATATTATTTTTTATATCATATTTTTTTTTTTATATATAATATAATCTTATTGAATCCAAAATTATTATATCTACTCTAAAGTGTTGGATGAAGTTTAGTTGGAGCTGACGTTTTTATACTAGTGCTGTGGTTTTGTATATTATACTTTGACCCCTTGATTTTTTATTAATTGTAATTATACCCTTTTCAAAGTTTGTAACTTGTAACATTGTAACTTTGAATGAACAAGAAAGAAAGGGCGGCACGTGAGTTTGGGTGGTGGAAGATTGTGTTTGGCTCGAGCCTTTAACATAGGGGAAATGAGAAAAATCGAAGCTTTAAGCCATGAAAGCTTGATATGAATAGAATAGTTGGTAAATAAAAGATAGGAAAACCGGATTCCCATGTCGAGATCATTGATTCAACGCATTTCTCCATTTTTCATAGCTCGAATCAAACAAAACCACAATCTTCTAAGGTCTTCTTTTTATTCTTCTTCTTCAGCTCTTCATGAGGCTTCTTCCGAATCTTCTGAATCTCCATCTCCTTCTCTCGATGCTATTCACCTGACTGATAATTGCGTCAAGGTAAAAAAAATTGTAAAAAAATTTCTTCCTTTTGCTATGTAGGATGGATATTTTTTCTCAACCTTTCTTCTTTGATTTCATTTGTATTTTTTACCATTTGTAAGTATTGTTATGGGTTTTGTTTTGTTTTATTTTTGGTAGTACTGTTTTGTTGGGTTTTTCCATATTAGTAATTGTTTTTGATGACCCGTTTGGATGTTGAGAAAGTGAAGGAAAAGATCTAATTTTTTGAATTATCTTAATTTATTTCTGTGTAATATGTAGCTTATGAGAGCATATATGCAACTGCTGTAATATATAATATTTTGAAACACAATCAAATAGAAACATTCATTCAATTTCTTTCTTATTCCTATTACACTTTCTGCTCCACCCCTTACTCAACCCCTTTTTTCCCTTTCATCTAAAGTTGTGTAATTTTTGTTCTATTAGTATTTCTTGTTATAAATTGATTCTGAAATATATTGCAAAAGATTATTGAATGAATTGTATGGGATTCCCTGCCAAAATTGCAAAATTAGAGGATACTATAGACCCAATACCTTTTTTTCCTTTGCGGTGGAATTTGAATGAATAACCTTGCTTATTTCTTTGAATTATGTTTTTAATGGTTGGTGGTAGATATGCTGCGGAAATGCTTAGAAAATCTACATTTGGTTTTTGTGATCATTTTCTCATTGACATTAGGGATGCCTTGCAGAGAATGAAAGAATTGCAAGCAAGTGAAGAATCATCAGAGGAAAAGATGCTTCGATTGAGTGTAGAAACCGGAGGATGTTCTGGGTTTCAGTACGTTTTTGATCTGGATGACAAAACCAACCCAGATGACAGGTTTCTTTCTTCTTTGTTTTTTGGTTTGATGAAAAGTATGCTTAATATCTCTCCCTTCTTACTGTATAACCTATTTTTTGTCCTTGTATCCTATTCTATTTGCAGAGTTTTTGAGAGGGAAGGAGTAAAATTGGTAGTTGATAATATTTCCTATGATTTTGTAAAAGGAGCAGCGGTCGATTATGTTGAGGAGTTAATTCGTTCTGCATTCCTAGTAAGTCATGTTATCTTATTCGGTGCATAAATGTATCTGTGATGTTGTCTTAAATCCTAGAACAGAAGTGATTTTCCTCTAGCTAAGTGTTTCCCTATGATATCTTCTAAATAGATTGCTGATATGCTGCTAACCTTAAGTGTGAATAACTGAGACCTCAACATAAGATGCAAATATTCTTTATTTATGGTGACATGAGAATGTAAAATATCAAAATATAATGCAGTTTTATGTTGTTTAGGCACCGGTAAATCTATTTCAGGGTATTGTCTTGCTTATGTTTTCCAATTCTATATTTCTATTTATGTTAGCTCTAGGATTAGCCCAATGAGAGTTAAGAAGTGTCCATATGGTACTCCATGCGACCGCAGGAGTAGTGTTGTCAGTTGTGATTAAATTTGTCTTTTATTTGGTTGGATTAGGAAAGGTGGACTAGTCTTAATCAAGTTTGGCCAGATAAGACAAGGTTTTGTTAATCTGTACCCGAAACTGAGATGCCTAAATTCTATATATGGTTTGGAACATTTCGTATGCTTCACTAGGCATATTTCTAGCTGACTGTGGTATATTATGCTTTACATGACCATCAGATGATCTTCTAGTCAAATTCTACATAGCCTCTTGGCACCTGCCACCTTGTCAACTTGTTTAATGGTGCTATTCCCTCTCAGTTTTTCTTTAGTGTGATATTATCTTTATGGCCTATCTACTACCTAGAAGTTAAATGTATCCAACATTCACTAAATACTCTTTTGCTTATTCAAAAAAACATTTTCTTGGTATGAGATGTGAATGAAATTGTATGGAGTGTCATTTGGAAAAAATAGGGCCTATGTTTTGACCCTTTAGGTGTGATCCATAAACGCGTACATGAAATCCTGCACACACCTGAAAATTGTTTCTATGATTAACAATAAGTTACAATTAAATGATTAATGATTCTAACTATTAGCAAGAAAACACGAGCATTCGATCAAATCACTAATTTTGTCTGCATCACTGCATCATTATGAAAACATTCTATTCAGATTTCCTTCTAATATTCCTCAGCATGATATCATTGATTATGAACCACATGCGAAGTGAAGTGGTTTTATGAATCCACAGAATTAGAGTCATAACACTATACCTTATGATATTTTACTTCTTTCACCTTGACCTCTTTTCTGCCATACGAAAACTATGTAGTGATCAGCTGCAGTGTAACACTGCCTATGTGAACGATCTCGAGTCTAGTATATGTTCTGTGGTGCCACCTTTTTTAGTGTGGTTTCAATAACATTTACCTAGTATGGTATGCCATAAGTTATGTTACTCGGATTCGGGTGTGGGTGCCGACACGTGTATGTGTCTGGCACGGGTATGTTCAATTTTTTCTAAGATTTCTATGTATTTGGAGGGTTTTTGGATGATCATATCCTGTACCCATGTCCGGATATGCGTCGGACATGGGTACTTCAAGAAAAATGAAAATTCGGAGCTACATAGGCCATAAACAAGGCTGCAGTGGCTGAATTCCAATTTATTGTGCAGGTAACAACAAATCCAAGTGCAGTTGGAGGGTGCAGTTGTAAAAGTTCATTCATGGTGAAACAGTAGGTCTTTCAAGTACATTGCGCATACTTCCAGTGAGGCTGATAGTTTCAGCTGGCTGAACAAACCACTAAATCATTTTTCTACCAGATTTTTTTTGTCATAACAATATTTGGATACAAATATTATGCATATTTCATGTGTAACTTCATAATGTAATGACGGCATTGCCGCTTATCTGTTAACGAGGAACTCCACTGCTATGTTAATGAGTTTGATTACTCTTTACTCTCAAATTGATACTTTGTCCTCCTGTTTTACTTAAGTTGATCTGAGTCCAACAACTGACTAGTTAGTATTTTAAGTCTTTTCCATGGTTTCTTTCTGCAATTCAAGGTACCGTATTGAAGATGTGATGGTTCATCTCTCGAGTTGAGCGGCCTATAACAATGGTGAATGTAAAGAACATAATATGTAAAATTAGTTCTCTAATCCTGGCTGCTACATGCCTACAAGGCTCTTTTTGAGCAATGAACTAGTCGCAAGAGCACAAGCAATTTTCAAGGGTACTAAATTTTTTAATAGATAGTGATAGGTACAATCACAATTGTAAGCAAAATGGTTTAATGATAACACTGCCTTGTACTACACTTGTGCTTGTAAGCTGGAAGCAGGTTCAAAGTGCATTCTAGCTCTTTTTTCCCCCGTATCTAGCTTCGGGTTTCCCTCAAAATTAAGAACCAAAACCGCAACGGCATCACCATCATGGTGGTCCGTTCCGGTACCCGTGGTACCGACCGCAACGTTTTAGATTTTAATTAAACCGAAACACTAAATTTTTAATTTCGTTCCGATTATGATTTCGTCTTGTATCGTCTGCCCGAAATATGTGTACCGGGCGGTACATAACAGAAACTTATTCGCATCTTCCGACATGCTAAGGTTTCGTTTAAACAACTAGAAATGTTTCATGTTTTCTACCAAAGGCACCGTTTTCTACCAAAGGCGCTGATTAGATTGCTTTGCTTATTGATTCATGCTCATCATCAACAAACCAAAGAATATAGCATAAGAGGGAAATATATATTTTAATTTGCTAAAGCTAGAATTTGGTCTTATTGGATTTGCTTATTGATGACTTGTATTTGATGAAGTTTTTTTTGAACATTATATATAATTGATGAGTATTTGATATTTGAAGTTTATTTAATCTCATTCATTTGATATTTGAAAATATTTTTCATATACATATATTAAAAAAATTTCAAAAATATTGGTAAATCCGAAACGGTACACCGAAATATACTGGTACCGGTACATACCAGTACCATAACAAAAACGATACGCCCTTCGGTACGGTACTGACTACTTTGATTCACAATCCCACAACTTCAACTTAGATTCTTACGGTCTATGTTGTTCCGACTCTTTATTTTTCTTAAAGTATCCGTGTTCGACATCCGTGTCAGACACGTATTCGGACATGGGTATGGGGATATGATCCCCCCAAAGAACTTTCAAATATATGAAAAACTTAAACTAAATCAAACGTACCCGTGTCGGACACATACCCTTATTCGACACTTACACCCGAATTCGAGTAATATAGCTTCAGTTAATACAACACAGTCTTTCTTTAGTTTTCTTGTGGAAAAGTTTATCCTACATTAAGCTGATAGTAAACTTATCCCAAAAAAAAAAAAATTATGAAGTGCAGCTCAGTCAGCAGTCGTAAACTGACATAATTACCAAAATCTAACACCATTTCTGAATTCTTAGGTGCTTTTTAATGGTTTTCAAGGATCAGGAACTTACATTTTGTCAATTCTTCTTTAACAAAGAAACAAGGAAGTTGACACTGAGTTGCACATTCTGGAAGATCTGCTTCTCCTCCATACTGCAATTTTCCCCACGTAAACACCCATACAGAGAACCTACTTAAGCTGGAACTTAACCATAGCTTTTTGTTTCATTAAATTTTGAGTCCAGGGATTCCTGACGTGTCACAAGTGTTGGGAACTTCCCTATATCCATGTCCTCAGCGTGTAAATATGATGCCATTAATAAATTCAACAAGCAAGCTTATCTCTAGACCGTCCTTTCAGAACCATTATATATATATATATATATAGACCAAAATATGATCATAAAATAAAGCATGTTTCTATTGCATGAACCTTAAAGGAAGGCCTATTACTAAGAAACACAACATTTTCTTACAAATGGTTTATGATCATGCTAGGAGCGAATTTTGTGTTGGGAGAGTTAAGATAAAAGCAATCAAATTATAAATTTTTGGAGAAATCAAAATAAGTTTATATTATTTTTGGGTAAAAAAATATTTATAATCAAGAAAGTTTTGAGAAGCTGAAGGGGCCAAGGCTCAGCCAGCCTCCTTGAATTCGTCCTGGATCATGTCAGATTTATACAGAGATAACATCATGACATAAAATAAAGCATGTTTCTAATGCCAGATTTTTTTACTAAGATAATTTCTCTTATTTTTATTTCATTTTTACCTGTTTTTTATCCATACCAATTTGAGGTTACAAAACATATTATTACTCTTTTCTTCAAGAAAAAAAATAAATCAAACTATTCGTTTATGATAACTTTGATTAAAATTAAATTGCAACAAAAGAAACTATGAATACATCAATTCAAATATCTTTTTCAATTTTTGTTATATTCTTTGTTTAGAAATAATATAGAAGCATTTGTCTCAAATTAATTCTCCATGACCATGATTGACTAATCTCTTTCTTTTCTTTTCTTTTTTTTTTACCAACTTTGCTCAATATAGTCGAGATTTTAAGTATTATTTCTACTTTTCTCAAATTTTAATTTAAGTATACATACATGGTTAAATAATTATAAAAGAATATAAGAGAAAATTAATTTAAATTTTCCAAGGCAAATTCAGGTTTTTCCATTGAAAACAAGAATCCATTATTGGCAATTGAAATTGAATCCTACTAATCTTCAGATTATTATTTTTTTAAAATGTCAAATTCTTGAATTTTGAAAACAATGATGAAGTTTACAGGAGAAATGAATAGCTCTCTCCCTCCCATTATTTATGAACAAGCACTTCAAAAGAGTAGATTCACAAGTGTTGTAGGAGGGGAGCCGGGCGTTGAGAAAACAATGGACAAAACTGTCGTTTCTCTTGTATTTTTCCCTTCAAACTAGTGCCACAATTAAGGGTGAGCACTAATCGGATGAATGAACCGATTAAACCGACCGAAATTGATTTTATTCGGTTCATTCAATTCAGTTTAGATAATTTCGATAAAATTTGATTAAGCAAATCAGTTTTAATAAGTTTATTCGATCGATTTACGATTTTTTATTTTTCAAACCGAACGAACCGAACAAACCAACACCTAATTAAAAAATAAATAAATTATATATTTTTATTTATATTAACCAAACCCAACCCAATTATCCTACCCAACCCAATTATCCTACCCAACCCATAACCATATTATCCAATTTCATAAGCCCAAAACAAAATTCAAACCGACATAACTGACCGAATCGAACCGATTAATTTCGGTTCGGTTATTTCTGTTTCTTGTATAAAATTCGTTCAGTTAGATCAGTTTTTTAAACTCAATCGGTTTATTCGGTTTTTAAAATTTTAGAACTGAACAAACCGAATCTTCACCCCTAGCCATAATCCCACAATGCTTCACAGTTAGGACTGTAAACGAACAGAGCGTTCGACGAACCGTTCGTGAACAATTCGATTTCTGTTCGTTTATGTTCGTTTATTAAGCTAAATAAACGATAATGAACACAATTTTAATGTTCGTTTATTAAACGAACCGAGTTCGAGCAAATGTGTGTTCGGTTCGTTTATGTTCACAAACAAGCTCGTTTATCGTTCATTTAAAACTCGTTTATTAATTTGTTTAAAGCTCGTTTATGTTCGTTTATTTTATTTACTTATAATATAATTAATATTATTTAATAACTTAAATTTAATAATTTAATAATAAATTTAATTTAATTAAGTTTTTATTTTAATATTTATATTTAATAATAATAATTTAAAATTTATTTATTTATTTATTTGTTTGTTAAAATTGTTAAAATTTGTTTGTTTATTGTTCATGAACATAATTTCAATTGTTCGCGAACATGTTCGATTATATGATCATGAACATGTTCATTTAATGTTCACGAACAAGTTCATTTAATTTAAAAGAACTTGTTCATGAACATTAAATAAACGAACACGAACACACTTAATTTTAAAAAAACATAGCTTGAACACAATTTTAAAATCCTTAACGAACACGAACCGAACAAGCTTAAAAATAAATAAACGAACACGAACATAGACAAGTTCGTTGAAGCCCGGTTCATTTACAGCCCTATTCACAGTTAAAACACAAATGTGCATGACTTTTCCAAACAAAAATGGCCAGAGACTAGTTTTTACCCCCTCAAATACCGCTCAAACATCGTGTTATTATAAAGTAGAGATCAATTCTACTCTGACCATCAACACTGATCTAAAGGCAATCAAATCACAAACTTACAGAACCTTATCCTTGACGCAAATGCAACTATGATGACAATGTGAGTTCAGTCATTTATGCTGAGATTAAATCTACATCAAAAATCACGTATTGCACAGCGATGCATGAATTAGATCAGTATACATTATAGCCATCCAGAATTCTGAATAATCCAAAATTTTCGAAGACAATTCAACCAACTCATGGTTAAGAAACAAATCTGTTCCACCAAAACAAATAACATTTTATTGCAACAAAGAGCATAGCTACCTAATAGACATATGCTCAGGCCCAATTCATAATAACAACTTCAAAATATCCAGAAGGGGCATGATGATTTCATTCCTCTGATTGCCTCTGTCCTAGCACTGGAATGTCTTCATATCGTTTCTGTTGTACAGCAATAAAATCAAACTTACAAGTTAGTAGATGAACTACTTAAGCTCTAGATGTAATTGATTATTGCAGACAAAGATCAGCAAACATGCAGTTGTCAAGCCACTATGCAAACAATGATGCATCGAATTGGATAAGCTAACCAAGTCTATATAATAATTATCAAATTGCGACATTTTTTGAGACTTGGAAGAACAGAAGAAATTACAGCTTTAGAGAAGGCTAGATTATATCACATTGTTTAGGAAGAAGAGAGAGAAGAGGAAGCAAAGAAGCAAAAACACTTCACTTTTGGCAACACATAACTATGCACACAACTGACAGCAGATAATAGGAATGCAACCTAAGAAGTTCAATATGAAATAAGTAGCAAGTAACATCACCCACCTCACAATGTAACAATATAAAGTGCTGCAATTGTTGAACAGGTGTTACAGCCTTCTACACAATTGCAACATTTATTTCATTGGAAGGTCAAATTTCAAAGTTCATGATATTTAAGTTTGCAAGCCTATCACAACAAGTGAGATCAGTCATATTCCCACAGTTTCAAAATGCATCTAAAGGCACAGCTTCCCAAGCATTTAATAGCATTAACGGAACTATGGAAGCATAATTATGGTTGTTCTTGAACAAAAATTGACATTACCTAAAGACTACAGCTACTTCACAAAATCCACCATGAAATGTACTTCGTCACAGAAAACCATCAAAAAGACTGGTACTAGCGTATTATGACTAGATTTCAGAAATTGGAAAGAGCCAAATAAAGCAACGGCACCTCGGGTCATCTTAGTTGCTATCCTCTCCACAATGCAATCAAATACAAATCCGTGTGTGATTGTGCAAAGTAATATTGAATTGACGACCAAATTTGCAACTGATATTCCAAACAATCCGCACATAATAAGCTGCCTATGCCATAAAATACACAACAAAACTGGTATTCGTAAGATTAGAAAATTTACCCCAACATTGTTGTATTCCCAGAGCCTATGAACTCCATAATCCACAGCCTGCAGAAGTCGAATCAATTATAATAAGAATCTTCACCATTCTTTCTCATTAGACCAAAACTCATAAACAACAGTTAACATTTAAACATTACTTAGAAGCTCATCATTTACAATCAAAAACCAAATAATCAATAGCAATTACAATTACAATCCTCGGACCAAAAATACCCCAATCAGAAATTAACAAACCTAACCTTTTTTTTTTCTAAAAAAATTAATAAAATTTAATCGAAACAACGGATCAAATTCGAAATGAGAGAGATCCAATGCGAAAAAGAGATAAAATTTACCCGCTCTCCGAGGAAAGCACCGGCGATGACGAACGTGACGTATACAGAGTTACGGCGCATGATGACTCTGTAGAGACCTTCGAAGAGGCCTCCTTGGCTTCTTCTTCGAGTTGCGGAATCCATGGCGATTCGGTAAGGTTAAAGGGAGTCTCTCTTGCTGGGATCTGCGATTAGGGTTTGCAGAGATGCTGATTGCTGCACGCTAAGAAATGGGGAATTTTATTTTTGTAACGGTGAACTTTTTTTGAGAAGGGCTACTATGAATTTACACTTTCTGGGTCAACGGCCCAATCTGTTGGATTTTGTTGCCTTTGGTGTCCCATTCCATTTTTTATGTTTTTTTTTTTTTTTTTGGGTCGAAAAAGAACATAATTCATATATTAAGGGATAATACGATACATATAAAGTCCGGCTGCATCTGCAGCAACAAAAGAAAACATAAACTCGAGAGTTTCATAGTACAACTCAAAAGGGGAAACATAAGGCTTGCCATGAGGAGAGACGGTGGGAGCAGTGTCACTATCTTTTCTAGCTAGGGCATCAGCACACTTATTTCCTTCCCGGAAAACATGCAGGATCCTCTTGTGGTGGAGCTCATTCAGCAGAGTCCTGCAATCAGAAACTAAAGGATCAAGAATGTGATTTACTGTCAATGGATTTGAAACAAGGCTTATAACTAATACAACTATTTCTTTTTTATTGGTCTAATTTTTCTTATTTGGGTGTTATAAATTGGAGGAAAGGATTAAGTGTGAATAAGATTTCTCTAATTTTATAAATCGCAATATGACCCAATAATGTCAATGAAAATAAAATTACAAAAACATCATTTTTATACTGTCGGGCACTAATGCATTCACAAAAGCTCGAACTCGAAATCACTTGTTTAATTGATCTGAGCCCATTTCACTTAGGTCAACCTTTATTAGTGCAAAATTTTATATTTACAATATGAAAATTATCTTTGTTACCCCTAATATTTATCTAAGCACTGATAAAAAAAATCAATCTTAATCATTATTAATTATACAGAATCTCATATATAAAAGATATAAAATAAGAGTACTAAATCCAAAACCTTATTTTTCATCATTCGACAGCTTTTATTCTTTAAAATTTCCTTATTTCATGTTTTCTTTTTGAATATTTATTGCCTTAATCATTAAAACGCATCTCAAAATCTAATATACGATATCCCTCTCACTGTTTACTATTCTTTAACCGATCCTTCTTGCACTATAAACGAATTCTATCACTCTCCTCCTACAACCTAAAATACCCTCAACAGTCTTATACTTATAGGGTGAAGTTTATATATTCTAAAAGTGTGATTAATGGATTAATATGTGTTTCATTAGAGTTTATTTTTCTATAATAAGTGTTAATGGTAATCTCAAACTTTGTCCGAATTTAATTTTATTTTGACCTGATTTTAAGGTGCATTTTTTCATTAATAATAACGTGGTGCATTCAAAATTTTATTTTTAAAATATTTTTCACAATAATCAAATATCTTTGCAGATATTAAAGTATATTTATGAATATTAACAAATTTATTAAGTATTAAATGAATATTCGACCACCATTTGTTAATAAATTTTAAAGTTTTCATCATTAATTTTTTAATTTTATAAGTAAATAAAAAAATTTATCACATACACGATAGTAAAATTATTAGATTTCACAAATAAATTAATAAGATGGCACATATATTATTAGGATATAAAAAAATAAACAAAATTAATTAAAAAAAGTGAAAGATAAGATAGTTTTTTAATACATTTGTGAAATTAAAAAAAATTCAATATATTAAAAACGAATTCAAATAAATAAACATAAAAAAAAATGTCAAAAAAAAACAAACAAACAAAGAGGAAAATTTACGAAAATTACTAAAAATAAAATTAAGGAAAAAAATAAACAGAAAAAAAGGTTGCCACGAGTGCCACGGTCCTCCGGTTTCACGGGTCCAAAGGCTGCGCGCGTGAAAACCCAACTCTTCTCTCGTCAAAAAAAAAATATCATCAATAATATAATAATTATTAAAAAATATAATAAATAAAAATTATTTAAAAAAATTAAAAAATTAAAATTTATTAAAAAAAATTTAAAGATATAATTATCATTCGTAAAAGAACCTTCTATTTTATTTTTATTTTTAATTAAAAAATAAAATTTTTTGAAATCAAATTTTTTTAATTTTAGAAAATAAAGATTTAAATTTTTTTTAATATACTTTTTTAATTAAAAAATTTTTAAAAAATAAAAAATAATAAAAATAATATTTTTAAAATTAATTTTTTTATTTTTTAAAGTTTTTTTTAAAAAAATATTTAAATATTTTATTTTTTAAATTTATTTTTAATTAAAACTTTTTAAAAAATTATATTTTTTTAATAAAAAAATGAGATTTTTTTATTAAAAATAATTTTATTTTATAATATTTTTTTAATAATTTTTATTTTTTTAAATAATTTTTATCCATTTAATTATTTAACAATTATTTGACCTATGAGAGATGTTTTTCAGATTTACCCACAAATTTTCACTGAAAAACCTAAAAAATAAATAAAATTAAAGTCTAAAAGTTAAACTACCACTTCGCCAATTCCACTCTTTACTCTCAATTTCGGATCTCTAACTCAAACAAAAGAATCGAAGCGAATCGAGAAAAATAAAAATCATAATTTTATTTATTAAATTTCTTTCTAAGCTATTTGATTGAATGGAGTTGTTAGATGGAAACTTAGAGCTCAAAGAGATTCAAAAGCTCCAAGGCCACACCGATAGGGTTTGGAGCCTCGCCTGGAATCCCGCCACCGCCGCGGCCGATGTTCCCGCGGTTTTCGCTTCTTGTAGCGGCGATAAGACCGTTCGAATCTGGGAGCAGAGCCTCTCCACTCGCTCCTGGGACTGCAAGGTCCTCCTCTCCCCTCTATTTATTCATTTCTACTTAATTTTACTTTTCTTTTTTGTTTTTGCTGAAAATTTTGCTAAGAAGATGTGAGATTGATTCAAGCTAGGTCAGAAACTTATAAATTTCAAATTTTTGTTGCCTTTTATTTTTAAGTTAACTAATATAGAAAACTTTTTACTGAATTCGTTTGAAATTTATAATTTTACTGTAAAATTTTTCTTTCAAATGAAATGAATTCCATCGTTTTTAATTTGTCTTGAAGTATTAGCTTACGTGATATTTGTTGGAATTCATGGTGATTTGGAGTGTGATCTTTTGCAGGCTGTTTTGGAAGAAACACACACTAGAACGGTACGATCCTGTGCTTGGTCACCGTCTGGGAAATTGTTGGCCACTGCTAGCTTTGATGCTACCACTGCCATATGGGAAAATGTTGGGGGTGACTTTGAATGTGTTTCCACTTTAGAGGTATTATTCTTATTCTTATTATTATTATTTTTTTTTGTTTAGAGTTTTCAGTCAGTTTTGGTGTCATCTGCACACCATTTAATAGCAATTCACAGAGCAAAACATAATTATACTGTGAAACTGTGACGAAAAGCAAAATGGTTTACCATGTAGAAAGGCATTGAACGCAAACAATATCATGCTTCTTGCATTCAGCTAGAAGCATTATTTGAGTATGGAAATTATTAGTATTTAGATTATTTTTCCGTTAATATCTGATTCTTATCTTGATAATATCGGAACATTTATTTATTCACTGTGGTGTGTAGGGTCATGACAATGAAGTGAAAAGTGTATCTTGGAATGCATCAGGTTCTCTTCTTGCGACATGTGGGCGAGATAAAACTGTTTGGATTTGGGAAGTGATGCCAGGGAATGAATTTGAGTGTATCCAAGTTTTGCAAGGTCATACTCAAGACGTGAAAATGGTTCAGTGGCATCCGACTAAGGATATTTTGTTTTCCTGTAGCTATGATAACAGTGTCAAGGTACTGTATAGGCTAAATGGATCTCTATCTCTTTAACAAGACCATAGAAATCTTTGATGTTTTGCAAATTCCATTATATGCCCACAAGATTGAGAAATGTGATTGAATTGTGATATTCACTTTTCCTTGTAGGTTTGGTGGTCAGAGGATGCTGATGGTGATTGGAGCTGCGTACAAACTTTAGGTGAATCTAGCAAGTACTATGCCTAGAACTCTTTCTATCTTTTCTGTTTCTGCTCATTTTCTTGTTTATTGTACTGCCTGATATGTACTTTTTCTTTATATCACCCTATGAAGTATTGTGGTGATTTCTTTTAAATTTTATAAGACCTTGAAGATTTTTGTCCACTAGTTTATGAAATTGTCAGACTACTAAAAACTCTTGTTTCAATATCTTATGGTCAGTGGTCACTCTTCCACCGTTTGGTCACTTGCTTTTAATTCTAAGGGAGACAAATTGGTATCTTGTAGGTATGTATAACAATTTTGTCTTTCTAATCTGCAGTAATTGGAATTATAGTATTTTCTGATGGCATCACAAACAAAAAAAGAACAGTTGTAAGAAGTGCTAAAATAAATTGAACTGATTTTGCAGTGATGATCTTACCCTGAAGATATGGGAAGCAGACATCATAAGGATGCAATCTGGAGATGGTTATGCACCCTGGTGAGAAACATGCCTCCTTTTTTCCGTTGAATTTTTCACATTTTCTAGCTCTTGGTTGTCATATCAAATCCATAGCCTAGGCTGGTTTGCAGCTATCAGGACTTAGACATTTTGTTAATGTCCTTGAATCTTGTTTTTCCATTTGTGTAGAACTTTCTCTGGCTATCTGAAATAGTCAATGATAAATTCATGGCCTATAATCTTCATTGGGAAGCTACTCACATTTTGATGTCAAGAAACTCATTCTTGATGTGTGAAACTTTTAAGCATCAAGTCTTAGCCTGGTAGTTGTAGCATTCCTAGCAAAGAGTAAACGGCCAAATTATTCTGATTAACATGTTTATTCCACATTTATATTTTTTTGAACTGAACATTGAACATGTAAGATCTAGTTTAATCATTAGTTTTATTAAGCATAGCATCGCATGTATCTTGAAGGGATCAAAAACTAACTTATCCAGCATTGATATATAGTATTTCCTTTCTTTTATTCTCGTTTAAGACCTTGTAATGCATAAAGATAATATCCTTCACTTTAATGGTTGTCCAGGAATCATCTGTGCACTCTCTCAGGTTATCATGATCGAACAATTTTTTCAGTTCACTGTTCAAGGTATTGACACCATTTTATTGTAGTAACTATTTTCTCCTTGGGGCCCTCTACTGTGTGATCCTTTTATTTTCTCTCTCTAAATGGTTGAGAAGTCCAAATTACAACTAAACTGCTTCTATGTTCTTCTAGTTAGGGACACACTAGTGCTTACCTATTTGTTCTTTTAAATTGACTTTTTTTTTTTCTTTTCTTAAAAAGAAGATATTAGATAATAACCCCAATTCCCAAAGAAAGAGCTGAAGGACAGGTTTAACTTGATTTGCATCATTAGTACCACTTTCCAGTGACTGAAAATGTTATCCTAAAGCTTAACTGTATGAGTGACCTAAAGATTAGCCATAGTCATGGTCTTGAGGAAACGACTCTTGTGCTGGTGGATAACCTCATCACCTTGCATAAACTTTTAACTATCTGTTTTCAAGAATTTAGAAGCAACTTTGTGAAAAACGGGATGACAACCTACGCCAGGAGTGCAATGTTAACTGTCATTTTGAAAATATTTTAATTGATATAACTGCTGTTTGGCTGAATTAGTGAAGCATGTTCTGTTAACAAAATATATGTGACAATTTAACATTGTAATTGGTTAGTCTGGTTTAGTTAAAATGGGGTTGATTTTAATGCCTATATGGTTCCACTTTTATAAGTTTGAGTTAGGATCATGTAAGAATCAAGTTGCTGCTTCCCTCTACTTTTAACATTTATTTACCATCTGAATAACCTTCTTTTCTTTTAAGTTTTGATCTGAAACTATTGTATCTGGCTTATGAATATTACAGAGAGGGAATTATTGCCAGTGGAGCTGCTGATGATGCTGTACGGTTGTTTGTAGAGAGCAAAGATGGTTTGGTATGTAATTCTTTCAGCCTCTTATTCACTGTGCATATTTTCACATGAGCAATAAAACATGCATCAGTATCAGTGGGGTGGTTTTGTGAATTCTAGCCAAAGTAATTGAGCAAATTGTTCTATTGTGCATATTAAGAGTTCTTGGCTGGATAATCGTCCCTGCCCCTTTTTACTTTTTAGGTTTTGAAAGTGGGAATTCATCAGATTAATCTATTTTGTGGTTTTACTACAGATGAATGGACCTTCATATCAATTGCTATTGAAGAAGGAGAAGGCCCATGACATGGACATAAATTCAGTACAATGGTGCCCTGGGGTAAGATTTCCTTTCTTGGAAATTAACGAGGATTATTATATGTGCTTGCATGCACATGTTGACATGTACATAAAGGCAGAAATGAATATATATCACAAAAATAGATAGTTTCTTTTTCCATGGTAGAGTCTGGTGGTTGGCTCAGTTATTGGGTTTTTTTTTTTTTTTTTTTAACTGATGGACTAATGATTAATTTGCTAGTATTTGCTCAAACCAATGCCTTTGAAATGGTGGGAAAACCATCCAGAAAGGATTCAAAATAAAAATAACAGTTGTGATTAAATGTCCATTTCATTAGCTTTACTGTTCTGGTCTGAATTTTTAGAACATATTTCCCATCAATTGTTTACTTAGCAGCCTAACTAGTATGTTGAGCTAGAACTTTCCTATAATTTCACATTTTCCTCTTTAATTACTGCATCTCTCTGTTTATTTTCTGGAGATTATTTCTTTCAGAGCTGTGGTATTTGGGGCTTATTCTTTAAACGAATCGCGTTGGTAATAGACGCTCGAAAATGGAAAGCTTATACTAACCCTGGGATTGTATCTTATAATGGATATGTCTTGAGTTTAGCTAACATTTCCGTTTTCATTATTGTTGAAAATAACAGGAAAAGCGTCTACTTGCTTCTGCAAGTGATGATGGGACGATAAAGATATGGGAGCTGGCTACTTTGCCCTGATCAATATTTTGTGAATTTTTTGTTTTCATACCTTTGGGGTAATATATATGTTTGGTTTCAGAAATTTGTATTAGTGACATTATAGCGGTTGTTGCTTTGAGAAATCAGGAAATCAAAAATATTATTTGTCAAGGAAACATGGTTGAAATAATAGTCGAGCAGAATTGCTGTGTATAATTTGTGAGAGTAAAAATGTAATGCATTATTCTACTCTCTTTCCTACGTAGATTAAACCATGTTCTCTCGTCAACTCTGCTTGGGGTGAACAAAAGCCAGACTTTTAACTAAGGGGTTGTCTCTCCTCCCGGTTGTGAGACAGTTCGGACAGCCAGCTGATTCATGGTAGACACCAGTTATTTTTCCGATCTGGAACATGAATTGATCTCGGATGCATTTATCATGGTTGTAGACATAACGAATATTATCGTGGTTAATTGTGGTGAATATCGACGATGAAAAAAATTGAAATCATAAAATAACGATTATAATATCGCATTGTGATCGTTATTTAAATTTCTGATGTCAATCCGGGTCGGTTTTTCCCCAATGTGGACACTCTAGCCGGTAAAGATTAGATTAATTTTCTCTAATGAAGCTGATCAGGATTTGATTTGAAATCTCCTCAGCATCCAAGACCTGGCCGATGGCTACTTCAAATTCAAGTGCCACTTATCTTAACACAACTCGGGCTAATCGACTCCCAGCCTAGCTAGACCTGGTTGAGACAATTTTCACGTCTTGCTTAACCTTCTCATAAGCAAAGCGGAATTTCCCTCTGAGAAGGGAAGGACAGAGCCTAGCATACTACTTGCTTCTGAGAGCATCGATCCAAAGCTAGCCGCCCTATTGATGAGTAAGAGCTCACCTCAATCTTATACGAAATATAAGGGGCCAGAAAGGCTCTGTAGGGGATGATAATGCTTCTTTTGGTCTTTCTATGGCTTCATTTACTTCCTTTTTTCTAACTTTCTAGACTTATGTCCTTCTTGGGACGCCAGAAGCTTCGCTTAAAGCACTATGCCCCGCATCAGATAGGACCACTTCAGCTTCAAGGAAGACCAGAAGAGATGGCTTAGCCACTTTCAAATAGCTCTTGCCAGCAGGCCTATCCTGCCCACTCATAATAGGAAAGGCACGGAGTCTCGCTCTCGTGACTAAAACTTCCCCCTTTCCCTTTTCGAGTACTTTTTTTTTTTAATCCCTTTTGCAGAAGAAAAAAAAGGAAGTCAAGTCTTAGTACAGTTCTAGAGCTCAAGTGTTCCCCCTTCGCTCCACTTAACACATGGAAGTCGAACCTTGTTTGAGGGGATAAAATAAAGCTAAATACTTAGGGAAAGGAGGCATGGAATAAACAAAAAAATATCCTATAAATTAATTAGCTTTATATATAGAATAAGCTAGATTTCCTTTTCATTTTTTTTTATAAGAGAAGACAATCTAGCTTTCTTAGAGCCAAGCCCTATCAGAAGGAGGAAGCGCGTTAGCTAGAGGTGTTCAAACGGTTAATTCGGTTAATAATCGAATCGAATTTTAATTAACCGAATTAATCGAATTTTATTTTTTTTAACCGTTAATCGAACCGAATAAGAAAAATGATTTACTAATCGAATCGAAATTATTTCGGTTAATTCGATTGGTTTTCGAATTAACAAAAGGTGAATACACCTTAACCGAGACAAAGAGGCAATTTATTTGAAGTAATAAACAAGCCAACCATAGGTGGAAATTAAGAAGAAAGGAATTTACAACAATCTCGGCGATGACAGGCAAAAATACGAGCCACAAGGCATATCTGACTAGTGAGATTGAGATAGAGATTGGACTGTGAGAGGCCTAAGAGGTTGAGGGTCAACTTAGTGAAGTGAGGGAAGAAGGGAGGTCTTCTTGAGAGACGGGCTGAGGGTGGTGGGGCTGGGGTTAGAGAAAGAGAGAAAGTGATTTAGCTTTTAGGGTTTTTTTTTTTTTTTTATGTTTTTATTTTTTAAAAAAAATACATTAAACGGAAGAGGTATTGTTGTTTAGTGTATTTCGGTTAATTTGGGGAATTCGATTATTTTCGTTTAACCGAATCGAATTAATCGAAAATTGAAAATTTAAAAATTCCTTAACCAATAACCGAACTGAATATTTTTTTATTAACAGAACCGAATTAAATTTCGATCGATTAATTCGGTTAAAAACACTCCTAGAGTTAGCTATTTCGTTTTTCTTGCTCTTAATTGCTGGGTTTATGAAGAGCTGGTTCCGGAGTATACCTTTATTGACAAAATTAGACTCTCTTTTCATCAGCCTTAAGTTGAGGATTCTGACCTAGCTCGATGACCCCTCTGTGAAGCTCTAGTCCTTTTTGCTTACAGTGCTGATAGTTCCGTGTCTCCAGCCTCTCTTGCCTACCTACCCCTATGTCCTGTCTGCAGTAGCTGCTTCGCTTCTATCTTATATAGTAGACCGAGTAGATGACCGAAGAGCGGACTTCTTTCCAACAAACAGAGGAAGTTTCGATTCGAACAGAGATATGTAGGAATTTGCTCTTGGGAAAAATAGAAAGTCAGGGCTTCAGACCCATAATTCAACCTAGCCAACCAATGTGGGAGCTTCTTATAATAAGTTCCAAACCCTTGAGATGAAGAAGGGAAAGCGTAAGTGAACTTGATCCAGTGGAGGAGGAAGCTCGGTTCAGTCCTTGCAGATCTTGAATTACTCACTTCAAGAGTAGAATCCGCAACTCTAGTGGAAGGGGTATTGGCCATTATGAGTAGTAAAGGCTACTATGAGCAAAAAGAGACTACTTGGCTCGATCGAGCAGCACCTACACCTTCTCGCGTAACGACTTCTTTGAAGCTAGGCTAGGATCGGATCCAATTCTAGGAGCGATGTCAGGCCAGTAGACCCAAGTTATGCCTTTGATCTAGGAGCTTCGGTTTGAATACATTGTTCTCTTGAAAGCTTATTAGGAAGCTAGGTATTGACCTTTTATTTTCTCAATAGAAGGTGGTGCCGTTGGACCTGCCCTTTATGCAGCAGTAGTTTAAGTTGAACTGAACATTGCTCCCGCTATTGGTAGGCTTACTCGACTAAGAAATCCCGGAAGTGACTTCACTCTCTCTTCTTTCCTTCTTTCAAAAGAAAGGGTTATAGAGTGTAACAAATTGCATAAATGCACTCAATTAATACACAAAAAGTACTCTCCCGGTGTTACAAGCGAAAAATTGAACCACCCTAAACTTTCTTTTCATACCGATAAAGAAAAGAGAGGGGAAAGTCAAACTTTCAAGCAGCAAAGCCAGATTCGGATTCTATAGCAGCTCCTATTGAGTTGCCTCTCCTAGGGTCAAAGAACTAACTGCCTTTCTAGAATCCAGTGAGAGCAGAACTAGCGCTTAAGGAAAACGCGTAGAAGCAGGCAAGTTGATTCCCATCTCTGAAGGTCAGTTGGCAAATTCCCATTCTCGTGGGTACGAAAGAAAGTAGGCTATTCATTCGCATCGAGCAAGAAAGAGAGAGCAGTCGCCACCTTCAACCTAGGTACTTACCTTGAGCCTTGTTCCACTATTTCTTTATATACGAAATCGCCTTTGTTTTGTCGGATTTCAGTCCCTCTCTGACTGAGAAAAAAGCTAGAGCTTTCTTGATTTTGAACCAAAAAGAAAAAGGCACTTCTGAGGGTTCAATCGCAGCCTCTATTTCCTGATACGGTAAAAAAGCTTATTTAAATTAAATAGATGATCCTCTCTTTCCCAGGACTTTGCCATCATATCGTCTACGTATACTTCGACTTCTTTGTGCATAAGTTGGTGGAATAAAGGGTTCAGCTCCCTCTGATATCTTGCTCCGACATTTTGAAGTCAAAAGGCCATGACCCGGTAGGAGAAGGTGCCCCATGTAGTTATTCATGATGTCTTTGCTTTGTCCTCCTCTGCCATCAACGTTTGATTGTAAGCGGAGAAGCCATCCATAAAAGACAGCATGCTGTAAACTTGTGATATAGACACGTAAACGTAAAGAAGGGCTGAACCCCTTACTCATGTAACTCCTAGCAGCTGTAGGAGCAGGATAGGCTAAGAAGCCAGGCAAGGAAGAAAGAGGGTGCACTTGAAGAATTCGTTCCTAAGTCAAGATCATGAGCAGGTCCTGCGGATATATAGCCGAGTGAATCTCGAAGCTTGCTCTCCTAAAGGAGCTTTCTAGCTACTGACCCCATGTAGGACCCTTCCGGCCAAGCACAACCATCAACGGAGGTCGAATTCCAGCAGCGAATGAGAATATAGGGTGTAGGCTCGAAAGCCGGAGTTTGCTGGGTGCGGCAGCACAAATTTTGAGGATCACAAGAACGAGACCCGCTTATGCAGTTCCTTATGGCCCTATGCCCTGAGTTCAAGCAGCTCAGGGGTTCTCTGCTTCATCGATCTCCCCTTCCGACAGTTGATGCTGCTTTAGCTGAGTTGATTACGGCTAAATTCTGGCGCACAGGTTGGGTTAGTTTCATGAGAGACGGGCCAGTACTGGGAATCAAGGGTTTCGGGTTCTTTCCCCAGTTTCACTTTGATATTCAGACTTGAGCTCAGCCCAGTTTGTTATTTTTATATTTCTTTTCGTTTTGGCTTTTATTCAATTACACTCATTCCTCAAAGGAGAGGCAAATGGAAAGTCAATTCTCTTTCATTTGAAGTCGGTTGAAGCCCAAGCATCTGGTGTCAACGGTTCTGCCACTCCTGAATCAGACGATGTCTCCTAAGCCTTTCAGTCCATTACCGTTGAACAAGAGCAAAAAGAGCTGATGAAAGAAGAGTGACTGATTCAACAAGAGAAAGAAGAGCTAGCGACTCTAACGAATCTAATGCTGCCCACTCAAGCTATCAAGCTAGTCGAATCCTACTGCCCTTACTTAACCTTAACCACCGGGAGCAGATTCGATAAAAGGATTCTTACAAAGAGAAAGCGTTGACCTCTAGTCTCGATTTGACCTTTTTTCCTCTACAGTTCGTGGCCCATAGCCACAGAAAAGAAAACGAGGATCAGAAGTCAAGTCTCCTCCAGTGCTTGGTTCATCAACTAGTTCTATTCAAAGCAAGACATCCAAGGCGAGGAACCAGGGCACTCATCTCTATCAATGCAATGACTTAGGGTAGAGGGGCGGCTCAATCCTTTCACTTTTTTCTTATGTGCGAAAGCACGCCACCAAACCAAGAAGAAGAAGAAAAAGTCCCTCGAAGTAGTCAGCCAATTAGCATAGCAGTATAAGAGGAAGCCTAGCCAATAAGTATGTAAGAAGCTTCCCTTTAAGTTAAGGCTTGAGCTTACCCTTTTCATAACATCAGATTCGGCCTAACAGCTGATCTTTAACCCCCCAAAAAATGAATAAAACAATCATCAATCTTACCTGAAAACTAAATCAAACATTTTTCGTAGCTAAAAAGATTTTACCAGATTCATCATTACATTGCCTACAAAACAATCAGAAGCGGCAAATATATATCATAGGCAAAGAAGAAAATATTCAACCATTCACATGTATTTTTATTTTTTGTTTTTTCAATCTTGATTAATTAGAAAACAAACAAAAGATTTAGTAATATAATTAACAACTGTTTTCTATTCTAAATCCGCCAGAATTTGTTCTTCTTCCTTCTTCAGCAAGAGCTGCACGAGCTGACAAAATCCCACTAGGAACCAAAGAAGCATCAAATGCAGAACAATCAATCCAGTCCTTCAAAAGCTCTTCCTGACCCCATATTTCAGGAATCAAAACCCTGCCTGCCACTTCGATTCTTTGCCTCTTCATTCTCTCTCGTCCATTATCTTCTCCGAACGACTCTTCAGCCCTCATTTCTTCTTTTGTAACGTCATCAAGTACTAGTACAGGAGCTGATGATGAAGACCGACCCTGTAACGAGCTTCCCTCGTTATTAATAACTCTATCGTTCCCATTACTATCATATTGACAGGTTTTCAACCCTGAACTTCCTGTCTCAACATGAACAACATCGTCAGGCTGCTGACTTTTGTTGGGTTCTTCTGGAAGCTGCGGTGCTCGTTCACCAGGCTCAGGCTGGGGATGATTCTGGTGGGTCATTTTTGTGGGTTCGACGTTCATGAAGTTGAAATATGAAACGAAAGCCTTCTTCTTGTTCTTCTTCTTCTTCTTTGGCTGATCCTTTGGTTGAAAGAGAAGAAAAGAGGAGGAGATTGAAAATTATATTTCCATGGAGATCAAAGGGTTTATGTGTGGGAACAAAAGGAAAGAGAGAATGGGTGGGGAGTTGTTTTACACGTCGTCTCTCTTTCAAAACTTTCGATTGTTTCGTTTTGTATGGTAAGTGAGAAACGTACGTGTCTTTGTTTCAAGAAAAAGAAAAGAAAAGAAAAGTTGCTATTATATTATTATTCCTTGGATGGTTTTTTGGAAGGATTGTGATTTGTGAGGTTGATGATGTTGGTTTTGGGGTTATGGATTTTGAGATATATTATTAGCCAATCAGATTGTTGGTTTTGATTTGAGGAAAATAAAATCTAAAATCTATAAATAAATAAATTTACAAAGAAAAATACTAATTAACTTTTTTTTTTCATTTAATGAGATTTAGACTATTTTCAAAGAATTTTTTTTTTCTCTTCTTTTTCTTTTAAAAAATTCTCTAGATTTTTTTATTTTATTTAATACAAATAAGATCACAATATAATTATAAATACTGATTATTTTTTATTTTATGTATGTTGATACATACAATATACGTGTATTTATGTGTTTGTATATGCATTTTAGGACACAAAATACAAATGGGGTAGTAAAGCACCACAATCTTCATCTTTAATTATATATATATATGCAAAATTCTTAATTTTTTTTATCAAAAAACAAAATTCTTGCTTTGTTGTAATTAAAAATTAGATGTTTGATTTATTTATTTTTTGTATTAGAGATTGTTAAAAATTAAATTTTAATTATCAAAATTAAAAATTAAACACTTTATCAACAAATCAAATGATTGTTGGCTTAGATATTTAATTTATTGAATAGCTTTGAAGTAAACAAATTTTCCCAATTTTTCATTTCTCTTATTTTCCTTTTATGCATGGATTAGAATTGAATTGTTAGTGTGTTCTTTTAACCTTGAACTAAGCTTAGGTCGTTGCAAAAAAAATTTACAATAGAAGAGTAAAAAAAAAGTACATGGTGATTGCATATTTGCTTAATTTTTTTTTTCTAATTTTTTTCTTTTTTACGTTTTTACATGGTCTCACTAGGTCAAAGTTTATTGATAAATTCAAGTTTAGCAATGATCCTATATTCCTATACAATATGACACATTTTTCATAATTTAAGAAGATTAAATAATTGTACCGAGTCTTAACTCAATTAATTGGTTAATGATTCTCTAAGATTCGAATCTCTTTTTTTTTTTAAATTAAAAATCTAAATAATTTAGTTGAAAAAAACAAATTTATTGATTTAGTTAATAGGAAAAAAAGCAATGATAGGGGGAGATTCAAACAATAAAAATTAGCATTGGTTGATAAATACAAATACTTTTAAATCCAACTTTCTTCTATACGCGTTTCACACGTTTCTTCTCTTTTTTCAATTAAAACTATTTTTATTTTACAATTAAAATTGATCATCATTCAACGCGTGAAGTAAAGAGGGCATTAAAAGATAGAGAGAGAAATGCAGAGTAGCTATTAAATGCATAATAGCTGTTAATGGAGACGCGCAAAACAATTAATGCTCACAAAACTTAAAAAGAAAAACGACGACGTTTAATAGGGACGAGTGCAGATAGTAAACAGTGAGCTCGAGAAGAACGCCAAGCAATAAGGTGTTGACAGATGTCAACACCACGCTCATTACTTGAGCTTTAATATAGATGAATTAATGGTAGATAAAGTTGCTCTAACCCCATATTAAACAAGATAATCACTTCTGAAAATTTTATTAACTGCATTCGAGATTAACATCAACCAAGGATCACCGATAAAACTTAAACTAAAGAGGTAGAAACTTCATGCATAAAAATAAAGTCACGTAGAAACTACATGCATGCACATGTTTGACATTTCTTGTGGTGCCCTAGATTTATTAGGACAAAAGACGAAGGACCCAAGTTTATGATATTTCTTTCTTGTGCCTGCAAAAACTACTACTAATGCAAAAGAAAGAAAGAAAGAAACCCTAGAATTGAGATGGATGATGAAAATGAGACCACTCATTAATTATGTGAACTATAGCAAGTAACTATATATAGACAATCTTAACATAGGCTCCATTTTATTCCCATTTCTTCGATATATTCTTGTCTTCATGGACAGTGACACCGTCCCAAGTCCCAACCCATGGGGCATGCATGGCTTGAGTTTTCAAAATAATTGAGATTGAGAACTGCTAGATGAGTATGTAGGAGGAAAGCAGCCAACTGGGAGCAATATAGTTTTTTCGGTATTTGAAACAGTCAGGGATTGATCTCTAATCATTAAAATTAAGAGTTTTGCATTTTACCAACCGGTTACATAACTGTCGGCAACGGCTGCAAAATTTTGTACCCAATAAGAGTAAAACAGTTCTGGATGCCAGATAATCTGCAGGAGAGCTTATTGTAATAAGCCAAAGGAAAAATTTTAATTTCAAGGAAAGTGCATTTTTAATTCCCTGTTTTAGTTTATCATTAAGAAATGGGAACATTTTGCTGCGTTTGACAGCATTCTTCTGCATGGTGTTGCTATTAAGCAACATCAAATATAATTCTTCAAAGTATACCAAAATCTTACGGCCACATTAACACAACTAACATTACCACTGGATAAAAAAAGAAACACTGAATAATCTCATCTTTACTTTCACCAAATGCACTCTGTACAAGCTACTCAAGTTTTATTGAAACATGGTACTGAAACAAGTTCTAACCTAAAACTTTGAGAAATTTACTGAATAATCTCATCTTTACTAATATGCTATGTTTTCGAACAAGCAGGAATCTGAGAGTGAAGCATAACTACATTGGTTGAGACACTATGCAGAGAAAACCATTCAAGCTCTTGGATAGCGTGAACGTCCTTTCTTCTTCAGGAACTCAGGGATGTCCAATGAACCATCTTCACTGAAAGATGGCCACCGGTTGATTCCAAGACCGGTATCTCCCTTTGCTAGCTGACCTGCCTGCATTTTAACAGGAATTCCGTATAAATTGGTGTATGAGAGAGAGAGAGAGAGAGAGAGAGAGAGTAGAGCAGTACCTGAAGGGGCCTTCCTTCACTTTCTTCTTGACGTTTAAATCCCGTGGCAATTAGAGTTATACTTACCTAAATAAAGACCCAAAAATTATGTTTGCCATCAAATTAATGATTCATCTTGAGGACCATGAATGTTGCAGCAAGAGGTTTAGCTGGTCTGTGCAAACATGCCTTGTTTATTTATCCTAAAAAAGAACCAACAGAGATGACCAGCCTATATGGCTTTCATCATCAATTCAACAATTCGCATTAATGTCAATGTGAATTCTGCATCTAAATGTGGTCTTATTCTAAAAAAAACTCTGCAGTTTTACCTAACACATGAAGAACTCAAGAATGACTAAATAAGCTTTCAGGAAGCAGAGATGCAATCCTATTGCCAATCTCATCGCTAGATAAGGCTGGGATACCTTGCTGGTAACGCCACAGACGTAAAAACAAAGGCAAGGCATCTCTTATTGGACCAATATGTGGCCTAGACAGTAAAGATCATCCATAAAGTCCATCTGTTATCAGGTTTTATCCTACTTTTCTGAATGTTTAATTCATTGGATTGCTGTTATCACATATGCTTGATTAAAACTACAGTTAGACAGTAGGCCTACTCAAAGCATGGTGATCAAGATACAGGTATGCAGATGACTGTTTCAGAGTCTAAACTTTGGATGAGTAAGTTAAAACAAGCATTAACTTACTTGGCCACTAATTGATGGATCTATCACTGCTCCAAATATTAAATTGGCAGTTGGATCCACAAGATCATATATTACCTCAGCCGCAGCATTAACCTACAGAAAATTATCAGATGTCAAATGATGCATATGAGAAGAGAAATAAAATATGAAGGCATAATTTAGAACAAGAGGAACATTCAAGATAACCAAGGTCTCCGGAGTACAATATTTCAGTTACTATGTAAACAATCTGGTTATTGGTGTGGGGGGTGCTAACTTAAAGTTGCTGTGAGCAATTGCTAAATGTCTTAAAAGATGATACATATTGTGTAGATAGCACATCAGTCTTGCATGTTATCATTGAGAAATACTAGCAGCTCAAGGGCCAATCATGCAAACACTAGGTCTACAAGAACTCAAACGTTAATTCAAACATATTTCTGAAGTAATTAGTGGCTGAAGGTGACATTTCCTACAATTGTTGCCCTCTATAAAGGAGTATGCCCATTATCAGATATGGTGGGGCTGCTCAGGCTTCAATAACTCTTCTCTTATCTGTAAGGGCTCCACCCACATATAACCAATAATTTTGGGCACAAGATAGAAAAAAAAAAAATGAAATAGATAGGTAGGTAGGTAGTAGAGACAATGTCCAATTAGCCACCCCCTGCCGCCGCCGCAACATACATACTGAGGGAGTTAGAGACAGAGGGTTACCTCAAACAAGGTTAAATCACTTCCTCCAGTTATATTCCAGACAATTCCAGTAGCCCTTTCTATACCAAGATCTAACAAAGGAGATTGGATAGCATTGAGTGCAGCATCTCTTGCCCTTGTTTTCCCTACAAACCAGATGAAGTGACTTGTCAATGAAAAGGCAACTTCAAAATCTGAATTACCAATTAATAAACCAAAGCATCATGAAGAGAAGAGATCACAGGCTATCTGACACGTAAAAATTAGTTTCTTTCAAGATAAAACATCAATATGTACTGCCAATATAAAGAAAATGGACAAGCTACCATCACTTCTATTTTTGTCAGAGGGCAAAACAAACAAAAAAAGAAGAGGTAGAAACTTCATGCATTCAAAGTCGAAGCTGTGGCGCATTCTCTTCAGAGAAAAAATGAAGTCCAATCTATGCCATCTTTAGCATTTGCAAAACACAGGTGAGAAACATGTAACATGATGGTCGGCCAGGTTCTTGCATCAAGATATGAATCAGGAGATAAAGCCTGAGAAACCTTTATTTTTTTTTCATTTTTTATACCTGCTCTTTTCTCCCCACTTCTTCCTTATATCCTTTTGCTCAGAAAAGAATAAGAGCATATGTGTGTGATAAGACAAACAACCCGAAATCTTGAAGCCTCAAATATAAAAAGCTAAGGATCTTTTTGAATTACCAGTTGCAGTTCCTATCCCCATCAGTGAAGAACCTGCATTTGCCATTATAGTTCGCACATCAGCAAAATCCACATTGACTAGCCCTGGAATCTGCAATCAGGAAACTCACAACCAGTTAGAGTGCAGAAGTATGGTCCAAAGCTCATAATACTTCAACGTTTGTGCTGCCCAAAACATTACACATATGAATGGTAGTCGTGCAAATATACTGATTTTTACAGGCTCCAAGGTTCAACTCCAGAGCTCTGGTATCAGTAGATTTAGCAGTACCAATGACCAAAGTTATCCAGACTATCTAACATACAGAGACACTTACTACCACTTTGGTCTGATAACATATAAACACTGGAAAATATAGGTAACCTTAGCATAAAGATCATGCTTGATAATAAATCATAGTTGTTATTTACCAGAAAAAGGCTCAAGATATTTCATCAAAAAGTGCACCCCCCAAGTGTTATATGGATAAAGGATATAAAAGGACCACACCAATTTTTACCACTCAAAGCCTATGAACCAGAAATTTAATGTTTAAAGGGGGAAAAAAGAGATAGAAAAAGCATCACCAAAATATTAGTTCATCCTTGCCATCTAATAAACTAGGCAAATTTAAGGTGCACAAATTCCTATCACCGGTTGATTGTAATATATCACAAAAAATTCCGAAAAGATCATCAACAAAATTGGAAGGACAGTCTCAATCTTCAAGGACTATGTGAGGAGAAAGAAAGAAAATGCCATTACGGTTATGTTTCTTTTGTCTAAATATTTGGATTTCAACTCAATCATGAAACTATATAGTTAAATTAGAAGGTTTTTAATAGTTTCTAGAAGAATCCTGTACCGTAATTATATCTGAGATACCACGAACACCTTGTCGAACAATATCGTCAGCCAGATTAAATGCTTCTGTTACTGGAGTAGACGGGGAAACTGCAGTCAACAACTTGTCATTTGGAATAACAATTAGTGTGTCAACATTTTCCCTTAGAGCTGCAATTCCTTCCTGTGCTTGAACAGCCCTCCTTCTTCCCTCAAAAGAAAAAGGGGTAGTGACAATACCAACAGTTAATATACCCATTGACTTTGCAACCCCTGCAATTACAGGAGCTCCACCAGTTCCAGTCCCTCCACCCATTCCAGCCTGCAAATGCAAACTTGAAGTCCTAGGTAAAATGTTAAAGAAAGATACTAGATGACAAAAGAAAACCAAGATCCCATATGCTGGTCCTAATTTTTAACTTGGCAAATCTCAATATATCAAACACCATGTGCAACAGTACCAGAACAAAAGGTTTTGCCACTGGCAATTTAAAGAACAAAAGTATCAATGGCAAAAATGAAAATTAAAAAAATTTAGTTCATGAATCATCAAATACAAGACAAATCAAACTCCAGGAAACAGTATGATCAAATATACAACAAAAATGTTATGGATTTTTAACTTAAATGGCTATTAATACACATCTGGTGCTTAGCACGTAATAACAAGTTGAGCTTGCTGTCGCATAAATAATACATAAATTTTACCATTCCTTGACACTATAGACTTTGCACATAATCTTCAATCATTCAATTTGATTGGATAGGTTTCATGAAACAAGAAACCACGTATCAGTAGCCAGATTAGTTGTGTTTCTCATATGACCAATGAATATTCACTATAAATAGGAAGATTGGAATAGTTTCTTTGACAAATATTCTTGACTAGTCTCCTGGAGGAGTCTAGTTAATAATAATAAACAGAACATAAAACTATTTTTCTTGTTTCATAGCATATTTTGCTTGATTTTCTGTATTATTACTTGTAATATTTCTTCATAGAAATAGTAGTTTTAAATAAAAGCTAAAAATAGAGACAGTTTAGACTTTAGATCCAAGACACTCATGAAATCAGATTAGTAACAGTAGTAAGTAATAATCTCAATTCTACCCAAATGATTAAAATTGAAGATGGATGGGAACTTACAGTAACAAAAACCATATCAGCACCATAAAGAACCTCTTCTATTGACTCCTTGCTTTCTTTGGCAGCATTCATGCCAATCTCTGGGTTCCCACCAGCACCAAGACCCCTAGTTAGCTCCTGACCAATTTGCAAACGATGCCCAGGAAAGACAGGTGACATTTTCATGGCTTGAACATCAGTGTTAACAATCCAGAACTCTACACCCTTCATTGCGCTCTCTATCATGCGATTAACAGCATTTGACCCACCACCTCCAACACCAATAACTTTGATCTTAGCTTCATTATAATTACTTGAACCAGACTTGTCTCCTAAGCTCTCAATGACACTTCCACTAGGGCTATCCTTTCTTGGGTTGGTTATTGTATTGTTCCCTTCACCTCTAAGCATTGAAACTTCAGGGTGCAGATTCAGAAAAGGGTCTTTATTTTGATACGGACTGACACTGTCAGAGTTGGCAGAACATCTAAAATGAGGCATGGTAGACCTTTGGCTGGCACTTGAAAACCCACTTTTTCCATCACATATTTTAGGGCAGCTAAATCTCCCTAAAGGATTCTCCATTAAAACTCTCCCTCCAAGAACATTAAGTACCCCCATTGGTCTAGTATCTGAAGGTGTAAAATAAGGCGATATAGCAGCCGCCATTGTAAGGGCAGCACTAAGAAATCAGATTTACTTGAGCTATGAGACAAGCCAGAAACTTAGAGTCCTAAATAGCTTAAATTTCAAGTTGCACAGTCAATTTTTCTTTCAATACCTGCATAAAACACACAATAAAATCAAAAGTATATTCAAAAACATTTAGGAAAAAAAAACCATTAGCTAAAGCACTATCAGTGTACAATTGGCAGTGTCACCTTAAAAATAAAAATAAACCACACAACAAAAAATAAATGCAAAAAGGCTATAATTTTCTAAACCAAGAGCACAAAGACCTTATAAAATGTGAAGTATAACATCAAACAAGTTGCCAAAACACATTCAGATTTTTTTTTTTAATTTAAGAAACAGTACAAACTACCCAAAATGCTTCAACTTTAAAACTCACAGCAACCAGATTCACCAGTCATAACAAAAAGTCCAACCTTGCAGCTAGAACGCAGAACCAGAAATTTTTAAAATAAAAAAGTGTCTAAACTAAATAAAATGCATCAAAATGGAATAAAAAAGAAAAAACGGCACCTGGGTCATAAAGGGAAAGAGGAAATGAAAAGACCTGAAAGAGATGCAGAGTCAAAGAAACCATAAACAGCAAAGTTCCCCAAAGGCATTTGGGTGGTAAAGCTCAAAAGGGACTGGAAATGGGGAGAAATGGGAGGGGGTTTATTTTAGTTGATTTCAGGGCTTATAGCTTTTTTGGCTTTAGCTATGTGATTTCCTTTGTTAGGTTGTTGTTGATAAAAATAAAAAGAAAATTATCCCATTGACGGTTAGAGGAGTTTTTAAAAAAATAAAAATTAATTAAAAAAAAAAAAGGTATTCTTTCGACCGTTTATAGAATTAAAAAAATAAAATCAATAAATTAAAAATAAAAGGTAAAAAGACAAAAAATAAAAAAAAAATAAAAATACCAACAAAAACATTAGTACTCCAAAACAAAATCTTTTGAGAAGAAAAGACTTAAATTTATGAGATATATGAATAGTGCCCCTTATCGGCCAGGGTTTAAGTGGAAGTGAATTTCTGGCCCTTAAAATTAAAATGCTTCTTAAACCCTTTTTTTTCTTTATTTATTTTCTAAATTTTCATTGGTGGCAATGGAGGCCCGTGAAAAGTTGAGATTTTCCGGTCCAAGAAATGACTAGGACTGTTCAGTGAAGTGGATATTACCGCCGAAGTTTCTAACTTTCACACCCAAAAGAAAAAAGGTCCAAGGTACGAACCAACAAGCCCACACCAAGTCCAAAGTTTGGATTATTTTTCATTAGGCTTGCTCTCTGTCTCTCTTTCCAGTGTGTGCGCACGTCCACAGCAGAAAAAGCTTTGAAAGATTGAAGCCTGGAAACCAAGTTCAATAGCTGGTTCCCAGCTTACTTAAGATTTTAAAATGCTTTGTAAATAGCCGTTCACTTGATATAATCTAAGAGATTGATTTTGTTAGGTCAAAGTTCCAAGTCCGTGAATCGTGCACACATGTGTCTCCAAGCATGAAGTCAAAAACTTTGTAGCAGACTGCTGACACTGTCCTCTTCTGCCCCTCTCACCCTTCTTAATTAAACAATTTTGTTGGCTGATCCCACACTGGGGAAATGTAACATTTCTTTTTGCATGTATATATATCTTAACCTGATGGATTATCAAATAATCCATAAACTTAGGTGGTGAGCACATTTGGACAGAAAGAAATGTTGCATGTAGAAGCATCCAGCAGCTTGTAGGGAGCTTTGATGCATGAATTTGAATGCTTTGTGTTAGAGAAACTGGCTTGTATTAATTATTGTTGATTTTCTGCACTTCCTTTTGAAAAGTTAACCCTTTGGAAACGATAGCACTCGAGGTAGTCTCATGAATCGATTCTTTGGGATCCTTTTTTTCTTCAAACGAAATGAATGGAAATAAAATTAGATAGATTTCCTAAATATCTTTCTGAAACTTTTCAAAAAGAAATCGAAGAATCCTTTGTAATTACAACATTTTAATATCTGGATGCTATGATATGTTTGTCTATGCTTTAACCATTTGCCATTTGCAAATAGTAGCATTTAGAAGTTGAGAGCCTAGGTTTTATGATAACCTGTGATGGTTGCCAATGTTTAGAAATGAAAATTGCGTGATAAATATACCCGCAATATAAGGTGTCTTCAAAGGCGGTTTGAACGAATAAATTCTTGGAAGATGAAACTGTGTGAGGTATTTTGAGAAAAGAAGGTTTATTGAATAGATTTTGTGAGAGTTGAAATTCCAGGCCATAGGTTCTATTCACCGGTTTTTTTCATTTTTTTTAATATAAAGAAAAAAGATTAAAAAAAATTACAGATGATTTTATTTGTATCATTATAATTTTAATTTCATCATTACAATTATCAATCTTACTTAAATTGTTATTTTCAATTACTTTAACCGTTATTTTCATTTTTAACGAAATGTAGATGAAATAATCGATAAATGCTTTTATAAGTTAGATAAATGTTTAAAGTATTATAATTGTTAGAAAATATGAAAAAGAGAAAATATATGAATAGCTATAACCTAAACTTTATTTTCAAGAAAAGTTAAAAAATTAAAATATCCTTAATAATATATGTTTAGTTTTATTGCATCTAAAATAAAATAAATTGAAAATTTGTCGTTGTCTGTCTCACCTGAAGAGACTAGATATTTAGATGTTTTTAATTTAATATTTCAGGCCTTTTTGTTTTTTTTTATTTTAATTTTTCCATTTTAGCCTCCATTCTTCAACCGCATCAATCAAGGTGAAGGTGAAGGCCAAGGCCAAGCTTCTTCCTTTTGAACGCGACAGCATCACCTCCAAGCTTCTTCCTCCTTTCGGGCGGCGCAGAAGATTCTTTCTCGGCCTCTCCTTTCCCATTATTTTTCACGGCCACCACATTGTTTAGAGAGATACTCATGGCTTCTCGATTATTCGCGACAGCCACGGAGAAAATCGGACCCGCGGCGGTGAGGCGGCAAGCCCTGTCGTTGACCGAAGCAGCTGCCTCCAGAATACGTCATCTTCTTCAACAGCGCCATAGACCGTTCCTTCGATTGGGTGTTAAGGCTCGCGGCTGCAACGGCTTATCCTACACCCTCAATTACGCCGGTTCGTCTCATGTTGTAGTATTCTTTTATATCTTTACTTATGAAATGAATTAATAGTTTGGGGATTTATTTTTATTTTATGAAATTGACTGATAGATGAGAAAGGAAAGTTTGATGAATTGGTTGAGGACAAGGGTGTGAAAATACTAATTGATCCAAAAGCTTTGATGCATGTAATTGGGACCAAGATGGATTTTGTGGATGATAAACTCAGGTATTTCAGAATTTATTTTACATGTTTTTCATATCATTTTGTTTTATTTGGTAACTAAATATTATGTCTTTATTTGATCAATTACTAGTGATTAGTAAATTGAGAATTATAAATTGGATTTAAAGCACTTGCATTTGGCCAATCAGTAGTCAGGAAAATGTACTATATAGTTGTGTTTGTCTATTCTTATTTCTTCCTATGTGGAAACTGGAAAGTAAATTTTTTTAGTTCCACAATACATGAACATTTCCAATTTGGTTTTCAGTTGTGCACCATTGCCATTTTTCCCGAATTCATAATATATGATACCCGGATTCTTCATTTTCCCTAAAGTACACTGACACTATGTCTAACACATATCGAATATGATTATGAGATATGATCCTTCAAATATATGAATTTAAAAAAAAAAAAAAAATTGAACATACCCATATCCAACATTTGTCTTTGAGTCCGGGTAATATAGTTCACAATATTTCGATTATGGTTCTCTATGGCTCTTCTTGTCTATCATCGTTTCTTTTGGGAGTAATGATTCATTCTGACAATGGCTGCATATTATAGCCACTCTACCACTCACCATCCATCTTTACTGCATTCTTCTTACGGTTGCTCAATGTGATTTCATGAACTTAGGTGGTTGTTGTGGGAAGAAAAATATTTTCTTCAGGAGGGCTTTAACTGGATAATATTGAATGTTGCACGTAGAAGCATCCAGGCATGTAGGGGGCTTTGATATTAGCAAAGTTTAACTTTATTTGGCATGTACATGCATGAATCTGAATGCTTTCTGTTACAGAAACAGGCTTGTATTTATTGTTGATTTTTTGCACCTTTTGTTATGAAGCCAGTGCGTCTTGATCTTCTTCCTGTTTTGGTTTGTATCCATCTTTTCTGCACAGGTCTGAGTTTGTTTTTATCAACCCAAACTCTAAAGGTCAGTGTGGATGCGGTGAATCTTTCATGACAACAGCTGGTGCTAGTGGTGGAGCTGCTAAACTGGGTGGTAGCTAAGGATTTCGAAAACCTTTTAATAAGATTAGATTTGAACTAACCTTACTTGATTCCAGGGAGCTCCTAAATTTGCCACTCAAAATAAACTAACAGGAAAAATGTTTCCACATACCAACCAGGTGAGCTTTTATAGCAGTTGCTGCCAACTTATTGTACAAGTATAGGTTGGAGTATAGATTCACATATTGCCGTTTCATTCATGCTAGTTTGGCATCTGAAAATCGTTTTGTCTGTACCATTTCATTTTGTTGATGTAATTGTTACATTACATAAGTTCTTTTCATATTGCAGCTAACTCTTAGTTATATTCTTGACCAAAAAAAAAAAAAAACTCATAGTTATGTTCCATTAACCCTTTGGAAATGATAGCACTTGACGTACTTTAATTAACACTTTTATAGCTACAACATTATAGTATCTGGATCGTGCTATGATATGTTTGTCTATGCTTCAGTCACTTGCAATCCGTTTATCCGTTTTGTTTTTCATCTCAAGTGCCAAAGCTTATTTTCTGCTCTCAAGGTTGCTGCAGTTATGAATCTCTACCTTTATAGTTTCATTCTAAAAACATGAGTATGGGAATCAACATTATTGATGAAACAATTTATGCCCCCTCCCCCCCACAAACAAAAGTTTAGGCAGAATTTGAGACTGAGATAATGCCGAAACAATGACATACCTATGGGCTATGTCTGAGATGCAGACTTGTGTAAAACACTACAGCATATTTAGCTTAAGACTTCAGAATTTGATTATTTATAAAAATCATATTTTCAAAGGACTTCCTCTAATCCTGTCTCATCCACTGATTCTTTTGTCTTTTGTTTATGCTAGAAATATTCCAGTGACTCTTTGTCGTATCTTTTGAGGTTGATTCACATCAGATTGATCAGGTAATCAAGATTTCTTCATTGGTTATAGAGAGCTTCCATCAGCAATGCCTGAAAATCCCATGGATTTTACATTTTGTAGCATAAGAAATGCCTGAAAACAGACTGAACAACTCAAGTTATTACCTCGACTTCTTTTTGCTTTACAATGGACAACTCAGATTTCTTCTCATTATTCTTGGTTTCTCTTTTGCTTTTTGGGCTTTGGTTTGTGTTTTCATTTTCCATTCCCCAAAGTACTGCAAGAAAAAGTACACAAAAAATAGAAGGAACAAAGCAAAAAAATGAATCATGTAAGTATAGAATTTCCAAATTACTTGGGTGCATATTGCCATTGATGTTCGGATATTCTACTGTATGTGCCAAATATTTTAGGGTTATACTTAAAAAAAAAAAAAGAGGAACATGAATGATTTACCTGTTGCTTTGTTTTCCTCTCGAGTTCTGCCTGTTAAGATGCAAGTAAAATGAGAGTAAATTCTTCATATAATTGATGATAAAAGCTAGATGAAGACCCATCAATTCAATTAAAATGAACAAAAGCAACAATGATGTTTACCAGAGCCTGCTTAAGGTGGGCGTTCTCTTGTTTCAATTGGTCCAATTCTGCTTCTAGCTCAACTGTATATGCCTGTAAAATCAAACCAACCTTGTAAGAGATGGGTACTTTTCAGAGTACCACCAATATTTTCATTTCTCCAAGAATCTGTTGCTGATATAACAAAAACTTGAAATTATGAATCATATGAGTCAATCTCCATTTCTTAGCTTAATTTTTCTTTATCCATAACAAGCCAATTTAAACATTAGCAAGCATGCGTATTCCAATTGTCAATCGGTTGGACAAAATTTTCATGAAAAAGTATATTTCTATTCTAAAAGCCCCACCATATCCCACTCCATATCATGAACTTGAATAGAATGAATCGACAATTCATAATTGTGTTACACCAATTGCCATATATATATATATATATATATATTTATCATGAGGAGTGTGACTATATTGTTAAATCTAAAAGTCAATTTATTAAAATATCAATTGTACATGAAATTATAAAAATGTGTAAAATTAATTATTTTTACATTGATGTAAATTGATCTTATCGTGTATATATATATATATATATATAGATAGTGAAGGAAAGATGAAAGCAAAACGCACAGTGAGAATCTAGGCCCTTTGCCTTAATATAGTTCGAGTTCACCTCTGTATGTTTAGGAGTATGCAGTCCTACGTTGGAGTACTGTAATTGCTTAAGTTTTCAGAGATTAAGGTTTCGTTTGGATTCAAACGGAGTCTCGGTGCAATCTAATTGAGACATTTTTAGCCTCAATCGGATCACACCTTGCATTTGGAATGCAAGGTCAGCACGGTAAAACTGTGCTGGCCACTCAAATTTCCACTGGAGCATGATGCTCTAGTGGAGGAAAATGCCCTCCAAGTGGGAAGGGCATTTTCCAATTCTATCCTTATTTTATATATATATATATATATATATATTTATGGAATAGTGCATTGCAGGGATAAAAAATGTCTTTGCCATTCTTTTTTTTATTTAAAAATGTAAAATATTTTTTAAAATTTAATATAATAACTAAATTTATTATTATATAATAAATTAATAAATATATTTTATTATATAATTAATATGAATTAATTAAAAATATTAATTACATAAATAATATAAAAATATTATTTGACATATTACTATTATTTTATTAATTTTCAATATTTATTAATAAATTATTATTTGATATAAATATAATTTTAATTATTTATTAAATTTTATTATATACATATTTTTATCTAATGTTTTTAATAGTTATTTTTTTCTTATTTTTTAATAGTTAATCTCATCGTCACCATTGCTTTTGAATTCAATCATATATTTCATTGCTTATTTTAATCTCACGCTACAATAACTAATTTTACTTTTTATCGTTATTTTTAATTTTATCGAAATCTATGAAAGGTTTAATCAGGTTCATCCATGTACGGAAACCACTAATGGAAGACACGCTCGTTATCGTAACTAGACGAGGATTTCCCCACCAGTAAAATTGTGACAATGGAAGCCTGTTTTTGACACGTAAGTATGCATTCACTTCAGCAAACAGTATAACTATCAATTTCAATATACAGTAGTAGTAGTACCTGTTTTCTAGCTCTAGACCTTGCAGCTGACTCCCTATTCTTAATCATCCTGCGTTGCCTTCTCTCAACTAGCTTCTCTATTGGACCATCAATGATCCTTTTCCTTCCTCGTACTCCACCCATAGCTGCATTATCAACTTCATTGCTACACATCCCTTCTGATGATACCGGACTCAATATTGGTGGCACCACCACTCCCATTGCCTTTCCAGGTCCGTAGCCACCACCAGCAGCTACCTTCCCGTTATAACAAACCGCCGTCAGTGGCGGGGCAGCTGGCTGGTAGCCACCACCACTGCTACCCATTCCCATAATAGGCCTGGAAACAAAACCTGAACCAACCGCAGGGTTATTACTAGTCTGATATAACCCGTATTGTTGTGGCTGATGCTGCGGAGGCAGGCATTGTTCCCTTACTACCCCTGCCTTAATCAAGAAATCCTCCAAGGTCATCTCCCCAAAAGTTGGCTGCCGAGTACTGGCGTTCTCAGCATTCTTTACATTGCCATTGTTACTCTGTCCTTGTCCTTGCTGCCCTCTTTGTATCTCAGACCAAACATCATCGACAGTTTTCCTACACAGCGGTGCAGGAAGTGTAAGCGAGCCTTGCCTTGGCAGACTAGGCTGCTTAGCTATACCTTTATTACTGCTTTCTGTTTCGTTCAAAGACAAATGAACATGGCCGCTAACTTGTTTATTGTTATTGTTGGAGTTGATAGCTTGGTTTTCTTCAGCGTTCCAGATGCTGGTAAGGAACTCGTCCATGTTCATGGACCCAAAGTTCTTCCCACTCTCACACAGCGTGTGCTGGAACTCATCCAGAGTTAGAGAATAGATTGAGGATTGTCTTCCAAAGTCTGAGAAAGGGTGGTTCTTCTGCTGCTGATCATGATCCACCACCTGCAACGGTACTGACTCAACCTCGCCAATCTCAGACTCCGTAACCACCATTTTTTTTTTTGTGATGAAAAGCTGTGAATTCTATGGCTGCCTCCGATATTGATTGATATGGCAATACCAATTTGACCTGTTTGTGAACAAAGAGAAGGAAAGTGGATGGGAGTATTAGGTTCAGAAAAAAGACACCAATAATTAATACGAAGAAAGAGTCCATGAAAATCTTGTTTTAAACATTTTCCATACTAAACATACCGCTCAAAAATGAGATGATAATTGATAGATAAGTATTGCAGCGGCTTGTTACAGGTGTGGTCCAAGCCTGATTCTTGACAATGAACCCTACCTGTAAGCAAGGGAAAGAAAACAAATGAAGTAGCAAAATTTGGGAAAAAGAAAAAAATTCTGCAAAGGGTACATTACATTGCCCAGTCTATAATAATAAATCAAAACACATGGGCTGTTATAAGTTCCTAAAGCCAAACGTTCTAGCAATTCAACAGGGCAAAACAGTATCTAGAAAATAATCATGAAAACTTACGGGAAATTAAATTTTTAGAAAAGTTAATGTAATAATTGAGGAAACAGAATAATTAATAAGAACAATAAATTGGGTGTTTTTATAAAGGATAAAAGTGTCTAAAGTGACTGCAAAGTGGGAATCTACAGCCTATCTTATTTACTCTCCACCAACATCCCAAATTAAATAAAATATAGTATATTTATCATACGGTACATTGTAGATGATTAGAAGGTGTTTTAAATTTCCAATTACTTCCATAGTTTAGGAAGGAAATCAAATACTATCACTTTGTTTTTTTAATAGAAAAGATCGCAACTTGAGGATAAAGAAAAAAATTGCATATGTTGAGATTCAAATTTTAAATCTACAAGATATCATTTTTTAAAGATGATTACATAAATCAATTGAACTAAATTCTGGTTTCATTACTACTTTTCTTTTGCTAGGTCTTAATTAATCTTCATTAATTAATGATTTCAAGTCTTATATATTTAATCCTAAAGTTAAAGGTACTTCCTCTATAACTTATAATCTTAACTATTCTTTTTCATAATTCTAATCACTATTTTTTAACACAAAAATATTAGTAATAATATGTCCAAATCTTAATTTTAATTACCACTTTAACTTCTTCCATATATTTTAAGCTACCCTTACTGACATGAGGCTATCAGAGTGTCCCAAAAAAAAAAGATGACGTGGATCAATCAGAGCCACATGATGAAGTGATCAAAGTGATGCGATTAGTCAAAATGGTGCGGTACTACTTCCTTAAAGTGGAATATTGATATGGGTGGCGGAGAAGGAAATGCAAAAGAATCTTTCCTATTATGGGAAACATGAAAGCAGCCATTAATTAATTAAGCACCACTAAATTAAAAACATATTCCTACTCCTACTATTCTCTCCTCTCTATGATATAATTTTTCCTACGATTGTGTGGATGGCCCAAGAAAGGAGCTACCCGAAGTTAATGGCTAAGTTAATTGATATATTAATTAGCCTTTTGACAATTGTGTTAAGTTATAAATGAAGAAGGAAGGAGAGGAGCTTGTCGAAATAAAAAGTTAATTGTACAAGAAAGATAGAAGTGATCTATAGTATAAGAAAGAAATCATGCTTAATTGTATATGATTTGTATTTATTTTTTAAGATTTTTTTTATATTTATTTATTAATTAAATGACGTTACATATGTAATTCGTTAACGGTATATAAATTTTTATATATCGATAGTGTATTTACATTAGTTTAATGTAACACTAAACCTTATTAACTACAAAAGACATGCATGGGATGGGCCTTAGAATAAATTAGCTTCAAAGCATGCATCCAAGATTGTTTCAGATCCAAAACTTTAATCACTAAACATCAAAAAACAAGACAGAAAAAGAGTAAGAAAGAAAGGGTCCCTCGTTATAACACATTTCACCTTGAATTGTCTAGAATCCTTGAACCATGAAAAAGACAGAAAAACCATATTGTATATAAATACATATACATATATATATATATATAACATACCTGATTCCAACGAGGAAGAAGAAGATAATTTAGCTGAAAAATGGGTTCGAGAGTTTTAACAATTAATCTAGGGTTTAGTTTGTCAAGCTTTAAGAAACCAACACTAAATTACTTTGTCAAGCTTTTATTATACTATATAGAGTTGTATATAATAAGATGATTTGCTATCAGAAACAGATCAGTTGCAGATGAGAAAATGGGAGGGGTTTGGTTGAAGAAAATGTTTATTGTATGAAGGGGGGCCGGGGGACGATAAACAAACATGTGGTGAGATCAAAAGTAATTAAGTTCCCGGCGGAGTGGGGTCCAAGATCAGGTTACAAAGTAGACACTATAATATAGAACATGATATAATTACACGATACGAAAAAAATAATTAAAATATGTACAAAAATATGACACGAAAAAATAATACGAACATAATATGAATACACGAATATTTCAAAATTTATATAATACGAATTACTAACATATCAAAATTTATATAATATAAAATATTTTAAATAAAATTATAACACAATAAAATATGCAAATATAATACAAATATCCGAATTGTCAAGGTAGTAAACTCGTAATGTAAAGTCAATTCTAATCAACCTAACGCAAGCAGGAAGTTGAGAATAAAAATTGGGTGTCCCAAAATGGTATCGGGCTTGTTTTGCTTGACACGTTTGGCCAAGTGTCAATACATCATGTCAGTATAAAAAGATATTAAAAAAATATATTTCCAGAGTAAATGCATCATGTCAATATAAAAAAATATATTTCAAATTAAATTGTCAAAAGAGAAAATTAGATTTAAAGAAAATGAAAGAATATTTTTTTTTTTTGGTGTTATAAAAAACAAAAAATAGGTTAATTTTTATCATGGAACAATTAAAACTTGTGGCTTGTTGGGCGTAAATCATTGAATCGCTAATCTCAAGTTTATTTTAGGCCCTGTTATAGTTTAAGATGCCAATTGTAGAGGCCAATTAGTCCAATCCATCAAAGGCCAACAAAAGACACGAAGTAAAAACTAGAGGTGGCAAAATGAACCCGAACCCGAAAACCCGCCCAGGAAAACCTGAACCCGAACCCGCCCAAACCCGATTTGACCAAAAAGTCAAAAACCCGAACCCGAAAAAGCCCGAACCCGAATGGGCCCGAACCCGAATGGGCCCGAACCCGAATGGACCCGAACCCGAATGGGCCCGAACCCGAATGGACCCGAACCCGAATGGACCCGAACCCGAATGAGCCCGAACCCGAATGAGCCCGAACCCGAATGGACCCGAACCCGAGACCGGCCCGAACCCGAACCCGAATTTAATACTAAAAATAAAAATAAACAAATTGCAATTTTTTTTTTTTACAAAGCAATAACTTTAATTATTAATTTTATTCTAATTTTTTTTAATAATTTAATTAAAATTTAAAATTTAATATATTATATATATATATGATGAAATAATAATTTTATCAAAAAGTAAATTTATTTTGTACTTATAAGTTATAACTTTAACGTCTCATATCATGATGAATTTACAATCTAAATATTTTAAATTCTTGAAAATTTTAAAGTTGTGAAAAAAAATTTGACAATAATTCAATTAATCTATAAGGGTAAAAAAATTGACAATAATTCAATTATTTTGGCCTTTTGGGTTATACTTAGACCTGCTCACGGGCCGGGCCTGGGCAGGATATTTTGTGTTCCGGGCCGGCCCGGCCCGGAACAGTATTTTTATTATAATATTATTTTATTTAATTTTAATTATAAAAAAATAAAAAAAATAAAAAATTTATTTTTTTATTCCAATGAACAGTGTTTCGGGCCTAAACGGGCGGGCCGGGCCGACCCAGGGCCAGGCCTGGGCAGAGAAAAAAAAAAAAACTGGGCCGCGGCCCAGCCCATAAGCAGCTCTAGTTATACTTATGCGGTTAGGTTAGGGTGGGTTTAATTGGATTATGGCTTTCATGTGATTTTATTTTAGCGGGTGGATTTAATGGGGTTTTGGGTTTTATGGCCTTTTGGTTTTGGGTATATTTATTATATATTAATAAATAATCATATTAATTATATATTTATTACGTATAATTTAAATATTATATTTTTTAGTACTACTTTATAATTTATACTTTATACTGATGAAAAAAATATAAGTACTCGATATATATATATATATATATATATATCTTGACTATAAGCATAAATTTTTTGCATTTTATAAGTATATAAACGAATAGATGAAGGCCAGGATTTATTTTTAAAAGTTTTTTATTTTATAGTGAATATAAATTATAATGTATTTATATTTTGAAATTCGAGCTCATCAAATCAATTATTTTAAATATCAATATATTAATTTATAATATATCATATTTTTTATAATAAATGATTTCAAAATTTGATTTTATATAACAAATTAATTTCTTATTCTTTTGGTGCTAACAAATATTAATTTTAAAAAATAATATAATTAAAAATATCATATAATAGCAAAAGTATAAAAATAAAAAAAATAATAATAATAAATTAATAATTTGTTTTTAGATATAAATATTTAAATTACGTAAAAATGATTACATCTAATATAAAATAAAATAATGTAAAACATACCCGTACCCAGATCGAACCCGAACCCAGACCGAACCCGAACCCGAACCCGAATGGGCCCGAACCCGAATGAGCCCGAACCCGAATGGGCCCGAACCCGAATGGGCCCGAACCCGAATGAGCCCGAACCCGAATGAGCCCGAACCCGGATGGACCCGAACCCGAATGAGCCCGAACCCGGATGGACCCGAACCCGAATGAGCCCGAACCCGAATGAACCCGAACCCGAATAAACCCGAACCCGAATGAACCCGACCCGAACCCGCCCGAACCCGCCCAATTGCCACCTCTAGTAAAAACCATGCGATTTGCTTCACAATTTGATTTTCGTTTTTGTGTTTTAGAATCAATATATATAAATGTGTCCGTTTTTTATACATCAACTTTGAAGCTTTTAAATTTTACAAAAAAGATTAAAAAATTAATATTTTTTATTATATTCTATAAGAACATGTGTCATCCTATTGAATCCGCTAATGAAATTTTTAAATTCTATCGATAATGTATGAAATAATTTTTTTAATATAAAAACATGATTTCTTCCCATTATCCATAAGATTCGAATTTATATATATATATTTGAAAAGAGGATAAAATATATATAATCAACAACGGTTGAATTCTTAATTCGATCAAGGTTCAATTTTAACCGTCTCAAATACAAAAAAAAAAAAAAAAAATACAAAGTTCAAATATATAATTTTCCATTCATTTACTCCAAATCTCTAATAAAAAAATCCAACTGGATCAAGATTTTTTCTTTTCCCAAAAAGGAACCGTGTTAAACTACTTATTATAAGTTAAACTAGCATCAATTCTTATTTTTTGTCCCATACAATTGGACTATATAAGCAAAGAGGAAGAGCTAGATAGGAAACATTTTAACATAATTAGGTCAAGTCTAGATTTTTTTTAAAAAAATCGTATTTGAAAAGTAGAAAACATTTATTGTTATCTAATGATTCTCCTTAAAATTTTGAATTTGTCTAATTAACATTTAACATTATCGTAATATTTTCATATAATAAGTTAGAATGCATGTTTTAAAATTTAAAAAAGTGCAATTTAGGATAAAGTTCGTTTTTTTTTTCATTGATAGTAGAGTTTTTTAATTTTTAGATTAAAAAAACTGACACATATTCTATTTGTTTATTTTTAAACATACTCATTTCGTGGAATCTAAAAATTTCACTGACGTTGAATGAGATAATTTCTCTTTAAAATAAGTGAGTGTTTATCTTGGCGTCCAAACATTTACTAATTGAGTTTATATTTGATACACTAACAATGTATAAATCTACACATCACATAATGCCACTTTATTAAAAAAAAAAATACAAACAACTTTATTTTTAATTAAGGAATCATTTGATTCACTAACAGTATATAAATTTATACATTATCAATGCATTAAATATAAATCCTTACTAATTTCTTTTTTAGTATGTATAATTTGCCGAGCTCCAAAAAATTTAGCATACAAACCCAGACCCAAAAGTCAGAAAACAAAAATTCTCCTTTATTTTCCACTAAGTCTTACACCAATTAATAATTTATAAATATCATCACATAAAAAAAAAAAAAGTGGAATTATTCATGACTCAAAATTCACGTTCCTTCATTTTCAAGCAAAGGATAGCTAAAATTTTCCTGGTTTTTCCATAGTTACAAGTTACAACAAAATCATGTTCAACTTTGACAAAAATGAGCTTGGCTCGACACATCTAAGTTGATCTTTCCACGCGGACGACATCAAGAATAAACAATCATCATTACTATTATCGATTACCAAAATTCTCATCATTTTCTACAAATTTAAAAATATGAAGTAGGAATTTTTTTTATGAAAATGAAATAATTATTAATAATGCAGTGTAAGGGTATTGGCAGAAAAAATATCATTTAAAAAGGACCCACCCTACCAAAATAATTGTCCGAATACAGACTTCCATAACATCTGCCAGAGATTCTGCTTTCGAAACTGTTGATTTTGCTTTGTAATCATGTTTGGAGCGTATTTAGCTTTAAGGTTGTAGTTTAATTTAAGTACTTTTTTATGGTTTATTTGCTTCTATATATACCCATCTGAACTTTCTCTGGAAGTAGTGATTGAGAGAGTAGGTTTATATATTTGTAGGAAAAAATGGTAGTAAAATTGTGGGTTTTGCTTTTACTGGTCATTTTGTTCATGCATGGCGATGAGACTTTGGCCTCAGACCCTGACCCAATTCAAGATTTCTGTATTCCAAACCCCAAATTTGGTGCTATAAGAGCTGCTCATCTCACCATTCTCCCATGCAAAAACTCCTCCGAAGCAACCACCGATGATTTCGTGTTCTCGGGCTTAAAAGCCAGCGGAAACTTCACCGACACAGGCCTTGCAACCATTCCTGTCAATCCAGCAATCTTTCCTGGGATTAACACACTAGGCATGTCATTTGTACGAGCTGATTTGAAAGTTGGTGGGATTAATCCACCACATTTTCACCCTAGAGCAACTGAGATTGCGTATGTGGTGCAAGGAAGTGTTTATTCAGGCTTTGTTGATTCAAACAACCGAGTTTTCGCCAGGGTGATTGAGCAGGGAGAAGTGATGGTGTTTCCAAAGGGTTTGCTGCACTTTCAGATGAATGTTGGTAAGAAGCCTGCTACAATATTTGCAAGTCTTAATAGCCAAAATCCAGGTCTCCAAAAGATTCCAACTGCTATTTTTGGATCTGGTATTAATGAGGAGCTGTTGGAGAAGGCTTTCGGCCTCAGTCCTAAGCAGATTGGGACTATGAGGAGAAGATTTGATCCCAAAAAAGTTACCTAAAATTCATGACTGAAAAAAGATTAATTGTCATGGAAAATATGAAAAGTTACATGACTTTGCTGTAGTATAATTTAAGATGAAAGATTATGAATTGTCTGTTTATTTTATAAATTATGTTCGTTTACACTGTCTTGCTTAATTTGGAGCTATAATTATTTAAACTTGATTCATGTTCTTTAGAACCATAACAGGAAAACTGCATATAGTAATTTTTTTAAAGCCAGAATCATGGAAGGAAACCATGCTTTAGTTTTCCCATCAATTTTTCCCTTAGACCAAACAATGCCTTATCTACTGACTTGTTAAAACCTTGATTCTATAAGATTAGAATTCAGTCAAATGTAGTAAATTACTAACATTCCCCCTATTTATGTTGGTCAAAACAAAAAGATCAGTTTTCTTGAAGAATAACAAAATCGTATGATTGTCTGTGCTTTATTTATTCCAAAATGTGGGGATAAGAGAATGTGATGGTATCATTTCAATGGCGACAAATTATGCAGGAAAGTGTGCAGAGATGCCATCATTGTTGCAAAGGATTATTCAGCTGTAGGTGCAAAAGAAACTCAGAAAAATATAAACAAGTTGCCAAATGATATTGTATCATAACTTCATAATTAATTCAACCACCTATATATAAAGAGCAAAAGAACCAATTTTTGTATTAAGCTCCAATACTCGGAATAGGTTTCCTCTATATTTTTTTTTGGTATCTTTTTTTGTGCCTTTTCAATTTTTTTTCATGTGTTCAAATAAAAAACATTAATATTTAACTGTTTATAAATAAAAAAATAACTTTTAACACGTGTAAAAAAAATATTGAAGGGCATAAAAAAAAAGCATCAAACAAGGATAGAAGAAATATATTCCCAATACTCTAAATATTTCAATTTTTGGAGAATCAACTCTGAAGATATTGATACTGGTAATATTGAATGATATTATCCAGTGATGGAGTTTTTAAAATTCACAAGTTAAATCATATGAAAATAGAAAGAAATTAGTTAACTTGGTAAAGTAAGATTTACTATATTTTTTTAAAATTAATTTTTAAAAATATATATTTTTTAAGAGTATATATCATCCTATTAATTTCGTTCATAGAGTTTAAAAACTTCATTGACAATAGATTAAAAATTAATTCGTAATTGGATGTCCGTTACAACAAGTAAACAAAATAAAATTAATTAATAGTCAACATTAAAAATATTATAGTTGCAAATTTAATTTATTAGCTTTGATTTAAAATAAATAAGTTGAAATTATTTATTGAAAACATCTAAGCAAATCTTTCAAAACACTTTATTATTATTTCTCTCATAGCTTAAGCTTAGGTAGAGCCAGCCAGGGGTTGGGATGTTTCCTGCCATTAATAAAAGCCCAACTCTCAAACCCAATTAAGGGATTTAAGCCCATCAGATAAAGAAAAAGAGTCTTAGCCCAAGTGGTATTATAACAACTAAAACATGAAACAGTCTTAAAAAGAGTAATTGGTTTTGGGGCAGGAAATTGATAATGTGGTAAAAGACAGAGTTTGTATTTGATGCATTGTAAATAGGGATGGCAATGGAGTGGGACGGGGGCGGATATTGCATTATCCATCTCCACCCCACTCTTGCATGGATGTTGAAAACATTCACATCCATTGATGTCGGTTACATCCATAATCGCTCCATGGTACTCCACTCCGGTACACCCCAATTTATATTAATTATTTTTAACTTAATATTGTAAAAAATTATATTATAATTTATTTATGAACATAATTTTAGTATATAAAAATATTTAATATAATATATATAATACATATATACTAAAAGTATAGATATAAAATATTAGTATATATATGATTTTAGTATGTATATCTAATATATATTAAAAATATAAGAAAAAATATAAAATATTTTAAAGGATAAAATAGTAATTTCAAAAGTCGGGGCGGGGCGGAGTGGAGCAAGCATTTACCAAAACCGCTCCACTCCACCCCGCTCCAAAAAAAACCTCTCCATTCGGAGCGGATCGGTGCGAAATCCGTCGGTCGGATCGAGTTTTGCCATCTCTAATTGTTAATGCATAGTTTATACATTGACAGTAAATTTTACAACGATGTCTAATTAAAAAATAAATCCTACATCTTAAAATCTTAAATCCTAAATCCTAAATCTTAAACTTAACTTTTAACATGTGACATTATGTGATGCACTCTGATTAACCTTGTGTTAGTTATTGGTCTCATTTGGTTCTGCAACCTTCAAAAAAAAAAAAGATAATGGAGGAAGTAATACATAATTTTTTTATTTAAATAAATATTAAAAGAAAAAATACAACATATCTAAAAATTTAAAAGAGAGAAAAAGTAAAAATAATTGAATGTACAGTTTTGAAATAGAAAAAAAACACAATTATCAGTTTTTTTTAAAAAAAGGATTTAAAATCATTTTTTCGCTTAAAGAAAATGATTAAAATATTCTTATTAATTTTTTATTATTACATGCTGAGAATTTGTTGTCAATTTACCAATTGAGTTAATGTTATTTGACTCTTGACACTATACTGTATTTTTAATAATATAGATATATCAATATAGCTTTTTATTGAATATTTATAATTACATTTGTGATGAAGTTGGAAATAATTATTAGTAGCAAAGGCTTAAATTTCAATAAATATCTTAATTATGATCATCAATATTAGACTATTCATGCAATATATGATAATCATGCAATTTTTTTTTTGTTTAAATACCTAAATACTTAAAAGTTGAAAAAATTGGAAGTTCATTTGTTATTTGATATCTTTATCGGCATCTACTATTTAATTATTTTTGAGTCCATGCGACTCATGAGGGGGTTTTCAAAGGTTTTTTTATTGAGATATAGCCAAAAAAAAATATCAAATTACCGTTGTTTTCGGATTAATTCCCAAAATACGCTCTCTTTTTTTTTAGCTGGGAAATCGTCATCCCCCATGGCCATTTCCTAGCGTTAAAATTTCAAATTTTGTAAAAAACACCAAGGGAAATCGTCATGGGGGGTGGCGATTTCCCTTCATGTATAATTTTTTTTAAATTAATAAACAAAAATTAAATTTATTTTTTAATTTGATAATTTTATTTTTTAATTTTAAAAATTATAAATTAAATTAAAATATTTTTTTATAGGTTTGGTTATTTATTTTTTTTAAATATATATTAAAAATGTAATTTAATTTATTATTACAATTTTATAAAAAATAAAAATATATTTCTTATTAAAATTTAAAAAGAAGATTATATTTTTTATTAAATTTTTATATCAAAAATTGTATTTTTTATAATTTTGTAATATTATAAAAAGGAAAATTTAATTTATATCAAAAATAATTTAATGATGTAAAATGTAAATAAAATTTTTTTTTAAAGAAATTTATCGAGTCACTTTTTTAAATAAAGAAGTTATTTTTAAGTTGGTATCGTAAAATAATTTTTTTAATTTGATTACTTTTTTTGAGTTGGTATTCGATTAACTCGTGACATTAATTTAATCATTGTTTTTAATAAAAGTATAGATTGTTACAGTTTAAAACTGGATATTTGATAAAATAATTTTAATTTAATTTATGATTAAAATTTTATTTCTTATTAAAATTTAAAAAGAAAATTAAAATAAAATAAAAAAAAAGAAAATCAACTTATCATGTAATTTGGATTATTATATTAAAATTAAATAACAACATTAAGATATAAATTAAAATAAAATATAGCAATTAATTTCCGAACAAATTTAAAATAGTTAACATGAAATGCAAAACATATAAATTTATATATTAGAAATTTAAAACACATTACAATTATTCTAATTATTGCGTGGTGTAGAGCAACAGTGTCGAGTTCTTCTAGTGCGTGGTGGTTGCACCCGTCGTTCAACCTCGTCAGTGGCACGTATTCGCGGTCCACCACGACCTCTTGCTATAACCGCCACTGGTTCCGGTTGTATGTCATCAGTCATTTCTTCCGTATCAAAAATTTGAAACCCACTACTGGATGAGCCAACACCTAGTTCACCCATAACGGGAACCTGACTACTAGATGCACCCGTAAATGATGTACCATCAAATGCTGACGAAGGGGTTCCAAACTGATACATTGATGTTAGATATGCTGAACTTGGACTTAGGATGGGGAGCTGGTCATCTAACCTCGTTCTTGGCGGTGATGGTCGGTAACACTCATCAACGTCATATCCAGGGTGACTTACGGAATAACGATGACTGGATGGTACTCCATGATCCCGTTCAGGTTCAGGATGATCAAATGACATCCTCGGTGCTGTGAACTCCGATGAGGCCGGTTGACGCGTTCACCCACGTTGTCGGCGAGGTCTAGGAGCATCCATATCCTGTCTAGGAGCATCCATATCCTGTGTAGGAGGGACTGGAGCTGAAGTTTGTCCGGTAAATGGCATACTCCTAACATCCTCATACATCGACGGTGGACAAACGAAAGGCCGACCTTCATTTCTATACCATCTTATGTAATCAACAGATGGGTTGAAATTATTACCAACAATCGGGTAACCAGTCGGAATTCGTTGAAAACGTATATTCCACCATTGGATCCAATGTTCATGCTTCGTAGGCCAGAATTCATCATTACGACCACGCATGTTGACCTTGTGAAGCTTATCAAGGTTCACCGGGGCTGCAGGAATTGGTTGTTGCATCCCAAATTATCGCAACACCCGGTCAGTTTGGTGCCACTCTACATATGAAAAGCATATCAATGCTGTGTTTGCTTTCCATATATTGAAATTATTGTAGGCATCCGATGGGAGGCATGCCATAATTTCACGCGGGGAATATGGCATCCACAGAAACTGCGAATAATTATTACAAATTATTAGTTTCATATGGATTAAATAAAAAAAAAAAAACTTCAATGTAACAATCGAAATATTTACCTTATCATATCCTAGTCGATCTAATCGTACTCTTATACTTGCAAGATCGCTCGGAGTCTCTGTAAAATCTCTACTCGTACTCCTACTCCACCTATTAAAATGCATATAATATCTTAATGACCTATAAAAATACAAGTTCGTACAAAATTAATAAAATAGTAAAGATTATTACCTGCTTGCAATGGGTATACAGCCGAAATATCCACGCGCGGAGCAAGAAATGGTAGCCGATACCAAGCCCATGATTATAGAAGCACTAAACATCCACCTATGTCATGGCTTTTTGGAACTGTAGCCCGGCAAAGTTCTCTATACAAAACCGCCAAACACGCAGAACCCCAACTATAATTTGCCGCATGCTCTAAATCACGTAGCAATGGAAGATACATTAAATGTACCCGACTGCTCGATTTGTCAGGCATCAGTAATCCTCCAATCAAACGTAAAATATATGCTCTAGCAGCATATTGTATCTGTTGTTCGGTTGCATGTAATGGAAGATTTTGAAACGATTTCAACCAAGTTAGTCTCACCGTTGAGCCAGATACATACTCATCTGGAGATACCGAGCCCAATAGATCTTGACACACTTCATTCCAATCTAGCAGGCTTCCGCCTGTAACTGCATCGCCATGGATCGGAAGTCCAAGTTGCAGCGCAACATCTTCGAGAGTTACCGTGCATTCACCATATGGAAAATGAAAAGTGTGCGTCTCGGGTCTCCATCGTTCGACCAACGCACTGATTAAGTCGGGTTGTATCAAAAATCGTCGAATTTGACTTGCGTGATAAAATTCGGCTCTTCTTAAGTGGTCGATAATAGATGGATGCGGGTCCTCCAATATAAATTTCCTTGAACGTAACACGCGACGAGTTTCCTGTTATAATAATAAAAATTAATATATTATAAAACTATAATAATTAAAAATTAATAAATAAAACTATAAAACTATAAAATAACAAAACAATAATAATAAAAATTTTCAATTTTTTTATATAATTATTAAATAATTCAATTATATAATAAATAAATAACTATAAAATTAAAATTAAAAGACAATAATAATTACAAAATTATAAAACAATAATAATATAATATAATATAAAATTTAAAATTATATAAAACTATAAAATGAAAAAAATAATATTAATTAAATAATTATAACTATAAAATTTCAATTTTTTTATATAATTATTAAATAATTCAATTATATAATAAATAAATAACTATAAAATTAAAATTAAAAGACAATAATAATTACAAAATTATAAAACAATAATAATATAATATAAAATTTAAAATTATATAAAACTATAAAATGAAAAAAATAATATTAATTAAATAATTATAAAACTATAATAATACAAAATAATATAATATAAAATTTATAATTATATAAAACTATAAAATAAAAAAACAGTAATAATTACAAAATTACTATTCTATATAATAATAAAAAGACCATTATAATATAAAAATTAAAATTATATAAAACTATAAAATGAAAAAACAAAAATAATTAACAAATTAAATAACTATAATAATAAAAAATTAAACAATATAATAAATAAATAATTATAAAATTATGAAATAAAAAACAATAGTAATTAATAAATGATAAAACTATAATTGAATATTATAACATTAAAAATATAAAAATTATAAAACAATAAAACTATAAATTTACAAAATTCTAATCAATAAAAAATAACTAAAAATGTATAATGTAATACTAATAATATTATAACAATTTACTTACCTCGTTAAATATAACCTCCGATATGTGATTTTCTTGTAACCTCAATAGTGATGATGAAGCCATTTCTAAATATTGTTGTAGAAAAAAAATTGTTGTAGAAAGAAATTTTTTTGGTAGAAAGAGATGTAATTGTTGAAAGAAGAATGAAGGAAGGGAGGGAGGTATTTATAGAGAAAAATGGTGTGTGGGGGGGTGGGGGGAGGGGGGACGGAAGGCAACGGTCATATGACCGTTGCCTTCTTTCAAATTCAATTTCTTTTTTTTTTATCTAATTTGTTTTAATATTTTAACAAAATTTAAAAAACAAATTTCATAATATTAAAAATCATAAAATATACCTTACGATTTTTTTTTAAAATTATAAAAATAATATTTTAATTTAATTTATAATTTTTAAAATTAAAAAATAAAATTATCAAATTAAAAAATAAATTTAATTTTTGTTTATTAATTTAAAAAAAAATTATACATGAAGGGAAATCGCCACCCACCATGGCGATTTCCCTTCATCAAATTTGCAAAATTTGCAAAATACACCAAGAGAAATCGCCACCCCCATGGCGATTTCCCTTGGTGTTTTTTACAATTTCTGAAATTTTAACGCTGGGAAATCGCCATGGGGGATGGCGATTTCCCAGCTAGAAAAAAAAAAGGATTTTGGGAATTAATCCAAAAATAACGGTATTTTAGTATTTGTTTTTGGCTATATCTCAATAAAAAAACCGGTTTTCAAATGTGTTGGGGACATTTTTGTCATGTTAAGTTTTTTTTATTATTTTAGGTTTTTTTTAATTTTAAATCTACTATAATAAAAATTGAGTCTTAAGGAACTCATAAGAAATTTTTGAATTTAATTAAAGGTCTTTATTGTTTTATTTTGTCATCTTTTGTAAGTATTTTTTACTTTTAAGAACTCAAGAGGTATTTCTTCAAATGTTCAAGATTTGTTTGTCTTATTTTATATTTTATTTAGGGTAAAAGTGTCTTTTTATTTTGTTTGTTTGATTTAAAATTCGTACACGACCCGCTCAGAGAAAAAGTTAAAAAAAAATATTTTATTAATTATTTTATTTTAATTTAATTTAAATGATGTATTTAAATTTGCAGGTCGATTTAGGATCCGTACTCGATTCGTTCAAGGAAAAAGTAAAAAAAGAAATTACTAATTACTTTTATTTTAATTTTAAATGATGAACTTAAAGTAGTTGATCTGTACGTTAACTCGATGGTCGATTTAGGATCCATCCCAACTCGCTCAGAAAAAAAAAGTTAAAAAAAAGAAGAAAAAAAACTAATTTACTGCTAACCTATGTAAGAAAATCGATCCTACGAGAGAATAAAATACAAATCATGATTTTATTTTATTATTTTTGACCTCCTACAAATTAAAATATACAGTATACAATAAGGTTTAATTTTTTTTCAAAAATACATATAAACTAGCAAAAAGACTCCGTTTTCGCTGGGGTATTTTTAATTTTTTAATTAATTAATCATAAAAAAATTATTTTAGTTTATATTTTATTAAATTATAATTAGTTATTTAAATATTTTATTTTTAAATTTTAATAATATGAATATAATAATATTTTTTGATTATGAAAATTAAATTTATGATAATTGTTTATTTATAAATTACATAATATAAATGTATTTTCAAATGTTATTTATATGTATTTTTTAAAAATAACTAGACCTTATTGTATATTGTCTATTTTTATTTATAGGAGGTAAAAAAAAATTGTGATTTATATTTTATTCTCTCGTATTATTGATTTTCTCACATAGTTTAGCAGCAATTTTTTTTTTTTACTTTTTTCTCGAGCGAGTCGGGTACGGATCCTAAATCGACCCACGAGTCAACGTGTGGATTAACCATTTTAAATTCATCTTTTAAAATTAAAATAAAATAATTAATAAAATAAATTTCTTTTTTAACTTTTTCTCCGAGCAGGTAAGGTACGGATCCTAAATTGATCCGCGAGTCAACGTGCGGACTAACCCTTTTAAGTATATCATTTAAAATATAAATTATTAATAAAATAAATATATATTTTTAACTTTTTTCCTAAGCGGATCGGGTACGGATCCTAAATCGACTCACGAGTTAACGTACGGACCAACCCCTTTAAATACATCATTTAAAAATAAAATAAAAACTAAAAATAATTAATAAAATATTTTTTTTTTATTTTTTTTGAGCGGGTCGGGTACGGATCCTAAATCGACCTGCGAGTGAACATGTGGGCTAACCCTTTAAATACATTATTTAAAAATAAAATAAATGTAATTAATAAAATAATTTTCTTATTTTAACTTTTTTTTTCTAGGAGATCGGATACGGATCCTAAATAGACTTGCGATTCAACGTGTAGACCAACCCTTTAAATACATCATTTAAAAATAAAATAAAAATAAAAACTAAAAATAATTAATACAAATAATATTTTTTATTTTTTTCCCAAGTGGATCGATTACGGATCCTAAATTGATCCACGAATCAACGTGCGGATCAACCTCTTTAAATATATCATTTAAAAATAAAATAAAATAATTTTTTAAAACTTTTTTACCTTACAGGTCAAGTACGTATCTTAATTCGACTCATGAATCAACGTAAGGATCAATCCCTATAAATACATCATTTAAAAATAAAAACTAAAAAATAATTAATAATTTTTTAAATTCTTTCTCAAATGGATCGGATACGAATTTTAAATCGATCATAAATTATCATACAGATCAATCCTTTAAATATTTTATTTAAAAATAAAATAAAAAAAACTATAAACTAAAAAAAAAAAAAAAAAGCGCACGTGGAACATATGAACCAGCAAGTCATCCAAGTGAGCAGCATTTCCATCAAACTTTGTGAGGTCCCCTTTATCCTTATTTATATAGCAAGACAAAACTATCCCTGACATATATGAAAAAATCCTCTTGAGTCCTACGGACTTAAAAATAATTAGTAGTAGATAACATTTGAAAATACATTTATATTATATAATTTATAAATAAATAATTATTATAAATTTAATTTTTATAATTAAAAAAATATTATTATTATTTAAAAATAAAGAATTTAAATAAATAATTATTATCTAGTAAAATATAAACTAAAATTAATTTATTATTATTAATTAATTAAAAAAATAAAAGTTCATCGACGAAACGAGGTCTTTTTTCTAGTTTTTAATTATTATTTTTGAGTCCTTAGGATTCAAGAGGTATTTTTGCAATGTTTTAGGGACAATTTTGTCCTTTCTAGTTTTAATTTTTTTTTAAAATGATGTATTTAAAGGAATTTGTCTACACGATAACTCAAGGGTCGATTTAAAATCCGTATCCGATTCGTTCGAGAAAACAAATTAAAAAAGAAATTTATTTTATTAATTATTTTTATTTTTTTTTAGTTTTTAGTTTTTAGTCTTTTACTATTTTATTTTTAAATGATGCATTTAAAAAGGTTGGTCCGCACGTTGATTGCAGATCGATTTAGGATCCATATCCAACCCGCTCGGAAAAAAAATATTTTATTTTATTTTATTTTATTTTATTTTAGTTTTTTATTTTTATTTTATTTTTAAATGAAGTATTTAAAGGGGTTTGTCCGCATGTTGACTCGCGATTTAATTTAAGGTTCGTACTCGATCAACACGAAAAAAAGTTAAAAAAAATTATTAATTATTTTTAAATGATGTATTTAAAGGGGTTGGTTCGCATGTTGACTCGCGAGTCGATTTAGGATCCATACCCGACTCGATCAAGAAAAAAATAAAAAAGAAATTTATTTTATTAATTATTTTTTTTAATTTTTTTAAATGATATATTTAAAGGGATTAGTTTGCACATTGATTCGCAGATCGATTTAAAATCTGTATCAGACCCGCTCGAGAAAAAAATTTGAATTAAAAAATTATTTTATTAATTACTTTTATTTTAAATGGTGTATTTAAAGGGTTGGCTCATACGTTTATTCGCATATCGATTTACAATCCGTAATTGACTCGCTTGGAAAAAATTTAAAAAGAAATTTATTTTATTAATTATTTTTAATTTTATTTTTAAATGATGCATTTAAAGGGGTTGATCCGTACATTGACTCGGGGATCGGTTTAGAATTCGTACCGGATCCGCATGAAAAAAAGTTTTAAAAAAAATTATTTTATTAATTTATTTTTAAATAATGTATTTGAAAGTGTTAGTCCGCACGTTGACTTGCGGATTGATTTAGGGTTCGTACCCGACAGGCTCGGAAAAAAGTTTTATTAATTATTTTTATTTTAATTTTAAATGATGTATTTAAAGGGGTAGGTCCGTACATTGAGTTGATGGTCGATTTAGGATCCGTACCAGATCTGCTCGAGAAAAGAAGTAAAAAAAAAAAACGAACTTGCTGCTAACATATGTGAAAAAATCTATTCTACGAGAGAATAAAATACAAACCATAATTTTATTTTATTTTTTCTTATTTATTATTTTTTACCTCTTATAAATAAAAATATACAACATACAATAAAGTCTAAATATTTTTAAATATATAAAAATAATATCTGAAAATGCATTTATATTACGTAATTTATAAATAAATAATTATCATAAATTTAATTTTTATAATTAACAAAATATAATTAAATTATTATTATTATAATTTAAAAATAAATAATTATCATTTAATAAAATATAATTTAAAATTAATTTATTATTATTAATTAATTAAAAAATTATTTAAAAAATTAAAAATGCCCCGACAAAGCAGGGTGTTTTTTCTAGTTTAAGGTTTTATTCTACAGTTATTTTTATGGTTCATTTGGATGTACCGTAAAAAAAAAAATTCTCAATTTTGAAATCGAAATCCTTTTTCACCGGTCACCATGCATTCAAATGAAAATTGAAAACTTTGGTCAATGAATATAAGAATTTTTTTAATTTATGTTTTTTTATAATATTTTTGGCTGGTTTGAGTTGAGAGTATGGGTTACTTTCCTATATGAAAAAAAATATACTATCTCGCTGTGGAAATAATACCAAACAAAAGAAATTACTCCCATTAAAATATAATAGTAACAAAAAAATCCCTAAATAAGGATTAAGGAAACCAAAATGGGATATATTCCAATTTCCAAATAAACTTTGTAGCAATGCTGCTGTAAGTAAATTTTTGGTTCGAGCCCAAACAATCCTTTCTTATTTTTCAAAATTACAAATGATAATATATATATATATAATCTAAAAAAAAGTTTGTATACAGTCACAAACATCTTATAGAAATTCGACAGCTATTCGAAAAATGATTCAACTTTTTTGATGTGATGCCAATTAATGGCAGCATTTGAAGTACTTTTTGCCATGCTAAATGCCAATAATTTACATGCCATAATTGTGATCTCCTTTAATTTTTTTATATGTATTTAAAATAATTGTAAAATTGTGAGGATAAAAAATGTATATATATGATTCAAAATTTCTAATTAGATACTAATTGGCTTTAGTTCTCAACTCTGATTCAACTAGATTGCTGTGACATATACAAACATGGAAAAGCTTTGAGCTGAATCTGCAGTTTTAGCCTTTTCTTGCTTCTCACGACTCGTTTAGCGTTACGGTGACACAATTTTAAGATTAAAAACTACGTTTTATTGTAATCTTAAATAGATAAAAATTTTGATTTTTATTGTTATAATTATGATTTGACATTTCAAATAAAAAATTAAAAAAACAGTAATTTTACAATTTAAATACCGACTTTTGACATAAAATAATTTTATTATTCTCAAATTTTTATATTTTTATTATTTTATATATTTTATTTTGACATTTCAATTTACTAAACTACTTTTTTCATCACATTTTTTTAAATATACTTTTTCCTATAAGAGTACTAAGTTAACCCTTAATTTCGTGAAAAAAAAAAAATTCCGCTTTTTCTTTAATCAATATAGTAATAATGCTATGAAACTGAGAACATTCATGAACTGAATTAATATATAAGAGAAAAAAGTTTGCATGGGTGGTTTTGTGCCACGCTAACTCCAATGATTCTGCTGTTGAAAAAGAAGTGCTTCTATTCTACTCTGGTAGCAATAGAAATAAGAGAAAAGTATATTTACTCTCTTAAGGTGTAATAAAAAATACATTTATTTTTTAAAAATTTTAAAAAATATCCATTTACTTTTTAAGGTTTTAACATAAAATATCCTTTGTTAATTATTATTTACTATTTTATTTTTATTTTTACTCAACTTTTTTAATTACAAAATTATCTTTAATTACTATCAAGTTAAATTATAATTAAATTATATTTTAATTCAAATATACATTTAAATATTTTAAACTTATGCTAACATTGATTGATTCAGTTGGTTGAATACTTATTAGCACCTTGGCAAGTATCAGAGTTTGAGTCCTATCAACAGTTTCACTTGATGGGTGATCTGTATGTATTACTGTTAGCCCTCATTGAGACCTGTAACATGCCCTGACCCTAGTAATCTCCTCTTACCTAAACTATTTTGTTCCAAAAAAAGTATTTTAAACTTACCTTTAATTCAATTATATATTAACTTTGATATTAATATATTATATTATTATTATTTAAAAATAAATCAATTGCCCTTATTTTAAAAAGTTTAATAATAAATAAATTAATTAAAACAAAAAATGGAAAATAGATAGAAAAAAAAATGATCGTATTTTTAATATTTAAAGTAAAGTTTGAATAAATATTAATTTGATTAACAAAATGCTAATATAATTTCTTTTTTAAGAGATAAAATGTGTTTTTCAAATAATAGGGTAAGTTTATTTTCAATAAAATCTCATGAAAGATAATTATATACTTTTTTTATTCTCCTTTCTTTTTCTTTTTTCATTTTTTTCTTTAACCAATTTCATTATTACTAAAATTTTTAAATAACGGTAATTAATTAAATAAAAATATGTTAATAAATTCATTTTAAAGTTAATATATAATTGAATTAAATATAACTTTGAAATATTTAACATGAAATTGAATTAGAATTTAATATAATAGTAATTAAAGATAATTTTAAGACTAAATAAATTTTTATTATTTTTTAGTTAAAAAAAGTTTTGAGTAAAAAAAAAGAATGAAAAGAGAAAACAAAAAAAATGATTAATAATTAACAAAAAAACATATTTGTCTTTTCATTTAAATTAATCTAGAAATAATACCTTAGAAGAGTTAAAGTATTATTTTGCCAAACTTTAAAAGGTAAGTGGGTGTTTTTCAAACTTGGGGATAAATATATGTTTTATCAAACTTGAGGGATAAGTGTCTTTTACCCCGAGAAATGAGAACACTTAATTACAACGCAAGTGAAAATGTAAGAAAATTATAAAAAAGGTTAATAACTAAACCTTATTTACTAATCATATATTGTGGCAAATAAATTTATTAAAAAAATTGATATTTTAAAAATAATTTAAATTATATTAAAATCATCTTAAAAAGTAGATATATTATTAATAATGAGATTTAATACTCAAATATTAATATAATATTTATAATATTAATATTAATTTTTTAAAAATAATAATACCATTTAAAATGTGAAAAAATATGTGTATATTAATATTAAATATTTTTAATATTGTAAAAGTATTATTTAAAATATAAAACTAGTTGAATATTAATATTTTAATATTTTTAAATATACTTTTTCATAAACTAGCCTAACAACATTTTTTTTTTATGTTTACACTATAATATTATAAATATATTTATTTTTTATATAATATAAATTACATAATTCATATAAATATTAAAATAATATATTTTATATAATTGAAAAATGGATCGGACCAGGCCGAGCTCGGACCTTGAATGTTGGAGCCAAAGTCCAATATATTTTTTAAATGGACTTTATTTTTTTGTCCAAATCCATTTTTGTCCAAGCCCACTCAAATATCGGATGAGCTTTCGGGCTTGGGCGCATAACCCGGCTCATGGATAGGTTTAGATTGTAACATTTAGTAGTATTTGATTGGCTTGGACAGAATTTTGAACCTGAATTTTTGGTTGGCTCTGGCTTGAGCAAGCATATAAAGTATTGATACCATGCCTAGGTCCGACATGAACCTCGCTTGGCCCTACAGAAAAATATATAATTTTTTATAGTTTTATCATTAAAATAAAATGAGTTAAAATTTAAAATAATTTATCTACTAAAATCAACATGTTGGCAATGTTGGACACGACAGAAGAAAAATAACTAAAATACAATATGACACGAAAAAATTACACGAATATGATACGAATGCTCGAACATGTGAAAAATCTATATAACAGTATTATTAACATGTCGAAATATATAAACATATAATAGCATAAACACGATTATGACACGAATATGATACAAATACACGAATTATTAGACCTACATGTGATAAATTTATTAAAATAAAATAATATTTCTTAATAAAATAATATTTATAAAATGGGTTTTATTCTTAGATTGACCAAAATGGTAAGTTTGATAAATAACTTAATCCATGAATAAATCTAATCATAATATTTTATTTATCAATTTTTAATATTTCATTTTATTTAATAAATTTTTTTTTATAGCATTAACAAATAATATTTTTTTATCATTAACATTTTTTTATTCTCTTAAAAGAGTCTCATGGTGTTCTCACGGTAAAAGTTCTTACCATAGCATTCACCCCAGTAGAAATCACGGACACAGCTACACCATCAATTTTTTATTGTTACAATTCGCTAACTTGATTAGCCGTTGGTTGTTTAGTTACTTGGTAAAACCGTAGAAATATTTTTCTTTGATCATCATTTATAATTTTTTTCGTTTTTTATTCTCAGTTTTCAAAATCAAACCAAATATGAGTATAATATAAATAAATTAAATATATTATATTATATTTAAATAAAAATTAAAACAAAATTATTAAGTTGATTTTTAGAATTTTTATAATTATAATTGGAATTTTCAGAATTTTAAAATGATAATACAATATTTAAAGTTTCACTTGTGTAAAATATTTATAAAAAAATTAAAAATTAGAATGAAAATTAAAAGCAAAATTAATTATAATAAATATTAAAAGCTATTAAGTTATTTCTTAATTGCAAAACGCTTTGACTTTTTTACACATAAAATATGATAACATGTTTTCTGTAGAAATATCTAGAAAAAAAAAACGTGTTAAGAATTAAGAATACTAATTAAAAATTATTATTTTATATGTATAATAGTTTCTATTCATACTATTCATACAGTTACTTGTAGACATTTTAAAATAAATTAAAGTGAAAATTATTTTGTTGAGACAATTTTTTTAATATTTAATTTGATAATACAAATTTTAAAATTTTGCTTGGGTAAAATATTTTAATTTAAAAGGCTAAATAAACTATACTTTTTAATTTAGGAGACTAAAAAGTGAGAAGAATCTTTAACGGCCCTTTTCATAATTTGCCTATATTAACACTTCCCCATGATAAGCATTTATATAGAAGTTAAAATTTACTAGATTTTACAAATCACCAAATTGTTTTTTTAAAATTTGTGACTCTTATTTATCCGTCATTCTCTCACGATAATGACTGATCGTTATCTAAGTAAGACCCAATTTTACCCAAAAATCCTTTGATAACAGTCCGTAATTTTCAAAAGGAATCACGAACACTTCTCCATCATATACTTTTAAATTTATAACCAGTTAACTTCGTTAACCCTTTTTGGCCAACCGTTTTTAAATGAAATTATGATGTTTTGTTTCTTTTTCAAAGCCAAATTATAATCATTTAAAGTAAATAATCACAAACTGACATATAATCATTTAAAGTAAATATAATCAGTTCGTTAAGCCAAATTTATATCACAAACTGACATACATATAATCATTTAAAGTAAATATAAGCATTTTATAAACAATTTACTATTATTTATATACACTAGAATATGTCACACCTATCCTGTAGGTGAAAAAAAAGGTAATCGATCCGTTTAAAAAAAATTAAAAAAAATAATTTATTTTATTAATTAATTATTTTATTTTATTATTTTTAAACGATATATTTAAAGGTGTTGATCCGTATATTGACTCACGGATCGGTTTAGGATCCGTACCCAATCTGCACGAAAAAAAGTGAAAAAAAAATATTTTATTAATTAATTTTTATTTTATTTTTAAATAATGTATTTAAAAGGGTTAGTTCGCACGTTGACTTGCGGGTTGGTTTAGGATCCGTACTCGATCGGCTTGGAAGAAAAATTTTAAAAAAATTATTTTATTAATTTTTTTTATTTTAATTTTAAATGATGTATTTAAAGGCATAAGTCTGTATATTGAGTTGTGGGTCGGTTTAGGATCCGTACCCGATCCGCTAGAGAAAAAAGAAAACGAATTTGCTGCTAATTTATGTGAGAAAATTAACCCTACGAGAGAATAAAATATAAATCACAATTTTATTTTCTTATTTATTTTTTTCCTCCTATAAATAAAAATATATAATATACAATAAAGTCTAAATATTTTTAAAAATATATATAAATAACATTTAAAAATATATTTATACTACGTAATTTATAAATATATAATTTAATTTTCATAATTAACAAAATATAATTATATTAATATAATTATAATTATAAAATAAAAAATTATTATTTAATATAATATAATTTAAAATTAATTTATTATTATTATTAATTAAGAAAATTAAAAGTACTCGGACGAAATCGGATTTTTTTCTAGTTTCAATAATTTATAATTTGTCAAGTAAAATTTTGAATTTATTAGAGTTTTACCGAATTAGCTAGTTATCGGTTTGCTCTTTAAAAGCGTGTGGCTCTCAATCGTCCGTGATTCTCAGTGTGAATCACGGACCGTGAGAGCTAAGTGAGACCCAAATTATATTGACAAAAAGGGGTAAATAATTCACAAGTTGTAATTCAGTTTATGAACTGAAAACTTTTCAGCTTCAGCACTTCTTAAATTGAAAGCAAACCATGGCAGAGTTTCAAGAGGATCTCTGCAGCAAGTTTATTTATAGTACTTATACAAGCCTATATCTTTAGACGTAAAAAAGAACAACCACACACAATTTACTTGAAAACCCCATCTCTTTTTTTTTTTTTTTTTTTTCCCTTCTTTTTCAATTGAAACTGGACTTGTTTTGTTGAGTGTTGATCACACTTCTGCAGGTTAATTAGCGTCTTCTTGCAGCTGTTTCTCTTTGAGCATTGAAATAAACAGCAGCAACAGGGAGGCCAAGATCGTTCTCAGCAGCAAAATCTCGGGTGCTGAAGTTATCCCTTGAAGAAGGTGACCTAATTATCTGTCTACGTTTCTGCTTGAAAAGAACAAACACAAACCTGTGGATCCCTATATTTGGCCTTGGGATTTCATAGCTCACCACCTCCCTTCCTGTTTGATAAAAAAAAAAACCCACAAACCAGAAAGAGAATAGAAAAAAAAAAAAAAAAAAGATAAGGAAGAGAAGATCATCAGTAATTTTTTTTTTTATCTTTCTTAAATTGACCAAGAGGGACTTAATTACACAAAAAAACCTACCAAATGTGGCATCTGTAGTGCCTGGGATGTCTGTCACTATCCTGTAAAATGGTCAGATCAATGAAACTGTCAGCTATTATTTTCTCTTCGTATCTGTTTGTAGCTTTTCAATTGGTAAGATGAAGCTCGTATCAATGCATGCAGACTTGATTATTACATAGTTGAACTTACGAACTTTTCATTTGACTACTACCTGATTATAATAAAGATATGACATCACTATAAGTTTATGGTTATTGTTATCTTAATTATTAATTAATAGATCAAAGCTTTGCTTTTCAAGATCAACTATTGGGACCCTACAGGATTGATATATGAAAGCTATGGCTGGTGATGGAAAGTGGAAACAGTGGATTTAGAGCCACTTTGCTAACCCTCTCCCAGCTATAATTAAGGAATACATCTCAACACTACTGAGCTTTTTAATGTGCCTGTGGACCTGTACTGATCAATTATATATATATATATATATATATATATATATATATATAGTGAGAGTAATTGGTTGATTAATTTACCAGAAAAGAAGTTGGTTGATTGAATGTAGTGTGATCAACCCAAACATATATAGGGTTTTGACGAGAGTAATTTTAAGTTTTACAGTTCTAGTACTACTTATATTATTGAGAGCTGTAGGGTTTGTGTACCAGTGAAGGTGCTCCCTTAAATAAGGATCGCTAGGTCCAGGGACATCTGGGTCCGTCATGACCTGCAACAAAATAAACACACCAGCTTCACCATGGTATCAATTTATACAAAAGAGTTTGAACAGTTGGGAAAAGATGAGAGATATATAGAGAGAAGAAGAGCTAGCTGAAGAAGGTTAATTACCAGAGTGAAGAAAGTTCTCATGTCACCTCCTTCAATCTCTACCCTAGGTTTGGTGGAAACAGTTGAAGGATAGAACTCATGTCCATTGAAGACTTGCTTGTTGTTGAAAGTGACTGACATTTTAATGCTTGGAATGAAAGAATCCAGAACATCTCCTATGACTCTCCCAACAATGAGAGGCTCTGCCGTCCTTGACATTCTTTCCTGTTTGATCAGAGTCCGAGGACTGAAAGAAAGAGAGAAAAAGATGACCTGATGATCGAGGGATATTATTATATATACTATAAATAAGACAAACTCGAATATCTGTTGGAGGATGTGTGTAAGGCTGTAAGCAGAAGCTCTTTTTATAGCGTATGAAACTCCTCTGGAAAAGACTGTAAGTTCTCTAGATCTTAGCTATAGCTAGGCAGGCTTTAGAGATGAAGAGTATAATTACTTAATAATAATATGGGAAATAATAAAGGATGAAATGAGTGGACTATATATCTATTTCCCTATCTCTCACTTTGTGACAAATGAATCAGATAGCCTCTTGCCTTTGTAATTTTTCTATTCAATCATTTTACTTATATGCTTATTTCTCAGTTGGGGGACCCTGGAATTGGTTCTTCATTGGCTGTTTTCTAGGCTAATAACATTTCATTGAACAGAAAGGTTTTTTTTTTCAATACTAAGGTCAGAAATGAATTATAAGCAATCCTGGAAAGTGGATCCTAAACTATTCAAATTGTCATCTCACTCTATTTTAAAACATTAAGTACATGGAAGCCCTGTGCTTGAATATTAACAGGCCTGATAATAGAAAGTTGGAAACTCATCTTTTTCATTTAAGGCAAATGAAAAGATCCTAAAAAATTGTTAAATGCTTTTTGATTTCATAGAACTTTCCCAAAATTACAGTTCATGCATATTTAAAAAGAACTTTTTACCATTTTCAGAGAGATTCTTTTAGAAGAGAAGCATAAAGAGGACTCCACCACAAATGAACAAGCAAGCATGAGCCAGTGAGTGCTAGTGCACCGAGGTCATTTCAAAGTTGTAAAGAAATTTAGTGGAATTCCAAATTCGCTAGGTGAAAAAGATCGTGGATTTTCCATAATTAGTAGCCAAGGTTAATTTATTATTATTATTATTATCGTTTTTGGTATCCCACTCTGGAACTCATTTGAGTCACTCAGCTGCATGTTTCATCTTTTAAGTTTTAGTATTTAAGAATTTAACCCCTTTCCCCCTTTCTTTTCCTTTATTCTCTGGCCTTTTATTACTCATTTCATTTCATGTGTTTAGTCTAGCACTTTAGCTTTTTCAATGCTAATTAATCCATGAATTTGAAGAATTTGTCATCAATTTATCATTGATTCCACTAATCAAAATCTTGTCAGAAACTATATATATATATATATATATATATGGGTCCGGTTAATGGTACTATTAATTAAGAATTATTTAATTATTATTTTAAAAATATTTTTTTATATTTAATATATTATTTTTACTGAATTAAAAAAAATACATTAATTACACTTTTTTTTTATAAATATCATCTTAACAATTACCACTGTGCTTAACATTTTCATATATATATATATATATATATATAATGAAATTGACAATGTCATATACATTCTAGAAACGTTAATATAGTATAGTTCAAAGATTACCAAACCAAAAGAACATTGGAATTTGATCTTAGCTACAAGGTACAAATTCTTTTGCATTTTACTTTTGGGAGCTAATTTGTCTTGTCAGAAACCATCAGAAACACTAGAAAACTCTTGTCAACTAAGCTTAAATTTAACTCCATGCTCTAGTTAACTCAACTAATCTTCCAATGAACATTAAATGTGCATCTTCTGGTGATTACATAGTTTCTTAAATATATATATATATATATATATAATTTTTTCTTGATCTGAATTGTCGACTTTTTCAATACAGATGCATATCCTTAATACTTGAGCCAAATGCTCAGCAGAGAACCATGCTTTTGCCATGCATCTAGAAGGAAAGGGAGGAAGATAAAAAGATTAAAAGGAAAAATAGATAATGTTATTCTTGAAGATTAATGTTGAGAAAAACTTAGAGTAGATAACTCTAATTTTACCACTCAAAGAAGAAAGTTTAGATTTTAGGAAAACTCACAAATGCTCACACTTCACTCTAGACTACACTCTTTAGAGAAGAACTCCTTAGGAAAACTTAGAACTTTTATTGCTTATTGAAGCTTACTACTTGATGATATACAAATGCAAGGGAGGGGGGTATTTATACAATACCAAGACAAACACAAGCCACACAAATATAAAATCTAAATAAATTACAACCACCCATTGTTGTTTAATAACAACCACACATTTAAATCACACAACTATAACCACACATTAAACCACACAATTACAACCACACATTAAACCACACAATTACAACCACACATTAAACCACACAACTACAACCACACATTAAACCACACAATTGTAACCACACATTGTTAGGCTTTTATTTTTTTTTCTTGGGCTGGTATTGGACAATTTAACACTCCCCCTCAATACCAGCTCTTCCTCTTTGCACCATGTTGAGTTGACGACGAAACATTTCAAATTTGTTGATACTCAAACCTTTTGTGAATAAATCTGCCATTTGATCATCTGTCTTGATCTGCTTCATCTCAATCTCTTCTTGTAGAACCTTTTCTCTGATAAAGTGATAATGCACTTCTATATGTTTGGTTCTTGCGTGAAAGACTGGATTTTCTGCCAAACGAATTGCTGACTGGTTGTCGCAATACAACGGAACTGCATAATCTACTGGTTGATGTAGATCACTCATTAGTTGTATCAGCCACGTACACTCTTGAGCTGCCATTGCTGCTGCTCGATACTCAGCTTCGGTAGTTGACAATGATACCGTTGGTTGTCTCTTACTGCACCAAGAAATTGTTCCAGAACCAAGTTTAAACATGTACCCAGTTGTTGATCTCCTGGTGTCATGATCTCCTGCATAGTCAGCATCACAATAACCAACTAACTTACAGTCTTCACCTTTCTTGTACAAAAGACCATAATCTATTGTACTTTTCACATATCTCAGTATTCGTCGAACTGCTTCTAAATGAGGCTTCTTCGGATTTTGCATATACCGACTCATCACACCAACTGTATAAGAAATGTCAGGTCGAGTCAAGGTTAAGTAGATCAGGCTACCTACCAATTGTCGATACATAGTTGCATCTTCCAAGTCTTTGCCTTCAAGTGCACACATCTTGCCATTTGGTTCCATCGGTGTTGAAATTGGCTTGCTCTCGAGCATTCCAAACCTTTTTAGCAAATCTTTAGAATATTTTTGTTGACAGAGAAATATTCCTTCTTGTATGTGATCAACCTCTAGACCAAGAAAGTGCTTGAGTTGTCCAAGTTCTTTCATTTGGAAACGAAGTGATAAATTCTCCTTGGTTTGAAGAATTTCTGCCTCATAATCACCAGTTATGATTAAATCATCCACATATATCAATACGATAGCTAGCTTTCCTCCATTAGCTTTGACAAACAAGCTGGAATCTGCAGGTGTCACTGAATAACCACTATGAGTTAAAAATTCAGCAATCTTACCATACCATGCTCTAGGTGCTTGTTTCAATCCGTAAAGTGCCTTTCGCAGCTTACACACATGCTCAGGATGATTTTGGTTTTGAAATCCCAATGGTTGAATCATGTAGATTTCCCGATCTAGCTCTCCATGAAGGAATGCATTCTTCACATCCATCTGCCACAAGTTCCAGTCTTTGTTGGCTGCAAGGGCAAGTAGGACTCGTACGGTTGTAAGTCTTGCCACCGGACTAAATGTTTCATCATAGTCTAGCTCATACTTCTGAGAGAAACCACGAGCCACCAACCGTGCCTTATACCTTTCAATCGACCCATCTGGACGATGTTTTATCTTGTAAACCCACTTGCAGGATATGGGTTTCACATCTCTTGGTTTTGGCACTAGATCCCAAGTCTGATTCTGCTCAAGCGCGGTGATCTCTTCTTTCATAGCCATAATCCACTCATAACTTTGTGATGCTTCTTCAAACGTCTCAGGTTCTGTTGCAATTGGTTCTTCCACTATGGCTGCATTAGCATATTTGGGATTTGGCTTCCGTGCTCTTGTTGTCCTTCGGATTTGTGATTGTGGAGATGGTTCTTCCACTTCACTCGATCTAACATCTGGTTGATACACACCAGTTTGCCAAGGACTCTGGACTAACACTTGCTCGTCATCGTTATCATCACATAGGTCTTCTACTTCATCTGAAGTTGATTGAAGTTGGACAATATACTCTCCCATTTTCTGTTGTAACATGTCTTCAAATTCTTTTGAATCTGACAACACCTCCTTTTCTGAGGACCACCAAGAAGATGCTTCATCGAATACCACATTGCGTGAAGTGTAACATCTTCCACTTGTAGGATCACAACATTTCCATCCTTTCCTTTGGTTGTCGTATCCCACAAAGATACACCTAGTTGCTTTCTTATCAAACTTGCTACGTAAATGATCAGGAACAAATACATAACATACACAACCAAATACTCGAAAGTAGCTGACTGAAGGTTTCATTTTCCACAATTTCTCAAAGGGGGAAACAAACTCTAACCTTGGTTGAGGAAGTTTGTTGATCACATGGGCTGCGGTTCTCATAGCTTCGGCCCAAAATCTTCCGGGTACATTCTTTGCATGCAGCATACTCCGACAAATTTCTGCAAGATGCCGATTCTTTCTCTCTGCTACACCATTCTGTTGTGGTGTATTGACACAAGTATACTGATGACGTATGTTGCATTCTCGTAGGTATTGAGAGAATTCGCCTGAGCTATATTCTCCTCCATTGTCTGTGCGCAAGCAACATATCTTCTTTTCCACTTCTCCTTCAACTATCTCTTTGAACTCTTTAAACTTTGAGAAAGTGTCAGACTTTTCTTTCATAAAGAAAACCCACACATACCTGGAGAAATCATCAATAAACGTCACCATGTACCGCATTCCACTAATTGATGGTTGCTTAACGGGCCCAAATACATCAGAGTGAACTAACTCTAATGGTTCTTTTGCTTTAAACTTTGACTCCTCGTATGGCAATTGGTGTGCTTTACCATATTGGCATCCTGCACAAACTGTGTCTGTTCTTATGTCAAGCTGAGGAAGTCCCTTAAGCATCGACTTCTTCATCATCATACTTAGCTTGGAATAACTAACATGACCTAACCGCATGTGCCATAAATCTGCTGTATCGCTCCTTCTTGTCTTGTCTACATATGCTGACTCTGCTGACATCACGTAGACTGACTCCAGACGTCGTCCTTCCATCATCGGCTGTCCTGAGATTTTGAGATCATGATATACCTTCACATCCCTTGGACCAAACAGAATATGGTGACCTGACGATGTTAATTGTGCCACTGAAAGCAAATTTTTCTTCATGCCTTGGACATGGTAAACATCTTGTAGTGGTACCTGATTATGACTATATCGATGTGCTACTACCGTCTTACCGATGTGAGTAATCGGTAATCTTGAATTATCAGCTGTCACAACAATGCGATTTCCCTTGTATTTTGTCAGGTTCTGCAACTTCTGTTTATCGCCTGTCATGTGATTTGAGCAACCTGAATCGACAATCCAGTCATTCTCATAGTCAATTCGGTCAGCCGTTGTTACTGTGAAAGCTAACTCTTCCTCTTCCATAGCAAAAAATGCTTCAGCGTCCCAATCATCTTCGCTTTTCTCCTTTGTACTAGAAGTAGCAGCATTGCTCTCAGCGGGTCTTTTGTTAAACCAACAATCTTTTGCCATGTGACCTTTCTTGTCACAGTTGTAACAGTTACCTTCAAATCTTTTATTGTTGCTACGATTCTTTGAAGCTCCCCCTGGACGAGAGCTCCCTTCTCCTTGATGACTTTTTGTCTTGTCACCATACTTTTTAGATCCACCACCGACGTGCTGTTTGAATTTGCCTTTGCTTTTGTTGGTGTAGAGTGCTTCCTCTTTACTTTTCAACGAGACCCCTCCCATTTGCTTGGCCATAGATTCTTGACCAACAAGCAAATTTTCAAACTCTACAAGTGATGGTTGAGTTGGCCATCCTTGTATAGCGGCAACGAAGCTGCGATATTCGGGCCTCAAACCATGGATAATTATTCTTTTTACCCTGGTATCTCCAATAGCGGCTGTAGGATCTAAATCAGAAATTTCACGGCATAACGTTTTTACCTTGTGAAAGTATTGAGCAATCGGTATATCTCGTTGTGCAACTGATAACAATTCATTCTCAAGAAGTTGAAGTCTTGTGTCATTCTTTCTCGAAAAGAGTGCATCTAAAGTATCCCACGCTTCTTTTGGCGTTTCTAGCTTTTGTATGTGTTCCAACATTTCTTCTTCAACTGTGGTCTTAAGGGCAAACATGGCTTTACCCACTTTAATCTTCCATTTGCGCAAGGTTCCTTGAGCATCTTCTTGCTCGGGCTTCGTAACTTCACTACCACCAACGACTTCCCAAAGGTCTTGACCTTGTAGGTAAGACATCATACACGTCTTCCACGTGTTGTAATTTTTGTGATTGAGCTTCTTGATTCCTCCAACTACTTGAAGATCACCCATCGTGTCGGCAAGACTCTAACAATACCGAACAAGCTTGATTTTGAGACACAAACTTGTAGAGTACAAACTCCTCACGACTCAAGAACGCTCAAACCAAAAATAATACCTGAATAACTATTTCACCGTGAACAGTACCGTATACGTGAATAGTATCGTATACCATATACTTGAATAAATCTCGTATATGTTAACAATTACTATAAAAGTATATAGTGACACGTGTGAATAGTAACTATGGTAGTAACTCACAACCTCGCTCTGATACCAATTGTTGAGAAAAACTTAGAGTAGATAACTCTAATTTTACCACTCAAAGAAGAAAGTTTAGATTTTAGGAAAACTCACAAATGCTCACACTTCACTCTAGACTACACTCTTTAGAGAAGAACTCCTTAGGAAAACTTAGAACTTTTATTGCTTATTGAAGCTTACTACTTGATGATATACAAATGCAAGGGAGGGGGGTATTTATACAATACCAAGACAAACACAAGCCACACAAATATAAAATCTAAATAAATTACAACCACCCATTGTTGTTTAATAACAACCACACATTTAAATCACACAACTATAACCACACATTAAACCACACAATTACAACCACACATTAAACCACACAATTACAACCACACATTAAACCACACAACTACAACCACACATTAAACCACACAATTGTAACCACACATTGTTAGGCTTTTATTTTTTTTTCTTGGGCTGGTATTGGACAATTTAACAATTAATTGATTGTTAGACAAGTAGTAGAAATTAATAGCATAAAATATAATGTTGCAGGGCAATCTTGTGATTTTATTAGTAGAATGTTAGATTCTTGATTTGTCCAATCTCTCTCTGGCAACTTTATTGGCAGTCATGCAACAAATAAATATAATTAAGTACTCAACCAGCCAGCAGCCTGCAAAAGCATGTAGCAGGACGAGGAAACTTTCGCTATATACCAATTACACGAGAGAAAGATTCTACTTTTTTTCTGTTCATTCATGTTTGTCGTTGCACAATATAAACTGTACTGACTGATGCTTTCTTCTCCACTACATATTTGCTGTTTATTATTGTAAGTTCTGTAGGTGTAAGGCTGCTGCAGCCTGCAGGTCAGGATACTATGTAGTCCATTGATTTTTGGTTAAGCAATTGAATCATCAATGACAAGTGACAACCCCTTTTCCTTCGTTTTCCCAATCAATTAATTTCGGACAATGAGGTGAATGATAAATCTTTCTTCTTTTGGATCCAATGACAGATCTTGACATTTGATTTTGAAAGAACCGATTAATATTATATATATTTGAACTTATTTTTTTATAAGACGTATGTATCGTATTATATTTATTAATATAATATATATTTTTATATATATATATGTAGGCAATAGACTAACAAAAAAGAGTAAGTTTTCAAAATTATATGAAGAGAAGAAATTATAGTCGTCTTAAAAAAAAAACATATTTTGTACTTGGTTGGAGACTTGGATTATTATTGAGAAAGTTAAAATGTAAACTTGACTTATGATAAACTTACATAATTTTCATTTATCAGTTGTGATAAACCTCTTGAATGTGTAAGTAATGATTGGTGAGTACAATAATTCTAAATCTTTTTAAATTGTAATACATAAAATTAAATATTAAAATTACATAATATATTAATAAAATAATAATTTTAATTTGTAAAGTGCTAATTTAAATTTATTCAAAATCAATATATGTATAAACATATATATACATATAAGGCTTTTCAAAAATTGAGGGGACCAACCCTCACGTTCCTATTATCATCCGCCAGTGTTTGGATCAGAGCTTAGGGCTGAATCTAAACATTGTAAACACTAAACAGGGCAAGGCAGTAGTCACAGCCCAAAATAGCCCAAATGCTATTGAGAAGGTCTGATCGGGGAAAAAAAATGGCATTTGGCAAACACCAAACTCAATGGGAAAAAGACTCTCAAAAGTTAAAATTCAATCTGGCCCAAGAGCAACCCCAAGATTGATCTCGAAGAGTTCTTTTTCTTCTTCTTCCAACTCTGCAAGACTCTGGGTCAACTTGCCCCTGGTTTTTGATCCATGTTCTGAAATTTCTTCTTTGATAGCAGAAGCCATTGCTTTCAGGTTGTTTCTGTGGGATGTTTTTTCACGGCTGCTTGAATAAATATGTGGTGGTTTTTCATTTTTGTGTAGTGGAGTGGAGGGAAAGGGAAGGTGGCAAGTAGAACAATCTTCAACAAATTTAGGTCGAAAAGCAACAAATCTGCAACAATCAAAGATTAATTCGGATTTGGGGGTTGCTTTTCAAATGCCATTATCAAACACATTATCTTCCTTTAACAGTTTCAAATACAGGCTTAACGTATTCGTGACTAACTAAGCCTCTTGTTTCTATTATTAAAATCCAAATTAATGAAAATAATAATACTAAATAATCAGCAGTTAATAAAGGATTTTACGATCGAAGTTCATCCCATCGCAATATTTGTCACAATTTGCGTTGCAATTAGTAATAAAAAAGTCTAAAATTTTAACATGATCATGTCCGTCGCAGGTCGATCACAATATCAGTTGACGAAATTATGTATTTACGATTGGATTGTCTGTCATAAGATTTATTCATAGTTGTGGGCCTTTTTCTAGTAGTGATTTTTCAATTAATATTTTTTTATTTTGATAAAATGTAATAAACTTTTAAATACTTGTGGAAGAAAAAATAAATAAATCTTGAGGTCAATTAAACTTCATATGTCATGTCATACCTGTTAATAATCTTAATAAATACTAAAGCATTTTTGTAGAGGTAAAAGTAATTATTATATGTAAAAAAAAATCTTTTTGTCTTCTTGAAGGATTATTTTTCAATAAGTTCCAACATGTGTCTTGCTCTAGAAGTAGGACAATGAGGAAGAAAATAGATCTTTGTCCCCATTCCAAGGATAAACATTTATATGCTGAAATTAAAAGAATGTTGGAATTAGGAAGTTTGGAAAAGTCAAATCGTATGATCTATCGTAGTAGAAAACTATACATATGTAACACACAAAAAAAAAAAGTACATAACATTAGACATTACACGTTGCTTTGATTGAGAGAGGCCGTTTCTTAACAGAAACCAAAACTCAAACTATATTTAGATTCTGAAGAACCGGTAATAATACTTAATTCTAATAAATAAGATCAAGAGCTGGCTTTCGATAAATTAATAATTAAAACTTTTTAATTTTATAAATGAGATTAAAAATTTATCACATATTTTATTTAATTTGTAATTATTTTTTTATATTATTTTATTTATAAAAAAAAGAGATTGTAAATATTAAAATTCAAGTTTAGAAAAAAAAAAAAAGAATAGATTAATATTTCATTGCAGTTATGGGAAGGAGGATATAAATCTAAGGCAAACGAGACAAAAGGAAGGAAATCGCCATAAAAAAAAGGTGGAGGAGTTGTTGCAGACGGCCCAAATTGAATGAGAGAGCACTCGGGCTATGAGAGATAGCCATAGAAGCACAATGTTGCTTCAACCTAGGGTCCGTTTCCAAACGGACCATCAGTGAGGTTCGATTGGGGCTTTTTACTTATCTTTTAGTGAGGTGCTGACCTATTTATTTTTTTTTTTTTCATTGGAGAAAAAGACCCTTTAGTGAGGATCTTTTACTTTTTAAACCTTGCATTTTTTTTATATGATAAAATTTATTATTATATAATAAATTAATAAATATATTATATAATAATAAAAACTAATTGAAAATAAATAATTACATAAAAAAATAAAAATAAAATATTATTTGATATATTTTTATTAATTTTTACTTATCTATTAATAAAATAATTATTTCACAAAAGTATAATTTGATATTTTTTAATTATTTTTTAATTTTATAAATATCAAATAATTTAAAAGTTTTTTTATATACACATTTTAATCTAATGTCTTTAATGGTTATTTTTTCTTCTCACTATAGTTCACTTTACTGTCACCGTTGCTTTTGCATCCAAACCAGGGTAGTCGGTACCGTGTCGGTACCGGCCGTACCGGTTTGAAGGTAAAAAGAAACGGTACCAGTAGTGTACCGTTTCAGTTTTTGTATCGGTCTGTACTGGTCGTACCGGCCTGTACTGGTCAATACCGATCAGTACCGACACGTACCGGTTCGTACCAGTTGGTACAAGATTTTAATTGTTTTTTATTTTTACTTATTTGATTGTCTTAAATCAATTTTTAATGTTTTCTCTATCATGATATATATTTTTTTCATAATTATATTTAAAAATAAATATATTTATTAAATTAATCTATTGAACTTAATTAATAATAATTTACTATATATTTTTGTATTTATTTTATTTATTTGATGTTTAAAAATTTTGAATATTAAATATTTATAATTTCATATTTTATATTTACATATAAATATATATTTTATGTAGATAATTGAGGTATATTTACATATGCATATGATATATATTTTATTATGAAACTTGAAAATATGTTATATATATATATGAAAAGATATTTGAAAAATATCGGTAAACTCGAAACGGTATGTTGAAACACACCGGTATCGATAGTATCAGTACCAAAACAAAAATGATACACCCTCTGATACGGTACTGACTACATTGATCCAAACACGTATCCCACCATTGATTTTAATCTTACAGTTACAATAACTAATCTCACTTTTATCATTGATTTTAATTTCAACGGACCAATCTCATCTATCCAAATGGAGCCATCAACTTAACTAATTACTAATTAGATAAACCTCACTGACAATACAATGAAGTGCTCCATGAAGTTTCAACTATGACTGCTAAAGATTCTAAATCCTTTGATGCTGAAAAACTGGAATATAATTAAACTTATTAACAAAGGAAGAAAGGGATTTTTCCTTTTGCAAGATTGAGTGCAAATTGAAATAGTAATCACATATTTACACATCTCTTGTCCAGTAATTAAGAATGCAATTAAAAAAAGGTAAAATTGCAGTTTGCACGTGTAATCCCTGTTATATCCATTAACTAAATGGACTAGAGATTCAGGATAGACCTAGCTATCAGACAGGCGGAACCTACATACTAAAAGAGAGCATATTGCGATCATTGTCAAACACACATAATCTCAAATATAAAAAGATTGAGGTAAATACATTGAATTCTTTGTTACATTTTCAATACTCTTTCTTAACTTTATTCTTTTGAGCCATTATTCCTTCTTTTGCTCTCTTTTCTCTCTCTTTTTATGTTTGATAATTTAAATATCGAAACGTATCTCAAAAATTATAATATTAGAAGGATGATTTGTAATTTTAATTTGTTGAGTTATTGAGTTTAAATCCCATATTGAGTAACTTGGTTAAGCTAAGGGGAATGTCATCCTACATTGCTTAACTTAGTTAAGTAAAATAGAACACTCATCCCACATTGAGTAGTTATGTCAAGTCAATGAGGGTGCTCACCTAAGTAAGAGGTTTGGCCTTTGGAAGAGAACAACCATCACCCTTTATGAGAGAGACTCTACACACTTAAATAGAAATTGTATTGAGACTTTATAGGTGGTGACTAGTGAGTCATAGTATTTTGTAGGAAAATTTGTAATTTTATCCGTGCAAAAGCTACAAGTATGTTGTAAGAAGGTTTGTAGTTTTATCCAATTCTTCCTTAGTGAAGTATGTTTATACTTTTGGGATCGTAGATTTAGGTCAAAAAGAATTGAACCACGTTAAAAATATTGTATTTTCTTTTTCTCTTTTCTTTCCAAATGCATGTTATTGATTAATGCCTGTTGCTGTCACGCTATTCCCAACAGTCATGTATACCTCTATGCCGGTTTTCTACTTCTTGCAAGCTTAACCACCGCTCCTCCTTAAAAGAACATCAACAATCCCCTTGGTGCAGAGCATATACCAAAGAAGGGGGAATGTCATTTGAAAGAGAGCATATACCAGTTCTGAAGGGAACCGTTAGAAGTTATGCTATTCAGCCCAACGACTATGATAGAAACCAGCAGTCTTACATCCTCTATAAAAAACCCCGGAGGGGAAGACCATCGGCGACACGGTGAAGTCTTTGGTCTTTTTTTAATTACATCCCCTACAAAATTAACATTTTTTTGTGCTCATTTTTTATAACCTTGAATATGGAATTTCAGCTGAGTTAAATCATGTGTGTTAGTGTCACTATTTAGTGGATATTCTACGGTTATTTTGAAATTATTACTACTTCCAACAACAATAATACTCTTGTCTTACTTTCTTTTAATTATAGATTTGGTTGTTATGGAATTTTAAACTTAGTTCAATTGATTTATATAATTATTTTTAAAAAATGACATTCAGTAATTTTAAATTTTGAATTTTAATATCTATAACTTTTTATTTATTTTTAAACTACAATCTTTATGAAAAAAATAGTTGTTATGATTCATAAAACACTTTTCTTTTAAATTTTTACGACACTTGACTCTTGAGTATATTTTAAGAAGAAAAATCCATGATTCAAATATTTAATTTCAACCCCCTTTAAGGAGTAATCATCACTATACATCAAAATGAAATTTGTTTTTGACATTGTAAAAAAACAAAGTCAAATACTAAAACGAAGGTATGTGATTTTTATTTATGGAGAAAGAAAGTTAAGCTACAAAGATGACGTATTAGACAACGGAATGAGAAATTTTCCTCCATTTTCTTTTGTAGCAGTAAAAGGTAAACAACAGATATTTACTTCGAGGGGGAATGGTGCACGTTAAGAAAAAGCTCTCAACTCACGTTAGCAGGACTTTCATGAATTGAGAATTTTCTTGCTTTTCCCTCGATTTTCTTCCCAAATCTTACCAATTTTCACCAATTTTCACCATTTTTTTTTCATTCTTTCATGCAATTCTTAGATTACTCTTAATCAAGACTGAACAGTGAAGGTGTTTGTGGTTTCTTCGCGACTTGGAGAATCAATTTGACGAATTTGGTGCTGGCGAGAAGTGAAGGTGTTCGTGGTTTCCCTGGATCACATCACGATTTGTTTTCAGATCGGCTCAAGATGAATTTAGAGCAAGGTACTTGGCCCTTGCTTCATGGTGGTTCAAGTGTGAGGAAAGGCGAGAATGGATCAAGCCATACAGGGAAAATTGAGAACTCAGAGTCAGTTATAACTAACTCTGTGGAGGCGGCAAAAACTCAAGATTGGAGGAAATTATTTACGGCTTCTGCTGATCAGACACTAAAATTCTTTCCCCCTCAAAGCTTTAATGGAATATTTATGGTAAAACCCCCTGCTGAGGTTTTTGAAGAAGGAGTTCAGAAATGGCAGAGCTCTCTGGTTGCACAATTTATAGGTCGTGTTCCCAATTTCTCCTTGTTCCAAAGATTGGTTAACCTGCTATGGGGAAAGGAGGGTGAAGTGGAGATAAAGCCTGCTGGTTCAAATCTTTTTGTGATCTAATTCATATCCATGCAGACTAGGCATTGGGTGCTCGAGCACGAACCTTGGCACATTCAAAACAAACCAATCATTGTCAGGAAGTGGGAACCAGGTATGCAGTCATTAGAATTCAATATGAAAAAATTACCTGTTTGGGTGCATTTGGGGAACATGCCTTTGGAACTCTACACCCAGAAAGGGCTGAGTTATATAGCTAGTGCCTTAGGAAACCCACTTTACATGGACAAGATTACAGCCAGTCAACAACGTCTGGCTTATGCAAAGATATGCATTGAAATTGATGCTGATTTAGATATCCCCAAGTACATTGAGGTAGAATTGTGTGATGGATCACTAGTGACAGTGCTAGTTGAAGTCCCCTGGGTGCCAAAGAAATGCTCACAGTGTAGTTCCTTTGGTCACTCTGACAAGGCTTGTGTTAGCAAGCCAGCCAAGCAGGCTAAGGTCTGGATTCCTAAACAGAAAGATAAAGTAGAGTTGGAATCTAACTTGACTAGAGAATCTGAGACAACCATTGCACCGGATGTTGATATAGTGGAAGAGCTGGTCATTGAACAGCCAAAGCTAGATAATACCAAGGGGAAAGTTGCTAGATCAGGCTCAGTCAACAGATTTGCTATCTTGGACTCCATGGAAAACACTGAGGGAAGCTTGTCTGGAAGGAGTGAGATAGAACTAGCATTGGAGGAAGTGATCCTTAACACCCCAAAGAAGCCAAGGGCTGCTGCAGCTGGGGTGGCAGAGCTAATGAAGAACTTAAAGAACAAAAAGAGGGGTCCTGTAGACAGGGGAAAAATAAGCCGGTAAAGGCAGGTCTCGCTGCCTCTGGAGGTCATTGTGACTCCATTCATTCATGAATATACTAGCTTGGAATGTTAGAGGATTAAACTGTCCTCTAAAACAAAGAGAAGTAGTTAGTAGAATAAAACACTTACAAATTGATATTGCTTGTTTGATTGAAAAAAAAAAGGTTAAAGAAAATAAACTACAGCCTATACTGGATAAATATTTTAGAGAGTGGAGTCTGTTTCATAACTACACAGCAGCATACAATGGTCGAATTTGGCTATTATGGAAGAATCATTTAACTGTAGATCAAGTTGATATCTCTGATCAGTCAATTACATGTTGTATCACTCACAATCACCAGAAATTTTATCTAACAGCAGTTTATGGCAAGAATGATGGTGTGGAAATGAGAGGATTGTGGTCTCATCTGAGTACTCTGCATGGACACATTTCTGATAACCCATGGATTTTGGTTGGAGACTTCAATATAACTGCTCATCCATATGAGAGTTCTAACTTTGATGGTTCTCAATCTGCCACTTCAGATATTAAGGATTTTCAGCAATGCATGGTTCAATTATCCCTGTTTGATCATGCTTATATCGGGCCTAAATTTACATGGTCCAACCATCAAGAGGCACATCTTGCTAGGAAACTAGACAGAGTACTAGTTAATGATGTCTGGCCTCTTAATTTCTCACAATCCTTTGTTGAATTCATTCCCCAGGTGTTTCAGATCATAGCGCAGCTTTGATAAAAACAAGTACTATAAGCCAGTCATTACCTAAACCTTTTAAGTTTTTCAATTTCTGGACTAGGCATCAAGAGTTCCTGGAAACTGTTGAGAATTCCTGGTGTGAGCCTGCTTTAGGTAATCCTATGTCCTCCTTACACACTAAATTGAAAAGGTTGAAATTGGAGCTTAAAAAGTTGAATTCTGCCCAATATGGAGACATTTCAGAGAAAGTTTCAGCAAAGAGATGTGAGCTGGAGAAGATACAGAATTCCATGTTTTCCTTCAATTCCCAAACTAACATGGTGGCACAAGAAAAACTGGTTTCTTGGGAACTTCAGGAACTGTTGGCAGTAGAGGAAAGTTATTTTAGGCAAAAGTCAAGAATAAGGTGGATTAAGGAAAGGGACCAAAACACAGGGTTCTTTCACAAAATGGTGGCTGCTAGGCAAAGCAAGAACACCATAAAGGTGTTGTATGATGCTGATGGCAACAAGTTGGATACTCTGTCTCAAATCTCATAGGAAGCTGTTTCTTTCTTCAAGAACTTGATAGGCACAGAAGATCCAAATGTAATTGATTGTCCCCAAAACCTCCTAGCTGATATACTCCAAGACTCATTGTCAGTGGAAGCTCAAGGAGAATTGACCAAATCTGTCACTAGTACTGAAATTACAGAAGCTATGTTTGTACAGAATGGAGATAAAGCCCTTGGTCCAGACGGTTACACAGCCCACTTTTTTAAGTCGGCATGGGGCATTGTGGGAGATGATGTGATCAAGGCTGTCCAGTACTTCTTCAGAACAGGGAATCTAATCCCTGCCTTTAACTCTATATCTATTGCCTTGGTTCCAAAAAAGGAAAATCCTAATACCATCAAAGAGTTTCGACCAATTTCCTGCTGCACGGAAATATATAAATGCATCACCAAAGTACTGGCAAATAGGCTCAAAAAATGCCTCCCAAGCCTGGTCAGTGACAATCAGAGCGCATTTATCAGTGGAAGAAGCATCTCAGACAATGTCCTATTGGCACATGAACTAGTGAGGGGTTATGGAAGATCATCTCTATCTTCTAGGTGCACAGTCAAAGTGGACTTACAGAAAGCTTTTGACTCCTTAAGATGGTTTTTCGTTTTGGCTGTCCTAACAGCATTGAAAATTCCAGAAGAATTTATTGGATGGATAAAGAGCTGCCTCACTACTACTATGTTCTCCATCTCAGTCAATGGGGGTCTAGTGGGATATTTTCAGGGAGCTAGGGGAGTTAGACAGGGTGATCCTCTCTCCCCATACATTTTTGTCCTAGCTCTGAATGTACTTTCTAAACTGTTAGATGCTGCTGCCAAGTATGGTGTGTTTCAATACCACCCTAAATGCAACAAGATAGGTCTCACTCACCTATGTTTTGCGGATGATCTACTTATTTTCGCAAAAGGAAACCTGTCCTCTGTGCAAGGGATTCAACAGGTCCTTCAGCTCTTTTATTCATACTCTGGGCTCCAGCTCAACAATGCCAAAAGTGAGTTGTTTTCTTCTGGTATTAGGGGTGATGACTTAAAGCTAATCCAAGAAGACACAGGATTCCAGCTAGGAACATTGCCAGTCAGGTATCTGGGGGTACCTTTGTTGACCAGGAGGCTAACAGACAAGGACTGTGCTCCATTGGTTGAAAAAATTATGGCAAGGGTGAACTGGTGGGCAGCTAAGCAGCTTTCCTATGCTGGAAGGCTCCAGTTGATCCAATCTGTGATCTTCAATATACAGAATTTTTGGAGCAGGCATTTTATTCTCCCGAAATCAATACTGAAGAGACTATCACAGCTATGTTCCAGCTTCCTTTGGAAGGGACAAGAAGGGTCAGCAAAAGGCGCTCGTGTTGCTTGGAAAGACATATGCTATCCTAAATCTGAGGGGGGCCTAGGAGTAAAAGACATACTATCTTGGAACCAGACATGCATTCTAAAGAATCTCTGGACCATTCTTATGAATGCAGGTTCCTTATGGATAGCGTGGATCAAGGCCTACATTCTGAAAGGGAGAGACATATGGCAGATCCCTATTCACCCTAATAGCAGCTGGGGTTGGAGGAAAATGATGCAGCTTAGACAAACAGCTCAACAACTAAGACAACAAGTCAATGGGAATGCAATTTGGCCTACGCTGGAGGGATTTTATTCTACAACAGCTGTATGGAATGAAATCAGGCCTAGGAAAGAGAAAGTGAGATGGCACAGATTGATTTGGAATCAATTTTGCATCACAAGGCATTCAGTGATTACCTGGATGGCAATACTTGACAGGCTTCCAACCAAGGACAGGATTGGTTCATGGGGGATATCAGTAGATGAGGAATGCTTATTCTGTCACCAAGGAAAGGAGACTAGAGATCACATTTTTCTTCGCTGCAGTTTTTCCAAGTCCTTATGGCAACAGATTAATGATATCTGTAAGATCAGCAGAATAGTAACTGACTGGAGAAGGGAACTACAGTGGGCTTATAGCAAGCTCAAGGGGAAGGCCATGCAATCCATCATTCTCCGAATTGCTTTTACCTCATTCGTCTACTTGCTTTGGAGAGAGAGAAATAACAGGATGCACAGACAAGCTGAAGCATCAGAGGATCAGCTGCTTGATCAAGTAAAACACACTGTCAGTATGAGATTATATGGCCTTAAAAACATTATTCATGATTCTGTAAATCTAGAACTAGTGAATGCTTGGAACCTAAACACTGACATTCTTAGCTCAAGTAGCTAAAATGACCAGATTGTTTGTATGTCTGCTGTAACTTTGTAGCAGCACTGCTGCTCTCTTTGGGTAATAAAATCAAACTACTTATCCAAAAAAAAAGGTATGTGATTTTTTTTTTCATTTTGATGTCGTAATAAAAATTAAGTAGGGAAGAAAATATATATTTTAATTCAAATTTTCTTCATTTTTTTTTTATGAAATGATATTCTTTTGAATGGAAATTAAATTTTTAGAAACAAATGTAAATTTCGGTATAAAGAACTTTTTTTATTTTATACTAGAACAACAATATCAATAGAAAATATGCAATATGTTAGATAAATGTTGGACTCTTAATTTTAAATGTCTTACAATAATTAAAGTTCAATCCCTAACAGCTTTAATTAAAAAGAAAAAAGAAAAAAATAGTCACTTGACCTTAACTCAAGTGGTAATATAGAGATCTCATGTTAAAGATACATTATTTTTGTAAATTAGAAAAATCTCATACTAATAAAAAGAAATGGAGTTAATTGGAGATCCGAAAACCCTCAAACAAACAAGAATAGTCGGATTCCGACCGAACCAGACATCCCCGAGTCAAAACCCGAAACCCTTCTCACTAAGAAACCAAAGAAGAAGAAGAAGAAATTGAACCGTAAGCAGCTTATATTTCGCACCCTCTCTTCCTCTCTCCCGCGTCCCAGGCTGCCGCCACCGCGAATCCAAACATGGAAGAGAGCAAAGGAAGCTTATCGAAGCCCGTAGCGGTGATTGCCTGCATCGCTATGACATTGTTTTACGTTGCGACGCTTTATGCTCCCACTCTGATCCTCCGCCTCCCGCCTCCACAATCCTTCAAGAATTTCATGATCCGGCGGTTTATTTGCGCCGCCGTTTCCTCCGTCGCTTCCGTTATCTTCTGTGCTCTCGTCCTCCCTGTAAAGCCTCGACTGTTCCCTTATTTCCCTTTTTCACTTCCGTTATTCTTTTTTTTTTTTTTTATTTTATAAATTGCCCCCAAGTTGAAATTCCTTTCATTCTATGAAGTATGAATTTAATTGAACTTTATTTATTAGCAAATGCTTAAATTGTTAACAGGTATTAAACAAAATTGTTTCATGTAAAAGTAAAATCATGCGTTAAGCATTTTACAAAAATGTTAGTATTTGTTTTATATCCAAACACATTTGTTAGTTTTCCCTTCTAACCTGAATTTTTAACATGTTTGATTATGCTAGATAAGAATTTGGGAGGCATCTTATTTGTTTGGGGTTTATGGCATTCGATCGGATCATATTGTAAGTTATATATATGTATACATTCTTTCCTCCATTTCAGTTAAATCTTGAACATTGTAGTTATCAGGATTATTATTTATATTCTTGTATGACCTGCTGATTCAAAATTGGTGACTGAAATGCAATTTTATGTATGAAACAGTTGCAAGCAGTGCTCTTTCCTCTTTTCTTGACTTCTCTTATGTATGCTGGATCTTTGATGCTCAAATCTATTTTATTGGTGAATAAGTGGAAGAAGCATCGGAATCAAGACAGAAGGCCATTGTTAGGTTGTATCAAAAGTACCCTCCTTAGGTTCCCTGGCCAGATGTCGTCTGTTGCTTCCAATGTTCTATTCTGGCGGAATTTTGTTGTGGTTAGTATGCTCACTAATTGAGTTTCTTCATCTTTGGGGGGAATGCAAAATTTCCAATAGTTTTAAGGTCTATAAATAGGTAAATAGGGTATGTTTATGCATTTTTTTTTTATTGTTGAAAAGGTTGCCTTTTGGTTGCTTATTCTGTGAAATAGTTTTTGTTATGGAGAGTTTTTTGTGTTATGGGTTCCATTCTTGTTGAATGTTTCACAGTCCTTTGGAGAATAACAATAATAGAAAATTAGAAGGAAAATTTGAAATAGTTTCCTGTTACTTCAGTCTTCAGTCCTTAATAGTACTTCAATGAACAGGCACCATTAACGGAGGAGTTGGTGTTTAGAGCATGTATGATTCCTTTACTTCTTTGTGGGGGATTTAAATCATACAATGTCATTTTTCTCTGCCCTACTTTCTTCAGTTTAGGTGAGTCCTTTTTTCTTAAACACAAAGTTCGATCATTCATGTAGAGAGTTTTTTATTATCTTTTTTCTTCGGGTGTTAAGCACTAATAATATGTCTATTGCTGTTGTTTACATCTATTAAGCTTGGATACATATGACCTCGTACATATCAATGTTGTACCTGTGTAACAATCTATATTTAATTTTGTGCCACAATACAAAGCAATTAAAGGTACAACGTTGGCACAAAGTGGATGCGTTGTTAAAATCTTATCATCCAACTTTGCTTTAGTTTGTTCATACTTGCAGCTGTTGGTGCATTTACATGTGCTTGTGCATTTAGGAGTTGTCAAGCATCATGCTACCGATATATTCCTCTTTGCATTGTGACTTGAATGACATGTAAACGTTTTAATTATGTTTTGTCAATGTCTTGCAGCACATTTGAACCATATGACGGAGATCTACAGCCGGGATAATTATAGCTTGCTTAAAGCCTCCATGGTTGTAGGTACAAACTAGATTTTCCTCCTTGAACTAATAGCTGCAATTTTTGTTGAAGAGGGAAAAAATATGTAAATGCATAGACGGTTGCTTGTTTTTCTTATTTTGTTATAAACTTTGTAAGGCTTGAAAATTTGGGCACCTTTGTTTGAGGAATAAGAATAGTATTTGATGCTTTTTAGTGCTCATATGTCATTGCTTATTGGAATATATCTGGGTTTCTTAGGTCTCCAGCTGGGCTACACTGTGGTCTTCGGTTCATATGCTTCATTTCTCTTCATTCGAACAGGTTGGTAATTACTTGTTGATAAATGCTATCATCTTTATGATAATTTTTCACTGGAGTTCAGCCATTTGTAAATAGGATGGAAGCAAATGCTGTAGTATTGACTGTAGATACAAACTAACCTGCCATTAACCTAGAGGCAGTCAAGCAGATGTAGGAAATGTCTGTTGTTATTGTCTTATTTTTCTTGCGATATTTGCTTTTTGCTTACATATATCTCAAATAATATGTGTTCTTTGGCATGGGTTAGTTAGTTGTCTCATTACAATGTATCTTTCTGCCTCATTTATTCTTGGCAGGAAACCTTGTTGCTCCTTTAGTTGCCCATGCATTTTGCAACTATATGGGATTGCCTGTGCTGTTTGAACAGAGGAAAGGTACGTGATTAGAGTGTCTATTACATCCCCATGTATTTTTGCATTTTCATAGTAATTTGCTGACCTTTCTTGTTCGTTATATTTTTTAGGGCTAGTTAGCGTGGCATTTATAGCTGGAATGTTGTGCTTTGCGTGGCTTCTGTTTCCTATAACACGGCCTGATTTGTACAATGACAGAACAAATAATTGCAGATGTTGGCAAGGATATTGTTTATGGAATTAAACCAACGACATATTTGGGAGAAATATTGTTGTTACATTGACTAGATAATGGTATAAGCAGATAAGGAAAGGAATGAATAGCAACTGATGTTTCATTTTCCATGCCTTTGCTATTTTGGCCTGGGTTTTTAACTTTAGACCATTCTATTGTTGTAAAATGAGGAGAAATTGAGTTAGAAACTTATTTTATTGATCCTGGTCTCAGATTTATACATCTTTATATACATTTCTAATATATGTTATCGAACTCTTCATTTTTTTAAAGTATCTGTGTTAACACTTGTGTCTAACATATTCGGACATAAATATGAGATGATTTTCTTAATATATGAAAATTTTTTTAAAAAAAATGAACATACTTGTATTGGATACATATTTGTATTCAATGTTCTTTGTCGAGTCCGGGTAATATAGTTTCTAATTGAATTTTTTTTTTTTCACTTTTTACAGCTAGTATTAAGTTTCAATATGAGAAAAAAAAAATTGACATAAAAACAAATGGACGTGTTAGCCTGTTAGGTATTTGCTATGCTATTTTTTTTTTTTTTTTTGGGTTATGTATCTCTTGCAATTTAAGCATATGAAAATTGAATAACAAAATGATTTAAGTAACGAAGCAACAAGGTCGTTGTAGTATAGTGGTAAGTATTCCCGCCTGTCACGCGGGTGACCCGGGTTCGATCCCCGGCAACGGCGTAAACATTTTTTTTTGGGGGAAAATCTCAGAGAAGTGGCTTTCCTGGAAAAAAAGCGGTTCCCCCGGTATCAAATTTTACAATCAAACGTCTGTTTATAACAAAACTTCGCTATTATTTTTTAAACTCGTTGGTTTCCCTGCCTGTTGTAGTTTAGGTTAACTTGTTTTTTCAAATTAAAAATGGAGTTCATTATTTTTTTTTTCCTACTTTTTTTCTTAGCAGCCAAACAGAGGTTTCGGAGGGACATCCCTGCAAATTCCGCGCAAATCCAAAGGGCCCCGGTAATCTCGAGATTCCTTTTTATTTGGTGTTTGGCATTGTTATTATGGCATGCATCTTAATTTTCAAATTAACCTTGAATTTAAAGCAATATATACAATTTGCTCATCCCAGGTCTTTGCCTCTGGTCACCTTTGCTTTTACATATGGCTCATGATTCAGGATCACCATTCTGAATGTAGATCGCAATTCGCTTTTGTCGCTCAGGTAATCTTATTTTGTGAATAAATGCTAGTAGCAAACTCTTTTTCTGCTCCCGCCTAATTGTTCAACTGGGCTTCGCTTTCACAAGGTATGAGGAATGTGCTAGTAAATAAGATCCATTTTTTTGGTTTTTATTTCAGCCCATAATTGGTTTAGAACTTGTGGCCTCCATTCCAACGCTTGAACTGATTAGTTATTTGAGACATTATATATGCCTTCTTCTTCCCATGCTTTGTTGGAGGGCCATGGAAACAAAATATATATATGTATAAATAAACGTAAATGTAGAAACTCCTTACTAACTTTTAGCTCAACTTCAATAAAATATTAGTACACGCTTAATTTATATACTAGAATAACATAATGAGAGAACCTTTCCCAAGACTAATACTAGAGTAGATTAGATTAGATTAGATTAGATTAGATTAGATTAGATTAGATTAGGTTAGGTTAGATGACATTATAAAATCTGCCCTCAGGGGGATGGGAAGCAAACAAATTCAAGGACAAATGGGTCATATATCTTCCAAGATTTGATTACTTCCCCAAAGATAAAAGATAAAAAAAAAAAAAAAAAAAAAGGCTTATATTATTTCAAAACATGTTCTGATTGTGGATCTTTGGGTTCTTGAGCACTGAGTGACTGTCGTCAGCCAATCCTTTACTGGGTCTTCTGTGGAGATTCGAGTCATCATACTTCTGTGTTCTTCTTTTAGTTCCCAAATTGACTAGCTGAGTTGGTGACAGGGTTTGGTGGCCTAAGTGGTAATGAAGGGCAAAGGGCCAGAGTGGGTGGGGTAGACATATTTGAGTTTTTGATTAGACATGCTTCTTTGTTATCTGAAGGAGTTTGCTTGATGGTCAACCATCATCAGCCAAGGGACTGTGTCATGTCCATGAGTTGATATTGTGGGTTACCACTTACCACTTGTTCAAGCTTAATAAACCTTCATTGACTTTCTCCTTCTGAATCCTTTGTTGACGTTACCTTTGATTAGATCCTCCCATCACTCTCTTCCCAAACAGAATCTCAATGAAAAGCCCCCTTTCCAATCTTATGATATTTTGTTCTGAATTTTTTACTTGAAAGAAAGAAAATCTATATTTCTTGGCTTCTTCAGAACAATAATTTTAGCAGGCAGGAGCTGCATTTTTTTTTTCACTGGTTATTCAATGTAATAACAAATTAGTAGATGGTTTTGTTTCAAGTATTGGATTATTCCAAAAGCCATGGCATTTGGCTCTTTCACGTGCTTAAGCAGCTAAAAAGTGTTGTTAGTTTAGAATGTTATTTTGTGAATAAATGTTAAGTGAGATTCTACATCCCACATTGGATAGAATATAATTTTTTTGATTAATAAACTTGATACATTTATCTTTTAGAAAATGAAATATCAATATTTGAATATTTGCTAGTAATCTTTCCTTAAGGGTGGATAATTAAACACCTCCTAGTAATAAAAATTAAAACCACCAAATAATCAAAAAAATAAATGTAAATCAAAATAATTAATATAGATGATAATTGATAATTGAGCTAATGAGATATTATTTAATAAAAGAATAAATTTTACACATGGTGAGTTGTTGGTTTCTTAAATTTTCAAGAAACAAAAGAAATATTAGATGTCATCGTACTATCCTATGTTTTGAATATAATTTTACTATGTGTAAAATTATACAAGAAAGTCTAAACAAGTTATAAATGAAAAACTATTGAAAATATCCTTAAATATATATCTTAAAAGGATAAGATAAGCACATGGTCATAATAGTACTAAAGTGATTATAAACCTTTTATGTAAATTTAAATAAATATTATGTGTTATATCTTTAATTCTAACACTAAGACCTGAGGTTTAATTTGCGAACAACTTTGTTAGATTTTAAGATATATATTAATAAATTCTTGTATTCATAATATTTATTCTGTTAAATTGTCCAATACCAGCCCAAGGAAAAATAAAAGCCTAACAATGTGTGGTTGCAATTGTGTGGTTTAATATGTGGTTGTAGTTGTGTGGTTTAATGTGTGGTTGCAATTGTGTGGTTTAATATGTGGTTGTAGTTGTGTGGTTTAATGTGTGGTTGTAATTGTGTGGTTTAATGTGTGGTTGTAGTTGTGTGATTTAAATGTGTGGTTGTTATTAAACAACAATGGGTGGTTGTAATTTATTTAGATTTTATATTTGTGTGGCTTGTGTTTGTCTTGGTATTGTATAAATACCCCCCTCCCTTGCATTTGTAAATCATCAAGTAGTAAGCTTCAATAAGCAATAAAAGTTCTAAGTTTTCCTAAGGAGTTCTTCTCTAAAGAGTAGTCTAGAGTGAAGTGTGAGCATTTGTGAGTTTTCCTAAAATCTAAACTTTCTTCTTTGAGTGGTAAAATTAGAGTTATCTACTCTAAGCTTTTCTCAACAATTGGTATCAGAGCCATTGGTTCGTGGTCCTTATTCCGCTGCAGTGAAAGTGTTGGTTCTTAGTATGCTCTGTGGTTGCAGTATTGTCTGATCTTCCACATCAGAAAAGAATTATTCTTGTTGCTGGAAATAAAGTGTGGTAGTGTGAAAGTGTCTAGGGAAGTTCTGGCTAGGAAAGACTTGGTATTTAAGTGTGTCTATCAGTGACCCACCTCTCTTTCCTGGGAACCTACCTGGTGCACTATTCACGGGCTACGGTCACTGTTCCAGTATACGGTCACTATTCACAGATACGGTTACTATTCATACGTGTGGTTGTATACTTTTGCAGTAATTGTTAACGTATACTGGATTTGTTCTAGTGTACGACATACGTACAATACTGTTCACGTATACGGTACTATTCACGGTGAAATAGTTATTCAGGTACTATTTTTGGTTTGAGCGTTCTTGAGTTGTGAGGAGTTTGTACTCTACAAGTTTGTGTCTCAAAATCAAGCTTGTTCGGTATTGTTAGTCTTGCCGACACGATGGGTGATCTTCAAGTAGTTGGAGGAATCAAGAAGCTCAATCACAAAAATTACAACACGTGGAAGACGTGTATGATGTCTTACCTACAAGGTCAAGACCTTTGGGAAGTCGTTGGTGGTAGTGAAGTTACGAAGCCCGAGCAAGAAGATGCTCAAGGAACCTTGCGCAAATGGAAGATTAAAGTGGGTAAAGCCATGTTTGCCCTTAAGACCACAGTTGAAGAAGAAATGTTGGAACACATACAAAAGCTAGAAACGCCAAAAGAAGCGTGGGATACTTTAGATGCACTCTTTTCGAGAAAGAATGACACAAGACTTCAACTTCTTGAGAATGAATTGTTATCAGTTGCACAACGGGATATACCGATTGCTCAATACTTTCACAAGGTAAAAACGTTATGCCGTGAAATTTCTGATTTAGATCCTACAGCTGCTATTGGAGATACCAGGGTAAAAAGAATAATTATCCATGGTTTGAGGCCCGAATATCACAGCTTCGTTGCCGCTATACAAGGATGGCCAACTCAACCATCACTTGTAGAGTTTGAAAATTTGCTTGTTGGTCAAGAATCTATGGCCAAGCAAATGGGAGGGGTCTCGTTGAAAAGTGAAGAGGAAGCACTCTACACCAACAAAAGCAAAGGCAAATTCAAACAGCACGTCGGTGGTAGATCTAAAAAGTATGGTGACAAGACAAAAAGTCATCAAGGAGAAGGGAGCTCTCGTCCAGGGGGAGCTTCAAAGAATCGTAGCAACAATAAAAGATTTGAAGGTAACTGTTACAACTGTGACAAGAAAGGTCACATGGCAAAAGATTGTTGGTTTAACAAAAGGCCCGCTGAGAGCAATGCTGCTACTTCTAGTACAAAGGAGAAAAGCGAAGATGATTGGGACGCTGAAGCATTTTTTTGCTATGGAAGAGGAAGAGTTAGCTCTCACAGTAACAACGGCTGACCGAATTGACTATGAGAATGACTGGATTGTCGATTCAGGTTGCTCAAATCACATGACAGGCGATAAACAGAAGTTGCAGAACCTGTCAGAATACAAGGGAAATCGCATTGTTGTGACAGCTGATAATTCAAGATTACCGATTACTCACATCGGTAAGACGGTAGTAGCACCTCGATATAGTCATAATCAGGTACTACTACAAGATGTTTACCATGTCCAAGGCATGAAGAAAAATTTGCTTTCAGTGGCACAATTAACATCGTCAGGTCACCATATTCTGTTTGGTCCAAGGGATGTGAAGGTATATCGTGATCTCAAAATCTCAGGACAGCCGATGATGGAAGGACGACGTCTGGAGTCAGTCTACGTGATGTCAGCAGAGTCAGCATATGTAGACAAGACAAGAAGGAGCGATACAGCAGATTTATGGCACATGCGGTTAGGTCATGTTAGTTATTCCAAGCTAAGTATGATGATGAAGAAGTCGATGCTTAAGGGACTTCCTCAGCTTGACATAAGAACAGACACAGTTTGTGCAGGATGCCAATATGGTAAAGCACACCAATTGTCATACGAGGAGTCAAAGTTTAAAGCAAAAGAACCATTAGAGTTAGTTCACTCTGATGTATTTGGGCCCGTTAAGCAACCATCAATTAGTGGAATGCGGTACATGGTGACGTTTATTGATGATTTCTCCAGGTATGTGTGGGTTTTCTTTATGAAAGAAAAGTCTGACACTTTCTCAAAGTTTAAAGAGTTCAAAGAGATAGTTGAAGGAGAAGTGGGAAAGAAGATATGTTGCTTGCGCACAGACAATGGAGGAGAATATAGCTCAGGCGAATTCTCTCAATACCTACGAGAATGCAACATACGTCATCAGTATACTTGTGTCAATACACCACAACAGAATGGTGTAGCAGAGAGAAAGAATCGGCATCTTGCAGAAATTTGTCGGAGTATGCTGCATGCAAAGAATGTACCCGGAAGATTTTGGGCCGAAGCTATGAGAACCGCAGCCCATGTGATCAACAAACTTCCTCAACCAAGGTTAGAGTTTGTTTCACCCTTTGAGAAATTGTGGAAAATGAAACCTTCAGTCAGCTACTTTCGAGTATTTGGTTGTGTATGTTATGTATTTGTTCCTGATCATTTACGTAGCAAGTTTGATAAGAAAGCAACTAGGTGTATCTTTGTGGGATACGACAACCAAAGGAAAGGATGGAAATGTTGTGATCCTACGAGTGGAAGATGTTACACTTCACGCAATGTGGTATTCGATGAAGCATCTTCTTGGTGGTCCTCAGAAAAGGAGGTGTTGTCAGATTCAAAAGAATTTGAAGACATGCTACAACAGAAAATGGGAGAGTATATTGTCCAGCTTCAATCAACTTCAGACGAAGTAGAAGACCTATGTGATGATGACGATGACGAGCAAGTGTTAGTCCAGAGTCCTTGGCAAACTGGTGTGTATCAACCAGATGTTAGATCGAGTGAAGTGGAAGAACCATCTCCACAATCACAAATCCGAAGGACAACAAGAGCACGGAAGCCAAATCCCAAATATGCTAATGCAGCCATAGTGGAAGAACCAATTGCAACAGAACCTGAGACGTTTGAAGAAGCATCACAGAGTTCTGAGTGGATTATGGCTATGAAAGAAGAGATCACTGCGCTTGAGCAGAATCAGACTTGGGATCTAGTGCCAAAACCAAGAGATGTGAAACCCATATCCTGCAAGTGGGTTTACAAGATAAAACATCGTCCAGATGGGTCGATTGAAAGGTACAAGGCACGGTTGGTGGCTCGTGGTTTCTCTCAGAAGTATGAGCTAGACTATGATGAAACGTTTAGTCCGGTGGCAAGACTTACAACCGTACGAGTCCTACTTGCCCTTGCAGCCAACAAAGACTGGAACTTGTGGCAGATGGATGTGAAGAATGCATTCCTTCATGGAGAGCTAGATCGGGAAATCTACATGATTCAACCATTGGGATTTCAAAACCAAAATCATCCTGAGCATGTGTGTAAGCTGCGAAAGGCACTTTACGGATTGAAACAAGCACCTAGAGCATGGTATGGTAAGATTGCTGAATTTTTAACTCATAGTGGTTATTCAGTGACACCTGCTGATTCCAGCTTGTTTGTCAAAGCTAATGGAGGAAAGCTAGCTATCGTATTGATATATGTGGATGATTTAATCATAACTGGTGATTATGAGGCAGAAATTCTTCAAACCAAGGAGAATTTATCAGTTCGTTTCCAAATGAAAGAACTTGGACAACTCAAGCACTTTCTTGGTCTAGAGGTTGATCACAGACAAGAAGGAATATTTCTCTGTCAACAAAAATATTCTAAAGATTTGCTAAAAAGGTTTGGAATGCTCGAGAGCAAGCCAATTTCAACACCGATGGAACCAAATGGCAAGATGTGTGCACTTGAAGGCAAAGACTTGGAAGATGCAACTATGTATCGACAATTGGTAGGTAGCCTGATCTACTTAACCTTGACTCGACCTGACATTTCTTATACAGTTGGTGTGATGAGTCGGTATATGCAAAATCCGAAGAAGCCTCATTTAGAAGCAGTTCGACGAATACTGAGATATGTGAAAAGTACAATAGATTATGGTCTTTTGTACAAGAAAGGTGAAGACTGTAAGTTAGTTGGTTATTGTGATGCTGACTATGCAGGAGATCATGACACCAGGAGATCAACAACTGGGTACATGTTTAAACTTGGTTCTGGAACAATTTCTTGGTGCAGTAAGAGACAACCAACGGTATCATTGTCAACTACCGAAGCTGAGTATCGAGCAGCAGCAATGGCAGCTCAAGAGTGTACGTGGCTGATACAACTAATGAGTGATCTACATCAACCAGTAGATTATGCAGTTCCGTTGTATTGCGACAACCAGTCAGCAATTCGTTTGGCAGAAAATCCAGTCTTTCACGCAAGAACCAAACATATAGAAGTGCATTATCACTTTATCAGAGAAAAGGTTCTACAAGAAGAAATTGAGATGAAGCAAATCAAGACAGATGATCAAATGGCAGACTTATTCACAAAAGGTTTGAGTATCAACAAATTTAAAATGTTTCGTCGTCAACTCAACATGGTGCAAAGAGGAAGAGCTGGTATTGAGGGGGAGTGTTAAATTGTCCAATACCAGCCCAAGGAAAAATAAAAGCCTAACAATGTGTGGTTGCAATTGTGTGGTTTAATATGTGGTTGTAGTTGTGTGGTTTAATGTGTGGTTGCAATTGTGTGGTTTAATATGTGGTTGTAGTTGTGTGGTTTAATGTGTGGTTGTAATTGTGTGGTTTAATGTGTGGTTGTAGTTGTGTGATTTAAATGTGTGGTTGTTATTAAACAACAATGGGTGGTTGTAATTTATTTAGATTTTATATTTGTGTGGCTTGTGTTTGTCTTGGTATTGTATAAATATCCCCCTCCCTTGCATTTGTAAATCATCAAGTAGTAAGCTTCAATAAGCAATAAAAGTTCTAAGTTTTCCTAAGGAGTTCTTCTCTAAAGAGTAGTCTAGAGTGAAGTGTGAGCATTTGTGAGTTTTCCTAAAATCTAAACTTTCTTCTTTGAGTGGTAAAATTAGAGTTATCTACTCTAAGCTTTTCTCAACAATTCTCACTTAAAAATTATACACCAACATTCTAAATTAATGGAGTATTGTTAATAATTTAAAATGTTACGTGGAATTCTACATCCCACATTAGATAGAAAAAAACTTAATTTTTTGGTGAGTAGACTTAATATTTTGTATTAATTTTATTCATATTCTGAATAATTATGTTTGAATAGAAATAGTAGTTTATAATAATTATATAACAAGAGTTATAACTATTTAAATAAAATTACATGATTAATATCAACTATAAATAGGTTTCTAATTCTATGCATTAACCATTTTCATTGATTTTGCTTAGAGAGTTTTGAAAAGCTTTCTTATATTATAAAAACATAAATAGTTTTTCTTAAAAATATTCTTCATGTCTCAAAGTCGTATTTATTCTTTCTTCTTGTTTCTTCATTCTTAAATTTTCTAACAAAAATTCGCCCATTGTTTTCTGCCTTGTTCTTTTTTTTTTCTTTTTGGAACACAAGTTAATTACTTTTACAACAAGAAAACATGCAGGGTTATTTACGTTCTTCTTTTGTGTAAACCAAACGTCCTTAGCAGACACTTGAAAGTTGAACCCAATTGTGCATTCAAGTACTCTTTTTTAGGATGAAGTATTTTGGTTCCAAATTATCTCTGCTATTTTAAGTCACTCTAATACTCTTTTTAAACCATCTGTATTTTCAACCATATCCATGTAATAGAAGGAAAACTAGCCTAGAGAATAGAGTTCAGTGACAATTTTAATCAAACGAGTGATGCTGGGAGATATATTTCTAGTTTGGATTTTGTTAACCAATATTTTTGGGTTACTTTTAAAATTAATTAATATATTATTTATAATAATAATATTATATTAAATGTTATAATTAATAATTTTATTCATATTTTTAATTGACTCAATGAGTGACCGAGGACACTTTCAGTTTTGCCGCGTTTTTATGGTGATTCTGAAACATGGAGTTTGTTTGTCCAATTCAGTAATCCGCCTACATGAATGGAGCCATAATCCGATTAAAGAGAGTAAAACTAGAACTATGATAATATTATATTCCTTTCTAGCAGCAGATAGCCTTGATACATCCTTTGTTGTTCACAAATCCATAACTCAACACCCCCCCATAGAAGAAGATATGAGAAAAAGATGAAAATAGAAATAAGCCTGATAGAAAGATACTAGGACTATCCTATTTAACTGAGACGAAGCTACTACTATTACTACTGTTTGGCTATGGTTTTACACAAAAAAGGGCAAGGTGGGGTCATGATGTCTATCCTGCTGGATCAGGGTTTGCTAGAATTGGAAGTGTTTGGGTTAGAAGTGGAGCTAAGGTTGAGGTCAGGAATAGTATTTGCTGAATTTTTTCCCTTTGAGTTGTTGCCCTTAGAGAGTTTCTGTTTCAACTCAGATAGAAGGGCCTGATTCTCCTGGTTGAGAACCTGTGCTTTCTTCCTCAGCCTCTCATTCTCTTTCATTATGTAACAGTTCTGCAGGTACAGATTTGAGTTCAGCCTTTCCATGACCATGAAACAAAACTTTTTTTCTAACTGCCTGTAATGCCCCTGAAACCCAAAAATACAAAAGAGAAACAAATAGTATCAGGATAAAAACTAAAAGAGTATCTCTGATTATATTCTTTATTGCTAAGAAATCATTGCAATACACATGGAGACAGTATAGTTATACTATTTTTAAATCCAAAGTTTAAAATCTTACTTAGTACTATCAATTATATCACCCTTATCTTTAATCTAAAAATCTAAAAATTAGTATTCAGTACTATCTTAATTTAAAAAATACTATACCTACTACATTAATAGACACAAAAAATATGTATTCATGATATTAAACATTATTCAATGAATAAAAAATACTAATACTGATAAATACTATGTAAAATACCTACTTTAACATGTGTTAAAGACGAGAAAATCCAAATGTTGTCCATTAATATATAGAGTTGAAAGAAAAAAAAAAAACTGTTAATTTTTTAAAGAAAAATATTAGTATAAAGAATACAGATAAAAGAGGAGAGAAAGCAACCCAATTAGTCAGTAAAAGTCCAAAACCAACTTGAAACCTGTAAAAAAAAATGTAAATTTTAAGGACAAGTCCTCTCTATTTTCCTGCTTTGGTAGATAATAGTTGTTATCTTACTGGTACCATAAGAAACCAGTAACAACTACCAACAGAGGAGAAACAGAGCAGGTTGATGCCAAAAGACAATTGTGAGTAATATTTTTTGTAGCAGCCCTAGCATTTAAAAAGACCAAATAGTTTGAATGTAAAATAAAGGGGGGGGGGGGGGTTGAGAATTATAGTAACAGCTGTCAAAGACTCTTTCGGCTGCCCATACATGAAAGAAAGGGATAAAGGTCATTGGAAGATCGACTGCAGATTGAACTTGTTGATGACTACATTAGCTTATGTTATGTTTAGACATATAGAAATGGTTTTTAGCCTTGTATTCAAGTAGAAGAATGCTTCCTCTTGGTATAAAAGAAGGGACCGAAAGTAGTTAAAAGATAAAACATAAAAGAAAAAAGAAAACAAGTTCAGACCTGGAGAAAGACAAAGAACCCCATAAAAGAAACAAATGTAGTAGAATCCAAGGAGAGAAACATTCAAAAACTACTGATATAAGACAAAATTCCAACATTGGGAACTTAGTTGCTAGTTCTCTTACAAGATAACAGAATCCAAACAGTTAGAGAAAACATCATACGTAGGATGTCTGGTTACAACTTACAAACAGAACAATATTTTAGTCCCCTTACAAAACAGCTTAAGCTAGTGGCCATTAACATGGACTATGTCTACCCTTTCTTGGTGAAAGAAAGAAAATAGAAACTGAAGAAGAAAATAAGTCGAGAGAGAGGAGAGGTGGGGGCCTCTACCCTCTTTACCCTTTTCAAAAAAGATCACCTTTTCAAGGAGGTTGGTTAGAGACCTTTGGCCGAGGTCTGGTTTCTAATAGCAGCAGTGAAAAAAAAGAAGGAAAAGAAGTGAAGTGAGGGACAAAGTGGAAGAAAGGAGCTGTTATTATATAGAGCAAAAAGGTATAGGGAGAGAAACAGACCAGAAAGAAAAGAGAGAGAGAGAGAGAGAGAAGCTTATGGTGTGGGAAGAGGACATGACTCTCTCTCGTCTGACACAACAATCATGCATGTGTAAGCATAGAATGCAGCCGGTTAGGGGCGAGGATTTAATGTTTTGGTTTTTGTATGATGATGGTTGATGAAGGTTTATGGCGTCATGTCAATGATGAGGGAAGGGGAAGGGAGAAGGAACTCGAACTCCCTTTGTTTTTTCAAAGAGTGGAAGGGTATTTTCGTCATGAAATCCACATTATGGTTGATTATTTAGAGGGACTTTTCCGGCTAGGGGGGGCTTCTAAAATGATGGTGGGCTAGGCCGTCACAAGATTCGCAATGATGGTTTGGATTGGTTCGAACCATCATCACCACCCTCACTTCTCTTCTTCTTCTTCCCCTTCTTCCTCATCATCATCGATTCTCTTTTGTTTTACTTTCTATACTAGAACAAATTATTTTTTGACACTTTTTATTATTTCTTTTTCTAATTTCACCTCTTGGTTTGGTAACTGTTGGTAATAATCATTTTTGGCCGTAATCTTTTATTTCTTTTTGTTGAAAAATGGCGGTTTTTGTGCATTTTCCACAGGTTCAAAAGTCTTCTATTCTCTACCCAAATCACTGTTGTCAACAATTATATCTACAAAATAGGGTCACATCATAAATTACGTCTACCTATAGGATAGGGGCAGATTTAGAATTCAAATATATGATATAAATATACTATTATTACTATAAAACTTTGACACTTTTAAATTAAAGGGTAATATTTTTCCATTATTACTTCACTTGATCATTCCTATGTATATAAGGAGTAACTTATAACAATACATGTAAATAGTAATTAAATAAAATATGAAGAAAAAAAAATCTATTATTAACGGGTAATATTTTTCTATTATTACTTACCCTTTCTCTTTTAAAGTCTTTAATCCTACTATTAGATTGTTAATAAATGAAAAAAAAAAAAAAAAAATTGGAGATGTATTTGATTATGGATCCTGTTAACAAATGCAAAAAAAAAAAAAAATGTACTTGATTATATATTCGATTAATGAATATTTATAAGTATAGATTAAGAATGATTTAATTATTATTTTAAAAAATAATAATATATTTAATCTATTATTTTTACTAAATTTTAAAAAAAAAGTTAACTTTTTTTTAAAATATCATCTTAATAAATATCACTAGATACAAATTAATATTTTTATTTATTATTTAATTCGGCCAAAAAAATATGTTTTTTATGTTATGGGCTTTTACTGCAACCAAATGAAGACATTAATTACCCTATAGCTTTGCATTGTTTTACACCATTGATGATGATGTTTTGTTTTGCGTTATTATAAATAATCATAACTTCATAAGTTAAGCATATTTTTGGGGCAACATTTAAGGTGAACTTTGAAATAATGAAGGAAAGTAAAAAAAAAAAAAAAAAAAGAAGAAGAAGAAGAAGAAGAAGAGGAGGTTGGGCCAACCTCAACCCCTCATGTGTTATATGAGTACCATAACGTGAAACATCATAGTTGACAGATGGTGTTTTTGGATGGGTGTATGGGTAAAATCGTCAATTCATTATCTTCACCCCTCGTGGAGCTCGTTCATTTTGAGTGTTAATTTGAGCTTTGCTTACTTCAAATGTAATTATTATGGCTTTGTATTCAATGGGCTGATTGTTGCTTTAATTACCCCTTTACCCTTAACGGTTCATTTTCCATCCTTCAAAAAGTTGGAAACTAAGTGGAACTTTAATAATGATACGGGTTTTACTGATGAGTATTTTTAGATATTTTTAAAAATTAATTAATATATTATTTATAGTATTAATGTTGTATTAAAGAGTTGGTTTTCGATATATTTGAATTAGAATATTTTAATTTTATAAATAGGTTAAGAGATTGTTGACTATTTTATTTTTAAATTAGTTTTTTTTAAAATATATCCTAAGATATGTATCATTTTACTAATTTTACTTGTGGAGTCTAAAAGTTTCACTAGAAATAGATGAAATTATTTCTCTTGTATTAAATGCAATAGTTAATAACTTTATTCATTATTTTTAAGAGTTTTTATTTGATGCATTGTTAGTGTATAAATCTATACATTGTCAGTGAATCATACGATGACACTTTATTAATAAACAAACATAAAAATCCTTAAAAATAAATACAGATAACTAAATTTTTTTAATAGGTGGCATTATGTACTTCACTGTCAATGTATATATCTATAAACTGACAATACATCAAATATAAATCATATTTTAATGCATTAGATAAATATAAGAATCTTAAAAAGTATCGTAAAACATTCGTTAACAAAATCATAATACTATATATAATGAAAATAGTTGAGTTTGGTGTCACGAGTCAAGTGACACCAATTCAATTTGTGAAAATACAAAGAAATAAAATAAAATTATAAAATCATAATGATACTAATAATTCTAATAATACTGTTTTAATTGATTAGTAGGAAAAGGGGGAAATAAGAAGAAATTAGATTTAGACTAAAATCCAATTGCTAATTTCTTATTACATGAAATTATTTCTCTTCAATAACTTTTTGAATTGAGAGATACTCTAGAGATTGATTTAATAGATAAGCTTTTTCTGCTTGTATGTATACTGAATGGCTTAACTCCAAATCAATCAAACAGCTCTTCATTAACGTTAATTTCAAATGTACATTTTTGTGAAATACGACCCACCTTGTTATACGATCTACTTACATTTATAGAGCTGTTAAGTACAGATTTTTTATTTTTTATTTTTTTTAAAAAGCAATGCATGAGAATAAATTAGTAATTATTACCTTATAAAGTTATGTTCTATATACCAAATTGCAGAGAAAAATAGGTGTTTATACTTTTTTACATCACTTTCTTCTGAATTTTTTTTAACATGATCTTCTAGTTTAAAATTTTTCATTGCTCACAAATTTTGGGATTTTAAATTAAATTGAAATATAAAGGGGCAATAAACAAATTAGAGATATAGAAAGAAGGGACATATAATCTCCTTTATGTGATAATTCATACAATGATTTAAAAATGAAATTTTGTAGGAAAACAGAGCAACTGAAGGAAGATTATTACTGCTGCTACTACTAAACAAAAAGAATTAGGGAAAGTTTTCTCCATCTTTGAGGTTTCAAAGTCAGGAAAAAGGTTGAGTTTTGAGGCTTTGACAGATTTGCTCGGGACAACATTTGGAAGTGTTCCTTTGAACGGGACATAGGACAGGAGGAACATGCAGCAGCCTAGCTTTGTCTGCATGCATGGCGAATTGCCAATGCTTTAAATTATTAGTTTTAAGCCAAAAATAAATTTCTTGTCTGTAGAAGGCAAAATTTATAAGGATTTTGCTAGCAAGTGTTTTAAAGGTACTCTTTAAGGTTATTAAATATGATAATAATGATGAATAAAGTTTTCAACTTTTGTAATTAATATATTGTTTTTACTATAAATAGTATATTAATTAACCTTAAAGAGTGTCAAAAGGCACTCGTTAACAAAACCTAATTTATAAATATATAACATTATAAACATGATTATAATATAAAAAAATAATACAACACACGATAAAAATATACGAATTGTAAGATCACGTATACGTATAGATAAAGAGGAAGTTGTCAATGCAGATATACATCAACTTCATGAATTTGGAGGTTTTTTATTTATATAATTTAATCCAAGTATTTAATTCAATTATATATATTTTTGGTATATTGAATTGAATTATATATATTTAATTTTTTAAAGAGTGTGATTCCAATTTTCTTTATGTTAAAATTATTCTTATAAAAAAAAAAAAAAAAAAGCCGAAATCGAGCGTCCGTTGGTATAAACGTGGTACCTTTCCACTTCGATAACAATTGGCTATATCCTTTTCTTACTTGGTAGTAACTCAGCAACGTGTTTTGCTAAGGAAACATATTCGTATTGAAGGCTTGCATTGCATTTAAGGAGGAATAATATGAAAGAAAATTTTTCAATCAATCAAAAATTGATTTTGATGATAAATATTTCGAAAATAAAATCTTAAATGTTCAAGCTAAGTGGAGGAGGAAGTGAGCCCTTAATGATATAATTAAGTTTATGTTATATGTCTTAAATTAGTTAATATTCATGATTACCTAGACGATTGCATACACTTTTGCTAGAAATGGTAATTGGATGGGTCCGGTTTGAATTAAATCATTTTGAGTCAGATCAAAAGAATTTTGTGTCGTTTTAATTTCAGATTATTTTAAATTTGAATCATCTTGAGTTCAGTTTTTTTATGTTTAACACTTGAATTATTCAAGTTCATATCATTTCAAATTCAAACTATTAAATTTAAAAGTTAAATCAATTTAATTTTTTGTTTTTTGGATTATTCTTTCAAATGATTAACTTTTTTTTAATCAAATTAAATTGAACAAATTTTTCGAATTCGGATCAAGCCAACTCTACCATTAAACATGGTGCAACATGTGGTGGTGCAAGTTGAAAGCCAAATCTGTAATTCAAACCATATGATGCAGTCAACCAGCAACCATAGGATAAGGGGACAAAAGAGGTCTGCTTCAAAGACGAGTAAAATTGGCTAAGAGTTTTTAAGTCTGTTTCTGAAACACCCAATGATGGCAAACCCCCGATAATAATTGTCTTTGTAATATCCTTTAAAACCTCTTAAATAAAATTTCACTTTTTTGCAGTAATTTGGAATGCTTTCCCCTCCCCCTTAATGAAAAAGAAATTTGGGCTCATCATTTAAAAGATTTCTTTCATAAATGTGTATGGCAGTGCCCGAGAGATTTTGCATGGCCAACAGAGAGATAATTACAGGCTTTCTCATGAGTACTCTTCTCCACCATCATCATCATCTACATTGCCTATTAATTTTTTTATTTTTTTTTTTACAAATGATATCGCAATTCGAAAATATAAAAAAATATTATAAATATTAAAATTTAAAATTATTAAATATTATTTTTTTAAAATAATTACACAAACCAACTAAATTAAAATTTTATTATCTTCAATTGAGAGTTTGAGGGATCCAACTGGATTTACCCAAGCAAAAAAAAAGAGGGAGAGATGATTACTTCACCCATGGGGATGCGAAGCTCACTGTACAAATATGATTGGAGCAGTATTGAATGCTGAGTTTATATTTGATACAATGATGGTGTATAAAATTCATATATTATCAGTGAATTATAATGAAATATTTTATTAATGAGTAAAAAAAAAAATCAAAGATTTATAAATAAATATTTATTTATAAATATTTTTTATTTTACTCATTAATAAGATTTTTCATTATGATTTATTGATCGTATAAGAATCTCTCATACATTATGGATGCATCAAATATAAACTCTTGAATGATTTACCTACACACGTACGTGAAAGCTATAAAATCTTTTATCATGGCTCATTTTCTCTTTGCATGATGATTTTCTTTTCCCTTTTTTGGCTTCCATTAATTTTCTTTATCTTTAATTATTAGATGCTATATTATCAAAATTCATAAATGATGATAAATTAATGGTAGTTTAAAAGAAAACAAAAAGAACTTTTTGATAAGTATATAAAAAGGAAATAGTTAACAGATGTCTATTGATACTAATTATGGACCTATGATCACAATAGTTGTAAGCAAATAAACAACCCTTAAATCAAAATCTAAAATTTAACCGCACCCATAAATTTAAATCTAAAATTTGTGATCTTATTCGTGGGATAATGAGTTAAATGACCTACAGGTGAAAAGAGTTTTTTTTTTTTTTTTTTGAATTTTGTTAATGAATATCTTTAAATATTTTTAAAAATTAATGAATATATTATTTAATATTTATAGTAATAATATTATATTAAATGTAATACTTGATAATTTTTTTTACTATTTCTAATAAATTAGATAAAATATTATTATATATAATAATTTTTAAAAAATAACTTTAAGATACTTATTAATTATTAACAATTTTTTTTTTATACATTTTGTTTCTTTAACCAAGTCCCATGGGGGCATGGCCTCATCAAACATTTTCAAGTACTTGAAAATTTTCAACTTTTCTGAGGTCATAGTTAATGATTTCACATGATTCCAATCCCCTGCATGGCTAATGATGAAAATTTTAACATTATCATGGTTAGCAACTGCATCAAACCCTACACTACACGTGAGCTTAGGGGTTTTTCATATATATATATATATATATATATATATATATGAACTTTAGAGTGGGTGATTTTAGAGACCACTTAGTGTTAAAAAGCACACATCTCCAACTCAATGTTGAACCCAAAATCTTGTTCACATACACACAAGTTTAGGGTCCATTTGAATCAATGATAAAATTAATTTTGGTGAGATTAAAAATATCGATAGAGATGATATTAATTACTGTAATAATGAAATTGAGTATTCTAGCGGTAAGATTAAAATTAGTGGTGGGATATGCGTTTGGATTCAAAAGTAACGGTGACAGTGAGGTGAATTATAGTAAGAAAAAAAATAACCATTAAGCACATTAGATTAAAATATGCATATATAATAAATAATTACAAAATATTAAAATTATATTTATGTTAAATAATAAAATATATATATTTATGTTATTTATAATAATTAAAATGATTAAAATTATATTTATGTCAAAAAATAAATTAAAAAAGTTGTATAAAGTTTAAAAAATAATATTTTTTATTTATGTAATTACTTATTTTTAATAATTATATAATAAAAATATATATTTATTAATTTATTATATAATAATTTAATTATATTAAATTAAAAATTATTTTATTTTTAAATAAAAAATCATAATAAATAATAAATTATATATAAAAAAAAGGATAAAATTATCAAATGCCCTCCCTGGAGGGCATTGTTATCCACCGAGCTTCAAGCTCCGATGGATAACTAAGACACCAGCACGGTGAAGCCATGCTCATCATGCTGGTGCCTTAACATCCAAATGATGAGTGCGGTCTGATTGGAGCTAAAAAATACCTCAATCGGATTACACCGGGACTTCGTTTATATCCAAACGAAAGCCTTAGTAGTGGGCTTTAGAGTTGATTTTAAGAATCTGGAGTTGCATCTTTCATTAAACTAATCCAATAAAGTCATTCCTTGCATCTTAAAGCAAAGAGAAATTCATTTTTTATACTGTTTTTTTCAATTTGCTGGTTTCCCCTTCATTAAGTTTGGTGAAACCCCCACAAAATTCAATCCAAAGAAACAACTAAACCTTACGCTATCATGTTTAAGTCCTAGCATATATTGGTTTGATTCAATTTTATGTTAAATTTATTCAATTAATGTCGATTCGTTAGTTGTTTTAACTGTTTGATTTAATTCATTAATTTCTTACTTGAGATAGTATTTATTTGCGATTATAATTTATCCTTATACTAAGAATAACTAATCAGTTAAAAAAACTTCGATACATGTCCGGACACGATCAATGCTTGATCCAATCTTCAATACTAATGCTTAATGCTTCTTAATTTATCTATAGAATTTGTGGAACCAGCCTACAATTTTTTCTATTTTATCAATAAATAAAATTATATATATAACCCGAGTTTAACTCAAGAGACATTCAATAGTTCTGATATTTAAATTCTAGCACTTACAATCAATTTCCTTATCTAAAGTTAAGACCTTTTTTATAGGAAAAAAAAAAAAAAACAATATATATGGAACATGCAATAAGGGACCAGAATTAATTAATTAATTAATTCAGTCATTTGAGAAAAATCTCCAAGTTCACATCATAGCCATAGCTAAAGAAACAAGAAAAGCACCAAAATTGACTTTAAAAAAAACATCGTTATGAATCCGAAAGATTAGTGCTTAAATTTTAGGAGACATGGTAAGAATACGTTTTTGATTACCCAGGGCAAAATTATTACAACCTACTGATGAATCCCCCACAATTTGGATAGGCGAAAAACCAAAGTTTGGTAACAATACCTCTTTTTTATTATTATTATTCTTTTAATCAAACATAAAGTAAGCATTTCATTACATATAAATCATGTAAAGAGAATGTTTAATTAATGTTTTGTTGCAAGACAGCCATCATTCATGGTTTTAAATTAAAAATTAATGTTAAGGTGGACAATTGCCTAATTGTAGTAAAAAATGTTATAGGTAAAATAAATGTTTGCTTAAAGCCCAACTTAGTCGAACTAATAAGATCCTTTTAAAAACGTTTAATTTAAATTTATTATTAAAATATTTTTTAACATTTTAATATTTAAGAATACAATTTAGAATTAAAATTAATAAAACATTTTTTTAATAATAAATCTTATTTTAAGTGTTAGGATCAAGCTTGAAAAATCATATCAAATTTGTAGATCTAACAGATTATTTGACTCATTGACAGATATATTTTAACGCGACATATATATATATATAATTTTACTTGTCATTAATTAATGTAAATTATTAAAAAGATAAAGATGAAAGTTTATAATATTAGTTTTTTATTTGACAGGCATGTTAAGTTACAAGATATGAGGTAACTGTTATGAAATAAATCTCTTTTTTTTTTTTTTTCATTCTGTTGAAATATTTCCCTTAAAACTAGCGATGATAAAATCTGATCCGACCGATAAATTTCGCACCGATCCGTTCCGAATGAAAAAGTTTTTTTTTGGAGCGGGGTGGAGCGGAACGGTTTTGGTAAATGCTTGCTCCACTTTGCCCCGCTCCGACTTTTGAAATTATTATTTTATCCTTTAAAATATTTTATATTTTTTCTTATATTTTTAATATATATTAGATATATATACTAAAATCATATATATACTAATACTTTATATCTATAGTTTTAGTATATATGTATTATATATATTATATTAAAAATTTTTATATACTAAAATTATGTTCATGAATAAATTATAATATAATTTTTTACAATATTAAGTTAAAAATAATTAATATAAATTGGGGTGTAGCGGAGTGGAGCACCGTGGAGCGGTTATGGATGTAACCGACATCCATGGATATGGATGTTTTCAACATCCATGCAAGAGTGGGGTGGAGGTGGATAAAGCAATATCCGCCTCCACCCCGCTCCGCTCCATTGCCATCCCTACTTAAAACGGGATCAAAATGGATATGTAAAACCTTGAAATAAACTCCAATTTTATATGAAATTTCTCATATTATGGGCATGGTTCCAGTAGTACCTTTCCACAAGATTGAGATTCAATTTATTATTTTTTAATACATTCATCGTTATTATTTATATATATATATAATTTATTTATTAATTATAAAAATTATATTTGTGAATGATGATTAATTATGTATTAAAAAATAATAAAAGAAAATCAGACTCTTTTGACGAGCTCTGTGAAGCATGTCCGCATTTAAAATTGCTAGGCTTTAGAACTTTTATAGTACATATTTAATCATCATTTTTCACATAATTCCAATCCCTTTCTCTCACCCCGCATGGCTACTCATCTATAGCTCTAAACGTGCGGTTTAGGGTTTGATTATTCTAATTTTAGATTGGGCATTTTTAGGAGTGTTAATGTATAATTTTGTCTTGATTTTTTTTTTTTTTTTACAATCGAGGGGAGGATCTTTGTGTTAGTAATTTATATCGGGGTAACTAATTTAATATTATTTAGAAAAATCGAAGTTATAAAACATATAAAACAATTAATTTTTTATTATAATTTTAATTTCAAAATAATTAAATTTTAAAAATTATAATTATTCTAAAAGTATAATTTTTTCATGATTAGATGTCTTATAAAAACAAAACCATTTTATTGTAGAAATTATTTTGTAAAAACACAACTTTTACATATAAAAATTATCTTGGAAAATAACAATTCTTACAAAACAACATTTTATTAGAAGATACATGTGTTCGTTTTTTTATAAAAGATTTTTCTGTTCAAAAATTCACTATTTTGCTTAAAGTATTGAAAGCTTATTATATCTTAAAAGCATATAAAAGTTTTAAGAAAAATGTTAGCTTCAAAATCATCTTAATTTCTTAACAATATTTTTCTTTTTCTTGTTTTGTTCTTTATTTTTTCCAACACTTTATATGTACAAGTCATATAGGTAGTGTGATTACTAAAATACTTTATAACGAATGCAATCTCAACAATGTAATCAGTTACATCAACAAAGAAACCCACGTCCATCAGCATTTAAAAAGATGTAATTTTACGGCTACACCATTTTAAATTTGATTCAGAAATAATAAAAAGTTAACCATAAAAATATATTTACTGAAAAATGAATCCTACACAATATTTTAATTTTTAACTATTTTCGAATCAAATTAATAAATAATTTTAAAAATAAATAACAAAATTTGAACAATCGATTTAAATAGAGTGATAAATTTAATCTTATCCCAACTTGACAATGGCCAACCCAGGTCCTGGATTTGTGAGCCCATACTTCCATTAGAGATGCACAAAAAATAGCAGCAACATGCAAACAGCAAGTCTCACTCTGTTCTTTTTTCCCTTTCTTTTTAATTATAATAACAATAGCAGACCAAAAATCTCCATATTTCTGCAATCTTCAGATGGTTATCCAATTTTTGTTACACTCACTTGGACATTAAGTTCATATCATAGCCGCAGCTAAAAGAAACAAGAAAAGGCACAACATTTGACTTTAATAAACATCGTTATGAATCCAAAATACAAATGCTTCAAGTTTTTGAGGCATGGCAAATTCGTTTGTGATTATCCCATGGCAAAATTATTACAAGATACGATGAATCCCACAATTTTGATCAATTTTGATGAGAGGAAAGAACAAAGTTGGTAACAAGACTTCATCTAGCCATGAAAGGAATCTAATCTCATTTGACGTGTGAATGGATGGGCTGCTATAAAGTCAAAGAGATTAGCTGTAGTTGCAATTTTCTGGACATCATTGTCAGGGATGTCAACTGCAAATTCTGGTTCCGCCGCCATAATTACATGGACAATATCCAATGTATACAGTTGCACTCACTTTCTAATTAATGTTCTTAATTTGGCTCAGGACAAAATTATGTTACTCGGATTCAGATGTGAATGTCGGATACAGGTAAGTTTATTTTTTTTTTTCAATATTTTCATGTATTTGAAGGGTTCTTAGAAGATCATTGATGCAAGGTAGGATCTAGAACAGTAAACAATCTAAGAAAATAGGCTGTTGATCGAGTAGGACTCTAGGTTTAGATGCAAATCTGCTAAACCTTTATTAGAAAGAGTTAAAACTCTGAAATTATTAACAATAGTCTAATCGTCAGTTACCCTAAGTTAGGGTATTTATAATAACCCTAATTATTAAAAGTCACATGCTTATCACATGACCTAAATAAATACTTAAAAGCATACGACTTCTACTTATATATAATAACTAAATAAGATAGGCAATAACTAAATAAAATAAGCATAGTAAAATAATCTGAAGTCTATGCTCCCGCATCAATCTCCCCAGGTTAAAAGATAGCTGAATCTGTTGAATAAGCTTTGGTTACTTCTGCATAAACTTCAAGATCAATATTCCCATGTCCCAATTCCTTGGTCATCCTGAGAATGTAATCCCGCAGAAGCATGCTCACAACTGGTTTCCATACTAGTGAAACCATCAGTCAACTCTTGGTGGTTATCTTGATGTATGTTTTCCATATGAGTAGCCTCGCCATTAACACTAGATGATGGCAGCATGGACTCTGGTTGAAAGGCTGGCTTTGCTGTCCATAAACTTGAGTTGTCATCACGAGTGTATATCTGCGGGGTTGCATACCATTCATGGCGATCAACCGTGACCAAGACAGACTTTCTCCGATGACGATCCATGTAGCTTTTATATTCTAAAGGCGCCCGAGCACCCCAAGACAGCTTAGATAGAACATAGATTAAATCCTCAAGTTTTGATATCTCCTCACCAGCTAATGTCTTAATGATGGCATGTCGAGGAACTCTAGCTCTAAATTTCTGTTTCCAACGTGGTCTTGTAAATATCTTAGAACCCGCCAAGTGATCAAGCATGTCCTCCAAGCATGGAATTGGGATAGTAAATTTGTTTAAGGCATGTTGAATGCTCCTCATTGGTGGTAAGTCTTGTGGCAAGGTTTCACCAACCAATTCAGCAAACTTGTCTAACAACCTTTGAACTGCAACAGGTTGTTCTTTGAGGTCTCCATCACTGCCAACACTATTTGTAACCTTGTTGATAACAGCGAACACCACCCCTGCTTCCTTGCCTTTATCCTCAAACTCTTCAACTGTTAGAAACCCATTCAATTTGCTAGTTTCGGATGTTGTTGCCAGCACCCTCCTAACTATCAATGATTCTCCTTGTGCTGGATAGATATCTACATCATCATCCTCGTCATTATATTCATCATAAATAGGATCCGGCAATTCCTTGCCTCCCTCCTCAAGTTCATCCTCAAGACCACCTTCCGGCATGTCAAAAGGGTCGTGGTCACCTTCCGGAATCTCCATTCAGGCTCCCACATGTCCATGTCGCTGTAAGGCTCGTACAGCCCGCGACAATTCGTCAATCATACGCCACATCTCAGTTAATTCTGTTTGCTGCCCTTGATTTCCCCTGGCACGACCTGTACCACGTCCAACCATGGTTGATGGTGATTCTCGACACAAAACAAGGATCTTGTTAAGCTTTGATACCAATTTGATGCAGGGTAGGATCTAGAACAGTAAACAATCTAAGAAAATAGGCTGTTGATCGAGTAGGACTCTAGGTTTAGATGCAAATCTGCTAAACCTTTATTAGAAAGAGTTAAAACTCTGAAATTATTAACAATAGTCTAATCGGCAGCTACCCTAAGTTAGGGTATTTATAATAACCCTAATTATTAAAAGTCACATGCCTATCACATGACCTAAATAAATACTTAAAAGCATAAGACTTCTACTTATATATAATAACTAAATAAGATAGGCAATAACTAAATAAAATAAGCATAGTAAAATAATCCTAAGTCTATGCTCCCGCATCAATCATATCCCCATACCTATGTCCGGATATGCGTCGGACATGGTTGTCGGATATGGATACTTCAAGAAAAATGAATAGTCGGAGCAACATAGGGACAAAATGAATATTCAATACATAACAAATAAAGGATCATACATTAAAGGGGTAAATCTGCTGAGACTAAATCCTCAGGAAACAAGATAAATAAAAATCATCACAGATTTTCAGTTGAGTCTTCATTTTTGTCTATAGAAATTGTATCAGCTTTAACAAAGAAGTATGATAGGAAAGGTTAAAGTAATTAGAGCAGTCTTCTTTTGAAAATGGTGACTGGAGAAGAAAAAAAATCTGAAAATGAGACAACAAAAATGAAGAGAGACTTCTTGTAGGGTAACTTATAACTTGTAACCAACCATAAGTGATTGGCTTAAACTGAAAAAAAAACGATGAAAACTATTGGGGCTTATTCTTAATAGGTTTAGTATTTGGAAACAACTATTTATCTATAAGGTAGCAGATTTCTCAGGCCTAGAAGAAGAGAAGTTAGTGGTCTGCGACAATCTCAATATTGCTTGAGAGATTTTGGAGACAGACTTGATCAATGCTGTAAAAACTAAAAACTACTTGATGAGACATATCGAGAAGGCCTTAACTCCAGCTTACAGTTAATTCCATGAAAACAAAAAGGGCCAGCACCACAAGGATGTATGGATTTGTTTGTGGTTCAAAACAATCACCCTAGTCATGGATTATGTATGTCTACAGGGTCTTCGAAGAATATGATAATTATCATGAGAGATGACTTGTTGAGACTTGAGACACTTTTGGCCATGTTGGCTTCAAGGAAGAGACTAGTATATATTACCATTATAAGCTGAGCCAGAAGCAGAGATCATGAAAGAAAGAAAAAAAGATTCGCCAACCGCTACATTTACTAAAATTCACCGAGTTTACTGACATTGAAATTACATATAAGGCAACTTAGAGAAAAGGGATCATACTCTAGTTGTAACTAAGAATATATTAACCCCTATGAGGCTATTTGCCTTTTTCACTACTTTTAGAAGATAGAGTGTATGTTAGTATACATAATCATTTTTCAAACTCACTATTACAAGGGTGTCATGCAGCCTCGAGTGAAAGAATTGAATTTGTTCGAAATACAAATGATCTAACCCCAACAAAACCTTTTGGTTGCCAACCAATAAGACCCAATAAGGCGAAAAACACCAACACAACACTAAAAGCTCATTCCTCCAATATGCCACTAAATTTTCAAAGGAATGCATCAAAACCAAGGGTAGCTAACAAGAAATGAACCTAATTTTCCAATTAGCTGTTGTTCACCAAAGAGTTCCACAGAGAACAAGCACAATAAGCAGACATTCCTAAGTTTATAATCATTTTGAGAATAAGAAAAGTTTTACTTTATTATTGTTATATTTTTTATTTTAATTAACCAAATTTCTTCCATTTTATGTTTGAATGTGCACATTGATATTAAAAAATAAAAACTAAACTTCTTAATAATTACATACAAATCATATTTTTCACATCTTCAAGTGTTCTTGGTAAGACTAAAAATAAGCAGATATTTTCTCCCATATTTGTTACTGCTAGAATTCAGTTTAAAACAATAAAAATAAGCAAGATTATAAATTGCATAAATTTCTCTGCAATAATAAAGAAAAAAATACTACTCTATTAGCTAACTCTTTGAATGACGGAAAAGATTAAAAATAAGAGTACCTTGGAGGGATCGATGAGAGTAATGGATCGGAGAAGATGGAGAACTCAAGATGTGACTTCGTGTTTCTCCAAGGAATTTGGGGAATAAGCTGTTGCTGATTGAAAATACCCTAACTCCGCTTATTATTCCTCCTCTCGACGACTCCGACGCCGCCGCCGCCAAGGTTGGCGACGATGTTGATGTTAGAATTCGAGAAGCTTCGAGACGATTGAAGAGCTCGAATTTCAGATCGGACGGCCTGCATTTTCTTCCTCCTCTACTTACCGGAAACTCTGCTACCAAAAATGGCAACTTTATTTTTCACTTTTTCTTGTTAAAAAAAATAGTGGGCCTGAAACTCAAAGCAGCGAAACCACTGTTAGGCCTAATTTGGGCTCAGGTCTGGTTGGGTCTTGTCCCAACATCTAATGCCCAAGTTAGGTTAGAATACCAAAAGAAAATTACTAATTTATCCTGACAATCCGTCTAGGTAGGGGTGAGCGTTCGATCGAGTCGAGTCGAGTGAAAAAAATTCGGATTAGTCGAGTTGACGAGTCCTATTTTTTCAACCAAACTCAATTTGAAATTTTAGCAAATCGAGTCGAGTTAAAACAAATTCGAGTCGAGTCGAGTCGAATAATTTATTCGAGTTAAAATGTTATCTTGTAAATGTTGATTGACTAGATCATGTTACTGTTATCTTGTAAATGCATGTATATCTATAATTTTGAAATTTAGTTCTATGAAATTACAAATATATTTTTTTTTTTTGTGTTTTATCTTTTCTTATAAATATAACTATCAAAGACTTGTCATACTAAATAAATAGCCTACTATTGACCTTTAAAAAAAGAGAATTCATTATCTTTTGAATTTCATCGTTTGGTTAGCTTGGTAATGTGCATGATATCAACCAAAAGCTTCAATCTTTAACTGAATGAAGCATTGAGTGATAGCCTTCCCCTTTTGAAACTCAAAAAATTCAATGTAAACTTTCAATCTAGACTTGTCAATTTAAGGGGAAAAAAATTGAATGATAAAACATTAAGACAATAAGTATGCAGTCAACAGCTCATGTGAATTTATTTTTCTACTGAATGGTGACAAACAACAAAAATAAATGACCCAACAAAAATGGGCTAAAGAGTAAAAAGGGAAGATGAAATAAGGAAAACGCAAAACTCAAGCTTAGTATCAAACTCAAATGAGTAAAACGATGTCGTATAGAAATATCTTATTCGGATTTTCGAGTTATTCGAGTTGTATAAATCAAATCCTAGCTAAACTATATAACTCAAATTACTTAGTCGAGTTGATCCGAAAATCCGAATAACTCTAATAAACCGAACTATTTAATTCAAAATTTGAAATTTTTTTCGGTTTTTTCGAGTCGAATCGGATTTTGCTCACCCCTACGTCTAGGCAATCCATGTCATATTTTGTATTTTTTTTTTCTTCATATCAACCGTGTAAATATATACATAATACAAATTATTAAATATGTCAAAATTTTAAAGACAAATACAATACGTGTATTAAATGTGTCATGTAAATCGTATTTAAATGAGTCGTGTCGTGTTTATTACACTATTTTTGTATTTATTAAATGTGTTATGTTCGTGTCATGTTTTCATATCGTGTATAAAATTGTTGGGTCTTTATTATTCACAAATGGTCAAATTCTTTTGATAAATAAATAAGCAATATCATTTTTATGGTAGAATTATATAATAATTTATATAATATGATTGATACATATCCTTTAAAATAATTACAATAATTTATTAATTTCTCTTATTTATAACTTTTTCTTTTTGTTGAAACATTGTCTTATTAACTAACAGACATGTAAGCATGGTATTTAACTATTTATAAACCTGCTTTAAAATTTTCACAGCTAGATTTTGAATAATTTTAAAACAAATACATTATATGAAAACAATTTCCTATTTTTTTTATAACATTTGTCCTATTGTTTTATAGCATTTTTTTTATATTTCGAAGGGTATTGATGAATCAATTGTAACATACAATTAGATTTTAAATTTTACAAGAAGGATCAGACGAAAGGCTTCTGAACCAAACTGTATCTGCAATAACTGAAACATCATCGTCGTTCCTATGCCATGTCCAGACCGCATGGGTTGCATTCAACACCTCAAGTTGTCCATGCCCGAAGCTTGCTTCCCTGAATATTGATATTTCAGGTGTCGGATCCATATACCTGAAGAACAAATCATAATTAATTTGAAGAATATTTGAGATGTAATTTACCAATTTGAACCATGTTTTGACCATTTTAGATTCAATTAGCTGGATTTGATTGAGAATGACAAATTTTCACAATCTTATATCTATGTTTATCTCACTTGCTAGCTAGGCCTTCGCGGTTGCCGCCGTCCCCAATTGTGATGTGAACCGGAGCGCAATTATCAGCTTTTCCATTGTAAACACGAGTCTAGACGTTGAAAGGGACAAAGAATTAAGCAAGAGAATATATATAAGCAAACTTGAATATATAGAAATTACAACAACAAAAAAAAGGAAGATGAAGAAGAAAAAAGGAAGCTTACAAAGCGTTCATAAGCATGTACATGCCCAGCAAAAACAATATCGACCCGAGCTTTATAAAGTAATCCTTCCATGAATTTCTTCATAAGATCTGATTCAGGCTCCCCTTGATGAGCAGTATTGGTATTGTACCAGGGTGCATGGATTATAGCCACGATCCATGGAGTATTTCCCCTATTAATCTTCCCCAAATCAGCTTGCAGCCACTTGAATTGATCCGAATCAGGATCAAAATCAGTGTAAGAGCCCAGCATGATAACATGGACCCCGCCGGCCACATCAAAGGAATAATACAAGTTGGAACTTGAACCGCTTTCCTCGAATGGCATGTGCCATCTTGCGTTGTAGGCTGTGAAGGGTGTTGAATGGATGACAGGGATTTTTTCGACTTCGTGGTTCCCTTGCGTAACCATCCAGGGTCGTTGGCTAGCCAGTGGCTCGACCAGGCTGCCAAATGAATCCCAAAGAGGTTGCATAAAATCAGCATAGGCCAAGTCCCCTGGCAGTAACAACATGTCGTAATTCGATTGTCCTATGTGTTGGAGAGTTGTCTTTGTCCATCCTGTCTGTCCAAGATCACCTTGTATACATATTTTAGATAATTAAATTCAGGTTTCATTAATAATGAAGAAAGAAAAAACAAAACTGATATACCAACAACAGCGAATTTAATAGGAAGATGAGGCGGAGGGGTTTCGAGACTGAATTCACGAGTTGGATCCGAGCTGCAACGGTAGTAATAGACGGTGTTGGGATTCAATGGACCAATGACTACATCGTGAATTTCACCAGATTCATATGCAAGGTAATGATAGGAAGATGTACTTCCAGTTGCAGATTCTGAATATGCCCCTGGAGATGTACCGTATTCTACTATTGCTGGAGCTGAGCTTTCGCTAATCCAAGATATCCTCATTTTATCAGGAACAACTACAGAAATATGCACCTGCAACAGTAAAATGTCATTTTTTTTTGGGGTTAAAAAAAAGGTTAATCATTGAATTAATAGCATATATAAAAACAAATTAAATATGTTATCCTTCGTTATATTTTATATATTGATGTGTATAGAATATAGTTTCTTTAACTCCTAAACAGAATTGGCGACTGTGCCATACCGATAGCGTCTGATGTCTGTATGTAAATGTAATGACAAAAGATGCCATGGAATATTCATGTAGAGGAAGTCGGCTATAAGTGACAAGTGACAACTTGTAATGGGCGATGCAGTCCAAAAATGTCATTTTTAATAAAAAAAAAAAAAAAAAAAAAACCCATCTCTACCAGGAACTCCAGGAGTCCAAGAAACATGTTATCTATTATCATGACTCTGGCCAACCACTTTGACTTAACCAGCTCTAAGTTGTCCTCATTATTAATTTCATTATCAAAATAATTCATAAACAGCCAGAAAATCCACCCATGAAAATTTATATGGTGGGTTTGGGAACTGGGAAATGATGCAGATTTGGTGATCTAATTAACAGGGTCCTGAACCTAACAGTCCTAACTCCATAGTCTAAAGCCCCCACTCAAATGCAACCTTGCATTATTATTATTCCAAAAGTACTCCTCACAGTCACAGGCAAATCAAGCTATCTTCTCCAATTAACATGATTTCTAGAGTTTCCAACATTCTCTTCGGATTCTCCGCTTGGTTAGTCAATCGAAACTCGAATTAATTGCTAGCTGATTTATACGATAATTGGTTGCAAATCTGGAAGAGTAAGGCATAGTTGATACAAAGGTACTGTATTTGAGATTGGCAGGTCACGTTTTTTACGCAATTGCACCCCATAATTTTCGCCCCATACCAAATTGGACAAAAATAAAAGAAGAAAAGAAAAAAGAAACCAGAGATTGAGATAAACAGGATTTGATTTTTTTTTAACATCCAATTTTTCTTATTTCTTTTTCCAAGCACATGAACATGATGAGCAAATATCTCCGCTTTACTGTAATCCACCATGTAAAGCCATAACAAACTTATAATGAAAAATAATATATAGAAATTCAATGAAAATAAAGTAGAATAAGTCATCAAGAAATAAAAATGATTACCTGTTGAGGAGAAGTTGGGGAAAGTTCTGTTGGTTGAGGCATGGAAATGTCCTTGCGAGGAAGAGGACGATCATAGGAAACAGCGCAGCCAATGAATCCGGCAAATGCCATGGCTAATACAAAAACCAGAACCTGCCCTTTAATAACAGCCATGGCCGGTTAGCTTAGTAATCAAAACTCAAAAGACACCAAGAACAAGAGGATGAAGAAGAAGAGGGAAGGGCAGCTAGCATAAAAGAATTTTTACTTAAAATGTTTTTATTTTTCCTAGTATGTCTCCACGTATGAATCGAAGTTGGATTTTGCAAACATTTTTGTAGCAGTCTGTTAGCATTATATAACATCACATGACGACATTGGAAGTTGAAAAAGATAGAAAGCAATCTGGATAGACACATGGGACAAGAAATGTAAGAAATATTTTAAAAAAAATTAGTTAACTAGGGTATTTTTTAAGATTATCATATATAATAATATTTTTATTTAATATATTAAAAAAATGAATAAAATTATCAATTATTACATTTAATACAATATTATTACTATAAATAGTATATTAACTAACCTTAAAGAGTGTCTAAGAGCACTCGTTAACAAAACCCAAATATTCTTTGGCATGTATATGAAAACTTTTAAATAAATAGTTTTTTTTTTTTGGAAAAATTATTCTATGGATCTTTCTCATCACGTCAGTCATGGTCGCGACCAATGAAATTAAAACAAATAAGATTTTATTTCATGTCATACTTACACTCCAACATAAAACACAAGTTATTTCTCATAAAAAAAATTACGAATAAAGAAAAACACAGAACGAAGTAAAAATAATAATAAGTATGATGTGAAAGTGAAATATGATATGATTTAATTTGATTGGATGAGATCATGATTGACGTGATGAAAAAGGTATATGAAATAAATTTTCGATTTCATATATTTGGTATTTTCTTTAATGGAGTAGTAAATTTTTTTTTTCTATTTTTAACATTGGCTTGATTTGCATGCATGTCAATGCTCCTGTCATTGTTTCCAAGAGATTGGTTTGCATTCAATATTTTGACCAGGCTTTTCCTTTTGCCAGTTTTAAGGCTAACTCAGAGATTCAAGGGTGGCCCAAATCCCTATCTCAGACTTTAATTATATTTATGGAAAATTTTCCTTATTTTCAGAATATATTTCCTCCATTTTGCACTTTTTAAGTTAATTGTAACACTCTCTTCAACATGACAGTAGTATTAGGAATTCTTCTAAATTTTCTTGGATATGATTATGGTTTATTAGCTGTCTCATTTATGTAGCTTTTATCATCATTTACTCAAGCCATTGATCAGAACTTGCCTGAAAAAGGTATTTTTATTCTAATATAGCTAAAAAAAAATTACTTATTAAAATATCGTTGTTTTCAGATTAATTTTTAAAATCCGCTTATTCTAAAACTAGTTAAGAAATCGTCATCTCCCATGATGATTTCCCAACGTAAAATTTTCAAAATTTGTAAAAAACACCAAGGGAAATCACCATGGGAGGTGACAATTTCCCTTGGTGTATTTTAAAAAAAATTCAAAAAAATCAAAGAAAATCGCCACCCTCCATGACGATTTCACTTGGTGTTTTTTGCAAATTTTGCAAATTCCACCAACGGAAATCGCCATAGGAGTGGCAATTTCCTTTGATGGTATAATTTTTTTTTACTTAAATTAAAAAAAAATTATAATTTTGTTTTTAAAATTTGTATTTTAATTTTAAAAATTCTAAATTAAATAATAATAATTATAATAATTTTTTTTAAAAAAAAATAAAAGTCCAACGATATATTTCTTATTTAAATTTTATGAAACTTTTTTTAAAATTTTTTTAGTTAAATTTTACTATATAAACTTTTAAAACAAAAATAATAATAATAAAATTCAAAATTTTTTGAAGGCAAGGGTAACTTGACCGTTGCCTTCAAAATCCCCTCCCTTCCCTTCTCCCCCCACACACACCACTCTTCTATAAATAACCACCCCCATTTTCTACAACTTATTTTTATTTTCTTTCTTCTTTCTACAATCAATTTTTTTCTACCAACAAATTTTTTTTTTACAACAATATTTAAAAATGGCTTCATCATCACTATTGATACATATCGGAGGTTATATTTAAAGAGGTAAGTAAATTGTTGTAATATTATTTGTATTACATTATCAATTTTTAGTAATTTTTTAATTATTATTATTTTGTAAATTTATAGTTTTATAATTTTATAATTTTATAATTTTATAATTTTATAATTTTTAATGTTTTAATTATTATAGTTTTATCATTTATTAATTAGTATTGTTTTTTTCATTTTATAGTTTTATAATTATTTATTTTTTATTATTTTTTCATTTTATAGTTTTATATAATTTTAATTTTAATTTTAATTTTATATTATATTATATTTTTTTTGTTATTATAGTTTTATAATTTTTTAATTTTTTTTTTCATTTTATAGTTATTTATTTTTTATACTATTTAATTATTTAATAATTATATAAATAATTTTAAAATTTTATTTTATTATTGTTTTGTTATTTTAGAGTTTTAGAGTTTTTTTAATTTTTATATTGTTTAATTTTTTAATTATTATAGTTTTATAATATATTAATTATTATTATTATTTTATTTTATTTAATTAATTATCAACAGGATACTCGTTGCGTGTTGCGTTCGAGGAAATTTACATTGGAGGACCCGCATCCATCTATTATCGACCATTTAAGAAGCCGGATTTTATCACTCAACTCAAATTTGACGACTTTATACAACCCGACTTAATCAGTGCATTGATCGAACGATGGAGACCCGAGACACACACTTTTCATTTTCCATTTGGTGAATGCACGGTAACTCTAGAAGATGTTGCGTTTCAACTTGGACTTCCGGTCCATGGCGATGTAGTTACAGGCGGAAGCTTGCTAGATTGGAATGAAGAGTGTCAAAATCTATTGGGCTCGGTACCTCCATATGAGTATGTATCTGGCTCAACGGTGAGACTAAATTGGTTGAAATCCTTTCAAAATCTTCCATTACACGCAACTGAAGAACATATACGATATGCTGCTAGAGCATATATTTTACGTTTGATTGGAGGATTACTGATGCCTGACAAATCGAGCAGTCGGGTACATTTAATGTATCTTCCATTACTACATGATTTAGAGCATGCGGCAAATTATAGTTGGGGTTCTGCATGTTTGGCGGTTTTGTATAGAGAACTGTGCCGGGCTACAGTTCCAAAAAGTCATGACATAGGTGGATGTTTAGTGCTTCTACAATCATGGGCTTGGTATCGGCTGTCATTTCTTGCTCCGCGGTGGATGTTTCGGCTGTATACCCTCTTGCAAGCAGGTAATAATCTTTACGATTTTATTAATTTTGTACGAACTTGTATTTTTATAGGTCTATTAAGATTTTATATGCATTTTAAGAGATGGAGTAGGAGTAGAGATTTTACAAAGACTCCGACCGACCTTACAAGTATAAGATTGCGACTAGATCGAGTAGGATATGATAAGGTAAATATTTCGATTGTTACATTCAAGTATTTTTGTATTTAATCCATATGAAACTAATAATTTGTAATAATTATTCACACTTTCTGTGGATGCCATATTCCTCAAGTGAAATTATGGCATGTCTCCCATCGGATGCCTACAATAATTGTAATATATGGAAAGCAAATACAGCATTGATATGCTTTTCATATGTAGAGTGGCACCAAACTGACAGGGTGTTGCGACAATTTGGGATGCAACAACCAATTCCTGTAGCCCCGATGAACCTTGATAAGCTTCACAAGATCGACATGCGTGGTCGTCATGAGGAATTCTGGCCTGCGAAGCATGAACATTGGATCCATTGGTGGAATATACGTTATCAACGAATTTCGACAGGTTATCCAATTGTTGGTAATAATTTTAACCCATCTGATGATTACATAGGATGGTATAAAAATAAAGGTCGACCTTTTGTTTGTCCACCATCGGTGTATGAGGATGTTAGGAGTATGCCATTTAGCGAACAAACTTCAATTCCAGTCCCTCCTACACAGGATATGGAAGCTCCTAGACCTAGCCGACAACGTGGGCGGACGCATCAACCGGCCTCATCGGAGTTCACAGCACCAAGGATGTCATTTAGTCATCCTGAACCTGAACGGGATCTTGGAGTACCATCAGTTATCGTTATTCCGTCAATCACCCCGGATATGACGTTGATGAGTTTTATCGACCATCATCGCCAATGACGAGGTTAGATGACCAGCTCCCCATCCTAAGTCCAAGTTCAGCATATCTAACATCAATGTATCAGTTTGGAACCCCTGCGTCAGCATTTGATGGTACATCATTTCTGGGTCCATCTAGTAGTCAAGTTCCCGTTATGGGTGAACTAGGTGTTGGCTCCTCCAGCAGTGGGTTTCAAATTTTTGATATAGAAGAAATGACTAATGACATACAACCGGAACCAGTGGCGGTTACAGCAGGAGGTCGTGGTGAACAGCGAATACGTGCCACTGACGAGGTTGAACGACGGGTCCAGCCACCACGCACTAGAAGAGCTCGACACTGTTGTTCTACACCACGCAATAATTAGAATAAATGTACTTTTATCAATATAACGAGAATAATGTATTTTAAATTTGTAATATTTAAATTTATATGTTTTGCATTTCATGTTATTTATTTTAAATTTGTTGGGAAATTAATTGTTATTTTTAATTTTTTTTTATTCAGCATATCTAACTAAAATGTTAATGTTGCTAACAATAATTTATAAAAATGTAATAAAATATATTATTCAATATATTTTTATAAAATTTCTTAATTTTATATAAAATAATAATCCAAATTACATGATAAGTATAAAAAAACTTGCATAACATTTTTCCTTAATGGCAAAATATGTAAATATTACAGGTTATGAAAACATGTAATTCCTTTATTGTTGATACAAACTCTCCCCCGATGTGCCAGATTGATGCGGACATTTTCGACGATTATGACCTTCATTTATGCATAATCCACAACGTTTTGGTTGGCCTTTCTCCCTGAGGTCCATTTCATTACGAATACGACTTGATTTTGGCCGACCATGTGGATTTCTCCGCATTTCTTGATTGGGACACACTTCTGGACCATCATATTGAGGCCAATAACCTTCATTTCCAACTGCTTCGAACTCATGTCTATAAACATTCAATATAGTTTTCAGTCTATAGACATTGTCCACATATTGCATGCAATCTACATGGATATGTGCACAAGCAGCAACTACATGTGAACAAGGGAACCTTTGTGCTTGAAACTTCCCACAGTCACACCAAATTTCACTAAGCTTGACTTTGTACTTCATTGCAGAAACACCCTCTTGTGGATCAACTAACTCTTCAATCAGAAAAGATTGATTTGCTCGCGTAAAATTACGAACAATGTGAGAGTTAGTTTTCCTGCGATTTTCTTGCATAGTCTGTGTGACTGTTTCACAGTATGTGTGCCCTCCCTCCATCATTTCAATTTGCTTGTTCCCCATCTTAACAAAAAATGCAGCCAACCTATAATATATTGATTGCACTAAAGCAGTAATGGGAAGATGACGCGTTCTCTTCAACACCGAATTGATAGATTCAGCTAGGTTGGTTGTCATATGGCCATAACATCTTCCTTGATCATATGATTGGGCCCACTTCTCCTTGGGGATCTTATCAAGCCAATTAGCCGCCTCTGCATTTTCTCCACGAAGATTCTCATACATGAAATGAAAATTCGGTCGCCTCAACTCGTATCCTAATAAAATTAAAAACAAAAGACTTGTGAATTTCAATATTATTTTATATACTAAAGGAAATATAAGAGATAAAATAACTATGATTCGATTCCATACCCATGTTAATAATGTGTCGACGCAATTCCTTATTGTTAAACTTCTTCATAAAGTTAGTTGCAATGTGTCGAATGCAGTACACTGAATATGCATGTGGAGGATTCCATCCACTACCATCGCATCTAATAGCAGCTTTGATGGCTTCATGTCGATCAGACATCAAGCATATGCCAGGCTGTTTTGTCACATGTCTACGCAAATTAGTCAGAAAGAATGACCAAGCCTCTGTTGTCTCACCCTCCACAATGGCAAAGGCAATTAGCAGTATGTTTCGGTTGCCATCTCGTGCAATAGCTAACAATAATGTTCCTTTGTATTTTCCATATAAGAAAGTACCGTCTATTTGCACAATAGGTTTACAATACGGATACCCTTCAATGCACGACTTAAATGTCCAAAATAGTCGATGGAATATTCTCTTACCCTGGACCAGTCGATCACCGTGATATGCAGGTATCGTTTGCAATTCCACAATTGTACCAGGCACGAAATGTTGCATTGCACCTAACCATTTAGGTAGCTCATTGTACGATCTATCCCAATCGCCAAAAACTCGAACAATTGTTTTTTGCTTTGCTTTCCACGTTTTCTTGTAGGAGGTGATGTATCCATACCGGATTTGCATCTCAGCGATCAAAACTGAAACGTAGATCTCCGGATTTGCTTGGACCAATGACAGAATGCATGAACAGATCGTGTTAGAATCTAACTTGCAATGATCTTGTGAAATCCTCCCCGATGTGCAAGTATGCGGCCTTTCATATTTTCTAATCTCCCATGCCTGTTTCTTCTTCATAAAAGTTGCCCTTGTTCTCCAATTGCACCCTTTCCCATATATTAGACATTTGGCATAACATTTGGTCCGCTCAGATTCAATTACTCTATAATCTACAGAGTTTTTGATGTTATAGTGCTTAATAGCTGAAAACACAGCTTCTTTCATTGGAAATTGTAACCCAACACACAGATCAACTACAGATGGATCAAATGTCAGAGGTGTAGCTAATGTTTGAGCATACTCAGGAAATTCTGGCATTTGCATTGCCTCCAGATCCAGGGTATGCATATGGGATGCAGCCTCATATGGGGGAAGATCTCCGTGAGTGTTGATCTCAGCAGGGACGACGTCTGGGTCAGAATCACTGTTGTCATCACTTGCAAATTCAGTATCCTCTTCCTGCTCACTAAAATCACCAACATATTCACCATGGACTCCACGTGGTGGAACAGGGTCAACACCAACTGGCTCATCTTCGAGGGTAGTGGGAATTGTTTGTGAGACTAATGAATTATGAAACGTTGTAGCTTGAGATAACGGAATGACTTCTTCTATGGGAACGTCGTATGTAGTGTGAACATAGAACGACCCAGAATCATCATCTTCTATGGGAAAGTTTTCTGTAGTGCGAACATTTGAAGGCCCACAATCATCGTGAACATCCTCTATATCAGCATATAACTCAAGTACACCAACATTTGCAAATGTCTCATGAGCATAAAACATGCATCTGACTCATCATCATCTTCAAGTGAAAATGTTCTATATCGGACACATCCTTCACCAATAGAAAGAGGATGCCTATACTTAATCTCTGAAACTCTTTTTCTATTTCCAGCTTTAATTTTTGTATGAATTTGCAGCTTCAGTTCCCCTAATGTGACATCTTCTTCAACACGAAAACTTTTAGGACGTTCACAATCAAAGGTAGCACCTTCGTCAGTATTATGAATTTGGCATTATAGTAGACCAAAGCGATCACTCTATTGCTCATGTTGTGTAGTAATGAAACTAAGAAGGATGAGAATGGAGGTATTATCACTCGGCAAAAGAAAGAAGAAATATAGAAGGATGAGAATGATGAGGTATTAGCACTCAGAAAAAATCTGATTGAAAAACTGCTGTAAGGGGTATTGTAAACCTTCATCAAGTATTATGAATTTATAATGGTTCATTATGTTGTATCGGATGACAAATCCCATCCTTTGTACAGGATGGAATCTGATTCTTATTTTCTGGTTAGGGTTAATTGATTGAAAAACTGATAACTCATTAAATGCAAAAACTAATGATAAATCCCATCCTTTGTACCGGACTGTCCAATAGTCCCATCCATTGCAGAAGGAATCCAATTCCAATTTTTTCTGCAGCATTTGATTCACTGAAAAATAGCTGAAACCTATCCCTTACCCTAAATCATTAGTCTCATCCATTGCAGAAGGAATCCAATTCCAATATTTTCTACAACATTTGATTGACTGGAAAATAGCTGAAACCTATCCCTTACCCTAAATCATTAGTCCCATCCATTGCAGAAGGAATCCAATTCCAATTTTTTCTACAGCATTTGATTGACTAGAAAATTGAAACCTATCCCTAACCCTAAATCATTAGTCTCATCCATTGCAGAAGGAATCAAATTTCAATATTTTCTGCAGCATTTGATTGACTGGAAAATAGCTGAAACCCTAACCCTAAATCTGGTCAATACTTCCATCCATTGCATAAGGAATCCAATTCCAATATTTTCTACAGGATTTGATTCACCGAAAAATAGCTGAAACCCTAACCCTAAATCATTAGTCCCATCTATTGCAGAAGGAATCCAATTCCAATATTTTCTACAGCATAAAATTAAAATAAAAAAAAATTAATAAAAAATTTAAGTATATATATTTTTTAAAAATTAAAACAATCGAAGATAAAATTTTTTATACCTGTTTGTTACAGATCTCACATATAAAATTTAAATAAGAAATAAAATTTAAATAAGAAATAAATTTTTTTATATAAAAATTTAATAAGAAATATAATTTCTTTTTTAAATTTTAATAAGAAATAAAATTTTATTTTTTATAAAATTTTAATAATAAATTAAATTTTATTTTTTATATAATTAAAAAATTATAAATTTTTAATATATACTTAAAAAAATAAATAAACAAACCAAGATAATTTTTTTATTTAAATTACAATTTTTAAAATTAAAATACAAATTTTTAAAACAAATTTACAAATTTTTTTCTTTAATTTAAGTAAAAAAAAAATTATACCACCAACGGAAATCGCCACCCCCCATGGCGATTTCCCTTGGTGAAATTTGCAAAATTTGCAAAAAACACCAAGGGAAATCGCCATGGGGGTGACGATTTCTCTGGATTTTTTTGATTTTTTTTAAAAATACACCAAGAGAAATCGCCACCCCCCATGGTGATTTCCCTTGGTGTTTTTTGCAAAATTTGAAAATTTTATATTGAAAAATCGTCATGGAAGATGGCGATTTCCCGGCTAGTTTTAAAACAAGCGGATTTTGAGAATTAATCTAAAAATAACGGTATTTTGATAAATAATTTTTTTTGCTATATTCTGATAAAAAACCCCCTGAAAAACCATAAGACTAAAGAGTACTCTTTATATGTTAGTAGTATTTTTCTTCTGAAACATATATATGTTAGTATTTCTATTCAAACAAAAGGCATGAGCAGCTAGCTAGCCTAGATAGTAATTTATATATAGTTTTAGGATATGAATGAGATTTATGTTGGCAGGATTAATTAGGCTAGGAAATTGATTATGATTATGATTACAATTAACATTTGGCTTTATCAATTATATATGTATTTGATAGTATCCAGGACCAGGTTTAGGGATAAGTACTGTAATTAATTAGGTGACAAAGAATTAATATGTTTCAGTTTCACTTTTCAAACATTTGGTCGATTCTTTAGCTTTTTAGGATTGTTGTAGTTAATTCTTAATAGAATTGTATGAAAAGGGTTGTGCTCCAAATCTATATATTTTCATTCTCTTCTTAGAGTAGAAATTGCTCCATGCTGTCAAATAGCTGCTGGTTGCTGATCTGATCATCAAAACAAAGTACTCTTTGCACAAAACAATCTCATTTTAATTTTGTTTTCTGTTATCCATTGTGTACGTCAAATTAATGCCAAGGTATCTGATCATATATCCATTGTGACCATGCACGACGACGATAGGTCGGAAAAGATAGCATATTTTTCCGAATACATATATGCTTAATTAATTCCGTCTTCAAACTACACCCTTTGCAGATATTTATATATATATATATATATATATATATATAACTTAGTTTTTTGTGGTAGTATAACCTAATTTATGATTGATCGATACAGATCGGTACGGACCAATATAAAAAATTGAAACAATATAAAAAATTGAAACGGAACTATATTGGTACCATTTCGTTTTACTTTAAAATAGTATGTACCGGCCGGTACAACCGGTACCAGTATGATATCGATTACACTAGTATTGAGTGTAGTTAATCACTTTTGGATTACACAATTTTCATTAGTTTAATGGTAGAGTTTTAATGGGACTGTTTAACTTGTTCCAAAAGCATGCATTTCTCATGAAGTACTTCATGAAGAACCATTTTAAATGCGATAAAAAAGGGAAATTTGACATTTAGATTGGTTGAAAACACAAAATTAATTACTAAATCGAAGAATTTGGTGTAAATTATAAAAGAGATATCCTTCACGTTCTTATTTATCATTTCAATCTAAAACACATTTTCAAGATTTTTTTATGACTCAATTACATATAGAGCTCAAAGAGTACTACAAGTTTTTAATAAGCCTAAAATATTATTGAGTTGTTTCAAAATTCATCAATATTCAATAATCCAACATAAAATTAATCATATATATATATATATATATATATATATATATATATACTCAATTTAGTCTTGCTATTTTCTTATCATATCACTCCCAAATTGTAACTTGAAATCTAGGGAAGTATATATATTTTACCTACATTAATTTTAGCATACTACAAAAGTAAATAGATCCAAAAGTTTTTATCCCCAAAAAAAAATGTTTTGAAGAAAAACAATGATATTTTATCAATGGTTTTTCAAATTACAGTTTTATATACAATCAAATTGCCAATTAACTGAAGCCTTTAATTGCCAAACTTTCTAGAGTCTTAAAGTTAATCTTTTTCTTTTTTTTTTTCTCAAGGAACATAATCTCTTGTCACTACAAACAAATTGCCATATAGTGACGGTCCAAAAAGCGTTGGTAAAACTCAAAAATCCGTCGCTAAAAGTCCTAAAACCCTATACCGACGGTCAAAATGACTATTCCGACAAAAAATTAAGCGACAGTAAAACCCTCGTCGGTATAGACCTATACCGACGGAAAAAGCGACCGTCGGAATAGGATGTAGAACCTATACCGACGGTTTTAGGCGTCACTAATGTTACTATCGTCAGTATAGCTTATGTTGGGTTAGGCCTTTTTGCTTTTACCTATACCGACGGCTCTTCTTCCCGTCGGTATAGATATACCGACGGATTTTTTATCCGTCGGTATAGATACCGTAGATTTACATATACCGACGGTTTTTTTTCGCTTCCGTCGGTATAGATTAAAATGTAAAATATATAACCAAAAATGAAATCACGATTTTTGTTTTTTTTCAATTTTAGTTCATCAAGGGTCAACTAAATCAATATGGCCAATCATCCATTAGAATTCCTTGCTTGATTTAGACCAAAAATGAAATTGATTACCAAATAATCAAAAACCAATCATTTCTTGACAAACTTCTCATAAAAAAATAGACAATACATTTTGCAAGCGGATGCGGATTAGGGAAGGCAACGGGTCGGATATCTGTATTTTTTTATTATCCGAATTCGTAAATTATCTGTATTTAATCCGCATATTACTATCCGAATCCGAATTAAATAACATTATCTACTGGATATCCGAATATGCTAAAAATTCGAATTCAATAAATCATTTTTTTAAAAATAAAAATATAAAGTCAAACCAAATTTATGTGTTTTACAAATAAACAGATTCGGATATCCAAATCCGTTGCGGATAATAATTATAATATCCGAATCCAACTCTTATCCGAATCCACAAATCCAAATCCGCAAAAAAAAAATGCGATTAAGCTGGTCAGATCGATGTTGACTATCACTGTTAACTCAAATTAAAATTCAAAGTTCTAGGAAATTCTTACCATCTCCGAAAATGTCGGAACCAACCAAACCTAAATAAGATTGTTAATCATGGTGATTAGTTTCGCTTCATCCGTGAAGTCAAATTTTTTTTTACATAAATTTATCTAATACACTCATTTCACACATTCACTTTTTATTTTAAGAAATTGAGTGAAAAATACTAAATTTTTTATGGGTTATAATAGAATTTTAGAAATCGACATGGTCATTGCTGCAAGCATATCAAAAAATATTCCGATTGACTTACTTGACGCCATTGCAATCTAATTTTTTACATTTTTTGAAGCTTCAACCAGCTCCAAGTATCCCTTCTTATTATATATATACCTCCAAGCCTGTTAACGTACTTTGTACCTTCAGCTAATGATAAACAGCTAAACATGGAGAAACATTCATGGCAGAAGCATTTTTCCGCCTCCTTTTAACAATCTTCTTCGTCTCTCCATTCCCTTTACAACCCTCTTTTGCTTCATTACAAGACGATTATATATATTCGACAGCCTCCTCGAAAAGTTGTCGTGACTCCACATTACCGGTCCAAATCCAACCCTCAACATGTGACATGTCATTTTGAAACCAGTATTTTCTTATCCACTTTCTTTAAAAACTATAAAATTAAAAATTAAAAAAATTAAAAAAAAATCCCAATTTAGTTATTAACATATAATTTCTTCTTTTTCTCAATTATTGTAGGTACATATTTCTCTTGTAGGCAAGGATTTAGATTACAGAGGATAAAGACATTGCATCAAAGGTAGAATATGGGAAGATTTCCGGGCTGTATAATGCCATGGCTGTCGGAGAGCATACCTCGTATCATTACTTGTTTTCAGTTCCGATAAGATACATCATGTTAAGATTCGACCCTTGGAGCCAAGAACAATCTATGTTTATCCGGATTCTTCATTTTTCTTAAAGCATCCATATATATATATTCGACACTTATATTCAACACAATTTAGATATGTGTATATATATATGATCCTCTAAATATATGAAAAAACTTTTAAAAATACTGAACATACCTTTGTCGGATACATACCCAGCCCGTATCCAACATTCATTCCGAACCAAATAACATAGTGAACAACTTATTACTATAGGTGTGGTGGCCATGGCCCTGAATTTTCCTTCAAGACACCTCCACCTCACTACAACCAAATTGGTTTTCAGTGGCGCTAACATAGCGGCGTTTGACTTAAAAACGCCGCGGAGTATCGTGTTTTTGAATACCCGGCGGCGTTTCTATTAGAAACGCCGGGAAGTTGTAAAGTAGCGGCGTTTTATATATACAAACGCCGCTAAATCTGTACTAATTGCGGCGTTTTCATTATATAAACGCCGCTAAACTATAATCAAATTTTATCAATTTAGTAAAATTTGGGCGCCAAAATTTGGAGGCGAGACGCTGCGTTTAGGTTTTTGTTTTAGCGGCGTTTGTGTCCACAAACGCCACTAACTAATATAATATAGCGGCGTTTTTATATATAAACGCCGCTAAATATTTAGATAAAGCGGCGTTTGTAAATATAAACGCCGCTAAATATTTCGATATAGCGGCGTTTGGTAATAAAAACGCCGCTATATTGATTCATTTATGGCTTAAGGCAAAACGATATGTTTTACCTTGTAAATTTGCGGCGTTTGTTGATACAAACGCCGCTATGTTTGTTAATATGAATTCAGCCCCCAAATCAAAAACCTAAACCGAGTCTCTCTCTCTCTCTCTCTCATCTCCAACCCCAAAAAGTCATCTCCAAGCCGATTTTTCGCATTTCATCTCCAAATCATCATCTCCAAGCCGATTTGTCTTTCTTCATCTCCAAATCCGTTCAATGTACTGTAAGTAATTCGACAATTTTCTGATGAGTTTTTGTTCCTTTTTGCCTGCATACTGTTTTGGTATACGATATAAATCCATTTGGTATACGATATAAATCCATAAAATTGGTTTAAGATAAATGTGGATAGTATTTTTTTTTTGTTGATATTTTGGATAGTATTTTTTTTTTTTACATGTTCACAAATTTACTGCCACAACTAATTATTTCCTGTGACCACCTTGTCTACGGACAATAGAGAGCAGCCCGTATGGTGAAAATAGTGAAGGCGAAGCAGTAAATCTGTCACAGCTGGTAAATTATACAGCCTTAGTCCTAGGACCAATCTCAGTTATTTTTTGGTTACTTCTTTATATTTCCAGTTTTGTCTTATTTTTATTTTATTTATATATGTTTATCCTCTTCTCTGTTTTGAAAGGAGCTACGATTTTAGTGTCTATTTATCCCATTGTTGATGAAAACATTTTAACTTTTCCATATTTTACCTATACATGCAGAACCTCATCGATCTGGCAGGTTCCGAGAGCTCGAAGGCTGAAACAATAGGCGTTAGACGAAAAGAAGGATCTTATATCAACAAAAGCTTGGTAACTCTAGGAACTGTGAGCCTGATTTATTACTTTTTGTTCGAGTCATGATGGAAATTGAACTTTTTTTCATTAAGTTCTTTCTCTTTAATCTCTAAGTAAATAGTTGGATCATATACACTTTGTTACTTGATTTAAATTCTATGGTAAATTTAACAAGCATTTGGAGAGAATATATATATAACTATAGCAGAATAGCATTAAACCAACTTCCTATTTAATATTTATTCTTTCAAAACATAGTAGGACAGTTTAGGACAGCTGAACAGATTTGGAGACAGGTCTGATCTGACCAACCAGTTTCAAAGGAAGCCAATATATTCAAGAGGATAAATACTTTTAACTAAAATCTCAATTCAAAGCTTTTTAAGATAAAAAATATATAAAGACTATACACATAACTATATGAGAGAATATATTATTACAAATTTACAATGAAAGAGTTATATCTTCTTGAATGTTGTCCATGTATACACCTATGTCCTATGGTACAACATCTTAAAGTACATCAATGCCTTAAATCATCATCATCATCATCATGTTAGAGCTTCTTGAAATGGTGTATTTAAATCCCATCAGGAGCTCCTCAGAAATGTGGATTTAGTCCTCCATGAGATACCATGTTCTCTTGAAAAATCCAACTCAGCACCAGAAAACAAGTACCTTAAAACTGTCTTAGCAATTTAGCATACAACTCAGTTCTGTCAGATTACTTCATAGCAGGGGATTCAATTTGCAGTTTGCTTAGGTCCAAATATGAGCAATAACTTTGGTGATTCCAGCATTCCAGCACCAGATTCTTTGGCATCAAAAGTAGCCAACCAAGGGACATATAAAAACATGGCACCATTTAGGACACGATTGCAAAATCCTGTCGCTGCGTTGGCATCAAAACGACCAATCACAGCTTGCCATGCTGGCAAATTTTAGTAGGATTCGTATATACTGTGAGCTTAGCCTCCTTATCACTTAATAAAAGAACATGTGCAACACTGAAAGACTCACATTTTTCAGTAGCAAATTGCCACTCTCTTGTTGATATATAGAACCAGTCTTTCCTTGCAGATTTAGTGGCTTTAACTTCAATATATTCTATATGACCTCCATCTTCTACCATTAAATCATAGGGTAACCCAGTTTCATTATATTGATTGACCCACTTCACTGTCTTACCCAAGATGCTAGTAAAGTATTTGAAAGCAGCAAGCTCACCCAGTTTCCCAGTTAGCAAAGCTTGTGCTGTACTGGTGTGCCAGTATGAAGCTGATCTCTCTGGCTAAATTCGGATGAAACAAATCCAGTATTAGACTGATTTCTCTTGCTAAATTCAAATGAAACCAGCTCAGGGCTATACGGCAATAGACTTAAATCGACAGGATCAAATGCTACATGACTGGGCTAAATTTATGTTGATTGTTATGCGTTTCTGAATTTTTAATTGGACAAGGGTGGTTCTGAGATGTATTCTTCAACATTTTGTGGTATGTTAATTGCATATGATATTTTAGAGCACATGACAATACTTTGTTCTTATAACTGCTGACAGCTACTGTATGTTGGAATTGATGACATAGACATACCATTAATGTATCTAATGGTTTCATAACATGATCTAGTTTCAGGTTTATTGCTTAATCTAATGCATATTTATCTCTACTAGTTTATTAGTTCATTTTTATTTTAGAATTATGATTTGATGAATCTTCATTTCCCATGGCAAAGAGCATATAGATGAAGCACTCAAGAATTCAAACAAAGCAAAGATGGTGTGGTCAGCAGACCACTTAATTTGATATATAGTGGATTTGACATGTGTTTAATAAAACATCTTAGATGATATAAGATCGAGTTCTAATAAAGACAAAGTAAATGATTAAGGGAGTCTGTTATTCTCATTACTTTTTTGTCATAAGCTCATGGTAATGCTAAAATATGAGTTTCTGATGGGACTTAACTATGCAGAACGTACAAAATGGATAAGAGTTGGATGCAAAAGTCGAGACTAAGTCAAGAGTACGAAGATGGAGTACATAGTTTTCTCGATTTCGCTTTTGAGAACGCAAGCGAAGATAATAAGATATTATGTCCTTGTTCGAGGTGTGCCAATATTGATTGGCATATGCGTGGAGTTGTTTTCGAACATTTGATTTGTGAAGGATTTCTCCCGGGTTACAGACAATGGTTTTTTCATGGAGAGTCCGCAACTTCTAGGTCATATTCTAGAGTTCGTCCAAGTAATTCTAACAATCAACATCAGTCTATTAGACAAGATGACATGGAAGGCATGTTGCGAGATGCATTTAACATGCGTAACCATAGTTTGTACATATCTTCACCAGAAGTTCCTGGAGGGAATGATGGGTTCAATGTTGGCATGAATGACTTTGCTGAAACGGGAAGAGGTATGGGTGATCAGGAACCCAATGGAGAAGCGGCAAAGTTTTATAAGTTGCTTGATGATATGAATGAAGAACTTTACGAGGGATCTAAGCATACAAGATTGTCTTTCTGTGTCCGTCTTTTTCACTTAAAATGCTTAAGCGGGTGGACAGGAAATTCTTTGACACTGTTATTAGAATTTTTGAAATAAATGTTTCCTTTTGCAAAAATGCCTCAGTCTTGTAAGGATTCGAAGAAGATGATAAAAGATCTAGGCCTTGGATATGAGAAAATTCATAGTTGTCCGAATGACTGTATGTTGTATTGGGGTGATAGAACAAATGAACAATTTTGTCATGTCTGCGGTAGATCTCGATGGTTGAATGGAAATACAGAAGAAAATATGAATGAGGACGATGGTGACACACATTTAAAGAAGAAACCTGCAAAGATTTTGCGGTACTTTCCGTTAATACCAAGACTTCAACGAATTTTCATGTCATCAAAAACATCTGATTCTATGAGGTGGCATCATGATGAAAGGATTGATGATGGCTTATTAAGACATCCTGCAGATTCTTTGGCTTGGAAATCATTCGACAATAAGTTCCCATCTTTTGCTAATGATCCCCGAAATGTGAGGCTTGGACTTGGTTCTGACGGTTTTAATCCGTTCAAAATAATGAGTACTTCTTATAGTACTTGGCCGGTTGTCTTGATTCCTTATAATTTGCCTCCATGGATTTACATGAAACAATCCTCTTTTATCTTATCCATGATAATTCCTGGAGAGAAAGGTCCCGGAAATGATATTGACATTTATATGCAACCTCTTATTCAAGAGTTGAAGCAGTTATGGGAAGGGGTTGAAACATATGACGCATCAAAAAAGGAAAACTTTAATTTGCGTGCAGCTTTGTTATGGACTATAAACGATTTTCCTGCTTATGCAAATCTATCTGGTTGGAGCACCAAAGGTCGTTATGCTTGTCCTTGCTGTGCTGCACAAACATGTTCAAAATGGTTATATAACGGAAAGAAATTCAGTTATATGGGACATCGTCGGTGGTTAGATGAAAATCATAGATTTAGATTCCAAAAACATGTCTTTGATGGCAGTGAAGAGTTAAGACAAGCACCTGAGACCACGATTGGGTCGGATATCTTGTTGATGTTGAAAGATATCAATTTCACTTATGGAAAGATGAATCAAACAAGTAGCACACAGTCAAGGAAAAGATCAAGGGAGATGTTAGAAGGTGATGTTGAAATTCAGAGTGATGAGGAGGAAGATGAAGAAGATGATCCAAATGAGGCGGATTTGTGGAAAAAAAAAAGTATTCTTTTTGAGTTACCTTATTGGGAGCATAATTTATTGCGTCACAACCTTGATGTGATGCATATAGAGAAGAATGTTTGTGAAAATATCATCGGGACAATTCTTAATGTGGATAGAAAATCAAAAGACAACTTAAAGAGTCGGCTTGACCTAGTTCACATGGGAATTCGTCGTGATCTTCATCCGGAATTACTTCCTAACGGAAAATCACGGTTGCCTCCTTCTTGCTTTGGGATGTCTAAAAAAGAGAAGGACGTCTTCTGTAAGGTGTTGAAAGATATGAAGGTCCCGGATGCGTATGCCGCCAATATATCAAGATGTGTGAATGTGAAGGATCGAAAACTTTCTTCTTTAAAGTCACATGATTACCATATCTTGATGCAAGACTTACTTCCAGTTGCTTTACGTTGTTCTATGTCAAAGCAAGTGACTTCTTCTATAATTGAACTTAGTAATATAATGAAAGCTATTTGTGGCAAAGTTCTCAAGATAGAAGAGCTTGAAAAACTTCAACATCGAGCAGCTCTAACTTTGTGCCACTTAGAGAAGATTTTTCCTCCATCATTCTTCACTATAATGGTGCATTTGGTTATCCATCTTCCTTATGAAGCAAAAGTCGGCGGACCAGTTTTTTATCGATGGATGTACCCATTAGAGAGGTATACTTTGCTAATTAGCTTATTATACTTTTATCTGGTTTACATAGCATTTAATTACACATTATCATTATTATGTATTCTGTTTTAGGTTTTTAGGAAAGTTAAAATCTTATTGTCGGAACAAACGCTATCCAGAAGGTTCTATTGCTGAAGGATATTTAGCGGAGGAGTGTATGACATTTTGTGCAAGATATTTGGATGATGTTGAAACAAGATTTAATAGACCGGGAAGAAATGATGTGGTCACACATAACAACTTAGCCGAAACATACTTATTTGGAAGTGTTGGACAACCAATCGGCAAGGTTGAAGTGGTTGAGCTAGATGATAAATCTTGGGCACAAGCGCATCGATATGTGCTTTTCCATAGTGATTCACTGGAATCATTACGCACGTAAGTTCCAGTATAATTTTTAATTTAACAAACAGTTTAATTTGTCTTTTGCTTTCTCACGTAAAAAACGTACTTTTTTGGATAGTGAGTATAGAAGCTACTTGAGAGGAACTTTACGTTCTCGAAGAAGACAACTTCGCGAGCTTGATAAGTTATTTACGGAAAATTTCCACGAATGGTTAGGAGAAGTAGTAAGTAACACAAGTTTTTATCATTTTATTACGATCAATGTATTCTTTAATATATAAATAAAGTGAAGTGTTTGCCTTTGCGTTTCTTGTAATAGGTTTGGAGTGGAAGAGATGTTAGCGAAGAAATTAAGTGTTTTTCACAAGGACCGAATAGAATAGTGAAAAGATACAGTACTTACATCATTAATGGATTTAGATTTCATACTAAATCCCGTGAACGCTTTAGGAGAACACAAAATTGTGGAGTTGTTGTTTCTTCTTCAACAACAAGCTATGCTAGTGCTAGGGATAGTAATCCTGTGGAGGGGGATATTGATTATTATGGAATTCTAACTGATATTATTGAGTTGGATTATTATGGCAAGTGGAAGGTCGTGTTATTTCGATGTGATTGGGCTGATGTGAATACTAGTAGAGGTGTTAAAAAAGATCAGTTCGGATTTACAATGGTGAATTTCTCTCGATTAATTCACACCGGACAACAACTGATTGACGAACCTTATATTTTTTCATCTCAAGTCAAACAAGTATTTTATTCCGAAGATCCGAATGATGCGGGTTGGTATGTTGTACTCCGTAACACACCTAGAAACCTGTTTGATATGGGTGATAAATTTCAAGATGATATTGAACAAAGAACTGAATGCTTGCCATTTACGGATCAAAACATGGATGAAAATATCCCCAGTACCAATACAGATGTTCGGTGGGTTCGCGAAGATGTTGATGAAGACATTTATGAAAATTGATGAAAAAACAAAATCTAGTAAGATTATTTTGAAACAAATACTCTGTATATAATATGTTTTTATGCTTTCTAATATTATTATTAATGTTTTTACATAATAGTATTTCATTCTTATACTAATGTTGTTTACTTAAAATTGATGCAGATAGCATGGCGAGGAAAAGATTAAGGGATATCAATATCATTCAGACTGTTGAGGGTGACACTAGAGTGACGCCTTCAGAGGTGCCGAATGCGTCTACTGCAGATGTTAACCCACCAGAGTTGTCGACTGCCTCCATAGCTGCAGAAACTGCAGTTCATACGAACTTGAATACAGGTATCGTGGTACGGCGTTTGTGTTAAAAGTACGCAAAATCATATTGAAATTGCTAATATATTTGCTTTTGTGTAGTTGATAATGTTGGACAACGCAGAACTCGTGGTCGTACAACATTAAAGGAGTTATGGGCACTACCTCCTGAAGAGCGTATTGTTGTCGCAGCAAATAATGAGCAGCAGCCAATTGGTCCAGAAGCACAATTATTGGCTAGCTTTCTTGGCCTGATTGCTCGAAATGGGATGAAGTGTCCCATTCATTATGAGTCATGGCGTGACGTGCCGAATACTGAGAAAGTCGAGATGTTAAAGTTTATTGAGGTATAAGCATGTTACATTAGTATTGCATTATTTTAATAATTTTGTTGATCATCGAAACTAACGTTGTACAACTTCTCCGTTTCAGTCACGATTTTCTTTGCAGATTCCCACATCATTCGTTATGAAATCATTGGGGAAAAAATGGAAAGACTTTAAGCATGAGTTGAAGAAAAAGTATTTCGATCGAAATACTGATCCTAATGTCTTACTACGAACCATACCGCGTGGTGTGATTATGTGGCAGTATGAGAGACTGGTTAGATTCTGGTATTCAAAAAAAAGGAGAGGTATCATTTATAATATATTTTGGTCATTTACTTATAGTACTTGATATAATACAATTTTATGGAATATGTATAGTTTTATAACGTGCTTTGTCTAATGTACAGGAACGAGAAAAGATAGGGGTAAGCAGTAGACAACAACAGAAATACAGTCACACCAGTGGTTCAAAAAGTTTTGCCAGAAAAGCTAATGAAAAAGTAAGTTTACATTCATAATGTATTAATATATTAGTTCTCAATTATTTTAATACAATTTAGTATTAATTATTTTTGTTTTGTAGGAAATTGAGCGGGGTGAAAAAATTGGACGAGTTGAACTATTTCAGTTAACTCATACTAAGAAGGATGGATCCTATTTGAACATCGAGACTCAGGAAATTGTGGTATATTTTCTTCAAACTTGTTTTCATTTACAAATATGTTTTACAAAAGATTTTATTAATTTTATTGTTTTATAGGAGAAAGCTCGAAATAAAATTGCTGAGTATCAAGTCGGAGCATCAGATGGATCATCAGCGAATATGCAAGATGTGGAGAATCAAATATTCACTGAAGTAGCTGGAAAAGAACGATATGGACGGGTTCGAGGTGTCGGAATGGGTCTGACACCATCTAGCTACTATGGACTTGGTTCTCAACGGTTTACTGCTTCTTCTTCACAAAACTCCAGTGCATATGAAGTTCAGATGCTGAGAGAAGAAATGCAAAATATGAATAAACGTTTTGAGGAGAAGGAAGCAGAGAGACAAGCTGAAAAAGAAGAACAGGATAGACGATATCAGGAGCTGCAGACACAGTTTCAGTCATTGATGAATTTAGTGCAGCAAAAGAATTTAGGAGGCTCATCTACTTCAGATTAAAGAATTTGTAAGTGGATTTGATGTGTTGAATAATACATTGTATGGTTCATATTAAACAATGTTTTTATATTATATATATTTTTTATAATTTGTGTTGTTTGTGTATTATTCGACAATGTTGCGCATTTCAGACCTTCAATTGTATTTTTTTTAAAAAAATATTCTGCATTTACAGCGGAAATAAATAGTATTTTTTTAAAAAAATATTCTGCATTTATAGCGGCGTTTGTGAAAAAAACGCCGCTAAATACATAAAATTCTGCAAATATAGCGGCGTTTTCTGATAAAAAACGCCGCTATATATATAAATTCCTGCAATTATAGCGGCGTTTTCTTATCAAAAAACGCCGCTAAAAGCCAGAATATAGCGGCGTTTGTGATCAGAAAACGCCGCTACAAGCCAAAATTTAGCGGCGTTTGGTATTCAAAAACGCCGCTAAAATAGAACACTTAGTGGCGTTTGAGAACAGAAAACGCCGCTAAAGTTTCAAGTATTACCATTTCGGACCTTCAATTGTGGCGTTTATAAACGCCGCTAAAGTACCTAAAAACGCCACTAATTTAGCGGCGTTTATGGTGAAAACGCCGCTAAATTTCCCGTCACTGTTTTTACCGGCGTTTGTTGCGGCGTTTTGTAAAACGCCTCTAATTTTTTTCGCGGCGTTTATAAACGCCGCTATTCCAAAAAAAAAACGCCGCTGAAAGACCAATTTGCTGTAGTGCCTACTTTTCCTATTGAATTTGTTGTGGTTGGTAAGTAGCTTTAACAATCCGGAGCATCGAATTAAATATGGTAAAATTAAAAGATTCATATAAAGCAATATGCAAGGCAATGATTTTTAGTTACACCAATCAGACCGTAATCGAAATCTTGATTATTCATTTTGATAAAGGAGAAAATAATTGGTGAACTTCGTTTTTTTTTTTTCTTTCAAAGTGTCCTATATATAGGAATAGGATGTCCAAGTGCTTCTGTCTGTTTTCTTGGGAAAGTTTGGTTTAGTTGGGTGGTGCTTTAAGTAAAAGCAAAGTCCCCATGAAGGAAAATCAAAAGTGCACACTTTGTACATTGTTAGTTATTTGGCTAGCTAAGCTAGCCTTCCAAATTTAGAATTTAGTATGCATAACTTGAGAACCCGATTTCTCATATGTTTGATGCATAATTTGGAAACCTGATTTCTATGAATCCAAATAAACTGCCCATTTTTCTGCCCTACTCTTGTAACGAGTTTCGCGTTCGTTTTTTTTTTGTTTTTTTCTTATCTGTTTGTTTTTAATGTTTGATCTGATTCTTTATCTAATAAAAAAATCAATTTTGCTTGAAAAAATAACAACAACAAAAAAAGATACAAAGATGATGCAAATAAAGGAGATGTTTTCGTGAAATTTGCCTATTCGATCACAGGTAAAATATCGTATTTGTATTCCGTAACCCCCGTTAAAAAATTAAAAACAAACGAGAAAGAAAGCGACACAAAAAAAAAAGACTTGTGGCTCGTTAAGAAAATGAAGGCAAGGTTAGGGGCAGAGAATTTCTATTCGATTTCTATGGCTTGACTTGTTTTGTGTGAACTTTTATAGGTAAAACCTAGAAAACATATACCTTATCTTATGACTAAATATATGGTATTTTTTTTCTTTTAAAAAGTAGTTGCTAGACAAATATAGGAACAAAATTTGTGAGGCCACCTTAAAAGCAATTATACATTTTAAAAAGGAAAATGTTATATACACTTTTTATAATAAATATATTTTTTAAATGCCTCTTATCTTTACAAAATATTTTTAATGAGCGTATATAGCAGACCATTTTAAGAATTCTTATTTGGAGATGAATTCTACGCTTTGCATAATCCAGGCCCTCTATAAAATTTCAAAACAAGGTTAGATTTGTAGTTAGAATTCGTTCATCTTTTGGAACAAAGCAAAATTACATCGTGTTAGAAATTATGTTACCTAACTTGTGGGTAAGTGACAGATACGTGTATGTATTTGATACGGATGTACTTAATTTTTTAAAATTTTTTCATATATTTGAAAGATTATACTTTTACATCCATATCCGGGTATATATGGGACACAAATACTTTAAAAAAAAATCGAGTAACATAAGTTAGAAAGATAAATTATTCTTGAAAACAATTTGAAAAGTCTCTTAATATAATCACATGAATCAATATTAATTTATCCTTCAAACTTCTAAGCATGAAAATAAAAATGATTGGACCTTGCAGTATTTTATCACAAACAAAAAATATGCTAAAAATTAACATTTCTGACCACCGGATATAATTTGTTGACACAATGTTACAACCGTTATGAGACTCATATGGTCGCCTGGTCAAACTATACGCTAGCCGCCGCCCCTAGATGGTCACTGAAGGAAACCATGAGATCGAGTTTTTCCCCATAGTCTACCCTCATGATTTCAAAGCCTTTAACGCTCGATGGCTAATGTCATTCTAAGAGAGTGGATCGACCTCAAATTTGTATTATACATTCGATGTTACCAGTTCCCATAACATTATGTTAGGGTCTTACACGGATTTTGATGAGGATTTAGACCCAATGCATATCGAAGCAGCTCTTGGCCCATCAAATTACCGACCATAACATTGGTGGGCTTATTCCTGCAAAACAAAGCCTAGTTCCTAAAATACCAAACTCTTGACCCAACTTCCTATACATAAATAATAAATTGAAGGGTAAAGAAGGAAACTTTTTACTACTAAAATATTGTCAATATCTGTTATTACGGGAGCATATCATGTGCAATTATTATAATATAATTAATCAATTATAATAATAATTTATGATGAAACCTTATATACTTTTTTTTTTGTTATGATTAAACAATTGTAGGTAAAATATTTTAAGTACTATCACGTGTTTTTATATTCACAGTGAATCATAATTCGCCTACTTAAGACTTTTAGAAACATTTCAATGAAACGAAAGTTGTAATTCAATTAATCAAAGAACAATACATCAAATATAAACTAAAAAGAAAATGTCTTTATAGTTTCCCTGATGTGATAATCCACGGTGCAGGTTTGTGAACCCTACTTCATAATTTTCACTTTATAGGGAGCCGAGCTTTTGACATGGTTAAGGGTGTTAGATTTAGGGATGGCAAAATCCGATCCGACCGATAGATTTCGAATCGATCCGAATGGAGAGGTTTTTTTTTTTGAACAATGGAGGCGGAGCGGGGCGGTGTGGTTTTTTTTTTTGTTTGAAAGGCGGGGATGGAGCAGTTGTGGTAATTGCCTGCTCCGCACCGCCCCGAATACTAAAATTACAATTTTACCCTTACATATTTAGCTTTTAAATGAATAATAAAATAATATAATTAAACTTATTATTTTTATTTTTAAAAACTTAAACCTAATACTTTATTTTTTCTCTTCTTATATTAAAAACATGTTTATATTTAATTTATATTTAATGTTTTTTTAAATGCTTTATTATTTGAAAAAAATAAAAATAATTAATAAATATCAAATGGGACGGAACGGGGCGGGGCAGTTATGGATGTAACCGACATCCATGGAGGTGATAGTGGTATTGAAATTTAACATCCATGACGGAGCGGGGCGGGGGACGGGAAGCGGAGCAGAACAGTACTATAATGGGACGGGGACGGATATTGCAAAATCCGCCCCCGCCCCGCTCCATTGCCATCCCTAACTAGACGGCATCGCACCGCAACAATGATTCTGCTTCATTTGTAGCCGACGAGGTTTGTCTAGAAAGTTTAACCTCAACCAAATCATGTGGGCCAAATTAATCCAAGGAGATAGAGATGGCTAGAAAGTACACATGGGATATGAAAAAAAAAATGTTTATCAATTTCTCAAAAGAGGTCAAATAATTAAGTTTTCATTCCTTTTCTAAGAAAAAAAAAAAGAAAAAAAAAGGATGCAAATACCATCTTTTGTATTTGAGTGGTGAAATTGGTAATGTTAAAAATTTAAAATTACAAGTGGCTAATTTTGATAGAATCGTGTGATTGATGCTGGTGTAATGCTGATTTCACAACCCAAATCTTATCTTGTTAGAGGGCGTAGGCAGTGGAGATATGGGGAAAAAAAGAGGATATTTGGAGTTGTTGGAGCACATTGTTTTAAGCCACTTTGTTCAAACTATTTTAAAACCCTGTTCCCCAATCCTTATCGTTTGTTTACTCATTTGGATTCAAGTTGAGGAGCGTAATTATCTACCAACTTGTAATTGTTGACCCTTTTAAGAATAAAAAATCATTTCATTTGATTGTTTAATAGTTGATTTCTTCTTTGTCACATGAAAATAGATTTTTTTTTTTTACCTTATAGAAAACTTACACCATGTTTAATTGGCATGAATAATTATTTCAAGAGATTAATATTTAATTGAAAGATAAAAACAATAATTTTATCTATTTTTAAATATATTAAATATTAAAAACTAAATTTAATTTTATAATAAAATATTATTATTCAATTGTAATTAAAAGATAAAATAATATTTTTATACTTATTCTTTACATATTTCAACATCTTTTGGTCCAACAAAATAGGTGGCCGACCACCAACCGTCCCCTCCCTCTTCCTTCCCCTCTTCTTTTCCTTTGAATAAATTTAAAAAACATGTCTTTTAGAATAAAATTATTATTCAATAATGTAAAAAAAATTTGTAAAAAAAAAATTTAAAATTTTATAATTTTTATCAAGAAAATGAAAAAAAATTATTTATCGTTAATAAAAAAACAAAATTTTCTTTGCTTTTGATTACTTTATCATGTTTGTTTTAAAGATTTTTTTAATAAATATATTAAAAAATTATTTATAAATAAATTTGAGAGAAGATAAAAAAAATTTATAAATAAAAATAAATAAAAAAGATAGAATAAGAAAAGAGGAAGAGATGAGATAAATTAAAAAATATATATTTGAATTTTTATAATTTCTTTTCTAATAATTATTCTCAAAGGATCGAATGTTTTTCATATTCTCCCTTTCCCCTTTCCTCCCTCTCGAGTCCCCCTTTACTTCTTTTAAACCGCAACGAAGAAAGACAATAACATTGAAGGAAATAGCTTTCATAATTGGCCGCTGCCAGCACAGTTACACACCAAATATTAAAACAGAGCGAATAACCAAGAATCTAAACGAAATTTCGACTCCATTTTTTTTTATTTTCCACCCTAAAGATAAAAAGACTAAAGGTTGACAAAAAAAAAAGGTCCTTTTTTAATAAAGCAAGGAGGAAAAAGACTAAAAGAGACACTGACATAAATTAAAATATTAGAAAAAGGACTTAATTTTTAGGATGAAAATATTTTTATACAGCCCAATTGGTTTCTCTTCATGGTGGGGACCACCAACGAAACACGTGTCGTTATCCTAACGAGTTTGATAATTTCAATTTTTTAGTCTTCAACAGCCAAGGGATCCAATGGTTTTCCATCTTCTCAAATCTTCTCCAGTTTCTCTGCTTTGACCACGGGATTAGCGCGTGCGATCTCCTCTCTCCCAACCTTCTTGAAATCGAACGTACATCCGTGATTCTCTGGGTACCTGTGCGACCCGCAAAACGTAATCTCGCACTTGCACCTGAACCCGGTCAACCCGACCCGCTTCCTGCAAACCATGCACCGATTCGGTTGTTGTTGCTGCCGCCGCTGCTCAGCCGCCAGGGCAATCTCGACCGCCGGAACCGGCGATTCTCCGTTGACTTCAGGGAGAGTCAATAGAGGAACCTGAGAAATGGATTCGACGACCGTTGACGAAGACGAAGGAGAGGAAGAAAGAGATGATTTGATGGAAGCAGCTCCTTGTTCTTTAAGACGGAAATCGCTGTAACATTTAGAGCAAAGATTCATCGTGGCCGAACTTCCGAAAAAGCCGCAGTTATTGACGCAAAGACGGTGGCCTTCCGGCGTTTGGCATCTATGCTCCTCCGCCATCTTTTTTTTTTTTTTTAATTTCTCGATCTATTAAATTTCTTGTGAAATTTAATTTACTTGAGATCAGATCTGCAAGATCTAAAACAAAAATTATCAAAAAAAAAAAGATCAAACTTGAGAAATATCAGAAAAATAAAATAAATTTAAAGGCAAGATAGAGAAAGTACCTTGAAAGAAAGAGCTGAAAGGAAAGAAATAAGCAGAGGAAAGGAAGAATATGAACAACAGAAGAGTCAGAGGCAATAATATTAAAGGGGAGGGAAGGAGGAGGCATCGACTAAAAGGGAATAAAAAACGAGCAATAATAATCAATAATTTTTTAATTTAGTTGTTACAATTGCTTTATTTTATTATTAATTTTTTTTTTTTGAAAATATATATTTTTTAGATAATTTAGGGAATGAGAGATCGAATCCTAAATCAATTATTGAATTAAAATTCAAACGTAATTTTTAAAAAAAATGTTAATTAACGTTGATCACACTGGTTAAAATAATATTTATAAAAAAAATATAATGAATATATTATTTTTTAATTTAATAAATAATATATATTAAAAAAATAAAAATAATAAATAAATAAATAATTTTTAACTTGTGTTTATAAATCCAGGTTAAGCGAATTTATTTTTTAAATAAAATAAAATATGAAATATCTGAACGGACAGTCTAGCGGGTGAAGGGCCAAAAATGGAAGTCCAGCCAAACCGCTTTTGGTTATCCTAATTGCCTGCAAATAAAAAATGGCCACGGAAATTCATGCACACAACAAGAAAGAGAGAGAATTAAAATTACACCCGCCGCGTGCTATTCCTCCTAAGTCCTACCTGTTTACGTTAACACGTGGCACTTTATATGTGGTTGATTAGTTTTGCATTTATTAATTAGACGTTTTTTTTCGATCTGTTGTATTTTCATTTCTCTTCGGGTAGGTAGGACGTGAGTTAAGGAAAGAATTTTGTGAACTGTTTTAAATTTTAATTGTATTTCAAAATTTTTATATATAATAATACTTTTATTTAATATATTATAATTAATAAATAGAGTTTGATTATTATTTTTAATATAATAATATTAATTGATTTTAAAATTTGTTCTAAAAATATTTGTTAATGAAACTCTTAATAAAATTATAATGATAAATAAATTGATAATAATAATGATTTTAATTTTTTATATTAAAGAAATAAAAGATTTTGATTTTTATATAAAAGGAAATATTGGGGATTGTTATTATCTTGTTGATTGATGAGGTTGGCTTAGCTGGAAGGAGTGATTTTGGAATGATATTGAGTACCTAAAATACGCGCCATTTGGGGGTGTGGGAAACGGAAAGTGGTGCGGTTTGGGTGCATGATTCATGGCATGGTTCAGCAGCTAATGATTGAGGGTCTTGACGAAAGTTTAGAGCTTTGCTCTGTCAGAGCCGAGTTGGATTTAGGACCACCAAATTGGCATCATTTGACCAATATATTAACTGATAGTTTATACTTTATACTTTATTTAAAAAAATATGGTGAAAGAGTGTGATTTAAAAAGTTTTAAGTGTTTAGTATTGTTATAAAAAAGTGTTGTAAGAATTTGAAATGTCAAAAGAAGATATGTTTAAAATAATAAAAGTGTAGAGATATGAGGATAATACAGTCATTTTATTCAAAAGTCAGTTTTTAAAGCCCAAAAGCTATATTTTTTGGCTTTTTGGTTTGATTTTTTAAACCATGGTTTCAACAGCAAAAACTAAATTTTCTTTTATCTGTTTAGCATTACGTTTGCGGTGAAAAACAATTTTTGATCTTAAAAATTGTGTCAGAAGCAATGTTAAACGATACTTAAGTAAAATTTGTTTGGTTGTCTACGTAGGCTTGAATTCGGAATTAGTTTTTTAAGGGCAGGGAACTGCCAATTACGACTTTAAAGTTTTATTACTCAACATTTTTTTTTTGTGAAGCATAATTGAAATTAAGATTTAGTTTTATCATTTGAATAGTTTAAATAGAGTATAATTTGTATTAAAAATGTCAAAGGTTAAGGTAGGAGATGGAATTCTTGTAACACTACTTCCTAGTTTTAACATTTTAAAATTATTTTTTAACTTTGAATTAACAAAAGGTCAAAATAAACTTGCTCAAAGTGAGACTTTGGCCATGAAGTTATTATAGAATGTTTGCTTAACGTCTAAGATAAAATATCATTTTTTTAAAAGTAAACCTTAATTAGTGTTTAGTGTTGTTGATTAAGGTGATATTTATAAAAATATATATAATTAATATTTTTTAATTCAATAAAAATAATATATTAAATACAATTTTTTTAAAATAATAATTAAATAATAATTTTATATTAATATTTATAATTAAACTTAGATAAAAAATTTTTTTAATAGGTAAACAGTAATTCGGACCGAGTCGATCCGAATTACAAAAATTTCTATCTAAATCTGATTTAATATGAGTTAAATCAGATGTACAATCTAGCTCTTTCCATCATGTCGTAATTGTCATTTTGACGTTTTACCTTTAAGGATTTAGTATCAAATGGTGCGATGAAAAAATTTCAATGTCGATCCAAATGCATCCTTAAATTAATAATAAATCTTTACAAATTCGTCCAAAACTAAAGCAGACCCAATGTCAAATAACATATTGGGCTGTTTGTTTAGCTTCTTTGAAAGCAGACCCAATGTCAAACAACATATTGGGTTGTTTGTTTATGTTTTCTTAATATACTTTAAGGAACATGTATAAATCTCACTTTATTAATCCCGTTTATATAATTTAAAATTTTTATTAATGATAAATGCGATAGTTTCTCATATATATCAAGTATAATTTTATAAGAAGATAAGGTAGGGAAGATGAGTATATTTTGTATGTGATCCAAAATTTTGTATTATCTTTAGTAATTAATGAAAACCCTAATCAATATCTTTTCTTTCTTCTACCTTTAGGGGAAAAATAGTCTCCTTCTCTCTCTAGCTTTTGCTATCAGTCTTCAATTATTAAATAAAAAATACTGTAATATAGTACATTTTCTTTATTGCATAGAAATTAAAATGGTGGGTAGCACATTTTATTTGTCCCCTTAATTTTTTTCTCTCTTAATACATGATTTGTACCTTTTTTTTTTTGTCATTTTCAAATTAAAGCCATAACTTAGAATATATTTGCAAACTTGAATTGGAAAAGAAATTGTCATAAATTGTATGATAAAAGAAGTTTTAAATTCATCCTTTTATACTATTTTTTATAAGTACATAAATTTGATGAATGTAAATAAAAAATTATTATAACTTAAAATACCATAAATAAAAAATGCACACCAAATTTTGATGACCATAATTGGCAAAAAGAATATTAATCCTCCCCAGCACTTCTCATTATTATTATTATTATTTTCATTTAATTATATGCATGTCATTTCTTCATTTAAAAGAAATGTTTTCATTTTTTTTTCATTTTATATCAAATTTGGTTAATAGTACTTGGTAAAAAAAAATGGTTGATATTCCTAAATCCTAATCCTAGACCAATAGGTAGAAGTAGGGCATATAACAAGATTAAATGATTAATAGATTATATATAAAGAAAAAAAAAAACTAGGCCCAAAAAGAGTCCATAAAAATGGGCTACTGTTCATCACTAAAGGAAAAGAAAACCAAACAACAATTTCATGTGAAAGATAAAAACAACTCAACTCCACAACCAACATTAACTTCCTCGATCCCCTTTTTCCCTCCACTCCTTATGGTCATGGACCAACGACAACCTCAGCCAACCCGTAATGCTCCTCCTTCCACCACCCCCACCGCCACTGCTTCCACCACTGTCCCACCCCAACCACCACCAAAACAACAACCTCCTCCATCACAACCACAACCACCGCAATCGCAAACGCCACAAATTCAACAACAGTCAACCCCACCCTCACCCTCACCTCACGTTCTACGACACACTCAACATTCTCCACCCCTAACCCGAATCCGAATTTGAACCCAATCCCGAAACCCTTACCTTCCCCAACTGACACCGCAACCGAGACCACCTCTCCCCACTCCTCAGCTCAGACCCACCGCCACTACCATGCCACATTGTCGAGGCCCTGGCAACAGTACTCCTCTCAGTTCACCCATTTCTCTTCCTCTTCCTCTTCTCTCTCCGTCTCATCGTCACCTTCGCTAACTCTTTCCTTAGCCGAGAGGCAGCATTGCCCTCGGTGTTCACTCATCGCATTCTAGCCCTTCTCCTCCATCTCCTTCACCTTCGCAATCCACTGTGTTTTAGGGTTCCTTTGGCCATTCCTTCGGTGGAGCCTCTAGTTCCAATGTTTCCCAGGTAGAGTTTTTAAGCTTTTGGTTTCTTTTCAATTAAAATTTTTTTTATGCTAAAATTTTGTTCTTGTTTTGATAATAGGCAAGGCCGCCAATACAAGGAATGGGGATATGATCATCAATTGGTTCAAGTTCTCAGATGAGGCCAACTGGGATTTCTGCTCAGCATCAACAATGGCTTGTGCAATAATCTCTTAGACCACCAACTAGCCAGTCCCCTGTCACCAAAGTTAGTACCTTGTCAAAAGATTTTATTTATTTATTTATTTGTTGCCTTTGTAAATTTGTTTACTTTTTACATGTGAATAAAATGACATTGATTTTTGTGTTTTCTGTATTTTCTGCTATGGTTGCAGTAGATGACAGGTTCAGCATATTCCAATAGAAGTCTTAATCCTGTTTTAGAATTTTAAGAAATCTAAAGCTGAATTTGGAGAATTGTCTCTTTCTTCCAGGTTTTTTTTTTTTTTTTAAAAGAAAATAAACAATGTCATAGTTTTGAAATTTATCAAATTTGTTAATGTGATACATGTGCTTTAAAAATGGTTATTTTGGTACTTAATGTTTTCACTTCGTTTGCTATTATAATACCTGTTAGTAATAACGTTAAATATTGATGACGTGATTTTTGTATCCAATAAAAACTTGACACGTGACACCATATAATGATGCCACATGTATTATCAAAAAAATATATAATATTTTAATTTAAAAATTAAACTTATATTTTATTTTTCTTTTACACGTGGCATCACTGTATTTAATTTTTTAATATTTGTAATTTTTAATAAATATTTTTTTTAAAAATTAAAACACTAAAATAATTTTATTTTATATTTTGATTTTTGTAATTTTTAAAAATAAAATTTTAAAAATATTTTTTAAGAATTTTTAGATTTTATAAATTTTTTAACAAGTAATTTTAAAATATTTTATATTTTAAAAATAATTTTAGTTAAATATTTTATTTTTTATATTTTAATATTTAATTTTTTTATATATTTTTAAAAAATTTAATAAAAAAACATATATAATTTTTTTAAAAATATAATTTTAATTTTTTTTAATATTTTTAATATATATATTTAAAAAATAGATATTAATTTTTAAAAATATAATTTTTAATATTTTATTTAAAAAAAAATTCCTTTTTTTTATTTTTTTTTACAAAAATTCAGATATTAATTTCTAAAAAATCAAGTGCTACCATGTGTCATCACCTGATTGATCAATGCCACATCATCATCTATATTTAACGGTGTTAGGTTAAGATACCACATTGATACACGGTTTGATAGTACAGGTACCACATTGAATATTTTTAAAATACAAGTATTAGGGACTATTCATGACATTATTTCAAAAAAAAATCTTAGTTTGAATAGGTTGAAATAAGCTTTTTCAAGAATTTTGTAAAGACAGCTTAGGTGTTACCATTTAACTTATTATTCATCTTGATTATAATGCTGGCCTGCTGGGTGAATTTGGGTTTCATGCCTTTTCTAGCTGTAATTTGTGACTGATTTATTTCTTTTTCCCTTTTTGTAGAATTTCCAAGGGCATGTCCATATGAGAGTCTCAGCTGTTGGTTCTCCGGGTTCAAGCTCAACACCAAGTAGACCACAAACTACAGAAACCCCTAATCAGCCATGGCTATCATCTGGACCACAAGGGAAGCCTCCTCTGCCACCCCCTTCGTATAGACCACAGATTAACTCGCCATCCTTGCAGCAAAGGTCACATATTCCCCAGCAAACATCATTGCTTGCCAACAGTTTCACAACAACAGCATGTATCTTCTCCACAGGTGCCACACCCTAAACCTTCACATCAGCGGCAGGAGCATTTCGGACAACAATTTTCACAATTTTGTTATCATTTCCTATTGGACGATCCATTAATTCAGTTGGCCGAAGATTATAAATGGATAAAAAAAATTTTTTTACTGGAGATTGAGAATAGATGGACTTTCTATAGGGCACATTTTACTGACAGGATTTATCACCACTTTAGCGACTTTGGGGGCTTGGCCAAGGGCCCCACAAACTTTACCCCATCAACAACAAGATTCGAGAGCCCAGGGTTTTGCAAATCAAAAGCCTTCTTCTCTTGCAATGGTACAACCACGCACAATCCAGCCTGTGCACCAAAATAAAGCATATATGACATAAAGTGACGAGTCTGGTGGTCGGATTCTTAGCAAAAGAAGCATTCATGACCTAGTTAACCAGGTGAACTATACTGGACCTAACTTTGAAGTGTGAATCCTTAGGATTATATTGCAGGAACCTAAGATCTTACCATCTTATTCTATGTGAAATAAATATATCTACCATATCTATATGTTACAAAAAAGGTATCTAGCATCTTATGCCATAAGGAAATGGTTAAAATTCACTAAAGCTGTACATGTACTGTATTTAAAAAGGTTAATGCTATTTAACAATTTTTCTATTCTTCTTTGGTTTGTTTTCTTCTTTTAACATCTTTATGGCTTGATACAGAAAGAAACTGGAATAAAATTCTTCCACGTTTTGGTGGTGATGAAATTAAGACTTACAGAAAACTGGTAAATTATTCTCTTTTATCCATGGGAGGGTGATGTTGGATGCACAGTTGTTTGCAAAGGGAATCTAATTGTATTGTGCTTTTGTTTGCTTTGCAGCTTACAAATGAGGTTCACAAAGAGCGGCTTCAAGTGGTAAGTTTGTATATTTCCCATTTCATGGCATATGAACTAATTAAGATGTGTTTTGTCTCTTTTTAACTTTTACATTTATGAGTATGTGAAGAGAGACATGGTATGCCCTTAACATTATGTTAAGCTATGTATAGGCTTACATTTTTTTTTTTTTTAATTAATAGGAGTCTAGTGAACTTTCTTGTTGTAAATTTACATATCTGGTGTCTGTTTCTCTTTGGCAGATACAGAAATCAACTTAGTGAGTGATGCAGCCAATGCTAAGCACTTCAGTGGACAGGCTGCTGTATATGCAAAGGGTAACCTTGGAAAAGCGGCTGCTAATATCTTGGGCTCCTTTGTTGACAATGTTGAATGTTAGAAACTATTTTGTTGAAGGTATGCCAATTATCATGCAGGCCTATGTAATATCCATATACTCAGCAATCAGCATTTAATTGAACACTGGAACGGTGTTTGATTTAGGCCTCTAATGATTCTTAGCTACGGTAAAACCATGGATAGAACTGTTAAATTGTTGAGAATGTTATTTATAGGTAAATACTGTTTCAGCAATTCAAAAAAAGTTTCTTCTGTGGGCTCCTATATAATTTGTTATATTATAGGTTTGTTTAGGTAATATAGGTTATATAGCATATTCTTTTCGAGTAAGTAATGAGCCAGTCTTATATTTTTTTTTGGTACAAAGGAGACCGCAGTCTAAGAATAGAAGTAGGGGTTACAGATGTTGAGATTCGAACCCCAGACCTGCAGGATGCCACCTCTTAAAGATGGCTGCATGAACCAGTCTTATCTTGCTGTCCGAGAAAGGTTGGATTTGATATCCCTTTCATGTTTTATCAAAAGAGTGATGAACCTGGCATGCAGTGTCATGACTCATGAGCATGGACTGATTGCAGTGTGCTGACTGCTGTGCATTATTCGAAACTTTTTTTTGCAAAGCTTTCCTTTTTCTTGATGTCCATGTTCTTCCATTTTATGCAGGATCAATTCCCTGACCAATGGGACGTAGGAACCAAACTTTTTTGCTCTTCCTAGGATGTGCATAAATTCATCTTTGAAGATCCTATTCGCGCATATCTAAAGCCACCTTGGAGTTAGGCTGAGGATTTTTGATATTGTATTCGTCACCAACATCCATTATCGCAGCATCAAGTCTAGTTGCACAGGTAAAATTCCTTTTCCATGGCTGCTTTTTGAATTGTGATGATACAGGGGGGTAGGGCATCTGGAAAGATACTTATAGAAACTTTCCAAAACCAAAAACCAAACCCTGATATTTGTCTCTCTAGTTTTTGCAAACGAAAGAATCTAAGTTAAGAAAAGGGTTAAAAATGAAGCCAAATCCACTGCCTCCATTCTCCTACCCAAATCCCTGGCCCGATTCTCAAATTTTCCACCCTTTTGTGATTGTGTTGTGTTGTCTGGTTTTTACTCATTGTAAAAGGACAAAGGCAAAACAAAATTGAACAACAACAACAACAATTATAAAGCAAAGGAAAATCCTTGTAAACCTGAACCAGAGTTCAACCTTTGTGGGAGCATACAAGGAGTAAATGAAGGAGTTCAATCTTTGTAATAGCATTTCAGAGTAAAATTTTAAATGCATCAGGTCGATGGAAGAGGTTCAATTTTGGTGAGTAAAATCTTGAATGAATCATATCGTACGAGAGAGTACACTTTTATTGCCCAAGGAGTGGATTAGATGATTAGATTTAGGTAAATCCTAAGGGAAACTCTTGATTAAATAATCAGTTCGTCCTCAATTCTTCATAATCTGCCATCAGAACTGAAATCTTCTATCTTCGTCACTCCGTTGAAAACTTTTTTCCTACAGACTCAATGAAAAATGAAAATGATGGAAACATGGCTAGCGAATCAATGAGATTGAGCTCCCTAACGAAGAACTGCTTCAACCAAAAGCAACCTACGAATCAATTATCGAGCTTGTTCGGATTGAATCCCATTCACCATATCAAAAAGTTAGCTGGAGCTTGTCTTATTCAATTAGATACAAACAATTCACCAAAATTATATTATCCTATACATTACATTACATGGATAAACCATCTAACAATAATTCATTGCAATTTGAGTATGTTGTCGGATAGGGGGGAAAATTGTTGTTAGATGAAAGCCATGTTCAGCTGTCAGTTCAAGCCATGACCACCATGTGCCATATCCCATTTCTTTTCTAAGTAAAGCTATCTCTTCTGAATATCCATTGCCAAGTGCGCTCAACTTTTGGGAGGTAAAGCATGTTTTCCATTTATAGTAGCCAACTCTTACTAAGTACTTTTTCTAAATGTTAAAAAAATCAGATCGGATCAATCGGTCGAATTTGTTGAATCGAAAATCGATAGTTTGTTCGATCTGGTAAATATCATAAAATCGGAGATCGTTCAAATTTGTGAAAAATCAGTCGAATTGGTAAAAAAAGGGTAAAAATATAGAAAAATTTGGTTTTACTTTTTTTAAAAAAAAATTATTATATGTGATGAGATTTAAACCTTTAACCTCTTGAAGCTCTATTAAAAATCATATCATTTAACCAAATTCATATATTTATTAAGTATTTACTATATTTAATATTAAAATTATTTATTTAATATTTAAATTCTTTCGATTCGATTTTTTAAACATTATTTTTTCTATTCAAAATCCAATACTTTCCGGCCTACTATTATTATTATTTTTTGTTGACATATTTGGCCAATTGACTAGCAACTTTGAAAATGCAAAATGTCGGTATTGACGATGTCGCAACCTAAAAAATAATAACGACGAGTCTCATCGCAAGACTTTATTATTCGTTAGGCGTGACATTAAAAAAAACCGAGGAAAAGTCGACTTAATTCCTCTAGAAAAATGAAGGTTTTGAAAATGACCTTAAAAAAGACATGGAGTCGCCACCAATCTTTTTTAGCTAGGTGTGATCGGCCACCTATTAAAACCGGTTTTATAAAAATATTTTAAAAATTAATTAAAATATTTTTAAAACCAATTTCAAGTCTGCGTTAAAACCAGAGAAATCAAAGAAACGGGTTCGGGAGTCGGTTACGTGCGGGGAAGGATTAGCACCCCCACAACGCCCGTATAAATCGGTACCTTATTAACCGTGTGTTATCTCAAGTCTCGGTAAAAATTGGTTTTAAATTTAGTATTTCAAATTAATTCCCAATTTAAAGAAAAATAATTCCATTTTTTTATTGAAAATGATCCGGAATTTATAAATTCAAAATTTTCCTATATTCCCCAACAAACGTGGCAAAATATAGAAATTTTTATTAGTTTTGGAAAACTTTCCGAATCATTCTCTTTTTTGAAAGAAAGATATTCCTTTATTAATGATAATTGATGATATTCCCTCCAGCAAACCTGGTAGAGAACTCATGAATTATTTTAACTCGGGAATATCTTTATATTTTTTTTTATTGAAAACCATTATCTTTTTTTGGAAACATTTAAAAGAAATGAATATGTATATGCATGACATAAATAAAATGACATAGCAAAATCTAAATAATGTAATGCAACCTAAATGACATGACAAATATGAATGGTATGGCATATAATTTAAATGACATGGAATAAAATAATGCTATCATATAATATGCATGAAATTAATAATGTATGAACATAGAATATGCTAAATAAAAATAACTAAATAAAAGCATAGGATATCATGAAATATTCAAAACCATATAATAAAACATGTAACATAAAAAAAAAAATATAAATCAAAATAACAACAATATCATAGAAATTATTATGGCAAGAATCACATATTATATAAAATGCATGAATATAAAAATGCAATGCATGAAATGTATTTTTTTCCTTTTATTAAGGAAATCCGTATATCTAAAAAGATATCCGGCTACCTTAGGAAAATATGTCAAATTAAATATTCTAAAACCAAAATACTTTGTGATTGTTTGAAAATAATTTTGAGAAGCTTGAATAAAAACTGGGCTAAAATTTTTTAAATGGCTCTAATTTCCTAAGTTTAAAAATCCGGACTTGACTACCGTTAACCCGAGACTTGAAAAACCATTTTTAGAGTTTAAAAAGTCTTAGAAACTACCCTAAGTCAATAGCTAACCCTTCTAATCAGCCCACTCTAAGTAAATTAACCAAAACAGAAAAATGGTTTCTCTTTAAATTCAATTCTGACTCCACTGTCCAGTTTTAATCCACGATTTTTTACCCTATTTTTAAAAATTCCAAAAATTCTGAAAAAAATACTGGAGACTCAGGACATGTAAAAATACACGAGAAAAAATCGGCTTAATTTTTGAATCAAAGATGAATTCCCAGAAAAATCAGAGATGTACGAGTTTTTGGAGGAAAAAAAACTGCTTTGTTTTTCTTTAAACTCAATTCTGACTCCACTGTCTAGTTTTAATCCACGATTTTTTACCCTATTTTTAAAAATTCCAAAAATTCTGAAAAAATTAATGGAGACTCAGGACATGTAAAACTACACGATAAAAAATCGGCTTAATTTTTGAATCAAAGATGAATTCCCAGAAAAATCAGAGATGTACGAGTTTTTGGAGGAAAAAAAACTGTTTTGCCAGCACATTTTTGCTTTTGATAAAATCATTTAAAAACCAAAGTAAAAATATTTGAAACTCATAAAATGACTTGAAAGCAGTAGCTAGGACTCTTTGAAAGTTAGATAAAAATTGGCTAAATAAAAAAATCACAAAGGTAGAATAATCAATTTGACAAACTTAATTTTCCACAAGTGTGCTCAAGAGAGCATGACCTTGAACCATTAATTAGCTCAAGTCATTATTCAAGTGGCATGAACATGAAATGCATGAAACAATGCAGCAAACATAATGCATGAAATGCATGGATCTAAACCTAAATGTAAGGAAAATGCATGACATAAATAATATGGTCTAGACCTAACATGAACTTGCATGGCATTTAATGTAACCTAGACCTAAGACATGCATGGCATTTTCACAAACACAAGGCATGCTTAATTCAAAAATCCAACCAAATATCATGCAAATGCAAAAACCTAACAACTAGCATGACAAAAATACAACACACAATGCAAAACACATGGAGTAGCCAAATGGCCTCAAGCTCCAACAAGCATGGCATTTTCACAAACACTTGGTATGCTAGCATGAAAAACTAAGTCATAACACAAAAATCACACAAGCATTTTCACAAACACCTAATATACCAAATCTAAAACATGCTCACTAAGATATAAAACAAGAATCATGCAAAGAATCACACAAGCATTTTCACAAACACTTAATATGCTAACTCTAAAACATGCTCAAATTTAAACAACATGAAAACAGAAAATTAAAAATGCAAAAACATGATATCTAAGACATAAATGGCAACAAACAAAGCAACCAAATTATAACTTAAGAACATGAAATAACATAACACTTAAAACATCAAAAACAAAGAAAATAGCATAAACAATATGGTAAAATGAATTGAAACAACAACTTAAAATAAATAATGTAGGCCATTTGGCCATGGTGAGTTTATTGTAAAAACAAAATGTAAAAAAAAAATATACTTAAGAAAGGAAATGAAGGAAGAACAAGAAACATTATTTTAAAATGAAAACTCACCAAGTAGAGATTAAAATAGCAAAAAACAAGAATAGAAAATGAAAGTGCAAGAGTTGGTGCTCAAGAGCAACCTCAAGAAGCTAATATTTCAAGCTTTTCTCTTCAAACTTTCCTTTTTTTCTAAACTTTTCTTTTTTTGCTCTCAACCAAGAAGATAAAAACTAAGAAAAACTAAGAGAAATCAGCCAAAATGGAAAAGAAGAAACCAAAATCTGCCTCCCCCCTTAGGGCTGGCAGAAAATGATGCTTATATGGACTCCAAGATGTTGTCATTTTTGTGTAACCTAATTTCCATCAAATGGCCAATAATTCAAGATGAAAAGTCATGAAATTACCACCCTTAGATTAGCATCTCAGCCCTCTCAAATTACAGCTGTCCAAGAAAAATGTTGACATCTTTTTTCCAGCCCAACTCTGATTTTTTGAAGGGCCCAAAAAGCCCTTTTCGGTTGCTTGGGTGAAATGACCATTTTGCCCTCCCGGATGCAAAATAAATATCAAACGGGCTCCAAATTCAATTTTTCGTTTTTTAATACTTCCAAAATAATAAAATATTGAGTTCTGGAAGTTTTCAAAATTATCCGAGTCCGTTTGCTATTTATTTGGATTTTTTCTTCCCAAAATGTCATTTTATGCCCCTACTTTTTACAATTTTTTAAACGAGTTCCAAATCAAGATTTTTCTTCACCAATCTCTTCAAAATAATTAAAAAGTGTGATCTGGAAGTTTTCGTAATTTTTGGAGCTCATTTGGTATTTTTTCGGGATTTATCGGCTTGAATTACTGCATAGGAAGCTCGAGATTTAGCCATTTTGCAAATGAACTCGGAATCAAGATTTTCTTTCGCCAATCTCTTCCAAATAATTTAAAAATGAGATTTACCAAATTTCAGAATTTTTGGAGTCCATTTGCTATTTTTCCGGGATTTATCTTTTTGAATTACTGCATAAGAAGCCCGGGATTTGGCCATTTTGCAAACGAACTCGGAATCAAGATTTTCTTTTACCAATCTCTTTCAAATGATTTAAGAATGAGATTGACAAATTTTCCATAATTTTCGGTGTCCATTTGCTATTTTTCCCAAAATTTTCCAATTTTGCCTTTTAACCTCCGAAACCCGGTTTTGCTCAAAACAAGTCCGATTTTCAGATTTTCTTCAATTTGAGCCTTGGTCCATCCTTTTTAATCATTCCTCATCCATTGGGGGCTTTGGTCTTACCAAGTCGGGCCATTTCTGTGATTCTTCCCGATTTCACCGAAATCCACTAAAAACCCTAATTCTCGGTTTTCTCCCGGATTGACTTTTCTTTCGGTTTTTCTTGCAAGTGACTTCACCATTACCCGTAGTCAGTGCTTATCTTTCATTTGGAACCTTCAATTTCGACCAGTTTGATCGTTTAAGCACTTTTCCCCAAATTTCTCGGATTAGGGTTTCTTTTCTACTGAATCTCCAAATCCCAACTTCCGAACTCCATATCTTTCAATGTAGACCTCGGATTATCAAAATTCTTTCTCCATTTTTCAATTGAACTTAAAATCTTGATTTTGAAAGTGGGTTGACTTTTTCAGTAGTTGACTTTCTGGGGTTGACTTTTTTTCAAGTTTGACTTTTTATGCTCGCCCTCTTAAACTAAGTCTCGGAGTACCACCTGCAGGATGAAAACAGTCTTTTTATACTCGGAAACATCAATATGGGAAGAAAACATACCTGTTTAGTGGCCCGGACAAAATTAGGTGTCTACAGCTGCCCCTCTTTGGCTATTGCTGAGAATCAGGAATCAGGCAAAGATAAACCAACACTAATTTTGTACGGTCAGTGAAATCACATGGAAAAGAAAGGGGCTTTCTTTTTCATTTCTTCATTCATTTTTGCATTTTCCATTTTTTATTTTCTATTTTTTTCATTTTTTCTCATTTTTTCTCATTTTTTCTCATTTTTTCTCTTTTTTTTATTTTTATTTTTTTTGTTTTTTTTTTGTTTTGTTTTTTTTTGAAAACAGTAAATTGAAGATTTGTCCTTAAATTGAATTCCCTGACTAATCAAGGCTCGATTCGTCTTAAGGAAACGAATTTGATTTGCAAGAAAGGAAACGACCTCGACGATGTTCTCGGGGCCTTAACCTTTCTTGTTCTCAGCTGTGTTTAAAATTCTGGATATCTCCTCCAGAAGCTTCGGCTATCACCACCAACGTCTTGCTCATTTTTTTAAAATGTAAAAATTCTGGGTATCACCTCCAGAAACTTCAGCTATCACCACCGAAGACTTTTTACCTTTTCAAAGGATTTTAAAACTCTGGATATCTCCACCAGAGGCTTCAGCTATCACCACCGAAGTCTTGCTCATTTTTAAAACTGTAAAATTCTGGGTATCATCTCCAGAAGCTTCAGCTATCACCACCGAAGACTCTCTACCTTTTCAAAGGACTTTAAAAAAAACTCTGGATATCTCCACCAGAGGCTTCAGCTATCACCACCGAAGACTTGTTCATAAATAAAAAAAGTACTTCGACGATGATTTCGGGGCTCGACTCGCCTTAAGGAAACGAAATCGATTATACCTGAAAGCTTTAAGAGATGATGCAAATGCTTCATGATGCAAATGCAAATGTCTTTTGTTGATGCAAACGCTTCTTGATGTAGATGCAAATGACTTAGATTGGTGCAAATGTCTTTGATGCAAATGTAAATGACTTGATTTGATGCAAACTTTCTTGATGCAGATTCAACTAACTTAGATTGATGCAAATGCTTCTTGATGTAGATGCACATGTTGAATAAAATTTTGGATAACTCCTCCAAAAGAAGATTTCTCATTTTTCAAAATTCTAAAACCCTGGATATCTCCACCAGAGGCTTCATCTATCACCACCGAAGTCTTGCTCACTTTTAAAACTGTAAAATTCTGGATATCCCCACCAGAAGCTTTGGCTATCACCACCAAAAACTTGCTCAATATAAAATTCTAGATAACTCATCTAGAAGAAGATTTCTCATGTGTCAAAATTATAAAACCCTGGATATCTCCACCAGAGGCTTCAGCTATCACCACCGAAGACTTATTCACTTTTAAAAACTGTAAAATTCTGGATATCCCCACCAGAAGCTTTGGCTATCACCACCAAAGACTTGCTCATTGTAAAATTCTGGGTAACTCCTTCAGAATAAAATTTCTCATTTTTCAAAATTATAAAACCCTGGATATCTCCACCAGAGGCTTCAGCTATCACCACCGAAGACTTGTTCACTTTTAAAACTGTAAAATTCTGGATATCCCCACCAGAAGGTTTGGCTATCACCACCAAAGACTTGCTCATTGTAAAATTCTGGGTAACTCCTTCAGAATAAAATTTCTCATTTTTCAAAATTATAAAACCCTGGATATCTCCACCAGAGGCTTCAGCTATCACCACTGAAGACTTGTTCACTTTTAAAACTGCAAAATTCTGGATATCACCACCAGAAGCTTTGGCTATCACCACCAAAGACTTGCTCATTGTAAAATTCTGGGTAACTCCTTCAGAATAAAATTTTTCATGTTTTCAAAATTATAAAACCCTGGATATCTCCACCAGAGGCTTCAGCTATCACCACCGAAGACTTGTTCACTTTTAAAATTGTAAAATTCTGGATATCACCACCAGAAGCTTTGAGAAATGATGCAGATGCATATGTCTTTTAACAAGGTGCTCATGCTTCATGGTGCAAATGTAAAATATTTCTTAGTGCAAATGCAAATGGCCTGGATTGATGCCCATGTTTCATGATGCAGATGCCCCTACTAATTGTGTTCATGTAACTGGTTTATGAATGGTGTAACTACAATTACCACACAATAATGAAAATGCAATGATTCTAGAAATGATGCAATTGCTTGAGATGACACAAATGCGAATTCCATGAAGAATGTAAATGTAAAGGTAAAATGCAGATGCTTATGGAATAATGCCAATGCAAATACCCATGAATGATGCAAATGCTTGCCGACACTGTGCAGATGCAAAAGCTCGATAAAGAGATGTGTGCTCATGAGTGATGCAAATGCCCCCGGTTGTTCTTCTAGACTTTGGCTTAGCCTTTCAAATTCATTTTTCCTCTTCAAATCAGAGTATATCTTCAATTCATTTTGGCTATTCTCTTTGCCCCAACAGTTTTCAAACTTTCATCAACAGAGATCTGAACTGGGTTCGATATCTTCTTCTCATATCTGGAAGTCAAGACCTATTCTGGCAGTTCTATACCTTTGGGTTAGAAAAACCCTTGTCTCATGTCAACATCAAAAATGGGTATTTCAAAAATATTTTTATTTTCTCTTTTTGAAAAACAATTTTGCTTATCTAAGGAAAACTTCTAAGCCAAAAATTTTAACTCCACAGTGTATGATGTACAAATCTTTTGATGACTGATGATCACTGTTAGAAATTTCTCTAAGTATCAATATGGTTTTTTCAACTGGGATTGGCAAGGCTTGGTATAACAAGATTCTGTCTTTTCCAGGAAAACTTCATGAAAAAAATGTATATCCCTTCTAGGCTCACAAATGGAACAGTTTTTATAAATCATGAATTCATTGAGAACCAAACAAATTCAACATTCTTGTAGTTTCCAATATCAAAGTATTTTGACAAGCGTCAAGATTGGCCGGGATGTTTAAACCGGAAAGTTTAATCTTGGAGAAAAAAAGTTTCAGTTTTTGAAGACAATCCTTTGAATGAGAGTTGGCAATTTGGGGGTTCAAGAATTCCTAGATGTTCCTCGATGACCACTCCTTTAATAAGATCTTTTCTTTTGGGGTATCGACACTATCATAGATGGCATCGAAAATTTCCAAATTTACTCTAGACCGCCCATTTTTGGGTTTTCGCCCTAGAGTCCCCTTCTTTCCATATATATATATTTTTTTACCATACACTTGAGAATTCTAAATTCTTCCTTAGTGAAATGATAATTCGATGAAATGGGATAAAATCTGAGGAAAAACCTTTCAAATTAAATATTCATGCTTGATCAAAATGGACTTCTAAAGCACGTAATGTAGGCCATGGCTCAGGGTTCAGAAAGAAAGGATAAATAGGCCCAAAATATGTGTTTGAGGGTAATCAGATCAAGGATCATTTCTTGAGGAGGATTCTCTTTGAAGCATTTGTCCCTTCTTGGATATTTCTTTCCTTTTGACTTTTGTGTCTTTCTTTCCTCGCTCTTGGCTTTCAATTTGCCATGTTTTTCACACATTTTGTTTTCTTTTTTATTGTGTTTTCTTTTTGTTTCTCTTGGCTTTCATTTCGCCATCTTTTCCTCTTCTTTTTTCTTTGACAGAGTGCGCCCGTATTTATTCGGGGATCCATTTGCTTTTTTTCTATCCTTGAGCTGTCACTCATTTCTCAATGATCTTTCCTCGCATTTGCCCCCCAGTATAGAGGGTAATCCTTGATCAGGGTTCAAAGAAGAAAGAATTCTTTTGGCTCAAAAGGGGTGACTATGGAAATTTCTTTTTGTGCGAAAGGGATATGAAAGATGGCCATTTCTCATGTCAAGCACAAATATTCACATTGAAAAGCAATCCCCATGGGAAATAGATATTCAGAATTTCATTTTGCACTTTGGAATCATCTGAACTCTCATATGCATGATATCACGATTTTTCTTTTTCTTTTTTTTTTTGTTTTTGTTTTTTTCGTCGCATGCCCCCAATGATTCATGCATTAGCCCATCCTTCTTCACTATGTATCCATCATTTCCATATATGATGCCCCAATTTGATTAACCATGCGAATTTGTATCAACGAGGAACATGGCAAGTCTAGGTCTGCTTTGAAAAGGCTGAGTTTCCAATCTGAGTTCTTTGAAGAGACAAGGAAAACATGACCCAAAAACAGGTTTTCTCTGGGACAAGGGATAATCTAGTTTAATCATTGTGCCCCAAGGTGTCAATCATGAAGTGATGTCTGGGCAATTAATGTTTTGTGGTCATTGGGAAAGGTCATGAATGGTTTTAGCACAATCCTGACACACACCAAATTATCAAAGTCTGGATTCTTGAAAGAATGTCTCATTTGTTTGATTTTCAAGGAATTTGAAAATTTTCAAAAATTTCGTTCCTTTGTTCATAGCCTAGACTAAGATCTATGTCTTTGCTTATTCTGTGATGACAATGGTTTTATGAAGTCAAATCATTCATATTTCTTGAAGCATTAGGTCTTTCAAGTGGTCACGGTTCAAAAGATTTAGGCTTAGGAAAGCCTAAAAGAGAGGGCTGAAGGTATTGGGTCATTTCTAACAATGATCATCAATCTTCTTGAGACTATCCATCACTAAAAATTCCTTAATGCTTGTTTTTGCAAATTCAAGTTATTGTTGAAACACAACAAACACAAAGCATTTAAAATACAAAATTCATTTAATTAACATGAGACAAGTGCTTTCCTCATCACAGTGTATAGAACTACATGTGTCAAAAACCTAATGTGATCATGCACAATGTTTCTTATGACACTTGACTTCCCCATCTTCAAAACTTATCGAACCAGCCTTGATGAGATCTCTGACCTTGTACTTCAAAGCGGGACAGTTCTCTGTTGAGTGACCTTGATTGCCAGAATGGTACCCACAACACTCATTAGCATCATACCAGCTCGGATAAGGGGGCTTCAGAGGCGCTATTTACATGGGTGTCACAAGGTGATTCTGGATGAGTTGAGGTAGTATCTCACTATATGTCATAGGAATCGGGTCAACCGGATTTCTTTTTCGCTTGTTATGCCCCTTTCGATTATCCCCAAGGGTGTTCGATTGATAGACAGATGTAAATTCTGGTGTAGTTGCAGTCATTGGTTGGTAGGGATAAAAACCTTGAGAGACATTGTTCAGGGTAGAGTTAAATGGCTGATACGAGGAGAATTGGAGAGATGGGGCAAAGTCTTCCACGACTTGGGTATCTTCCTTTTTATTTTCAGATGCCCTGTTCTTGGTATTGGATGTTCTTTCTCCTTCAATTTTCCCATCCTTGATAGCATTCTCAATCATCTCCCCTGAAATTACCATGTCCGAAAAATTCTTCATGGTGTTGCCGACAAGTCTATCGTAGTATGGGGCCTGTAGTGTATTCACAAAAAGGACAGTGGTTTCCTTCTGAGTTAAAGGCGGTTGTACTTGGACGACCAGGCTCATCCACCGTTGCGCATATTCTTTGAAGCTCTCAGTAGCTCTTTTCTTCATATTTTGCAATGTGAGACGGTCAGGCGCCATGTCGGTCATATGCTTGTACTGGTTTAGAAAAGCCCTAGCCAAATCATTCCAAGAGCGTATCTGGTCCTTGCTCAACTGACTATACCACCTAATTGCGGACCCGCTGAGGCTATCCTGAAAACAGTGAATCAAAAGCTTATCATTACCTATATGACTAGTCATCTTCCGGCAGAACATAGTGATGTGGGCTGATGGATCGGTCGTCCCGTCATATTTCACAAAGTCAGGGATCTTGAACTTAGGAGGAATGACTACATCGAGGACCAAGCATCGTTCTTTAGCCTCCACACTCCCGAATACATCTGTTCTTTCTATTGCCCGGAGCCTTTCATCTAACAACTGATATTTCCCTTGGGAATCTGCCAACTCAACCTCATTTACTGCAACCCTTTTCAACTTTGCCTGTTCCGCTAGATCATCTGAGTTTAGGACATTGACGAGGTTAACAGTGTTCTGGGCATCACTTATTATGACCTCATCCTGGCCCTTTTGTGCCTCTAACCCTTCTCTGGCGATAACGTTTTCGGTGTATCCTTTTCCTTTGATTACGGCAGACATCAGCTCCATCAATTTAGTCATCTGACCTTTAGATTCTGCTTGAGACTTTGCTAGCTGTTCTCGTTCCCTTTCCATTTTTTCCAGTCGGGCAACATGTTCATCCTCCATAGCACCAGCCTGTATTAAAAGTGTACTCAGTACTTCTTCTGATTTGAAATGGAAATTCTTTCAAAGACTCCTAAAGCCAAGCCAACTTCTATTCTATTTTTCCCAAAATGCATGTCATGATGAATGAGCCATGAATGCAATTTGATGCATGTGAAGCCTAAACAATATGATGTATGGACATGTATAATGGAAACATGCTGACCATATATGTAATAAATGCAATCACAATGCCAACATGTTGCAAACAAAGAATAAACAAATCAACACATGGATATATGCAATGACTGATCATGTGCATTTCAGCATATTTCCCAATGAATGTTCATATGTTCTATGAATGCAACATGGTGTCAATTATGATACATGCAAACAATGAATGATTGATACAGAGTATATACAAAGAAAATCATACTAACCATGTGTGTCATGAATGTGACCTAATGCTAATCATGATGTATGTAATAAGAAAATTAATGCATAGATATATGCAGAAAAATCATGCTGATTACGAATGCATGAATGCAACCTGACAAATAATTGATGGGATGCAAAATGCAAAGGGGGAGATATCACGGAGGAAATAAGAATCGGAGGAACTTAATCATCAACCTCTCATTAATTTGAAACATAATCAATTCATTCCCACATCAACATTCACAATGGTATAAACCATGTTTTACAAAATTTGAACAGTGGTTAAGACTGTCCTTACAAGCACTTTATTCTTCCTAACATCCTAAAGCTATAAGAGCCGGCTACTGAAAAAGTGAAATCCTATTACATCATATAAGACCGAAGTCTTTCCACCTCAATGATGTAAATCTCCCAATCCTAATGACGCTTTCCCAGTCCTCTATCAATCAGTGTCGTGGGATCCAACCACTTGGCATTTATAAGAGTTTGCACTTTCTTTTTGAATGCCATACAGTCTTCAATGTTATGGCCAACAATTCCACAATGATAATCACATTTTGCATTTGGATTATACCACCTTGGATATGGTGGTAACAGGGGTTTCAATGGGACACAGGCAACCATGTGATTTTGGATCAGTATAGGGAGGAGCTCTTGGTAGCTGATTGGAATGGGATCAAAAGGCATTTGGGTCTTATCCTGGGGTCGTTTCTTAGTTACACATGGCCTAGGAGTTGGGGCACTTGGTGGTGGCACTAAGGTCCGAACCGGAGTGTTTACATGGAGATATGGCGGAACAGCATGGTGTGGGTATGGATTCGGATACGGGGCCTTTGGAGGTTGTACATAGCTCGAGGTTCCTATCCCAGATGCTGGATAAGGTGGTTGATGAGGGAAATAGTATGAACTGGTAGTTGTTGGTGATGGAGTGGGATTCAGGAATCCCGTAGTGGTCATCCCAATGGACGATTGGACCATGGTAGGGTGGGGATACTGGCTTGGACCTCGAACAGTTTGCAGGTATGGTACAGGATCCAAGGTTTCTATCTTTGGTATCAGGCTCTCAGGTTTAATCATTTTCATGATTTTGTCCATAATTTCATCAGGATTGCAACCTTTGTGGCATTGACAAGCGCAGGATCCAGCAAGGATTATGTGTTCTGGGCCTAATGGTTTTGGTTGATCCGAAGATGATGCGAAGCCCTGAGAAAGTTCACCTTTACTGTTACCCATATCCTCAACCATTTTCAGCAATTTGGCAAGTTGTTCCTTCACCTCGCGGATTTCATGTCCATATTCCTCTTGATTGCGTTCCAAAGCAACAAATCGTTCCTCCGATTCATTCCTCATATCTCGAACCCCTTTCATGCAAATGAAAATGTCATGAGATTAAGAATACAATTATGAATGTACATGCTCTATTCCTATATGCATGAATATACTGATAATTAATGCATGAACATATACAGAGAATATGTATGATGACTATGTATGCTATGGATACAATCTAATGCCAGGTATATACAGATAATGACTATGCATGTATTCTACAATGAATGAACATGCATGCTATGATGTCAAAATGATACATGCTAAGACTAAATGAATTACCACAAAGGTATACACAAAGAAATCAATGATTACACGAAATTGGTGGGACCTAAATCTTGATTATTCAACAATCTCATTATGCAAGATTTGCCTCTAAATTTATGATGATTTTTTTTTTAACATGTTTTTTTTTCTATGTTTTTTTTTTTTTCTGAGAAACCAATCACATTATTTTCAAAAGACTTTCAGGGTGGATCCTACTATGGTACAATATGCAAATGTTCATGTGACACTACCGGTTTTATGAAATCATCAAATGAAATTACCAACTGTTTACTGCAAAGAATGAGATCAATAACACAACCAAAAATGTACATGCTCTATTCACACATGCATGAAATGTGCAACATGCAAAAATGCTTGAAAAATGATTTTTTTTTTTATTTAAAAAAAACAGCTAATGAACATCTGCCCCAGCAATATCTGCTTATTTAGGCATCACGATGCCTTCGAGGCGGAGTATCACATTTATTATAGGCGATGTATGTACATCGTTGCCCGATCTACCACACTTATTCGGAGTGTAAAATAGGTAACAAAAGGTTTAGAAATGTCCCTCCATGTGTTCCTATTTTCGGTAAATCTAACGGAAATCCGGCATGGCTTCGCCTAGGTTCACTATATGAGGGTGAATCAGTTCTAAGGCCCCGAATTGTTCCTCACTGTCGCCGGTGAAGGCTAGTAAGGCACCACGATAAAAGCGGGTTCAATTCGTTAGAGTATATTTTCCTATGCCCGTACGGAGGATTATCACGAAGGCATTAGGTACTTTATACTCCGGAAGTGTTTCACTAGCCCATACGGAGGATCAATCACGAAGGCGTAGTTACTTTACTTCCACTTAAAAGGACGGAACCCGGGTAGAGGATTCATGTTATGCAAATGCACGTGTAATGTGTGTGGAGGAATATCAAACCTTTCACTACCTATTCTACAAACCTTATTCTAAATGCCCTAGCAATTAAAACATTCAAGAATAGTGTAACGCATTAACCAACAAGCAATTATAATATACAACCTTAAATAACTAGAGAACAAAAATAAAATGCACGCACATGAGAATGAACATTTTTAAAAACATTTTATTATTTTCAAAATTCTCTTTATTAGAAAAATGTGGGAATTAAAATAAAATACCAATTAAACCAACCAAAACTGAGACTTTGATAACACACGACTATTTCTAGGCCTGACTCTCTAATAGTCCCCAGCGGAGTCGCCAAGCTGTCGCAACCTAAAAAATAATAACGACGAGTCTCATCGCAAGACTTTATTATTCGTTAGGCGTGACATTAAAAAAAACCGAGGAAAAGTCGACTTAATTCCTCTAGAAAAATGAAGGTTTTGAAAATGACCTTAAAAAAGACATGGAGTCGCCACCAATCTTTTTTAGCTAGGTGTGATCGGCCACCTATTAAAACCGGTTTTATAAAAATATTTTAAAAATTAATTAAAATATTTTTAAAACCAATTTCAAGTCTGCGTTAAAACCAGAGAAATCAAAGAAACGGGTTCGGGAGTCGGTTACGTGAGGGGAAGGATTAGCACCCCCACAACGCCCGTATAAATCGGTACCTTATTAACCGTGTGTTATCTCAAGTCTCGGTAAAAATTGGTTTTAAATTTAGTATTTCAAATTAATTCCCAATTTAAAGAAAAATAATTCCATTTTTTTATTGAAAATGATCCGGAATTTATAAATTCAAAATTTTCCTATATTCCCCAACAAACGTGGCAAAATATAGAAATTTTTATTAGTTTTGGAAAACTTTCCGAATCATTCTCTTTTTTGAAAGAAAGATATTCCTTTATTAATGATAATTGATGATATTCCCTCCAGCAAACCCGGTAGAGAACTCATGAATTATTTTAACTCGGGAATATCTTTATATTTTTTTTTATTGAAAACCATTATCTTTTTTTGGAAACATTTAAAAGAAATGAATATGTATATGCATGACATAAATAAAATGACATAGCAAAATCTAAATAATGTAATGCAACCTAAATGACATGACAAATATGAATGGTATGGCATATAATTTAAATGACATGGAATAAAATAATGCTATCATATAATATGCATGAAATTAATAATGCATGAACATAGAATATGCTAAATAAAAATAACTAAATAAAAGCATAGGATATCATGAAATATTCAAAACCATATAATAAAACATGTAACATAAAAAAAAAAATATAAATCAAAATAACAACAATATCATAGAAATTATTATGGCAAGAATCACATATTATATAAAATGCATGAATATAAAAATGCAATGCATGAAATGTATTTTTTCCTTTTATTAAGGAAATCCGTATATCTAAAAAGATATCCGGCTACCTTAGGAAAATATGTCAAATTAAATATTCTAAAACCAAAATACTTTGTGATTGTTTGAAAATAATTTTGAGAAGCTTGAATAAAAACTGGGCTAAAATTTTTTAAATGGCTCTAATTTCCTAAGTTTAAAAATCCGGACTTGACTACCGTTAACCCGAGACTTGAAAAACCATTTTTAAAGTTTAAAAAGTCTTAGAAACTACCCTAAGTCAGTAGCTAACCCTTCTAATCAGCCCACTCTAAGTAAATTAACCAAAACAGAAAAATGGTTTCTCTTTAAATTCAATTCTGACTCCACTGTCCAGTTTTAATCCACGATTTTTTACCCTATTTTTAAAAATTCCAAAAATTCTGAAAAAAAATACTGGAGACTCAGGACATGTAAAAATACACGAGAAAAAATCGGCTTAATTTTTGAATCAAAGATGAATTCCCAGAAAAATCAGAGATGTACGAGTTTTTGGAGGAAAAAAAACTGCTTTGTTTTTCTTTAAATTCAATTCTGACTCCACTGTCTAGTTTTAATCCACGATTTTTTACCCTATTTTTAAAAATTCCAAAAATTCTGAAAAAATTACTGGAGACTCAGGACATGTAAAACTACACGATAAAAAATCGGCTTAATTTTTGAATCAAAGATGAATTCCCAGAAAAATCAGAGATGTACGAGTTTTTGGAGGAAAAAAAACTGTTTTGCCAGCACATTTTTGCTTTTGATAAAATCATTTAAAAACCAAAGTAAAAATATTTGAAACTCATAAAATGACTTGAAAGCAGTAGCTAGGACTCTTTGAAAGTTAGATAAAAATTGGCTAAATAAAAAAATCACAAAGGTAGAATAATCAATTTGACAAACTTAATTTTCCACAAGTGTGCTCAAGAGAGCATGACCTTGAACCATTAATTAGCTCAAGTCATTATTCAAGTGGCATGAACATGAAATGCATGAAACAATGCAGCAAACATAATGCATGAAATGCATGGATCTAAACCTAAATGTAAGGAAAATGCATGACATAAATAATATGGTCTAGACCTAACATGAACTTGCATGGCATTTAATGTAACCTAGACCTAAGACATGCATGGCATTTTCACAAACACAAGGCATGCTTAATTCAAAAATCCAACCAAATATCATGCAAATGCAAAAACCTAACAACTAGCATGACAAAAATACAACACACAATGCAAAACACATGGAGTAGCCAAATGGCCTCAAGCTCCAACAAGCATGGCATTTTCACAAACACTTGGTATGCTAGCATGAAAAACTAAGTCATAACACAAAAATCACACAAGCATTTTCACAAACACCTAATATACCAAATCTAAAACATGCTCACTAAGATATAAAACAAGAATCATGCAAAGAATCACACAAGCATTTTCACAAACACTTAATATGCTAACTCTAAAACATGCTCAAATTTAAACAACATGAAAACAGAAAATTAAAAATGCAAAAACATGATATCTAAGACATAAATGGCAACAAACAAAGCAACCAAATTATAACTTAAGAACATGAAATAACATAACACTTAAAACATCAAAAACAAAGAAAATAGCATAAACAATATGGTAAAATGAATTGAAACAACAACTTAAAATAAATAATGTAGGCCATTTGGCCATGGTGAGTTTATTGTAAAAACAAAATGTAAAAAAAAAATATACTTAAGAAAGGAAATGAAGGAAGAACAAGAAACATTATTTTAAAATGAAAACTCACCAAGTAGAGATTAAAATAGCAAAAAACAAGAATAGAAAATGAAAGTGCAAGAGTTGGTGCTCAAGAGCAACCTCAAGAAGCTAATATTTCAAGCTTTTCTCTTCAAACTTTCCTTTTTTTCTAAACTTTTCTTTTTTTGCTCTCAACCAAGAAGATAAAAACTAAGAAAAACTAAGAGAAATCAGCCAAAATGGAAAAGAAGAAACCAAAATCTGCCTCCCCCCTTAGGGCTGGCAGAAAATGATGCTTATATGGACTCCAAGATGTTGTCATTTTTGTGTAACCTAATTTCCATCAAATGGCCAATAATTCAAGATGAAAAGTCATGAAATTACCACCCTTAGATTAGCATCTCAGCCCTCTCAAATTACAGCTGTCCAAGAAAAATGTTGACATCTTTTTTCCAGCCCAACTCTGATTTTTTGAAGGGCCCAAAAAGCCCTTTTCGGTTGCTTGGGTGAAATGACCATTTTGCCCTCCCGGATGCAAAATAAATATCAAACGGGCTCCAAATTCAATTTTTCGTTTTTTAATACTTCCAAAATAATAAAATATTGAGTTCTGGAAGTTTTCAAAATTATCCGAGTCCGTTTGCTATTTATTTGGATTTTTTCTTCCCAAAATGTCATTTTATGCCCCTACTTTTTACAATTTTTTAAACGAGTTCCAAATCAAGATTTTTCTTCACCAATCTCTTCAAAATAATTAAAAAGTGTGATCTGGAAGTTTTCGTAATTTTTGGAGCTCATTTGGTATTTTTTCGGGATTTATCGGCTTGAATTACTGCATAGGAAGCTCGAGATTTAGCCATTTTGCAAATGAACTCGGAATCAAGATTTTCTTTCGCCAATCTCTTCCAAATAATTTAAAAATGAGATTTACCAAATTTCAGAATTTTTGGAGTCCATTTGCTATTTTTCCGGGATTTATCTTTTTGAATTACTGCATAAGAAGCCCGGGATTTGGCCATTTTGCAAACGAACTCGGAATCAAGATTTTCTTTTACCAATCTCTTTCAAATGATTTAAGAATGAGATTGACAAATTTTCCATAATTTTCGGTGTCCATTTGCTATTTTTCCCAAAATTTTCCAATTTTGCCCTTTAACCTCCGAAACCCGGTTTTGCTCAAAACAAGTCCGATTTTCAGATTTTCTTCAATTTGAGCCTTGGTCCATCCTTTTTAATCATTCCTCATCCATTGGGGGCTTTGGTCTTACCAAGTCGGGCCATTTCTGTGATTCTTCCCGATTTCACCGAAATCCACTAAAAACCCTAATTCTCGGTTTTCTCCCGGATTGACTTTTCTTTCGGTTTTTCTTGCAAGTGACTTCACCATTACCCGTAGTCAGTGCTTATCTTTCATTTGGAACCTTCAATTTCGACCAGTTTGATCGTTTAAGCACTTTTCCCCAAATTTCTCGGATTAGGGTTTCTTTTCTACTGAATCTCCAAATCCCAACTTCCGAACTCCATATCTTTCAATGTAGACCTCGGATTATCAAAATTCTTTCTCCATTTTTCAATTGAACTTAAAATCTTGATTTTGAAAGTGGGTTGACTTTTTCAGTAGTTGACTTTCTGGGGTTGACTTTTTTTCAAGTTTGACTTTTTATGCTCGCCCTCTTAAACTAAGTCTCGGAGTACCACCTGCAGGATGAAAACAGTCTTTTTATACTCGGAAACATCAATATGGGAAGAAAACATACCTGTTTAGTGGTCTGGACAAAATTAGGTGTCTCCAGACGAAATGGCTAAAAGATAAGAATATCAGCTTAGATTAAAACTATGTAGTTATTTTGTTTGACAAAGATAGTTTCTTGTTCTTATCATTTTGTAATATATATAATTCTTGGTTATACAAAATTAAGGTTCCTTCTCGTCTATGAAACTATTTATTTTAGCATTATCTTCTTGCATTTCGCTTTCAATTTAATGGTCCACAAAATAAACTTCAATTTGTATTTGCCCAAAGTCTAACACCAACTTTTTGCATTTATTGTAAAGATTAAAATTGAATTATCTTCGTTCTTAGGTCAGTCAATGTTGTAAAATTCAAAACTAATACTTTTCTAATGAAAAGTATTAACAAGCGTCTAGTGGTTAAGAAAATATTAAAAAAAAAATTGTATTTAATATATATTTTAAATTTCATGAAATTTAAACCTTAAATGTAAAACTCTGTCGTAAGAAGTATATTAATTAATCTTACTCATTTATGATTACATTTGAAAATAAGAAGTAGGGCTGTAAATGAACCGAGCTTGAACGAACAAGCCTTTGTTCGTGTTCGTTTATTTATTTTTGAGCTTGTTCGTGTTCGGTTCGTGTTCGTTAAGGATTTTCAAATTGTGTTCAAGCTCTGGTCGTTTAAAATTGAGTGTGTTCGTGTTCGTTCATTTAATGTTCACGAACAAGTTCATTTAATGTTCATGAAAGTTCGTGAACATTAAATGAACATGTTCATGAACATATAATTGAACATGTTCGCGAACAATAAAAAAAAATGTTCATGAACAATAAATAAACAAACAAATATAAAACAAGTCAATTTTATATTATTATTAAATATAAAATAATAAAATACAAACATAATTAAATTAAATTTATTACTAAATTATTAAATTTAAGTTATTAAATAATATTAATTATATTATAAATAAAATATAAATAATAATAATATTAATATTAATTATATTATATTATATTATAAACGAACAATAAACGAACATAAACGAGCTTTAAACAAACTAATAAACGAGCTTGAAACGAACCATAAACAAGTTTGTTCGTGAACATAAACGAACCGAACACACATCTGTTCGAACTCGGTTCGTTTAATAAACGAACATTAAAATTGTGTTCATAATCGTTTATTTAGCTTAATAAACGAACATAAACGAACAGAAATCGAACGGTTCACGAATGGTTCGTCGAACGCTCTGTTCGTTTACAGCCCTAATAAGAAGTAAAATAAGTTGAAAACGTATCTTTAAAAAAAAAATTAAGGCGTGTTTGGATAGACAGTAAAAGAATGGACAGAGGTTGATACGAAAATTGAAAAATAAATACATTTTGAATGTGTTTAATAAAAAAAATGAAAATAAAGAAAATATCATTTTTCATATAAAAAACAAATAATTTTAAATTAAATTTGAATTGATAAAAGAGAAAAAAATAACATAGATGTGAGCAATCAATAAATATGCATATTTATATTTATATATATTTTAAAAAATTTATCTTAACTTATAAATGATATAATGATAAAATAATAATTTTTATTTTTTTCAATTCTATCAAATAATAGATAAAATATATATATATATTTTGTCTAACATCAAACATACTATAAAAAAGTATATATATATATATATTTTTTATTCACTCAACCAGGTAAAGCATTAGTCGTTAACTAATGCTAAATTATGGGGCACGTCGTTGATATCTTTTTTTACTTGATTTAATAATTATAATAATATTTTTTATTAGTATATAAATAATCACAGATAATTTTTTCTTACTCCAAATATTCGATAGTATTAAAAAACTAAAAAAAAGGTTATCTCATCTCCTTTTTTCTTTTTTGGGTCTGATCCGGCACCTGCCCTGCCAGCAAAGAATCCCAAGGACGTGACGTTACAAGATTTCGATCCACCTGTCAATCACCCAGTTGCTGTTCTCAAACAAACGCTGACGTCATCATTCTCCACCTAACTTAAGTATAACACGTCTCCAAGAAGACGTAACATAACTGAACAAAAAAATAGAAATTATGTAATGAGTATTTAGTTTTTTTTTTTTTTCAAAATTACGTGATGTTTGGATAAAATTTTTTAAACAAATGTAATATAAAATTTTTATAAATAAAAATGATATATATTTTATTTTATATTAAAATTTTTTTTTGATAATTTTTAAATTAAATTATTGTCACTTAAACATTAAATTCAGTCAATATATATATATATATATATATATATATATATATATATATATATATATATCTTCTTCACGAGGATTCTTTCTTGGCAGCGGCCTCCTCTTCGTCTCGCCTCTTTCGCTTCACGACAAATCCCAATTTCATTTTTAATTTTTGTTTCACATCCATCTTCATTAGATTAATTAAATTATTCGATATTATATATATATATCGGTAGTTTTCTGGAAATTGAGCTCTTGATTTTTGCGTTGAATATGGATTGTGAAATGGAGAAAAATTCTCACGATGGGGTTGTCGTTAACGGCGAAAACAACGGCGTGTTGGGGTCACATGCCAAGAGGAACAAGCTCATTATCGATACCGATCCCGGGATTGGTCAGTTTCTCTCTTTTTTATTTTTATTTTTTCCTTTCGCTGGTTGGAAATGAATTTAGAATGTTTAGTTGCACAGACAAGAAAAAATAATGAAATTGGAAATAATTTTTTTTTTATCGTTATCTTTGCAATTTTATTTTGAGAAAAACTCTAAAAATTGGTGAAAAAGTTTAAATTTTCGTCAAGAAAACATTGTATCTATATCTGTCGTTCTTTTGTTTACCTTGTGAAAAAAGAAATTAAAGTTTTTTTGCTTTGGATAGAAGCATGGATTCTTGAGCTAAGAGGAAAAAGAAAAAAGTTAAAGCCGTTTTATGGGTTCTTTGTAAATTGCTGAGGGTTGAAAATCTATAGCCTTTAGGTTCTTGTGGTTAATGGGTATTCAATTTAGAGGGATGTAGCGAGATCTGTATAGGAAAGTTTGGGTTTTTGATAGAGTTTTTTTCGAACGGAGAACATTCTTATTAAGCTATATAAGGAAGTGAAACTGAAATTTGGAAAAGAATGTGGAGGTCAGTTGGGGACCGAAAGTGAGGTTGATTAATTGGCACGACTAGTTATGAATTATGATGGTGTGGGTGTGTTTAGAACATTTGTTTTTGTAATGTATAGAGTGAGATTTCTCTACCCTAGGTTAAATCAAAACGATTCTTAAAAATGAAGATCCTCTGTGAGATATGAATGTGTTCTTACTTGATTAACAGATGATAGCATGGCAATCTTAATGGCATTCCAAAATCCGGAGGTGGAGATCTTAGGTTTGACGACTGTATTTGGTAACGTTACTACAGAAGATGCCACTCGTAATGCCTTACTTCTGGTACGTGCTTGTTTTTTGGTTCAAAATTTTTATTTGTGGTTTTGATATGTTTTGGAATATGTTCATGATCAGTTCCTCTTTTTGAGGTGCAAAAGGATAGTGTGAGATTGCAGGGTGTCCAGGTGTTCCTGTAGCAGAAGGCAGCCCTGAACCTCTTAAGGTAAATATTTAGGTATTTCCCTAGCACGTTCTGCATCCATTGCCCAAATCAGATTATAATTGCATGGAAAATACTTCATTTTGCATTCAAGAAAAGCAAAACCTTACCGTTCTTGGTAACTTGTTTCTGTTTCTAGTATTTGCAATCTGCTAGCCCTTCTCCAGTTTACAATCTTTCAATATGTGTCTGATGTTCTAAAAAAAAAAAAAAAATCTCTTCATATTGTTTTCTGGCATTTCTTTTTTTTTTTTATATATTTTTTTTGTGTGTGTGGAGCATGGAGCAATCATCTAGCTATTGTTAGTTGAGATGACATTGGTTTTGTTAAGGCATGTGCCTAGGCGCCAGACAACAAATGCACCTTAGACCCTTCCAGGTGAGGCGCATTTGATCAGGTGCACGCCAGGTGTGCCTAAGCATGCGTTTTTTTAAGGCTATAGACACAAAAAAGCCTGCCTAATTGAAGTTCTCTTTAACTTTTTTTTTTTTATTGACTGTACCTTTAAGAGTAAAAAATGGGACAATATCAAAATCTCTACTTCTGAATACTTGAGTATTCAACAACAAACATGAGACCATAAGGAAATTATGCATATTGGCCAATAAAAGAAAAAGAAAATTTTGTAGGTTATGTAGGATAAATTAAACTACTCTTTAGAGTTTATTATCATAACATTATATTGTAAGCTTGTTTTATATATGTACACAATCACACATACAAAACACACATATACACATATTGTACCTTACTTCACTTAGGTGAGTGCCTTGTGCCTTAGACAATATAAGGGTTCTAGTGCTTAGAGTGCTCTTTGCGCCCTTGACAACATGATGACTTTCGTAGATTACTCTGATATATTGTGCTTTTATATTCTTCTTTTTTGGGCTTTGTAACCTCCTGTATTTACTGTAGCCTAACCTTAGTTTCTCTGGAAAAGGGTGGGAGGCCACGTGTTGCTGACTTTGTTCATGGCTCTGATGGACTGGGGAATATATTTCTACCTCCTCCAAAAACAAAGAAATCTGATAAGAGTGCCTCTGAATTTTTAGTTGAAAACGTCTCTAAGTACCCGGGTGAAGTATCCGTACTTGCACTTGGACCACTGACAAACGTGGCATTGGTAAGTCTTTGCATTCTTTCTTATCATTTTCCTCCTTTGTTGTTATTAATTGTAGACTTCACAACTATGTGCCTAAGCATGGTTATATGTCCAGGCAATCAAAAGAGACTCTTCCTTTGCTAGCAAGGTGAAAAATATAGTTGTACTTGGTGGCTCATTCTTTGCATTAGGAAATGTGAATCCTGCTGCTGAAGCAAATGTAAGTACAAAAGCTCCTAAATTTACGTTTCTTATTATAAGGTACATAACATCATTCTTCTTTTTGAAAAATTTCCTTTGCAATAGTAATTATTTAGTTTGTAAGGAGAAACTAGAAGCTTTTAAAGTTGAGCTCCTGTTTCATTAAAAATATTCCTATTTGAACCGCTTTCTTGATTGGTCACCTCTCTTGGGTTATTAATTATTAGTGCTAGTAAACATGCCTTAAATGTTTTATTACATTTTGGGAGGAACTTCCTTTTAGTTGAAAACTTGGTTTAATATCTTTTGCTTGCTTAAAAAATCATTGTCTCATCATTGTTCATTAGAAGAGTGAGTTGCAATTGACTGGACATCGAAGAAAATTAGTTTTGACTTGAACAAAGCTTAATACTTGACCATCCATCAAGAAACCATTCAGAATTCATTTCTCTGACTACAGATTTATGGAGACCCTGAAGCAGCTGATGTCGTGTTTACTTCGGGAGCAAATATTGTTGTTGTTGGGATAAACATTACTACCCAAGTCCAAATGACAGGTAGGAACTTAATGGTCATTTCTCTTAGCAGACAAGCTTCTTTTGCATGTTTAGAGGTATTTTCTTGACAAAGATCATTATCTTTTATCCGTTAGACGATGACCTCCTCGAATTGAAGCAATCAAAGGGGAAGTATGCTCAACTGCTAAGTGACATGTGCAAATTCTACAGAGATTGGCATGTGAAGTCCGACGGTGTATATGGTAATTATTTGCAATTTTAAATTACTGTGAACTACATTTCAGTTTTCCTCTTCACCTTCTGAATTTGTTCCAAGTCTTACTTTAAGGGAATAACTCTGAAAATTCTGGTACCAGGGATATTCCTCCATGACCCTGTCAGTTTCGTGGCTCTAGTTCGGCCAGATCTCTTCGCATACAAGAAGGGGGTTGTGAGGGTTGAGACGCAGGGCATATGCGTGGGGCATACTTTGTTGGATCAAGGATTAAAAAAGTATTTAACGACAAGCATGCCTTATTATTGAATTCAAATAGATTTGCTGTTATTGTTGCTAATGTTCATACCATAATTTGGTGCAGATGGAATGGAAGCAACCCATGGACAGGTTATTCCCCAGTTTCTGTCGCCTGGACGGTCAATGTGGATGAAGTCCTTAATTATGTTAAAAAAACGTTGATGAAACCATAAAAGCTGGAAATACCACTTGACATTTTACAAGATTTCCTGAAGATCAGATTGCCTTTGATTTCTGATAAAAGGCCGCCCCTTATAATTTACTCTTTTTACCCATATTTGGGGGTTTAAAATGCTCATAATTGTTCTCATGTTGGTTGATCTCTTCTTTATCCAGAAACATTCACTTTGATGATCCTCAACTAATGAGAGACTGAAAATGATGCTTTGATCCTAAATATTTAATGTTAATGTCGGGTTCTTTCTACTAATTCTCGATGCATTGCATTGCAACACAATACATTTAAAATGCCTGTCTTAGTGCTGATAATTCCATTTCCTTCCCCTAAATCAATCTCAAATATGTTGAGGTAATTTCCTATAGGTAAGAAACCCAGCACTTTATTTTTGTGATAGGTTAAAAGGGTTTTTATAAAAATATATATATATATATATATATATATATATATATATATATATATATATATATATGAAAGCTCGTTCCATGCAAATACAGATAAGTTGGAACTTGGAACCTATATAAATAACGGAAAGTTAAATGTATGTCTTTTATTCAGCAGAGCAAGTAACTGATCCGAGCGATAACTAACACAACATCCTGTAAAAAGGTTCGGTGGGTGGTTTATGCAAGTTACATTTTGCCATTGGGTTCTCGGCAGCTGCAAGCTTTCCTTAACGGAGGAGGGAAATCCATTTAAAAAAATTAGGCCGCCATGGCTGTGAAAGCATGTGATGTGATCTCACATGACATCTTTATTTACTCTCCGGTATCAATTTTATTTTTCTCCGGTTACCAAGTTCTTTTAAATTCACAAGGAAGATAACAAATCTAGAAGTGTTCATGGCTCGAGCTGGGTTCGGATCGGGCCTAAGTATGGTATCAACATTGTTGATGTCTTTTTGTGTCGTGGTGGTGCTCTTGGAGTCTCTGGTGGTCTGAAGTCCTGAGAAGGAGGAAAATAGGTCAGAGGGCATCGGAGGTTGAGCTCCGAGACGCACTTTGATGGTTAAGTCATTGTTTAGAGGAGGAAGGAAAGGTATTTGAGAGAGAAAGAGAGAGTAGTCTTGAGAGAGAGAGAGAGAGAGCTTAACCGTGAATAGCTCTAAGGACGACTACATATAGAGGAGGTTGGTCGAGCTGGTGCTCGCCCGACGGGTTTCACGTGCTCGGCTCTGATAAGTCGTCCGATGTAAGCGGCCTCGGGGGGCCTTGTCGAGGAGACGACCGCATTTAATGTCCGTCGTTTGCAGACTGTAGCATTTAATGCCTCGCACTGCCCCAGGTGGGCGCCGAGGTGACCGAAGATGTGACCTCTGAGAGAAGGGGAGGCACCCACGTGTCCCAAGTCTCTGTTCCTAGTGATTGTTGGGCTCGCCTGGTTGGGCTGTTCAGCTGGGCCTTGTGTTTGGCGGATTGGGCCCCCTCCTGGTGGGCCAAGTGGGTTCAACAATTGCCCTCCAGGCGAGGTGGAGGTTATAAAGTGACCGATGGAGAGCCTGTGGATAACTGGTGCCTCCTGCTGTAAGGTTTGTCTTATGTTGGCGAGGAGTCGAGGGCTTTGATTTTTTGGGGTTTTTTGGTTAAGGTAGATGCGACCATTTTGTTTGCTTCGAGTGTGTCGGAAAGTAGTGTGTTGAAGTGGCATGCGTGTGGTTGAGTTTGGGCGAGGAGATGCTCTGCATTTGCTATTGTCCTTTGGTTGGTACGACACGACGTTTGACGTGCCTGTCTCTTAATGACAGCCTTGAAGGTTGGGCGCGCCATTCGAGAGATGGACACGTGTCGAACATTGTGTGGTGCATTGGGCAGCCATCAAGGTTCCTCTTTGGCTATAAATAGGGGTGCCCGAGTCAGTTTTCTCTGTTGGTTTGTCATTTTTGCTGTCGAATTACTGCCCATTTGCTGCTGAACGTCCCCAGAGTCTGATCTGTTTGCACTGTTCTCCGTTCTGGTGGTGGATTGCTTTGTTCTGCTTTGTTCGTTGGTTCGAGGAGGTTGATTCGAGTCTGGAGGGGTACTTTTGGATTTTGTTTTTGACTTTTTGTTTGATTTTTTGCTATTTGTGGTGGTTTGTGGGATGGGTTCGAGTGATAACGGTGGCTCCGATACGCTGGAGAGGATGGAGGGTCTGTCCTACGCCGGTGGTCAGGGCATCGACGATGTGTGTGCTGACTTGGACCGTGAGATCGAGTAAGGGCCCAGGGTGGCCGCTGGTGATGGGGCTGGAACGAGTGGCGGGGGTGGAGTTGTTGTTGTTGGTGTCTCGGGGTTAGACCAAACGTCTTCTGAGGAAGGTGAGGGGAGTGGGGAAAGTGAAGAGGTTGTTGGAGATGGTGGCGTTCAATTTTTTGACGATATCTCCTGTACTATGACCGTCGAGCAGGTTGGCGTCCTGATGCTAACCTGTGGTATCTTCATCCCCAATTATCGCTATGAATTTTACGTGCCCGTCCCGGGTCAGCGGCCAAGTCAGATTACAAAAGGTGGGAGGGATGTGATCTTCTTTGAGCACATGTTTAAGGAGGGTTCCACATTCCTCTACATCCCTTCTTCGCCACCTGCCTTGAGGGGTATGGTATTTCAGGCGCCCAACTGACAGGGTCTTCTTGGCCTGTTATGGTTGCGTACTTCCTTTACTGCAAGAAGAAGGGCGTAGAGTCTTTGTACGTCGCCTTTCGTAACTTATACCAGTTGAAAGTGAAGCAAGATAAATTTTGTTATCTTAGTCCTCGCCACTGGGTGGTCGTAGAGAATGCTCCTTGCAACAACCATATCAAAAAGTTGCAGTTTTTTGCTGTGAGGTTGAAGTTGGAGAAGAGTTGGGACTTTCCTGTGAGGTGGTCTGAGCCCCCTAAGGATCTGCAGAAAATGGCTGTGACCATGGATGATCTGGAGAATGATCAGTTCGACAATTATATGCAAAATAAGATCAACTGGGAGGACGCCGTCACTGACCGCCGTATTTACAAGTACTGTTTGGAGGATATTAGTCCAAACAGGGTGACGGCCAAGTTTGCCGATCTAGTCCCTCATCTCAAAGGTAAAGAGTGGCCCGTGGGTGGTATTGACTATTACGCCGAGGTTTTGATGGGTATCGTCAAGCCTAAGAAGAAGAAAAAAAGAGCAAAAATCGGGAACCTCTCGTCGACGCGGGGCTGCTCCATCGGGAGAGGCAAGTGCTGCCTCTCCTGGCGAGGTGGTTCCTGAAGAGGTGGGCGCCGCCGGTGAAGGTAATGGTCTTGGGGCTTCCAGTCATACGCTTGCTTTGGTGCCTTGGATCCTTGAGCCTACCCCTCTTGCTTCAAACCCCGCTATGATAGAATGCCACCCTCCCATAATTTGTCAGATAGCGTAGGTGGTGATGGTTTATGAGCTGGAACAAAGCCGGTTGAAGTTATTATCTTGGATGATGACAGTGATGAGGAAAGGGTGTTCGACATGGGGGACTCTATGAGCTCCGAAAGCTCTGATAGCTCCGATAGTGAGGATGGTGCTTGGCGTGGTAGTTCTACTACGGCGACGTGGTTTCTAAATCTTTGGCGAGCTGATATATTTTGCTTGCCCTCATCGTTTGGGCTTTGATGAGCTCTCATTTTGATTATTTTCTTCTGTGCAGATATGTCGAGTGGTGAGATTGTTGAGAAGATTCGCCAAGCAACGAGGAAGAATAAAGCCCCGAGTCAGGGCACGGGGTCCCTTGCTCCACCCGTTCAGGATCCATCTAGCCTGCCTATTGACCCTGCTCCGAAGAAGCAGAAAGTCGACGCAGACCCGAAAAAGCAGAAGTTTGTTCCTTTTTTGCCTGCTAAGCAAGCAGGCCTTGGCGTCGCTACACAGAAGGCGGGCCAAAGCTCTTTGCAGCCACTATCTGGAGGGGGAAAGAGGCCCCCCAATTGATGCTCTATCGAAGAAGGCTTCGGATTCTTCCAAAGACAGCAAGAATTTGCCCATCGTACCAGTCTCGTCGGACGTCGATGGCTCTTCTTCCACCCGCGATGAAGTTGTGGTGCACTCGGTGCACTCTTCATCTTCTCCCCATGGAGGCGGCCTCTGAGACGCACGCTAAGGTTCCATCTTGTACTATGAGTATTAGAGCCGTATGCCCGTTGGGTCCTTGCTTGGCAACATTGATTCGTGCGTTAGCTGGGCTCGTAGTCATCTCCCTTTCTAGGAAGTGAAGGTTATTGAGAACTGCGGCTTGCGTACTGTTTAGCACGACATCATATCGAGCATGGTTGAGGTGAGCTCTGTTCCTCAAGTTGCTTGGTGGTTGGTATTGGCTGGTTTTTCTGAAATGGTTTGCTATTTTCTTTCAGAATTTGGCCGCGATCGTGGCTGTATATAATCGTGTCGGGGAAGCGGAAGCCCATCTTCGCGACGTGAAGACGGATCTCCAACTCAAGGCTGCTTGCTTGACAGAGCTTGAGCTCCTCTTGAAGGTTGAAAATGCCTCAACTAAGGCTGCCGAGGATAAGACGGTCTCCATCGAGCAGTCTTATTTGGCCAAAGTGGCGGAGTCTGAGAAACAGGCCACGCTTTTGCGCGGAAAACTCACTAGGTCAGAGGACCGCGTTAAGTCCAGGGACTCAAAAATTCAACAGCTGAAGCAGGAAGGAGAAGGAGACTGCTGTTGTCGAGGCTATATCCAAAGCTGTGGAGGTCTCCATTGCCGAGGTTGTGGCCAAGGCTGTGTAGGTTGAGAATGAGAAGTATGCTCTCGAGCTAAAGAAGGCCTTGACAGCCAAAGAGGTGAGGTGGTGGAGGTAGCCCTTGGTATGGTGGACGAGTTTCGGGTGACCACCCTTACTGGGGTCCAACTGTTTAATGGGCCCCTTGACTGCAGGGGAATAGATTTTGGGGCTATTGAGAACTCTCTTGAGGGCTTTGACCCTATGTGCCCTGAGATGCCCTCGTTGGAAAGGTTGAGGGTAGTTTATGAGGTTGCCTCAAGGTCTGATGTTCCTGCCACGCCCCAAGTTGAAGGCGTACTCTTCCCTCCGCAAGAGGAGCTCGTGCCCTCCATTACGCAAGGCGAACTGCCCCCGTCTGCTGCAGCCACGGAGGAGATTCTCGTTGCTGATGAGCTTATCATAGATCCTCCCAAAGATGGCGGAGTTAGAGATCTAGCTGTTGTAGTTAAGGGGGATAATGTAACTGGAGAGGGTAGTGGTCCTCTAGGTGGGGACCATCTACATAATACTTAGGAAATTTGTAATCTTTCCTTTTTGTTAATGAAAAATCTGTTTGGTTTCCCTGTGTTTACCTTCTTCTATGTTTGGTTTGTCTTTATTGTTCGTTTTGGAGTTTGTCTTTGTGCATATTGTTGGTGCGTTGGTAGACTATTGGACTTCTTGCAGGAGGCTACTTTTGCTGGTTGTTTGCGTGAGTGTAAGGGTTTGATGGAGAACAGTAGTCGTGCTGGCGTGCGGGGTGTTTGTGGACGGGTGGATGTATGGGCCAGTTAGAGGCCATTGGGCGTACAACATGGCGTCTTACTACGAGCGCACATGGTGGACGCGAGGATGGATGGGCCAGTTAGAGGCCGTTGGGCGTGCATCATGGAGTCTTATTGCAAGCGCACATGGTGGAAGCGAGGATGGATGGGCCAGTAAGAGGTCATTGTGCGTGCAACATGGCGTCTTATTGCGAGCGCACATTGTGGACGCGAGGATGGATGGGCCAATTAGAGGCCGTTGGGCAAAGTGCTGGTTTTTTGTTATTTTTTCTGCAAAAGGCAAGTTGTCTTATTATTCTTATGAGGGAAAATACAACTTGTATATAAGATTACAGGAAATATTTTTTCAGGTGGATTGTATTCCAAGTCCTTGGTACAGGGCTTCTATCCATTCGTTTTAGCGCGTAGGCTCCAAAGGCAATCTTTCTTGTCACCTTGTAAGGGCTTTCCCAGTTTGGGGCCATCTTCCCTTATTCGCTCGTGGGCCTGCTGGTTTTGCAACTTCTGAGGACAAGGTCGCCGACTTAGAACTGTCTGCGTTTGACCTTTGAGTTGTAGTACTGGGTGACCTGATGTGATCTGGCGGCCTGTCTGACTTGTGCCCAGTCTCTGGTTTCTTCCAAGAGATCCAGATTTCTTCTAAGTGTTTATTCGTTGGTGGCGGGGTCGTAATGGGCTGTTCTTAAGGAATTGATGCCTATTTCGGCTGGTATCACAGCCTCTGTTCCATACATCAAGTTGAAAGGGGTCTCGCCCGTGACGGAGTGGGACGTAGTCCTGATGGCCCATAGTATTCCTGGCATTTCTTCTAGCCATGCCCCTTTGGCACCATCGAGCTTTTTTTTCAAGCCTTGGAGTATTTTCTTGTTCATCGCCTCTACCTGCCCATTTGTTTAAGGGTGCTCGACTGAGCTATGCGTTAGCAGGATTTTGAAGTTTTCAATAAATTTCTTCAACTTGCCCCCTGGAACTATGCACCATTGTCCGCAATGATAGTGTTGGAGACTCCGTACTTGTACACCATAGACTTCCAAACAAAGTTTTCGATTACCCTTTCTGTAATGGTCGCCATGGCCTCTACTGCTACCCATTTAGTGAAGTATTCACAGATGACAACCACAAATTTCTTCTGTCTTATGGCAATTGGGAAAGTCCCCAGGATAACTATCCCCCACATTGCAAAGGACCATGGGCTCGACAACTGGTTGACCAGTTCTGCTGGCTTTCTGGGGACGGTAGTGAACTTCTGGCATTTGTCGCACTTCTTTACCAACTCCGTGGCATCTTTCTTCATTGTCGGCCAATAAAAACCCTATCTGACTGCTTTCTGTGCCAAAAACCTACCCTCCATGTGATTTCCACATACTCCCTCGTGGATCTCCCGGAGGATATACTCAGCCTCTGGTGGTGCTAAACACCTCAACAAGGGTTCACTGAATGATTTCCTGTACAGAGTGTCTCCCATTATTGTGTATCTGGCAGCTCTTCTTCTTAATCTGATTTGTTCTTTGGGATCGTCGGACGATATCCCATTCATGTGGAAGTCTGTGATGCTTGTCAGCCAACTTTGTTCATTTGCTATTGGGAGAATCTCTGTGCCCTCTTGATGGCTCGACAAAAGACGGTGTTTTAGGAGATTTTTTCCTCTTTGTCTTATCTCGATGGAGGAGGCGAGCTTGGACAAAGAGTCTGCCCTGATATTTACTTCTCTGGCGATCTGCTGAATTATCAACTGATTGAAGCGCAGCTTTAGGTCCATGACCTTTTTATGATACTTTACCAGGGAGGGCTCCCTTACCTCGTATTCTCCTTTTACCTGTTTCACCACTAACTGGGAATCGGTGGACACAGATAATCTTGCAGCCCCGAGTTTGATTGCCAACTCGAACCCTGCCAGAAGGGCCTCATATTCTGCGACATTGTTCGAGGCTGGGAAGCCGAAGGACAAACCGTACTGTCATTCACTTCCCTGGGGTCAATCAACAAGATTCTGCCTCTCGATCCCTCTTTTTCTGAGGATCCATCCAAATACAAGGTCCACATGTCGATTGGGGCAGCTTCCTGTTGCTGGGGTTTTTGTACCAAGGTCGGTTCTGGGGTGGTGGTTGTGTCCCCTCGACAAGGTTCAGTGGTGGCTCTTCGGGGTAGCGGATTGGCGCCGTGATGGCGCTATCAAATGAGCACTCAGCTATGAAGTTCGCCAAAGCCTGGGCCTTGATGGCTTTCCTTGGCTTATACTCCAAACCAAACTCACTTAGTTCAACACTCCATTGAGCCATTCTGCCCGTCGTGTCTACCTTTTGCAAAACCTCCCTTAACGGTTGATCTGTCAATAGCGTGATGGGATGGGCCTGGAAATACTGCCTCAGGCACCTGGCGGCCACCATCAGAGCATAAGTGGTTTTTTCCAGCCGAGTGTAGTTAACTTCTCCATTCTGCATGGCCCAACTGACATGATAAACTGGTGTTTGGCGGCCTTATTATTTCTTAAGGAGTACGACTGCTACAGTTTCGTCTAAAGCTGCCAGGTAGACATACAACTGATCTTTTGGTAATAGACTGGTGAGCAGAGGCGGCGAACGCAAATACTTCTTTAGTTCTTCAAAAGCCTTTTCGCAATCTTCAGTCCATTGGTACTTGGAGGCTCATCTGAGCACTTTGAAGAAAGGTAGGCATTTGTCGGCAAGCTTGGAGACGAACCTATTGAGGGCGACACATGCCCAAGATTGCTCTTTTTCGAATTTGCTTTTATCCCTCTGTCATATACCATAAAACCGAGGAACTTCCCTGCTCCTACTACGAATGCATATTTTTTTATGATTCAACCTCATGTTGTACTTCCTGATGATGCCAAAGGCGTCTTCCAGATCCCGGATGTGCTGGTCGAGCGAGGAGCTTTTGACCAGCATGTCGTTCACATATATTCCATACTCTGCCCGATTTGGTCCTTGAAGAGTCTGTTTACCAACCTTTGATAGGTGGCTCCTGCATTCTTTAGCCCGAAAGGCATAACTTGGTAGTAGAGTAGACCCTCTTCCGTCACAAAAGACGACTTATCTTGGTCTTCTGGGTTCATTTTGATCTGTTGTAGCTGGAGAAAGCGTCTATAAAACTCAGGTATTTGTGTCCTACCGAGGAGTCAACCAATCGATCTATGGCTGGTGGGGGAAGCTGTCTTTAGGGCAAGCCTTGTTCAAAACTGTGAAGTCTACACACATTCGGCATTTACCACTAGCCTTTTTCACCATCACTATATTGGCGAGCCAATCCGGGTAGACCACTTCTTTTATGAAGTCAGCAGCGAGAAATTTCTCAACTTCTTCTCTAACTGCCTTGACTCTCTCGGGGGTGAACTAGCGCTTCTTTTGTCTGACTGGTCTTGCCGCTGGGTTCACATTGAGGTAGTGGATGATAACACTCGGGTTTATTCTAGGCATGTCAGCTGCTGACCATGCAAAGATGTCGGTATTTTCTTGCAACATGGCCATCAATGGCTGCCTCTCTTCACTTCCTAAAGAGGACCCGACCTTGGTTGTTTTAGACGGGTTTTCTGGATCCAAAGGGACTATCATTGTTTGCTCTGCAGGCTCCGCCTTATACTGACTTGTTTCTGCCCTGTTGTCTAAGCTTTCCAAAGTGAGTATGGTTTTGTCAATCAGGTTGACCTGGGCCTCTATCAGTTGCCCCATGTTTCTTCTTTTTGCCCCATGTTTCTGCCATGTCGAGGTCATGCTCGACGCCATTGTATTTATTTGCAATTTGTATGGACAACACGTGGCACTGTCGCGTTGTTTGCTGATCTGTCTTCATTTAACCGATCCCCATTAATGTTGGGAATTTCACTATCAAGCAATAAACGACGGCCACCATTCTTGCTTTTCTCATCACAGGCCTTCCAAGGATGACATTGTAGGCCGAAGGCTGGTCGACCACTAAGAACTCAGAGATGACGGTGAGGGTGCGATCGCCGTTTCCCATTGTTACTAGCAAGGTGATTGACCCTTTGGCTGTGAATAACTTTCACTGCACTATCGCTGTCACAAGGACCCTTTTAACTCTGAAGTTTTCGATTGTGGCTGCCACAACAATTGGATCATTACCATTGTGTTTCAGGATGTCGATATCGTTATCAGTGAAGTCTACCATCCAATCTTCATTCTGCTTTGCTCGCTTGGGAGTTGCATCGATTGCCATTATGCTCCTTAAATGAGCCTTTCTTTTGGAGTTACTTGCTGTTCATTCTTCTCTGCCGCCCATTATCATGTTTATCACCCCCTGTATTGGTTTTTTCCCTTCTGTTCTACTTGCGCTTTTTTGAGTGTTCGCCGACAACTGCCCCTATTAGACTTCTATCTTCCTTACAAACTGTTTTATTGCCCTTTTTTTATAGAGGTCTCAATTGCGTTTTTCAAGTACCTACAATCCTCTGTGCTGTGTCCCACATCATTGTGACAGTTGCACCTTTCCTTGGAGCTAAGGCGCAACGGGTTGTCCTTTATGGGGTAAGGCATTCCCAGGATACCATCAAGGGCCACGACGTTCAAGATGTACGCCTTTGAGGCGTTAAGAGGGTATACTCGTCGAACTTAGAGTACGGGGCTCTCTCCCCTCTTCACCTACGGCCCTGGACGACCCTGTCCGTAGTATTCTGACAGGTCGTTCTTCCGGGCGACCCAGATCTTTGGTGATATAAGTCGAGACCCAACTATCTTCTACTGCCTAGGGGTGTTCACTATTCTGTTTTAACCGAATTAACCGATCGAAATTTAATTCGATTCGGTTAATCGATTAACCAAACAAATTTCAGTTCGGTTATCGTTAAAGGTTTTTAAAAATTTTGGTTTTCGGTTAATTCGGTTCGGTTAAGTAAAATTTAGATTTCTTAACCAAAATACACTAAACCTAATATTTTTATGTTTTCTTAGTTGTCTTAGTATGTTTGATATTTGGATTTTATTATGATTTGCTTTGGGATTTTTGTTGGTTAAATATATTATTATGGATGGAATACAATTAGCTTATTTTGACATTTTTTATATATAAAATCATGTAATAAAAATAGGTTATAAAATAAATTTGATATTTATTTTGGTTAATCGAAAATCAACCGAATTAACCGAAATAATTTTGGTTCGATTAATTCACCATTTACACTATTCGGTTCGGTTAAGGGAAATTTTTTTTGGTTAATTCGGTTAATGGTAATTCAGTTCGGTTATTAACCGAATTAACCATTTGAACACCCCTACTGCTGTCGTGGTATCCTTGTTTATTCTTTGGAGGGAGTCCCTGACTCTGTTGGTAGTGCGTTCTTTCGTCGGGCCCTTCGTCCAGTTTCATTTCTTCTGTTTCGGCATACCTCTGGGCCTTCTCATACAAGTTGTAAAGTTTTTTCGATTTCTCATCTGTCAGAGCATACCGAAGGTCTTTATGGCGGACCCCACAGATGAATGCTTGTATGGCCTAGTCATCGTTGAGGTCTTTAATCTCCATGGTGGCAGAATTGAACCTGCGGATGTATTCCCGGAAGGTTTCATTTTCCTTTTGTCTTACTGCAAGGAGGCTGGCCTGTGTCTTGAAACTTGCCTTATTGGTGAGGAAGTGGGCGATGAAGGTTCTACCCAGCTTCTGGAAGCTGTCGATGGACCTCACCGGCAATTAGTGGTATCAGGTTCTAGCATGTACTCTGAGTGTCATAGGAAACACTTGGCACTTCTGGGCGTCAGTAGCCCCTAGCAGGTCCATGTAGTTTTTATACTGGACGAGGTGGTTTGTGGGGTCCTTAATGCCATCGTAGGTTTCTTTGGGGAGCTTGATTGTCTTGGGCACCAGTTCCTACGGAATCTCTAGGGTCAGAGGACTATTGTCGTCTGTTATCCATTCTGCCTCTTCAGTTTTGTCTTTCATGATTTCGTGGACCTCTTTTCTTAGGGCCGCCATCTAGGCCTCCATAGTGTAAGCAGCAATCTCCTTATTGGAGGGCAGGTTGTCTTGGCCCTAGGGTCTCTCCTCGGGCGTTGTCCCCTGGTTTTTCGGTGGGCCCTGCTGGCGGTTGTTCGGTGGCTGCCTCGATAAGACGAGGTGGCACTGTTTTCTTTGTGGTTGTTATTGTTGTCTTGTTGGTTTGGCCCCACCTTCTGATGGGTGCCTGGCGGGCGGTATGTTATTGCTCAGCCATTTGAGCCTGGAGGGTTTTTATCTGGCTCACGAGCATCTGGTATATTGGGTCGACGTATGGTAGCACGGGGGGTTGGAAGGTGGTGTTGGGTGTTTGGATGGTGGGGTTAGTTGGCGGTGGGGGTCTGATGGAGGTATTTGGTGGTAGTGTGGCTGGTGGGTTCTCTTAGCCAACCGACGGGGGGTCTGCTCCGGGGACAAAGGAAATGCTCATTTGTCCCATGGCGTTAAACTGAGTTTCTAAGGGGTTAGAGAGGGCTATGCGGGTGGTTTGTTAGGTGGCTGGAGGTACGTCTCGCAGCGAAGTCGTGATGGTCGAAAACACTGGGAGGGGGCTGTGAGTAGGCTCTGGTAGTAGGGATAGAAGGGTTGCTGGTGCCAAAAGTTAGGCATAAAAGGTGCCTGGTAGCTGGTGCCAAGTCCCTGGAGGTTAAGGGAGGTTCGTGGGGAGGGAGATTGGAAACTGCCTGTAACCGAGGGTATGAAGGAGTTGGTGATGGGGGGAATGGTACCTGGGTCTCTAGGTGAGAAGGTTGTTAGGATTAGTGGTGGTAAAGACATGGCTTGTCGTTTCCCACATACTGCGCCAAATGTTGATGTCTTTTTGTGTCGTGGTGGTGCTCCTGGGGTCTATGGTGGTCTGAAGTCTTGAGAATGATGAAAATAGGTCAGAGGACACCGGAGGTTGAGCTTCGAGACGCACTCCGATGGTTAAGTCAGTGTTTGGAGGAGGAAGGAAAGGTATTTGAGAGAGAAAGAGAGAGTAGTCTTAAGACAGAGAGAGGGAGAGAGAGCTTAACCGTGAATAGCCCTGAGGAGGGATATATATAGAGGAGGTTGGGCGAGCTGGCGTTCGTCCGACGGGTTCCACATGCCCGGCTCTGATAGGTCGTCTGATGTAAGCGGCCTCGGGGGGCCTTGTCGAGGAGATGGTCGCATTTAATGTTCGTCGTCTGCAGATTGTAGCATTTAATGTCTCACACTGCCCCAGGTGGGCGCCGATGTGACCGGAGATGTGACCTCTGAGAGAAGGGGAGACGCCCACGTGTCCCAGGCCTCTATTCCCGGTGATTGTTGGGCTCACCTGGTTGGGCTGTTCGGCTGGGTCTTGTGCTTGGCGGATCGGGCCCGCTCCTGGTGGGCCAAGTGGGTCCAACAAACATCACATATACTTGTCCAAGCCCGATTCGGCCCGAAATATGGGCCTCAAATTCTGTCCAAGCCCGTCTATATTATAAATAAGTAATCCAAATCCGTTTAGGTCCGTCCATATTTTAAAAAAAAAACAAATATGTTATTTTTTATTTAAATTTTAATATTTTTTTATTAAATTTTAAAACATGAATATCGACCGATTTTTTATCTTCATTTTAAATTGAAATCAGTCTGTATGGTTCTATTTTGTTTCTAACATTCTCAAACCCATTTTATTTTATTTGTTTGTGCTGATATAACTGGATGTACATGGAAGAAGGTAGTTAAGAGTCTTGGTTTATTATAGGATTCAGTACGGGAAATTGCGAGATTGTATGATGCTGGAATAGGAACCATCATTTTGCACCAGTAGCAGTATTACTATGCGGATTCGTATATTCGCAGATATTCGATCTGTTTTTTGTAGATTAGAATTTGCGGATTCGGATAAAAATCGGATTCAAATATTATAATTACTATCCGCAGCGGATTCGGAACGGATGCGGATATGAAACCTCGGATATCCATTATCCGAATTCGCATTACTTCTGCGGATTCAGATTTCGGATTCGGATATCCGAATTCGCTTATTTGTAAAACATATAAATTTTGTTTGATTTTATATTTCTTATTTTTTTTAAAAATGATTAATTGAATTCCAATTTACGGATTCAGATTTTAAAACAATCTTGCAAATTCGAATTGAAATTCGGATAATACAAAAAATATAAATATCTGACCTGCTACTATCTCTATCCCTATTCACATTCATTTCAACCTTCCATATTTGCTTTTTATCCACCAGCATGATTCTTTATATGTACACAATATAATTGTAGAAATTATGGATATATTTTTCTTTATTTTCTTTTTGAAGATATATAAATATTATATATTATATAAATAAAAAATTGATTGGATCGGGTCAGGCTCAGTTTTTGATTGTTGGAGCCAGGGTTAAGCCTATTTTTTAAATGGATTTTTTTTTTGCCCAAGTCCATATTTTTAACTTAATATTTTTGTCCAAAATCTCTCAAATATCGGACGAATTTTTGAGTTTGAACGGATAATTCAACTATTGAACAAGTCTAAACAAATCATGTGCAAGCGTTTTTTGAGGACAGATTCGCCAGCTTGTACAACAAAATCGACCAGATTGAACTTTAATTTTTTATGATCGAGAAACCTTAACTCTTTACCATGGATTTAAATTATGATATCGAACGTGTTATATCATATTTATAATATTTATCGCGATTATAAATATAATAAATATTATTATAATAATAAATATCAATAATAATAAAAAATTAAAATCATAAAATAACGATATAACTATATAACATCACGTTGCAAGCACTAATAAAATCCCCACTATTTACGTATCCAGAGATATTTGTAGTTCCAGTAGAAAGGGGCACTCATGACTCGTGTCTGTGACTGCAACATGTGTTCTTTAACATCTTAGCATGACCATCTCCGAATCTTATCCAGACCCGAGATGATCTCCTTTCTCAAATAAATACTTATCAGCTGTTTTACGATCTGCCAAGCATGGAGCTGGCAAAAGAAGCCAAGCTTTGCCAGGAATATTATGGTGGGCTGGAGGAGGACAAACCAGACAGGAACACGTGGATTTCTTCATCAAAATCTGCAAACCCACTTGTTCCATATCTCTAATTCTGTAGGTGAAAATCCCCCCATTTCAAACGTGTAATAATCAACTATTCGATTCCTAGATCCTTATAATTTCGAGAAAGACAAATTATTCAGAAAAAATAATAGTACTGGCTATAGCAGCGGTCCAAACTCCAATCAAAACTGAATCAGATCACCCTCTTTTTATTTTTATTTATTTTTATTAAAGAATGGTCAATAAATAATGATGATTCGATGAGGGTTTGCTTAACTTTATTACCATGTGATCATATATATATATATTACCATGTGATCAAATATATATTATTTTAAAATTATGGGTTAGTCAAAAGCTTTCACAAAGAGTTTGAATAACTTAAATCCAGCAGATGAACAAGTCAATTTTAAATGAAAACTTCGAAGGGTCAGTTTCAGTGAGATATATAATAACTAGATTAGACCCCGCGCGATGCCGCGGAAATCAAATGTTAAATATACGATCACAACATTTTTAAAAACAAAAATTAATAATTAAACAAAAAAATTAATATTTTTTAAAATAGCAAAAGAGAACTGTCATAACAATTTAAAGTTATAAAAATTTATAAAGTCAGCTTAATAGATAAATCTAAGGGAAACAAATTTGATCATAAATTGAATCACAATGATAAACTATGTAAAATATAAAATGAATTGAGACACGACACGAACACAATATAGAAAAAATAATTAAAACACAACACAAAAAATTCAATAAGAATACACGAACATGTAAAAATATACATAAAATAAATTATTAACGTGTAAAAATTTTTAGTACTTTATATATATTATTAACGTGTAAAATCTTATAATACTTTGAAGGGGAAAAAAATACGAACACGTCAAGAACACACAAATTTTTCTCTAAATCGAATTACTACGACAAATCATGTAAAATATGTCATGAATTGAGATACGACACGAACACACAATTTTTTCTCTAAATTGAATCACAATGAAAAACTATGTAAAATATTAAATGAATTGAAACACGACACGAACATAACATAGGAAAAGAAAAGTAAAACACAACACGGAAAATAACATGAACACAAACACAAAAATGAAAAATAATTAAAACAGAACACAAAAAATAACATGAACACGACACGAATATACGAACGTCTAAAAATATACATAAAATGAATTATTAACGTATAAAAATTTATAATGCTTTGAAAAAAAACGAACACGAACACTTCACAATCACAAAATAAGAAAAATAACACAACACAAAAAATAACACAAACACGATACGAATGCACTAACGTTTAAAATATATATAAAACGAATTACACTACAAACAAATTGCCATTTAGTGACGGTCCAAAAAGCGTCAGTAAATTTTCAAAATCCGTCGCTAAAAGTCCTAAAACCCTATACCGACGGTCAAAATGACTATTCCGACAAAAAATTAAGCGACGGTAAAACCCTCGTCGGTATAGACCTATACCGACGGAAAAGGTGACCGTCGGAATAGGATGTATAACCTATACCGACGGTTTTAGGCGTCACTAATGTTACTACCGTCGGTACAGCCTATGTTGGGTAGCCCCTTTTACACCTTACCTATACCGACGGATTTTGTATCCGTCGGTATAGATATCGCATCTCTACCGACGGCTGTTGTAGCCGTAGGTATAGATACAGTATCTATACCGACGGATTCTGTAGCCGTAGGTATAGATATCGCATCTATACCGACGACCTTTGTACCCGTCGGTATAGATACCATATTTATACCGACGGATTTTGTAGCCGTAGGTATAGATACCGTATCTATACCAACGGATTCTGTTTCCGTCGGTATAGATACCATTTATATACGTATACCGACAGTTTTTTTTTGTGTCCGTCGATATAGATTAAAATGTAAAATATACAATTAACCTATAGCGACCGTTTGTCGTAAATTAACTGACGGTTTACTCTATCAGTATACTATACATTTTTTGTTGTTATATGAACTGTCAGTATAGAGGTCAGTAAAAATAAATTTTGTTCATATTTTCAATTACTAATATTGATATATTTATAATTTAATCCAAGATAAAAAAATCCATTATAAGAAAGTACAAAAATTATTATAAGAAAGTACAAAATATTTCATAATATTAAAAATAAAATTACAAATAAATTGTCTTAATTATATAACTTTTACAAGCTAAATAGAAGTCGCAAGCTAAAGTCATAATACAGTGAAATAAGCAATCCAAATCTCATGAATATTCCTATCGAGCAACATCTGCATAAAATTGACAAATATTAACCAATGTGCAGCAATTAAGTAATGAAGTCAATATAGAAGAATAAAATAATCAAGTAGTTTACCATCTTCATTTTCATTAACTTGATGACTAGAAGTTGAAGACCTTATTATTGGTGACAAATTTGGAGCACTACCAGCATCAGGTACCTAAAAAGTATATGTTCTGTCAATATATATTTATTGAATTAAGCTCAAAAGGTAAAAATATAATTAAATAAAAATAGTAAAAAGTTCTTCCTTTTCGATCATATCAATTCCAGACTTTGTCACCTTCTCAATGCAATCTCCCACCTTTCAATTGTGGTAACTGATATAAGTTATCTGTTTTTCCTTAATCCACTCTCAGCATGACTGCCTCATTCTATGTTGCAGATATGCAAATTAGTGAATGGTGGTGATGCAAGAGTGGTGCAAGTTGGTACTTAAGACTTCATGAATGTAAACATCCAAATATTCATATTCAAGGTGTGGAGCTAGGGGTTGTCTGTGACCAGCAACGCTAGCCACAAGAACATCATCCTCTTTCTGGTTCTTCTCTTTCAACTCCTTGATTTCAGCCACTAAAGCTGCAATTAGAAATAAGGATCAATGAGACTAGACAAGCAAAGTGATAAGAATATAGAGGAGCATAGAAATGAACACCCTATCCTCAAGAGACCACAGAATAGCATGCAACCATACTTTTAGAATCTAAAAAACTTCTGGACTCAGTACGAATGAAAATATTCCCTCAATCCTTCAGCCGGATATTGCAACATTCGGAAGAACAGTATTAAAGAGGTAGTTAAATGGTTTATAATGGGTTCTAAATCTACTCATAAAGACAAAATATTAGAACAAATTGTTAAGAATCATCCATCAATCTTTCAATCAGAATTTGCAACATAGGAAAATGCAGCATGTTGCATCTTTGATATGGAAATTCCACTTACATTTTGCACCCAAGTTCTTTGAATCCTGCTGTTTGAAATAGAAACTGCGGTGATCAAGTGATTTGTAATGGTTTTTCGAATAAATTTCAGCCCAAACCTTGTTAAAATCTAAACGACACTTTGTCCATTCTTCTTGCTTCTGCTTCAGACGAGTTAAAATGACAGGTAATCCAAGAGCAGGAGTTTTACGTAATATTTCCATCACATCAAGACCATGGTCACCATATAAACGCTCAATGCACCTTAAATGTAGAACTGCGGTAAGTGGTTCAGAAGAAGCAAAAGTTAAAAAGATGAAAAATGTTCACATAGCAAAGAGTCACACATAGTTTAATAATCTAGTAATAAATACAAACCAGTAAAGTGGTCTTCTACACGAAATGGAGAATCCATATTGATTTTATTTTCATTAATGCTGTTCAGCAAGTCCTCAGCACGCTTGGCAGTTGAGCTCACAGATTCTAACAACATATCCAGCTCAAATCTAAGACCATGAAACAAGAAGTCTATTATGTCTAGAAGGAGATAATATCTAGAATTTCCAAGGGCATAGGAAACAAAATAACTAATCAGCGCACGTTGATTTTTCTTCTGCAAAACTCATTCTCACCCTCACATGCGGTAATAAAATTGTAATGGGAGTAACAGAATAATCAAATTACAAAAGAGAGAAAGAAAAATAAACACTATATTGATTGCATACATGGTACTGGGACAAATAGAGGAAGACCAGCAAATTTTACCTATCATCCTCACATCTGAACAAACTCTCTTCATACTGATTTCTGCGCATGTGCTTAAAAGAATAATCCTCACTTCCTGAAGTCACAGATACCCAATGATCATTCAGAACTTGAGCACCAAGCTCTGATCTCTGACTTGCTGAAGGTATTGGATACTGACAGACAAACACCAAAGAACGTCAAAATCAGTACCAAATCATGCATAATTTGCAAGTGAAAAAAATAATCAAAAGTTAATACATCATCAGGCAGAAGCCGATAGCTTGGAGTACAACGTTGGCAGTTAGAAAGGTCAAGCTCCTGTATGGATTTTTCCATATACTTCTCCATGTATCTCTCCTTTTCCTTAGCTCCCTCCATTTCACGTTTCTGCTCTCTATCTTTTTCTTCCAACTTGAATGGCCTGGATGCATGTCCATCACCACTAAGTGATTCTGTAATCAAGAGGTAAACATCATTGCATTTTACAGATATGTATATATTAGAAAATAATTTGCATCATATAAGACTAAACTATGTACACATAAGGTTATGGCAAATTAGAGAAAAGCCAAGAAAAATAACAAAATGTATAACAAAATGACAAAGAAAAGGAGGCTATCAGTTACATACTTTTACTAATAACACCAGCAAGAAGCCCATCTGCAAGAGACATTTAGATTAGAAACAGCCATAAGGATATATAATAAAATAAAACAACTCAAACATGAAACTTCAGCAGTTACCAGTATTCTCACAACGCTCCAAGAACTGACTGAACCCATTCATAAGATCTGGATACTTGCCAAGTAAATCAGTCACCTGAAATAAGCATAAAGCAAGGTAACATATAATTAAACTACCATCAAAGATAGAAGGCGAGACACGTGCTTCTTGATAATTCTATAAAGATAAGTAGATTGAATGAATTGAAAAGACAGATAACTGCTAGAGATGTTGTAAAACATACCAAATTTTGCAAATCATTTCTTCAATTTTCTTTAATTTTCAATTCAATGCAACTAAAAATGGGCAAATTTATCACACCATTTCTACATAAACACGGTCAGATAAGAATAATAAGTAAAATCAGAACTCTAAATCATTTCAAAAGCTTGCCAACTGATATAAAATATAGCAAATTGACCAATTCAAAAATATCTAATTTAGATGTACTAAAAACAAATTTCATGATTCAAAATATTCATTTTCATTTTCTTCTAACTTAGCTGTGCACGCAACCTAAAGATACTCAACCAATTATAACCATTAAAATGAAACATCAATCTCCATAGGCAAAATCCAAGATCGAGATTCCAATTCCCTTCCCTCTTCTCACACCCTCATAGCAACTATCCAATTCCAATAATACCAAATAAGCAAATAAATCAAACAACAAAGGAAAGTGCATCTAAAAAAGCCTCTCATTCCTAAAGTACACCCCTTTAGCAACTATAATCAGATAAAAAAGAAACACAATATTATGTTATCCCAAAAAAAAAAAAAAAATCCATCAAAAAGATCAAAAAATTAAAACAAAGGAAAACCCAGAAAAAAAGAAAAAGCTAAAAAGCTCAAGCTTGTGACTACATTTGTTTAACACGTAGAAGATAGGAAGAAAACCCAAAAATATATTCTCCAAAACAAACAAAAACCATTTTGAAAAATCCATCAAAAAGACCAAAAATTAAGGGAAAAAAAAGACTCACGCTTGAGCAAAGGCTTTGAGAAAGTGTACATCGGTTACTGCCACTTGCAGATTGGGAACCAAGTAAAAAAGAAATGAAACTCACAGAAACAATGGAATGAAGTTTGCAAATCTCATCACTATAGTATTCACTCTCACCGCTAGAGTAACTAATCTCACCACACACCCATCCAAATGGATCCCAAATCATCATATTTATTTTGGTTTTAAATATTACATGCTCTAATTTAGAGAAAAAATATTGAAAATTATATTTGATCCGTTTAATGAGTGTCCATAGGTATCAATTAAAAACTATTTAATTACTTCTTTAAGAAAAAAATTCATTTAATATATTATTTTTACTAAAATTTAAAAAAAAAAATTAATGTATTACTTTTATTTTTTATTAAAAAAATTAATTACTGTATTAAAAATTATGAATAAAATTATCAATTATTATATTTAATACATATTATTATTATAAATAATATTAATTAATTTTTAAAAATATTTAAAAACACTCGTTAAAAAAACTCTTAAATAATAAAAACTGTAAATGCAGCAATCAAGGGGCAACAGGACATGCCAATGCAATTATGTCATGACTCATGACTCAAGTTCGGTCAAAGTACTTGTTATATTATTATTATTATTAGATAAATGTTCGCGTTTCACTATGATATGTAATCGGATTTGAATTAATATTTTATAATAAATTTAAAAGATAAAAAAACAAGAGGGGTAAAGATAATTTAAAAAAATAATAATTTCTATCCTTATACGACACTTGGTATAAAATTGAGAGTTATTTGAATATGATCAATTAGATCCGGCAATTTTGAACATAACATAATTATACGATACAAACATAACATGAAAAAAATAATTAAAACACAACATAACACAAAAAATAACATGAACACAACACAAATACACGAACGTGTCAAAATCTACATAAAACAAATTATTAACGTGTCAAAATTTATATAAATATATAATAGCTTAAATACGATTATAACAGAAAAATCAACACAAACATGACGATGCGTGACATAAATTTGGGAGTTATTTGAATAGTATCAATTAAGCTTGACAATTTTGGACACAACATGATTATACAACACAAACACAACAAGAAAAAAAATTAAAATACGACACGAAAAATAACATGAACAAGACAAAAATAAACGAATGTGTCAAAATTTACATAAAATGAATTATTAACGTGTAAAAATTTATATTAATTTATAATACTTTAAACACACGATAAAACAACACGAACATGTTACAGACGTACAATTTTTCTCTAAATTGAACCGTTATTACAAATTATGCAAAATATGGGATGAATTGGGACACGACATGAACATACACAATTTTCTCTAAATTGAATCACCATGACAAACTATACAAAATATTTTGATGAATTGAAACATGACACAAACACATGAAAAAAATAATTAAAACACGACGCGAAAATAATATGAACACAACACAAATACATGAACGTGTTAAAATCTACATAAAATGAATTAATAACATATATAAATTTATAATACTTTGAACACAAAAAAAAAAAAAAACACGAACACGAAAAATAATATGAGAATGAACGAATATCCAAACGTATCAAAATCTACATAAAATAAAGGCTAATATATTAAAAAAGCCTTTGAACTAGTACACTTTATTTAAATAAACCCTTGTCCTTATATTGTACCTAAATAAACCTCTATTCTTTAATTTCTACTCATGAAAGTCCTTTAATTTTAACTGAAAGAAAACTTTTGTTATTTTTTGAACCAGTTGGCATTTCATGCTGATGTGGAGGTTGAAGTGGCACAATGACATGGACAAATGTTGATGACTTGGACAAACACATCAGAAAAAAAAATATTATTTTTGTTTTATTTTGAAAAATGTTACAACTCTATTTGTTATAAAATACTTAATCTAAATTTCTAACTAAACAATCAAATGTATCTGATTAAACTATTTTAACCTGTTAAAATTTTAAAACAAAAAAGAAAATATAGAAATTGAAGAGAATCGTCTACCAAACGAAATCATAAAAGTTTTTTCAACTTGAATTTGCCCAAAATTAAAGGGTTTGATTTTCTTAGAATCTGAAAAATTAAATAAAAATAAAAACAAGAACAAAGAAAATTCATTGTTTTCCTCTTTCTCTTCCATTCTCCCAATTAAAACACAAATAATTTTTCAGAAGTCAAGATCACCATCATTGCGATGCAATTGGATCTAATTTACTAATACTGTAATATTGGGCTCGGTAAGTTTCTTAACTGGAGATAGTTTATGATGTTTTCTACATCAAAAAGATGGATGGGTGTATCATGTTCAAGCCTTTGAGAATATTTTGTAGATCAGAAGATATCTGCCACTTCTGTTTCCGATGACCGGTGTCTAGTTTTTTTGATGGGTTTGTCCAAATCCGCAATATTTATCCATGTCATTGTGCCACTTAACCTCCACGTCAGCATGAAATATCAATTGATTCAAAAAAATAACAAAAGATTTCTTTTAAGGGCTTTCATGGCTAAATATTAAAAAATAGGAGTTTATTTAGGTAAAATATAAGTATAAGGGCTTATTTAAATAAAGTGTATTAGTTTAAGGGCTTTTTTAGTATATTAGCTTAAAATAAATTATTAACATGTAAAATTTATATAAATTTATAATTTGAACACACAAAAAAAAAACACGAAAACGACATTAATACACGAACGTGTCAAAATCTACATAAAACGAATTATAAATATGTAAAATATTGTATAAATTTATAATATTTTGAACATACAAAAAATAACATGAATATATAAAAAAAAAAACATGAACACACCAATTTTTTTTCTCCATTTTTTTTCCTTCTTAATATTAAAAAAAAAAAAAACCCAAACTACCCCCAAAATCTCTTAATACCCATGCTTAATCGTCAACTAAACATGATTTCAAAATTCCAAATTATTGACTCTCATACAATGTTGGGATTACTTTCAATGTTTGTAATAGATTATAAATAATATATTAATTAATTTTAAAAACTATCAAAAAACACTCGTTAAAAAAACTCTTAAATAATAAAAATTGTAAATGCAGCAATCAAGGGGCAGGACATGCCAATGCAATTATGTCATGACTCATCATGTTCGGTCAAAATATTTGTCAGATCTTTATATTTTAAAATTTAGTATAAATTAATTTTTGTACTAAAATTATATATAATTTGATTTATTTTATTTTATTTTTATTTTGATGCAAATAACTAAAATTATTAAGACGCATAATTTTTTCTATTAAAATGATGATTTGATAATTTGATATGTGAAAAAATCTGATATGTCATAATAAAGTCTGATATGTCAATAATTTTTTTTTTAAATTAATATGAAAAATAATAAAAAAATACTTTGACCTTTTCGGTGGCCACATCGGAAAAAATATTTTGATCTGTCATTGATTGTGATTTAATGGGCAAGAATTTAATTTGACCACTCAAGTTCACAGCAGCTGCTACAGGTTTGATCCATCTACGTCATTGATTGTGATTTTTTGTGATTTTTTGTGCAATAATTTAATTTGCTGGTCCACTCCTTCAACATTATGATCTATGGCAATACTTGGATATATAATTTAACACAAACGTATTTGTTGATATTCAAATTTATTGTGATTTTTTGTGACATTTAATAGACAAAATTTGTAAAATAGAGACAATTAGGAAAGTTGAAATTGATATTTTAGTGCGTACTCCAAAATTTAAATTATTTTTTATTTAATAAATTAAAAAATAAAATTAATAAATGTAAAGAATAAAATTAAAACACTCATTGTTTTTATAAAAATTCTTACTTTTATATACAAGAACATATAAATAAACAAAAATTAAAGTACTCTTAAAATAATTTATGGAAATAACGCAGCAACTCTATTGACATACAATTTTTTATTAATTAAAGTCATGAATTATGAGATTTATGAAATGTGAAAGAAAAATTATTTTCTATCATATATAACTCAAAATTTATCCCTCATTTCTATCCTCAATTAAGCATGCATGCATCCACCTTGAACTTTGTCCAAAGCTTTGCCCTCTTTCTTACATATATCATTGTCAATGTCGTATTCTAGGTTTTATATGTCTATCATGTGCTAGAAAATCTCCATCCATGTTTCTATAAAAGGAAATCAAAGTTCTTTTTCGTTACATCATTGAAGTACAAGGTATCTTTTACTAATTATATATACATATATATATATATATATATAAGTATTCACAAACCATCAAACCTTAAACATGGTTACTTTGACAAAAAGATTTACTTAAGTCTTATAAACAAACAACTTCATCTCTCTCGTTCATCTATTTTTCCTATATTTGTTAATTAAAACTACGTTTAATTGTTTTATTTTCTACTTGTTTTCTATTTTGCGTAGTTAAAATATTCAAATGCGTACTCGAATGCAAAATCAAATTAATAATAATTTTTTTAAAAAAATTATTTTTATTGATAAAAGATGCATGATTTTTTATAAAATAGTTAATCACGGAAGAAATTACTCATTGAGCCGGGATCACTAATTAATGTTAATATAATTAATATAATATTGATAGAATAGAAAATACTAATATAATATAATAAAAAAAGAAATGTCTTTTTTGTATACTTTTTCCGGTTAATTATATTTAAATTATCTTTCTTTTAAACTACTTGTTCATTTTCCTTTTATACAAAGTACTTATTCATTTTCAATTAAATGAGTTTTGCTTTTTCACTATTTACTTTTACATTATATAAGACGGTTCAATTTTTTTTAATATCTAACTGGTAACAATTAATTAACAAGTATTAGCATCTTGAAGATTAATTAAAATATTAGCATATTTGATTTTTATTTAGTTTTAACAAACTAGTGAATTCTAATGTAGTTACTCAAGCTCCATTCAATTTTATTACTTGATGATTATTAATTATAAGGCAAAAACTAGAGTTTCCATCACAATTTTAGTGATAGCTGAATGCTAATATGAAAGATCAAATACTTTTCCCTTTAAATATATTAAAATTGTTGCAATATTTATAATTTTACAAAAATATATATACTTCATACATCTGATTTATTTAGTGCATTTCCTTAGCAAGATCAATTATTGTCGAACAAACAAGGCAAACACAAATTTAGGGGGCTGAAAGTGAAGGGCACCCTATAGCTATATAGTAAAAATAGTTTCCTATAAGAGATTTTCAATAGACTGTTGGAAACTCGCCTATCCCTCCTTTTGTAAACTTGTGGGCACAATCAGCTTACCAATTTCTTTTCTAATTTTCTTTGGGTAAAGGAGGAATAAAAAAACAAGGTTCAATTTTTTTTATTTAAAATGATGAATCAAAATTTTCATTCAAATTTAATAGATACAACTTTATCATTATATTTGATTTTAAAATAGAAAAATTAATTAATGGTAATAGAGAATATTTAACAAAATATTTATCAATATCTAGTGAATATAAATAAGGTGATATTTTAAAAAATTATAATTAATGCGTTACCTAATTTTATTAAACTAGTTGAAATTTATGTATTAAAATAATTTTTTTAATTTCTGTATAGATTATTTTTTACAATATTTTATTTTTTAATCAATTAAAATATAGTAATAAAATGATACTTTATTTTAAAATTTTAATTCATTGTCTACAAAAAGTAAATGAATAATCAAATTGAATCTTATCTAAAAGAAAAAATTGATATATATATATATATATATATATATATAAAGAATAAAAGCATGTGGGTTGATTGTTCATAAATTAGTAATTTAGTACTGACTGTGGCAGATGCCTCTAGACTCTAGTACTAGTAGCTGACTTTGTTCTTTAGCGCACGAGGGTTTTTTCATTATTTTATTATTTTTAATTTAACCTTTTTTATTTTCAAAAAAAAAAAGTTATTTTTCTTTCTTTTTCTTCGTAAGTGGAAAAAGATTAGAGCACTACTACACTCTTTGAAAGCTGTTTTTAACAACATTAATTTTCAGAATCTGATTCATATTCAATTCCGCTGCCTCTTGTCTCCCCCTCTCTCTCTCTTTTTGTTTTGTTTTTAATTTGTCTAATATATGATTCTTCTCCTATGGAGCTTGAAGCTTCCTGGATCTTTCAAATTCTTCATGCTTCTTTTTGCTTCCTTATCTTCAATTTTATTACAATCCTTCCTCTTTTTTCTCTCTTGTTTTGTTTATTAGCCAGGCCAAAGCTGTGGTGCAACTGTGAGATTTGCGATGCATATCTCAATTTGAGTTGGTCAAAAGAATTTGACAATCTTTGTGATTGGTACACTCATCTGCTAAAGAACTCGCCTGGCAAAACCATCCATATTCATGTTCTTGGCAACACAATCACAGCCAACCCTGACAATGTTGAGTACATGCTCAAAACCAGATTTGAGAATTTCCCAAAAGGGAAACCTTTCTCCATGATCTTGGGTGACTTTCTTGGTCGAGGCATATTCAATGTAGACGGTGATTCCTGGAGGTTTCAAAAAAAGATGGCAAGCCTGGAGCTTGGGAAACTCTCGATAAGATCTTTTGCTTTTGAGATTATCAACTGTGAGATCAAAGAAAGGCTTATCCCGTTATTATCATCCGTTGCAGCTGGCCAAGAACAGCGGGTTTTGGATTTACATGACGTGTTTAGAAGGTTTTCATTTGATAGCATTTGTCGATTCTCTTTTGGGCTAGACCCTAGATGCCTAGAGCTTTCCCTACCAATGTCAAAATTCGCTACCGCCTTTGACTTAGCCTCGAAATTGTCAGCTGAGAGAGCCATGGCCTCTTCCCCACTTGTATGGAAGATCAAACGGGTGTTGAATTTAGGCAGTGAGAAGCAATTGAAGAAGGCTATCAAGATTATCCATATTTTAGCCAAAGAGGTCATAAGGCAAAGGCGAAAAATGGGATTTTTAACCCACAATGATCTTCTCTGCCGTTTCATGTGTACCATAAACGATGAAACTTACTTAAGAGATATTGTCATAAGCTTTTTATTGGCTGGCCGTGACACGGTGGCATCAGGTTTAACAAGCTTGTTCTGGCTACTGGCAAAACATCCAAACGTAGGGTCAGCGATTAGACAAGAGGCAGATCGAGTTATTGGAAAAAACCAGGAACTGACAAGCTTTGAACAGATGAAAGAACTCCATTATTTGCAAGCAACAGTGTATGAAAGTATGAGACTCTACCCTCCTGTTCAATTCGATTCAAAGTTTTGTCAAGACGACGATACATTACCCGACGGGTCGTTATTGAAAAGAGGAACTAGGGTTACTTATCATCCCTACGCTATGGGACGGATTGAAGAGATATGGGGTCCAGATTGCTTGGAGTTCAAGCCTGAAAGGTGGTTGAAACACGACGGCGTTTTCTCTCCTGAAAACCCTTTTAAGTACCCAGTTTTCCAAGCAGGATTCAGGGTGTGTTTGGGGAAAGAAATGGCTCTAGTGGAGCTGAAAAGCGTGGCACTGTCACTCGTCCGAAGGTTCCAAATCGAATTAGTGACACCACATCGGACACCACGATTCTCTCCTGGCCTCACCGCCACTTTTAGTGGAGGACTCCCCGTCCTGGTTCGAGAAAGAGAACCTCCTTCATAAAAATCTCTCTCAAAGTAATAATTACTAGTAGTAGTATTACAGTACAATTATGGCACCAAGCCGATCAAGTTACCAAAGTGGTATGGCTAATACTACAATATCTCCAGACAGATCCATCGTCAGGGGGTACCAAGTTGCAAGGCGTGACTCATCATGTTACCCAAAGTAAGGAAAAGTGTCCCTGTTTATCAGTAATTCAGTATTATTAATCACTAATTACAATATCTATCTGATGATTTGTATTCGATAGGACATTAGATCTTATTCTTGTACAAAATCATGGGTAGCTGGCTTTTTTTTTAATGTAAAAACAGATGGGATTTATTCTCCAATTGGATGTAGCTTTGTTTCTGTTGATCAGTTCAGGGCGCACACCACGAAGCTATCCAAAGTACCATATTTTGTACTTGTACTAGTTTGGGCATTGGAAGGTGAATGAATATATTATATTTTGATATAATCTTAATCCAAATTCCAAGTATTTCCTTTTTTTATTTCTCGTATTTGACCAAATGGTTTGATTACAAGTCCAAGTATATTAATTAGTTTATATTTTATAATAAAAAAAAAAATAGTTTATGATCCACAAGAGTGAGTTAAGTTTGGCTGATAAAAAAATGAATCTTCTTTTTTTATCAACCAAAATTTGATAGTTATGGAAATTAAGCACCTTAAAAATAAAATCTTGAATACATCAAATAAATACAAATAGTGTGACTTTAAAATCGTTTAGGCTCGAACAAAGCTCTAATCATATTACCAAAAAAATAATTAATTAGTTTGCTTTTATTTTTCTTACTTGTTTCAGCAGCTTCTTTAAAATTAATTTCTTTTAAAGAAAAAATAACAAAAGGGCGAAAGCAATAATTAAACAAAAAGATAAAAGTATAGAGCAATAAACCCAAAATAAACATAAATTGGCTAAGGTTTATACTTAATACGAAACTCTTTAATTTTAACTCCCAAAAAAGAAAGAACCTCAGCTTTGATTCTAGCTTAATTCGCCGTTATTAATGTTTTCTTACACTTAAACATTCACTGTTGAAATCAGACGATCATCAACATAGATCCAATATACAAACACATTGAATCCAAATGATCTAATTTTTGTTGATTGAGAGAAGTTAGATGGAAGAGCATAAAAGAAGAAATAAATATCCATAATATATAAATAAAGAGAAGTACATGGCTGTTGAAAAGAAGATAGACAGTTGTTCATCAATACCAGGGAAGCCAAAGAAAGAGACAGAAAGAGTGAGGTTTATTAACCCAAAAAAAAAAAAAAAAAAGTCGGTAGTTGGGAAGCCCTAAACAGGTGAAACAACCCCAGTGGAAAAGTAAAGAAGGTGCAAAATTTGAAACAGAAAAAACTTTTGCCCACAAGGTCTTCACGTGCCTCCTTTTATCAGTTTCCAGGAAGGGTTTTCTTGTGGGTACCACGAGGGCTGCAGTCTCAAATGTCGGATATAAATAAATACACATATATATATATATATATATATGTATATATGTGCCCCATTGCGATGCCTATATGAGGAGTATTTTTCATATGGTAATGTTAGGTTCCAAAATTCTAAAGACAACGTGGAAATTATCTCCCATGCAAAATAATGGAAAGTGATTACTATAATTAATAAGGTCACAATAGCAAATTATGAATTCAAGTTTAGCTTATTTGGTTCATGTAGTTATTTTTATAAGGTGACATCTAACAGATTCGGATTTCGGATCTCAACATCTGCAATCTCTTCTATATCCTCAAATTACGACCTCTTTTGTATTAAAAAAAATAATTAAAAAAATTACCCCTTTCTATTTTGTTGCATGGTGGATATTTTGACCTCAAATTATCCCTTTAAATTATATTTTGCATGGGATAATTTGATTAAAAAAAAAAAATTATAACATGTCGGACCGGTCATTGAACAGTTCTAATTGGAAAGGATATGTTAAATGATTTACTAATATTTTTCCCTTTTAACATTTAATTATTGTGATGAAGTGCTACTCATCTAGTATTACATACACTCAATTTAATTTTTCTATGTTTTTTTTTTTTTTTTTGAAAGAGGAGAGTATTGTCAACTTCAAAAAGTTAATTTTGAAGTTCTCAAATAGAAACCCCTTCTATCTTTTCTCAAAAAATTTATAAACAGATTTTGTTAACGAGTCTTCTACTTTTTAAGATTAGTTAATATATTATTTATAGTAAAAATATTTTATTAAATGCAATAGTTGATAACTTTATTCATCATTTTCAATATATTAAATGCATATATTACTATATATGGTAACTTTAAAAAGTACAAATCGATAGATTCTCTCAATAGTTACATTAAACTTATATATTGGTTGCAAAGAAAGCATATAACAAAAACATATTGGTATATCTAAATATAAACTCATTTCTAAGATTAATTATTTTTTAAAAAGTATAAGTATATAAAATATGCATTGATTTATCTCCAAAGTTTTGCTAAATTTAAATTAATGATCTTTTTGGACGGAATTTTTTCCCTTCCACTCTTTCTTGTATTCACGTCTACATCAAATCACGTGGATTTACATATAATGCTCACGTGAACATTTTGTTAATTTTTTAACCTTTGACTATCAAAATGATGGATAATAAAATATTTTTAAAGGTCATGGAGGTAAACGTAAATTTTTAAGGTCAATGATGAAAATAAGACGTTAATAAAAGATCATGGGCCATGAGTGAATTTTACTCCAAATTCACTCGCTCAAATTTATTTTTTCAAGCATAGCATATATAATTCGTTAATGGACTGTTTTTTGATTTGTCATTTTTTGCCTTTGTTAGAGTCTTGCCTCACATCTGCTATATTATATATAACTAAAATTACTTGTTAATTATATATTATCACTATTTAATAATGAAAATTACCTAATACATCGATAGAGTTTTTGAACTTTAACTATCGAATTAAAAGGTTATTACATAATCTATTAAGATATATTTTTAAAAAATTAATATAATAAATAAAAAATGTTATAATATTTTAATTTCATTAATAAAATTTAAAAAAAATCATTGATAATGCATGAATTAATAATTTTTTAATAATTTGATATCTTTCAACTAATAGATCTTGGGTTCCGGCAAAAAATGCAATGGGCCGACTATATATTTCTTCTATACTTCAAAAAGGAAAATCGTTAACTCCACTTTAGATGTATATATATAATTTGGCAGCCCACTCTTTGTTTATTGGGCTATCTTTGTGAGATTATTGGGCGTAAAAGCCTTGTTTTAGGAACCTGTTTTAGGTTCTCTTAGTTATATCCATGACTATGAGCTTCGAAAGCATTGTCAATGGGGTGTATTTCATCCCAATTCCAAATCCCATTTCCTCTAATTAGCTAAACTAATCGAATTGTGAGGGCTTATATCTTTTAATAGTGAAATTTTAAGTACTTATTATATTATTTTTATTTCAATTAATGATAATTAGAGCCTAGTATAGCAAAGTAATAATGTAAAATGAAGAATGAGGAAGCCATATAATACCATATCAAAAATAAACTTCCAATCCAAAAATTAATTAATTATGATAGTAAGTAAAAACTAGAATCACATATTGAATTTGTGACAATAATAATTGACCAATGTTCCTAAGTATATATATATATATATATATAATGAGTCCTTTTTTTATATATTATACTGAAATTTTTAAACTCTACGAACGGATTAAATGACGGACAAGCATCTTATGTTTTGTTATATTAATTTTTCTTTAGTATATCCTATAAGAGTATGTATTATCTTGTTAATTCTGCTGATAGGATAAATTACATTGATGAATGTTGTCGGATTTAACCACACAAGTGCACGTATCGTTAACAAGTAATAAAATGAAAAGTAGAGTGTCGATCCCACGAGAAATTGTTATCAGATTTGCTAAGTACTAAAATTAACACAACTTAATTTTATTCAAACAAACGATTAAAAATTATAAACTAAAAACTAAATAAAAATAATTATTATTATTATAAATAAATAAATAAAGTAAATTAAAAGATAGATTAATTAATTGAGAAAAGCCTAGGATTACAATTTTGCTCAACACTTCGTATGAACCTCTCCTATTTTTTTAACTTGACTAATGATCTTGAGTTGTTAACCTAGAGTTCTAATATATTTATAAGTATCTTCCGATTGTCTTATAAAAATATCCCTCTTAACAAATTAACTATATTCCTATGATAATTGAATTAAACAGAAACTCGTTAAGTTTAGACTTTAAAATTGGTTACACATGACACGTAAGTGTATTCCTACCCTACATGCAACTCAATTCATTATAATAAATGAATATGAAATATGTGTTATGCAATCCATGTCTAACACTAAACTCTTTTTTTCAAGTTGTATCTAGTTTACCAAATCAATCTAATTGGTAGCTAAGCAATTAGAAGCATTAAGTACAAGATTTAATAAACAACATCAAATATCATTAAATCAAGAAAGAAAATAAAACAATCCAAACTACATGTTGAGTTCCATTGATATCCTAAAAAAATAAATTAGTTCATGATGAATAATATAAAACAAAATAATTTCACCATCATAAATATTACAAGAAAGATAAAGAAGATAAGAGATAAGAGAAAACTAAGGGTTGTCAGATCTGTAGTTTTCAATCCTCCAAAATCTTTTTAGCTCCTTGCAAATTTTTGTGGCTGCTTTCTTCTTAAGAAAACTAGGTTATTTACAAACTAAGAAGTTGTAAAAACTAGGGAGAAGTCTTTTATAAAGTTCTAAAAAGTTCTTATTTATATAACTCCAAAAGCCTGAGGTAGAAAAACTTTGTAGGCAAGTATCAACTTCTGGCTTGGTCTTTTCATATATGAACTGATTCTCTTATTTTTGCTTTAGGACTACAAAAATATAAAATATATTAAATTAATAACTAATTTAAACATAAAATAAATAAATAAAAATAATCTAAAAACAACTAAAAATATTAAATAAAAGTTTAAACTATAAGGACTTAGCTAATTTAAATATATAAAATATGCTGAAAGAACTATATTTCATAAAGTTATCAATGAACGGGATAATTTTTTTCGTATCATTTCTTAATTACTGCTACCTTTGCCAGACATTGTTAACAATAATATATATCAGTTGAACATATATCTTTTGTCCCTATTCTCTGTCCCGTTTGTTGCCCTTTCATTATAATGCTGTCATGTATTCAATTAATTAACTGTTTAATATTAAAATTAATCTATCATAAACACGTATCAAAAATTATTGGAAAGACACCAATAGAGATATAAAAAAGAGGCAGAAGAAATTTGTCTGTTCGGAAAGGGCAGCTCTCACGTCTTTCAAATGAACGAGAATTAGCATGCATCATGTTTGGAACAAATCTAGTCACTGACTAATACAGATCCAAAATAAAAGCCACTAAAATCTCACTTTTAAACAGACCCTTGCAAAATTCCTTTTACTCATGCATGCTCATTAAACACTCCATAATTAGTCAAAAATTAACTCTGATCACTCACCAATCACCATACTTTGCGCTCGGAGCTAATCTGTTGCATGCATGCGTGGAAATGGCACCGCTACTAATCAAGCTCTCTCATGATATTTTTTTTCCCACGATATTATCTATTTATAGCCCAAAAAAGCGACACACTTTTCACCTAATTTGTACTTAAAATTCCTTTGTATGCTTCGATATAGGTGAAAATGCAAAACATTAATGCAGTAACAATGATACAGTACTGTCTTCTGTCTTTTGCCTGTTGTTTTTTATGTCTTGCAGCTACCTTTGTCCGAGGATCAATTGAAAATGAAAGAAAGGTATACATATATATATATATATATATATATCTTGCTGATTTCTTAATTATATATAGGAACTAATTAAACCAATTTTTCTTCATAATTATTTGGTTTCTTTTGCTCTGAAACATATTTCTTTGATGTTATATTGATATATATGTACTGTTTAACAACAGCCATATATTGTATACATGGGAGAAGTGCCAGATTATGGAGCCAGGCTTTCTGTCATGGATGGACATAATAAGCTGCTGCTTAAGACAGTTGGAGAGTAATATATATTTTGCAAAAATAAAGTTTATTTATTCTAATGAATTATCTCATTGAGACTGTTTCTAAATGATATTTACTGATATTTTTATCTTGTAGTGAGAATACGGCCAGAGAATCCAAAATATATAGCTATGGAAATAGCATCAATGCGTTTGCTGCGAGGCTTTTGCCAGATGAAGCAAAGAGACTGGCAGGTGATCTAAAAGAAATTTCTAAGAAGAATAAATTATTTTTTATTTGTTAAACCACTTCAACCATTGTTATTCATCACATTGCTTTACAGATGAAGATGGAGTTGTGTCAGTATTTGAAAACACTAAGCGCAAACTTCTTACAACAAGATCATGGGATTTTCTGGGAATGCCTAAAAGTTTAAAGAAAAGGAACGCCATTGTTGAAAGCAATATCATAGTTGGTGTATTGGACACTGGTATAAATTGGAAATTAACATTTTTTTCATCCTTGAATTGGGAAGTTTCTTCCTCAGATTAAATTGCATTTATTTGTTTAATTTTGTTATAAGGTATTTGGCCGGGATCTCCCAGTTTTAATGATGAAGGCTATGGGCCTCCACCAGCTAAATGGAAGGGTAAATGTGACAAAGGAGGCAACTTCACTGGTTGCAACAAGTACTTTCTCTAACTTAAAACAGACAATTACAAATGAGAATTTTGTGTCATCAAATGGGTGAAAAAGATTAAGAAAATATGAAGAAAATTACATTTATTCTTCTTGTAACCCGAGATCTAATATTTTGCTGAAAGATTTAGGAACATTAGACATGGAAATTGAAGTCCCTTGTTCTTTAGGAATTCAAAATTGGTTTTCCTGAAGATTTTACTGCATAAGATTTTGATGTTGAACCATTTTCTAACATGGGCAGCAAAGTCATTGGTGCAAGATACTATCAACTAGACAACTTTGATCCTATAATGGATGATCCGACGCCGGTTGACTCTGACGGCCATGGCACCCATACTGCCTCCACTGCTGCTGGCATACCTGTAAAGGGCTCAAGCCTGTATGGCATAGCCAAAGGAACTGCTCGTGGCGGCGTCCCATCTGCACGTATAGCCATGTACAAAGTTTGCTGGAGTAATGGCGGATGTAGTGACATGGATTTACTAGCTGCATTTGATGATGCCATCCACGACGGAGTGGACTTGATATCCATTTCAATAGGCGGTGCCTCCAGGGAGTTTTTCCATGATCCAATCGCTATAGGAGCTTTCCATGCGATGAGAAAAGGGATTTTGACATCTTGTGCAGGAGGAAACGAAGGGCCTATGATCGCCACTGTTGAAAATGTTGCACCATGGATCTTGACCGTGGCTGCTAGCAGCATAGATAGGCAATTCACCTCAATTATTAAGCTTGGCGATGGCACGATAACTTCTGTACGTTTTTCAATTCTTTAGTTGTTTTGTTAATTTTCTGCCCACATATTGCATAATAATCATACTAAATCTCTGATCTCCTACATTCAATATAGGGCAACGGAATCAACACCTTTTCGATGAAAAACAAGATGTACCCTTTTACAAACGGAGCCCATGCAGCCAATCTTACTGGAAATTACTACGGAAATATCAGGTATTTGCATGCAGCAGGCAAATTTTGGTATTAATAATTTGTTTCTTTTAATTGCATTACGCCTCTAATTCAATTAATGTTTAAACCATGATTAAAGTGCTTGTGATTACGGAACCCTGAGCAAGAACAAGGTGAAGGGAAAGATTGTGTATTGCCTAGGGGATGCCGGTCAGGATTATACAATCAGCACCCTGGGCGGGGCAGGAACCATAATGGCTGTTGATGCACCAATAGACTATTACTTCCTCACTCTTACACCTGCAACCATTGTGGTTCGCAGCAAGAATGGCGATAAGTTTGATCGGTATATTAACTCTACAAAGTAAGTCTCTGCTTTTAGATTCAATCTTTGATTTCAATAATGAGAAAGCTTATAGATGGTGTTGATACGAAATTCGATCGATGATGCCAGGAACCCTCAAGCTGTCATATACAAGTCAAGAACTGTTCGTATGATTGCTCCCTTTGTGGCTTCTTTCTCTTCTAGAGGACCTCAGTTAACAAACCGCAACATTCTCAAGGTAAAAATCTTCTCCCTTGCTTTTTCTTCCTCTTTTCTTCCGTTTCTAACTTGAGATTTTCCATGGCCATAGCCCGACATTACTGCTCCAGGATTAAACATATTGGCTGCGTACACAAAACTGAGATCGATAACTGGAGAACCAACTGACCGACGCTATTCTGCGTTTAACATTATGTCTGGAACATCAATGGCTTGCCCTCATGCTTCAGCTGCTGCAGCCTATGTCAAGTCTTTCCATCCAGACTGGTCGCCAGCAGCAATCAAGTCTGCTCTTATGACTACTGGTAAAAACTTCCAAATTCTCTCAATATACTCAAATCTGTGAAATGACAGACAGAATATATATTCATTTTTCTAATTCAATTACCATATCATTTCTTTGCTTTAGCAACACCCATGAAAATCAGAGACAAGTATGGGGAACTAAGCTCAGGATCAGGCCAGATAAATCCAATTAGAGCTTTACACCCTGGGCTCATCTACGATATTAACCAGAGTTCTTATATTAGATTCCTTTGTAAAGAAGGGTACAATAGCACGACCATTGGCCTACTCATCCGTGGCAAGCGAAAATATAACTGCTCAAGCTTTAAACCTTCACGAGGCTTTGACGGGCTCAACTATCCTTCCATGCACATCCATCTCAATGGTACAGAATCTAGAATTTCAGCAGTGTTTTACAGGATTGTGACTAATGTTGGACTTGGAAGTTCCGAGTTCAAGGCAAAAGTGACATCTCCGAAGGAACTTTCTATCAAAGTTATCCCGAAAACGTTGAAATTTAACAGGAAGCATCAAAAGCAATCTTTCAAAGTTTTGGTGAAGGGCGGCTCAATGAAGAATGGGACAGAGATCTTATCAGCTACCCTTGAGTGGAGGAGTAACAAAGGGCACAGTGTTAAGAGCCCTATTCTTGTCTTTAAACAACAGCCATATTTTTGATTTTGGCATTGCTTAATGCTTATAGTTGGAATTAATAGTTTTCAGTCGATTCCCATTTCTCCTTTTTGTAGATCAGAACTATTTTTGCCTCAATTTCCCATTGTAAAAAGATTGTCAGTTTTATCTAAATCAGTCAGCATCTGAGAATTTTTTGAGAGCAATATTTTAGACAATGCAACGAAGGACGAAAGGACATCTATGTTGCTCCGACTCTTCATTTTTCTTGAAATATTCGTATCCGACGCATATTCGGATATAGGTATAAGAATATAATCCCACAAAGACCTTCCAAATACATAAATAAATAAAACCCTTAGTATAAATCAAACATACCCGTGTCAGACAGATACCCGTGTCCGACACTCGCACTCGAGTCCGAGTAATCCGAGTAACATAGAAGGGCATGTCTTGATGTTAGCAACAACTAAGCATTCATTGTGCAAGAATGAAGAGAAGAAAATAAAAAATGATGTAGGATAAAAAAATCAACCAGAAAGTTTCAACATCACAATCCCAGACTCGTACACGTCGTTTTCGGCAAGAGGGTGAAAAACTTGCAGCATATTTTACAAAACATCAGCTACATTTGCAACTAATGCAAACTATTTCGCAGCCCTGTTCCAAGTTAAGCCTATGAAATAGGAAAAAGAAAAGGTACAACCCATCTCCCATCTAAATCTGCCGCTTAATCAAAAAAAAAGCTTGGGAGATTATTCATTCTGTTAAGCTAAATAAAAACAATAAACAGGAGAATGAATCTCTGTCCTTGTATCCTACCTCCCAAATGAAAAAAGAAAAGCCTGGAGAAAAATGCCTTAAACCCTTTTGAAAAGGCCTTCTCTACTTTTGAATTTGTACAAATTTTTGCTGAAAGCTCAACGTTGTACCTGACATAGTCGACCATGGAGGTTCTTTAGCTTTATAAGTCCTTTCCTCCTCTTTCTAGCCTCAGCAGCAGCCACTGCATCCAGTACTTTCTTACTCGTATAATTGGTCGATTCTTGATTCTCATCCGGCAAAGCACCTATAAAGTGGCATGCTCTTATAGTAAATGCTTCAGTATTGACAACATGATCTGGTTTATTCTCCTGTTCAACAACAAATGTAGTCCCTGCAGAACACATAGGTGTAGGCGCAAGGACCTCTTCTTTAATGTGGAATCTTATACACTGACCACCTCCATCTGGAGGAAGCCTAACTGGAATACAATTCAGGTTATTAGGACTGGCTTCAATCGAGCCATAAGTCTCTTTTTCAACTTCGATCAGTAAAGAGGAATTATATTCCTCTTCGTGCACAACGGATTTCAAAGAACACCCAGCACTAAATCCATTATTCACAGATGTTTCATCTTTGATATTATTTGGGCCACAAGAAGCCTGAGGATGACGTCCATTCCCATCATGAGGAAGAGAAAAGAACCAAGGGTAAGGCACTACATATAAGGGAGTCTTGGGGCTATTAACATTTACGGGGTTTTCTTGATCATGAGATGAATCAAGCCTACCATTAGTTGGTGAAGAAATGCTTGATGGAACAAGAAAGGCATTTTGGTGCCCACATTGTGATTGAAGTGGATGCGAAGACTGAACAATGGAAGGCCAACAAAAAGGGCGGAAAGGATGTTGGTTAAAAAAGAAAAATGGGTAGTTTCTAGATGGACCAGAAATCTGATGGGCTAACTTAACTTCTCCAGGAGCTTTCCCTTCCTCAACTTTGACTGCCTTAGCCATCTGTGAAAAAATATAGCATGTCAAAGAGGAAAAAGTATTTTCAGGATTAAAAGGTTGTCAAATAAGTAAACTACTTTCAAGGTTAAAAGTTTCAGCAACGCTAATTCATGTTACCTCTGCCTTCAGGTTCTTATTGGTGCTCTCTTGAGACTGATACTCTTTCATGGCCAACTCTTTTGTCTTCTCAGTAGGAACGTAATCAAAAAAGAATAAGCAACCATGCGATATTAACATAAATTCAATAACAACCAAGAAATTCAAAAGGGTAGAGACCTAAAAACTTTGAGTATTTATTTTAAACTACTAGCAGAGCAGATATACACCTCAATTTTGAATGATCAAGTAAAAAATAAAAATAAATAAATATACGGCCTTATTGGATTCTCCAGCTAATTAGATAAAAAGTCCCACTTACCCTCTTCAAATTTTCATTCTCCCGTGTTAAATCGGCAACTTTTAGGGTCAATTTTTCACAGTGCGCCTGAATGAAAATACAGCATAAGTACTCAACAGTAGTTAGCCTTAAATCAACTTTGGAGAGCAATAAAACCAAGAGTAGATTATGAATGAAAAAGTTTGCTGAAAATTTAGTTATTAAAATCCTGTGACTTGCTTACAAATAATATATACTATGTTGCAACTAGCACATGTTGATCCAAGCGATGAAGACAAACAATTATTGCCATTCTCGGAAACATCAACATGTTGCTGTCACACATCACTATGAGATAGATTTTTTATAGAACCCAATATAGACTCACATACAGATATTTGGTACGAGGTAGATATCTTGGGTCTGTTTTTATGAATCCTAAGATCTTAGGACAGATAGAAGTGTAATTTGAAGCATTTGACATTTGTACAAGTAATCACTTGCCTAAACTGACATAGGGCAGATAAGAAAATGTTCAAAATCTAATGCCTGCCCAACAAAAGTAATTAATGCATTATAAAGCATCCATCGGTAAAATAATTGAAGCATCCGAAATGATATCAGGAACTATTTACTATCAATTATTACCACTACAAACAGAGAATAACAATACAATAATCATGCATCCACTATATTGTAGGCAGTGTTGGAGATTGCAAATAGATGCCATGTCATATGGGTTTAAGGATCAACCTTTAGCACTTTTCCTCGTTTTTAATTATACAATCCCAACCAGATCTGAATGACAGTTTAGTGATCTATAGCATGTGCAACCCCCAAAGAGTGTATTGCTGAACTTGTAAACCAGGATAAGGTTTGCCAGCAATACTATTATGAGTTAAATGACAAGCAAAAGTTAATGACTTATCAGAAGAACAAAGCAATATTACTATGAGTTAAATGATGAGCAAAGTCACTGATTTAACAGAAGAACAAATTATTACCTTGATTCTTATAGCCAAAAACAATCTAAATATGTCCAATAAAAAGATGATATGCAGTTACTTAGCAGTATAATTGTGGCCAAAAGCCGAAGTTTTCAATTAGATGAAAAAACAAGGGACATTAATGTATAAGGCTTTCCTCAAAATATATTTCACACACTCTCATTAGACAGAAAAACATTTACAGTCAAAGCAAGAAAAAGATACAAGTAAATCAACAAATGGAGACTGACAAACCATGTAATATAAAATCCAAAAGCAAACATAACAACTGTAACATGCAACAAATCAATTACCTGCCTTCGGCAAATCGTCTGCCTAGCTGACTCCCTGTTTGCTAATATTCTACATAATCTTCTCGCTTCCTTTTCAGCCTGATAGAAAAGGCTTCAGTTAAAATCTAAGGATCAATCATGAAGCAAGAAGATAAAATAAAAAAGTCATTCTACCTCGGTTAAATTCTGTCGTGACCTCCCCCCACCACCTGACATGTATTTTGTGGCACATGTAGGACTTGATTTGACTGATTCAGCATTCTCCTCAGCCTTTAATGATTTTGTAAGTGCAATATTGCCTATCATTTGATCCTGCTTCTTATCCTCCCAAATATCTTTCTCAGACATTCCCACTACGCTGAATAATATCTATAGTTAAAATGAGCAACCAGTATAAGTAAATTAATAAAATCTGAAAATAAACATATAAATCAATATGCAATATAACAAGAAAACACAACCTACCTGCCTTTCACGAATCATCTGCCAATCTGACTCATTTGTTAACATTCTATGCAATCTACGTGTTTCTTTTTCAGCCTGATCAAAAGAGCATCAGTCAAAAATAGGAGCATTTACAAAGCACAACAGCAAATCAAAGAAGTTATCTACCTCCATTACATTCTGTCTCGGCCTAACCACCCCATTGGAGGTGTATCTTGCAGCACAATGATGACTCGTGTTAAGCAACTCAGCATTCTGCTCAGCTTCTACTGATTCAATAACTACAGTTGTGCTTGCCACTTGAATTTGCTGCTGGGCTACCGAAGCTCGATCCTGCTATAAACAAAAATAATTTTCAAATCCTGCACAAAATAGTGCGACTTGGTGACAGATCACTAAATAAGTCCAATTAAGACCCAACTGGTTTAGGTAACCACAGTTTCCATATCTGTGATTATTACTAATGTTCTAAATTTTCCTAAAGTTAAAAAACTTTCTATAGTCATCAGTTTCTCCCTAGTTTAGCTATGTTCTTTTTTTTTCTCATCTTTATCTACGTTTTTAATTCCTTCAAATCCCAGAAATATAAAAATTAAATAAAAAGATGGAAAAAGAAAAAAGCATTCTTCAACATTAAGAAAATTGTAACTATTATCTTCAAATTCTTGCATCATATTTCACATATTAGCATCGATATATATGATTAAAAATTTAACAGTTCTACAAATTGCTGGTCAGTCCTGGCAGTCTCAAATATAAAAAATAAAAATAAAATACCAGTAAAACAATTTTTTTACTATATTTCAAAATAAGACATTTCCAGCATTCGAAAATCACTCATTTTTATCAAATTAAATTAAAGTATTATAAAAGAAAAAAGTTTCGAAATATTAAATTTATTTGTTATCACCAAAAGATAACTTTTTTAGCATATATTATTTCTACATTTTCAATAATGTGAATTACTTTCAAAAAGTTATTTGAATTACTAACTCCGGGCAGACATAGTGAAAAGCACTGAACCAAAAAATATCAGAATTGTTTTTTCTTCAAATGGAAAAGTAAATATATATAAATAAATCGAGAATATCGACAAAATTAGAGTGATTCACCATTTAAAACCAACCTCAGCGAGATCCGAACCCGATTGAACCGGGTTCAAACCGATGTCAGAAGGCGGTGACTCACTACTACTGACTCGCTTCCTCACTCGCTTCCCTTTGCATCCCCATTTGGCGGCAAATTCCAAGGCGACGGCGACAGCATCCCGCTTCTTCGAATGCGCCAAGGCGGTCAGTATCTCCGCCGCCTCCATCTCCATCCGATCCATAGCCTCTACCTCCGCATCCTCCGTTGCATCTCCACGTGTCGAAGCCAACGAACTCGAACCAAAACTTCTCTCCAAATCCATCTCAAAGAACAAACAAAAAAAAAAAAAAAGAGAAGCAGCAATTTTCAAAATTTAAAAATAAAAAATAAAATAAAATAAGAGAGAGAGAGAGAGAGAGAGAGAGAGAGAGAGAGAGAGAGGGGAATTAGAGTTACAGAACACACTGTTAACTTCTTTGAAAGGAAAGAAAAAAAAAAGGTTTCTTACAAGTCTCTGCGGCGCCTTGAGGATGTATCTGAGATTGCCACGTATCACTTTTTTTCCACGTAGATGATCCGATGACTCGTGTGTGGGATCCGCACGTGCGAGGGAAGAGGAACATGAAACAGAAATTGGCATCTGACACGTGGATAGAGTGAGTAAAAAACACGTGGGATTTTGTCATTTGTCTGGTGAGTGTTACGGTAAGAACTTTTACTGTAGGAACTCAGTGAAAGTTTTAAGAGAATTATAAAAGAAGACTAATGATGAAAAATATTATTGGTTACTATCATAACAAAAATTTTATTAAAATAAAATGAAATATTAAAAATTAATTAAATAAAATATTATCATTACATTTATTTATGGATCAAGCTACTTATCAAACTTACGAGTTTGGTCAATTCAATAATAAATTTGTTAAGCTCAACTCAATTTTTAATATTATTTTAATAAAAAATACTTTTTTATTTTAACAAACTTAACACATGTAGGTATAATAATCCACGTATTCATATCGTATTCATGTTATTTTTCATGTCATAATCGTGTTTATGCTATTATATGTTTATATATTTTTGACATGTTAATAATTCTATTATATAGATTTTCACATGTTCGTGTATGCGTATCGTGTTCGTGTAATTTTTTTGTGTCATGTCATATTTTACATCATATTTTAGTTATTTTTCTCGTGTCGTATTCAACATTGTCAATATGTTGATTTTAGTAGATAAATTTTTTTAAATTTTAACCCATTTTATTTTAATGGTAAAACTATAAAAAATTATATATTTTTGGTCAAGCAAAGTTCATGTCAAATCTAGGCATGATATCAATACCTTACATGCATACTCAAGCTTGAGCTGATCAAAAATTCAGGTTCAAAATTTTGTCCAGCCAATCAAATACTACTAAATGTTACAATCTAGACCTATCCACGAGCTATGCTATTCGCCCAAACCCGAAAACTCGTCGAATATTTGAGTGGGTTTCGACAAAAATATTAAGTTCAAAAAATGAAATTGGACAAAAAAATAAAGCGCATTTAAAAAACGGGTTAGACTTTGGCTCCAACATTCAAGGTCCGAGCTCGACCTGGTCCGACCCAGTTTTCAACTATATAAAATATATTATATAATTTATATTATATAAAGAATAAATATATTTATAATATTATAGTGTAAACATAAAAAATATGATTTATAGAAAAATTATATTTTAAAATATTAATATTCAACTAGTTTATATTTTAAATAATATTTTTGCAATATTAAAAATATTTAATATTAATATACATATATTTTTTAATATTTTAAATGGTATTATTATTAAAAAATTTAATATTATTATAAATATTATATTAATATTTGAGTACTAAATTTCATTATTAATAATAGATCTACTTTTTAAGATGCTTTTAATATTATTTAAATCATTTTTAAAATATCAATTTTATTTTCTCGTAATAAATTATTTTGTTAGAATACATAATTAGTAAATAAAATTTAATTATTAACTTTTTTTATAATTTTTTTACATTTTTACTTGATAAATCATTAAAAGTTCTCATTATTCTCATTGTAAAAGTTCTCTAGTAGACAGTAGACACCCATTTGTCTCTCTTTTAGTCAGACGTGTTTTTAAGTTGTTGAGAGATTACGTGGAAATCGGACGACCAGGAGATTGACGTTGAGGATTTTCTCCTCTCTTTTTTTCTTTGTCTTTATCTTCTTTTTTTTAATTATTTTAAAACTCTTTTTACTGTTTTTTTTTGGGTGAAAACTGAAAAGTGATTTTTAGGGGATTATTACTGAATGTAGTAAAGTAAAACTGTAAAAAAAAAAAAAGAAGAAGTGATTTGAGTAGTTACAGCTGTGTCCACTTGGTCCTAGCTGGCAAAATACTGGATTGGGTCAGATTATTTTGATTACCTCTTGCAAGTTGGCATTGAGTGTTTATTCTTTTAAATTAAATGATTGAATGCATGAAAAGCTTATGTTCTTAAAATATTTTGGGTTGACTTTTTAAGTTTTTGAAATGATTTCGTTTTTTATATAAAAGTAGTGAAAAATTTTAATTTTATAAGTAAAATTAAAAAATTATCATATATTTTATTTATTTTTAAATTATTTTTTATTTTTTAAAATATAATTTAAGGAATATATGTTATTTTATTAATTGTATTTTGTAAAATCTAAAAACTTCATTAATGATAGATGAGATAATTTTTTTTTAACTCAGTTAAAATTTTGATGTTTAGTGTTATTTTTAATAGAGTTATTATTTTAATATAATAATACAAATAATTTTAATCCTCATGCAAAATATTAAAAAACATTAATTTTTTTTTAAAAATCGAATATTTAATATATGCGAATATGTTTTGTTATTGGTAATCATATTGAGTTACAAGGGTTATATCTTAATTAATTATTTGATCAATTGTATAAGCGTTTCAATTTATAATAAATTATATAGTTTTATCATGCTATATTGGTTTTTCTTTCCTTCTCTCTTTTTATTTTTTCTATATCCTAAATAAAAGAAAAACAAATTACCATGTGGACAACTTAAGAACAACTTTAATTGTTTGTGTAATTGTGTTGATTGATAATTGATTCATTGATGATTATTGATTATTGATATTTTACAATTATCTCTAAAATAACATTTTATTAATTTTTTTTAATAATTAAGAATTCATTTAATCATGCCATAAGAGTTTTTTTTTTTTTACTATTTTGAGATGCCGTTTTGACATTAAAAGTAATCTAAAAATCTAAAATGAGTTTAAATTTAGTATCCGTTCAAAACTTCAAACTCTGTTTTGACATAGAAGTAATCTAAAACGAGTTTAAATATGGTATCCGTTCAAACTCTCGATAATAATATGATAAATAGGTCTTAAAATATTGAGATCCCACTTGGGTTTTATCATTTACGGATTAGGCCATACTTTTTAATTTTTATTGATTTATTATTTTTTATTGTTTGCTTTTTAATTTCTTATATTGAATTAAGCATTTATATTGCTCGATAGATTTAAATTTAGACTTAAAATATTAAACTTAAATTACTAAACATTAAGTACATTGATTCTTAATTAATTAAGTTCATGTATACGATAGATTTATGAATGATTAAATTAATAAATAATTAGATTCATATAATTTAAAATAAAATAAAAAAGAAGATTAATTAATAATTAAAAAAATTGTTCATGGCTGTCATATGATTTTAATATAGTGTATATGTATATCAGTGTTGAAAAAAATCGAATCAGATTGGTTCAGTCAATAACGTGTTCAATCCGGTATGTACATTAAAATCGAAAATTTATCAGATGGGTAAAAACCAGTTCGATCAATTAAAAATTGAATTAAACCGATAAAAAACCAAATTTATATATATATATTTGCAAGTAATAAGATTTGAACCTTTAACTTCTTAAATTTATATTAAAGATCATATCATTAAACCAACAATATATTTTTTAATTATTTACTATATTTAAATTTATTTTTAAAATTATTTATTTTAATATTTAAATTATTTTGATTTGAAGCAATTGATCATACCAATTAAATCGAGAATAATTTTTTTTATCGATTTGACATTCAATCTATTTTTTAAAACATTAATATATGTATTAATGTATATATATTGGTTGTTGGGCTACAAATAAGAGTTCGGACTCAAGTATAGGGCCTAACATTTTAAGGCTAAAAATCCAAAATTGATTTTGTTTTAGGGCGCATTGGTCCAAAACTCCAAATCTAATTGTAGCGATCAGTGCCGCTCGCAACCCGATTTCTTTTTAGATTTTTTATTCAAATTCGATCTGAGTCGAGTTTGTAAACTCATTTTACTATTTAAAAAATATTTTTTTATTTTTTTATTATTAAATAATAATTCAGATCAAGTCTGTCCTGTAGACACCTAATTTTGTCCGGACCACTAAACAGGTATGTTTTCTTCCCATATTGATGTTTCCGAGTATAAAAAGACTGTTTTCATCCTGCAGGTGGTACTCCGAGACTTAGTTTAAGAGGGCGAGCATAAAAAGTCAAACTTGAAAAAAAAGTCAACCCCAAAAAAGTCAACCCCGAAAAAGTCAACTACTGAAAAAGTCAACTCACTTTCAAAATCAAGATTTTAAGTTCAATTGAAAAATGGAGAAAGAATTTTGATAATCCGAGGTCTACATTGAAAGATATGGAGTTCGGAAGTTGGGATTTGGAGATTCAGTAGAAAAGAAACCCTAATCCGAGAAATTTGGGGAAAAGTGCTTAAACGATCAAACTGGTCGAAATTGAAGGTTCCAAATGAAAGATAAGCACTGACTACGGGTAATGGAGAAGTCACTTGCAAGAAAAACCGAAAGAAAAGTCAATCCGGGAGAAAACCGAGAATTAGGGTTTTTAGTGGATTTCGGTGAAATCGGGAAGAATCACAGAAATGGCCCGACTTGGTAAGACCAAAGCCCCCAATGGATGAAGAATGATTAAAAAGGATGGCCCAAGGCTCAGATTGAAGAAAATCTGAAAATCGGACTTGTTTTGAGCAAAACCGGGTTTCGGAGGTTAAAGGGCAAAATTGGAAAAATTTGAGAAAAATAGCAAATGGACTCCGAAAATTATGGAAAATTTGTCAATCTCATTCTTAAATCATTTGAAAGAGATTGGTAAAAGAAAATCTTGATTCCGAGTTCGTTTGCAAAATGGCCAAATCCCGGGCTTCTTATGCAGTAATTCAAAAAGATAAATCCCGGAAAAATAGCAAATGGACTCCAAAAATTATGAAATTTGGCAAATCTCATTTTTAAATTATTTGGAAGAGATTGGAGAAAGAAAATCTTGATTCCGAGTTCGTTTGCAAAATGGCTAAATCCCGAGCTTCCTATGCAGTAATTCAAGCCGATAAATCCCGAAAAAATACCAAATGAGCTCCAAAAATTACGAAAACTTCCAGATCACACTTTGTAATTATTTTGAAGAGATTGGTGAAGAAAAATCTTGATTTGGAGCTCGTTTAAAAAATGGTAAAAAGTAGGGGCATAAAAGGACATTTTGGGAAGAAAAAATCCAAATAAATAGCAAACGGACTCGGATAATTTTGAAAACTTCCAGAACTCAATATTTTATTATTTTGGAGGTATTAAAAAAATAAAAATTGAATTTGGAGCCCGTTTGATATTTATTTTGCATCCGGGGGGGCAAAATGGTCATTTCACCCAAGCAACCGAAAAGGGCTTTTTGGGCCCTTCAAAAAATCAGAGTTGAGCTGGAAAAAAGATGTCAACATTATTCTTGGATAGCTGTCATTTGAGAGGGCTGAGAGGCTAATCTAAGGGTGGTAATTTCATGACTTTTCATCTTGAATTATTGGCCATTTGATAGAAATTAGGTTACACAAAAATGACAACATCTTGGAGTCCATATAAGCATCATTTTCTGCCAGCCCTAGAGGGGGAGGCAGATTTTGTTTTTTCTTTTCCACTTTGGCTGATTTCTCTTAGTTTTTCTTAGTTTTTATCTTCTTGGTTGAGAGCAAAAAAAAGAAAAGTTTAGAAAAAAAGGAAAGTTTGAAGAGAAAAGCTTGAAATATTAGCTTATTGAGGTTGCTCTTGAGCACCAACTCTTGCACTTTCATTTTCTATTCTTATTTTTTGCTCTTTTAATCTCTACTTGGTGAGTTTTCATTTTAAAATAATGTTTCTTGTTCTTCCTTCATTTCCTTTCTTAAGTATATTTTTTTTTACATTTTGTTTTTATAATAAACTCACCATGGCCAAATGGCCTACATTATTTATTTTAAGTTGTTGTTTTTGATTCATTTTACCATATTGTTTATGCTATTTTCTTTATTTTTGATGTTTTAAATATTATGTTATTTCATGTTCTTAAGTTATATTTAATTTGGTTGCTTTATTTGTTGCCATTTATGTCTTAGATATCATGTTTTTGCATTTTTAATTTTCTGTTTTCATGTTGTTTAAATTTGAACATGTTTTAGAGTTAGCATATTAAGTGTTTGTGAAAATGCTTATGTGATTCTTTGCATGATTCTTGTTTTATATCTTAGTGAGCATGTTTTAGATTTGGTATATTAGGTGTTTGTGAAAATGCTTGTGTGATTTTTGTGTTATGACTTAGTTTTTCATGCTAGCATACCAAGTGTTTGTGAAAATGCCATGCTTGTTGAAGCTTGGGGCCATTTGGCTACTCCATGTGTTTTGCATTGTGTTTTGTATTTTTGTCATGCTAGTTGTTAGGTTTTTGCATTTGCATGATATTTGGTTGGATTTTTGAATTAAGCATGCCTTGTGTTTGTCAAAATGTCATGCATGTCTTAGGTCTAGGTTACATTAAATGCCATGCAAGTTCATGTTAGGTCTAGGCCATATTATTTGTGTCATGCATTTTCCTTACATTTAGGTTTAGATCCATGCATTTCATGCATTATGTTTGCTGCATTGTTTCATGCATTTCATGTTCATGCCACTTGAATAATGACTTGAGCCAATTAATGGTTCAAGATCATGCTCTCTTGAGCACACTTGTGGAAAATTAAGTTTGTCAAATTGATTATTCTACCTTTGTGATTTTTTTTTTTACTTAGCCAATTTTTATCTAACTTTCAAAAAGCCCTAGCTACTGCTTTCAAGTCATTTTATGAGTTTCAAATATTTTTATTTTTATTTTTAAATGATTTTATCAAAGACAAAAAAATGTGTTGGCAAAACAGTTTTTTTCAGTTTTTTTTTTTCAAACAAACTCGTACATTTTTTATTTTTCTGGGAATTCATCTTTGATCAGAAAATTAAGCCGATTTTTTCTCGTGTATTTTTACATGTCCTGAGTCTCCAATAATTTTTTCAGAATTTTTGGAATTTTTAAAAATAGGGTAAAAATCGTGGATTAAAACTGGACAGTGGTGTCAGAAATGAATTTAAAGAAAAACAAAGCAGTTTTTTTCTCCTCCAAAAACTCGTACATCTCTGGTTTTTCTAGGAATTCATTTTTGATCAAAAACTTAAGCCGATTTTGTTTCGTGTAGTTTTACATGTTGTGAGTCTCCAGTATTTTTTTTAGAATTTTTGGAATTTTTAAAAATAGGATAAAAAATCGTGGATTAAAACTGGACAGTGGTGTCAGAATTGAATTTAAAGAAAAACCATTTTTCTGTTTTGGTTAATTTACTTAGAGTGGGCTGATTAGGAGGGTTAGCTACTGACTTAGGGTGATTTCTAAGCCTTTTAAACTCTAAAAATGGTTTTTCAAATCCCGGGCTAAGGGTAGTCAAGTCCGGATTTTTTAAACTTAGGAAATTAGAGCCATTTAAAAATTTTTAGCCCAGTTTTTATTGTTAATTCAAGCTTTTCAAAATTGTTTTCAAACAATCACAAAGTATTTTGGTTTTAGAATATTTAATTTGACATATTTTCCTAAGGTAGCCGGATATCTTTTTAGATATACGGATTTCCTTAATTAAAGGAAAAAATACATTTCATGCATTGCATTTTTATTTTCATGCATATTATATGATAGCATTATTTTATTCCATGTCATTTAAATTATATGCCATATCATTCATGTTTGCCATGTCATTTAGGTTGCATTATATTATTTAGATTTTGCTATGTCATTTTATTTATGTCATGCATATACATATTCATATCTTTTAAAATGTTTTCAAAAGGATAATGATTTTTCAATAAAAAATAAAGATATTCCCGAGTTAAAATAATTCATGAGTTCTCTACCGAGTTTGCTGGAGGGAATATCATCAATTATCATTAATAAAGGAATATCTTTCTTTCAAAAAAAAAAAAGAGAATGATTTGGAAAGTTTTTCAAAACTAATAAAAATTTCTATATTTTGCCACGTTTGTTGGGGAATATAGGAAAATTTTGAATTTATAAATTCCGAATCATTTTCAAATAAAAATTGAATTATTTTTCTTTAAATTGGGGATTAACTTGAAACACTAAATTTAAAACCAATCTTTACCGAGACTTGAGATAATACACGATTAATAAGGTATCGATTTATACGGGCGTTGTGGGGGTGCTAATCCTTCCCCACACATAACCGACTCCCGAACCCGCTTCTTTGATTTCTCTGGTTTAAAACGCAGACTTGAAATCGGTTTTTAAAATGTTTTAATTAATTTTTAAAATATTTTATAAAATCGGTTTTAATAGGTGGCCGATCACACCTAGCTAAAAAAGATTGGTGGCGACTCCATGTCTTTTTAGGTCATTTCCAAAACCTTCATTCTTTAGAGGAATTAAGTCTACTTTTCCTCGATTTTTTTTAATGTCACGCCTAACGAATAATAAAGTCTTGCGATGAGACTCGTCGTTATTTTTTTTAGGTTGCGACAGCTTGGCGACTCCGCTGGGAACTATTAGAGAGACAGGCCTAGAATTAGTCGTGTGTTATCAAAGTCTCGGTTTTGTTGGTTTTATTGGTATTTAATTTTAATTCCCATATTTTTGTTAATAAGGAGAATTTTGAAAATAATAAAATATTTTTAAATATGTTCATACTCATGTGCATGCATTTTATTATTGTTCTCTAGCTATTTAAGGTTGTATATTATAACTGCTTGTCGGTTAATGCGTTACACTATTCTTGATTGTTTTAATTGTTAGGACATTTAGAATAAGGTTTGTAGAATAGGTGGTGACAGGTTTGTTTTGTTTCTCCACACACACTACACGTGCATTTGCATAACATGAATCCTCTACCCGGGTTCCGTCCTTTTAAGTGGAAGTAAAGTAACTAAGCCTTCGTGATTGATCCTCCGTATGGGCTAGTGAAACACTTTCGGAGTATAAAGTACCTAATGCCTTCGTGATAATCCTCCGTACGGGCATAGGAAAATATACTCTAACGAATTGAACCCGCTTTTATCGGGGTGTCTTACTAGCCTTCACCGGCGACAGTGAGGAATAATTCGGGGCCTTAGAACCGATTCACCCTCATATAGTTGAACCTAGGCGAAGCCATCCCGAATTTCCGTTAGATATACCGAAAATAGGAACACATGGAGGGACATTTCTAAACTTTTTGTTACCTATTTTACACTCCGAATAAGTGTGGTAGATCGGGCAACGATGTACGTACATCGCCCGTAATAAATGTGATACTCCGCCTCGAAGGCATCGTGATGCCTAAATAAGCAGATATTGTTGGGGCAGATGTTCATTAGCTGTTTTTTTTTTTTTAAAAAAAAATTATTTTTCAAGCATTTTTGCATTTTGCACATTTCATACATGTGTGAATAGAGCATGTACATTTTGGTTGTATTATTGATCTCGTTTTTGCAAAAAATGGATGGTGATAATAGTTTCATTTCATGATTTCATAAAACTAATAGTGTCACATGAACAATTGCATATTGTACCATAGTAAGATCCACCCTGAAATTCTTTTGAAAATGATGTGATTGGTTTATCAAAAAAAAAAATCAAAAAAAAAAAAAATGGAGGCAAATCCTGCATAATGAGATTTTTGAATAGTCCCACCAATTTCGTGTAATCATTGATTTATTTGTATATACCTTTGTGTTAATTCATTTATTTTTGCATGTATCATTTTGACATCATATTACATCATAGCATGCATGGTCATTCATTGTAAGATACGTTTATGACATGCATGGTCATTATTTGTATATACTTATGTATCAATTTATTCTTTCTTTACATGCATCATGTTGGCATCAGGTGGCATTCATGACATACACGGTCAGCATGACCTTCTTTGTATATACTCTGTGTCAGTCATTTATTCTTCACATGCATCATAATTGACATTGTGTGGCATTCATAGTGTATATGATCATTCATTGGGAAATGCATTTGGAACATACATGGTCATTCATTGTATATATCCATGCATTAATTTGCTTATTTTTTACATGCATCAGGTTGCATTCATGGCATACACAGTCATCATGATATGCTCATGCATTAATTTGTCATATTGGCATCAGGTTGCATTCATGACATACACGGTCAGCATGACCTTCGTTGTATATACTCTGTGTCAGTCATTTATTCTTCACATGCATCATAATTGACATTGTGTGGCATTCATAGTGTATATGATCATTCATTGGGAAATACATTTGGAACATACATGGTCATTCATTGTATATATCCATGCATTGATCTGCTTATTCTTTACATGCATCATGTTGACTTTGGGTTGCATTCATAACAAACATAGTCAGCATAATTTCTTTGTATATGTTCATGCATTAATTTGCTTATTACATACATCATGTTAGCATTAGGTCGCATTCATGACACACATGGTTAACATGATTTTCTTTGTATATACTCTATATCAATCATTCATTGTTTGCATGTATTATAATTGACATCGTGTTGCATTCATAGGATATACGATCATTCATTGGGAAACATGCTAAAATGCATATGACCAGTCATTGCATATATCCATGTGTTGATTTGTTTATTCTTTGTTTGCAACATGTTGGCATTGTGGTTGCATTTATCACATATATGGTCAGCATGTTTCCATTGTACATATCCATACATCATATTGTTTAGGCTTCACATGCATCAAATTGCATTCATGGCTCATTCATCATGACATACATTTGGGGGAAATAAAATAGAAGTTGGCTTGGCTTTAGGAGTCTTTGAAAGAATTTCCATTTCAAATCAGAAGAATTACTGAGTACACTTTTAATACAGGCTGGTGCTATGGAGGATGAACAAGTTGCCCGAATGGAAAAAATGGAAAAGGAACAGAAAGAATTGCGAGAACAGCTGGCAAAGTCTCAAGCAGAATCTAAGGATCAGATGACTAAATTGATGGAGCTGATGTCCACCGTAATCAAGGGAAAAGGATACACCGAAAACTTTGTCGCCGGAGAAGGGTTAGAGGTACAAAAGGGCCAAGATGAGGTCGCAATAAGTGATGCCCAGAACACTGTTAACCCCGTCAATGTCCTAAACTCAGATGATCCAGCTGAACAGGCCAAGTTGAAAAGGGTTGCAGTAAATGAGGTTGAGTTGACAGATTCCCAAGGGAAATATCAGTTGCTAGATGAAAGGCTCCGGGCAGTAGAAAATGCAGACGTATTAGGGAGTGTGGAGGCGAAAGAACGATGCTTGGTCTTCGATTTAGTCATTCCTCCTAAGTTCAAGATCCCTGACTTCGTGAAATATGACGGGACGACTGATCCATCAGCCCACATCACTATGTTCTGCCGAAAGATGACAAGTCATATAGATAATGATAAGCTTTTGATTCACTGCTTTCAAGATAGCCTCAACGGATCCGCAATTAGGTGGTATAGTCAGTTGAGCAAGGATCAGATTCACTCTTGGAATGACCTGGCTAGGGTTTTTCTAAACCAGTACAAGCATATGACTGACACGGCGCCTGACCGTCTCACCTTGCAAAATATGAAGAAAAGAGCTACTGAGAGCTTCAAAGAATATGTGCAACGGTGGATGAGCCTGGCTGTCCAAGTACAACCGCCCTTAACTCAGAAGGAAACCACTGTCCTTTTTGTGAATACACTGCAGGCTCCGTACTATGATATACTTGTTGGCAACATCACAAATAATTTTTCAGACATGGTAATTTCAGGGGAGATGATTGAGAATGCTATCAAGGATGGGAAAATTGAAGGAGAAAGAACATCCAATACCAAGAACAGGGCATCTGAAAATAAAAAGGAAGATACCCAAGTCGTGGAAGACTTTGCCCCACCTCCCCAATTCTCCTCATATCAACCATTTTACTCTACCCTGAATAATGTCTCTCATGGTTTTTATCCCTACCAACCAATGACTGCAACTATACCAGAATTTACATCTGTCTATCAATCGAACATCCTTGGGGATAATCGAAAGGGGCATAAAAAGCGAAAAAGAAATCCGGTTGACCCGATTCCTATGACATACAGTGAGATACTACCTCAACTCATCCAGAATCACCTTGTGACACCCATGCAAATAGCGCCTCTGAAACCCCCTTATCCGAGCTGGTATGATGCTAATGAGTATTGTGGGTACCATTCTGGCAATCAAGGTCACTCAACAGAGAACTGCCCCGCTTTGAAGTACAAGGTCAGAGATCTCATCAAGGCTGGTTCGATAAGTTTTGAAGATGGGGAAGTCAAGTGTCATAAGAAACATTGTGCATGATCACATTAGGTTTTTGACACATGTAGTTCTATACACTGTGATGAGGAAAGCACTTGTCTCATGTTAATTAAATGAATTTTGTATTTTAAATGCTTTGTGTTTGTTGTGTTTCAACAATAACTTGAATTTGCAAAAACAAGCATTAAGGAAATTTTAGTGATGGATAGTCTCAAGAAGATTGATGATCATTGTTAGAAATGACCCAATACCTTCAGCCCTCTCTTTTAGGCTTTCCTAAGCCTAAATCTTTTGAACCGAGACCACTTAAAAGACCTAATGCTTCAAGGAATATGAATGATTTGACTTCATAAAACCATTGTCATCACAGAATAAGCAAAGACATAGATCTTAGTCTAGGCTATGAACAAAGGAACGAAATTTTTGAAAATTTTCAAATTCCTTGAAAATCAAACAAATGAGACATTCTTTCAAGAATCCAGATTTTGATAATTTGGTGTGTGTCAGGATTGTGCTAAAACCATTCATGACCTTTCCCAATGACCACAAAACACTAATTGCCCAGACATCACTTCATGATTGACACCTTGGGGCACAATGATTAAACTAGATTATCCCTTGTCCCAGAGAAAACCTGTTTTTGGGTCATGTTTTCCTTGTCTCTTCAAAGAACTCAGATTGAAAACTCAGCCTTTTCAAAGCAGACCTAGACTTGCCATGTTCCTCGTTGATACAAATTAGCATGGTTAATCAAATTGGGGCATCATATGTGGAAATGATGGATACATAGTGAAGAAGCATGGGCTAATGCATGAATCATTGGGGGGATGCGATTTTAAAAAAAAAAAAATCGTGATATCATGCATGTGAGAATTCGGATGATTCCAAAGTGCAAAATGAAATTCTGAATATCTATTTCCCCTGGGGATTGCTTTTCAATGTGAATATTTGTGCTTGACATGAGAAATGGCCATCTTTCATATCCCTTTCGCACAAAAAGAAATTATCCATAGTCACCCCTTTTGAGCCAAAAGAATTCTTTCTTCTTTGAACCCTGATCAATGATTACCCTCTACACTGGGGGGCAAATGCGAGGAAAGATCTTTTCAAAGATCATTGAGAAATGAGTGATAGCTCAAGGACAGACACAAAGCAAATGGAGCCCCGAATAAATACGGGCTCACTCTGTGAAAGAAAAAAGAGAGAAAAAGATGGTGAAATGAAAGCCAAGAAAAACAAAAGAAAAACACAATAAAAAAAAACAAAATGTGTGAAATAAATGGCAAATTGAAAGCCAAGAGCGAGGAAAGAAAGACACAAAAGTCAAAAGGAAAGAAATATCCAAGAAGGGACAAATGCTTCAAAGAGAATCCTCCTCAAGAAATGATCCTTGATCTGATTACCCTCAAACACATATTTTGGGCCTATTTATCCTTTCTTTCTGAACCCTGAGCCATGGCCTACATTACGTGTTTTAGAAGTCCATTTTGATCAAGCATGAATATTTAATTTGAAAGGTTTTTCCTCAGATTTTATCCCATTTCATCGAATTATCATTTCACTAAGGAAGAATTTAGAATTCTCAAGTGTATGGTAAAAAAAAAATGGAAAGAAGGGGACTCTAGGGCGAAAACCCAAAAATGGGCGGTCTAGAGTAAATTTGGAAATTTTCGATGCCATCTATGATAGTGCCGATACCCCAAAAGAAAAGATCTTATTAAAGGAGTGGTCATCGAGGAACATCTAGGAATTCTTGAACCCCCAAATTGCCAACTCTCATTCAAAGGATTGTCTTCAAAAACTGAAACTTTTTTTCTCCAAGATTAAACTTTCCGGTTTAAACATCCCGGCCAATCTTGACGCTTGTCAAAATACTTTGATATTGGAAACTACAAGAATGTTGAATTTGTTTGGTTCTCAATGAATTCATGATTTATAAAAACTGTTCCATTTGTGAGCCTAGAAGGGATATACATTTTTGTCATGAAGTTTTCCTGGAAAAGACAGAATCTTGTTATACCAAGCCTTGCCAATCCCAGTTGAAAAAACCATATTGATACTTAGAGAAATTTCTAACAGTGATCATCAGTCATCAAAAGATTTGTACATCATACACTGTGGAGTTAAAATTTTTTGGCTTAGAAGTTTTCCTGCAAAATTGTTTTTCAAAAAGAGAAAATAAAAATATTTTTGAAATACCCATTTTTGATGTTGACATGAGACAAGGGTTTTTCTAACCCAAAGGTATAGAACTACCGGGATAGGTCCTGACTTCCAGATATGAGAAGAAGAAATCGAACTCAGTTCAGATCTCTATTGATGAAAGTTTGAAAACTTTTGGGGCAAAGAGAATAGCCAAAATGAATTGAAGATATACTCTGATTTGAAGAGGAAAAATGAATTTGAAAGGCTAAGCCAAAGTCTAGAAAAACAACCGGGGGCATTTGCATCACTCATGAGCACTCATCTCTTTATCGAGCTTTTGCATCTGCACAGTGTCGGCAAGCATTTGCATCATTCATGTGTATTTGCATTGGCATTATTCCATAAGCATCTGCATTTTACCTTTACATTTACATTCTTCATGGAATTCGCATTTGTGTCATCTCAAGTAATTGCATCATTTCTAGAATCATTGCATTTTCATTAATGTGTGGTAATTGTAGTTACACCATTCATAAACCAGTTACATGAACACAATTAGTAGGGGCATCTGCATCATGAAACATGGGCATCAATCCAGGCCATTTGCATTTGCACTAAGAAATATTTTACATTTGCACATTGAAGCATGAGCACCTTGTTAAAAGACATGTGCATCTGCATCATTTCTCAAAGCTTCTGGTGGGGATATCCATAATTTTACAGTTTTAAAAGTGAACAAGTCTTCGGTGGTGATAGCTGAAGCCTCTGGTGGAGATATCCAGGGTTTTATAATTTTGAAAAATGAGAAATCTTCTTCTGAAGGAGTTATTCAAAATTTTACAATGAGCAAGTCTTTGGTGGTAATAGCCAAAGCTTCTGGTGGGGATATCCAGAATTTTACAGTTTTAAAAGTGAACAAGTCTTCGGTGGTGATAGCTGAAGCCTCTGGGAGAGATATCCAGGGTTTTATAATTTTGAAACATGAGAAATCTTCTTCTGAAAGAGTTACTCAAAATTTTACAATGAGCAAGTCTTTGGTGGTGATAGCCAAAGCTTCTGGTGGGGATATCCAGAATTTTACAATTTTAAAAGTGAACAAGTCTTCGGTGGTGATAGCTGAAGCCTCTGGCAGAGATATCCAGGGTTTTATAATTTTGAAACATGAGAAATCTTCTTCTGAAGGAGTTACTCAAAAGTTTACAATGAGCAAGTCTTTGGTGGTGATAGCCAAAGCTTCTGGTGGGGATATCCAGAATTTTATAATTTTAAAAGTGAACAAGTCTTCGGTGGTGATAGCTGAAGCCTCTGGTGGAGATATCCAGGGTTTTATAATTTTGAAACATGAGAAATTTTATTCTGAAGGAGTTACCCAGAATTTTACAATAAGCAAGTCTTTGGTGGTGATAGCCAAAGCTTCTGGTGGTGATATCCAGAATTTTGCAGTTTTAAAAGTGAACAAGTCTTCGGTGGTGATAGCTGAAGCCTCTGGTGGAGATATCCAGGGTTTTATAATTTTGAAACATGAGAAATCTTCTTCTAGATGAGTTATCTAGAATTTTATATTGAGCAAGTCTTTGGTGGTGATAGCCAAAGCTTCTGGTGGGAATATCCAGAATTTTACAGTTTTAAAAGTTAGCAAGACTTCGGTGGTGATAGCCGAAGCCTCTGGTAGAGATATCCAGGGGTTTAGAATTTTGAAAAATGAGAAATCTTCTTTTGGAGGAGTTATCCAAAATTTTATTCAACATGTGCATCTACATCAAGAAGCATTTGCATCAATCTAAGTTAGTTGAATCTGCATCAAGAAAGTTTGCATCAAATCAAGTCATTTACATTTGCATCAAAGACATTTGCACCAATCTAAGTCATTTGCATCTACATCAAGAAGCGTTTGCATCAACAAAAGACATTTGCATTTGCATCATGAAGCATTTGCATCATCTCTTAAAGCTGTCATGTAGAATCGAACTCGTTTGCTTCTCAAACGAGTCGAGCCCCGAGATCATCATCGAGGTACTTTTTTTTTATTTTTTTTTATTATGAACAAGTCTTCGGTGGTGATAGCTGAAGCCTCTGGTGGAGATATCCAGAGTTTTAAAATCCTTTGAAAAGGTAAAAAGTCTTCGGTGGTGATAGCTGAAGCTTCTGGAGATGATACCCAGAATTTTACAGTTTTAAAAATGAGCAAGACTTCGGTGGTGATAGCTGAAGCCTCTGGTGGAGATATCCAGAGTTTTTTTTTAAAATCCTTTGAAAAGATAGAAAGTCTTCGGTGGTGATAGCTGAAGCTTCTGGAGGTGATACCCAGAATTTTTACATTAAAAAAAAATGAGCAAGACTTCGGTGGTGATAGCTGAAGCCTCTGGTGGAGATATCCAGAGTTTTAAAATCCTTTGAAAAGATAGAAAGTCTTCGGTGGTGATAGCTGAAGCTTCTGGAGGTGATACCCAGAATTTTTACATTAAAAAAAAAATGAGCAAGATTTCGGTGGTGATAGCCGAAGCTTCTGGAGGAGATATCCAGAATTTTAAACACAGCTGAGAACAAGACAGGTTAAGGCCCCGAGACCATCGTCGAGGTCATTTCTTTTCTTGCAAATCGAATTCGTTTCCTTAAGACGAATCGAGCCTTGTTTAGGCAGGGAATTCAATTTAAGGACAAATCTTCAATTTACTGTTTTCAAAAAAAAAAAAATTGAAAAAAGAAATGAAAAAAGAAAAAAGAGAAAAAATGAAAAAAATAGAAAATGAAAAAAGAAAATGAAAAATGCAAAATGCAAAAATGAATGAAGAAATGAAAAAGAAAACCCCTTTCCTTTCCATGTGATTTCACTGACCGTACAAAATTAGTGTTGGTTTATCTTTGCCTGATTCCTGATTCTCAGCAATAGCCAAAGAGGGGCAGCTGTAGACACCTAATTTTGTCCGGGCCACTAAACAGGTATGTTTTCTTCCCATATTGATGTTTCCGAGTATAAAAAGACTGTTTTCATCCTGCAGGTGGTACTCCGAGACTTAGTTTAAGAGGGCGAGCATAAAAAGTCAAACTTGAAAAAAAAAAAGTCAACCCCAAAAAAGTCAACCCCGAAAAAGTCAACCCCAAAAAGTCAACTACTGAAAAAGTCAACTCACTTTCAAAATCAAGATTTTAAGTTCAATTGAAAAATGGAGAAAGAATTTTGATAATCCGAGGTCTACATTGAAAGATATGGAGTTCGGAAGTTGGGATTTGGAGATTCAGTAGAAAAGAAACCCTAATCCGAGAAATTTGGGGAAAAGTGCTTAAACGATCAAACTGGTCGAAATTGAAGGTTCCAAATGAAAGATAAGCACTGACTACGGGTAATGGAGAAGTCACTTGCAAGAAAAACCGAAAGAAAAGTCAATCCGGGAGAAAACCGAGAATTAGGGTTTTTAGTGGATTTCGGTGAAATCGGGAAGAATCACAGAAATGGCCCGACTTGGTAAGACCAAAGCCCCCAATGGATGAAGAATGATTAAAAAGGATGGCCCAAGGCTCAGATTGAAGAAAATCTGAAAATCGGACTTGTTTTGAGCAAAACCGGGTTTCGGAGGTTAAAGGGCAAAATTGGAAAATTTTGAGAAAAATAGCAAATGGACTCCGAAAATTATGGAAAATTTGTCAATCTCATTCTTAAATCATTTGAAAGATATTGGTAAAAGAAAATCTTGATTCCGAGTTCGTTTGCAAAATGGCCAAATCCCGGGCTTCTTATGCAGTAATTCAAAAAGATAAATCCCGGAAAAATAGCAAATGGACTCCAAAAATTATGAAATTTGGAAAATCTCATTTTTAAATTATTTGGAAGAGATTGGAGAAAGAAAATCTTGATTCCGAGTTCGTTTGCAAAATGGCTAAATCCCGAGCTTCCTATGCAGTAATTCAAGCCGATAAATCCCGAAAAAATACCAAATGAGCTCCAAAAATTACGAAAACTTCCAGATCACACTTTGTAATTATTTTGAAGAGATTGGTGAAGAAAAATCTTGATTTGGAGCTCGTTTAAAAAATGGTAAAAAGTAGGGGCATAAAAGGACATTTTGGGAAGAAAAAATCCAAATAAATAGCAAACGGACTCGGATAATTTTGAAAACTTCCAGAACTCAATATTTTATTATTTTGGAGGTATTAAAAAAATAAAAATTGAATTTGGAGCCCGTTTGATATTTATTTTGCATCCGGGGGGGCAAAATGGTCATTTCACCCAAGCAACCGAAAAGGGCTTTTTGGGTCCTTCAAAAAATCAGAGTTGAGCTGGAAAAAAGATGTCAACATTATTCTTGGATAGCTGTCATTTGAGAGGGCTGAGAGGCTAATCTAAGGGTGGTAATTTCATGACTTTTCATCTTGAATTATTGGCCATTTGATAGAAATTAGGTTACACAAAAATGACAACATCTTGGAGTCCATATAAGCATCATTTTCTGCCAGCCCTAGAGGGGGAGGCAGATTTTGTTTTTTCTTTTCCACTTTGGCTGATTTCTCTTAGTTTTTCTTAGTTTTTATCTTCTTGGTTGAGAGCAAAAAAAAGAAAAGTTTAGAAAAAAAGGAAAGTTTGAAGAGAAAAGCTTGAAATATTAGCTTATTGAGGTTGCTCTTGAGCACCAACTCTTGCACTTTCATTTTCTATTCTTATTTTTTGCTCTTTTAATCTCTACTTGGTGAGTTTTCATTTTAAAATAATGTTTCTTGTTCTTCCTTCATTTCCTTTCTTAAGTATATTTTTTTTTACATTTTGTTTTTATAATAAACTCACCATGGCCAAATGGCCTACATTATTTATTTTAAGTTGTTGTTTTTGATTCATTTTACCATATTGTTTATGCTATTTTCTTTATTTTTGATGTTTTAAATATTATGTTATTTCATGTTCTTAAGTTATATTTAATTTGGTTGCTTTATTTGTTGCCATTTATGTCTTAGATATCATGTTTTTGCATTTTTAATTTTCTGTTTTCATGTTGTTTAAATTTGAGCATGTTTTAGAGTTAGCATATTAAGTGTTTGTGAAAATGCTTATGTGATTCTTTGCATGATTCTTGTTTTATATCTTAGTGAGCATGTTTTAGATTTGGTATATTAGGTGTTTGTGAAAATGCTTGTGTGATTTTTGTGTTATGACTTAGTTTTTCATGCTAGCATACCAAGTGTTTGTGAAAATGCCATGCTTGTTGAAGCTTGGGGCCATTTGGCTACTCCATGTGTTTTGCATTGTGTTTTGTATTTTTGTCATGCTAGTTGTTAGGTTTTTGCATTTGCATGATATTTGGTTGGATTTTTGAATTAAGCATGCCTTGTGTTTGTCAAAATGTCATGCATGTCTTAGGTCTAGGTTACATTAAATGCCATGCAAGTTCATGTTAGGTCTAGGCCATATTATTTGTGTCATGCATTTTCCTTACATTTAGGTTTAGATCCATGCATTTCATGCATTATGTTTGCTGCATTGTTTCATGCATTTCATGTTCATGCCACTTGAATAATGACTTGAGCCAATTAATGGTTCAAGATCATGCTCTCTTGAGCACACTTGTGGAAAATTAAGTTTGTCAAATTGATTATTCTACCTTTGTGATTTTTTTTTTTACTTAGCCAATTTTTATCTAACTTTCAAAAAGCCCTAGCTACTGCTTTCAAGTCATTTTATGAGTTTCAAATATTTTTATTTTTATTTTTAAATGATTTTATCAAAGACAAAAAAATGTGTTGGCAAAACAGTTTTTTTCAGTTTTTTTTTTTCAAACAAACTCGTACATTTTTTATTTTTCTGGGAATTCATCTTTGATCAGAAAATTAAGCCGATTTTTTCTCGTGTATTTTTACATGTCCTGAGTCTCCAATAATTTTTTCAGAATTTTTGAAATTTTTAAAAATAGGGTAAAAATCGTGGATTAAAACTGGACAGTGGTGTCAGAAATGAATTTAAAGAAAAACAAAGCAGTTTTTTTCTCCTCCAAAAACTCGTACATCTCTGGTTTTTCTAGGAATTCATTTTTGATCAAAAACTTAAGCCGATTTTGTTTCGTGTAGTTTTACATGTTGTGAGTCTCCAGTATTTTTTTTAGAATTTTTGGAATTTTTAAAAATAGGATAAAAAATCGTGGATTAAAACTGGACAGTGGTGTCAGAATTGAATTTAAAGAAAAACCATTTTTCTGTTTTGGTTAATTTACTTAGAGTGGGCTGATTAGGAGGGTTAGCTACTGACTTAGGGTGATTTCTAAGCCTTTTAAACTCTAAAAATGGTTTTTCAAATCCCGGGCTAAGGGTAGTCAAGTCCGGATTTTTTAAACTTAGGAAATTAGAGCCATTTAAAAATTTTTAGCCCAGTTTTTATTGTTAATTCAAGCTTTTCAAAATTGTTTTCAAACAATCACAAAGTATTTTGGTTTTAGAATATTTAATTTGACATATTTTCCTAAGGTAGCCGGATATCTTTTTAGATATACGGATTTCCTTAATTAAAGGAAAAAATACATTTCATGCATTGCATTTTTATTTTCATGCATATTATATGATAGCATTATTTTATTTCATGTCATTTAAATTATATGCCATATCATTCATGTTTGCCATGTCATTTAGGTTGCATTATATTATTTAGATTTTGCTATGTCATTTTATTTATGTCATGCATATACATATTCATATCTTTTAAAATGTTTTCAAAAGGATAATGATTTTTCAATAAAAAATAAAGATATTCCCGAGTTAAAATAATTCATGAGTTCTCTACCGAGTTTGCTGGAGGGAATATCATCAATTATCATTAATAAAGGAATATCTTTCTTTCAAAAAAAAAAAAAGAGAATGATTTGGAAAGTTTTTCAAAACTAATAAAAATTTCTATATTTTGCCACGTTTGTTGGGGAATATAGGAAAATTTTGAATTTATAAATTCCGAATCATTTTCAAATAAAAATTGAATTATTTTTCTTTAAATTGGGGATTAACTTGAAACACTAAATTTAAAACCAATCTTTACCGAGACTTGAGATAATACACGATTAATAAGGTATCGATTTATACGGGCGTTGTGGGGGTGCTAATCCTTCCCCACACGTAACCGACTCCCGAACCCGCTTCTTTGATTTCTCTGGTTTAAAACGCAGACTTGAAATCGGTTTTTAAAATGTTTTAATTAATTTTTAAAATATTTTATAAAATCGGTTTTAATAGGTGGCCGATCACACCTAGCTAAAAAAGATTGGTGGCGACTCCATGTCTTTTTAGGTCATTTCCAAAACCTTCATTCTTTAGAGGAATTAAGTCTACTTTTCCTCGGTTTTTTTTAATGTCACGCCTAACGAATAATAAAGTCTTGCGATGAGACTCGTCGTTATTTTTTTTAAGTTGCGACATGTCCAATCCGAATTAAGAAAATATATATCTAATTCCGATCTAATATGGATCGGATAAATAACCCATTTGTGAACAAGTCTAATATACACCGTTACGCTATCAAACATACTTTCAATTTGTACCTAGAAAATTCTTGTATGCATTTATACTATTATAAAATGAATGGTTGAGTTAGTGTCACGAGTCAAGTGACACCAACTCAATTGAAAAAGTTATCTATACTATTATAAAATAAATGGTTGAGTTAGTATCACGAGTCAAGTGACACCAACTCATACTATTATAAAAGGAATAGTTGAGTTAGTATCACGAGTCAAATGACACTAACTCAATTGAAAAAATTATTAAAAAACCAAATTGAATATATCTATACTATTATAAAAGGAATAATTGAGTTGGTGTCACGAGTCAAGTGACACCAACTCAGTTGACAAAATTACTAAAAAACCAAATTGAGTATATGATATAAAACAAAATTAAGGATGTTTATGTAATTTAATTTTTTTTATAAAAAAAAAAATCTCATATGATCTCATCAAATAACTTTTTTATTTAAAAAAAACTAAGATGACATCATTAAATAATTTTTTCATCTAAAACAAACACTTACATCTTATATTATTAAATTATTTATTTCAAAATATATTTTTTTAACTTTTTTTTTTTCATCCACATTGTGAGTATGCAATATCTAATAAATATAATGCTAGGAGTGGCTAAACCTAGCTTTATGATTTTTTTTTTTATTTGAGGTTGTTAGAATTGATTTTGATCACTAAATTAAGAGTTTAAAACTTTATTAATAGATCACCAAGTTGTTGGTTTTGGACTTTTTTTTATTTATTATTTTATGTGCATTCATCCCAGATCCATTTTAATCTTTATTTTTAAAATACATACAATTAATCCCATTAAATTTCACCTAAAAATAACAATTTTGTTTCATATATCGAATCTATGTTTTGCATGATTTTTCATGAATATTTTAAGTAAACTTTTCTTTATATATTAGTGTTTAGACCTCGCGATATTTCAGTTGCAGGTTGTGTTAAATGTTGAGCAAGATATTAAGATAATTATATTATGTATATATCAAAATAAAAGTGTTTGTACAACATATGATTGAAGCTAAAAAGACAATATTAGAGTCTGAAAAGTGTGCAAAAGTAAATCAAATATCGATTAAAGATTCAATATTCGGTTCGGATTTTTTCGTATTCAGTGTAGATTATAAAAAAGTTTATTTAATTCAGTTTCATTATTTTCTATTTTTTTATATATTTTATAAATGAAAATATAGTTTTATTTATAAATTTAAAATAATTTTAAAAATAAAATTTTAAAAATTGATGTCGAATCATGTTGAATCTATGAAATTTGGTTAGAGGTCAATTAAATTTCGATGCTAATTAGGTTTGATTTAAAAAAAAAAAAAAAAAAACAATTCATTAGTCCAATTTTGTTTTTTGAAATCAAATTGAGCCCAATTGAATATTTTAATTTTTATCGATAATTTATCAATACAATAATTTTTTATTCAATAACATAAAAATAAAAAAACTAATATGACTTTATTTTTCTAAAAAATAAAGAACGTATTTATTATACAACACGTGATACAAAATTAGGAGTTATTTGAATATTGTCCCACATGAACATGACATGAAAAAAATAACTAAAATACGACACAACACGAAAAAAATAACATGAAACACGACTTGAATACACGAATGTGTCATAATTTATATAAAACGAACTTGACATAAAATTAAAAATTATTTAAATAGTGCCAATTAGACCTGGCAATTTCGGACATGAAACGAAATGAAAAAATAATTAAAACACAATACAACACGAAAAATTAATACTAACACAACACGAATGCACGAATGTGTCGAAATCTATCAACACGACACAAAAAAATAACAGGACACAAAATTGCTAGTTATTTGAATAGTACTAATTAGACATGACAATTTCGGACCCGATACGAACACGAAAAAGTAACACTAACATAACACAAATGCACGAATATGTCAAAATCTATACATAACGTGTTAAAATTTATATATATAATACCTTTAATACTATTATATATGTCAAATTTTATATATAACATAGATACAACATAAAAAAAAAAAAAAAAAATACTTAAAAAAAAAGCTGCTTGACACGCGACAAGTAGCCATCCCTCAATTGAGGGATAATTTTAATTGAATGTTATATGATGTTATATGATATGAAAGTCTATTTAGATTCAAAGTTAATACTGTTTTTTTTTTAAAAATTGAAAATTTAAAGTTTAAGTCCTCGATTATTAGAGGTGGTAAAATGAACCCGAACCCGAAAACCCGCCCAGGAAAACCCGAACCCGAACCCGCCCAAACCCGATTTGACCAAAAAGTCAAAAACCCGAACCCGAAAAAACCCGAACCCGAATGGGCCCGAACCCGAATGGACCCGAACCCGAATGGGCCCGAACCCGAATGGACCCGAACCCAAATGGACCCGAACCCGAATGGGCCCGAACCCGAATGAGCCCGAACCCGAATGAGCCCGAACCCGAATGGACCCGAACCCGAGACCGGCCCGAACCCGAACCCGAATTTAATACTAAAAATAAAAATAATCAAATTGCAATTATTATTTTTTTTTTTTTACAAAGCAATAACTTTAATTATTAATTTTATTCTAATTTTTTTTAATAATTTAATTAAAATTTAATATATTATATATATATATATAATGATGAAATAATAATTTTATCAAAAAGTAAATTATATTTTGTACTTATAAGTTATAACTTTAACGTCTCATATCATGATGAATTTACAATCTAAATATTTTAAATTCTTGAAAATTTTAGAGATGTGAAAAAAAATTGACAATAATTCAATTATTTTGGCCTTTTGGGTTATACTTATACGGTTAGGTTAGGGTGGGTTTAATTGGATTATGGTTTTCATGGGATTTTATTTTAGCGGGTATGTTTAATGGGGTTTTGGGTTTTATGACCTTTTGGTTTTGGGTATATTTTTATATATAATAAATAATCATATTAATTATATATTTATTACGTACAATTTAAATATAAATTATATTTTTTTAGTACTACTTTATAATTTATACTTTATACTGATGAAAAAAATATAAGTACTCGATAGATATATATATCTTGACTATAAGCATAAAATTTTTACATTTTATAAGTATATAAACGAATAGATGAACCATGATTTATTTTTAAAAGTTTTTTATTTTATAGTGAATATAAATTATAATGTATTTATATTTTGAAATTCGAGTTCATCAAATTAATTATTTTAAATATCAATATGATTAATTTATAATATATCATATTTTTTATAATAAATTATTTCAAAATTTGATTTTATATAACAAATTAATTTCTTATTCTTTTGGTGCTAACAAATATTAATTTAAAAAAATAAATATAATTAAAAATATCATATAATAGCAAAAGTATAAAAATAATAATAAATTAATAATTTGTTTTTAGATATAAATATTTAAATTACGTAAAAATGATTACATCTAATATAAAATAAAATGATGTAAAACATACCCGAACCCAGATCGAACCCGAACCCAGACCGAACCCGAACCCGAACCCGAATGGGCCCGAACCCGAATGAGCCCGAACTCGAATGGGCCCGAACCCGAATGAACCCGAACCCGAATGAGCCCGAACCCGAATGGACCCGAACCCGAATGAGCCCGAACCCGGATGGACCCGAACCCGAATGAGCCCGAACCCGAATGAACCCGAACCCGAATAAACCCGAACCCGAATGAACCCGACCCGAACCCGCCCGAATCCGCCCAATTACCACCTCTATCGATTATGTCGACGTCCTTTAAAATCAAGTGTGCTAAATTAAAATTGAAGTATTTATTTATTTTATAAATGGAATAGAAAAGAGAAAAGGAAATAAAATGAGGCCTTGTCACGGCGCACCATTAACGTTGTAAGGATTAAGTTGGAGGTCGGCAAGAGACATGAATGTAATCTGAGGATATGGTTGGTGATGGCTGTCTTTTGAGATCTTTCATCACTGTGTAAAGTGTGCCATTGTTCAGTGTTAGGAAAAATCAAATCCGTCATTTGAATTGGTTTAATCGATTATTGGAGGGCTGTTCGATTCAATGAGTATTAAAAAATCATCTATTCATTGATAAAAATCAAATTAATTGGTAAAGAAAATAACATTAAATCGATAAAAAATTTGTTTAAGTTTTTTTTTTATGTGATGAGATTTAAACTTTTAATTTTTTAATTATATATATATTTTAAAAATCACATAATTAAATCAGATGCATATTTTTATTAAATATTTAATATATTTTTTAATTGAACAATCCGATCTAATCTATCAGACATTCAAATCAATTAAACTGATAATCGAAAATCTCACCGATTTAACCTCATCTTATTTTTTTTCATTTTTTATTTTTTGCATATGTTACAACCATGATAGCAGCTAAAAGCCAACTTATATATAATTAGAGTCACTATGCATTGAACCGCATGTAAAATATGTCTCAATAATTTTATGATCAACTAGATATACATCCATTGTAGATGAAATATATATATATATATATATATATATTAAAAGAAAAAAAAAAACTATATATAAGTAGTTTTTTTAAGAGAAGTGAATAGTTTTTCTTAAAAAAAGTTATTTTAAAAAATATATATATAAAAAATTGAAAGATATGAATACCCTTATTGCATTAGATGATATTACAATTTATTTGATTTTTTTGTATATTTTTAATTGAGTTATTGTCATTTGACTCATAAAATCAATTCAATCATGAATTTTATTATTAGTATAGATATTTAAATTTTAAACTCCTACTTTTTTTAGTAATAGAAATTTCAAATTTCAAGTTTATTTATCAATAAAAATGTTTCGTCATTAAAATTCAAATTCCTCCTGGAAAAATGATGAATTTTAAAATTTGAATCCCCCTTTATCACTTAAAATTTTCTGTTCGTAAAGATGGAAAATAAGATTTGAGTAGATTTCCTAAATTTGAGTCATATAATGTTCTCTTTAAGTATCAAATAAGGTTAGGTTATTTTACCCATCGTCCTTAAATTTGAATACAATATACTTTTTTAAGGATGGAAATACTTAATAGTTATTAGTTAACAATCTACCCATTATGATTTTGGATATCTTAAAGTCGTTTTTAGGATAGTAGTTAAAAATAGAATTCATTTTTTATATAGGAGAGTTTTTTAATTCTATAAATGAGATTAAAAAATTATCACATATTTTTTTAAATAAATCTTAAAATATATGTGTCACCTAATTTTACTTGTGAAGTTTAAATTTTCAGAGACTATAAATGAGATAATTTCATTTTTTTAAAAGTATCAATATCTTGATTGTTAATTCGATTTTTTTTGTTTAATTAAAATTAATATTTATTAATCCTTAGAGGATTGTGACAAATTGATGAGATTAGGATCAAGAAAAGTGACAATGACAATGAAAATTTAATGGTGGGGTTGCATTTGCTAACATATGGTGATGATGGTTCATGGATTTGTACAGCAATTATTACAAAAGTAAAGCAAGACAAATTTTATTCCTATTTTTTTTCCTTTATGAAATAAATTAAACTTTTTTGTATTAATTAAACAAAGAGATAATCTCTTTATAACATGATAACACAATTAGTATGACAACGATAAAGTTTGTGTCATAAAGCATTATTGTATAACATTTGATTGATTAATCAAATGGCCCATGCATCATTTTTGAATTTCAATATATATATATATACTATTTAGCAAATAAAATTATTTCCAAAATAAAAAATAAAATAAAAAAGTAAAAAGGAGAAAATTGCAATTGAGTTTAGTAAGAAAAATTAAAAGAAAAAAAAAAATCATAACCAAAGTACTTAACCCTTTTCATAGCACAAAGGTAGCGTTGTGTCAAATTTTCTTGATATAAAGAAGATAGTAATTTAGTAATAAAAAATTATAAATATTAAGATTCGAATGAAATATCAATATTTACATATGATTGCATGACCTGTGAATAAAAAATCGGATCGATCGGTTATATCGTTTGAATAGGAAATCGATGGTCTGTTCGGTCTGATACTATATATAGAATTGAGTTTTATTCGAACTGATGAAAAACCGATTTAATCTGGTAAAACAGGTAAAAAACCATTTTTTTAATTTTTTTTTGTAAGTGATGAAAAATGAATTCTTAACTTTTTGATTTTATATTAAAGATCATATCACAAAATCAAATCCTATTAATTATTTATTATATTTATTATTTATTTAATATTAATTTTTTTTTTATATTTAAAAATATTTTAATTAAATTGATCAATTCATTCGAAAATCGAAAATCTAATCGATTTGATATTCGATTTGATTTTTGTAACTTTGTGCATGACGGTTGACTCTTGTGAGTGGTGTGCCAATTTGCCAATTGTCAAAAGCGAACAAAAAAACAATGATGAATCACACGAGAGGAGGGAAGGTGGGCAACTGCACGCACCAAATCTTTTTGGAGAAACTAAACTATTTGACTTTGACTTCTATAAAGAAAAAAAAAAGTGACAGAAAAAAAAAAAAAAAGTAAAGAAACAGATTAATCCACCCCTTGTTTGTAGGCCGGGATGGATGAAGACTTTTTTTTTTTTTTTTCTCTTTATATAGATCAAGTAACTTCCTTTCTCTTGAGAAATTACAAGTAGGGTTTAGCGTTAAATCTTCTAAATTTATATGACTCAAATGGCTTTAGCCGCACTCAAAACACAGCTCAAGAATTTTGTTCAATCTATGTTTGATGAGGTACCATGTTAATTCCCTTTCATTTTTCTTTCTTGTCCTAAACCATCCTTTTAATAGATTTTTCATGTAAGGTTTAAGATTTCAATTGTAAAAAGAACAAAGTAAATAGTAATAAACGATTTCATTTCTAGCAAAAAGTTATATAGGATCTTATATGCTAGAGATTATATCATTTTGGAATCTGACATGATGATGTAGTAAAATATCTTGTATGCCATTCCATTTAGATTGCGGATTATGCCCATTTTCTGAACAAGAGTTCCAAAATCGATATGGGTTATTATTGGAAATGCCGAATTTGGATTATTTCCTTGCTTTTGAGATGATTTTGTGACTTGGAACTTGGAACTTTTTTCATTTTGATGATTTTAGTATTAAATTTATATAATCTTGTTGTTTGCCAGGGAGTGCTGGACAACCAGTTCAGTCAAATTCAAGCTTTGCAGGATTCAAGTAATCCCAACTTCGTCGATGAAGTGATTACTTTGTTTTGCAGCGATGCAGAAAGGATCATAACAGAATTGAACAGATATTTGTAATCTCAAACCTGAGATGCTACTGTATGCTGTTACCATTTAACCTTATGGAAATACTTTCTGACTTGATCTTGTATTCCTAATTAATGTTATATCTGCAGGGGTTATCAAAATGTTGATTTTAGCAAGCTGGATTCTTATGTTCATCAACTTAAAGGAAGTAGCTCAAGGTAATATAGCTGTTCCATTTTGCTTCTTTGAGATGATGTTGTTGAGGGGGAAAACGATTCCACATCGACTAATCAAGGATTGGACTGTGGCTTTATAAAGTAAGGGCAACCCTTCCCCTATGTGGCGCCTTTTTTCAAAAGACAAAACCGTGAGGACAGTCTTTAGACCTCCAAAGCGGACAATACCTCATAACGGCCACAGTCCAACAATCCTTGCATCAACAATGGCGCCGTCTATGGGAATCCGTTCTGGTTCCGTACCAGCCCTCGGTAAAAACACAATTCACATCCTTGACTGGGGGCTAGTGTAAAGGAGAAAAACGATCCCACATCGACTAGTCAATGATTGGACTGTGACTTTATAAAATAAGGACAACCCTTCCCTTATGAGGCGTCTTTTCTCAAAGGACACAACCGTGAGGACAGTTTTTAGACCTCCAAAGCGTACAATACCTCGGGCGCAGTCCAACAATCCTTTCTTTGTTGTTTTAGTAACATTTCTGTAATTTGTATGCACAACTGCTGATGGAAAACTTGTTTATTTGTTCATTTCAATGGTGTCAGATAAGAAATATTTCCTTTCAAACCCTAAAACACCATCCACTATGACAGTTTAATATATCCCATGATCAAATCCTGGTGTCTATATATTAATATTGATGCTTATTAACTCTCATCAGTAAACATTACCAAGTATTTTGAAAGTTTTTGCTGTAGTTTAAATTATGAGATTTTCTGCTATTAAGCTCTATACCAGGGGAAGATCATGATTGAATCTCTGTGTTTCAAAAGAAAATAACAACAGTTTATCAGTTGTTCGGTTTTCTGCTAATTTTCAAAGTTCATGTTAGTTTCTTAGTCATTTGATGATAATAATGATCCTTAGAACTTTGCTCTTTTAACTTTTCTGTATTTGGTCTCCCAGCATTGGTGCACATCGCTTGAAACTTGCTTGTGCTAACCTCCGTCAAGCTTCTGATGACCGGAATAAGGAAGGGTGAGAGTTTGCGTATCCTGTTTTCGTATTCATTCTTCAATATTAATAAACCATATGTTAATGCATACAAGTACTTGCATGCTTATATCAATTGTTGGCATATGTGCAGCCATGTAGAAACTGCTAACAGCTATTTGCTCCGACTCTTTATTTTTCTTGAAATACTCGTATCTGACACTCTTGTCTGACGCATATTCGGATATGGGTATGGGGATATGACCCTCAAAGGACCCTCCAAATACATGAAAAAGCTTAGAAAAAACTGAAAATACCATGTATTTAACACTCATATCCGAGTCCGAGTAAACATAGGCTAACAGTACTCAAGCAAAGACGACCATGTTCTTTTCCTTTCCCCATGAAAAATAAACAACTTATTTAAACCTTCACTCAAACCTATTCATATATTGTCTCAAAAGAAGTAATTCCAGAGGTAGATATCTGCCATTTGACCTGCTTATCAGAAGTATGAGTCCAAGACATGTAATTCCACTTGTATAATACTTTTCTATATGGTTTTCACCCGCCCCCCCCCCCCCCCCCCCCCGGGGCAGTGGGCAAAAGCATCTAAAGTAATCCTCTTCTTAAGTTAAATTTCCCTATATATATGTCAATATATACATACGTATTTTACATAGTATATACTATATATACTGTCCATGCTCCTCCATATAATTACAAGCCAACTGGATGTATGATTTCCTCTGCACTTTGCTGTTTCCCAACCTTAGAAACACAATCATTTCCTTGCAGCCTGTGAGTTTCTCCTTAATTGGCATTTTAGATTGTTTGATGCTCTATTCTCTAGATCTTAGCTGTAAAGATATAGTAATCAGCTTCTTTAAGCCTATGTTGCTCTGACTCTTCATTGTTCTTGAAGTATCCGTGTCCGACGCATATCCGGATATGGGTATGCGGATATGATCCTCCAAAAACCCTCCAAATACATGAAAATCTTTAAAAAAAAATTGAACATACCCGTGTCGGACACATATCCGTGGCCGACACTCACACCCGAGTCCGAGTAACATAGTTATAAGTTGCTATGGTCCTTTAAGTTGCTTTTATCCTTTTCTCTTTTGACCTTTTTATCAGTGTATATCATTCAGATCATATCCTTAGAGATCCGAGAAACCTTGGATTCACTTCATTTCCAGTTGATAAATTTGTTGTCTATGTCAGGTGTGTTCGAGCTTTAAACTTAATCACACGCGAATACTGTCTTTTGCGCAGCAAATTTCAAACCCTGATTCAGGTAATGCATAGTCGTATAATGTTTGGTTTTAAAATAAATTCGCTGGAAACTCGGTGATCTGAGAAAAAAAAAAATATAGTATCCATGGTTAAAATTCTGTAAATCAAGCATAGATAAAAACAGACTGCAACCAAATTATGATAGCAAAAATTAAATTAAATGATAAGATGCAGTCTGATTTTAACTTCTTTTTTTTTGGCAATTAAATGTTTCTTGCTCCAATAATTCCTCATTTCTGATGATGCAGCTAGAGAGGAGTATTATTGCCCTTGAGACCAACCAACAATGAGTAGATAGCTTTAAAATGCACTGCCGGCTGTCGAGGAACAATTACCATTTATCTTCAATAGGTCGACATTGTTTCTTCATTTGGGTTTAACTGTATTTATGGCTCTTCGATATTGAGTTGATCTGCATTTTACAATAAGCCATTAAGGAATCAGTTAGTGCTTTATATTTTTATATATCAGACTTAAGCTACAAGTATGGTTAAGAATGTTTTCATGAAGATAGACAATAAAATGTGCTCTTTTTTGCTTTATTTTCTTTCTTCTTATTGGATTATAGTTGTCAAATGGCCATGGGAGAATTTGGTCTGACAGGATAATTTGTGAGGGGACCCTAGGAATGTCACTTAGTTGAAATCTTTTGAGCTCTAAAAAAACTAGAAAAGCTGAAACGGCAAGATCGATTTTGTTGATTCCTTGAATAAAGATGAATATTACATGTTACTTCATGAACAAAGAGGAACCGGCTTTGGCCAGCTATGTTACTCGGACTCGAGGGTGAGTGTCGGATACAAGTATATATCTGACACGGGTATGCTCAATGTTTTCTAAGCTTTTTCATATATTTGGAAGATCATACCCACATATCCATATCCGAATTTGTATTGAATACGAGTGTCGGACACGGATATTTTAGGGAAAATAAAGAGTCGGAGCAACTTAGTTGGCCAGGGACTAGCAGGAGTGGCAGGTAGCTTTGTTTATTGATCTTAAAGTTGAAGAATCTTGTAATTATATGAAACATCAAACATCCACCAAAGCCTCTCAGCATTAATGCATTATCTGAAAATCATGGTGGAATAAAGACAGCTAATGGATACTTATGAAACGCATTAGATGCAACTGTGATAATGCTATAGCCATTCCAAACACACTGAAGTTACATTGGAGCCAATCAGATATTTACATTTGCTAATGCGTCCATTATACTAGAAATCTATGTTACTCGGACTCGAGTGTGGGTGTCGAATACGGGTATGTTCAATTTTTTTGAAAATTTTCATGTATTTGGAGGGTTCTTGGAAAATCATATCCTCATACTCATGTCTAAATATGCGTCGGAACGGATATTTAAAAAAAAAAAAAATGAAAAGTCCGAGCAACATAGCTAAGAAACACAAAACCTACATAAACTCATGGTATATTACACTCAGATGCCAGAAAATCCCATCAGCATTTGAGTCATTTGATGTCTTTTTTTTTCTGGATAAGCTAAAGATTTTATTTATCCGAAGAAAGCAGGGATCCTCCTGCAAATCTAAAGGATAACAGATTATAATAAATAAAAAATCAAACAAAAATTCCTTAACCCCCATTGTTGACACATAAAGAGGTTTACAGGATCACAAGAGATATTATGCAAACCATAGAGGCTAGAGCTTCATCCTAACAATGCCAGCTATACTCTTTAGAATTCCAGATGTTGAAGTGTTTGCTTATACCAAAGTACCTACTATTTCTTTTCATCCATGTAAAAAAAATAAAAATGAAAACATTCCAAGCAATACGAAGCACACCAGTAATTAAAAGCCTTGCCTTTTAATTTTTTTTTTCCTTTGCACATTTCAATTCAGAGTCCCAGTTGCCAACATGTCTGCTGATGCCAGATAACTTCAGAACCCTCCTCCGGACTTCTTTTGAGACTGGATTGTTGGGTTATTGAGTCCAAGTCTCACATTGAGTAATTTGATTGAACTAAGGGAATGTCATCCCATATTGCTTAGTTATGTTAAATCAAGTATAGTACTCATCCCACATTGCTTAGTTATGTTTTGTTAAGCCAAGAGGAGTGCTCACCTATAAGTAGGAGCTTTGGTCTTTGGAAGAGAACTACCATTATCCCTTGTGAGAGAGACTCTACACTTAAGTAAAAGTTGTATTGAGGCTTTATGTGTGGTGAGTCAAAGAATTTTGTAAGAAGGTTTGTAACTTTATCTGTGCAAAAGCTACAAGCGTGTTGTAAAAGAGTTTGTAGATTTATCCGTGCAAAAATTACAAATTGAAATATTTCCTACTGAAGTATTTTTTCCTTTTGAGATCGTGAATGTAGCTAAAAAGGATTGAATCACACGTTATTCCCAACATAGACAAGAAAAGAACAGATGATCTCTCAATCCATCCTCTTTGATTACGAAGCAAGCATCTGCTAACCCTGCAGTCTATACTTTGCAGGCAATCAAGAATGACTTGGCACATGGTTTTGAACCAAACCAGCCTATGCAAATCAACCTTCTCATGCTTATGTCTGATAATCTGGTAGGCCTGATTGTGTTTGAATTTTGAAACCTCCCATTCTATTTAGAGAAAACAGACTTTGTTAGCTCTCTTAATTGAAGCAAATCTTTTTGCAATTCCAACTAGAATTTTGAGAGTGAGGAACATTGCAAAACCTTTTATCTTTAAGCACATAAGCTTTAATCTAAGCCACCCTATAAAGAACCTGACTTGCAAAAAAGAATCTATATATATATATATATATATTCCATTCTTTAGCAATTTTTAAACCAAGCCCTGCTTCAGATGTTGGCTGAACTGTAGTTGATGTAAGACGAACAGGACACTTGTGTGCTGAAGGTGTCATAGGGGTACGTGGCGTTCTTGGAGACAGGAATGAAGGGGGTGTGAGCCAGAGGAGTTTTTGGGGACAGGTTGACCAACTCTAGTGCTTGTTGTCTCAGTCTACTTAATTGCTATGATTTCGCCACCTTCTTTGAGTTGATCCTTTGAACTTTGCAATATAGCTTTTTTTAGGAACCTCAGGTCCTCAACTCTCTTAATAGAAATCTTGTCCTCATTTTTCCGTCTTTACTCGTGTTTTCATTCTCGTACATGTTTTTAGTGTCGCTTTCTTCCTTATTTATTTTTAATTTTTTAACGACAGTTATAAAATACAAATATGATCGATTGGTATTTTACTGATAATCAAATAGGTAAATTTCACGACACTATTTTTTTTATTTATATCGTCTTTATATCCATTTTTTTTGTTTTTTCAAGCGAAATTGATTTTTTTATTAAATAAAAAATCGAGTCAAAAATTAAAAACGAACAAATATGAAAAAAACATAAAAAATGAACACATAACTCGTTACGAAAATAAAAACACGAATAAGAGCAGATAAATAAAAAAGAGGATTTGGATTCGCTCTCTTGGGCTCTGAAGATTACCAGATATATAAATAGCGGAGCTGAAGATTTGGAAATTCCCCCGGGAAAACCCACCTGTCAATTTGCTACCCAACTTTAAACGCCTAGCCAGGGCATTTCTGTTTCTGGTAATCTACTATCTAGGCCTGCTTGAGATGCGGGCTGAAGCACTTAAAACCTCCAATGGGCTCGGAGCAATTTATTAGTTGCTCACAGGCTTTTCCATTATCTCGGGCCAGTTGCAGGTGGTTCCTGAAACTCCGACAGATTTGTCGGCTTCACCCAATCTCAATTCTTTTTGGGCATAGAAATAAAATTATGTAATACCCTATGCCCTGGATTTTTTTTATTTTTTTTTTAAGAAACCTTTGGAGTTAAAATTCTACCAACAAAACTAATAGATTATCACATATTTTATTAGATTATATTTAACTTTTAATTAACTAATATATAAATTAAGACAATTAACAATACTTTAATCTCATTTATTTGCAAAATTTAAAAATTTCATTGACATTGTATAAAGTAACTAAGTTTGCTTTTTATTTTTTATTTTTATAATTTATAAAATTACAAGAAGTAGCCTGTTACTAATCTTAAGAAAATATATATAGTAATTTAGACTAGCCTCCCCTGACTTTCTTCATGGACAAAAAAGGAGATTTTTTAACTATTAAAATAAAAATAATGTATAACTGATCTAATAACATTTTGGGCTTAAAACCCAAGCCCGAATACATTTTCATATACAATCCCATTTCTCCAACTAAAACCCTAGTTTTGCATAAATATATATAAAGCTTCGTACACCCTTTGTTATTTCCATTTGCATCTAGGGCTTCTTACACAACAGCTGCGGATCCATTGCCTTCCTGGTCCGTTCTCTCTCCCACTCTCTTTTCTCTTTCGTCTCTTTATTTACAGTTGTTTTCTCTTTGGGTTTTTGAGATTGTTGTTTTCTCTTTATCTTAGTTTCCTGGGAAAAAAAAAGAGAAAATGAAGGTTGTTGCTGCATATTTGTTGGCTGTATTGGGAGGCAACACCTCTCCTTCAGCTGATGATCTTAAGAAAATTCTTGGCTGTGGTACACTTTTCCCCCTCTTTACTCTTTTCTCTTCATTTCAAATCAAATTTTACTGCTTTATTTCCTTTATCTTTATCAATATATACACTTGGTAATGAATTAGTTTCTAAATTGTAAATCTTGTTTTTTTTTTTTTATCTTCTAGATTGAACATTTTTTTTCCTAGCTGTGATCTAAAAGTTTATATTTGATGTGCTGTCAACTTGTCATCTCTTAAAATGGGTTTGTAAAACCTGTTGTTAATGAATTTCTATTTGGATGAATGGGTGGGCTTTCATGAAAATATAACCTTGTACTAATTCGTATTTTTGGTTTGAGATTTACATAAATATCAGAACCCTTTATGCAAAATATGTTTGGTGTAGAGTGAATTGATTGTTTATCTGTTTTTCTTTTTTGCCCATCAAACAAAGACATTACAATTTAGTAGAGTTGAAGGAAGAAATGTTGGCTTTGTTTCAAATGATTTACATGAATATGTTTTTTTGCCATAAATTTAATTGATTGTTTATAAGTTGGAGGAAGAAATGTTGACTTTGTTTCAAATAATTTACATGAATATGTTTTTTGCCATAAATTTAATTGATTGTTTATATGTTGGAGGAAGAAATTTTGAGTTTGTTTCAAATAATGCTGTATATAGTTGGAGCTGAAGCTGAAGAGGAAAGGATTAAGCTTCTTTTATCTGAGGTTAAGGGCAAAGATATAACAGAGCTTATTGCATCTGGGAGGGAAAAGCTTGCCTCTGTTCCTTGTGGTGGTGGTGTTGCTGTTGCAGCTGCTGCACCAGGAGCTGCTGCCGCCGCCGCTCCAGCTGCAGCTGAGACTAAGAAGGAAGAGAAAGTTGAGGAGAAAGAGGAATCCGATGATGTAATAACTCCAAACCTTAATTTTTTTCCTCATTTGTTATGGTCTGAAGTTTTGTTGCAATCTTGGTATTGTGCAGTTAGTACTATCACAGATTTATTTCATCTAATTAACTTCTGTTTTATTCACTTGGTTACAGGATATGGGCTTCAGTCTCTTCGATTAAAATGTTGATTGATTTCTGCAGAAATTTTCTTTTGAATTTAAGGCTGGCTTAGATTTTAAAGTTTTGTTATCCAGTGTTATGTAGGTTTTTTTTTTTTTTTTTTTTTTTGGATTCATAGATTTGGTGGACAAGACATTTGTTTTGCTGAAAACCAATGTTGCAATGAAATTTTCTGAGTTCATTATGATGATTGATGATGAAGATTGAACAAAAGTAGATGAATTTTCTTCAATATTATCGTGCAAGTTTTGAAATAATTACATTGACTTATGTGTTGTGATTTGTGAATTCATATGTGCAGTCAAATTCACTGAAAAATTGTGATTGGATGCTCATGTCGAAATCTAATTTTGAATATTGAATCGTTTGAGGTTTTGGGTAATTTTTATGGTCAAGTCATGCAAATTTTGCTGTCAATAATATAAATGCATATTTTGATAAAATTATAGATACGAGAGCCCTTTTACTGCACGGCCAATGACCGTATCCTCTGCCAATATTCGGTTCTCATTTTTCCATGTAATAATTGGTAGATTTCAGTAACAGTAACATCAAAGGGAGATATACAGGGTTTATTATGAGATCAGGCAAACGATATTGGAAGATGTTCGGAGCATTTGAAGGGCAGCAAGCAAGCACTTGTTTTAAAGACCAAATGGGTTAATAAAGCAATGGGAAAGCACCAATGATGATAGAGAAAACAAGCGAGTTTTGATGAGTTAAAAACTAGAATAGAGCCCCAAAGAATGTTCTTCGCCAGATGTTGCAAGGAAAACTCGTGGAAAAAATCCAATTCAGAAGCTTAGAATCAAATTACCATGACCCAACACTAATCCATATGTTCAAATATATTTTTAGCTTAAAACAGGTTTTTAACAGTTAGTCGCTGCAATTCACCAACAAGCAAAGATGATTTTTAACAATGGACATGCCATATTTTTATTCATCATTCAAAAGAAAACAAGAAGAGAGAAACTAGGATGAAGAAAGCAAACACCCAGAATTTATGTACTCAATGCAAAGGAGCACTAATAACACAACCGAATAAAAAAAAGATCCAAGTCTTCATCTATGTAGTCCTCTTGCAATAAGTAAGCAACAATGTTTTCCCTTTCTTTTTTTTTTTAAGGCGTGGCAGCTGTTAGTCTTCAAATCTTACAGGCAAAGGAAAGACCTTCATTTTTCAGGGCATCCAAATTCTCAACTGAAGGCTGAAGCTTAGCAACTTTAGCAATTGCCTGGTTTTCTTCGGCGGTGCCACCTTCTAGGAAAACTCCAACAACCTTCCCATCTTTAATCCAGTACGTTCCGAACTTTGCCTTTGGCGATTGTGGGTTGTTGTCTCCAAAAAGCACTGTATCCCCAACATTGTCACCATAAAACTGCCATGCTAGATCAAAGGAACGTGAATAGAAGTATGGTAAGTAGTCATATTCATCAACTGATTTCCCCTCCTCACTTGCCTTGATTGCCTGCAAAAATTGTCCGAATGGTTTAACAGTTATATTCGTTTGTTGGAAAGTAACATTTAGCCAATATCCGAGTATAAAGATCAGGTCATAAATATTAAAAAATAAATAAATAAAAAAAATGAACTAAGTCAGGTAACACACCTTTACCGCCTGTTCAGCTGATTTCCGGGCATGGTCAACATGTTCAACCCTTCTCAACTCATTGTATAACTTGAGAGGAAAAGTGGCTACATCACCCACAGCATATACATTGGGAACACTTGTTTTGAAAAAAGCATCAGTCTGCAATCAAACAAATTGTGTTATACAATCACATATCAACCTTAATTAGAGTTTATGCTTAAATGAATAGTATTCAGAATTAGATCCTGTCCATTTAGGTACTAAGATGAGCATGGTACAAAAACACTTTATATTGCTGCAGATTTATACAATATCAACAGAATACTTGAGGTGATCAATTCTATATTTCAAGCTGAAATTTATAGATGAAAAGGCATTTGAGATTATGTCAGTGATCAAACCAACCTTTATTCCACCCTTCTCCTCTTCAACCTGCCCTTTAAATAATGTAGTAAGAGGCCTTCCACCAACACCAACAACAACAATGTCAGCTTCCAGAACTCTGCCATCCTTAAGTTTAACTTCCTTCACCTGAACAGTGGGCAAAAGTATCAGCATTAAAATGATTTCAGTCCCATAAAAGATTACTAAATTCTCAAGCCCTCTGAAAGATGACCATTTACCTCTCCATTTGAGTCGGAAGTGAATCCAACTGCAACTGTTCCCTTTATAATTTCAATCCCTTTATTAGCATAATAACCCTCATAGAAAGCAGCTATGCCAGAGGTGAAAAGCCGGGGCACTACAAGAACAATCTTCGAGTTAGAATAACAAGAATCCACCAGAAATCAATTTAGTTCATTTATTACATGTCCTGATGCCATATTTCAAAAGTGGGCATCTACTTACTGCACCATGGTTCAGGGTACACCATGCTGACGTCAAGATTGTTAATTTTCATGACCGCACCAAGCTCAAGACCAATATAGCCTCCTCCAACGATAACAGCCTTCCCATTCTTCTTTGCTTTGATCGCTTCTATCAACTTATCAGCATCATCAATTTCTCTCAAGTAAAAGATGTTTTTGGCATCCGCTCCTTGCACTCCAAAATCTGTCAACCTTATAACCTGCAGGAATGATGTGTTAAACTATGCAAGGCAGGCAAGACAAGGAATGTGAAAGTTGAGATCCCTAGAAACTGTAACTCACTGTGGAACCAGTTGCAATGATCAAAATTTGATACTTGAACGTTTCTCCAGCTGCGCTTACTAGAGTCTTGGCAGGAAGATCTGCTTTCACTATTTCTGTGCTAAGGATCAATTCAATCCCTGCAAGCATGTGTACATGAAAAGTATATCAATTAGACCATTTCCAAATTCTAAGTACAGATTATTGAATAAACAATGACCTATTAGTTAAATTCCCTTTTAGCAGATCCATTATCTATTATTTCAGCAATTCTCAATTTTCACATTAAACAAGTCCAGACAGACATATGTTGCGAACCTTTTTCCTTGTACCACTCAGGAAGCAATCTCTCTCCACCACTTCCAACACAGGTATGGAAACCGGGAAGTCTTGCAGCTCCTGCAAAGATTAACAAATCACCAAATTGATCCAGGAAACAAACCAACCAAATGGCCAAAATATTGGTGTGGCAACTAAAAGCATGGTTACAACTGCATTTATAGGAGTTTAGAGCTTATTTGAATTTCGCAAATAAGTACATAAAACGCGTATTAGGCTTACCCTCAGGAAAGAGATATGCCTTACTCAGGGCAGGACGTTCATATGGAGCCACCTACATGTATAAGAAAGCAAAAATCAGGTAATATGCAATATAAATTTATCCCTTTGGCGGATCAATAAATGACAGCAGTAGCAGTTAGAATGAGTGCTGTAATGTAAATGCCACTGGTGCTGGCTTCTATTACAGTAGATTTCAACTTTGATAAAATCAGATAGATGGTAACAGGAGCATCCCGAGGATGGAGTCCATGAAGACAGCAGAATGAGAGAACAAAATAATGCTAAACAGTTTGCTGAGTAACGAAATTATGTGATAGAATCTTTTGCTTTTTCTAAGCACAATTGACAATTAAAAACAAAACAATTGTAAGTGCTGAGAATAGAACACTGCAAATAGTGATCTAAAATGTCAAAATGCAAGATACATGCTGCTTAATAGAATGACAAATTCCGTTTTCATGCAATGTTAAATACCAAAGTTTGCCCGCGCAATGCTGCAGGAGAAAATATTTTTATTAAAATGAGTAAATATTTCTTCAAAAACTTGAAAATAATCTATATTTTTTATATTTTAAAATATATTAATATCAATCTAATCAAACTTTGTTAAAAATCATAATTTTCATTTAGAAAGACAATTAATATCAACAACATAATATTAAAAAATCAAACAGTAACTCTTCAATTACACAAAATGACAACCCTACTAAAAGATTTCATATAGCAACTCTAAAAAAAAAAACTGAAAAAGAATAATTGAGTATATTATTATAATTATTTAAATGTTATTAGCTTTTTATTGTTTAGCGTGAAAATTATTTTTCAGTTTATCATACAGCTTTTATAGATTTTTTTTCCAAATAATTTTTATTATTTATTTTACCTTTTACAGCCTTAAGCTTCCTTTTTATCTCTTGCTTTCTTCCAAATTATAAAACAAAAAAAGTTGTAAAATCAAAAGAAACTATTAAAAGAAGAAGAAAAAAAACCTTTTAAAAAAGAAAAAACAAGACGTTAATCATAGGAATGAGCTAAATGTCAATCACGAGGTTTCATTAAGTTATAAATAATAATAAAAAATCATACCGCCTCCTTGGAAATAATTGCTAGCTCACCAGACTGCACTCCCTGCTTGGCAAACTCCCTCGCTGCATATCCCTATAAAGTTTGAAGAGAAAATTTTCCGTAAAAGGAAGAAAAAATTAACAAAACAATCAAAAGTAAATACAACATAACCCTATTAACAGTGTGATTGCTACGTAAAAATGAAAGAAGCTCTACTTTTTCACATTAACGCGTTCTAATCAATGCAAAAAAAAAAAAAAACCCATCATCTTGCAACTCACACGACACTCTATACGATTAAAACAGCAAAAGGTGCATTACATTATGTAACAAATTGGGAACATGCTTGCTTGGTTGCCTCAATGTAAATCTATTTTCAAGAAACACAATTCAACAAATATAAAAGGCTTTAAATCAGTTGGTCATTCCTCTTTATCCAGTGACTAAACGAATAGCAACCAATCTAAGGCTTCAATTTTGCTTTTAATTCTTTTTCAATTTTTTCCTCCTCATCATTTTAGCAGTAAAGACAAAATTTCTCTTTTATTTTGCAGCAACACTAGATCTGTATGCTTACAAAAGTAACCGATATATGATTACACATTGAGGGCAACAATTTCAAAATAAAAAAGCAAAGGTATCGATAAACAACAAAAAGTCAAACAAAATTCAAAAAAATAAATAAAAATTAGAATCAATGAACGAGAAGTGATCGACGGAACTTACAGCAGCGACACCACCGCCGACGATCACGTACTTGAAACTCTTCTCTGCCATCGATCTCAAAGCTTAGCTTAGCTCTGCTCGTTCTTTAGCTCTATGACTTTTTTCTTTCTTCCTTTTTGGTAATAAACCAATTTTTGTAAAGTAGGTTTGTGAATGTGGGGATTGGTCAGACAGATGTATAGGGAAATAGCAACTCTTCTCATTGGCTGACCTTTAGATGTAAACGAGATTTTGCCACGTGGCATCAACATGGCCGTCCATCACTGCTAACTGTGCATATGGTAATTTTGTTTTCATTTTTTTCTCCAATTTTATCACTAACCATTTTATATTTTATTAGTTTAAATTACTTCCTTTTTTAACAATTTTTTTCTTTTTTCTTTTTACTTGTATGTACAGAATCTCATTTTACTAAATAATGAATTTTCTTCCGTCTTCCTTTGAACGTAGACTTCTTTTACATCCATATTCATGTCAACAAATATTTAAATTTCATCCTTTTTTTCTTTCCTGTAAATAACGTTTTCAGGATTTTAATTTTTCCAGAAAAAGAGGGGGTTATTTTTGGAAGGACGGTAGAAGTTGACGTCATTGATGATGTGGCAATGGATCTTTATCTGATTGTTCATACACGTCAATGATTCAGTGCGATCGGTACCATAATTTTATCATCAGAGCAGTCAAAAGATAAACGTTAATTTAAAAAAGGATCCATCCAATGTATCGAAAATAATGAATAAAGTTGTCAAATTTTACATTTAATATAATATTATTACTATAAATAGTATATTAACTAATCTTAACAAGTATCTTAAGGGCACTCGTTAACAAAATCCTTTAAAAAAATAGAAAAGGAGAGACAACGTGGTTTGACTACATTGCTCCATCCAACAACCATCACGCGAGTCAAACCGCCGACGCATGGTTCTGAAGTGGCGGGCTACGACGGGATTGGACTTGGTCATGGGTTTAAGCCCAAATTGAAAACAATAAAAAATATTTTCCTACTTTGGGGCCCAAATGGTAGATTTTTCATTTAAACAATAAATTTTGTCCGAGGCAATTTTTTTTGGTTTATTTTTAAAAATGTTTATAATTTTTTACATATTTTAATTTAATAAATTGAAATATAAATTAAAAGATAAAAGTACTACTTAAATATTTTATTTATTGATAACTATATGTATGTCCCTATTTCAAATATTTAGTTTTTAATTTGCATTCTTCAAAAATTATATTTAAAAAATAAATTTAAGCATGAATATATTTTTTATAAAATAATTAAATATTTCAAATGCATTGTATAATCTTATTTAATTTAATTAAGTATATTATTTTTATACTTTTTTTATAAAATTATAAAATAATAGCATCAAATAAAATATATAATTTATTGAAGTAACGTATAAACATAAAAATTAAATCAACTTTAACATTTATATTATAATTAAATAATATAATTATATATTTTTTTTATCATCACAAAATTGATAGTTGAGTGATATTTATTGTATTTGATTAAGTGCATATTTGTATGCAACACTTTTATTTTAGTTTTTATTTAATAAAAATATTTTTATCTTATTTTTGTTAGTGTGGATTTTTAATTGATTATTTATTGAGATTTTGATTATATTTTTTTTTATTGTTTTGTGATTTTGGAGACTTTAATTTTGTGATTTGTTGTAAAATAAAAAAACCCCAAAAAGAGTTTAATTGACTGCCAAATGTGGCTTTAATTGGGTCTTAATTGAAAAATAATCTTTTAACTCTATTTTAATGTAATGTTATTGATTTATCACTACTATTTTTACATAATATTCATATATTCTGTAACTTAGACATGAAAGAGAGTTGAGGACAATTGCTAACAATTGTATAGCTTATTGGTAGAATATTAATTATTAATTTGAGGATTTTGTTAAAGAATGTCTTAAAAATATTTTTTAAAATTATTATATATAATAATATTTACACTTAATGTATTATAAGGCATTAGTGGTGTTTGAATGAAAAAAATTTCAGATACTTTTGTTCATAAAGAACTGTTTGATGGTATGGAGGAAGAAAAATGGACATAGCTTATCAATTGGTTCAACGACATGGCTAAGTTGTCCACGGTTAATGTTGTAACAAGCTTTGTTATTTAGATTTGAGTGAATGTCGAATGCGGTATGTGTTCGATATAAATATATTTAACTTTTTTTTAAAAAATTCATATATTTAAAAGATTATATTTTTATATTTATATCCAAATATATTTCAAATATAAATATCAAAAATAAATATTAAGAAAAATGAGGCACAGCAGGCTTCCTTAATTGAGGAGTATGTAAACGTTGTAAATTCAGAAGGCAGGCTTAGAAGGTGGAAGCTCCCGATTTGGGCCTTGAATCAATTATATGATTATATATTTTCAAATAAATCTGTTCGGTCAAATTAAGTATAGATAGCAAAAATTATTTGTCAATATCTAATCTGACTTATCGAGTCTGAAAAGCTCGTTTACTGTTTAAATATATATTAAATTATTAAAAAAATCATATTATATTAATATTTTTATAATTAAATTTAAATAAAAAAATTATTTATTAAATAATAATTCAGATCAAATCAATTCAAATTGAATTTACCAAATTGATTCGAACTGAGTTTACCAAATTGAATAAATAACTTGACGCTTGAACATGTTTAAACTTCTAAGTTACGTATCAAATGAATTGAAAGCCATATAGGATGGCTTGTCAATTGTTTTTCTCCCTTTATATCATAATTAATAATCTCAATGCTCGTTTCTATGTCGACATGAAAGACAAAGTTGATTATTATTTAGATATGGTACATTGTAACATCAGTAGGCCCTTATGTTTCATGTTTTTGGCATAGCAACCACTATTTGATTCCTTAAGATTTTTTTTTTTTCTTGCTCTTCCTTTTGTCTCCTCCTGCCACGTATCAAGAAAAATAAAATCATAGATCATAGTTGAATTTCAAACAGACTTTCAAATATATAAGATAAAATATACCCAAAATAAAATGAGTATTCATACCAAATAGAGCTGCTCATGGGTCGGGCCGCGACCCGATTTTTTTTTATTTTCTCTGTCCAGGTCCGTCCATTTAGACTCGAAACACTGTTTATTGGAATAAAAAAATAATTTTTTTATTTTTTTATAATTAAAATTAAATAAAATAATATTATTATAATAAAAATTACTGTTCCGGACCGGGCCGAACCGGCTCAAAATACAAAATATCCTATTCAGGCCCGGCCCAATACGGACCGAACGGGCTGCCCGGCCCGTGAGCAGGTCTAATACCAAATAAACATGCTGTAAATTCTTTAATGGCATGTCGGAAAAGTGGGGCAAATTTGTGTTGAGGACGAGAAGAAAACAAAAGCTATAATAAGCCGATAACTCCATGGAGAACAACAGGAATCTTAAGTTTTAACTTTCTTTTTTGGTTTTTATTTTTTTACTTTTAAGGGGCTTATTGTGGCACCGTTTTAAAAGGATTTTTTTTTTTAATTTTTTAAAATTATGTGAAAAATCTTTTACATAACTTGGCTTTAAGGCAAAGACAAACACCAACGATCCTTTTCTAGGGAGGTGGGCATACCATGTGAGAATGATGGTTCTACTGACAGATTTATTTGTGGTCCAATAAAATTTTTATAAATTTAGTTTCTCTTTTTAAAAAAAAAATAAATCTTCATTTATTCCTTCTTAAAAGAAAAAAAAAATTTCATCCCATTTTATAATTGATAAAAAATTAATTTTTGTTGGACCGAAAATATAATAATAAAACTTTTTCAACATTGATAATTTTCAAAATTTAAACCTTAATTATCATTTTAAAAATTGGAACTACTTTATCATTTCAACAAACAAAATATTGATATTTATTCCCTCTTCAAGCATATGTTTTTTCTATCTATACTTAAAAGAGGAAACTTTTTTCTTTTAATGGGTTTGGTTTTCTTTGAGATTATCACAAGATTTGCATAACCAGATACGAAAAGCTTCTAAACTTTTTCCTCTCCTTTTATGGGCTTTGGTTGTACTGCTCCATATGATTTTTAGTGTGAATATGTGTATTTGAAATTTTATATATTATGATGAAATAAAATTCCATCAAAGAAATTAAAAAAATTATCACATACTTTATTATGATATATTTTTTAAAAATTAATATCATAAATAATTTTAAGTAATAATATTTTAATATCATTTATAAAATTTAAAAATTTTACGGATAATATTTTTACACATTATTTTTAAAATAAAATCTCTAAATATTACTAAATTTCTTGAATTTTAAAAGATTGTTTGAAACGAATGACTTACACAGTTACACTTAAAATGAAGAGAGGTAAAAAGAAAATAATATGTTTGCATAAATAACAGGAGGTATCATTGAAAGAGGATCTAAAACGATGTGATATGTCTAAAAAAATTGATATGTTTGCATAAAAAATCATGGAAATTAATTTTTTTACCTTCTTTTTAAAGATTGATTTCTAGTTAAATAATTAGCACAGTATTTAATAATTTACCATGCCTTTTGTATATCTAAATTTGATACAAAATCTCTCATTTATTTATTTTTTAGGTTATTTATATTTAGAGAACAATAGTAGTAACAATAATACATGGTTGATTTGAATTTGGAAATATAGATATTATCATATTTTCTTATTCATGAATACTAGTAAGTAATTATAAAAGATTTTAATTTTACGTGGGTGGAGCAAGAAGCAGCCAAAGCAAATGAGTTTTCAATACGTCGCGAGAAAACTTTCATTTTAATAATTGATAAAATCGAAATGTTTAAAATATTAAAATGTTAATTACTTATGATGATATAAAAAAAAAAAAAGCTATCATAAAAATTTTAAAAAAATTATGAATAAGTATGCATTATATAAGCATTTAAAAAACAAAGGTTTATTTTAAAACACAAAAAAAAAAAAAAAAATATATATTACAAGTATTAAATACTAAGTTTAATTTTTAATAATGATTATATAGTAATAACTTTTCAATATAATGTGATTGCTCCAATCAAGTATTTGAATGCTTTAAGATTTTGAATTAAAATAAAAAAATGAAAAATTATTACGAGTCTAATTACATTTACTTATACATTCATATATATATATATATATATATATATATATAACACCAAAAAAATTATATATGTATGTATTTATATAAAAAATAATAATTTACTTAGGATGTGCTGCAGCAAATGAAACAAAAGGCCTTTATGTTTTCTCTTTTTTAAAATTCTTTGACAGTCTAGGAAAGAAATTTATTGCAATTTAAGAAATGGTTTTAATGGTGCTGACAATGATTCATGGTAAGACCTCTCCAAATATCAGGTTATCTGTCCAAGTCTGAAGGTCCTCTCATATTTTAGAGGGCTTTGACAAAAATATTAAGTCCGAAAAATTAATTTGAATAAAAAAAATTAGGTCCGTTTAAAAAATGGACCGAGCCTTGGCTCCAACATTCAAAACCTGAGCCCGACCCGTTTTTCAATTAAATAATATATTTTTTTTATTTTTATATATATTATACAATTTATGTCATATAAGATTAAATATATATAATATTATAGTATTAACATTAAAAAATATGTTAAGTTATATATGTTTAAGAACTTAAAAAAAAAATTAATAAAAAAAAAATAACATGTTTTTTTAATTTTTTTTTTAAAAAATAATATGGGCGGGCTTGGACTATCTAGTTACAAATATGGACGGGTTTGTGCAAAATTTTAGACTCATATTTCGGGACGGACCGGACTTGAACAAATATATATAATGTTGATACCAATATATCATATATAGGCCCGACCCAAATCTGACCCAGTCTATCAACACCTCTATTCATGGTCCTTCCTCTTTTAATTTGCCTTTGCTCAAAGGTTCATATTGATCTTACTAACGACTTATTTAATTAGTTGGTGGAAAATTAAAATAAGTAAAAAAATTTGTGAACAAGTAGACCTGCTCACGGGCCGGGCAGCCCGTCCGGCCTGATCTGAATTGGGCCTGGCTTGGGCAGAAAATTTTTGTTCCTGCCCAACCGAGCCCGAAACAATGTTTTTTGTATTAAAATAATATTATTTAATTTAATTATAAAATATTAAATATTAATAATTTTTTTTAAATAGGATGAACAGTGCTCACAGACCCGCTGGCCGGACCCGCCCAGGGTCGGGCATGGGCAAAGATCCTTAAAAATTTTCAAGTCTCGATCCGGCCCGGCCCATGAGCACCTGTATGAACAAGTGCATTTAAGATACTTATTAAGATTAGTTAAATATTATTTATAATATTATTTTATATTAAATATAATCATTAATAATTAATTTGATGAATTATGATACATTGAAAGCAATAACTTATCTAATATAATAATTTTAAAGAGTAACTTAATACACACATTAACAAAAATCCATAAATAAATAGATGATTAATATGAATGGATGTTTAAGATTATGAAAAAAAGGCACATGCTTTTTGTACCAAGTCCATCATTAATACTTAAGACCTAATCATCTTTAATACTTTAACCTCAAGCTATTGTAACCTATCAAAAGGGTACACTTATTAGAAAAATAAAAAATGGAGAGAAAAAACAAAAGCTTCAAAGTAAAAACATATTTTGAAAAATTGCATCTAAATTTTAAGCTTTTATGTTGATATTTCTTTTACCCTCAAATATTTGGTTTAATATAGAAAATACATGCATATTCATTTTGAAAAAAGTTAAGTTTGAATTTTTTTTTTCAAATAGTATTCATAAAAAACATTTCTTAATATGGAATGGACGATTATTATTGGATTTAAAATTTTTAAGCTTAAGATTGGTTATTAACTTTATGCAAAAAATTTAAAATTTCAAAATTAAATCTAATAACAAAATGAATTAATTTAAGGATTTATATTTGATTTATTAATAATGTATAAATCTATACACGATTAATAAACCAAATGATGTCACCTCATTAAAAATAAAATTATTTATATTTATTTTTAAATTTTTTTAATGAAGTGACATCATGTGACATATACATTATCAGTAAATCAAAAAATATCACCTCATAAAAATAAAATTATTTGTACTTATTTTTAAATTTTTTTAATGAAATGATATCATATAATTTACTGACAATGTATGCATGGAATATAAACTTTTAATTTAAATTAAAAAAAAATTAAAATACACTAAAAATGCGAATTGTTAAAAATAATATATATTTATCAAATGTGTAGTGCCGTACAAAGTTGTACTAATTGATTGTGACCATATATAACATTTTGTTTCAACATTTTCATTTGTTCTTTATAAGTATATTTCATTTAATGAACATGATTTACATTCTTAAGTAAAATCAATCATTTTTTGTCTTACAGATTTTGTCTCGAAAATGATTGATGTATTTATATATATAACATAAAAATTAATAAAAAAAAAACAAAACTGGGTATTCAAAGAAAACGAGGGTAAATAAAAATAAAGAGAAGTTATTTTATTATTGCTAATAAAGTTTTTAAATTGTATAAACGAAATTAATCAAATAATATATATATATATTTATTTTAAGAATATTTTAAAAAATAAAAAATATTTTTTAAAAATAAAAAACGAACTAAAAAATAAATAAATATTTCTGTCACTGTCTAATTATTTATAGGAGAGTTCATTTAATTTACTCGTTGGGGGAAGTAATAATAATAAAATATTCTCTTGTTAAATCTAAGTAGTCAGTGTCCACGTCTAACCTGCAACGTGAGACCCACTTCAATATATTTTTCATCCTTCAAAATAATCAGAGCCCAAAGAGTAAAAGAAAACAACATATATATTTTTTTCTCTCTCTTTTCTGCTTCTTCAAATCCTCTTTGGTATTAGGGTTTTCAATCCCTAAACATCTGTTTGTTAACTTTCTCATTTAACACATTTTAGTCCCACAATATGTTCTTCATTGCTTTCAGTTCCCTCTTCTTTCTTAAGGTACTGTTTCTTTCTCTTGATTCAAGTTTTGGCTTTTTTTTTTGTTTATTTGTTGTTGGGATTTTGGATCTTTGTTTTTGGGTTGGATTTGATAACTGCAAGAAATTTCAAGGATGTTGGAGCTTTCAGTTTCTGGGTTTGTTTTTTTTTCTTTCATTTTTTTTGGTGTTGGGCTTTGATTGGCAGTTAAGAATGTTTTTGTTTTTGGTATGTTTGGTGGATCATTGGTTTTAATTTTTTTTTTGTTAAGCTGGAAATGGAACAAAATTTAGTTTGCAAATTGGATTTGGCTTCATTATTTTATTTCTGATCCATTACATCTGGAAGGAAAAATAAAAACTAATGTAAAAAAAAAATGAAAAATAGAGTTAAAATTTGTGCTTAGCTATGTAGTCAATCCTTTTGTATTAAGCATATATTATTAGTTTAAATATATCATGTGGATGTGGTCTAGTAATTAGTGATGATACATGAAAAGTGCGAAAAAACGCAGTAGTCTTAGTGATTTTAATATTCTAACTAATTTGAATGTTCATAGTGAAATTTTAAATTAAAGCATCATAAGATTCTGGAGATGATGATAGAGTAGTAGCTGCTTAAGATTTAAGAAATTTAAGCAAATGTATTATTGGGTAGTTGTTGTGATTCATGATGACGGATTTTCTATCGAACTTTACCATTTTCTGATTTTTTTTTGGCAATATTATTCTAATGTGATTTGCTTAAACCTCGATATCAATTAATATTATATATATATATATCATTACAGTTTTTTTGTGGCCTTTCTATATACTTCTGGTTTTAATGGTTTTCTAATTGGGTGACTGTGTTTAGGTTCTCGGAATATGTGAGCTTTAAAATTGATTTGATGAAAGAAAGGTCACAAGTTGCTATGAATTTGGATTTTTGAAGTTGGTTGATACAGAAAATTGAATTAGTATAAATTTGGAGGGTGATATCATATCTTTTGTTTTAAGGATACAGCTGAGAATATTTAGTACCGTGTAACGGTTAGATGGGTTCATATTCTGGTACTTGTGAAATAGTTGAAGCAGGCGAAGAGTTGAAACCAGTACAACGATCAAGAGGGCCATACCGACCACATTCAGGATCGGGTGTGGGTGTCAAAGATCGAAAGCCTCCTGTGCTGAAACTGGGATATAAGGATTCTCTAGAAGATGATATTAATCAGCTTTTTGAGACTGTCAATCTTAAAGGTCCCAAAGGATTAAGTGTTTCATACCAAGGAGGCGCAAGCTCAAGCTCTTTAAAGAAAAATGCTTTGAAGAAGCCAATTGCTGTGGGGATGCCCCACTCCCCGAGAATTGGTGGTTCAGAGCCTTTGTCACTGAAGCATGCATTAAGGGATCTTTGCATTTCTAAGGCATCAGAAATGGCTGCTATGAAACGGTTATCAATGTCAACTAGTTCTCCTGGGGTTTCTGAAGCTGAAAGGATAAAAAGTTGGTTCAATTCAGTTGTAGTTGAACCCGCCAGTGGATCCAGTCTTCCCAGAGATGAAGATAAGGGGAGCATGGTTGAAGTATCTTTGGTGCCTGAAGAAAGCAAATCAACTTCTTCTAGTATGATGGCTGTGCCACATGAAGCTCCCAAGAATAAGTCATTGAGCCAAAGTACTAATTCTTCGCCTCGATTGGCTTGTGCAAGAACACAAATTAGCACTTGCACTTCTACATCAACTCAAACTGACGTTTCTGCATCAAGAAAATTTGGAACTCAAGCACCAAAGGCAGAGCTGCATCAGAAAGAGAAGCATACTTCTGCATCAACTCCATCTTGTTCTTATGCTGATGATAATATGTTAGAACCTGACAATACTGTGCCTGCTTCAAACAAGTTACCAGAAAGAGCACCAACGCCAAAGTCGGGACAAAAGGGCAGGTTGCTAGCTGTTGCTTCTTCTAGTTCAATTAATGGCAACAGAGTAAGCAGGATGATAAGAAATGCACCGCGGGTGGCCAAAACAGTTGTCAGGAACCAAAGTTCTGTCAAGAAGAAAATAAAGCAGGATTCCTCTTCGGCCTCTTGTGCTGCTAATACTTTCAATGAAGTGAATAGCAGCTTGGATTCCACTGCGAGTCAATTAATTTGTCAGAGATGCCAGTGCTCTCTGATGAGTTCGAGTAATGAATCTAATCAAGATTCTGTGAAGTCGCAGTCAGCCGGGATAAGGGCTGAAGTGAGCTCAAGTCATGTGAATTCTGATGTGGGCAAACCAACCTTGGTTGAAAACAACTCTAACAGAAGCCGAGCTGCTGTTCTGAGGGCTAAAAAGAGCCCAAAATCAAGAGAAAAGGGAGACTTCTCCCAAAGTTCAAGTAGCCTTGGTGATAGTACTAGCACAAGCATCAGTGATGACAGCAATTTAAGTAGGTTTAGCTGTGGCAACAGACCTCACATGTCAAAGGATGCGAGGTGGGAAGCCATCCGCCACATTAGGATGCAGGATGGGGTCTTGGGATTGCGACATTTCAATCTTTTAAAGAAGCTTGGTTGTGGAGATATTGGGACAGTATATCTTGCTGAGCTTATTGGTAGAAACTGCTTGTTTGCTATAAAGGTCATGGACAATGAATTTTTGGCAAGAAGGAAGAAAATGCCAAGGGCCCAAACAGAGAGAGAAATATTAAGGATGCTTGATCACCCTTTTCTCCCTACTTTATATACTCAATTCACATCAGATAACTTATCATGTTTAGTTATGGAGTACTGTCCAGGTGGGGACCTGCATGTCCTTCGGCAAAAGCAGCCTGGGAGATGTTTTCCTGAGCCAGCAGCTAGGTAAGATGCTTAGATGATGACAAGTCATTTTAAATTAGGATTACCTTCTAATAATTTGAAATATATTCAGAATTGAGAACAAAAGATAAGAAAAGGGAGAAGGAATAAAGTAAGTTTAAGTTCATAACACATGACTGGATATGTCATGTTAACAGGCAGAACTTTTGATCTTGCATGTCTCTGGTCATTCATTCAGTTTGAACATCTAAAGCACAATAAAGTTTAGCATTATATTGCTAGCATATCTGGTTAAAAGTTATGAAATGGTTCAGATGTGGCTATGATAGGTGCTTCCACCTAATTTACCTTGGAACTCCCTTAAATCCAACTGAACGATTGGAAGTTTTAGCTTGTCTCAAATTGACTTGCTTAACCTCAGTTTCGAGTTGTTTCTGCTAATCTCAAGCTGTGCTGTTTTTACTAGTTTTCTTCTTTGTGGTGACTGGTGTAGTATGACATAAAGAGAAAGTTAGTTGAATGAGAGTATTCCATGCTCTAGTTCATTTTCTTTTTCATTCAATCTGACATCAGTATATCTTTGAACTGGTTATATATGTTATTCTATATGCAGGTTTTACGTAGCTGAAGTCCTGCTTGCTTTGGAGTACTTGCACATGCTTGGAGTTGTTTACCGCGATTTAAAACCAGAAAACATTCTGGTTCGAGAAGATGGCCACATAATGCTCACAGATTTTGACCTTTCACTTAGATGCACAGTTAGTCCAACTCTCCTGAAATCTTCATCAAATTTGGATCCTCCAAGGATATCTGGCCCATGCACAGCATCTAGCTGCGTAGAACCCTTCTGCATCGAACCATCTTGTCAAGTCCCATGCTTCAGTCCTAGGTTCTTGCCTGCTGCTGCAAAAACAAAGAGGAAGGCAAAAGCAGACCTCGCTGCCCAAGTCAGATCACTGCCACAGCTTGTGGCTGAGCCTACTGATGCAAGATCCAATTCCTTTGTTGGTACCCACGAGTACTTGGCTCCTGAGATCATTAAAGGAGAGGGTCATGGAGCTGCTGTCGATTGGTGGACCTTTGGTATCTTTCTTTACGAGCTTCTCTATGGTAGGACACCTTTTAAAGGTGAAGGGAATGAAGAAACGTTGGCTAATGTTGTGCTACAGAGCCTTAAGTTCCCGGACAGTCCTCTTGTTAGTTTCCAGGCAAGGGATCTCATCGGAGGGCTGTTAGTAAAGGAGCCAGAGAATCGGCTGGGAACAGAAAAAGGGTCTGCCGAGATTAAGCAACATCCTTTCTTTGAAGGCATGAATTGGGCTTTGATACGATGTGCTGTTCCACCGGAACTACCTGAGTTGTATGAATTTGGGGTTCCCAGCTTGTTGTCCCCGGAAACAAAGGGCAATTATTTGGAATGTAAAGCTACAGGAGAGCACCTTGAATTTGAGCTGTTTTGATGCAAAAGTGTACTTAAAATAGAAAGGTTTCCATAAGATACCCCCCATGGGAGGGCATGATGAGACCTTGAGCCCTTTAATCATAGGATTTTCCTCCCCTTGTTGTAATTAAAATATGTAGCTCATAATGTATATTTGATTGAGAAATACTTGGTAAAGCTGTCACCAGATTTTGTCATATCAAACACCATAATCTTTTTCTTTCAGCAAGTAGTTACTGTAAGTTGTATATGTTCAGTTTTCTCCTATTTCCCACAAGTTGAAGATTATCACTCTTTTTTTTGTTCTTTTTTCTAAATCCCTACTTTTACCTTGCTACTCCTACTAGATCATCTTGGATTAACCTTACTCGCTGTGTATCCCCAATTTATTATTAAAAAAATCAGTACAATAATTGACTTTCCTATATGTATGATTTGCTAAGTAATGTCAGTGACAAAAAAAAAGTGTTTATATATAAAATAAATGTTAAAATGTAGATTTTAAAAGATAAAATAAATAATAATTTTAGTTTTACATAAAATAATGATTAGTGTTAAACTTTAACCTTTTGGGTTGTTCATGTTGATAAAACTCAAAGAAATTAAGGGAAATTTGTTTCAAAATAAAACATGGACTGGGAAGTGGGAAACAGGATGAGTTAGTCTAAGTAGTAGTATTTTCGATCTAGGACTTAAAAATGGAAAAAGAAATTCCTGTATAATAACTAAGTCAGTCATGTCATTTACTTAGAAATTCCATATTCACCAACCATTCTTTGGAAAATAAATTGCTGACTTTAAGCCCATTATTCTGGCCGATTCTAATTTAGTTTGACATTAGTTAAGTATTTCTTTTTTGTTTTAATAATCGGCTGAATTGGGCCAAAAATTCTACCAAATCCATATTATTCATCTAGCTTGTGCAATGTGCATAATTACTAGTTTTTTTTTAGCATTATTGACCTAGCAAAAGAGTGATTAATTAGCAAATTTTGTCAAATATCAAAATTTAAAGAAGCATGCTTGCTTAAAATAACTTCTCATGTAATTTTCCCAATATATGGCAAATGAAATGACTGATTCTTTGATTCTTGAAGCCAGTAAAATTATTTCTTTTTACACATTTTTTTCTCCTCGAAAGAGCAACTCAAAATGTTCAATGAATCAGTATTTTTTTTAAAAAAAATTATTAGATTAATGTTTTAGGTAGAGTTGACAAAACCCATGTGCTATTGCCTTTTAATTCAATAGCCATTTTGATCCAGCTTGGCTTCAGGCTTTCAACTTGCTACACCAATATTTATACTGTAATTATGATAATATTGTTAAAATATTAATTCAAAATATATTTCTAAGATTTTTTTTTTTCATTTCAAAAGAATGATTAAATAATTAATTAGACTGAATTTTAAGATGTAATTAAAAATTTTACATATGGCATTATAAGGGTTAGTGGTATAATTTCTAAAGTCTAGTCTACACAAAGACGAATGATTTTTAAAATGTTAGACAGGCAAATTAAAATGGATCAAGAACTTACAATTTTTCATATTCAAGACGACGAGATACCTAATTTTCAGGTCAAAGAAAAAGAATAATTAATAATGAAACTACCTAATTGAATGACTTTTTCAATCTCTGAAGGCTAAAATTGACTCCATGTTTGTACTCATTCTCATAGAAAATAGCCTGCCTAATCCACTCCCTTAACACAGATTTTATAATATAATATCTTTGTTTATTAATTATTATACTCCTCTGATTAAAATGACATAATCTGATCACTTTTAGGTCTCCATATTCCCAGTTTAGCACAAGCAAAATATATAGCACTGCACACTTTGACTGTATACATTTTTGTAAGATGAAAAAATGACAATCATCAACTTTTTTTAATTAGGGTTTTATGTTTCTCAAATAAAATTGCATGCATCTATAACTTATTATTATTACATATTATTAGAATAATATACTAATCATGGTGATCGATACCGTTCCGATACCGGTAGTATTGGCCGGTACGTCCCAGTTTTTAATTAAACTGGTACAGGCAACCTTTTGTTCCATTCCGGTTTTGTATCGGCCCTTACAAGTCGTACCAGCCTGTACCGGTCGGTACTGGTCAATACTGGTCAGTACCGGTACGTATCGGTTGGTACAAGATTTTGATTTAAATTTTTTTTTTTGGAAAAAAAATTCACTTATTTAATTTTTTAAACCATTTTTAATATTTTTTGTGTCATAATCATTTTTATTTTGTTCATAATTATATTTAAAAATAAAATATGTTCATTAAATTAGGCTATTGAACATAATTAATAATAATTTATTATCTTTTTTAATAATTTAATATTTATTTTACCTATTTGCTGTTTAGAAATTTTACATATTAAATATTTAAAATTTATATTTGCATAAAAACATATATATGCATGTAATAGATGTATATTTGCATGTGTATATAATATATATTTGATTAAGAAACTTGAAAATAGGTTATACATATAGATATATAAAAAAATATTTAAAAAATACCAGTAAACCCGAAATGGTACACCGAAACACACCGATACCGGTATGTACCAGCACCAGAACAAAAACGGTATGTCCACCGGTACGGTACTGACTACCTTAATACTAATACTCTATTTTACCTGAATTCAAGGTGAATGTTGGATACGGATATGTTTTCGATACAACTATATTTGATTTTAAAATTTTTTTTCTTCATATATTTGGAGGATCAAACTCCTCTATAAAAATATATCGAACATAAATATCAGACATAAATATTTTAAAATAAAAAATAAAAAATCCGTGTAACATATATAGCTAGTAATACTAGTGTACGTACCTTCTTTCCTTGTGAATTGAATTTGTTTAAGCATTGAATATATTCTCCTTTTCGATCAAAAAATGACAGCAAATTTTCTTATTAATCGTATACGGACGCCTTGAATATATGTCTCCCATGTGAAATGGGCTTATCATGCAGCTTGATCGGATCCTTTTAGATCTTAGCCTGAAAGATTATCTTCCCAATATTGTTTCTTATATATAGGTCAATGTCCCTTTCCTTTATTACTAATATTCTAACTAGTATACTTTTATTAGCAGCAGATTATCTTCCATGCATGTACTTAATTTATTTTTATTTAGCAAGTAAACGTACTATATATATATATATATATATATATATATATAGCTGATATATGCACCAGAAACATAATTAGAAGACTTGAAATTGATAGCTGTGTATTAATATTCTAACTCTAGCTCTAAAGCAAGATTAAGGGTTAATTTGGTTCAACTCTTTTTTAGATTTAATTTTTCATCATTCTCTTTAATTACAAGGCTTTTACCTTGTGGTTGTAATTGACTAGCAAGGGAAAGTTGCAACTTAACTCAAATTGATTCAAGAAGCAAACATTTGAAAACTAATTAACCGAAAACAAATTGGAAAAAAAAAAAAAGACTCGACCGTAAGTTGATTGTCAATATCTCTATAGTATTAATAAGTAAAGAAAATAGTGAACTAAAAACCTAATCCAATTGCTTAACACAATCCATTTCCAAGATTTTTATTTCTGGTCTTATAAATAAAGCAATTAATTGCTTAAATCTGATGATTTTGTATTGGGATCCCACAATGACATACAGATCAGGGCAATGGGCAATTCCCTTATTTGGCTATGAAGTTCCTATTTGTTTGACTTTTTCTTAAAGCTAGTTAGTCTTAATTATCTTAGAGCTACATGAGCTATGTATTTATAATACTAACAAAAGGCCGTGGATAATTAAGTTCAAGAAAGAAAATTGAATGGTAATTTTAATAGAGTTCGTTTTTATGCATTGTCAGCATATAGACTTCATACATTGACAGTAAATGTTATACTGACATCTCATAAAACAATTAACCATTAACCCTAACCACTAATCTCTAACTCTAGCCACTAACCACTAACCCATAAGCCCTAAACTTAACTTTAACACGTGACATCGTAAGATATATTGACAGTGTATAACCCTATACACTGTCAGTGCATCAAATATTAATCCATTTTAAAAAGTGTCATAAAATCACTTGTTAGCAAATTTTTTTTTAATGTTTTTTCATTAAATATGGTAGATGATAATTTTAATGATGATTCCTAATGCATTAAAAGAAGATATTTATTTATAATAACTTTAAAAAATACTCATAAAGCACTCGTTAATACAATTAGACTTGATAATTTGTGTATACATATTGTATTCATGTATTTTTCTGTATCATAATCGTGTTTAAGGTGTTTTATATTTATATAATTTTAACGTGTTAATAATTTGTGTTATATAGATTTTGATATGTTCGTCTATTCGTGTCGTGTCCGTATTTTTTTTCGTGTCATGTTTTGTTTTAATTATTTTTTTCGTGTCGTGTTCGTATTGTCTAATTATATCGTGTCCAATATAATTGTGAGGTCTAAATGCAACCTTAATTTCAATCAGTAAGTAAATTCAATCAATGTTGCACCATGGCTTAACTAGATTTTACTTAGTTTCTTTTGGTCCACAAATCACCCTTAATTTTATCAACAATATTGGTCCTTATTACCAAATAGTTGGGGAAAAAAAGTAATAGTAGAAATTTTGGTAAACCACCATTTTGAACAAACCTAATTGGCTAATTTCTTTCCCCTTGATTGGAAATTCCTTAACATGATTTTCTTTGCAAACTATAATTATTTGTTTGCTTCCTTTTTATGTGCTAGGATCCTACATTCTATTATAGCATACAATTAATATAAAAAATTTGGTAAAAAAAAGTATATTTTAAAAGTAAATAAATTTTTTTTTTTGGGTATAGAAGAACGGGAAGCTACTTAATTTATAGAAAATCTAGGTCTCGTTATTTCTAAAATTATTTGAGTTAAAAATATCATTCTTGTTAATAGTACCAAAAAAAATATCATTCTTGTTAGTTAACAATTAAATTTAACATGACACAAACTATCAAGTATCAACTAATGAGTTAATGGTTTAATTAATGGTTAGAGTTTTGATTATATAACTAAAGAGTTAGATTTTGATATATGAACATTGAAATTTTTTTAATTTTACATATAAAGTTAAAAGATTATCATTTTTTTTATTTTATAATATATCTAAAAAATTATCACTTTACTAAATTTTTTATGAAATTAAAAAATTTATTGACGATAAATGAGATAATTTTTCATAAATAAAAATAAAAATTTTGAGAAAAAAATATGATATATTTGGAATTATGAAAAAAAATATGATATTTGAATTAAATTTAAAAAATGAAGGGATAATTTTCTCTATTTTTAAAAATGAATAAAAAACAGAAAAATATGTAGAGGTTGGGCAGTGTTGCAAACAGCTTAAAGTGGCTTAAACAAACGTGTTTTTTGGGATCAATCATCAATGTTTATCAGGTTTTGTCGTTTTGACCTTCTAGATGTGGCTAAATTTGTAAATATACGACTTTCTAGAAGACGAGTAATTATTCCTGTACGACGCAAACCACTATAAGCAACAAAATCCAGCCTATCACATGCATTATATATCCGTTAAAAACCTAAAACAGTCTTTTTAATAGCAGCAAATTGCGATTATTTTATTTTATTTTATAAAATTCAACGTGCGTCTGGCTTGTTTACACTACCCGACAAAATTAAAAATAGAAAAATAATCACAAAATCAGATTTTTTTTTTCTAGAATAATAATTAAAAAAAAAAAAACTGTTTCTTCAACCATGCAGTAGATCGTAAGCAAAAACAAAGCTTCAAAGATCAAAAAAGTAAAAAAAAGTGATTCAGCATCGCCATTGAAGTTTCCTAGTTGTTGTAGTGAAACATTTAAGAGATTTGACTCTATCTTTTTCTTCCTTCTTTGTCTCTCAGTTTTGATTTCCCACTCCCTTTTAAGTATCCATCCATTTCTCTCTCTTTTTCCCACCCAACAAAGAACCCACACTTTCTTTTTCATTTTTAAGTTTTTTTTTTTTTGCCAGAAACAAAAAAGAAATCATGTTATAGATCTTCATTCAGATTATTATTGTAACTCAGAGGATTTCTTTTGTTTTTAGCCTGAATCAAGAATAAGTATTATAACAAATAATGGCGTCAGCTTTAGCTGGAGATGATCTAGCAAGGTCGATGAGCAGCAGAAGGAGCTGGGCCTCGGCGAGCTTCAGGGAGGTTTGGCAACCTCCACCCGAAGTGTTTAACAGGAGTCGACGTCAAGATGATGATGAGGAAGAACTACGTTGGGCTGCTATTGAGAGGTTACCGACATATGATCGGTTGAGAAAAGGGATGTTGAGACAAGTTCTTGACAATGGGAGAGTTGTTCACGATGAAGTTGATGTTACTAAGCTTGGGATGCAAGATAAGAAGCAGTTGATGGATAGTATGTTGAAAGTTGTTGAAGAAGATAATGAAAAGTTTTTGAGGAGATTAAGGGACAGAACCGATAGGTAAGTTAACAAAAACAAAAAAAAATAAAAAACAATCTTTTTTGTTTTGATTTTTAGATCTGATTTGATTTATGGGTTTTGATTGGTGTAGAGTGGGGATTGAAATTCCTAAGATTGAAGTTCGGTTTGAGCATTTGGAAGTTGAAGGAGATGTGTATGTTGGAAGCAGAGCTCTTCCTACTCTGCTTAATGTTACCTTGAACACCATAGAGGTATTATTTTCTTTTTCTTTTTGAACTTTCACAATTCATTTTTCAATTTAGTTTTTGAAAATTATGAAACTTTAGATACATGATGAGGAGACTCTTTGGAGTTATTAATGTTCAAAAGTTTTTGGTATTTCAGATTTTTAAAAGAAGAAGGGAAAAAAAAGTTTATACAAAACAGAGGGAAAGTCTCTGTTTTTCAAATTTTACTTTTTCTAAAAAGAAAACTCTTTTTGATCAGTTCAGACCTTAATTGGTTGCGAAATTATTATATTATGTTTCAAAATTCTGATTTTTTAATTGGTTTACATTTTTTTAATTCAGTTTCTGTGTTTCAATTTTTCTTGAAAAACAGAGCATTCTCGGATTGGTTCGGCTTGCACCCTCTAAGAAGAGAAAAATTCAGATACTTAAAGATGTTAGCGGCATAGTCAAACCTTCAAGGTAATTCCTTGAAATTGTGAAGACAATATTTGTGAATTGTGATGATAAAATTTTGTTTTCATTCACAATTGCCTGCACAGAAAGTGTTCTTTTGTTCCTATTGATAAAAGGCTAAATGTTTCATTTGATGAAATGGATCATTCTATTTTAGTTTCTTTTAACCATGCAGTAGTAGTATATAACTTTGCATCAATTAAGATTTGAATGAAAATTTTTAGGATGACTCTACTTCTCGGTCCTCCGGGAGCTGGAAAAACAACATTATTAATGGCACTTGCTGGAAAGCTTGATAATGATCTAAGGGTGACTTTCCTACTCCTTTCAAACAGCTATTTTTTATGGTGTGTATATATATATATATATATATATATATATATTGTAATGCCAATTGCTTAAGTTTGGTGTGTCAATAAATAATGGTGACATGAATATCATAACTTGTCTCCTAATAATTTGGGTTTGTGAACAGTCATCTGGAAAAGTCACTTACTGCGGTCACGAATTGAATGAGTTTGTTCCACAAAGGACATGTGCTTATATCAGTCAACATGATCTTCACTATGGCGAAATGACAGTGAGGGAGACATTGGATTTTTCGGGACGTTGTTTGGGTGTTGGTACAAGATATGAAATGCTTTCAGAGCTCTCAAGAAGAGAGAAAGAAGCTGGAATTAAGCCAGATTCTGAGATTGATGCATTCATGAAAGCCACAGCAGTGGAAGGCCAAGAAACAAGCTTGGTCACAGATTATATTCTAAAGGTTAGTCCTCTTTGTTTCGAGTTATTGGTGCATCTCTTTTTATTTTTGGGTACAAAGAAATCCGCAGCCTGAGAATAGGGGAAGGGGTGGCAGATGTTGGGATTCGAATTCTAAACGTGCTGGATGCCATCTCTTAATACTGGCTGCATGAACCGATTGGGCTAAGCCCGGGTATTGACTTTTGTAAGAATTTGTAACAGATACTTGGATTGGATATTTGTGCGGATATCATGGTTGGAGATGATATGCGTAGGGGTATTTCTGGTGGCCAAAAGAAACGTGTGACTACAGGTATCTTTTCTGGAACAAGTTTAAGCATACCAATTTTGCCTAACATAGGAACAATTCATGTGCTTCATAGTACTCTTTTTTTAGTTTTAAGTCCCTTTGGAGTATACATTGAGATTTCAAGATATTTCAGTTCTTGCATATAAGTATTTGTGCTTATTAATTAGGCATTGCTACTTTGCTAGTCTAATAGTTTTCTATTTGACTTAATTGCAGGAGAAATGTTGGTCGGACCAGCAAAGGCTCTATTTATGGATGAAATATCAACAGGATTGGACAGTTCTACTACTTTCCAGATTTGCAAGTTCATGAGACAAATGGTTCATATCATGGATGTAACCATGGTGATTTCTCTTCTACAACCGGCACCAGAGACATATGATCTTTTCGATGACATTATCATACTTTCAGAGGGTCAAATTGTATATCAGGGTCCACGTGAGAATGTCTTGGATTTCTTTGAATATATGGGCTTCAAATGCCCTGAAAGAAAAGGAGTTGCCGACTTTTTGCAAGAAGTAACTTCCAAGAAGGACCAAGAACAATATTGGTTCAAAAACAACCAACCTTATAGATATGTTTCAGTTTCTGATTTTGTCCACGGCTTTAGTTCCTTCCACATTGGCCAGCAGCTTGCATCAGACCTAAAGTTTCCTTATGACAAATCTAGAACCCACCCTGCTGCCTTAGTTACAGAAAAATATGGTATTTCCAATTGGGAACTGTTCAGGGCATGCTTTGCCAGGGAATGGCTGCTAATGAAGCGAAACTCTTTCATATACATATTCAAGACTGTGCAGATAACAATCATGTCACTGATTGCCTTGACTGTGTACTTGAGAACAGAAATGCCAGTGGGCACCTTGGAAAATGGTCAAAAGTTTTTTGGAGCCCTATTTTTCAGTTTAATCAATGTGATGTTCAATGGAATGGCAGAACTTGCAATGACTGTTTTCAGGCTTCCTGTCTTCTATAAACAAAGAGACTTCTTGTTTTATCCTGCATGGGCTTTTGGCCTACCAATTTGGGTGCTTAGAATCCCACTATCACTTATGGAATCAGGGATTTGGATCGCCCTGACATACTACACAATTGGCTTTGCTCCAGCTGCTAGCCGGTAAGTTACATTGAAGCAATCCATTTTTCTATTGATCATCATGTTGTTATTTTAATGACGACTCCAACCTAAAGTCTATGTTAGTCGGATTTGGGTGTAAGTGTCGGACAAGGGTATATGTTCAACACGGATATGTTTGATTTATTTTAAATTTTTTCATGTATTTGAAAGATCTTTGGGGATCATATCTTTATACTCATATTCGAATTTAATTCAGACACGGGTATTTAAAAAAAAAAATGAAGAGTTGAAGCAATATAGGTTTTAGTAGTTTCTTTGACCAAGCCACCTTTTTTTTTCTTTCTATTAATCTCCAGGTTCTTCCGACAGTTCTTGGCATTCTTTGGCATCCATCAGATGGCTTTGTCCCTCTTTAGGTTCATTGCTGCAGTAGGAAGGACACAAGTGGTTGCAAACACCCTGGGTACCTTCACCTTGCTATTGGTTTTTGTACTTGGAGGTTTTATCGTCGCCAAAGGTCAGTATTTGACCTCTCTTTGTCGCTAAAAGATGTTTATAGTTAAAGCACTAAGCAAGTTGGTATCCCTAATGTATGATATTAAAACTACTAGTGTATGGATGATATATAGTAGTTTCTCCCTTAATTGTTTTTTTTTCTTGTTTTTTATCTTTAAACCTTTTGCTTCAGTTCAAGTATTCTAACACATTTTTTACTTGAAGATGACATCGAGCCATGGATGATCTGGGGCTACTATGTTTCTCCTATGATGTATGGACAGAATGCCATAGTCATGAACGAATTCCTCGATAAAAGATGGAGTGCGGTAAGATCTTCTAAGTCTTCATGTTTATATAACCTTTGGTTAAGCATTTATAATTTCGTTCTCCATAAGCCATATATAATCGATATCTTACACATAATTATGAAATGCAGAACAACACAGATCCCAGAATTGATGCGCCAACAGTGGGGAAAGTTCTTCTCAAAACCAGAGGCTTCTTTACAGAGGAATATTGGTTTTGGATTTGTGTTGCAGCACTCTTTGGCTTCTCCCTTGTCTTCAACATTTTATTTATTGGAGCATTGACTTTCCTAAATCGTTAGTGATAATTCTTTCGTTTACACTTACAATTGATTGTATTTGAATCTATGTTGCTCGGACTCTTCGTTTTCCTTAAAATATTTATGTATCTGACAAATATTGGATATGGATACGGGATATGATCCTTCAAATATATGAAAAAACTTCAAAAAAAAATTGAACATACCCGTGTCAGACACATACCCTTATCCGACACTCATCCAAGTCCGGACAACATAGATTTGAATAAATTTTCAATATTGGCTCGATGCTTATATGTGGGTTAATTAATTTTCAGCCCTGGGTGATTCCAAAGCTGTAGTTGTCAATGAAGATGAAAATAAGAAGACTAAAAACCCATACTCAGCTGGAAGGAGACCAGAAGGTAAGTGAACATTTTTTGAGCTTTGATTTGTCATCAAAACCTGTCAACTTATTTCATCTGTTTACGAGTGCTTGATTTTTTCTAAATGATTTACAGGTATTAATATGCAAGTAAGAAACTCTTCAGATATTACGGGTGCTACAGGAGGCGAACCAAGAAAAGGAATGGTTTTGCCTTTCCAACCCCTTTCACTTGCATTCAACCATATTAACTACTATGTTGATATGCCTGCTGTAAGCTACTCGTTATCTTAAACATTTCACTTTCTGTTTTATAACAATGATCAAACATTGAGGTGAAATCTTGGGTTTTTTTACCAGGAAATGAAGACTCAAGGTATTGAAGAAGATCGTCTTCAGCTGCTACGAGATGTTAGTGGTGCTTTCAGACCAGGAATATTGACAGCATTGGTAGGCGTCAGTGGTGCGGGGAAGACAACCCTTATGGACGTTTTAGCAGGGAGGAAAACAGGCGGATACATTGAGGGAAATATAAGCATCTCAGGTTACACGAAGAACCAAGCAACGTTTGCTCGTGTGAGCGGTTACTGTGAACAGAACGACATTCATTCCCCAAATGTCACAGTTTATGAATCACTCTTGTACTCAGCTTGGCTCCGTCTTGCTTCTGACATAGACACCAAGACTAGAAAGGTTGGTTTTAAACATGTTTCTTTTTTCTCTTCTCATCTGCAAAGTTCCTATTGTAACCTATATTTTGAAATCTTTGTCTTTGTATATAGATGTTTGTTGACGAAGTTATGGAGTTGGTTGAGCTCAAACCACTAAGGAATGCTTTAGTTGGACTTCCAGGAGTTGATGGTCTTTCAACAGAACAAAGGAAGAGATTAACAATAGCAGTAGAGTTGGTTGCTAATCCTTCTATCATCTTTATGGATGAGCCAACTTCTGGACTTGATGCCAGAGCTGCTGCAATTGTTATGCGAACAGTTAGAAACACTGTGGACACAGGGAGAACCGTTGTATGCACAATTCATCAGCCTAGCATTGACATTTTCGAAGCTTTTGATGAGGTAAAACTCAATGCGCTCGATTCTTTTTCGGGAACTTTGTCACTTTTTTTTTTTCCCTTTCATTTCTATTACCTGCATTCAACTTGGTATTGTGCTTGTCGCAGTTATTGTTAATGAAAAGAGGAGGGCAAGTCATTTATGTTGGACCTCTTGGTCGCCACTCTCACAAGCTTATAGAATATTTTGAGGCAAGAATTTCTATTTTTCCTGCACTACTGTTGTGAACAATGTATTTCTCCTTTAGCAAATCCGAATTAGATACTCAAATGACAAAGTTGAGCAACATAAACTAGTTAAATATTTCCTCTAAGAGAAAATGTGCAAGAACTAAAATTGCATCTTCTAGTACAGGCCGTTCAAGGGGTTCCAAAGATCAGGGATGGATACAATCCTGCAACATGGATGCTTGAGGTCACTGCTCCACCAGTTGAGGCTCAATTGAATGTGGATTTTGCAGATATTTACGCCAACTCTTCACTTTATCGGTATGTTTAAATGCAATTCCACAGTTTAGGCAGTAAAATTTTTTCCCCTTATTCATTGTGTTCAATTTCTTCATTTTACAAACTTTCAGGAGGAATCAAGAACTTATCAAAGAGCTGAGTACACCAGCTCCTGGCTCCAAAGATCTCTTCTTCCCAACCAAATATTCTCAGCCATTCCTTACTCAGTGCAAGGCTTGCTTCTGGAAACAGCACTGGTCTTACTGGAGGAACCCTCAATACAATGCCATTAGGTTTTTCATGACAATAGTTATCGGTATCTTATTTGGTCTTATCTTCTGGAACAAAGGACAACAAACGTAAGTCTTTTTGATTATGAAACAATGTGTTTCTGCATCCTTGGTGAGTGAAATTTGGCATTAACCAAAAACATATTTTGGTCATGACCAGAACAAGACAACAAGATCTGATGAATCTTCTTGGAGCAATGTATTCTGCCGTGCTTTTCCTTGGAGCAACCAATGCTTCCGCTGTTCAATCTGTTGTTGCAATAGAGAGAACGGTCTTCTACCGTGAAAGAGCAGCTGGAATGTATTCTGAATTGCCTTATGCATTTGCTCAGGTAAAAAAAAAAAAATTCAGTTGTACAACAAAAGAACTTGATTGGTTTTTACCACTGAATGGTAGACTTAAGAGCTATCCTTTATTCTTGCAGGTGGCGATAGAGACAATCTATACTGCAATTCAAACTCTCATTTATACTTTACTTCTTTATTCCATGATTGGATTTGAATGGACGGCCGGAAAATTCTTATGGTTCTACTACTACATATCAACATGCTTTGTCTACTTCACCTTGTATGGGATGATGGTTGTTGCTCTAACACCAGGTCATCAAGTTGCCGCCATTGTCATGTCCTTCTTCCTTAGTTTTTGGAACTTGTTCTCTGGGTTTCTCATTCCTAGGACGGTAAGTCATTTGAAAGTCATAAACTACCCTTTCCATTTGACAAAAAAAGAAAAGAAAAGAAAAGAAAGAAATAAGCTAAAATTTGCTTTATTTTCATTCATTGCTTTGCAGCAAATCCCTATATGGTGGAGGTGGTACTATTGGGCTTCTCCTGTGGCATGGACACTATATGGCCTTGTGACTTCTCAAGTGGGCGATAAGGATGCTCCTCTTGAGGTCCCTGGACGGCAAAATATGACAGTAAAGGGCTTCCTTAAAGAAAACTTGGGTTTTGAATATAACTTTCTTCCAGCTGTTGCCGTGGCTCATATTGGCTGGTGTCTACTCTTCTTCTTCGTATTTGCCTATGGCATCAGGTTCCTCAACTTCCAAAGGAGATGATAACCCATTTTCTTCTACACATTTTATTATATGCTTTAGGATTATAAAAATCAACTTGTAAGTAGTCGGGGGGAAACAAAAGGGTTAATATTCTTTTACTCCTGGTTTTTCATAAAGGCCGCACCAATTTTGTGCTGCTGTAAAAGAGATGTGAAAGTCTTTAAAGAATTGCCTTGTTATAAACATAATTTTTGTAATTTTTTCTTTTCACATTTTGTAAATTATACACCTTCAAAATCAAATGAAACATCTTTGTTCAACAAGAATTTTCAACTATATTAAATCGAGGGTCTTCAACTTGGTATTAATCTGATTGGTCTCTAACCATTATTTTTAAGCAAAGACAGTAGTAACGCCTGTCTGGCTAATATCAAGAACTAAGACATCATGCAGTAAATTTGGTTCAATAAAAGCCAAAAACAGAAAGTGCAAGCAACTTACATGGAAATATGTGTTTGGAGTGCCTAAAACGGTTAAAGTTAAAAAGAAAAATAACACAATAAACACCCACTAAATTCAAGTGCTGATATAGCTAATTTCAGATGCAGAACCCCTAGGCAACTGATGCAGAACACTAGTAGGTGATGAATTAGATGTTGATGATCTTAAAGCCTCGGCAAGAGGTCCTCCCATCGAAGCCACGTGGTTGGAGGCCCATCCCATGGCCACCCCCCAGTTCAATTGTGGCTGCTGATCCCTTTCGCTGTCTCGACGACCCAGTTGGTCTCCGTTACCGGTTGACAGTTTCAACGACACATCCGATGAGGAATTTCCGGGCATTGAAATCGAGAGGCATGTAGCAGAATTCATCGGGCTTGCATTTGTTCCGGCATTGTCAGGTTCTTGTAGGGATCTCGGCCAATCATCAAAAAAATGTCTCAAAATGTGACCATCACATCTGTTATCGACTTCATTTTGGGCTTCAAAAAGCCCCCTATGTTCATTTTTGGACTCTGAGAAACTGCCATACACAAAAGAACAATTGTAGGGCAAAAAATAAGCAAAAAGAACAGGCAAAATAAAGAAAATATATCGTACTAGAGCATAAACAAAGCAGTGAAAGCACGTTATAAAGACTAAAGAAGTGGTTGGGGTCAGCTTGTGCAGAATCTAAAGATAAATTGGTCAGAGATCTGGATTAGGGTCCTACCAGGTAGATATCACTACATAAAAGCACCACATCCAAACAAAAGATTCTGTCGGATCCAAAGTTCCAAGAGTTTGTAACATTTATTAAATATATGAAAATATCCCATCCTATAATTCAAACTATGAATTTTTATTTATTTATAATAATAAGTATAGCAACATCTGGGCATTCGGCTTATTTGCTTGGTGTATGATTGTTGCTGCTCTTTGAACAGTAAACCTATGAAGCACAGACACTTCGTGCAGAAGAATGTCCAAATGTAAGACACGTGTTCGACGCGATGAAATTGGTGTTGGACAAGCGAGAACACGTGAAAAAAAAATGATCAAAACACGATTGAATGCGCTCCAACACAACTGGACAAGTGATGGTTTCCTTTCTTTTTTTTTTGTTTTTTTTTCCCAAATATGAAATTAACAATGAACAAAAGCTCATATCCTAATAAAGAAATGCTTGATATCCATAAAAAAAAATAATAATAAATAAAGAAGAAACAACAAGAACCGAAAGTTAAATGCTCGAAAAAATAAGAGTAAAAAGCAAAGTATCACTCTAAATATATTAATAAGAATGAAAGAGAAAGAAAACAAAAAAGGAATAAAATGAGACAAGTATGAAAAAGCTTTCTTGTTGAATAATTTTGAGTGCGATTATCTAAGACTTTTTGCCTTTTGAGTTTAAGCTATTTGGTTCTAATGTATTTTTTAAAATTCAAAACTGATTTTAAAAAATTAAAAAGCTATTTACATGTTAATATTATATTAAAAAAATATCAATTTTATATTTTTATTATAGATTATTATATAAAAAAATATCTTTTATTATCATATTTTACCTTATTCATGTTCTAATTTTTTTTAAAATTCTCTTGTCGCCGTATCCATTTCGTGTCATACCCTATTACGTATCCGTGCTTCTTAGGCATAGACATTAGACAACATTAATTTCAATACTAGTTAAAAATCATGTAGGCACCATTAATTTCAATACTAGCTAAAAATCATGTAGGCAGCAAGATAGGAGCAAGAGTTAAAAGACATTCCAAATCAGAAGATAGGCAGAAAGATTACCTATGATTAAGGTGAAGAAGATCAACGGGAGGGGAAGGCCCTGAAAGGCCAAAATTGTTGGGCCCGTTAGCCACCGCTGCTAAGGGTGAAGCGGTAATTGGGGAACTGGCTTTGACGGCAACACATCCAATAGCACCGCCAGCGGAAGCGGAAGCACCACCGCCAAAGGGAGAAGTGGCACTATTAATATTGGTGATGGTGGTGGTGTTATTGCTAGGTGTGGGCATTTCCACAGGCTTTCTTGAACGGTTGCGGCCACGGTGCACGTGGCGCTCGCAATACTTCTGGCCGGTCACCACGTCCCTGGAGCACCTCCACTTCTTACCGTCAGTTCTCCGGCACCGGCCAGGCTCTGGATCCATTGCTGCTCTTCCCCAGTACCCTGATTGCAACACTGATCACACGTGTTCATACTCTTCATCAAAAGTTCACTAATAGTTGTCTATACTATTCATTTTTTGGACGGATTCATTATATCCACTTAGGTATACATAATATAAAATTATTTGTGGACCAATTTCTTTTAGCATATAGTAGCTTTCTTATGCCATTGGCAAAATAAAATTTAATGAGAAACTGCAAAAGTACACATTTCATAAATATAAAGCAAGAACAGATAACAAATTGGGAGATCAGATCTTGACGAAAATGCAAATTATTAAAACGTAGGGTGAACAAACCCTAAGGGGGCTTCAAACATAATCACTTATTTGGAAAGAAGAGAAAATCTGAACATTAATTGATACGAATCCATGGATCAATTAGTGTGCCAAAGTCTTGTGCATTTAAAGAAAACGTAAATGACCCTAACTTTTAACAGTATCAAGAAAGATGATAGTTACTGAATAATAATGACTTTAAAAAAAAAAAAAAAAAGACTTACAAGCTGGCTGGTAATGGGAGTAGTTTTGAAGTGGGTGGTGGAGGAAATATGTAGAAGAGTAAAGAAGACTTTTCTTGATTGGTTGGAGGAGTTCAGGAGGAACAGTAGCGCCAGCTAACATGTATCTGTAGATCAAAGCTTGTAACTCAAGTTCCTGCCACTGAGCCAAGCTGAAGGAACTTCCCATTCCTAACAAAAACAAAGGAAATCCGAAAGGGGAAAAGGGGTGAGAAGTGAGAAGTAAAGTTAGAAAGGCAAAAATCAAGGAGAGAGTAACCAAGCCAGAAACTTTCCAAACCAGGGAGGTTAAAATTTTCTGAGGTTCTGTCAAGAAAAGGGTGCAAAGAAAAAGGAATAAAAAATCTTACTGGAGTTAGAATCTGGAAGTGCTGACAGGTTGCTGCTGATTTTGCTGTTGGGTTCAGGTATAAACAAAGGGAGAGCAGAAGACTCAGATGGGTGTTGCTGTTGTTGTTGATGATGATGGGGATGGGGATGGGGATCAAGGTCAAGTAGAAGTTTTGGTATCTTTGCAGAAGCTTGTTGCTCTGACTCATGCTGGTTTCTCCATTGCTTCAGATGCAAGTCCATGGAGAGAGAGAGAGAGAGAGATGTTAGTTTGGTTGCTTTTGGCTATGGATTGGGTTTTTAATAGATAACTTTGTTTGGTGTTGTTGGGTATAAGAAGAGAAAGTTTGGGTTAGCTTTTGCAGGAACTTCTGTGTTGGTTTCTTTTACATAACTTTGGCAGATAGCATACTTAAGAGTTAAGAGAGAGAGATAGAAAAAGAGAAACCATTCTGACATGAAACCTGCAAAGTTTGCTTATAACCAGTGGAGAAGCCTAGGGCACTTGAGAAAAAGACAGTCAGACAAGACAGTTGAGAGCCCAAAAAAGTAAAAGAAACTCCCAAAAAAATTATTAAAACATAATAATAACACTATAATCAAAATCCTGTTGAGAGAGAAAGGAAAGAAGCTTATTAACCTGCAGTCTTTCTGTCTCTCCTCTTTGCCTTGGAAATACCACTTTTTTTTTAGTTCTCTTTGAGAGACCAGTGGGAAAGTTCCACCACACCGAAAACTCGCATTCACACTTTCAAAAAGAAGTTTAATGTTCATTAGGATAGTGCGGTGGAACTCATCTCACCGCACCATCACATCATTTTGATGACAAAACGACAGTCAAATAGACTTCGGAGAGAAACAGCAAGCAGCTGATGAGATTAGATTCTATAATTTTGAATATAAAAATAATTATATAACATAAATATTATATAAAATAATTAAAAATGGTATGATAGAGATAGACTATATAAATATGTTAAAATATATAATATTTTAAATATAATTATAATATAAAAAATAGCACGAATTATCAATAAATTATATTAGACAGAGCTTAAACACATTTTAATTAATCTTAACCTTTTCATTTTAAGTGTAATTACATTTTTAAACCAGGGATGATTATATATAAGATGATATATTTAACTATATATTTTAGGATTTTGGTGGAGCCGTCAGAGTGAGCTCGGACTTTTCTGGTTTGCCTTTCCAGTCTTCAGGATTAAATCATGAGTAGGTCAAAGATGTCTCTTGTTCGGTTTAACTTTGTATTATATTGAAAAAATAATTTTTGTAAAAGTGAGTAATTTAGTCCTGTATAATTGAAATAGGTGTAAATAAGTAAAATTAATAACGATGTTAATGAAAAATCATTAAAATGCTGATGTGGACTCGTAAAATCTAACAAAATTAATGACTTTGAATAAAATATAACTTAAATATATCTAAATCCGTTAGATTTTATGAGTTTCTATTAGCATTTTAACGGATTTTCATTAAAACCGTTATCAATTTTACTTATTTACACTTATTTCAATTATACCGAGATTAAATTACTCATTTTTATAATATAATGATTTATTTATTTTTTTTAATATAATACAGAGATTATGTGTATATTTAAACCGTCTTATTATGCAGATACGCTTTAACTTAACATGAGGATTGCCATGCATTTACAACCCCAAACCAAAAACAAAACACAACATTGACGCAAAAATTTCATGTCTTTTCACCCCAAAAAAAATGCTGTTTGTAACAAGTATGCTTGATAGAAATTACAAAGTAAAGAAAATAAATTAAACAAAGAAAAATTATTTCTTTTTTTGTGTTCAATACAAAAGAGTGAAAAATAGAGATAAAAAGAGATTATGAACAAAATAATATTTAATTTAAGTAAAATAATGTTTTCCCTTTAATTTAAAGAAGAAAATTTGTGCAAATTCATTTTTTCTACTCTTAATTTTCTCACCAAACTAAGAAAAGATTACTAGTTTCTTTTCACTCTCTTTTATTTTATTTTTCTGATTTCTTTCTACCAAATACATGTAAAAAATGTAATTATATTAATAAATTTATTAAAGACGCTTGTTAAAAATATCATATTGAAAGCCTACAATCATGTAATCTAAAATATTGATTTTTTAATTTCATATTAGGGTTTAATCTCTGATCTCTGATCTCAAATATCAAAAATATATATTACAATTTTTTAAAAATATAAATTACAATTTTTAGTTAATTAATTATTAAAAAAAATTAAATGAGCAATATTTTTTAATCTGCAATATTTTTTTTATTCTTAATTTAGATGAACAGAAGTCAAGATGAGAATTGTGCCTGGTTTCTCCCGTGGCTTGGACTGCATTTATATAAAGGCTAATGAGCAATATTACGTTCATTGATTTTAGAAAGGAGATTCTAATACAGTTTATTGAGCCAAAATTATATGTATCTACCATTAAATTATTGATGTGAATTTATATATATATATATATATATATTTGATGCATTGCAGTGTATAATTTTATATATTGATAATGCATCATACAATATTAAAAATCAAGTTTAAGGTTTAAGTTTTAAGATTTAAAATTTAAAATTTATCTTTTAATGAAATGTCACCATAAAATTTATTATTAATGTATAAAATTATACACAATATATTAAATACAAACCCTATAGATATTATGTAAATATGGTTTAACACGTACGTTTCTTTCAACCATGAAATCCATAATTTGAATTAAAAGCGAAATATTAAGATAATAAGATGTTTAACAATTCAATTATTCGATTATTTATAAAAATAAAATAAATATTTACATAAAATTTGTTATTTATAAAATATCTTGGATCAACTGCACTCACTGTGTACGGATCTCGAAAGAAAACCCTACAGTTACAACAAAAATCCACGTCACTTATTTTGTCTTTACTCGAACAACTTAAAAATTAAAAATATAAACTAAAACGGTGGAAATTAGTCAATTATTTTAGTTAATTAATTATTAAAAAATTAAATAATTAACATTTTTCTTTTATAAATATCTTAAAAATATTTTATAAAAAAAGGTTTGTCACATGTAGATTAATACGTCACTGACACAAAATGTCAGAAACGATGTCAGAAGAGGACACACAGACAAAGCACAGCTGCTCACGTGGGTCCCTTCTCCCTTTTTCAACCTTTTCTGTAGGATAAAGTAAGGCACGCCGGCACGCCACCCCTCACGTGCCTTCACGTGACTTCCTCTTTCTCAATATTTTTTTTTTTTATCAATTCTTATAATAAGATGTTCAATCACTCTAAGATAATTTTTTCACTGTATGAATATTTTTTTTTCCAATGGCTTGTCTTGTCAATTTGTTTAGCTGGCTGTATTATTCTGGTTTTTTTTTTTTTTGGGTGACTTTTGCTAAACAGATTTTTTAATAACGGTATGTTTGGTTGATTATATTTATGATATAAATTTTGCTAATGAATAATTTAAAATTATTTGTTAAAATTAATCAAATTATTATTTATAATAATATTTTTATATTAAATATAATAATAATTGATAATTAATTTGATGATTTTTAATATATTAAAAATTATAATATAAATAATGTTAAAAAATGTTTTAAGAATACTCTTAACAAAACTCTTATAACATAATCCAAGTTTTTTACTTTTTGGCAGTTAATTAGGCTGAATACCGGTTTAAGTACACACATAATCCTTGTATTATAGTGAAAATAGTAATTTAGTCACTTTACTGTAAAAAGTAAGTAATTTAGTTCTTGTACAATTAAAATAGGTGCAAAGAAGTAAAATTGATAATAATGTTAATGAAAAACCGTTAAAATTTTGATTTTGACTCGTAAAATCTAACAAAATTAATGACTTGGAATAAAATATGACTTGAAATATATCTAAATCTGTTAGATTTTACGAGTTCACGTCAGCATTTTAACGATTTTTCATTAAAACCGTTATTAATTTTATTTATTTGCACCTATTTCAATTGTAGAAAGATTAAATTACTCATTTTTACAATATAATGACTAATTTACTCTTACTACAGTACATAAATTATTTGGGTACTTAAACCGCTGAATACCTTGTTTCCTAACCAATAGGCAGCAATGCAATAAGAATTTTGGGTTCCTAATAAACCATTCAAAGTTAGATATATAAATTAATGTTGGGTGCTATTTTAGTATTTGGTTTGAGTGTCAGCCTTTTCATTGTAATGCCTTAAATTCTTTCATGGGACTCTGCTATTTTACAAGATTCATGGTAACTGTACAATGAAACATGTTGTATGACCTTTTCCTTACCAGATTTAGTATTTTACATTCACAGGCACCGTCCAATTTTAATTTGAAATGACAAAAATAAAGTCTTTTGGGGATGCATGTTAATTATTGAGAATATAGAGTTATGATCTTATTCGGGAAAAAAATTAGAAACAATTTTTTTTGAATAATACAAAAGAAAGATAATAAGAAACTTTAGACTCTGTTTAGTTCGTGAAAATTTTGAAAAACAAAAATTTTAAATAAAATGAATAGAAGGAAAATGACAATTCTTAATTTGTTTGGTTTTATAAAGAAAATATGAAGGAAAATTTTATCAGCCAATTACTTAATTAAAGATATTAAGTTGCAATATTTCTTTTTGGTTTTCATCCTATTAAAAATATTAAGAATATTTATAGTCATCGAATTCTACTTGAGTTTTCTTGTGAAGTACCTTTGCTTTGATGAGCCTCAACGTATATTTGTTATTTATGTTATTAGAAATTTTTATTTTTTAAAAAATATATTTGATATTTGTATTCGTCACATATTCGGATATAAGTATGAGATATAATTCTCTAAATATATAAAAAAAATTAAAAATTAAGTATACATACGTAAAACACATACTTATGTCTGATATTCATTTTCGAATCTAAATAACATAACTTGCTACAACAAGAGAGAGGGATGGATGAATCAGCCCGATAAAATTTTCCCAAATTTTCTTCCATTTTTTTAGAGGAAAGTGAGAGAAATATTTTGTTTCTAACTTTCCTTCATGTTTTCCTTTGTTGAATTTTCTTTCTTTATTTTTTTCATTTTCACTAAACACAAAAAATAGATGAATTTCATTTCCTTTCAAATTTTCCATGAACCAAACAGGGCTTAAATTTGCTAGCAATATAAAAACTGATTAAACGATATACAAGAATCAGTGCATGTGCATGGAGAATAAATCAATTAATAGAAAAGAAAACGACCATTATAATGTTTATTAATTTAAAATTGAGAAAGGATTTTTTATCAAAAAAAGAATGAGAAAGGAATTAGATAAGTTTTTGAGGTCCAAAGGAAAGAATCAATAAGAAAAAAAAAAAATTCTTCTATTTGTTCGATTTATGCTCTTTGAGCAGAAAATTACATACATTATTAATCATTAAATCAAATATTTGAATGTAAAAAAAATTAATAAAAAATTATATACACTAATCACTAAATTAAATGTATTAACGAAAAAAAAAAACTGAGTAAAACTTGTATTGTATTAGTATATGATCTTATATACAAATGTTTCAAATTAAAAATTAATATGAAGTAAAAGGCTGAGATTTGTTCACGGGTTAGGTCGCGGCCCGATTTTTTTCTTTATTCAAGTCCGTTTTGAATCGAGCTCAGATTGATTCGAAAATCTGTTTAACTGTTCAAAAATATTAAAATATTAAAAAAATATTTTTATATTAATATGTATTTTTTGTAATGAAATTTAAATAAAAAAATTTAATGAATAATAATTCAAACTGAATTGAATCGATCCAAATTACGAAATTTTTATTAAAATCTGACTCAATTCAAATTGGATCAGACGAGTAACCGACCCTTGAAATAAAAAGATCTAGTTGGTAAGTTTAGTTTATTGTTGTCTTTCTCTGAATGAACAGGCATGAGCACATGATTGAAATTGAAACCACCCCTTCCATCAGAATAAGCTTTCCATACTGTCCTCTGTGGAAAAGATCAGATAAAGAATCCAATGTCATAAACTTAAAAAGAAAAAATTAAATTAAATTAAATTATCATCACTTTGAATTTAATTATCTTTGTTTTATTATTATAGCTTAAAAAAAATCTAAAATCTTTATGTTAGTAATTTTCATGTAAATGAAACTAGTTGAGACAAACAAATAGCCTTGAATCCCCACATTCAGTAAAAGGAAAAGAAAGAAAAATAACCCCAACTCTTATTCTTATTCAAGTTGAATGTATTTTTATATATATATATATATATATATATAAATTATAAATTTTGCTAGCTCTTCGATATGGGTGTAAATTTTTTTAATAATAAGATACATAAATATATTTTTTATATTATATGTAAGAGAGTAAGAGTTATAACTTTTGTAAACACAAATGATTGACAATTTTTTTTTTTTTTTGTTTTTTTTTTCAATTTTCATGGGCAAAGTGATGGCCTGAGGCCCAATAGTTAGCCGGCCCGTATGCAGGTTCCATTGTTTATAAATTATCCATTTATTTAATGAATTCATTTTTCATTAACTACGGTGAAATTTTTTAATTTTACAAGTTTTAATTTATATTTAAATAAAATTTTAATCAAAATTTTATTTGAGATAAAGATTTATTCAGGTAAAAATCAAAAGATAAAAATATATTTGGATACAATCAAAGTATATGAGCTTATTTAAAAAATGAAATAGTTAAGGGATTTTTATTATTATTTGTCTAATTTTTTACAAGCATTAAATCTCATATTTAGTTGTTTTAAAAAATTATAAGTAGTAAGAACTTAATGAATCATTTAACGACTCATTTATGTTTTAAACTTTACATTTGTTCACCTTTTTTTTTTTTTTTTTCCTTTGTCTTCCTTTTTAACATAAAAAATTCTAGTAGTTGTTTGGAGGGGACCCTAGGCCCAAAATCAATTTTCAATGAATCCAAATATTAAGTTAGTTGGGCTTCAAGCCCTAAACATATCCAACATAAGACTCAAATCACTTTTATAGGATCAAATATTACCAGCTCATGTTGGGCTTTGATTAAAAAACGAAATTATTAAAATAACACATATAATTAAATATATTTTAAAAAAATTAATTTAAAAATAATGAGATATGCCACAATCTCTTAACATCGCTTGTGTAATTAAAAACTCCACTGTCAATACATAAAAAATGAACTCTATATGAAAAAATATTTGATACATTGTTTAAACTCTACCAGCACATTTAATAAGATAACCCATATTCATGTAAAATATGATAAAAAAAAATATTAAAAGAAAATAATATAATAAAAATTACTTGTTAATTTTTTAATCTCGTTTTTAAAATTTAAGAACTCCGTCGTGTATAAAAAATGGACTCCTTATATATTGACGGTGAAATAACATATCAATTTTGCAATTAATCCATTTATAATGAAAATAAAAACAAATATATGGAACGATAAAGTGAAATGTTTAGTTAATAGAGACATGGGTTCGTGGTAAAAGTACAAAACTGATTATAAAGTTTATTCACTTCAGCTATAAGGATTCTTCGCAATTTTTGGGCATGACTTGCTCTTAACGATAAGGAATGGTTCTTAGAACTTTTTAAGTATCATACAAGAATTTAATTCGACTTTATATCTGTTTATTTATTTATTTGTTTGATTTATTCATTAATCTCTTCTTATAACATATACAAATAATGTTATATATCTTTAAAAAATTATTTGAATATAATCATTTTTTTATATATAATTATGTTAAAGTGGTGTAATCACACATCTGTTAAATCCTAAATTGTCTGTGGTCTTATATTAAAGTTGGGCTTCTCCACTTATCACAAATTGGTTTTAGGTTGGATGCTTAACATTGTATCATAGCCCAGATTCTGTTATGTTGTTTTTGTCTTATACCCCTTCTGAATTTGTCACATCTCCGGTATTCGCCTACACGTGATGGGGGCCTGTTAAAGTGGTGTAATCTCACATCTGTTAAATCCTAAATTGCATGTGGTCTTATATTCAAGTTGGACCTATCCACCTATCACCAATTGATTTTAGATCCTCTCCACCTATCACCGATTGATTTTAGGTTAGATGCTTAACAAATTAAACTTACCAAAATTAAAAATCTAACATTTTATCAACAGAACACAACTGTTGATTATAATTATAATTTCTACATATGTATGATTCCATGTTAAATAATAATAATTAAAAAAAAAAGCTAAATAAACAATTCATTTTTGGATTTTTTTGTGTGTGTGTGTATATATTGGCTGATCACAACAAGATAAATAGCAGATAGGCCTTGTTGTATAAAAATAAAGTTAAAGACGGTCAATAGCTCAAACAAGATAAGAGGCAAAAAAGCAAGCAAGAAACGCACAGCCGAAACTCTTTTTTTTTTTTTTTATTTACACCCAGAAATAAACAAGCAAAAGAGAACGAAAAGAACAGCCGAAATGAGGAGAAAACGTACGATTGAAGAATGTAACGTTTTGCAAAAAGGTTACAATCAAACCAGCTGGAGAAGTCTGGTAACCAAAATCTAATTGACAAGGGTGTCTTACTAGGATTTTTTTTTCTTTTTTTTATGGCAGGTCTAATGGGTGCTTCATTAAGTAACAAATGTCACTCAATTAAGCACTCATATTTTTTTAAAGAGATTTGACTAGTATTTTTTTAAAAAAAAATTAAAGATATTATTGACTTTTTCATATATGAATATTTTTGACTTTTTCAATTCAAGATATTTTTTACTTTCATAATTAAAGCATTGTAACTATCAATCTTACTTTTAATCACTTAATTGGAGTGTAAAATCTGTAAAACATTACAAATTTCAAGTGTAAATATATATTACTTTATTATTTTGATTTTTTTTATTATTATTTTAGCATTACAAATTATAGTAATCTTACAACGAAGCACTAGTTCTCAACCTAATTTATTTAATAATAATGTTAAATTTTATATTTTTTTACCATAAGTTAATGGATATTTCACAAATTTATAAATCCGTCATGTCAAGTTTTCGGATAATTTTGCTTACGACAAAAGTTTTACTTTTGAAACCAAATAATTAAATATTTGATATTAATTATTGAATATATATACGTTCTAATTCTCAATAAAATCAAGTTGTCTTAAATATATTAACATTAATATATTAGATAATTAAAACTAGAAATTCAAAGTAAAGCTATTGTTAAAATCACTAAACATATATATTTTTAGTGAACGTTAATAACTTAGGGCTAGTTTAACATTGTTGTTAAAAAAAATTTGGGTTGAAAAAAATCTATTTAAGAAGTATGGTAAAAAATCATGGTTTAAAATTTTTTAAATGTTTAGCATTGTTGTGAAAAAATGTTATGGGGAATTGAAATGTCGAAAAAAGATATGTTTAAAATATAAAAATATAGAGATGTGAAGATAATAAAGTCATTAATTTTATAAAAGACAGCTTTTAAAGCTGAAAAGTTATATTTTTTGTCTTTTTTATTTGGATTTTTAAACAATGATTTTAATAACAAAAGTTAATTTTTTTTATTTGTTTAACATTACGTTTACGGTAAAAATCAACTTTTAAACAAAAAAAATTATTCTAAATTAGGCTTTAACGTGAACATATTGTGTATCTTGTTAAACTATTGAGAATGAATAGTTAAAACTAATAAAAATTGTATTAATTTCCGGAAAACTTTCTCCAACCTAAAAATATTGTGCCATGAAAACCAAACGATATCCAGTCATCTTCGGATTCCTAGATTTTAGAGTCGAGACATCATTATGTAGGTCAAAAAGCCATGAAGTTAGGGGGGAAAATGTTTGCTAAATTGGCTGAAGGAAATTAAAAGCAAATGAAGGTGATTTCGTTATTAATAGCACGGGAAATGTTAAGATGATATTTAAGATTTATAATTAATATATTATTTTTAGGAATATTATCTGGTACACTGTTAGTGAATTATTTAGATTTCACAAACAGAATTGAGAAAATAACACGTTATGGTAGGGTTTAGTAAAAAAAAAAAAATTAATTAAAAAAAAAAGTGGAACGTGTGATAACCTCTTAATTTATTAAAAACGAACTCTTATTTTTATTGAATCTGATAAAATTATTATATTAAATGTAATTTTTTGAAAATAATTTTTTAATTAACCTTAATAACTAGCTAAGACGTTCGCTTACTAGACTCTAATAGTATTTGTTAATGAATTCTGATATTGTAAACTTGATTCGATGAAAATTATTACGGAATCTTGATGTGTTTTGATTCTATAAATTTGATTTGGTGAAAATTATTACGAAATCTTGATGAATTTAATTTGATCTCACAAACAAGTTTTACTAAACTAGCCACATATTACCCATTAATTTTGTTTTATATATTCAAAATTCTTGTTTGAAAAGTAGAATGCTGGAATTTTTTGACAGTGTTTTTTTTTTTTTTCTTTTTCATTTCTGTCAAGTTTGGTCAGACTTAATTGATAACAAGGATCGAATTCTGTTCTAGAAAGTTTGGTCAACTGGTCTCTTCTCATAAAATAATTTCTTAAATACCTAGACTAGACCTGCTCATGGATCAGGCAGTTCAACCGATCGACTCGATCTTTATTGGAGCGGACCTGAGTAGGATATTTTTAATCCGGCCTGATCCGGAATAGTATTTTTTAATTATAATAATATTATTTAATTTAATTTTAATTATAAAAAATATATTAAAAAATAAAAAAAAAATTTAATAATATGAATAGTGAATTCGGGCTGCCGGCCGGTCCAGCCCGACCCAGGACCATATCTGAGTAAAAATTTTGAAAAAAAATCGGATCGCGATCCGACTTTTGAGTAAGTCTAACCTAGACAAACCTGGTTGATAATTCAATTTTTTTTCCAGGAAATTCTCAGCAAATAATTTCTTCCAAAATCTTGATGGGAATAAATGTCACTCTCAATCTCAAGGTATTTTTTCAACTTAATATCTGTTCATACTATGAGGTTTATACCAAATTTAATACCATGTAATGCCTCAAGCTTGGTGCATAATGCTTTGAAAGTATTTGTTGAAGTTTGAGAGTACCTTACAAAATAAGAGCATTTGGATAAATGAAAATCTACTTATCCAAAAAAAAAAAAACAAAATAAGAGCATTTATTATACTTAATAATTTTAAACACGACATAAAAAAAAATTAAAAATGACATAAGATATAATACGATATGAAAAATTAACAAGAACACGACAAAAAAAAGATGAACATTTGTCAAACCAAAATAATTAATATATAATAATAATAATAACAATAATAATAAAAAAAGAGTATTATTTACATCTTCATGTGCTTAAAATTATTGATTCAACAAAATACATTTTGCATAAGATCCATTATAGTTAATAATTTTAAATGAGTGACTTATTTTATTCAAATACGCATTTTTAAAGAAGTTTATCTAAATTTTCTTAGTTCTTCTTAATGGCTATGGTTGAGAGAATATCTTATTTTGGTTATGATATTTTCCTAATTTATTAATTAAGATTATTGTTTTAATCAAATCTATTAATTGAAAGAATATCTCAGTCATTTAGATTTCTACTTAAAATAATTAATTGCTTTATTAATTTCATATCTTAACATTGATAAATTTAATTTAACTATGTTGAAATTATATCTCAATATTAACTTATAATTAATTAGGGTTGAGTTAAAATTTTATACATATGTGCTATTAGAAATTTATTTATGATAAATTAGGTTAAAGTATGGGAGTAGTCCTTGTATTATAGTAAAAAATGCAATTTAGTTCTTGTAGTATATAACTGAGTAATTTAATCATTGTACGTTTGAAATTGAAGCAAACAAGTAAAATTGATAACATCGTTAAAGGAAAAATTGTCTAAATGCTAATGTGGATTTCTGAAATCTGACGAAGCATATGAGATGTAAAAAAATGATGACATGTCATATTTTAAATACAAAATTTATTGACTGACATGGATTTTTGACAACCCTATGAGATGTTAAAAAAATGATTTCAAAAGTCCACGTCAGCATTTAGACAATTTTCCTTTAATACTGTTATTAATTTTACTTGTTTGCTCCAATTCAAATGTACAGAGACTAAATTGCATTTATGACTATAGTACAGAGATAATCCGCATCAATGTTAAAAAAATTGGATTGGAGGTCGAACCGGTCAGACCTCCTATTCTCGGTCCAACCGATTGGACCGGTCGGTTCGAGAAAGCTTTTTTTTTTAAATATTTAAACACTAAATAAATATTAAATATAGTTAATAATTAACAAAAAAATGAATTTGGCTTAATGGTATGGTTTTTAATCTAATACTAAGAAGTTAGAGGTTCAAATCTTATAAATTACAAATAAAATTTTGAAGAAAAAAATACATAAGAAACCGGTTTTTTATCGGTTCAATTTAGGTTTTTATCGGTTTTTAACCGGTTGAACCGGTTCTTTATCAGTTCGATAAAAATTCGATTCTAATATGTCATCTGGATCGAACTGACCACTGATTTTCGATTCAATCGGTCCGATTTTTTAATTACTGGTCCGCATACTTTAACTTGATAAATTATGTATGTGTTATATAAATAATCTTATATTAATAAAAAATTTCTTTTAAACATTTTTTTGGCCTAATCAAAGCGTAGAAAGGAAAAGTAACAGTTTAAGAGTAGATCAAAATTTAGATAATCGGAGAATAAAAAAAGTATCATTAAATCGATTTTGAAAATTCAAATTCATATTGAGATTGAGGTAAATAATATTAAACCTGTTGTTTTTTCTACTAAATTTATAAAAATAATTCTAAGCAAAACTAAATTTGGTAAAGACAAAAGAAATACTAAATCACACCACCCTCACACCAAAGATATTCCAGATCTCATATTTCCCCTTTAAAAAGCAAGATCTTAAGTTATATGATTAAGATATTAAAACAAAATTAATTTTCTCAAAGTATCTGAACTAATACAAAATTTAACACTAAAAAAGGCCAAATCATAAAGATACACTCAATTTGACAAGATTCTTAGGAGAAAGATATATGCTCCTAGAAAATGTCAAAGACATTGATATATTTGCCAGACCAAAAATCTTTATTCCCTGCCAATGAAAAATGAATAAAAAAAGGATTCGTTTAAGACACCACTTCACACCAGTTAAGTTATGAATTATTTATATATTATTTAATACATGAATTTTATTAAATTAAAAAAAAAACAATGTACACTTTTATTTTTATATATATTATTTTAATCAATATTTTTGGACACTAATTAACATTTTAAAAAATAGAAAATTTGGAAACCAAGGTTAGGTATGACAGCAAATCATTGGTGTTCCAAACACGCCCTTAATCAAATTTGCTTTTCGGTATAAGTCGGCATCTTTGTTTGATATCTATAAACATTGATTAAAAATTATTTAATTATTATTTTTAATATATTTTATATATTATTTTTATTAAATTTAAAAGAAAAAAATTTATTAATAATATATATTTTTTAAATATTATTTTAATCAATATCATTATTTAATTTTTATTTTATTTTTTATTAAAAGTTTTGCAAATGAATATCTAAAAACATTTTTTAAAATTATTATATAAAATAATTTTTTTAATACATTAAAAATCAATATATTAATTATCAATTACGATATTTAATAAAAAATATTAATAAATCTAAAAGGATTGATAGCAAAATCTTTTTATTAATAATAATTATATTATTATTTATGTAAATTAATTATTAAAAAAAAAAAGTTGTCCGGGTTGCACGCCAGTGACGCTAATAGGTGCCGTGCTTTCAATGGCAACCGTTGGATGGGCCCACCAGGAGATTCCTAGGTCCAAAATCAGTTTGATCCCATGATCCTGACCGTTTAAGATGAATGGGTTTTTACCTTTTTTTTTGGGTTTTATTTTCATGGAAAATGAAAATTGTTTTTATTTGAACTTTGAAGTTGTCAATTGATGAGAAACTGGTCCCCATCTTCCCATAGAGGGGAAAGAAAGAAAAAAAAAAGGTCGAAATCCATTAACTAGTGATTATATCATTTTAGAATATTTTAAAGTACAACCTTGACTCAATCATGCCAATATATGAAAAAATAATAGATAATATTAAATTTAAAGTTAAATTTATGAATTCAATTAATTGATATCTATAGATATTGAATAAAAATAAAAATATTATTATATTAATTTTTTAATATTTAATGTATTATTTTTATTAAATTAAAAAAAATATGAATTATATATCTTTTTAAATATAATCTTAATCAATATCTAATGTCATTGATTAATATTTCTCTAAATTTATAAATATTTTTAATTTTTGAGCAAAAGTCCACAATTAAAAATAAATAAACAAGGAGAAAAATTTAAAAGAGGAGATTCTTGCTTTGAAGGCCCAGAGTCGAAAGTTGGTCACATATGTCAAAAGGTTAGCTAAGCAGCTGCCAAATGCCAATGGCCATTTTCTACCCTAACTTTGCCTTTGCTCTTCTCTATTGTATAAGTTTTATTAATGAATGTCTTTACATTATTTTTATTATTTATAATAATAATATTATATTAAATATAAAAATTGATAATTTTATTTATTATTTTCAATATATTGAATGAGGATATTATTATATATAATAACTTTAAAAATTATTCTTAAGACATTCGTTAGCAAAATCTTATTTTATTTGGTGTAATTAATTATTTTGTAACCCTTTCTTGTACCCCCTTACCAAACCCTTTATTTAATTTAATTTCCTACTTTTCAAGTAGGGAATGGCCACATCTTTTCTGTTAAACTTCTATTTATATGCCCTAAAGATGTAGATTAAGCTAGAAAAATATAGGTATCTTAATTATCAATATTTAACACAATAAATACAAGCTTTTTAATTCATCAAAAAAATTCATCTTCATAAATTTTGGTATGATAGACTAGTAATTTATTCCTAGTTTCTATACATCAAGGTGATAATTATAAATGAAAATATGAAATGGTAAAAGCATGCAAGAGATTTCACACAATAGTTTTTCAATTTATTTTTAAAATTTTAGAAATGATTTTGCTAACGAGTGTTTGTAGAAGATTTTTTAAGGTTAATTAAGTTTTTATTTAAAATAATATTTTTATTTTAAATACAATAATTAACATTTAATTTTATAAATTTAAAAAAAATATATTATTTAATATAATAATTAAAAAAAAAACCGTTTAAAACTTTCGTTAGAAGAATATAACCTTAATTTAAACATACTTTCCAAGATGATTCTAGGCTCTAGCATTAGGTAGAGTACTTATTGTTTGTTTTTTGACACTGAAAACCCTAATAACAGCGGTTGAATTTGATAGCAATAATATATTGTAGCATAATTAGAAAATTTACTATTTACCCATATGATTGGTTTTTTTTTTTTTTTTAAAATAGTTTCACATACATAAAAAAAAATGAAAAAGAAAAGAAAAAAAATCAATATCATGATCAAAGACATTTTACTCACAAATCCACTAATATATCCTAACGGAAATATTACGTGATAAATCAATTTCGTTAAACATTCCATTAAATAAAAACATCAACATGCATGCAAAAAATCTTTTTTTTTAGTACTATAATAAAATTCATTCTTAAGAAATAATTTTTTTTTTTTTCTAAGTGATTATGTCAGTCATCCAATGTGGATGAAGCAAGCAACTATCAGAGTTAGTTGAAATTGCCCGTTTACCTACAAATAAGAAAACTATATTCTTGCCCAAGAAAAGGTCCCATCTGTATACCTTCGAACAAGTTCTATTTTTGGCACAGATGTAAGAAATAAGCAAGTTGTAAAACTATATATTAAAAAAAGAAAAAGAAAAATGAAGAGCTAAAATCATTTAGTATTTTATACTTGTTCTTATGTTTCATTTTCCATTTCATTTTTTCCCACCTTTTAGAAGTTCGTTTATAGATGGAATGGTAAAAATATATTAACAAGGGTTTGTCTTGTCAGTAAATTTTTTTATATCTGAAGTTATTAGAAATTAAGTTTAACATTTTATTAACAAATTATATGATTATTGATTGGTAATTATTTTTTGATAATAAATTCTACTAGATTTATATCTTGTAATTTATCGCTAATAAAAAATTTCCTTTAATAGCAAGTGATCTCTTGTTAGTGTTATTCAGAATGTAAACCATTAATTCTGCAACTTCTGAAAAATTATAAAGAATTTGTACATTTGCATCCTACTTTGGAACAAACTTTTTTACCCAAAAATAAAAGATAAAATGCTAGGATAGTATATGAAGGTAAAAGTACTAAATGCCATATTTGTGGCGAAAAAGTTTACTGCTTTGGTAGAATTATTATTTATTAGTAGTATTTATTAGGGTACAGTACTTGTAAAAGATTTGACATTTGAGTGAAAATTTTGAAAATATGAAGACGTTTTTCATGTGGGGTTCATTTATCATTGTGGAGACATGGTTTTTAAATTTTCAAGGGACAAACTCTTTCATTCATTCAGTAAAAGTTGAAATCTTCCCTATCTTTATCAGTAGTTGGCAGTTGGGTCATTTCAGCTTCTGCTTTTTAATTTTTTGTTGTATTTTCCCAGTTTTTAAAATTATTTTTTAGAAAAAATTTGCCTTATTTTTTTTACTACTACTATTATATTTTCTTGATTCACAAAAGAAAGCTAAGCTAAGCTGGCTTGGGGTTAAACGAAGCTATCATTGTTTATGTTTATAAGCACTTCCCAACAGGAGAAAGAGAAGAGAGAGAAAGAGAAATACAAGCTATCATTTCAAAGCAAAAGCAAAAGAAAGAAAAAAGAAAAGAAAAGAAGAGCAAGAAGATAATAAAGAGAGGAATTCAAGGTAGAAGAAGGGTTTTTTTTTTTTTCTCTCTGTGTGAAGAAACTGGAGCTAGCCAAGATGATGCAGACTGAGCAGCAGCCTCAGCAGCAAAACCAGTTAACGGTTCAAAACTCTGGGAATCTCAGCTTTAGCAGTCATTTGTCTAAGGAAGATGAAGAGATCTCAAAGTCTGCTCTTTCTACTTTCAGAGCCAAAGAAGAAGAGATTGAGAGGAAGAAGATGGAGGTTAGAGAAAAGGTTCAGCTTCAGTTAGGCCGTGTTGAAGAGGAAACTAAACGTTTGGCCGTGATTCGTGAGGTATGTCCAAAGAAAATTTGCTTTTTTTTTTTTTTTTTTTTCTTTCTTGTAACCCTGTTAGCTTGCTAAGCAAACGTTTTTCTTGATCTTGACTTGGTTTTTCACTAGCTTGACTTGGAAAGGTGAAATTTTTAATGTTTAAGGGCTCTTGATTTCAAACAAGTTTACTTCTTTTTGGTCAATTTCTGCAAAATAAGGAGTTTAGAGGCTCAAATAGTGATAAAAATTCATGATCTGGGCATGGATTTGAAATTCTGAAAAGGGTCTTTCAGGTTTAGCCTTTTGATGTATTTTCCTTGTGAAAAAGGAGTTTGTTTCCCCATAAATTTGTTTAGTAGAAAGAAAAAGAACTTATAATGCATTTCTTTAAGAAATTAGAAGCATTTTATCTGTCAGATTTGCAGTTAAAGGCTTTAATATATATAAAAAAAGAAATTGTCAGTTAATTTTGGGGCTTTCCATCTTTTTGCAAAAACAACTATTTAAGTTAATAGATCAAGGGTGCCTTATAAAGGGTTTGCTATTTTTGAATATACAAGAATTTTTTTTTTTTTTTACTTTTATATTTTTAGCCCCAGAGCTGGTCTTAATTCCACATAATAATAATATTTCTACTGTTTCTCATTTTAAAATTTTAAATAAAACCATGTAAATCTATCAGGAGCTTGAAGCACTGGCAGATCCTATGAGAAAGGAAGTTGCTCTGATCCGGAAGAAGGTTGATGCAGTTAACAAAGAATTGAAGCCACTAGGGCACACCTGCCAGAAAAAGGTACAAATTTACCAAACTTTGAGGCTATATATTGAACTTTTCCATTAATTTTGATTGTATATTATCAAATATTTGAGAGCTATGGTATAATCAGAGGGATTCAAATCCGGCTATTAAGTTTGTGTTATTGAAATATGTTACAGGAAAGGGAATACAAGGAAGCCCTCGAGGCATTTAACGAAAAGAACAAGGAAAAAGTACAGCTAATCACAAAATTGATGGAGGTTAGTTTTTATATTGTAATGTCAAAACATATAACTTAAAAGATATAAAGCAAGTAAATCTCTTGTTTCTGATGACTGATGATCTCACCTTGTTGCTATCTGTTTTTATTGATCGAACAGCTGGTGAGCGAAAGTGAGAGGTTGAGGATGAAGAAGCTGGAGGAGCTCAGTAAGAACATAGATTCCATACACTGAATATAGCCCTTACTGCTGTTTAACTGATTAGGTTTGTGTGATGTATTTAAGGTGACTTTGATATTTATATATGGGTGTTATTGTTTTCGGGTTTGGTTTATTGTATGGTATCTTTGTTTGTTTCATTAGCATTTGATGAACCTTTTAGCTGATTTAGAAAGGGAAATACCCTATAAACAGGTTTGTAACTAAACTGCTTCATGACTGCATTTGCTTCTCAGATTTCTCATTCTCAATCTTTTGTACTTTTTAAGTTTTCTGTAATTCAAAGTTCGTTTTGAAAGGCTTGGAAGGGCCTTAATTTGCATTCTGTAAATTATTTGGTGTTCATGAAATTAATCCACGATACCCATTAGCAGTACCTTGAGATCTCTGGTAGCAACTGCCTCAAAGAAAGATCATTTTGTTGTTGAATTTTGTATGCATTTACAGTTATGACAGTTACCTGTTAAAAAGACTGTCATTGTTGAAACTGTTGTTCAAAGATTTGTGCTTGATGTAAACGGTGATTGTGAATCATTAATTATGATGATTGTCAATGTTTTTCTTTCTTGAAGTTTCTTGTGAATGAATTCTTGGTAGATGTTGCAGTAGTGGTATTCACTCCATCTAGATTCTTCAAGCCGAAGGGTCATCATTATATCCGTTTTTAAAATGAAAAATGTTAATCAGTGTCGAGCGAATAATCATTAATTGGTTTCTATAAGTATCCATTAATCAATATTCTGGCAGATTAATTAATGACACTTTGAAGTTTGAACCCCCCGAGTCCTAAGAACATCTATCCATCAAAGAGAAGTGAGATATTTGCTGCTCATATCGAGAGGTACATGCCTTGTTCCAACAGCACAAAAAGGATTGAGTTTTATAGGCCATTCATCGGTTTCTGCGGCTAGGATTCTTTACATTGCAACAGGGTTCAAGCGTCTGCTTTCATGGATTTGGAAGCATTAGGGGGTTGGGGTCTCTGATGGAGATTTGGGATGCTTGGCCTTTATTCTGCAAAATTAAACATTAAAAAAAAAAAAAAAACCCATCCTAGTCATTTTAGATTCTGTTTAAGGATGTTACAAGCCGTCAAGTATTGGAATATGATCCAAAATCCAAATCCAGAACTGTTATGGTTTTATTAGATAAATCTCAAAGGTTTTATGGCAGGTAAGTATCAAAATTAGATTTCTGCAACAGATAAAGGTTGTCACGACTCACGACACTGCATTGGGCTAGGAGTTGTTGTTTTGAAAGTAGTCTTGAGCAAGTTTCATGGCATTGATTGATGCTATAATTATAAACAATTTATTTTAGTTAGTGAGTGGCTGTGTCCATGTTTTAAACGATTATGTTTTTACTTACCAAGTCACTGTTTCTTTTATTTATTTATGAATTGGACAGCTGACCAATTTGCCAACTCTTTCACCATCTATTTTTGTGTGCAATTAAACATCAAAAGTAGTATTTATCTTGCAATCACATCATTTGGTCGTTGGCAAAAAAATAAATAAATAAAAGAACCCATCATAGAGGCCTGTACTTTGATTATCCCCAAATGAAATCTGTTTTAACCTGGAATTAATCATAATCAAATATTGCGACCAAATGATCCTGTTTAATCAGAGCAATGATTTAACATTCTTAAACAAGTTTTTGTTTTTTTTTTTTTGTTTCAGCCATGGCATAAAAGCAAAAGATGTTATGTTACAGGCAGATGCTGCACTGTTTATGTGCAGAGCATCTTATAATCTTATCAAGAATCAAGTACTACTAGTTTTTCAATTTCTTGGTTCAATTATTCTCATCCTCATAGATTAGACCCTACTGGAACTTTCCTGGAAACTTGACAAAGAAGAGCCAGCCACCTGGCAATTTGGCGTGTCTTGGTTAACTGCAGCTACTAATTATTAATGCAAATTTGACTGTTTGGATTAAATGGGGGGAACGAGACCTAACGTTTTTGGTCAAAGTTCAATCTCCTGATTCAGGATCGGTGAGCCTGCAGGTTTCATTAATGACCAATTATACTGCAATTATGTTCATGTTCATGGATTGAACTTTGAGTTATGAGATTTTAGCCTGGTAGATTAAGTGCAATTGTGTAAAGGTTTTTGAGTTCCAAGGTTCATGAGATCTCTGCCTGTTAGAGTTGGGGGTTAAGGGTAGGGGAAAAGGAAAAGGAAAAGTATTTGCACTTAGATGTTGGGAAAAAGAAAAGAAATTTAGACGGAAAGTGAGAATGAATTGTCTATTCCAAATGGTGATTAGAATTAGAAGTTCAGAATCATTAACTTTGTATCAGTCAATGACCATTTCGAATAAAGTATCTCAAAAACTATGGAATTTCAAACGTTCAAAACGCCCACCAAGTTAGAATTCATCTCAAGTCTCAGCTTAATACTTAATCCTAATAAAATCAAAGTAAATGGTCAAAAGAAATATATAATGCTCTCAAGTCTGAACTAGTTGGAGAAACATATCAAAAGGTTTTGTTTTTGTAAGCCTGCAGGCACATTACAGCCCATTTTATTTGTGTGATAAAAGCTCAAGGCACGCAGACTAGCTTTTCTATTGGGCTCTGATCGGGATTGAGATTTTTAGCCTGTAAGGCCTGCAATTGCCTTTATCTAAAGGGCTAGCTAGCTATACTTTTAATTATTCTTTCATTGGTCTTGGGCTGAAGTTTTTACTAGCCGAGGACAATTACAACGACAACCTTTGATCCAATGATATCTTTACCTAGCTGCAGATCAGAGATTAGATGAGAGAAAAGTGTGGGGGAAAAAAAGGGAATTGCAGTGTAGGCTTCAATCATTGTTACATTTCTCTTTCAAAATGAAGTTTGCTATGGCTTTTTTAGAGGCAATCATTTAAAGGGGACAACCCCTGACTTCGGTAGGAGCAGAGGGGGCTAGCTAGAACCCCAGCCCTGCATGGCTGCCAGTCTGCCACCGAGCCAAACCCTGGTCCCTGGTCATGAAAGTTTGAAGTTAATATGAACTGTAAACCTCAACTTCTCAAATGGAACAAAAGAGTTTCGATTCCCAGGAATTTAATTCCGTGATAATTTTACATAACAAAAGGGTAATTTAAACAAATGTGCTTTTAAGTTTGATTATATTTAACTTACATCTTAAAATCTTTTTTGATATGATAAAAGAATCCTAGCATTAAGTTTTTGTTAGAGCAACTATTAAAAAGATGAAGTGGCATCAGGTGAGAGTTACGTGATACCCAAAATACCCTAATTTTTATTTAAAAAATTGGATGAAAAATTGAATAATAAAAAAACATATTTTGAACAAACGAAAATATTTTTGGGGTCAATAACAAATTAAAACAAGCATATAATTAATTTCAGTTTGAAAATAACATATTAACAAACAGTGACATACTGACAACTTGGATTGTTTTCTTCCCTCTTTTTTAGTTATATCACAAACGTCCTGGTTATAATCCCAACAGTAAAACAATGACCTAATTATATATTTTGAATAAGAAGCTTAATCAGTGACGTGCATGCAGCACTATTGTTCTCATCCATTACTCAATAATTAACTAATTCCAAAATGAGGATCAATAATTGTCTAGACTACTACTTCTCTATCATATTTTAATTAATCTCTTAAGAGTTAAGAAGTCTCCATGCCATTTCCTTCAACTACTGAATATGCATGAACCTAAAATGATTATTGTAACTAAAGCACATGCATGTTTATTTCTCTCTTTTCACTTAACCTAATAAGTCGAAATGAAAACAATATTGAAGCTACAAATATTAATTATTAACTTGGTCGGAAAGATGGATATTGACGATGAGCACCACAACAAAGTTCGCTAATGTTTTTTTTTTTTTTTTTTCATTTTCTTTGTAAGCATGGAGGAACATTCCGAACTTGATCCAAAACAAAAACATATGATCGACATAACTTGTAATTATTGTTCCATAACCTAAATGGTCAATCACGTACACTTTGTTGGACCAAAATACAATAATTTTAACTTATATGATTGAAATTTTTTATTTTTCTTTACAAAAACGAGGAGAGAATGAATTCGGAATTTAATCTAGTTGGTTCATACAATTATTTTTAAAAGATAGCATCTAAAAGGTCTGAAGTTCGAATCTAACATTTGCAACCTCTTTCCTATCCCCAAGCCGCGACCATCTTTATATATATAAAAAAGAGAGAATCCATCTACCCATTCCATATCTAGGTTTGATTTATGTTAGCAATATCCATTGGAGCAGCTCATGGCTAGATGAAGAGAACCCTTTTGAGACAAAGAGAGAGAGAGAAGAGATAAATGTTAATTTTTCCTTCAAATAGGAAGATTTTAATGTCACCTTTGGATGAGACATATTGGGATGGAATAATAAGACATACTTATGAGTTAGTGTATTTTTTTAGAATTCCAAGGTATATGAATCGAGAGAAATGTGATTGGAAACCAAACAACATTATAATACAATACTATATATATATATATATATATATATAATATATATATATAGCCAAACTGTTCCATTTCGGTTGACATAATTTGGATGTGAAAAATAATTTTGGAATTTTTTTAACGAGTATCCTATGTTACTTCTAAGATGAATTTGATATTATTTCTAGCAATATTTTTTTTGGTACTAATATAATTTTTGTTATTTAATGCATTTCTACAAATATAAGTTCATTAATGATAAATTTTTTATGTAAATTTCATTGTTTTAAGGGTGATAAGTGATAACATTTTCTAAATAGTAAAATTGACAAATACTTCTTTGGATATTGTTTGAAATGGATGAAGTAACTTATAATAAATACATACGGTTGGATTTTTATACTAAATTAAGTTATATATATATATATATAATTATCATCAATGTATACATATTAAATTTGTTCATGGATTGGGTAGGAGCCTGATTTTTTCATATTTTTTTAATCCAAGTTCGGATCTATCTGAAAACTCATTTACTGTTTATTAAAAATTATTTTTATATATTTATAATTAAATTTATTTTTTTATTTAATGAATATTAATTCGGATCGGATCAATTAGAATTACTAAAATTTTTGTTCAGGCCATATTTAATTCGAGTCAAATGAGTGGTCCGATCTTTACACAGATATGATACATTTGGGTGTATGATTAAATTTTAAAATAAGACTATATGCAAAGAATTTTGCCATTTTTATCGGAGAAAAAAATTAAAATTCTAACAACGTTTATCATTTTGCAACGTAATTGATAAAAATAAAAAAATTATTCCACAAGAAATTGCAAAAACCATAGAATCCAATGTAGAGAGAGTGACAAAGGGCAAAGCAAATTGTGGTTTGACTTAAAGGGAGTTGGTACGGACAAAAATCCGACCTTATCTGACACGTGGATGCGGCGGATACATGAACACGTGTGAAATCGACAAGCTGAAAATTGGACGTATTATGTGGATGCATCGAATGACGGTGCATTAATAAGACACTGTTACCTTTCTTGTCTTCACTGAAAATGTTTGCAATTTTCAATTAAGGGCCCGTTTGGAATTTGGTAATGTTAATGTTGCTCGGGATTGCGTGGTCGCTCGCTTTGTATTTGTTTGGACAAAAAGAAAAAGAAAATTGATGAAGCCAAATGGGAAAGTAAAGGGTTATAAAATGGGGTTTATTTTTGAGCCATGTTTTTGTGATCATGTGAGAGTAAAAATGGGTTTCAACGTAAAGAAAGTCATTACAAAATCATGGTATATTTTCTAAACCATTGGAAAGAATTTCTTACGTATCAATTGGTTCAACATAATTGATGTTTAAAACTTAAATATAATAATTAATTTTTTTTTCTTTTTTATAAATTTAAGTTTTTGAGATAATTGATTACTTAATTAACAGGATATTAGAGTTTTTGAGTTCGAATTTTGACAATAATTTTATTTTTAATATTTTTTACCTAGTATTTTATTATCACTGTACATCGTTGCTTTAAATATTTTTCAACTTACACCATTCTTCTATACTTGAGTACACATGCAAGCTTATTAATTATTCATCTGGTTTGCACATAAAAAACGTGTTAAAAACTTAAATATAATAATTAAATCTTTTCTATCAGCTTAAATTTTTAGGATAGTTGGTTATCCAATTTAATAATCCATTTTAATGATTATCATTGATTGACACAAATACTTAGGGCTGTAAACGAACAAAGCATTCGACGAACCGTTCGTGAACAGTTATATTTCTGTTCGTTTATATTCGTTTATTAAACTAAATAAACGATAGTGGACACAATTTTAATGTTCGTTTATTAAACGAACCGAGTTCGAACAGATGTGTGTTCGGTTCGTTTATGTTCACAAACAAGCTCGTTTATAGTTCGTTTAAAACTCGTTTATTAGTTTGTTTAAATCTTGTATATGTTCGCTTATTTTCGTTTATAATTTAATAATAATATTATTATTTTGTTTTTTTTATTTATATAATTAATATTTTTATTTTATTATTTTAAAAAATAAACATTTGTCTTGTCTCAAGTAAAGTTAACCTAATTTTTTTCATACTAAGAAGTCAAAAGCAAAGATTTTGACTCTGAGGTGCGAATTATAGAATGGGCTATAAAATTATTATTTTATTTTATTTATTTATAATATAATTAATATTATTTAATAATTTAATAATAAATTTAATTTAATAACGTTTTTATTTTTTTATTTTATATTTAATAATAATTTAAAATTGATTTATTTATTTGTTTATTATTCATGAAAATAATTTTAATTGTTCGCGAACATATTCGATTATATGTTCATGAACATGTTCATTTAATGTTCACGAACAAGTTCGTTTAATTTAAATGAACTTATTCGTGAACATTAAATAAACGAACACGAACACACTCAATTTTAAAGGAATAGAGTTTGAACACAATTTTGAAATCCATAACTAACACGAACCGAACACAAACAAACTAAAAAATAAAAAAACGAACACAAATATAAGCCTATTCATTTATAACCCTACAAAATCTATATATATCCTTCTGTTGAATTGCAAACTGTTCTAACGTATCAGATGTCAGCGAGACAAAGGCTGGAAATGTTAGTGAAACAAATTAAAATTTTATGGAATAGTTTTGTGCTGTGTCCACATTGCATGGCTTGTTGAATTTGCATGTAATAGTTGTACCTTTGCAAAAAACTATTTTTTTTACCTCTTTCACCTTTTATCTTTTTTTGAATTCAGGTTAATATTTTATGCATGAAGTATGAACACTATACATTGACTTTGTTTTTATATACTAAATTAACCTTACTTTTTAGTTCATTTTGGTAAACAGTCAATTTTACTTTTAATTTAACAGCAGGGCATGTGTGGAAAATGATTGAAATTTTCATTGAATTGCGACCCCCCCTATCCATCTGAGCCACTGCAGAATGTCAAAAACAATATGTACGTTTTGACAAAGTTTTCATTTTTTTTTTTGGAAAATATGAAAAACATGCAATGCACAGTAGACTTATTGTGAAATGGTGTAATGAATAAAAGTTATTTGAAAAAGAGAAATGAATAAATAGAAATTTTTAAAAAGGAAATTGTAAAGACAAAATTATCCTTGATAAAAAAACTTTCTCCTCTCTTTTTCTTTTATTTTTTAATTTATTTTTTAATTAAAAAATAAATATTCTGAAAATAAAAACTTTTTAATTTTAAAAAATAAATTTTTAAATTTTTTATTTACTTTTTTTAATTAAAAAATTTTAAAAAATAAAAATAATATGCCTAAAATTAATTTTTATTTATTTTTTTAAATTTTAAAAAAAATATATATTTAAATATTTTATTTTTTAAATTTATTTTCAATTAAAATTTTAAAAAAATAATATTTTCTTAATGAAAGAAAAAGGAAAAGTAAATTTTTTCATGAAGGGTAATTTTGTCTTTACAATATCTTTTATAATAATTTTTAATTATTCATTTCTTTTTTTCAAATAACTTTTATTCATTACACCATTTGACAATAATTCTACTGTGCACTGCATGTTTTTCATAGTTTCCCTTTTTTTTTTCCCTTGTTGACCGAATTATCATATCTTGGGCCCTGCCTTGGCTGCTACTACTTGCTCCACTCTCAGAATAATTGATGGCTTCCACCAAAAATGCTCACGTAAATTTTACCTAGACCCTGCGCAATTCATTCGGTCCCATCAGTATTGAATCGAAATTGGATAAAAATTTTATGATTCGAGTTGATTTAGTTTGGATTACTGTTTTACTAATAAAAAAATATATATTTTTTTAAATTTAATTATAAGATAATTTTGTTTTTAAAATTTTTTTGTTAATATTTTGAACAGTAAACCATCGGCTCGAACCTGTTTAAGATCGAGTTTGAGTAAGGTAAAAAGTTTTTGGATCGAACTGCATGAACAGGTCTAATTTTACCTAGCAAAAAATTTTTGCATGCTTTTTTTTTTTTTAAATTAGTGATTATGAAAAAAAATTGGTTCAAAGGAATAAGAAATCGGAGAAAGAGATAGAACCCTAATTAGAATTTTAATTTTGCAAAATTTCATTTTTTTTTAATAGAGATTAATGAATCGTTTGTGTTAAATTCTAAGTTTTAATTATAAATTTATTTGATCCTATTACAAGTATGATTTACTTTCAAAATGGATTGACCAAAACTTGTTTGATCAATGTTCTTTTCCAAAGAGAAACTATTATCTTATTATAAGATTGAATCGAATTTTTGAATAAAAATAAAAAAAGAGAAATTAGTTTATGACATGAACATAAATTAAGGTTTTTTGCATGATGATAAAAGAAGAATGATTGAAATTCTTTTTTAGAGAAAAAGAAATACAAATAAAATATCTAAAGATTGAGATAAGCACGAGAATAACCTGGTTTTAGTGGGTTCTTCTATGATATTAATAATATACAAATGCATTATAAACAACTGGGTTTTGCAATAATTTAATCAAAGCCAGTTAGAAGCACTATTGAATCCTATGAACAAATTATAAAATTAAAAATTTTACAAAATGTTTCTGTTGTAGAAAGACTGCCACGCTATTACCATCCACACCAACCAACCAACCAACAATATATATATATAATTTATATTTAATGCACTGATAATTAATTATATGATAACATCTTATTAAAAATAAAATTATTTATATTTATTTTTAAATTTAATTTTTTTTAATAAATTATTATCATCTAATTCATTAACAATATATAAATATATATACTATTAATACATCAAATATAAATCCATATATATAAACCATTTTTTAATCTATATATATATATTTTTTATTTTCACTTTATTTTTTAATCTTTTGAAAGCCTGAAACAGATAAATTTGAGAGAATTTTTTACAACAGATGATGTGCAGATGAATTATAGAAAATCGAGCACCACTATTTTATTTTCTTTACCTAACTTCAATAATGGATGTTTTCTGTTGAGTTTTATTATAAGACAAATTAAGCAAAGGACATGTTGTAGTAGGTACTAGAGTTTTTCTTGGGAAAGGAAGCTAATGTCTTTTTTTAACTGGTACCTCCCAAGGAAGCTAATGTCTTTTTTTAACTGCTACCTAACAGTTCAAAAAACACATATAGCTTATTCTCAATATAATATGGATTTTGCTAACAAGTGTCCTTAAGGTACTTATTAAGGTTACTATATAGCAATATCTTCATCCAATGCATCATCCAATGCATCGAAAATGATAAATAAAGTTGTCAACTTTTGCATTTAATATAATATTATTACTATAAATAGTATATTAACTAACCTTAACAAGTGCCCTAAGGGCACTCGTTAGCAAAACCCATATAATATATACATAAAATTTTGATAACGAATGTTCTTAAAATATTTTTTAAGATTAATTAATATATTATTTATAGTAATAACGTTATATTAAATATAAAAGTTAATAATTTTATTTATTATTTTTAATATATTGAATAAAGATATTACTATATATGGTAACATTAAAAAGTATCTTTAGAACACTCGTTAGCAAAATTCATATATATATATATATATATATATATATATAAAAGAGAGAGAGAGAGAGGGAACTTTACTACAATTCTTGGGAATTTTAATGGCTAAAGAGAAAGTGAAAACAAATGTTTAATTACCAAAAAAAAAAAAATACAAAAACATAGCCAAATTTCAATATATACATTGTACCCCCATAGTTTTCTAACCAATATTCAACATTTTTTTTGCTATGAAATCTTGCCATTTTAACATTTTGAACTGTTATAATATATATATATATATATATTAAACAAGGTTTTCTTTCCTACCTTCGGACTAGGAGAATGTTTGTTCAAGCTTCATTATGACTTAGGAATTATAATTCATCTCTGCCTCTTGACTCTCTTGATCATGCGTCCTTTTAGCATGATCTAAATAAACCAATATACTTGGAAAAAAACCCCAATATATAGTTATGGTATAATCATAACTATTCAATAGTATTTATCATATTAAGTATTTTTTTTAGAGGTTTGGATCAGGCTGAGTTCGTTTGATACCTTAAAAACCTTATTTAAGGTCGGACTTGACCTGTCCGTGAAAGCTCATTTAGGTTAATTTACTTTAAATTTGATACTAAAATATTTTTATATTAATTTTTCAATAATTTAAAATATATTTTATAAATAAGTAAAAATATTATCACCGGTCATACCAAGCTCAAGCTTAAAAATCTTGTTCAAAATAAGGTCTGATCCATGCTTGAAAAATCTTACTCGCAACCAGGCCTAGACCGGGTCAATTCCACGGATCCGGCTACTTGGCCATTGGATTTTACTTTATATATATATATATATATATTAATTCATAATGATCTTCATGGAGTGTACCTTTTGTTATTTATTTTCGCAATTTATAATGAGGTGACGTTGTGCCAAAGTCAATCAACATAAAATAAATTGTAAAAATACAATTAAATTAATCTTAAGTTTTAATTGGTTTCCACTTTCCAGAAAGAAAAAAAAAAGTTAACCAAAGTTTAAATAAATAAATTTAGTTAAAGTGCCGCCTATGATAAGAGCTTTCGGCACAGAATTTATTATACCTTAATTTTCCTAATGTTCAAGCATGCCGGGACTAAATTGGTCACAAAATAATTAATTTTCGGTTGTTGGGTTTGATATTATCCTCTTCCACTAATTTCTTAATTATGTTTTGATTAAAAACATTATACTTATCAACAAGTAATAATAATAATCATATAAAAGCCAATGATGTAAATCCATGTAGCCGAAGATTCTCACCAAAATAAAAAAAAATAATAAGGAAAAACCATTAAGAAAATGAGAAGCTAAAAACCACATTAGATGGATTTAATTATGTTAATTTTGTCGTTAATTATGCAATGTGCATGAATTATTTAACTTGGCTTGTTCCCCGACAAATTCAAGTGATTGAGATTATAATAATAACATTAAAAGACAAAGGACGTGAAGTTATGTGGAAGAGCAAGCCAAAGGCAATGGCATGAACAGTTTATTTTTCATATATATATATATATATATATATATATATATATATATATTCATTGTTTTTATAGGCTTTGGTTTGTTTGTCTTCTAAGGATTCTTGAGCCTAATAAAAGATTTTGCTTCAAGGATGTTGTTTTTTCTTGGCTAATCCTTGTTTAACTTTTTCCTTCTTGTCGGTCGAGGTTGTTTTAATTTTGTACTTAGAAATCAATGTTAATTGTTAAGTTTGTTTTCTTGTTAGCTAAATGGAGAAATTATTCACGCAAACCTAATATCCACGTTGAGGTAAAAAGTTTCATGATTATGGGAAGCTAGTACAATTTTTGTTTTCTTTTTCTACTTTCCATGTTGAGCAATGCTTAGATAGAGGAAATTAAAAGATTTTCCCATACAAAAGGTTTTTGGAGAAACCAAAATTTTAAATAACTTGAAATAGAGACTTAATTCAGTTGGTATATGCAATAATTTTAAAAAAAATGATATTTAACAAGTTTGAAATTTGAATTTTAAGATTTGAAACCCCTTCGCTTTTCTACCGGTATCTTTTATTAAAAAAAAATCCATATAACTTTTATTTGGTTGATGTTCTTGGCTGGCTGGTAATGTGTAAATTATTATTATTATAATTTTTCAACTTTAACTCAGATTCGGCGGTGAGTTTTGCATATTCTTAGCTTGTTGTTTGTTATGAATACTATGAATAAATATAAATCTAGTTCCCCCACCCCCCATGCAGCAGGTATCCAATGCTGTATATTTATCCATAAATTCAAAAAAACTTGTCGATCAGATTTGCATATGGGTTATGATAATAAATTAATTATATTCATTTGTGAATTTCTATATAAATTTGTTTTGAAATTTTCAATTTTGTCGATATAATCGATATATTCTTATTTTGGAAATCTAGCTTGTTAATTTTACTGATATAATGTATAAACCTTACTCATTTTAATGGGGTTTTCAGCTAGGGCTGAAGCTAAAATTAATTCATTTATCCAAAAAAAAAAAAAAGCTACAATTAATTACAAAACATTGAGGCCAACGAAGGAAAAATTGAGTACCACAAAATTTTGTCTATTAGCTAAAGCTCTATGACTATCTATAGTGGCTCATAAATCATAATAAAAAGGCTACCTATACCAAGTCCTAATTAACAAAACTTATGTGTTCATCAATCAGATCAGATTCGAATAAAAAAAAAATTATTTGTTTAGATTTGACTCAAAAATCTATTTTATTATTTAAAATATATCAAAATTATATATTTTTATAATTAAATTTAAATATAATTTTATTTATTATTTAAATAATAATCTTTTCCGAACCGACTTAAATTATAAAAAATCTATCATAATAGTTGTCAATTCAAATCGAACATGTCACACAGGTATGGTGGGTGCGGGTTGTATCAAAATATAACTGTTTAGAAAGGCTAGCTAGCACATATTCATTATCGGGTTTTCAGAAAAGCTAGTCGTAAGCCTTTTTAGTTAATTTATATAAATTATTAGATGAAATTATGCACATATCATATCAATATTGTTCACCTGCTTCTTTAAATTAAAAACTAGTTAAAATATTTAAACAGTCTTTGTACTATATTCAAAAGTGTATTTTAGTTTTTATATTATATAAGTGAGTAATTTAATCCTTATACATTTAAAATTTGTATAAAAAAGTAAAATTGATAATAGTGTTAATAGAAAATCGTCTAAATACTGAGATAGACATGTGAATCTGACAGAAAAAATGACTTGAAAAAAAAAAAATTAATTTTTTTTACTCAAGTGAAATTTAGAAAAATATAATTTTTTTTACCCAAATCCCTCACTTACCCGTAAAAACATGTTATCATTTTTATTTAAAGTCATTTATTCTGTCAGTTTTTAAATTTTACCTAAGCAAAAAAATTGACACATCATCATTTTTTCCTTCCTAAATCATCTATTTTGTCAGTTTCACATGTCCATGTCAAGATTTAAACTGTTTTTCATTAACACTGTTATCAATTTTGCTTCTTTGCATCAATTTCAAACATACAAAAATTAAATTACTCATTTTTATAGTGCAATGACTAAAATACATTTTTGACTATAATATAAGGACTATATCTAAATACTTTAACTGGAATTTTCTTGAGGACTACCTAACTTAACTTTGTGTTGTCTTTATTAGCTGCTTCACTATTAGTCCCATGCCCAAGTTATTGCACTTGGTTAATACATAATTAAGAACCCATTTTGTATTTGTGATTGGGTACATTTAATTAGAATGGTTAAATTCGACCAAAATTGTAATGACAAATACCATAGTTGCTATATTATCACCAAAATGGGAAGACTATGAGTAAATATACACATTTCATTACACGGTTTTAAGGATAAACAACTTCTATTGAATTAAAATAAGGATGTAATTCAAGAGAACTTAACCAACTTGATATTTGATTATATTTTTAGCATTAGCTATTCATTAATTAAATTGGGTCAGATCTAGATAATAAATTTTTTTTATTTTTTTAAGCCTAATTCGATTCGACTTGTCAAATTCAATAAACTCATTTCAATGTTTCAAAAAATATCAAAATATTAAATAAATTTATATATTTTTATAATTAAATTTAAATAAAAATAATTTTTATTATCCGAATTGAAACTATCTTATTTTCAATTCAACCTAATTCAAATAGAGTTTAACAGATAATCCAATCAAAACTAATTTACAAGTATTCAAAACATCATTCTATTGCTATCTTTTTAGTAAAACACATCAATTTGTTTTGGGGGCAGTAAATAGTGAAATTTTGTACTCTAAAATTAACCCCAGAAAAAAAAACGAATTTTAATCATAAAAAGAGAAGGAAAGCAATTACTTCAAAAAGTGAAATTAAATGGTACAATATTTCTTCGTTTAACGTGGTAGGTGGGAGTACGTAAATCTGGCAGGCAGAGGAGGGTCAGGGGCTGGCTGTCAAACATTCATTCTTTTTCAAAAGTTCAACTTCATTTCATTACAGCTGCAAAATCAAAAGTTACCACAAAAACCTGCTTAAAAAAAATCGAGTGGGTCACGCCTCACTCATATCGAAAGGATTTTTTTTTTTTTTTACAGTGCTTAATATTATAATTTATTATATATAAAAAGAAAAATCAAAGTCCACTTTCAAAAATCAAATCCATTTTTTTTTTTAAATTAAAGTTGATTTGTGAAATGGACCCGTCACGTTACAGAAAATTAAAAGGGTAAGGGTACGAATAACAACAGGATTACGACCAAAGGATTTTTAACTCATACTTGGTGGTTACATTTGAAGAAGTAATTTATATTTTAAATTATTAAATTTAATATTAATTTTTATATAAATTATAAATTTTTAATTTTATCAAATTACGTTATTAAATTTTTATTATTAATAAATTAGATTATTTATTTTAACTTTGTTGAGTAATTTTAACAAAAAAAACTGACTCAACATATATATTTTTTATATCTCATCAAGATAATGCATGATTGACATTTTAGGTCAAAAAAATTTCACGTTGAGTCTTCTTTTTCGTTAAAAATACTTAACGGAATTAACATGACTTAATTTATTAATAATAAATGTTCAATGATATAATTTGATGAAATTAAATATTTGTGACGTATATGAAAGTTAATGGTGAATTCAGTGATCCAAAATGTAAATTATCCCGTCTGAGCAGTAAAATGAAAAATGTATTAATTATATATATTCTTTATCATTTTAATAAATACAAATATAAATAAATTATGGAAATTTTCCATTCAAAATAAGATGCCTAATATCAAACCAAACCAAACAAAAACAAAAATATTTATATATTGAGCAGTAAAAAACAAAAAGAAAAGGTAAAAAAAAAAAAAAAAAGGATTAAGATCAAAGGCATACTGGAGAAGAGCGTCAAAGATAGAGTCAAGATCTGGCTCTGTAACTTAGTTAGCACGCGCGGTCTTCTCTTTTTTTGTCGTTTTCTCCCGTTTCGGCTCTCGAGAATCTCTTTTCATTTTTTCTACTTTTCGTGAGATTATCCCCACTCTTTACGATATTTTGAGATCGTCAACGCTACCTGCTTTAATTAAGAAACCTCGAAGGTATGGAGCAGACCAAGAACTCGCATTCTAAGCCGTCAATCTGTCAACAAAAAAGTCCTTGTCTGCCACGTGGTAGATATTCAAAGGTGAGTTTCATGGTATTTATTTTTAATGAGTTTAAGGAACAGTTGTTAAGGAGGTTGAATTTTAAGGTAGTTTAAGTCATTTCAATATGATTACTCTATTTGGGTAGCTTTTGCTTTTCTTTTTAAGTGGATTAGGTTGGGAAAAAAGAAAGAAAGGACCATGCCCAAAGTTGTACCACTAAGCTAGTTTCTTTCCAAAAAAAAATTATGTTAAAGTACTCTTATGTGTGTTTAGCTGTAAAGTTTAAAATTTTTTTTGGCTTTAGGTTGTCCTAAGACAAAATTTAATGATGATTAAGTTTTAATGACTCAACCTATAATCATGTGTTAGACATATTATTGTAACATTGATCCTTTCTCTATGTTTCTATCATTGTCTTGTAATGAAATGTAAAATCAGAGTAATAATTTTAGGATTCATTGTCGGTGATATTAGTTATTGTAATAATTAAAATCAATGTGAAATATGTTTATGGATAATAAATCATGAATATGTTTATGGATAATAAATCATGAATGACAGTGAGTTGAAAATGAAAAATGATTATTAAAAATATTAATTTAAAAATGTATTGATAAATTATTTATATATATATATTAATGAAATTTAACATATAAAACTTTAATATATTATTTTAAATATTTTCATTAATTAACTAATTTTGTTGTAATTATATACATTTATTTATTAAATATAAATACATTTCTTTATTGACAAAATAAAAATAAATAATTTAATTTTTTTAAAGTAAAACATAAATTAAAAAAATAAAATATTTTAAAAAGAAAAAATCGGATTAAAATATAATAGCATCATCCAATGACTCCACTAAATTCTTGCCCCTTCAATCCTCTACTGAAAAAGCAATGAAGTTAAAAACACCACAAAATAATATCCAAATACACTTGTGATGTATTCTATTTTAGTAATTGAACATGGATTTAAATTTGATGCTTTGTTAAAAGTTGGGTTTAGGATTAATTTTAAGATTTAAGATTTTATTTTTTAATGAGATATTATCGTAGATAAAATTATACACGGACAGTGTATCAAATATAAACACATTGAACATTTACCTTAGTGATTGGATTTCTCACTCGAAGTCAAAGAGTAGATTTTGAATTTCTTTTTTAAAATAAAAAAAAATTAAAATTAAAGATTTTGCTAACAAAATTACTATATATATACTATATCTTCACCCAATTAATTAAAAAGGATGAATAAAACTATCAAATTTTAAATTTAATATAATAATATTATTATAAATAATATATTAATTAATCTTAAAATAATATCTTAAAACAATTATTAATAAAACCCTAAAACTAATAAGAGATTAGAATAGTTCAAAATGTAAAGCCACTTACTTACCTGGAGGCCAATAAATCTAAAGTCTTTTAACCATTAAACCAACTAAATAGCCGTCGACCTCGAGGCCATGGGTGGTTCTCAAAATCTCGGGAAAGATGTGAAGGACGTGGAAAGATCCTTTTGGTTCTGGCCAGTCAGCCAAGCAAGTGCAGTTCTAGCAAATCCTGTGACTAACCCCGTCCCATCCCTGTTTCTTTTTGCTGTTCAATATATATAGTATTAAGTTAACACAGTAATTGTTATTACAGAAATACAGAGAAAAGACAATCTCAACAAATATTTTTTTGTTCTTTGACACTGCCAAACAATTAAACACTGTTTTTTTGTAGACTCGACGTCGAAAACAAACCCAATTTTTACTTACTTTTATCTCTCTCTCTCTGTTAAACATGTCGACAATGGAGAAAGATTTAGGGAGACACCATATCCTCTCATATGTAACATAAAGTACTCAGTACTGCCTTAAAAACACCTACAATTTGCAGCCATTTTTTTTTTCCTGGTTACGTTGTTTTACTGTAAATCTTAGGAGTATTATTTTATAATAATTTATTTATCACTATCTTGCCTCGATATTGTAAACCCTCCAGATTTGAATCAGTAACTCTCCTCATTCCTTCCTTTTCTCTCTCTTTATATTTCTTTATTTATTATTCTCCGGCTAGCTAGCTATATTTGTAGGCCAACTTGCTCTCCTTCAAAATCTCCCCTTTTGCTTTTGCACTATTTTTTTCTGGTTAAAAGTTGAAACCTCTTCAACTCTTTCATGGTACTGCTGAAATCCATAGCTTGTTGAGATTGTTCTTTTTCATATTACTACAAATTCTTCTTTTGTCAAAGAGAAAAGGGAAATCAGATTGTTTTATTTTTTTCTTAAAAAGTTTTTTTAAAATGATGGCTCACAAGCATTTGCACGAGTTACTTCAAGAGGATCAAGAGCCATTTCTTATGAAGAAGTACATTGCTGACAGGCGTTGCCAACTGAAGAAACCATCACCTCAAACTCATCTTCAAGTCAAGAAACGAAAACCCATATCTCAAAACTCAAACTTCCCTTCAAATTTCTGCAGAAACGCTTGCCTTTTCTCGCTCCATGACTCACCAGACCCGAGAAAGTCTCCATTGTTTGAATTTCCATCCCCAGCTAAAAGCCCTTGCAAAAGCCCCAATGCCATTTTTCTTCACATCCCAGCAAGAACAGCAGCTCTTCTTCTTGAAGCCGCTCTCAGGATTCAAAAACAATCTTCATCAAAAACCAAACCCCAGAACAAAAACAATGGCAGTACTACTTTTGGCTTTTTTGGTTCCATTCTAAAGAGGCTAACTCACCGTAACAGAAACCGGAAGCGTGAAATAGCTAATGATGGAGCAAAAGTTTCAGTCAAGGACATTTTAAGGTGGGATTCAACTGTGGGCAAAAACAATCTAAGTCAAAGGAAAATGTCTTCAGCAATGGAAGAGAAAAGTGGTTATGAAATGGGGTTTTCATGTTCTTACAATGGTAGGCCAAGCAGTGCTGTTTGGTCAGAAAGCAATGAAGAAAAATCCTTGGACATGGATTTGGATACTTCCTGTAGCTGTAGCCAATCCGAGGATTTTGAAGAGATTTTCATGACCAAAGATGTTTTAGGAAATAACTCAGCTTGTGCTCCTTGTGATAAGCACTTTTGTGAAAGCCCATTTCATTTTGTGCTTCAAAGAAGCCCTTCTTTTGGGCACCGGACACCCCTCTTTTCTTCCCCGGCTACATCCCCAAGTCACCACCAAAGAGAGGTCAGTACATTTAATTGAAAGATTAGTAATAATTTAATTAATCAATTGGTTAATTAACTAAATAAGCCTCTTCATTTTAGGAGTTTTTGAGTAAACCCGTGACTCAGGTCTGAGTTCTCTGACATGCTTGAACTGTCGGCAAATGTAATCAACTTTGCTGCAAATTTTGGCCGGAATTTGATCTGAATTGACAAATATGCCCTGTTAGTCTTAGCTCTTTTTGTTGGAAGGTCTCGGTTGGTTTGACTGGTTTTGAGGGTTATATATGTCATTTAGTTTTTTTTATCATGAACATTTTCTTGTATGTTTGCTAATTGTACTTTTGATCATGCATCTGCCATGCAAAAATTTATTTTTTATTAAGGGTCTGTTCAGTAAATAATTTACCAAAAGGGACAAATCGGTTTTTGTTTTTTCTGTTGGATCCCATCACCAAAATCAGACATGATACAACTGTGTCTAAATTACTATATTCAGCAGCATGTTTTTTAGTCTAGAATTTTTGATAAGAAAAGTCAACAAACCCCAATCAATTTATCAATTATATGTATAACAACTCTCGTTCTAATTCTTTCACCAATAAAAATTATGGAATTTTTAACTAATACCCTATTGAAAAATGTTATCTGAAGAATAACATGTCTTAATCAAAGATTTGTTGTTGTATTGGATTGTGACAGGACAAGGAAAATTATGAAGTAGAGAGCTTAAAAAAACTGCAAGTAGAAGAAGAGGAAGCAGAAGAAAAAGAACAATGCAGTCCTGTATCAGTTTTGGACCCTCCATTCGAGGACGATGACGATAAAAATGTGAATGATGATGATGATGAGAACGATGGTTTTAATCTTGAAAGCAGCTATGCAATTGTACAAAGTACGTTTTTTGAATCACTTGTACCATTCCTTTTGGTTTTATGAGGTCTTTATCAATCAACTTAGCTGTTATTCCATATTCATGCATTTGCTTAAACTTGTTAGCCTATGCATAGTTTAATGGATTGATAAATATAAACATCTTAAATATGCATGTAAAAAGTTGTTGACTGAATATGGTGGCCAGATTTGCCCAAAAAAAAAAAAAAAGAATATGGTGGCTAGTTAAGATTTCGCGAAAGAGTACAGCTTTTGATGATGATGATGATATATGTGTGGGATCCATGGAAATTTTGTTGCCATTTAGATTTTAGTTTGTAAGTTAGGCTAAATGACCTGTTGATTAAGCAGACACCAATGTTTGTCATAACTTCATGTGTGACCCACATTTTCAAAGTTAGGAGATATGTCTTAATTGTGCTTGTACTTTTTTACTCTTCAGTTTGTTGGACCATGTAATCATCTACTTAAATTTACTTGAATTTTTCTGGGTTTTTTCTGAAAACTTTATGCTTTTGATGATTCAAGCCATTTGTATCCTCTGTTGGAAAACTTAAGAATTTGGCAACAAGAAGTTAGTTTTAAGCTGATTGCCTCATTAATCTTCTCTCCCTTGAGAGCAAAGGAGGTGAAATAATTGAGGCAAAAGGCGTTTAAACCATTCCTTTTACAACCAGGAGGAAGTATTCCATATCTAGAACTTTCGAACTTAAAGGCTTGGGGCAGGTTGAATTGAACTCAGATGCACATATAGGCATAAAAGCAGAAAGAATTTGGTTACTCCTTGTCACTGTCATAACTTTGCTTGTCCCCTTCTCTTTAATGGTGGAAGGCCTAGCTTTTTTGTCCCAGTTCACTTGGATTCACGAATATGGCAATCATCCTACCCTTATTTAGTTCCTTTTCTTTTTCTATTCCTCTCTGGATTTATCTTGGTTGTTTTTAAATATTGTCAGCATTCTTCAATCTGGTGGAACCCATTTAATTTCAAATCCTCTCCTTGATTAAAGCTCTAATGATAACTGTTGATTATGTATTTGAAGCTTATCTTAATCATAGTATGATCTGTATTTTCACCAGGAGCAAAGCAGCAGCTACTGCACAAACTTCGTAGATTTGAGAAACTGGCCGAACTGGATCCAATCGAACTTGAGAAAAGAATGTTAGAACAAGAGCAAGATGATGATAATGATGACAATGGAATTTGTGGCCTAGAGGAAGAAGAGGAATTCGAGCACGAGTCAGCTTCATCAGATGGTGAAATGAATGTCGATGGCTTCCTCCAAGAAGTGCTTAAATCAAGCTTCCACAATCTAAGACATATCCCAGAAGGCATGAAAAGGCTAGTAACAGATCTCATTGCCGAGGAAGAGACCGGTCAAAACTGCGACGTCGATAGAGAAGTGGTAAGTAAAAGGGTTTTTAAAAGGCTGGAATCATGGAAGAAGGTGGAATCAAACACCATTGACATGATGGTGGAACAAGATTTCAGAAGAGAGAATGATGGTTGGAAGAGAAATCAAGAGCAGATGAGAGAGACAGCATTAGAAGTTGAATATGATGTCTTTGGATCACTGATGGAAGAATTGTTGGAAGAACTAGTTTCTTTAACCAGGGTTTGATGGGAAAAAAATTTGAAGCTAAAGATGATGTTAAAAATGAATTTTGGTTTCACTTTCTTTCATTTTTTTTTTCTCTTCAAAATCATATATTAATTAGAGGAGTACAATCTGACTTGCTCTTAAGTGATAGGCTAATTAGAAAGATGTAATGGAGAAAGCAGGAATGATGTGGGTTAGAATAGCAGAGTATTATGTATATGCAATCATATATTTAGAGGGTGTAATGGTGTATGGATCCTGGCATTGATGAGATATATGTACAATTCCTAGCTCTTTATATATATATATATATATATATATATATATATATATATTAACATTTTTCTACTTCAACATTGTTCCCTTCTATGTTACTCGGACTTGGGTGTGAGTGTCGGACACGAGTATGTGTCTGACACAGGTATGTTTGATTTATTCTAAGTTTTTTCATGTATTTGGAGGGTTCTTGGGGGATAATATCTCATAATATGTGTCGGATACAGATGTCGGACACGAATACATCAAAAAAATAAGAGTCACACGAATACATCAAAAAAATAAGAGTCAGAGCAACATAGGTTCTATTCACCTTGTTTCATCATTAGATGTTTGAGACACCAAATTTTACTAGCAAGAGCAAATTTCAGATGTCTGAATTACCCCTAACATATCTGCTTGCTAACTTGTTTGAAATTGTGTAAAGTTATTATTTCATTCTCATTTTTACTGTATCTCTACAACAGAAATTACCTCTCAGCAATTAGTGATCATGGTTTTGATCAAACATTTAGGGTAGGCAAAGCTTCTGGTTCAGGCTGCTTTGTCCTGAAATGAATAGCAACATTGAAGAAAGGAACAAAAGTTGATTAGAACATCATCTTTGCTTTCTTTTAATTGACAACCTGGAATTCTTTATTGATCTTTTTGTTTCTTTTCATTCATTTGTATGCAAATACTGAAAGAAGGAACATTATTCTTTACACATCTTCAATCTTTGGCCATCAATGATAATTTGTTTCTTTCTTACATATAAACGACAATATAAGGGACACTGTTAAAAGTCATATTGTTGTTCTGGTAATAGCAAGTAAATTTTGCCATTGATTGGACAATCTATCTAAACACAACGTTATATGACTAGATTTTAGCTATTTTGAAGAATCATTTTGTAATTTTGCACCTTTCTAATCTTCCTTGGTTTGACTATCTTTTAAAGAAGAGCTGAGCTAAAAAAAAAATGAAAAAAGATACTGACATTAAACAAAGCCATTGCCGTTCATTTTTCACATTCTTAACTTTAGGAATAACCGTATAAGGGTTTAGATTTGATGCGACAGCACAAAGGTTAAGGCCTTGAATTAGGCTGAAGAAGAGAGAAAAAGGGCCCCTACAAAAGGAAGGATAGGTCTATGAACTTGGAGCTATTGGAAATTCTCTCAGCCAAGACTTGTTGTTCATGAACCATGGTCCTACTTTTACCTTTATGGTGTTTCAGCTTGTAAAACAAAACTTTATTATTATCATTATTGGATTATTATTTTTAGAATGGATGGTCCTTTATCATTTGGTTTTATTGTTTTATTTTTGTATTTTAGATTGTCAGAATTTAATTTTTAATTATTAAAATTAAAAATTCAATATTTACCAACAAATTACATGTTTGTTGGCTTGATCTTATTGTTTGTTGTTTACTTTTTTATTATGGGACTTTCTTCCAAGGAGATAAGATAAAAAATAATTATTATTAGTTAATAGCTGAACTATGAGTGCCAACTAAGGTTTCTTTTAGTGATAAAGAGGAGATCTGAAATTTTGAGCATGTTCAAGTGTGGATTTGATTAAAATTGATGTTGAATTTGTTCAGTCATGTATTGGTTCATTGATTTATTTATTTGTTTGATTCAGTAATTTTTTATCTGAATGTAATAATTAATTATGATTGTAACTTATCTTATATATATATATATATATATATATATAATGATCTATGAATTATAAAATAATAGTATGTGGATATCAGTAAATGTAATTGGCTCTAATTCAGTCTCTAAAGATTCAAAATATCAAATTAGATATGTTAAAATTTAAATATAATAGTTGGATTTTTTTTATCAACTTAAGTTTTGGTCATAATTAATCATCCTATTTAACATGATATCAGAGCTCTTAAATTCAAATATTGACAACCACTTTTCCCTTTAATATTTTTTCACCCAATTTCTCATCGTGCGTTGCTGCTTTAATTCTTCTTCACCATGCACTTTTTTTTTTTTACACTTGAGTCCACATGTAACTCTATTAATTAATCATTCATCTGACTTACACGTGAGGAAGCGTGTTGAAACTTAAATATTGGTGATCAAATTTCTTTCCTATCAACTTAAGTTTTTGACATACTTGATGACCAAATTTAACAAGATCCGAACAACAATTGGAGTAGTTTGATATTAATTGGGTTTTCAGATCAAAACATGTAATTATTGTACCATTCAAAAATCATGAACATGAATGAGTAAACATGTAAGTGGCGGTATTTAGGCTTTATCGCTCAAAAGGATAGGACTGGATGACTTTTTCAAGGCCATACAGCCCCTGGAACTGAAAGCAAGGGAATGTTATTCGGAAACTATTCAGCTTGGCAGTGATGAAAAAATTCTCGAGATGATGGTTCTTGATGCATGGTTGCTTTTTCTCCATTGAATTGCTTCGAAAAGTTGGAAACTTAGTTCCATCTGAGCCTGACAATCCTACAATCTCTATCTTATGGATATTACCATTTTTTACAGGGATTTTCTTCGATTGGAAAATCAAATTCCCTTCATTCTTCTTCAATGTCTGTTTGATTTATCAAAGATGCCTGGAGAGAAATCTGGCCGGACGTCCTTATGTATGCTCGCTTTGGAATTCTTTAACAATGCATTGCTAAGACTTGGTGAAGTTATTGCTAAGTACCATGATCTAAAAGCCAGCATTTGCTTGATTTGGTGCGTGCAAGCTTCATTATTCCATCGGATCAGGATCACGAACCATGCAAGCTTTGTGCACCTACAAGGATGCCGAATACGTACGCGAGAGCAACATCTTTGAAAATTATTTTGGAACTGAAGGAGAAGTCGCACGATTCATCAATGAAATGTTAACAACTGCTATTTATCTTAGCTGTTTAGAGATGTTCACCAGTATTACCGGAATAGTTAGTTGGCCTGTTCAATGGGCGAGCTTCAAACGTACTTACTTTGAAACACCATGGTCGTTTATATCGGCATTGGCTGCCTTGATTCTCTTACTACTTACCATTGCACAGAGTCCTTCACAATTTTTCATTTTTGCTGTTTATAAACCTGATAAATCCTATTCCATCTGTATATATAGGGAATTAACACAATTATGAAAAATAAAGTACTTTGCTCCATTGTCCATACTAGCTTTTTATAGGGAAAATAAAACATTATATATATATATATATATGTATGAAGCAGCTAGCATAAATTTCTGAATTCTAGCAATGAATATCAGCTTTCAAGGGAAGGTTTGGCCTTGAATTGGTTACTAATGTTCATTACTTGAGGTGAAACTCATTGTAAAACGCATGATCAGAGGGAAATCAAATCAAAAGAAAATGGGTTACAAAAGGTTAGATAGATTCGTGAAACAAGACTGCAAATGTTCCATATGGGTGGAAATTGGATTTAAATGAAGGATAGGAATGCCAATTTTCAAGACATCAATTTCTGCCCTTTGAATAGTTGTCAGCCGGTCAGCAGTCGTATCAAAACGAGTTATGTTGCGCACCTCACCTAACGTTCAAAAGATGTATATATATGCCTCATTATCAAAACCAAACATTCAATAAGAAATTAATGAGTTTGGAATATCGATTTCCACGATTAGGCTGATAAAGAATGAGTTTTGTTCATTGCCAACTACATTAAATTAACTATCCCCCGCAAGTTCATTTGCAACTGCAGCCTGCAGCCAGCTTGCGTGACGTGAACAGAGGGGAATGCTTTGGAAGCCCCAAGTCTATATATATATATATATATATTCCATGTGTCTTCGGTTGAAAATTGACCTTGTTTTGGAAGTTTAAATGTTTAGAATTTTGATTTGTCAAATACCATTTACGCGCACCTCCCTGGCCTCTGGCCTCCATGTAAACACAAAAATCAACTTCTTTAAGACCTCAAAATCCGATAATCATTTCCCTTCAAAAGCAACAAAAAACTCTTACGTACAGTCATTGCTAATTAACAGCATGAGCCAATTTCCTCAACCCACCAGACCTGTTTACAGCTATGATTTGACTCCAATACAATTCTCTCAAGCCTCTCAATCTGTTAACATGGACAATATGTATTCCGGGTCTTCGATTCCTGAAGAAGGATTCCAGTTTGATTTTCCCAAGCAATTGATGATCTAATCAGGGTCATATCGGAGGAATGGTATGAAAAACTTCCTGAGAGCATAAGAAGCCAAATAAACTTGCAAAAATTCAATGTCTCAACTCTCAAGCAACAACAAGATTGAGCAAGGTTTCAAGGTAGAGTCTGCAACAATTCGTGATCACAATGAACCCCTGGAGGAGTTTAAGCATAAGCTTGAGCGATTCAAAATTAGGACAATAGATATAAATAATTACCTCGCGTAGGGTTAATGGACCGACTGAGGAGCTACGGTAAAAGCTTGAGTACGGACAGTCCAGCTTGGAGAAGTTGCCCAGGAGTCAGGGGGAAGTTAAGCGGTGATTATCAAAGTTTGAGCAAAGAAACCATATATTATAACAATCATGGTTTTGATTAGTATATTTTAACAAAAAAAAAACTTGCAATAATGTTTACAATTAGATAATTAACAAAAATTTGGATGTAAATTAACCAAACAATACTTAAAATTTCTCACTTTTGGGCGCAAAAGATTTCTCATTTGCTTTAATAGCTTTTAGCAGTAGCTGCAGTACTGTAATTAATTGGGAATTTCTTTTCTTCACAGACGAATGTAAACTTTTATTCAAACATATAAGCTTTAACACTTATATCTAAATGGAAGAATAAAGAATTATATATGAGACCGAAAATAAAATGGAAGAATTCTCCTAACAAATTTTACAAGGTTCTTAATAATCGAACCTATTGCCCTACGAATCACTGTCATTGATCATGTTTTTTTCCCACTAAAACATAATATACCATATCTTGTGCATTTTTAGGCAGACTGTCACTTGGTTTCTTTGTTTAAAGAAAGCTAATATTGAAAAGCATGGATTCACCGAGGGAAACTCTTCAAGCGACGAATACTTAATTTCTTCGAAGATTTCCCATAAAAGAAAGAAAAAATAAAGAAAAAAACATATTCTTCACTTAACTATACTTGATCCTTATTTTAATGAGAAATTATCTCTAGTGAAGTTTTTAAACTTAACAAACAAAATTAATAGAATAACACGTACTTTTAATATATATATATTTTTAAAATAAAATATATAACAGTTTTTTAATTTCATTTATAAAATTAAAAATTTTCACTATCAACCAAAACGAACTCTATTTTTATTTATTTTAAGATAAAATTTGGCGGCTTAAGTTATTAGATAACCCGGTCTAATTTCTTTTTGATCATCTCATCCTTGATCGTTGACTCTATCCATATTAAAAGTGTTGGTAAAAAAGAAAAATAGAAAGAAATGCAGCATAACTTCTCGACAACAGTCAAATGTCAATGTTAATAGCAGCTGAGTTCATACTCTATTAACAAATGAGAAACGGATTAGTCTAAAGATATAAAATATTAAAATTAAATGCATACTATTTATATTAGAAAAGTATTAAATGAAATAAAGATTTAACAAAAATTTGCACAGATTTGTAATGTTAAAAAATAAACGATCAAAGATTTCAAATCTTATCATTTATAAAAAAAAAAAATTCTAAAATGATTAAACAAAAAAGTAACAATCAAAGTTGATTTAGACACTGATTCAATTTGATGTAATCTAATTCAATTTATTCGATAATTTATCAATTTGATACCTTTAATTAGATCGGACAATCCATTAATTCTCAATTCAATCTATTTGATTGGTGGATTTAGTCCAATTTTTTAAACATTGCTATTAACTAGGTAGATAAATTGTTTCCAATTTCTATTGTCATTTTAGTTTGAAATGTTTCTTGTGTTAGAGTTTTCTGTTACAAATTCTGCAATTTTATATACGTAGATAATGTAAGGTCAACGGATCTTCAAGGATCTGGATGCTTTAAAAATAAAAATAAAAAGATGCTTTAAAAATGAAAAAAAAAAGAAGGAAGTTTAACATGAATCTTAATTATTTATTAAAGAGGTAAAAATAATTAAATATAGCACTAATTTTTCAATAAAAAATAATTGTATCTCATTAGATTACATTTTATCAAGTCAATGGTATAAAATGCTTAAATGGTTTTCATTATAGAAAACTTTAAGAAAAGAAAATATAACTTTTTAAAGGGAGCAAAATCAAAATAGAAATATTAATTTTGATAGTTGTAGATTCTATAATGATCTCTCAAGATTTTGACCACCCAATGGTGAGTGGTGACAAAGCCTAAAATATATTGGTGTATTATTGACAAGGCCTTGGAATATTGATAATGGATGTCTAGTTGTACCAAGAAAACCCTTTTTAATTAGCTTTCCTCTAATCAAGTCAAATTAAAAGGCGGGGTTATGCACGTTTTATATGAGTATTGCTCATAAAAATAATCATGAATTTACACGTATTTATATGGTTTTCAGTATAGTCGACCCGACGGCGAGTTCAAAATGGAAGACCCATCAAAATTTCAAATATTCCCATCTTTGCTTTAGTGTATTTGTTTAATTAAATATATGTTTCTTCAAGTCGCCAAATCAAATAAATAAAAATAATCCCTAAAAACAATGATAATATTAATTATTAATTAATATTAAAATATATAGAAAAATGGAGTGTTGTCTTATCCATCGTGTAATCCAAAAGGTCAACACACAAATGCAATATTAAAATAACAAGTGGGGGAAGTCGTGCAACACCATGTCAGGTTCAATTATCCAAAAAAAGAAAAAAAAGACCATGTCAGGTTTTAAAACGAGTAATCTCTTACTTTCAAACTTAAGCATATCCAATGAACCTTAAGAACTTTGATCGGTCAATTCAATGTCAGCCAGCTCTATAAATATATATGAAGGCCAACATCTCATGGCATTCATTATTTCCAGATACATCCCAATTATTCCCCAGCTTTCTTCAAGAAATCATCAGAAGCACAAAATTAGTTCTCAATTTTGTTTTTATTAAAGAAAGAACACAGAAAACATATTTTTTTTCCAGCTTTTTCATCTCTCTTTTAAAACATTTCCTCCATGAGAAATCATCTTAATTCATCAGGGCAAACGAATTTCGAGTCAGCCACAAAATTATGTTGCAGCAATCTAAGAAGCCAAGTTGCTTTGAATAGAATAAATAAAGCCACAGGCAGCGGGCAGATCAAAGGTTCGAATGGTGGCTCAGATACAAAATCAAGGTCTGGGTTTCAAGGAGAAGTGGAGGGATCAACGCCAAAGCTGGAGCGGTTTAAGATAAGAACAATTGAAACAGGTCAGGTTGTGAAGGATGAGGAACACAAGTAATGAAAAACATAAAGAGTTGTTTGCATTACTTATTTGTTTTTTCATATATATGTTCAGATATTCTTTGATTCTTTTGTAATAAAGATGGAATTTTAAGACACAACACCAAAATCTTGGTAGTTGGAATTATATGTATATGTTAATTATTCTGGGTTTATGTTAATCAATTATTAGTTTTTGATAATTGATTAATGTAATGCTTTTATAAATGCAAGGGTTAATATGTAAATTAGTCCCTGTACTTTAGACGTTTTGTCTATTTGGTACCTAAAGAATTTTTTTTATCAGTTTAGTACTTCAACTTTCATTCCGTCAATCACATTAGTCCATTGACTAACACCGTTAGTCAATGGCTGACTAGGCAAAAAACAACCAATCACAGGCTGACACGTGGTAAAAACTATCACATCATTAGTGTCACGTCATCGTATAAGAAAAAAATTCAAAAAAAAATAAAAAAAAAATATCCCAAAAAATTCAAAAAAAAATTATAAAAATAAAATAAAAATCTGAATATTTTTTAAAAAATAAAAATTTTAATTTAAAAAAAATTATAAAAATTATAAAAAAAAATTATAAAAATTCAAAAGATAAATCTAAAAAATTCACAAAAAATAATATAAAAAAAACCCAATTTTTTTTTTTTTTGAAAAACACATTTTTTTAAAAAAATTCAAAAAAAAAATAAAAAAATTTATAAAAATCAAATTAAAAAAATGATTTTTTTTTAAAAAATCAAAATTTTAATTTTTTTTTTTAAAATTTAGAAATTAAAAAATTATAAATATAATAAAAAAATTATAAAAAATCAAAAGATAAATCTAAAAAATTTAAAATTAAAAATAAAAATAAAAAATAATTTTTTAAAATATAGAAATTTAAAATTAAAAAAAATGATAATTTGAAATTAAAAAAAAAATAGAAATTTAAAATTTAAAAATAGAAACCTTTTTTTTATTTTTTTCATTTTTATTAAAAATATTCAAATTTTTTTCTTATTTTTTAATTTTAATTTTTAATTTTTTTTACAGATTTTTCAATATATATATATATATAAAGTTTTCAATTTTTAAAATTCATAATTTATAATTTATTTTCAATTTTCAATTTTGGTTTTTTATTTTTATTTTATAATTAAAAAAATTGAGATTTTCAAATTTTTAATGTTTAATTTTGTTTTTTAAAATTTTTTTATTAATTTTTTTGATTTTTTTGAATTTTTTTTTTGAATTTTTTGAATTTTTTTTCCTTATATGATGACGTGGCAGTAATGATGTGGCAGTTTTGCCACGTGTCAGACTCTGATTTGGTGTTTTTTTTGCCTAGTAAGCCATTAACTAACGGTGTTAGGGCAAATGACCAATGTGATTGACGGAATGAAAGTTTGAGTACCAAAGTGACAAAAAAAATTATTCAGGTACCAAACAGACAAAACGTCTAAAGTACATGAGCTAATTTACATATTAACCCTAAATGCAAAGGCAAACTTAAACCATGATTTCTAATACTGGAAATCATGATACCTAATTGAAAACATATTGGATCTTGACTTTAGGTAAAGTTAATTGGGTAATTTTCGGTTATACCATGATAGAAGGGGTGCACCAAAACTTTACAAGAGATAAGGGTTTTTACTTCCTTCTCTCCTTTTTCTTTCTTTATAGCTTGAATATTTGGAAGAATTATATAATACAAATATAGATTTTTAAAATACTAAAAGTTAGATTAGTAAGTGATTCTTTTGTGTGCAAAAGGCTTGTTATTATTAACTTTTATTTGAGAGAAGTAAAACAGAAAGGGGAACAAACAGTTAAACAAGTTGAAGAAACACAGAAATCGATTAGTATAGTAGACGTGTTCCATTTAACAAGAAGCTGGAATAGCTCAGTTGGTTAGAGCGTGTGGCTGTTAACCACAAGGTCGGAGGTTCAAGCCCTCCTTCTAGCGTTTAATTTGATTTAATAATTTTTCCATTCCTTTTTTCATATTCCATTTTTGAAATTTCCTTAACTATATGTCCTTAAATCTCAATTCTTTAAAATTAATTTTATAAAGATTTGATGATAATTAAAACCTAAATTCAGTGTCTTGGAAGTTTTATTTTGTAATAAAAGTTAAACTTCGCTTATATGAAAGCCCAAAATGAATCCTGAAATTTAAAGTATAAAAGCGACATTTGAACTTTTTGGTGGTCTCCTCTCCCACATGACCATTAAGTTTTCCTTACAACGATATTTCTTCAATCAACTCCATGAATGCATAAAAGGGAAAACCGCCTGTAAAGGGTGATTTTGATCGGGTGAAGAAACGTTGCAAATCAGTAAAACGAGAAGTCGTAAAGAGATGGCGGAGAGGAAAATTGGAGCAGACCCTGAAGAACAAGTGCGGTGGCAGGAGGTGGTGATGAAGGCTATAAGTTGCTGAGGATGATGAAGGTTATGGTGACTGTGATAATTCAGAGAAAAACTCATAGAGAATTCTTATTGACTGAAAGTTTGTCAAATGGCCAAAAGATCCAAAATGAAGCATTTGAGCTTCTATATATAGCCTCTTCAAAGAGGTTATCAGGAGAAGTCATTAACAAAGTGGGAAGTTATTTTATATAAACGTGATCTCGATCATGGGTGGTGGAGAGGTTATATATGATAGTGGGAGAAGTGCCAATTATGGGAGGTTACATTAGGAGAAGTGTTTCACTCACATGTAGTGAAGGAAGGCTACTGAGAGCACGTTTGAGAATGCACTGTCCGTTCAGCGGGATAGGGAAGCACTTGTGTTCCAGGGAAAGGTTAAGAAGCGAACTTCTTAACAATCTCCATATCTGACCCTCCAAGCCATGCTCTCCAAGACATCCCAAGAGTGGAGCAAACTCAAGAATCCTGCCAACCTTCCCGGGTTAGCTCCACAGTCTTAATGTAGTTGTGTATTACTGCAGGAAGTCCTGCTGCCAAGAAGCGACGTGCTAGGAAGCAACGTGCCAAGTGACGTGCCAAGCGACGTGCCAAGAGACATGCCGAGCGATGTGTCAAGCGACGTGCCAAGAGATGGCCAAGCGACGTGCCAAGAACGCTGCTGACAGGGAGACTATTACTAAGGCCCGCTGCATATAAGATTTGTTCCTGCATAAAATGTTATTGACAAAAAACGAGTGTCTAAATTTTGCCCCATGCATGAGAATTTTTTATTGTAAAAAATTCTTATGCACTGTAAATAACATCAAGTATGAAAATATATAATTTCGAAATTTGATATGATTGTCCTACTTTTTTTTTAAATAAAATATAAAAATTAATGATACATGATATCATGCATGTGATACTAGAACAATAGGAACATATGATGGTTTGGCATTGGGTTCTTGAAGATTTTAAACCTTTAAACGACCCAATTGCAATGTAATAAAAATAAATAAAAAATAAAATAAAATAAAATAGGTCTTCATGATATCATGTTTAAGTTCAATATTTATCGGCGCGAAAGTGTGTTAAAGCTAGATGATTTTGTAGAGTATTTGTTTAGAAGTGAAAGGGATGCTAAAAATAATAATAATAATAAAATAAAATAAAAAGATTAAAGGAATGGATGAACAAAAAGTATAGGCAAACCGCCTGCATGCATCCCGATCATGCCCCCTTTTTTTTGAATAAATAAAAAAATAAAAAAAAATCTAACGAGATAAATAAAGATAAATATCTTTTTAGAGTTCAAATAGCACAAGGACACTACATGTGTTCTATAAATACGAAGGTCACTTGAAAAATTATTTTCAATAATCTCAAAAGCTCTTTCCAAGTAGAAAGATTTCAATTCTTCTCCTCAAATTTTTTTTTTTGTTGAGAAAAGGTAAGTTCTCATCCATGTATCTCTAATTTTTATTTTATTTTATTTAGACATGAGATGAAAATTTTCATATGAGAATTGATTTTGATTTTGTTTCTTTTAAATCAAGAATAAACTAAGGTTTTGGAGTTTTAAAAATATTGCCCCCAATTATTTTTTCAAATCAATTTGTATGGAAAAAAAAATTTAAAATGCTATATGAGATTGGTTTAAAAGAAAAACGCGTAGGTTGGTGGGGGTTCCTGCAAGTATATTTTTGTTAAAAGCAACTTCATATATATATATATATATATATATATATATATATATATATATATTTAAACGCACAGGTTGGGGGAAATATTTTTTAAATATATGAAGTTGGGACACATATATACTAGTAGCTTAGGGGTTTATCAGTCGCTTGCAGCTTGGGGTTGTTTAAACAACCATCTTGATATATTTAAAAAATATTCATATTCATATGTGTAGCCTTTAGCAGCTTGGGGGGTATTTTTTTTGTCTAATGCGGGGCTGCAGGAGTTTTTTTTTTTTTTACAATAAATAAATAAATATTTATTTTAAATAAATATTTATAAAAATCAATAAATAATAATACTTTTTTTTTAACATGCTTTATTTAAAAAAAATTAATTAATAAATAAAATATATGAAATTCTGATTTTGCCTTTTGTTTAATTTTTTATGCTACTTGAATAAGAATACTTACTTAACCTTTTGTTATTGTTTTGCAGGATTTTCACACTCACCATGGTGAAAACTATGAACATACACCGGCCAAGTTATGGTCAGCCCTCCAGAGATGCTATTCCACCTCCAAAGAAAAGGAAACAGACTGCTGGCAAAATTCCCACTCAAAAGATTACTCTTAGAATGAACAAAGATGGTTTAGTCCCTGTTGTGCCCAGGCATTGGGAGGATTCAATCATCAAGGCGGGCGGGGCTGGTCGTTTTTGGGAATATCTAAATAAGAATGAGTATGGTCAACATCCACCTGCGCCAGCTGGATACACCTTCAAATATATCAATCTTGAGTCACGCGAGAGAGAATATATCCCAGGCAATTCTATCTTGAAGTTCAGATTTGAGCAAAGACAATTTCCACTTTCAATTACCAAACTTGCCAATACCTGTCCAGTTCAAGGATGGGATGAGTGGATAAATAAAGTCTTGGCGAAACCTACTAATGTGAGCATCATTTCGAAGGCAAGAGTACTTCATGCTGTCCGAATTAGTTCCAAGCTCCTCCAAATAAAGAAGGAGAAGAAATTAGAGGTGTGGCGTGTTATTCTTGTTAGATGGAGCACTTTCTCTCATACCATGATTATAGCTTGGGGTGAGTTCACATTTACTCTAGAAGATGTGCATATCTTACTCGAGCTTCCTGTTATGGCGGTTATGAAATTTCTTCTATTAGGCTTGCTGAAGAAGAGAGAGACATTTACAGGTTCTTTTGTAATTTGCTCCAGAGTCAAACTAACAGTTCTAAGGTTGCACGATTTTCCAACTGGGTAGGTCTTTTATTCCAGAAATATAATTCTAAAGGGGATAAAACTGCAGATCCTACTTATCCAGATCATAAGTGGGAACTGATAGCACTATTGATTCTATGGTTGGCACGACACGTGTTTCTAGGCTATCCAGACGACGGGATTTCTCCAGGTGTAATTTCTCTGGCCATCAAGATTTCTAAGGGATTTGACTTTCCTCTTGCTCCATACTACCTGGGATCCTTGTATAAATGACTGGACTTGTACCAATCTAAAACTAAAGATTCAGCTGGTCGGTACAAAATCATGACTTTTGTGGATGCCACTTTTATTCAGATGTGTCTATGGGAGAGATTCGACTCTTGCGCTCCTGAGCCTAATGTATACAACTCATCTGGGACTTCTAATTCAACGACCGTTCTCAAGAATGACTACAGAGCTTGGGCATGGCTTGCTCGAACATCAAAGAAGAGTTTTCTTGAAGTGATGGACGTAGCAGATGAATTCGAACCTAGGCCATATGTTAACTCGCTCAATCGGTATGAAAGTCCTACTATTTATTATAACTTGTTTGATTCCGTGAGTGTAAAAATAATGCATTTTTATTTGTGGGTTCAATGTCGTGCGCTACCTTGCATGATTGAAAATTCTAGCTCAGGAGTTACTAGGGACTCATATTCAGCAGCAGTATATTCGTCCTCTAGGGTAGCACGTCAATTCGGGTATGATCAAGGAGTTCCACCTGGCCCTTCTATGTCCCGTGAAACATTTGCTACTAGTGCTAAATGGTTTCTCAAAGATTTAGTCAGGGGTCTTCCAGTTAAGAGTGTAACTGCCCCAGCACTTGATAGAGTTGGCATGTGTTCATCTGGCTGGCGGGCCTATAGGGGTGTATGCCTTGATGAGTGGAAGGTTTTTGTGAGGCCCTTAGCTAATCTTAGAGCTGAACTTAAGCCCCCAAATATTACTACTAGCGACATATCCTTGCGTATGCCCGACAAACCAAGACAGAAAACTTCTGCAGTTGTAGATATTGATGATGGAGAAGAAGATGATGTTCTGATCCTTCATCGACGAAAAAAGAGTCGTACTTCATCTCATGCATCTCAAGAAGTAAGTTTCCTTTTTTTTTATATATATACTCACTCTTTACCCTTCACTTATCACTTTTCTACTTGTGTTTCTTGTAGGGTGTATCAACTTTTGAAGCTAGTGATCCTCAAGTAGAAGAGGTAGATGAGCAGGTTGATACTGATAGTGATGATGATGACGATGACGATGATAACGATGATGATGATGATGCATCAAATCGTTCTGAGCCATAGAGACTGTTCAAGGAATTGTTCTTCTGAAATTGATGTTATCTTTTCTCCACAAGACATAGAGACTGTTCAAAGTCAAGAGAGGGAACATACTAGGGATACCACTCAGCCTGAACTTGGTGATGCTACTGCTCAAAGTCAGGAGAGGCAACATACTAGGGGTACCACTCAGCCTGAACTTGGTGATGCTACTGCTCAAAGTCAGGAGAGGGAACATACCAGGGATACCACTCAGCCTGAACTTGGTGATGCTACTGTTCAAAGTCAGGAGAGGGAACATACCAGGGATACCGCTCAGCCTGAATTTGGTGATGCTATGGTTTCTACTACCGCTCTAGGTGTTCCTCTTGTTCCTTCATCCCCAGTACTAGGAGTTAGAGATTCTAACCTAGCTATAAGTTCTGGAACAATCACCTTTGCAATAGGATCTGCTTTTGGGACAATCACTTCCTTCGGAACAGTTGCCTTTGGACCGAGTATCCTTGGGTCAACTCCATCTCATACTATTGGAGTCAATACTTCTCTTGGTACTTCAAAAGTGGATTTCCATGGTTTCTCCGTTGACTCACAATATCAGCGGTATTTGGAAGACATTTATAAAATAGAGGGTGAATTCTGGACTACTTGCACCTTTCAGATTGAAGGATTTATTTCATTTTTTCTGGGACAATTTGGTAAGGCTTTAATAATTGCTGATGCTCGATGGTCGGATATCCCTCCAGCAAAGTTGCAAGAGATGTTTGACTCATGGATGCGGTTACCAAAACTGGGTTCAGACTGGATGTCTTACTTCTTGTATGGCTAAGGCCAAAGCTATTCTTAACATAGAGGTAGACAAAACTCAGGTAAAGACGAGTCTGGATGAAGTTAGACAGAAGCTTGATTCTCTTAAGCAGGAAATAGAGACATATCAGCGCAAGAACCTGGAGTTGCAGGACCAGCTAGATAATATTCATCATCTTCGTAGCTCTAATTCTTCTCCATGGGACAACATAAGGGAGTAGACTTGTTTCATTTTGATTTTTTTTTTTTTGAACTGAGTTGTCTTTGAACTTTTATATCATAATAAAACATGCATATATTATGCTAAATTTTTTCATAGCAATTGTGTACTTATGTGAATGTTATACGTTCTTCACACACACTTTTTACTTTTGATAGAGTCGTGCGGCCAAGGGGAACTATTCACTTTCATTAGGGAGATTGAATCTCAACCTTAAATAAAGTAAACTATTCAACCCTTTAAAATAAGCGTTAGAGTTGCGGCCAAGGGGAACTATCTACTTTCATTAGGGAGATTGTATCTCAACCTTAAATGAAGTAAACCATTCAACCCAATAAGCAACTTGTGGCCAAGGTATGAGCGATTATAGCTGCGGCCAAAATATAATTATCACATTACAGCCAAAATTTAAGCATGAAGCTGCGACTGGTTTATAATCAATGTCATAGTCAAAGTATGCATTAAAGCTGCGCTATGACAGGAACAATAGAGTACAACCAGATTTTAAGCGATAAAGCTGCGACTGGAATTCATCATTTTGATACATGTCATAATTCTTTACAGATGGACATAGTAGTCAACTAACGATGAAAGATAAGTATGGACATGCAATTAACTTCTATTTACAAAAAAGTAATACGAAGAATTAAAGACAGAGTCCAGATTTCATACATGGAAGGTCCTTCCAATTTTCATTGTTCGCAGGTTAGACTTGGAATGTAGTGGCATTGGAGGAAGGTGTAAACTAAGAGATGGTTTCCATCATCTTTCTATTGTTTTCTTCTAGCGTTTGTATTTTTTCCCTCGTTAGCCTTCATCATCTTCATCAAATCTTAGATGTAAGATGGAACTGGTGCACTTTTGTTTCCAGTAGAGTCTTCCATTTTTTTTCGACGAAAGTGTTTCACTCAATGCAATCGCTCCTCCCCAGCGGAGTCGCCAAAATGTAAAGGGTGATTTTGATCGGGTGAGGAAACGTTGCAAATCAGTAAAACAAGAAGTCGTAGAGAGATGGCGGAGAGGAAGATTGGAGCAGACCCTGAAGAACAAGTGCGGTGGCAAGAGGTGGTGATGAAGGCTATAAGTGGCTGAGGATGATGAAAGTTATGGTGGCTGTGATAATTCAGAGAAAAACTCACAGAGAATTCTTATTTACTGAAAGTTTGTCAAATGGCCAAAAGATCCAAAATGAAGTATTTGAGTTTCTATTTATAGCCTCTTCAAAGAGGTTATCAGGAGAAGTCATTAACAGAGTGGGAAATTATTTTATATAAACGTGATCTCGATCATGGGTGGTGGAGAGATTATATATGATAGTGGGAGAAGTGCCAGTTATGGGAGGTTACATTAGGAGAAGTGTTTCAGTCACATGTAGTGAAGGAAGGCTACTGACAGCACGCTTGAGAATGCACTGTCCGTTCAGCGGGATAGGGAAGCACTTGTGTTCCAGGGAAAGGTTAAGAAGCGAACTTCTTAACAATCTTCATATCTGACCCTCCAAGCCATGCTCTCCAAGACATCCCAAGAGTGGAGCAAACTCAAGAATCCTGCCAACCTTCCCGGGTTAGCTCCACAGTTTTAATGTAGTTGTGTATTACTGCAGGAAGTCCTGCTGCCAAGAAGCGACGTGCCAAGCTACGTGCCAAGAAGCAACGTGCCAAGTGACGTGCCAAGCGACGTGCCAAGAGACGTGTCAAGCGATGTGTCAAGCGACGTGCCAAGAGACGTGCCAAGCGACGTGCCAAGAGACGTGCCAAGAGACGTGTCAAGCGACGTGTCAAGCGACGTGCCAAGAGACGTGCCAAGTGACGTGTCAAGCGACGTGCCAAGAGCGCTGCTGACAGGGAGACTATTACTAAGGTCCGCTGCATATAAGATTTGTTCCTGCATAAAATGTTATTGACCAAAAACGTGTGCCTACACCGCCATATCCATTTTATTACATAGTACATAAAAAAAAAAAAAAAAAAAAAAACTTGAAAGAAGAATGTATAGATTATCATTGACGAAAACCCTATCAGAAACCTTACATTACAACTGGAATTTTACAGGTCGAGACTCCAATGGCTTCCCAATGAGTTCTGATTAGTACTCCTTTGACACGGAAGGATAAAACCTGCAATTTACTTTTGTTGTGCTTCCAGGGGAAGACATTGGAGGATGGTTTTATTCTCACGAAAATATTATAAAACGAGAAATATATTACTTGTCACAAAGAAGGGAGCCTGCCAATGTGAAATGAAGGGAAAACTGGTATTCTTGGAGCGGAATTTTTACATTCTTAGAGTTTTGAGAAGAACTACAAATAATCAGTGAAAGAGTTGAATATAGCCACACCATATGAATTAAAGAAATAAACATGAGACACCAAAATTTAATTCTTCCAACGGACTCCAAGTTGGTTGTCACTGTATTCATGGACAACCGGTGCACTTAAAAGGGAAAAAAAAAAAAAAACTAAAAAGAAAAAGTGCTGAGAAAGGCTTGATTGATGCCTTGTGGAATGAAACGATGAAAGGAAGCATCATCTTTGGATCTTACGGGGGCGGAAAAGTTTTGTTTCATAATAAGCGATTGATGATCAGGCCTGCCAGGGATCCGATCCAATCCAATGGGCGCCTTAAGTGATGTCCTAGCTGTGTAGACCAATCTGAGATTGGGCTTTGGCCCGCAAAAATCTGTGGAGCATTCTTTGCTAAAAGGGCGTCTGCACACTATAATAGTAATAGTAATAAAATATCAAATCCTGCCCATACTGCAACTAGATCTGTCCAAAGGTCGAAGGTCCACTCATATTTGGGAGAGCTTGAACAAAAATATTAGACTCGAAAAATGGGCTTGCGCAAAAAAAAAAAAAGCCCGTTTGAAATATGGGACGGACTTTAGCTCCAACATTCAAAGCCCAACCCAGCCTATTTTTTAATTAAATAATATATTATTTATATTTATATATATTATATAATTTATGTTATATAAAAATTAAATGTATAATATTATAATGTAAACATTAAAAAATATGTTAAGTTGTCAATGTTTAAAAACTTAATAAAAATATATATATAATTATTAAAGATTAAATAATAAAAAAATATATATATTTTTAAAAAATTAAAAAAAAAAATGAACGGAACTAAACAAGTTTAGACTATCCATTTATAAATATGAATAGATTTGGACAAAATTTAAAATTCATATTTCAGGTCAAGCTTGAACAAGCAAATATAGTATTGATATCATACATGAACCCGACCCGATCATGATCATATCCAAATGCAACACATGACTTAACTTTCCGCCTTTCTTTTCTACGTTCGTTTCAGAAGGATATCAAAGCCCTCGACTGCATCACTGCATGATCCAAATTTTTGTGGCAACCAAAGCTATACCTCACACAGAAGGTAAAAAAAAAACCTGGCTTAAAGCAGGCCAAAGGTCATTGCGATCCGTCTCTGATCAAACCGCAATAATCTCATTTTTTTCCCTCGAGAAACAATCAGAAAGAAGCATTTCCAACATTCAGTTACCATGGGAGAAAAAAAGAACCCAACGGCCATTTCAAGACTTCTCTCGAGGGTCTTCAAATGTAAGACTAGGATTAATGAAACAAGACATAAATGTATTTCAATTCATAGTACCAACCAAAAATAAAAAGAATAGAACCGAATCATGTTTGTGCCAAAACGCGGTCTTAAACTCATTATATAAGCAGAGAATATTGTTTTGAACTGAAATAAACGAAAACCATCATCAATCAACGAGCACAAAAGCCCCCAAGCTTATTTGTCTGATTTCAGACCCTAAATTCGATGTGAAACGACAGAAACCCCAAGAAAAAGCATTAAAAGCCTAATATCAAATACCGCATTTTACTCCGCAAAACATGACACAATTGGACCACAAGCCAAAATAATTAGTATTTGTAGTCACTGACATGGAGGCTCTCTGCGGCACCCTCACCAAGCTTTGCATCACCCTTGTAAGTACCAAGAGTGGCCTCGGAGTTAGCCTTGCACCTAACGAACAAAGCATCTTGGGCTTTCTTCAGATTCTCCTCCTTTCCAGCCCAGGCCTTGAGAGTGCTCTGCTGAAGGGCACGTCCAAATGAGAATGAAAGTGACCATGGCTTCTTGGTCTGGAGCTTGTTCATGGCATTAAGGTTAAGGGTAGCCTCCTCCTCACTTTGTCCACCAGACAAGAACACAATAGCCGGGACTGCAGCAGGTACAGTTCGCTGCAAGGCCCGGACGGTGTACTCGGCAATAACCTCTGGAGCAACCTTTGGGGAATCAGAACCAGGAGTCACCATGTTAGGCTTCAACAGGGTACCCTCAAGCATGACATGGCGGTCATTTAGAGCCTTGTAGCAAGCAGCGAGGACGCGCTCTGTCACCTCAGCACACTTTTTAATGTCGTGTGATCCGTCAACAAGGATTTCAGGTTCGACAATGGGGACAAGGCCACACTGCTGGCAGATGGCAGCATACATGGCTAGTCCATTGGCATTTTCTTGGATCGCAAGTTCAGATGGCTCATTAGAGCCAATCTTAAGCACAGCACGCCATTTAGCAAAGCGAGCACCGGCTTCATAGTATTTCTGGCAACGCTGGGCAAGGCCATCAAGACCCTGGGTGAAAGTCTCACCATTGGTTCCATTAAGCTCAACTGTACCCTTGTCGACCTTGATGCCAGGGAGGACACCACCTTCGTTCAAGAGATCAACAAAGGGTTTGCCTGCAAATCAAAAATCAATATCAGAAATCAACAACAATCCATACATTCTTTTAAGAAAAAACAAAGTATCACGAGCAGGTGTTTTGCAATAATACCAGAAGCGGTTTTTTGGTAGAGGGTTTCCTCGAAGAGAATGACACCACTGAGGTACTGGAGAGCTCCAGGAGCAGTGAAGAGGAGCTCACGGAGAGTACGCCTGTTTTCTTCAACATTCTCTACATTAATGCTTGAAAGACGCTTGCCGATTGTGCCGGTGGATTCATCAGCAGCAAGGATACCCTTTCCAGGGGTGCCAATGTAGGCAGCGTTTTTAACTAGCTCATCTGCAAGATTTTTTATAATAAAAAAAAATTAAGCCACCAATTCACCATTAAAGGGTTAAGAAACAGAGATCCAAATATGAAAAAACTAAAGTAAAATGAATAAGGTTCAGTAATCTTAGATCTAAAAAGAAATGGAACCAAGCAGATAATTAACTTCATCAACTTCATCAATCTATTTTTTATCTTGAATTGGATGATATCACGAATTCACGTTATAAAGAACTGAAAATTAAATTACAACTTAAGATAAATATTCTAAAATACTGAACGGTAAAAAAGGATTAGAGAAATACTAATCGAGTACATGCATGCAGATCTAGATTTTCAGATATTATAAAAATTAACCCCCCAAAAAAATAAGTTGAATAGATTTTAGTTAATAATATTAATTAATAAAAAGGAAAAATCAATTATTTTTCTTTCGATTAAAGAGAACCGAACAAATAAATTTAGCTAATACTCACTTTAGATCTGATCGCGAGAAAAACGGATCGGATCTTTCAAGATCCGAACAAATCTAGAGATCGAAACGAAGTAGCTTTTCATTACAATCTAAAACTCACCAACCCGACCAGATCTATTACTAAATTAAACTAATTAAACAGTAACTAACGAAGCTTTCTCGTCAAATCATCAAACATCTAACAGATCAGATAGGAAAAAGTAAAGGAAAAACTAAAATCGATCGAAGAGATTAAGATTATAAACATAAAATTAACACCACCAAGAAGGAAAAGAAAACATTAAAATGAAAAAGGAAAGGGCAATTACCGGCGTATTTGCTAATGAAGCAAGACATGACTGAAAGGAAAAGTTAAGAGAGAGATTTTGTTCGGAAAGAGAAAGATAGAGAGAAATAGAGAGACGGATAAGAGGGGAGAGGACAGAGGCTTAGGGTTTTAAAAAGAGTCTTGACAGGAGGAGGGTAAAATGGAGAGTGAACGAAAAATGAGAGAGAGGGGCAATAGGGGAGGGCTTCGAAATTGTCGCTTTTTCTTTTGTCGTCTTTCCCAAGTAACGGTGTACTGTCGCGTCACTGGTTTTTTTTGTTTCTTTATTTTACTCTTTTACCCCCAATTAATTTTTTTTTTGCCTCTCTAAATTGGTGCACCTAACAATTCATGCTTCGCCTCCACTTGCGTTTCGGCTTTTTCTTTTGTATTTTTTCTTAAATTTGTTTATTTATTTAAAGAAATTATTTTAATATAATAACAATTTTAAATTTTATAAATAGATTAATATGATGAAATATATTTTAGAATATATTAATAAATAAAAAATAATAATTTAAAAAAAATAAATATATGATAATTTTTTAATTTTATTTATAAAATTAAAAAATTATATTATCAATATATAAAAATAAATTCATTTATTTATATATTTATTTTTTGATAACAAAAATATGTATATAGGTGAAATCTAACACATCTTATATTAAATTTGAAACTACTATTATCATATGATAAATTACTAGTTTATTATGAAAAAGGAATTAACATATTCGTGTATTTTATTAAAAAAATTGAGTTTGAATCTTCTTCTTTTTTTTAAAGAATTTTTTTTTTCATTTATCCAATTAATCATTTGCTAATCTATAACAATATATTAAATTTGAGTTTTTTAATATTTTCTTTAAAGGATAAATTAAGATTTTAATTAGTTATCAATTTAGCAGCCAATAAAAATCGGTTTGAGATTTTTTTTATTTATTTTAAATCACAATATATTAAATTTAGATAAAAATCTTTGTCTCGCAGCGAAACACGGGTAAATTTTTTAGTTGATAATTATGATTGAGTCGTTTATCTGCATAAAAGAATTTGCAACGTTTTATGAAAAAATAAATTTATGATTCAATAAGTAAGACATAATTCAATTCAAGGAAATAAAATTAAAAGACTTTGATTTCCCCTTGGGCGTGAAGCATAGATATTAACGGAAGGTCAAAATTGGGAATAAAGAAAGCAAAAGGCGTTTCTAGAAGTTTCTCAAAACAACTGCCGGTGAAATAGGTGGGGGGAAATCGTGAGGAAGGGATGGTCAAAACTTAAAAAATAATAATAATAATAAAAGCAAAGAAAGTAAAGAGCGAAACCAACCAACCAATATCACGTGGGAGAGAGGCTTTTAGAGGTAGAACGTGAAAAATTGATAGTAGCAAAACAAACAAAAAGAAACAAAAAAACGGAGTAACATGCCGATACCGGCGGATTAGGTTCACTTTTCAGGTTTCCTTTCTGAAGAAAAAGACTATTTTCTTAGCTTTAATTGGCAGTATTTCTCGCTCACCTCCGGTTTTAGTGTGCCTTTTGGCTCAATCTTTTTTCTTCATGATAATAGTATGCGGTGTGTTTCCGTACACCTGCATTTCTTTGACTGCTTTAATTAATGGTAACTTTTTGTGCTCTTCGTCATGACAGACTCGTGTCAAACATAATTTGATTGTCTTAAAATATGATTTTTTTTTTATTTGTTTATAAATAATCCAAATTAAAATTAAGATTTATAATTCATAAAAAAGTTAGGAAAATCCAACTTTAAAATAAAATTAAAAAAAATCAAACGTATAAAGTTGAATTAATGACTTTTCATTAATTCAAACCTATAAAGTTGATTGACAAACTTGGTCCATCAATTAAGATGGAAAATTATTTTCTCTAGATTTAATGACTTTTCATTTATCCCACGGGGAAAAATAAAATTCAATTTATTTAATTTTATTTACACCAAAACAAAAGCTGATTTTTCTCGTTTGTTGACTATAAATAACAGTGTAAGCTTTGGACTATGAGTTGTCAATAAAAAAAATATGTTTAGTGTTTTTTATTCTTTTTTGTAATAATCGGCCTGGGGTTGATTCGTTAAACAGTGAGCATATTTCTTTACTCAGACAGATGGATTCAAATTTTTTTTTAAATTACAATAAAAATAATAAACTATCCCAAATGAGTAAGATCAATGAGCAAGCTGACACGTGAGAACGTCATTGATCACGCCCTAAAACAAAACTAGGGGTGTAAACGAGACATCTGTGCTCGCAAGCTATTCGAGTTCGACTCGAAAAAAATTCGAATTCGATTCGGTCATTATCGAGCCGAGCTCAAGCTCGAGCAGCTCGAGCTATCGAGCGAGCCGAGTTCGAGTATCTTAATACCCGATTCGAGCAGCTCGCGAGCCTAATCGAGCTTTTTATTTATAATATTTATATTATTAATTTACTATTTTACCCTTAATATATATATACATACTTAAAAACCCTTAATTCGAGCTCGAGCTCGAGTATATAAACGAGCCTAATCGAGTCGAGCTCGAATAGTTCGATTTTATCTCGAGTCGAGCTCGAGCTTAAAAAATGATACTCGATCGAGCTCGAACCGAGCTTCGAGCCTCAAGTTTCGAATCTAGCTCGAGCTTGAGCTTCTCAGTATTCGAGCTCGGCTCGGCTCGATTACAGCCCTAAACAAAACAAAACAATTTATTCTCATCTCAACTCTAAGGCCAACTATCTATTTATTTATTTAGAATTTTATTAACGAATATCTTTAAGATATTATTTAAGGTTAGTTAATATATTATTTATAGTAATAACATTGCATTAAATATAAAAGTTGACAACTTTATTTTTCATTTTTAATGTATTAATCAAAAATATTACTATATTTAATAACCTTAAAAAATACCATTAAGATATTCGTTAACAACATTTATTTATTTATTATAAATAAAAATACTATTTGAAAGGATGGTAGAGGTAGTTGGCGTGCATTCTGCCAAAAGTAAACCCAAAATTCTGATGCCATCTTAGATTCTTAATTGAGTCAAAATCAATACTCACAAAGGAAAAATAAATTGGGGGGAAAATTCTAAAAAACGTTTTTTACCGTGAGCTTCTGGTAAGCTTAGAGTAATCTTATCCGTCAAATGATAAATGAATGATCTGAACCGTTGAAACCAAAAAAAAAAAAAAAATCTTGCAACCGGTTTACCTGGTGACTAGAAGATGAATAATACCAACCCACTTCTCATTTTCTAATCAGTTTCTAAGAACCCTAAATTTTCTAATCACCATCGCCTCCCCCTACATTTTCCTCTAAAAAATCGAAACCCCAAAATTAAAAAACCCTCACCCTTCTGTTTTTGAACAACCTAACCCCATTATATGTACTTTGCAGCTTGAGGATTTTATAGTTGGGTTCTGTTTTGAGTGTAAACTTTTATGTTTGATGATTTGTGCTTTTTAAGGTTTTGGATATTCTGAAGTTTAGGAGTTTTGTTGGTATTTTGGTTTTTGACAGATGAGAGGGAGAAAAGGGGAATCCAAAGGGCAGGACTCAGTTCCAGGTTTGTTTTTGATTAATTTAATGGGTCTTCAATTTGAGAAGCTTTACTCAGTTCCAGGTTTGGTTTAATCTAATATGTTGATTGAGAAGCTTTATTCACCATATGTGTAAACTCCTTGTTAAACAGAACTCGTGTCAATGCATGCTCACTATTTGAGTTGTTTATGCAGATATGTTTTATATGTACATCAGTAAGCTTGCTAGTGCACCATTACCTAGATTTCTACAGCTAATACCAAGCATGCTTGCAATCGTTTACATATTTTTAATGTTTGCTTTTATTGTAAATTTGTTTTTATAGCATGTCAGTCACATTTACTTGTGCTTATTTTACGGATGTAGGTTTCATTTGGGATTCTTCTTGTTTATGTTCCTAATTTGAGTCTCTGTACTGAATAATTTACGATTAAGGCCAGTCTCTTGACAATATTAAATATGAAGCACTTGTTGGAGGAGGGGAAATAAGTCCTGAGAGGATTGCCAACAAAAATCTCTGTATTGCTGCAGTTTCACTAGTCGTTTGTAGAAAACTGTCATTGACTGAAAGTATGACTAGTTAATGACCCTTTGAGATATATGATAATAACCTGCAGTTTGGCTACACCCTGAATTAAGAGTTAAGACTATGTGTGCAAGTCTTGGGATGTTCTGAGTTCTACATAAATGGTTTGCTTGCAAGAACTTAGAACTCTAGATCTTGTTATTATCATTATCGTTGTTTGTACTTTTTTCTTTTCTTCACACTATGTTGTTATTTATTTTACTTCTCTTTTGCAGAAAACTTAAAAGAATTTTGGGATGATGTAACTACTCCAACTAGCCATAGTTCAGTTGGATATGGTGGGTGGCAATCCAGAGCCAGGCAAGAAAGATGGCTCAATGGAGAAGCAAAGAGGGTGTGAAGTGAAGAATATCTTGATTCCTGGGTTTCTGACAACTGGAAATCGGAATTTGACAGGAGCATATATCCAATGAAATTGCTTTTCCAATGGAGGTTAATTTATTAATCAGTTTTGTTTTTGTATTATTTCTGTGGCTGTGAGTTTCAGAGTTCCCTATCAAGATGCTGCTGGGTTTTACTGTATATTCTTTCTTTAATTTAGTTGTTTCAGTCTTTACTTGAAATCTCGATTTATTTTTTCCAATCAACTTTCTAGAAATCATCTTTGGTAATTCTCTTGTTATTATCAGTCAAGATTTTCTAGGTTTTTCTTTTTCTTCATAATGCTATATGTTTTCTGGTCTTGTTTTCAGAATTCCTACAGGCATTATGAAACTTAATTTCAATTTCCAGTATTTCAAAAGGTTTTCGTTAAATACTGCCTTTTTCGGTATTCTTTTTTCTTTATGTCTTTTCCCAAAAGGTTGTTTAAACAACTTTTTTTTCTTTAAGATTGTCACTTTGAGCTGAGATTCCATACCAACACTTTTAAAGGTATAAACAAATAAACTTTTGATAAGTTTATGATATTGTTTTTTTTTTTTTAACTTTATTACTAAACCCTTTTCCCCCAAAATTCTTTTAAAAGAATATAATTGATGCTTCTTGGTTTTTTGCAGTCCAATAGGTTTCAGCTTTGAAAATTATGCATAATTTTCATTCGACTGAGACTTTACAAGGTTAGTGTTTCAATCCGTTCCTTAGTAAGTTTGGTATTGTCATTAGATGGTGAACTGTTTTTATCTGTTCTTGTTATTTCATGTAGCTGGAGGATTTTAAATCATAGAGGGGGTCCGTTTTAGCGAAATATTATAGTCATATATGCTGGGGATGTTGATCTGTTTAATTTACTGCTGAACGTTTGTTTAAGTTGGTCAATGGGCATTTTGATCTTTAATTTTAATGGGGAGACTGGTTTTTTGGGATGGGTCATATTTGAGGTGGGATTTCTCTTAAAACTATTTTAGTAATTGCTTATTATTTGTTCTTAAGTCTTATTGATTTGTCATTCATCTTTAGCTATATCTTAGATATTCAAGTCTATGTTTTACTCAAATTCTGTAGTTTCTGGGGTAAAAATGATGCTCTGTTTCTACCTAAGGTTTTGGAGTAGAATTCTAGCTATTTTGGCTTGGTATAACTATAGATGTTACTGGTGTCTTTCTTTTCAATGTACTTGCTTTCTTGGTAGATGCATGAAAGCTGTATGAATTTACCAGTGTTGAGACATTGTTAATTTCAAGTCATCTATCATCTATAAAACAGGATTAACCTTAATGTTTACAACATTTTTTTTGGAAACTAATTATATTGAAAGCAACAGAGAAACAAAGAAATTGCTTGCAGAGTCCATGCTCCAAAGTCCAAAGATTGGATTTGATGGAAAACTAGGGCTGTTTCTGTTTCTCTACAAAGCATGTTAAAATAATTCGATTAAAGTCTTTTAAATCTCCAGAGCCATGCAAGAAAGATTATTTGTCTTTTTATTGTTGCTTTAAATCTCATCTTGATGGCTCTGCTTTTTATCTATTGTTGCTTTAATCTCATCTTCATGGTGTTGAACTGTTGATCAGCCCTAAAATTTTGGTTGCAGCTTATCTGATTTGAATTGGGGTTTAGGTTGTAGGGTTGTCAGTTTAAGTTTTTTTATTATATTTTTTGGATGAATTTATTTGATCAGGAGGAACTCAAGGAGTGGGATCAGTGTCTTTTGGTGCTAGGAGATGAGAAGTTTGATGAACATGGGAATGTTCATGACGCAAAGGATAATAGTGCCATGTACTTAGAGAAAGATGGGGAAGATCGTGAAATCAATGTAATGTTACAATTCTACGTCTGCAAAGTTCAGTCCACATTTCTGTTTTTTTTTTTTGTTATTAAATTTGTACTATGAACATCTTCATATTAGTGTACGAATGTTTGGTTCAGATTATATTCTAGTTTTTATTTTTTTGTCATAACAATATGTATTTTATATGGCTGATTTGGAATGGTCTTTATAGATTTTCATGTGGCATCGCCTTTGCTTTGTTTTTCAACAGAAAAATCTACAATGGACAGTGGTATAATTTAATATAGGTTTTTCTTTTAATTTAAAGGCGTACCTATCAACTTAAGGACTCATAACTGGATGAAGTTGAATATGCATGATATGCATCTATTACATAATAGTAACTCTTATATCTATTTAAAAAGTCTTAAATACATAACATAAGGTAAAATTTTTAAATTAAAGTTATAACTTGTGATTTGAATTGGTAATTAATAACTTGAGGCAATTATTGTGTTTGCAATACATAGCCATTGATTTTGTGCATTTGACTTGGATGAGATTAAAGCCCCTGTAAAAGAAGTAAAAGTTGGAACATATCTACAAATATTATGATGGAAATGCAATGGTATCATAGACTTGTCAAGTTGAAATTTTATAAATATGGAAAGATTAGCAGATTGAAGTCTCACAATTGTATCTTAGACTTCACCTACTAACTTCACATTCAACAACATTAGGAGATTCTGAATTCGAAGGACGATCCTCATGAAAATATAGTGTTCTAGAATCCATTATAATTATGAAGAAAAAAAAAAAACAAAAAAACATATATCTTGTAAAGGCAAAAAATTAAATTGTATTACTTAAAATTTATATATTTTATAACAAGTAAAATTAACGGTTCCATGTAAATACTATTACTTAAACATTCTATTCAGTAACCCATCAAAATCACTACCCATGAAAATATGCAATTATGAATATTATATAATTTATAACAAGTAAAATAACCGGTTCCATGAAAATTGTATTAGTTAAACATTCTATTCACTAACCCATGAAAATATTTATGAATATTACACATTTTATAACAAGTAAAAAAAACTGATTCCATGATAATTATATAACTTAAACATTGTATACTAACCTTTGTATGGAATATTTGGTTCAATAATGTGCTTGAAAAAAATGCAAAGTATCAAACATTGTATATTAATGTTAAGTGATAAAAACATAATTTCTAAACATATAAATATTTTTTTATATTTATATGTAATTTAATATGTAATTTATTATATTTATATTTTATTTAGCACGTTTATATGTTAAGAATCAAATTTGTAATGATTTGTTATATTTATATGTAATTTTTTATATTTATATGTAATTCGTGAATTTGTCAAGTTGATATGTAATTTTTCAAGTTGATATGTAATTCGTCAAGTTCATATGTAATTTCTCATGTTCATATGTAATTCGTGAATTTGTCAAGTTGATATGTAATTCGTCAAGTTCATATGTAATTTCTCATGTTCATATGTAATTCGTGAATTTGTCAAGTTCATATGTAATTTGTCAAGTTGATATTTAATTCGTCAAGTTCATATGTAATTTGTCATGTTCATATGTAATTCGTGAATTTGTCAAGTTCATATGTAATTTGTCAAGTTGATATGTAATTCGTCAAGTTCATATGTAATTTCTCATGTTCATATGTAATTCGGGAATTTGTCAAGTTCATATGTAATTTCTCATGTTGATATGTAATTCGTCAAGTTCATATGTAATTTCTCATGTTCATATGTAATTCGGGAATTTGTCAAGTTCATATGTAATTTGTCAAGTTGATATGTAATTCGTCAAGTTGATATGTAATTTCCCATGTCCATATGTAATTCGGGAATTTCTCAAGTTCATATGTAATTTATCAAGTCCATATGTAATTCTCCAAGTTCATATGTAATTTTCTATGTCCATATGTAATTCGGGAATTTCTCAAGTTCATATGTAATTTATCAAGTCCATATGTAATTCTCCAAGTTCATATGTAATTTCCCATGTCCATATGTAATTCGGGAATTTCTCAAGTTCATATGTAATTTATCAAGTCCATATGTAATTCTCCAAGTTCATATGTAATTTTCCATGTCCATATGTAATTCGGGAATTTCTCAAGTTCATATGTAATTTATTAAGTCCATATGTAATTCTCCAAGTTCATATGTAATTTCCCATGTCCATATGTAATTCGAGAATTTCTCAAGTTCATATGTAATTTATCAAGTCCATATGTAATTCTCCAAGTTCATATGTAATTTTCCATGTCCATATGTAATTCGGGAATTTCTCAAGTTCATATGTAATTTATCAAGTCCATATGTAATTCTCCAAGTTTATATGTAATTTCCCATGTCCATATGTAATTCGGGAATTGTCCAAGTTCATATGTAATTTATCAAGTCCATATGTAATTCTCCAAGTTCATATGTAATTTTCCATGTCCATATGTAATTCGGGAATTGTCCAAGTTCATATGTAATTTATCAAGTCCATATGTAATTCTCCAAGTTCATATGTAATTTTCCATGTCCATATGTAATTCGGGAATTGTCCAAGTTCATATGTAATTTATCAAGTCCATATGTAATTCTCCAAGTTCATATGTAATTGTCCATGTCCATATGTAATTCTTCATATGTAATTTTTCAAGTTCATATGTAATTTATCAAGTCCATATGTAATTTTTCAACTTCTCAAGTTGATATGTAATTTTTCATGTTTGATATGTAATTCGTCCAAATTGATATGTAATTTATCAAGTACATATGTAAAAATTTGTGACCTGGTAACCTGCTACACAGGTTTCCCAATTTGGAGCTTACCACAACCTTACCGTAAGAAACTTACGGTAGAACTCCCCAAATTGGGGTTCAATCATCAATACAAAAACATAAGCGTGGATCCAAAGCAGATCTATACCTCTATACCTATATATTAAAATTATACCTAAGGGCTGTGACAGCAACAATTTTTTTTTTTTTTCAATTTTTTAATAAAATTATAAAATAAGTTAATCAATAAAAACTATTTATAATTTTTGTCAATATTATAAATAATTATTAATTAGAAAATTTCAATTTCTTTTAGCTTTTGTGATTCTATTTTTTTTGAAACGAATATTATTAAGTAAAATAATTTACGGATTCAGATATTGAATTTACTATCTTCATTGGATTCAGAGTGGATTCGGTATAAATCTTTGGATATTTGTTATCCGAATTCGCTTTAATTTTGGTCCGAATAATATCAAATATCTGAATTCTTTATCCGCTCAGTTATATGTTTAAAGCCATATTTTTCAGTATTTTAAAAAAATTACAAAATAGATTGATCAATTAAAAATATTTATAATTTATAATCATTATAAAAAATAATTGCTAGTAAGGAAATATAATTTTTTTAGCTTTTGTGATTCGATCCTTTTTTTTGGATTTGAATATTATTGATTTGGATAATTTTCGAATTCGAATATTAAATTTACTATCCTCATCGGATTCGAATATGAACCTTTGGATATCCGTTATCCGAATTCGCTTTCATTTTGATCCGAATAATGTCGAAAATCCAAATCTGTTATCCACTCCAGTTATATATTTAAAGCCATAGCTTTTTTTTTTAAGTGTTTTAGAAAAATTACAAAATAGATTAATCAATTAAAAAATATTTATAATTTATAGTCATTATAATAAATAATTGTTAATAAGAAAATATATATTTTTTACTTTTGTGATTCAACTTTTTTTTTTCGGATTCCGATATTACGGATTCGGATAATTTGCGGATTTCGATATTGAATTAATATCCTTCGGATATGAACATTTGGATATCAATTATTCAAATCCGCTTTAATTTTGATTCAGATAGTGTCAGATATCCAAATCCGTTATCCGCCCCATTTACATATATAGTTCTTATTTAATTTTATATTTTTATTTTTTAAAAATAAACGTATTCAAATTTTGGATAAATTAAGCGAATTTAGATTGGGATATTTTAAAAAATACAGATATCTGATCCACTGCCATTCTTATTTGTGACAAAAAATTTGGAAAAATTATCAAATAAACTAATAAATCAAAAATACTTTGATATTATATATAAATATATTTCTAAAAAACGTGTAATCAAGAGAGAAAAAGTTTTGAAAGAATTACAAAATGAACCAATTAACTAAAATATTTATTATCTATTATTATGATAATAAATAATTATTAATAAGGAAATAGAAAAAAATTATGTGAAATAAGATTTTGCAATTATTTTTTATCTTTTGAGAAGAAAAAAATACTAGAAAGGGTAATTGATCGATTTGGACTTCGACAACCAAAGAAAGTGAAATCTGATTAGTAAAAAAATCGACATAAGTTTTATTTTTTGATGAAGTTGTCACTTGATTTTAAAAAGTTAAATTTATAGTTTTATTTTTTATTTAAAATTGATTTAGTAATAAAAAAATTTATTTATGAGAAAGATGTGATTTGAAATATTTAATTTTTATATTAAAAATATTTAAATATATATTTAAATAAATTTAACTAAATAATTATTAATTAATATAATTAAAATCTAAATAAAAATCTAAATCCCTTGCAAGCAGGGAGAAATATTCTAGTTAAGATTAAAAAAAGTTGGTTTAAAATTGGTGTGGTCCAATAGCTATTCTCATTTTATGGCCATGAAAAATGTCTACCCATAGTTTAATGTTTAAAACAAATCTTCTGTCTGCTAAAACATAGCATTCACCATCAGCTATATAAGTGGATTAATATATGTGAATGATAAGAGGCGTGCTTGATGCTGTATGTGGTGTGCTACCTATCTGAGCTGTAATCGAGTCAAGTTTAAGTTGTAAAATTTTATAGTGCAGTTTAAAATTTAGTTCGAATTCAATCGAGTTTATTTTTAAAGTTCGAGTTTGATTTGAGATAAAAATTAAATTGCTCAAACTCGCTCGATTAGGCTCATTTACCTAATAAAAAATGATCTCGATTCTCATGCTTGACTTCAAACTCGATTTATGTTCGAGTTCAAAATGAGATTTTTCAATACTAATTAAAAATGAAAAGCTCGAGTAGGCTCGCGATCTACTTGAGTCAAGCATTAGGATACTCGAATTTGGCTCGATCGATAACTCGAGCTGCACGAGTTCGACTTGACAATGACCGATCCGAATTCGAGTTTTTTTCAAGCCCAACCCGAGTAGCTTGTGAGCATAAGTATTTCGTTTATCCCTACTATCTATTGTGTGCCATTGTTTTGTTTTTAGAGATCGGTTAATTAATATTTATAAATATTATTAAAATTTATTTAATTATTTTTTTAAAAATGTATTTTTTAATTTTTATTTAATTCAATAAAAAACAATTCAAGAATTATATATTTTTTAAATATCACTTCAACTATTATCATTAAGTATTGATTAATATATATATATTTTTTTATAATTATTTGATTTCGGATTCCCGTTCATCCGTTAAGACTATGCTCTGTCCCATTCATTTTCTATGGACTTGAATTTGAAAGTAAGATTTTTTAAATATATAAAAGAACATTTAAAAAATTATAATAATATATCTAACCTATATATATATATATATATATTTTACATTCACTTGCAGATTTGAATAATATAATGTCGAGATATATTTAGATTGAGGGTATTTAGCGAACACTCTTGCCGCATTGCATTCTCAGTTCATTTTTTTCCCACTAAATCCTCCATTAGAAGATTAATCTATCATTAATAGAAAGTGAGGTAGAAGCTCACCTAAAAACAAAAAAAATATATTATTTGTGTAAGATATTTGAAAGATTCAAGGGTAAATTTTAGGTAAATTTTGTTTATTTCCCAAACATAACAACTCATAAATTCTTAGTAGTAGGTAAATTAGACTTTAAAATTTTTATTTTATGAAGTATAAATATGATTACTAGGCATTTAGGGTATCAATGATGTAACAAAGCAAGATGTAATTATTATTTAAACAATGTTAATTAAATAAAATCAAGATTGATCCAAAGGAACTCTATCAATTAAGATAAAATAAAAATCATAGATTTTACCCATTTTTTTTCAAAAAAAATTCCAAAGTATGTGTAGTTTTTTTTTTCTTCCCTGAAATGATGTGTAGATTAAAAGTTAGAAAATAAATAAACTCTAAAATTAAAATGTCATTAAGTAGTACTACTTTTCTTTAAAGGAAACAAGCAAATGAATGAGCAAAGTCAATACTCAACATAAAAGTGAGGGGTACCCTACCAAGTACCCACACAATAGAACCTCACCAAATTGATTACTATTAATGTTGAACGAAACTAAAGAATTACGTGTAAAAGTTCCAAAATATAATAATTTGAATAAAAAACACGTTAACCTTTTACTTTAGAATTTGTAACTTTTATTTTGTCTTTTTAAAATTTTAGATCATATAATATCATATTTTTTTATCAACTGAGGTTTGATTTTTATGATAAATATTTTAAATATATCAAATTGATTTGAAGGAGAACGTCTTTAAAAGTTATCCAAAAAATTAGATCTAAAAAAACCGAAAATACTTCTGATCAAATTATATATAAAAGAAAAACTAAAATAACCAAAAACAAAAGCAATAAAAGGGTTAATGGGCTATCCCTACTGGGCCACAATAAAAAATAAGCCTCGGGTTGAGAGTCCATCCTATTTTTGCTCAAAAAATATCTCACTAAGACTTACCACCTTTCTTTGAAGTTCTAGTTATTATTGTGAATAGCATGAAAAATATATTTCATGTTTATAATAATAATAAAAATTGAGTAAATTGCATTTATGGTTTCTAAACTTGCCACATATGATTTGAGTTTTTATACTTCAAAATATCACTTTTTAATCTCAAAATTTTTAAATCATAGCGTTTTGATCATTTTATTAATTCAAAATCAAAATCAATTCAAATATTAAGGGTACGTTATGTGTAATGGATGATGTAAAATATTTTATTTATAAAAAAATATTTTTTTCAAAATTAAAAAAATAATAATAAATCTTGTTCATTTAGACTACCCGTACCTATAAAACTATTAACTTTATTTTATTTTATGATCTTTCAGTTTGAAAAAAAAAAGAGATTTGACATGTATCTAGTTAGCTGTGAGTATTAAGGGTTAGTTTAACATTATTATTAAAAAAATTTGAGTTAAAAAAAGTTTGGATTAAAAAAAATATATTTAAAAAATGTGGTGAAAAAATATGGTTTAAGAACTTTTAAGTATTTAGTATTACTGTGAAAAAATGATCTGAAGAATTGAAATATCAAAAAATATATATTTAAAATAATAAAAGTTTAAAGATGTAAAGATAATAAAGTAATTTAATCTAAAAATCAGTTTTTGAAATCAAAAACTTTATTTTTTTGGTTTTTTTTGTTTAGATTGTCAAACTATAGTTTCAATTATAAAAATTAAAAAAAATTTATTTGTTTTGTTTAGATTGTCAAACTATAATTTCAATTGTAAAAATTAAAAAAAAATATTATTCGATTTAACATTGTGTTTGCAATAAAACGTAACTTTTTAACCTTAAAAACTGTATCAATAACGATACTAAATGGAATGTAAGAAAAAAAACTGCAAGTTGCAAATGGCAACACATGCGGCAGAGAAAGTGAAAGGGACATTGAGCGCCTTTACGAGGCCTTTGTGGCTAAGCCCAAGCAGACAACCCCACACTGTTGAGCTTTCGTTCTTTGAATTAGACAACGACCGACAAAGTGAGAACAAGTCCAAAAACCAAAACGCATGCTATTTTTCAGCGCATGGGTCGACATGGGGCGACCCTCTTGCCATTTATTATGGCCATTGGCAACTTGGAAACTGGAAACCATGCCCAAAATCAGTTCTCAAAACCTGTGTACACACATCAAAATGATGAAGATTTTCTTGTTTCCCAAATACAATTACTCGAAATCGAATCTAAAATTATGAGTTTTAGACTTTACATCAAGTCCATAAATCCAACATAAGGTTTACATATATGATTATAATTTCATTCAATCCAATCTAATCTAAAGATGTGATGGGATTAATCAAAGATCAAAAACCTTATTAAATTGATTATTCAGGTCGTTTAATTGTGCATGTAACATGTACAAATTCTAAATATAGATTTTTAACTTTATACATTTTTATACATATATGTAAACCTTAGGTTAGATTAAACTGAATTTATCAATAGCAGTATTATACTAGTACACATTACTCCGATATAAATTCAACATATAATTAATTAATATATATGGGAATATATAATGCAGTAATTGCTCTTTGCTACATCTTTGTAAATTATAGTGTTGATAGTTGTAGATATTGAGCCATATTCTCATGGTGAGGCTCTTTACTGTTTGTAGTTTGGGTTACTCAGGCAATAAGGGCCAAAAGAAAAGAAAGAGCTAGGAATTGCATCTTTGGGTTCATTAACCAGAAACAAAAACAAAATCCTCTCTAATCCAACCCCAAAGCAGCCTATTGGTTATGGGATATTCAGAATCCA